>OX438963.1:7302203-9830953 GCA_949316185.1 Pyrausta nigrata | reverse complement strand
AACCTAACCTAACCTAACCTAACCTAACCTAACCTAACCTAACCTAACCTAACCTAACCTAACCTAACCTAACCTAACCTAACCTAACCTAACCTAACCTAACCTAACCTAACCTAACCTAACCTAACCTAACCTAACCTAACCTAACCTAACCTAACCTAACCTAACCTAACCTAACCTAACCTAACCTAACCTAACCTAACCTAACCTAACCTAACCTAACCTAACCTAACCTAACCTAACCTAACCTAACCTAACCTAACCTAACCTAACCTAACCTAACCTAACCTAACCTAACCTAACCTAACCTAACCTAACCTAACCTAACCTAACCTAACCTAACCTAACCTAACCTAACCTAACCTAACCTAACCTAACCTAACCTAACCTAACCTAACCTAACCTAACCTAACCTAACCTAACCTAACCTAACCTAACCTAACCTAACCTAACCTAACCTAACCTAACCTAACCTAACCTAACCTAACCTAACCTAACCTAACCTAACCTAACCTAACCTAACCTAACCTAACCTAACCTAACCTAACCTAACCTAACCTAACCTAACCTAACCTAACCTAACCTAACCTAACCTAACCTAACCTAACCTAACCTAACCTAACCTAACCTAACCTAACCTAACCTAACCTAACCTAACCTAACCTAACCTAACCTAACCTAACCTAACCTAACCTAACCTAACCTAACCTAACCTAACCTAACCTAACCTAACCTAACCAACAGTCGGTCGCTCGCTGCCGTGGTGAGCACGCGCGTCCCATCGTCGCTAGCAGTGGCCGGAGCCCGCAGGCCGGAGGCCGGAGCCCGGAGGCCGGAGCCCGGAGGCCGGAGGCCGGAGACCGAAGACCGAAGCCCGGAGGCCGGAGGCCGGAGACCGAAGCCCGGAGGTCGGAGGCCGGAGACCGAAGGCCGGAGGCCGGAGGCCGGAGACCGAAGGCCGGAGGCCGGAGACCGAAGGCCGGAGGCCGGAGACCGAAGCTGGTGGCCGGAGCCCGGAGGCCGGAGACCGAAGACCGAAGGTGGTGGCCGGAGGCCGAAGACCGAAGCCTGGAGGCCGGAGACTGGAGACCGAAGCTTGGTGGCCGGAGGCCGGAGACCGAAGCTCGGTGGCCGGAGGCCGGAGACCAACGCTTGGTGGCCGGAGTTGGTGTGGTCGGGCCGGAGCCCGCAGGCCGGAGTCGTCGGGCCGGAGGCCGGAGGCCGCAGCCCGGAGCCCGGTGTCTACAATAGGAGCCTGGAGCCTGCAACCCAGAATGCGAATTGTACGTTGAAAGTGACAGTGACACTCGTGTATTAAATAAATATTTAACATTTGTGCAGTGCAGCTAATTGAAATCGGTGCTGTGGGTATAAAGTGGCATCAGTGTGCTAAGCGCTGCGGGACCAGGAAGCCTGCAGACAGGCGCTAGAGCTAGCAGGAGTAGCAGCTGTGAATCCGGTATCTGTACGTAAGTCTTAGATCATAATACAGAGTTACTATTTAATTGCTTCCATATTCTTTTACCTGTGTTTGTTAGATAGTCTTGTTGGATTCGGTATGCCTGTCACTCGTTCACCGCCTCGCAAGGCGGAAGGACCTGTCACTCGGTCCGCTGGCCGAAGGCCGGAGCCCGGAGGCCGGAGTCCAGTGGCCGGAGTCCGGAGGCCGGAGCCCGGTGGCCGGAGCCCGGTGGCCGGAGGCCGGAGCCCGGTGGCCGGAGGCCGGAGCCCGGTGGCCGGAGGCCGGAACCCGATGGCCGGAGGCCGGAGCCCGAAGGCCGGAGGCCGGAGCCCAGTGGCCGGAGTCCGGAGGCCGGAGCCCGGTGGCCGGAGCCCGGTGGCCGGAGGCCGGAGCCCGGTGGCCGGAGGCCGGAGCCCGGTGGCCGGAGGCCGGAACCCGATGGCCGGAGGCCGGAGCCCGAAGGCCGGAGGCCGGAGCCCGGAGGCCGGAGGCCGGAGCCCGGAGGCCGGAGGCCGGAGCCCGGAGGCCGGAGCCCGAAGGCCGGAGGCCGGAGTCCGAGGGCCGGAGGCCGAAGCCCGAGGGCCGGAGGCCGGAGCCCGAAGGCCGGAGGCCGGAGTCCGAAGGCCGGAGGCCGGAGACCGGAGGCAGGAGGCCGGAGACCAAAGCTTAGTGGCAGGAGCCCGGTGGCCGGAGGCCGGAGACTGAAGACCACGGCCTGGTGGCCGGAGTTGGGGTCGTCGGGCCGGAGGCCGGAGGCCGGAGTCGTCGGGCCGGAGGCCGGAGCCCGGAGCCCGGAGGCCGGAGGCCGGAGACTGAAGACCGATGTTTGGCGGCCGGAGTTGGAATCGTCGGGCCGGAGGCCGGAGGCCGGAGCCGTCGGGCCGGAGGCCGAAGCCCGGAGACCGGAGGCGGAAGTTTGGCGGCCGGAGTTGGAGTCGCCGGGCCGGAGTCCGGAGGCCGGAGCCGTCGGGCCGGTGGTCGGAGCCCGGAGGCCGGAGGCCGAAGCTTGGTGGCCGGAGCCCGGAGGCCGGAGGCCGGAGACCGAAGGCCGGAGGCCGGAGGCCGGAGCCCGAAACCCGAAGGCCGGAGGCCGGAGACCGAAGGCTGGAGTCAGGCACTCCCGCATCACAGCGGCATGAACACTTACAGCTTAGACAGGAGCCCAACGCGCATTGACCCCATCGATTTAAATAGCAGCTCAGACACTTCCATTGGCACCCCCTCGCTGATCATGTCGCCAGACAGTCAGCTCTTACACCAACCTGAACAGCCTTCAACGATGCCACCCTGCGCGGCTGACATGGAGGCGTCAACCATCATCGAGGAGATACGCTCCCTCATCGCTGCAATACCGCCCTTGCTATCCGACGGGAAAAGCGTCAAGAGAGAACAAAAGAAGGCGGTCATAGACAACTCTACTAAGGCGGAACTCTTGTGCCAGAAACTCACCACACTAATGGTGCTACAGCAACGGCCAAAGCGAGACCCCACCGACAGCAGTCCGAAGGCGCCACCAAGCGACGTCACTACAAAGCCTTGTTGCGCAGATCAGCTGCCTGCTATTGTTAAAGAGGCGGTGACACAAGCTATGCGCAGCGAGCTTGGACGAGCCAAGGCCACAGCCGCTCTTGAAACTCAGATAGGGGTAAACAACACATACGCACAGGCCGCCGCTATGCCACCCCCCCCTTCTAACGGAATACGCCCAACCCCGCGTCGCCCAGCAATCGTCTTGTCCCTCAAAACTGACGGGCACCCGGTGGAGAAAGCGTACAAAGCTCTCGACAAAGTAATCAACTTCAATGAAACCGGATACACCGCGGCAAGGGTCGCCAACCTGTCTCGAGGTAAAGTGCGAGTTGAGTTCGAGTCGGAGAAGGATGCCGCGGATGCGCTAGAGCGATTTCGCAAGGCCAGCGCTGGGGGTTCGGAAGCGGATGTGGAAGCCGAAAAGGAAAAGAGGATGAGCCCCATGATTATTCTAAAGGGCGTCCCTAAGGATACCACCCAGGATACCCTCACTGACGTCATCCTAAAGCACAACGCCGAGCTCATCCATTGCAGAAGTGGGGACATGCGACTAAGATTCGTGCGAAAGAACCGCAGCGATAGACTTTATAACGCCGTAATTGAGGTCAACCCAGCCTGCTGGAAATTTGTCGCGGGCCTCACCCACCTGCGCGTCGGTCACCACAGGGTCCACACTCAAGAATTCTCCCCCTTCCGGCAGTGCCGTGGGTGCTTACAATTCGGGCACACACAGGGCCGCTGCCAAAACCAACCAATCTGTTCCCACTGCAGTGAGTCGGGCCACAGTGCCGACACCTGCAGTAAGTCCGCCGCTACCCCGACCTGTTTTAACTGTGCCACCCACGGCACCAAATCCAAATCTAGCACCTACACTAGCACTGACGCAATAAAGCACTCCGCTACCTCAAATCAATGTCCCAGAGTTAAATACATGAAACTAAGAGTTAGCTATAAAATTGACTATGGCTACTAACAACCGAAGCACGCGAAACTCTGTTTTGTAACTATTTCGCCCAGAGTCAGCATCAGGCGGCCTTTATCTCGGAGCCTTACGTTGGCTCTGGGCTTTTTGTTAGAAGCCCTGCCGGACTCGACGTGTTTCAGTCGGTTTCACTGGACAAACCAGTTCGAGCCGCCATTCATTTCAAGAAAGAATTTTCAATCAGGCACGGCGCCATACTGTCAAAATTAACCTAGCCAACAGATCTATCGTTTTAGTCTCCGTCTATCTACAGCCAGCCACCGACCCTGACCATATCCTGAACATCCTCTCCTCCATTTTAAATGGGTAAATCGTTAATAATGCTATCAGATTGTAGTCTTAAAATATGAACGTGGACCGGCGGTCCTAGGTCCCCGGCCCGTAGTACTCTTGTGAGGTCGGGTGCCGGGGACCGACGGTTCACCATGTTTGCTTGCTTGTATAATAGTGGCCATTCATGCAATAGTTGTATAATAGATACCCAATGCCTAAAAAAAAAAAAAAAAAATAATAAAAAAAAAAATAATAATAGTTATACTTTAGCTGTGCATACTCAGTTGTAGGTCTAACAAGGGTAAAATAATAAGTAAATAATTATATTTTAGCTATACTTATTACTTTTTAGCTATACTTACTACTACATTATTTAGTTAGTTATACTCTACTTTAACGTAACATCCCATTATCCCATTGTATAAATTTTACACCAAAAAAAAAAAAAAAAAAAAAAAACATTATACCTCATAAGTATTTACTATATTTCTGTAATACCTAAGCTGTACATACTTAGTTTTTAGCAACTGTTAAAATAATAAGTTATAAGAATTAAGTTCTAATAATAATTTGATAAATAATATATTGTTATAAATAGCAATGATGACTTCTCATAAGTCCATAGATGTGCATAATAGTTATACTGTACTTTAACGTAACATCCCATCATTCCATTGTATAAATTAAAAAAAAAAAAAAAAAAAAAAAAAAAACCACATTACCTCATAAGTATTTACTATATTTCTGTATACCTAAGCTGTACATACTTAGTTTTTAGCAACTGTTAAAATAATAAGTTATAAGTAATAAGTTCTAATAATAATTTGATAAATAGTATATTGTTATAAATAGCAATGATGACTTCTCATAAGTCCATAGATGTGCATAATAGTTATACTGTACTTTAACGTAACATCCCATTATCCCATTGTATAAATATTTACTATATTTCTGTATACCTAAGCTGTACATACCGTAACATCCCATTATCCCATTGTAAAAAAAAAAAAAAAAAAAAAAAAAAATTAATAAAAAAAAAAAAAAAAAACTAAAAAAAAAAAAAAAAAAAAAAAAGTATAATAAAAAAAAAAAAAAAAAAAAAAAAAAAAACATTCCTTGAAAAGTAAACAGGTAACTTCTTTTGTAAATAAGATAGCAAGAACAGCAAAAGGAAACCACGAAGACTTCGAGCAGGCCGGAGCACGGACATCCTGGACTGGACCCGGGCTGAAGGCATCGGGTCACAGACTGGACACTTGAGACACTTGAGATAGTGAAGGAGGCTCAAAGACCGCAGCCCGGACATGTTGGGCCATTGGGCCAGAACCCGCGGACATTGGGCTGATCGGTCTGGGGACCGGGCACTTAGGCTGGAGGTGGTGGTCCGAAGATTGGCAGGGACGCAGCGGGTCAAAGGCGGTTGATCTTAGGCCGGAGACCGGAAACTTTGGGCCGGAGGCTGGAAAATTGGGCCAGAACCCGAAGACCAGGCCTTGGAAGCCGGACCGCGGCCCTTACACATTGGACCAGATGTCGTGGACCTCGGGTTAGTGCCCGAAAACCTTGCACCTTGAACTGCAGCCCGGACACCCCAAGCCGAAACCCGAACCTATTGGGCCAGAGCACGGTGACTTGATACGAAGACTGGACCCGATGACCTTAGGCCTGGGACTGGAGGACCGGATGGCCGAATCCGCAATGAGAAGACTGGCTGCACTTGGTTGGAGCTCACCCAACTGGACTCGCTACCTTTTCTAAAAATAATCATAATTATGAATAATTGTACTCACCCCAAGATACTAGTCTAATAACAATCATAATTAAGAATAATTGTACTAACACATATATATTTAACGTTGTAACTTAATATAAAAAAAAAAAAAAAAAAAAAAAAATAATATATATATATATATTATATTATATCTTCTTCTCCTTTCCTTTCCCTAACTTTCTTCATAATACCTTCCTTCCTCTCTTTCCCTTGCCCCTTTTTAAAAATACTATCCACCCTGGCCCCCCATGGAAGTCCTCAAATTGACGCCTCGGGGGCCTACAGTGATTTAAGGACAGACCACATCTCGGTCTATCCTTGGATCCCCAACCCATGCATAAAATCCCCTCCCATTCTAACCTAACCTTTCCCAAACATAATAAAAAAAACACAAACATAATAAATAAAGTTAAAAAAAAAAAAAAAAAAAAAAAAAAAACCTAACCTAACCTAACCTAACCTAACCTAACCTAACCTAACCTAACCTAACCTAACCTAACCTAACTCTACGGCGGACGGCGCGCGGGGCCGCACGCGGCGCCGTCGCGGGTCCCGGGGACACCCCCGTGTCCGTGGTCCGGGACCCATCCGGAAGGGGCAGATGGAGGAGGTATTCCCTCCTCCGGCGCCCGGTGCGTTTGCGGCGGATTATTGGGGCAGAGGCCTCGGCTTCACGCTCCCTCTCCGCCGCTTCCTTCTGCGAGATGACATCCTCGCAGAAGGTGAGCACCGCCTGAGCTTCGGGACAACCTAACCTAACCTTTTTTTTTTTTTTTTTTTTAGCGTCAGGAAAATGCGGTGCATACCCCCCTAGCCAGCGGGGATGGTAGAGGGGGTTATGTGGGGCTCCAACCCACTAAAAACCTGACGGTGTCCTCCGGTGCTGTTGTCGGTGCGAGTGCATGGGTTTCAGCCGACGCTATGCCACCACGCACTCGCTCGCAGCTGCGGCCCACGAATATGACAGGGCCCCGCCCGGCTTCGAGGAGGGGAGAGCAGCCCCCTCCTCGGTACAAGCAACGACGCGCGGGAACACACACGCGCCGCTGCGACCCCGTGTGGGCGTATCGGTACCCCCGCACCGAGTACACCCGGGGTCCTTCAGGGAGGCGGCAGGAGGAGAGCAAAGCGTCCCCTCCAGCGGCCTGTGCGTCGGCGGCGGATCATCGGGGCGTCAGCCGAAGCCTCTCGCACCCTCTCCGCCTCCTCCTTCTGCAGGAGCACGCTCTCGCAGAAGGTTTGCACGGCCGCAAACGCCTCCCTGGATCCGGCCATCCTCGCCACGATGGCAGCGAGTGACAAATCACCTCCGACTACCGCGATGAGGTCCTCGCGCTCCCTCGCCCAGGCCGGGCACGACTCGAGGGTGTGTTGCGCGGTATCCTCCTCGCGGCCGTCACAATGGTGACACCGCCCGGTCAACTCACGACCAATCTGGGCGAGGTACGCCCCAAAACAGCCGTGGCCAGTCAGCATTTGGGTCAGCCTGTAGGACAGGCGACCGTGCCCACGACGCATCCACTCCTCCAGCACAGGCTGGAGGGCCTGACAGGTGCGTCGACCGGCTCGGCTGACGGCCAGGCGATCCTGCCACCGCTCCACGGCGGACTGCTCCAACCGAGCCCGCTCCGCCTCGACCTCACGTGGTGCAGGCCTTTGCCCCTGGGACCTCTGGTCTCCCCGCCACTGATAAAGAGCGGCGAGGACCAGTGCATGGAGAACCCATGGCATGTTCCCGGCCAACGCGAGGGAGGCATCCGCCGAGACCGTGCGGTAGCCACGGATTTCCCGTATGGCCAAGTGGCGCTGCGCCCTCCTCATCAGCATAGCGTTGTGATCCGACATGGCGTCGTACCACACCGGTGCCCCGTACAGGGCCATGGACCGCACGACGCCCATGTACAAACGCCGGCTGAATGAAGAGGGCCCACCCAAGTTCGGCATTAACGTGCCGAGCGCTCCGGCCACCCGCAGGAGTCTCGGCGCCAACCGTTCAAAGTGGGCGCGGAAACTCCAGCGGGGGTCCAGCGTCAGTCCCAAGTATTTGAGGGTTCGCCCTAGTACAATCTGTGTGCCGCCCATAGAGAGATGGGACCCTGCTGGTGGCGCTTGTCGAGGCCCGTGAAAACACAGGGCCTCAGATTTATCGAGCGCCACCTCCAGTCCCAGCCTCTGGATCCGCTGCACCACAGTTGCGACGCCGGCAGTCGCGCGTCGCGTCGCCTCGACGAAGTTGACTCCGCTGGCAGTGACGAGGGTGTCGTCGGCGTAACAGGTTACGCCCACCCCCGTAGTAAGACTGCCGCGGAGGACCCAGTCGTAGCCAATGTTCCACAGGAGTGGTCCTAGAACCGACCCCTGCGGAACGCCACACGACGACTGCCTGCAAACCACTCCTCTCGGGGTGACGCACATCACCTCGCGATCGCTCAGGTAATCGGCGATCACTGCTTGCAGGTAGGCGGGCACCCCGTGATACTCGAGGGCCCGCCTGATGCTCGCCCACGGCAGAGTGTTGAACGCGTTGGCAATGTCGAGGGACACCGCCAACAGCACCTCGCCGCGGGACACCGCACTCTCCGCAAGCTCACGCAACCTGAGCAACGCGTCGATGGTCGAGCGACCGGCACGGAAGCCGAACTGGAACTCACTCAACCCAGGCCCCGTCCCCTCGAGATGCCGGACGAGACGCACGGAAATTATGCGCTCGAAGAGCTTCCCGATCTCGTCCAGCAGGACGATGGGTCGATAGGCCGAGGGTGAGTCCGCCGGACGGCCTTCCTTCGGAAGAAGGACCAATCTGCCTTGTTTCCACAGCGGAGGGAAACGTCCCTGGGCAAGGCATGCCGTGTATAGCCGCCGAAGTCGGATGTCCAGACATCCAGCGGCAACCACCAGAGCCTTGCCGGGGATGCCGTCTGGTCCCGGGGCCTTGTTCTTGGCGCGCAGCCTAAGAAGCGCGCCGCCAAGTTCGCCCTCCGAGACGGGCTCCGGGTCCGCTGTGGAAGCAGGCGGGTGGGGTCGCATGGCCGGTGGCACGTGTTCCCCCCTAGAGGGGAACAGGCCGGACACGACTGCGTCCAGGAGAGCCGGCTCCAAGGTCTCCGTGACCGGGGCTGCCCATGGCCGGAGTTTCCCCCGAACCGTGAGATACGGGCGCCCCCACGGATCCCTGGAAAGGTCGGCCAGCATCTCCTTTCTCGCCTGCGCCTTGGCCTGCGCTATGGCGACCCTCAGGTCCTTCTTGGCCGTCCGATAGGCCTCGTGGAGCGGAGCGTCGAGATCCGGATCTCGACGTCGCCTACGCAAATGGCGGGAGGATGCGCGGCGCGCTGCGATACACGCACGGCGCAATTCGGCGATCCTCTCCGACCACCAATAGACGTGACGTCGGCGTGGCAGGGGCCCGGACCGAGGCATAGACGCATCGCATACGTGCGTCAGCGCCTCCCGGAACCACTCTGCCTCCTCGTCCACCTCGACCTCTCCGCTCGGGATAGGGAGCCACGCTTTGACAAGGGCTGCCTCCTTGAGCATGTCCCTGTCCAAGGCCTTCAGCCTCCACCTCGGGAATGGGGAAGTTGCTGTCCTCACAGAGGGACAGGGTGATGGCGAACGTGAGCTAACCTAACCTAACCTAACCTAACCTAACCTAATTACAATATCCTGCCTGAGTGTAGCACGAAAACTTTGAGCAAAATCATGGAATAAGGACTCAAGTTTAGAATCGAGCAGGCGGCCAATACTTTCCAACGATAACACTTCATGTGCATCGTTTTTGTGCTGTTCAGATGATGCCCCTCTGGGATCTATGTCTTCACATGACATATCACTCTGGTTTGGCAATTGTGTTGATTTTACTGGGGTATTGAGATTAGGCTTGTTTCTTCGTGTGACATTATTGCATGCTGGACAAATCCATGACAATAAGAACTCTTTCGAGAATGACGAAAATTGTGAAGGTTGAATGTTAAGGCACATATAATGATATTTGTGTTTGCATTGACGACATTGAAGAAAATTGTTTGGCTCTACGATTTTTCTGCAAGCATTGCATCGAGTCATGTTGAAAAAGTCCACTAAGAAATGTAAAAAAAAAACAAATTGAAGAAAAAAAAAGTGTTTTTTTTCTTGACCGGTCGAGGATTCGATCTGGGGACCCACACGCACGTAGCACAGCAAAAACCAATCGCCCACAAATGCGCTGTTGCTGACGGCGAAATTTGCAATATGCTTCAGGTAAAAATCCAAATTTGATCTTGTTGCGGGCAGTTAACAAATGTTTTTCAAAAATTCTTATCACAACACCAGAAAGTACTCACAGTTTGTAGGAGAAATCTTGAAATTAATTCACTTTTTCACATTTATACGAGGAAAAAAAAGACCGTTTCAGTACACACAACATTGGTCCAGTCGGCTGTACAATTTCATCGGCGTACGATAAATTTTAACCACTTTTTTAAATTTTATTCTTGCGAGACAAAAATACACGTCTGTTTGCTGAGCCATTCGATTTTTTTATTTTTTTTTATAAGATCGTTCAGTCCGTCCGTCCTAGTCTGTCAGGTCCAACACTTTTTTATTAGCTTTACCACACTTTTTTATTAGCTTTACCATTTGCGAGATATAGCCCGCCAAAGTCGTTTACACGGTGTG
The DNA here is from genome assembly GCA_949316185.1 of Pyrausta nigrata. Lineage (NCBI taxonomy): Eukaryota > Metazoa > Arthropoda > Insecta > Lepidoptera > Crambidae > Pyrausta > Pyrausta nigrata. The sequence goes on along the minus strand of OX438963.1, from coordinate 9,820,279 downwards.
TCCCCCCCTCTGTAATTTGTAAAGTCTTGGACCTATAAACTTCTAATTACTCACGTAAAGAAACAGCCGCGGAAACTCTTATTTAAAATTGTTTCGGTATCCTATGATGAATACTTTTGAAATTATAAATAAAATATAAATAAACTTTTTTTGCTTATACTGTCTAATGTTGTAAGTTAATGGTACGGAAACCTTCGTGCGCGAGTCCGATTCGCACTTGGCCGGTTTTTACTTTTATACAGGTTCCGGGTGTGGTTATTGTGTCTTTGGTCGCGCCCATGCCTCTATTTTGCTTGTTTTATTTAGTTCAAGTGAAAATACACCTGATTTTTAACTCCCGCCGCAAAAAGAGAGGGATGTTCTAAGTTTAAGGTATCATTCTGTGTATCTTTTTGTGGTATTGTAGCTCCTAATCGGATGAATCGATTTTCACGAATTCATTACATCATGAAATTATTTACTAGTCATTATCATCATCATTGTTCTGATTAGAATAATGGTCAATGGTTTTCTACATCACTAGCCTCTACAGAAGTATCGTTGGTGCGCATTTTTATCAAACGATTTTGTCTATTTGTTTGTGCTTGAGGAAATAAGGGCCTTTTTACCATACTGCGGAAGGAGGGTTAGGTCCTCCGTATGTATATGTATAATTGTAGTATGACTGCCTCGTTGGTTTAGTGGTCAGAACGCTGGGTACTATCCACGAGGTCCCGGGTTCGAATCCCGGGTCGGGCCGAAAGTGTTTCACAGCTCCGGAGTCAGGAAGTTGGTGGTGTTAACACCCCCGTGCCTCGGACAGCACGTTAAGCCGTTGGTCCTGCGCCTGATCTCTTCACGGTCATGTCGGACTGCCGTCTCACCGAACTATGAGAGTAATGGAACAGAAATTGCACCTGTGTATTGCGCACACACTTGTGCACTATATGTCCTGCGCAGTTGGCTAATCACTGTTGAGATAGGCCACCGGCTAGGAGGACATTATTATCATGTATAGTTGTTTGGCACGCCCTACAGCCCAAACGGCTTGACAGTTTTCGACGTATGAGGTGTCGTTGAATTTGTCAAAATTGTGATAGTGTCGGAGGCTATATTATTTAAAAATGGGTAAAATGAAAGCCAGTAAAAAGATAATTTCAAAAATATTATAATTTAAATGCATTCGGGTGTTTTGTTTTTTCAATAATTATGTTGGCTTGTTAATGTATGCCAGTGGTTTTTTCATATTTTTATCACCCGAAAATGGCCTCGATAAGGCGTTTCACAGTTTGGGCGGAAATTCAGTAATAATCAAATAAAAATCAAATTGTGATCAACGGTTACGTCACATGATTCGATTGTAATTTACACCTTTTTCCTTCTTCTCACACGTGCATAAGGCTTTGCGGCGGAATCCTTGCCACGGAGTACTCCAGGCTGCCTCCTCCGAGAAATCCACCAAATTTACCCTCTACTTATTGAGCAAAGTTGTTTTAAAAAAAAAACATTTTTAATGTACAGGCATACGAGGGTCAAACTGAAAGTTCTTAGAACTGGCCACTTATAAACAATATAATAAAAAAAATATTCTAAAATTTGAAAATAGAACTCTTTGCCAATATTACTGAGTATATATTTCATTCATTTGTCATTTGTTTTACGACTTGGCGGCAAATTGAAAATTGTCTGTGTCACGTCAAAATGAATTTAACACGAGAAAATTTTCGTGCAATGATTTTTTATGACTTTCGATGTCATTTAAGTCAACAAGAAAGTTATGATAGACTACGATTGGCCTTTCACGATGAAGCCCCATCTCGTGCGACTGTTTACAACTGGTTTAATGAGTTTAAACGTGGTCGCACTAATCTCACTGATGATGTACGTGAGGGACGGCCTTCTACGGCGACGACTGAAAATAACATCTGTGTTGTGCGGCTGACAAAAGAGTGACCTATCAGCAGATTCGGACAAGCTTAGGCATCGGTATGAGTCAAGTGCACAAAATCCTCCACGAACATTTAGCGGTCAGGAAGCTTTGCGCCCGGTGGATACCTCATAATTTGACTAAGGCTCAAAAACTCCATCGTGTGGATTGGTGCCGTAAAATGATTGAAAGATTTAACGAAGGTGACTCAAATGCTGTGTTCGACATACTAACAGGTGACGAAAGCTGGATTTACTGTTATGATCCTGAAACCAAAAGACAATCTGCTCAGTGGGTGTTTCCTTTCGAGGAGTTGCCAACTAAAGTGAAGAGAGATCGAAGTGCGGGAAAAAAAATGGTGGCCTCGTTCTTTGGAAGGATAGGTCATTTCGCAACAATTGTGTTAGAGGATCAAAAAACAGTTTCTGCAGAATGGTACACTACCAATTGTTTGCCACTTGTCTTGGAAAAAGTTCGAGAGAAACGACCTCGCAGTAGGATCCTCCTTCACCACGACAACGCCTCGTCGCACACCGCCAAGCGAACGATCGACTATTTGGCGACATCAAACGTTGAATTACTGGGTCACCCGCCGTATAGCCCCGACCTCGCGCCTTGTGATTTTTATTTATTTCCAAAAATTAAAGAAAAACTTAAAGGAAAGCGGTTTATGAATGCTGAAGAAGCGGTGGCTGCGTATCGCGATGCCATTGAAGAGACCCCTAAGGACGAGTGGGCAAAGTGCTTTTCCCAGTGGTTCCATCGCATGCAGCGGTGTATTGACGTCAATGGACAATATTTTGAAAAGATATAATAAAACTAATAACTGGCTAATGTAATCAGTTTTTGATTTTCTAAGAACTTTCAGTTTGACCCTCGTACTTATTAAAACACAAATTTACTGACTTCTTCGCGAATTATTTACATTTTATTCAAAACCTAATGTTTCGAACACTTTACAGCGCTCGTAGTCACAGGGATGCTATTTTGTAATTAGAAAGTTTTGAAAAATTAAATTACCTACCGTCACTCAATATATTAATTTACGTTCCTATTTACGCTGAAAGAGCTAACAGTGTCTTGAGATTTTGCAGTGCGAGATGTTGCTTGGGTTGCTAGAATAGGATCCCATGCCGGTGAAAATTACCAACCATCTTCGGATTATGCCAATACCTGTTATTGCGCTGTAAGTACATTAACACCAAAATTAATGTTTTTAATAGATAGATAGATACTCTTTATTGCACACCACACACAGTATCAATTTACATAAATGTTCATAGAGAATGGTACAATTTAGGCGGTCTTATTGCTGAAAGCAATTTTTTTCTTTTTCGCAACAGGAACCACTTTGAAAAAGTCTGGTTCACTTGTAACGTCATTTAACGAGTCAGATCACTTTTGCTGCTCACCGCAGCACCTTCATCTTAATTATTATTGTATTATCTTATGGGTTATAAGATGTTTCCTCTTAATTTAATATGAGATACAAAAAGCTATTGTATTTACTCTGAGATAGCGATTCTTGTTTCAACTTATGCGCTGACCGCTGACTAGTTATTATGGTCTTCACATTAATTCAAAACAATTCATTGTTTAGATGTTTCATTTTGCTGCGGATTTTTCTAAAAACAACAATAGAGATAATTGGACACACTTAGGGGAGGCCAATGCCCAGCTATCGGACAGTAACGGCATAAAATGTGTAATATTTTAATAACAATTAGTAGATAGAAAGTAAAGTTTCTCTACTCCAGTACAAGACTGGTTACATGCGACCTGCATCCAGTGCGATCATGTGACCTTTGCAGGGTCGTCCATCAATCTTGCTGGTGGACGCCCTACGCTACGCTCTTGACCAAATTTTATTTCATATCATTTCAAAATAGAATCCAATCAAGAACCTTTCTGCACTGCGCCCTGCTTACTGCCACTTGAGCTTGGTAATCTACAGGATAGTCTCGTAGATCATTTAGACATCGGTCTGTTACCTTAGATCTTCTACGTATCTCTTTAATTCAATCCCGTGGAGAAACACCAAACATAGCTCGTTGTGTGTCCTTAAACTTTTCTATTACGCCCATAGAAAGAGACCATGTTTCGGATTGGTTGTAGACGTTCGTTTTTAAGCACTGAAGTATTTGGGTCAAAATAATGCCCTCGCGTAGTATTTCGGACTCTGTCCAGCCAAGGTGAACCTACGAGTACCTTATTAAATCACTTGTCCCAGGTTAACGTACTCCTGTCGTCTAAAACAGTAGATCACAGTTTTCGTTTCTAATAGATACAGGAGAGAGTGCCACTTGAATAGGGGAATTCGACTAAAATTCGTCTGGCCCAAGTTAATTTTAAGGCTCACTTGTTGGGAGACAAGCATAGTGCCAAGACCCTCCAGCTTTTTTGCCCCAACTGTGTGTTAGGGCAAAAAAGATGATGCTATTAATAAAAGGTGTGTGATGTATTGGTTATGCCAAATCCTTTTTATTCAATATGTGCACACATTCAATCAAGGCCGGGTTTTATCAAGTTATTCGTATATGAATTCTATGGAGAACTTTCCTTATTGACGTCGATAAATGATTAAGCCAACCATTTATTTAGTTAGTAGAACATCAGGGTTCAATCAAATAGGCATATCAACCATATTTGACTAAAATAGATAAATACAAGAAAAACTCATGCTTCTACCTACACAAACTATTGTTTCCTAATACCTTTGGAAGAAAACGATAACATGGTTATTTAAAAACATCTACAGACCGATAGAGAAGTAAATTAAGATTGCATAAAGACACCTTCGTAACCTCACGTGGAGTGAAAGATAACCTTCGTGGTCAATTGTCCACGAAAACCATGTCACGAAAGTTACGAAAATTTTACGTTTTCAAAAGTTTACAAGTTGTTTCTTGATAAATATAAAAACTAAATAGCGGACGATGAAATTGAAACGGGGTTTTATACTGAATATTCAACACTTACATCTAAATCATGCTATTATCTTTAAAATTTTACCATGAAGGGTTTCTTTAAAAGGTTGCCAGAAAAAAGTTGATGAATTTATGTGCCTGTATTTTCTGTATCAAAGCGGTAAGAAAGGCATTTCTCCTTCAATAATGCTGTAGTGGGACTAAAGTTTCCGTAGGGCCATTAAGCTTGTTAGAAAGTTGAGGCTCTTTGATGCTATGAGGCTTTATATGTCGCGTTCACGAATCTACCACAATCGTGTGACCGAGACAAAATATTTTCTAACTCTTTCTGTTTAAGCGATATCATTATTGTTTTATAATTAATTAATCTTGACTTATTAACAAATTTTTGACATATAGTATGTGTACATAACACAACAAATAATAAAGATATTAGTGGTTAAACTGAGCGCGAGGTCGTGCGGACGCGCGGAGAACACCTGTTTTGCTTCCGTTTTTGGCGGTTAAGTATTATTTAAAAAATAACTGTAAGCCCTATTTTATGTTTAAAACTATGTTAGTGTAGATGAATAAACAGAAAATCATTTAAAATTGATTCCGAAGCTGTTTATTAAATGGGTTGGGAATTAAAAACGTGTGACCACCAAAAACCGGCCCTCGGAGAATCACTCTAGTGCCAACAGCATTCTAAAAATTATGTCTAGTAGAGTGAATTGTCCTATTTTAAGGCAATGGATCCGACTTCATGTCTCTGGGGCATGACATTTGGGATCCTGTGCTATTTAATTTCAGTTTTAGTTATTATTTATTTACTAATATAGGCTAAGTGATTTGTTACTAACTTTTATGGATCTTTGTTATCCGAGTTAAAATAAATAAATAAATAAAAATAAAATTTAAAGGAACAATTACCTACTTCCGCCTCAACAGAGATTAGCCGACTGCGCGGGAGATATTATAGTGCACAAGTATGTGCGCAATAAGTACACAGGAGCACTCTCTGTTCTGTTCCTTCCCTCTCATAATTCGGTGTGACGGCAGTCCGACATGACCGTAGGGAGATAAGGCGCGGGACCAACGTCTAACGTGCTTTCCAAGGCACGGGGGTGTTAACACCACCAACTTGACTCCGGAGCTGTCTGAGTTATTTCAAGACAGAAAATCCCAATACCTTCGGTCCGACCCGGAATTCGAGCCCGGAACATCTTGGATAGTACCCAGCGTGGTGACCTCTAGACCAACGAGGCAGTCAACTTACAACTTGTCTGTACAGGTAACTTATGCTAATATTGCAAATGCTACAGTGACTCCTGTCTGCCTGTTGCGCGTTTTTTCGCCTAAACCACTTTGTCCGAGTTATATGAGAACTTTTTGTATTTCTAGACCAACAAAGGGGTGAAAAGGAGGGTTGGATGGGAAATTCGGCATTTGGAGAAATAGCGGTAAACCAAAGTAAAATAAATAAGACACGTTTGAAAGAGTTATTTTAATCGAGTAAATTTAACAAATGAAACACAAACATAGCCATAGTTCAAAATAACCGTTTACAGTGGAGTCACAGTGCAGGCAGCGCGCGGCAAACTAACGTTCGACTTATTAAGGTAAATACTTACTCCATACACGGAACGATCCGTCCTTACAATCCTCGTATACATGTGATATGCATATGCATATTGTTCTCTTGATTGTTATCTTGAGTAAGGCATATGCCTTACTCCAGATGACAATTGGGCTCGATACCATTGTGCCCTGTCCAAGGCTCCTCGCAGCCTCGGGCCACCGACCACCGCCACCGGTGGCTGTCGCGCGCCACGCCGTTTGGTCCCGCGCAAACGAAGGTGGTCGGTGGCCGCTACAATTGACACTCATCTGCTAGTTCTTTGGCAGATGTTTTGTCAAAATGGCGAATGGCCGCCACCGGTGGCGTGTCGCGAGTGGCCGCCACTCTCTGTCGCTAACCACTGGTGACTGTGGTCGGTTGCCCCCATCTGCGCGGAGGCTAGACTACTTTTAAGTTAAATCTATTTCTTTCTGTGCTAAACAACGAAAAGAGAGGCAGATTAAACAGCTGTCAGTTGCTAGTGATATTACAGAATCTACAAAGTGATATTACAGAATCTAGTAGGAATGTCATTCGGTGACGACTATAAAGTTAGACGAAAACACGTAAAAACTTGTCAAAGATATCGTATCACTTAATTTGCCGTTTCTAAATTATTGTAGTCTGTCCCTTTTCCTTTGTTTAATACAGAAATAGTAATAGACTGAACCTAAAATTAGTCTTAGACAAGGCACAATGCATTCGATTCGAGCCCAACGTCCGTATTTTGTACTGTAGGTAGCTGTTCCTGTCACCAAAGCGAGCATGGCCGTGCGAGCAAGCGTGCTGGCTACACTCAAAATACTGACGACATCAAAGAGTAAGTACTCAGAAACGATACGTGACGATCGCTCGCACAAGGTAAGACGATTTTTTAAAGATACACGGAGCAATCCGTGTGTCATAAAATGATAAATTGTAACGATGGATCGTTCGGCGTTAACACAGAGGTATTAAGGACTCATAAGCTCAATTTGCACTAACTTTATCCATAACCACACAAAAAAACAGTAAAGGGGTTTAGCCAATAAATAATTGCTTAACTAAACCTATTTGTATTTGTTTAATTAAACAAGTAATGCGAATGGATAGGTATCAATCTACCGTTTATCAATGTATTGTAATTTTAAATATAAGTTAATACGGTTAAAATTAGATGCAATCGAGCCTTTTTTTGCACGTTATGTATAATCTTGTGTCTCTATATTACACCAAAAAATACTTACATTGGGTGCCGCCGCCTATACATCCAAACGCGTAAGTATGTCGCAAGACGAACTTCATTATTTTTACATTGGAGTCAAGAGTTTTAACATTGGTATTTAAATATTAAAACGTGACTTACGAACATTTAGCTTGACGTGATGAGATTTAATTACAAGTCTACGAGTATAAACGCTTCTAAATAATCGTTGCTCGGGTTGTGTAGGTATAAAACTTATAAGTATTGTGAAAAAATACTTACTTTGAACACTACGCTGGCCCTAATCTATTATTGCTATGTTGCCACACATTTATATCAATTCGAAGTAAGCATCATTCCATATGGTTAAGTTATTTTGTTCGCAAGCCACGAACTTGTACACATATTCTTAAACGTTTCTTTTAAAGTCGGTGGCATAGATAGAATTCGTCCATCACCTCAAGTCGATAAATACTTGACTCAAATTCGTGACGCATGCACTCAATTCGTTAAAACCTAGCACAATTTTGTGACGCATTGACTCAAATCTGTAAACCTTGACTCAAATTCGCGATGCAGACTAAAACTTGACTCGGAATCGTGACACATTGACTCACATCGATAAAATACGACTCAAATTCGTGACGCATTGACTCAACTCGCTAAAACTTGACTCAAAATCGTATTATTTAACTAGATTTTCTTCCTCAAATCTCCAATGAGTCTCAGCATGGGTTTTCAGGGTAACTTGCGCTGTTTCGAAGCAAGGATTTAGTGATTTACTTATATTGGAAGGTTATTCTTCCGTCAAAGCAACTCGTGATCAAAGAAACGTTTAAGAAAATGGGTGTAGTCTCCCACGCGTACAAAATTGTGCTGACGTAGTGACCATATACAATCGAGTATTAAATTACAAAAGGTTGGTCCTATGAACTGCTACGGAGCATGCGTGATAGTACTGGCGTTTATAAAATTGTAATAAAGCTTTTTAGGATTCCGTGCCCAAAGGGTAAAAACGGGAGCCTATTAGGTACTTTGTTTTAACAATGCGAGAGCTAGTTCTATCGGATGGTTGGCATGACAAGAGGCTCGAATTTCCTCTAGCCTCTCTCTAAACCTAAAATTGTTCATATATAAATAAGTCAGCCTATTAGATCCCACTGCTGGGAAAAGGCCTCATGTCAACTATGAGGAGGAACGAGCCATACTTCACCACGCGGGCTCAGTGCGGATTGGTGGAGGGGTGTATGTAAGGCAAGTGACAAACCTTACTGTCAGAAGTTATCAAGCCGCCCTAGGGCCTCTGACTAGGCTTAACGACTAATACCACAGATATTAGCCGGGACCAACTGCTTAACGTGCCTTCCGAAGCACGGAGATGCTTGTCATGGACGTCACTTAAATGGTCGGAATGGTCACCCATCCAATCACGACCGCGCCGTGTGTTGCTTAACTTTTGGTATCACTACCAAAGCGCTGCCGCCACTGCGCCACAGGCACCTCTAAATTGTTCATAAATAAATCAATCAAATTTGCACATCACATACATTGCTTAGATCCCTCGGTAGCTTAAGCACGTGTTATGGAAATCTGTAACGACGGTGGTATCACAAAACCCAACCCGTAACAAATAGAAAATGTGAATTTCTATATTGACCCGGCGGGGACCGAACTCGGGATCTCAGAGATGGCGACACCTTGTTAACCGGTGTGCAAACCACTCGGCTACGGAGTTCCACGATATTCGTGGCTTTCTTCTAAGAATGAAAATTGACAATATTTTGGATTCCTAGATCAAGCACACCTAACTACCGCACTCAGAGACGTCAATTAAATTAATCTATAATTAAGTCTCGTTCTGTCACTTTCTTTTAAATGAAATAGAAAAGGACGGCATGAGACTTAATGAAGGACTAACTTTAATTGACGGCTCTAAGTACGGCAGTAAGTCAAATTTATTTTATCACGAAGATAAATAAAAAGGACAACACTTGAATTCGTATAGACTGGCTTGAGGAAATAAGAAGTCAACTTTGGTCCGCAGTATTATTGCTCGCAATCCTGTAATAAAAACAACGCCAGCGCCACACGTACAATATGGTAAACATACACAAAAATGTCGATGCCCCAAGATTCGTTACGAATTCTAGCTGATGCCTGCTGCAGCAGGTTCAGTTCACAAGGTACAATACTGTTAAAATAATACAAATACTTAACTATTGAGCAAACGATTCGGATTAATTATTCTTTTTAAGTGATAGATAAGCATTCACTTTGCAATCTAAATATTGGATATTATTGTACTTGAAAAAATGACCACCAAAGGCGGGAATCGAACCCGCGTTCCTCGCATACCGGGCGATTGCCTAACCTCTCGGCCACCCTGGCGTTGGCCTGTCGAATTTTTCAAGTGCCTCTTAACGCTGTAATGCCGCGTTGCTTTCATCAATGTGATTGGGATTACATCCTCAACAGGCTCTGCCAAAGCTAGGGTGGCCAAGAGGTTAGGCAATCGCCCGGTATGCGAGGAACGCGGGTTCGATTCCCGCCTCTGGTGGTAACATTTTCAATTGCAATAATGTCTAATAGGTAAACGATTTAGATTTTTGATATCGCGGGTACACGCATCTGAAGCTGAGAATAAAATGGCTCAATATAACATTGTATAAGAACTTATATGTAATATAACACTGGATGGGTTATTTCGTGGTTTAAGCATTTATTTAGCAAGTTTTTACGGAGGTAAATATTGCATTCAAAAATTCATCGATCATTATAAGTAATGTAATTCCCGAACGCAATCCTCTGCTACTATGCGCGCGCATTATCACCAAATGTTTGACTTGTATCTTCCCACTCTCTCGCACGCTTCACTCTGTACGCGGCGTCATATTTCTTTTGAATAAATGCGATTTATTAATTATAATGTGTTTTAACTGAGCTCCCGTACAGTAAGCTGGTTTCTTCTTATATTTTGCTACATATTTTGTACATTACTCAAAGTATTGATGCAATTAAACGTTCACTGGCGCAGCAAGCTGACGTCCTCCTCGGTAGCTCACAATCAGTTGCGAGAGGATCCGCCCGGAAAGCGGAGGGTGAGGGTTCAAGTCCCACCTCAAAATGATGGATGAATTTTTGAGTGAGATAAAATACTGGATGGGTTGTTTTTACGCTTTGGTCGAGTTCCTTAGGGTCCACTTTTTGAATTGGCAAATATTATAAACAAACATGGCGGGTTGTGTCAGTCATACCTAATGAATAAACAAACATGCAAAAACCTTCAAAAACAAATCAAACGTGTTAATTTTAATTTAACATTTAAAAAATTACTTAAATGTCAGACTACCATTGATTTGCAAGAAATGCCGTGTATTTGCATACAGTAGCGATGGGCGATTGTTCGAAAAAAATTAATCGAATGAATCGATAATCGACCATTCGAACTATCGAATGTCGATTTAGTAATAAAAAAAACGAATAATAATCGACAATCGAATGATAATCTATACTCAGCCCTTCGATGCATTCGATCGGATTGCCACGACTGTGCGCACAGGCCAGGCAGCGACCGAATGATTAATCGACGCGACGAATGACCATTCATTCGTTAGTAGTACGGCCTGCGCACCGCGCGCTCCGGTATTGCTCGCCGCATAATCGAATGATTGCGGTTGCTTATCGAATACATTCGATTACAGAGACCATTCGAATTATTAGATTAATTTAGTAATAATCGCCCGTCGCTAGCACACAGATTATTACAGATAGCCACAGGATCAAAAAGTGTTACATCTTTTTTAAATCATCCGTGTATTGAAGTTGAATTAAAACTATGAACTATTAGATAGTGCGTCTGCATCTGATTAGTAGAGAGTAAACCAAATTCAATCATTTTCACACATCAAGCCGCACAATAGTAACTAGTCATCTATTAAATTCATTTTGGTGTTAACGCGTAGGAGGTAGCTTTTTCCATATATATTTTTTATCCACAGCATTAATTTTGTATTCTACTGTCTATAATAACATCTATAATGGTATTGAACATCCATATAATACAAGGAGCTATCAGCAGACGTAAAAACAGTAGTTTTCGATATAAAAGATGAATGCTCACAACACAGCCTTCGTACCTACATCACACACAACTGAACTTGGACGAGACTGCCGGTCTATTTATAATAACTGTCAAAACAGTGTTGCCATTTTATGCAAAGAAACTACCATGGCGTAATATTTGTTTTGTAAATGTACATACATAGGAGTAAGTTTAATTTACACGTCCAAGTCCAGTACAAATATTCACAGCTTGCCCAAAACTACCATTACATTTTAGTGAAATGAAAATTTATTGGGACCCATCGAAATATCCTATGAATTAGCCAAATTAAAGTTTATATATTACAAAAGGTTTTTACATAAAAACTGATTACAATTCGTAAACGTTTAATTACAATATAAACTGTTATTTTACGTCAAGCTCAATTTAAAAATTAGTTCTTACAAAATTACAATCAACTGACACGTATTTAGAATTTGTTTGACGGTTCCTTTTAACACCTATTTAATCCAGAGTAAATGTTATTAACGACACTATAAATAGCTTAGCTCAGCTTCGACACGGCTAGGCTAGGAAGGTACCAACTAGACGTCATTTTAATTTACATTTTAATCGTATAGAAAATTTATTGCATAGTGCGGCTCTGAGGCTCTTGGCGCAACACGAAATGTGCTTACTTCAAATCTCAAAGCTACGTCACACACACTTTGAAGACTTGGAATGTACCGCGCAAGATATTGTACCAACTAGCCCGGCATCTACATCAATATTGAGAGAATATATTAAATATATTGTTTTTGTGATGACATTTTAACACGACTGATATGACGTAGGACATATCCGCTGTAAGTCCATACACATGTTGCAAAAAGCTACTACGAGTCGAAAATGAAACGGCAACCGAAGTTAACAGCGTTAAGAATCTCAAAATTCTTGAATATTTGTAGAAAAATTAGGTCACACGGATCACTACACACACCCGACACTTTACGATAATTAATTCATGCAAAAATACTTTTATATATTCACTATGTAATACGGTTGACAACTCGATACACAAAGGGCTATGTACACGGCTACATACACTACGCTATTCTTAATGGACAGTGCCGCTCGCTGCAACTGGTGGCGCTATCTAGAGAATACTGATTTGACAGCTGTCAAAAAGACAGATAATATAAACATCAATAGTCAGTTTCATGTTTTGTTTTCATGTATGACTTACCCCAATTTGTATTTATTTGGTAAACTGCCTTTCCAACATGAAATCTGCATTCTTCCGACAGCCCGAGTAGATACATTGTCTATGCAGCGAGCATGGAAGCAGTGGCAAGACTACGTGTCACAATTTCTACCATTATGGTATTTTTTTCACAACTGACAACATTAAAGAATTTTTACTGACGATCACCGAATGATACATTATTTACAATTATTACAAGATTTACAGAGAAGGGCGACATTCAGGAAATGTGCACGTTACATAAAATAGGACAATTGACTTCCAATATTAGGTACAATTTATAATATATTAGGACATAATCTTTCTTCAAAATAATTCAGGCCAAATTATTTTTCTTCAAATAGGAACTCGTATACTAACACCTAAAAAAACGTTGGTGTAAAAAGCGTTTCTCCTACTATTTTATTCATGCTTGCTTTTGTAAAACACTGTTACTCAATTATTTTATTTTAAGCACATTCTTGATTAAGTATTCACAACGAAGCTATCGAAATGTCATACAAAAGTCAATGATTTTTGGCACTTAGTGATATGCTAAAAAACTAGGTACCTACTTAGGTTTTATGTTACAACTTAAACGAGTAGATACTTTTGATTTGAACTTGTTATTTTGTAGGCTAGTTAAAAGTATAACGGAATTGCGTTGCTTCGGATTTAAAATTCATTTACTCCACAAAATTGTTACTTGAATATTAATTTAGTAGTTAGTAGATATTTTAACTTGACAACACAAAGAAGACACTAGCGCCAGTAGTGACATAAATTGAAACTACAAAAAAGGTGGGAGGCAAATAAAAAAAAACACAAATACAATAGCAGTGCATTTAATAAAATAAAAACGACTGAGCACAACGAGGCGGACAAGGCGCGCGCGCGACGACCGACCGACTGACCGACCGACCGACGCGCGTCACGTTGATACAATCACATCTAGCGCAGCGACCGCGCAGTGCCGTCGCCACGATGCTTTGGTAAAATGGCTGGCGTTTGGACATCGATTGCAAGGGGCGGGGGACATGACAGCTGTCAACACTGTGACAATATTTCATATTCAATTGGTCCTTGGATAAATTGTCAACTTTTGTAACTAACCAACCGAACGTTACATTACATTATCAAAAAAGCGGGACAAGAAGATTTAAAGTATGTAGTTAGGACTTTTTGCTACGAATAAACTGCATCAGATAGCATTAAATGTTAAGCAAAGGGAACCACCAACTTATCAAAGATTAACTTGCTAAATGCCACTTTGACAGCTGTCACACCATCCGTCAGTTATTACTGTTACAGGATCCGGTCATTGCGGCGTGGCACAGCACAAACAAACTAAATTAACAATACATTTATTAATGTTCCTTTACAATTAAAAAAATGTTTTTAAGTATAATATTTGATTTAATTAACTAGCCTAGATTCTCACACGATTCCACAATTCAGGTTAGTACGACGCATGGCAGTCGAGCGGCTGTCAGATATGTACGCCATGACAGTTTGGAGAGCGCACTTTTGAATTGACAACTAATGACGTCACCAGCTGCGTCCCTTTCGCACAGCGAGTGCGCGAGCGAGATGCTAGACAACATTCGTTCTCGATTCAAAATACGAACTTGAGCAAACAGTAACATAACATAGATAAAAACGAAACAAAATTGCGCGATCGGCGGCTTTACTGTTGTTACTTTTATTAGATACAATGTTAAAATAACTCATGAAACACAAATACATATAGCTATTTAATTAACGAAATCACAAGAAAAATTCATACGAAGTTAAAAACATGTTTTTATAACACTAGCCAAAAACAGAATAAAATAAACACAAATGCATTACAAGAACAAATGACAAAACAATATGTTACAATTATTGTAAAATGTGATTAGTTAAAAATCATGTTGATCAGGGCCGACCGACCGCGCGCTTATACGAGTATAAACCTTATTGCTAAGACGCGGAGATCGTCCGCAGGAAGACACACGATGCCGTGACACTCCCAATTTTACGCGGATTGTAACAATGTTACGTCAATTGTATTCAACATCAATAGTACCTTTATGGCGTGTTATCATAATGTAATCTTAGATTTACCACACATGATATATTTGAATATCGCTGACAGCTGCTAGATCTTTCAAGTCCCCTTTTGATAGTTCTGACGTTAAATCCAATTATTTGTCGCTAAAAGTTCAGTGTTTTCAAATATCAACTGTTAATCAGAATCTCTTGAATTATCAGTTACAAGCACTGCCATGTTCGGGCTTGTAGTGGGTTCATAGGAATATCGATTGATCGAAGTATGAAATAAGAAGATTTCTCGCTAACTAGCCAGAAACAATTTAATTATTTTGCATTTTTTTTTTCAATTTGCATAAATGTTACAATCCGCGTAAAACTTACGTTACAAAAATACTCGACCACCGTCACAACGTTACAATTTACGTAAAACCAAAACTAACAAAGCGGCAAACGTTACAAATACTGGAGACAAAAAAATAATAATAATGGGAAGCGCGTTTACAGAAAATGCAAGATAATAAACACATAGCAACTACCTTAACTAATAGAACGAAATAACTATACAAGGACGAAATCATGGGGCAGGGGAGTGCCAATATCAACTTATAACTCGACTAAACACATATATTTTGTCAACTGTCAAATGCTGCTAGCCTAATGTTACTTTGACAGGCCGTTGATGAATGCAAGTGGCTCCATCATGTTAATCATAGCCAATACATACTGTTTGACAAGTTAACTTAACCTCTGACATTGTCAGCCCCGAATATTTATCGAAATACAAGTTAATATAGGCACTCTATTGGATCATACAATACTCTTAATACAACAAACCGAAACGCATGGCACGATACCCCGAGAATGTGCAAGCCGTTTTTAAGTAGCTTAAATATTGAATAGCTGCAGAAATGAAAATCAAATAAAATATCATAATAAAAATTAAAAAGAAAAAAATCGGTATTCTTGAGTACAGCCGTTACACTGTTTTGCTGCCATGCTGGCTGAGCACTCTGTATTTCATGGCAGACAGATATGTGACAAAATGAATTCACTTGTAACATATTTGACAGTCCATTGGAAAATAAACCTTACGGCCGGTGGTCAACGACGTTTTGTTTCTTCTTCTTCTTCTTTTGTTTATGGCGACATTTTAGTGCATGATATGCACGGCATTACTATTGATCAAGTAAACAAAATGTCATAAGAGACAACCTTCAAAAAGGTACATCTTTCTGTGTACTGTCACATATAGCGCTTAATAGAATACTCTTGCCAGTTAGTTTATTTAACCCATCAAAAGTCTAATGTAGTAATAAATGTCGTGCATTGTTCCATTATTGTTTCTGCTTTACGGTTAGAGAATGGGTTAATAGAGCATATTAAAATAACAAGCACAAGCCAAATGCAATCTCGGGGTTAATAGTCAAAAGAAGAATCATATCTAATATTGCTGTGTGTTGTAGAAATGTATTTATTAAAACATTACCGATACTGTCACTACAACTAGCAGAAACGTATGTTACAGGGCCTTTAGATAGGTTTTTAACAGATTAATGATAAGAAATAAGGTTCAAATTCACTTATATGAACAGGGTGAATAGTTCATTGGCCGATATGAATAAGGTCGAAATGTTTAACCGACAATATGAATAGGGTTGAAATGTTAATCCGCCAATATGAATAGGGTTGAAATGTTAATCCGCCAATATGAATAGGGTTAAAATGTTAATCCACCAATATGTATAGGGTTTAAATGTTTACGTGGCAATATAAACAGGATTGAAATATTCATTCGCCAATATGAATAGGGTTGAAATTTAAACTTGTTAAAATGAATAAGGTAGGCATATTTCCTGTTATAGGGCTGAAACATACAACTAGCCAATTTGGTGTTGTAGTGACAAGTATTACTGATAATGTAAGTAAATATTTTCCATAATACACACAAGTTATTGCATCCCAAAAAAACAACGTAAAAAACCCTCAAACAGGAGAATGTTATGTATTTATTTAGTAATATAAACTACGGAGAGGGTATGGAATGGAGTTGAATTATTTAAGGATTGTAGTATCTGTATGAATAGAATTGATTTCCGGAGTTTTCACATTTGTTGCAGTTTGAATTAGGTCTTGATAAGACAAGCAATAACACCGATGGAATAGTGAGATAATACGTCCGTCATCTGTAGGTTGAGGTAAATAAAATCAAAATAATACTCTCTCCAGTAGAATTCAGGCTACAGCGGTCAATCCCATCAGAGATCAAGCAGGTACGCATTAGATGTGATAGTGCACAAGTGTGTGCGCAATACACAGGTGCATTTTTTCTGTATTTACTCTTATAGTTTGGCGAGACGATGATCCGATTTGACCGGACTGATCAGGATGGTGTAGTATCGAAAATATATCAGTACTATCGAGAAATTTAACCCAATGTTAATGCATACTGAGTAATAGTTCTGCACATACAATTACTACAATAACCTTTTCCTGAAAAGAGCACTGTAAATGTCTCTGTTTCTGGGTTAGTCTAGTCTAAAGTCAAGAAAATCCCATTTCATAATTACAAAAACAATTTTCTTTTTTATAATTGAAGGAAAATATACCAAAACCAATTGTATTCAACAGATACCACTAATTTTGCTGTTAGCAGATAAATATTGACAGCTCACGGAACCGCTCTGACCGAATAACTAGCTCGAATACACAGAGAGAGCTGGCAACAGCGCTTTGTCAGTAACCATAGACAATGACACAACCCTTTTTATTTTTAAACGAGGGATGACTTTGACAATTTCCACGAATATTAAAATTAGCTAGCGTCAAATAGGTACGACCGGCTTAAATCTTTTGTTGTGTTGATGCCTGAGTCTTATTAGTATATTCTAAAGGCCAATCGACCATGAGCCAATAAATGTTGGATAGTCACGAAAAATATATCTCCAATTTTATTAATTTAATTATCATATGACCTGTTTATATCCTTGTGTTAAATAAAAAAAAAAACAAAGACAATAAGCTTAAATGATGGTAAATTCAAATTTAAAGGATTTAAATATTTTAAAAGTGAATATTTTTTCCAAATGTTGCCAGCACTTCCCAAATACGATTAAAAAGCCCAAATATTTATTATAAGTGTTATTATTATTAAGTAAAGTATTTACACATCTCTATAAGAGACATCCTCACTCGATAAGATATGTTACAAGACAAATTGAATATAACTAAATTTACATAATTATTGTCGAAAGAAAGCAAACTATAGTTTAAACTAAGCTTAAATTTATACAGGGTGTTAGAAAAAGTCTGAAAAATGAGGATCTATGTATAAACGATACAGGAAAACCGTTTTTTTATACTTTGATTTATATTTTCCTGTTCCTATGTTAGACTTGATCACACCCTGTATATATCCTTTCCCGAATAAGTTAAAACAACGAAATAAGCGATAAGGCACATCAAGTAAGAGACTAAAATCAAATGTCAACTAATGTGATTACTACGGTAGGAATGGACAACACTTTATCAACCCTAATTTCACTCCGAACCTTATTGTGACTTGCCAACCATATTTCACTTCAAACCTTATTGTGACATGCCAGAATCGATTGAAACTTTGCAAGAATCGAGTAAACTTTGCAAGAATCCATTTAAACTAGCAAGAATCGATTTAACATCGCAAGAATCGAGATAACCTTGCAAGAATCCATTTAAACCCTGCAAAAACCGACTTAAAACTTGCAAGAATCGAATAAACCTTGCAAGAATCGAGTAAACCTTGCAAGAACCGATTTGAACCTTGCAAGAGTCGAGTAAACCTTGCAAGAGTCGGTTAAACTTTGCAAGAATCCATTTACACCTTGCAAGAATCGAGTAAACCTTGCAAGAACCGATTTAAACCTTGCAAGAGTCGAGTAAACCTTGCGAGAATCAATTTAAAACTTGCAAGAATCGAGTATATAATAGATTCAAAGCGTATGTCAGAGCGTCCCGCAAACGTGACACGATAACAAGCCAGACCCATGACCAATTTACACAGCACAATATCGAATGCCAGGAGTAGACAACACTTGGCTTTTTTATATAAAATGTTAATGATTATTTATTAAAGCTAGGTAAAGATTTTTCTAGAATTTTTGACAGTTAAATAAACCTGTTTTTTAATTATTTCATGTCATTTTAGAATTTTATAACAGCGTGTACAGATATTTAGCTTGATAAAGCAAAAATGTTTTCCACTCCTGGACCAATACAAAACAAACCAATCCAAGCGGAGTATGCGTACGCTACGACAGGCAATGTGGACCTTACCAACGTAGAAATAGAGGCGGTTATTGCACTCGCAGACCACGACTCGCCAGCGGCCGGCGGCTGATTTTATATTTTATTTTGAAAAATAAACATTTTACATGACAACAAACTAACTGCTACACTTAGAGACGTCAATTAAATTTAATCTATAATTAAGCCTCGTATTGTCACTTTTATTGTCAATGGAATAGAAAAAGACGGCAAGAGGCTTAATGAAGGATTAAATTCAATTGACGTCTTTGAGTACGGCGGAGTATATTTTTGTACCAAGATGAAACTAAGACCTAATACTCATATGATACGATGACGTATTGTACATTTACTACATTTCACACTGACAGAAAAGTACAGTCATGATCAAAAATACGTATGCAGTTTTGACCATTCTTAAATGACAAATAGGGAAGATGAAACACAAATGTTTTATGAAATACAATAAATGCGAATAGTATTTTAATTTTAATACAAATAAGCCGCCGACCGCGCAACCGTTACCAGAGATTAAAAAAACAAAGATAAAAGTCAACACAAACATACAACAGGTAGAACAGCGTGAAACACCATACAACATTGTTTTTCAACTGACAGACAACATTTTTATACCATTTTGTTACTTGTAAACAAGGAAAAGTATGTTAAAATATGGATTTCTATATTTACCCGACCGGGGATCGAACCCGGGACCCAGAGATGACTCACAACGAACCCGGGACCCAGAGATGACTCACAAACAACAATAAATTGTGAAAACTAAATAGTATAAAAACATTGTTGCCAGTTTAAAAAAAGAATAGTGTTAAAACGCGACAGACACGACAGGAACTAACGTTTTGACATTAATATTTAATACAAGACAACTACAGTTTGCGTACTGCGTAAAAATGTTAACGAAAAATGTGAAAACGAAAACTTAATTATTCATTTGTTATTTACAAAGCAAACAATTAATTAATTGCACTGTTAATTTTATATAAACGAAGTTCGAAACTTCCCACTAAATTATGTTTTATATGAATTCAACAAAAGACCACAGTCAAACAATTTTCACTATACATTGCACGAATAGATAGTCTAAAAAAACTCAAAACTAAATAAACAGATGACATGAAATTGCACAAAATTAGTTTTAAACTTATACTAGAAACCGTCAGTCCCTGCCGCTCAATCGAAATAGTCCTAAAACTAAACTAAAACTAATGCCACCTAACATGCTTACATCCAACTAAATTACGTGAGGATCATTCCGGGGCGCGGTAACTCCAAATTAATTAAACTAAAACTAATATTAACACATCATATTGGATCGCGATCCGTCAATAGAAACGCGATATCACTCAAGCGAAGGAATTATTAGAAGGGAATTTTTATTGATATTTTGGCAAACGCACTCGAAGCGTCCTGACACTTAACACTACACGATGCAAATACGACTTTAACACTCTATTCATAGCGTCCAATATCGCGCAGCAACTCGGCCGAGTGATCTAACCGGTTTTTTATCCGTCTAAGCACACAGGTATTTCGTTCGAAATCACTCGATGAACTTCTTCCGAACTAAATGAAATTCAGTTTTATCCCAACCGAGCTTTTCACACACAGATATAAAAATATCAAGTCAAATCCAGTATCACTGTCACCTCGCCACACGTCTCCCGTCACCTTAACGCTCCGACATAACCGTTCCACCGAATACACGTCGGGGCAGGTGCACGAGTAGTCGCGGCACGAACACGTACAGTTGTCCGCGTGTGCGCGTGACGCGACAGACGCGACACGCGCGGTGCGGACGGCGGGGGGGTCGCGTGTGTCGCGGGGGGGGTCGAGACACGCGCGGGGGGGGTCGAGACACGCGCGGGGGGGGTCGGGACACGCGCGGGGGGGGCGAGCGGCGCGGCAGGCGCCCCGCGCTGAGTCACTCCGAGTTGTTGAAGTATTCAGACGCGTTGCCGCGGCAGATCGGGCACGTTCGGTTCGACTGGAAATCGTAAATAATGAAATAAATTTAAAAAAAAACCGTTTATTTCAGACATAGTCCCAAATACATCGGAGGATAACGAATAATAATGATATAAGGTTACATTTTAGTAAACAAAGGCAACAACATTTGTATATGCTAACAAACATTTTGATTCCTAAGTTAACCGTGTTGTGATTTTACTCTTGCGTACGTTTGGTAGACAAGATCGGTGTATTAGTAAATCAAAATGAGTGAGACAGACGCAAAAACGATAGTGTTTAATATTACACATGGTATTCTAGAAAATATTTAATTTTTTTGTTAGGAAAAATAAAAATAAAAAACTGCCCTTCCTTTGCAAAATAATGTTCAGATCCTTTTTCTCTGTTATAGTAAGAAGTTCTGTTAAAATATCGTTATTGACTAAGATGTCACTTTATATAATAAGTGTATAAACGTCTTTGACTTAAGTACAAAGGTATACAGTAGTGTATCATTATATATTATATACTTGTACTAGGACATCTAAATATTCTGATTTAGATAGATAGATAACTCTTTATTGCACACCATAACAGAAGAATATAGTAAGTACAACGATTTACACAGAAAAATGTACAATGTAGACGGTCTTATCGCTATAAGCGATCTCTTCCAGACAACCTTTAGGTAAAGGAACATACTCATTCACAGGAAGGGAGAGTTCGGGGGAAAATCATAGAATAAGTGTAATGAACAAATAAATAACAATATATAAATAATCAGTAAAACACATAAAAATAAGTAAATATAGGTACATATAAATCATACATATTCATGAATACATACACATAAATACATTTATACCAATATGAGAAGTATTTGACCAACGTCAGTAAATTAAATAAGTAAGTTTGATTAATTAAATAAATCAATTGTTTCAACAAACACACCAATTACCCAGCCCCAAACTAAGCGTGAGCTTGTGCTATGGTGACTAGGATAACGGATAGATATACTTAAATACATATAAACATCCATGACTTAGGTACAAATGCTCGTGCTCATCACACAAACATTTGCCCCTTGCGAGATTCGAACCCGCAACTGCCTGGTTTAGAAGTCCGGTGCGCGAACGACTGCATAGAGACGGTCGTTAATTTAAAAGTATTGGAGAAAACAATATTTAAAAGTATTGGAGAAAATGTCAGTTTACAGTGAGGAACCGACGTGATAGTTGAGCGCGGGGCCACTCACCCGGAGCCACTTGTCGACGCACTTGGCGTGGAACTCGTGCGCGCACGGCAGCACGCGCAGCGTCTGGCGCGTCTCGAACTCGCACATGCACACCACGCACGTCGACTGCTCGCCTGGGGAAGTACAACACCAGACAACCACACTTTTATTAAGTTTTAATTGAATGAAATTCGTTTATTTATTTAATATAGGCACAGTAACAATCGAGCAACCAAAAACACACTATGTGGTAACGTTTCTGAATAAAAACATTGCGGGTTGAATGACCCAAAAAACTATGCACAACATTACAAATATACATTCAATCTACAAGAAAGACTATGGCTATGATTTAAAAGAAAAAGAAAAACAGTATTTATAACTTATTAAGAATATTTTTGAACGCCCAAGAACTCTGATTGAAAAGATCGAGGTCGGACGACAAGATATTAAATTCGCGGCACATTCTATACAGAGGGTATATTTGCTTTAAATGTGGTACACATACAGATGTCAATAATACAATTAACAATTTATCACATTTCACCAGACACTGGCATGCAAAATGTACATACTTAATCAAATATAATTTCGCTCACAAAAATTAATCAACTGTGTCATCCGGTGGGACTCGAACCCACGTCCCTTCGCTATCCGGGCGAGTGCTCTTACCAACAGACTTACTGGCGTAGCAAGCACAAAATTCGTCGTCTGACTAACATCCTCCGTAGCTCAGTTGGTTAAGAGCATTCGCCCGGATAGCGAAGAGACGCGGGTTCGAGTCCCACCGGATGACACAGTCCATTAATTTTTATGAGCGAAATTTGATTCAATTTAGAAAATCATTTTTTTCTCAACAAACTGTTTTTGTTTTATGATAGATAAATAGCCATCTTTCAACAAAAAATAAAACTAGAGCTGATCTATCTCCTGTCACTGCAATCCTCGCGGCTTGTCCTCGCTGACCATTACGATGAGTAAGTAACCATTAATGATTATGACAGTGGCGACTCACCCTGATGCGTCTGCAGCGAGTCAGTCGATGGTGCTAAGATCAACTGTCGTGAGATCTAGAGTCACGAGTTCCATAGTCGCAAGTTTGAGTGTGTCGTGAAAATGAGTCTTGTGTGATAGAGAATAAGAATGACTGTCATAATATCGAGTGTTATGATAACGAATATCGTGAGATCGAGTGTCGTGAGAGCAAGTGTTTGATAATGAAAGTCAGGGTTAAAAGTATCGTTGAGATCACGTTTCGTAAGATCGAGTCTCGTCAGAACGAGTATCGACAGATCAAGTCTCGTAAGATCGAGTCTCGACAGATCGAGCCTCGTAAGATCGAGTCTCGACAGATCGAGCCTCGTAAGATAGAGTCTCGACAGATCAAGTCTCGACAGATCGAGTCCCAACAGATCGAGTATCGTCAGATCGAGTATCGTCAGATCGAGTCTCGTAAGATCGAGTCTCGTAAGATCGAGTCTCGTAAGATCGAGTCTCGTAAGATCGAGTCTCGTCAGATCGAGTCTCAACAGATCGAGTCTCGTAAGATCGAGTTTCGACAGATCGAGTATCGTCAGATCGAGTCTCGTCAGATCGAGTCTCGTAAGATCGAGTCTCGTCAGATCGAGTCTCGTAAGATCGAATCTCGACAGATCTAGTCTCGTCAGATCGAATCTCGACAGATCTAGTATAGTCAGATCGATTCTCGTCAGATCGAGTCTCGACAGATCGAGTCTCGTAAGTCCGAGTCTCGTCAGATCGAGTCGCGCGAAATATGACTATGATGATGATGATTATGACAATGGCGACTCACCCTGGTGAGTCTGCGGCGAGTACTTGTAGCTCGGCAGCTGGTCTATCTCCTGCCTCTGCAGCCCCCGCGGCTTGGCCTCGCCCAGCCTCTCGGCGAGCGAGAGCAGCGCCTCGTAGTTCTCCGTCTCGGGCGACTCCCCGGCCTCCTCGCGCGCCTCCGCGTACGGGGACACCGGGAACATGGCCAGCAGGTTCAGGAACACCTGGAGATAGGACAGCTGATGTATTAGACTGCATCGTTGGTCTATAGCCCGCGTATAGTCAGCAC
Organism: Pyrausta nigrata; assembly: GCA_949316185.1. NCBI lineage: Eukaryota > Metazoa > Arthropoda > Insecta > Lepidoptera > Crambidae > Pyrausta > Pyrausta nigrata. The sequence goes on along the minus strand of OX438963.1, from coordinate 9,795,781 downwards.
CCTTATTCACAAACGTCGGAAAGTTTCCGTGGCCCGTAGCCAAATGGCAATCGTTCTGGAGCGAACTTCGCTATCGCAAATACAATGTTAAAATATGTATGCGAAACTCACGTGATGTTTCGATGGCTTATGTCAGTTTCATACGTTTGTTAGCGATAACGAACTTCGCTTGACAATAAATTGCCACTTGGCTAGGGGCCCGTGTTTGGATCCTTTCCGAATTGGAATCTCAAACGTTCTTTCCGAACGGAGTTTTCGAAAAATAATGTCTAACAAAAACGTCAGTTTTCGATTCTGACGTTTGAAAAACGCATTTTATTTGACGTCCTCGGAAACTTGCTTTCCGGATTCGAAATCTGTAGTTTCCGACGTATAAGGGTGCTGGTGTGAGTGCGGTCAAATGTCTACTTATTATTAAAAAAACTGAGTCTCTTCTTTAACACGCTTAAACACTTTTTCAACACGGAGTAGACACAATTGCTGAAGAGGTGTCTGTAAGGCAAGTGACAAACCTTACTGTCAGATGTTATCCGCCCTAGGGCCTCTGACTAGGCTTAACGACTAATATCATCAGATATTAGCCGGGACCAATTGCTTAACGTGCCTTTCGAAGCACGGAGATGCTCGTCATGGACGTCACTTAAATGGTCGGGATGGTCACCCATCCAATCACGATCGCGCCGTGGGTTGCCAAACTTTTGGTATCACTACCAAAGCGCTGCCGCCACTGCGCCACAAGCACCTCAAGTAGTTAGGCTCGTACCTCCTCATAATTGAGGTAGAGGCCTTCTCCCCAACAGTGGGATTTACATAGGCTGAATTTAGACACAATTGCACAAATTTAGTTTTGGTCGTGTGAGCACTAGGCACTAGGCACTAGGCACTGAGCTGGTCCACGTGGAGCGTACCTGGTAGGTGGGCGGCGGCGGCAGCAGCGACAGCGGCGCGTGTGAGCACTAGGCACTAGGCACTAGGCACTAGGCACTGAGCTGGTCCACGTGGAGCGTACCTGGTAGGTGGGCGGCGGCGGCAGCAGCGACAGCGGCGCGTGTGAGCACTAGGCACTAGGCACTAGGCACTAGGCACTGAGCTGGTCCACGTGGAGCGTACCTGGTAGGTGGGCGGCGGCGGCAGCAGCGACAGCGGCGCGTGTGAGCACTAGGCACTAGGCACTAGGCACTAGGCACTAGGCACTAGGCACTAGGCACTGAGCTGGTCCACGTGGAGCGTACCTGGTAGGTGGGCGGCGGCGGCAGCAGCGACAGCGGCGCGTGTGAGCACTAGGCACTAGGCACTAGGCACTAGGCACTGAGCTGGTCCACGTGGAGCGTACCTGGTAGGTGGGCGGCGGCGGCAGCAGCGACAGCGGCGCGTGTGAGCACTAGGCACTAGGCACTAGGCACTAGGCACTGAGCTGGTCCACGTGGAGCGTACCTGGTAGGTGGGCGGCGGCGGCAGCAGCGACGCGACGTGCAGCTGCGGCAGGGCGGCGCCCACCAGCCCGCCGCCACTCTGGGTGGAGAACACAAATGTGTGATCAAATAAATAACTTGTTTCAACAAATATACAGTGTGTCCGGATTTCGACTAGCGATAATTTATGGGCTATTAGTTCATCAAATGTTATCGACAAAAAACCCCTATTTTGGGTTCTAACTCTCCCCCTCTTGAAATTGCAGCCATTTAATTCGACGACCGTCTTGGTGTAGTCGTTCGCGCACCGGACTTCTAAACCAGGCAGTTGCGGGTTCGAATCCCGCAAGTGGCAAATGTTTGTGTGATGAGCACGAGCATTTGTACCTAAGTCATGGATGTTTATATGTACTTAAATATTTCACGCTTAGTTTAGGGCTAGGTAATTGATGTTTGAAACAATTAATTTATTTATTTAAAAAAAAAACTATTTCTATTTCTATGGAGGTCCTAAAAGTTATGAAAATGATTCATTTAAAAGGTAACGTTATCGCCTATCACGTTAAATAAACATCAATTAAAAATTATTAACCGTCACAGTTTAATAGTTTTTTAAGCCTTTTACAAAACTAAACCCAAAAATGCTTTTTTTTTTAAAACATTTTTCATTAACATTATGTCTCTAAAATGTGATAAATAAGTCCCTTAAATTATCGCTAGTCAAAACCCGGACACCCTTTATTTATTTCTTATACTTTACATGTAAAGTCAACCAAATAAATAAATAAATTGTCCCTACAGTCACACCAATAAAGAATTATCTTGTAGGTTTTACTATTTAATTCGCTAGATGGCGCTAAGAGTCTGAGAAATTCCTAATGTACACATAAACATACCCAAATCTGTCAAAATATCTCAAACGATATAAAACTTTAAGTGATCAACATAACGTTGAATTAAGGTTGCAGAAATTTGACAGATCAGGGTAGGTTGATGTGTGGCCCATTGTACTTTTAAAAAGAGATGATAAAAAAATGCTAACAACTTGTACATGATACTGGAAAACAGCTTAATCTTTTTCGCAATGATTTTCGTCACATACTTAAATAAATGTACGGTTTTCATGTCACGGCTAGTTTATTCATAAGGTCAATGTCAATTACAATTGTGACGTGTGTATTTTTTGGAAAGCTGATATGTTATTTTTACTTTTAAAAACATATAATTTTTTATTCAAACTCAGACTGCTCATTTGATTTGACATTGAGACGGTATAAATATAATTCCGTTGCCTCATTATCATAGCTTAATACATTATTTGCGAAGACTCCTAACGCCTAAGATAAATTTAAAAAGTAAAAAAAAAATGTCCACTGCCTATAAACAAACAAAAATTCGTTGAGGAACACCATGTCAACCTTTACAACCACTTACCTGAGCATGTATGTGGTGTGTGGTGTGGTGCGGCCAGCGAGGCGCGTGGCGCACGTACGGCCGCGCCGCCCGCGACCCCGACCCCACCACGCCCACGCCCACGCCCACGCCCATGCCCACGCCCGAGCCCACGCCCACGCCTGAGCCGTTGCGGCGCTGTGGGGCGAAAACGTTGGGTGACGTGCGATTTTTGGACAAGAGAAGCGAGAAATCTGAGAGATTTTAAAAATAGCTTTGACTTTTTATAGTATTTGGATAAAAATACTACAAAAATATCCCTGGGACTAATAAAATAATATTTAAGTAATACTGTCAAAATAATCATTATAAAGCTCAGTGTTAGTTGTGCAATATTTTCGTTGAAAAGTCAGTTTTGTGACATGCTTTATAAAAATATCATGCGCACATGATTTATGCTGAGAACGTCAAAGACAAAATGACGTCAGGGAATAAATTTATAATAAAAATGAAAAAATAAAATAAACAATATTCTTTACAGTGTTGTTTGGAGTCTGTGTCAGAGCGCCCCGCTCTTCTGAGTTACAGATATCAACACACCTTATTACTATTAACAACATGTATATCTTAAAACATAAATTTTTCACAGTTAGTCTGGTTGTATATGAAAAAAATAAGGGTTTCCGCGCCTGTTTCTATACGTGAGTAATTTGAAGTTTATAGTTCCAAGGCTTTAGAAATTACAGGGGGGGGACACCGTGTAAACGAGTTAAGCGGGCTATCTCTCGCATATGGTAAAGCTGAAAAAAAGTGTTGTATGGAAACCCTACCTTATTTTCATAGTCCTTTTCAACGATACCCAATACAAGGGGGTGCACTCAAAAAATAATTCACCCCTCCCTTTATATGTATGGGGAGGTACCCTTAAAGAGGGGTAATTTATATATTTAGTGTTTAAAAAAATGACATCTATATGTGAAGTATCCTCGAACCAAGTTACATGCAAATCAGTCCATAAACGTAGAAGATATTCTGCTGTGACAGACTAGGACGGACGGACTGAACAAACTTATAAGGGTTCCTTGTCGGACAACGGAACCCTAAAAAGTGTACGTTTGTACACACAATAATGTGAATTTGTTTGTGTATATGCTTGTGTTTATATGTAAGTCTGTGTGTAAGTGAGTTAGAATGTTTGCGTTACTTGTATGTGAACAATTATACATTTTTTCACTGAACAGATAGTGCAACTTACATGATGATGGTGTGAGAGCGCATGCGCGTGCCTCGCGTGGTGGGGCGCCATCAATTCTAGGGGACTGCCGCGCGCCTACAATAAATAAAGATTTATTGTATCAATATCTATAAAACTATGTATATGTCCGTATTTGCTACTTTTAAATAAAATATAAGATATTATTGCACTTGAAAAAATGACCAACAGAGACAGGATTAAAACCTGCGTTCCTCGCAAACGGGCGATTGCCTAACCTCTCAATGCTAATCACTAGAAACAATAATTAAAATTTTCCAGCAATTGTCAGACTGAGAATTGGTCATTTTAGAAACTGGACATTGATAGAATTGGACCTTGTCTAAACTGGACATTGATAGAATTGGACCTTGTCTAAACTGGACATTGTCAGAATTAGCAATTCATTTTGGACATTGAACTGGGTGGTAATCGACGATACGACCAGGGTCATATCAGACAAGTAACGGCCTTTTTACTCTATTCTTGAAAGTATATCGTTTCTTCAAAAGATTTTAGAAAACCTACATTGTGGGAAATGGTTCTTTCAGGAACTAGTCGTTGTGGGATATGGTCAGGTCATTTTGAGAATAGGACACTCGAGGATCAGCCATTTTAGGAATTGAATATTAACGAATGAGAAATTTTGAGACAATTTAAGAGTTTCAAGTTTTAGAATAAAGTCATTTAATATAAAACATTTCACGAGTTAAGAACTTAGGAAGAGGACATGTCAATTTTTTTTTACATTTTAGTAATTAGACATTTCAGAATTTGGACATTTTAGAAAACGGACATTATCATCAAGGCATACCTCAGTGGCCAGCAGCAGAGGCGCGTGGTGAAGTTCCGGCGTGGCTTGGAGGGGGGACAGCGCCCCCTCCCCTCCGCTCAGCATCTCTAAGCGACCGCCTTCTGCACGCTGAAAGTATATTGTAAACCCTTTTGTATAATTATTGCCCTTACGTTTGTAAATAATTATCATATTTCGTTATTGTAATAATAATAGTAACATTTGAATAGTAGCTTCAGAGCTAGAAATTAACTATTCAATTGCTTTCAATAAAAAATTGACTGTATGATTTTTATTTGTTTTGGCATGAATTTGGTCCCACTTGGAGCAGAAGATATGACTAAAGAAATACTAATTTTCAAGTCTGGCTCTTTCTATATACTTACATGCAAATAGTAGTAATGATTTTTATTCAGGGTATTTTAAGTCATATAAGTAACATTGACATCCAAAATTGATTGTAACTTAGGTAGTGCAATTACTGTCTAATCATTTTTATTTTCAAATAAAAGCTCGAAATAAATCATTTGATGATTTTTCACTGGGACATTTAAAAAACGTTTTTTTTATAAGTTTTCATAAAAAACAAAAAATCGCAAACGAATTTTATAAATTTAAAAAAGAAACCGAAAATTCGCACAGGATTTGAACCCACGACCTTTGGTTAACCGGGCCAACGCTCTTACCAACTGAGCTACCGTACCCACCCGTGCGAAATTCCTGGTCTCTTTTCGAATATGTCATCACGTGACGTTATTCACTTCGTTAACACACACTCACCTGCGAGTTCGCAATATAATGCGTGTGGTGGTGGTGGTGTGGGTGCGCGTGCGGGTGCGGGGGGGACGCGAACGGGCCGCGGGGGGGGTGCGCCGGCGCGAACCCGCCGTGGTACTGCAGGCCCGCGTACACGCCACCCATCTGCGGGACGAGCGGTTAGCGGGGGCCGGGTAGAGGCGAGATATCGGGGGCGAGGGGGCGACACCGAATAGTGAACAAAACATAACGCAACCGTATTGTAAAGGTACACTTATAAAATGAAAAGTGTTTTAAACTAGCTTCTGCAAAGTAGCAACTGATGACTCTTTATAGTATTCGTAAAAATACACATATAAATGAATAGCGATTGAAATATAATGCGTCAGCAGCTGATGGATCTTTTTTAGCAATAGTAAGTACGAACAGACTATAACAAGAATACATGTGTAAATGACGTGCCTGTGTAGTATTTTCTGCTAGCAGGCTTTAGAAAAATAATTATAAACTGAATTAGTATTCAAGTGAAACATCTTCCTGTTTTTTCTAGCTTTTTTAAGTTACATCATTTTTTACTGTTTATTTAATAATGATAAGTTCCTTTAAACTGTTTATTGCACACTATAAAAAAAATAACAAAACAATTCACATAGTACACGATATTATCGCTAAGAGCGATCTTGTACAGACAACTTTGGTAGCTACCCTTTATGGCAACTTTATCAATCAGTTACTTTACTATTAATCAATGACCTTAATAAAGACACATCAGTTTATTTACCTTTTATTTTTAAAAAACGGTGTCACTCACTCGACCCCAATAGTCGCCTCTGAATCATTTGCAACGAATACACCACGAAGAGGCAATACAGCAAAAAATGTACAAGACATACGTTCAAATGCAATTTTAAAAGGACAAGACTTCACTGGTACATGGAAACTCGGAAAAAAGCAGATCGTGGTAAATTCGTCGCCATTTAAGATAAAAAACCATAAACCATAACGGAAACAGCACTTTTTGAGTTCATTTAAGCAGTACAGATTCTCATCTCGTCCTATAAAGCGGTCAACATGACATACGGGGAAATATATAAATAAATACAACAAGCCGTCGAGTAAACCATTGTGACAATTGAAATACATCATGCTTAAAATATTGTATAATTAAATACTATATTATTTATATAATGTATTATTCAATGTGTATACAGACAATGGATCAGCAAATAAACAATAAATGAGGGAATAAAATGTATAATAATAAATATATTCAAATATACACCACCAACAGTCTTATACTAAGGATAGTGCCGATGAATATAGAGTAACTAAGGGTAATAGTATAAATATACAAAACGGTGAGACTGTATGACATGAACACACTGAAATTAGAACGAGAAAAAAACCTAGTGCTTCACTACTGCTAGTTTGAGTCATAGCGCCCGTGTTAAACCGCACCCTTAAACATCACAGGGATCAGTACAATTGTAATTTTGTTATTCATTTTCACATTTAAAAGAGCATATTTTAGGTGACAGCCAAATTCTAATATAATCAAAGCGACCAGCCAAATATTTTTTATGTATCTGTTTGAAACCAATCTACGGAATATCAAAGCTTAAGTTGCTAGCGGCAAAACTTTGTAAATAAACAGTGTAGCGACACCGCAGAGAAAAATCGACTAGTGTGGTCCGCAACTCGAGCGCGTGCAGACAAACGCCGCACGGCGATTGGCCGACCACGCCCGCGAGGCTCGCACTACACAGGGCGAGTTATGCTACAGTGAAAATTATACACGTAAAACACGAAACACATTCACAAGGGTATCGAAGAGTGTGGAGAATCGAAGCATGCGGTACACGAAGAATAAACAATTTCAAAATAAGGGGTTAGTCAAAAATATTTGGAGGGTCACCGTCGACCGTAACTATGGGGGTCCTTACGCGAGCTGTGGTAAGGGGCCCGTACTAATGCCATCGCAGCAGGCTTGAGTACATAGTATGTACAGAACCAAACAGTAACAGTATGAGTTTGAGTGTGGCATGCTGCAGCTGAGAGACGACGCATCGCCGTGACGTCACGACGAGGCTGCGTCTACAGCACGTTACGTTAAAAGGTGTATTTTTAAAAACAAATGAAAAAAGATTCGGTCCAGAAGTGTAAGATGAATAAAACATCAACAACTGAATGGTATAGAACTGTAAACAGGCTTCCAATTGTTGACAAGTCGCATTGCTAGTCTGCAAACAAAATGTGATCTCGACCATTACTCGATAAAATATTACTTCTGCCTGCAACGACATTTACAGAGCGATATACATATATCTTTCTACTCTATGATAGAAACCATTTTCGTTTACCAGACTATCGATTGACCAATGAAAAACAGGTGTTTCAATATTGGCAAATCTCTTGTGCTGACCATCAGCCAATAAGAGAGCACGGTTACGCGCAGACATGTAGTACCTAATGTCATCAAGCATTGTGCAGACTGAGTCTATTGTAGTACATTATGTATTAAGTAATGTGAGACTAACAAACAATGCTACACTTCCTACTAAAATATTTACTTTTGTAAAAGCTGAAGTGGTCTAAAATACTTTAGTTTTTGTGTATGTGACTGTAGCACTATTCGTCAATCCCGCGCAATATTATTTAAATGCACACGATCTATGCAGCCTACCACCTATGTCACACTGCGGCTAGCACCTTCCTGTCCTGAGGTTAAATCTGGACGCGTTGCAATCACAAAAAATGAATCTCAACGCGTTGTGATAGAGTTGTGGTTTGCGCTACGTCAGGCCACGATCACATGAGCCAAGCTATATGCTAACATGACATGTGCTGAATGTCTCCGATGTAAGTATAATGTGTGGCATTAGTGTATCATGAGAACGTCTACTCGCTGTGAAGGATCCGATACCAGGACAATGTTATTTACATAAAAATATATTACAATTTTACACTGTTACAAAGTTTCATTGGTACGAGTATAGCTAAAACAGGTTTTGCACCTAGCTGTTTTAAAGGACTAAGCAATTTTAACACTGATCTATAAACACATGATGACCTATGTAAAGTTGGAACTCTTCATGCAAACGAATTGCATAAACATTACAGTGTTGCCGAAAATCAAATAACAATCAAACTAAACTGGTAATGTATTCATTAATGGTTATCTAACTGTAGTTTTGACACTCGAAAACAGGTTGTGGTTTGTGTGTCTAAAGAAATATTCTTATTTTTATAACTTAAAATGTATGCGACTATATAGATCAATATGAGTATATTTAAGAATCCAGCAACACTGCCTAAGATGTAAAAGGGCAAGAAAGCATCTATGCTATCCGGTCAATCACAGCAGTAGACGATTAACAGCATATTATTAGTTATCCCCACTCCATCAACGAGATTCGGACGCTGCCTGATCCGTAAACATGACACAGTTGCACTAAAACTAGTACAGATCAAGCTTATTCGTGATGGAATGATTGTGAGACAATAGAGAGAAGTGAAAATTAATAATCCTTTTTTATAATATCATGCAGTGTGTATGAAAATGTTCTTAAAAGAATCATCTATAGTAAGATTTTTTAAATAAATACTTTTGAAAGTCTTAAAAACTTGATGTTGTATTAGTAACTTCAAAAAAGCTTTCAGTGAGTAAGAGCAAAAAATAATAATCTAATAATCTAATCGAAACCTACACGACACAAACTATCGTGATTGGAGTCTGCGAAGATGACGACGGCGAGTGAAATGTTAAAGAACTCGATAAAGCAGTTGCATGAGATGATAGTGGGTTAGTATGAAGGGTTCACAAATCCAAAATACATCAGACCTCTAACACAAACGATCAGGCAACGTCCGTAACAAATGTTTCACAAATCAAAGACCGAGCGTTGATACTATCGGTACTACGGCGCTTACATTATACAAGCCACATATATCTTGTTAAAACTAGTCTTTCCTCACCAAAACCGTTATGGACAGATCATAATACTTAATCTGGGCATGCATATCTGTGCTTAAGTTAACATATATGGAAGTTGTGTCGCTCCCTGCTACCGGAACATCGATCACCAAACTATAAGTTGAAACAAGTCAAAGCGCGGGTGATGGGTAGCTTCGTTTCAAAATCAAAGGTATAGTTGCGTGCCGTGATATTGTAGCTTTGAAAGCTCGATAGATAGGTATCTCAGAATGGTAAGCTTCGAAAGTGCTAACAATGATAGAAAAAAAACTGCACACGGTCGACCAAACAGTGCTGAATCAAGTGATCAATGTAAATCTATCTGGTCACAGTATGCTCGCCGTTGACGACTACAATCTAAGGCCTGAAAAAACCAAGCACCTATTTATTAAATTAGCACTTTAGAAGCTGAGTCTCTAGAGCTATAAAACCAGTTAAAGAAAAATTAGCATCAAAAAATATGGAGAAAATAAATACTAGTAAAGAAATTGATAATGTGTATTAATTTATAGTGTAAGCTACAACATCCATGGCACGCCGGAAGTATAAACTAGAGCTGGTGGCGTGCCAGTTCATCGCCATTCTGTCTGTTAATAGTACAAATAATATTATAGAATAAATGATTTGACCAAATGAGATATTGTTAATTTTAATTAATTCAAAATGTGAAATAAAGCGTGTGAATGCGTTAACGTACACAGACCGCGTGAACCGGCATCGCTTTAGCACAAAATGTTTTTACCGAGTAATTAAAACACTAAAAACAGCGAATTGTTCAGCGCAAATGTAACAAGTCCAATCTGGAACGGACAACCACGGGAAGAGTGTACTAAGCGGACAAACGCACCAGACCTAAAGCTGTAAGAACTAGGACCAAACCACATAACAGGGGGTGATCTCACACGAACCAATGTAAGAACCATTCACTTTTACAGAACATCATATTGATAGATTTAAAAACAGCATATTTCAGAGAGAGAGTGAAAAATATTAAATAACTATCACAAAGAGTTGATGAACATAATTTACAATTAAACGTGAATGGTTAAAAATAGTTCGCGTAAGATCATATAGATCGTCGTCTACAGACCCGATTACTATCAGATACAACTCGAACAAGCCACAGATCCAGCCAGTCACAAATTAATTACAAAACCTTCCGTACGAGTATTAATGTAGCGTTATGGGCTAGAGTGTGCGCCGGAGTCGTTATAAACTGGCAGAGGATAGGGACGGGTTGGTTAGATAGATGGAAATGCTGGTTGGTGTACATGGACGATATCATACTATTGAGTAGTACGACACAGGAACATGCGAAGGATAAGGATAAGACTTGATATTTTAATTTTCAATGCCATAGACATTTTAAGAATAGGACTTATGAATATCATAAGACAAAATGGAGATATTATGGATAAGAAGAGCAGGTAAATTACTCAGTACTGAGCTTTGATTAAGCATTCATTCAGGACAGGGATAAAAAGTGCTGGAAGAATTTCTGAAGTAGAAGAAGCGGATAGATGCTGCTCTGATACTCTGTATCAAACTGTACTTACTGTACCAAAGATAGTACAAAGGTTAGAGGATATGATGGGACCAAGGAGCGTAAGAGTGTATGGATGCATTCAGGTAGAAAGGACATTTGACTCGATTCCAATGTGCCTTGTCTGGGATTAAATTTAATTTCAGCCCTCTCTTCTTCTGCTAAACAAACACTAAGAAATAGATCGCTTAAACCTGCTAAAAAAATAAAAGATATATCTTGCCGTTTTAAAATGAACAAAAAAATTTTTTCATTGTTACACATTCAATAATGATGGCAATTTCAATCACCAATTCAACTATTATTATTATTAAGTGTTATCTATTAATTATACAAAAATTAACCTTTGTTTACTGTTACTATAACCATTAGAAAACTATGTAATCATTATTCATTTTACTAAAACAACATCATAAAAATTCAACAGACATACAACTCGCATGATGAAACTGTTATTTTATCTGAATTCACATGCAAAGTCAAATAAAATTTCTGGACGATCGCGGCTAAAACATTGGGTTCCAAGCGTGAAAAAAGTAGCTGTCATTGGTCATTTGTGACAGTGCCTTTCGCATTTCTGTCATTATGGGATAGTATTGCTGCAAAATGTTTTAAAAAACCCATTTTTGCACGAAAACAACGAAGAAAATGTAAAAATAATTATGGGAATAGGGTTTTATCGTGTTTTTTATATTTTTTGGTTAATGTACAAGAGATGGCCAAAGTTCCGTAGAAAAAATTTAACCTTAGACAGGCTACATTGAAATCGAGCCCAATCACATAACTTAGAGGATAAAAAACGGGAAGAGGCCAACAAATCTGTGGAGTTCGGGAGGTGGACGTCATAGGCGGTGGTGGTTGCAGGTTGCGGCTAGTACCTGGCAGTACAGAGCTTGGAGGATAAAAAAGAGGAAGAGTCCCACAGATCTGTAGAGTTCGGGACGTGGGCGGCATAGGCGGTGGTTGCGGGTTGCGGCTAGTACCTGGTAGCGCAGGTGCGGCGCATGCAGCGCGGGCAGCACCGCCGCGCCCCACAGCTCGCCGCCCGCCGCGCTCGCCACCTGCGACCCGCACGGTACACAGCGGCTCGGCCACCAAGGCCGGATAGCGTGGGACGACACGACATAGTTTTTTTTTACTTTCATTTAAAACTAGACAAAGACCCTACGGCGAATATATTTTGGTCGTTACAAAAGGCGCGATAGCCGAACGGAGAAAACTTCACTTCTTATCCGTGAGTTCTGGAGTTCGTAACACTAAGTTGGTATAAAACATGAAGTACCGTTTTTTAGATATATCGCTGCCTAACGGTGAAGGAAAACATCGTGAGGAAACCTGAACACTAGTTGGCCAGTGTGTCAAATGGAGAAGGCAATGGCAAACCACACAATTAAATTATCGAGAATGTCGTTGTGTGTTTTATTCCACATAATGATCACGACCCGCAGTCATGTTGGTTACAGATAGCATAACTGCCTTTTTTATAATTTTTAGTTTTTTATACTTTTGAATTTGATGTTCCTGATAAGTTTTGTTTTTAGTTCTTAAAGTTTTTAGTTATAGTAAAAAAGGGTAGGCAAACCAAAAAAGCCTACAGTAGTTTTTCTGTATACTCAACAATATCTATACCAGAAATATGACCTTGTGAGGAAGTCTATCCAATTCTCAAGAAAGCAACGATAGTAATTTTAGCAGTGAAAAATAACACTTCTGAGTATTGTACTACTGATGAATTTATGCCCTTGTCTACATTCGTCAGTAAACTAAGAAAATGTTCTTTAATTTAATGTCACACTTTCTAATAAACGTGCTTACAATAATTTATTTGATTTTGACATAAAAGTGAGTAACACGTGATTATGAAACGAGACTTTAATCCAATAGAAAAACAATAAGGTTTGAATTGAAATACTAGTTTCGTCAGTCCAGTCGTCCCACGCTTCGAAGGCTTACAATAAAACCTTAAAACTAATTTACAAACTATACTAATAATACTTAAATACACATAATCTTATATTAACCTTTTATACCTGACTTACGCAATGCTTACAATCCTGTTTAAGTCATTATGCTATGCCCAGATTCATGAACCTAAGATACAAAATTTTAAAAATAACATTGAAAAGGAACTAAACTTTTAAAACAACTGTCATGTAATAAATAAAACACAGATTGCTAAAACAATATTTTCAAAGTAAGTCTACAATACCTAACGGGCTGACCTTTAATAAGTGACGCTTGGTTGAATTTGTCTAAGATATTGGGATTTGTGTTCATTTCATGTCTTGTTTATGCTATTATCGAAATGAATATAGTCCTATTTTGTAGTGTTTTATAAAATTGAGTTTGTTGGAAAGTAACCTTGAGAGAAATTATTGAAATGGTAGCTTAGACGTTTGAAATAAAGATAAATACTGTTGGCATTAATGAAACCTATATTCTGAAATAAAATTTCTCGTATTTCATTAGATACTCAGGTTGGAGATACGTTCAGTTTTGCCGTATATTTTTTTGCATGAATGTTTTGCACGAATGTTTAAGAAAAGATATGGTAAATATTATCATATCGTCTAGATAAGTCAGTTTCAAGAACAGTCTTAATATAGCAGCATATTTTGTTATGCTGACTCTGGCATAAAAAAATGCCACGCGGTATTATTGTTTTTATATTTTTCTTTCATTTAAAGAGTTATATTGGTGGGAAAAATCTCATAATTTTTATTAATGCTATTTACTATGAATTATTTTATTAATCAATTTTAACAATAATAACGCCTAATCCATGTTTTTTTTTCTCTAGTCATTAATGCAATTATTACTCCACTGACAAGAGCTTAGCTTTTAAATTGATGATGAAAAATGCATTAAAGAATTACAAATAAATAGATACAAATTTCAAGAATATCTAACAAGTTTCGCTGAACATATCTCCACCCGCACCTCCTGTCACTTTGACATGCAGGTCATCACATACCTGCGTGCGCGTCGCGTGGTCGCGATGCGGGTGCGAGTGCGCGGGGTGCGGGTGGGGGTGGGGATGGGGCCACACCCCGCCACCGCCCAGGGCGCTCAGCCTCGCGCCTCGTAGCGACATCTAGCGGATAACGGACAACTGAATTATAGGTAGACCGCCTAATAGAATCCTCGCCTTCGGGGTAACGGAGCACAGGGGTAAGACGAGAATAGGAATCGTGTGAGGTGCTTTTGTTTTTTTTAATAAATATGGGACAACATCACATACAGGTAGGTAGGTAGGTATATACAATTGGAATCTGAGCAATGTGAGTGGTACATTGCTTAGATTCCAATTGTATTATGGAAATCTAAAATAACGGTGGTATCAGAACACCCATTTAACGTTTGACAAGAATGCGCCCGACACCCGCACCTTTCCCAGTCCTAGTTTTCGTCCTACCTCCGCATTCTCCCCGATCATATACCCCGCAGGCAAGGACTCAATTAAGCGGTTTACCCACAAACCAAAAGTGGTTGTAGGCTACTGATCAGGACGAGTTATATAAAACGACAATTTCTTCACCCAGATTCCTTCTTTTTCCCTTTAACTCATATAGACCCAATGGATGACAATTGATTTTGTGCGTGGATCCACGTTTGTGGTTAATGAAACTAGCTTACGTTTCGGTATTAGAGTTCATTATGGCATGGATTCAGCCGCTGGACACCAGACCTGAAGCCTGCCTAGCATAGGATGTTGTGATGATTGATGATAGTAGTGAGGATGTCGGTATGATGGTATTGAGGATGTCAGAGTTCAGTCAACAGTTATCTCGCTGAGGATGTGCGCGGTCTGAGGATAAAATTCTTCATTCTTTTAGTCACATGAGAATTGAGTACTGGCTAGGATTGCTACTAGTTTCGCAACTACGTGATGTAGTTTTGCCTCTATATTTCCCAACTAGCTCAAATAAACCAGCAATTGGGTGTACAATTTCTTAGCTTAGCTGGCCGAGTTAAACCAGCAAATGGGTAAGTTCGTATTTTTCTGTTACCTCTTCAGATTTATTACCTGAATTATACAATCCTTCAATTAAATAAGCATGTTTATTATAACCGAACAACCAAGTGTGAATTACTCGCCTCTTTGTTATATCACCTCTTTTTTTAAATCTTCATTTATTTTAGGGCTTTTGATACAATTGTAGTTGCACAGGCAGCAGAAATTCAAGGGTTCAAAATTACGACTGCTAAACACTTCACAGCCTCAGATATAGGGTCATCTAAAATTGTAATGAATGCATCTACACCGTACATGTTAATGTTGTACTTCTGAATCATTGAATTTCTCGCCCTGAGATATTTCTCACACTCCACAAGAATATGTCGGACGTCGTAAATAGTGCCACAGTATCACCTCTAAACGTAGAGAGACAACCTCGCGACTGATGCTAATCGTATGGCAATTTCAAGTATGTCAAATAGTCGATAGCAAAGAAAAACTTTTAAGTATGTTGATGGCACAGAAAAATCGGCCTAAACCACAACTTTACGTAACACATACCTGGTTAATATCCAGCAGCACGGGCGCGGAGTGCGCGGGGTGCGCGGGGTGGGGGTGCGGCACGTGCGCGTGCGGCGCGTGGTGCGCGTGCGCGTGGGGGGCGTGCGGGTGGGGGTCCAGCAGGCGCTCGTGCGCCCACCCCGCGCCGCGAGCCCCCCCGCCGGACACGTAACGCATCCGCCGGCTGGAATAGGTGGTGGGGTTGTTTTGATTAACTGTTGTCATTATTTTTAATACGTTTTATATGGAGTCGCCGCATACGTGAAGCGAGTGGCGTCCACTCGCGACTCAATGTATAAATGCCCCCTGTGGGCCTACATACATAAATAAATAAATTTTAGTGTTCGCGTTACG
Source organism: Pyrausta nigrata (assembly GCA_949316185.1). NCBI lineage: Eukaryota > Metazoa > Arthropoda > Insecta > Lepidoptera > Crambidae > Pyrausta > Pyrausta nigrata. Next base: position 9,779,787 of record OX438963.1, on the reverse strand, counting down.
CCACCGGGGGCAATCACATACTACTTTGACATACATCTGTCGAAGTATCTGTAGACTGTACAGCAAGTGAGTGTCAAATTGTAGTGTATCAAATTGTCGCCTTCGTTTGCTCAATGGCGACCTAACAGCCACCGATGGCGGTAGTCGGTGGCCCATCTGCGCGGAGCTTCAGACAACACTAACAGACATAGCAAAAGCTATGACTTCGTTTAATGGAAAGTGTCAATGTATCAACAAACAATTCAATATTCAACTGATAATTCACAAGAGAACCAAATGGTCATTTGTCAAGGGCAAATTAAAATCTGCAAATGGAAATTCTAAAAAAGAAATCGAAATGAACAGAACCGAGATGATGTCGTGAGATTCAACATAGAATACTTTTATAATATTACGACTAGCTATTCAGCAGCAGCACCAGGTCATATTTTAAGCTGCTTGCTTTCCTAAAGCAGCTCAAATTGCCTGAGCATGAGTTAGATTGTAATTTAAAAATCTGTCTAAGCCCAAGGTTTTAAATCAATCAGCCACTTACGGAGGTTGATAATGATGTCTTGGTGTCCGTCTTTCTACCGCGGGCGCCGTTACCGAGACATTGCTTTCACCTGAAATATACAATAACGTTTTATTACAAAAGTGTGTGCGCAATACACATGTGCACTCGCGTTCGTTATACCTCGTCACCTCTCATAGTTCGGCCATCCGACATGACCGAGAGCGATCAGGTGCAGTACCAACGGCTTAATGTGCCTTCTGGAGCACAGAGGTGTTAACACCACCAACTGCCTTACTCCAGAGCTGTCTTGTTCGTATTCAACTGGGGACGTCGGGTGGGACCAGATAACCACTCAGATCTGACACTACTCGATACCTTCATCTTGCTAAGTACTCGTTACTCTACGTTACTTACCTTCCCGAATTTAGCCTGGAGTTCACCAACACATTTATATTTTTTAATAAGCCGGTTTAGAATTATTGGACATATTTTGTATGAATGCTGTCAAATTAACCGTCAATCATGATGTTTAGCAAGTTTTAAGTCTGTTTAACAGTTGGTAAAATCGGGTCTTTACCTAGCTGTCCATCCTCAAGTTGCGGTAGTCAAGCTACATTACCAAGTTTACCCTGCAATCTTACCCTTACAATAAGGCGGCACTCAAACCTTAACCCTAATTTTCCGGCTGCAAGTCAAGCCCCAAGTCCATTATAAGTTGAACCCTCGCCACAGCCGCCGCCTGCCCTGCCCCGGTTCAGCTTACACTGGTCCAGCTCGACTCGCAGCCGTGGGCGTACAGACCTGAGGACAGGTGCCGCGAGATGCGTCTGCGCTTGCGGCTAGGGCTGTCGCCGGCCTTCGATGACAGCTCGCCGTCCGAGGACCCGCCGCCGCTCACCATCGACTCTACGGGGCCTTCCAGTGGGTTTGTGTCCTGGGAACAAGTCATTTATTGAATTGTAGAAGACCCACAGGGAGACTTATGCACGACGTCCCACTATCTTTTGATGTAAGTATTCATCACATATCCATGTGTTGGATCAGAAAGGTTCTAGATCGGAGACGCTTTGATCAAAGGCGAAGCCCCACCATAATTATAGGCCCTAACACTGCTTCGGGATAAATTGTAGGCTAGTGCTGAGAAGAAGCAGCCCTGGTTTTAAAGCTCAGCTCAGTACACAGTAAATAACCAATTTTATTAGCTATTTCTAGAATACTACTTTGCTTCTCTCAATTAACAAAAAGCGAAGTATTTCTGGGAGTGCTGGAACCCTTCAGGATGAGCTTGCTGCACTGTCGACTCTGCCAAAGTTTAGAGCCAAGAGCAAAATCATTTCAATTAAAAAAAATCGAAACCACACTTGATACGACACAATAACCGTATCAAGACTATTATTTAGAAGAAGATAGAAGGGAATAAGCAGAGAGGGTAACCTAGGTCAGACAAAGTGAAGAACAAGTTGGGCGTCGTGTCTTGCACACCGGTTTACATGGTGGCGCATCTCTGAGGTCCCGAGTTCGATCCTAGGTGTCAGCAAAATATAAATCTATATTTTGCCCTGCATTGTCAAAGATCTAAGTGTTTTGGTTGTTTCTGATTTCCATAACACAAGTGATTCAGCAACTTAGGATCATAGCAATGTATGTGATATTGTCTAAAAGTACTCTGGAACCTCCATAGATCTGTGAATCTGGACACCACGTGAGCAAACGATGATTTCATCTTCCTACTTATTACACTATAGATAGTCAGTAGAAAAGATGAACAGCAAGAGCTGCCCCGATGTTTCTATCGGTTGTGGTATTCACAACACGAGGACTCAGGAGTTTGCAGGCGAACTCACCATGTGATGGTGATGAGGCGGGTGCAGCATGTGCGGCGGCTCCGCCGAGGGCCCGGCGCCGGCTCCGGGGCTCACGCGCAAATCTGAAACATCACAGAATAACCATGATCATATATCACACACACAGGGCAGGGTACATGGCGCGAAGAATCTGTAGCCGTTCTAGATTGAAGACTGTTAGTGCGAATTACATTTAATGATAGGTAGAATGTCAAAGATGATAAAATGTCGTGATATAGGGGAAAGGAAGTTCAATCATCACGATACGATGACTCGTACACAGACCCTTTGATCAAAGGTGCAGCGTAGAACGTCCACCGGCAATATGGAGAGACAACCTTGAAATGATCGCAGGATCACACTGGATGCAGACCGCTTGCAACCGGTCGTTGTGGAAAACCGTTGGAGAGGCCTACGTTCAGCGGTGGACGTTTTCCGGCTAATAATGATGATGATATATCACTAAAAATGCTGGGTTTGGTTCCTACATCCCCGGCCTTTTAAAATAATGAAACCATACAATGTTCCTCTTGCCTACAGCTAGAGAGTGGAATTTGTTGGCGGCTGAAGTTTTCCTATCTATAATAAGGATATTTTCAAGAAAGAGTAAATAGAGTAAAGAGTGACTGAGTACAACCGGTAAATAGCAAAGTTCAAAAACATTAATGTAACTTATTTACGGAACTCCGGGTTTCTTTACGTATTCGCTTGCTCGGCTTCGAGTTACGTAATCGATTTCATGTCGTTCACATAATTTCTTTAATAAATAATTTTAGAATTCGATTTCGCTTGAGAGCATTTTTGTAAGGTAATTTAATGAGGTCGTTTGAGTGGCGACTCGTGTGTAAATATCTCATTTTCTACTGAATCCTTAGATCAACCATATATCATATATGACGACTGTCTCGGTGTAGTGGTTCGCGCACTACAAAACCAGAGGTTGCGGTTCAAATCGCGTAAGAGGCAAATGTGTGTGTGATGAGCACGAGCTTTTGTAAGTACCCAAGTCATCGTTATTAATAAATATGTATATAAGTATGTCTATCCGTTATCCTAGTCGCCATAGCATAAGCCCACGCTTAGTTTGGGGCTAGGTAATTGGTGTGTCTATTGAAACATAACATTAGTTCCAAAGCAAAAGTTGTTGTATTTAAGCAGAACAATAAATATCTCAAGTTCAAGTTCAAACGTTTATTTACCAAAACCATAGTTAAAAAAGGTAACTAAATATTCAAAGTACATGTGTTCAATCTGTTTGATAACCAAAAATTTATTTATCCATCATCCTCTTAGCGTTATCCCGGTTGTGCTCTCGCACGCGAGGGCCCAGGGTCCGCTGACCATGATCCAGGATGTGGCAGATCTGTACCGTTACCATGAGTTTACGGTGGTTTTACTCGCTAGCGACGACGTAAACTCATGGTAACGATACAGGTAATTACAGTGGAGCGACTGCCATCTGACCTCCGTGACCCTGTTAACAGGGAAACCTGACCAGTTTGGATCATGGTTACACATGTAGTCGCCTGAATGTGCAGGTTTCCTTACGATGTTTTCCCTCACCGTATGAGCATCGGTTAGTAAATCAACTAATGTACATAACTAAGAAAAAGTCATTGATACATGGCGGCACGTGGGATCGAACCGGTACCTCCCGCATGAGAGGCAACCTGCTAGCCACTGCGCCACCGACGTTCTTTAAAAAAAAAATCCAATTACATTAAATTAAATTCTGATATGTCAATTAAATTACATAGTTAGATTAGATTATACTTATATATTGTGATGTTAATCAAAAGGAACGTTGTTTTCTATATTCAGCATAATATTATATATTATATTTTTTCAAAAGTTTTCAGCGACATCTCAAACCCCTTTCTGCCCTGCTCGCTTATCACGTATCTACGATTCCGGCGTTCCCCACGCAGTTGCGCAACGAGCGAAACGGAGTGCAACGCGCTAGTCGCGAAGGGAAAGCCGACCGCGCCCGACGCGCTCATTTGCATGAGACGACCAGGAAATGGGTTAAACACGAGTCAGCTGCGGCTATGCCCATGTCCTCGCCGTGTGGTGATAGCTGTAACTTTTTACCCAACTGCGGAAGGAGGGTTATGTTTATCGAGAGTATGTATGTATAATTGTTAGGCACGCCCTACTACCCAAACGACTGGACAGTTTTTGACATATGAGGTGTCGTTGAATTTGACAAAATTGTGAGAGTGACATAGGCTATTTACAAAAATGGCGCCCGCAAATGAAAATAAAGGGAGGAGGGTGATTGATTTTTTCCTTAACTGACATAACGATATGGGTATCAAATGAAAACCAGTCAAAAGACCATTTTAAAAAAACCGGCCAAGTGCGAGTCGGACTCGAGCACGAAGGGTTCCGTATCATTAACTTACAACATTAGACAGTATAAGCAAAAAAAACTTTTTAAGTTTATACTGTTCTTTTGCAAAAAAGTATATATTTGTATTCTATTTGTAATTTTAAAAGTATTCATCACAGGATAACCGAAACAATTTTAAATAAGAGTTTCCACGCCTGTTTCTTTACGTTAGTGATTTGAAGTTTATAGGTCCAAGACTTTAGAAATTACAGGGGGGGGGAACACCGTGTAAAGGACTTTGGCGGGCTATATCTCGCAAATGGTAAAGCTGATAAAAAAGCTTTGTATGGAAGCCCTACCTTAATTCCATAGTCCTTTTCAACGATACCCCACACAGTGGGGGTGCACTCAAAAAATAATTCACCCCCCCCCCCTTGACATGTATGGGGAGGTACCCTTAAAAAGGGGTAATTTTAATTTTTTGTATTTTTAAAAATGAGATCTATATGTGAAGTATCCTCGAACTAAGTTACATGCAAATCAGTCCATAGACGTAGAAGATATTCTGCTGTGACAGACTAGGACTGACGAAAAATGGCGCCCGCAAATGGAAATCCGCACCAGGACGGTCGTATTATATTATTTATATTTTTTCAGAATTTATTCGAGTGCGTATAACCAGAAACTTTTTAAGGTGCATGTAAACAGGGCTTCTGGGCAAGCTATCGTAAATTAATGTTTTTAAGTGATAAGCATTCACTTTCCAATCTAAATATATTATTGCACTTGAAAAAATGACCGCCAGAAGCGGGAATCGAACCCGCGTTCCTCGCATGCCGGGCGATTGCCTAACCTCTCGGCCACCCTGGCGTTGGCAGAGCCTGTTTTTTCAAGTGCAATAATATATTAAGCTATCGTAAATTTTATCTTCGCTCTCGGGCTAATATTAAGATCAAGAGTTAGCCGATTCCTATATAAAACAAAAACTACAATAATAATTATATTACGAAGCAATAGATATTACGGATTGGTTATTAATTTCGTGCATTACACAGTCACAAATAGAGCCTCAGTGGTGATATCTATACTAATATTAAGAGTAAAGATTTGTTTGTTTGTTTGTTTGTTTATTTGCATCGAATAGGCTCCGAAACTACTGGACTGAATCAAATGAAACTTGGCACAGAGATAGTTTGAGACACTGGGAAGGACATAGGCTACTTTTTGTCGCGATATAAAATCATCAAGGGGGTGAAATGGGGGATGAAAATTTGTATGGAAAATCAGACTTTTGGCGCGGGCGAAGTCGCGGGGAACTGCTAGTCGTTAATAAAATGGTACACAGAAAAGATAGATAAAAGTAAAAAAAGGGAAAGTAATTTGGTGTTGTTAAAATCAAAACCCCAAGTGGTTGACATTGTAGTCAACCGGTACACACACGTTACACGCCGCACGGTAAACAAAATAATTCATAAATAAATTGTTCCAACAAACACACCAGTTACCTAGCCTCATATTAAGCGTGAGCTTGTGCTATGGTGACTAGGATAACGGATAGACATACTTAAATACTTTTATAAACATCCATGACTTAGGTACAAATGCTCGTGCTCATCACACAAACATTTGCCCCTTGCGGGATTCGAACCCGCAACCGCCTGGTTTAGAAGTCCGTGGCGCGAACCACTACACCAAGACGGTCGTCAGCCCGTCTACCCCACTTTGACCTTGAGACCGCCGCTGTTCCCTACGTAATATAAGCTGTTTTCGCAGTTCAAATGGATAACCTGACATGCTGCTGACTGTACAAAAATATTTCCATCGGACACATGCGGGTACATTCCCCAAGTATTGATGAAATCGCACGCCGGCTCACTGGCGTAGCAAGCACTTGCAAAAATTCGTCGGCTGACTAACGTCCTCCGTAGCTTAGTTGGTAAGAGCACTCGCCCGGATAGCGAAGGGACGTGGGTTCGAGTCCCACCGGATGACACAGTCGATTAATTTTTGTAACCGAAATTCAATTTGATTTTGTACAAAAATGCTGATCGATATGAAAGACAGAGGAAGGCAAGAGAAGTATAAGCAGGTGCACATAGCCAACGATTTTCTGGATTCGGTGTACATGATATAGATACGGTGAACTGAAGAGTATAGGTAAGAAGATGAGGAATGTCATTGAATTAGTGAATCTTCCAGGCCCCGATAGTGAAAACAGCTTAGTTACAGATTCCATATTATATTTTTATAACTTAAGCAATTATTTTTCAAGTTTTTACGAAATTAAATCAAATTTCACTTACAAAAATTAATCGACTGTGTCATCCGGTGGGACGCCGGCTCACTGGCGTAGCAAGCACTTGCAAAAAGTCGTCGACTGACTAATCGTCGTCCTTTAATTTTTGTAAGTGAAATTTGATTTCATAACAGATTCCATACTCTGGTGATATAGTCACTAGCTTATGACGGCAGTAATAAGCAGCAGAAGAGAATATAAAGACACAGGAACGTAACTGAAAGTATCCTAGTGATTTTTTTAGGCCCTGAGTAGCTGTTTGGGTTCCATACCCTGCTGACGTACTTAGAAGCTTCTAACATTAGTAATGTTCAGCAGAAGGGAATAGAAGATAGAGGAAGATAACAAAAGCATTTCAGCGAGTGTAGACACAGGAAGGTAAAACATAACATCTTAGTGCAATGATTGTGTTTTAAAAAAGAGGTAGACATATCATTTTTTACTGCGCGGCCGCGGCGATTCTACTTTGATGCGCCGAGCACACATGCATGCTTACGTCTTAAATGTCATGTGTGTACGAAAATGAAGAATATAATGACATCTCTTTAATATGAGCAAAGCAGTTGCCGCGCTAGTGACATATCAACCTCTTTTTTTAAGACAATCTATATAAGACTATCATTATGAGGATGCCTTTAGAGTCGTACGGTTTTTTACGCACGCAGAACTGAGACACAATCTGAGAGCTTAGTGTGAGTTTTCATTTGTCAATTACTCACGAGCGACCGAGTGTCGGAAATTTCTTTAGAAAAAAAACGCAAACGTGCCACTAGGGGCGCTGATCAAACTTCCATAAACATTTTCGTCACACGGATGAAGGTTAGCGCGTGAAAAAACACACACGATAGGTCTAGACATGCGCAAAATCGTTCGCTGAAGTGAAATGAGTGATATAGTTCAGTGGGAGCTAAAGATATGTATCACTCATCTAGTTCAATTAGTTCATTTAGTTCAGCAGAACTACTATCAAAATCTCACTCACTACTTCATTCAATTCAAATGTATCATGTACTGCAGACTATTCTAATGATTAACATTTATAAGATTTCAGCACAAATGGGAAACAAATACTGAGTCTTATTTCATATTCATTAAAGGATATTTCCGCTTGCACTGTTTTAAATATTAAGGATTCGGATAAGGCGCGAAACTAGCTTGACGTTTACCGAGTTCACACTAGCCGGGCCGAGCAACTGTATCGCTCTTGCAGTATTGACAAATATATCTGTACGTTTTACTCTCATATCACTGAGTTACTGAACTAAATGAACTGGTTTGGACTATATTAAGCGAGGGATACATATGAACTAGATAGGTGCAGTAATTCAATTGTGTCATTCATTCAGTAACTACCCATGTCTAGATAGGTCATGGCACACTATACGAGGGTCAAACTGAAAGTTCTTAGAACTGGCCACTTATAAACAATATAATAAAAAAAATATTCTAAAATTTGAAAATAGAACTCTTTGCCAATATTACTGAGTATATATTTCATTCATTTGTCATTTGTTTTACGACTTGGCGGCAAATTGAAAATTGTCTGTGTCACGTCAAAATGAATTTAACACGAGAAAATTTTCGTGCAATGATTTTTTATGACTTTCGATGTCATTTAAGTCAACAAGAAAGTTATGATAGACTACGATTGGCCTTTCACGATGAAGCCCCATCTCGTGCGACTGTTTACAACTGGTTTAATGAGTTTAAACGTGGTCGCACTAATCTCACTGATGATGTACGTGAGGGACGGCCTTCTACGGCGACGACTGAAAATAACATCTGTGTTGTGCGGCGTATGATAGAGACTGACAAAAGAGTGACCTATCAGCAGATTCGGACAAGCTTAGGCATCGGTATGAGTCAAGTGCACAAAATCCTCCACGAACATTTAGCGGTCAGGAAGCTTTGCGCCCGGTGGATACCTCATAATTTGACTAAGGCTCAAAAACTCCATCGTGTGGATTGGTGCCGTAAAATGATTGAAAGATTTAACGGAGGTGACTCAAATGCTGTGTTCGACATACTAACAGGTGACGAAAGCTGGATTTACTGTTATGATCCTGAAACCAAAAGACAATCTGCTCAGTGGGTGTTTCCTTTCGAGGAGTTGCCAACTAAAGTGAAGAGAGATCGAAGTGCGGGAAAAAAAATGGTGGCCTCGTTCTTTGGAAGGATAGGTCATTTCGCAACAATTGTGTTAGAGGATCAAAAAACAGTTTCTGCAGAATGGTACACTACCAATTGTTTGCCACTTGTCTTTGAAAAAGTTCGAGAGAAACGACCTCGCAGTAGGATCCTCCTTCACCACGACAACGCCTCGTCGCACACCGCCAAGCGAACGATCGACTATTTGGCGACATCAAACGTTGAATTACTGGGTCACCCGCCGTATAGCCCCGACCTCGCGCCTTGTGATTTTTATTTATTTCCAAAAATTAAAGAAAAACTTAAAGGAAAGCGGTTTATGAATGCTGAAGAAGCGGTGGCTGCGTATCGCGATGCCATTGAAGAGACCCCTAAGGACGAGTGGGCAAAGTGCTTTTCCCAGTGGTTCCATCGCATGCAGCGGTGTATTGACGTCAATGGACAATATTTTGAAAAGATATAATAAAACTAATAACTGGCTAATGTAATCAGTTTTTGATTTTCTAAGAACTTTCAGTTTGACCCTCGTACCGGCACCACAACAGCACGGCTGCAGCACGACGTCGCCTCGAATTTACAACATATACTGTACGACTCACAACTTAATGTTCTAATTTGAGTGGCAAGTTATTGCAGGGTTGAGGCGGTGCCGTTGCGGTGCCGGTATAGTGTGCCATGACCTTAAGCCCTCTGTGACGCGTAGCACCCACGACAGGGCAGTGACATGTGGAATCTTCTTTGACATTACAGATTATTTATCTCAACCCCGCGTGTGCGAGCAAATCCGCAAGACTCTAAAGGTCTTTAGTGAGTGTTCGATGACCCCGATGGTATGTTCAGTTCTGTACCTGATCGGCGGCGGTCAGAGGTGCCGGCGGCGCGGCGCTCGGCCCGCCGGGAGCCGCCAGCACCGCCGCCACCTGCACAACAAGGGAAGGTTAGGATACTAGCTGGTAAGGCACTGAAGGGTTTGGGCTAAGGATATGCCTGGCTTATCTTATAGCTTGTTGTCTCCTCACTAATGGTACTGGACACCCACAAATTGAGTGCTAATACGTAGTTTCTTCCTCACTAATGGCACTTGTCACCGGCTGGATTTTGGTGGGTATACCCTCGCCCTTACTGGGTGGGGTTGAGGTGTCCAACATAGCACCCAGCGGCACTTGTCGCCGGTGTGGTATGCAAAAGACATTTCCCAGTCGATAATAAAGGGATACTTACGTCGTTTCCAGAGCTCATAGTTAATGAGCGTCAAACATAGCCCCACCACAAACCATTTTAACATCCCATGTTCTATATATAGAGTTGATTTTAAGGTCATATAAGTTAACTGCTCTCTGCACTGCAGCCACGAATTCCAGGATCAATAAAACATTTGAAGGTGCCTTTCAAGGTTTTTCAACTGAATACCTGAATCGCAATCTTTGTGCTACCTCGTCTACAGACAGTACTGTCCTGAATAGCTTTCTAAAACTGCCAGATAAGGGGATTGGTTCTGCGTAAACCTTTCAAGTTCCACCCACTCGCGGAGAGATAAGGAATTTCTAAGTCTGGTTCTAGTACAATAGACCCTGTCTTAGACCAAGATACTAACCTATACTAAGCCTCCTCTGGTCGTGATGGTGGCGCACATCCCGCTTGGCAGGCGCTGGCGGCGGTGAGTTGGCCACGCACGCCTCCTTCGGGCTGCCCGCACTGCTGCCATCGCTGGAACAACAAATTCGAAGGTGTTAATTACCTTTAAAATATCATCCATACTAATATTATAAATGCGAAAGTGTGTCTGTCTGTCTGTTACCTCTTGACGCTTAAACCACTGAACCGATTGAGATGAAATTTAGTGTAGAGACAGTTCGAGACCCTGGAAAGGACATAGGCTACATTTTGTCGCGATATAAAAACATTAGGGGGTAAAATTGGGGATGAAAGTTTATACGGAAAATCCAACTCTTGCAGGCGAAGTCGCGGGGAACCACTAGTGCATAATAAATTAAATAAATACTAGCCGGAATACGGAAGATGAAGTCATCGCAACCGCGTAATCTCGCTATCGGTGCCCTGTGGGGAAACTAATATTTGAGCAGTTTCCACGCTCTCGCGACTTTATCAGTTCTCGGTACTCGGATATGCTGGAGCTGAACTGGTCAAATATAGAGCACGAACTAGGTACTTGGGAAACAGCTAACATTATGATAAAATAAGAAATGTATTAAATTAATGAGAAAAAAAATACCATGTATATATAGAAAATTTCTTCTGTCTTACTAAAATGTTTGCCACCCGATACAACCATTTAAACCCCAAATTCGAGTTAATTTCAGAAAAAAATCCATTCCTATCTGAAATTAAACCGGGGACCAGTAGGCTTACTGCCTAACCGGTTTTAAAATTGCAATTATTATTAACTTTTATTTTTTATTTAACGATTTTATTTTTCGAATATACGAGTATCAAAGATTTCTAAAATTAGAAGCAACTATAGCTTTCAAAATGATGTAAAGACTATATAGATCCCACTGCTGGGATAAGGCCTCACCTCAACTATGAGGAGGTACGAGCCATACTTCACCACGCGGGCTCAGTGCGGATTGGTAGAGGGGTGTCTGTAAGGCAAGTGACAAACCTTATTGTCAGATGTTATTAAGCTGCCCTAGGGCCTCTGACTAGGCTTAACGACTAATACCGACAGATATTATTCAAAATGATGAGGAAATGTCAATTCATTGTACAGCGATGATTAATCTTGAACCCAAAAGGTCTTTGATGCATCAAATCGGCAATACTCCAAAAACGCCCTCAGTGGGGCCGAAGACAAAGCGAGGCTCTAATTACGTGGATCCAAAATACTCATGAAGCACGTCCTATGCAAATAGTTGCACACTACAGTAAACGGCGAGACGGTTCAACGAACACAGAAGAAGGATTACCTTCGGCTATTTGTGGCTTTTGATAACGCACACTTGCGAAGTCGTGTGACACCAACACAAGTGACACAACATCTTTGGAATCCGTAGGATCTTTTCACACTACTTGTAATATTTTTATGGAAACAAATAGTCATTAATAATTGCTCAAGTTATAAAAATAATTATAAGTTAAGCTGATTTCATCTTAACTGATAGTCAAATATTTGTAAAAATATTTCTATCGGATACATGCGGGTACATTCCCCAAGTATTGATTAAATCGAACGCTGGCTCACTGGCGTAGCAAGCACTTACAAAAATTAGTCGGCTGACTAACGTAGCTCAGTTGGTAAGAGCACTCGCCCAGATAGCGAAGGGACGTGGGTTCGAGTCCCACCGGATGACACAGTCGATTTTCTTTTGTGAGCGAAATTTAATTGAATTTCGTAAAAACAGTCATTCGTTCTAACATAACCTTTCGAGGAGACCAGACAGACTGTGACGTATACTTACAAAGAACCATCGATGATATCACAAACTCTTTGAACTTATAGTAAAGTCCTTATCCTGACAGCACCAAATGCTTCGCCCGCAAGAGTTGAATTTTCCATGTAAACTTTTATCCCCCAACTAGCAGTTCCCCGCGACTTCGCCCGCGCCAAAAGTCGAATTTTCCATACAAATTTTCATCCACCATTTCACCCCCTGATGATTTTTTATCGCGAAAAAAAGTAGCCTATGTCCTTCCCAGTGTCTCAAACTATCTCTGTGCCAAATTTCATTTAATTCGGTCCAGTAGTTTCGGAGCCTATTCGATGTAAATAAACAAACAAACAAATCTTTCCTCTTTATAATATTAAGTATAGATTCACCCCTTAATGTTTTTATATCGCGACTGAATGTAGCCTATGTCCTTTCCAGGGTCTCGAAGTCTCCATACCAAATTTCATCTCAATCGGTTCAGTGGTTTAACCGTCAAGAGGTAACAGACAGACAGACACACTTTCGCATTTATAATATTAGTATGGATACAAAGCAATCGGTAAATGTTTTCACTCACTATAATTCGACAGTAAGGTTGGTTACGTGCCTTACAAACAACCCCTCCACTAATCGGCACTGAGCCCTTGTGGTGCAGGTTTGGCTTGACCTCCTCATAGTTGAGGCGAGGCCTTTGCCCAGCAGCGGGATTTTTACAGGCTATCTTATAACCATACAAGTCCGTGCGCGTCCCTCATGCGGTCGCCAAGGTGCGGTTGCGAAGGCATGCTAGATGTCAGCGGGGACAGGAAAGGGAAAGGTTTCCTATGTCTTAGACAGTCGCGTGTGATTCGGCGCTTCCTCGCTCCTTGTCGAGCACAAGGAGGGTCGCGCACGTTTGTCAAACTATGGCTGTACCTGCCAATGCGTTCCAATTGCCACGAAGATTTTTACTAGTCTCCAGAACACCCGAACAATGTTTTATCACAAACTGATCAATAATTTCGGAACGCACAGAAGACTTGTACTATTATTATTTATTCTGTGACAGGAGACAAACATTAATTATTTGTTCGACTGCCTCGTTGGTCCAGTGGTCAGCACGCTGGGTACTATCCACGAGGTCCCGGGTTCGAATCCCGGGTCGGGCCGAGTGTTTGAGTTTTTCTGTCTTAAAATTACTCAGAAACAGCTCCGGAGTCAGGAAGTTGGTGGTGTTAACACCCCCGTGCCTCGGAAAGCACGTTAAGCCGTTTGTCCTGCGCCTGATCTCTCTATGGTCATGTCGGACTGCCGTCTCACTGAATTATGAGAGTAAAGGAACAGGGAGTGGACCTGTGTATTGCGCACACACTTGTGCACTATCATATGTCCCGCGCAGTTGGCTGACCTCTGTTGAGATAGGCCGGAGTAGTCGAAATTCGGCCAGGAGGACATTATTATTTGTTCGAACCGAGCCTACGACAACCACGTCAATTGTGTCCGTATATGCGCAGAACACAACACGTAGCAAACAACACGCACAGCTATCACAATATTTACAGTTCTGCAACCAACACCCGTAGGATAGCACCAGTGCCCACAGTGACACACAACACACTACCACAATACTGATGGTACCACAACAAATAGCTGCGCAGTAGCATGGGTAGTATATACTGCGTCGTTGGTCTAGTGGTCACACAGACCACACAACCTAAAGACCACGCTTTTATCAACTCTAATACGAAAACAAAATCGCCAAAAGTTGGTGGGGTGCGGGGAGAGGTCTGCTCGTTCCGATTGGCTAGTACAAGGAGACGTCAAATTTGACAATGGCAGTGATAGCTCACTAGTGATGGGCAAGACATATCTTGATATCGATACATTAGTTTTAAAAAAAGTAAGAAAATATTTAGGAGCTTTAAAATAATTCATTTAAAAACACACGTACAACCGACACCGATAAATAGCAATTTAAAAAAAAACTGAAGTGGGCAAAGGTCAATCGCCGGAGATCTCACGTTATTTAGCTACTTTTCATAATTTAGCGGTTTTAGTAAAACAAGTTACCTATCTCACTCAACATAATTTTGTTAAGTGTACGAAAACTAAGTGTGAAAAAAAATGGCAATCGTACGCAATGTGAGTTTGATATATTTATTTTAAAAAGTTTAGTTAAGTTGTTTGTTTTATTAGTTAAAGTTTGTTTGTTGAAGCACTTTACACTTATTTCAATTCATCGTAAGTGCTCTTATGTAAAGTCACTTTATTAAAATATATATGAAATAACTGAAATTTAGATACCCACTTATCACTTGTTTTGTTTAGGATTTGTCGATATTTTGAATTTCAAGTTTACTAGTATGTGTCTCGACACCATTTTACTCCTAGCTAATTGACAAATTGAGACAACATCATTTGAACTAAACTTGCGAGAAAGATATAGCAAAAAAAGACATCAACGCGTGCTCTTTGAAATAAAACATTTTATTTCATTTTTAATATTGGAGTATTTCAATTAATTTGATAGGAATAATTACTAACCGTTGAAATGTAATGCCATCTTTCGTGAGACTAGATGTTGTACTACACTTTTCACACCATTTCACTGAACAATACGGCATTATTACCGCTTATTT
Source organism: Pyrausta nigrata (assembly GCA_949316185.1). NCBI lineage: Eukaryota > Metazoa > Arthropoda > Insecta > Lepidoptera > Crambidae > Pyrausta > Pyrausta nigrata. The sequence continues at coordinate 9,764,664 of OX438963.1, read as the reverse complement.
TTATTTTTTTTCGGGAGCAAGGTCAATGTTGTTACTTTGAGTCTCGGTAGCGGAATGAGAAACGAAAGGGGGCGGGGCCGGCTGTTATGCAGTGATACTGCATAACCTAGGCGAATGTAAGTCCCCCGCAATGCATGGTCTTTAGGTTGTGTGGTCTGTGAGTGGTCAGCACGCTGGGTACTATCCACGAGGTCCCGGGTACGAATCCCGGGTCGGACCGAGTGTTGGGTTTTCTGTCTTGAAATAACTCAAACACAGCCCCGAAATCAGGAAGTTGCCGTGCCTCGGAAAGCACGTTAAGCCTTTGGTCCTTCGTCTGATCTCTCTCCAGTCATGTCGGATTACAGTCTCACCGAACTTTGAAAATGAAGGAACAGAGTGCACCTGTGTATTGCACACGTACTGATGCACTATACTTAATATGATATTATAGTGAATGAGTTTTACTCATCATTAATATCCCCCGCATAGTTGGCTAATTTATATTGAGATTAGACGCCGTGGTCAAAATTCGGCTAGGAGAATGACAAGTACTTATATAAGTTTAAATAAGAAACCAAAAATTCGCACAATGGCAGGATTTGAACTCACGACCTTTGGCTAACCGGAACAACCCTCTTACCAACTGGGCTACCGTGCGTGTACTTACAATTTAAAAAGTCGATACAATATCACCCAGAATGAACGCTACGAGCGCTGCGCACGCGCTGATAGTAAATTCAGTGCGCGATAGCAAAGATTATAATATGGCGATAGCTCGACGGAAACACACGCTGATATAGCGAGGTATATTGTGGAGATAGGGATACTGATACACGCTGGGACGGCCAAAGACCCTTCACAGACGACCGTCTTGGTGTAGTGGTCCGCGCTCCGGACTACAAAACCAGAGGTTGCGGGTTCGATTCCCGCCAGGGGCAAATGTTTGTGTGAAGAGCACGGCCATTTGTGCCTAAGTCATGGATGTATAAATGTATATAAGTATAAAAGTCAGCCTAGATGTATACTAGATCCCACTGCTGGGAAAGGCCTCACCTCAACTGTGAGGAGGAACGAGTCATAATCCACCACGCGGGTTCAGTGCGGATTGGTGGAGGGGTGTCTGTAAGGCAAGTGACCACCTTACTGTCAGATGTTATCGAGCCGCCCTAGGGCCTCTAACTAGGCTTAACGACTAATACCAACAGATATCAGCCGGGACCAACTGCTTAACGTGCCTTCCGAAGCACGGAGATGCTTGTCATGGACGTCACTTAAATGGTCGGAATGGTCACTCATCCAATCACGACCGCGCCGTGGGTGCTTAACTTTTGGTATCACTACCAAAGCGCTGCCGCCACTGCGCCACAAGCACCTCTATAAGTATGTCTATCCGTTATCCTAGGCGCCATAGCACAAGCTCATGCTTAGTTTAGGGCCAGGTAATTGGTGTGTTTGTTGAAACAATTTATTTATTTATAGACATAGCAGTGATTTCCAAACGGTGGTCCACAGACCTGTAGGGTTACGTAGAGGCGAAGGGGTGATAGGGGTTCCGCCATTCCATCCGACAGTTTTTATTTACTGGACACCAGGAATATAATCAATTTTTTTAAAGAGTTTATCTCTTAGCAGTACAGTTCTTTCCATTCTCCACTATTCTCTTAACCACCCGATACGACCATAGACCCACCACCTTTCCCTTAACTTGGGCCTTAAGTGACTTTCTGTCTCTTATCTCTCACAGCCTTTTCCCTTATAATTTATCCCTTAATCTTTACTTTGTATTTCTTGCAACATACAAATAACAATGATCGCGTGACGTCATCCTCAGATGTCAGGTCGGCCATTGACTTTGAGCGCAAGGTTTTTGCGAGTAAAGAATAATCGCGATAGCGCACAAACCAAGGTCGAGAGGACTTCCTCTTCCTGAGCGCTTCGCGAAATTGAAGTCAGATAGCATGAGACAGCAATAAAAAGGACAAGTCAGCGATTCAATTATCAATGGATACTTTTGCAGCCTCAGAAGTGATTTTTGGTTTTGGTAACATGTCAATGGTACTTCAGGATTTCAGAAATTTATTTTGGCTACTCTTCGATATTTGATTGAAATAAGGCAGATATCGCGTTGCCCATCATCATTCATAACGGTGATCTCATAAAATACGTTTCTCATCAACAGAGTGATTCCTGAGGAAGTTCTAAGTGTTTAAGTTTCAAGTTAAGGTTTATGTTTTATCTGAGCAGTGGCGAGTAGCTAATGGTCTATTATAATCATTAATTATGGTATTGAGAACATAACAGCTGTTTGGACGTTTACAGAAAGGCTCAGGATAAATGTCCCAGGGGCAAGTAAATGTTGCGCAAATCTTCACCAAAGCGATCTGTTGTAAGTTATTCCTATTCGCAGAGGTTTGGTGACTTTCTAGCTGGTGTTAACGTAGTTCCACATGCTGCTATCCGCATGATGGCAGCGGAACTATATTATATCCTATTCCTATCCTCGGTGTAAAGAAAGATGAATTATCCCAACTCTTCAAATCATCTAACACCACCATGTTGCCACGCACAAGTCAGTTCGGATACTACGACCAAGAATAATAATAATTATTTCCTCCTAGCCGAATTTCGACCAGGGCGGCCTATCGCAACAGAGTTTAGCCAACTGCGCGGGACAAATTATAGTGCACAAGTGTGTGCGCAATACACAAGTGCACTCTCTATTCCTTTACTTTCATAATTCGGTGAGACGGCAGTCCGACATGACCGTAGAGAGATCAGGCGCAGGACCAATGGCTTAACGTGCTTAAGGCACGGAGGTGTTAACACCATCAACTTCCTGACTCCTGAGCTATGTCTGAGTTATTTCAAGACAGAAAACTTAACACTCTCGGCCCGACCCGGGATTCGAACCCGGGACCTCGTGGATAGTACCCAGCGTGCTGACCACTAGACCAACGAGGCAGTCCAAGAATAGAGCTGCACCAACAAATGCAAATGGTACTAACCCATGCCCTTTACGTAAACTTCAGCATCGCTATTCGGTTTCGTTCGGCTTTCGCGACAAAACAAAAGACGCACCATGTTGTGACGTCACGCTTGCGTCACCGACGTTAGAGTGAGCGCTTGCGACAAAGCGTCTGAAATGAGCTTATGCGAGGATTAGAGAAGGAAGGTGTATTTATGCCACCGGATAAGTGTAACTAAGGGGGATATAAGACTACGCGATATTCAGATATTCTTACTAAGACTCAGCGTAGTGTAATAAGTGTTAGCCTGTAAGTCTGTCTGCCCCATCTCGCTGTCTAAGACTGTCTGAATATCGCATAGTCTAATAACAAAGTCCCACGTTAGAAGTAAAATAAGATGAGATGCACATGGAAATGCAGCGCCGGCGTTAGGGCCACTGATAACCTAGGCCAGAATAGGAAACCAGTATTGAGTTTAGACTTTTTGTTTGTGACCAAACTCCTTACACATTGGCTGCGGCCGTCAATTCGATTACTACCCTTAAATAAAGAAAAAAACTTTTGTTAAACTAATGTAAACGTATTAAGAATTTCATATTTCTTTCAGCGTTACCCAAACCTAAAGACGGACGTAACAAGTTTTGTGGTGGGATCTCTTTTTTGTTACATCCATACTAATATTATAAATGCGAAAGTGTGTCAGTCTGTATGTCTGTCTGTCACCTCTTGACGCTTAAACCACTAAACCGATTGAAATGAAATTTGGTATAGAGACAGTTCGAGACCCTGGAAAGGACATAGGCCACATTTTGTCGCTATATCTAAAGATTTGTTTGTTTGTTTATTTGCATCGAATAGGCTCCGAAACTACTAGACCGAATCAAATTAAATTTGGCACAGAGATAGTTTGAGACACTGGGAAGGACATAGGCTACTTTTTGTCGCGATATAAAATCATTAGGGGGGTGAAATGGAGGATGAAAATACTTTTGGCGCGGGCGAAGTCGCGGGGAACTGCTAGTAAATATACATATAAAGGGGTTGAAATGGGGGATGAAAGTTCATATGAAAACTCCAACTCTTGCGGGCGAAGTGGCGAGAAACCACTTGTATTTTTATATTTTAACATTTTTGCTCATATCCCGTATCGTACACGATAACATAACAAATTGCCAAAACATTTCTGCCTGCGAACGCATCGCAGCCAACCACTCGTACAGCACAGAACATAGAGCTACACAACTGTTTTATGCAGTTTTACTATGGTCCATTCTACAACAAAATGTGTCGGCGACTGTATGTACAGTCACGAGCAATAATATGTACACAAATAAGTTTTTATGCCATTGTAATAAGGTCTCAAATCGAATGCAGATGTATACATATTGATGCTCGTGACTGTACATCAGTATCAGTATCATCATATCACTCCCCCTCACCGCCTGAGTAGGAAGGGCGTTCCTCCGGCCTCTGCCCGTATCGTACAGTGGCCCCAGCAAAACAAACTGCACATTTTTGTAACAATACCGCCCCTATTACAATAAGCATAAGGTACTGCAGTGTATACCTTAATGTGCTGTCTACCTAGATAGCGCGTACGTGTCAACAGTCGTCACAAAGGAAATATATGTAGACTCACTCTTAAAGTGTAAACATATCACGCACACAGATACAGTCACCATTGAAAAGCGAATTGGTGAAACACAGAAAATCATCATCCTCATCCTCCTAGCGTTATCCCGGTTTGTGCACTCGCACGCGAGGGCCCAGGGTCCGCTGACCATGATCCAGGATGTGGCAGATCAGGTAATTACAGTGGAGCGACTGCCATCTGATCTCCGTGACCCTGTTATCTGGGAAACCTGACCAGTTTGGATCATGGTTACACATGCAGTCGCCTGAATGTGCAGGTTTCCTCACGATGTTTTCCCTCACCGTAAGAGCATCGGTTAGTGGAACAACTAATGTACATAACTCAGAAAAGTCATTGGTACATGGTGGCACGTGGGATCGAACCGGTACCTCCCGCATGAGAGGCAACCCGCTAGCCACTTTGCCACCGACGCTCCAAAATAATATAATAAATAAATAGAAAGAAGAAAGAAAGAAAAATGCTTTATTAATTTAGGACATCACAAACACACACGCACACGCTTACAAAAAAAACATAATATTTAATACAAACAGCACACAAAAAAAATAAAATTTAATGAAACAAAAAATAAAATGAAACAGAAAAAAAAAACGTCTATGCCAACTGTGCCGCTGTGTGTCGGTGACGTCCAAATCAAAAAGACCTCACTCAGCATAAGCCAGGTCCCCAGGAGGCCCCGGCGCTGGTTTTTAGTGGGCCTGCTGAGTGAGGTGCACGGAAAATGGCGCCAGCACGACAAAACAAATTAAAACCAAGATTATATTATTAGACAGTGTAAAATAAAAATTCAAGTGAACAATAAAAATTACAATGAAAGTATATAATACCTACCTACGTTTATTGAACTAAAGTTATATAATACCACGTTAAGGTAATAAAATTAATTTTGCATTTTAGGTATTAAGGCAACATTCTACCCCCGTTTTGAACGACTCGACGTTTATATTATCATCAACCGTCTTAACGTCATCAGCCGCGTCTTTTCCAATCCTCTCTGCTTTCCGCCCTTCTCTTAACCTCCTGATAAGACCCGACATTTATCTTTTCTTTTATTTGCTGCATGTAGCTTATTCTTGGTCTTCCTCGCTTCCTTTTTCCTTCTATTCTTCCTTCTATTATCGTTTTAATAAAATTGTCGTGTCAAATCAGGTGGCCTAACATTCGTCCCCTCCTACACTCTATTGTTTCCATCAATCTCCTTTTTTCCCTAACCATAGACAAAACTTCTTTATTTGTTTTCTTCTCCGTCCAACTTATACGCTCCATTCTCCTCCAGCACCACATCTCGAAGGCTTCCAGTCTCTCTCTGTCCCTCTTTGTCAATGTCCACGCTTCACATCCATAGAGTGCTATACTCCAAATGTACACTTTAACAAGTTTTTTGCGAACTTTGCTTGGTATTCTGGCCTTGAGCAGGTGCTTTTTTGCATTATAAGCTTATATGAGTATTCATTGCTTCTACGAGTATTCATTTTCAATATATTGGCACTGTTTATGTACGGCGTGACGTGCGCGCGGGGCGGTATTGCAAAGCAGTATCTGGCGCATGCATTCTGCACGCGTTGGATTGCGTTTTGTGTTCGAACTAGCAACCGGGGACCATACACTACATCCATGTAATTAAACCTTAAAAGTATCAACGAGTCACAAAGCATGATTCGATTTTCAAGACTGAGATACTTTCTTATATGATATAAAACCTTTAGCCTATAAAAACAATTGCCTATGATGGTATTAACATGGGTTTCAAACCGGAGGTCTTCATCCATGACAAGACCTAAATTTCTAGCTTCTGATACACGTTTCACTGGTTGACCCTCAATTGAAATATTAACACCTTCATTAGAATTTTTTTTGACCTGAACCTTTGAGCCTAGGATAAGGTATTTTGACTTGTTTCCATTAAGTACCAGTGAATTGGTCTTTGCCCATTTAGCTATACGATCTAGGTCCTCATTGAGATGCCGTGTCGCTATGGCTGTATTTTGTGGTTTGTGGGAGATGTACACTTGTAGATCATCGGCGTAAATGTGATATTTACAGTAATGTATGTGTTTTATGACATCAGAACTGTATATCACAAATAGGATAGGCCCTAAAAGTGACCCTTGAGGGACACCTCTACTCACTGGAATCGATTTTGACATTCGTATAATCCCCCCTACATCCCTTATTTCTACTCTCTCCCTCCTATGCTTGAAATAGCTATGGAACCAATCTATCGTATGTGTGCTAAATCCATAATACCTTAGCTTCGACAGCAGTAACGGTATATTTATACAATCGAAAGCCCTGGAGAAATCGAGTAGTGCAAGCAAAGTACCTTCACCATTATCTTGAGCCGTAAGAATGTCGTCAACCACACAAAGCAAAGCCGTTAATGTGCTGTGCAATTTCCTAAATCCTGACTGCTTTTCCGGTAGTATTCCGTGTTGTTCTAAAAAAAAATTAAGTTGTTCAGCTACAATTTGCTCCAGAACCTTCGACAGACATGGCAAAATGCTTACTGGGCGCAAATCAGACAGAGAAGATGGCATTGTTTTTTTTTTGGAATTGGCTTTATAAGTGCCTCCTTCCACTTTTCAGGATATGTACACGATAATATAGACCTGTTCATTATTGCTGTAATTGCAGAAAGTGAGTATGGTAAGGTCGCCATTAACATTTCTAACGATATACCAACAAGTCCAATAGCGTTTGATTTTAAGCCCTGTAGAATTTTCAAAACTTTGTCCTCTCCTACTGTCCGAATTTCAAATATGTCCTCAACAGCTTGATGATGCTCAAAAAACGTTAGATCAGAAATGCTCACGTCTTTATTTCCTGGGGTGTTAAGGAAGTGCTCGTTGACCCTGTCAGGGTCCGTTAACAAGTGTCCCGGAAGCTCGGGCCTAGCTTTGATACGTACATTTTGCTTAATGTGTGACCAGATAGTACGTGGGTGGTTTGATTTATTATTTACATATTGATCATAATAAGCTTGTTTCTCCCTGAACAAAGGCTGATCAACACTACGCTTGAGGTCTTTGTAAAATTCTTTGCGAACAATATCCCCCGATCTACGAGCCCTGGAATAAGCCTCATCCATTTTATCATTAACTGTATATTGTAAGTAATCATGGGTACTGACGGTCCTTAACATACTTTATTTTCAAAGGTGCATGAATGTCGAAGAGACCCAATACTCAATCATTAAATAAAGCTATCATAAGATAAATACTGAACAACATCACATACATTGCTCAGATCCCAAAGCAAGTGAATTTCTACATTGACTCAACCGGGGATCGAACCCAGTCAGGACCTCGGAGATGGCAACCTTGAAAACCGGTGTGCAACCCACTCAGCTACAGAGGTCGTCCAAATCCGACATTTTCTTGACTCCGAGGTGATCCAGTTATTTTAAAACAGAAAAACCCAGAATAAAAACGACCCGACACACGATTCAAACCCAGTACCTTTTGCGTAAAAGATAGCCCTGACCACAACGCCAACAAGGCATTTAAAATAGTAGTAGGCAGTAAAAAGGCAAAGATTACAAATTACAATGGCGACGGAGCTTGGAGAAGATATTTCCTTCTCTTGAACACAATGTTAACATAGCCCTACAAACGCATAGACGTAAACAGCACCAACTCTCTCAAACATATTTCTTTATATATCTATAAGTATGTAGTGTTGGCTCCATTGTCCGCGGACCTCACTCGGTAGGGGCCCACTGAAAATCAGCGCCAGGGCCTTCTGGGGACCTGGCTTAAGCTGCGTGAGGCCCCCTTGATTTGGACATCACAGACACACAAAGGCACTATTTGGCTAGCGTTGACTGTTACTGATTTGTTTGTGTGGTTTCTATTTTGTATCGTTGTTTTTTTTGTGATCTTTGTAATTTTGTATTTTTTTTTTATTCTGTACGATGTTTTTTTTGTGATGTCTTAAATTAATAATTGCTTCTTTCTTTCTTTCAAACAAAACCTACCGCTTACAAGAAGACTCTGTAATCCAAGTAACTAACTCTATGGTAAAACAAAGAAAAACGGAAACAAAGGAGTAATAACAAAAGTAATACTGCGCAATTTGGTCCTGGAACTGAATAGGGCGCAGTTCGTAAAGTAGGCCATGTTGTTGAGAACGCACCGGGTAAGAACGACGCAATGTTTGTCAGTATATCTGGGCAAATAGATCACCCAATATAAGGCGTGCTCACACCCACCTAGATAAGCAATATACGGTTCTGAGATCATCCCACTACGAATGAGTCGGTTAAGGTTTCGAATAAAATGTAATTTTTAACGGCAGCATTACTCAGATTACGCTCACTCGCGCTATTGGCCTGGCATGTGTGACAGGGATGGATATAGTCGGAACAAGCAAACATAATTATTGAAAAAACAAAACACCCGACTGCAAAAATTATTATATTTTTGAAATGGTCTTTTTACTGGCTTTCATTTGATACTCATATTGCTATGGTAAGGAAACAATCAACCCCCCCCCCCCCTCCCCCATTTATTTCCATTTGCGGGCGCCATTTTGAAAATTTATATAGCCTATGTCACTCTCACAATTGTGACAAATTCACCTCATATGTCAAAAACTGTCGAGCCCTTTGGGCTGTAGGGCGTGCCAAACAATTATACATACATACAGTCGAAAAACATAACCCTCCTTCCGCAGTCGGGTAAAGGACATAGTGTTAGAAAGAAGCTGACCACACCGCATTAGTATTTCCACGGAAACAAAACACTCGCTGGCGCATCACGACCGAGTGACGTCACGCCCTTGCGTCACCCTCGTGCAGCTGCAATGTATTTTAGTCGTTATACCAATAGACATAGATGTCGTTCGCAATTTGGTAGACCTAGAACTCGGTTCTTCCTGTACTGTTTTGGGTTGTGTTGTGGGCTATAGACTATTTGTTTGGCTCATAAAACCTTATCCCCAAAAGTGCCTTTCAGAGCCTAGAAGTACGTTCTTTATCGGACCATCCATGAATACTCCGAATTCATGGCCAAATCGATATTAAATATCATTTTTACGACTTCACCTTTAGGTAGAAGCGCCTCGCACACCGAGTTTAAAGATGTGAACATCTTATGATCCCGGGCTTGGGTCTATAGAGAAATCCAATATTTTATCTCTCTTTTAACGGCCATTCGGCATGATCGAAGAGATGAAGCTAGTCAGATGTGTAAACTGTGTATAGTAACAATCTATACTAATATTATAAAAGGAAAGATTTATTTGTTTGTTTGTTTGTTTATTTGCATCGAATAGGCTCCGAAACTACTGGTCTGGACCGAATCAAATGAAAGGACTTGTCCATTAATGGTTTTTTATTCGTCAATATTTCTAACCAGAATAAACTAAATATTGTATGAAAGAGTTCACAAAAACTAGCTTTTCTGCATAATTAATATATTTTTTAAGGCCGATTTAGAGAAAAATTGAAATTAATTTTTCTCTTTGTCTGTACATAAACCGCACCTTCGCCTATGCCAATTAAGGCATGAAAAAAAAAATAGCAAAATTGACATTCCATTGACAGTAGTACCTATTATATAATCTGTGGTAGTACCTAGTAGTATTTTTTCACCAGTGAAAAGGCAATGGTACATAGCCATACAGCCAGGAAATACAAGTAATGATCAATGGATGATGCCTCGTTACAAAACATATTTTTTCTCAAAAATGGAGGCGTTTAAAAATCTGATTTCTATGGTTTCGTGTTTCATATTTTAGTAGCTTAAAGATAAATATAGGTTTATTGGTGGTTGGTAATACCTTGGAATAAAAAACCAGCCTCTATACAAAAAGAGGACAAGTCCTTTGGCACAGAGATAGTTTGAGACACTGGGAAGGACATAGGCTACTTTTTGTCGCGATATAAAATCATCAGGGGGGTGAAATGCAGGATGAACATTTGTATGGAAAATTCGACTTATGGCGCGGGCGAAGTCGCGGGGAACTGCTAGTATTATATAATATAATATTAATGTCGTCCTAGCCGAATTTCAACTGGCCAATCTCAGCAGATACTAGCCGACTGCGCGGGAGATATTAAAGTGCACAAGTGTGTGCGCAATACACAGGTGCACTATCTGTTCCTTCACTCTCATAATTCGGTGAGACGGCAGTCCGGCATGACCGTAGAGAGATCAGGCGCAGGACCAACGGCTTAACGTGCTTTCCGAGGCACGGGGGTGTTAACACCCCAACTTCCTGACTCCGGGTCTGTGTCCGAGTTATTTCAAGACAGAAAAACCCAACACTTTTCGGCCCGACCCGGGATTCGAACCCGGGACTTCGTGGATAGTACCCAGCATGCTGACCACTAGATCAACGAGGCAGTGAGTATAATATAAGAGTACCTCTCATACTTATATCGGCTGTGACATTCCCGGTGAGGCGGCAACCCGAGTCTGTACATTCCTCGCAATGTTTTGTATTGTGAAGCTATAAATAAATTCATTGCAAACACAAACACTGTAACGGCACCGACACGTGGATATTAAACAACGCGAAAATATTTGCTTTTCAGTAGCCGGAGGTCACAATGGAAACCAGGGACAGGGCCTTCAGAGGGTCTGACTTGTGCTGTGTGAGGTCCTTTTGATTTGGACATCACAGACAAACAGGCACCGTGTGGTTGGCATTGACTGTCAAGCAGCAAGCTTATGCTTTTTTATAGTTCTGATGTATTTTTTAATAATTTTGTAATGTCATGTAATGATCATATGTCTAAACTTGTGATGACAGCAGTTCGAGTCATTTTTTTTTATTAACAGGCAGACTAATGCCCACAATCTCACCTGATGGTAAGCTACGATGCGACTGAGGATGGGTCATGTTTATGTCTGACTAGGTACACCCTATTCACTATTTTCTTAAAATATAGTGTATAGGGAACACTTCAGCCAGAAACGAACTCCACACTCTAGCCGTACGCAAGAGGCACGTAGATTCAAAACGTTCGATACGTATTGATTGTATGTCAACAAAATAAGGGTGGGTGCCTTGCCTACTAAAACTATATTAAGAATTTTCTAATCATCCAAAATGGTCCTTCCTATTACCCAAATTACATCTACACTAATATTATAAAGACAAAAGATTTGGTTGTTTGTTTGTATTGAATAGGCTCCCAAAGTTCTGGACCGATTCACATGAAATTTCATACAGAGATAGTTTAAGACCCTGGGAAGGATATAGGCTACTTTTGTCGCGATATAAAATCATCAAGGGGGTAAAATGGGGGATGAAAGTTTCTATGAAAAAATTCAACTATTGGCGCGAGCGTAATAATAATAATAAATTGTTTCAACAAACACACCAATTACCTAGCCTCAAACTAAGCGTGAGCTTGTGCTATGGTGACAAGGATAACGGATAGACATACTTATATACATTCATTTTTACATTGTTAAAATCGCGGGAAACTGCTAGTATTCACTAAATCCCTTTCAGCCATTCCCCATATTTCCATTCCCTACCATCCAGCAGAGCATTTGGGCACTTTCACCGCTCGTGCGCGGGCGCATGAGCCGACCCGCTTAGACCTTGGGGGACCAGATTTAACCGCCTTTCCTTTTTAACTTAACCTTACCTCGTTCACTTCTCGCCCTAAATGGTAATGTATACTTTATTTATATTCCGGCTTTTGCCCGCGACTTTGCGTGGCGTCGATGATGTACTCCTATCGCTGACCAGTAATCATGACCTTTTGTTTGTACCATTTCGTATGGTAAACAGAGGTCAACCGGTATCTCTGGGTGTGCTTATTCTATATAGTATATATTTTGTGCATCGGACTACACACATGTTCAAACTATAGTAAATATTAAAATAAATTCAGCAGATAACGAGTTCATAAATGATTGTTTTAAGGTGATAATAAGCATTCACTTTTGCAATCTATCTATAGTCTTTAAGTGCAATAATATCTAATATCGAGTTCATATGTAATATTTTATGTACTGGAAATCTTGTACGTATAAATAACTCATCAAGTCATCAACAACATACGCACATTTAAACAACAAAGACATAAAAATACATTGTTATCTGGTACTACGACCACAACGCCGGTAAAAACAATTTATTTGTAGGACACGCTAATAGACGTAGGTTAATTATTTAGCACTGTAATTGGCCTGATTGTGTAGACACTTGACTTATAATATACGGGAAATACACGTCTTTAACTTCTAAAACTCTAGCAAGTAGGTATAGTGGCATTAGCACAGATTATATAATAGTTACTTTGTAACAGATAAATCACTCCAAGGAAAATCGTCCATACCTACTCTTATAATAGCCTACAATTTTTTGTCGCAGACCGCTGCGCCCGAAAATGTGCCTTAAGTTTCGAACATTACGTTATTATTCCTCTGCAGCTACGCGACCTTGGAGTAAAACTAATAAAGTCAGGGTTGCCTCTTTCGATACAAGGCCTATTTTATTTTTAGCTTGGTTTGAAATGTTTTACAATGATATTGTGTTTTACAATGATATTGTGTTTTACAGTTTTAATAAGTGGTAATAAACTTGTTTATTATCTAAGATGTTGTTCTGTGCTAAATTATTTTCAAAAATGTAATTCATACATAGTTATAAAAAGCATCTGTTGGAACTTTCAGTCTGCCGAAAACTTATGATGACTTATTAAAAGATTTAAAAATTTCAAACGTTCGAGACTCTGATAATTCCAGAATTTTATTTAAATCTGAGACTAATTCAGGGCATATTATGCTTCTAGTTGCATTTGTACAGTAAATACCAGATGTATAAATCATATTACTTAATTAGTTTGCATAAAAACGAATCGACCGTAACACAAATAATTCAACAGTGTGTACGCGCGCGCCCGTCGGTTGTTGGCAGCCAACTGATTTACGCACTGACGTCGGTGCGCTCGAGAGTAGGCTATTAACGCGCGCAAGTACATTGAGTGAGAGATGCCTGGCATTAGTTGCCAGTTAGCGCATTAGACATTTTTCATCAGTTCTTTTTTGTTGCAAAATTTCCCCCATTTAATGATATAAACGCAAATGATTCATTAACACTATGAAATCTAAAGATTACATATTGCATATGAAAAAAAATAACATCTGAAGCGGAAATAGAATCCGCGTTCATCGCATACCGAGCGATTGACAAGACCACTCGACGACTCAGACATTGGCAAAGCCTAAAATTGCAGGTTACCATGAAAATTACGAATAATCAACCCTTTCAAAATTTTATAAAAGATTTCGTATCTTTTTGGTAATAACAGAGAAATATCAATTATATAACTAATATAAGGGTTTAATTTATCTACAAATAAGCCTATTTACCTTTATAGGCAGTCTTGTATGACTTACTCTTATTTTGATACAAATACACACATGACATGAGTCAACACATGACTTCAAAATGGCTGGAGATATTGGCAAGATCTTTATAAGCTCAAAGATAAATAAATAAATAGTTTCAACAAACACACCAATTACCTAGCATGCTAGCAAACTAAGCATGAGCTTGTGCTATTGCGACTAGGATAACGGATAGACATACTTATATACATTTATAAACATCCATGACTTAGGTACAAATGCTCGTGCTCATCACACAAACATTTGCCCCTTGCGGGATTCGAACCCGCAAACGCCTGGTTTAGAAGTCCGTGGCGCGAACCACTACACCAAGACGGTCGTCTATAGATACCTGATGAAGCCACATGGTGCCAACAAGAAAACGAGTGGCATTCTTGAAATTGACTCACTAACAAACAATACCTGGAGCATACTTATTCAATTCAATGTTATGCCCTACACTTCCCATCTACACAATCGCTCGTAACATACCATTGCGTCACGACCTAATGGCCCAGTGGCTCGCATTTGCGACCTTGAGTCGACCGCTGTAGAGGCGATAATTGAACGGGTAGTGGCGAAGGTCAGAGAAGTGACAGCATCAGCCTTCAAAGGTTAAGGAGACCATTGGACTGACCTACTAAAAGGGCGATTAAGCGGCTAATTGAAGACGAAACAACTGGCCCCCTTATTCCGCCAACTAAATCGTAAAAGACCTACCTCCAGATGAGGAACGATGTCCATAGATTAGAAAGTAGCCGTTTCTGTCACTTATGCCACCATGACGACTCGAACGAGCGTTATGACTGGATTCAAAAATAAGGACTTCCTCATCCGGAACAGGGCTCTATTTTGAATTGTTGTATAGACTGTTTCTACTCCACATATTTGGTATCGATCTCAGGAAAATATACAGCGAAAGTTCGTGCCCCCTCCCCCCTAGTTCTCGAAGCAGCACATACATTACAAAGTTCCTACTCGTGTCTTTCATAACAACTCACGTAAATGCCAGTAACAGTTCCACTTGGATGGAGTAACCGTTCGCCTGCCCTCGTAACCTAGTATATACCAAACCAGAACTGATATCTTATTCGAAGGGAAGACAGCGTCAAAAATAGGCCCCCTGATCTGTTAATACAGTGTCAGAAGAATCGCCTGTTTTGGTCCAGTGGCCCCAGTTGAGTCTAGATCTTCAGTTACAATATTTTAATCATTAGGACACAGTAGGTGCTGGTTCTAAGGGAACCTGTAAATTGCGTCATAAATACATTAACAAGAGGAGACGAGTTGCCTTAGTTTCCTATACATAGACGATATTTTGTTGCCTGAGCAGAGCTAAGCTAATCACAGCATTCACATCGTACCGGAAAACCGTGGCGTGATCGGATTATGTTTTCCGCCATCTTGCCATTTTCCGCGGGGAAACGATGCGCAAGTGACCTCGCGTGCTCGGTTGTCCCCGATGGATATTATCGCGATAGTTCATAGATAGATAGTAGATAATCATGTAAATGTAGACCTGGGCAGGATGTTGTAATTGTAAAAAAATATGAGGGAAAACCGCCCAGATTTTTTACTTACTTGTTAAGCCGCGTTTCCTCTAAAGATGTGCGGTGAGGTGATGCGTAGCGAGGGATGTTTGTTAAAAACTAATAGAATCGGTTCATTTACCTAGCGTTATTCCGCTAAGCTGTTTCTGATAAGCTAGACGAAAACATGCGTAATCTTGTAAAAATACGTGGAACTTCGCGTCGCTTAATTTGACGTTTCAAAATTATATGGTACGAGTATAACTGTTTCTTTTCGCTTATTTAGCAGAGAAAGAAACCTTGGAATCGAGCACACTGCATGTGTATTTTATTATCATCACACGATTCTTTTTATCTGACGGTTTTCTTTCTTAAAATTGGCCCTAAATATGATGATCAGTTAATATTTGGACCAAGTAAAAAGCTGTCCTTCAGTAATAATGTCGATCGAATACATATTTTACGGAGAGCGCTGTCAGTCAGAGCGAACATGCTGGCTCAAAGGTTTGCACGCTGCACACGCGACGTAAAGATAACCTTGTTCAGGGCTTACTGTACATCTTTATACACGTGCAGCCTCTGGGCTAGATATACTCAAAAGGCTTATAGCGCTCTTCGTGTCCAGTATAATAATGCTTTCAGGGTGCTGTTGCGGCTACCTCGCTTCTGTAGTGCATCAGGGATGTTCGCTGAAGCAGGCGTAGACTGCTTTTACGCAACAATGCGCAAGCGGTGTGCGTCCCTGGTGCGCAGGGTGCGGGCGAGTGATAACAGCATCCTGAACATGATTGCCAAAAGACTGGACTGCCAATACGTCGGTCGATCACGTACCATTTCGGGGGGAGTGGTGCAGAATTGGCCGCTCTAATTATAATTAATTATTTATTTCAAATTTATTTATTTTTGATGTGTTTTAATAATTTAATGTATGTATTTTATTGAATTGAACTAACATAGTTTATAAGTTCTACTAACAACGATGAGTCATTATTACTTACAAATAAAAATTTCATTCATTCATTCATTTATCTGCATATCGTAGACGCCTACGATGGGTAAGATTTATGTATTATTTCGATTCTTAAGTCAATGCGATTTCTTATCTACGTGTAGTCTATAAAATAAAATATAAAATGCCACTTATGTTTCTTAGCCAACAATCAAATTTTTACAGACGCACCATATGCTAACCAAGCTAAGAACTTCTCAATCGAAGTGGTGTCTCCCACACCTCATTTAAGGAAAAGGAAGGATTTAAGAGTCGAATGGATCAGAATCAGGCAGCAGACCTTGCCGTGGCTGGTAACTACTAAAACCTTATTTATTCATTCAAAGCGAGCGATCGATTTAAGCTTAATGTAGGAATTAAGTCTGAAGGCTAACTGACAATTTATTGTGAGTGATGTGTTAAGCTTTAAGTGTCTTGTTTACGTCTTTGACAGGTTTATTGTATTTTGTAGTGCCTGTTACGTCATCTTTGTTTGTTAGACGACTGTCTTGGTGTAGTGGTTCGCGCCCTGGACTTCTAAACCAGGCGGTTGCGGGTTCGAATCCCGCAAGGGGCAAATGTTTGTGTGATGAGCACGAGCATTTGTACCTAAGTCATGGATGTATAAACGTCTATCCGTTATCCTAGTCACCAATTCACCATAGCACAAGCTGGCGCTTAGTTTGGGGCTAGGTAATTGGTGTGTTTGTTGAAACAATAATATTTATATTTATTTATTTATATTTGTATATTTCATCAAATACATAGGACCTTTTGAAAACTAAAATACAGAAATTATTTAATGTGACCCTTGGCGGACCTTTTTCAAAGCTAAACTATTTTCTCAAGCAACACTTGACGTTCTTAAGAGTCTGGGAACGAACGGAATAAGAACGCTTATAAGAATTTCGTGGTTCATTTCGTCGCATTATTTTTACTGCCCCAAATTTCTGTACAGGCGCGTATTATTAAAGTGTGAGCCCCCGCAGTGCAGGCTGGGAGCACCACAGCGAGGGAGGAATCCGCTTGGGTTCAACGACCTGCTGTTTTGGGGAGCTGTGACGTCATCAAATTTCAAACATATACCAAAATACACCTTATGCACACCACTGCAGAGCTTCTAGTTAAGAATTAGAAGCAAGTGATTTTTCAACATGTGTGTAAAGACTACATTTCTTTGTCAGCAGCAAACAATAGGTCTGTGTTTATCGTTGGGGCAATTCCAACTGCTCGTTGAGGCCATAAAGGAGGTTTTCCTTTGCCGAGGAAAAATCCAAGTAAAAAATCCGGTTGGTAAACATTCTACAAATGAGCTTTACTGCCGTTAAAATAAGGTTCGAATTCACACGTAGTTAGGTACTGCGCAGTTCACGAGATTGCGGTGGGCAGCGGAACGATTTCAACATCGCATATCTCACTTGAACATTCCACAACTGATACAGTGCGAAAGAGATGGGAACACGTAAATATTTTCGCCGGATTCTGGTTATCTCGGTTTCTTTTTTCCTGGTCGCTTGAATTCGGAGCGTTGAGGCTTTTGTGCGGCCACTACTGCGGAGATATTCCACAAAGAATATTCTTTAGTATATTTTTTTGTTCAGCCTATTTACATTTTGATACTTAATTACCCAGCTTTGAATACAGCCAAGCTCTTGCTAAAACCACACTAATTTTAAACACAGTGAAATTCGCATGCATGGATCGTCGTAGATACGCGAGTCTTATTACAAGTTTTATGTAGAGAGTAGCATTAGTAAGCTAGACATTATTATGCCATATGCCATTGACTTCTTTGTAGAACTATAAAAAAGAAAAATCCACCATACACTGCTTTACTATATTATTAAACAGATTAAGCAGTATTGTTATAAATGAAAGCTTATTAGATGAAATGATAATATTATAAGATGAAAATCCGTAGTTTTTGAGATTATCGCGAACATACATACATACAGACAGCCGCAGCGGAAGGCTTTCTTTTATAACATTTAGTGAAGTATGTAAAAATAATTCAAAACAATTCAAAACTAGTTTTAAGTACAACAAAATGATGTCAAAACAAAGTACTTGTCCTCTTTTTGTATGGAGGCTGGTTTTTTATTCCAAGGTATCACCAACCACCAATAAACCTATATTTATCTTTAAGGTACTAAAATATGAAACACGAAACCATAGAAACCAGATTTTAAAACGCCTTCATTTTTGAGAAAAAATATGTTTTGTAATGAGGCATCATCCATTGATCATTACTTGTATTTCCTGGCTGTATGGCTTTGTACCATTGCCTTTTCACTGGTGGAAAAATACTACTAGGTACTACCACAGATTATATAATAGGTACTACTGTCAATGGAATGTCAATTTTGATAATTTTTTTTTCATGCCTTAATTGGTATAGGCGAAGGTGCGGTTTATGTACAGACAAAGAGAAAAATTAATTTCAATTTTTCTTTAATTCGGAGGCCTTAAAAAATATATTAATTATGCAGAAAAGCTAGTTTTTGTGAACTCTTTTATACAATATTTAGTTTATTCTGGTTAGAAATATTGACGAATAAAAAACCATTAATGGACAAGTCCTTTACTTCACAACTTGTTGACGCAAAATTCAAGAAGCGTTACGTACTAGACTTGCTAGAAGCTTATCAAAAGATCGCGATAGCCACCCAACATACCCTATCTCCACATATCGCGACCGAACCGCTTCAAATTCTAGTTTTATCACGCCGAACGGCCCGCAAAGCGTTCCCAAGCGTCGTCGAGTCACGTCCGAAACGCAAACGCGGCAGTAAGCGGTTTACGTTACGCCGACGAAACACGTTTGGCGCGCACGTGTGCGAGCGGCACGTGTGTGCGGGGCGCGCCTGCGCGGTGACGTCACGCTGTTTGTAAACTACAGCTGATAGTGTGGGTGCCACCACCCGCGGTTTCTGCCCGCCTGGTACTATTTGCCGCGCGATACTTTCGATGGCGCGTTTTCGACTCACTTTTTCTTGTTACGGACGAGCGGTGGGCGAGTTTCTATTACGTGTTCGTAATGTTTCAACTCGTGTGGATAATCGCGCTAGATGACACATCTCGGACAATGTAATCGGGAATTTCTGAGGCGAAAAGAAATATCTCTTACGCACATTTAACGGCGATACATCTATCACTTTCTAAACGGGCAATGAATGGAGTCGGAGTTACGCGTATTCATTCTGATTTGAAGTAAATAAAGTTGGTATTGTACGCACAAACAAAAGTGAATGGACACTTTCTGCGCGGCAAACATCTACATTCTACAATCTCGTCATTTCACTCTTCATGACCCAGAAACCCCATAATAACATTCAAAGCAATTTAAACCCGCCTCCGAATGCCTCTACCGCTCACGCACACACCACCAACTTTATAATTAACTAGCGACCTCCTGCAACTTTGTCATTGGAATTCTACCCTTTCCCCATTAATACTAACTTGAGTTTATAACATTTTAGCGATAAACGCCTGTGAAACTACATTTACCAGCGCACAACATTTATGGCATATAAACAATGTTTATAAACCAACTAAGTTTCAGTTCCTATTGACCCTTTTAACCACAACTTTCATCAACTCTTGGATTCTTAGAGCAAACCAGAGAGTGTAATATCCTCTGCATATTTCTTATTTTGAATAGTTATTTACGGGATTGCTGCCATCTGCCATGCATCTTTTTATTCTTGTGTTTTCAAACTATTTTTATGTTAGTGACCTTTAAATTTTAAAACAATTTATCATTATCTTGTGCTATTCTCATTACTGTCATTACAAAATTAAGCCATTCGCTCTGCACCAACTTCACCATTCCCAACAAGGTTTGGGTTATCTTCATATTTATCATATGTTATGTTTAAACTTGTATGACCAATTACAAACATACATATTAGTTATTTACCAAACCACTGATACTTTGACGACATTGTTGATTCTGCTTCGTACTGCCAATCATGATGTCTTACCTGGAACAAGTGAAAACACTTTTAAGTATAGATTCCATAACGGGATCCAAATATAGAAAATAAAATTCAATCAAAGTCGGAGCTAAAACCAACATAATCACGACATTTATAGCCGCGGTCGGAGTTGTTAATGGTAATTTAACGACTTTGGCTGATATTGCTTCGCTAGTCTCTATGCCGATCTCGACACTTATGTTATTACCTGGACACATTTACTTTCCATAGGAGAACTGAAGGACCGGCGAAATGGCAAACGGTGTATTATATATTACATCGTGTACAAGGTGACTTTCATTAAGGCTGGGTGAAAGACTCACGTTTTTTGTATCCAACTTAGGTCATAAGTATAACTCGTATTATGTCATCAAGCGACGATTATTATGATACGGAACGCAAATGAGCTCTTAATAATAGTTCTCTGACATTGACTCCATAACACATTAAGCGCAAAAAGGCGGAATGCCGCCTGGTCAAGATGACTCCACCAATTAGATATTTGACATGGACTTATAAGCTGGCATTTTGTGTAGTCATCGTTGGGTCTCTGGTTAGTTCTGCATTTAAGGTTCCATTTTCCTTCGCTTTCAAAATCTAGACCTACTATCAAGTGGGAGTACTTATAGATCTGACGAATGATGTTCCGTCAAACGAATTCGGCACCACCGTAGCCCACACGAATGCCAAGGACAACGCTGAAATGCCGATGACTAAACTCCCATTTCTGACGCATTAGCCCAGTCACAATGGCTGAGTCGTGCCAAACCATGATTTAGTGGTAGTTCTGCACTGCGAAGGTTATGGTGCCATTACCAAACGCTGCTAGCATTTGAATGAGTGACGTCACCACGACTTGGACAGCTAAGCCGTGTCCTTCGTAGGTGAGCTCTGTGATTATTGTTTGAAACGACAGTTCCATTTCGCGTGGAATTTTAAAAATGTATGTGCTATCGGCCACACAATGTCCTTGTTAACTCTAATGGCATGCCTTCATTTGGATTCATCCTTCGTTAGGATTTAAAAAAAGGGTTTTATTCAACATTAGGTACCCCGCGATTCGCGCATATTATATCAGATATCTCATACAAACTTCCATACCCATTCTATTCTCTTAAAATTATGGTTCTATATCGCCTTTGACCTTCCCAGGGTCCCAAACCCAAACATTAATCGGTTCAGCGGTTTGATCGCAAAAACCAACCGACAAAGTTATTTTCCTATTTATGATATTATATTTCTAGGCGAAAGACAAGTGGCTAGATAAAAATTAGATAACTAGTTTCCTCGTATATCGCAACAATAGATAAGACCGTTGAAGCGTTCACACTATTTACTTGGAAACATTATAGAGTAAGCATTGAAACACGTTGTGTAAATGCAGCCGAGTTGAGAAGCTAGCTCGACAACAATGTCAGAAATGATAAGCTGCACGATACGTCGAGTCAACTTCTAATCATGTCAGAAGCTAAGCTAATTTTAGAATGATGACATGACGTATAGGGAGTTAATGGTAAGGGTAGAGTCCAGGGAAGTCAGCAAATTGCCCTAGCGAAAAGGGCACAGGTTCTCATCGCGATCTTTATTGTTAGAGGATGGTCAAATTCTACACTGCGTTTTGTCGATAGGTCTTCCATCTCAGATCCTTACTTCTCTATTAGCAGAGTGAGTTAGCCCACACTGTGTCAGATGAACAATGGACACATATTTTATGGACAAAGCAACGTTCGACCTTCGTTGCGGGTACATTAAAGGTCAGGTCGAGAACTAGTCCGGACGGTACAAAAACACAATTAAGTCCATGGTACAGTAACTCCGTCGGTAGAGCGAGCAAGTAAGATTTTATAAAACCGAAGGAATAATTAATACTAATGTCCTCCTAGTCGAATTTCGACGGCGACCAATCTCAAACGAGATATTATAGTGCACAAGTGTGTGCGCAATACACAGGTGTACTGGTTCTTCACCATCAAAGTTCGATGAGACGGCAATCCGTCATGACCGGGGAGAAATTAGGCGAAAGACCAACGGCTTAACGTGCTTTCCGAGGCACGTGGGTCTTAACACCACTGACTTCCTCATTTCGAGCCGTTTCTAAGATATTTCAAGACAGAAAAACCATCTTGGTCTAAAAATAAGGCAGTCAGCAGAAATATATCTGCATGCAACCGGTAATTTTGGAATCAGCGGGGGAGGGTTATGTTTAGAAGTGGACACCTGCCCACCGAGCAATTGTGTGTGTAAAGTTTTGAATTTTCTGCATAATATTCTTGAAGACATAATCGTACGATTATGCCTACTGTAGAGAAGTAATCCTGCTGAATCTGAGTCTATTCTGTTAATTTATCAGCAAAAACGTGTCTAGGAAATAATACAAAAAAATGTTGCAAAGACACGTAAAGTCTACATTGACGCGTCACGATCCCACGTAGCAACTCAAATAAATGTAATTTTAACTACTTAATTAACTTACAAGACAAATGATAATGATAATACTGCAATTTTAGACACTGGCTAGCTTAGCTAGGTCATACATACGATACGATCCCTAGAATCTGATGCATCTCACTCAGTCTGTCAATGTCTGTCTCTTGATGGTTTAACAGAGAAAGAAACAGAATGAACTTGCAATTATAATTCCAATCAATATGCTGAAACTATAAACGACAGCACGTGAAGCTAGAGCTAAATAAATAGAGGCCATTTTGTAAATAATAGTCAGAATATAGACTATACGAGTAGATTTCCTGGCGCACTCCACGCGCCGATTCTGATAAGCGACGGATGGTGTTTCCTAACTAAAATGATAACGGTTTAGATAATTGTAATTAAATTAACAACTCATTAATGGCCAACAAATAGGTCGTTAACTTGCACATAATGAATCGAACTAATAAGCACACCAAATGAACAAACTAAACCAGTTTCAAGTAATGCGGAAACACTGTTTAAAAATGATGTAGGTTAAGGTTTGATGGAAACCTGTTCGTTTTATAGAAATAGGAAATCGAATGGATAAAAAGGTATAGTTTCAATGTCCTCCTAGCCGAATTTTCGTCCACGGTGGCTTGGTGGTTAATTTCCACCAGGATTTGTTAACTACGCAGGAGAAATTATAGTGCGCAAGTATGTAAGCAATACACAGGTGCACTCTTTGTTCTTTCACTCACTCTCGATTTAGTTTGATTTCGAAGTTCGATGAGACAGCAGTCCGACATGACCGGAGAGAAAACCTTACCGTGTTGGTACTGCGCCTGAAATAGGTAGTACTTGACGAACATCACATATACTATAATGTACAGAGTAAACACTTACCCTCTACATGAATGTGAAGTGACTCGAATTAGTAACTGGAAAAGTGAAACCAATTGGTAGTCAATAGTAGCTCACCAGCCAATCACACAACAATACTGACAATAGATGTGCAAAGCCAATGAAATCAGTATTATTTATTTATTTATTAAGGAAACAAACAGCTGTCTTATAGTACATTTAAAAAGGTAACAAAAATTTGCTTATACACTAGCATTTAAAGTTTCCAATGCTAACTTTTACAATAAGTGCCAATAAGAAGACATAATATGCGAAAAGTAAGGCATCATGCGACATTTTTTTTTACATCCATACATGAAAACTTTTACATAAAAGAGGGTTCACTAATTATATATATAACGAAATTTGTTTGTATTTATGCAGATCTTAAAAGGCGACGAAAACTTGTCAATCGCTCATAAAAAATATCTATATGACTATAAGATTCATTGTCTTTGCTTGTGGCTCTTATTATAAAACTATTTTTTTTATATTTGATCCGATCGCACAAGAAACTCGCCGTCTCTCTCATATGAATCATGAATGAAGAAGAGGGAAGCATGCCAGGAGTTGTGATACTTGTGATCTTTACGACACAGCATCGACGTTAAAAATGCAAATAGTTTATATGAATATCCATTGCGACGGAGGATGCGTTCCTCCACTTTGCGTCCATACTAAATAAGGTGAGGTGACTCCAGAGAACCTGGCACGAGGTGCTATTCTAAAACACGATGTATTTTCGGCTTTAGCCCTAAAATCCTTAACACAATTTTATGAATCTAAAGGTAGAAATTATGGAGAAGATCGTGCCGTGAAAAGGGGATATCTGGGACGACCAAGTGGAAAACGTCCGGTCGAAGATCTAGATACCGCTGGAAAGATTAAGTGGAGAAGGACCTGCATGAACTAGCCAATTGGCAAGAGACTGCCGCAGGATCAGAAAGAGTGGCATCTTCTGGTGTCGAAGGTGTCGGATCCACGACTTGTAACAAAAAATCTTTTAGAGATTTGACTATTTTTTTCTACATATCAGGTCTTATTTCTGGGCATCTTCAAATATTTCAACTTATTCTTGCTGCCATGTTTTTTTTTCTTTATTGCTGCTTGCTTTCGTAAAAATAAAAGGTGATGCTAATGATTTCCTGCACTTTCCAAAATTGCACGTTTAATCCGATTTCTTACTCATGTATTAGCTTGTTCAAAACATAATCGAAAACAACACGTTTTAGAGAATCGAGTCCATTGTTTACCAGTAGCGCCCCTGCTCAGAGATTCAAAATGGATGGCCAAGATAGCTGGTGGCTTCGTTGCATAATGTATCTAAGTTTCAGGTCAACAACGCGTCGAGCGGCGCTCGCTTCGATAATTTAGTTAAGGGCGTTCGACTCGTGTGCTCATATTGAACAATTCATTAGCGAGGGAGTGATAATGTTTATGCATCGGTTACTGAACGAAAAGGAAGCTGGTTTCATCGACTCTGCAAGTTGAATGATGTCTGCTAGACGAAATCCGACCACAATTGCCAATCTAATCCGACATGAGCTGACTGCGGGAGAGCTATACACAGTTGCACTCTCTGTTCCTTCAGTCCTCAATCCGATATGACCGGAGAGTCATCAAGTGTAGGAACAACCACCGGCTGAACGAAATGTGAAAATTGCAACGTCAAATATAGGAACAGATCATGCAATCTCCAAGACGTCGTAACAAATCAACCAACTTTAAACCTTTGCCATATGTCTCAGCTTCCCTGGCTTTACAACCATTGTTCAGCCGGCATTGTCGCGCGTGGCGACAATATGCCCTTCACCCACTCACCATTGCCTTCGTGCGTTCCAGCTGTCGATACTACACGTTTTTGTAGTACCTTTATTATACGAAAAGACAAAGCGACACTTCGAGTAAGACTAAACTCCAATACTTCGACGTGACTAGGTAACCCTTCAGTCAAAAATAAGCAAAAATGTGCATTCTTTTCGTAGTGAGTGAGAGTGATATAGGTGTCTGACATATCTCAAGTGCCCTAGGCAAAATGTGTCATGAATGGCAAGACAATGCTGTTTTGAAAATTTCCTATTTCCCTCCTAGGATCAAACCCAAGTTGGATAGTCGAGTCTTACATCCAAAGTACTGAACCTTGCCCGAATGGAAAATTAACGCTGGTAAGCAAAAACGTATTACCAAACTCATTAGCAAATGAAATGAAGCCAGCACTTTCCTTTCGCCATCGCACCGTCGCTATAATTATTTCGGGTGTAGAAACTTTGTCGCAATGGAAACTTCGTGGGAACACCGAAACATTGTATACTACGTGGCAAAACACGGGGCCTAGTCACGTTGAAGACCACGAGGTAGGGATCATGAAGGAAAGTTTTAAAGTTGCAAAAGTTAAGATGAAGTTACACAAATTCGGCTTTTAAAGGGGAAAATAGCCTTAGCTATTTATACCGAACCATTGTATTGTATACTCCGTGCTGAAACACGGGGCACAGGTCACATTGAGGCCCACATGAAGTAGGGATCATTAATGAGGACAACTTTAGTTTCATAAGTTAATAAGTTAAAGGGCAAATAGCCTCCTTAGGGCGATTTTATACATTGACACATTTTATTGTATAGCAACTACGTGCCAAAACACGGGGCTAGGGGTCACGTTGAAGACCACGAGGTAGGGATCATGAAGGAAACTTTTAAAGTTGCAAAGGTTAAGGTGAAGTTACACAAATTCGTTAATCAAAGGGAATAATAGCCTTTTTTGGTTTTCCACACCGAAACATTGTATTGAATACTCCGTGCCAAAACACGGGACCCGTGGTCACGTTAAAGACCTGATGAGTTAGGGATCATGAAGGAATTTTTAAAAGTTTAACAAGTTACGGTGAAGTTACACAAATTCGTCAATTAAAGGGAAAAATAGTCTTAGCTTTTCACACCGAACCATTGTATTGATTACTTCGTGCAATAAACATAATTTTCGAAAAAAACAAAACACCCGACTGCAAAAAATTTTAAATTTTTGAAATGGACTTTTTACTGGCTTTTATTTGATACCCATATTGCTATGGTAAGGAAAAAATTCAATCCCCCTCCCCCCTTTATTTCAATTTGCGGGCGCCATTTTTAAAATTTATATAGCCTATGTCACTCTCACAATTTTTACAAATTCAACGACACCTCATATGTCAAAAACGTTCCAGTCGTTTGGGCTGTAGGGCGAGCCAACAAACAATTATACATACATACATACTCTCGAAAAACATAACCCTCCTTCCGCAGTCGGGTAAAAACACGGGGCACTGGGTCACGTTGAGGACTACATGAAGTAAGTATCATAAAGGAAACTTTCGAGTTACGCTGCGGTTACATAAAATCGTCAATTAAAGGCAAAAATAGCCTTCTCAGTGCGTTTTCCACACCGAAACACGGGGCCCGGGTTCACGTTGAGGACCACACTAGGATCATGACGCCTTTAAAAGTTGCAAAAGTTAAGGTGAAGTTACACAAATTCGTTAATTAAAGGGAATAATAGCCTTCTTTGGTTTTCCACACCGAAATATTGTATTGCATACTCCGTGCAAAAACACGGGCAAGGGTCACGTTGAGGACCACATGAGGTAGGGATTATGAATGAGAAAAACTTTTGAGTTACGCTGCGGTTACACAAATTCGTTAATTAAAGGGAAAAATAGCCTTCTAAGTGCGTTTTCCACACCGAAACACGGGGCCCGGGATCACGTTGAGGACCACACTAGGATCATGAAGCCTTTAAAAGTTAAGGTGAAGTTACACAAAGTCGTTAATCAAAGGGAATAATAGCCTTCTTTGGTTTTCCACACGGAAACATTGTATTGTATACTTCGTGCCAAAACACGGGACCCGTGGTCACGTTGAGCTAGGGATCATGAATAAAGAAAACGTTTGTTTCATAAGTTAGGGTGGAGTTACACAAATTCGTTAATTTAAGGGCAAAACAGCCTCCTTAGGGCGGTTTATCTACACCGAACCATTGTATTGTATACTCCGTGCAAAAGCACGGGGCAAGGGTCACGTTGAGGACCACATGAAGTAGGGATCATGAATGAGGACAACTTTAGTTTCATAAGTTAATAAATTAAAGGGCAAATAGCCTCCTTAGGGCGATTTTATACATTGACACATTTTATTGTATACTCCGTGCCAAGACACGAGGCCAGGGGTCACGTTGAATACCACGAGGTAGGGATCATAAAGGAAACTTTTAAAGTTGGAAAAGTTAAGGTGAAATTACACAAACTCGTTAATTAAAGGAAAAAATAGGCTCCTTAGGACGTTTTACACATCGAAACATTGTATTGTATATTCCGTGCTGAAACACGGGGCACAGGTCACATTGAGGACCACATGAAGTAAGTATCATGAAGGATACTTTCGAGTTTAGCTGCGGTTACACAAATTCGTTAATTAAAGGGCAAAATAGCCTCCTTAGGGCGCTTTTCCATACAGAAATGTATTGTATACTCTGTGCCAAAACACGGGGCACGGGTCACGTTGAAGACCACGAGGTAGGGATCATAATGAAAACTTTTCAAGTTTAATAAGTTACGGTAAAGTTATACAACTTCGTCAATTAAAAGGAAAATTAGCCTCCTTAGGGCAGTTTTTCACACCAAAACATTGTATTGTATACCCCCGTGCCAAAAAAGGGGCCCGGAGTCACGTTGAAGACCACACGATGTAGGGATTATAAAGAAAGCTTTTAAAATTTCATAAGTTACGCGGTACTGTTACGAAAATTTGTCAATTAAAGGCCAAATAGCATCCTCAGGGTAGTTTTCCACACCGAAACATTGTGTTGTATACTCCGTGCAAAAACACGGGGCAAGGGTCACGTTGACGATCACATGAGGTAGAAATCATGAAAAAAACTTTTGAGTTACACTGCGGTTACACAAATTCGTTAATTATAGGAAAAAATTGCCTTCTTAGGGCGTTTTCCACACCTAAACACGGGTCCCGGGATCACGTTGAGGACCACACTTGGATCATAAAGCCTTTAAAAGTTGCAAAAGTTAAGATAAGTTACATAAATTCGTTAATCAAAAAGCAAAATGGCATCTTTAGGGTGGTTTTCCACACCTCTACATTTTATTGTATACTCCGTACCAAAACACGGGGCCCAGGTCACGTTCAGGGCCACATGGGATCATGAATGAATAAGTTAGGGAGTAGTTACCAAATTCGTTAATTTAAAGGGAAAAACTACCTTAGGGCGGTTAATCCACACCGATACATTTTATTGTATACTCCATGCCAAAACACGGGGCACAGGTCACGTTGAAGACGTGAAAAAATCATCAAACATTCTGATGTTAACATCAAACATTCTGCTAGGTTAGACTTTATTGAAAGGCGATAAGGTTCACGGAGTTTAAAAATATCAGCTATCTAATCCCGAAACCTCGCTTTACAAGTGGAATCTTCAATTTATTAAGAGAAGTAAGACTTGTTTAGTGCTTACAATGTGCTGACATTAGAGCGTACACATTTTAGTTTCAAAATCGCCAAATGTCGCAGTGTTTTATCGATTTGCAGTTGTCTGTATGTACATAATATTTGACTGCTGAAGTTTATTTTACGTGTTCAGCAAGCAACTTTCACAAGATACGACAAAACAAAGAGTGGAAATGCTGTGTTATTTTAACATTAGTTGTTTTGTTTACAATCAGCGAGATCGTTAACCCATCCGATGTTTTAACCACCATTCATCACTGAAAATATTATAACACACCGTGTATGATGAGCCAAGCCAGCTGAGCACTACACGGCGATACATCTGTGCCCACTCACTCTTACCGGCTGTCTGTGAAATCCGTATGCATTATTCACGAAATCCACCGTTTCGGCTTTGATGGGAAGTGGGTCTGTGTGTTGATCAACAAATGAGTCATTTTGAGGTTTTTGAACAACGCATTGAAGCACACCTAAGCACAGTAGGAAGACAACACGAGACTGTCAAATTATTAAACTTAATACATCTAGGAATGTGACCTCCTATGGGTGAAAGCAAGAGAGGTCTGATCGGAAAGCACGTTAAGCCGTTGGTCCTGCGCCTGATCTCTCTTCAATCAGGCCTGTGTATCTTCCCGCGTAGGTAGCAAAAACGTACCTACGCGCGGCTACCCCTAGGTAAGGGCCTAGACCAGTTGGGTGTCGCTAGCCGGCAGCGACACGCTCCCGCGTTTTATTCACCGGCGGACGAGCGTGAATAAAGTCCTAGAAAGATGCGCTAGATGGCGTAAGTAGCTTCTTGTGGCAGTCAACCCTATCGCGTTGCGTGATAGTACGTCACTGAATAGGTTTAGTGTATTATGAATCATATTCCAGAGTTATAATAATGGAATTATCTTGCAATGTATTTTTGTAGGTGTCTACACGAAAATGTGCTTGGGTCTGAGGCGAACTGAATTACACCATATCGTTGACAACATTAAGTAGATATTTCATTGAATTTCATTGCAAAGTCATACTTCTGTACGGAGTACTAGTACTTATTCTGTGCTTCGGTTATGTCGGATTGCCGTCTCACCGAACTATGTATTTCACTCAAACTTGTGCACCATTATCTCCTGCGTAACTGATTGATCTCTATTTATTGACCACCGTAGCCGAAATTTAGAATAATAGTAATGTCATCATGTAACCACGATGTTTCGTAACTTCCATCCAATAGGAATCCATACGCGTGCACAAGCACATTGCCACTCGAGTATAAGTTACCTACCCTTGGCAGTCTTCCTTAAGCGTGGCACGAACTAGCTAGTTCATCATAGGTTTTATACAAGACTCCAATTGGATTAACGTAATTTTAGCTAACTCTCAATCCTGGCAATAAGGCCGTAAAGAAGACAGAAGTTGGTGGTGGGTGCAGTCTTTTCCCAACCCTCTCTGCTTTCTGGCCTTTTCTTCGCCACGTCCACGATATCTTGTTAGAGTCGCATGTGATGATCGTGACGACGTATCGCGAATAAATGGAGACCATTCAATTTCCTTTGAATTTCAACATAAATAAATCAATAAACAAATTCCACAATCACACCAATTACCTAGCCCCAAACTACGCTTGAGCTTGTGCTATGGTGACTAGGATAACGGATAGACATACTCATAATACGTTTATAAACATCCATGACTTAGGTACAAATACTCGTGCTCATCACAGAAACATTTGCCCCTTGCGAGGTTCGGACCCGCAACCGCTGGTTTTGTAGTCCGGAGCGCGAACCACTACACCAAGACGGTCGTCAATATTGTTTTAAAAATTTGCAGGACGGTGGTAATTATTTTGAAAACTACTTGCATTAGCGGCGCAATAGCACCCTTGAGATTTCAAAGCCATATCCGTCCGTAGGTAGACCATAAAGACTTGCAAATGAGTCACTTCTACCTACACGAGTCACTTCCACTAGTCCTTTGTTCGAAGGACCAGACAACGTACCAAAGTCAAAAGTCAAACTAGCTACATACACACAACTACAGTAAGATGTGCTGCTGAGTGTACTGGCTACAGTACACTCAGCAGCACATCAACCCACTCTGATCAAACAAATTTCAGCAACCAAATCTGAACCTTAATGTTAGGTTAATCTTAAGGACATTAGGTTCAATATCAATTGGGGTATTGCGACAGATGCATGTGCTGTCGACTGTACACCAGCTCTGTGATTAGAACACGCGACGAAGTCACTAGCAATATGTTATATTGAGCTTTAAATCACTTACATAGAGTTGGAAATGGGAACTTGAACTTTGTCTTAACCGCACCAGACCCCATGCAGGGCAAGAAACATGCAAACCGAAATATTCGGGCACAAAAAATGTACAAGAAAAGTATTTTTAATCCTGTTCCTGGTAACTCTACCGTGGGTCGGTATGAGATCTTAGAATGCGATAGTTTTATTATCTGAATCGATCTGGGTTCTTTATTGTTGGGTTTTGTCACGCTAAGACCCTTGAAGTTCAAAGAGACCCTTACGTTCAGATAGGATAAAGTATTTCAACGAAATATGGATGCTTATAATACTATCTTCTATACGAATTGTCGGCCATGGCAACCAAGCCCTACAAAGAACAAGGAGGTACGCAAAACCAGGCACACACAAGTGTGTGCGCAATACACCGGTGCACTCTCTGTGTTAACATCACTACCAGTGTGTATATATCCTTAAATACCTACCTTGACTGCCTCGTTGGTCTAGTGGTCAGCATGCTGGGTACTATCCACGAGGTCTCGGGTTCGAATCCCGGGTCGGGCCGAGAGTGTTTGGGTTTGTTTGTCTTGAAATTACTCAGACACAGCTCCGGAGTCAGGAAGTTGGTGATGTTAACACCCCCGTGCCTCGGAAAGCACGTTAAGCCGTTCGTCCTGCGCCTGATCTCTCTACGGTCATGTCAGACTGCCGTCTCACCGAATTATGAGAGTGAAGGAACAGAGAGTGCACCTGTGTATTGCGCACACACTATAATATGTCCTACGCAGTTGGCTAATCTCTGTTGAGATAGGTCGCCGTAGTCGAAATCGGCTAGGAGGACATTATTATTATTAAATGCCTAAGACAATACTTTTCAATAGGAAGAATTAAAATATTGGTGAAACGGGTTTAAGGCTACCACAGAAAAAGGCTACTTAGATGATATCACAGAATAAATAGTAGTATGTACATGTACATGATGATACATAGAAAAGAAAAAGATAGATCTGTTAACAAAAAAATACTGTCCGAAAAAGCGGGGTTATTATCTAAATCAGAGTTTTTTTGGGAATCCCTGATTTATTTAAGCCCTCTTCCAAAATGAACTGATACCACAGATCCCCATAGCCTATCTCTAGTATTTTTTCTATTGATATGAAATACTAACAAACCCCCCCCCCCCCCCCCCCCAAATCAGGTTTCGTTAATGTCGATCGAACCCTAGGAAACTGATTAGTTGAGTTGGAAAAGTTTTAAGGAACACAAATCTTGTAAAACTTTGAAAAGAGGCTATGACAATAGTGATTGAGTTTCTTCGCTGCTTCTTCTTGTGGGCTAGTGCTGCTAGCCCACAAGTGTCCCGAAGCAGTGGTAGGGTTCTATTTATGTTAGGACGTGTATAAGTGCTCCTTCCGAGCCTACGCAGCTACGTACAGAAATAAATAAATTTTATGATATCGACCACTTTGGGAATCCCTGATCTAAGTAAATGCTATGCGGCTACTATTTATATTTCTAGTTCTTGGGTTAAATGCTAACACAATTATTTTATCCTAATTACTAGTGCAACAAATTATATCCGAGGCCAGCTCCAAAACTATTCCACTAAGATACCCAAACACATATCTGCCAAAACAAGCACTTAGCTTTTGTCAACAGGCTTTATAACGTTTGAAAACACACCTTGTGCTGTGGTGATAAGAGTTAGTAGCAGATCAGTGTCAGAGGTTCCGCGCCGCTGGTCCGAGTGAGACCTGACACAGTGACCTTAAAAACGATTAGATTTTCCCTAATTTGAGGAAAAAATGGTGGAAAATTGAGCTGATGTCGAAAGTTACGCTCGAGTTACGAAGATAAAGCTCTAGACTAGCAGATTTGTTTCTTCTATGCTAGCAGCGGCCAGCGATAGCCGTGAAGAGTAAACTCTACCACAGAATAAGTACTAGTACTCCGTACAGAAGTATGACTTTGCAATGAAATTCAAAGAAATATCTACTCAATGTTGTCAACGATATGGTGTAATTCAGTTCGCCTCAGACTCAAGCACATTTTCGTGTAGACACCTACAAAAATACATTGCAAGATAATTTCATTCTTATAACTCTGGAATATGATCCATTAATTCATAATACACTAAACCTATTCAGTGACGTACTATCACGCAACGCAATAGGGTTGACTGCCACAAGAAGCTACTTACGCCATCTAGCGCATCTTTCTAGGACTTTATTCACGCTCGTCCAACCAGCAACCTAGTGTCGCGCGCCGCCGGTGAATAAAACGTGGGAGCGTGTCGCTGCCGGCTAGCGACACCCAACTTGTTTAGGCCCTTACCAAGGGGTCGCCGCGCGTAGGTACGTTTTTGCTACCTACGCGGGAAGATACATAGGCCTGGTACTACTCAGTTTATAACCACGGCTGCACATCAGACTTTGCCTTGAGACCGCCTCTATTCCCTACGTAATAAAAGATGTTTGCGTAGTTCAAATGGGTAACCTGATGAGCTGCCGACTGAACTAAACCTAAGTAGTCTTCTCAAAGATATCGCTGCCTAACAGTGAAGGAAGTCTTCGTGAGGAGACCTGCACTAGTGTTTGAGTGCTTGTTGCACACGCTGGAGGTTGAGTGTTTGCACAATTTGAGCTTGTGCTACAGCGGCTATGTCTAATGTTAAGACATACTTATACAGGGTGTCCCGTAAATTAGCGTCAAGCGAGAGTGACGTCATTCTATTGCTCAAATACAACAACTTTTTCTATGGGACCAACATCGAAATCTCAAAATTTTTTTTGACTTCTTTATACAAACTGCTCTCAGCCAATCGGCACTTTTGTATGGGCACAGAATACTAGTACTTCGTACAGAAGTATGACTTAGCAATTGTATTCAAAGAAATGTCTACTCAATGTCGTCAACAATATGGCGTAATTTAGTTCGCCTCAGAGTCAAGCACATTTTCGTGTAGACACCTACAAAAATCCATTGCAAGATAATTTCATAGTTATTGCTCTGGAACATGATTCATAATACACTAAACCTATTCAGTGACGTAATATCACGCGACGCGATAGGGTTGACTGCTACGAGAAGCTTCTAACGCCATCTAGCGCCTCTTTCTAGTACTTTATTCATTCTCGTCCAGCCAGCAACGTAGCCGCGCGGCCGCCGGTGAATAAAAAGCGCGAGCGTGGCTCTGGCCGGTAGCGACACACAACTTGTTTTAGCACCTACGTAGGTGCGCCGCGCGTGGGTACGTTTTTGCTACCTCCGCGGGGAGATACACAGGCCTGGTATGGGGAAGCCAAAAATTTAAAATTTTTTTTAATTTTTTTTGAGATTTCGATGATGATCCCATAGAAAAAGTTTTTTTTTATTTGAAATGGGTTTGCTCTTGACTCTAGACTAAGCCAGACGTGGCGCAGACAGAGTCGATGATGGAGCGAGCTCACCCAGAAGAAGCCTGTTCACTCTGAGTTTGAAGGTCTTTGGGTTGTAATCCGTTGGAAACACTGAAGCGGGTAGTGAGTTCCACAACTTAGCTGTGCGCATTATAAATGTTGATAAGTTCTTATCGTTGGAATATCAACGCGATATGGGTGGTATCCCGCGGTGCGTCTAGAGGTGCGGTGGTAGAACGGAGCCGGTGGGAAAAGTTCTTGTATTTGAGCAAAAGAATGACGCCACTCTCGCTTGACGAGACAACCCGTATGTATACGTTTATAAACAACCATGAATTAGGTACAAATGCTCGTGCTCATCACACAAACATTTGTTTTGCTGTACGGAGCGCGAACCACTACACCAAGACGGTCACCAAATGGAGAAGGCAATGGCAAACCACTCCATTAAAATTACTAAGAACTAAATTAATAGATTATTATGTCAAGTGCAGCAAAAATGCCTTACACGAAAAAAGTGTGTTTATTTATAAGCTTCCTAAAATGGTTTGTTTTGAAGTAAAACTGGCACAACATAAAAATATTTTGGCTGTTACAACACGAAGCCGTAAGCCAAGAAACCTGTTTCCTTAATGGTCGCATCGTCTTCGGTCACTGCGCATATTTTAGAATGTTGCCATCTGGTCGAATTGTGCCCGATATCAAATTCCGCTTCTTGTCGGAATTTAACATTTCTGACTTTTGACTGCCGCGTTGGTCTAGTGGTCAGCACGCTGGTTACAATCCACGAGGTCCCAGGTTCGAATCCCCGGGTCTGGCCGAGAGTGTTTAGGGTTTTCTGTCTTGAAATTACTCAGACACAGCTCCGGAGTCAGGAAGTTGGTGGTGTTAACATCCCCGTGCCTCGGTGCGCACGTTAAGCCGTTGGTCCTGCGCCTGATCTCTCTACGGTCATGACGGACTGCCATCTCACCGAATTATGAGAGTGAAGGAACAGAGAGTGCACCTGTGTATTGCGCATGCGCATTTTTTTTGAAAACCCTGTACATAATTTTTTTTTAAATATTTATTTATTTTTATTTATTTAAACTTTATTGCACTGTAAGTTGTACAATTGGCGGACTTAATGCCTTAGGGCATTCTCTACCAGTCAACCGCTTGGAGATGAAGAAAGTTGAATCAGTGGCGGAACATTTGCAATTAAATAAAATAAATTATAAAATGCATTAATATTTCAACATAAACATACATACTAATATTACATAAAGCCGGACTTGAAAAGTGGTGTGTGGAGATTGAGACTATGGAAAGAGCGAAGGTTGCGCGAAGTTGTGGATGCCAAATAGCTGAAGCGCTGCGTCATATACGTTGGGGAATGAGGGCTACGAAGTATGTTAAAGAGGGTGCACAGGATTCTTATTTCTCTGCGATGACGGATGGGAAGCCATTTAAGCTTTGAACGGTAGCAGAAATGTGATCGTACTTACGGAGACTGAAGATGAAACGAATACCATTGTTGAGGAGACGGTCAAGTTTATTGAGAAAAGCTTCACTGATATTCGTACAACACACGTCGGCGTAGTCGAGAAGAGGGAGGACGAGAGACTGAACGAGAAAAGTTTTCGTGTGAAGAGGGAGAAAATTTTTAAATTTATAGAGAGCCCGTAGAGTGGCTGTCACTTTCCTGCTGACCTCGCCAATGTGTTTTGACCAGCAGAGGGTGTTGTCCATGTATAGCCCTAAGTTCTTGACATTTTCGCTGTAAGGAATCACAGCGTTGTTAAATAAGATTGGAGAAGTCGATTCCAAGCTAATCTTAGCCATCTGCCGCGAACTACCTATAATGATGGCTTGACATTTTGAGGGGTTGACGGATATACCATATTTCACGGACCAGTCAGCAATACATGCGAGATCGAGATTAAGAGCTGATATGGCTGAGTCAATATCGGCCACCTCTGCTTGGGTGTATAGCTGAAGATCGTCTGCATACAGATGATAAGAGCAACGAAGGTGGTGAGTGATGGAGTTAATAAAAATCGAGAAAAGAAGCGGAGATAGAATGCCACCTTGTGGAACGCCAGTTGTGAGATTAGACCAATGGGAGAACTGTTGGTCATTTCGAACAGCCTGCTGGCGTCCCTGAAGGTAAGATGAAAACCATTCCAGCGCCTCAGGTGAGACCCGCAATTGAGATAAGATTGCTAGGAGCACATCATGATCAACATTATTGAAGGCATTTGAAAAATCTGTTAAAACTAGAATGGTTACTTTAGAATTCTCCATGCCCTCTCTAATGTCTTCGGTGACTTTCAGAAGTGCAGTGGTCGTGCTATGGCCGGGTCGAAATCCTGACTGACATTCATTAAGAAGGTTATTGTTAAATATGAAAGCAGAAAGTTGTTTGTGGACGGCAGCTTCTAAAACCTTCGAAAGAAAAGGAAGAATGGAAATGGGTCGAAAATGGCTAAGTTGACTTGGGTTTGATATTTTTGGAAGTGGAAGAACGTACGCTTTACGCCAGATGTCAGGAACCACCCCAGAGTCGAGAGAAAAATTAATGATGTGTGTAAGAACTGGGACGATTTGAGATAACACAAGCGAGATCATGTTTCTGCCTATATCGTCACAGCCGGTAGCACTAGACTTAATTGATGTAATGAATTTGTGGACCTCACCCTCAGACACCGGAGAAAAAGTGAAGCTATCATGGGAGGCAATGGGTAAAGAAGACAAATAATTTACGGTCGACGATTTGATGTCAGAGTTTAAAGAAACAGAGGATGAGAAATGGGCGTTAATTTCATTTGGAGAGAAAGGATGACAATTTGGACCTGAAGTTGGCTTACCAATGCCAAGCGTTTTTAAAAATTTCCATGTGTCGGCTTGAGAAGCATTTACGATATTTGAATGAATGTGGTGACGTTTGGCTGCTCTTACCATCTGATTGCAGCGATTTCTAGCTATTTTAAATGTTTCCCAAGTTTCCTCGCACCTATTACCCTTAAAGGCCCGAAAAAGACGGTCCCGTTTCGCCATAGCCTCCCTGACCCCGAGAGTGATCCAAGGGGCAGGGGGGCGTTTGAGTTTGACAGACCGCTTAGGTGCATGAACGTCATAAAGGTTTAGGAGACTTGTGTTTAAAATGGCGACTTTTTCATCCACCTTAGCCGCAGCATACACAAGTGACCAGTCAATAGCGGAAGCGTCGGCTTTTAGTTTAACAACGTCTACTTTAGCTAAGTTCCTCAGCGTTAAAACAGTGGGTTTGGGTTTGGTCGTACTTAACTTGTAGGTGATGTAGATAAGATCATGCCTGGAGAACCCGGGCGCAGCTAATTGTCCGTGCTGGAGTACAAGGTCAGCAGAAGAAGTGATGATGAGATCAATCCAAGTATCAGGGGTGTCAAGATTATGGTGGGTTGGAGATAAAGGTAAGATAGAGAAATTTGCAGAATTTACAATAGCGCGAAGGTTTTGGGACTGCGGGGTGTCTACGAGAAGATTTGCGTTGAAGTCACCCATGATTATGTGGTGTGAGTAATCGGTGCTAACTGATTCAAGGAGCGCTTCAAAAGAGGGAAGAAATTTGGTCTTCGGTGGGCTATAGACAACCCCAAGGACCGCCCTGACTCCCTTCAGAATTACCTCAAGAACCAAGAACTCCATAGCATGACAGTCCGGTGATGACATGGAAATGATCTTATAAGGAATGTCACTTCGCAGGTAAATGGCGACCCCACCCCATCCCTTACCGACACAATCATTTCTGATGAGTATAAAACCTGGAAGACTGTAACTGGTTGAAGCTAGATTCGGTTTTAAAACTGTTTCAGAAATAAGAACAGCATGAGCGTTACAGGTGGAAAAGGAGTCTACCAGTTCATGATAATGGGCAGGTATGCTTTGAGCATTTATGTGGCAAACGTTAAAGTTATTGGAATTTGCAAAAAGGGGGTCTAGTTGTGAAGAGAGCGTAGCGGAGGAGCTTGCATCACCAGTCGAGTAGAAAGAGGTATTAGAATCACACGCGGAAAAAAACGAATCATCGTCGTCTAATATCATTGGTATAAAATAATAATAATATAATTTTAAGATAAATACTATTTAAATAAAATATAAAAGGTCTATATCTGCTTGCAGTCTGCATTTGCCAACCGGCCAACCGTTTACATAAAATAGCATTTAAAAGTGAAATAACAAATAACGTTATCGTTACGTAAGTAAACAATTAATTCAATGATGAATCGGAACGCAACTCGAGCACACCCGTCTGACATCTGTCAAAGTGACAATGCAAGTGATTGAAATATGTGGTGCTTCAGTGTACAGTGTATCCACACCTTTGCTTTGGACCACACAGAAAAAAATTACAACCCTTGTAAACCCTTGAACTTCAAATAAATTGTTTTTCTGAATTGG
This sequence comes from Pyrausta nigrata, assembly GCA_949316185.1. Classification (NCBI taxonomy): domain Eukaryota; kingdom Metazoa; phylum Arthropoda; class Insecta; order Lepidoptera; family Crambidae; genus Pyrausta; species Pyrausta nigrata. Next base: position 9,725,353 of record OX438963.1, on the reverse strand, counting down.
GCTCCTTTTTGTTTCGAAAAGCAATAACTTTTTTCCTGTAAGTCGTAACACTTATTGTTGCACCATTTTAGAATCTGCAAAAGATGGGCATTTTTTTTAAACAATGGGCACTGACAGTGTGGTACATTTTTTTTGCACCAAAAGCATTGAAAGTCAAACGATTTGCTAGCAGTGAGTATTGAATTTTGAAAGAAACTTAATTTTTTTTATTAAATTCAGTTTGTAAAAAAAAAAAAACGAATGGAGTACTAAGTACAAGTGATCAGCAATAATAATAAAAAAAATGGATAAAAAAAAACCGTCATTTTTGGAAATTATAACCAAATTTGTAAGGCAAGGTAACGATTTCTAAAAAAAATAAAAAATTTTTTTTTTTTTTGAAAACCCTGTACATAATTTTTTTTTAAATACTGATATGTGGTGCTTCAGTGTACAGTGTATCCACACCTTTGCTTTGGACCACACAGAAAAAAATTACAACCCTTGTAAACCCTTGAACTTCAAATAAATTGTTTTTCTGAATTGGGCTCCTTTTTGTTTCGAAAAGCAATAACTTTTTTCCTGTAAGTCGTAACACTTATTGTTGCACCATTTTAGAATCTGCAAAAGATGGGCATTTTTTTTAAACAATGGGCACTGACAGTGTGGTACATTTTTTTGCACCAAAAGCATTGAAAGTCAAACGATTTGCTAGCAGTGAGTATTGAATTTTGAAAGAAACTTAATTTTTTTTATTAAATTCAGTTTGTAAAAAAAAAAAACGAATGGAGTACTAAGTACAAGTGATCAGCAATAATAATAAAAAAATGGATAAAAAAAAAACCGTCATTTTTGGAAATTATAACCAAATTTGTAAGGCAAGGTAACGATTTCTAAAAAAATAAAAAAAAATTTTTTTTTTAAAACCCTGTACATAATTTTTTTTTAAATACTGGTATGTGGTGCTTCAGTGTACAGTGTATCCACACCTTTGCTTTGGACCACTATTTACGCCACACCCTGTATATTTGATATTGTTTTGGGGTCTGGGTGTTGTTGGACATTGTTTCTGTATTCTATAAGACTTGTGTTTTTGCAACTTGACTAGATAGAGCAATGATAGATGTTTTTATCTACACTAATATTTTAAAGAGGAATTTTTTTATTGTTTGTTCGTTTGTATTGAATAGGCTCCGAAACTACAAGACCGAATCAAATGAAATGTGGTAAAAAGATAGTTGAGTATATATTTCAAACTAGCAGTTCCCCGCGACAAAAATGGCTGTCTTTCCCACAGGATCTTACTTATGAGACCCTAGGGCGTTTTTGTCGCGATATAAAATCATCAGGGGTGTGAAATGGGGAATGAAAGTTTGTATGGAAAATCCGACTTTAGGCGCGGGCGAAGTCGCGGGGATCTGCTAGTTATGAAATATATACGAAGTTAACATTGCAATATATTATCAAATGTGTGCCAAGAAAGTCCCTGCTTAGCATAAATTGTGACAACGTAGCATGTCAATTGTCATGATACTGATTTTCAACAATTTCAGCACGGATGAAAAATATTTTGTTGTGATTATACTTATGTGTAATGTGTGTACCTAGGTATGTGTAATAATATAATATTTCGTACCTACTTTTGTTCTGTGTTTGTTTAATGTCTCAAATTAAAAATTGTTTCTTTCATTCGTGTTGTCATAAAATACTGGCGAGTTTCGTATGTGCCTTAGAGAACCAGGCATCTCAATAAAATCCCACGTTAAATACTTGATTGATGGCAACTTTAGGTTTCTGCGTGCAAAAGCCTTGTCACAGCGTCTAGTCAGGGCGGTTATGTAACACCAGACCTGAAACCACACCTCTCGTGTTTTGGATTACCGTTAATATCTCTTCGCTGGTTTCCTGGACTTTCTCCAAGTTGTAACAACATTAGTTAGATTAAAGATACATTCAGATTAATCCTGTAGGTGGTTACTTAATATAAGGGAAGGACGTTAAGATAATACAAAAACTATTTACTTCAGAAAAGATAATAAATAAATAAATTGTTTCAACAAACACACCAATTACCCAGCCCCAAACTAAGCGTGAGCTTGTGCTATGGCGGCTAGGATAACGGATAGACATACTTATATACTTTTATACGTCCATGACTTAGGTACAAATGTTCGTGCTCATCACACAAACATTTGCCCCTTGCGAGATTCGAACCCGCAACCTCTGGTTTTGTAGTCCGGAGCGCGGACCACTACACCAAGACGGTCGTCACAATGTTTAACAAAGTACAATTAAAAAATAATATGTCTCACAGAATTTAATATTCTCCAAAAAGACTTAATAGATAGCAAACAAAAGTAGCGTATTTGAGTAGAATTTGTATTCTACTAAGCATCTAGGCAAGCATCATTCATTGCACGATGAAAAAATGTAGAGGTACAGCTAGTGTAAGCATTGGGTATGTACGAATGATGGTCAGTACCATCATTATAATAAATAAATAAAAAATGTCCTCCCAGCCAAATTTCGACCACGGCGGCCTATCTCAACAAAGATTAGCCAACTGCGCGGGACAAATTATAGTGCACAAGTGTGTGCGCAATACACAGGTGCACTCTCTGTTCATTCACTCTCATAATTCGGTGAGACGGCAGTCCGACATGACCGTAGAGAAATCAGGCGCAGGACAAACGGCTTAACGTGCTTTCCGAGGCACGGGGGTGATAACACCACCGACTTCCTGACTCCGGAGCTGTGTCTGAGTAATTTCAAGACAGAAAAACCCAAACACTCTCGGCCCGACCCGGGATTCTAACCCGGGACCTCGTGGATAGTACCCAGCGTGCTGACCACTAGACCAGTTGAGGCAGTCAAACCATCATTATACACTTTTATTCTTTCTTCTTCTTCTTCAGCCACTATCTCCCAATCGCTTGGTGTATACCTCCTTAAACCCTCTCCAATTGTACACTCTCTCACTTTTATTTTAATCCCTGATAAATAAGAATTTTACTGAGTTACAACTCAAAGAAAGTACTCAAAGTTAAAGATAGTGTACTTTATATAGTTATTTAAAATATTTTAACACTCACAGTGTTCTTTCTTATTTATAAAAGTTATAAGTAAGAAACCAAAAATCCGCACACAGGTAGGATGTGAACCCAGCCAACGCTCTTACCAACTGAGCTACTGTGCAGTCTATCCAGCCGTATGAAACTCTTGGTCTCTTTTGAATACGTCATTACGTGACGTCAGCGACATCTACCCGAGCTGTATTGCAACAGAGTGGGCCAAGTAGTTATTCTTTACAGAATAAATTCAACTTGAATGATGATTGATGACGCTTTTGCTATTCAATAGTTTCAGCCAAAGCGGTTAGCCAAAGGACGTTGGTTCAAATCCTACCTGTGTGCGAATTTTGGGTTTCTTATTTATCCATACTTAATATTATAAATGCGAAAGTGTGTACGTCTGTCAGTTACCTCTTGACGCTTAAATCATCGAACCGATTGAGATGAAATTTGGTATGGAGACAGAGGCCCTGGAAAGGACATAGGCTACATTTTGTCACGATATAATAACATTAAGGCGGTGAAATGGGGGATGAGAGTTTATATGGAAAATCCAACTCTTGCGGGCGAAGTCGCGGGGAACTACTAGTAATTTATATGGTGTACTTTCCTAGTGCTTCGGCTATGGCAGACAAACCAGATCAATGAGGCAGCACTAGATTCGATCGACCTTCTACTACCAATCTAGGACAATCGAAATCGCGCCCAGAAGGTCTCAGACACAATTTCGCGTATCGTCGCCAACAGTGGCCGACGGCAAAAAAGGCATATCAGCGCACGCGCAAGTGTTACAAGGCTGTGTATTGTCGCGGTAACTGTGCCACTGGCTGCGGTGGCACGACCCTTTGGCTATTCGAAGGGTCAGTACTCATGTTTATATTCAATGTAGGGGAACCTCATTATACTCACCGAGTTTATAAGGGAACTTCATGTGAAAAGTCGTTACTATGCAAATTGCAAACAACAAGGATGTGCTATGTTATGAGGTGGAACCGTGTTGCTCTAAAATAAACACAGATGATGATAAAATAGAGTTTTCTTGAAAAGGTAAATCATAAAACACTTTGTTGGTTTTCTATAAGAGACGGTTCCTAGCGTATACCGCATACTTTGTACATCTATGTAAATTGCTTTGTCATTTCTTTTATGGTAAGCAATAAACGGTTATCTATCAGTATCTATCTAGCAACCAGCAGGAACAGAATTTAGGTTTGAATACCTTCATTAGCTACTAATGTACTCGTATGTGTCATTAATTTGACAGTTCTCAAGAAGATAATGACACATTATTTGCTAATTCATCATCATCCTCCTAGCGTTATCCCGGTTGTGCACTCGCACGCGAGTGCCCAGGGTCCGCTGACCACGATCCAGGATGTAGCAGATCAGGTAATTACAGTGGAGCGACTGCCATCTGACCTCCGTGACCCTGTTAACAGGGGACCCTGACCAGGTTTAGATCATGGTTACACATTCAGTCACCTGAATGTGCAGGTTTCCTCACAATGTTTTCCCTCACCGTAAGAGCATCGGTTAGTGAAACAACTAATGTACATAACTCAGAAAAAGTCATTGGTACATGGCAGCACGTGGGATCGAACCGATACCTTCCGCATGAGAGGCAACCGTGTTAGCCAGTACGCCACCGACGCTCATTAGTTATTAGTTGCTAATTATATAATTAAAAATTGAATGTCTGTTCGTCCTACAACTGGGCATATAAAAATTTGAGGATTGACTACATAAAATATCTTTCAAAATAAGCTAAAAAGACGTGGGCAAGCGATCTATCACCTCATTATCTGTATAATGAAAATGACAAACGCATACTAAACGAGCAATCGATACACCCACAGCGGAGCCTGCGCAACGAAGGCCGTACTCAAGAACACTTTGCATTCACGTCTCTATCCATCGCGTTCACTCCCACTGCCTTGCTGCACGAGTGATAAAGACGGCTATAGTCGAAAACACGGACATGCCTTACGGAGTAGCGCAACTGTTACAAGGCTGCGCACGCGCACCACGGCGTTGGCAATTAGGCCTCTGACCTAGTTGCGAATCGAAGGGACCCGCAGCCATTTTGGGCTTCATTAACTGTGTTTTTTGCTGAAGTCATTCATCTCCATTTTAAGTTGAACTGTCATGTAAGGAACTTTCTGTGCAGTTTGAGGTCTCCTTTAAATAGTCATTAAGTGGTTTATTAAAGCACGTATTACACTATCCTATTTGTAGGTTTTCTAGTTAGGAAATAGGATATAATCGAAGAAAGGATCCTATTTATACTACTTAGGTTTCTACATGCACCAAATAAAGGAAAAGTTAGATGTCGTGTCGTAACGAGAAGTAAAGATAGCATGGAATAGAGAGGAATGGAGAAGACTCCACCGACAAGTGCGTATCTCTTTAATTATATATAGATAGATAGGTTCCTAATTAGGAAGTTAGGAAATAACTTGGTAGCAAAGTGCATAAGTCACCAGTAAATCAGGATCTTCGGCAATTTTAGATCTTTCAAAGCCCCTCTGGTATATTTTATAAAGAACTTGACAAGAGAACCAAAATTTGAGCGTCGGTGGCGTAGTGGTTAGCGGGTTGCCTTTCATGCGGGAGGTACCGGGTTCGATTCCACGTGCCGCCATTGACTTTTCCTGAGCTATGTACATTCGTTGTTTCGCTAACCGATTATCTTACGGTAAATGGAAAACATCGCGAGGAGACCAGTTCATTCAGGTGACTGAATTTGTAACCATGATTCAAACTGGTCAGGTTCCCCTGTTTACAGGGTCACTGAGGTCAGGTGGCGGTCGCTCCACTGTAATTACCTGATCTGCCACATCCTGGATCACGGCCTAAAGCGGACCCTGGGCATGGGAGTGCACAACGGGATAACGCCAAGATGATGATGACCAAAAAATAATGTCATGCCAAGAAATCATTCCAAGTGAAGCCTAGCAACTATTTCGTGAATTGGTAACCAATAACAGTATTTTTAGGTATCTCATTAACGTCAAAAATATTGTTGCTAACGGCATAGACGAGGCAATGCCGTCGTGCGTCAAATTGTCAATTGGAACCATGTCATTTGCATTACCTATCGGCTCTTCGACCTCGATTATGTTAAGCGAAGGGTCTTTTTGATAGGAAGAACCCAATTTAGCTTTTAAAATACCATTTTTTACGTGGAGGACATGCTTTAGCATATTTGTTAATAAGTTATTTAGGTTTACCCTCAAGTCTAAATATTTTAATAGGTTCAATTTGACAGTTGACATATAGGGTCAGGTGTTTACGACCCAGTAGGTAGAATAATCGATTCAGACATCAAATCAATTTACGATCGATACAAAACATTGTTAATCATTACAAAATATTTAATGTTTTAGTTGCTTTTTATTTCATGACTATGTTTTAGAATTACATTCTATGAACCACAAATTAAATTACGTCTTTAAACTTTAAATTACTGAAAATGTTATTTGTTCAATACCAACCAATGAATTGATAAATCTGTACCTCAGTAACGAGTAAAAAGGTGACTTCCTCCGTAGCTTAGTTGGTAAGAGCATTCGCCCGGATAGCGAAGGGACGTGGGCTCGACTCCCACCGGATGACACAGTCGATTATTTTTTGTGAGCAAAATTTAATATAATTTCTTAAAAACTTGCAAAATATTTGCTTGAGTTGTAAAAATAATTATGTGTTGAAGCAAGCTTCATTTGGCCAACATATCGACGTATTTTTGGGCCCCTAGCGCTTCGAGACAAGACAAAAACAATTCCTTTATGACAACTAACAAGTCAAGCTCGTAAGCAAAATTAGCCGCAATTGGCAACAAAAGGAATACAACCAGGATAAAAAAAGTCTTAAATCTTATAAATAGTAGATTGTTCACGCCATACCATTTCACAATATCAAACAATCAACAATATAAGTGTTACTCTTAACCCATTGTGCGCCAGTACCTAAGGCTCCGAGTTCTGACCTTACCCAACCTTGGCTTGCTCAACGGTTGAGCAAGCCGGTAATGAATGAGTTACTGTGATTATAGAAACCTTATTAATTATACCATTATATATATTATTGACTGCCTCGTTGGTCTAGTGGTCAACACGCTGGGTACTATCCACGAGGTCCCGATTTCGAATCCCAGGTCGGGCCGAGAGTGTTTGGGTTTTTCTGTCTTGAAAAACTCAGATACAGTTAATTATACCATTATATATATTATTGACTGCCTCGTTGGTCTAGTGGTCAACACGCTGGGTACTATCCACGAGGTCCCGATTTCGAATCCCAGGTCGGGCCGAGAGTGTTTGGGTTTTTCTGTCTTGAAAAACTCAGATACAGCTTCGGAGTCAGGAAGTTGGTGGTGTTAACACCCCCATGCCTCGGAAACTGGTACGACCCGACACCTAATTTTTCATTTCCATAACTCCAAATTGGAGTTACATCGAGTATCTAATAAAAACTTATTTTAAATGTAAAAAAGTATATTTTAGTTGTTTAGTAAATACCTATTTGTACTTATATCAATATGAAAATTTTTTTTTTTAATTGAACACCCTTTATGTAGGTATAGCTAGAAGATATGAATATGATAATAATTGCTTGAGCCAATGGATTAAGATGATTTGCTATTACGCGGAACTTAAACTTGTTTATCTTACGCGCTTACATTCAAAGCTGTAGGTATTTAATTTACATTTGTCTCGTACATACGCATTAATAATGTCCTCCTAGTAGAATTTCGACTACAGTGGCCAATCTCAACCGAGATTAGCCGACTGCGCGGGAACTATTATAGTGCACAAGTGTGTGCGCAATACACAGGTACACTCTCTGTTTCTTCACTCTCATAATTCGGTGAGACGGCAGTCCGACATGACCGTTGAGAGATCAGGCGCAGGACCAACGGCTTAACGTGCTTTCCGAGGCACGGGGTGTTAATATCACTAACGTCCTGACTCCGGAATTTCAAGACAGAAAAACTCAACACCTTCGGCCCGACCCGGAATTTAAACCCAGGACATCGTGGACAGTACCCAGCGTGCTGACCACTAGACCATCGAGGTAGTCACATTGTTATTATCATCACATACGCATTATTATTATCATGGCCCAGACGGACCTAGACCAGTCTCCAACGGGAACAGATAATGTAATTTGAAGTGTTGTGATGTAGTTCACCTTGAACCTTTTCACCTTGCAATAGGGTCCATAATGTTAGCCTTTATTTCTAGATTTTAAAAAAAATGTAAGCATAAAGGACTATGTTCAATACACCGTACCATACCATGACCGTGCTAGGGCTGTATAAAAATACACATTTGATTTTAAACCCTAACTAGAGGAGTTAAAGTTGAAAGTATTATGCCATATTGTTGACGACATTGAGTACACATTTCTTTGAATACAATTGCTAAGTCATACTTCTGTATGAAGTACTAGTACTTATTTTGTGGCACGGTCAGGACTATGGTACGGTGCAGTGGGCACAAACAATGGGAACCACGGGTGATTTAGAGATGAAAAATCTTTTGAAGAACTCCAAGTGTAGACCATACGATAAGGTCGAATATTCGAGAAGCGATTATCAATAACCGAAACTTGATATCGCTTGCATATCAACAACCAGCAACCTTGCGGCAAGCGACCACTTCCTTGACGATTGTTGTGTGCATTTTTAACCTTATGGTCATAAGTATAAGAGCTACAAGTAAGGTTTGGAAGCTGCCTGTACCAGACACAGTGTGAATAGGTTTTAGTAGGCTCATTATGAAAAAGAGTTCCATGTGAGGAGTTCTTACTGATGAGCAATCCATTCATACGTGCTATAAAGAATTTAAAACCAGCCAAGTGCGGACTCGCGCAAGAAGTATTTCGTACCATTATTTTTTTCAATTTCAAAAACACGTTTGATGTATGGAAACCCCACTTAAATATTTCTTTTATTCTGTTTATTTGTTGTTATAGCGGCAACAGAAATACATCATCTGTGACAATTTCAACTGCCTAACTATCATTGTTCATGAGATACAACTTGGTGACAGTCAGACAGACCGATAGACAGTGGAGTCTTAGTACCCTTTGGGTACGGAACCCTAAAAACGAACTTGGTCTGTCTATTCCATTCAGCCGATTTGGATAAATATTGATGTGCCTACCTATTTATTTTGATTTTTAACGACAACTAGAGCTACTAAAGTAACTTCATCTATATTATGTACCACCAAATACTTCACAAGGAAACGTATCGTGCTATTGCAATGAGGAAGAATCCGTGTGACCGAACTTACGATTATTTACTTCTGTATACAACGATGACCCCGCCGGGGTCACACCTACTATGAAACTGATAAAAATAAAGTTCGTATAATTTTTATCTGAACCGTTTTTTTTTAATTCTTGACACTAGACTAAACCAGATGTGGCGTAGACAGAGTCGATGGTGGAGCTCACCTCAGAGGTTCTGGCACTGCCACTCACCGACGGAATACAGCAAGCTGCTTGGCGCCGGGCTCCGGTGGGGTAGTAGCTGGTGGGCGGCACCTAACGGAGCCCTCAACAAATGATAGGATTGAAGGGCATATCATTGTGGTATTTTCTTCTTTCATTCGTGCGAGCGTCTGATTACCTTAACGCATCCCCGAAGCAAGTAAACGTATTTGAAAATAGTAGCGTGTTGTCGGGGTGCGGCAGGTCGGTTAGTCCGGTGGGGTCCCCGGTAGTGGACTGTATTTGGGTGTGTGGTGTGCTGGCCGGTCTGAAGCTGCCTAACTAGTTGTACTGGGCACTAACTATAGGGTCCTGATTAAAAACACTATTGCACTATGCACTTACAGACTTTATTCACTCACTATTGCACTTACAAAGCTGTTATTTACTACTATGGCACTTATTGTCACTACTATTGCACTGGTATTCACTGTTCACTGTTCACTTTCTTCTCTTCAGAAGTATTCTGAGAGCTTTTCAGAACTAAAACTTCAGAACTAAAACTTGAGATCTAAAACTTGCCATCCGGAAAAACCTATTCCATATTTATGTGGTTCCGGGATTCTTTCTCCCTCCCTCGGATCATGCTATCTCCCTCTAATGCGAGGAAATCAGTTTTTCGTTAGTTTTCCTGGGTGGCAGTTAATATTCTTACAGAAACTTATTTTTCTAAGTTGAGTCATTATTTTAGCTATCTAATAGTACTAAAATCATTTCAATATTCTAATTAGTTTAGAAGTTATAGCTAAAAAACTGAAACGGCTTTCTTTACGGTATTGCCGCTTGCAAGGGACCTTTCGTGCGGGAAAGGGACAAAACATATCTGCCTTTCATGTTCTAGAATTTTCTTTCTGGGATTTCCAGCACTTTCATCCCCTCCCTATCCGTATCTCGAATTTTCCACCATTTTCAAGAAGATGTGTGAAGGAAATAGCTATATATGTGTAAATGGACCCTAACTAACTTTCTGACTTGGAAAACTTGTTCTATGTACAAAGCATGAAACATTTTAGACCTAAACATTTCACATTATTAAATACATGCCTTCCTAACTCAGTTAACAAAATCATAATTTTCTTTTTATAAAGCTACTTAAAACTAAGTTTTCTCGTCGCTAACAGTATTCTTATCGGCCAATCAGCTATCTTATACTTATTTGTGTTTTTGTAAAAGACAAGCTGATGTGAATAACGTCAAAATCATCAATGTTACTCCGATGAAAAATATCGTAGCGAATTAATAACGTGTGAAGGACATGCGGTTGATGACAGAGCCGAGGCCAGAGACCCTCGGTGAGACATTGACATTTGCGTCTCTCACGCACTCGATACGATGTTGCTTTGAGTAAGTGGAAATGCAATAGAAAATACTGTCTTGCAGAGTAGTAGGAACAAAAAGAGGAAGGCCATGAAGATGATACATGGACCAAATATAGTGAATAGTGAAAGTTGAGTGTCGTGTCTTACCGGGGGATCAAGGAGTTGGCATGGAATAGAAAATAATGCAGATAACTCTTAAATTGATGCCATTCATACGTGCTTCTGCAAACTTTTCAGAGGCACTGCAGTACTATGGTAGTCTCAACACGAATAAATTGTGAAGAGCATTGTCATTTAGGCTTTTAGGCAATTTATAAAATTGATAAAACATAAGTCAATTGGGCATCTACATAAAAAAAACTAAAGTGTTGAGGGTATAATCCCAATAACATTGATGAAAGCAACGCGGCATTACAGCGTTAATAAGCACTTGAAAATTTCGACAGGCTCTGTCAACGCCAGGGTGGCTGAGAGGTTAGGCAATCGCCCGGTATGCGAGGAACGTGGGTTCGATTCCCGCGTCTGGTAGTCATTTTTTCAAGTGCAAAAATATATTTAGATTGCATAGTGAATGCTTATCACTTAAAAACAATAATTTATTATATTAAAAAAAAAAACTATTTCATATGCTATTTCTAGACGGACATGACCCATCCTCATTCTTCGGTCGCATCGTCGAGGTTGCGGTCGAATGTCTGCCTATTATCACAGAATAAATAATAGTACAAATACAGAAGGACCACTCCGCAAAGTTATTTAAGTAAATAACGACTCTTGCTACGACACAATAGAGTGCAAATTGAGATCGCGGCACGCCAATAGCCTACCGCTATAAGCACCTACATATTTGCTTCTTTCTCTCGCGTAACTTCATCTCACTTGACAGCGTAGGGTCGACCGAAGCGACGCTAAACGCGCGCGTGTCGTAGATCTTACATGCGATGCGGCCGGCCTGTGACATCCATTACTACCAAACGCAACCGATCAATCCGCGCATGTACTTGTAGCTTATAGCTAAATTGCGGAGTGAACCAGGCCTGCTATTTGTACTTCTTTCTGGTCGTTCCCTCAATGCTGAGGATCGTGACTGTATGTCAATCTTCTCCACTCGGTCCGGTTCTGCGCCATATGCACCGCTCCCTGTATATGGCCTCCAGTCACCTCCTTGAGTTGGTCTACCCATCTAGCTGGCGCTCTTCCTCTAGCGCGCTTCCCCTCCATTTGTCCGAGAATGATGAGTTTCTTTAGGCTGTGCAATGGGGATCGCATTATGTGCCCAAAGAAACTCCGGATCCTTTCCTGGTACGTAGTCAGCAGGCGCTTGGTGACCTTTAGTTCTTCAAGGATAGATACATTGGTTCTTATAGCTGTCCAAGGAATGCGCAGCAGCTTTCTCCAGCACCAAATTCGCTTTAGACTTTAGACGACAGAATTTGTTTATGTATAGTTTATAGTTTCTACATTTATAATTTGTTAAATTGCCTTTCATCATTTATGTAAAAAATAGAATTCCTTGTTAGTTCTGTTATGTAAATAAAGAAATAAATAGGTACACTGCACATGGATAGGAGGGTCGGGAAATACCGGCTCTCTATACGGTATTGCCCGACCCAACGATAGGAACAAGATTAGAAAGAGACAGAGGTATCTCCCATCTCGCTCCCAGGCGGCGGGGGTGGAAGCGGGATACCCTGCCTCCCTCAATTAGACAGTATAAATATAGCGCCAGCTTTCCATAGAAACACAAACTCCGATCTCAGCTCAACGACTGCACACCAAGATGACTGCATTCACCAAGAAATCCGGAGTTTTCTTTATCAAAGGAGCCCTTCCAAAAATACAGTCCACCTACATAGGCGAACCATCACCGATGTGGACACGACGCTCCGAGGATTGACAAAATCCAGGGCGTCCCGTACACTATTATTAAAAAATCCAAAATAATTCAGTTGACAACCCTATCCCAGATACCCAAATCAGCAATCATCTCCTTGCTCTCGTCTCGATCCTGTTTCGCGAGGACCTTTTTGCTCTTGCCCTGGACTGGAAAAAGTCGAGGTACCGTTACAAACCCCTTACTTGGGAACACGACGTTCCTGTTTTCGACTCGCGCCGTCCCTGTCACACGTGCTAACTTGACAATGAGAGCGAAAGAGTACTTCTGGAAGTGCGGAAATAGTCTGACAGAGTACGGCCCCAGATCCAGTTTTGTCGACTTGACTCGTTTACAAAACTGCTCGCTTTTATATTTCGCGTTGTCTCTGCGATTTTCGACCAGTTTGTGATCTAGATTCGAATTGAGTCTTGAAGCGAAAATGGTCGCGAAATCGGCTCGGTTTTGGTGTTCTATGCGCGAAATGAGGTCTACCAGTGTCCACTGGTCTGCTATGGGTTAATGTTAATGATGGTCTTACGCCCGAAATAATTAACAGATCCCAGATCGAAGATTCAAGTCAATTTGAGTATCCATCGAACTTTTGACAAAGGCAGCTGTGGCCACTGTGGACTGTTCTATGAATTATTATCAAACTAGTGGTTCCCCGCGTCTCCGCCCGCAAGAGTGGGATTTTCCATATAAACTTTCATCCCCTATTTCACCCCCTTAATATTTTTATGGCGCGACAAAATGTAGCCTATGTCCTTTCCAGGGTCTCGAACTGTCTCCATACCAAATTCCATCTCAATCGGTTCAGTGGTTTAAGCGTCAAGAGGTAACAGACAGACAGACAGACAGACACACTGTCGCATTTATAATATTAGTGTGGATTTTGACGTGGTTTCCACTGGAATATACGAGTAGACTCAACATGTGATGTAGCCAGGTTGGTGGAGGGGATTAATTAATAATATATAATTAATTAATTTTGGGTAGTATTTAATATTTAAATCAATTGCCTATGTATACCAACTTGCTTTTCAGTGCGCAGTTTGTGCTCGATACGTAGGCTTTTCTTCATCTTAAACAACTGTTACTGTGAAGACCTATAAGTGGTTTAACTGCTTTTAGACTGTACTTTTATCATCCATATGTAAACCCTGGTTTAGGATTTGGATGACACAGTCGATTATTAAATTTCGACAGGCTCTGCCAACGCCAGGGTGGCCGAGAGGTTAGGCAATCGCCCGGTATGCGAGGAACGCGGGTTCGATTCCCGCCTCTGGTGGTCGTTTTTTTCAAGTGCAATAATATATTTAGATTGCATAGTGAATGCTTATCACTTAAAAAACAATAATTACAGTCGATTAATTTTTGTGAGCGAAATTCAATTTGATTTCGTAAAAACTTGCAAAATAATTGCTTAAGTTATAAAAATAATTATAGCCATGGTTTTCCTAAAATAAATTATATACGAGATAAAGGTTCAAATTTTTGCTGTGTGCGAATTTTTGTTTTCTTATTTAAACAGGTAAGAAATTAACACCTAATATTGAATTTCGTAAGAATTCATCCTCACACGGTCGCTTTAATTTTTAGCCTGAGCTTCGACCAATAAACCTACAGCAAAGAAAAAATAAAACACCGGTCAAGTGCGAGACGGACTCGCGCACGAAGGGTTCAATACCATTATCCATACGTCATTCATTAGAAACTGTATAACTATTTTGTTAATTTTAAAAACGGCAAAAATTTCACGTTTTGTTGTATCGGAGTCCTACTTGTATTATATTTTTAGTATTTGTTGTTATAACGGAAACTGAAATACATCATCTCAACTGTCTAGCTATCGCGGTTCATGATACACAGCCTGGTCACAACCAGACAGACGGACAGTGGAGTCTTAGTAATGGGGTCCCTTTTTGAGGGTTTCGTAGTCCGACAAGGAACCCTTATAAGATCGTTCAGTCCGTCCGTCCTAGTCTGTCACAGCGGAATATCTTCTACGTTTATGGACTGATTTGCATGTAACTTGGTTCGAGGATACTTCACATATAGATCTCATTTTTAAAACTACAAAAAATTTAAATTACCCCTTTTTAAGGGTACCTCCCCAAACATGTAAAGGGCCCCCCCCTTTACATGTTTGGAGAGGTAATGTGAATGGTGAATTATTTTTTTGAGTGCACCCCCTTGTGTGGGGTATCGTTGAAAATGACTATGCAAATAAGATAAGGTTTCCATAAAACACTTTTTTATCATCTTTACCATTTGCGAGATATAGCCCGCCAAAGTCGTTTACACGGTGTGTCCCCCCCCCCCTGTAATTTCTAAAATCTTAGACCTATAAACTTCAAATCACTTACGAAAAGAAACAGCCGCGGAAACTCTTGTTTAAATTGATTCGGGTATCCTGTGATGAATACTTTTGAAATTATAAATAAAATAAAAATATATACTTTTTTGCCGTACGGACGGAAACATTCGCGCGCGAGTCCGACTCGCACTTGACCGGTTTTACCCTTTAGGTACGGAACCTTAAACACGTTTAAAGGCAAAAGAATTTCCGTTGTTGTCAATTAAAAATTCCGTAACATTTATCATTTCGCCAGCGTTCAGTCCACGCGTCAATAAATTAATAAAAGCAAACTCGCTTCCCACTGCATAATTCAATTAATTTCCCAAACCGATCAGTGCACAATGAAAACACACGCAGTGAACACATTCACAAGCACGCATAAACTTTTAACGTTATAAAGATAAATATTGGTTCCTAGTGGTTTTAAAAATGAGGAGGCCTATCTGTTTATTACTATAATATACGAATTTAAGGCTGAAGAGTTTGTATGTTTGGTTAATGGTATTAATTTCAACTTGATACGTCCACGCTTTCCTGTGAAAAAGGGTCTTGACAGACAACAAAGTGATACTATAAGGATTCCTTTTTTTTAGGTTCTCTTCACAGTCGTAAAGTCAGCCTATTAGATCCCATTGCTGGGAAAAGGCCTCACCTCAACTATGAGGAGGTACAATCCACCACGCGGGCTCAGTGCGGATTGGTGGAGGGATGTATGTAAGGCAAGTGACAAACCTTACTGTCAGAAGTTATCAAGCCGCCCTAGGGCCTCTGACTAGGCTTAACGACTAATACCACAGATATTAGCCGGGACCAACTGCTTAACGTGCCTTCCGAAGCACGGAGATGCTTGTCATGGACGTCACTTAAATGGTCGGAATGGTCACCCATCCAATCACGACCGCGCCGTGGGTAGCTTAACTTTGGTATTACTACCAAAGCGCTGCCGCCACTGCGCCACATGCACCTCATAGCCGTAGTATAACTCAATGACTGGGTGGTGATCATTATGCGGAATGAAACACACAACGACTATCTTGGCAATTTTGATGGAGTGGTTTGCCATTGCCTTATCTATTTCACACACTAGCCAACTAATGTATTTCCTCACAATGTTTTCCTCCACCTTTAGGCAGCGATATCATTTGAAAAAGACTGTACTGAAGTTTTTTAACAAACTCAGTGGTACAGGCGGGGATCCAACTCACGATCTCTGGTGAGAAATGAAGTTTTCTCCGCACGGCTTTCGCGCCTGTTTTTTTGAGGTACAGAACCCTAAAAAACAAAAGCACATAGGATTCTCATCCCTTTAACTCTATCCTGTGTAACTGTCCACTGACCAACGAAATAGTCTTCTATAAAAACTAGACATGGAAGATTTCATGAATAGCAGGTGAAAAATCATATGAAATGAATTTCATTGTTCACACCTGCTATTTTTTTCATCATTTCATGAAATGAAAATGAATTAAAAGTAGCAATCATTTCCATGCCTAATAAGAACAGGGGATTGGACCCACTGGTCCTGCCTCATTTATGCCAAGAACAATGCTCGTGCCAACAAAATGTAGGAAGGAAAATCTGCAAGGGCAACAGAAACGACCACTATACAGCCATCCTGCTCGCACTCGGCACAAAACAAGTGTGCGAGCGAAACGGCGCATCGGGAGATGTGGGTGAAACCTTCGTAGATAATTCAAGTTGGAGTTTTTGTAAGCAGGTAGAAGATCGATTTTTTGTATGGAAGTTTTTTGTTTGATACAGACCTTTTGCGACCCGAGCCAAGGGTCTTATGGGAGCAGAATGTGTCTTACCTTGCCTTGAATAGGCAATGGTTATGGTCTTCTTTTATTAAAGTATGCTATGGACTTCGAAGACGCACAATTTGTATAGTGCGACTAGTTTGAAGAAATTGAAATTTAGTTTTTTTTTGTTTTTGTAGGAATACTTGCCCGCGAAGCATATGACGCAGAATGATCAGTAAATCCGAACCCGTGTAACGGTATGAGGAAAGAAAAAGAGGTTCCGTACTTAAAAAGGAAAAAAACAGTACCTTTATAAGATCACTTTCTTTTGTTTCTTACGTT
The DNA here is from genome assembly GCA_949316185.1 of Pyrausta nigrata. Taxonomy (NCBI): domain Eukaryota; kingdom Metazoa; phylum Arthropoda; class Insecta; order Lepidoptera; family Crambidae; genus Pyrausta; species Pyrausta nigrata. The sequence goes on along the minus strand of OX438963.1, from coordinate 9,708,170 downwards.
TACGCGAATAGTCGAACTCATTAAAAACACAATTTTACGAATTACTAGCCCACAATTTGACCCGAAGCAGTGGTAGGGCTTAAATATATATGTCGGGACGTGCATAAGTGCCCCCCGTGGGCCTACACGTATAAATAAATGAATTTTATGAATTTTTAGGATTACTTCGTAATTCATTTACATTTTATTTAAAACCTTACGTTTCGAACACTTTACAGCGTCCCTGGTCACGGGGAGACATCACTTTGTTGTCCGTTGAAAGTTGAAATTAACATATTAGAAAGAAAATACATTGATTAATGAACAGACATCACACAAAACACGAAAATAAACAACGTAAAGGGCACGGTTATAAACAAAAAAAAAAACAGTAAAATTACAATTTATATAGGTAAACCAGTCGGACTGTGCAGTTGTGATTGCGCCTGCGATGTCCATATTAAAAGGGCCCCACTCAGCTTAAGTCGTGATATTATTACGAGTACGTCTGCAGTCCCTTAAAGTAAATCCAAGCCAAAGATACGACCATTTGAGCATTATTTACAAACACATCGCTTTGGAATCAATCTATAGGGTGCTTTCCATAGACCAAGCATGAAATTTAGCAAGACAGGACTAACACATCACAAGTACATAGAGTGAAAAAAAAAAGTCACTTTGTTGTTTTAACGACAAACATATCTAATACACAGTCTAATTTAGCTTGGATTTTTTAAAAACATTGTTTACTTTTGTAATTTAGTTGTAAAGAGCATTCGCAAGGATAGCGAAGGGCCGTGGGTTCGAGTCCCACCGGATGACAAGGTTGATAATTTTTTTGTGTGAGTTTAACTTAAAGTCAATGCAAGCCAAGATACGACCATTTCAGCATTATTTACTAAACACATCGCTTTGAAATCAAAATCTATAGAGTGCTTTCCATAGACCAAGCATGAAATTAAGCAAGACAGGACTTACACATTACAAGTGGAGTGAAAAAAAATCGTCACTTTGTTGTTTCATGACAAACATCTGATTCTGTACAGTCTAATTTGCTTATATATTTTTGGAAAAAACATTCGTAACTGTTTCAATTCAGCTGGAAGGAGCATTCGCCCGGATAGCGAAGGGTCGTGGGTTCGAGTCCCACCGGATGACACGGTCGATCAATTTTTGTGTGACTAATTTAACTTAACATTCGTTACTGGTTTCCAAGTTACTATTCTGTGCCCGTGTATTCTGACACGCATTTTTTGTGACTCAACTTTGTGAAAGTCGCTCAGCATCTGTTGAAAGTTGAAACACGCGTAATCCCGTGTTCCGGGTGAGATCCGTGAACTGAGACCCACTTGCGCAGGTCCGGATTAGCTAATCCAGACTTGCGCAAGTGGACTTTCAACTCAGATCATAGGTCTTGCGCTAGTCCGGAATAGCAAATCCGGACTTGCGCAAGTGGGATTTCAACTTTAGGCCTTGAACAAGTCCGGATTAGCTAATTCGAACTCGCGAAGGGGGCCTAAAAGTATTAAAAACTACGGTTTCAACCTTAGATTAACAATAACTGTAGATATTGCATGAAACTAACAACGCGGTACATTTTCAAGTCGACCGATGACAACAACATTAGGGGGAATATATTATTGCACTTGAAAAAATGCCCGGCATGCGAGGAACGCGGGTTCGATTCCCGCCTCTGGCGGTCATTTTTTCAAGTGCAATAATATATTTAAATTGCAAAGTGAATGCTTATCACTTAAAACAATAATTTATAACATTAGGGGGATTTTTCAACCATAGTTTGGGAAATTGTGTTTGTTGAAACCATATATTTCAAATCCAATTATGTACGTGAATTGTTTAGCTATTAACTTGGGGTATTCAGGGACAACCTGCGACTGTATTTATATTCTGATCCATGTTGGAATCTTTGAAATAGACGTCTCAAGTCTCAACCTCAAAAACATTGGAATGAGCGAGATTTTAAGCCTGATTTTACTTAGACTGAACACATGCGCTACTTACTTTTATATGTTACTAGCAGTTCCCCGCGACTTCGCCCGCGCCAAAAGTCGGATTTTCCATAAAAAAATTCATCCCCCATTTCACCCCCCTGATGATTTTATATCGCGACGAAAAGTAGCCTATGTCCTTCCCAGTGTCTCAAACTATCTCTGTGCCAAATTTCATTTGATTCAGTCCAGTAGTTTCGGAGCCTATTCGATGCAAATAAACAAACAAACAAACAAAAAAACAAATCTTTCCTCTTTATAATATTAGTATAGATTATCTTTTACTGTGTTCTTGGCAACTAAACGTTTGAGTTTGAGAGGTCCTACTGTTGACGATGTAAGTATTTTCAAGTCTAGCCATCACGCTCGTTCTCGTTGTCATACTGTCGTGAGTGAAAGGCACGGCTACATTCGAAAATACGGACCCCGTTAGCCTAAGTGCCACTTGCAGCAAACGCTTAATCTCGAATTAGCGTCATTCTGTCTCTATTATATGTTCGGCGATGACAGAGACAGCGTGACGTTAAATCGAGATTAAGCGTTTGCTGCAAGTGGACCTTACTGCCGTACTCAGAGACATCAATTAAAGTTAATCCTTCATTAAGTCTAATGCCGTCCTTTTCTATACATATAATTGACAAAGAAAGTGACAGAATAAGACTTGAAAGTCAAAGTCAAAGTCAAAAATTCTTTATTCAATTTAGGACACAAAATGCCACTTATGAACGTCAAAATATCAATCAATTATGGCCCATATGGGGCAGAACATGTCTCCTTATCTTTTGGGCCCTACTAGCGCTTCGAGACAAGACACAGACAATCTGGCAAGTGCTGAGAAGAAACGCCGGAACAAACTCAGTCACCACTAGCTGCCACAAAAATAAAACAAATCAAAATAAACAGGTAGGTACATCAGTTTGGTGCAGGCTGGACTGTCCACACATTCTCGTCATTAAGATAGTCTTGAATTTTATAATACCCCTTCGACATTAGGGTAGTTTTGACATGTAACTTAAATTTATTAATAGGTAGTTCGATAACATTATGAGGTATTTTATTGAAAAATTTGACACAATTTCCCAAGAATGAATGAATTGTTTTGGCTAATCTGAAGTTTGGAATGACAAGTTTTATTTCTTGTGTTATACGAATGAATATCACTTTTTTTTATAACAAGATCTAATTTTTTGCGTACGTACATTATATTATCAAATATGTATTGAGAAGCGACAGTGAGGATGTTAATTTCTTTAAAGAATTCTTTCAGGGATTCGCGGGGACTAAGTTTGTAAATGGCACGAATGGCTCTTTTCTGTAAAATAAAGATGGTATCTATGTCCGCAGCAGAACCCCACAAGAGAAGACCATAAGACATTATACTGTGAAAGTAACTAAAATACACAAGCCTTGCTGTTTCAACATCAGTCAAATGTCTAATTTTTCTAACCGCAAAGGCAGCTGAAGCAAGTCTCCCAGCCAGAGCGTCAACATGTGGTCCCCACTGCAACTTCGAATCCAATGTAATGCCCAGAAAAACAGTGGAGTTTGATAGATGTAATTTTTCACCGTTGAGTAGGATTTTTGTGTTAGCTTGCTTCACGTTAGGCATGGTGAATTTAATACATTATAGATTTAATTTAATTGAATTTCGCTCACCAAAAATAATCGACTGTGTCATCCGGTGGGACTCGAACCCACGTCCCTTCGCTATCCGGGCGAATGCTCTTACCAACTGAGCTACGGAGGACGTTAGTCAGCCAACGAATTTTTGCAAGTGCTTGCTACGCCAGTGAGCCGGCGTTCGATTTCATCAATACTTGGGGAATGTACCCGCATGTATCCGATGGAAATATTTTTACAAATATTTAACCATCAGTTAAGATGAAATCAGCTTAACTTATAATTATTCTTATAACTTGGGTGGGTTCGAGTCCCACCGGATGACACAGTCGATGAATTTTTGTAAGTGAAATTCAATTTGATTTCGTAAAAACTTGCAAAATAATTGCTTAATTTATAAAAATAATTATAGATTTAATTTATTTGACGTCCCTGAGTGCGGCAATTAGAGACGTTCGCTTAAGGGGCGTTTTTACATGCGCGCCTAAAAAGAAACCGTAGCAACCAAAAGCGTTGGAAACATCCGTGAGACGTAAATATTTCCGACAGAAACGCACAAAAGAGCTCCTTCGGCCTGATTGAAAAGAGACTACATGATGTCCTGGCAAATGTACATTTGTCGGCGCTAAATATTTCACGACACAAGGTAAGACCATTAGGCAGCGTAACTCGTAGGCTCGCTACATAGACGCCCTGGTAGTGGATTATGTAACTTTGAATGAAATTATTTCAATCAAAGTTTTGTTGCTAAAGTTGGCCATTCACGACCAGTTACACTAATTAGTCGGTCTGAGGTACGACCAAAATTTAACGTTTTCAATATCGGTAAAAAAAATCTAGCCTATAGGCATAAGTACTAAAAAAGTAACTTAACGTTATAATTTTTTCCACAATTGCCCATATTTTACCGGTTCTAAGACGTTCTCGCCCATTTAACCCACTAATTAAAAAAAACTGAAAGTCCCCTTTGCGTTGGGAATTGCCCACGTTCTAGCAACACTGAATAAAAGTCAGTTTTCAGATTATTTTTATGTTAGTGAGTGAAGTCATTTTTTGAACTGACCGTGAATGGCCAGCTTAACAGAGTAACTGAAGTTGTCAAATGTGTAATTTTCAAGCGATTTCAATCCTGAATTGTTAGCAACAGAGTAACGTAATTAGCCCCCTGTTCAATGCTTCTTGATATTTACGGTATCCCTATAATGGCATTATGACTAGTGTTGTAAATCTACTGTAGTCTAGAAGTCTCATGGTTTGGGAGATAATTTTGCTATCCTACCAAGGCGTTAGGTTGCCTACCGATAGACTATAGCAGGCCTGTGTATCTCCCTGCGTAGGTAGCAAAAATGTACCTACGCGCTGCGACCCTTTGTAAGGGGCTAAAACAAGTTGCGTGTCGCTACCGGCCAGCGACACGCTCGCGCGTTTTATTCACCGGCGGCCGCGCGGCTACGTTGCTAGCTGGACGAGTATGAATAAAGTACTAGAAAGAGGCGCTAAATGGCGTTAGTAGCTTCTTGTAGCAGTCAACCCTATCGCGTCGCGTGATATTACGTCACTGAATAGGTTTAGTGTATTATGAATCATATTCCAGAGTTATAAGAATGAAATTATGTTGAAATGTATTTCTGTAGGTGTCTACACGAAAATCTGCTCGAGTCTGAGGCGAACTGAATCACACCATATCGTTGACAGAGTCAAGCACATTTTCGTGTAGACACCTACAAAAATCCATTGCAAGATAATTTTATACTTATTGCTCTGGAATATGATTCATAATACACTAAACCTACTCAGTGACGTAATATCACGCAACGCGATAGGGTTGACTGCTACAAAAAGCTTCTAACGCCATCTAGCGCCTCATTCTAGTACTTTATTCATTCTCGTCCAGCCAGCAACGTAGCCGCGCGGCCGCCGGTGAATAAAACGCGCGAGCGTGTCACTGACCGGTAGCGACACGCAACTTGTTTTAGCCCCTAAGTAGGGGCGCCGCGCGTAGGTACGTTTTTGCTACTTACGCGGGGAGATACACAGGTCTGGTACTAGTACTTATTCTGTGACTATAGTAAGATTCTCCCGTACGTACGTTATCTACCGCATTAAAAGGTAGGCTACCTAACGCCTCAGTAGGGTCTATTTCAACTCTAATCATCTCCCAAACCATGACTTATATTCTTAAGCCATCCCCAGTGTCAATAGAGCGTAATTTTTTTCTCTAGTAGGGTCTCAAAATGGTAAATTTCTTTGCAATGCAACAAATCTAACTGAGGCAGGCTTTCCCAAAGTGGGCGATAACGCCCCCTTGTAGGCGCTAAAGGTATTGAGGAGGGCGGCAAGGGGCCTAGCATTTTTTTTTACAATTTCTTTAGAAAATAATTTTCTAGTCTAATATGTTATTGATGTTTTATAGGGTTAAAAAAAATGGGAGGCGCCGCAAAATAACTGAATTTCAAAGTGGGCGTTAGACGAAAATAAGTTTAGGAATCTCTGAACTATAGTAATCTCAATCCATACTAATGTATAAAAATGCGAAAGTGTATCTGTCTGTCGGTTAGCTCTTGACGCCTAAAGGACATAGGCTACATTTTGTCGCGATATAACAACATTAAGGGGGTGAAATGGGGGATGAAAGTTTATATGAAAAATCCAACTTTTGCGGGCGAAGTCGCGGGGAACCACTAGTTCATCATTAAGCATGAAGCGAGGGTCATTTGTTGAGTGGCATCACTGTATGTTAGTATATTATGATTTCGCGTGTGTGAACTCGAAGCCCAAATCTTGGGCACCTCTCTGGTTCATCGAGAAACAAATTAGATTTTCTCGGAGGGAGGATTCTTTCGTATGGAGGGTATTAAATGAAAATGTTAGACATCCTCGCTTCATTCGGCGTCGGCTCGTTAGCCTTCAGAATCAATGGAGGCAAACCATTTTCTATTTCACTGGCTTTCTCTTTTCACGGACTAATATTGCTAAGTACCGCTTCAGATACCTACCTTTTTTTAGAGAGTGGCAGAACACTGAAACAGTTCATTTTTCACCCGACTGCGGAAGGAGGGTTATGTTTTTCGAGAGTATTACATCCCAAACAGCTGGATAGTTTTTAAAATGTGACGTGTCGTTGAATTCGTCAAAATTGTGGTAGTGACATAGGTTATATACATTTTAAAAATGGCGCCCGCAAATGCACACAAGGGGGGGAGGATAGATTATTTTTTCCTTACCATAGCAATATAGTATATATGTAGTTACTTAAAATATAGTAGGTAAATAAAATGTAAATCCGTCATTGACTGTAAGTCTTACATGTCTGTATTTTATGTTATCATATTAAGAGCTGTGGATTTTGTAATACAAATAAAATAAAATAAAAAGTATGGATATCAAATGAAAGCCAGTGAAAAGACCATTTAAAAAATATTATAATTTTTGCAGTCGGGTTTTTTGTTTTTTCAATTAATATGTTTGCTAGCATGTCTGTGGCTTTGAGACTAATAGGATTTTATGTCTTATAACGTTGATCATCAAAAGCAATGCTCATCGAACTTACCCTAAGCTCGGGCGGGTAGCCAGTTTACACAAGTCTCATAAACATTTGTAAAATAAGCATAAATTACGTAACTCATAATCATAGTTCCAACCAGGTGGCTAGCGCATGTGGCGCGGTCGGGATTCGAACCCGCATCCGACAGCTGGCTCACAGGTGTGTAAGTTTTTATATCTATGCACTAGTTGTTGCCAGTTGCCAGGGCGTTGGCGTGGGACAGTTCAAAGAACCTGTCAAGCGGGAGTTGCATTTTTATAAGCATTTCTTTAAGAATATTAAGCGACTACCGCACCTTTCCAAAATTTCAAAGTCTCCGTGACTAACTGTAAGTTCTAAAGACCGTAAGCTGATACTGGATGATTGCATAGCCTACACGGTAAGATGTATAATTCAATTGTCTTGTTGGCCAAAAGGTCAGCACGCTAGATTATATACAAGAGGACCCGGGATCGAATCCGGGGTCAGGCCGGAATTTCTTTTTGCGTTTAGCTGTCTTGATTGAAATAGTTCGGAAACTTCTCCGAGTCAGAAAGTTGGTAGTTAACACCTTCGTGGCATGAATGATTGGCAGATCTTGACGAATATTTAGAATGCTCTCACCACAAGCTCAGATTACAGGAATTGGAGACTACAAACAAAAGAAAATAAAATGCTCTTGTGTGGCCTTGATCTGTGGTGAACGTCCTTCCAGGGGCAAATGACGACGCTAGGGTCAGACGGTCAAGGAACCCGCTTGGCAACGGCACACCTGTCTGCAGCCCTCAGTTGGGTTATTATCGGCCGACTTTGAAAGTTTTTTTAACAAATCCACGGCATCGACGACCGTCTTGGTGTGGTGGTGCGCGCCCCGGACTTCTAAACCAGGCGGTTGCGGGTTCCAATCCCGCAAGGGGCAAATGTTTGTATGATTAGCACGAGCATTTGTACCTAAGTCATGGATGGTTATAAAATGTATATAAGTATGTCTATCCGTTATCCTAGTCACCATAGCACAAGCTCACGCTTAGTTTGGGGCTAGGTAATTGGTGTGTTTGTTGTAACAATTTATTTATTTATTTAATGTGTTGTTGTTGCTAACTGTCATCAACCAATTATGTGGACAATTATAAGACAAATGTTTTTTAAAGATCGGTTGGGAAATGTTCCCATGATAAAAAATTGCCCTATACATACCTAAGTAGGGAAGTTAAGCGAAAAACAGATAAAACGAAAAGGTATGCAGTGGTCTTTATAATAAATTTAATGAAAATAATTTAGCCAGAAGAATAACCGGCAAAACACACTTAAACCACGAACATCGAGACTGCTATTTCTGTTGCCATAGTGATCAACATGAGGCCACTAGCCACTAGCTTACCCTAACCATGGTTTAACGTCAAAAATTAAAGTTCTTAATGCAATGCCGTTTTGAGATGTATTGTTATAGGCGTTATAGCCCACACATTGCACTTAAAGTAATGGTTTGGGTTCTGTACTGTACCTCAAAAAAACGGTCACCGATTTTATAGCATCACTTTGTTGTGTCTGTCCGTAGGTCTGTCTGTCTGTCAGCACGCACTAATACAGAAATTGTACTAGTGCGAGCTGGTCCACACGTTAAGTTAATGGTACGGAACTCTCCGCGCGCGAGTCCGTCTCGCACTTTGCCGGTTTTTTTATAGATAATTTTGAACGATTAACCACGTCGAAACGATCTGTCTTAAAAACCAGGCTAGTCCCACTCGCACTTGCCCGGTTTTTTTGACAGACCGACACCTCTAGCAAAATATCACTCAGGTCGCTAGATATAGGCAGCAGCAACAGTTCACTGTTCGCCTCCCCCAGTTCATAGCATCATCACATCGATCGGTGCATCGCTGCAGTTTTGAGGGTTCCGGGCAACGCCCTGCACGCGTCTGGTTAACCTCGCTCGCCACTCAGGTCCTTTTTCGACAGGAGCAGAGTGTAGACGTATTTTAAAGTTTTCACCACCTGATAACTACCTGAGATACCTGCGGCTGCAGCTGGTTGAGCTCGCTCGCCCCTCGATATAGTTAGGGCCGTTTTCCACACGAGAAGAGAGGACCCGCGTTTTCAAATTTTTTTTTTAGGTGAAAATCATGGTGTCACATAAATTATTTAATTTCAGTATAAAATTCGATGTAACAGAAAAATCGGGTATGTATAATAGGTATGTCTTAAGTTACGCTACTAACAAAATATATATTAGCAATTATATTTTCCATAAAATTTGGAAAATATTTTGCCAGACTATGTTCGTGTGTTGCTGGCAGGCCGCAGCAGCGTACGTAATTGTTGGTATTATTGATTTGTGTTATGGATTTAGAGGTGTTTTTTTTCCTTATTTTACTGTGTAATGTGAACGTATACGCAATGTCTTTGTACACACATGGCCGCACGACAGGCAGTCCCACTTTGACCTTGAAACCGCCTCCTCTATTCCTGACCTGAAGTAACCTGACGAGCTGCCGACTGTATATATTTTTTCTGTGTTTGTGATGTCCCATTACCATTACTGAGTTACGTACATTAGATAGATAGATAACTTGATGAACTAGATTAGGTGTTACACTAACCGATGCTCTTATGTTGTGGAAAAACATCGTTAGGAAACCTGCACATTCAGTCGCCTGGTGCCGTCATGTTACCCTGTTAACAGGGTCACGGAGGTCAGATGGCATTCGCGCCACTGAAATTGCCTGATCTGCCACATACTGAATCATGGTCCACAGCGGACCCTGGGCCCTCGCGTGCGAGTGCACAACCGGGATAACGCTAGAATGATCGTTTGTGATGTCTTATTAACAAACCAATTTCTTTCTAAAATACTAGATCTGTAAAGCTAGATAACTTGTCAAACAATTTTCACGGCGCCATAACTTACTTAAACCACAGAATAAGTACTAGTACTCTGTACAGAAGTATGACTTTGCTATGAAGTTCAAAGAAATATCTACTCAATGTCGTCAACGATATGGTGTAATTTAGTTCGCCTCAGAGTCAAGAACATGCTCGTTTAGACACCTACAGAAATCCATTGCAAGATAATTTCATTCTTATGACTCTGGAATATGAATCATAATACACTAAACCTATTCAGTGACGTACTATTATGCGACGCGATAGGGTTGACTGCTACAAGAAGCTACTTACGCCATCTAGCGCACGTTTCTAGCACTTTATTTATGCTCGTCCAGCCAGCGACGTAATCACACCACACATAAAGCCGTGAGTCGCTGCTGAATGAAACGCGCTGGCGTCTCGTTGCTTGCTCGCGACACCCAACTTGATTTAGCACCTTCCAAGGGGTCGCCGCGCGTAGGTACGTTTTTGCTACCTACGCGGGGAGTTACACAGGCCTGCTTAAACACTCTAATTGACCTTTCAACTCCTTAATCCTCCTGACTCAACGAGTTATCTTTCAAAGAGCGGTAATCCCAGCTCTCTTGAGTCTAGCTAGCCCTAGTTAGGCAACCGATTACTCGATAAATGCCTACTGGCTTTTGATCTCGGAAACACGAGGTTACTAACTGTTTATCTGCCGCCCTAGATCTCAACTTGAGGCCGCTTGAGACACTTAATGCTGTATTATGGATGTTTATTAGCTATTTACGTAACTATAGAAGATCTTGTGCTATCAAATTAAGCAATAACTGTGTGATATTGTTCATAATGTAGGTGACTAATTGCCTAGAAGAGTACGATCTGAATTGCAACTTATTGTGTCGTATCAGGCAACTGACAGTCGCTCTTTATTATATGAATAAACTTCACCCGCGCCAAATGTCAGATTTTCCATACAAACTTTCATCCCCCATTTCACGCCCCTGATGATTTTATATCGCGACAAAAAGTAGCCTATGTCCTGCCCAAGGTCACAAACTATCTCTAACAAATTTCATTTAAATCTGTTAAGTAGTTTGAAAGCCTATTCAATGCAAACAAACAAGTCTTTATAATATTAGTGTAGATTTTGCCAAGTGATTTTTCTGTTGAAAGATGAAGTGGACCTTCACCTGCATAAAGCCAAATTGGCAAGAAACTGCGCAGAATCGGAAAGAGTGGTGTATTCTAGTGTAATTCATCTAAGGTGTAGAAACACACTTAAGAAATTGAGCCTCAGAGTCAGAGCTACCTTCCAATTAACTAACAAATAGTCACGCGATGTTCCCGCATGCCTCACCGCTTCCCGGTTAGTTTTGCGAGTCACTCCTGTCACCGGACGCAATCCCGTAGCCCGTAGTACCCTCAGTCAGAGCCATGGAGCGTCGCAGTGGGTACAAAAACAACCGACTGCCGGGCGACGGAGCAAGGTTGGGAATGGCCACAGCGCAGATATAACACTGTAGGTTGTCTCCCTCGACATTTCCTCGACATTTCCCGTATCCCGTTTGCTTCTAGGTTTTTCTATCTTGAGGTACAGTCACGAGCATCAATATTATAGATCTGCATTCGATTTGAGACCTTATTACAATGGCATATAAACTTATTTGTATACATTTCATTGTTTGCGCCTGTACCTACATAGATTCAAAAACTCTTGAAGTCAAGAATTACGTAGATTCACAATGTTTGGTCCGTTTTATTAGTGGTACGTTAACGATATTATTGAGTCCCGATGGGGCCGGTAGAATCAATTCGTGAAACTTTGCCGAAATCTAGCCTGTAGAACTCTGAATGAAAGGCACGTCACCGGTTCGATACCACGTGCCGCCATGTACCAATGACTTTTTCTGAGTTTTGTACATTAGTTATTTCACTAATCGATGCTCTTACGGTGAGGGAAACCTGCACATTCAGAAGACTGAATGTGTAACCATGATCCAAACAGGTTATAGGTTCCTCTGTTTACAGAGTCACGGAGGTCAGATGGCATTCGCTCCACTGTAATTACCTGATTTGCCACATTCTGGATCATGGTCCAAAGCGGACCCTGGACCGTCGCGTGCGCGCGCACAACCGAGATATAGGAATCACGTAGGTATTTCAGATTTTTATTAAAAACCTCTAAGCGGATGAAAAAAGTGTGGAAGTTTGTGGGAACTTCAACATTTGCGTGAACGAAATCGGGGGGCACCGTTAGTTAAAACAACCACAAAGCATGATCGTAGTTGCCCTACCACTCGCATCTCGACTATGCCCCGGCCGGGCACGGCGTCGCATCCGCGTGTATATTTAGGGCGAGTGCGTTGACCCGAAGGTCGCTACCTGACTGCGCGCGCGCCGCCCCCGTCGCGTCACTTCTACTAGGCGGGGCAGCGAACAGGGAAAACCTTATAGTAACCTAAGGCCTACTCTAGAACCAATATGCTAAGCTAACTTAAGAAGTTTTTAGACTACACGGAATTCAGACAGTGTACGGAACGGACAGACGGAATTCATTCAGACAGACTCAGCGTAGTGTAATAAAAGTTAGCCTGTAAGTCTGTCTGCCCCATCTCGCTGTTTCCCAGGTTGAAAGAGTGAGATGGGGCTTAGTCTGTCTTAGTAAGACCGTCTAAATATCGCGTAGTCTGATAACCCCTTTAGGGTAAAGATGCTTTCCCATTCCCACCACAGAATAAAATAGAATCATTTTGATTTGGCACAAAAACACAGAATAATAAAAATACAGTAGGACCATAATTCAAAATAAAAATTAAAAGAGTGCCATTTGTATCTTTGAAGATTCTCAGTGAATTTACCGAAGAACCTATCAGTGTGTATTACTCGTACTCCAAGGTCTGGAGTTAAACACCACCGGTTGCGGGTTCCAATCTCGCAAGGGGCAAATGTTCTTGTGATGAGCATGAGCATTTGCACCTCAGTCATAGATGTTTATAAAAATGTCTATCTGTTATCCTAGTCACTATAGCAGAAGCTAAAGCTTAATTTGAGACTAGGTAATTCTCGGGATTGTGGAAACCATTTATTTATATTACTCATCTTTTTCAATGCTAACATAGCGGATCCATAGCGGGATCTAGTATCTAAACTGTTCCCTTAGTTTAAGTCTGAACCAGGATCTAGAATATCATAGCTAACCTAGCTTGGTTTTTTTTTGATGATTATGATATTGGTGCAAATGTTGTAACAATTTCAATTGCAACATATTTTACAGCTTTGTCAGTGTCTATATATTGAGTTATGGTTGTATATGGTTTACCAAATATAATATATAATTCCCACATGAATCATTGGCTACATGACCAGCAAACAGATTAAAGCCATTTATGCCAATGCGTAGACGCATGCGGAAGGCACCGGTTCGATCCCACATGCCGGCATGTACCAATGACTTTTTCTAACAGGGTGACAGAGATCAGATGGCAGCCGCTCCACTGTAATTACCTGATCTGCCACCTCCTGGATCATGGTCAGCGGACCCTGGGCCCTCGCGTGCGAGTGCACAACCGGGATAACGCTAAGAGGAAGATGACCGTGTTGTGACCACCTATTAGGGTTGTCAAAATATTTTACACCTACCAGGGGAGGTCCATAAATAATTTACATGTTTTCTTTTATGACTCATGATGACTTATCATCGCAACAGGACAATGTCATGAAGACAGTGGATAAGGAGGATGAATGTTTAGAATTTGCAATAATGTATTGATAACTCATTATTGCACATTGTAAAAGTAACAACAAAGTAATTTACACATAAAGATGTACCTACAAAGTGTGCTGTTTTATTGATAAGAACAAATCCAGTAAAAAGTAAATAAATAAATTGTTTCAACAAACACACTGATTACCCAGCCCCAAACTAAGCGTGAGCTTGTGCTATGGTAACTAGGATAACGGATAGACATACTTTTATACATTTATAAACATCCATGACTTAGGTACAAATGTTTGTGCGCATCACACAAACACTTGCCCCTTGAGGGATTTGAACCCGCAACCGCCTGGTTCAGAAGTCCGGTGCGCGAACCACGACACCAAGATGGTTGTCAATGTTTATTAATATTAAAGTTTGTATTATTAAGTATTTTAAATCTATAAAGCGCAGTTGCGCTCAAGGAGATAGCAGCGCAGATAATAGGCCTTGAACAAATCCAAATTTGCTAATCCAGACATGCAGAAGTTGGCCCTGGAGTCACATTTCTTTGTAAATAAAGATACATTAAGTCAACCCAGGGCAGCTATCTATAAAGCCAATCGCCCACCACCAACTAAACTAAGTTCAGCTTAGCTCGCATAGTTGAGCCAGTTTTTCATACATGTGCGTCCACGGCAATGTATGAAAAACTGGCTCAACTGGTTGGCGGTGGACGATCGGCTTAAAGCTATACCATCAGTGTTTTATATTATTCTTTTGACTGATTAAATATTTCAAGTCACACAATTTAGAGCACTATAGTTGTATTCTGTTAGCTTACATTATATTATGTCTTTGATAACAAGTTTTTCACTTGTGTTACGAGTAAGTCGATGTTAGCCGATTGGCAAGAGATTGCACAGGATCAGAAAGAGTGGCATCTTCTGGTGTTGAAGGCTAAGATTCACTTTAAATCAGTAAGTCAGTAGGGAAAAAGGTACTCAGTGCATTACATTGTAGTATCATACTACGTAGAATAGTATATCAGGAAATAGTTAAAATGAAGTACCTATATATTTTTAACCCCTCAATGCTCAAACAATATTTTAACAAATTTTAATTTCTATACAAATTCAATCCCACCATGGAGACGAGTGTAGGCTGAGAACTGTATTGCTTCCCATCAGGGGGTCATGGACATTAAGAGGCAAAATATATCAATATTTTTTACATCTGAAAACAAGTGACAACCCTAGACCTAATTGGTCAAAAAAAAGGGAAAACAAAGCAGAGTTATGAGTCACTTTGAGCAGGTCGGGCCAGCTCTTGAGTCACTGGCGAGTCTATGGATCATGGTGACCATGGGATTTCTATAAGGATAACCTATTTAATGACGTTCAGTTATTTTGTGGGAATTTTTACAAATGTATTTTAATGCAAAGGTTCGTCAGTTTGAATTTTCCTTGAAATGTTTTTGTGTATAAATTGTAGAGGGTAGATAAGCACAAACTACCTTCCTGCAAAATATGTGATAATAATCACGCAACCACAACGCAATCGGCCAAATTACGTGGCGATATTTAGAAAACTAGCGAAATCGCGTCGAAAGACGTTGTTTCTCCGACGTAACGTGATACACAATGGAGTTGGATCTTTTTACTTTATGCAACGAGGTAGAAACGCCTAGACTAAATAACCAAATGTACCAACCTATAGTTTTGTTCGTAGTCCCAATACTCCTTGTACCGAGGGTGCCAGCGAGGGCCCCCGCGGGAATAAGGCCTCCGTGACCCTCCTTGGCTCATGTTCGCTGCGCCATCCTCTATCGATCTGCGCACAATTCACAACACGCCCGCTCCGCTCGGGCCAGCGATCACACAACACCACACACAGCACAACAACACTTCAACACCACGAGAAGACGGATCCTTAATTCTCGGACCCCTTGGAGCCCTACGCACGACAATATTTTGGAGACAACTGCAGCGACGCGAAGCTCGCGCGAACTGACGCACGCACGCAAGCGCGGCAATGTCACGGAGCGAACTGTGCGCGCTCTACCGGACCATTTCGGAAACAAATTCAAAATTTAGCGCCGAAGCGCTTTACAGGTCAATAAATTATTTTTCAGATTTTCAGTAACGATTTTCTTCAAATTACTATGTTGAAACTTTCATTTGGAATGAATATATATTTCTTAGGACCACGCAAGCTTTCAAGTATGCATCATGGATTAACAGTCCACAAGTATTGATTTTATATTAGCGTCGCATGAAACGGTGTGGGATTCTCGTCTGCGAAGAGTAGAATCATTAGGGTTGATGAGAACGAGGAGGGCGTGTTATCGCGCACTTAAAATGGTTCGTCACCGTTCACATAATTAATGTGAATCAGAAGTTAAACTCGCTATCGTCAATCCGCACCGTCTCACTAGTTCATTTCAGCACGAGAGTCTTTCCGGACACAAGAAACAGTCTTTTAGAATAAAATATAAACGTAATACAACTGAAATAAGCTAGAAATTGAGAAAAAACGTAAGATAATAACGTAACACTATGTGCTCAGTCCGGACGACCGATACGTAAGCCCATAAAAAAAGTTTTACACAACTCCGTCCCCCACGCAGCGCGCAGCGCTAGATGCAGCAACGTCGATTTTGTATTCAGCTGTAGGTCGATTCCTATTTATAATTCAGCAGCGCTTCAGCGCTTTACGTGCAGCGAACCCCACCCATTGTTATTATAATGCAGCCAACATGACGCACTAAGTGCAGTGTGAAGTTAGCTAGCGCTGATTGCAAAATTAGTGCTTCGTCTCTTTCATTTCAAAGTGTTAGATGGAGATGGATTATGACAATGCTTGTTTGTTTGATTATTTGGGAGGTTCCAGGAGGTCCATCCGTAGCTTCCATTCCATTATCCGTAGCTCAGAGATATTTTAAGAATGGAGGAGCCAACAATTTTCGCTTTTCCCCAGTTCCGCTCTGCTCATCACGGTCAAAAATGATGCATAATTTAGCTACACTTAAATATTCAGATAATATCTCGCCCTCGCTCCGTTAGGTCTATACAGGGCTCAGATGTTTATGGATTCTTATCACCCTCTGCGTGGCACATTTATATTTAAATAGCTCTATTTTTAGGCCCCGCTAAGGATATCGTTGGTTTATTTTCAGAAACATTGCGGCCAGAATTTACGATTCTAATTTAAAAGCTAATTAAAAATGTATTAGTCCCTTGTGCATGATTAAAAGGCGTTTACAATGGCCTTCAATGTCCTGCTTTATGGGTCTAACACATGCTTTTTTAAATTGATGGCTTTAAATAAAACGCATTAAAATATGTTGTATTTATATTTATTCCAATAACTTTTCGTACAGATAGCTCGTATTTCACATTTTTTCAAGAATACAGGGTGCTTCAGACGTGTAATGTATGTGTTAATTGGTAAATAATAATAGGAATAGGAAAGGAATATTATGTCAAGGCGTTGACAGGAAGCCTCAAGAGGTGGCGGTAAGTCTTTGAGAACATGTACTTTTGAGGGGATGATAATGAGGCAACGTCTGTACAAACTTTACCAGTTTTGGATCATAGTTACACATTCAGTCGCCTGAATGTGCAGGTTTTCTCGCGATGTTTTCCCTCACCGTAAGAGCATTGGTTAGTGAAACAACTAATATACATAACTCAGAAAAAGTCGTTGGTACATGGTCTGTGGGATCGAACCCGGCACCTACCGCATGAGAGGCAACGCGCCAGCCACTACGCCACCGATGCTCTTGACTGTTGCGAGGTGATATCTGGGCCCTATTTCACCAAACGCGACAGGCGCGACAATTGTTACAAATCATTTTTTAAAGTTATTTTATTTATTATTTTTTTGTTTGTACGACGTAAACACTACAATTGTCACGCAAAACAGACACAGCTCCAAGCTCATGTCAAGAATGCCCGACAATTCTACAAATATGTCGACTTGTAAAAAATATTCCTGTTTCACAACACAAATTGTCATTAATATTTTTCAAAATTGTCACTTTACATATGTCGCTAGACCTAAAGAATAACTACTTGGCCCGCTGCTGTTGCAATGCAGCTCGGGTAGATGTCGCTGCCGTCACGCAATGACGTAAGGCAAAAGAGACCAAGAATTTCACACGGTTGGAAGAACTGCACAGTAGCTCGGCTGGTAAGAGCGTTGGCCCGGTTAGCTAAAGGTCGTAGGTTCAAATCCTACCTGTGTGCCGACACATGTCACTGACATAATTATGTCATATATGTTGGTGAAATAGGACCCTGGTAGTATTCCGACAAGTTCGAGCGCGACCTTCTTACGGTCGCCAGAGGTGCGGGGGGCGAGGTATGCTAGACGTCAGCGGGGACGGACGATGTTCGCGTTCGATAGGCACTCCCTCGCCGACCGCTTGTTTTTGCTCCCGGAAGGGTCACGGACTTCTCCGACTATAGATGATGTAAAGACATTTCTAGAACACCTAGCGACATCTAGCGAATCAATAAGAACCTATTGGGATCTTAAATAGTTTTTAATATTTTTTATCACTCAGTGTTCTTTCATATTCATATAAGTTTTAAATAAGAAACCCAAAAAATCGCACACGGGCAGGATTTGGACTCTCGATCTTTGGCTATCCGGGCCAACGCTCTTACCAACTGAGCTACCGTGCAGTCCATCCACCCGTGCGAAATGATTGGTCTCTATGACTGCCCGTGTGCGAATTTTTGGTTTCTTATTAAAATGTCTTGATTTAATATAGATAAATTAAAATTACTAATACTCAAATATTATAGAAGAGTCTTCTTCAATACTCAAAAGGATTAGTTCAAGCAAATGTGATAAACTGCGCGGGAGATATTATAGATACACAGGTGCACTCTCTGTTCCTTCACTCTCATAATTCGGTGAGACGGCAGTCCGACATGACCGTAGAGAGATCAGGTGCAGGAGCAACGGCTTAACGTGCGCACCGAGGCACGGGGGTGTTAACACCACCAACTTTTTATGTGATAAGTGAATGAATGAATACTCTACGCGGTAGGTTGGTGTGGTTTGTCGCCTGCGCGGCGTCTCTTAGCGGAAATTGAAAGCAAAGTAATTTTAATTTATCTATTTAATAATGGATTTCCGAAAAGTAACGTCTGATAATTATTGTGTTTAAGTGATAAGCATTCACTATGCAATCTAAATATATTATTGCACTAGAAAAAAACGACCACCAGAGGCGGGAATCGAAACCGCGTTTCTCGCATACCGGGGCGATTGCCTAACCTCTCGGCCACACTGGCGTTGGCAGAGCCTGTCGAAATTTTCAAGTGCTTCTTAACGCTGTAATGCCGCGTTGCTTTCATCAATGTTATTGGGATTACACCCTCAACACTCGAAAGAAATACTATTGCAAGTATTTAACAATCGAAAGATGAAGCTTGCAAATAAGATAATTATTGTGTTTAAGTGATAAGCATTCACTATGCAATCTAAATATATATTTTTTCAAGTGCAATAATATATAAGTAACGTCTGATTTTATCAATTGTCTTTATTTAGTTATACGGTGATTTTCGGCGTTATATCTGGTAGTCCTTCGGGTCGTACAGCTCCGACAGCAGCCGGTAGATGTACGAGGGTGAACTGCCGCCACTGTGAACAATACAAGAACGATTTCAGTTCCACTAAACTAGAACAAAAAATGCCAATTATGAATGTCAAAATTTAAAAATCAGTAATATTGGCCCTTGGAGGGCCCGAACATGTCTCCTTATCTTTTGCTACGTCACTACGTCATATGTCAAATATCATTCACTTGAAGATTCATAAGTCAATAATACGAATAAAGAAGTAATGGAGTAGGTTGTTTGTTCATGTTTTGTATAAAATTAAGTAACTGATGAAAGTCATGATTTATATTTTATTTACTACTTCTCATAAAATTAGGTATATTATGTATATGAGTATACGAGTATTTTTTTAATGAAGACACTTTCATATTAATCTATATATACAGGGTGGTCCGTCCAATGACGTCAAGATTTTTTTTTTAATTCCTCCCTCCTAGGGGTACCCAAAAATGTATGTTCCCCGATTTTTTTTAGTTTTCAAAATACGATTTTTTTTTAGCCTTTATCGAAAATGTCGCTAGTGTTTACATAAAAAAAACTAATCGGTTTTTTTATGTTTTTTTTTGAAACCTAATTCTCGTGAAGTGTTCTTTCACATGCATAAGAATTAACTGCCTAACATTGCTGCATGTTGTAACAATTTTGATACAAAGTTAATAAATTAAGTGTCTGCGAGCTAGAGTTTAATTTTCAAATTCAAATTAAAAAAACAAGAAAGTTGCAAAGATTCTAATAAATTTTAAAAACTTCTCTAGTCTCTAAGCTTTCCAAAAAGTACAAAAAAGTGGTAGGTAAAGGGGCCATTATTTCCTGTAATCGGGCTTCAAATGTAGCGGGGTGAAAATTTGGCCAATTAAGTAACTTCAATTGAGGAACTTGAATTTCATGAAAATAAATTCTAAAACATTTAAAAAATTCTCCTAAGTGATTTTAAAAATTGTATTATTTATTTTATTACATTATTGCTTAGTTTTAGGATCACTGTCAGCGATCCAAACGAAGCTAAAACATGTCACGCACAAAAGGATGACTCGTCAAACCAGTTAGATAAGGGACCGTTTTTACCTGCCTTACCACCCCTCACCTCACCACCGCATCCCCCGCACCCCTGCCCAAGCCGATGCGACCCAACTACGACCACAGTCGTTCACTGCTACCTGCTCGTGTTACTGCTGTTCTGTCTACGTTTGTTTCCTCTGATTCATACTAATTTTGCTTGTTACCTGGACTCTTGATTTGCCTTGTGATTGACCTGTGCCTGTGCTTCGGATTCTGACTGCCTAGTGATTTGGATTAAAGTCGACCTGCATCATGCCATATTCACTTGGTGAATATGCAGAGATGCATTATTATTATGGCGTCGCGCAAAGCAATGGCCTATTAGCTGCGAGAGTCCATCGAGAACAGCTAGAGCGGTGAGGTGAAGTAGGAAGGTAGATTGGGCGTGCCGGGCCAATTGAATGGCCTGCACGCTCATCAGACCTGAACCCAATCGATTTTTTCTTGTGGCGGTACTACAACTATTATATAATCTGTGGTACTACAAAGAAATAGTTTATGCGCGGGAGACGAATAGCGAAGCCGAACTACGCCAGAAATTGAACGAAGCGGAAAACCAAATAAAAGCCAACAGAAGTGCGTTTCTTAGATTAAGGCAAAAATTTTTGAGGCGCTGTAGATTATGTATTGAAGTGGGAGGGAGGCATTTTGAAAATTTGTTGTAAATTTAATTTAATTAATAAATACTTTGATTTGATTTGTATGGTTTCATTATGAACCTCAAAAAATGATACACCAGTCATAAAAATAATAATTATTACCACCAAGATGGGTTTTCAGTAATTTGGAGCAATCACCTATTTAAAATTATGAAATTAAAGTTCCACAATTGAAGTTACTTGATTGGCCAAATTTTCACCCCACTACGTTTGAAGCCCGATTACAGGAAATAATGGCCCCTGTACCTACCACTTTTTTGTACTTTTTGGAAAGCTTAGAGACTAGAGAAGTTTTTAAAATTTATTAGAATCTTTGCAACCTTCTTGTTTTTTTTTTAATTTGAATTTGAAAATTTAACTCTAGCTCGCAGAAACGTAATTAATTAACTTTGGATCAAAATTGTTACAACATGCAGCAATGTTAGGTAGTTAATTCTTATGCATGTGAAAGAACACTTCACGAGAATTAGGTTTCAAAAAAAAACATTAAAAAACCGATCAGTTTTTTTTATGTAAACTAGCGAAATTTTCGATAAAGGCTAAAAAAAATCGTATTTTGAAAACTAAAAAAAATCGGGGAACATACATGGGGTATTTTTGGGTACCCCTAGGAGGGAGGAATTAAAAAAAAAAACTTGACGTCATTCGACGGACCACCCTGTGTAATAAATAAATGAGTGTAGTGTATACTGTACTCACAGGTTGGTAATGAAGAGCGAGATGTAGTCGGGGCGCAGGTAGTCGTACTGCGGCGCCACCACGTGCACGCTGCCCGTCTCTACCCGGCTGGAGGGGGAACATCAAAGATTTAGCAAATAAAGGTGTAACGCAAAGCCAACCATAGCCTACCATAGCCAACCATAGCCTACCACAGCCAGCCAATACCAAGCCAACGCTTGCCACCTTTCCCCACCACCAATGTGCCTATAACGGAGGGGGGAAGCCTTTAGAAGCGACGGGCAGCTCAGTCTATCCGACTTGTACACAGCAGCCACTGAGTAAGCTGAAACTCTGCCAGTTTGAGTAACCATAATCTTAATTATTTGTAAGTGTGTAATTCGGCGATTAAATTTGTGTGCTTATGCTATTGTGCGTTTTTTTATTTATGCCACACTTTTTTATTTACGTTCCTCGCAAACCGGGCGATTGATGTAGTTAAAGATCTCGGAGTAATGACACCAAACTATCATTCACAGACCACTATGACTATATTATTTCGAAAGCTAACAGAATCATGGGATTTGTGCTCCGAACAATGAAACTTTTTCGCCAGTCAGCCAGTATTCTTACATTGTTTGCCTCTCTCGTCAGAAGTATATTGGAATATTGTTCAGTGGTATGGTCCCCCTTTTACAGCACCCATATAGACCGCATAGAAGCCATTCAACGACGTTTTCTCCGATATATAAGCGTCAAATTCGGTCTAAGGCGTGAACTGGAATTGTATGAGAATAGACTCGAATATTTTAAAATGGACACTCTTCAATCGAGGCGAAACATAGCCGGGTTGTCGACGCTTTACAAGATCGTAAACTCTGTGTGGGACGCAGAGGATTTGTTGGGCCATCTTTCATTCAGAACAAGAGCCAGTGGTAGAAGGCAACAGCTGTTTGATCTGCCAGCGTGCAAAAATAATGTTACATACAACAACCCCTTGTTCCGTATGTGTCGACCGTATAATAGTATTGGCAGAGGGTTGGACTTGTTTTATTTGTCTCACTCGTCATACATAAAGTCAACAGGCGACTGAACGTGTAACCTTGATCCGAACTAGTCAGGGTTCCCTGTTAACAGGGTCACGGAGGTCAGATGGCAGTGGTCAGTGACTGTAGTTACCTGATCTGCTACATCCTAGATTATGGTCCAAAGCGGACTCTTGAGTCCTCGCGCGCGAGTGCACAACCGGGATAACGCTAGGATAATGATAATATTTGAGTTTAGTTCGAAATGCATTCGAGTTTATGAATTGATTTCTTACATAGATCTACGACCCGTAATTTTATAAATTTTCCCGTTCGAGTTTATTATGATGTAGTATGATGATGATACTCACTCGTAAGGCAACACGTGATGCGGCGCGCCAGCCGCGGTCAGCTGGTCTCGCTCGCACTCGTGGAGCGGGCTCAGTTTGTACAAGGGAGACAGCGCTATCACCTGCAAAATGTTATTTATTGGTTATTTAGTCTACATAGTAATACAAAGTCACATTATTGGTCACAGTAACGTTGAGGTGCTTGTGGCGCAGTGGCGGCAGCGCTTTGGTAGTGATACCAAAGTTAAGCAACCCACGGCGCGGTCGTGATTGGATGGGTGACCATTCCGACCATTTAAGTGACGTCCATGACAAGCATCTCCGTGCTTCGGAAGGCACGTTAAGCAGTTGGTCCCGGCTAATATCTGTTGGTATCAGTCGTTAAGCCTAGTCAGAGGCCCTAGGGCGGCTTGATAACATCTGGCAGTAAGGTTTGTCACTTGCCTTACAGACACCCCTCCACCTATCCGCACTGAGCCCGCGTGGTGGAGTATGGCTCGTTCCTCTTCGTAATTGAGGTGAAGCCTTTTCCCAGCAGTGGGATTATGTATAGGCTGACATTTTTTTTAACGGCAGACTGTTCGCCATTCCCTAAGCGGCATATTATTTCGAGTTAATTAATTTATAATGTTGCATGCATCCAAACCGCAGTTATATTTTGTGAAGCAATAAAATTACTATATTTTTATAACTTAAACAATTATTTTGCAAGTTTTTACGAAATTAAATCAAATTTCACTTACAAAAATTAATCGACTGTGTCATCCGGTGGAACCCGAACCCACGTCCCTTCGCTATCCGGGCGAGTGCTCTTACCAACTAAGCTACGGAGGACGTTAGTCAGTCGACGAATTTTTGCAAGTGCTTGCTACGCCAGCGAGCCGTAGCTTAGTTGGTAAGAGCACTCGCCCGGATAGCGAAGGGACGTGGGTTCGGGTTCCACCGGATGACACAGTCGATTAATTTTTGTAAGTGAAATTTGATTTAAGCATCAAAATGTAACACGATAACATTAGGTCACATTCTTTAACTTTGCGAATTGATATACATCATATACAGGGTCTAACGAAATTAGTTATCAACCGACAAAGGGGGGTATCTATACATCACACTGAATACGATGGCAAAAAATGAACCATAGTTTTATAGTCATTTTTCAAAGTTATGTTTTCTAACAAAATAATTCAATTAAAATACTGCAAATGATTAAGCACGCTGTATCTTTACTTTACGCATACAATTGCATCAATTCACAGATACTGTAGTTACACGAACACAATCTAAAACGCATTGTACGAAAATCACACACACACAGCTGTAAATAGTGTGATTTTTCACAACTGAGAATTGCGAATATCTCGGTAACTAGTCTGAATTTTTGGCCCAAATTTGGTGAGCGTGATCAGTGTGATGTATAGATATCCCCCTTTGCCGGTTGATAACTAATTTCGTTAGACCCTATATACATTACAACTTGTAACGTTAAATGCGCCAAACCTGAAATTAGTTTGATCAAAATAATGAGCAAAATCAATCGAACTAATTGTAAAAATAATTGTAGGTCACATTTTATTCAAAAAATCTTCATTAAAAATTGGGGATCAATTTTTTTCGTCGTCTACACCATCGTGTAGGGTATCCACACTTCACATGTTCCCTACATGAGAAGTGTGGATATATGGAATGGCATAGAATGGAAGCTATCCTAGAAAATATTCTACAACTAGTGGTTCCCCGCGACTTCGCCCGCAAGAGTTGAATTTTCCATATAAACTTTCATCCCCCATTTCTCCCCCTTAATGTTTTTATATCGCGACAAAATGTATGTCCTTTCTAGGGTCTCGTACTGTCTCCACACCAAATTTCATCTCAATCGGTTCAGTGGTTTAAGCGTTAAGAAGCAACAGACAGACAGACACACTTTTGCATTTATAATATTAGTATGGACTTTATCGGCGTAATAAGTATACATACACCTACAAAATTACAGCTTTCTAGTACTAACTGTATTTTAGCAGAACTTCAGACAGACAGACAGTCAGACGGACATGATGAAATTATACGCGACGACCATCTTGGTGTAGCGGTTCGCGCTCCGGTCTACAAAACCAGCGGTTGCGGGTTCGATTTCCGCAAGGGGCATGTTTGTGTGATGAGCACGATGTTTTGTACCTAATTCATGTATGTTTAAATAGTATATAGTACTAGTATATAGTAGATTGTTATACAAGGGACGAAAGTGACTATTCCACTCGAGAAGTTTCTGGCGCTCGAACGAAGTGAGAGCGCCAATAGCTCTAGAGTGGAATGAGTGTTTACCCCGAGTTAAACCTACTATTTTTCATTTCCACTGTGAGGAAAGTATAGATAGAATATCGATAGACTATCAATAGTTGAGGCAAAATCAATAGTATCGATAAAATATCGATAGTATCAATAGACTATCGATATTTGAGGCAAAAGCAACAGTATCGATAGACTATCGATAGTAGAGGCAAAAGCAACAGTATCAATAGACTATCGATATTTGAGGCAAAGCCACAGTATCGATAGACTATCGATAGTAGAGGCAAAAGCAATAGTATCGATAGACTATCGATGGTTGAGGCAAAAGCAATAGTATCGATAGACTATCGATAGTTGAGGCAAAAGCAAAAGTATCCATAGTCTACCGATAGTAATAATAGTATTAGACTATCGATAGTGTCAAAGTTCAATATTAAAATCAGTATCGATAGCTGATACAGCTCTGACTATTGCAATAACTATCGATACTCTCGATAGTGGCCTTATATTCAATAGTAGGAGTATAAAGTAGGAGGGAAAAGCTAATTCCCACCCAGCTATCTACACATGAAAGTTCATCTTTCCGAACAGGTGAGATGAAAACGTATTTATGTATGTCTATCCGTTATCTTAGTCACCATAGCACAAATTCACGCTTAGTTTAGGGATAGGTAATTGGTGTGTTTGTTGAAACAATTTATTTATTATATTAGATTTTAGACAGACATAACGATGAAGCCATAAGGGTTTTTTGTCAGACTACGGAACACTGAAAACAGACTAAATGCATTAATAATGTAGTTATACTCACCGGCACGCTGCAGTGCTTGGCGGCAGCAGCGACAGCATGCGCGCCAGCGTCGGCCAGCACGGCGCCGCCCGACAGCGCCGCGTGCACGCCGAGGATCACCTGCCAAACGAGTACTATACTATACCTTTGAACCTTGCTGCTGGCATTACTATTATTTAATATGGGTAGTATTTAAACGTACATCAAAAAATCTTTATTTTTATGTTAAAAAAACCCAATTTTAATTGTTGAGGCTTTTGTGTGTAAGTAGGGCTCGCCTGTGCGGTGGCGGTGAATAAGAAGTCTGGACATTGACATTATTGTCATTTGATTGACGGAAATTATATTTTTGTACATTAAACAACATTTTAGCAGCAAATTTGTGAAAAAAATGATGTACATTTTCGAACTACTGAATACTAGTTTTATTAAGCAATATTTATATTTGCCAAGCAATCATTTATTTGATTAAAAATAACATATTTGATGAACACAAATTGATAGGTGATAAGTTTTTTGCTTTTCTGTACAATTAAATATATCCCATTGAATATTACAAAAATCATTTAACTTGTACACATATGTTTGCAAGTTTTTACGAAATCAAATTACATTTCGCTCACAAAAATTGATCGACTTTTAATATTTGAAAAAAATATTTCCATCGGATTAAAGTTAAGGCACAGAATACTAGTACTTCGTACAGAAGTATGACTTAGCAATTGTATTCAAAGAAATGTGTACTCAATGTTGTCAACAATATGGCGTAATTTAGTTCGCCTCAGAGTCAAGCACATTTTCGTGTAGACACCTACAAAAATCCATTGCAAGATAATTTCATACTTATTGCTCTGGAATATGATTCATAATACACTAAACCTATTCAGTGACGTAATATCACGCGACGCGATAGGGTTGACTGCTACGAGAAGCTTCTAACGCCATCTAGCGCCTCTTTCTAGTACTTTATTCAGTCTCGTCCAGCCAGCAACGTAGCCGCGCGGCCGCCGGTGAATAAAACGCGCGAGCGTGGCTCTGGCCGGTAGCGACACGCAACTTGTTTTAGCACCTACGTAGGTGCGCCGCGCGTAGGTACGTTTTTGCTACCTCCGCGGGGAGATACACAGGCCTGGTTAAGGTATTAACCAAGTATTGATGAAATTGAACGCTGGCTCCCTGGCGTAGCTAACACTTATCGTATACCTTATATAAAAAAATCGAGTGACTAACGTCCTCGGTAGCTTATCGTGTTTTTTTCTTCTTATTTTGGACTGTCCTCTACCCGAAGGTTGTCTGGAAGAAATTGCTTTCAGCAATAAGACCTAAATTGTACCATTCTCTATGAGCATTTATGTAAATGGATACTGTGTGTGGTGTGCAATAAAGAGTATGTATCTTAGTTGGGGTAGCACTCGCCTACACAGCGAAGGGTCGTGGGTTCGGATCCCAGCAGAAGACAGTCGTTGATTCGTACCTTGTTGACGCGCGCCATGACGGCGGCCACGGAGGCGCTGCTGATCAACGTGACGGCCACGCCGCCCGCGCTCAGGCGAGCCGCCATCGCGTGACTCTGTAATAAACATACCTACATTACTTCCTTTTACGATCATATGACGCGTAGAGTGCTCAACATGGAAACCGGCCCGAGAGGGCGTGGTAGACCCCGACTGACATGGGAATCAGTCGTTAACAGGGATTTGATTTGCGAACAGCCCGAATAGATCCGCAGACGACCCAGGATAGGATGTCCAGGCAAAACATAATTAGGAGAGCCCACCCCAATTGGAACGGGATAAGGCAAGGGTAAAGAATGCGATGCGAATCAAAGAAAAGGATGCGAATCATTGGATGTGCACTCAATGTCCTTAGCCAAGTACAAAGTTGCAGCTTCCAAAGTCTTAGAGTGACAATATCATGTTTCGTGTTTTTTTATTTCCTTTTTCTTTTAAGTATCGTGTAAAGTTATAAAATAAAAGCAAATCCATTCCCCGAAACGTCACCCGTACCCGCTGACATCGCGCCTAACGCCTCGCCCCCACCTACCTACGAGTATACTGATAGCAGGAGAGGTGCCCTCAGCTCATTCTCTGACTGTCTACTACACATAATTCGTTATCTTTGTCCTGCTTAGGCCCAGTTTCTGACTGACTTCCCCCGCTTCTCATGGCACAAAAACCGCTCCAGAAGGCAAGAAGCAGCTCATCCTAGTCCATACACGACTGTTTCTCCTGCTTAATCGAATTTAGTTAGAATCTACTGACCTCCTTATGATGCTGTCCTTCAGCCAGTATAAGCCGATAGCGCCTGGCTGCGGCGGCACGCTGGAACCTCTCCAGCAAGTAAGCAGTAGGTCACCCTATCACAATACATAACTCTATTTCTCCTGCTAAACCCCATGTTTGTATGATGAATGACCTCCTTATGATGCGACGCTTGCAGAAACCGCTCAGCAGCAACCAGTGGCTGCACGAGAAAGTCAGCTGGTCCCTTTACTATACATAATCTGTTTCCTGCTTAACTGACCTCCTTATGATGCTGTCCTTCAGCCAGTATGAGCCGGTAGCGCCTGGCTGCGGCGGCTCGCAGGAACTTCTCCAGCAGCCGCGAGTGGCCGAACGCGAGAAGCAGCTCGTCAGCATGTACGTGCTCGTGAGCTTGCGAGCAGATCGAGCCAGTACTCGACTCTAGCTCTGCTCGGACCTGCGGCAAGACGGGCAAGAGTCATTCTGCAGTTACTACTCGATCAAGCCAACTAGAAAAATATCAAACGACTTTAAACGACGAATACAACGAAATTAGCGAAGGAAATTACAATACAATTTAGATGAATTGCCTAAGTTTATTTAAACACCATTGCTTTTTAATTTCCATCTTTATTTTCGTGGTATTCGACGTCGAAAGTCGTTTGACATTGTCTTGTTGATCTGGTCGAGTAGTATGTTCAACTGAGAACGATCCGTAAACTGTGGTTTAACAGTGACCTATACATCTTTGATCGGGTACCGTCAAACGCTTATTAACCTAAACTTAAATCTCTTTTTCTCTAATAGCCTTATACAGTCTCAAGTTGGAGCTCAGCAGGGTGATCCACTGGGACCATTGTTATTTTGTTTGGCCATTCAAAAGATCATTACTAATTTAAAAGCCCCTTTAAATATCTGGTACCTTGATGATGGTGTTTTAGGCGGCAGCCCAGAGGTGGTCCTTCAAGATCTAAAAACTTTGATTCCAGAGTTGAAAAAAATAGGGTTAGATATAAATCCAGTTAAATGTGAAATCTTTGGTTGCGGTGGTATTATTTCTAATATTAGATGTTAGCGACGAGAAAACTTAGTTTTAAGTAGCTTTATAAAAAGAAAAATTATGATTTTGTTAACTTAGTTAAGAAGGCATGTATTTGATAATGTGAAATGTTTAGGTTTAAAAATGTTTCATGCTTTATACATAGAACAAGTTTTCCAAGTCAGAAAGTTAGGAAAATATCGGGAAAAAACATATCTTCTAGTCCATTTACACATATATAGCTATTTCCTTCACACATCTTCTTGAAAATGGTGGAAAATTCGAGATACGGATAGGGAGGGGATGAAAGTGCTGGAAATCCCAGAAAGAAAATTCTAGAACGTGAAAGGCAGATATGTTTTGTCCCTTTCCCGCACGAAAGGTCCCTTGCAAGCGGCAATACCGTAAAGAAAGCCGTTTCAGTTTTTTAGCTTTAACTTCTAAAATAATTAGAATATTGAAATGATTTTAGTGCTATTAGATAGCTAAAATAATGACTCAACTTAGAAAAATAAGTTTCTGTAAGAATTTTAACTGCCACCCAGGAAAACTAACGAAAAACTGATTTCCTCGCATTAGAGGGAGATAGCATGATCCGAGGGAGGGAGAAAGAAACCCGGAACCATATAAATATGGAAAAGGTTTTTCCGGATGGCAAGTTTTAGATCTCAAGTTTTAGTTCTGAAGTTTTAGTTCTGAAAAGCTCTCAGAATACTTCTGAAGAGAAGAAAGTGAACAGTGAACAGTGAATACAAGTGCAATAGTAGTGAGTGAATAAAGACTGCAAGTGCATAGTGCAATAGTGTTTCAATCAGGACCCTATAGTTAGTGCCCAGTACATCCAGTTAGGCAGCTTCAGACCGGCCAGCACACCACACACCCAAATACAGTCCACTACCGGAGACCGCACCGGATTAACCGACCTGCCGCACCCCGACAACACGCTACCAGTTTCATTAGAGATTATGAAGCTCTTTTGCCCGGTATTAAACAAATTGATAGATCATCCGTGAGTTTGTTAGGTGCTCCCATATTCCTTGAGGGTGTCAGCTTTATCTTACAACTTAAAAGGCAGGCACTATCTGCGGCACGGGAGCATTTGACGCATTTATCGAGTCATGTTTCTCTTGTCCTCCTGCGAAGTTGTTTAGCTTTGCCGCGGATGGTGTATGTCTTGCGAACGTCGCCTACTTGGCTTTTTGAACAAGAGTTGAAGTTACTTGATGATACAATCAAGGTTACGTTGGAATCAGTCCTTAATGTAAATTTGAACGAAGAGCAGTGGTGTCAGGCAGCCTTACCTGTTCGTCATGGAGGACTAGGAGTACGTCGGGTGCAGGATGTTGGACTGGTAGCCTTTTTAGCCTCCGTATATGGTTCAGCGGGTCTTGTTGCTCGTATTTTATCCCTTGATGGCAGCAATATCCGTTTGCCTTATGTTTCTGAGACTTTGGATAGATGGGTTATGCTTTGTCCGACTGATAACCGTCCAGACAACCTTTTTCTCCAGAGGGAATGGGATGACATCCTGTGTAAACTCTCCTTTTCCCGTTTATTGGATGGTGCCGCGGGCGGGAGCGGATTTAGCGCGTCTAAAAGCTGTCACAAGACCTGAATCTGGGGCGTGGTTACACGCCTTTTCTTCTCCTCAATTGGGTACACTGCTCGACAACGACTCTTTGAGAATAGCAGTGTCTCTACGATTGGGGAGTAAGGTCTGTGAAGCTCATCACTGCATTTGTGGTGTTATGGTGGAAGAGAATGGCCACCACGGATTGAGCTGTCAAATATTTTTGACTAGTTGTTTTATTGGTATTTAATTAGATGTATTAGTTAAGTTGACGAAACAGGTGGCAGTTTTTTTTTGTTCTTTTATATAATTTGTTATATTGTAATTGACATGTGCATGAATCAATAAATAATACTAATAGTCCGAAATAAACGATAATTAATTACAAACTTAAAGGGAGTACAGACATAGAGTTGAAATCTATCTTGTTATAAACTAAACCACTTATAATACAGAAATCGTCAGTTATGTGAGAAAATGAAAACTGAGACAAAATACGCCATTACTTTAACATCAAGCAGATGGCCCAGAATGACGACGAATGAAAACGATAGGTTACGTAAACGAAAAAGCCAATTGCAAATGATGAAGGAAAATAACAATACCCTTAAAAGTCAGCCTATTGGATCCCACTGCTGGAAAATGGCCGCACCTCAACTATGAGGAGGAACGAGCCATACTCCACCACGCGGGCTCAGTGCGGATTGGTGGAGGGGTGTTTGTAAGGCAAGTGACAAACCTTACTGTCAGATGTTATCAAGCCGCCCTAGGGCCTCTGACTAGGCTTAACGACTAATACCAATAGATATTAGGCGGGACCAACTGCTTAACGTGCCTTCCGAAGCACGGAGATGCTTGTCATGGTTGTCACTTTAATGGTCGGAATGGTCACCCATCCAATCACGACCGCGCCGTGGGTTGCCTAACTTTTGGTATCACTACCAAAGCGCTGCCGCCACTGCGCCACAAGCACCGCACAATACCCCTATGATATGATAATTCAGCATCAGAAAAAGGAATGAATTAAACTGATCTTGAATGGGGTTAAGCAATTCAGCAACATTTTGATTGGTCTGAATTTGAATGGATGGAATCAAAATTAGGTCACTGGAAACCTAGATTTTTTTTTTTTTTTTATTTGGAAAACAATACAGGTAACATTCAAAACAATTACAAATAAGCTTGAAAGCGAATAACTAATCTAACTAGAATGATACCCAAATTTTTTGGATTGAAAAAATATGAATGGAAAGTAGAACAGAAATTAAAAAAGGACTCCAATGAAGAAGATAAGTTAGCCTGACTGGTGGGCAAAGGCCTCACCTCAACTGAGGGGGTATCAGTAATGAAGAAGTAGGTAAACCAAAATACGACAGGTCTTATTCTCACCTCAGCGATATGGTCTCTAAGCGGCTCTCTCAAGTCGGGCTGCGCTGACCCGAGGGTGCCGCGCCTGGCAGCCGCTGCCAGAACCAGCCTTTGAAGACTCTCGCCCGCACCTTCCGTGCCTCCTGTGGCGGCGCCACCGCTCTGTGGAACGTAATTATGCAGATGGTATAGTCCGACCGAGTTCACGCGCGACCCTTTTGCGAAACAAAGGACGTGGGGACGCCAATAATACGAGATTTAAAAAAAGTACTCAGTGACAAAGTTGTCTTAGTTTTTAATATTTTTAACACTCACAGTCTTCTTTCTCATTTATATAACTTTAAATAAGAATCCTTTGGCTAATCGGGCCAAATTTGGCCCGGTTAGACAAAGGACGTGGCTTCAAATCCTACCTGTGTGCGAATTTTTGGATTCTTATTCAAAGTTATATAAATAAGAAAGAACACTGCGAGTGTTAAAAATATTTAAAACTATTGAAAAGCGAAAGCGGCATCATTCAAGTTGAATTTATTCTGTAGATAGATAGATAAATCTTTATTTGCATTAAACATGGTAATACAGATTAAGTTCTTACATTTATAAAAGGGCATTCATGTTTACTCGATATATCGATAAGCAAATCCTTTGACATCGTCATGCAAACAAATTATACAATTAAATCAATTAAATACATATAAATTACAATAAAATTAATAAAAAAGAATGTTAGTATTTAAAAATAAAATGTCAAGAATCCACAAATAAATTAAGCAGTGCTAGTCAATCCTTAAAGTACAGTGTCAAAATATGTATGTATATTAATTGTTATAAATTTAAACAATTTGTTAATCTTTTCATGTGTCCATCACGGCAAAAAGTTGCAAATTCATTTATGTCATAAAAAACAGTTGTCAATAAGAATTTTAAATTTTATTTTCTTGAAAGCAATAACTGTAAAGAATAACTACTTGGCCCACCGCTGTTGTAATATAGTTCGGGTAAATGTCGCTGACGTCACGCAATGACGTATTCAAAAGAGACCAAGAATTTGACACGGCTGGATAGACTGCACAGTAGCTCAGTTGGTAAGAGCGTTGGCCCGGTTAGCCAAAGGACGTGGGTTCAAATCCTACCTGTGTGCGAATTTTTGGATTCTTATTTAAAGTTATATAAAGTTGTCTTAGTTAGGCCAGGCACATGCTTATGCTAGCCTGCTAGCATAAGCATGTGCCTGGTAGCTTCAAAACACCCAAGCGAGTAGCTTGCTAACTCGCTTGGGTGTTTTGAAGCAGCGGCATAGCTACTTGATAGCTCATCTAGGTGTTCTGTTAGATTATTTTCGAGGTATCGGGTCCGGGAGCTGATAAGCTTGTCTTGGTGTGCTGCGACAGAGTCATATCACAAGCAATTATGTTAGCTAACTACCTGGCCTATGTGCGTATGTTGTGTGTAGCTGGTTTAAGGCTAGAGGTCAGCATGCGCGCGGTGATTACATTACCTGCTTAGCTCGCCTAGGTGCCCAGCAACAGAAGCTGGTTACATGTTACTAGACTAGCTAACCCCTGATAGCCTCGAGAGGATAGAAATCTGTTCAGCATAGGTACCTGACGTCGCGCAGCACGCGCTGCACCATATTGGCGGGCGCCAGCTCGCGAGGCAGCACCGGGCATGACGCATCCAGAATTCCAGATGCTCGCATCAGCATAGCAGGTGAGCTAGCAGCTGGTTATTAAAGGCTATTGGCCAGCTATATGCTAGCATAAGTGTCCTACGAAAGAGGTCAGCAACCTGCTAGCTCACCTGTATGTCTTAAAACACCGGCATTGCATAGCTATCCAATAGACCACCTAGGTATCGTGTTACCAGCTACATGCTAGCCCGCCCGCGTATCCTGCGACAGATTCCAGCTACTTGCTAGCTCGCCTGGGTGTCGTGTTAGTTAAAGGGCAGAGTCATAGTAGCTAACTAGCAAGGGTATGTGTGTGTCTTATTTGTGTGTGACAAATTGAAGTCAGTTACCTGCTAGCTCGCCTAGTTGTCCAGCGACAGAGGCTACATGTTAGCTGCCTAGCCCGACTAAATATCCCTATCTAGTCTGTTACTAGATAACACCTGATAGCTACGAAAGGCTAGAAGTGGTGTCCTGCGACAGAGTGATAGCTACCTGATCAGCATGCGCGCGGTGTTCGTCGCGTATCGCGCGCAGCACGCGTCGCACCATGTTGGCGGGCGCCAGCTCGCGCGGCAGAGCCTGGCAGATGACGCGTCCTGACGCTCGCACCACGTTTATAAGTTCACTGGAATGTGTATGTGTAAACTTTTGATCAATATTTCAAATTTCAAAAGTCTTTATTTACTAGAAGGGGTGTATCTACCCACTCACACACCACCCACAGAGTAATTTGATTACGAAGACAACACTAGTTGATTGTATTAGGTGTTAGATAGTCAAAGTATTTAAAGCTTGTCCTTTGACACAAAGGCCTCCTTCAGCCCTTTCCATGCTTTCCTATTTATCGCCGTTGTTGGCCATTACAGAACAGCAGATGTCCGGAGCTCATCTAGCTGTGACAAATTGTAAGATGAAGATTAAGTTAACTCCAAGGCAATAGTGGGGCGATCTTTAACTTTTAACAGGCCTGGCTCACTCATATGAAGCACAGGTTCGACCGGCCGGACGTCAGGTGAGACAAGGTTACGCGATAGAAAGAGAGGCAAATAATTTAGGTAAATGTAGTATCAGCAATTAGTCCTGCGCGACGTGAATGAGACTTTATTTTGTCATGGCCAGAGATTGGAGTAGGTCGATTGATTTGGGGTCAATCATTGCAAACATTGATGTTAATATGGACATGCTTCAAATTCCGGCGTCTCAAAAGTATTTAAGACTTGAATTCTAGTCGTAAAAATAAAAAGAACAAAGTTTTGTAAAGTGCCAAGCCAAGTCATTTCAGGTGACACCAAATGAGTAAGATATTATGATAAAACGAGAATTTTGCGCTATCAGTTATTCAAAAAAAGGGCATATCCATTTTATTTTTGCACTGTCAAAGTACATCAAATCCCACATTCATCCAAATCACCCTACTCCAAACTGGTAATGGTCCCTGCTTAATTAAATAAGAGTATTTATTTAAATTGTTTTGAGGAGTGCTGTACTTATATTTTTAGTTATTATGTGCTTTACATTAAAAAATTACAACAGGCTAGTCAGAGAAGGGAAGTCCCGGCCAAGATCGGTATGAGGTTAGCACAAAAAATAGTAAACATAATATTAATGTGTCATTCATAGTCCCAGACGGTGCCAGTTTATTAGAGGACACAAATTGGTTCGAATAAGTTTAATTTTTCAGAGCTAAAATCATAACTTCAAGAAGCAAACATAAGTAAGACAACTATGAAACTGAAATGTCATATTGTTACTGTAAAACTATTTTTTTACTTACAAGGCCGTAGCGTTCTCCGAGTCTCCAATGATTTGCTCCAGCAGCGAAAGTGTTGCCAGTGCTATGTTGTTTGATCCTTCAATTTTGCTAAAACACAATAATTTTCCTACTAAGTAGAATAGTAATACATGTTTACATTTCTTCTATCATCATTCTTCTATTTTTTCCTAACTCAAAAAATTAAATATCACTCAATAATGTAGCTTTCTTGTGAAAGAATCTTCATAATCGGTTCAATAGCAGAGATTACGTCCTAACAAACAATCACACAATGTTTTTAAGGCGAGTGTGGCCTTTGCTAGGGCCTTTGAAAGCAAACTTTAAAGATTTCATCACTAAAATTAGTCACACCTACTATTACTTTTATGTACGAGCAATGGCACTTCGAGTAAAACACTGGGGCACCTTATAACGTTGTAACAAGGATTATTTTGCAACGAAAATGAGTAGTCTGATGTGCTTCCCACTGTACTGTTTAACCACCTAAAATTCTTAAAATCATTTTAACGTAATTTATTTTGAGTTGAGGGAAACTTAACAAAAACATCGCAGTATGTAATAGTTACATGGTTTACAGTTTGTAGAGTGGTTTTACGAAGCTACAATAGGTTGTAAAGTAAACTAGAGTAAACTTACCCATTTCTAACATCGGAAATAAACTTGACCTCTTTTTCTTCGTACTTCTCGTCGAGCTCCTTAGTGGGCCCTTCTAATGGCGACATTATTAAGTCGTTGCAAAGAAGAATTTAAACGAAATTGTAGAAAATATTTAATAACCAAATTACAATCGTAATCAAACCATAACATAACCTCAAAATTCATCGAAAAAATGACAACTTACTTAATGCTGACAGACAACCTACAACAAGCCTTACCTGGAACGGAACGTAAAATTTTTAACCCATCATCTACCGAAAATAAATAAATATGTAGGTACCTTGGTATACATAATACAAAATAATGGAAATGATGGAATAGGCAAAACATGAATGTAAAAAATATTGAATAATAATTTCGATCTACAATCAATCAATTATTTCTGCAATCATGATCAGCACATGAACAAAGTTTAAAAATTTTTGGTGAACCTATGAAGAAGTTGTTTTTATGTTGATTCCAGCCAGACGAGTCATCCACTTCACTTTCACTTATATATGACGTTTGAATAGCTATGTTTTTATACTTCCGTCTCTTCGTGATCATAATCGAGTTGCTATGACTATCACAAGACTCGGTTCGCACACGTTTGCATGTTCCACTCGATTCTGTGGAACTTTTTGTTTTCGATCGTTTCATCAGTTTAGGAGTTGATGTTGTCAGTATGTTCTGAAAATCAATAGATGCTCTTGAAATCGTCGCTTCCCTCGAACTCTGTTCATCATCGCTTGAAAGATTTTCTTCGGGTAAATCTAACGAGATGTTTTTTTGCAACTCAACATTGGTGCAAGTACTTGAGCCTCTTGAGCAATGTGGGGCCATGGCTTCATCTTGCAATGATCCTAAAGATGGTGATATTAGTTTTTGTCGTCTCATCACTTCAATGCTTTTATGCGATATTTCACTGAACCAGATTTCATCAGATTCTTCTCTTTCGCCGTCTTTTGAACCTTCTTCATTTGGGGAACCTAAAAATGCGTTTCCTCTTTTAAAAATCTTATACGACATGAATATTTAAGTAGAACACAATTACAACACAAATACACAATTACATCTCTCAGAATCACAAGAAATCATAATCATATTATCAGAAGAAAGATTAATCACCTGTATTACTGACCTGAAGTTTCTGTTCTACAGATATTATCAAAACTACAATTTTCTTGTTTCTCATCTAATTGTTCTTCTCGGCACGTTTCAATTCGTTGTATAGTTTTATTATAAGCAATTTGATGATATTCTAAAACAGGGCTTCTGCGATCGTCATCGTGAAGACTTTCTATGGTCCCCTCATGATTAGATGGTTCTTTGTGAACTTCTACTATAGTTACAATTTGAGTTTGACAAAGTGATTGTGTACTAGATTGTACATCAATAGATTGTAGGGAAGTTGAACGATCAGCGTTGCTCAGTGGATTTGAACAACTAGTATCACTGCAACTTCTGTAAACGTTCTCATCGGAACGTTTCTGTTCCGGGTAAACTTGTTCAAAAGAACTTTGCCCTTGAGATCTATTTTCATACAGTTTCACGGTAGAAACACTCGCATTCAATGCGCCGTTATTCTCAACGCAGTGTTCCTCATTATATTCGTCCGAAAAACTGGAAGCAACAATATTACCGGCATACCTTACAATTAAATCTTCAACAGAGCTGTTGCCTTCATCAAAAAACAATTTTTTGTACACTTTTTTCACCTTTGTTTCCAAGTCTTGATAAAACTTATTTGAGTGGTCATGTTTATTGGGCATCCGTTCAATGATGAGTGGAGGCAGAGGGCTATAAGGACGCGACGGAGGTACATCTGAAGGTGAACCAGCACCATATCTAGATTCTTGGTCTTCTGGGACAGGCGAAAGTACTAAAATTTAAAGGAAACTATTAGAAATTATTACACTGTTTTCGTTGTCTAGATTGTTAAGAATCTGAATCTGTAATTTACATTTTCATAGATGTATTTTTTGACACAGTTGAACAATGGGGTTTTATTCTTTGTGGGATGAAATAAATAGTTTCTGAGCTTAAATATTTTTATAAACAAGTTCATGAAATAAGTATAAACAATGTGCGGAAATCAAGGGTTAAACAGGTCGTACACCTACATGGAATGTCTTGAAAAAGGCTCCGAATTAAATATGTTTTCCTTCGTTCCCAATCCTCATGATAATAATTACTTCGCCACATTTTAAAACAACATAGGTACACTAGTTTAAAGTCATAAATTCATACTGAAACATTCAAGACCCTGATTTGAACCTAACTCTAAGACTTCAAACTACCCACATTACATAATAAATTATGAGTTAGTTAAATAAATAATCCGCTTGAAAAAGGATATTAAAATATGAAAAAGAATGAATGCTATGCTTTAACAAATTAGTATTTATTTTCGCGATAAATATTAAGAAATTCTCGGGCAGCTTTGGATAAATCAACTATGTGTTTCGTTGCACGCAATCTAACGCACAGCACAGCTGTTTACGGCGGTACCGTCAATCCGTCATGGCAGCTGCTATCTGTCAGTCAATAGACAGATGTCATCGTTCTGTCAGTCAGTAAATGAAAGTATTGGTGTTTCAAATCGATATTTGTTTTATTGCAAATAAAATTGATTTATATTTAAAAAATACATTTTGATGCTAATTTTCTAACGTAGAATGGTTTGGTTGTGATTATTTGAGTGATTTCGCATAGCTTGAGCGGAATATCTGTGAGTTTTGAAAAGTTATTTGTTCGCGAATCATTCGCAACGCATCAGCGATTGTTTCGCATAAAAATGTTTTGTTTTACCATGAAAACTGATAGAGAGTGAACAAAATGGACCTTTCCCCGGACGAAGACAACTTCCAAGGCCGGTTGCTGCACCAGGTAATGATTTTACGTCTATAAGAAGTTGAAAAGATTTTCGGTCATTAGGAGCATAAAAAATTTGATTGTTTGCGGTGAGTGTGTGAAATCTGCTTTTGTGTTGATGTCGCAACACACAAGATGTCACAAGCGCGGTATTTTAAGTTCCATATAATTATTTTCGTGGTTTTTCGCAACACTTGAAAAAACTTGCTATCAAACATTTTCTGCCAAGAATCTTATTAGAGCTTTTACTTTGATAATAACTCTTCACTTTACTTTAAGAGTCCTAAAACTGTTTAGAAAAAGTAAACAATAAAATTATTTACTCTTTTTAGTGCAGCTTTTAACAAGACCTTCAAGGCAAGGTCTTACATTTAGGTAATGAGTGTTATACCAAATTATCTGTGTCTTTGTGTTTATCTTTGCCATGCTATCTCACTTAAACCTTGTTGTGCCTAATGGGCTCTACATAATAGCCTGTCAAGCCCCATAAGACCCGCAGGTG
Source organism: Pyrausta nigrata (assembly GCA_949316185.1). Taxonomy (NCBI): domain Eukaryota; kingdom Metazoa; phylum Arthropoda; class Insecta; order Lepidoptera; family Crambidae; genus Pyrausta; species Pyrausta nigrata. The sequence continues at coordinate 9,668,352 of OX438963.1, read as the reverse complement.
GGTTGATAACAGTTAATTTTAGAAAAAGGAAAAATGATATTGTGTCTCACTCGCTCGCAGTACGTACCGCATTTGCTAAAAGACAATACCATTTCCAATCGTCATTTTTATACAATAGAATAAAAAAAATATCTTAAGATATATCCTATGCCTTTATACATGTGTAAAAAAAGCCTTATGTTATGGTTAGAGACCCTAAATTATGTCAAAGTTGAAAACCTACTTACTAAAATTACATAACCTCACTTGCACAAATTCACACACACACACACACAGACACATACACACACAGACACACACACACACTTTTTATTACTATATGCATGCATAAGTTCCTTTAAAATAAGATTGTCATTTTACCTGTTACTTATAAACTGTTATCTACTGTATCCATAAGGGATGAGCGGGACATTCCCAACACAAGTGTCTTTTGACTACTTAAAGGGAAGTCTCAGCAATTTGTTTGTTTACTTTATTGAAATAAACACATTTTTATAAAAAAAAATTGTTTTTAATTTTCTATTGTGTCTGAAAACATGATACATGAAGGTTTAGTTTGCTTTTTTATTACTTTTATTTAAAATCTCTATCATTATGAATTGAGTAGTACTCTGTGTAACTACATAAATATGCAAAAAGAGAAAAAAAGAATGGTCATGTATCTTGTTTGTTTAAAAAGATACATCCCTGCTTATAATAGAAACATGCCTATCCCTTGTATCCAGAGCCAGACCATAAATTATGTAGTTTTTGTATTTTTAACACTAACAGTGTTATTTTATTTTTATAAGTTTAATTAAGAAACCAAATATTTGCAAATGGTTAGCATTTGAACCCACCTATAATAATAATAATAATAATAAGTCAGCCTATAGATCCCACTGCTGGGAAAAGGCCTCACCTCAACTATGAGGAGGAACAAGCCATATTTCACCACGCGGGCTCAGTGCGGATTGGTGGAGGGGTGTATGTAAGGCAAGTGACAAACCTTACTGTCAGAACCCACCTAAGTCACAGAATAAATAATAGTACAAGTGCAAAAGGACCACTCCGCAAAGTTCTTTAAGTAAATAGTGACTCTTGCTACGACACAAACCAGTGCCAATTGAGATTGCAGCACACCAATAGCCTACTGCTATAAGTACCTACATATTTGCATCTCTTCCTCTCGAGGCTCGACGCACTTGACAGGATAGGGTCGATCGACGCCAAACGCGCGCGTGACTCGTAAATCTTACAAGCGATGCGGCCGGCTTGTGACATCGATTACGACCAAACGCCGACCGCTCGATCCGCGCATGTACTTGTAGCTTAAGCTAAATTGCTCAGTGAACCAGCCTGTGTGCGATCATTTGGTTTCTTAATTCTTACATTTTTAATGAATCAAAATGTTCAGTATGCCTATGTGCAGGCAAACAAAACCCACGTCTATGTTACAAATTGGGCGATACCCAGCTGCACGAGGGTGGGATACAAATAGACTTAGGAGTAAAAATTACAGAGAACCTTAAATGGGAAGAACACATAGCAATAATTACCAAGAAAGCATTAGAAAAGCCTTTAGTACCCTGACGCTAGAAATGATGCTCCGGATCTACAAAACATTTGTAAGGCCTTTTCTGGAGTATGGTTTTCAAGCCTGGAACCCCTACTTTGTCAAGGACATAGACTGCTTAGAGAAAGTACAGCGCAGATTCACAAAAGTACCACGACTACTAAAAAGAAGACCATATGAGGAACGATTAGATGATTTAAAGCTAACAAAACTAAAGGACCGCAGAGATCGTGGAGACCTGATTGAGACATACACGATCCTACATGGTCATTACGACCTTCAAAACTTTGACCAATTCACGCGTAACAAAAATGACCACCTAAGACTCTCAGACTCTGTACCAACATCTGAAAGTGTAACCCTCACAAGCATTTTTTGAGCAATAGAGTAGTCAAAGCATGTAATGGGCTTCCAGAAGGTGTGATCTCTGCCCAAAATATCAATCTATTCAAAAACCAACTTGACACTCATCTAAACTCGCTTAACCTAATGTGAAGAACTGGATACAGGCGGCTGTCAGTTGTCTTAACGGCCTGCTTGATAACTAATAATAATACTAATAATTAATAAAACTTATACAGACCATGTGACCATAACCACATACTTAAAAATTTATTTACTCTTCCAGGCAGCACTATGGGACAATGTGGAACTTCTCCAAGAACTGATAGCCAACGGAGCGGATGTCGATGCCCGGGACGCCCGCAGCCGGACAGCGTTGCATGCAGCAGCTTTGGCTGACAGGAGCCGCTGTCTGCAAGCGCTTTGTGATGCCGGAGCCGATGTTAATGCTAGAGCAGCGGATATTGCTGGCGGAGAGGTATTGATAATAAACCAATCATAATCTTATATCACAATTAATAATAATACAAGTACAGAAGTATCACTAATAGTAATAATAAATTGTTTCAACAAACACCAATTACTAGCCCCAAACTAAGCGTTAGCTTGTGCAAAAGCGACTAAGATAACGGATAGACATACTTATATACGTTTATAAACATGACTAAGGTACAACTCTCATACTCACCACAGAAACATATGCCCCTTGCGGAATTCGAACTCGCAACTTCTGGTTTAGTAGTCCGGAGTGCGAACCACTACACCAGGACGGTCGTCTCACTCTGCAAAGTTAGATAAGTAAATAGCGACTCTTACAATATCACAATAAAGTGCAAATTGAGTTGAGGCGCGGCACACAAATACCCTACCGCTAATACACTATGTGCTATGTTTAGGCAGGCATGTGTATCTCCCCGCGTAGGTAGCAAAAACGTACCTAGGCGCGGCGACCCTTTGGAATGGGCTAATCAAGTTGGGTGTCGTGAGTGAGCAACGACGTACCTAGGCGCGGCGACCCTTTGGAATGGGCTAATCAAGTTGGGTGTCGTGAGCGAGCAACGAGATGCCCGCGCGTTTTATTCACCGGCGGCGCACGGCACTAAGTGTGATTACGTTGCTTGCTGGACGAGCATGAATAAAGTGCTAGAAAGGTGCGCTAGATGGCGTAAGTAGCTTCTTGTAGCAGTCAACCCTATCGCGTCGCATAATAGTACGACACTGAATACGTTTAGTGTATTATGATTCATATTCCAGAGTCATAAGAATGAAATTATCTTGCAATGGATTTCTGTAGGTGTCTAAACGAGATATGCTTGACTCTGAGGCGAACTAAATTACACCATATTGTTGACGACATTGAGTAGATATTTCTTTCATTGCAAAGTCAAACTTCTGTACGGAGTACTAGTACTTATTCTGTGGTTTAGGTTTTGGGTTTGTAGAGCATACCTACTACATCTTAGGTTCCGCGCAGATTGGCTACCGACCATAGCAACCGGCTAGCGACAAGCTGTTTACATTAAACACGTCTCGTTATGACGTCTTCAAAAAAGACCAAGAATTTTGCACTAGTGGATGGACTGCACGGTAGCTCAGTTGGTGAGAGCGTTGGCCCGGTTAGCCAAAGGTCGTGGGTTCAAATCCTACCTGTGTGCGAATTTTTGGTTTCTTATTTAAACTTAACACTGGGAGTGTTAAAAGTATTAAATAACTAATAAATTAATATTGTCCTCCAGACAGCTCTCCACATAGCTGCGGAGCGTGGGCACGTGGACAACATACGAGCGCTCCTACGCGCCGGCGCGGACCTAGCGGCCACCGACGCGGCCGGCGACTCGCCGCTTACCCTGGCTGAGAGGCACAACAGGCGACATGCGGCTAACGCGCTTAGAGAGCATAGAGGTTAGTCATAGTGCAACTAGTTGACAATAGAAACTAGGTAATAAGTTAAGCAACTAGTTGAACTACATAGAAGGCAACAGAGCAACTGAGAGGGCAGAATCTTGAAATTGACCTCCCTCGCTATGAATTGACAAAAAATGGCGCTTTTTAACTAACGGCCGACAGTACTCAGAGGTAAGAGGTAAGTGTTACTTTCACACTAGTTACGAAAGTCACTTTTCACCAATGCTTCAGTTAAATGACTGAATTAAAGCCCCTGAGCAGATCTCAGCTATGGAGAAACTTTATAACAAGTTAACAGAGCAATTGTCACTTATCGAACTAGTTAGGAAACTAATAATAAAACTAATTGGTTAAAATCCGACTAGTTAACCAATTAAGGTTAGGTTCTTCTAGCCTTATAATTTCGGCTACTTCTCTCCATATAATTAAGCATGAAAATTCACCGGCCACTGGGAAGTTAGGCATAATTAATAGAATCAGGCGTTACTTTGCGAAAATCCATTATTAGATGGGAAAAATAAAACACAATTATTTTGCTTTAAATTTGCTTTAAAAACACCAACGAAAAAGAAAAAAAGAGGTTTTTTGCACGTTGGTGTTGGTAACTAACAACTGCATTAGCTGTAGTGCATGCGTATTGAGGGAGGGAGGGCGGTGCATTCTGCATTTGCCTGAACTGGTACTCAATGCGGTTGCGGTTGGTGTGGTTTTGTTGCTTGCGCTAGCGTCTCTTAGCGGAAATTTAAAGCAAAATAGTTGTATTTTATTTTTCCCATCTAAGTTAGGCATAAAATTAGGAGCTCCGGTACTTGGATATTGTTCGGGCCTTTTACGCGCCGGCGCAGACTTAGCGGCCACCGACGCGGCCGGCGACTCGCCGCTTACCCTGGCCGAGAGGCACAACAGGCGACATGCGGCTAACGCGCTCAGGGAGCATAGAGGTTAGTCATTCAGCAACTAATTGACAATAGAAATAGAAGCTACTTAATAACATAAGTAAATCAACTAGTTGACAAACTACATAGAAGTTAACAGAGCAATTGGTGCTAACTAGTTAGCAAACTCACTGGTTGAAAACCGACTATTTAACCAACAAATTCACCAACTAAGATAAGGTTCTCCTAGCTGAATTGCAGCTACTTCTTTGCTTCGTATGATTGGTCAAGAAAATACATCGGACTACATCAACTATTCTCTTGGAAATCTCTTTGAAAAAAGAGATAGCGTTGGGACCCCACGAACCCAGTGTTTCGACTCCAAACGGTACAAAGTGGTACCGGGAGTCGATCTGCCTGTACTTTTTCTTTTTAAAGTTTTCGGCACTTGTCGCAGCCAAACCAGCATCACGGCTTGTCCCGGGCAGATGAGAGGCTGCAAGTGTGTCGACACCGGTAGCGTCCCACACAAGAGCCCGACCCATCCGCCAAGGAAAAAGTGACATCCCGTCTGGTCTCTTGCCATCAACACGCGCGATACCGTTCGGCTCGAGTAAAGCCGGCACGTTGACAGAGGCAAGAGACCGACGGATAGTGTCGTTGATGCTGGCATGACGCGAAAAGCGGCCTGTACTTTTAATACAGGAGAGTCCGTGATGTCCCAACGAGCTGACATCAGTACCACAAGGACATCTGTGTGGAAGGCAAACCTCAGCACCAACAGGCAGACCTATCGCAACTCGTAGAGTTTCTGAGTCCAAAAGGGTTCCTACGTTGGCCGAAGGATAGGCCTGAAGCCAGTATCCTGCTTCCTTGGTGGAAACTGCTTTTAGTTTTTGGCTAGATCCGCGTTGTCAGAGCTACTGCCCAGGCACGCCACTTCGAAGTTTGCAGTAGAAGGCTGCAGGATACTTGCAACGAGAGTGGACGTGCTGTAAGATGAGGATAGAAAGGCAGGTAAGGAGACACTGGAAATTTTGCGCGTCCCAATCCCACCAAAACGGATAGGAAGGGACGCTTGATCCCAAGACCGTTCCAATATGGTTTTTGTATCACATAACACGCTCAGAGAACATAGCGAGGTAAATTATTGAACAACTATTTTCGGAGTTCTTTCAAGACAGAAACAAGTTCTTTCGACTTCTGGCAGGCCTGTGTATCTCCCCGCGGAGGTAGCAAAAACGTACCTACGCGCGGCGCACCTACGTAGGTGCTAAAACAAGTTGCGTGTCGCTACCGGCCAGAGCCACGCTCGCGCGTTTTATTCACCGGCGGCCGCGCGGCTACGTTGCTGGCTGGACGAGAATGAATAAAGTACTAGAAAGAGGCGCTAGATGGCGTTAGAAGCTTCTCGTAGCAGTCAAACCTATCGCGTCGCGTGATATTACGTCACTGAATAGGTTTAGTGTATTATGAATCATATTCCAGAGCAATAAGTATAAAATTATCTTGCAATGGATTTTTGTAGGTGTCTACACGAAAATGTGCTTGACTCTGAGGCGAACTAAATTACGCCATATTGTTGACGTCATTGAGTATACATTTCTTTGAATACAATTGCTAAGTCATACTTCTGTACAAAGTACTAGTATTCTGTGCTTCTGGACCGGTCGTGGATAGTAACCAGCTTGTCGACTACTAGACTAACGAGGTAGTCAGCTACATGCATCCGAATATCCGATCTCTAATCATCAGTGATGTAGTCATGCAGTAAAATAGAACCAGTTTTGTAAAGTCCGTAAAATAAATAAAAATGCATTATTTAAATACGAAAAGCTACGGCTAAAAGACAGCGGGAAATATAATTTTGTTGCATTATTTGGCCAAAAAAAATTACATCTACAAAAAATTTGAACCCTAGCCGGGGTACGGAAAAAATAGGCAAAATATTATTATTTCAGTTATCAGGCAGGCAGTTTAGACTTACTGATACAACTGATAGCTGCCTGTGTCCAATGTTTTCATATTGTGTTGAGCGTGTTTAGCAGTGCGTCAAGTTAATTCTAGAATTAAAAGATATTTTGGGTGAAGACCATATCTTCCGGAAGCTCATTCCCAAGCTTTGACTACTCTATTGTTCAACATGAGTAGAATAAAGGCGTAAATATTTACATTTGATGGTGTTACACTAATATTTGCTAAGGTATTATTAGGGTTTTTCGTGCACTACCATTTGCTAAGGTATTAGAAAGAAAGAAAGAAAGAAAATACATTTATTATTTAAAAAAACAGACAACGTAAAGGGTATTATAAGGGTTTTTCTTACCAACCTTGTCTCACTCTGAATTTTTAGTGTCAAGCTACAAGTACACGTGAGTGGATTCAGTGGGGCTGTCATGCGCTGGCCGGTTTTTAAAGATTGATACTCACTCGCCGCGTTTCGCGTCGCTTTGTTTATACCTTATACATATACTGTCTTTACCATCGAGCACGTAACCTTTAGAGGCGAAGTAAGCGAAAGCGAAATTTTTCTCAGAAACTTATCTGTACTTGGCACTGATACGAAAAGTGTCAATTTAGGCATATATTTTAAATCGATATTATGAAATATGGGATATTTCGGTTGTGATCGTATATAACAATAATTTAAACAACACCTTTATTTTAAAATATGTAAAGAAATAAGTGAATTTCTTTAATACAATGCGTTGAAGAAAAAACAGAGACATAAATTTCCCAGGGATTTTGACGGAATTTTTCTGAAACAAAATTAATGTCGAGAGATCGCTCCCAGCGATAAGACCGCCTAATTGTACCTACCAATATGGTTTTTCTTTTATAATATGTTTGTAAAGTGTTTTTCTGGTTGCAATAAAGAGTATCTATTTATTTATTTATTTAAACTTTTTGCACACAGTTTATTGTTCAAATGGCGGACTTAACGCTAAAAGCATTCTCTACCAATCAACCATAGGTTGACATATCTATCTATCTAATGTCATTTTGCCTCTATAGGTTATGTGCTTCGTGGTCTTTACACAGTTAGTAGTCGGTTTCGTGATAGAAAGAGAGGCAAGCAACTGAAAGCGATAGTCAATTGACACTGCGCGGCCTCAATTGCACTTTTTTGTGTTGCAGCAAGAGTTAATTTAAATGTCCTAAATTAATTAATGTTTCTTTCTTTCGCTGACCTTTATTAACACCCGACGAAAAAAAGAGAGGGGTGTTATAAGTTTAACGAGTCTGTCTGTTGTATCGTACCTCCCAAACGGATGAATCGATTTTCGTTTAGTTTTTTGGACACGGTTTATTCAACAAAAACGCCCCGCTACCGCCAAGCCGCGGCCTTACCGCATTTTTTGCACACATGCAAAACTAGTTCCTTATTCCGTGACCGCAGACCAATACAAACGCATAACTAAAATGTAAATACATACAACGAATGGATCATTCTGTGTTTGCGTGGGTTTTGTGGTTTTAAAAGTGCCTTACACTAGAATTAAGTCCTTCAAATATTACACAATTCTTTATTAGGAGTAGGTACAAAGTTCTTTTTATTATATTTTATGTACGCTTACTAATACTAATAATATTATAAAGAGGAAAGATTTGTTTGTTTGTTTATTTGCATCGAATAGGCTCCGAAACTACTGGACCGAATCAAATGAAATTTGGCACAGAGATAGTTTGAGACACTGGGAAGGACAGACGCTACTTTTTGTCGCGATATAAAATCATCAGGGGGGTGAAATAGAGGATGAAAATTTGTATGGAAAATCCGACTTTTGGCGCGGGCGAAGTTGCGGGGAACAGCTAGTATTTTCTAAAAAGCAAAGATTTGATTGTTTGTATTGAATAGGCTCCGAAACTACAGGGCTGATTCAAATAAAATTTGGTACAGTGAGACCCTAGGATAGCCATAGGGTACTTTTTGTCACGATATAAAATCATCAGAAGGGTGAAATAACTGACATTTGGCGCGGGAAAAGTTGTGAAGAGCTGCTAGTGTATTCATATATTCTAAAAACTATGTAGGCATATTATAAACAGCAAAAAATTAATGATTTTTTCTCATTAAAACACAATTTTACGGATTTTTAATTAAAACCTGACGTTTCGAACACTTTACAGCGTTCGTGGTCACAGGGAGACTAAGGTATTATTTGTTAATTACAAGGTTTTGAAAAATTAAACTACCGTCACTCATTAATATTAATTTACGTTCCTATTTACGCAGAAAGAGCTAACCGTGTCTTGAGATCTTGCACTGCGAGGTGTTGTTTTTGTTTTAAATAAAATGTAAATAAATCGCGAAGTAATCCGTAAAATTGTTTTTTAATGAGAAAAAAGCATTAATTTTTTGCTGTTTATAAAACAAAAAAGGTTGAGCATAGTGTCTAATGTTGTCTAAATAATAGTACGGAACCCTTCGTGCGCGAGACCGACTCGCTCTTAGCCGGGTTTTTATATATTTTTACCAAGAGTTGTTACAACTTAAAACCTACGCTTTATCTCCTTAAACAAGACCTTGCAAGTTTCTTTTTATTTTTGCATGCTGCTTTCTTTCTATCTATGCAAATAAGTTGTTCTGACAATTGTACAACAATTGTGCAATTTCACCGTTTATGGCGGATAATTATCTCGATCGGCGCGCGCGCTCACCGGCTGTGACATGCGCTAGTGTTGTTACTGTTATTTTATCGATATCGTTATAGATTGGGTAGCACTCGCTAAAGTTATGGCATAGCAAGCACTTACAGAAATTCGTCGACTGACTAACGTCCTCCGTAGCTCAGTTAGTAAGAGTATTCGCCCGGATAGCGAAGGGACTTGGGTTCGAGTCCCACCGGATGACACAATCGATTAATTTTTGTGAGTGAAATTTAATATGATTTCGTAAAAACTTGCAAAATAATTGCTTAAGTTATAAATATATATATAAATATATAAATTACATGCTAACTTCGCAGCATATATTACTAAGCTTGAGACGTGCTGGTGTAGTAACCCGCATAAAATTGACAATTGAAGGCCTATGTTCTGATGTGGAGTCGTTTATAATTATGTAGCATCTAATGCTAGCGTGTCAATGGCGATTGGATAGATAGATACTCTTTGTTGCAACCAGAAATATATTACAAAAATACAATTAAAATAAAAACAAAAAAATTGTAGGTACACAATGTAGGCGGCACTGGGAGCGATCTCTTGCAGACAACCTTTGGGTATAGGAGAACACTGGTGATAAGAAAAGGGAGGATTTAGGTTAAAAATAATTAAATTTTAAAACAAGAAGCTGATTAACCATTTTTATTTTTATGATATTGACTTTGACCAATACTTGGCTACTTACACGTATTATTATGGTAATGTAATGATGACTGAGTAGCGGTTTCAAAAAGAGATTCCCATCCATTGATTAATTTGACGACCGTCTTGGTGTAGTGGTCCGCGCTCCGGACTACAAAAACAGAGGTTGCGGGTTCGAATCCCGCAAGGGGCAAATGTTTGTGTGATTAGCACTAGCATTTGTACTTAAGTCATGGATGTATAAACGTATATAAGTATGTCTATCCGTTATCCTAGTCGCCATAGCACAAGGTCACGCTTAGTTTGGGGCTAGGTAAATGGTGTGTTTGTTGAAACAATTTATTTATTTTAATTTGTGACTAGTTGCGTGCATAGGCTGCACGTTTCTCATACTCTCTTGTTTCGTATATGTATAAAATGATAATATATCGACTATCGATACCTCAAAACTTTGAGGCTCTAATCCCTACCTAATTCCCATTAGTTAGTGTGACACGAGCCGCGGGCGAGCACGTGTCGCGTTACGTGAAATAATAAGCGCGAATCACATCGTTTGCGATCGTTTTGTGGAAGCAATTTGATGTGACAAAAATAGCTGTGTAAAAATAGTGGCTTCCAAAAATTGTTTACTTTTAGTGAGTGCTAAGTATAGTTATTATTAGACAAAACAACTAATAAAAACTATCAAGGATTTCTTAAGACTTAACTAACAACTAAAACAAGTAAAAATATCAAAATAAAAGTCATAGACAAAGTACGTAAACTTATAAAAAAAAGATTTAATGTCTGTCGCCAACAGTTATAGTTTAAATTAACCTGAGAATTGCAAATACTATTATTGCCAAACATGAGTGCAAAATTCAAAAACTAAGTTTTTGATATCTAATTGAAAATGTGGATTAAAAAACATATGTTTGATGATAATGTCATCCTTAATAGGTGGTTTTTGTGTCCGTGTTTTGCGTATTCTAAAAATAAAATCAATAACACTAATGCAAAAATATCCTTTTATCTTAATTATTCCAAAAAAGATACATATCAGCCAAAACAAACTAGATACTTAACTTTTAAAATAAATGTGTCTCAAAATTAATAATAATAATAATAAATTGTTTCAACAAACACACCAATTACCTAGCCCCAAACTAAGCGTGAGCTTGTGCTATGGTGACTAAATAATAATAAGAATAAATGCATATTATACTCTATTAGTAGAACGGGTCGTAAAACGCCCCATATGAATTAAAAAGCTTTTAACGCTAAGTAGCGGATGTATATTTTTTGTTCTTTACATTACTATATTAATACATTTAATAAACATGAGGTTTGGGCGTGACGTGAGTTTAATAAAGCTAAGCAATACATTTACCAATGGCAAAAACATTTTTTGTATGTTTGTGGCACTACTGAATTTACAATTCAGAGGAAATCGAAGCCAAGTAAATATCATCTGACAAAACGAAGTTGGTATTATTGGTTTAGTGTTCGCAATTTCAGCACTAAACATTGTTTATTAACACATTGAGCGCCATGGTGGTCACCGGTGACCCCCAAACAATATAATTCTATTGTGTCTAGTTCCGTGGCAGTCAAAGGCTTAAGATCCATTAAAAATATATCTTAGAAAAGATAGTGTACACTTAATATACATCCCGTTAAAAACCCTAATGGATCCAAACTAGGTTGATTTTAGTATATCTACTTGCTTTTATTTAAGAAATCATACAATTAATTTAAAACGGGCACTCTTTGTCAGTCTGGTTTCAATTTTGGCGATTTAATTCAATATAAATGTTATTAAATCTAAGTGCATGGCCAATTCCTCGCTTTGGCTCAAAGCTGTTAGTGGGATGCGGTTTTTCTATACTAATATTATAAAAAGGAAAGATTTGTTTGTTTGTTTATTTGCACCCAATAGGCTCCGAAACTACTGGACCGAATCAAATGAAATTTGGCACAGAGATAGTTTGAGACACTGGGAAGGACATAGGCTACTTTTTGTCGCAATATAAAATCATTAGGGGGGTAAAATGGAGGATGAAAATGTGTATGGAAAATCCGACTTTTGGCGCGGGCGAAGTCGCGGGGAACTGCTAGTGTATAAATAAAGAAATCAAAATTAGCCTTTGAAGTTGGCATGCTTGTGTCATCCTGTATGTATTTCAAATTGACGCCCTTTGTGGTTCTGTGCCTCGCACATCGATTTAATATTATAATAATAATAATAATGCATTTATTCCATCAAGTTACATGACTCATTATTTGTTAGTTATAAAGGGCTTAAACTATGTTAGTAAATTTTCATTTTATTAATTTTAATTATTTATTTGTGTGCACAACTCCTGCGGAGGTTGTGCAACAGTAATTGATAAAGCGGCAGTCCAGTCTACTCGCTATCATAGACAGGATGCTGTTGGGGCTGCCCCGAACCCTGCGCACCAGGGAGGCGCATCTCTACCGCACGGTCGCGTAGAAGCAATCTACTCGCGCCTCTGCAAACATCCCCGATGCGCTGCAGTATCTGGGCAACCCCATCAGCACCCTGAATGCGTTGTTGAATTGTACTCGCAGAGCGCCATACGACGCACGCGAACAATTGGCCCACAGGCTACACGTGTAAAGGTTAGTGCAATAGGCTCTGAATAGAGTAACCTTCACTTCTGTGGAGCAACGTGAGAACCTGCGAGCCACCATGTTCGCCCTTACCGACAGCGCTCTGCGTTCCCTTTCAACATCATCAGCGTCTTTAAGATCAGGAGTTAATAGATGACCTAAGTATTTAAATTTATTAACCCGCTGTATCGCGCATCCATTAAGATACACGTTCGGTAGCAAAGTAGGCCTCCTGCATCCCTCCCCAAAGACCATCACCTGGCTCTTTTGCACGTTGTATGCCAAACCATGGGACTTCGCGTATGTCTCACATATAGCCATGAGCTTCCTAAGTCCACATACGGAAGCACTCAGCAACACCATATCGTCTGCGTAGCTTATATTATTTACACAGATGCCATCAATGTTAAAGGTGTCGCCATGTCATAGCTCCTGGGTTCCATCCACTGCAATATAGAAATCTTATTTTTTGTACTGTCTGGGGTCTGGGTGCTGATACCACGATTGTTCCTTATTTCTATAATACGCGTACTTAAGCTACTTAGTTTGGAATTAAAGCAAAATGTGATGTTGTCCACTATTTATTTTTATTTATACATATAACTAGTCAATAGAATCAGGACATCAGGAACCAATATTATTTTAATCAATGTAGTATCATCTCTCTGAACAATGATCGGGTACTCCTTCCAAACCATTGTTCTTCAGCCAGGATACCTTCCTACGTCCGACACTTCTCTTGCCTTGAATCTTTCCCTATAATTTAATTGCAAACATTCATATTTCGGGTTGCGCATAATGTGGCATTGGTGGAATTGTAATGTGGCAATGTGGCATTGTTAAGAACCGCGGTATCAAGGGTGCAAGTTGCTGTGATGGTCGCCGAACTTCGACAGAAGATGGCACTTTAAAAACTTCTTCTTCATATGGATTCTTGAAGGCATACCAAAGCAGCATGACTCCAAAACGTCTAGCCCCGACCACTTATAACAATTTACGAGCGAGCGATACAGGACGACTATAGTTACCTATACTTGAGTAACTTTAGTGCATCAATTAGTACGATTGCTGCAATTGACCCACGGACGACCTCCGGTCTGGCTCAACTCATACTAACTGGGTACTAATAGAACACATTTATCCGTAAAGCACTCATACCATCATATTTATAGCATCCTCAAGAGGATCCTGCTTAGGATCCTATTGATCCTAACTAGACTATGTAAGTGGCCTGTCCTAAATTGAATAAATTATTTTTGACTTTGAATTAATTAGAATCCATTAAAACACAATTTTACGGATTACTTCGCGATTTATTAACATTTTATTTGAAACCTGACGTTTCGAACACTTTACAGCGTTCGTGGTCACAGGGAGACTAAGGTATTATTTGTCAATTACAAAGTTTTGAAAAATAAACTACCGTCACAAATTAATATTAATTTACGTTCCTATTTGACGACCGTCTTGGTGTAGTGGTTCGCGCCACGGACTTCTAAACCAGGCGGTTGCGGGTTCGAATTCCGCAAGGGGCAAATGTTTGTGTGATGAGCACGAGCATTTGTACCTAAGTCATGGATGTTTATAAAAGTATTTAAGTATGTCTATCCGTTATCCTAGTCACCATAGCACAAGCTCACGCTTAGTATGAGGCTAGGTAATTGGTGTGTTTGTTGGAACAATTTATTTATTTAATTTATTTATTTACGCAGAAAGAGCTAACCGTGTCTTGAGATCTTGCACTGCGAGGTGTTGTTTTGGTTTTTTCTAGAATAGGATCCCATGCCGGTGGACTTTCGAACCATCTTCTCTATTGAAATTTGGATGTTTTCTTGTTTCAATGGCTTCACGTAGCATTTGAGGAATAAAACGCCGTTCTTTAGCAAGTATTTTTGGTTGGTGGTAAGGCATGTTCACACACTGCAGATTTCGTGTTCCGTCTATGTTTAACGTCAGCTATATGTTCTTTTATCCGCACGCCTATACTTCGCTTTGTTTGCCCGATGTAGGAGAGGCCACAGTCACACTCCAGTCTGTACACCCCTGCATCTTGAAGAGGTATGTTGCACTTGACAGGTGGTAGGAATTGGTTAATCTTCTTTTGCGGCTTGAAGTAAGTATTGATTGAACCACACTGAAAAAAATGTCTGGTACATGAAACTAGAATCTCGTTTTCCCTAAGATATTGTCTTGTCCTATATGTGACGACAAAACACTTTGTCAACATTACTATCTTAATCTAGTTAAATCGAATTGGTAAACATAACAGAACATACCGTTATGTGTACAGCGTGTCATGTTCACCTTGTTACGCTTAATAAATAGATGATTATTACAAAACTACATTATCGTTGTGTTTACAATACGTGTCGTAGTATGTACAAGCCACATTTTAGTTTAAATGTGATTAGTAAACCTAAATGTTTTTTCTGTTTATGTAACTAACTTAAATTGTTAACACAACATTAAGTATTGTAATTATTGCAATCGTTCTTGTAGTGGGGAATGTTCAGGGTGTAACAAAATGCATTCAATATACTTAGAGGAATCATTTTAGCCAATAAAACTGCACAATTCCCAAGGAAAATGGGTCGATATCTGAGACCTGTCCCTTTTGGAAAGTTGTACAGTATTATGAGCTAAATAATCCCTCTAAGTAATATTGCAGCATTTTTGTTACGCCCTAAGTATTTAAGTATTATTGAAAAATAAAAGTAAAAGAAAAATTAACTTTTTATAAATTTTTAATGTTGGATATTTTCTTCTTTTTCACTAAAGGTGGGCCAAGAAGCAATGGCAATATTAAGAACGCAGTAGTATTTTCAACTTCCTCAGCTTTTCTTGAATCTGGAAAGGAAATAATATTCTTTAAATTGTGCAACTTAACATCTTAATACAAAAAATAGTCAGCTGACCGACTGAGCAAGAGAGGTCTTTAGGTGGATAGGTAGGCAGATAAGTATGTCTATATGTAGGTAGGTTGGTAGATAGTTAGAAAATAAAGAAATAATCTAGGCAGAAGAAGTCGCAGTCAAAACCTAGAAAATATAGTATGCAAATAGCAATTATACCAAAATCCCTAGGAGCTAGATGACCTAGTGCGTACGCTCTAGTATGTATGTATATGCTATGTAAGCCCTTACGCGTGTTAAGGAACCCCGGGCGGCGTAGTATATAGGAATGCTACTTTAGTACGTCCCCCGAGGGCGGCGATGAATTAGGATTCCTACACCTTTTGTAACGATAAACCCGCGGAATGCTACTCCAATACGTCTCCGCTGGGTGACGTACTGCAGTAGGGTTCTTAGGTTATTTTGCGTTTAGGACTCTTAGGATTATAACCTATGTACTTAGGTACCTATTTATTATTTAATTTCAATTCGGTATGTGTACTTACATGCAAAAATATCGATGTAGGCCTCTAGACCCCAGGTTGTGTTGTAAGTAGTTTATTTATTTCCTCATCCATAATTAGGAATCAACAAGTTTTGCTTCGGGAAAGGTCAACTGGCAAAATGTCACTTTACAGCACAAACTAATAATATACGAATGGCGAACACGAATAACATTATTGTGTACGTAATGAACGAATGAATCCTAACTAATTAAAAAAATCACGCCGCGCAGAATTACTATTGTCATGTCGTTGCGGGACGCGTTGTTTGCGCAAAAGACGCGAATGAGCGAGTAGCGGCGCGGGAGGTAACCCGCCCTCTTCCCCGCGCGGTGCCCCTTCGTGGTCCGTCGTAACAAATTTAACATTGTTAACAGAGTTAACATTACAATACAACCATAATACAACAAACCTCATTGTAATGAGTACAGACTTCCAGTATGCATAACTATGGCATCATTAATGCTTACTACGCAAAGGTTAACACTAAAATATGTATTTTAACTAGATTAAAAAAGTAAATAATACTAATCGCTTAGTACATTCTGCAAAAAATATATTTCACACAAATCGTTTTTTGTTGGAATTACTATTTTTTGAACAACTAAACGTTCTTGTAATATTGTAGAAGAAAACTTTTTTCAGTGCACGCTTCAAGATATTCCCAATCTTGTCAGTGTCTCCCTTCATGTATGGTAGTACTGCAGGTTGGCGTTCAACTGTCGTAGGCTTGGCACGGGGTCTGCAACGACGTGGTACTGGAAGCTGGTTGTCCCGTAGTACCTTTCTTACATGCTGAAGCTCAGCAGCCAGGTGTCGGTCGTCACAGATGCCCCTCGCTCTCTGAAACAAAGTTTTGCCCACGGTAGCTAACTGTGAAGGATGATGGTGAGACGCACCATTGAAATATTTATCGGTATGGGTGGCTTTTCTAAAGACTGTGTGACTAAGGGTATGATCCGAATTCCTAGTTAGTAAAATATCTAAGAAAGCTAGTTTACTGTCTGCCTCAATTCCCATAGTAAATTTGATTTTTGGATGTATTGAATTAAGATGATTAAGTAAAGCAGAAACACTATTGGTGGGTAAAATTGTAAAAGTGTCATCTACGTACCGCTCATAAAACCTTGGTGATATAGGTGATGTGCTCAGAGCTCGATCCTCAAAATCCTCCATGAATATATCAGCAACAACTGGAGAGATACCGGAGAGCCCATTGCTACACCATCGGTTTGCAGATAGAACTCATTATCCCACAGTAAATAGCCAGATGTAAGACAATGTTCCAATAGTTCTGCATGTTCTATTGGCATATCATTATCCCACAGTAAATAGCCAGATGTAAGGCAATGTTCCAATAGTTCTGCATATTCTATTGGCATATCGAGTTCAACCAACTTCCTTTTGGTGATTTCAATGCAGTCCTGTACTAGTAAACTTGTGAATAGGGACTGTACATTAAAACTAACCATAGTTTCATCATCTGCTAATTGTAAGTTCTTGATTTCGCTGATGAAATGGTAGGAATCCTTCACATACGCTGTTGTTCCTCCCCGTAGCTTTGATAGTGTTTTAGCTAAATGCTGAGCCAATCTGTAGGTTGGGGTATCAATTTGACTCGCAATGGGACGTAGCGGGGTATTAGTCTTATGATTTTTTGGCAACCCATACAATTTCGGTGGTTTTGCACACGTAGGTACTAACTGTTGAACATCTAGACTTAAACTGTCACTGTGTTTTCGTACTAAGTCGCTGGTTTTCTTCAGGGTTTTGTTTGTTTGATCTACTTTCACGCGTTTGTAGGTAGATTCGTCCGACAGCAACTGCGACATTTTAAGTTTGTAGTCCGATGTATCCATCCGACCGTAGCGTTACCTTTATCTGCGCGCACGATTGTTAGATCTGGTCTAGATTTTAGGCTTTTTAAGGCTAGATATTGTTCACGAGAAAGATTCGACTTCGGGACTTTGCAATGTCGGAGGACAGACGATATGTCTTGTCGTAATGCTTCCGCGTCCTCTTTCTTTATGTTATTCTTTACTAAGCAATCTTCTACGCTGCAAATAATTTTACGGTAAATAAATCGCGAAGTAATCCGTAAAATTGTATTTTAA
The DNA here is from genome assembly GCA_949316185.1 of Pyrausta nigrata. Taxonomy (NCBI): domain Eukaryota; kingdom Metazoa; phylum Arthropoda; class Insecta; order Lepidoptera; family Crambidae; genus Pyrausta; species Pyrausta nigrata. The sequence continues at coordinate 9,650,244 of OX438963.1, read as the reverse complement.
TGAGTTCAACAATTCGCGTAAACGTAAGAAATTAATTAGAATCCTTTTTAAGACTAGGATCCTATACTAGGAAGTAGATACCAATCAGATCTCGTATCGTAGTTTATTCAGGATCCGATTGGTTCCTACCTTCTTGTTAGGATCCTACATAGGATCCTAACTAGACTATTTAAAGCATATTAACTAGGAAGGTAGGAACCAATCGGATCGGATCCGGATCTAGTTATGTAAGTAGTTGTAGTTGCTATAAATAGAAAGGTGTAATAATGTCCTCCTAGCCGATTTCGACTACGGCGGCCTATCTAAACAGAGATTAGCCAACTGCGCAGGACATATTATAGTGCACAAGTGTGTGCGCAATACACAGGTGCACTCTCTTTTTCTTCACTCTCATAATTCGGTGAGACGGCAGTCCGACATGACCGTAGAGAGATCAGGCGCAGGACCAAGGCTTAACGTGCTTTCCGAGGCCCAGGGGTGTTAACACCACCATCTTCCTGACTGCAGAGCTGTGTCTGAGTAATTTCAAGACAGAAAAACCCAAACACTCTCGGCAACAAGTTTATTTTATTACTACTTAATTAACACGAAGTTTAACCCTATCATATTTTATTAAAATTGGAACACACTGTGCCCACATGTTTAGAGTTATAGTCTACGTCAATAAGCTGCTTTATTTGTGTAAATTACTGACTGAAACTTGTTTTGGGAGCCATTTATAAATAAATTAAATCAATTTAATAAATAGGACAACTTAAGATTCGTAGACTATTTATTAGGCGAATACTTATAGCCTATATATAGAAGTAGAAGAATATATAGAATTTTAGTCGGGTTTTCTTGACTGCCATTAATTTGAATTACTTCCAAAATCGTTTGTTGGTATTTTAACAGAATCTAGTCACTTTATTTATCTCGGATCAAGAGGCCAAGTCGTAAAAGGACAGCTGATAGGTTCATTATCACATTATCAACTTTTACAAGCGCAGGTCAGATGGGTTACGTCACAGCTGAGAAGGAATATGACGTGTTTTGATATAGACTTGTTGCTAACAAGCAAAATCAAAAGACAAGCATCAAAAAACATTAGGAAGCATCGTCAGTCATCACAACAAAACCAAATGTCCTAATTTAGGTCTGTATGTGGGCACTACACCTTACCTGAACCTGATTAGGCACAGTCAGAATCAAAAGTAGCTAAACATTTTATTACTTTGTCTAATTGAGAATCTTTACCGTGACGGTGTAGTGTAGCTATAACACTTTCAATTTCTACCGTTACGATGTAGTCATTACTTATTACACTTTCAGAATGTTTGGTTACTTTTGATGTTGGCCGTACGTACAGGCAATGTAGTGGAAACAGACCTATGAATGCTTAATAAAAAGTAGTATATCGTCTCTTAGAAAAATTCTTTCTTGAGTCAATTGGTCCTAAACTCCTAAGTTAATCCTATTCACTGACTAGTGAATAGTGCTATATATACTTATATTATAAAGAGGAAAGATTAAATAATAAATATAAATAAATAAAAACATTATTTCTTCACAAAATGTAAGTATTACAAACATAAACAGTACTTTACATTTTAAAAAAGTTTACTTTGTGTAAAGGCTAGTGCTTGTTATAGATTGAAACAATCTGTAGTACAAGACACCAGGCCTCCACCTCCTAGACCAAAGTTCCTTAATACATTATCATTATCAATGTTTTAATACCACAGAATAAATAATAGGTAATACACAAGTCGTTCTAATTAAACATTGACTTTATTTTGTCCCAATGGGACAGCGGTAAATAAGTAATAGGTACAAGGAAAGAGCAACAATTAAATATCTAGGTTAAATTATTTTGAACTAAAGTAAAATATGTATATTAAATATGTCTGAGGGGAGTAAGCATATTATGTGTAAAAGTGTTATAATGGTATGTGTATGTTTTACTATTTATGATCCAATTACTATTTGAATCTGAAATATTGTTTAGTTACATCCAAAATTTACAATATTAGCATTAAGTATAACATTCGAACAAGAAAAAAAAATTGTATGAAGAGGGTAATCATAGACAGATTTTGATTGTTTGTTTGTTTGTATTGCATAGGCTCCGAAACTGCTGGACCGATTCAAATAAAATTTGGTACAGAAATAGTTTGAGACCCTGGGAAGGACAAAGGCTAGATTTTGTTGCGATATAAAATCATCAAGGGGGTTAAAGTGGGGAATGATTTTAATGAAACCTGCTCTGCTTAATATCCAACTTAGCATATTCATTTCTGTGACTTGGATGGCATGGATGGACTTCCTTTTGGGTTACTGCCCATGTCAGGCCTGTGTAACTCCCCGCGTAGGTAGCAAAAACGTACCTACGCGCGGCGACCCGTTGTCATGGCCTAAACAAGTTGGGTGTCGCTAGCCGGTAGCGACACGCTCGCGCGTTTTATTCACCGCCGCGTGCGCGGCACTAGGTTCCTGGTTGCACGAGCGCGAATAAAGTCCTAGAAAGATGCGCTAGATGGCGTAAGTAGCCTCTTGTGGCAGTCAACCCTGTCGCGTCACATGATAGTACTTCACTGAATAGGTTTAGTGTATTATGAATATATGGATCATATTCCAGAGTTATAAGAATGAAATTATCTTGAAATGTATTTCTGTAGGTGTCTACACGAAAATGTGCTTGAGTCTGAGAGGAACTGAATTACACCATATCGTTGACAAAATTGAGTAGATATTTCTTTGAATTTCATTGCAAAGTCATACTTCTGTACGGAGTACTAGTACTTATTCTGTGCCCATGTCTCGCTGCCATATATTAGGACTGGTTTAGAATATGTCCGACTAAAAAAAACATTATTAATGTGTTTAGAAGGATAATCCTATTGCCCCAAACGTTATGTAAAGAAAGGTCCATCACGCCGGCCGCGTCTGACCTTGCGCCTAAAACTGGATTAGTGAGATTCGTATGACAACCAATGAAGCCTCGTGTTTAGCATTGACCTCGAAAATTAATAAAGTCCTCCTAGCCGTTTTTCGACTACAGCGGCTAATCTCTGTTGAGAGAAGAACTACCCGGGAAAAATTATAGTGTACAAGTGTGTGTGCAATACACAGGTGCAATCTTTGTTCCTTCACTCTCTTAATTCGGTAAGACGGCAGTCCGTCATTACCTCAAAAATTATCTACAATATCGATAGGCCTATCGATAGTATCGATAGATCCGTTAGTAATAATGTCCTCCTAGCCGAATTTCGGCTACAGCGGCCTGCCTCAAAGGAGATTAGCCAACTGCGCGAGAGATATTATAGTGCACAAGTGTGTGCGCAATACACAAGTGCACTCTCTGTTCCTTCACTCTCATGATTCGGTGAGACGGCAGTCCGACATGACCGTAGAGAGATCAGGCGCAGGACCAACGCCTTAACGTGCTTTACGAGGCACGGGGGTGTTAACACCACCAACTTCCTGAATCCGAAGCTGTGTCTGAGTTATTTCAAGCCAGAAAAACCCAAACACTCGGCCCGACCTGGGATTCGAACCCGGGACCTCGTGGATAGTACCCAGCGTGCTGACCACTAGACCAACGAGGCAGGCGAAGCTCCGTTAGTACGAGTATACTTGCTATCGACACACAGCAATACCTACTATCAATAGTATTGCAGCTCAATATTGAAATAACAATTATTAATAATTATTATTAAAAGCGATAGTATCGATCTAACTAGTCGATAGTCTATCGAACTGTCGATCTTCTTCTTCACAGTCGTATACCTCATGACTGAGGGTCGTGATCATTAAGTGGAATGACACAACGACTTTCTTGCCAATTTTAATGGTGTGGTTTGCCATTGCCTTCTCCATTTCACACACTAGCTAACTTGTGTGCAGGTTTCCTCACGATCGCGATTTTTCCTTCACTGTTAGGTAGCGACATCTTTGAAAAAGGCTGTACTAATTTTTTTATACAAACTAATTCAAATCAAATCAAAATTGTTTATTTGTGATTCACCGGCATATACCTACAGATGTTAAAACTTATATTATGGTAGCGCTCTGCGATCTGCCATTTGGCGTACAAATATCTCAATCCTAAGCATTTGGTTCCTTTAATAAATTACACACATTACAATGCAACCTAAATAAATTACAATTATTTATTATTAATTCATTAAGAGCTGGCGTCAGGATTTGGGCTCGAGCCTTCCGACTCCGTGTGGACATAGGGATCGTGCAATAAGAACGATAAATTTCACTTGAACAGAGTTTATTACCTACTAGGAAAACAGAATTAAAACTTAGTAATTTAGGAAAATCTAGGCACTATACGAAACGTGGGACAGTTCCGTGCGATGTCTTCTCTCCTCGATCGAAAGTGAGTCCAGTCGGGTCCGCCGGTATCGCCACGACTCTGTCGAAGCGCGCCAAACCGTAGTTGCGTGGCCTACGCCGCTAGGGGGCGCGCTTGCGTTCCGTTTAGTGTTAGTTTTCATGCCCGGCTACGACATATATGTAGTCAAGCTAGTGCTAAATCTTACATATCGCTGTTTGTGTTGTATGGAGCGGGCTAATAGCGCCATCTAGCCTGTAGGAGCCGAGTTAGGGCATCGCGCTTTGAAGTTGCTTGCCAGTGTCAGGCCTGTGTATCTCCCCGCGTAGGTAGCAAAAACGTACCTACGCGCGGCGACCCTTACTTAGGGGCTAAAACAAGTTGCGTGTCGCTACCGGCCAGCGACACGCTCGCGCGTTTTATTCACCGGCCGCGCGGCTACGTTGCTGGCTGGACGAGAGTAAATAAAGTACTAGAAAGAGGCGCTAAATGGCGTTAGAAGCTTCTCGTAGCAGTCAACCCTATCGCGTCGCGTGATATTACGCCACTGAATAGCTTTAGTGTATTATGAATCATATTCCAGAGCAATAAGTATGAAATTATCTTGCAATGAATTTTTTAAAGGTGTCTACACGAAAATGTGCTTGACTCTGAGGCGAACTAAATTACGCCATATTGTTGACGACATTGAGTAGACATTTCTTTGAATACAATTGCTAAGTCATACTTCTGTACGAAGTACTAGTACTTATTCTGTGCCAGTGTGGGCGACAGTGGTAAGGCAAAAGGATCTAGCAGATGAGTGTCAATTGTAGCGCCCACCGATCACCTTCGTTTGCGAAGAACTTAACGGGCGTGGCGCGCGACAGCCACCGGTGGCGGTGATCTGCCGCCCATCAGCGCAAAGCCTAAGTGCGGTTCTGCACTGCGCCCGGTCCGAATCCGATCCGAGTCCGTCAAAATATGTCATTTGATTTAAAAAGAACCAGTGCAGGCAGTTCGACTTCCGGTACCACTTTGTACCGTTTGGAGACGAAACACTGGGTTCGTGGGGTCCCAACGCTATCTCTTTTTTCAAAGAGATTTCCAAGAGGCTAGTTGACATCAGTGGTGACCTAAGAGCTGGCAGCTACCTTGCTCAGCGTATAAGCATCGCTATCCAGCGCGGTAATGCTGCCAGCATCCTGGGAACCTTACCACAAGGACCCTTTTTATAATTTTTGTTTTTGTATTGTATTAAATAACTTATCTTAATTTTTATTAATAAGTTGTATATATATTACTAATGTACATTTATATTGTTCTAATTAAATTATTTGATTTTAAGTATGGAAAACTGGACCGTGAATGACGGACATAGTGCGTGAACTGTCATACAAATAGTTCTACGACTACGTCGGACCGAATGTTGACGGACTCGGATCGGATTCGGACCGGACGCAGTGCGGAACCGCTCTAAGTCTTCGTTCTCGGATCGGTATACCTCAAGCATAAAACCATCGAGCACGTAACCTATAGAGGCGAAGTAAGCGCGATTTTTCTCCGTAACTTATCAGTGCTTGGCACTGACACGAAAAGTGTCAGTTTAAGCATATATTTTCAAAACGATATTATGAAATATGAGATATTTCGGTTGTGACTGTATACACGATGTTAGTTTGCATCCTTGCCATATTTACAGAGGTAACTATATTACAGACACTGAACTCAAATCATTAAAAAAATTGTGACTTAAAAGTTTGATTTTTAATCTTAATTATTTAATTTTATCGACAATCTGTTACGCACACCATTAACTATCGTAGCGTATACACATCACTGTTGGCTGTTCATCGGCACAAAAGAGCTGCGGCGATTGCGCTCTCTTTCTAACGTCATAAACGCCGCCCCTTCTTCTTTTTTTTTCTCTTCTTTTTTTTCCCTTCCTTTATCTCTGTGAATATGGCAAGGATGCAAAGTAACACCGTGTATAACAATCTTATAAACAGCACCTTTATTTTAAAATATGAAAAAAAATAAGTGATTTTCTTTACAGTTTGTTAAAGAAATTCACTTATTTTTACGAAATTAAATCAAATTTCACTTACAAAAATTAATCGACTGTGTCATCCGGTGGGACTCGAACCCACGTCCCTTCGCTATCCGGGCGAGTGCTCTTACCAACTAAGCTACGGAGGACGTTAGTCAGTCGACGAATTTTTGCAAGTGCTTGCTACGCCAGTGAGTTCACTTATTTTTTTTGAAGAAAAAACAGAGGCATTAATTTCCAAGGAATTTCGTCGAATTTTTTTTGAAAAGAAATTAATGACAATTCGCGTCTATAGGTTATGTGCTCGTTGCGTAAAACAGTAGGCGCCCTAAAATAAACTGAGGTAGGAACCCCTGATCCTGCAAGCCGCTTGCCAATTCGCCGATGCGTAATCCGTCGTACGGCTTCTGATGCGTCGCGAAAATAGCGATAAAGATATCCTACAAGACATCTTCTATTAGGCAATTTAATTAATTGAATCGATCGATAGGTACACGACTAACAGTTTACTTCCTTTATACTACTAATGTCGTAACTCATTTTGGAGAGTCAGAGTCAGGATAGCAAAAGTTCGTGGGTTCTGATCCTACATAAGTGGTTAAAAAAATATTTTTAACCACTTATAAAGTTATAAAAATAATTATAAGCTAAGCTGATTTCATCTTAACTGATGGTTAAATATTTGTAAAAATATTTCCATCGGATACATGCGGGTACATTCCCCAAGTATTGATGTAATCGAACGCTGGCTCACTGGCGCAGCAAGCACTTACAAAAATTCGTCGGCTGACTAATGTCCTCCGTAGCTTAGTTGGTAAGAGCACTCGCCCGGATAGCGAAGGGAGGGGTTCGAGTCCTACCTAATGACACAATCGATTAATTTTTGTGAGCGAAATTCAATTTGACTTCGTAAAAACTTGCAAAATAATTGCTAAAGTTATAAAAATAATTATAAAAATATATTGTTGTTTTCTTCTTGGGTTAAACAGTCAAGTAATTTGTTATCATGTATATTTTTATGGACATATTGAAGTTAGTAGAAGACGACAAGTAGGGATTGTTAGTTTATTCAATTTGTCAATGTGCATGTGCGTGCGCTAAATTATTGTTTTTTAAGTGATATGCAAGTTTGTTTCTGGTGATCATTTTTTCAAGTGCAATAATATAATTAGATTGCAAAGTGAATGCTTATCACTTAAAAAACAATAATTTATCGTATTTGCAAGCTTCATCTTTCGATTGTAAAATACTTGCAACAGTATTTCTTTCGAGTGTTAAGGGTGTAATCCCAATAATTGATGAAAGCAACGCGGCATTACAGCCTTAAGAAGCACTTGAAAATTTCGACAGGCTCTGCCAACGCCAGGGTGGCCGAGAGGTTAGGCAATCGCCTGGTATGCGAGGAACGCGGGTTCGATTCCCGCCTCTGGTGGTCATTTTTTCAAGTGCAATAATACGAGTATATTTAGTGTGCATGTGCTTCTTGATACGTTGTTAATAAATGTAACATTTTATTCGCGGTGATCCCCGGTCACCTTTAGTTCTACCTTTTAAAGTTTAATTGGTATAACTTTGCCTAATCTTCCATTAGTTCGCACATAAGTGCATATATCCCTGTCGCGTGCTAAGCAGGGCGTGTCGTATTCGTATGCAACCAACGGGTAGTGGACACAGCGCAGTTAGGGTCAGTATACTTAGTCTTTAAAAATATATTTTTTTAAGCGTCCCTCTGTCTGGCTGTCGGCGAAGACCCATTTTGTCTGTAACGCGTGAAGGTATCAAGTTGAAACTAACATCAAATACCTATGTCTGCGTTCCCTTGCTTGAAGTTATAAAATTCAATATTCAAAGTCAACGTAATCATAAATAATAAAATATGAGCCTTATTTTCGAGCACTTCGCAGGGGAATCAATGTCTTTAGATTCTAGGCATAGACCTAAAATCATGTTGACAAGGTCTTAAAAAATTGAAAAATGGTTGATTTGTTGCTCCATTACAGGAATCGTCAAATAGATAACTCTTTTATGCACACCATAAAAGTAACAACAATACAATTTACACAGAAATATGTTCAAAGTAGGCGGTCTTATCCCTAAGAGCGATCTCTTTCAGATATCCTTTGGTCAACCGTCAGTGCGTGAGTTCGACTTGCACTTGTATGGTTTTTAGTCCCTTTAGCCGAAAATTGCTGCCGAATAACTAATTATGAGTTTGTGGAATTATGTGATTGTATGGCTTGTATAAACGTAACCTACTGATCCAAGATTCTCTTGCGCTGTGTACCAAGACGGTTTGGTAAGTGCATACCAGTGAGATGATGCGTGAAATCGCTATAGCTATACTGTTATTTGCACAGTTCTATAGTCTATTGTTTGGCGTACATATGCGGTGGGTGTAAACTATTGGCAAGGCCGTGTCATCAGGGTATCGTATTATTGTTTAATTTGGTCTTTGTTGTAGTGTACTAATGAATGCTCAAACAACAGAATGGAGACATTGTGTTAACTGTTGTCCATCGTGTCCTGTAAACTCCAGTCCTGTGTATAGTTTTAATAAGAAACAAAAAAAAATTGTATAGTTTTAATAAGAAACAAAAAAAAATTGTATAGTTTTAATAAGAAACAAAAAACAAAAAAGGTCGTGAGTTCAAATCCTGCCCGTGTGCATTTCTGGTTTCTTATAAAAACTTATAAAATAAAATATCACCGTGAGTGTTAAAAAATCTTAAAGCTATCCTGTGTATAGTTTTTGGTCATTTTAGGTGGACCAGTAAATCCTTTCTTACGTGTTAACTTTTTTTTTGAGTCACATCAAAAAATATTTTCGTTTTTTGGTGAAAACAAAGATAAGCACTTAGTATAAATAAATCAAACTGCATTCATACAGGTTGATAACAATGTTATGTAAATATATAACATTAATGTTATTTATTTAATTTTAATCTGGCCTCAGTCTCAAAAGCTAGTGACATTCTAAACAAATAATACAATAAAAAAAACAATTGGCAGCAAGGTTGCTTCCACCAGAGCTGTGTGAGGATGCATTTGTTAATAACCATTAAAATCTCCTCATTTGCCTACCATCGCTCCTCTAAGCCGGTCTCACAGACAATGCACTGGGCGAGGCTAGATCAATGAAGAGACTCATTCGGTGTTATTACAAGAAAATTAGACCGGGTTTAAAATGGGTCTAAATATTTGCCGACAACAGAGGAATGAATGACACATTCGTGACATAACCTAATAGAGCAGCGATTTTGTAATTGGCTAGCTAATAGCTCAGTCCTGTCTTAAACCCGGTACTAAGTTTTTGGAATAACGGGGTATTAATAAGTCAGCCTATTAGATCCCACTGCTGGGAAAAGGCCTCACCTCAACTATGAGGAGGAACGAGCCATACTTCACCACGCGGGCTCAGTGCGGATTGGTGGAGGGGTGTATGTAAGGTAAGTGACAAACCTTACTGTCAGAAGTTATCAAGCCGCCCTAGGGCCTCTGACTAGGCTTAACGACTAATACCACAGATATTAGCCGGGACCAACTGCTTAACGTGCCTTCCGAAGCACGGAGATGCTTGTCATGGACGTCACTTAAATGGTCGGAATGGTCACCCATCCAATCACGACCGCGCCGTGGGTTGCTTAACTTTGGTATCACTACCAAAGCGCTGCCGCCACTGCGCCACAAGCAACGGGGTATTAGTTTCTAAGTAACACATCCCCTCCATTTCTGGTGGAGACCGACACAAACTAAAACTGAACCAACTGAAAAGTTATTTTTTCATGTCAACTCTGGCGTTATACTATTTTTGTGAACCAATACTCAGGGATCAATAAAGCATTATCAGTAGCGTTGTATACGTGACGTGACACCAACCACCATCACCAACTACTTATTAAAATGTGTCTTCCAAAAAAGTAGACCACTTCTGATTTAGTCTAGAGTCAAGAGCAAACCCATTGCAAATAAACAAGAAAAATAATCTGTTCTATACATTATAATAAAACTGTATAACCAATGTGTCTGTACATTGAGTATTTTTACGAAAAACTAATTGAGGGTGATGTTAAAATAGAAACAGAATAGGAATCTACAACTTTTAAATTTTTATTTTTTGTCTGTTTGTCTGTTTATCTGTTTGTACACGCTAATCTCCGGAACTACTGAACGGATTTTGATGAACTTTTTTTATTGTGTAGCTATTGAGTCTGGGCAAATACTAGGATATAATTTATTTTGAAGATCGAAAAACCTGACGTGGAACCTTAGCAGTACACTTAAACTAAGAGAGATATCAAAATAGCGCTTTAAGAAAGGTTATTCAGCGTGATGAGCATTTTCTATTGACGTACACAAATCGGAGATCTGGAGCAACTGATATGGAATCCTAACAGTCCAGCTAAACTATAAGAGATATGAATTAAACGTCTTAGGGAACATTGTACAGCGTGATGAGCGTTTTTTATTGACTTACACAAATTGAAGGTCTGGAGCAACTGATATGAAACCCTAGCAGCTCAGCTCAACTATAAGAGATAAGAATAGAGCGCCTTAGGAAACATTGTTCCGCGTAATGAGCATTTTTTACTGACTTACACAAATTGAAGGTCTGAAGCAACTGATATGGAACAATAACAGGTCAGCTAAATTACTTTAGACTGATTTTTCATTCCTCTCTTCTCCTTACGACATAATAGACTAAGAAATCATGATAGCTGGATGGCGACGGGAGTATAAAACATTTTGTATCATCAAGTCCACGCGGACGAAGTCGCCGGAAACAACTAGTAATAAATAAATTGTTTTCAACAAACACACCAATAACCTAGCCCCAAACTAAACGTGAGCTTGTGCTAGCGACTAGGATAAGGGATAGACATACTTATAAAGTTTGAAAACATCCATTGCTTAAGTTATAAAAATAATAATGAAGTGAAAATAAAAAAGAATTCTGCTCATAATGCCGTCCCCCTCCCGCGGCGAGGCTGCGCGCGCGCCGGACGCCGCCTACGACGCCGCGCACTACTTCATAGACGACGTCGCTGACCCGTGGCGCTGCTCAGGTGAGCGCTCTTGGTAGATTAGTCACAGCTATATGACGTTTGACTTTAGCGTCAATGGGGCATCGTATGAACACGACTCACTGCGTCGGCGGTCGCTGACCATTAACACAGTTCAGGTATGCTGCTCTCTTGGTAGATAAGTCCCTTATGCTATACGCGACGTCTGATATAAACGTCAATGGGGTGTCTTCTGAACGCAACGCATACCTTCAGTCACTGACCATTGGCTCAGTTCAGGTAAGCTATAGCACTTTTGATAGATTAGAAGCTGACTTCGATAAAAAATGCAACGAGATAAAAATTGCTTGCTACCCTTGTTTTTTTATTATTATTTGACAACATCATACACAGCGTGCTCTGATCTCAAAAAGGCAAGTAGCTAAAGCATACTACAAAACGATAGTTTAGGTTTATATGTGAAAACTATAATTTGATCAATTGATTGAAGAGCCTATACCTAGCTAAAAGTTAGTAACATAATTTGGTCAATTGATTCTTAGGAAAGTAGACATTTTGACAAGTCAATATTAAAAGTTCAATTGAGTTGCGCGACATCGCCAGGACGTTGCCATAGGCGACGCGCGTGAGCACCCGACTCAGTTGAGAACTGGCAATGACGAGTGATAGGATTGAATGTGAGAGAAAAACATACTTCGCCGACCTAAACGGGAACTGGACAAGCGAATGATGACGACTAAATGGTCTTTTGGTATTGTCCACAGATGCCCTCGAACGCGAGCGGCTCTCGCAGCACGCGGCGCTTCGGGAGCTGGTGACCAGAGGAGACGTCCAGGCGCTGAAGACTCGGCTGGCTGCTCTAGGAAACAATGCAGGACTGATCGTCAACCTGACGCCTGGCGGAGCCAACACCCTGCTATACGTGTAAGTCCTTCATCAAGAGGGCTACTTTCTAGCAGCACTTATTTATAGTGTGGTAGCACCAACGGTTAGCGATCGTGACCAAAATCTATGTTTAGACATGTGGACTGTGCTTGGTGTTGTCAACAATGTCAAATACTTGATTTAAACTAGTTGCTCATCCGTGAATAACAAATGAAATGCACTTATTCTGATGGGTTAAAAAGGTCCAGACTTATCCTGGGGTGGGCCAAATGTTCAAATCAAGCTATTCGTTTTTCGTAATTTAAAAGGACTTGCTGACAGCAACACACTCAAAATGACATACTTTGCTTTATGTCAATCGATTCTATCCTACTGCATATCAGTATGGAGAGGTGCACCTAAAACCACACTTCTGCCTCTGGAACGTGCACAAAGAGCCGTTTTGAAGGTAGCTTTTGGAAAGCACTTCAAGTACCCTACTGTTGATCTTTATGCTGACACTTCGGTTTTTTAACTGTCCGTCAACTTTTCGTTTTAAATGTGGTTTTGAAAAAACATACTCCAATTACATTCGACCCTAATCACTTTAAAAATAATAGACCACCTTTTTAAGTATGTCCAGTAATACCTCATAGAACTGCACTAGCTCGCCGTCACTTTTCTGCTTTGAGTTGCAAACTTTACAACAGTCTGAATAAAGACATACATTTTTACCCCTTAACAAAATATAAAAGCAAGCGGAAAATCGAAGAGTTTCTACTAACACGTACCTACTCGGACACAGAATCCCTCTTTGTTACCCTTATATGATCAATCGGATCATACGGACGAAACCATGAATATTCGGACATGAAGTTCATCTTATACCCAAATTTAGCACGCATACCGTTAAACAAACATACTTTTTACACACTTTTCATCTCTTTGATATACAGTACACACCCACATAGTCCGCAAGCACACTTTTACCTCATGTACACACAAACATGCACTCTCACACAAAAAAGAACACACTAGCACGCACACACACATACACACACATTTACAATTGTCTATTATTATTGTATCACAATCATAATCCTTCCTTTTTCCCAAATATCAGACATTGTCTAGTTTGGGAAATAAAATAAAATAATCTTTAAACATATTGTAGCCTAACGTACACTCCACTCTGTAGGACCCGTCTCCCAAGATACAGACTGACGTCTAGTTTGGGAACGAGCTCCGCGAGTTAGGATGTTGTTATTATAATGTAATCTATGTCATTTTTATCCTGTAAAATGTGTTTTTGGTTCAAATAAATACTATTTCTATTTAATTATGATTTAGTTATAACTTTGCTGGCAGAATTTTGGAGACTTGGGCCAAATCATAATGACAGTCTTCTATCAAAGATGTTATTTATTTATTTATTCACATTTACGTACTAGGTGTTTCCGTCCAACGGTAAAGGAAAACCTCACAATAATGGTTAGATGTTAGCTAGTGTGTAAAATGGAGTAGGCAATGGCAAACCACAACAGAAATATCGCCAAAGAAGTTGTTGTGTGCAATGACAGTGGTTGTGAATGTCAGTCATTCACATAATAACAACGACCTTCAGTCATGGGTTATGCGATTATAAAGATACATACAGGCTATAATATAGATAAAGAAGCATTTACATTAGTAACTATGACTATCAAAGTAATGTCCGAAGCACACATTTCATTCACCCACTATTATCGCCCCAGGTCAATGGCTTCGGGTTGCATAGGGCGGTTCCACAATACTTCTGGATTACAAATACCGCGAACCATTCTGCAGCCTCTTGGATACTCAGCAACAACCCGTCATGGACTATAATGATAAACCACGTTATTTTATTCCACCAGGGCATCAGAAGCAGGGTACACGTCCACAGTAGCGGCGCTGCTAGAGGCGGGCGCGGACGGGCGGGCGCACCCCGTGACGCGCTACGGGCCTCTCTACGCGGCCGCGGTCCACCCGCACCTAGAGATAGCCAAGATGCTGCTGCAACACTTCCCAAGGGCCGCACAGGTAAAACACTGACTGCGTGACATTTCTAGATAACACAAAGACTTACACAAGTACCAGATTGCTCCCCGTCATGTATTACTGGCCTATCTACGCGGCAGAAGTCCACCCGCACCTAGAGATAGCCAAGATGCTGCTGCAACACTTCCCAAGGGCTGCACAGGTGAAAAACTTACTACCTGACATTTACTAGTTGGCGCTGGCACAGTCACCAGCAAGGTGATGCATTACGGACCTCTCTACGCGGCAGCAGTCCACCCGCACCTAGAGATGGCCATGATGTTTATGCAGCACTTCCCTAGCAGCGCTGCTGGAAGCGGGCGCACCCCGTGACGCGCTACGGGCCTCTTTACGCGGCCGCAGTCCACCCGCACCTAGATATTGCCAAAATGCTGCTGCAGCGCTTCCCAAGAGCTGCACAGGTGATACAGTATCTTCTTTCGCGCTCTCCAACGGCTATTAGGTAGTCCAGACACTAGGTTCCACGGAGACCTGCTAGGTGCTAGGCACTCCGTGACGCGCTACGGTTCTCTCGACGTGGTAGCGGTCCCAACCTGCACGTCGAGATAGCCAAGATGCTGCTGCAGCACTTTCCTAGGGCTGCACAGGTGACACAGTACCTTCCCTCCCTCTTCAGCGGCTACTAGGTAGCGCAGACACTTACTACATGTTTTTTACTAGATAGCACATATCACGGAGGCTTGCTAGGTGCTAGGCACCCCGTGACGCGGTAAGGGCCGTGACATTTATTTAAGGTCACGAACACTTACTAGGTAGCACAGGCACTTGCAAGGTGATGCGTTACGGACCTCTCTACGCGCTGAGATCGCCATGATTTCCTTCTGCTCTAGCACGGCCCCGAAGGTGAAACATATACTAAGTCATTTACGAAAACTAAGTTCCTAGGACACTTAACGTGTTTCCATCTTACAATGGTCATTTACCATCAAACTCTCAATAACATCAGTAGATGGATGAACGTTTGTGGTTGTACGTCACCGGTGTAGTTGTATTAAATGACCCGGACTGCAACACTTTCAGTAGTGCTTCACCACTCGCTGATCTCTTTTCATTTTGATCTATATTTGACTTCACACCACTGAACTTCAACACTAACTTCTGTGTATATCTTCAGCAAGAGACGGTGGAGAAGTGGCTGCCGCTCCACGCGGCCTGCATTGGTGGACACGCGGCGCTGGTTACGCTGCTGCTGGAGTACCCGTACCCTGAGGAGGTGCTCAACACTTACACGTGAGTCCCTGTTTTATTACTTATTTGGCTGCCTCGTTGGTCTAGTAGTCAGCACGCTGCTGGCTACTATCCACGAGGTGCTAATCCCGGGTCGGGCCGAAAGTGGTTGGATTATTCTGTTCTGAAATAACTCAGACACAGCTCCGAAGTCAGGAAGTTGGTGATATTAACACCCCTTTGCCTCGGAAAGCACGTTAAGCCGTTGGTCCTGCGCCTGATCTCTCTCCGGTCATGTCGGACTGCCTTCTGCCCAAACTATGAGAGTGCAAGGATAGAGAGTGCACCTGTGTATTGCGCACACACTTGTGCACTATAATATGTCCCGCGCAGCTGGCTAACTCTGTTGAGATAGGCCGCCGTAGTCGAAATTCGGCTAGGAGGACATTATTATTAAGTGAACATTACACCCAAACAGTTCATCGACCGTCTTCTAGAGGGGCTTGAACTAGAGAGATAGAAATGACTACAATTAGTTTTATAACTCAAGCAATTAGTTTGCAAGTTTTTACGAAATAAAATTTTATTTCGCACACAAAAATTGATCGACCGTGTCATCCTTCGCTATCTGGGCAAATGTTCTTACTAACTGAGCTACAAATAAAGTGCTTTGAATTTGAATTTTGAGGTCGTTAGTCCGTAGGTTCGTGGGTTCGAGTCCCACCGGATGACACGGTCGATCAATTTTTGTGTGCGAATTTTAATTTAATTTAGAAATGACTCTCTGAGACGAGTTTTTACCCCTTTTGTAAGACTTGTAGCTTTTTTGAAATTGCTAGAAGACTGAAAGGCCTGGTGGGTCTGGACACAACCGCACTGCGGCGGGGATTTGCGACTGCTATTGATATTTTTACACTGATTGATTCATTTTAATTCCAGTGACGAAACCGGCCAGTACCAGTACAAAGCGGCCTTCGACGTCAACGCGGCCGACGTCAGCGGTCAGACGGCTCTGTACATCGCGTGCGCGTTGGGCAACCTCGCCGTCGTCGAAGCGTTGCTGAGCCATAGCGTCGCGTGCGTCGCGAGTGGGAGCGAGACGGTAAGAGAGAGGGAGAGAAAAAGAGGTTTTTTATTTTTTCAGCAAGCTGCTTGATGCCGGGCTCCGGTGGGAGGGTGGTAGCTACCAGGCGGCACGTAACGGCGCCTTCTACCGCTGATAAGATCGTTCAGCCGCCATCACAAACTGTTTGTGATGTCTTTGCCCGGGGTAGACCACTAGGAAAGTTGGGAGTGGCATGGTGAGAGAGAGAGGTGAAGACAGATGGTAAGAAAGAGCTAGGGACAGACGGCGAGAGAGAGGGATAGGTTAGGATAGACGGTGAGAGAGAGGCAGAGATACACTATGTCTTGTTTCGAAGCACTAGTAGGCCTCAAAATATAAGGAGACAATGTTCTGACCCCGTACGGGCAAATATTTGTTAATATTGACATTTATAAATGTAATTTTTTGTCTTAAATTGAACGATAGGAGAGAGACGGACACAGAGAGAGAGAGTGGTGGACGAGATAGTGAGAGAAAGAAAGATAGGTGGGAACAGACGATGAGAGGGTGACACACGCAGACAGGGACAGCTCTGTGCGCGTTGTATAGAGGGATAGAGAGAGACACAAGCAGCCTTCGACGTCAACGCGGCCGACGTCAGCGGTCAGACGGCTCTGTACATCGCGTGCGCGTTGGGCAACCTCGCCGTCGTCGAAGCGTTGCTGAGCCATTGCGTCGCGTGCGTCGCGAGCGGGAGCGAGACGGTGAAAGAGAGGGAGAGAAAAAGAGGTTTTTTATTTTTTCAGCAAGCTGCTTGATGCCGGGCTCCGGTGGGAGGGTGGTAGCTACCAGGCGGCACCTAACGGCGCCTTCCACCGCTGATAAGATCGTTCAGCCGCCATCACAAACTGTTTTGATGTCTTTGCCCGGGGTAGACCACAAGGAAGTAGATTCTTTACCCTCAAAAGAGGTGGGGACACAGGGTGATACAAGCGTCACACAATATATTGCGTGCGCGTTGGGCAACCTCGCTGTCGTCGAAGCGTTGCTGAGCCATTGCGTCGCGTGCGTCGTGAGCGGGAGCGAAACGGTGACAGTGTGAGAGAGAGAAAGAGACATTCAAGCAGACAGAGACAGCTCTGTACATCGAGTGCGCAAGAGACATAAACACAGGTCGGAGCGAGACGGTGAGAGATAGAGAGAAAAACACAGGTGGCGACAGACGATAAAAAAGTGACACACAAGCAGACAGACGGCTCTGTACATCGCGTGCGCGTTGGGCAACCTCGCCGTCGTCGAAGCGTTGCTGAGCCATAGCGTCGCGTGCGTCGCGAGCGGGAGCGAGACGGTAAGAGAGAGGAAGAGATAAATAGGGTTTTTCTTTTTTCAGCAAGCTGCTTGATGCCGGGCTCTGGTGGGAGGGTGGTAGCTACCAGGTGGCATCTAACGGCGCCTTCCACCACTGATAAGATCGTTCAGCCGCCATCACAAATTGTTTGTGATGTCTTTGCCCGGGGTAGACCACTAGGAAGTAGATTTTTCACCCCCAAAAGAGGTGGGGACACAGGGTGATACAAGCAAACAGGGCCAGCTCTGTACATCGTGTGCGCGTTGGGCAACCTCGCCGTCGTCGAAGCGTTGCTGAGTCATAGCGTCGCGAGCGGGAGAGAGACGGTGAGAAAGAAAAAGTTGGGGGTGGCATGGTGAGAGAGAGAGGTGAAGACAGATGGTAAGAGAGAGAGAGAGCTGGGGACAGACGGCGAGAGTGAGGGATAGGTTAGGATAGACGGTGAGAGAGAGGCAGAGATTCACTATGTCTTGTTTCGAAGCACTAGTAGGCCTCAAAATATAAGGAGACAATGTTCAATGAATGAGACGATAAGAGAGAAAAATAGCCATAGAAAGTTAGAGCGAAACGCGTCAGAGAGCCAATGAAAGAGTGTATTAGTAGTGGCAGAGAGCGAGTAAAAGCGAGGCACGCCTGAGACTTGTTGTTGACTTCTTGAGGCCCTCCTAAAAGAGAAAAGAAGGGTGAAAGCTTGAGAGATGTGTTTATTTTTTTTGTTTATTACTATCTATTGATTCCACCGGCCCCTTTCTACTATTGGGACATAGACGCAGGCGGGGATTCCATCCTTATGTCGTTGAAATACCACTTACACGCACCAAATGTCTTAAATCTTCGTTCCTCTTGCGTACGGCTAGCGTGTGGAATTCGTTGCCGGCTGAAGTGTTTCCTAAACACTACGATTTGGATTCCTTTAAGAAAAGATTGAATGGGCTGCTTCTAGACAGACATGTCCTATCCTCGACCTCACCTAATGGTAAGCGACGATGCTCGCTTACCATCAGGTGAGATTGCGGTCAAATTGCTGCCTATTAA
The DNA here is from genome assembly GCA_949316185.1 of Pyrausta nigrata. Classification (NCBI taxonomy): domain Eukaryota; kingdom Metazoa; phylum Arthropoda; class Insecta; order Lepidoptera; family Crambidae; genus Pyrausta; species Pyrausta nigrata. The sequence goes on along the minus strand of OX438963.1, from coordinate 9,631,332 downwards.
ATAATAAACTATCATTTTTGTTGCCAGACGCCTCCACAGCCTCCGGAGTCGCCATCATCAGCGTCGAAGGTGCTGAGTCCTCAACGAGGCGGCATCTCCATGGGCATACACGCGATCGTCAGCAAGCTCACTGGAGGGAACAAGCAGGTTAGTAACAAGTTTTCAATGATTTTCTGACATTGTTTTGTTTCGTTGTTTGAACTACATATAACTACACAGCAATTTCTTTGTTCGATACTGGTGTAGTGTTCGTCTAATAGTTTTTGACATTGTCACATATGTTTTCCCTCCCTCGATCTTTTACTAGACATTATATTTTATTTTATTTCTCAACAATTTTTTTGACATGTGACGTTACTAAGCTCTCACCTCCCTTCTCGATGCCATGCAATGTCTTGGTTGGATCTTGGTAACATTTTTTTAAAATTTGGAATGGGTTTGCTTTTGAAGACAGACATTGCATAGACAGAGTCGACCGTGGAGCGAGCTCACCCAGAAGGTTCTGGCACTCCCGCTCACCGACGGAACACAGCAAGCCGCTTGACGCCGGGTTTCGGTGGGAGGGTGGTAGCTAGAAGGGTTTAGGCGACTTCTTTTGGAGCCTAGCACCGCTGATAGGATCGTTCAGTCGCCATCACAAACTGGAGTTCATGATGTTGTGGTCCGGGTTGGACCACTAGGAGATATACCCTTCACCACCTCCATTACCTAGATTCATTGACGTATTTTCTTACCCCTTTACCAACCTCATTACCTAGATTTATTGACGTATTTTCTAACCTCTTTACCAACCTCATTACCTAGATTTATTGACGTATTTTCTTACCCCTTTACCACCCTTATTACCTTGATTAATTGACGTATTTTCTTATTCCTTTACCAACTTCATTGCCTAGATTCATTGACGTATTTTCTTACCCCTTTACGAACCTCATTACCTAGATTTAATGACGTATTTTCTTAACCCTTTACCACCCTCATTACCTAGATTCACTGACGTATTTTCTTACCCCTTTACCACCCTCATTACCTAGATTCACTGACGTATTTTCTTACCCCTTTACCACCCTCATTACCTAGATTCATTGGCGTATTTTCTTACTCCTTTACCACCCTCATTACCTAGATTCATTGACGTATTTTCTTACCCCTTTACCAACCTCATTACCTAGATTCATTGACGTATTTTCTTACCCCTCTACCAACCTCATTACCTAGATTCATTGACGTATTTTCTTACCCCTTTAACACCCTTATTAGGTAATGATCATTAGATACATGATGATGATGCCGATTTCGACTACGGCGGCCTATCTCAACAGAGATTAGCCAACTGCGCAGGACATATTATAGAGCACAAGTGTGTGCGCAATACACAGGTGCACTCTCTGTTCCTTCACTCCCATAATTCGGTGAGACGGCAGTCCGACATGACCGTAGAGAGATCAGGCGCAGGACCAACGGCTTAACGTGCTTTCCGAGGCACGGGGCCGGGGTATTAACACCACCAACTTCCTGACTCCGGAGCTGTGTCTGAGTAATTTTAAGACAGAAAAACCCAAACACTCTCGGCCCGACCCGGGATTCGAACCCGGGACCTCGTGGATAGTACCCAGCGTGCTGACCACTAGACCAACGAGGCAGTAATTATTAGATACATGATCATGATATGATCATGAGATAATGTAGGTAGATTTAATGACGTTTCTTACCCCATTACTACCCCCATTACCTAGATTTAATAACCTATTTTGTTCCCCAGGACAACGCAGAAGGCACGCACCGCATCCGGCCAGTATCGTTGGACCGTCGTATCAACGGAGACAGTTGCGTGTCGCGCGCGGTCGCCGGCGACAACCTGCGACTGTTGCGGCGCCTGCTGGCCGCGGGGGCCAAGCCCGACGCGCCTGCCGCGCATCCGCAGGCCAAGGTGAGGTGTAGTTCTGATAAATGGCAATAGATGGCGCTGTTCGGTGTTAAATCGCCAAGACACAGTATTGTTATCAGCTGAGCAACATATACGTAGCTAGTCCATTAGACCATGAACTACAGCGACCTACAATCAAGGCACTACCTAGCTAGTTCATAAGCTAGACTAAGCAGGATCGTATTATAGACAGTCTATAGATACAGCTACCTTGATGCTTATGAAGAAATTTTACAAGCTACTTAGGTTTGTACCAAATTTTGTAAATGGTCTTTTAAACCCACACCCCAACTCCCAGGGCTCTATCTCTGCTAAATAACCTAACTCAAACTGTCCAAGACGTCGACGTTTTTTCAAATTCACTAAGTGATTTTGTAAATAGATTAAGATTGTTTTTGTCTACTAACTAATGTTAATTTTAAGTCTACCTACTAACATTGTTACATTTATGTATCAAAATTAGCAATCTGAGCACTTTGGAATTTTCTTTAAGCTCACTTGCAACTTTTAAATAAATAAATAAATCGTGGAATAATTTTAAATAAATAAATAAATCTGGATGCGAGAAGCGGAGGACCGTGAAAGTTGGCGCCGTCTTGGAGAGGCCTATGTCCAGCAGTGGACTGCAATAGGCTGATATGATGAAATAAATCGTAAATTTTAGCAAATTGTGACCTAGCTAGTGTGTTAGATTAAGAGTGATCGCATTAAAGCCTATAGATACAGTTACCTTGATGCGTATGCATCAATTTCACAACCTAAGTTTTTTACGTTTCGTCAAAAGATGCAATGGCACTAGCAATTTTAAACATTTACACACACAGCCACTCTCTCTCACACAAATACATTTACAAGTCTCTCAAATGTCGTTGAAAGACAGTAAATATTTTTCAATCGCGTTAGTATATTTTAGTCGATCTGTAAATTATTTACCTGCTGTCTTTAGGATTAAATAGAAACAACTTTCTGACACTGGGGCCATCCATACTTATATTATAAATGCGAAAGTGTCTCTGTCTGTCTGTCTGTTACCTCTTGACGCTCAAACCACTGCACCGATTGAGATGAAATTTGGTATGGAGGCAGTTCGAGACCCTGGAAAGGACATAGGCTACATTTTGTTGCGATATAAAAATATTAAGGGGGTGAAATGGAGGATGAAAGTTTTTTATGGAAAATCCAACTCTTGCGGGTGAAGTCGCGGGGAACCACTAGTTTATTATATATCGGGATTCAACCCCAAAACCTCGTGAAAAAAGCCAGCTAAACCAACGAGCCGTCGATGGGTTAACTACGTATCAAACGCGTCGGTCGCGTCACCAGCGACAGTTGCGTGTCGCGCGCGGTCGCCGGCGACAACCTGCGACTGTTGCGGCGCCTGCTGGCCGCGGGGGCCAAGCCCGACGCGCCTGCCGCGCACCCGCAGGCCAAGGTGAGGTGTAGTATACTCTTACACCCACAGGTTAAGGTTAGTTGTAGTAAACTCTTACACCCACAGGCTAAGGTTAGTTGTAGTAAACTCTTACACCCACAGGCTAAGGTTAGTTGTAGTAAACTCTTACACCCACAGGCTAAGGTTAGTTGTAGTAAACTCTTACACCCACAGGCTAAGGTTAGTTGTAGTAAACTCTTACACCCACAGGCTAAGGTTAGTTGTAGTATTCTCTTACACCCACAGGCTAAGGTTAGTTGTAGTAAACTCTTACACTCACAGGCTAAGGTTAGTTGTAGTAAACTCTTACACCCACAGGCTAAGGTTAGTTGTAGTAAACTCTTACACCCACAGGCTAAGGTTAGTTGTAGTAAACTCTTACACCCACAGGCTAAGGTTAGTTGTAGTAAACTCTTACACCCACAGGCTAAGGTTAGTTGTAGTAAACTCTTACACTGCCAGGCTGTTGTTCGAATGTACGGCAAGAGATGTACGCTGTCATCTTAGGAACATCTACCTAGCTAGTTCATAAGCTAGACCAAGATGATGGTATTTTAGCCAGTCTATCTTGATGCTTATGCAGCACATTTACAAACTTAGGTTAGTATTAAATGTCGTCAATAGATGGCGTTGCAAGCTCCTAAATCGCCCTGATGTTACTGTGTTGGTATGTGGATTACTTACTTAACCCATCAAATAGCCAATCTTTTAAGATGCAAATGGGTCGCTAAGTTAATCGGTGGATTATAATAATAAGCATTGAATTACCGCTATGGTGGCTAATCCCAAAAAATCAAGGACACTGTAGATATTATAGTACACTAGTGTGTGCGAAATACACAGGAGCACTCTCAGTACTTTCACTATTATAGTTAGGTGAGACGGCAATCTGACATGATCGGGATGAAATCAATTTTGAAAGACCCAGGAATCGAACTTGAGACTCGTGGAGAAGTCAACCTATCGACCACTAGACCAAGGAGCCGTCTATGTGTTAACTAACGCATCAACCGCGTCCGTCGCGTCGCCGGCGACAGTTGCGTGTCGCGCGCGGTCGCCGGCGACAACCTGCGACTGTTGCGGCGCCTGCTGGCCGCGGGGGCCAAGCTCGACGCGCCTGCCGCGCACCCGCAGGCCAAGGTTAGTTGTAGTTCTGACTAATGATAAGAGATGGCGCTGTTCGGTGTTAAATCGCAAGATTGCAGTATTTCTAGCGAATTGTGACCTAACTAGTTCGTAAGCTAGATCAAAAGGGGTCGTATGTTAGCCATCATGCGCCTGCTGCCCTCCCGCCGGCTGTTGTTCGAATGTACGGCAAGAGATGGCGCTGTACGCTCTTAAATCGTTTAGTATTATAACCCGACTTGGCTGCTACCGCTGCTAGTTAAGGTTACTTATAGTTCGAATGTGTGTAGAAAGATGGCGCTATACGCTTTGAAATCGCGCAAGTGTTATAAGGTTATTTTTATGCAAATATCAATAAATGCATAGGGATGGATATTTTAGTTGATCTGTGGATTGGTTACCAGTCTATCGGATGAAATAATCAATCTTTGAAAAGCAAATTGGTCGCTGGATTAGTCAGTGTAGTGACCAATGCATTAAATGCGGCCGTCGTAGCAACTGCCATGGTGTGTACTGGGCCGTCTTGGGCACCAATGAATGTCATTTAAAACTTTGTTAATTTATAATTCCTTTTCGCAGTGGCACGAGAACCACGACGCTAGAGAGAGACGGCGCTCGCGCAGCGCTTCGGCGGCGATGCAGCGCGGTTGCAGTGCGGACAGTCAGTATATGTACTCGTACATACAGGGTGTCACAAAAGTTGTATAAATCTGAAGCGTAGAGACAGAACAATCCTGAACAGATCCGCATAACCCTTATGTCTTGAGATATAAAGCATTAATTTACAGTAAAATATGAAATCTTTTAGGGGATCGAAACTTTCTGGCATACTGACCTCGCCGCCTTTTTTTTCAAAATCACACAGTGAAAATGAAATTTTTGTTCCTATATGTGTCCCCAATACCACCTACATACATATCAATATCATATTGCGCCACGATTTCGAAAATAAAATCATAATGGCGGCGGCGGTCGACATGCCATCTTTCATACAAAAAGTTTCAAACACATTGGAGGACGTTAAAATTTAATTAAATCGCATAGAATAGAAGTAGCATAGAATTTATTTGCGTTAAACATAGTAAATATGGGTAACAAAATTTCATGTTTGACCCCATGTTTTGCCACAAACGGCATGCAAACTTGAATTATTAAATTATTTATATTTTACAAGCAATTAGTCATATTATTTAAACATGTCACAAATTTATTTATGTTAAATTAAATAAAATACGTATTTATTTTATTATTATTTGGGAAACATACAGTTGTTATGACATAAATAACACTTATAGATAACACAAAAACCAATTTAGTTTCCTCAGACTAATATTACATTTCATTTAGAGCAAACCCAAAACCTACAAAAGATTACATTTCAAAAAGAATATAAAGAAAAAAAAAAGATGATAATGAGTCATAATGTATACTCGGCCCGGCGAACCTTGATCCCTATGACATTGACAGTTATTCCTACGATACAACATTGTAGTGGCGTCACCGTTACATTAGAATTGAATTGGGAGGCTTCTAAAAATTCCATTTATTAAGGTAAGGTAGATATATGCCATTACAATGATATTCCGTCGGAATTATAACAATTCTTAACATTTACAAGAAATTATCTCAATCAGACTTTACGTTTACGTCCTGCAAAAGTTACTTCGGAAGATATCGACTAGTGCGGAAAATATCGATAAACAAATGTCGATAATGGAAATGAGTGTACATGATTTATAATCATTTAAGTTATAGGTGCTGAATGTTAAAAAGTTGCATGAAATTTCACTCAAATTTATAAAATATTTCTGGGGACACCAAGTTTTGTTTTATATAAGATTAGATTTTATTAGTATCAGTTTTCATGTGTGCCATAATAAGGTGATAAATTATGAGTGTCATTACTTTTTTATACTTAAGTATTAGTACATTCTCTATTGAATAGAACGGAGCGCGGCATACATGCACTCACGATTGTATATCCAAGAGAATTAAAAATTAACTGTAGGACAAAACCATATAAAACAAAAGCTTTTCAGCGATCATTTATTTATATATTTTAATCTGAATCTGATAATGACATTAGGGTTTGTGTCACGAATTTGGAATCTGAACTGCAGCTCTCTGCTGTCGCCTACGTTTATCAAAAACGGCTCATCTACAATGCTGTCGTATCGCACGTCTCGATCACAATCATCAAAACAAAGTTTTAAAGCATTATATTGGCAGTGGTAGGGCGGTAGCCAAATCACTGCGTGACCTTTGGACTTAGCCATTTCATCCAAAAAATATGTCCGCTTTGTTTGCTGTTTGTGCAGGTTCAACAGTCTGACCAATTCTTTTTTGAACATTTGAATGTTAGCTGCCACACCATTACGTTGCAACCACTCTAGGATTTACCCTTTATTATTGTTGCTGGTAGTGCCTTATTCACTTGGACGGAATGGTATGGGGCGTTGTCCATCAAAATATGGTGGGGCTCATTTAAATTATCCATCATTTATCATTATGTTTTTTCTTTCACACGTTTGGCTGAATACAAGTCACGCCTTTGCCTATAAAAATTATTTAAAAAAAAACCGACTTCAAAACTGACTACAGTGCTAATTAAAACTAAAAATTTTATAAACAAATTTGAACTAAAAAGTACATAATAATATTTAAATGACCTAACTGTTCTACGGAATTGTACAAGAAACCTATTTCCAATTTATTATCTGTTATTTTTTGGAGTCGGTGCCAACCAAGCTAGATATTCTATCTACTCTAAGCAGCCAAGAGATAGTTTAATCCTGTCCTTACTTGCAAAAAAACATTAAAATTAGAATTTCTGGCACCGACTCCAAAAAATTACAGATAATTAATTGGAAATAGGTTTCTTGTACAATTCCGTAGAACAGTTAGGTCATTTAAATATTATTTTGTACTTTTTAGTTTAAATTTGTTTATAAATTTTTTAGTTTTAATTAGCATTGTAGTCAGTTTTGAAGTTGGTTGTTGTTTTTTTTTTTTAAAAAAGATTTATTTTTCTATTTTTAGTTGAAATTTAGTGTTAGGTGCAACATGGGTAGACCTAATAAACGCGCTGTTCAAACGCGACAGCGTCATTTGGAAGAAAGTAGTAACGAGAAGGAAGACCGTTTAAAGAAGAACATTTAAAGATTTGCTAATAGCATTTTTAATTTAGTTTGTTGTATATCGTATCATCGGGTTCCCTATACAAATGATTTTGGGGATAAAAACTGTTCTATGTCCTTTCTCGTAACTCAGACTATCAAATCCATCGTTTCAGCGGTAAGAGTTAATTGATTTCTTGCAGTAATTATATATTTCTTGGAGTAATTATATATTTTTATTGTTGGGGCGGGAGGGAGGGGTTAGGAGGGGAGGGAAGAGGAGGGAGCTGCGCCTTTGACTTTGTTTTGTTAGCATCCTATACATACAGTACCTGACAAAACATTTGGTGTTTTAATTACTAAACTTCTAATTTTTAAGGAGTTCCACCATCAGCTCAGCTCCACATAATGACTGTCAGACGTAACAACATGTCAACATTAACATACTAGTAAGAAAACACTATACGTGCCTTCAAAATTTGAGGGGTTTCCTCGATTACACCATGATCCCATCATCAGATCTCGACTGGGCCAAAATGGGACCAACTAGAAGGTATAGCCTCTAGGTAAACCCATTTTTTTTTTCAAATCGGTCTACAACTGACTGAAATATGCGGTAACATAGCCACAAAAAAAAACATACAGTCGAATTGATAACCTGCTCCTTTTTTGAAGTCGGTTAATAAAAAGTGACTGCGGCAAGTACGCGGCAGAAAAGTGTTGGAAACATATTTATTTAGTCTTATATGTGGGCACATAAAAATATTTTTATGACGTGCACTAAGTCGGGAACATCGAAAACAAATTTCGGTCAAAAGAAAGGAGGAGTCGATAAGGTTGTGCAGTTATTTATAAAGAAATAATTGATCTCAGTCGACTACGCAGATAAGGTACGGATTTCATGTGCTTACAAGAGTCGGGATTGCTACATCTAAACTGTAGGTGTTTTATAAATTCTTACCTATCTTATTATGTCAAAAATTCAGTCAGATTATAAAAACATTTATAAAGAACGTAATTATGCATTTTTTTTCATATTTATTGCAATTCAGATTAAGCCCCAAACTAAGCGTGAGCTTGTGCTATGGTGACTAGGATAACGAATAGAAATACTTAAATACATATAAACATCCATAACTTAGGTACAAATGCTCGTGCTCATCACACAAACATTTGCCCCTTGCGGGATTCGAACCCGCAACCGCCTGGTATAGAAGTCCGGTGCGCGAACGACTACACCAAGACGGTCGTCATAGAAGAATAAAATAGAATAATCTTTATTTGCGAAAAAACATGATACATATTAAGTTCTTACAAATTATGAGGATTAATATATATAACAGTTTTTATCAAGGAAATCATCCCTTGTGGGGGTGAAAAGTTAGGTGGAAGCAGGTGGAAGTTTGTATAAAAATGCGACATTTGCGATGGCGCGAAATCGCGAGGAATTGCAAGTAGAGAAATAAAGATTAAATATTTGTGAAATATTTTCAAGTGTGATTAAATATCTTCGAGTTTTAAATGTGGAAAGAAACTATTAGTCGTTTTTCTGGGTTATTTTAAGACAGATAATACTCGTATTTCATCTTCAATTGTAAATTCTGCAGGGGACCTGCCGTGGACAGCTTTAGCTCTAGCCGCGCGCGCCAAGAACGTGCAAATGGTGGAACTGCTCTTGAACCACGGCGCCACTGACCCCAACTGCTTGGCTATACGGGAGTGCGCGAGGCATGGACTGGTCGATTTGCTGGCCAAACTGCTGGCTACCAAGGTGAGTAATCACTCTTAAACTTTCGCGTTTCATTATAAGAACACATTAAAACGGTGATTAACGCGACGGATAGTAGGTAAAACATTATTTACCTTACTAAAGTGAGTGTTTTATCATCATCATAGCTTGTCAGTTCTTTACTATATATTTTATTCTTTGGAAAAGGATAAAAACCGCCTCTTTGGCATCAATTTTGTAGCAGTGTTGCCAACTTCTGAAACATTTTTAGTAGGTAATTGTGCGATGAAACGGCGAAAGCAGCACTGAAACTGGGCCCTAATTCAAACCGGATTTTAGGACCATAAAGCTGTATTTTTTCCAGATATGTCTTAAGTTAAGTTAAGCGTTAAGTGTTATTATAGATTTATTTTAAAATTTGAAATTGTACTTGAAGAAATGACTGACTAAGGAGGGAGTGTTTTTTTTAAAGGAAGATTTGTTTTTTGATGTTTTTATTTAGATTTACTAAGTTTTCAATTGGTATCATACAATCCGTTTGCCGTCCGTTCGTTACAGTCACTGAAATTACCACTTAGGCAGTTTTACTCCCGTAAAACTACCGCATTCTCCGTAGTGTGAACCAGGGCTTAGGGTCACATAATCACATCTCTATCCTGTTTTTAGAGCTATTAAAAGATCACTTCCCCAAACGCTTGTTTCATTGCAGCTAATTTTCCTTTCGCACTTTTTCCACATAAACGATTATCCTATTTACTTCTTAATTTCACAGTCGCGTTGCTCCTGTTGCTTATATTTTTTCGTCTCTATTTTAACCTTCCTTATTTCATTCTTACCTAACTTATTCTCAGGCGTACCCCGACCCGGACTACAAGCTGAACAAATCCTCAGTCTCGGAGACTGTGTTTAACAGCCGGGAAGGCGACTCAGCGCTGACGTACAGCGCTCTGTGTCCTTCCACCAGCGTCATGATCAACTGGAGAGAGCTGAAGTGTCAGTTGGCTGCTATCAGGTGAGTCGCTGACTACTGTAGCGTGAAGCTGGACTGATATTAATGCGTGTGAAGGTCGGAGACTATTCAACAACCAAGAAGGTGACTCAGCACTGACGTACAGCGCTCTGTGTCCTTCCACCAGCGTCATGATCAACTGGAGAGAGCTGAAGTGTCAGTTGGCTGCTATCAGGTGAGTCGCTGACTACTGTAGCGTGAAGCTGGACTGATATTAATGCGTGTGAAGGTCGGAGACTATTCAACAACCAAGAAGGTGACTCAGCACTGACGTACAGCGCTCTGTGTCCTTCCACCAGCGTCATGATCAACTGGAGAGAGCTGAAGAGTCAGTTAGCTGCTATCAGGTGAGTCGTTGACTACTGTAGCGTGAAGCTAGACTAATATTAATGTTGTAAGTGTCAGATATTGTGTTCAGCAGTTGAAAAGGCGAGTAAGCACTGACATACAGTCAGCTGTGCCCGCCATCTAGCGTCTTGGTTAACTTTAGAGAGCTGTAGTGTCAGTAAGCTGTGTACTGTTACTCTGAAACTGCTCTGAACCAGAATGTTGGCGGTGTCCCCGTGCTTCGAAAAGTAGTGAAGCCTTGTACCCTGCACCTGCGCATTGTCGAATGCTGTCTCACCTGAAACAATACACTCCAAAATCAAACGCCGAATTCAATGTACCACACTTTATTTTCATATGAGCACTGGTGTACAATTATTATTTGGTCGGTTATTCTTCGTTTGACCTACTTGTTCGAGCGCTAGTACGAGACTGCCTGCACAACGAAGTGACAAGAAGCAAAACAACAACGAGTACCAGAACAAACGGACAAACGGAAGTAGGTCAAACGAATAACTTTTAATTATTACAAATTTTTGACAAATCTTAATAATAATGCATATAATTATTATCTAAACAAATAATGTTGTATTTAAATTAAATAACCTTTTTATTAACATTGATTATGTAGAAGGAAATTCATTTATTTATTTTAGTCTGATAATTTCAATGATCTAACACACATAGCTATTATTTAAAATATATTATGCTAGTCACTATTTTGTAACAATTACTTTAAAAAATCTAACACACCGAACTGGAGTGTGATGTCTGAACTGTGGATCTGATGTTCCTCGGTGGTTTCCGCCTGTTTAGAGGTCGTATGAATGTCAAATAATTATTTGTATTTTGGTGAAAATAAACCCCATCTTTTATTTCTGAGTAACTTGAAAGGCGAAATAGTGTTTGAGATCGTAAAATCTCCAATTGGTTTTGGAATTAGCATAGGTCATATTTTACTTTACATACCGAATTGCGAAATGAACCAGGCCTGATATTACTTAATTGTTCAAAAACATACTTTTCTTCTAACACAGGATGTCCTGGCTCCGATCCGCCGCGCTCCGCGTGAACAAGCGTCTCGGCAGCGAGGGGGGGGCCCTCCTCGCCCTCACGAGGGTCGACGTGGCCAACAACGAGCTGAGGACTCTGCCCGCTGAGCTGTTTACGTTAGTCAGCCTGAGGTGAGTTCGATACAGGGTGACCTGGCTCCGCTCTGCGGCAACAACCGTCTCGACAGCGAGCGGGTACCCTCCTCGCCCTCACGAGAGTCGACATGGCCAACAACGAGCTGAGGACTCTGCCCGTTGAGCTGTTTACGCTAGTCGGCCTGAGGTGAGTTCAAAATAGTGGGGGTTTAACGGATATTTTGTAAGGTTTTTATAGTCTGACTGATCGCCTGATTGAAAGGTGCGGTAGACGGCAGCTCCCGTTCTATTTAAGGAATTCGAATTTCGAATTGGGATCCACACTGCCAAATTCTCCCTGTAGGTGGCGCATTGTTGCTGCGGCCAAAGCTATCTGTCATTCCAGTACAGAAGTTGTGTTTTTTGAGTATTTTTTTTGTGTTTTCAATCTACGAAAGCGTAATGCGGTTATGTGCTGTGCCAGGTTGTTACAATAATGGTGTTCATTTATTTCCAAGAGACCCAGTTTTAAAAAAGAAGTGGGAAACAGGTATAAGAAGAAAATTAATTAATTTTAGGTAGTACTGGAACTATTTACATCATGATAAGCTTTTGGATCGGGAACATTCATCGTATAACTAGATTGTGAAGCTACGACACCAAAATTTCCGGTATCATCGCGGTTCCGATCGTAGAATTCTAACCTAAAAAACAAACATATACGTGTTTTAATCTTTCAGTTGTATTTATTAAAACCTTGTTATGTAGTTAATTAGTAACACAAATACAACAAAAACAATTTCAACAACCAATTAAATGTAACATTTACAGTAATAAAACTGGATTAACACCTAAATGTTTACCTCGCAATAAGATCGGCTTTTATACCAGATACTTTTGATCCTCGTTTCTGAAGTTCGTCTTTTAGTTCAGATAACTTCATTGACGAATACATTATGATGAAACAACATTAGATAGTCACGAAAAACTGTAAATTAGATACGAAAAAGCCCGACATAAACAATAGCAAAATGTTTGACATAGCCGTATCTATGCTAGCGCCATCTGCATCAAGTTTTGCGTGTGGATCCCCATTCATTCAAATCAAAATTCATTTAAATAGATTGTTTTAACAAACACACCAATTACCTAGCTCCAAACTAAGCGTGAGCTTGTGCTATGGCGACTAGAATGACGGATAGACATACTTATATATGTTTATACATTCATGACTTAGATACAAATGCTCGTGCTCATCACACAAACATTTGCCCCTTGCGGGATTCGACCCCGCAACCTTTGGTTTTGTAGTCCACTAGGTACACCAAGGCGCCGCCGCCTGCACCACTCACTGTCCCCTCTCGTCCCCCCGCACCCCGCCACCCCGCAAATGAAGACACAGTTATTGTTGGAATATTTTACTTTTATTTTATTTATCTAACAGTGGAAACATGTAAAATACTTTGTGTTTATAATTTCAAGCAATCATGTTCTAGTTGTAAGTTTCAAATATGTAAATTAAAATAAAATATATCTCATCTACCTCCCAGATATCTGAACGCAGCACAGAACAAGCTAGAGCGTCTCCCGCGCAACGGCGACCCGCTCGACGAAGAACTGAGTAAGCGCAAGAAACGCAAAAACAAGACTGAAGTGTACACCGCGCCCGTGCTACAGGATCTGTATCTGCAGGTAGGCTGGAACTTGGGGGGTAGTGGGGGTAATTTCTATGAGGGTATCTATCAGTCATATCATGCGGCGCTAGGGTCGACTGCTACAAGAAGCTACTATCGCCATCTAGCGCACCTCACTAGCACTTTATTCATGCTCGTCCAGCTAGCAACGTAGTGCCGCGAGCCGCCGGTGAGTAAAACGCGCGTGCGTGTCACTACTCGCTCGCGAGTCCCAACTTGATTAGCCTGTTAGTACACACGGCTGCAGGTCAGACTACCCCACTTTGACCTTGAGACCGCCTCTATTTCCTGCGCAATAAAAGCTATTATCGTAGTTCAGATGGGTTACGTGACGTGCAGCCGACTGTACATACGTTTTCGCTTCCTACCTTGCGGAGAGAAAGGTCTAGCGCAGAACAAGCTAGAGCGTCTACCGCGCAACGGCGACTTGCTCGACGACGAACCGAGTAAGCGCAAAACGCGAAAAAACAAGACTGTGTACACCGCGCCCGTACTACAGGATCTATATCTGCAGGTAGGTTGTCACATGTGGGGTAGGGTGAGGTTGTCTGATTTAGTGGCGAACCTTCCATATATGCCAACACTTCTTGCCTTAGTCAAACTGTATGAAGGCACCCGTACTGCAGGTAGGCTGAAACTTGCAGGGTAGTGAGGTTGATTCCTAGGTATCTAAACGCTGCCACAGAATAAGTACTAGTACTCCGTACAGAAGTATGACTTTGCAATGAAATTCATAGAAATATCTACTCAATGTTGTCAACGATATGGTGTAATTCAGTTTGCCTCAGACTCAAGCACATTTTCGTGTAGACAGCTACAAAAATACATTGTAAGATAATTTCATTCTTATAACTCTGGAATATGATTCATAATACACTAAACCTATTCAGTGACGTACTATCACGCAACGCGATAGGGTTGACTGCCACAAGAAGCTACTTACGCCATCTAGCGCATCTTTCTAGGACTTTATTCACGCTCGTCCAACCGGCAACCTAGTGTCGCGCTCCGCCGGTGAATAAAACGCGGGAGCGTGTCGCTGCCGGCTAGCGACACCAACTTGTTTAGTCCCTTACCAAGGGGTCGCCGCGCGTAGGTACGTTTTTGCTACCTACAGGCCTGACGCAGCGCAGAACTAGCTATAGCGCCTCGACGACGAACCGAGTAAGCGCAAGAAGCGCAGAAACAAGACTGAAGTGTTTTGAATATTTTTCAACACTCACATCACTGACTGCGTGCAGGTAGCTCAGTTGGTAAGAGCGTTAGCCCTGTTCGCCAAAGGTTTTGGGTTCGAATCCTACCCGTGTGCGAATATTCGGTTTCTTATTTAAACTTATATAAATAAGAAAAAAACACTGTAAGTGTTAAAAAAATATTGAATAGCGAAAGCGTCATCATTCAAGTTGAATTTATTCTGTAAAGAATAACCACTTGGCCCACTGCTGTTGCAATACAGCTCAACTTTGAAAAGAGGCTATGACAATAGTGACTGAGTTTCTTGTGCTGCTTCTTCTCAGCACTAGCCCACATTTGTCTCGAAGCAGTGGTAGGGCTTACAAAATAAATATTGGGACTTGTATGAGTGCTCCCCACAGACCACACAACCTCAAGACCACGCTTTTATCAACTCTAATACGAAAACAAAATCGCCAAAAGTTGGTGGGGTGCGGGGAGAGGTCTGCTCGTTCCGATTGGCTAGTACAAGGAGACGTCATATTTGACAATGGCAGTGATAGCTCACTAGTGATGGGCAAGACATATCTTGATATCGATACCTTAGTTTAAAAAAAAGTAAGAAAATATTTAGGAGCTTTAAAATAATTCATTTAAAAAACACACGTACAACCGACACCGATAAATAGCAATTTAAAAAAAAACTGGAGTGGGCAAAGGTCAATCGCCGGAGATCTCACGTTATTTAGCTACTTTTCATAATTTAGCGGTTTTAGTAAAACAAGTTACCTATCTGTTACCTATCTCACTCAACATCATTTTGTTAAGTGTACGAAAACTAAGTGTAAAAAAAAATGGTAATCGTACGCAATGTGAGTTTGATATATTTATTTTAAAAAGTTTAGTAAAGTTGTTTGTTTTATTAGTTAAAGTTTGTTTGTTGAAGCACTTTACACTTATTTCAATTCATCGTAAGTGCTCTTATGTAAAGTCACTTTATTAAAATATATATGAAATAACTGAAATTTAGATACCCACTTATCACTTGTTTTGTTTAGGATTTGTCGATATTTTGAATTTTAAGTTTACTAGTATGTGTCTCGACACTATTTTACTCCTAGCTAATTGACAAATTGAGACAACATCATTTGAACTAAACTTGCGAGAAAGGGATGGCAAAAAAAAGACATCAACGCGTGCTCTTTGTAATAAAACATTTTATTTCATTTTTGATATTGGAGTATTTCAATTAATTTGATTGGAATAATTACTTACCGTTGAAATGTAATGCCATCTTTCGTGAGACTAGATGTTGTACTACACTTTTCACACCATTTCACTGAACAATACGGCATTATTACCGCTTATTTTTATTTTTTTTCGGGAGCAAGGTCAATGTTGTTACTTTGAGTCTCGGTAGCGGAATGAGAAACGAAAGGGGGCGGGGCCGGCTGTTATGCAGTGATACTGCATAACCTAGGCGAATGTAAGTCCCCCGCAATGCGTAGTCTTTAGGTTGTGTGGTCTGTGGTGCTCCCTGTGGGCCTACATACATAAATAAATGACTTTTATGACTTTTTTTATGAAGCCCCAGTAGTTATAAAATTAACATTCAATACCAGAGTTTATACTATCTTGCAGCTGTAAAAATAATCAAGCTTCCATGTCAGCGCAGTCCAAAAATACGTTTTGTTTCTCGCAAGAGAATCTAAACCTATAAGGGTACTTCGAGAGACCCAGATTGTCTTCATAGATGATTTTCGAAGTACCTTCACCAAGCTCGATAAAAACACGTCCCAATATTAATCCTACCACTGCTACGCGACAATCTATCTTTATTTGACGACCGTCTTGGTTTAGTGGTCCACGTTCCGGACTACAAAACCAGTGGTTGCGGGTTCGAATCCCGAAAGGGGAAAATGTTTGTGTGGTGAGCACGAGCATTTTTACCTAATTCATGGATGTATAAACGTAAGTATGTCTATCCGTTATCCTACTCGCCATAGCACAAGCTCACGCTTAGTTTGGGGCTGGGTAATTGGTTTGTTCGTTGAAACAAATTATTAATATTATTTATATAAAAAAGAAAGATTTGATTGTTTGTATTGAGTAGGCTCCGAAACTGCTGGACCGATTCAAATGAAATTTGGTACGGAGATAGTTTGAGATCCTGGGAAGGACATAGGACTTTTCATCGCAATATAAAAACATCAAGGGGGTGAGATGGGGAATTAAAGTTTGTATGGAAAATTAGACTCTTGGCGCGGGCGAAGTCGCGGGGAACTGCTGGTTATTTATAACTTTTTACACTTATTTCTCAGGACAACCGCCTAGAAGAGCTACCACCAGAACTGTTCAGCCTACCGGGCCTGCAAACGCTGGACGTATCGAACAACAAGCTACGCGCTTTGCCTGGAAGCATGTGGACTGCCCCAGCGTTGAGAGACCTCAACGCTGCGCTGAATCATTTAAGAGATCTGCCGTATGGAGACGAGGTGAGTTTTGAAGCAGATATACAAACAAACGTAGATAGCTATTAACCACGTGTGCTATACACGGGCAGACAAATGAAACTATTATTCTTCTTCACAGTCGTGTATAGTGTTGCAAAAAAACCTTTTTTTTTCTGGTGTGAAAAAAACGTTAAAAAAAACCCTAAAAAAACTGTTTTTTTTAAGAGTACGAAATCCAAAACTTTTAAGGCAAATACCTAAGAATACATAGGTAAAAGAGTTTTCGGTTTATTTTTAACTCTACTATACTTTTCTGGTTGAGTGGTACTAAGATTTCAGGAAAACCCCAAATCATTTACATTTGCACACGAAGAATCCCCTTTAGGTTTATGTTTATTTGAACGTAGTTAGCTTAGCGCAGTTGGGGTGTGTCGCGGACGGAGAAAGTTCAATATCTAATTATTTAGTTTTTGTGCTATTCGAGAGTTCTTTTCGAGCGTGATTACCAACTAAAATACCTAAGTATGCCGAAATGAGTTGGTTCAGGCCCTAAAATGTAAGGCAGGAAAAAAAACAAATTTTTTCATGTTTTTTTTCAAAATACTAAAAAAAAACCAATTGGTTTTATTTCATTTTACAACACTAGTCGTGTACCTCAATGACTGAGGGTCGTTATCATTCCAGAGCGCAACGGAATGCACGAGCCCGTCAGTGATGTCTCCGTCAGAGTCGTCGCCTCAGCTCAGCGCAGACCCTTCCGTCGCCACTGAGCAGTTCACGTACGATCAATCGGTGAGTGTTCCAACTGGTAATCTATACAGTCTTTTAAAATTTTTACATGTTACTGCAGGCTTGACATACTCCGGTCCCAAGTAGGTAAAATTCATTTATTTCTGTACATAGGCTCGCAAGGAGCACTTATACAAGTCCCAACATAAAAAAGAACCCTACCACTGCTTCGGGACAATTGTGGGCTAGTGCTGAGAAGAAGCAGCAAAGAAACTCAGTCACTATTGTCATAGCCTCTTTTCAAAGTTTTACAAGATTTGTGTTCCTTAAAACTATTCCATACATTTTTATTATTGTCATTTAAAAATTCAACTATTTTGTAATATCCTTTAGACATTAAAATACATTTAACAGTTGTTTTAAATTTATGTATAGGTAATTCAGCAATATTATCGGGTATTGAAAAATTATACATCTCCCCAAAAATGAATTACCAACCTTTTGAATCCTATAGTTTGGAACGGCTAGTTTATTTTTATTTCTTGTATTGTAGTTATGCGCGTTGCTCTTTATTGAAAACAAATGCAAGTTTTTGCGGACATAAATCAGATTTTCATAAATATACTGGGAAGCTAGTGTTAATATTTTAACTTCTTTAAATATTTCTCTTAGTGAACACTGAGATTTGAGGTTGTACTCGTAAATGGCTCGCACAGCTCGCTTCTGCAGTACAAATATTATTTCTATATCTGCAGCAGATCCCCATAATAACAAACCGTAAGACATCAAACTGTGGAAATAACTAAAATATACTAATCTTGCCGTTTCAATATCAGTCAGAAGCCTTATCTTTCTTACCGCGAAAGCAGCTGAACTAAGTCTTCCTGACAAGGTCTCGATATGAGGACCCCACTGAAGTTTAGGTAGATACAAGGACACCGTGATCTAGTGGGGGTTCTCCGATGGACCCAAACTTTTCAGTGCCTGCGGGTTCACTCCACAAGACATGTCCCAATTCTTGTCTTGTCCTGCGCGCCCTTATTTCTGCGTTCTAGAAGACCTTATGTGTGCAAACGACAAGGCAATTCGTGTCGCCAATTACTGGGCACAACAAATTTAAGTCGCTTTACCATCGACATGATAGAAAGAAGACTGCAGGCTTACCGCCGAACTAGAATATTTTAAAATGTTAATTGTTTTTTCAACACACTTGCTCGTAAAGTGATCCTTATTACATCGTTCTCAGGGCCATAAACCGAACTATAACCCACGCGTGCATAATAATTATTCCTATAAAATTAAGTTAGTACCTAACTGCAAATTATATGTGAGTAAACAGAGCATTTTCAATTTATCCGGGTAATACCATTTTTCGTAACAACAACACAGATTATATAATACAACAAAGAGGTTTTATGCCGCCGAAAATCAATTTACATTTTTCAAACAAATGTGCCCCTAATTAAGAAAAAACATTTATTGTTATCAATAAATGTATTCGTTACAAAATATTTGCATTTATCACTAAAATTATAATTTTGAAGTAGGCTGTATGGCTACATGTAATCAACCACCATACGTGAAAAAAAAACTTGGGCGCCTTTGCGATGATTTTCATATTTTGTTTGCTATCGCATTTGTTGCTGTGTGGTATATAATTGTAAAAATGACAAGTTTTAGTACAAAAGATGAACAATTAATAGTTCTTTGCGGGGATTGGAACATTGATATTTAAAAAAATAATGCAGCTACAAAAGATCTCTTAAATATACTACAAAGCTTTAACTTTCAGATTCATATTAAAGTACCGACGCGATTAAGTTCTTGCTTGGACCAATTCGCAAGTAATTTCAAAAATGTTCAATCTGAAATACACAATCTTGGTTTATCCGATCATGAAACCGCCCAATCAATAAGCTTAAAAATAAATAAACTAAAAGCAATTTCGAGCTGGTATAAACGTGACTATAGCCAGGCCTGTGTATCTCCCCGCGGACGTAGCAAAAACGTACCTACGCGCGGCGCACCTACGTAGGTGCTAAAACAAGTTGCGTGTCGCTACCGGCCAGCGACACGCTCGCGCGTTTTATTCACCGGCGGCCGCGCGGCTACGTTGCTGGCTGGACGAGAATGAATAAAGTACTAGAAAGAGGCGCTAGATGACGTTAGAAGCTTCTCGTAGCAGTCAACCCTATCGCGTCGCGTGATATGACGTCACTGAATAGGTTTAGTGTATTATGAATCATATTTCAGAGCAATAAGTATGAAATTATCTTGCAATGGATTTTTGTAGGTGTCTACACGAAAATGTGCTTGACTCTGAGGCGAACTAAATTACGCCATATTGTTGACAACATTGAGTAGACATTTCTTTGAATACAATTGCTAAGTCATACTTCTGTACGAAGTACTAGTATTCTGTGCTATAGCCCAGATAATTTAGAGAAGTTTAGGGACTGTATATCTTCACTTTCTTTTTTGGACGTCATTGAATCGGAAAATACATCAGTTGCATTTGGGCTCTTTTATGATGATCTGTGCTTATTCGTATGGTCTTTGTTTTCCTTTGATAAAGTTCAAAGTTATCAATAGGACCAAGAAGATGAACTGGATAACAAAGGGCAAAAAAATCCTGTAGAACTAAACAAAATTTATACATGAAATACAGGGCTAATAAAGATAAAAATGCTAACAAAAATGCACTTAAACAATACAATTTAATTTTTTTAAAATGTGTTAATAAATCTAAAAAAATTACCAACATTAAAACCATACAAAATGATAAAAATAGATGTAAAGCAATCTGGGACATAATTTCAAAAAATATAAATAATAATAACTTATTAAAAAATGACATTGAAATGATAATTAAAAATGATATGACTTATAGAAATCCTTCTGACATTTGTAATATATTTAATCATTGTTTTTCAAGCGTGACATCGACTCAGGCTTGCAATAATAATAATAATTTAAATATACTTGACATTAATAAACATAATTCAAATTCAATTTTTCTAAATCCCGTTGACGCTTATGAAGTACACAATATTATGACTAAGTTAAATAACAGTAAGACTAGTGGATGTGATGACATAATTACTAAAATTTTAAAGTTGTGTGCCCCGTGGTTATGCTACCCCTTGGCACATATCATAAATTTATCTTTCCTCGAAGGCACTTTCCCAGAACCACTCAAAAAATCCGTGGTCAAGCCCCTTTTTAAAATAGGAGATAAATCAAACATGAACAATTATCGTCCAATCACAATAGTCTTGTCTAAGATTTTTGAAAAAGCAATGCTAGAGAGGATAAATAATTTTATTTCAAAATTTCAAACCTTGCACGATAGACAGTTTGGATTTCGAAAAGGCAGTTCTACTACACTTGCATGCTTTAATTTAATAAGAATTGTAACAGATAGTATAAATAATGGGACGCCAGTTACGGCACTATTCCTCGATATGAGTAAAGCTTTCGATTTCGTAAATCATACTATGCTACTACATAAATTACAACATTATGGCATAAGGGGAAAAGCTTTGGACTGGGTGGCTAGCTATTTATATGATAGGAAGCAGTGCACAGAAGTATCCAGAGTAATTTCAAATAAAAATAGGACCATTTACACAAACGAAAAATTTCAGTCAGAATTCATTAACAAAAATAGTGGGGTTCCGCCGGGTAGCATTCTCGGCCCTGTATTATTTCTTTTGTACATAAATGACCTACCGCATGCCACCAACCATGACTGTATAATATTTGCCGATGATACAACTATTGTCATCAAACCTAAAGATAAAGTAACTGCTCGAATAGATATAAATAAAGCTTTAGCAGATGTAGGTAGCTGGATGAAAAATAATAACTTAAATATAAATGTCAGTAAGACACTTAATTCAATTTAATTCTTATAATTATATTTTTTTTAAACTTGACATTAAATATTTGGGTGAAAAAGGAACTGAGGTGAACAACCTTTAGTTCTAGGGATATATTTAGATAACCACTTAAACTGGAAGGCACATATTGATTTCATATGCAAAAAGCTGGAACGTTTTGTGTTTGCTCTAAAAAGACTCAGGCAAACGGTTTCAACTGAGGCTGCTTTAGCAGCCTACCACGTACCATTAACACTCAACTACGGATTAATAATGTGGGGAAACTCTGTAGATGTGGATAGACTTTTTAAATTGCAGAAGCGATGTATTTGGGTTATAAACAAGGCATGGTTTTTAGACAGCTGTAAACCCCTATTTAAAACATCAAATGCTCTTCCGTTGCCTTGTATGTATATAAAAGAAATTTGTCTTTTCACTAAAACGCACCCCGATTTGTTTAAAAAACGTAGTGAAATTATAAAAAAAGGGCAAAATTTAAGAACTTGTTGTATAATTTTCAAGGTGATATACAAGGATAATGTGGTTAACATGTGCATTTTAATATTAACCACCTACCTGAAAGTATAAAAGTGTTAGAGGGTCTGGCATTTAAAAGAGAACTAACCGAATGGCTAATGTTGCATTGTTTTTATAGTGTTAAAGAGTTTCTAGATTATAAAACTAATTAATTAATTATTTATCAATTATTTGTTAATATTTGCACGTCTGCTTGCAGGCTGAATACGTTTACTTTGTTTGCGTTTAAGACCTTATTTGATGTATGTATTCTTGCAAATAAACTTTCTGATTTTAACACCGCCAGAAATGCTGAATGCAGCACCATATGCAAACGAAAGCATAATCTAATGAAAACCAACAACCCAATATTGTTTTGAAAATTGTACATTCACCATGTGTTTTAATAATTAAACGATTTATGCAATACTTGTTTGATTTTCCTCGCAAGTGTGTTGAAAAAGTTCGTATGAAACTCTTGAGCAACTTGCTCAATAGACACTCGGCTGATGTACGCCCTCGTCTACGGCTCGGGCTGCAACCTACAGCCTCGTGTATAATGAGCAACTTTACTCACTTGTTTCATAATGTACTATTTAAATCAATTGTTAGACATTTGAATGCGTTCTCATCTTATGCCTCATGTCATTTTCGTTGTTAGCTTATAGCAATGATAGCTACCAAATAATAAGACAGTGTCAATTCGTGGCCTTCGAACTGCAATCGTGTTTCCATTAATATTTTGACTGAGTTTCTTGCGCTGCTTCTTCTCAGCACTGGCCCACAATTTGTCCCGAAGCAGTGGCAGGGCTTAAAAAAATATATGTTGGGACGTGTATAAGTGCCCCTTATTGGGTATAATCTGCGGTCGCTATCGGACTTGTACCTTTAGATGTAAGTATTGACGAGTTCTGAAATTGCAGAAGAACTCGTCGCGAAGCCCTTCGATAGAGCGCAGCGAGTGCGAGACGCTGGACGAAGACGATGCGCCGGTCGTCATCGCGAATAGAGGGGGCAATGCTGTGTAAGTATTTAGTTGATAAAAATATATCCATGAACTTTAATACTGTCAGGCCTGGTTCACTCCGGAGTTTAAGTTTGAATATGAGTCGACCGGTCGACATCAAATCGTTAAGGATGTCACAAGCCGGCCGCATCGCATGTAAGACCTTGTACTTTTATTTATTTTATGACTAGTGGTTCCCCGCGACTTCGCCCGCAACAGTTGGATTTTCCATATAAACTTTCATCCCCCATTTCACCCCCTTAATGTTTTTATATCGTGACAAAATGTAGCCTATGTCCTTTCCCGGGTCTCGAACTGTCTCCATACCAAATTTCATCTCAATCGGTTCAGTGGTTTAAGCGTCAAGAGCTACAAACAGGCAGACAGACACATTTTCGCATTTATAATATTAGTATGGATACTATCACCATTTGCTGCGACTGCAGTTGTCCTTAGAAATATTGGTATTTTATTTTACTTTAAACGACATGTTGGTGTTTGTAGATACATTGTATTCGTAAAAAAATCGCGCATCTCGTTTTCAATTTTTTTATTAAAACAATTTAAACAAAAATTTACTAAATTGTCCTTGAAAAGTTATTGTCTCATAAAAAAATTAATGACATACGTTTTCTCAAACGTATGTCATTAATTTTTTTATCGGCACAGATATGATTCGCGTTGATAACGCAGAGGACCACCCACGTCGTTTACCGCAGGTGCGCAGACACAGAATAAGTACTAGTACTCCGTACAGAAGTTTGACTTTGCAATGAAATTTAAAGAAATATCTACTCAATGTCGCCAACGATATGGTGTAATTAAGTTTGCCTCAGAGTCAAGCACATTCTCGTTTAGACACCTACAGAAATCCATTGCAAAATAATTTAATTCTTATAACTCTGGAATATGAATCATAATACACTAAACGTATTTAGTGACGTACTATCATCCGACGCGATAGGGTTGACTGCTACAAGAAGCTACTCACGACATCTAGCGCACCTTTCTAGCACTTTATTCATGCTCGTCCAGCAAGCAACGTAATCACACATAGTGCCGTGCGCCGCCGGTGAATAAAACGCGCGGGCGTCTCGTTGCTCGCTCGCGACACCCAACTTGATTAGCCCATTCCAAAGGGTCGCCACTCGTAGGTACGTTTTTGCTACCTACGCGGGGAGATATACAGGCCTGGCGCAGATTCCTGTAAAACGGCCGCCATAGCTGTAGTTTAATAGAGGACCCTTTAGAATCGAGCCTATTGTATAGTTGTAAGCAATGATAGTGCATTTAAAAAGAAGTAGATGGGTTATGAGCGCGCGGAAATTGACTGCCTCATATTGTGTAATTTGTACAATTTTGCACTCGAATATGACATTTGACACGTAAAAGAACGTGTGCACGGTGCATCAAATTCGAATCGCAGTACGACTTGACAGTTTTTTAAACAAATACACTGCCTGGGGTTGTAAGAGTTATCCATGTACTTTAAACTTAATAAGGCAGTTCTGTTTTCTGCACTGTTCTGTTTATTTTTGTTTGTACGCTCTAACCACAGATTATATAATAGTTACTTCGTCATAGGTCACTGCTATCATGTCTCTTGCTTGTTTTTTTTTTTAAAAAAATATTTTTAAAAAAATTGTCTTCTTTATTATTATTGTTTGTAATGTCATAATATGCTTTTATGTTAATGTACTTTAGAATTTACCCCAGGTATCCGCTGAAAATCAGTGTCGTGGTTTGCCTACGGCGACCACGACTAATGCTGAGTCGGATGCCTTTTCGGCAGATCACATTTTTATAATTTGTAAATTGTTTCTTGTTCACCGATCTCCGAATAAATGCTTTTTCTTTCTTTCTTTTCTTTCAGTTGGACTACAGCTTATGGAGCTAATGTAATTTTTTTTTCTGCAACTGTTATCCATTTTTTCCTCTCCAGCTGGTCAGAAGTCCGTCGGCCATTGTTGAAATTCTTTCAACGATTCTTTGAACTTGTAGTTTTTGAGATATAGCACATTTTCAACAACCGCAAACATAACTTTGTTCTTCATACAAACACTATGAAAAACAAATGTATATTAACTGTCAACAAAATATTTTGGTATTTTGGCTAAGTGGAAGTAAGTGTATCTTAACTCAGTTAAATTTGTCACGGAATCCTTAGTGCGCGAGTCCGACTCGCACTTATCTATTTATTTTGTCGTCTCAGCTGGTCGAAAGCCCGTCGCCCTCACGCGTGGCGCGGGGAGGTGGACGCGGCGGACGTGCCCCCCCTCGCGCACCCCCCCACCGCCGGCTCGCGCCTCGCCGCGCTCAACCTGTCGCACAACCAACTAGCCTGCGTCCCCGCCTCGCTCGCCTGCCGCGCGCCTCGCCTCACGCGGCTTAGCCTCGCGTACAACGAGCTCAGGTACCAACTGCAGTTGTTGTGACGCAAACGGCGAGACTAGTTGATACAAGAGCCACAGCTTTAGTCGCTATACGCCGCACTCAACGATTTACGCCAAATAAGCTAATCCAGACTTGTGCACGCGGGCTTTCAACTTAGATAATAGGCCTTGAAAAAGCCCGGAATAACTAATCCTAACGTGCACAAGTGGGCCTTACTGGGAAGCTACAAATTGGACGGTGAAATAAGTGCTTAATTAAAAGATAAATTGATTTGAAATATGTCAAGTACACCTGTCTATTTAATATGAAATCTGATGTGTATTGTTGCAGGTCTATGTCATACGTGACGTCATATCCGACGAGTCTGCGGCAGCTGGACCTCAGCCACAACCAGATCACGTGCTGGCCTAGTCTGCCGCAGGTATTTACACTGAAATTAACGTGAAATGGAACGCAAGTGTAACGAAAGTGAAGGAAGGCGGTGTGAGTGAGAGCATCATCATCCTCCTAGCGTTATCCCGGTTGTGCACTCGCAGGCCCAGGGTCCGCTGACCATGATCCAGGATGTGGCAGAGTCAAAGTCAAAGTCAAAAATAATTTATTCAATTTAGGACAGAAAATGCCACTTATAAACGTCAAAAATTTAAAAATCAGTATAATATCTATCTATCTTAGTATAAAAATCAGTATATTGGCCCTTAGGGGGCCCGATCAGGTTATTACAGTGGAGCAACTACCATCTGACCTCCGTGACCCTGTTACCAGAAAAACCTGGCCAGTTTGGATCATGGTTACACATTCAGTCACCTGAATGTGCAGGTGTGAGTTAGAGCTAGGAGAACAATGGTTTAATTTGAGTATGGAAGTAGCATGTTTTTGTTTAAATTACATGATGGAATGAGTGCGGTTTAAGGAGTCAGTGAGAATGTCAAGTTGTCCATAATAAAGTATCCAAATCCTAGCGTTTCCTTTCATATTCTCGATTTATACATTTATTGCCTAAGCTTCGAGGATAATTTTATTTTGAATGAAAATTCGTAACTTAGCATTAGTAGGTAAATTATTTCTGTTATTATATCATAAAGTATTGTCAAATCGTTGTCAGCTCGCGTCACAAGGTGGAGCTAGGAGTCTTCGCAAATATGTATTTTTAAAGCCATAATAATGAGGCAGCAGAATACGGTTATTATCTGGTATCAAATATTAATTTTTGTATCTTATCTTCTAGATAGAAAACTTCAAGTCCACCGAAGGGGATCCTTTAGCCTGCTACTGTCCCAACCCCTCGGGGCGCCCACGACCTCGCTCGGGGGGTTCCGTGCGTTCCCAACTGCTTAGCGCCGCCTGCCCCGCCAGGAGACATCTGAGGCTGGAGGGACTAAGGACCCTGGTAAGTTAGGAATTCCAACTCTTCAACGCTTTGGAGTTGGGGGGTCAAACTTAGTAGTGACCTAGGTGATGAAGTGACTGCTTAGTGGTTTAGAACATAGATGAGATAATAGCTCTAAAAGAAACCTAAACGCTAAGGAGTTAAAAAGTCAGACTTAAGTATTATATTAACGGATGAGTTAGCTATGTAATGGACATGAAACAATTTGGTGAGGCCCCGTATATCTAATTGCTTTAACAGCTAAATAGTCAGGAGCTCTGCTATAAGAATAAAAAATCCATTTAGACTTAGATAGGTCCTGCTAATGCTCCAACACCTCGTGGTTCCGTGCAGTTCCAACTGCTTAGCGCCGCCTGCTCCGCAAGGAGACACCTGGGGCTGGAGGGACTGAGGACCCTGGTAAGTTAGGAGTTCCAACTTTTCAACGCTTAGGAGTTGGGGGGTCAAATTAAGGTAGTAAGTTCAATATTAAGACCTGTATAAGGGCCATCTTATTCGGTCTATATGCAGAAGTAAATTGAATCTTCAACGTTTTCAATTTCATACAATCCGTCCAGGGCTAGTCTAGTTTAGGCTAATCACAAGGCAAAATGAATATAACAAGATGTTGTTCTAGATCCTATCAAATAACTTGCTGACGCGTATTCAGCTGACGACGGATGACGACGGGCTGCTGACCTCCGACACGAGGCAGCAGAACCAGAGTGACGATGAGTGGGTAAGTTATTAGAACTTAGATATAGTCCGTGCCATTTCACGGTGCATAAAAAGTCATTGACCCGTCACCCCTGCAGACCGTCACCCGTCTACCACTGCACGCCAGTATGCGAAGCGCGGCGACCCTAACTATAAGCCGTAGCGATACGAATCTGTCTAACAAATGAACCTCGGTACGGGTTGACCTTGAACCCAAAAATCAAAAGTCGTAATAATCGCTAGTTAGAAAGACAAATGATACGTGTCACAAGGTTTTCGCTAACAAGGTAAACGACCTTTTATGCACGTTTATCTGGAACGTACTATAGATGCAAAAAGATTAAAGAAAGATCTTTTATTTCGGTGTATAACATCTTAGTCCTTTATTCATAAAATTTATCAGACCTCTAACTTGTATGTGATTAGTTGTCCTTTTCTGACGAAGCAAATATCAAATATGACAAACAAAGACATGCGAACTTTAGTGTCAAATCCGCTATAACAGTCATGTTGGGCATTTATGAATAAGACTATTAGTTTTTATATGTTTAATATTTATAAATAATTAAGCCTTTGTAATCCCATTCTATTATTTTAAATCCTTGGCCCGACAAGTTTGTGTGTGACGTTCCAGCGGTCGCCAGAAGTACGGGGGGCGAGGCACGCTAGACGTCAGCGGGTTGTTGACAGGTGATGTGGCGGGGAATGGATCCGCTTTGACAATCAAATCTTTCCCCTTTATCATATTAGTGTAGATGTAGATTTCTAGAAAAGTTTTAAAGATTTACATTTGAAGACATTGTGTGTAACCTTGTGATATGATTCCAGGGCTCCAGCTCCCTTAAAAGATTTACACTATAAGAAAATGTGTGTGTAACCTTGTGATATGTTTCCAGGGCTCCAGCTCCATTGAAAGATTAACACTATAAGAAAATGTGTGTGTGACCTTGTGATATGTTTCCAGTGCTCCAGCTCCATTGAAAGATTTACACTATAAAAAAAATGTGTGTGTAACCTTGTGATATGTTTCCCCCAGGGCTCCAGCTCCACGCTGAAGGGTCGTCTCCTCTTCCCTCTACTCTCGATGCTGGACGTCTCCTGCAACCTGCTGCGCTCCATCCCGCCGGCTATTCATGAGTTAACGAGTTTGTCTGTGCTGAATATTAGTGGGAATAAAGGTAAGAAAATGTATATACGGCGCGTCCAACAACAAAGGATAATCCTGTAACTTCAGACAGACAACAGCATGGTCTATTAAAGGACTTGTCCTCTTTTTGTATGGAGGCTGGTTTTTTATTCCAAGATATTACCAACCACTAATAACCTATATTTATCTTTAAGCTACAACACTATGAAACACGTTACCATAGAAATCTGAATTTTAAACGCCTCCATTTTTGAGAAAAAATATGTTTTGTAATTGAGGCATCATCCATTGATCATTACTTGTATTTCCTGGTTGTATGGCTATGTACCATTGCCTTTCCACTGGTGGATAAATACTACTAGGTACTACCACAGATTATATAATAGATACTACTGTCAATTGAATGACAATTTTGCTGTCAATTTTATTTTCATGCGTTAATTTGTATAGGCGAAGGTGCGGTTTATGTACAGACAAAGAGAAAAATTTATTATTTTTTTTCTCTAAATCGGAGGCCTTAAAAATATATATTAATTATGCAAAAAGGCTAGTTTTTGTAAACTCTTTAAAATAATATTTATTTTATTCTGGTTAGAAATATTGACGAATAAAAAACCATTAATGGACAACTCCTTTAAAAAAAGATAAACGTTTTACCAATTTAAACGTGATACCACTACGCGTTCCCGAGAAAATGGGGTGTTGACGGACAGATGGACAACTGAGTGAGCCTATAAGGATACCGCTGTTTTCCTCTCGAGGTGCGGAGCCCTAAAATAAAACAATTGTTACGACTGAAGTTAGATCGAATTAAATCTATACATATGGTGGTGGTGTATTTTAGTCCTGGGTGTAACATATCTATCCATATTGTAGCTGTACTAGAGCGTCAAGATATGTACAGTTCAAAAGTTTTGTGGCAAGCTTGTCTGATCTGCTCATTTTGCGCTTACTTTACTCACATCTTGGCACTCTGGTAAAGCTACGTGGGTGGGAAATGTTACTCACTAGGGTTAATGCAAATAGAAACATTTATTTGGCACAACAGACAAAGTAAAGAAAAAAAATAAACAACTGACGAAAATAATAACAAAAATAAAATAAAAAAACTTATGAATTTAGGATAGTGTACCAAAAAGGTCCCCGCTCAGTATAAGTCGTGACAAAAACAGGTTTTGTCACGACACTGATTTTCAGCATAGAACCTTTGGGCATAGTGTAACTAGACAAACACACACACATTCGCACATAGAAAAATTACGGTGATACAAATTTAAACAAGAGATAATCACACACAGTACACAACACAACACATAGATGGCGCCATTCGTCTTTGAATTCAGTTAAATTACAGGCGGCAGCTCGTCGAGGTATTCATTGGAACTATAAAACAACTTTATTAGGGTATTGTGACGATCTCAAGGTCAATATGTGTTACCGAGCACATAACCTATAAAGACAAAATGTCATTCGTTTTTTTTCATAAAAATTACCTCAACATCTCTTGGCACTGAATGCTTTCGTTTTTTCTTCAACACATTTTGTTAAACAAATTCGCTTATTTCTTAACATATTTTAAAGTAAATATGCTGTTTAGAAGATTGTTCCTTACGATCAAAACCGAATTATCTCATATTTCATAACATCAATATAAAAATACACGCTTAATCTGTAATTTTTCGTCGTACCAATCACTAATTAATAAGTTTTGGAGAAAAATCGCCCTTCAGCTCTATAGGTTACGTGCTCTATGATAATACCGATAATAGTACTAGACTACAGGCCCATGTCCAAAATGGATGGGTCATATGAACCACCAGGTGACGTATATAGGACGATATAAGAGCACAAAGTAATAAGACTCAGCACTATGCTGTCACTTGTAAGCTGTCCAACTGAGTGCTGGTGAGAATTTAGGAGTGCAGGAGAAGAGTTAGTACATTTTGGTCATATATTTTTGTACGGCATTTTTACTATCGATAGATCCATGAAAAATTATAAGAAAGCGTAGTGCCGTAAAAAAAATGGTGCGCCACAGAGTCGGTGATTTTGATTTTCTCAAAAAAATTAATGAATGAATTGAATTCTCACCAGCACTCAGTTGGACAGCTTACAAGTGACAGCATAGTGCTGAATCTTATTACTTTATGCTCTTATATCGTCCTATATACGTCACCTGGTGGTTCATACGACCCATCCATTTTAGACATGGGCCTGTAGTCTTTACCGATTCAAGTCTGAATTTCATTCCAGAAATAACCGAGCTACCTCCACAAATGGGCCTGCTCTCTCGTCTATGGAATCTCAACGCGAGTGGTTGCTCCCTACAAGAGCCTCTCCGTAGCATGGTACGCGGTGGGAGGTACAAGAGCGCCGACGTGGTGGGGTACTTGAAGTCCGTGCTGCAGGAGGCCAGACCGTACACCAACATGAGGCTGATGCTCGTCGGGTTGCAGGTCGGTTTGATTTTCGACCTTATTGTGAGGAGTCAGAGTTTAAAGTGTATCAGCGTGGCGTTCGTCGATGTGAAAGATCGTGCCATCAAGCTGATGGTAGTCGGAGTACAGGTCAGTTTGATTTTCGATTTAAAAGTGAGGAGTTTAAGTTCAAAGCGTGTTCGGTGTTCGTCAATGCCTATAAGACTGTTCCATGGTCAAGAGTTCTGAAGAATATTAACTAAATAGCGCTAAATAGATGTGCTTTGTTACAAAGTCCATTACCAGGGCCCCATTTCACTAAACCGACATATGTCAGTGACATATGTCGGCTAAAATTGTAAGCATTCCTATAATTTATGTGACTATTGTCAGTATCAGTACAGTTGTGAAACAGGAATATTTTTTACAAGTCGACATATTTGTAGAATTATCGGGAATTCTTGACATGAGGTCGGAGCTGTGTCTGTTTTGCGTGACAATTGTAGTGTTTTTGCCGTGCAAACAAAAGGTACGGTTGTGATAGCGATTCAGTCGGGTTCTCATACAGAAGAAATAATAGAGAATTGATAAATATTTTAATTTAAATTAATTTCGCTCACAAAATTAATCGACTGTGGCATCCCGCCTCTGGTGGTCGTTTTTTTTCAAGTGCAATATTATATTTAGTAACTTTGTATTTAAAGAAAAATATAGAAAAAGTAAAACCCTTGTAAAAGGAGATTGCCCACGGCCAGTACTCTAGGTATAATTTTTGTGTCCGAATATTGTTCATACCAAAAAAGAAATAAAATTATTACAAAACATTTTTGTATTTTTACCAATTTTCCCCTTTTCGGGTTAGTTTTTGTAAAATAATAAGTTGTTTTCTTGTTTCCTTTGAACTTATCTTAGATATTTCAGCCATATTGCTAGAAACCTAAGGTAGCAACAACGGAAATAATCAAATCCGTTTTTGATTCATAAAGTCTGCATTACCTCAATAAAGAGTAAAACAATTCGATAAACAGATGACATTTATTTATTGACATCTGTCATTACTACTATTGCTTGTATGTTTCAAGCGTTGG
The DNA here is from genome assembly GCA_949316185.1 of Pyrausta nigrata. Lineage (NCBI taxonomy): Eukaryota > Metazoa > Arthropoda > Insecta > Lepidoptera > Crambidae > Pyrausta > Pyrausta nigrata. The sequence continues at coordinate 9,598,956 of OX438963.1, read as the reverse complement.
GTTGAGTTCCTTAGTAAAAAGTAATTTATTATTATAGTGACAGAGTTATTGTGAAAATAAAGTAGTGTACGGAAACTCAGTTATTACACATTTTAATTAATAAATCACAATAATTCACAAGAAATATGACGCCGCGTACAGAGAGAATCGTGCGAGTGAGAGGGAAGATACGTGTCAAACATTTGGCGTGAATGCGCGCGCACAGTAGCTATGGATTGCGTTTTGAAATCCCTTACAGTAGGTTCTAATTTAATTGACTTTTGGCTGAAGCTTTAAGTTTTTGAATAGCTACTACTCGTAGACGGTTTCTTACTGTCCCTTGTTGGTGCCGTTAATGTCACCAACAAGGGACATCATAAGGGAGATTCTTGAGAGCATCCTGCGAACTTGGATTACGCCTACACCAGTAAGATATATTGTTTTATGACTCAATATTTCGTCTTTGATCAATATGTTATAGTGTGTATGTTTGAACCGCTGTGGACTTGTTTATTGTTAAACCTCAACCTTATTCACATTGAAATAGAGTTCATTTTATTTGACCTAAAACAGATGATTTTTCTTCTATATTTATAAATAATTTAAGACGTGTGATAAACATAGATTACTAAGCAAATACAACGGTTTTCGTTATGACACAAAAATCTTTAGGTCAGTACATTCAGCCATAGTCCCATGGGCAATCTCTTTTATAATAAATTAAATAACTTAAAAAAATGATTTGATAACTTTTATGACAACAACTGTCGCGCCTGTCACGTTTGGTGAAATATACTCTATTCACCGGGCCAAGTCCAACAATGTAAACAAACATGGCGGCTCGAATACCATAGACAATCTTTAGTGCTGGGAAAAAGTAGAGGAATTTAGTCACTTGAACAACATACAATCGAATGCAATAAATGAAAAAAGACAAGTGAAATGATTTAATTTTACTTGACCAAAACGATTTAGAAAAAAGGGGTTACGAACTGAAAGATATGTACTATCGGTCTGACCAGAAAATGGAACGTAGGAAACTTAGTAGTGAATTTAAAGATACTTTTGACTAGAAGACGATTTTAAGGTTAAATGTCCGTTAATATAATATCTTACGTTTAGACACAAGATTAACCACACAAAGAAAAAAGGTAACGGTCACACACATGAAAAAGTTAAATGAATAAACACAAAAAATAGTCAATAGGATGACATTTAACATGAAAACCTTTGCACACGCGGTAGGTACACACCGGTTACGCTGCAGGCGGCGTTCTCTCGACTGGCGAGCGTTCGCAGCCCGCGCACCGAACATTTCCGTCCGATCAGTGCGCGCTTAGGTATAGTTACCGCATACTACGGGTATCAAGCGGGTTTGCTTGTGCATTTAATTTATGTATTAATATTTATTCTATTTGTATATAAGAATTAAATATAATTTAATGAAATGTTTGCATGGATGATAACGTACGATGATTGCATTAAGTAATTTTCATAGGTTAAACTAAATCATGCACTGACTTTAAATTAATTGGTCTCAACTAATTAGACGCTAAAAGTGATATTTTAGTCATTTTGGTGAGATTTTTCGAAGTCAGAATACTTTACTGAAAAAGTCATGCACATGCGAGATAATCGCGGATAAACAAACATACCTCTTTTTTAAGTCGGTTAAATTTGTTTAGTAATATTGAAATAACTAATTCATACCTAGAAAGCTTTATTTTAGGCAGAGTTTTAAAATTATAAATCCAATTTTAATTATATTTTTATATTAAAAAAAACAATGTACTTTTTATATTTAACAACATATCATTTCATGAACAGTGACCTTTCAAATAAATGCTACAGTAAAACAACATAATTTTGATATCATTCCTTTTAGGGTAAACATTACTAAGCATGCGAGTTTCAAATGACCAATTGAACAAAATTGGTTTCCCAACACTACATCAAAAAATATAAAGTTTGCCGTCCTCTTCTTGTCTTTGTCAAAATTATGATATTTTTCGTATGATTTACGTTTTTGAGTGTAATTATGTGTGTTTGTATGCAATAATCGTATTTATATTGTTACGGCGTAATTGGTGAAGGCGTTTGTAAGTTCTGCGAAGAAATTCACTTGTGTATGTGCCGAGAATCTTCAGATAATAGGATTTATAGGTTAGTCAATGGTTTGTTTACATAGTTGGACTTTGCCCGGTGAATGAGGTATAGGGCCCTGATGGCGTTAAACTTCCTATCATACTACGCTAAATTTCCTATCAATCGGTTCAGCATTTTAGCCTGAAAACTCGGCAAACAAATAGGCTGAGCTTGCTATGAGGTTGATGCCGATTAAAGGTTAGATTGATTTTAGACCTTAAAATAAGGAGTTAGAGTTCAAAGTGTATTACGCAGTGTTCGCTTTATCATCAACGAAGAATGCGGCGAATATCACCGCAGTGGACGTCCTGTGGCCGCAACACTGTAATATCTCCTGCGTGAATTTTTAGTCCCTTAGCGACCGAGCTTTGCTCGGATACTACTATTGTAACGGCACAGAATAAGTACTAGTACTCCGTACAGAAGTATGACTTTGCAATGAAATTCAAAGAAATATCCACTCTATGTAGTTAACTATATGTAGTAATTCAGTTCGCCTCTGACTCAAGCACATTTTCGTGTAGACACCTACAGAAATACATTGCAAGATAATTTCATTCTTATAACTCTGGAATATGATTCATAATACACTAAACCTATTTAGTGACGTACTATCACGCAACGCGATAGGGTTGACTGCCACAAGAAGCTATTTACGCCATCTAGCGCATCTTTCTAGGACTTTATTCACGCTCGTCCAACCAGCAACCTAGGTGTCGCGCACCGCCGGTGAATAAAACGCGGGAGCGTGTCGCTGCCGGCTAGCGACACCCAACTTGTTTAGTCCCTTACCAAGGGGTCGCTGCGCGTAGGTACGTTTTTGCTACCTACGCGGGAAGATGCACAGGCCTTGTAACGTCAACTCATACTTCGGATCGAATTCTAAAACCAAGTCGCGAGCGAAATAACACGAAAACACAATGTTAGCGCGGCTTGACATTGTTCAACGCCATCTATGCGATCAGCGGGTAAACTAACACATCACTCAAGTCTATCTTTCAGATGCTATGCTTTTGCAGTTTGCTTTATGTGATTGATTAGTTTAGTGCTTTATCTCGAATATAGTAGGTATTAGATCCAGCGTTTTTAATCAGATGGCACTGACTGTAATCTGCGTCGAACAGTGCAAAAGAAAAAAGCATGGAAAAAACGCGTTTTCTCAAACATAAAACTAATCTAGATGGATTTTCCACCGCCGATAACCCCAACATACCAAATTTCAGCGAAATCGTTGAAGCGGTTTCCGAGATCAGAAATATATATACATACATATAAATAAACAGGTTCCCCGCGACTTCGCCCGCAAGAGTTGGATTTTCCATATACACCTTCATCCCCCATTTCACCCCCTTAATGGTTTTATATCGCGACAAAATGTAGCCTATGTCCTTTCCAGGGTCTCGAACTGTCTTCATACCAAATTTCATCTCAATCGGTTCAGTGGTTTAAGCGTCAAGAGCTAACAGACAGACACACTTTCGCATTCATAATATTAGTATGGATAAATAAATAGATACAAGTATTGCTCATTTAAAGGTATAAATTTGGATGTTGACTTATTCAACTATTTTGTCTACAGGGCATCGGAAAGACAAGCTTGTTGGAGTGTCTACGACAGGAGTCTGCAATACACCACCGCCGGAAACCGACAGATGTGAGATAAAAATATATTTTCTATGTAAACCTTAGGTCTATCACTCCTACAGATATTGCATGCATGTCAACAACCACGAGTGTCAAGTGGTGCTTGTGGTGCAGTGGCGGCAGCGATTTGGTGATACCAAAAGTTAAGCAACCCACGGCGCGGTCGTGATTGGATGGGTGACCATTCCGACCATTTAAGTGACGTCCATGACGAGCATCTCCGTGCTTCGGAAGGCACGTTAAGCAGTTGGTCCCGGCTAATATATGTGGTATTAGTCGTCAGAGGCCTAGGGCGGCTTGATAACATCAGACAGTTAGGTTTGTCACTTGGCTTACAGACACCCCTCCACCAATCCGCACTGAGCCCGCGTGGTGGAGTATGGCTCGTTCCTCCTCATAGTTGAGGTGAGGCCTTTTCCCAGCAGTGGGATCTAATAGGCTGACTTTACAACAACCGCGGGACTTTGTCAAGTCCACCTAGGGGAGGACGTTACGCATGATTGGATCATGCGGATGCATCGTCGCTAAATGTAATAAATTATTACTGATCTGTTGATAGCCAGTAGATATAAATCTCGATTCGAATGTGCCCTGTCTAATAATAAATAAAAGTTCACTCTTACTCTGCCAAACAAACGACAAGAGACAGACTATAATAATTTAGAAAAGTCAGACTAAACAGCTGTCAGTTGCTAAGGAAATTACAGAATCCATAGACAATTTAATAGGGATGTCATTCGATGACGACTTAAGTTAGACGGAACACGCAAAACCTAAAATACGTTAGAAATCGCATTACTTTATTTGAATTTTCAAAATTATTGTGGTCTGTCTCTTATTTAACTACCTATCATTCATTATTTTTTCACAAATTCCTTTGTTCTTTTTCAGAGAAAGAGAGAGATTGAACCTAAATTTAATCTTAGACAGGGCACATTGGAATTAGCGATTGGCGATTGTTTGAAAAAAAATAATCCAATGAATCGACAATCGACCATTCGAACTATCGAATGGCGATTTAGTAATTCGGAAAAAAAATAATCGAATAATAATCGACAATCGAATGATAATCTATACTCGGCCCTTCGATGCATTCGATTGAATTGTCGCTACTGTGCGCACAGGATAGGCAGCGAACGAATGATTAATCGACGCGACGAATGACGATTCATTCGTTAGTAGTACGGCCTGCGCACCGCACAGCTCCGGTATTGCTCGCCGCATAATCGAAGGATAATCAAATGACTGCGGTTGCTTATCGAATACATACGATTATGGAGCCCATTCGAATAATTCGATTAATTTAGTAATAATCGCCCATAGGTAATTGGAATCGACTCCAATAGATAATTAACTGTCGCTTAAAGTTGAAGTTGTGATTAAGTTAGGCGTAGCATATCTTAGTGCAATGTATCTATGTTGTATATTGGGTTGTATATGTCACCGTAAGATTATAAACATCGTTCGATTACAATCTATCTCGTGAGATTGTAAACTGTCGAAAAATTGTGAACCGTAACATATGATTGTAATTTAACGCATTATTTTTCGCTATATTGTAATCTCTCGATGGGAAGCGGATAAATTGTGAACCGGCTTAGAACGGAATGCATCTCAGGCTCATATCTGGTGACATATCTATGTTGTATGTTGTGTTGTATACAGTAAAACATTGAAATGGATGCATTTGCCACCAACCACAGTTATAAACCTTCCGAACTATAAAAATCTCAAATTCAGCATAACTTTAAGCTTGAATTCAGTTCTTTACTCCCTATTTCGTTTTCCAGCACTGGGCAAAGCGCATGGGCAACAAGACGCCACGCCGCGGCAACATCTCGACCGTGGGCGTGGACATCGGCACCTGGGTGTACGAGAAGCACAGGTCCACGCGTGGGCCTGTCACGTTCAGGACGTGGGACTTTGGCGGGCAGCAGGAGTGAGTCTCGCATTAGTGTAGTATTTTTAATACTACATGACTGTTGATTTTATTTTATTACTAATACTAGATAAAGTTTTAAAACTGGTTTTTAGGGGACTAATAAAAATATCTATTCTTGTAACAATAAATGAGCTTCAATAAATTACTTTTCTTTCGCGTGGTATCTTACAAAACTTGTTGTCGCCAATAGTGGCCACTTTTTTTCGCACGTTTTGTGTGATAAAAAGTAGTTTTTACTCATATAAGTTTAAATAAGAAACTAAAAATTCGCACACAGGTGGGATTTGAACCTACGACCTTTAGCTAACCGGGCCAACGCTCTTACCAACTGAGCTTCTGTGCAGTTCATCCATTTGTCTTACGTTATTGTTAGACGGCAGCGACATCGTTCTTATTTAAACTTATATCAATAAGAAAAACATTGGTTGTGGAAAATTCTTTTCTAATCCTTTCTTACTGCTATACTAGCGATGGGCGATTGTTCGAAAAAAAATAATCGAATGAATCGACAATCGACCATTCGAACTATCGAATATCGATTTAGTAATTCGGAAAAAAAATTTCGAATAATAATCGACAATCGAATTATAATCTATACTTCGATGCATTCGATTGAATTGCCGCGACAGGACAGGCAGCGAACGAATGATTATTCGACGCGACGAATGACGATTCATTCGTTAGTAGTTAGTAGTACGGCCTGCGCACCGCACACTCCGGTATTGCTCGCCGCATAATCGGAGGATAATCGAATGACTGCGGTTGCTTATCGGATACATTCGATTATATTAATTTAGTAATAATCGCCAGTCGCTATGCTATACACCCAATGACCCTTATTCCTAATTAATTCTAAGTAAACGGCTATAATGTTTTATGCCAACTTATTGACGACCGTCTTTGTGTAGTCGTTCGCGCACCGGACTTCTAAACCAGGCGGTTGCGGGTTCGAATCCCGCAAGGGGCAAATGTTTGTGTGATGAGAAAAACCATTTGTACCTAAGTCATGGATGTTTATATGTATTTAAGTATTTCTATTCGTTATCCTAGTCGCCACAGCACAAGCTCACGCTTAGTTTGGGGCTGGGTAATTGGTGTGTTTGTTAAAACAATTTATTATTATTATTATTCAAAAACATTTCGGCAGGTACTACGCGACGCACCAGTACTTCCTATCGCGTCGCTCTCTATACCTCGTCGTGTGGAAGGCGACCGACGGCCGCAACGGGCTCGCCGGGGCCATCGAGTGGCTCAGGTATGCTTCAAATGCTATATTTTACACTAGCCGTCGCCTGCGACTTAGCCTGTGTAGACTCGATGATACAAATTGACTGTAGTCTCCTGGGCTCTATTTAACCAAGCTGACAATTTTCAGTGACATTATGTCGGCTTACAAACGTCAAACCTGTGACAATTAAACAAAAACAAACGACATGTGACAATTAATTAGAAAAAAATATTTTATATGGAAATTGTAAATCAGCCAAGCATTTTTGTGACAATAGTCGGTATCAAAATTATTGACAATTGTGTTGTAAAACAGGAATATTTTTTACAACTCGACATATTTGTATAATTGTCGGGAATTCTTGACATGAGGTCTGAGCTGTGTCTGTCTTGCATAGGCAGAGAAATAGAGAGACTGAACCTATATTTATTCTTAGACAGGGCGCATTAGGATTGACCCCAATTTTTAAAAATAGTGCTAATGAGTCAACGTTATACCATTGAACAGTTAATGTCATTCGTTAATTCGTGTAAATTATTCATTATGCAAATATAGATTCGCATTGAAGTAAGCATTTTATTGTAAATTATTGTTACTTTCTAAAACATTGATTTTCAATTTCATCCTTAGTTTTGGAGTAGCTAATTAGGCTGTATTTTTCATGAAACGTAAGGTCCAATTAGTACGAAAAACCTATTACATATGGAAACCGTCGTGCAATCCAATGTGGATTCAGCGCCATCCCTTGGTGATTGTAGGAACTTAGATGATTGTTGTTACACCATGTTTATTGCCCAGTTATTTCTACTTTGATTTCCATCCATAGTTTTGAAGTTACTAGACAGGGCCCGTAGCCGAATGGCAATCTATTCTCAAGCGAAGTTCACTATCGCCAGGCCTGTGTATCTTCCCGCGTAGGTAGCAAAAACGTACCTACGCGCGGCGACCCTTACTTAGGGGCTAAAACAAGTTGCGTGTCGCTACCGGCCAGCGTCACGCTCGCGCGTTTTATTCACCGGCGGCCGCGCGACTACGTTGCTGGCTGGACGAGAATGAATAAAGTACTAGAAAGAGGCGCTAGATGGCGTTAGAAGCTTCTCGTAGCAGTCAACCCTATTGCGTCGCGTGATATTACGTCACTGAATAGGTTTAGTGTATTATGAATCATATTCCAGAGCAATAAGTATGAAATTATCTTGCAATGGATTTTTGTAGGTACACGAAAATGTGCTAGACTCTGAGGCGAACTAAATTACGCCATAATGTTGACGACATTGAGTAGACATTTCTTTGAATACAATTGCTGAGTCATACTTCTGTACGAAGTACTAGTACTATTCTGTGCTATCGCTAGCAAAATTTATGAAACTGACATCCGCCATCGAAACGTCACGAGACTTTTGAACACATATTTTGACATTTCGTTGGCGATAGCGAAGTTGCTGCAGAAAGATTACCATGGGCTACGGGCCCTGTGTTTTTAATGTTACCTTAGTAAACAAAAACATTTGATATAGAACAATGATACGTTATTCAAAACTTTCCGGAGGCTCTGCAGAAGAGAACTTTTCGCTCATTGTTGTTTTTTTACTTGCACAGTTCGTTTGTACCAAGTAATGATATAAATGGCTTCACAGGTCGATACAAGCGCGCGCCCCGGGATCGCCCGTCATCATGGTCGCGACGCACTACGATCAAGTTGCCAACGTGAGTATTGAATATATAAATACTTGACTATTTTCGCTACAATTGAAGCAAAATCGAATCGTTTTGAGCAACATTGGTTATACTGTTCTTTTACATATCATTGGGTAATTGTCACATAATTCCGAAACCCTTTTTCTTGAGAATAACAGCATATTTCAAACGCGTTCATCGATGTTTTTATTTAATATTTTGCAATATTTGATTTTTATTTAAACTAAACTAAAAAAAGTAAGTTATAGTCCGTCCGCCTAACTGAGTCTTCGCCCGCGTGGTACAGGGATGCGGGGGTAGACGAGAACGGGCACAGAGAGCGGTGCGGGTGGCGGGCTCCTCGATTTGATTGGAATTTTTAATTTTAAAAAGAATGTGAAATTCGCATTTCCGGCGGTTGGGCTATAATAATAATAAAGGCGAAGGAGCAGCATGTGGCGTGCTGTAGGTGAGTGGCGACACATCGTACCCCGACTCCCGAGGGCCCGGCTTAACTTATGGCCGTCGCCTCTTGTGCTTGCCTTAACCGGCCGGCCAAGTGTGGAGATCGCAAGAGCGAAACCTACGCTCCAGGTTGGAAGTGTAAAATGTCATAACGCCGGGGGCCTGCTGGCCGGTGCGCTCAGCACTGGCCACCTGTACCCCGCAGACTCGCCTCTCTACAACATTCGCCGCTCACACCAATGTTGCTGCCTTGCTACCCACCTGGTAGCTATTATAGGCGGCCCATTTAGTGAGCGGCGAGTCACCGTCTGCCGTGATCATCGAGATGAGACATTAGATATGGCAGGCGTACCGTTGTCTCATCAATATCCCGGCAACCAGTCCAGCAATTTCCCATCCATAGAACCAGTATTAGTTCCCATCTTCTCCGCAATAGTCCTTGCACCTAGCGGGTGCTGTCTTTGGCTGTATCTTCTTAATAGTGCAGGCAGAGATAATATCCACTAGGTGTACATATCACAACTCATTATCGTATCTCAAAGGGGCCTCTTCGTGTTAGATTCATATCCCCACGTACGCCTTCCAAAAGGGCCGGCCTCGTGCCGTGATTTCCCGCAGGAGAGATACAAATAATAATAATAAATTGTTTCAACAAACACACTATAGTTGAGTACAATGAAATGTGACGACATGGTTTACTATTGCCATACAAAATCTATGGTAAAAGAGCGTTTTGGTAGTTAATTAAAAGTACGTCAGCTATTAAAAATATAATAAAATATTTTTTTTTCATTTCAGATTAAATAGTCCATACACATTTTCAAATTACATCAATTACAATAAATTACATCACTGGGCTCAATTCCAATGCGCCCTGTCTAAGATTAAATTTAGGTTCAGTCTCTCTCTTTCTCTATCAAAGAAATGAAAAGAGAGACTACAATAATTTAGAAACGTCAAATTAAGACAGTGTAGCGATGGGCGGTTATTACTAAATTAATCGAATTATTCGAATGGTCTCTGTAATCGAATGTATTCGATAAACAACCGTAGTCATTCGATTATGCGGCGAGCAACACTGGAGCGCGCGGTGCGCAGGCTGTACTACTAACTACTAACGAATGAATCGTCATTCGTCGCGTCGATTAATCATTCGTTCGCTGCCTGTCCTGTGCGTACAGTCGCGGCAATTCAATCAAATGCATCGAAGGGCCGAGTACAGATTATCATTCGATTGTCGATTATTTATTTTTTTGAATTACTAAATCGACATTCGATCGTTCGAATGGTCGATTGTCGATTCATTCGATTTTTTTTTCGAACAATCGCCCATCGCTAAGACTGTGATGCAATTTTTTCGTATTTGTACAAGTTTTTGCGTGTTTTCGTTTAACTTCAGTCGTCATCGAACGACATCCCTACTAAATTGTCTATGGGTTCTCTAATTTCCTAAGCAATGGACAGCTGTTTAGTCTGACGTTTTGAAATTAATATAGTATGTCTCTTTTTGTTGGTTTGGCAGAGAAAGAGAGAGACTGAACCTTAATTTAATATAAGACAGGGCGCATTCGAATTGAGCCGACTGTCATCGTGTATTAATTAAATTAAATCAAGAAAAATCAATTATTAGTGGTGTCAAACCGCCTATTGTTTCAACTCCAGTGCAACCTGCCAGAGAGCGAGAGTCCGGAGGCTCTGCAGAGACTGATCAGGTGCTCTATAATGGGTGCCCCTGACGCAGACAAGAGAGGTCTTCCGCGGGTTCTGGACTCGCTAGAGGTAAGTCTACATAAAAAAAAATCTTTTGCATGCAGGGTACATCTATAAAATTAAATAATTTTTTTGCAAACAGGGTCAATTTTCAGTCAGCTGCCAAACTTTAAAAATAAGATCTGTGGAACAATTAACAGAAATGACTTTATCGCAGTTATTTTTACTCGTATTCATCGAATAACGTGTACTTAAACATAGACAATAAATTAAATGGAGAGATAACCCAACTTTAGCTCATGGCGAGCTACAAGTGACTGTTAATTACGCATTTTTCTACTTGTACGATGCCTATTTCGTGTAATATTTACTTGGTTTAGGATTAGGTCTTTCCATTGAAGTCTTATTAAATAATTTATTTATTTATTAAAGTATATCAACAGCACAAAGTACACATCGTGTACAGGACGACTTTAAAACAGTGCGCGAAAATAGCAAAAAATATCGTGAATAAAAATATTCGTATTAGCTATACTTACTCGTATATAATAGTTTTTTTTTAAATTTAATAGGCAGACATTTGGCCGCAATCTCACCTGGTGGTAAGCGACGATGCGGCCGACGATGGGACATGTCTGTCTAGAAGCAGCCTATTCACTCTTTTCTTAAAGGAATCCAAATCGTAGTGTTTAGGGAACACTTCAGCTGGCAACAAATTCCACCCTCTAGCCGTACGCAAGAGGAACTACGATTTAAAACGTTTGGTGCGTATGAGTGGTATGTCAACGACAAGGGTGGAACCCCCGCCTGCGTCTTATGTCCCGATAGTAGAAAGGGGCCGGTGGAATCAGTTCGTGCAATTCCTTCGCACACTTGCCGAAATGTAGCCTGTAGAACACTGAAAGGCACGCCACCTTACGCCTATGTTCGAGGCTTTGCAGCTTAGTTTCACAAATATAGCCGCGCTCGAATACAATAGGCGCTATACATCTATAGCTACGTACGCCACGTATCGACGCAACGACCGCTGCCCGGCGCGAACTGACGACGACCTTATGACGCACAGAATAAGGTCGGGTTTTGACTGGGAGTTTCGGCACGAGATGTGTACTGAGTTTTCGCGTGCGAAAAATCGAGGCGGGTTGACGTTGACAGCACTTTCTAGAAAAAAGGCGGGACTTTTGAACTGCGCGCGGGACTATATAAACCGGCGGCTCGGCCGCAGCAAGCATTACAGTTTGCATAACAGTTTAGAACAGCGAATCAGTTCTCTGGTAACATACCGAGCACTACCAAGAGCAGAAGAGCTCCCAGCGCCTCCGAACGTATCTCTACAGTGAATTAAATACAATGAAGACCTCCGCATCGATTATTGGATACCGAACGCTCTACGACTTGGATACTGTACTTCGTGAATTTATAGCAGACTTCCACCTACTACGAGACGACAAACAACGATCCACCCACCGTCTACAGTGTGCAGCGACTGGAGACACCGTTTACCGGAGTACCTACTTACAGTTCCGTGAACCAGCGCACAGCCTACCGTTCTACAGTCCACTCCGCTCACCCACTGCAGCCGTCCCGCTCACATCGATTCCTTAAAACTAGTTATGGTTATGTTCTTATACATTTGCTAATTAAAATAATGATGAAAAGATTCGTTTATTTAAAAACTATTACAGAGAGTAGTATATCGGCTAGGGTTTGAAACAAGAGAGCGCAAAGTCCAATGAATTGTTCGATGTGAAGCTTCGGGTTTACGTCCAATACGATGCGGGCTGCGACGTCACACGCAGTCCTCTTTAACTTCACTCTGTCGGTGCTTTGCTCGATGCACCAAAGATGGCGGTGGTAGCGCGAACACTATTAATGTGATCAATTATCCACGCATACGATTTTTTAACAGCGGTTAGGAATAATTAAATGTGAAATAAAAAGGTTTTTTTTTATTATGAGTCGCTTCTAAAAATTTGGCAACCCTGTGAAATGTAACCCTGTATAAACCCAACAAATGGCAGTTATACACGACACAATACGAACGTAACATTTTTTTTCAACAGGTGTCGTGTAGCACAAGACACAACATAAGACTGCTGGCTGACATAATCTATTCGGTGGCGTTCAGCGTCAAACCACCAGGTGAGTTTCACCTTTATCTTAAGTCCCAAAACTATTGCGATCAAAAAGCTACTAATAATATTTTACTCAAAAAAATTGTGTTGGTCAAGAGGAATACTGAATGACCCGCCTTTGCCATCTGTTTATTTTGTGTTTTTTTTATTGTTACTTATATAGCTTTTAACATTATTTTCTACCAACAAAATGGACCTGGGTTGTCTGATAAAATAAAAAAAATACAAAACACGTATTTTTAATTTTGGTCGTACAGTACAAAAATATTGACGTAAAGCACTAAGTCACCATTCGGAAAACATCTAAAACGGTGGACAGTGGACACGGCTCGAGTTCATAATGTAAATATTATGACAAACCCCGCGCCAATGCCTACGCGCCGCATTCATTTAAATCATGCGTAGATACGAGTAACCAGGTTTTTTTGGTAATTGGACCGATAAAAAATTTTTTTATTAAACTTGACCACCCTATTTTTTTATAAAGCATCTATAAACGTTACCTAATGTCTAAAAAAAATAGATTCTGATACAAAAGTATCAGTGTATATTATTAGTGTATGTTTTCTATACGTTTCCTCAGGCAGCAAAGAGCCCCTCCTAGAGCAGTTGGTCCCGGCATCGTACATCGCCCTCGAGGAGTGCGTGACCAGCATCGCCCAGGACCTGAAGGAACCTGTGCTGAGGCACAACGACTACAAGCGGCTGGTGAGTGGATAACCCAACCCCCTCTGTGCATGTTCTCCTTGCTTCAGCCGACTTTTCTTACCTTTTAACTTGAGACACGTGATCCCTATGTGGAATGTAACATACTCGTAATAAGTTAGTACCTGGGCGTAGCGATGGGCGATTATTACTAAATTAATCGAATTATTCGAATGGTCTCTGTAATCGAATGTATTCGATAAGCAACCACAGTCATTCGATTATGCGGCGAGCAATACCGGAGCGCGCGGTGTGCAGGCCGTACAACTAACGAATGAATCGTCATTCGTCGCGTCGATTAATTATTCGGTCGCTACCTGTCCTGTGCGCACAGTCGCGGCAATTGGATCGAATGCATCGAAGGGGGCCAGTATAGATTATCATTCGATTGTAGATTATTATTCGATTAATTTTTTCGAATTACTAAATCGACCTTCGATAGTTCGAATGGTCGATAATCGATTCATTCGATTCATGTTTTTCGAACAATCGCTTATCGCTCCCTGGGCGACGGAGCTTTGCTCGGTTACTATATTCAATAAAAAAAACGTTATAATTAGTAAGTCTTGCTTAAAAAACAAAAAAAAGATATCAACTTGTAAAAAAACAGAACCAAAAAAAAATTTTTTTCGTCACCGAGCGAGTTTCGAACGCCACACCACGTCTTCTACGTTTCTTCAGTCCGACGTCTAACGTATTACGCTACGACGCCCATGGTCGCCAGAACGAAATTAGCGACCTAAATCTGCGTCGAACAATTACGAAAGGAAAACGCATGAAAACTTGAAACTTTGTTTGCTCTCGACATTCCACAGATTACTGTTTTTGTGTATGTGCCGTCGGTGGCTTGTGAGGAATCGTTGTCAGGTGCCTCGTACATGGTGGTTTAAATGAAATAATAGTCCGGTCAGTTAATACAGACGCCTCTTTTTAGTATCACAAACAATTTAACACAAAATAACAGAATAACACATGGATGGCGTCGGATTACGATCGAGAAACGCAGTAAGTCCGAAGCAATGACGCAATATAATTAATAGAATCAGGCGTTACTTTGCGGAAATCCATTATCAGATGGGAAAAATAAAATACAATTATTTTGCTTTAAATTTCCGCTAAGAGACGCTAGCGCAGGCAACAAAACCACACCAACCGCAACCGCTTTGAGTACCAGTTCAGGCAAATGCAGAATGCACCGCCCTCCCTCCCTCAATACGCATGCACTACAGCTAATGTAGTTGTTAGTTTACGTCAGCTCATTAGTGGGGACAGTATAAAAGGCCTGTTCGCCAGCGACTCATTTCAGTCGTCCGTGCTCAGCCGAGGCGACAACATCTCCTGAGGATGCCGCGTGGAGTGGCGAAACGCGTCGAGGTTTTTTGCACGTTGGTGTTGGTAACTAACAACTGCATTAGCTGTAGTGCATGCGTATTGAGGGAGGGAGGGCGGTGCATTCTGCATTTGCCTGAACTGGTACTCAAAGCGGTTGCGGTTGGTGTGGTTTTGTTGCCTGCGCTAGCGTCTCTTAGCGGAAATTTAAAGCAAAATAATTGTATTTATTTTTCCCATCTAATGACGCAATAGCCAAGACACAACCGTTCGTGTCGGCGCTCAGTGATAGACTGCCCTGTGTTTTCTTCAGTTTCCCGTCAAAGGAAACGTTAAACCGACGGAAACAAGTGCTGCCATCGTTGTATCGACCATGCTAAGTAAACTACTTGGCGTTTCTGACTAAACTCAATAGGTGGCGCTAGATTGACGTAATAGTACGACACGATTTCCGAACGAAGCTCTATGGTTAAACGACAAATCCAAATGACGTCTGTCATCGGGTTTTGACAGCAACAAACTTCAAAATAAACATAACCAATCGCCGCATTCTCCGGCATTAAGTTCTTTCTTATTTATATAAGTTTTAAATAAGAAACCAAAAATTCGCACACAAGTAGGATTTGAATCCACGTCTTTTGGCTTTGCTTTAAAACTTATATTACTTACTTAAATTTTATTAAGTTGCACTACGCTTATGTACACTATTATTGGATTGCCGTTCAGTTTAGAATTTAGAACTCTAAGTATTCGAATGTTAAGACAGCATCCTGTTTGTGTACTTTTACAATTGAATAACTAAATACATTCGGTGTAGTGACACCAAGTGCGGTTGTAACGGATTTTTTCTTAAACAAAATTAATTTAATTTCGCTTTATAAGGCTATATGCTATAGCTATATGTCTGCACCCAACTTTTTACATCCAAGCTGTGAGAGCTTGGATGTAAAAAGTTGGGTGTAAATAAATTCTTATTTTATTTTATTAATCTGGGAATGCTAATGCGACCTCACATCCGCAGGTGACTCAATACATGCAGTCGAAGAACCTGCGCACGTTCCGCGACGCGGCCGAGCTGCACCAGGCCACCATGTTCCTTCATGAGAACGGCAAGTTTTTTGTCACAAAATAAAGATAAGATATACTTGATATATTTAGACCACAGCAGACATTTACATAAAAATATAAAGTTGTAATTTCTCTACAACATTACGGACGTTTTTATAATTAAACTAGTGGCTCCCCGCGACTTAGCCCGCGAGAGTTAGATTTTCCATATATACTTTCATCCCCCATTTCACCTCCTTAATGTATTATATCACATCAAAATGTAGCCTATGTCCTTTCCAGGATCTCGAACTGTCTCCATACCAAATTTCATCTCAATCGGTTCAGTGGTTGAAGCGTCAAGAGCTAACAGACAGACAGACACACTTTCGCATTTATAATATTACTAGTGGTTCCCCGCGACTTCGCCCGCAAGAGTTGGATTTTCCATATAACCTTTTATCCCCCCTTTCACCCCCTTAATGTTTTTATATCACATCAAAATGTAGCCTATGTCCCTTCCAGTGTCTCGAACTGTCTCCATACCAAATTTCACCTCAATCGGTTTAGTGGTTTAAGCGTCAAGAGCTAACAGACAGACAGACACACTTTCGCATTTATAATATTATAATTAAATGTGTTACGTAACTAGTTTTCTTTCCGATAGACTTGTTTTTATTTTATTTTTTAAATATTTTTTATATTTTTTCCGTATTTTTAAGTTGCTTCTGAACCACCTCCTTCAATTTGGCGTAATAAATACATGTTTACTGTGTACAGCAATATATCTTTTTTGCTGGCGTTTATCGAAGACCGACATTGCAGAAACCTAGATACGGTGTCATACGCTGAGATTATGTCTTTTCATTAATGTACGCGCTTATTTTTGTTAAATATTTTGTGTAAATGTTTTGGACATGATTATAAAGAAATATTTTGTCATCTTTCCTGTTCGGAAAGTTGAACTTTCATGTGTAGATAGCCGGGTGGAAAATAGCTTTTCCCTCCCTGCCACGTAAGTGTGGACCCACTATTGCCCAAAGCCGTAAAACCAACACTTTCAAAAAATGATGTCGGAGTACGTTTCACTCAGATGGGAAAAATTAAATACAATTATTTTGCTTTAAATTTCCGCTAAGAGACGCTAGCGCAGGCACCAAAACCACACCAACCACAACCGCGTTAAATACCAGTTCAGGCAAATGCAGAATGCACCGCCCTCCCTCCCTCAATACGCATGCACTACAGCTAATGCAGTTGTTAGTTACCAACACCAACGTGCAAAAACCTCGACGCGTTCCGCCACTCCACGGGGCATCCTCAGGAGATGTTGTCGCCTCGGCTGAGCACGGACGACACGGAGTCGTTCTGATTATATTAATCACGTTTCACTTGCCGCCAGCGACGCCCACTTTGGCGCCACTCGCGGACCAAATGAAACGCGCAGATATCAAATGGAATGCACCTTCGATTGTACCACAAAAAAGAAATGCACTATTTGTTTCCTCACAGTCGAAATGAAAAATAGTATGTTTAACTCGGGTGAATGCACCCATTTAACTCTCGAGCTATTGGCTATATATAATTGGGAGTTGAGACGCTTTCCCCCCTTGTCCAACAATCTACTATCTAACTCTTTTTAAAAAAACCTGTATTTGTCTCTTAGGAGTCCTCCTCCACTACGACGACGCTACACTGAAGGAGCTCTACTTTCTGAGGCCCCAGTGGCTGTGCGACGTGCTAGCCCACGTGGTTACTGTGAGAGAGATCAACCCCTTTGCCGCCAATGGTAAGTCACGTGGAATGGAACGCGTGGTGTGAGCGAGATAACAATAGAGGGAGAGAGCGAGAAAAACATATTTTATTTGAATGTGGTGTAAAACTTAAAAATAATTGCCATACAACATTTTTATATTTATATTACGATAATGGTAATACTTTTATGTTTGGAGTTTATTGGCGTACTCAGAGACGTCACTTAAAGTAATCCTTCATCATGTTTCCTGCCATTCTATTCTATTTCATTGATAAAGAAAGTCACAAAACGAGACTTAATACCACACTCAGATACATCAATTAAATTTAATATATAATTAAGTCTCGTTTTGTCACTTTCTTTGTCAATGAAATTGACAAGGACGGTGTAAGACTCAATGAGGGATTTACTTTAATTGACCTCTGAGTGAGGCAATTAGAGAAAGTATAAAAGTCATTTATTTATGCATGTAGGCCCACTGGGGGCACTTATACACGTCCCAACATATATTTTTTACCTACCACTGCTTCGGGATATATACTGCTTATAGCATATGATGTGACTTATCTGTGGATAAAGGATTATACTAAATTTACTGGATTCCATGTACGTGTTTTTTGAAACACAGGAACATAACAAGTAGTAGCTTTTCCATCCGAAAATTTATCTTAGGACATACAGTCTTTAATTGAACCACTACACCACGGAGGCAATAACTTAAACAATTCTTCTATCCCCAAACTTTGTTTTCAGTTTTTTGTACCTATTAGTAAAATTTGTAAACTCCCCAAAAAAGATACTGTCATTAAACCCTTTCTTAGTAAAATCATTAAAGTCATTTATTTATGTATGTAGGTCCACAGGGGGCACTTATACACGTCCCAGCATATATTGTTTAAGCCCTACCACTGCTTCGGGACAAACTGTAGGCTAGTGCTGAGAAGAAGTAGCGCAAGAAACTCAGTCACTATTGGCACACTTTCAAACCCATTCACCTTATCTCTAGGAATAATGCGCACAGAAGACCTGGCGCACGTGTTCAAAGCAAGCCCACTGCTGGGCGGCGGCGAGGAGGCGGCTGGGCTTGGCGCGTCGCTGCTGAACAAGTTCGAACTGGCTCTCAGCTGGGACGCCAGGGTGCTGCTGGTCCCGCCCTTGCTGCCGCAGCATGAACCCAGGACTCCACAGGTAAGTGTGTAAGCTTGGTGACTCTGCAGTTAAGGTATGATGCTATAGTTACATGTGAACAAGTTCGAACTGGCCCTCAGCTGGGACGCCAGGGTGCTGCTGGTCTCGTCCTTGCTGCCGCAGCATGAACCCAGGACTCCACAGGTAAGTGTGTAAGCTTGGTCACTCCGCAGTTTAGGCTCTGCCAACGCCAGGGTGAGGTGCTTGTGGCGCAGTGGTGGCAGTGATACCAAAAGTTAAGCAACCACGGCGCGGTCGTGATTGGATGGGTGACCATTCCGACCATTAAAGTGACGACCATGACAAGCATCTCCGTGCTTCGGAAGGCACGTTAAGCAGTTGGTCCCGGCTAATATATCTTGGTATTAGTCGTTAAGCCTAGTCAGAGGCCCTAGGGCGGCTTGATAATATCTGACAGTAAGGTTTGTCACTTGCCTTACAGACACCCCTCCACCAATCCGCACTGAGCCCGCGTGGTAGAGTATGGCTCGTTCCTCCTCATAGTTGAGGTGAAGCCTTTTCCCAGCAGTGGGATCTAATAGGCTGACTTAACAACGCCAGGGTGGCCGAGAGGTTAGGCAATCGCCCGGTATGCGAGAAACGCGGGCTCGATTCCCGTCTCTGGTGGTCATTTTTTCAAGTGCAATGTAATGTATTTATAATTTTAATTGCAGCCAAGTCCCTGATGCGCTTCAGTTGTTACAACTGTATGGGATCTGATTCGTCCTGTCTTTTAAAAAACTTTAAAGCAAAATTTAGAGCTAGAACAAATGAGAGCGGGAGTACACGATAGGAGGCAGGAATAAACTTGTCGTAATATGTATTGTTGTGCCGTGAAAATATTTTTAAATTGTAAATTAGAGCCGGGATGAATATGTCCAGATTCGGATGTTCGGATAGTCGGGATTCTACTGTATGTAGTATTTTTTTTTGTGTTTTCCTTATAGAATTGTAATCTGCTGAATTGAATTCGATGCTTATAACATAACTAGCAGTTCCCCGCGACTTCGCCAGCGCCAAAAGTCGGATTTTCCATACAAATTTTCATCCTCCATTTCATCCCCCTAAAGATTTTATATCGCGACAAAAAGTAGCCTATGTCCTTCCAAGTGTCTCAAACTATCTCTGTGCCAAATTTCATTTCGGAGCCTATTCGATGCAAATAAACAAACAAACAAATATTTCCTCTTTATAATATTAGTAACAATAAGAATGTAAAGCTAAAATTATGGTATAGGTAGATGGTAAGGCAAAGTCAAACTTCTGTACGAAGTACTAGTACTTATTCTGTGGTAAAGGCTATGTTGTATTATCAATTCTACGCTGGCGAGGTGGTTTGGCTACAGCTATTCTCATTGACTGTTCGTTTCCCCCCAGCTGGCGCTGCGGTCGCGCGGGGTGGGCGGGGTGGGGGGGGCGGGGCGGTGCGGGGGGCGGGGCACGCCGCGCCGCGCGTGGCCGGCGCCGGCGCCACAGCTCACGCCTGTTCCAGACACGAGGGGCACTGACTCACCCACGTTACTATGTAAGTGCTGCCATGGTGTAGGTAGTAGCGACGACGTAATGACGTAGTAGAGTAGTGACTGCCTCGTTGGTCTAGTGGTCAGCACGCTAGGTACTATCCACGAGGTCCCGGGTTCGAATCCCGGGTCGGGCCGAGAGTGTTTGGATTTTTCTGTCTTAAAATTACTCAGACACAGTTCCCGGAGTCAGGAAGTTGGCGGTGTTAACACCCCCGTGCCTCGGGAAACACGTTAAGCCGGTAAATCCTGCGCCTAATCTCTCTACGGTCATGACGGTCATGTCGGACTGCCGTCTCACCGAATTATGAGAGTGAAGAAAAAGAGAGTGCACCTGTGTATTGCGCACACACTTGTGCACTATAATATGTCCCGCGCAGTTGGCTAATCTCTGTTGAGATAGGCCGCCGTAGTCCAAATCGGCTAGGAGGACATTATTAGTAGCGACGACTGTGTAGTCCCACTAGCGGGCGCTGCGGTCGCGCGTGGCCGGCGCCGGCGCCGCAACTCACGCCTGTTCCTGACACGAGGGGCACTGACTCTTGACCCACGTTGCTGAGTAAATGAATATATGTATGCAAAAGTCACGTGATATTATCACGTGACTTTTGCATACATATTTTAAAATAGACATACTGTTAATGTATAGCCCCGTCTCGCTCTTACGTACTTCAAACCTGTCACCTCTTGAACGCCCATAATACTAAAATCAAGGTGTCTTTCTAGTCGGGTAAAAGATGGTCGACGACAAGCGATAGAATAATGTAATCACTCTCACATTTCGGCCACTAACATGAAACTGTACAGTGGGCTTAGCATCGACCTACCCAAGTCTGACAAAATATCTCAAATGTTATTGAACTTTATGGGATCAACATAAGGTTCTAATATGGTTGCGGAAATTTGCAAAACAAGATAGGTTGGTGTGTCTTAGTGTAGTGGTCGCGCCCTGGACTTCTAAACCAGGCGGTTACGGGTTCAAATCCCGCATAGGGCAAATGTTTTTGTGATGAGCACGAGCATTGGTACATAAGTCATTAATATTCATTTATTCGCATACTAAGTGTTACATATGTGTTTGTTTACAGCAGGTTTTATGCTAGAAAATGTAGCTTATTATAATTATTTTTATAACTTAAGCAATTATTTTGCAAGTTTTTACGAAATTAAATCAATCTCTTTTTGTATGGAGGTTGGTTTTTTATTCTAAGATATCACCAACCACCAATAACCTATATTTATCTTTAAGCTACAAAAATATGAAACACGTGACCATAGAAATCAGAATTTTAAACGCCTCCATTATTGAGAAAAAATATGTTTTGAACTGGCATCATCCATTGATCACTTACTTGTATTTCCTGGCTGTATGGCTATGTACCATTGCCTTTCCACTGGTGGATAGAAACTAACTAGGTAGTACCACAGATTATATAATAGGTACTACTGTCAATGGAATGACAATTTTGCTGACCTTTTTTTTTCATGCGTTAATTGATATAGGCGAAGGTGCGGTTTATGTACAGACAAAGAGAAAAAAATAATTTTAATTTTTCTCTAAATCGGAGGCCTTAAAAAATATATTATTTATGCAGAAAGGCTAGCTTTTGTGAACTCTTTCATATAATATTTACTATATTCTGGTTAGAAAACCAAAACCAATAATGGACAAGTACTTTCGCTCACAAAAAATATTATTATTATTAGCTTATACCTTAGTAACCCTTACAATTTGGGTATTGCAAAGTATTAGAGGTATCATGAATGTTTATAAACGTATATAAGTATGTCTATCCGTTATCCTAGTCGCCATAGCACAAGCTCACGCTTAGTTTGGGGCTAGGTAATTGGTGTGTTTGTTGAAACAATTTATTATTATTCTAACCGAATATTTTTTATTCATAATTCCCAGCGGACGGCCAAGTCCGCATAAGCGGTCGCGGTGGCGGTCTCTCCCTACGTCGGTTGCTGCTGGCGTCGTACGTGCCGCGCGGCTTCTGGCCGAGGCTGTGCGCCAGAGTGCTGCCTGATGCTGCTCTTGCTGCTGCAGCACAGTCTTTGTACAGGCTGCCACCTGAAGTAAGTACTTTTTCATCTCACCTGTTCGGAAAGTTGAACTTTCATGTGTAGATAGCAGAGTGGAAAATTGCTTTTCCCTCCCTGCCACGTATGTGTGGATCCACTATTGCCCAAAGCCGTGAAACCAACACTTTTAAAAGAGTGCTGCTTGATGCCGCTCTTACTACGACGACGATATTTTAAGAGCCTCTTACTATATCAGAGAAATTGGACATGAACATTTGTTTTCCAAACAACGGGCAACTTTTTAGGGTTCCGTAGTTCGACAAGGAACCCTTATAAGATCGTTAAGTCCGTCCGTCCTAGTCTGTCACAGCAGAATATCTTCTACGTTTATAGACTGATTTGCATGTAACTTGGTTCGAGGATACTTCACATACAGATCTCATTTTTAAAAATATAAAAAATTAAAATTATCCCTTTTAAGGGTACCTCCCCATACATGTAAAGGCGGGGGTGAATTACTTTTTTGAGTGCACCCCCTTGTGTGGGGTATCGTTGAAAAGGACTTTGAAAATAAGGTAGGGTTTCCATACAACACTTTTTTATCAGCTTTACCATTTGCGAGATATAGCCCGCCAAAGTCGTTTACACGGTGTCCCCCCCTGTAATTTCTAAAGTCTTGGACCTATAAACTTCAAATTACTTACGTAAAGAAACAGCCGCGGAAACTCTTATTTAAAATTATTTCGGGTATCCTGTGATGAATACTTTTGAAATTATAAATAAAATAAAAATATAATACTTTTTTGCCTATACTGTCTAATGTTTTAAGTTAATGGTACGGAACCCTTCGCGCGCGAGTCCGGCTCGCACTTGGCCGGTTTTTTTATTTTTCTTACCAAAAATAATAAATATTTTTAAGATCACCTGTTTAGTCTTAAAAATTACGTTTTAGCCTCTGTCTCTCTCATTTTGATTTACTAATACACCGAACTTGTGTACCAAACGTAAGGAAGAGAGTAATCACAACACTGTTTACTTAGGAAATGCTATTTGGCATTTTTCTCAAAACCTAGCATATAAAAATAAAAGTTTTTTTTTACAATAGTAGGTTGTTATACAACGGACGAAAGTGACCATTCCAGTCGAGAAGTTTCTGGCGCTCGAACGAAGTAGCTCGAGAGTGCTTTCACCCAAGTTAAACATACTATTTTTCAATTCGACTGTGAGGAAATCGAGGGATTATCGATAGTTGAGGCAAAAGCAATAGTATCGATAAAATATCGATGGTATCGATAGACTTTCGATAGTTGAGGCAAAAGGAATAGTATCGATAAAATATCGATAGTATCGATAGACTATCGATAGTCTACCTATAGTAATGATAGTATCGATAGCTCCGTTAATATACTATCGACAGATAGCAATACCTACTATCGATAGTATCAAAGTTCAATACTAAAATCACTATCGATAGCTGATATAGCTCTGACTATTGCAATAACTATCGATACTCTCGATAATGGCCTTTAATTCAATAGTAGGAGTGGAGTATAAAGTAGGAGGGAAAATCTATTTCCCACCCGGCTATCTACACATGAAAGTACAACTTACCGAACAGGTGAGATGAAAACATTATTTACTAATGTTGTTGCCTTTGCCCTCTAAGTTTCATCCCTTACTAAAATGTAACCTTATAGATTACATTAGGACAGACCTAGGTAAGTCAGTCTTCAGTCACGAGCGCTGGCGTCCGCGCCTAGTAAGCGTGGAACTGTTATTTCGAAGCGCGTCCCGAGATAGATATAGATAGATAGATAGATTCCTGCGTGTACTGCTAGCTTCGTACGTGCCGCGCGGCTTGTGGCCGAGGCAGTGCGCCAGAGTGCTGCCTGATGCCGCTCTTGCTGCGGCAGCACAGTCACTATACAGGCTACCACCTGAAGTACGTGGTTTTCTTTATAAATCTAACATCCTAAGATATTAATAATTCTCTTTAGCCGAATTTCGACTACAGTAACCTATCTCAAAAAGTATTAGCCAATTTCGCGGGAGATATTATAGTGCACAAGTGTGTGCGCAATACACAGGTGCACTCTCTGTTCCTTCAATCTCATAAGTCGGTGAGACGGCAGTCCGACATGATCTTAGAGCAATCAGGAGCAGGACCAACGGCTTAACGTGCTAACTTTCTGACTCCGGAGCTGTGCCTGAGTTTTTTCAAGACAGAACAACCCAACACTCGGCCCGACCCGGGATTCCAACCCGGGACCTCGTGGATAGTACCCAGCGTGCTGACCACTAGACCAAAAACCATCCTAAGATAGTGTCCATATAAATAAGACACGAAAGTTTTAATGTCTGTGAAGAGATACCATACAGGTATGTATCGTCCGCAACATAACCTCATCTGTGCGTATCACACAGTCAATTTAAATATTTAAAAAAAATCCAATGTAGGTCTACATTATAACTAGAGTTTATTACGTAAACATTTGCAAACAAATTGCTTAAATTTTAAAAATATTATTACTGATAGTTAGTTGTAGATAGTTTGTAAAAATATTTCCATCGTTTACTTAGCGCGTATTTTCTTTATAGTCTTATACCCGATGTCTGAAGGTCGCGTTGGTTCTGACCTTATCATTATGTCGATAAAACAAATGCAACGGGTCGGGTGCACCGTGAAGAACATAGATAGTACATATTATGTACTATATATATGTAACATATGTTGAATTATTGAAAAAACAAAATTGACCTTTTACTGGCTTTCATTTGATACCTATATTGTTATGGTAAGAAAAAAACAATCCTCCTCCCCCCTTTATTTCCATATGCGGGTGCCATTTTTTACAAATTCAACGACACCTCATATGTCAAAAACTGTCCAGCCGTTTGGGCTGTAGGGCGTGCCAAAAAAATATATACATACATCCGTACTCTATACAGAAAAACATAACACGTTCCGCAGCCGAGTAAAAAAAAACACGTTCGCGTTTACTGACAAAACGTTAATACGCTCGTCTTCAAATCTTCTACTAAAGTATTTTGTTCTCCAACAGCTGGAAGTAGACGAATCGGTCTCCAAAGCGTTGGAACTGAACTGGGGATGGAAGCTGTGGGCGACTGGCATGTGTCTCTCGTGCGACGCGCTAGTGCTAGCTCGGCTGAGAGAGCTACCGCCAAGGAGGGACGACCTCCTCCCCCCTCCCTCCGCCGCGCCGCTCGGGAACGATGAGGACGAGCTGTACCATACCATCAAGTGAGTATTGGACTTTAAAACTATAGCTAGTTTATAGTTAATAGTTCGTATGTGACTTTTCTGCTCCAGACGTACAGGGGGTGAGGCATGCAACCAGAGACCAAGGTACTTGAGTGTGAGCTAATGTACTACTCACGCCATCTGTTAGCAGTGAAAAGAAGATCGAGCTACTTAGGCTGAATGCTGCTTCCCGCAGAGAGATGAGGACTAGCTCTGTCAAACTATTAATGATTCAAACCGAGGAGACGAGAGGTTAAGCCACTTAGTTAGAAAAATATATACAATACTGTCTTAAGATAAACTTGAAATTGTCTCGCGGCTGTCAGGTTTGCGATATAACAGTTTTGGTCGATCTAAGGGTGCTTAGATCTGACATATATCAGACGTCATTATTGCAATAAGCAACTGCTTGCTAGTCGAGACGGTAACACAGTTTCGTCAATAGCAGTATGTGACCGGGTCACTATTTTTAAAAAATTCTAGCAAATCAAACTTTTTATGCAAATTTAAGAAACTAGAGAACTAATTTATTGTAGGATTAATTATTAAAACACCGTACTTTTTAAAATATTTACTGTTGAATTTGACAACAAAGTTATTTTTTTTGTAAAAAAAATGTTTAAAGCTTAATATCTGTTTTTTTAGCCGAGATAAGTTCTAACGTGATTTTATCGTGAAAGTTCTCTAATAATAAAAGAAAAAAAGTTACGATTGTTTGAAAGTAAAATTTTGGGAAAAATCAAATTTTTGGGAATAAACTATAAAAATTGGCATATCTCCCAAACCATGAAACTTTAGTTCAGGAAAGTAGTGGTCAATAATTAGCCAATGACCTCCTCTATATGTGCTTTTGCTATGGCGGGTTCAGTACCAGTCACCCTGTATACATTTAAAAAATAGCGCCCGCAAATGGTAATAAAGGGGGGAAGGGAGGATTGATTTTTTTCCTGACTATAGCAATATGGGTATTAATTGAAAGCCAGTCGAAAGACCATTTATAAAATATAATTATTTTTGCTTGTCATCCCTAACTCCTTGGAGCGGTGGCTCCATTGTCCCAGGTTCCGCGTGCGCAGCGAAGGCGCGTGGTGCACCCTGGACCCGTCGTCGTGGGCGTGCGTGGAGCTGCTGCTGCCCGCGCTGACGTGCGTGCTGAGGCGGGCCGACGGGACGCCTATCGCTGGCTGTCAGGTGAGCACTACACACACACATGTGTATAGTTATGTGGTGCTATCTCATCACTGTTGCCTTTACTAGCATCTACAACAGACGCCCTTACCAGGCCTGTGTATCTTCCCGCGTAGGTAGCAGAAACCTGACGGTAAGGGGCTAAACAAGTTGGGTGTCGCTAGCCGGCAGCGACACGCTTCCGCGTTTTATTCACCGGCGGTGCGCGACACTAGGTTGCTGGTTAAACGAGCGTGAATAAAGTCCTAGAAAGATGCGCTAGATGGCGTAAGTAGCTTCTTGTGGCAGTCAACCCTATCGCGTTGCGTGATAGTACGTCACTGAATAGGTTTAGTGTATTATGAATCATATTCCAGAGTTATAAGAATGCAATTATCTTGCAATGTATTTTTGTAGCTGTCTACACGAAAATGTGCTTGAATCAGAGGCGAACTGAATTACACCATATCGTTGACAACATTGAGTAGATATTTCTTTGAATTTCATTGCAAAGTCATACTTCTGTACGGAGTACTAGTACTTATTCTGTGGCTATTAGCTATTATACTCAGGCTATTGCTGGCTGTCAGGTGAGCACAACACACACAGACACATGTGTTAGTCTGTGGCGACATCTTACTACTGTTGCCTGTACAAGGAACAGACGGCCTTACTTAGCTTAGCGCCTACAGGCTAGATGGCGCTATTAGTCTACTACTTGATTTAGATCGGATCTAACTAATAGATAATCCAAGACGGTAACCACTGGACCTTGGTTCCCGACCGTAACAACCGATGGGACGTCTTTTGCTGGGTGTCAGGTGAGCACAACACACACACACACTGAAATTATATCATAAGAGATATGAAATGGTGGTAAGACCAGCCTGATCGTGACATGGTTGTGGTGACATCTTACCTCTGTCGCCTGCAATAACGCAACCTCAACAGACTCAAGGCCCTGACTCGGCTTCTACAGGCTAGATGGCGCTGTTAGCCCGCTCCATACGACACAAACCGCGCTGATGGCAAGCCTATTGCTGGCTGTCAGGGGAGCACAACACACACAAAACATCACCACTGTCGCCTTTAGTAGCAACTACAACAGACGCCCTTACTTAGCGCCTACAGGCTAGATGGCGCTATTAGTCCACTACTAGATTTAGATCGGATCTAACTAATAAATAATCCAAGACGGTGACCACTGGACCTTGGTTCCCGGCCATAACACCCGATGGGACGCCTATTGCTGGGTGTCAGGTGAGCACAACACACATACGCTGAAATCGGAGTAAGAGATATGAAATGGAGGAGTGACCAGCGTGATCCCGACATGGTTGTGGCGACATCTTATTATCTTCTTATTCATAAAAATAAAAACAACACTGGGTGCTTAAAAATGTTTAAGCTATTTGACAAATATCTTAAAATAAGAGGAAAAGTCGTTATTTGGCACAACTGTGTTAGGAAGGCAAAGGAAAGCGCTTTCTACCGTCCGGTTGTTATGGTCGGGGACCAAGGTCCAATGGTCCGTCTTGATAAGGCTATATGTAGTCAAGCTCGTGCTAAATCTTACATATCGCGTTTTGTGTTATATGGAGCGGCTAACAGCGCCATCTAGCCTGTAGGAGCGGAGTCTGGGCGTCGCGTCTGAAATTTGCTTGCTAGTGTAGGCAACAGTGGTAAGATGTCGCCACAGTTATTAGCTGGTACGTGTATCGTGCATAACCTGCAATGATGGCTTAGTAAGATAAATTAGACTAGGATATAATACGCCTCGTTACAGCTCGTACGAGTAAATTTTTACTGACAGTTATTGTTTGTTTCAGAGCATAAGTCTGGAACCGAACCCAGAGACGATGACAAAAGTTTTGGCGCTGCTAGCGGATCACGTTGACTTACTGCTAGAAGACTGGTACCCTTCACTTGGTAAGTAAGAGTACTTTTTTTGAACAATATAAACTTATTAGATTTCAAAGTGAATGCTTATCACCATAGGTCGGATTTAGGTAGTTATTCATGTACTTACTCCGATTTCATACAGCTAAAGAATAAAGTGGATATGCCTCAAATCCCAAGATTAATTTTAAAGACCAGAAAAAAATCCGTGATTTTTTAAAATAAAAAGTTATTTACTTTTATACAATTTAAACTACTGCACGCGCGACGTTGCCAAACTTACATCAATGACGTCGGATGTCCGAAGTTGCAAAATTCCAATACGTGCGATGTTGCCACAGTTGTAGTTCGCACAACATAGCTTGCAAGAAGAAGAGAATTCAATAGCGGAAATGCGGAGCACTCCCCGCTTAACGGAATGTACTAGATTTTGTCTCTTTCTACCGCATTCAAACTATCTATTAGCAATAAATCGGTTTACTCATTCACACAGCTCATTTGCTTACCTCTGTTCGTCGAATGCATTCACTTGTTTACTTTTGTGTTTTATATAGTGAATCATGTTTGTTTGTAATATTGTTGGCCACACGGGATTGTCCATTAGGAATCCTGGGAAGGTCCACATTAGTATCAACATTTGATGCAAGTACATAAATAACTCTACTTAATTCCGACCTCTGCCACTTAAAAACAATAATTTATTATAAACTTACTTGCTTAGTTATGATGATGCAGATGTGTAATTAGTTGATAATTTTTGAAAATTTGAATTTATTTTCTGTCGAACTTAATATATTTTTAAAAGTTTCCAATACTCAGAAGTTCATGTAGCCACAGATGCAAAACTACTTTTTAGTAAGGATTCATTCTTTGAATAATAATAAAACACAAATTAAGTATTTAACATTCTGATTGTTTTATTTTGACTAAGTTATACTGTTTTAAACAGCGCTAACCTTTTTAAAGTCGATTAAAAGTCAAACCGTAGAAAGATTTTGTCGGGAATAAACTCCTTTGTTACCTGTTTCGTTTGAGTGAGGGAAAACATCGTGAGGAAACCTGCACATTCAGGCAACTGTATGTGTAATGATCCAAAACTGGTCAGGTTTCCCCTGATAACGTCACGGAGGCCAGATGGCAGTCGCTTCACTCTCTCTTTACAGACGAAGACGGCAACAGCTAGTATAATATCTATACTAATATTATAAATGCGAAAGTGTGTCTGTCTGTTACCTTTTGCCGCTTAAACCACTGAACCGATTGAGATGAAATTTGGTATGGAGACAGTTCGAGACCCTGGAAAGGACATAGGCTACAGGCTTTTTATATCGCGACAAAATGTTTTGTCGCGATATAAAAACATTAAGGGGGTGAAATTGGGGATGAAAGCTTATATAGAAAATCCAACTCTTGCGGGCGAAGTCGCGGGGAACCACTAGTAATTTTATATATTCTTGCTCGGAAAACGACCTTAGAAAGACAGCCGGCCCAAACTGGAGAGTCGTAGCGCAGGATAGAGATACATGGGCGTATCTCCTCCAATCCGGAGTTTTTGCTGACTCAAATTAATTTACATTAGGAATATTATATTTTTGTTTACCTATACTAACCTATTATTTAATTTTAAAAAAATCTAACCAATGAAACAACATACATTTTGAATACTTTCGTCATGTACATTCTTAAACTTTGTAAAAGCAAGAAATAAAAAGGCTTATTTATTTATTTTATATTCTTGCTTCAGGCACCCGTTTCGTCCACACGTCGGAGGGGCGGTGCCTCATCACGCGCCTGGTCCCCTGCCCGCACTGCCTCCGAGACGCCGAGCAGCAAAAGCACGAGAGAGACAACGAACCCGAACCGGCTCCTGATCATCACATTCAGCAGGTGAGCGGAGAGAACCGTAGTAGCTCTAGTCATCATCACCTGTCTGGTCCTAGTCCACACTGCCTCAAAGACGCCGAGCAGCAACAATGAGAATGAGAGAGACAACGAACCTGAACCTGTTTTAAAAATAGTGTTTTGACACAGAAATTATGCTGGTGCGAGCTTTAGTAGGGCCAAAAAAAAGGAGACAAGTTTTTGGCGCAACTGTGTTAGGAAGGCAAAGGGAAGCGCTTCCTACCGACCGGTTGTTATGGTCGGGGACCAAGGTAGTCAAGCTCGTGCTAAATCTTACATATCGCGGTTTGTGTTGTATGGAGCGGGCTATCAGCGCCATCTAGCCTGTAGGAGCCGAGTCAGGGCGTCGCGTCTGGAAGTTGCTTGCTAATGTGGGCGACAGTGGTAAGATGTCGCTACAAGTTCTTCTGGCTATACGGGTTATTATGGTTACGCATCGCCGGCCCCTGATCATTTCATTCAGCAAGTGAGCGGGAAGTAACTAACAGAACCTTGCAGAATCGTAGTACGGTCGGAAACACGTCATTTGACCCATTTGAACTACGGAAACAGCTTTTATTACATAGGGAATAGAGACGGTCTCTAGGTCCAAGTGGAGTGGTTAGATGTGCATGACGTAGTCTTAGTCCGCGCAATTGTCGAATTTCCCCTTTTTACCCCCTAGAGTTCGAATTTTCTAAAATATTAAAGACAATGAACCTGGACCGGCTCCTGATTATCACATATAGCAGGTGAGCGGAGAGAACCGTAGTAGCTCTAGTCATCATCATCACCAGTCTGGCCCCTGCCCGCACTACCTCCGAGATGCCGAGCAGCAACAGCATGAGAGGGACAACGAACCCGAACCGGCTCCTGATCATCACATACAGCAGGTGAGCGGGAGGCATCTAGTAAAGAACCTGTACGGTACAGACCGTCACTCAAAGTATAAGTCAAATCGAACATGCGTACAGTGATTCCAGATTCCCATCTGGAATCGCACCCTTCTGCAATTCCCGGGAGGGAATCCCTCCTTTAGGGGTTCTTAAAATGCTTTTGAGGGAGTCAAAATCAGCACAAACGTGAAGCGTACCTCATTCTACAACGCGGGTTCGATTAGCTTCAGGCAGTAATGAAAGCAAAATAGGAACCCTGATAAGATCACTTGGTTGTTCGTCTGTCTGTTTGTCAAGACCCTTTTTGTCCTTTCCTCAGGAATGTCCATTTGAGCCTAACTTTTTAACATTTCGCAGGGAAATCAAGTAAGGAAAAGTGTTTTTGGTTACATTGTAGGAAAGAACAAGATGTCTCCAGGAAATCGGCAAACTTCCATAGGATCTTGGGCCTGACTGTTACATAGATAATATTTGAACAATTTGAAGATCAATGCATGCAGATTTCATTTGTGTTAAAATTATACAGCTATTCAATGGGAGAGTAGAAATATTGATAGTTACGTAACAAAAAGCTAGGTTATGTCAGGTTAGGCAATTTCATGAATTCTATTCCTTGTAAGATAGTCAAAATAGAGCAATGAAGAGTTCAGGGTAGGCATGACATACCTCTTCCTCCTAAAAACAGTATTAAAATGATTTTAGGCACTATTTACTATTAAAACTGGAAAAACTGTAGTACTTACATCAGAAACATGTCTCAAGATTTCAAAATGAGTCCTTTTCTGACCCATATGAGTGTGACTATTGCCTCTCTATGCACCCAGACCCTGAGACATTTTTTCTTCGACTTATTCAGGGACCAAACTTGGAACAACTCCGTTTGGGTCTTATTTAATGGGGCAGGTAGGTAGGAAGGGAATTATAATGTTAATGTTACATACACTGTGTATTATATTATTATGCTGTTTTTTAAATAAATAACAAATATCTTTGTGATAAACATTTATTCATCATCTTAATCATCATATACAATTAATACATTATCTAAAAATTGTGCAGGTGGTACTAAATCTGGTTGATACCTTGCCCAACTAAGGTACCATATTATGGACATTGTGTGACAACAGCAACCTACAGTTCTATTTCCTACTAAACAGTTACAATAATATCCTATGATTGCATCTCTACCAATGAGAGCACTGTCGACTAAAATGTAGGTAAAGTAAGTTTTACTTGAAACATGTCTTGACTTAATTCGGCCTCTTAAAAGCCATGATGTACTTGATGCCGACAGTGCACTCAACAGGTCGCTGTCTGGGTCACGGCACACTTCAATAATATATCTGCCATCATTTCTAATTTCCCATAATAGGACCTCGCCTGTTTGATTTGATAAGAACCTAAAGAAATCAACTGCATTTCGCCACTTGTAAGCCGTGGGAAATTACCTAAGCTGTTATCATTAACTTCAATTCTTAAAAAGTTTGCCCTACGCCTATTCAAATTGTTGGAAATCACATAATTACCTAGATGATTTTCTGTATTCATTTTCTCATTTATAATTCCCAAAATCTGCAGCATCTATACGATTTGTAATGCCACTTCAAAATCTATCATTAAATGTTTCGAAGCTATGTTAAAATAATATTGTCGGAATAATTTAAAGTCCCTTTTAAACTTGCCATTTACGACTTCTACAACCCACCTACACATAGTGACTGCCCTTGTCTTATTTGCCTCTAAAGTCGATAACTGCCATTCACCCGCCTGTAGCGTAGCAGGGACATAGGTTCTGTAACCGCATTCACTTAATAAGGGCAAGGCATCTCTGAAGCCCCTATCCAGTATAAAGGCGTCGCCAGCCTGGAAGTACTGCCGCAACATTGAATTGTCATTATTAAACTCATGCTTCATAATGTCGGCATCTGAAGTAGTGGCTGGATAAGGGCCCAGAACATCAATAATGTAACCATCTGCACATACAATTAAAAATGGTTTTACTAAGTTTTGATATTTGTGTAAACTATATGTTCTTTTTTGATACAGATAGTTTGAACTTTTCTGCACATAGCAATAAGTACCATCAATAATTACAACGGGCCTTTCTTCTCCTTCTTGATAACCAAAGAGTCCCTTGGGTATTAACAATGTTCTATTAATTATTTCTTGTCTATTAATATGGTTTAAACCAATATGGTGCGGGACAAAATAATTATACAGCAAATCCCGTGCTTTACCTAAATAACTTTCTAAAGTTCTTCTAGGCATATTAAATAATATTGATATTCTTTCATTAGAGTCCCCTGCTTCATTAAATATATTGCTAATGCAGTTGGCCCTTTTTCCATTTGGTTGAACTGTGGAACCTCATTTAATATGGCATTAAATTGATCTTTAGATAATCCAAACCAATGGCGAAAAGAAATATCAGTCATATTGAACACATTATTAAAATCATTGGATGAGTGTGTCTCTTTTAGCTGGAACATATCTTCAATATGAACAGCATTGCAGATGTTGTTTTGTATATAAAACATTATTTCAAAAGAATCTTGATTAAACAAAGGATCAACTCTCAAATCAGCATACTCATCACCAACCTTCTCAACCTTACCCATATCATAATAACGATTCAATTCCAAATTTTCAATAGAATACACAACTTTATTCAAAATAAACATACCATACTGATTTTAAACATAAGATCTAAAATTAGCATTATCGATACCATTAATAAGAAATAAATTCATATCTTTAAAATCTGAATCAAATTTGCCACCACCAAAAGTCCAAGAGGCATTTTTATAAACAACGCCTGAATAACAATATTTTAAAACTAATGGTGGACTCATAAAAAAGCCGACACGGCGTTGAGGGCGCAGATATCGATTAATCCTCTTCGGACGACGATAATAACGATATCGAGGCTTCAGACGACGACGGGGTTTCCATGCTTTCTTCTATCGGAACACGCGCACGCTCCGCCTTCCAGTATTCCTCATTCGCACTAACAAACAATAAACGAGATTTTATTGCATCATCCATCTTTTCATCAAGGTCATTCGATACAAATATAATTGGGCCCGTAAATTTAAATACCATAGATGCTGTGCCTTTCACAGGATATGAATAAAGACGTCCTTCCAATAATCTCTTTAACATACTCGGAACACAATACTAATAAGCAAACTCCTCAAACAAAATAACCTTATGGAAGTCCGGTTTAAACTCCTGCATAAAAAACTTGCCCACCCCTGGATAATAAACATGTCTCAACATGACCCGCCCCAAGATGTTTTCAATCAAAGAGGTCTTCCCTACATTAGTAGGACCATACAAATACAACTGCTTAACTTAAATCCAGAGGTAGTAACAAATTTATTCCACCAAACACAAACATCCATACTCCAATTCAAATAACAGTCATGAACTCTTGGGTAATCAATATCAACTTTCGGACACTTTACATCCTGATATGCTTTCTCAAGAAAACGATAACAATTCCTATGCTCAATGACGAAAGGATCATCATATCGAAATGATGGAGTTTCACGGGCCCAAACACGCAACCTCATATTCAAATGTAATTCAGAAACCTTACAATTATATAATACACAACTATCTTCCTTAGAAACATACTAAATACAACTTCTCCTAGATTTACAGGACTGTAAATCAAAACGAGATCCAAATATCTGAGGACCTCCCGGAAACTTAAGAGTATCCGAAATTAACTTTAAAATACGAACTCTAAGAGCTTCTAATAATACAGGTTCCTTAAATTCAAGAAAACAATGCAAATGACTACTTACTCTGGTCGAAGTGCGTGAATTTTCCAAACCAATAACAAAAGTAACAAGCTCTTCTTAAAAATAATCAACAATAAAACTATGGCACTGCTTATCTTCAGTAAAAATATCCAAAGTAATAAAAAATAAAGAAGTAGCACGCACAGACGTCTTCCTCTTACGAGAAGTGACGGGTATCTGCGCGATATTTGCAGGCCCACACACATCTGCACCTACGCGAGACGTATCTAAAAATAGCGCGGAGGGACCCCCTGCTGCGTTCCCAGCGTACGCGGACATAAGGTGTTCTAGATGTCCGCGTGGTGTCGGCTGCGACGTCATCGTCTAAAAATAGAAAATGACACACATTTGACTCTGGGTGGCCGACGGCGTGCGCTGCCGCGCACCGCTCCGCTCGCCGTCGGCGTTATTTATATACACTATTGTTTATGTCACAGAAAGTTTATTTAAACTTTTAGTTTTATATAAAGGGATATGTTTCGAACCTAACCTAACCTATATGACAAAAGTTTGAATAAAAAACATTCTTTCTGATACACATTTATTTAGAATTGTCAACATTAATAGAAGAAAAAGTAAAATACACCTTATACCTAACACAATAAGATATACCATATTGATATACATAATTCGGATTATTTTTAATTGGCAAATTTGAAGTATTGAAACCAACCATACAAACACCTGAATGAGTATTATTTACAACATCAGGCGTACCCATAGCTAAAGCCATTTCGGCAACAGTCTTTTTTGAATTTAATTCTGATGTTTCAATACGCTTCTTACATCTAGGATAATAAGTCCATTTACATTTTCAATATGAACATCTGCAAAACCAATGGTCAGACACATAATATACACAGCAGAATAATAGTCCACATTATACAAGTAAATCTATGTCATTAAAGGCACTTTCCTAAAAAGACTGCAATAATAAAATGGCTTGTAACACGAGTCTCCTAGACTCAAAATCCTAAGAAATACTAACCGTAAGAGGAGCAGTCCACTGTTGAACAAGTGCAAGTATCGCTTCGTCTTGCAACAAATGCATGCCAATAGCATGCTACGAGCAAAACTGATGCCACAGTTTATACAGTTTTGTGTGCTCATCTCGTAAAATGTCCAATCGAAAGCAATGTTCGGAAGTCAGGTATGGAAGCCGTAGTTTGTCGCTGAGGCTGTGAGGCAGGTCGATATACGTTGTGCAGGCGCAGGTCTTTCGTGATAGCAGCAATTGTCTGAGTCCGTAATCGTAGCGAGGGTCAATGAAATTAATAGCAAATCACACGAAAAAACGCAAAACACAATAACTCGAAACCGCAATGCGAACCGAATGTTGACACTTGACGTTTTTTTTTGACGTTTTATTTTTTTCCTCCAGATCGATCTTGCAGCGATCGATTATACAATCGATAGGTAATGACAATCATTTATTGCTAGGAAATAATAATTCCTTTGGAAAACGAAAAACATCACACAATACTTCGGCCTATTATTGTAAAAGTAACTTCCTACTTTTGGTAGGGATTCTGTATAATATAGATTCAAAGAAAAAAAAACCTGATGTGTCAAACAGAATCGATATTAAAAATACTATTTTTGTGTATGGCAACATTTTCCCGTTATGGAAACGCAATGACGACATGCTTGGGTATCAATCAACATCGTTTTACGCTTAATTATTGTTACATTTCTTATCCCATAGAATTAGTTACTCATATTTTACGACAAATTCCTGAAAAATATATAATGAATTTTAGTTATAATTTGTTTCCTGTAACGTTCAAGCCCAAACTTGCCAATCTCCTTTGCGTTCAAGAAGTCTCACGGAAATACTACCTAGACTCTTCTGGAGTGACCACCACTTTCGTCTGTCTCACTACTTGTCCTTTTCCTGTGTGATAATGTCGTCATATCACTTTCCCTGACAAATAATCCCGTATTTTAATTTATTAATATTTATGTATGTGTATTGTTTTGTATGTATGTGTATATTTTTATGTATGTATCTAATACGTACATTTATTTTTTTAATATATTGTTAGTTTTGCCTTAAAATTTTATCGTTACTGAATGTCCCGCCACTGATTATCTTTCTGCATTCCCACGCGGTTGACTGGTAGAGAATGTCTTAAGGTATGAAGTCTACCAACTACACTTTCTTTTTAGGTGCTATAAAGTTAAAAATTATAAATAAAAGAACCTTGGTTTGTACGAACCCTTAATGCGCAAGTTCAACTCGCACTTGCCCGATTCTTTTCTAACTGTCTTATGTAATCTGTATGTAATATCTTTTGCACCTTTTTACTTTGTTTTTGATAATTATTGTTTTTAAGTGATAAGCATTCACTATGCAATCTAAATATATTATTGCACTTGAAAAAAAAACGACCACCAGAGGCGGGAATCGAACCGGAACGCGGGTTCGATTCCCGCCTCTGGTGGTCGTTTTTTTCAAGTGCAATAATATATTTTGTTTTTGATATTCGAAATGAATAATTATTTCTTTATTTTTTTTTCACCAGGCGTTCAGAAGACTTGAGCTCGGTAACGCGGAGGCGCGCCGCCCGCGCGTGTCGCAGGACTCGCGCGACGACGACGGCGACGACGACGGCGACAGCGGCGTTGGGCCCGAGTCTAATGGTTAGTAATAATAATAATGACTTGTTTCAACAAACACTCCAATTCCTAGCCCAAAACTAAGCGTGAAGTTGTACTATGGCGACTAGGATAACGGATAAACATACATACATCCATGACTTAGATACAACTGCTCGTGCTCATCACACAAACATTTGGCCCTTGCGGGATTCGAACTCGCAATTTCTGGTTCTGTAGTCTTGAGCGCAAAGAGGTTCGCGCTCAACCACTACACTAAGACCCGTCGAAAGGTCGTAAAAGAATAATAACATATTTATTTTTTAAATTAAATTATAAGTGTGAGTACAATTTTTAACCCACGTCCCCTCGCTATCCAAGCGAATGCTCTTACCAACTGAGCTACGGAGGACGTCAGTCAGTCAAAGAAATTTCCGTAAATGCTTGCTACGCTAGTGAGCCGGCGTTTGATTTCATAAATACTTAAGGAATATATCCACATGCATCACATATACTAATGGCGAGTGGAAAATTAAGGTCTAGTTAAGTAACTGTTCTTTTTAGGGGTGATTCCGCTGTTCTATTACAATTACTTTTACTATTGGACCAGCATAGGCTACTTCTGGGCAAG
Source organism: Pyrausta nigrata (assembly GCA_949316185.1). Lineage (NCBI taxonomy): Eukaryota > Metazoa > Arthropoda > Insecta > Lepidoptera > Crambidae > Pyrausta > Pyrausta nigrata. Next base: position 9,560,318 of record OX438963.1, on the reverse strand, counting down.
CTCGCTCCGTCGTAGTAGACCTTATTTTTGCTCTCGGCACAGAATAAGTACTAGTACTTCGTACAGAAGTATGACTTAGCAATTGTATTCAAAGAAATGTCTACTCAATGTCGTCAACAATATAGCGTAATTTAGTTCGCCTCAGAGTCTAGCACATTTTTCGTGAGCAAGATAATTTCATACTTATTGCTCTGGAATATGATTCATAATACACTAAACCTATTCAGTGACGTAATATCACGCGACGCGATAGGGTTGACTGCTACCAGAAGCTTCTAACGCCATCTAGCGCCTCTTTCTAGTACTTTATTCATTCTCGTCCAGCCAGCAACGTAGCCGCGCGGCCGCCGGTGAATAAAACGCGCGAGGGTGGCTCTGGCCGGTAGCGACACGCAACTTGTTTTAGCACCTACGTAGGTGCGCCACGCGTAGGTACGTTTTTGCTACCTACGCGGGGAGATACACAGGCCTGCTGTCGGGCTAAGATGAAGATAAATAAATACAAATACAAAATATGTATGTCTTTATTTCGCTAAGAAACACATTGTATACAAAAGCAATTGTTGAAGTCATCTTTTAAGTATTTATTTATTGGAAAATAAACAGCCTTAATTACACAATGATCATAAAAGAGAGAAAATAAGAACAAATATGCCTTATGAGTTTTCACTTGTAAATCAGTACAATTAACAGAAGGTAGTACATGTAAAGTGCATTCAAAAATGTTAACTAAGTAAACAACAACAGTAACTAAAAGGAAAGCCAAGTCATACCAAGTCACATAAGTAGTAAGTTATTGAGAGTTTCTCGCTGGTTTGAGCGAACTTACTACTAGAATTGGTCAGTAAATAAACTTACATCGACCACATTAGCATCAAATGCTACTGCGAAGTTTGGGGGGTGGGCGGGTGGGATCAAAGTTTTAACTCTTTACCTAAACTCTAAATAACATACAGGTAATTAATCAGTTACATTAGCGTTAACTGCTCCTGTGAAGTTTGGGAGGTGGGTGGGCAAGATCAATGTTTAAACGTTCTATCAAGCTGGTCTTGTTATCAGTTTGTCGAAATCCATGAATCACAACGGTCACATATTTCACATTTGAAATCATAATGAAATTCTTCAAACAAAAAGAGTCACTCAAATTAGACTGCATTTGCTTTGCAGCTTCAATAAATGAGCCGAAGCGCCATGGCAATTTATTACCAAATACTATACGCAGTATTGTGTGTGGTCCATCAAATTGTGGAAAAACTAACTTAGTAATAAGTTTGTTATTACATCAAGATGGGCCTCGATTTAGGAATCTTTATGTTTATTCTAAATCTTTATATCAACCTAAATATCAATTCTTAGAAAAGGTCATGAATATAGTTCGTGGTACATCTTATAATAAGTACAGTCATAACGGTGAGATTCTAAGTCCACATGAAGCTTTACCAGACTCGATAATTATATTCGATGATGTCGCTTGTGTAAATCAAAATAGCATACGAGACTACTTCGCTGTGGGACGTCATAAGAACATTGATTGTTTTTACATAAATCAAACTTATACTAAAATACCTAAACAATTAGTACGAGATAATGCTAACCTAATAATATTATTCAAGCAAGATGATGTCAATTTAAGGCACGTCTACGACGAACACGTAGGGTCTGACATGTCATAGTCTCAGTTCCGTGAAATGTGTTCTGCTGTCTGAAGACAACCTTTTAGCTAAATAAAGATTGTGAACGAAATAAAGGATGCTATCGAAAGAAATTTGATACATTTATTGTCGTTGACTAGTATGAGACTAGTATTCATAAATAAATGTTCTGCTAATTATAAATCAGTTGCATTCCTAAATTCATACTGAGTGGAAACGTTACAAAAATGGAACGAAGTTTAAAAAAACAAATAGTAAAGTCTGCAAAAGCTGTAAAAAGGAAGGTCAATATGTTAAAAGATGCTAAAAATACAAACGAAATGGCTCTAGAAACAATATTTAAGCCTATTGTTGCACCACTTAACCTTTTAACAAGTAAAACTGGAAAAGAACAGAATAATTTAGAAGAAAAACAGCAAAGCCCTCCTAACAAATAAAAGTAAGTACAGAGATGATGAGTTATCAAATTCATCTTGTGAAAATTTTAAGGAATCCGAAACTGATGAAGGAGAAGTTTCTAATGAAGAGCAGCGTATCTAACAAAACTCCCACTAAGTTACCTCCTGATGAACTTGATGTTCATGACAATTCATTTAAATCTCTTCAATCGTCACCAAGTATTGCAAATGAATCATCTTGGTCTACGTCATCCGATGTCATGAAAGATGTACCATTTGAAGTTAGAAATGAACGAGGAAAACTTTGGTTTGGCAAGACCGGTGTTCATGATGATGGCTGTACTATTAAAATTGGGAACCATAGTCTGAAGAAAACAGATGGTATAAAAGAATTACTATATCAAAAGATACCGAATATGAATCTGGTGACCGAGGATGACTTGCAAAATTATAAATTAGTACTAATAGATTCTAGCGCCCACAAACGCAATTACGATCCATTAAAACCAATAAATAGTAATAAAGGGTTTAAATACATGAAGGTAATAAAACCTTTATTTAAATTTACAAGAAACCATACAAGTAGCATAGAAAGTCTTCCACAAGGAAAAGGTATCGATATTTTAAAAGAAGTAAAGAATGATACAGATTTGTTGGAACGACCCGAATGAGTTAGTTGAACGATTGAAATTACTACTCCCTGAATGGGCGGCAGGTAACACTGGAGTACATAATGAAATTAAGCGATAATCGAGGAAATGTACGAAGCTGGTATCATCAAAGAAATTAAATATAACACTTCCATCAGGAGGCTTGGGCAGTATCATTGCATTACTGAAGCCATCAAGACGGCAATGAATGTAGACAAATTTGGTCATCACGTTCATAAACGTTTACGATTATCAGAACTAATTTAATGTCAAACCGATACATTAACAAGATCAGCTGCAGGCGACTATGATTTAAAATTATCTAGATTAAGGGGATTAAGATCTCCTGAAAAAAAAGATGAAGCAGTTAATAAGCAATACGTAGACAATTGTATTGAAGAACTAAGAAATGAAATCAAAAAGAATCAAAGTGATCTTAGAAAATACTTACAAAATTTAGAAAAAATAACTGGGGAACGATTGAGTACCTTGTATTATAACAAAAAGGAAATTAATTACTTCCTGAAACAAGCAAAATCAAACAAAGATGAGTAAACAAGACATAGTGAACGAACTTCACAAAACAGCAAGAAGAAATTTCCATCGTCGATCCACAATCATAAAAGGAATAGATGATTTATGGCAAGCTGATCTTGTCGATTTACAAAAGTATTCTAAATTGAATAAAGGGTACAAATATATTCTAGTTGTAATTGATGCTTTTTCAAAGTATATTTGGACCGTTCCATTAAAATTAAAATCAAAGAATTGTGTATCAAGTGCAATGCAAATCGTTTTATCAAAGTCAGGAAGAAAACCAGTAAATTTGCAAACGGACTTAGGAACGGAGTTTTATAATTATATTTTTAAGCAATTAATGAAAAAGAACGACATAAATCACTTTTCTACATTCTCCATTAAAAAGGCATCAATAGTCGAACGTGTAATAAGGACAATTAAGTCGCATCTTTACAAACTTTTCAGTCTACAAGGCACATTTAAATGGTACGGAATTCATTTAGATTCTGTAGTACACTATTATAACAATACGATACACAGAACTACAAAATTCAAGCCTAGTGATGTCAATAGAGCTAATGAGGCTTTCGTAAGATTTAATATAATTAAAATGCAAAAACGGAAGCCAAGCCCGCGAATAAAGTTTAAAGTCGGTGATTTTGTTCGTATAAGTAAATACAAAGGAGAATTCTACAAAGGCTACACCCCTAACTGGTCAGCGGAAATTTTCCGTGTAGCAAAAGTTAACCAAACTAATCCAGAAACTTATCAAATAGAAGACAAACGCAACCAAAAAATTTTAGGTTCCTTCTATGGATATGAGTTACAAAAAACTAAGTTTCCAGACATCTATCTTATCGAGAAAGTTATAAAAAAGAAAGGTAACAAACTCTTTGTAAAATGGTTAGGATTAAGCAAAGAAGAGAATAGTTGGATAGATAAAACTGAATTGATAAAGTAGTATATAAAACGCAATATAAATTATAAATTTCATTTTACAATTATCGATGAAGGAGGGCAGTGGTATTATTAATACGTTAATAGATAATTTACCGTTTGAGTTACATTTACCTACATATCAATTTTGTGGTCCTGGAACAAAACTACATAAACGATTGATTAATGGTGAACGAGGTATTACCAAATTAGATAACGCTTGTATGTACCACGACATTGCCTACAATAATAGCGATATAAATATTAGACACAAAGCTGACTCAGAACTTTTAAATATGGCGAAAAAAAGATTGAATTCGAAAGATGCCGGAAAAGGCGAAAAAATTGCATCATGGATTGTAAAAAACGCTATGAAGGCTAAACTAAGAACTGGTTCAGGCATTAAGTCATTTATGTCGGGTATTAAAAAAATTCAGTCTCAATTGAAAAAAAATAAATCTAAAGATAAGACTCTATTATTAAATTTGCATATGCAGCAGCAAAAAAACTATTTACAAACAAAAAGGGTATACGTTTACCTCGCTGTATTCCGATTCCAAAATGTGGAGGATTCTTACCACTTATTCCCATATTTGCCGGCTTGTCAGCTTTAGGCTCCTTGGCTGGAGGAGCGGCAGGTATAGCAAAAGCTGTAAATGATTCAAAAGCTGCACAGAAGAGTCTTCAAGAATCAGAAAGACATAACAGAATGATGGAAGCTGTAGGTCTTGGAAAAGGATTATACATCAAGCCTCATAAAAAAGGAGCTGGTTTATATTTGAACCATTTGAACCCATCAAAAAACTAATTAAGCTCTAAATCTAGGTAGCCAGACGTGCACTCACTAATCTCGATATACTAGAACATGCCAGTGATATTCCTTATTTCCGTGGTGTTTTCATGAGAGATACATTACCTTCGAAACCTAGGGAAATAGAATGCGGAATATTGAATTTGGATATCAATAAAAATTCTGGTACACATTGGGTAGCCTTTGTTAAGCAAAACAACTATGCAGAATATTATGACAGTTTTGGTAATGTAAAACCGCCGCTGGAATTAGTCAAATATTTGCATAATTTACCTATATACTATAATTATGTGCGACATCAAGCGTTTGGCACGACAAACTGTGGTCATCTGTGCTTAAAATTTTTAAGGAAATATTGGAAAAAACATTTATACAGGGTGTGGCGTAAATAGTGGTCCAAAGCAAAGGTGTGGATACACTGTACACTGAAGCACCACATACCAGTATTTAAAAAAAAAATATGTACAGGGTTTTCAAAAAAAAAAATTTTTTTAAATTTTTTTAGAAATCGTTACCTTGCCTTACAAATTTGGTTATAATTTCCAAAAATGACGGTTTTTTTTTATCCATTTTTTTAATTATTATTGCTGATCACTTGTACTTACTACTCCATTCGTTTTTTTTTTTACAAACTGAATTTAATAAAAAAAATTAAGTTTCTTTCAAAATTCAATACTCACTGCTAGCAAATCGTTTGACTTTCAATGCTTTTGGTGCAAAAAAAATGTACCACACTGTCAGTGCCCATTGTTTAAAAAAAATGCCCATCTTTTGCAGATTCTAAAATGGTGCAACAATAAGTGTTACGACTTACAGGAAAAAAGTTATTGCTTTTCGAAACAAAAAGGAGCCCAATTCAGAAATTTTTTTTTTTGAAAACCCTGTACATAATTTTTTTTAAATACTGGTATGTGGTGCTTCAGTGTACAGTGTATCCACACCTTTGCTTTGGACCACTATTTACGCCACACCCTGTATAATGATTTAAATAAATTATTTTGTCAGTATAAACATGTCTTTCACTGTGTCTATAACCGGGAGAGGAGCTTCGTTAATAACAAATTATTCACCCACTTTGGAACTGCAAGGAGACTACGAATGTGGTCTTTTGTATATTTCAACCTTTAATTCTATTCCAAATATAGATGAAAGAAACAATAAGTTTTACTATGGTGATAGTGAAGTCATCGAAATTCCTTAAGGTTCTTACGAGTTTCGAGACATATGTGATTATTTGAAAAGAAACATTAAGAATACCGTACTACAGTTAACTTGCAACAACAATACATTAAAAACAAACATTTGTTCTATATATTACATTTTTGTTCTAAGGATGTTCACTTCGATAAAAATGATTCGCTAGGTAAAATTTTAGGCTTTGGTGTGGATACAATTAATGCCAATATAAGTACCGATTCACAGTTTCCTGTTAGCATTTTATCAACAACTATCGTGCGGATCGAATGTGACGTAGTTAGTGGTTCATTTGTGAACGGAAAAGCAAGCCATATTATTTATGAATTTGTACCTAATGTACCACCTGGTTATCGAATCATTGAAATACCTATAAACGTAATATATTTCCCAGTGAACCAAAATTCTATAAGCGCTATTAATATTAAGTTACTTGATGCAGAAAATAAACAAATTAACCTACGTGAAGAAGAAGTTCAACTGTATTTGCATTTCCGTAAAAAATGATTAATTTTAATAAAAACCCGTCTTCATCGCATTCCCAAGTCAGTTGCAAAAGAACATCTCAGAAAGGCACACCACTTCAACTAAAAAAGAAACTGACTAAGAGCAATAAAGAATTCCTATAACTAATAGGACTAATAAAATGAATATCTTAGACATTTCTCAGCAAACTTCCTTTTACAATACCATTGAAAGTTTCGAATATCACTCGTACAAACCATATGTGACAAGTTTTAACAAGAATGATGAAATACGAATACCTATTAATCAGCAAGACTTGTACGTTTTGCCCTCACTTAGCACTTTGTATATTGAGGGCAAAGTGATTGTACTTAACAGCAAAATAGAAAAAGTGTCAAGTATTCGTTTTGTCAATAATCCGGTATTATTTCTGTTTCAAGACATTCGTTATGAGCTAAATGGCATAGAAATAGATAGAATTAAAAATTCTGGTATTACCACAACTATGAAGTCATATTTATCATTGAATGAAAATGAATCTAAAAGTGCAAGAGCTTGGGGCTGGTCGACTGCAGGAACAACTAATGTTGGCGAGGGTATATTTTAGGCCTCGGTGCCTTTGAACAAAATTTTAGGTTTTGCCGAAGATTATGAAAAAATTATAATAAACTGTAAACATGAGTTATTGTTGCTGAAAAGCAATACTAATCTCAATGCTTTAAAATTAAATGCGGACGAAGTTGTGGATGATATCATAATAAACAAAATTGTTTGGCGAGTTCCTCACGTCAAAGTGGCTGATCGTGAAAGAATTAATTTATTAAAATACTTAGAGCGAGATAGACCTATCACGCTATCATTCCGCAATTGGGACTTATATGAATATTCACTTTTGCCAAAAACTCGTAAACACACTTGGTCTATTAAAACATCATCTCAAGTAGAAAAACCGCGATATGTTATTATTGCCTTACAAACGAACCGTAAGCATAGCGCTGCATTGTCAATGGCTGAATTCGACCATTGTCATGTACGAGACGTTAGAGTATTTTTAAATTCATCATATTACCCTTACGAGGGTTTAAACGTGAGTTTTTCTGAAGATAAGTTTACTTTATTATACGAGCAGTATGCAAGATTTCAACAGTCTTATTACGGACGCCGACCAGAACCGTTGATGAGTTTGAAAGAATTCAAAGATGTGGCTCCTTTATTTATAATTGACTGTTCACGTCAGCACGAGATGTAGGAAATAATCGTAGAAGGAAAACACCTTTCGAAGATTAACACAGATTTTATTGAGATCAACAGGCGCACAGTACATTTCAGCAGACGGACAAGAGAAAAGTATGAAGGCCGGAAATGAAATCTATGACAGTTTATCTGTCAAAAGTGACATATGACGCTGCGTTTAGTAACAATATACATTAGTTTCAACACTGGCCCTTAATCGCAAGCAGTCATTTAAGTTATTAATATTATTTCTTAAGTAGGTATACTTACAACATGTATACAATACATCATGACATTAAATTAACATTTGTGATACAAATGTGTTATGTTTTTCCTTACAGAGCGCCTTAGTAAATATATCAGCTAACATTACAACAGTTGATAAGTATTTTATTTCAATTAAACCACTCTTTACAATTTCTTTAATAAAATGGTGACGAATGTCAATGTGTTTTGTCCTAGAATGGAACATATAACTTTTACATAATTTAATTGCAGACTGGTTGTCATTAAATATTATTATTTAAGTTTCAGTACCAAGTACCTCAAAAAGAAATTGTCTTACAAATAAAGCCTCTTTACATGTGTCAGACAACGCCATATATTCGGCCTCTGTACTGGATAGAGCAACAGTACGTTGCTTTCGACTCTCCCAAGAGACAATTGACTTTCCCATACAAAATACATAGCCAGTATATGACTTGCGATCTATATCGTTAGATGCCCAGTCGGCATCAGCGTAAGCAGAAATATTTATACCACTTTTTGAATAAACTAAACTTAAATGAAGTGTACCTTTTAAATATCGTAATACTCTCTTAGCACATTTCCAATGTAGTTCCCCAAAACAATTATTAAATTGGCTGAGATAACTTACCGCGTGACAGATGTCTGGTCTTGTACAAACGGCCACATACATTAAGGAACCAATAAGGCCTCTGTAATCATAAGCTTCATTTTTCTGACTTTCCTTCGCTAATTTAAGTCCTGTTTCCATCGGCGTCATAGCAGGTTTGCAATCTTCCATCCCAAACTTCTTTAACAGCTTCTCGGTATAATTGCCTTGACTGAGGTGAATTTCATTACCATTCCTGCTCAATTTCATGCCAAATATATGTTGAGCTGGCTCTAGATCAGTAATGTCAAATTCTTCTTGCAACCTCTTCTTTATTTCATTTCTAAGTTGAAAGTTTTGGGATGAAAACGCTATCAGGTCGTCCACATACAGTGCTATTATCATTATTGACTGTTTATCAGACTGAAAGTAAACACATGGTTCTGACGTCAGGCGCGTGAAATTTAACTTGTCACACAATACCTTAGTGATCTTATCATACCAGGATTTAGAAGCCTGTTTGAGACCATACACCGCTTTCTTCAGCTTGTATACCATGTCTTCACTTCCTTTCATTTTGAAGCACTTCGGCTGTTCCATATAAACCGTTTCCTCGAGGTCTCCATTCAGAAATGCAGTCTTCACATCTAAATGCTCAATATGCAGATTCTTCTCCGCTGCTAGTGCAAGTAGCATTCGCAATGTAGAGTACCTCACTACTGGTGAAAATGTTTCTTGGTAGTCAATTCCATGTTTTTGAGTGTAGCCCTTCTTACTAATAATTAGCCATCAGCGCCATATATTTTTTTTCAAAAATCCACTTACATTTCACTGGCTTATGGCTATCTACTCGTTTCGTGAGTTCCCAACAGTTATTCTTTGTAAAGGAATTGAATTCTTCAGTCATCGCTTTACTCCAGCTGTCTGATTCGGGTACATTCAACGCATCCATAGCGGTTTGCGGGTCATCTGGATAACCATCAATCAGCCTCACAAAATTGGCCTGCAGTGTGGATTCGGTTATATCTTGATAGGAGTCATCTGAAGATTCTTCTGCGTCTGCCAGCGAATCTTCGCCTGGAAGGTAAGTTTCATCCAAGGGATTATCTGAACTCACTTCCATAGTTTCATCATCGGAATCATCCTGTGTTATTGTGCTGATACGCTGCTGTCTCTGTTCTATCTGTGATAATCTAGTGTCATCAGATACATCAGAACTCACAGTGGATGGTTCCGATTGTTGAATTTCATTTGGATTCAAACTGAGATCAACAAACATGTGTTGATCAAAACTATCATCATGTGACATCTTTTCTTTAAAGTAAAACTTGTCTTCTTGGAAGACAACATCACGTGAGTGTATGCAGTGACTAGGATTATTTGGATCAATGAGCCGATATCATTTCGACTCTTCACTGTATCCCACAAAAATATACGGTTTGCTCTTTGAATCTAACTTCTTTCTATTCTTTACTAAAGCATATGCAATGCAACCAAAAATCTTTAAATGGCTCAGATTTACCTTACGATTTGACCATTTTTCCTCAGGGGTCACTCCTGTTACAGCCTTTGTTGGACTTATATTTTTCAGGTACACGGTGGTATTCACCGCTTCAGCCCAGAAACGCATTCCCAGGCCCGCATCTCGCAGCATGCAGCGTACTTTCTCCATGACTGTTCGGTTTGCTCGCTCGGCAACACCATTTTGGTGTGGAGAGTCTGGAATGGTCTTCTGGTGCTTGATGCCGTTAGACTTGAGAAATTCCTGAAAATGAGAACTCATGTACTCTCCACCTCTATCACTTCGAAGTGCCTTTATTTTTTTACCCGTTTCATTTTCCACAAGTGCCTTGAACTGCTTAAAATGAATAAAAGTTTCATTTTTAGTTTTTAGAAAATAAACATATTGTTTCCTTGTGTAGTCATCAATAAAAGATAAAATATACTCTGCACCACTGAAGGATGAGACTTGCATGGGTCCACACAGGTCTGTATGCACTAGTTCTAGCACATCTTTAGCTCTATTGTGACTTTTCTTAGGAAAGGGTAACCTAGTCTGTTCCCCTCAATACAAGAAACACACTGTTGATATTCAGAATTATCATAATTAACACCAATTGCCATACCTTTCTTTAAAATCTTGAGATGCCCGAGGCGTTTATGCCACACCTCTTGAGAGTTGGAGTCACCTACTGTTGCTGCCATCGCAGCACACGCCTCTACCTGAATATGGCTGCTGTCTGACATAGTACTGAGATAGATACCATTTACTTGGGTGCCAGTACCTAACACTTCATCACCATCATAAATAGTGCATGACTTTTTATCAAAAATTACAATGTAACCTTTTTGTGTCATCGCACTCACTGATAATAAATTTGTACTTAAGTTAGGAATATAATATGTATCGCTTATTGTCCTTACATAATTGTTCAGGTTGACTCTAGCTTGTCCAACCGCAGCTGTAGATAGCCTTTCACCGTTAGCAACAGTCACATTCACCGATTTATTTTCTTTTAAATTCACTAGCACTTTTTCACTATTGCACATATGATTAGTAGCACCCGAGTCTATGTACCACAAATCGCTGTTCACTTTGACTTGATGAGCGCCTTGTCTTTTGGTGACGATTGCTTCTTCGGAGGAAATTTGTTATGATTCTTTGGCTTCCCAGCTGGCTCGTTAGTTGATGCTTCAGTGCAGTTTCTTGATATATGTCCAAGATTTCTGCATTTATAACATCTAGGCTGCCTTTTAGTGACCAGGGCAGTCACATTTTCATGTTTTTCTTTACGCCTCTGAGTCTCTTGCAGTAGTTTAGCTGACACATGATCTGTAGTTAGTTTCGTGGCGGAGTTTTCTAAAGCCATGATGAGGGGATCATAATCTTCTGTGAGCCCACTCAACATTAAGACTGCGATGAATTCATCATCAAGAGGAGATTCGATTTCACTCAGTTGATGGGAGACTTCCTTAATTGTGTTTAGGTAGGACTCCATCGAACTAAATTCACGCAGTTTTGTCCCAAACAAACTTCTTAATAGGCCTAACCTCCTGCATAATCAACGTCCTTCATAAGTTCTCTTTAAGCTATTCCAGGCTTCGTGAGCGCTTTTTGCGGTGCGAATGTACGGTATGACTTCAGAATTTACCGACAAAGCGATTCGCGCCAAAGCTTTTGCAGCCTTTTTTTCAACTTCAGATTCCTTTTCTATGTGTTCCCACAAATCTTCGTGGATGAGGATCATTCTCATCGAAAAATTCCAAGTGGAATAATTTTCTGTTCCCTTCAGTTTTTCGATGTAATTGTGAACCGGCGTCGTGGAACCCATCTCGGCGTGTTCTTCGAAAACTCTCGAAATACACTAAAATAAAGGTGTTTTCCTATGTTTCCAACTACGCTCTGCTACCATGTAGGAAATAATCGTAAAAGGAAAACACCTTTCGAAGATTAACACAGATTTTATTGAGATCAACAGGCGCACAGTACATTTCAGCAGACGGACAAGAGAAAAGTGAAGGCCGGAAATGAAATCTATGACAGTTTATCTGTCAAAAGTCACATATGACGCTGCGTTTAGTAACAATATACATTAGTTTCAACACGAGACTTTAAAGGGATCAATAGATGTAAGAGTTGAAATTGAAACAGATCAAGAAATACCTGATCAAACTGCAGCATATTGTTTGATTTTTGATGTTAGATTTGACGAGTCAAACTACAGATATGAAGAGAGCAAGAAAGTCACACATAGTATCACTTATGATAATGAGAAAGAAGATGAGGAAGAAGAACCTATTAAGTCTCAATGAAGTACACCGGATTTGACAAATACTGATAGTGAACATACAGAAGAAGAAGAAGGCCATAGTCGAGGTAAAAGACATGCGAAGTTACCAAAAAGATACGAAGGATATGACATGTCAAATATGGCTTATGCACTATTATCAGAAGATCCAATAAGCTATAATGAAGCTATTGAACAAGAAGAATGGAAAGAAGCTATAGAGAAGGAACTAGAAGCACACAGAAAGCTAAAAACATGGGAAGAAAGTGATTTACCAAAAGGAAACAAAGCAATCGATACAAAGTGGGTATTCCGAACTAAGACAAACAATACAAAGAAAGCCAGGTTAGTTGCTAAAGGATTTCAAGAGGAGACAACTCAAAATGTGTATGCACCAGTTGCTAGAATGACAACAGTAAGATTATTTTTAAATAAAGCTGTTCACGAAGATTTACCAATCAAACAATTAGATATACCTACAGCATTTTTTAAATGGTGAACTGAAAACAAACATATACATAAAATATCCTGAAAGAATAGAGAACAGAAAAGAAGGAAAAGTTTTAAGGTTAAGAAAAGCTTTATATGGATTAAATGAAGCACCACGTTGTTGGAATGAGAAGCTAAATAATTTTCTAACACGAAATGGACTAAAACAATCTCAAAGTGATTTCTGCTTATATACAGGAACAAATGTATACATACTAATATTTGTGGACGATATTCTAATCATCGGAGACAGTCAAAATATCATACAGAAACTAAAATAACAATTTCAAGCTAAAGAAATGGGAACTATATGGAAGTTGGACTGAAGATTAACCAAGATGAAGAAATATTGACCGATGTCCCATACAGAGAACTCATAGGGTCACTCATGTATCTGGCTACTATCAGCAGGCCAGATATAGCTTATACAACAGGATTTCTTAGCAGATATATGAATTATCCAACACCTACATTATGGAAAGCGGCGAAAAGAGTACTAAGATACCTGAAACAAACAAAAGAAAAAGGATTAGTTTACAGAAGAGAAGATAATAATACTAATTTACAAGCTTTTTCAGATTCTGATGTGGGAAGTGAACAATTAAACAGGAAAAGTGTCAGCGGAGTTGCTGTGTTCCATCATGGCAATCTAGACAGTTGGAGTTCTAAGAAGCAGACGTCAGTGGCACTGTCAACAGTCAGTTGGAGTTCTTAGAAGCAGACGTCAGTGGCACTGTCAACAGTCAGTTGGAGTTGTAAGAAGCAGACGTCAGTGGCACTGTCAACAGTCAGTTGGAGTTCTAAGAAGCAAACGTCAGTGGCACTGTCAACAGTCAGTTGGAGTTCTAAGAAGCAGACGTCTGTGGCACTGTCAACAGTCAGTTGGAGTTCTAAGAAGCAGACGTCAGTGGCACTGTCAACAGTCAGTTGGAGTTCTAAGAAGCAGACGTCAGTGGCACTGTCAACAGTCAGTTGGAGTTGTAAGAAGCAGACGTCAGTGGCACTGTCAACAGTCAGTTGGAGTTGTAAGAAGCAGACGTCAGTGGCACTGTCAACAGTCAGTTGGAGTTGTAAGAAACAGACGTCAGTGGCACTGTCAACAGTCAGTTGGAGTTGTAAGAAGCAGGCGTCAGTGGCACTGTCAACAGCAGAATCCGAGTACATTGCAGCAGCATTATCTGTAAGCGAAATTGTATTTATTAGAGAAGTGTTAAAAGATTTGCAATTTGATAAAAATTTAACTTGCTTATTGTCAATTGATAATCAAAGTACAATTAAAATGATACAAAGCTATGAAAACAGTAAAAGATCCAAACATATAGATTTAAAAGTACATTTTATCAAAGATATTGTGAACAAAGGTTTATTAACGTTAAAATATGTTTCTACTAATGATAATAAAGCAGATATACTTACAAAGTCATTGTCTCAAGTAAAACATAATTATTTTTGTGAATTATTAGGTTTGTACTAAACGTATTTAGTTACATTAAGTAATATTGAATGTTTTGTTTATTATAACTTAGTCTTATGTAAACAAATAGTTGTTTTTCAGTAATAAGTGATAACACGTAAAAATTTGAAGTGATTTTTTTGGAGGTTATAATTTTAGTTGTCAATGTCAAATGTCAACGTCATATTTTTTAATTAAGGTTGTAACTTGGATATGGCCATTAGCCAACGTCATAATGACAGATCATAGTGTTGTAATAGTTGTAATGTTGTTAGTAGTTTCTAAAGTTTTTTTTTGTAATGCAAGCTCAAGTTATTTTGCCATATTAATTGTATAAAACTAAAATAGAAATTGGAACTTGATCTTGAGCCGGGTTATTTGAGTTTATTATCTATGCGTGTTATTTGTGTTCAAGGATTAGGACGTCTGTCATGCATCTCTAATCTATGGTTCTTCTTATGCGTGCGTAGGGCAATGGCGGACGTATCTATTAATGTAAAAGTGTTTTCTCTCATTAATAAAGTCAGTCTTTCTTACTATGGGGCTTTCATTTCATATATTCCATTAAATTGATCTCGCCCGCCCACTCCCCAAACTACGCAGTAGCATTTGATGCTAATGTTGTTGTAACCAATTCTAGTAGTAAGTTATTGAGAGTTTCTCGCTGGTTTGAGCGAGAACTCTCAATAACTTACTACTCACATACTGTCCTAAATAGTTGAAAGTAATTATTCGAAGAATTTAGAGGTAATTAGTCTCTTAAAGTAATTAGTTCTTGCAGTAAACAAACCAACATCTTTAGAAAAGTTTTTGTTAAAATCTGTAGCCACTCTGTTGAAGAAGAAATTTAGTATTTGTATACCTGTGTCAGAAGACTTCACTCTTAAGATCAAGAGGCCTCTGACCGTAACTCCACAATCTCCCCCAGCATCCTCCCGCGTGGGTTCCGTGGAGGGCGTGGTGAACGGGCCCGCGCACGACGCGTTTACCTCGAGCGTCGCGTGCGCGTGGTCGGTGGAGGAGTGCGTGCTCGCCTCCTGCACTGCTACATCGTTGCACTGCGCGCAGCATGGTGTCGTGCACACGAGGGACGTCGCTCCTGACACGGTAACGTTAGCATAATAATAATAATAATGTTCTTTTAGCCGAATTTCGTTTGCAGCGACCTATCTCAACAGAGATTAGCCAACTGCGCGGGATATTATGCAGGTGCACCCTTTGTTCCCGCACTCACATTATTCATTAATTAATGTCTGATGGAACCGAGGTTCGAAATAATGCTAGCGGAATACCCTTACTTTTATTTCCTCCTTTAAAAAATACCTTATCTTAAAACATCTTAGTTTTTATACCTCTTTTTTCCGTCTCCCGCCCGCCATTTTGAATATAAAAATGTCATCACTTCAATAAAATAATAATAATAAATTGTTTCAACAAACACAACACTTACCTAGCCCCAAACTAAGCGCGAGCTTGTGCTATGGTGACTAGGATAACGGATAGAAATACTTAAATACATATAAACATCCTTGACTTAGGTACAAATGCTCGTGCTCATCACACAAACATTTGCCCCTAGCGGGATTCGAACCCGCAACCGCCTGGTTTAGAAGTCCGGTGCGCGAACGACTACGCCAAGACGGTCGGTCGGACGGTAAAAACCTCGTGGTTTGGAAGATAATGCCACTTTTTGTATTTTTCTTAAGACGGAATTACTGTGTGCATAAATGTCGTGTGGATTGATGTAACACAAAACATTTGAAACAATAGCTGTCAGTATTCTAAAACGCGTTAACCTACTGTAATATCTTTAGAGCGAGCTGGACGACGTGTTAAATGCTGGTATAATATAAAATAAATAAATAATATAAATATCAGGATTCTGGTGGACAGTGATAACCCAAAATGCCTCGGTAAATCATATACATACCACTGTGCTACAATTCTGAAAGTAACATTTCGTCGAGCGTCGCGTGCGCGTGGTCGGTGGAGGAGTGCGTGCTCGCTTCGTGCACTGCTACATTGTTGCACTGCATGCAGCATGGTGTGGTGCACACGAGGGACGTCGCTCCGGACGCGGTAACATATTAATAGTATTTTTTATGTATGTCGGCCCACAGAGGGCACTTATACACGTCTCAACATATATTTTTAAAGCCCTACCACTACTTCGGGACAAATTGTGGGCTATTATAACAAAATGATGTTTAAAAAATGGCAACGAAATTAGCGACTATATTCTGCGTCGAACAGTGTGAAAGAAAAACGTGTGAAAACTCAAACACGCGTTTTACTGAACACAAGACTAATCTAGATTGATTTTCCAACTCCGATCCTACATAACAAGTTTCAGAGATCTTTAGAGATCTTTAGAGCCGTTTCCGAGATCAATAATATATAAATAAATATAAAAAATTGCTCCTTTGAAGGTATAAGATAATTGTGATATAATGCTCAGGGACAGACACGATCACGAGAATTCCTAAAGACAGCAAACGAGATTTTGGGGTTTCTTCCGATATCACTTTCTCAAGACCAGGAAAAGACATTTACAACATGTCCGGGTTTCGACTAGCGATTATAATTATAAATAAAATATATTAATTTAAGGGCCTTTTATTTATCAAATTTTAGTGACATAATACTTCTAATTGATTTTTTTAAAATCGAAAAAATTGCATTTTTGAGTTTAGCTTTGTAAATGGTTTTAAAAACTTTTTTTTTTTTTTTTCAACAAGATTATCCATAATTTTTAAGTCCTCCAGATCTATAGAAATTGTTTTTTTTTAATAATTAAATTGGCTGCAATTTCAAGCCCCTCTTGAATTTAGAACCCAACATGGGGGTTTTTTGTCGATAACATTTGATGAACTAATAGCCCATAAATTATTTATGCTATTGAATAAAGTGTCATTTTAAATGTACAAGACTGCCTCGTTGGTCTAGTGCTCAGCACGCTGGGTACTATCCACGAGGTCCCCCGTTCGAATCCCGGGTCGGGCCGTGAGTGTTTGGGTTTTTCTGTCTTGAAATTACTCAGACACAGCTCCGGAGTCAGGAAGTTGGTGGTGTTAACACTCCCGTGCCTCGGAAAGCACGTTAAGCCGTTGGTCCTGCGCCTGATCTCTCTACGGTCATGTCGGACTGCCGTCTCGACGAATTATGAGAGTGAAGGAACAGAGAGTACACCTGTGTATTGCGCACACACTTGTGCACTATAATATCTCCCGCGCAGTTGGTTAATCTAAGTTGAGACAGGCCGCTGTAGCCGAAATTCGGCTAGAAGGACGATTATTTTTATTTTAAATGACACTACAAATGTCACCCCGTTCAACTGAAAGAGACTAATAATATTATTTGTTCCAGCTCCTCCTAGACGTAGAAGAAGAGAAACGCGCTCGCTGGGAACACATAACGAGGGGCGCCATCGCGGGCAGGGGCGCCTTCGGGACCGTGCTGGCCGCCACGTGGCGCCGGCCCACTTCCGGTAGCCCTGAGACGCTTCCGGTCGCGCTGAAGGCATTACAGCCGGTTCCACCGCCTGCGTCGAGTGATATTACTGCTCATCATGCTTATAAAGTAAGTTTGGACAAGCCTGTAACTCCCCGCGTAGGTAGCAAAACGTACCGCGTGACGACCCACCGTGGTGAGCTAATCAACTTAGATGTCGCGAGCGAGCAGCGACACGCGCGCTCGTTTTGTTCGCCGGCGGCGGGCGGCACTACGTTGCTGGCTGGATGAGCATGAATAATGAGCTAGAAAGGTGCGCCAGATGGCGTTAGTAGCTTCTCGTGGCAGTCAACCCTATCGCGTCGCGTGATAGTACGTCACTGAATAGATTTAGTGTATTATGAATTATATCCCAGAGTTTTAATAATGCAATTATCTTGCAATGGATTTCTGTAGGTGTCTCAACGAGAATGTGCTTGACTCTGAGGCGAACTAAATTACATCATACCGTTGACGACATTGAGTAGATATTTCTTTGATTTTATTGCAAAGTGAAACATCTGTACGGAGTACTAGTACTTATGCTGTGGTTAGGATTGCTTTCGGCAGCCCTGAAAATCTTCCGGTCGCGTTGAAGGCTCTGGGTCCTATTTCACCAAACCGACATATGTCAGTGACATATTTCGGCTAAAAATTGTAAACATTCCTAGCATTTGTGACAATTGTCTTGAAACAGGAATATTTTTTACAACTCGACATATTTGTAGAATTGTCGGGAATTCTTGACATGAGGTCGGAGCTGTGTCTCTTGCGTGACAATTGTAGTGTTTTCGCCGTGAAAACAACAGGTACGGTTGTGATAGCGATTCAATCGGGTTCTGATACAGAAGAAATAATAGAGAATTGATAAATATTTTAATTGAAATCAGTAACTCTGTATTTAAATAAAAATATGGAATAAGTAAAACCATTGTAAAATATATGTCACCGTAAGATTATAAACATCGTTGGATTACAATCTATCTCGTGAGATTGTAAACTGTCGAAAAATTGTAAACCGTAACATATGATTGCAATTTAACGCATTATTTATCGCTATATTATAATCTATCGAAGTGAAACTGTAAAATTACAATCTATCCCGCGTCAAATTGTCAACTGTCTGAAAGCTCTTCCTGATTGGTCGGTCTTATTGTAATAGCGACCAATCACGACCAGCCGTTCTTTGTCCCCGCAGAGTTAGAAATTAAATAGAAATTTTTAAGTCCACAATAATTTTACATAGCTAATTCTATAGATATAAGTTATTTTCAACACGAAATTATTTTATAATCACGAAAACGCAGTAGTTTATTTCAACAACAAACCAAATAACAAACAAATATGGCGAGTGCCGGGGCAGCGGGGGGCACATAACGTTCAACCAATCAGCGCCCGAGATGCATTACGTTCTACGCCGGTTCACAATTTGACCGCTTCCCATCGATAGATTACAATATAGCGAAAAATAATGCGTTAAATTACAATCATATGTTACGGTTCACAATTTTTCGACAGTTTACAATCTCACGAGATAGATTGTAATCCAACGATGTTTATAATCTTACGGTGACATATATATTTTATATAATAAATGAAATAACTTAATAAAACGAATTGTGACAATTGTCGCGCTTGTCATTTGGTAAAATAGGGCCCTGCAGTCGGTTCCACCGTCTGTCTGGTTCCACAGTCTGGCGTCTAGTGATATTACTGCTCAATATGCTTATAAAGTAAGTGAGAACCACTTCTGGCAGTCTTGAGACGCTTCCGGTTGCGTTGAAGGCTTTACAGCCGGTTGCACCGCCTGCGTCTAGTGATATTACTGCTCATCATGTTTTTATGGTAAGTTTTTAGTAAAGATCTACTTCTAGTTGTCCTGAAATACTTTCGCTTAAGCAGGCCTGTGTATCTCCCCGCGTAGGTAGCAAAAACGTACCTACGCGCGGCGACCCTTACATAGGGGCTAAAACAAGTTGCGTGTCGCTACCGGCCAGCGACACGCTCGCGCGTTTTTTTCACCGGCGACCGCGCGGCTACGTTGCTGGCTGGACGAGAATGAATAAAGTACTAGAAAGAGGCGCTAGATGGCGTTAGAAGCTTCTCGTAGCAGTCAACCCTATCGCGTCGCGTGATATTACGTCACTGAATAGGTTTAGTGTATTATGAATCATATTCCATAGCAATAAGTATGAAATTATCTTGCAATGTATTTCTGTAGGTGTCTACACGAAAATGTGCTTGACTCTGAGGCGAACAAAATTACGCCATATTGTTGACGACATTGAGTAGACATTTCTTTGATTACAATTGCTAAGTCATACTTCTGTACGAAGTACTAGTACTTATTCTGTGACTCTACTTATAGCTTTGTAGGTATTTTTTTAAATCAATGTATATTCCGCTTAGTGGTGCTGGTGTAGATGGAATGAATCAGATAAATTATCTGCCATTTAAGCACTTATTACACCTATCCTATTTGTAGGTTTTCTTATGAGGAAATAAAATTTAAGTATAATTATTTTTTTACACTACCTAGCTACCTACTCGGCAATGTTCAATTACACATCAAGTAAACCTGACTCAAAGTGAGTCATTGCATCCCTAGGGACGTAATGTTGTATGAAATTTCATTAAGCCCCTAAGGAGGCAAAGTGATTTGAATTTCGAATAAGAGTTCGTGGGCATGATCACACTAGCCCGTCCCGCACCAAAGAGAATATATTTGTAATTTGAACCTGGCAGCCAAGAATTTTAGCACGTATGAAATGAAAAAAAACGCGCGCTTTTAAAAAAGAAATAAATAAAGAAAAAAAAACCTATGTATTTTAAGAAATTACAAACAATGTTTTCGTAAAACTTTTCGTAGTGACGAAGTTTTTGACACCGGAGTTCATTAGATGTAATACTGCCGGTATTGTTAATAATAATAAATTATTTATAAAATATTATTAAAATATTATACTTATAGATAAAATAAGGTAATTTGTAGTACATTTTTTTTATTGCCTCGTAGAAAGTGTGAAAAGCAGAGTATTCTCCTCGGGAATTAAGATGTCTTCGTCTTGGGAGAGCTTAAATTCCTCGCTCCACTATCCTGAGTCTACTTTTAACTCCCTCCCTATGCTCGGGAGTAAACTTTAACTCTCAAATCCTTCGTTACGCTCGAGATTCAAGATGACGCCCGTGACGTAAACCATCACTTTACCCCCTTGGTGAATAATCTACTATTATAACATAAGCAATTATTTTTCAAGTTATTACGAAATTGAAATTAATTTCGCTTACAAAAATTAATCGACTGTGTCATCCGGTGGGACTCGAACCCACGTCCCCTCGCTATCCGGGCGAGTGCTCTTACCAACTGAGCTACGGAGGACGTTAGTCAGCCGAAGAATTACCTTCCTAATTTGGATCCTAAGTATTGGGAATAGCATCCAATTTGCTCCTAACTTCGATTACATTTTCCTTTTTATGGTATATACGAGTAATAAGATAGTGTAATAATAAGTGCTTAAAGCTGCTGGTATTTAAAGTACAAGTATAGTTATAACTTCAAAAAATAATAATTATAGTCCGACCGTTTATAACTGAGTTTTAGTTTGGGTTACATGAGTGTGGGGGTAGACGCAGGTGAGGTCACAGTCAGGTGGTCAAGCTATAAACAGCTTATAATTATTTTTATAACTTAAGCAATTATTTTGCAAGTTTTTACGAAATCAAATTGAATTCTGTTTACAAAAATTAATCGACTGTGTCATCCGGTGGGACTCGAACCCACGTCCTTTCGCTATCCGGGCGAGTGCTCTTACCAACTAAGCTACGGAGGACGTTAATCAGCCGACGAATTTTTGAAAGTGCTTGCTACGCCAGTGAGCCGGCGTTCGATTTCATCAATACTTGGGGAATGTATCCCCATGTATCCGATGGAAATATTGTTACAAATATTTAACCATCAGTTAAGATGAAAATAAAAGTTATAAAATTAATTATAAGTTAAGCTGATTTTGGGTAATGTACCCATTACCAAAGTATTGATGAAATCGAACGCCGGCTCACTGGCGTAGCAAGCACTTGCAAAAATTCGTCGGCTGATCAACGTCGTCCGTAACTCAGTTGGTAAGAGCACTCGCCCGGATAGTGAAGGGACGTGGGTTCGAGTCCTACCGGATGACACAGTCGATTAATTTTTGTAAGCGAAATTCAATTTGATTTTATAAACAGCTTATTATTTGTCCCCAGGCCGCTCTCTCCCGTTGGGAGCGCGACCCGATATCGTCCGCT
Source organism: Pyrausta nigrata (assembly GCA_949316185.1). Lineage (NCBI taxonomy): Eukaryota > Metazoa > Arthropoda > Insecta > Lepidoptera > Crambidae > Pyrausta > Pyrausta nigrata. The sequence continues at coordinate 9,538,122 of OX438963.1, read as the reverse complement.
TGCCGCGCGTACTGCGGCTTGCGGCAGGAGCTGTGCGTGCTGACGCAGCTGCGGCACCCGCACGTCGTGCCGCTGCTCGCCGCGTGCGCGCAGCCGCTCGCGCTGCTGCTGCAGCTGGCGCCGCAGGTGCGTGCGCTGTAGATATCTAAGGCCCACTTTCGCAAGTCCGAATTAGCTAATCCGGACTTGTTCAAAACCTATGATCGGAAAAGGAAGCCCACTTGCGTTAGGCTGCATATAATTAGTTCGCAATTTGGATAACAGATGGCGTTGTACGCTGTTGACTCGCACTTATACCTCGATTCATCTGATAGTTAAGTACAACTATAGTAGACTGGAAGTAGCACCACTGGGAGTGGCTGTAAGTGCCAGCCGCTGGCGCTGCAGGTGCGGTGCTGTCACATTACTGGATTAGCGAATCCGGGCTTTTTCAAGGCTGATGATCATCTGAACTGACAACACACTAACTCAGGTTTGGATAAGTTCATCTGAAAAGTCCACTAGATCTAGTCTGGATTAGCTAATTCGGACTTTTTCAAGCTTGATCATCTAAATTGACAACACACTAGCTCAGGTTTGGGTAAGTTAATTCGGGTGGTCCACTTTTGGCAGCCTGGATTAGCTAATCTGGACTTGTCAAAGGCATCTAATATGAGTTGAAAACACACCTTGCAAGTCTGGATTAGTTGATCTGGACATTTACGAGGCCTATGAACTGAGTTGAAAGCACGTCTAGTTAGTTATTCCGGATGGTCAACTTGCGTCAGTCCTGATTTGTTAATCACGGTTCATCGGTTGGTCTCATTTACGAAATTATGTCAGCTTAGTGACTAGTCACTAATTATTATAAGACCGCTAAATTAGCAATATTCAATGTTGTCGCAAAATATATGGAAGGTCAAATTAGTTCCTAATTTTCATAACAGATGGCGTTGTACGTTGTTGACTCGCACTTATATATCGTTTCATCTGATAGTTAAGCATTGTTGGGTGAGTGGTGTATTAAGCTACTTATAAAGCTAAGCCGCTCGCGCTGCTGAGTGCTGCTGCAGCTGGCGCCGCCGGTGCGTGTGCTGTGACAGCTAGCTGCCTGAACTACTTACGTGACTGGCTAACCCCGCAGAGTGGCTTGGAGCTGCGAGTGCGTAGGTGGATCGGCCGTCGACCTTACGCTATTAGGTAGAGGAGAGAGGAAGAGAGGCAAATATCTAAGGCCAGATTTTCAAGTCCGAAATAGCTAATTCGGGCTAGTAGTAGTATGAATTAGTTACTCCCGACAGTTACTTAGATTGGTGAGTGTACGGGCAAGCACGTACAACACTTTTCGTCAGCATAATTTCGCCCTACTTTGTAAATTACGTTTTATTACCTTTTGTACAAACAGTTCAGTTCGTTCGCATCCATCAAACCATTAAGTAGCGCGTTCTCACTTATAATATAAGTCAGCCTATTAGATCCCACTGCTGGGAAAAGGCCTCACCTCAACTATGAGGAGGAACGAGCCATACTTCACCACGCGGGCTCAGTGCGGATTGGTCACACTGGAGTCTCACTTACCATCAAAATCCATTTCTAGCATAAATCAAGTTCAATATTCAAGATTTTTATATTTTACAAATATTCTCTCTTTCATTTTAAATCAACCCCATCAAACTGTAACGGCATCCCCGTACAGTGAGTGAGTCGCGCTGCTGCTGCAGCTGGCGCCGCAGGTGCGTGTGCTTTGACAGCTAGCTACTAAAGCAAGTGTAGCTTGAAGCAACGAGTACGTAGGCGGATCGAACGTTGACTCTACGCTGTCGGGTGAGATGAGGTTACGCGAGAGAGAGAACGAAGGGCGCTGGATGTAAGGTGCAATATGTCGGCCCGTTGGTTTGCTCGATGTAGTTAGCAGTAAAAAATACTATTTTTAAGGCTAGACTGGCTACAGCCAGAGCTTTTATACCTGCAGCCTATGCATACAACGCCCTTCGTATACAGTACAACAATGGTTTTAAAATGTTGTTGGGGTTTTAGGTTGGGATTTTCCGCCATCATCAGGAACATAGTGGCTTCCCTGCTCCATTGCGTGCGAGGAAGTGCCAACAGCATTCTAAAAATTATGTCTAGCATAGTGAATAAATTGTCCTATTTTAAGACACTGGATCCGAATTCATGTCTCTAGGGCATGACTTTTGGATCCTGTGCTATTTCATTTCATTTTAGTTATTATTTATTTACTAATATAAGCTAAGTGTATCGTTACTAACAAATTTTATGGATCTTTGTAATCTGAGTAAAAATTAGATGATCAAACGAACTTCTTAGGTGAAGTTCGATCGTAATTGTCCTGGCTTCGTCGAAGAGATTTACGAGATAACGATTCGAAAGCTCTAGCGTTATCTCGTAAATCTCGGAGACGAAGACAGGACAATAAATAATAAATTAATTAATCTTAATTTACCACTGATTAGGCAAAGTGTAAAAAACTACATAACGCTGAACCAACTCTTATGATAACTTGGATTTTTATTGCGCTAAAACTACTGACAGTGTATTTATTAAAAAAGAGGTAGACCTGTCTCCTCGTACTGCGCGGCGATTCGAATTAGATGCTCCGAGCACACGTTCTTTTACGTGTCAAATGTCATATTTAAATGCAAAATTGAGCAGATTGCACAATTTTAGGCAATCAATTTCCGTGCGCTAATGACCCATCTACCTGTTTTTAAATGCAGTATCATTGGCTAAAGCGGACCCTGGAACCTTGATCATTGGCTAAAACCATGTGTTTTTTTTCCACAGGGCGCGTTAGACAACGTCCTCCGCCAATACTCGGGCTGCGGCTGTCGCGTCGGGCCTCGCGTCGCGCTAGCACTTACCTTACAACTAGCTCGCGCTTTGGAGTACATACACGCCAGGAGGGTGCTGTATAGGGACTTGAAGGTAGGTGTATTAAGCTTTATACAGCGTAAAAGGCATTGGACAATGCGCTAGCACTTACGTTATAACTAGCTCGCGCCTTGGAGTACATACACGCCAGGAGGATGCTGTATAGGGACTTGAAGGTAGGCATTACGTAAAAATATATATATAAGGACATATTTCGGACGATCAAGTAGAAAACATCCTAGATAACGCTGAAAAGATGAAGCGCAGAAGGTTCTGGGTAAACTTCAAGTAGCTGACTGGCAAGAGATTGCGCTGGATCGGAAAGTGTGGCGTCTTCTGGTGTCGGAGGCAAAAATCCTCTTCGAGTCGCTGTGAATACTAACAGATGCCGCTGTGTGTAGCTTGTCTCGCGCTACTTCAGTTAGATTAATCGTTAAAATAAATACACGCCAGGAGGATGCTGTATAGGGACTTGAAGGTAGGTGTATTAGACCTTATATAGGATAAAAGTCATTGGACAATGCGCTAGCACTTACTTTACAACTAGCTCGCGCGTTGGAGTACATACACGTTAGGAGGGTGCTGTATAGCGACTTGAAGGTAGGTGGATTTAGCTTAAACAGGGTTATAAAAGCATTGGCCAATACTCAAACTGTGGCTGTCGCGTCGGACCACGCGTCGCGCTAGCACTTACTCTACAACTAGTTCGCGCGTTAGAGTACATACACGCCAGGAGGGTGCTGTATAGGGACTTCAAGGTAGGCATTACGTTTATGGATGGATAGGATATATTTGGGACGACCAAGTGAAAAAGCCCTAGATATCGCTTGAAAGATGAAGTACAGAAGGTCCTGCGTAAACTCCAAGTAGCTGACTGGCAAGAGATTTCGCAGGATCGGAAAGAGTGGCGTCTTCTGGTGTCGAAGGCAAAAATCCTCTTCGAGTCGCTGAGAATACTAACAGATGGCGCTGTGTGTAGCTTGTCTCGCGCTACTTCAGTTAGATTAAGCGTTAAAATAAATACACGCTTAGAGGGTGCTGTATAGGGACTTGAAGGTAGGTGCATTAATCTTTATATAGGGTTAAAGGCATTGGACAACGCGCTAGCACTTACTTTACAACTAGCTCGCGCCTTGGAGTACATACACGCCAGGAGGGTGCTGTATAGAGACTTGAAGGTAGGTGCATTAAGCCTTATACGGTTAAAAAGGCATTGAACAACGCGCTAGCGTTACAACTAGCTCGCGCGTTGGAGTACATACACGCTAGGAAGGTGCTGTATAGGGACTTGAAGGTAGGTGTATTAAGCTTTATACAGCGTAAAAGGCATTGGACAACGCGCTAGCACTTACGTTACAACTATCTCGCGCCTTGGAGTACATACACGCCAGGAGGGTGCTGTATAGGGACTTGAAGGTAGGTTTATTAAGCTTTATACAGCGTAAAAGTCATTGGACAACGCGCTAGCACTTACGTTACAACTATCTCGCGCCTTGGAGTACATACACGCCAGGAGGGTGCTGTATAGGGACTTGAAGGTAGATTTATTAAGTTTTATACAGCGTAAGATCATTGGACAACGCGCTAGCACTTACGTTACAACAACTAGCTCGCGCCTTGGAGTACATACACGCCAGGAGGGTGCTGTTCTCTGGTATCGGAGCGGAATATCATCTTCGAGTCGCTGACCCAGCGAAGTAAATATAGATAAATAGATAGATAAGTACTCTTTATTGCACACCACACACAGCATCAATTAACATAAATTGTTCACACTACACTGTCACACGCGCAATAAAGAAAACTTCCGTAGGCTGTTATCAACTTTAATGAGAACCACTACAGAAAGTATTTATGCATAAGGAAAAACGAAACAATATCGCGAGCTAAGTCAGTACAGCGCCATCTGTGATCATGCGTTGGTACTAAACTTTATAGGCGCGGTGATACATACAATCTTTAAAACGTTAATACTATTACAAATTGAACATTACCGCCAGCCAAGGACGAATTAGTCCTTCAAACTAGGATTCGATAGGTAGTAAACAAAGTTTCAACGTAATGGGACGTTTTAAGGTCGTATCTCCACATTTAACGGTCACTGCTCGTACTAAACCATCATTACCAGGATGGACATTAATAACTCTACCTAATAACCATTTTGAAGGAGGTAGCTCCTTCAAGCGGAAATGGGGCGAGAGTTTAAACAACATTCTATCTGTGTCAATAGGGTACTATATTCTTCGAATGTAAGTTTTGTATCTCCAATCACTCGGCGTATGTGATGTTTGGTAGATCGGACACCCCGCTCCCATAAACCTCCAAAGTGAGGCGACCCTGGAGGAATGAAATGCCATTCAGTACCATCACATGCTAGAAGCTCTCTTAACTCTACGGGGAGGGAAGCCTTGGATTTGTTAAGCATTTTAGCAAGCTCAAAATTAGCTCCAATGAAATTAGTACCACAATCAGAGTACAAGTGGGCGCAATGACCTCGACGAGATGTAAATCTTTTAAAGGCGGCAATAAAGGCATTTGTAGATAGCTCAGAGACAAGCTCCAAGTGTATAGCTTTTGTAACTGTGCAAATAAATAAGGCAATATAAGCTTTGATGGAAGGGGAATTTCTAAGCTTGGAGGATTTCAATAAGCAAGGACCGGCAAAATCTATACAACTACTGGAAAAAGGTTTCGATATAGTTACCCTGGCTGCTGGCTGCTGGCAAGTTCCCCATCAATTGCGTAGCAAATCTTGGAGAGTATCTTATACATTTAGCATGAGCAAGGGACCCCCATGCAAAGTCCTTTTATGTGTTTCATACACTATTAATTTTGCTAATTGAGACTTTCCTGAAATAATAACTGGATTTTTAGTATCTCGAGGCAAGTGTGCATTTTTTAGTCTACCACCAACTCTTAACAAATCATTTTCATCAAGGAACGGATGCAGAAAATAAAGAGGACTTTTCCTGGAAACATCTTGTCCCTGTAGCAAAGCACTTATTTCATTTGAAAAATAACAATTTTAGGAGGTCTTAACACAATAGTTCATTGCAAGCCTCAATTCATTAGAAGTTAGGTATTGTGGGATATCATTTATATTAAAACTTTGACCATTTAACTTCGCCTGAATTTTAGCTTTACAATTGTAAACAAATTGTAAACAATAAGCAATAACTCTTTTCAATTTCATCAAGCTAGAATAATTTTGTATAAGAAATTCATTCATCAATATTAATCGTATATGTAGACACTTTATATTCCAAATCAGTTTCATGCAACTCATTATTCACAACAATTTCATTAACAGAATGTAACCAATTAGGCCCATTCATAGTTCATGCTCGGCCAGTAGTGAAGGAGATATCCCTCTTGAGGCACAATCTGCTGGGTTGCTCATAGAATTTACGTGATGTCACTGAGCCGGCAGAGTAACATTTAATATCTCTGCAACGCGATTACCTACAAACGTCTTCCAAGAGTTGGGATGTTTCTGCAACCACGCCAGAACTATGGTAGAATCAGTCCACCCATATACATTCTTATTGGATACATTTAAACAAGTCTTAATTTTATCTATTAGTTGAGCTGTTAGCACAGCTCCGAGGTATCGAAACCTGCTTGATTGGTGCTACCTTGGTTTTGGCTGCCAATATTTTAACTGCAACACCAGACCGATTGACTACGCGAATATAGACAACACCAGCATACGCTGCGTTGGAGGCATCACTGAAACCATGTATTTCAACCCTTAAGTTGGATTCAGTGGTTCCTATCCAACGGGGTAAATGAATAACTTTCATATGGTTTACTTGATTTTTAAATAACGACCATTCCGTCCGAAAATCAACGGGAAGTTCGTCGTCCCAGCCAACTCCAAGGAGCCACAACCGTTGCAAGAATATCTTAGCAACTACAACCACCGGAGACAGCCAACCCAAAGGGTCATAGATTTTCGCAATATCTAAAAGTACAATACGCTTAGTTAATTTTTTGTGTGAATCTTGAGAGAAATTAATATCTAATTCAAAGCTGTATTCCTTTGGATTCCATTTAACTCCTAAAGCTTTAACTGAATTTTCCATTTTAATATCAAATGATTCTTGGGGTAGGCTGTTGCCTTTAGGCAAACTTTCTGATACATCAATAGAATTTGTACCCCATTTATGTAACACGAAACCCCCCCGTTCTAATAAACCGATTAACTCTTTACATAACTCAATAGCGTCAATTTCCGAATCATATCCAGACAACAAATCGTCCACATAAAAATCACTTTCTAAGACACTCGCGGCGATAGGATACTTATTGCGTTCATCACTAGCCAACTGCTTCAACACTTTGATTGCGAGATACGGGGCACACGAGGTACCATACGTTACAGTACACAACCTATATTCACTGATAGAATCTGCAAAGCTCTTTCTCCAGACGATTCTCTGGTAATCCTGATCTTCAGGTCTCACTAATATTTGTTGGTACATACGCTGTATGTCAGCTACAAGACATTCTATGTCTACGCCAGCGCAAGAAGATGTCACGTATATTATGTTGAAGCGATGGACCAATCAATAACTTCTCATTAAGTGAGATGCCTGTACTCGTCTCGGCAGAACCATCAAACACGACACGGAGTTTTGTTGTGGTACTCTCTTCTCGTAGGACTCCATGGTGCGGAAGGTACCAGACGTCAGATTTATTTAAATCTACCACGGGTACCTTCTCCATATGTTGTAGATTCTCGTACTCTTCCATAAATCCTTTATAACGTTGCTGAAATACTTCATCGCGTTGGAAACGGCGTTCCATGTGCAGCAAACGTTTTACAGCAAGGCTCTTCGACTCTCCGAGCGGTGTTTCGTTATCAGTAGAAAATGGTAGAGCCACAATATAGCGCCCGGTGTCAGTGCGAGAATGTGTTTCTTCAAATATTTCTCGCATTGCGTTTCACTTGCTGTCTGTGTACGAGAGTTTGTGTGTAGCTCTTCTGATTCCCAGAATCGCTGTAATATATCGTCGGTCTGAAGTTGGCTGTGCATTACACAAACTTCATTAATTTCAGTGCGAGATCCATCAACTTTACCTGAAATGAGCCAACCCAGAAGCGAATTCTGTGCTAAAACTGAGCCATATCTAGTAACACCATCCATCAGTATTTGTGCGTAAACTTCAGCTCCCAAAAGGAGGTCTATTCCACTAGGCTGGTAGAATGTGGGATCGGCTAACTTCAATTTTTTAATTTCAGCGGCACAAGTTACGTTTGCCTCTTTCCTAGGTAAAATCGAAGATAGGGTTCTCAAAACGTGAGCTTTTACTTCGACAACTGGTTTATCATCATGCATACTAAATAAATTGAACCCTACGACTTCCTTGAACACTGTGCTGATCTTCGAAGCAACACCTGTAACTCTGCTGTAGACTTGTTCCCTGCGTAGTCCTAAACGTTGAGCAGCTGATGTTGTAATAAATGAAGCTTGCGACCCTTGGTCGATCAGCGCTCTTAGGGTATGTCGATTTCCGTCCTTGCCTCGAGTTCGTACCATTGCCGTAGCTAGTAAGATTTGCGTTCCAGTTATATCAGCCTTGTGTACTGCTAATTGGGTTGTATCATCGTCTCCAACCTCTTCTTCATCTTCGTCGACATGAGTAGCATGCGACTGTTGAGCTTCGGTAGTATTTAGATGTAGGAGTGAGTGGTGACGTCGCTTGCAAATTTTACACGAAGTAGTTTGCCTACAAAACCGGACACTGTGTCTTGGTATAAGACAGTTGAAACATAGCTGCTTCTCTCTGGCAACGTCACGTCGTTCTTCTGGACTCAACTTAGTGAACTCCTTACAACTGTGTACGAGGGTCAAACTGAAAGTTCTTAGAACTGGCCACTTATAAACAATATAATAAAAAAAATATTCTAAAATTTGAAAATAGAACTCTTTGCCAATATTACTGAGTATATATTTCATTCATTTGTCATTTGTTTTACGACTTGGCGGCAAATTGAAAATTGTCTGTGTCACGTCAAAATGAATTTAACACGAGAAAATTTTCGTGCAATGATTTTTTATGACTTTCGATGTCATTTAAGTCAATAAGAAAGTTATGATAGACTACGATTGGCCTTTCACGATGAAGCCCCATCTCGTGCGACTGTTTACAACTGGTTTAATGAGTTTAAACGTGGTCGCACTAATCTCACTGATGATGTACGTGAGGGACGGCCTTCTACGGCGACGACTGAAAATAACATCTGTGTTGTGCGGCGTATGATAGAGACTGACAAAAGAGTGACCTATCAGCAGATTCGGACAAGCTTAGGCATCGGTATGAGTCAAGTGCACAAAATCCTCCACGAACATTTAGCGGTCAGGAAGCTTTGCGCCCGGTGGATACCTCATAATTTGACTAAGGCTCAAAAACTCCATCGTGTGGATTGGTGCCGTAAAATGATTGAAAGATTTAACGGAGGTGACTCAAATGCTGTGTTCGACATACTAACAGGTGACGAAAGCTGGATTTACTGTTATGATCCTGAAACCAAAAGACAATCTGCTCAGTGGGTGTTTCCTTTCGAGGAGTTGCCAACTAAAGTGAAGAGAGATCGAAGTGCGGGAAAAAAAATGGTGGCCTCGTTCTTTGGAAGGATAGGTCATTTCGCAACAATTGTGTTAGAGGATCAAAAAACAGTTTCTGCAGAATGGTACACTACCAATTGTTTGCCACTTGTCTTGGAAAAAGTTCGAGAGAAACGACCTCGTAGTAGGATCCTCCTTCACCACGACAACGCCTCGTCGCACACCGCCAAGCGAACGATCGACTATTTGGCGACATCAAACGTTGAATTACTGGATCACCCGCCGTATAGCCCCGACCTCGCGCCTTGTGATTTTTATTTATTTCCAAAAATTAAAGAAAAACTTAAAGGAAAGCGGTTTATGAATGCTGAAGAAGCGGTGGCTGCGTATCGCGATGCCATTGAAGAGACCCCTAAGGACGAGTGGGCAAAGTGCTTTTCCCAGTGGTTCCATCGCATGCAGCGGTGTATTGACGTCAATGGACAATATTTTGAAAAGATATAATAAAACTAATAACTGGCTAATGTAATCAGTTTTTGATTTTCTAAGAACTTTCAGTTTGACCCTCGTATGTAGTGATCTCCGTTACAAAGTGTACATACTGGTTCAGTGCTAGCCTTGAACGCTTTTAACTGTGGAGTGCGGTTCATTGCTTCTTTTGGGTTAGTAACTTGTAACGACTCAAGGGTTCTAAATCGCATGTCCATGAAGTCCAGCAGCTCCTTTGTAGTAGGAAGGTCACGTGATCCTCCAAGTTTTTGCTCCCAAAGTCGATGGCTCTCAGTGTCGAATTTAGCGACAATAATGTGTGTTATAAGAGGGTCCCAGTTTGCAGTCGATACGCCCACATTATTTAATGCATGCAGCGATTCATTTGTAGTGTCTAATAATGAGCGTATCCCCTTGGCGGATTCTGATGGAAGTTTCGTTTGACCAATCAATCGTGTAATGTGTGAGTGTACTATAAGCCTCTTATTATTGTATCTAGCTTCCAATACTTCTAATGTCTTTGTATAATTTGCTGCAGTCAAAGGAAATTGTCTCAACAATAACTCAGCTTCACCCTTGAGATTACTTTTAAGATAATGATATTTTTGAATGTTGCTTAGTTCTGAATTATCGTGAATCAGTGATTTATATAGATCAAAGAAATTAGTCCACTCGTTGTAATTTCCTGAGAACGATGGAATTTCTATTGCTGGCAAATTTGTTCTCAAAGGGTTTTTTGCTGGGGCAGTAACTACTGTCTCGTGTTCACAACTTTTTGAAATGGTGTTGGATCTAGGAACCAATTCTTCTAAAAGTTCCTTCATAAGTGTTTTAAATTCTAAGTATTCGTCTTCGCAATTATAGTAAAAATCTTCTTTAAAATATTGCAAATCTTTCTTTTCGTCTGATGAGATTGTTTCTAGTATTAAAGAATGATTACTTTTAAATGATGCGAAATTGGACTTTAGTAACTCTTAATCTTCTGTCTAATCTGTTTCGATACAAGATTTAGTAATTCTGCTTATCGATTTCTTGTAATTACTTAAACTTCTTGTAATTTTTTGAGATAAGTCCCCTTGTGCCATTAATAACTCTTGAATACCCATTATGATACTTCAATGATCACTAAACAAATAACTGCAAACTGCCTTTGATAATTTACAAATGTTCAAAACGTAGTTAATTTGAATGTCAATAAATCACAAACTAAAATATTGCAAGTCCACAAATTTCAGAATTTGCACTAAGTCCTTACAAAATTCACAAAATTTTCTTGAAATCACGCTGTCTTTTTTTTCATACAAAATTTACTCAAATTATTCTAAGTCTTTTTAAACCACTATATTTGCACTGAGTCCAATCTTCATACTAATTTTCTCGACAAAACGGCAAAGTCTTTTTACTTACAGTTTATGAGTACCAAACCAAATCTGTAAAAACACTTCAATCCCATAGGTGGCTCTGCGATCCGTATCACTTATCACTTCACTACGATCAATCCGGCTCTTAAGGCCCAAAAAAATGTTCACACTACACTGTCACACGCGCAATAAAGAGAACTTCTGTAGGCTGTTATAAACTTTAATAAGAACCACTATAGAAAGTATTTATGCATAAGGAAAAACGAAACAATATCGCGAGCTAAGTCAGTACAGCGCCATCTATGATCATGCGTTGGTACTAAACTTTATAGGCGCGGTGATACATACAATCTTTAAAACGTTAATACTATTACAAATTGAACATAAATGTTAATAGATAATGGTACAATTCAGGCGGTCTTATTGCTGAAAGCAATTTCTTCCAGACAACCTTCGGTTAGAGGACAGTCCAAAATTAAATTGGGTCGGCGGTATCTGTACTTGATAGATAAGTGACATGAGTTTTTTTAGAATACTAACAGATGACCCTGTGTACAACTTGCCTTGCGCATACACTGTTAGTTAAGCTCGAGCGTCGAAATTCATTCGCGTAGTGGGCATAAGGGTAGTGGTGTATACTCGTACAGACTTGAAGGTAATAATTACGTAAATGTTAGATATTAGGCCGCCGGGTCGAAATTCTTAGATATCGCTGGAAAGATAAAACGAATTAGGATTCGTCTAGTTTAGAGAACATTCGCCCGGATAGCGAAGTGTTCGTGGGTTTGAATCTACCTGAAAATGGTAGATGGATTTTTAAGCGCAATATTACTCTCTCATACCTATAACGGACCTGGGGCCCAATTCTCGCGCCTTTGATATTCTATCACATACGATATATGTATATCGAAAAAAACATGGCGGATATCAAAAAATATAATGTGATAAAATATCGAAGGCGCGAGAATTGGGCCCCTGGATGTAGAAATACTGCCCTAATCCATGTTGTCGTTTATTCTATTAAAAAATATTATTTTTACGCAGAGCGAGAACGTGCTGGTGTGGTCGATGCCGAAGCCGCAGGAGGCCGCCGCCGCGGAGCTGAGCCACGCGCCCGTCAACGTGCACGTCAAGCTGGGCGACTACGGTGAGTATACCAATGACACCAATCTATTAAATCAAAAAAACTAAAAGTGACTTAATGACATACACTCAGCGGCAGAAAAATCGACCCATAGAGTAATTTTCATACAAACTTGCTTACTTCACAGATTCACTAATGAAAAAGTTCTTATCTTACGGCAATAATGTTAAAGTCAATCGATTGGATAATTCTTCATCTTTTAACAACGGTTTTTAATACTCTATAACCTTAAAAACAATAAAAAGTAACTCTCTGCGCGTTCCATACAACCTTATATGAAAGTGATTTATTCCAGTGTATTTTTTTTTGATTTGACGACCGTCTTGGTGTAGTCGTTCGCGCACCGGACTTCTAAACCAGGCGGTTGCGGGTTCGAATCCCGCAAGGGGCAAATGTTTGTGTGATGAGAAAAACCATTTGTACCTAAGTCATGGATGTTTATATGTATTTAAGTATTTCTATCCGTTATCCTAGTCACCATAGTACAAGCTCACGCTTAGATTGGGGCTAGGTAATTGGTGTGTTTGTTGAAACAATTTATTGTTATTATTATTATTATTTGAAGACATCCAGCTATCCAGCTTTATTGAAAAATAAACATTTACCCATCTATTGACTGAACATGTTTACAGTCCTACAAAAACTTTTATAATTTTTGACCCTATGTAGTAAGCATGTTTGTGTGAAATATAATTATTTAATGGGCCGATTTTTCTGCCGCTAAGTGTGTAACGCCTAAACTACTAGGATAAGGAACTTGAAATTTTATATCGTCCACACAGGTGAAAAAGGATTTTTGGAAATTCATCCCTTAATTCAAGATGACATATGTTTATATGAAACTCCGTCAGTTTTGAAGCTAAATCGATAAAAATTGGTATTTAGCTATTTGATTTAGAGATGCTACTGGTGATCCAAAGGCTGGCAGCTCTTTTTGCAAAGAATTTGTATTGCTATTCAGAGGAGCAATGCTGCCAGCCTTTTGGGCACCATCCCTTTTGGCATTGCTGGGACTGATGTTTTTTAAATACCGTAAATGTATTCTATTTTATTTTTAACACTAGCAGTTCCCCGCGACTTCGCTCGCGCCAAAAGTCGGATTTTCCATACCAATTTTTCATCCTCCATTTCACCCCCCTGATGATTTTATATCGCGACAAGTAGCCTATGTCCTTCCCAGTGTCTCAAACTATCTCTGTGCCAAATTTCATTTGATTTGGTCCATTAGTTCCGGAGCCTATTCGATGCAAATAAACAAACAAACAAACAAATCTTTCCTCTTCATAATATTAGTATAGATAGATTACTTTTAAGTTAGTTTAGTGTTATACTTATGTTTGTAATGTCTTTAACAAATAATAAACAATGGTTAATAAACGTTTTGAGATGAAGGATGATGTATTTAAGGACTTTTAAACATTCAATCTCTAAGGGGCAGTGGAAGTTTGAATGGAACCATTTCCGCGTACGAAGTCGCGGGCAACCGCTATACTCGGCCTGGCTTGATCCCTATGACAGTTCATGTTAGTGATGGGTCGTGTCGATGTAACTTAACTTTTTTATAACTTCAATGTTTATAATAAAATAATAAATAAAGTGTTCCAACAAACACACCAATTACCTAGCCTCATACTAAGCGTGAGCTTGTGATATGGTGACTAGGATAACGGATAGACATACTTAAATACTTTTATAATCATCCATGACTTAGGTAAAATGCTCGTGCTCATCACACAAACATTTGCCCCTTGCGGGATTAGAACCCGCAACCGCCTGGTTTAGAAGTCCGTGGCGCGAACCACTACACCAAGACGGTCGTCAACGGTCGATTATTAATCATGTACACTCGTTTCCATTATCGACATTTGTTTATCGATATTTTTCCGCACTAGTCGATATCTTCCAAACGAAGTAACTTTTGCAGGACGTAAACGTAAAGTCTGATTGAGATAATTTCTTGTAAATGTTAATAATTGTTATAATTCCGACGGAATATCGTTGTAATAACATGTATCTACCGAAATTAAATTAATGACATTTTTAGAAGCCTCCAATTCGATTCTAATGTACCGGTGACGCCACTACAATGTTGTATCGTAGGAATAACTGTCAATGTCATAGGGATCAAGGTTCGCCGGGCCGAGTATAGTAATCTCATAGATGAAGTGGTGGATCGATCTCGAGTGTGAGATCAATATCGAGTGTGATGTCAAGATCGGCTGTCGAGTGTCACGAGACTTGAGTATCAAATCGACATACCATATAAATGTCTGTGATATATAAAACTGATCGAATAAATATTGCGGGGTCGTGATGGAGCCCTATTAGAATTCGCTCGATGCCACAACCTTCTGGGTCAGCTCGCTCTTCCGTCGACTCTGTCTACGCCACGTCTGACTTAGTCAAGAGTCAAGAGCAAACCCATTTCATATATTTAAAAAAATCATTTTTGTGTACAATAGTTTTATCGAATAAAGTGAAATCCTCTCATCTCTTTCCCCATGTGCGCGCAGGCATCAGCCGTCTCGCTCCCCCGTCGGGCACGAAGGGCTTCGGCGGCACCGAGGGGTTCATGGCCCCGGAGATCATGCGCTACAACGGCGAGGAAGAGTATAATGAAAAGGTACTGTGCCTCAACTACATAGCTGCCATATAGGAAACACACAGAAAAAAAGTGAATAGCTGACACCGAGCTCAAATAAATCTGTCAAAATGCCTTGTCACTGAATGCCTCCGTTTTTTCTTTCAACACATTCCCCGTTATTCCAAAAACTTAGTACCGGATTTAAGACAAGACTAAGCTATTAGCTAGCCAATTAGAAAAACGCTTCTCTATTAGGTTATGTCAAGAATGTGTCATTCATTCCTCTGTTGTCGGCTAATATTTAGACCCATTTGAAATCTGGTCTAATTTTTTTGTAATAACACCGATATTGTCAATCAGATTTACTTATTTCTTTACATATTCTAAACTAAAGGTGCTGCAAGATTATTAGTTACGATTAAAACCGAAATATCTCATAATTCGTTCGAGTTCGGGTTCGAGTCCCACCGGATGACACAGTCGATTGATTTTTGTAAGTAAAATTTGATTTAATTTCGTAAAAACTTGCAAAATAATTACTTAAGTTATAAAAATATAATAAGTTAAGCTGATTTCATCTTAACTGATGGTTAAATATTTGTAAGAATATTTCCATTGGATACATGCCGGTACATTCCCCAAGTATTGATGAATTCGAGCGCCGGCTCATTGGCGTAGCAAGCACTTGCAAAAATTCGTCGACTGACTAACATCCTCCGTAGCTCAGTTGGTAAAATCACTCGCCCGGATAGCGAAAGGACGTGGGTTCGAGTCCCACCGAATGATTAATTTTTGTGAGCGAAATTTGATTTAATTTCGAAATATCTCATATAAAAAATACACGCTTAACTTGATACTCTTCGTATCGGTACCAAGCACGGATAATTTACGGAGAAAAATCGTCTTTTCGTCTATTCGCCGAGAAGCAGACCAAGAAACTCTGTCACTATTGTCATAGGTTTTTTTATATAGGTTTACAACATTTGTGTTTTATCAAATAAATTATCAGTCCTAAACATGTACTTGTTGCTTCATACCTAAATTGCTGAGTGCTAGTATTAATAAATATTCTCATCCCAGGTGGACTGCTTCTCCTTCGGCATGCTGCTCTACGAAGTGATGTCGCTTCGTCAACCCTTCGAGGGGCATGAGGCGGTCAAGGAGGCCATCCTTGAGGGAGCCAGACCTACACTCACTACGAGGGTGAGTGACCATTGATATTTTTATTGAGGGTAATGTGATTTTGATATGAAAGAAAATAGTTTCAGGCATTTTAGGGGCTTAAAGGACTTGTCCTCTTTTTGTATGGAGGCTGGTTTTTATTCCAAGATATCACCAACCACCAATAACCTATATTTATCTTTAAGCTACAAAAATATGAAACACGTAACCATAGAAATCAGAATTTTAAACGCCTCCATTTTTGAGAAAAAATATGTTTTGTAATTGAGGCATCATCCATTGATCACTTACTTGTATTTCCTGGCTGTATAGCTATGTACCATTGCCTTTCCACTGGTAGATAAATACTACTAGGTACTACCAGAGATTATATAATAGGTACTACTGTCAATGGAATGACAATTTTGCTGTAAATTTTTTTTCATGCGTTAATTGATATAGCCAAAGGTGCGGTTTATGTACAGACAAAGAGCAAAATTAATTTCAATTTTTCTCTAAATCGGAGGCCTTAGAAAATATATTAATTATGCAGAAAGGCTAGTTTTTGTGAACTCTTTCATATAATATTTAGTTTATTCTGGTTATAAATATTGACGAATAAAAAACCATTAATGGACAAGTCCTTTAAAAGAAAATAAGTGAGGATCAATTAGACCTTTACCACCATGAGAGTTCGCTTACATCACACAGTCAAGCATGTAATTAAATATGTGCCTCACCCTAAGGTGAATATCATACAGAAAACTTGTATTTAAGCCCTCGACCATAGAGCAAGACAAAGAAAAAGTCTTGTGGCGACATCTTACGACTGTCGCCCACACTAGCAAGCAACTTCCAGACGCGACGCCCTGACTCGGCTCCTACAGGCTAGATGGCGCTGATAGCCCGCTCCATACAACACAAACCGCGATATGTAAGATTCAGCACGAGCTTGACTACATATAGATAAACCAAGACGGTGACCATCGGATCTTGGTCCCCGGTCCCATAACAACCGGTCAGTAGAGAGCGCTTCCCTTTGACAGGCCTGTGTAACTCCCCGCGTAGGTAGCGAAAACGTACCCATGCGCGGCGACCCTTTGGAAGAGGCTAATCAATTTTGGGTATCACACGCGCCCGCGCGTTTTATTCACCGACGGCGCACGGCACTATGTGTGATCACGTTGCTAGCTGCACGAGCATTAATAAAGTGCTAGAAAGGTGCGCTAGATGGCGTAAGTAGCTTCTTGTAGCAGTCAACCCTATCGCGTTGCATGATAGTACGTCACCGAATAGGTTTAGTGTATTATGATTCATATTCCAGAGTTATAAGAATAAAATTATCTTGCAATGGATTTCTGTAGGTGTCTAAACGAGCATGTGCTTGACTCTGAGGCGAACTAAATTACACCATATCGTTGACGACATCGAGTAGATATTTCTTTAAATTTCATTGCAAAGTCATACTTTGGTACGGAGTACTAGTACTTATTCCGTGCCTTTGCCTTCCTAACTTAGTTGCGCCTAAGTCTTTTTTTTCTCTATAGGCCATGCATGACTTTCTTCTTAATTAAGAAGATAACATGGAATAGAGAAAATTTATACTAATTGTTTGAGAGTTTAGGCAGTGGATTACACGTGGAGGGCGACAATGATAGGTGGAAAATTAGTCAGGTCTGAGCACTTATAGCTAGGTACTTGCCGCATCAGCTTTCAGGGGTTCAGGTATCACTTCACAGGCCACAATCACTCGAAATGTCTGTAAGGAGCTTCACAGGATACACACGCGGCGAAAGCGCTCTGGTCGGTCTAGTACATGTGTCATAGGGAACGTCTCGATGTCGACTCGATCTTCGGGGTTCTCACGGTACGTTTTAATCAAATAAAAATAAGGCAGGTATGCGTGTGAGTGTGCGCGGCGTAGTATCAATAGGGTACACAAACAAATCAAAATATTGTAGTAAACATATCGCCCGCCCTAAACACGTCAAGTGTTTACGAGAAGGTTAGGAAGCCAAGGGAAGGAAGTTCACTGGACAGGAAGACGAACTAATTTCGTCAAAGATCTCTTTAGGCTACCGGTAGGAGTTTTAACATCTACCACACGAACAACTTGGTCTTGGCCAGGGTATAAATTAATAATGCGTCCACGACGCCACTGCAAAGGGGGAAAGTTGTCATCTTTTATGAGTACTAGCTCACCCACTTTAGGAGGATCACAAGGAGAGGTCCATTTATTTCTAATTTGTCTAAAATGTATTTAAGTATTCTAAATGCCAGCTAGACCAAAAGTGCTGGGTAATTTGTTGGATCAGCTGAAACCGTGTAAGGCGATGCAATTTTACGTCTTTATAAGGGTACTCCGGAAGTGCAGTTAAGGGTTGTCCAATTAAGAAATGGCCGGGAGTTAACACTTCGACATCATTAGGGTCCGGAGAAAGTGGGCACAATGGGCGTGAATTTAAAACTGCTTAAATTTTAGCAAAAACAGTGGTCAGCTCTTCAAACGTAAGGGGGGTATCGCCTACTGATCGTTTTAGGTGCGATTTCGCCGATTTAACCGCAGCTTCAAAAAGACCTCCCCAATGAGGGCAAACAGGAGGATCGAAAACCCAGGATATGTTCCGCTTTGAAAGCTCAGAACCAAAAGCCGCCTGGTTTTGAGACAGGAAACACTCTTACTCTTTCAGGTAATTGTTGGCACCGATGTAATTTCGACCGCAATCGGATCAGATTAGGCGAGGTACACCACGACGCGACACGAATCGGGAAAAGGCTGCAATAAAAAGGCTTCAGTAGTTAGGTCCGACACAACCTCAAGGTGAACGGCTTTAGTGGAAAGGCAGACAAATACACACAGGTAACTTTTCACTAACCTTTTGTTTCTATAGGCCTGGACTTTGGTAAAAAAGGGTCCTGCAAAATCGGTACCTACATCGTCAAACGGTCTAGCAGCCGTGACGTGGTCTTTAGGTAGGTCACCCATGAAGGGTTGAGATACAGCCGCCTTGAGACGATAACAGGGAAGGCATTTAAAAATCACATGCTGAATAGCTCTGCGTGCAGACAATATCCAAAACTCTCTATTTAACATGGCAAGTATTGCATTAACACCTGCATGAGCATTCTCGCGATGGTAATGTGAAATAAGGATGTTCACGAAATTACCATTCTTAGGCAGAAGAAGGGGATGGCGCGCATCAAAGGATAGATCGGAGTTTCGTAATCGACTTCCAACTCGAATTAGGTCACCGTTATCCAGAAATAAATTCAATTTTCTCAGGGACTTAGTGATAGGATCGCCATGCCGTAAGCGATCAAGTTCATCAGAAAAGGAGGTAAATTGAACAATTTTCACTGAAAACAAAAGGGAATCTCTCTGTTCCTCAGGGTTCAGGTAGGACGAGTAAGATTTAGGAAATAAAAACCGCCTTAGGTAACAAGTCACGTTTATTAGCTTGTTGAAAGAACTATACCGCTCTAATAAGAATGAGGGATCAGGGGTAGGAACATCGGCAGAGACTACTAAACAACGTAGTCCAGGGAGATCACTACTTGGGTTAGGTTCCGAAATACCGGGCCAGTTGTCAGGAGACTGCGTACACCACAAAGGTGAAAACCAAAGGGAGTGGTCGATCAGTCGGGTGACTGACATACCTCTCGATGCACAGTCACTAGGGTTCATGTAGCCTGGGACGTGCCTCCATTCACTAGGTGTAGGACTATTATTAATCTGGGAGACACGATTAGCCTCAAAAGTCTGAAGAAGGTGAGGAGTGGTTTTTAACCAACACAACACGATTTTACTATCCGTCCAACTATGGATTGAAGTCAACACAGACGACCTTTGCAGACAAAGAGCGACGTGATGAAGTAATTTAGAGAGGAGGGTAGCTCCCAACAATTCCAACTTGGGAATTGTTAAACGGGTCCGAACAGTTGCAACTTTAGATTTAGCCATAACAAGATGGACGGAGCAAACACCAGACGGAAGTTCCGCACGTAAATAAACAGCGGCAGCATATCCCAATTCAGAAGCATCACAGAACCCATGTAGGGATAAGGAGGAGGAACCTCTGGGAAGAATATGTCGCGGAATGGCCACTTCACTAACCTTCGCTAGGTCCTGAACAAATGCAGTCCACTCTAAAGACAGGGGTTCATTTAAAGGATCATCCCAGGATAAGCCTGACATCCATAAGCGTTGGATAAACTCCTTAGCCTTAAATACGACGGGAGATATCCAGCCACAAGGGTCATACATACGGGCAATCAAAGATAAAACTTTGCGTTTTGTAATAACTGTATCACGGGTATCACAGGCATAATTGTAGGTAAATGAGTCACTCACAAGATTGTATTGCACACCTAAAATAGCGACAGTCTGAGGATTATCTGGGTCTGAGAATGAATGAGGAAGTTGCAAATGATCCGGGGGCATATCATCTAGGAGCTCGGGCCTGTTACTAATCCACTTACGAAGTTCATAACCACCAGAGGCCATTATTCCTATAAGCTCAGTTTTCGAAGCCCGGGCAGACGCAATAGTATCAGCACCAGTAAGACAATCGTCGACATAAATATCTCTCTCAAGGACTTCAGCAGCTCGAGGGAAGGTAAGTCTCTTTTGTTCAGCGAGCTCAAGAAGGGCACGAATTGCAATGAATGGACTGGAACGAAGACCATAGGTATTGATATTAAGTTCATAGGCAAGAAGTGGCTGAGAGGGATCCTCACGCCAAAGCACAAGTTGGTACCTTCTATCATCAGGATGTACCCAAGTCATACGAAACATCATACGAATATCTGTAACAAACACTACCTCGTGCCTGCGGCAATTTAGAAGGATGTGAGAAATATCTCGCTGAAGCTTAGGGCCTGTATGTAAACATTGATTCAGGGACACTTTAGAGGACGTAGGACTACTACCATCGAACACAACACGTATTTTGTCACTAACAGACTTAAAAATTCCATGATGAGGGATAAAATAATGTTCCTGGGTCAAGTCATATGAAGAAAGGGACATATGGTTTAGGTCAAGGTACTCGCGCATAAAGGAAATATATTTCTCTCGAAAATTAGGATTGGCTTGCAAACGCTTCTCAAGATTATGGAATCGCCGTAAGGCATTGGTTTTAGAATCACCGAGAGGTGGACGATCATGAAGAAAAGGGAGTCTAACCATAAATCGACCATCGCTTTCACGAGTGGTAGTTGCTTTAAAAAAGGTTTCACACTCTATATCCAAGGGGTTCGCAACTGGAGATTGGGGAGCCTCTTCGATTTTCCAGAATTTTTCAACTATTTGGGACAGCGAGACTCCAGTCATGGGGGGTTCCAAATCAGTAAATCCTCCATAAAGAGGACCACACAGGACATAACCAAATATCGTCGAGATAGCAGTAAGGCCATCAGGGGACACAAACAACTCGTACCTTAAAAGGCGACCAATGACGTCAGCTCCAAGAAGTACACTCATAGTACCAGGTTTGTAAAATAAAGGGTCAGCAAGAGGGAGGTGCTTAGTACAGGTAATTACACTATTAGGTAAGTCTACCTCTGGGAGGGTACCAGCAATCACATCAACAACTATTGCACTGGTAGAGATTTCTGGAAACGCAGAATTAACTGGCTTAAATGAAAAGGATACAATGCCCGGGGAATTAATTGCTTGAACATTACCTATTCCACGAACAGGAACTGGAGAAGGAATGATAGGTAAGTTCATGTGGTCAACAACAAGATCAGTAGTAAGAAGGCAGCCCTGAGCACCAGTGTCACATAAGGCACGCGCTTCCACATAATATCCAGACGAGGTTTTAACATGAATCAAGGCCGTAGGTAAAAGAACGAGAGAATTGCGAGGTAAAGATGTAAAAGCGGGTATGGAAGGGGGGCTGCTATCTAGTCAGAATTGTGGGGCCTCATTGTACTTATAATGAAATGCACGTTCATCCTGGGTTCTTTGACCTAGAGGGGCATTATAAGTACGGTTACCGTTGGGTGCAGGTGGGAATCGCCCGCCCGAACGGGGAGGTGATGCTCTACGGGAATCACGAGGTGGCGGGGTACGAACACGGTGCCATTCAGTACGTGGGGACGACACACGGTCCGTAAGGTGACTTTGTGGAGATTGCCGCGGTTGGTTAGAAGCTAAGGCCGCGACGACTCGTTAGGAGCGCTCGCGATCGTAATTCACAGGAAAAGAGTCATCATAACACAGTGACGTGTGATCACTGGAACGGCGGCACGTGCGACAGCGATAATTTCGCGTGCATTGGGATATGGAGTGTCTATCCAGGCATCGATAGCACAGTCGGGCTTCTTTTACAAAGGTAACACGTTGACGTGTAGGAAGGCGAATAAAATCGGGACATTCGCGTAAGTAATGCGAAGTACTATTACAAAGGTGACATTTAGATGTCGTCGCAAAAGTAACAAAGGCTCTCGCAGGAGGTGGGGAACGCGCGTTAGGTTTAGGCAAACGAGGGGAGCTCGCAGTACGGGGGGGTAGTAGTGTCAACGACAGAAGCACTACCTACATTGTCGTGGTGCCTACATTCATCCTCAAGAAAGGTAATAAGATGATCAAAAGTAGGGAGGTGATTAGGATTATCGCCATAACGACGTTCAAATCTCGATTTTAACTCTGAAGGCAGTTTAGCAAGGCATAAGTGAACTAATAGGTATGAACAATGTTTAACAGGAAGTTCCAATCTCTCTAAGCATCGATAAGTCGAAAGCAGGGGGTTCAGGAACGACACACGTAACCCGGAAAGTTTAGGCGTTATAATAGGGGGCATCATTATTTGAGCTATGTGGATATCCGCTAAAACACGAAGGTTATGGTACTGTAGAACTTCCTTTGGATGCGATGTCCTCTCTATATCCTATGAAAGTATCTGTGTACTAGAGAAATTGTATTTAACTATATAATACAAAAATAACTTATCTTCTTTCCAGTTGTTTATTTCTTCATTTTACTTTTACAGATAAAATCTTTATCAACGTAACATTTTTTGACATCGACTTGATCTTTTCCAAACAATTCCAAAATCTAACTTTTTCTTTAAACTCTCATTCTCTCTCTGACTTATTTCAAAATTGACGTACGAAGTAACTTTCTTTTTATTTATATATCGAATAGTCGAACGAGCGAGACATAGAGGTTTTACGCGTAGCTCCAAACCTCTACAGTACCTACGTTTTAGGAGGTCACGGGCCACGGTGTAATTGCCCGCCTCAATCTTGAGGTGTTGTATCAATCGACTAGGTTCATCCGATAAGGCTCCCACTAAATAGTGTAGCTTCAAAGTCGGGGTAAGGCTAGGCTGGTTGTCCACCACGCTATCAAACTGGTTTATTCTCCTTGAAGGGGGTGCTAGTACGGGACGTCTTAAATTGGCACATATTCTTGTTCATAAATCGCAGGATCGAGATCACCTAACAGCTTGGAACAAGCGGCAGAAAACTTATCGCACATAAGTGGCAGGTCGGAAAGACGCGCTCGCATACGATTGGAGGAAAAGGTCTCAAGAACTCGGTGGGAATCATCAACCCAGTTACTAATATAACGGAGTTCACCTATAGCTTCACGGTATTCAGCTGTATCCGTGTAAAGTACGGCCCTTACGGTCTCGTTGCCGGTTTCGGTATCCGACATTTTATTTACTTTAAATCGCAAGAAACAAGGTAGGTAAATTAAACTCACAAAAGATTCCAATAGAATGCGTAAAGGAACAAATAGTAAGAGACGGCGCAGATGCACCGGGTATATCAAACGTAACTCGTAAACAACTCGCACGCGGTCACGCGGTAATGGCGTGATCAATAGGGAAACAAAGCGCTCGCGCACCTCACTTGCACTCAAAGGGTAGGTAATTAACGCGCTAATCGATTTAATCGACACTTATGTAAAAGGGGTTGTACTCGAATGGTATTAAGGAATTTACTGTAAATAGGTTAGGTATATGACGAGACGTTTTGTTCAAATTACAAAGGAAAGTAGCAAATAAATAACTCTCAATTAAACAAATTACGTTACTAATAAGGGGGTCCTAATAAAAAACTACGCTCTGCTACCAAAATGTTTGAGAGTTTAGGCAGTGGATTACACGTGGAGGGCGACAATGATAGGTGGACAATTAGTCAGGTCTGAGCACTTATAGCTAGGTACTTGCCGCATCAGCTTTCAGGGGTTCAGGTATCACTTCACAGGCCACAATCACCCGAAATGTCTGTAAGGAGCTTCACAGGATACACACGCGGCGAAAGTGCTCTGGTCGGTCCAGTACATGCAACGAGGACATATCCCACTAGAGGCGAAGTAAAAACTATTTTACTCCGAAACTTTATCTGCTCTGACAACCGCAATAGAAGGTGTCAGTTCTGTCAAAACCGTATGACAAAAACCAATTGATCTGTGTGGTATGTCAACGTGAATACTTGAATTGTTACGAAAAAATGAGATTTGAGAAATAATTAACATAATGTCGTATTGTTCTATACTGTGTTGTAAGAAAAAAAGCAAAACATCGAATTTTAAAACGGATGTGATGTCATTTCATCGGTAAGTATTAGTAATTATGCAATTTTAAAAAGTTCGTAAAATTTTCCTACGGCTCAAGATTAATCGGTCAAGCGTACTGACGTTTAAGTCTCATCTTGCTCCCACTAAGTGGTTAGCACATAATGTCATCTCATTCTATTCGTTAACACTCGTTACTAGTGTTGCGCTGAATTGGTTATACGACTTATCGACATTTATGTGCACAGTTTACACAATAATTATTTTAGTACTTTGGCAACACGGAGGTATAGTGATATAATCGATAACACAAATATTTACACTCGCGCACTAGAATCAATACCTATGCAAAAATAACATTAACCTACCTATACCGAGGAAGGTTTTGTTAGAATGATCGATTTTCTTGCAAATAACAAAACGCTGACACTTCACATGACGTTTGATAGTTTTCTTGGTTTAATGGATTATGAACAATGAGATGCGTAGTGAAAGCAAAGAGTATGGATGTTTGCGTGTGTAAATATATGTGTATCGATTCTATTACTGTAAGGTGTGTGACGATAATAAAGGTGATAAATGGATGTAATGAGAAGCGAATGAGGAATTGGAGCCTTCAAATAGATAGAAAATCTTTATAGCAAACCATACCAATAAAAAAAATAAGGCAATTTACACAGAAATATGTATAATGTAGGTGGTTTTATTGTTCCAGACAAAATACCTACCGTATTTACCTACATTCTCATTCACTGAAAAACCTGAAGTGACTAAGTGACTATGAAGTAGATAATGGTATAATTTCGTGTGCGAGTTCGCACTCAGCCTGTTTTTTAAAACAAAAACCTTGTCCGGGCTTTAAAACTTTAAAAGTGAAGCCTCTGTTCTTAGGTAAATTGGTAGATATATATCGGAAAACATGATTTTAAGAAACTTGTTTCCTTTCGTATATAAAGTATGAGCCTTATTCTTAATTTATAGAAATTAGAAAACAATAAACGCATTTTAATAAAAATACTTACTGTATTTAGATTTCATTGTAATTTCTCTGTGCTTGGCTTTTAAATTCATGTTTTTATAATTTAAGCAATTTATTTGCAAGTTATTATGGAAGTTAATTTGTTTTACAAACAAAAGTTTATTTTTTATTATATACTAGCTGACCCGACAGACTTTGTCCTGTTATTTAGTTTTTTTTAATCCTCTCTGACGATATCTGTCAATTTCATGTCGAACGCACTGACCTCTATAGTACAAGCACGCTGGACTAAACATTCTCTAAGAAATAACACATAATTTTGTGCCAAATCAAAGCGTCCCCACCGAGTGTACAGGAAACTAAGATAGAGTAACTACCATATGTTTATGTCAAATTAGTTCCGTGGATGGTCACCACACGCTCACTATAGCCGTCAGCGCCAAAATTGCGATAAATAAATGGCTTCATTGTTAGGTTGACAGTATGCAGTCCAGCGTATTTGTTTTATTGAGGTCAGTGGTCGAACGTCATAAGGTTACATTCAAAATGTTTTAACGTCCAAAGCGCTAAGGTTTGATTAGAAATAATTTTATATGGTGGTTAAGTATTTCTGAATTTAATAATTTTCCGCGCAATTTTCTTATTTTTTTCTTTCATAAGAACCTTCTTCTGACAATAACAAACAACAAAAAAAGAATTAGTGAAATCGGTCCAGCCGTTCACGCGTGATGGCGTGACCAAGGGAAATAGGGATAGATTGATAACAATTTTGATGATTCATACTTTAAATGGTTATTTTTGATGACTAACTTAAATTTCTTAGGAACAAGAATCAGATATTATATTTAGGATATTGCACATTAGTGAAAAGTTTAACCTTAGGTGTAATAAAATATTGTTCCCATTAAATTAAACAATAACATCGACTATCGATACTAATTTCTTATTGACCATCACTAATACGGTGTTTGACATTCAGTCGGTTCATTCGGAATCTTTCAGATTTGGCGGAATTTTTCTGGAACAAAATTAATGCCATTTCCCCTCTAGTGGGATATGTCCTCGATGAGTACATGTGTCATAGGGAACGTCTCGATGTCGACTCGATCTTCGGGGTTCTCACGGTACGTTTTAAACAAATAAAAATAAGGCAGGTATGCGTGTGAGTGTGCGCGGCGTAGTATCAATAGGGTACACAAACAAATCATAATATTGTAGTAAACATTAATAGATATTAGATTACAAAATATATATTTTTAAGATACCGAAGTAACTTTCAAAATGACTTGTGTAATGGATATTTGAAATAATGGTGGTACCAAACAAGCGATCCCGAGACAGTGTATAATATTAATTTCTCTATTGGTTCGAACCCAGGACTTCAGAGATGGCGACCCCGGTTTGTCAGCTACTGTACCACGCCTTCAACATGGAAAAGACTTCGCTATCACGAGTATAGCTCATAAATTAAAGATACATAGTTCCTCCCCGAAAACATAATCAAAAAATAAAAGCGGGGTTGTTCACTTGAACCCACGGTATATTACATAATATCAGGAATTGCACTAGGTCCAAGACCGAGGTACAAGAGTGAGGGCAACTTGGGGGACGGCGGGGGAAGGTATGAAGACCGCTCTCCCTGCGCCGAACAAGCATGCGACCACCAGCGTTTTTTAGGGTTCCGTAGTCTACAAGGAACCCTTATAAGATCGTTCAGTCCGTCCGTCCTAGTCTGTCATAGCAGAATATCTTCTACGTTTATGGACTGATTTGCATGTAAGTTGGTTCGAGGATACTTCACATATAGATCTCATGTTTAAAAATACAAAAAAATAAAATTACCCCTTTTTAAGGGTACCTCCCCATACATGTAAAGGAGGGGGTGAATTATTTTTTGAGTGCACCCCCTTGTGTGGGGTATCGTTAAAAAGGACTATGAAAATAAGATAGGGTTTCCATAAAACACTTTTTTATCAGCTTTACCATTTGCGAGATATAGCCCGCCAAACTCGTTTACACGGTGTGTCCCCCCCCCCCCTGTAATTTCTAAAGTCTAATACCTATAAACTTCAAATCAAAGAAACAGCCGCGGAAACTCTTATTTAAAATTGTATCGGGTATCCTGTGATGAATACTTTTGAAATTATAAATAAAATAAAAATATATACTTTTTTTGCCTATACTGTCTAATGTTTTAAGTTAATGGTACGGAACCCTTCGCGCGCGAGTCCGACTCGCACTTGGCCGGTTTTTTAACTTCCGAGAATAGATAACGAAATTCGCAGCTGGTTTATCGTAAACTTGTACATACTTATACACGTTATTTTAAAGATTTTTGAAGTTTGAGTGAGTCATTAAAGAAAGTGGTCCGACCATTATTTTTATAATAACATTAAGCACATTTGGAAATATACTTTTGCATCTTGATATTTTAGTGTACGGAACGTGTACTGTAGCTGTGTGTGTGTTTATTAGCTTCTTAAAGAAAGATTGTGTTTGATAGTTTTAAAATCAATAAGTCATTTACAAAATATTCTCAAAAGAGAAAACTTTTGTACGACGAATGAAACGACTCGTGTGTTATATTATGTCTAGTTGCAAAGTTTTGTAAACATAGACCAATAACTTATCCCAAATATTATTTATTTTTGATGTACTTAAGGGATGTCCCAAATCTTGGGACAGTCGTCCCGGAAAACAATAATAATCAAGGAAGTCTCCGATTCTTGTCTCCTATCACTGGGCTTGCCGTAGTGGGGTAAAAAAGGGGCAAGTTATGCCTAGGTATTTGAATCCGAACTATCTCTCCAGGAGCTCCAATACCCGTGCAACATGCTAGAAACAATGCGCCGATGTTGGAGCGGAGCACCAGAGCTTCGCCCGTCGGCCGCGGCGCTGGTGTCGACGCTCGCGGCGCCGGAGTGTGGCGCGCTATGTGACGCTGCCGCTGCTGCCGAGTGTGCCGCTGCCGCTGCCGTGCCGCTGCTGTTTGATAATAGACCTTCACTAGGTGAGTATAAGGTGCAACTCCGCTAGGGTCGACGCTCGCGGCGCCGGAGTGTGGCGCGCTATGTGACGCTGCCGCTGCTGCCGAGTGTGCCGCTGCCGCTGCCGTGCCGCTGCTGTTTGATAATAGACCTTCACTAGGTGAGTATAAGGTGCAACTCCGCTAGGGTCGACGCTCGCGGCGCCGGAGTGTGGCGCGCTATGTGACGCTGCCACTGCTGCCGAGTGTGCCGCTGCCGCTGCCGTGCCGCTGCTGTTTGATAATAGACCTTCACTAGGTGAGTATAAGGTGCAACTCCGCTAGGGTCGACGCTCGCGGCGCCGGAGTGTGGCGCGCTATGTGACGCTGCCGCTGCTGCCGAGTGTGCCGCTGCCGCTGCCGTGCCGCTGCTGTTTAATAATAGACCTTCACTAGGTGAGTATAAGGTGCAACTCCGCTAGGGTCGACGCTCGCGGCGCCGGAGTGTGGCGCGCTATGTGACGCTGCCGCTGCTGCCGAGTGTGCCGCTGCCGCTGCCGTGCCGCTGCTGTTTGATAATAGACCTTCACTAGGTGAGTATAAGGTGCAACTCCGCTAGGGTCGACGCTCGCGGCGCCGGAGTGTGGCGCGCTATGTGACGCTGCCGCTGCTGCCGAGTGTGCCGCTGCCGCTGCCGTGCCGCTGCTGTTTGATAATAGACCTTCACTAGGTGAGTATAAGGTGCAACTCCGCTAGGGTCGACGCTCGCGGCGCCGGAGTGTGGCGCGCTATGTGACGCTGCCGCTGCTGCCGAGTGTGCCGCTGCCGCTGCCGTGCCGCTGCTGTTTGATAATAGACCTTCACTAGGTGAGTATAAGGTGCAACTCCGCTAGGGTCGACGCTCGCGGCGCCGGAGTGTGGCGCGCTATGTGACGCTGCCGCTGCTGCCGAGTGTGCCGCTGCCGCTGCCGTGCCGCTGCTGTTTGATAATAGACCTTCACTAGGTGAGTATAAGGTGCAACTCCGCTAGGGTCGACGCTCGCGGCGCCGGAGTGTGGCGCGCTATGTGACGCTGCCGCTGCTGCCGAGTGTGCCGCTGCTGCCGAGTGTGCCGCTGCCGCTGCCGTGCCGCTGCTGTTCGATAATAGACCTTCACTAGGTGAGAATAAGGTGCAACTCCGCTAGGGTCGACCCTCGCGGCGCCTGAGTGTGGCGCGCTATGTGACGCTGCCGCTGCTGCCGAGTGTGCCGCTGCCGCTGCCGTGCCGCTGCTGTTCGATAATAGACCTTCACGAGGTGAGTTTAAGGTGCAACTCCGCTGGTGTCGACGCTCGCGGCTCCGGAGTGCGGAGCGCTATGTGATGCTGCCGCTGCTGCCGAGTGTGCCGCTGCCGCTGCCGTGCCGCTGCTGTTTGATAATAGACCTTCACTAGGTGAGTATTGAGTGCTATAGATCATGCTAAACATAACATAAACATTTTACCATGGACATCAGATGGTGCTGGATTTGCGGAATAGTGACTTAAAAATGCGATTGTCAACTTTTTCAGCATCTGGGAAAAAAACAGAAATCTCACTTTTCCAGGATCTGCTCAAAAGAAACAGAAAACACATTTTCAGGGGTAAAGTTGTACATGGGGGTTTGATGGCGCTGGTGTCGCGAAATCATTATTAGAAAATCTATAGATAGCTGGTAGAGCTATGTCTGATTCAGTTAAAGCCACTTGTATATGTTACACGTGCAAGTAACCATGCATCTTCATGGACGATAAGGTTACTACCAGTCTTTAAGGTCCCTACCTTAGAGATGACATGGGAAGTTGCAGGTTTTCGCCGCGTCCTTTTCAAGACGCTAGTAGTCCCATAAACAGCCTGAATTCCCTGATCGCGGTTATGGCTCTTAAACGGGTCTTCCTGCGTCTAAAAAAGTAGGCATGCGTCTGTATCTTAATACTAGCCACTCGGTCTTCGCCCTTCGGCCGCGGCGCTGGTGTCGACGCTCGCTGCTCTGGGGTGCGAAACGCTATGTGACGCTGCTGCTGCTGCCGAGTGTGCTGCTGCCGCTGCCGTGCCGCTGCTGTTCGATAATAGACCTTCAGTAGGTGAGTATAAGGCGCAACTCCGCTAGTGTCGACCCTCGCGGCGCCGGAGTGTGGAGCGCTATGCGACGCTGCCGCTGCTGCCGAGTGTGCCGCTGCTGTTTGATAATAGACCTTTACTAGGTGAGTTTAAGGTGCAACTCTGATAGCAACTGCCGTCGCTGACTCCAGACCTTCACTAGGTGAGTATTGAGTGCTTAAAGGTCGTGTCATAAACATTTTAGCATGGACAACAGATGGCGCTGAATTCGCGAAATAGTGACATAACAATGAGATTGTCCACTACGAGGGTCAAACTGAAAGTTCTTAGAAAATCAAAAACTGATTACATTAGCCAGTTATTAGTTTTATTATATCTTTTCAAAATATTGTCCATTGACGTCAATACACCGCTGCATGCGATGGAACCACTGGGAAAAGCACTTTGCCCACTCGTCCTTAGGGGTCTCTTCAATGGCATCGCGATACGCAGCCACCGCTTCTTCAGCATTCATAAACCGCTTTCCTTTAAGTTTTTCTTTAATTTTTGGAAATAAATAAAAATCACAAGGCGCGAGGTCGGGGCTATACGGCGGGTGACCCAGTAATTCAACGTTTGATGTCGCCAAATAGTCGATCGTTCGCTTGGCGGTGTGCGACGAGGCGTTGTCGTGGTGAAGGAGGATCCTACTGCGAGGTCGTTTCTCTCGAACTTTTTCCAAGACAAGTGGCAAACAATTGGTAGTGTACCATTCTGCAGAAACTGTTTTTTGATCCTCTAACACAATTGTTGCGAAATGACCTATCCTTCCAAAGAACGAGGCCACCATTTTTTTTCCCGCACTTCGATCTCTCTTCACTTTAGTTGGCAACTCCTCGAAAGGAAACACCCACTGAGAAGATTGTCTTTTGGTTTCAGGATCATAACAGTAAATCCAGCTTTCGTCACCTGTTAGTATGTCGAACACAGCATTTGAGTCACCTCCGTTAAATCTTTCAATCATTTTACGGCACCAATCCACACGATGGAGTTTTTGAGCCTTAGTCAAATTATGAGGTATCCACCGGGCGCAAAGCTTCCTGACCGCTAAATGTTCGTGGAGGATTTTGTGCACTTGACTCATACCGATGCCTAAGCTTGTCCGAATCTGCTGATAGGTCACTCTTTTGTCAGTCTCTATCATACGCCGCACAACACAGATGTTATTTTCAGTCGTCGCCGTAGAAGGCCATCCCTCACGTACATCATCAGTGAGATTAGTGCGACCACGTTTAAACTCATTAAACCAGTTGTAAACAGTCGCACGAGATGGGGCTTCATCGTGAAAGGCCAATCGTAGTCTATCATAACTTTCTTGTTGACTTAAATGACATCGAAAGTCATAAAAAATTATTGCACGAAAATTTTCTCGTGTTAAATTCATTTTGACGTGACACAGACAATTTTCAATTTGCCGCCAAGTCGTAAAACAAATGACAAATGAATGAAATATATACTCAGTAATATTGGCAAAGAGTTCTATTTTCAAATTTTAGAATATTTTTTTTATTATATTGTTTATAAGTGGCCAGTTCTAAGAACTTTCAGTTTGACCCTCGTATTTCAGCATCTAGTGAAGAGTAGCAGCAACCTCACTTTTTATGTAAAATATTGTCATGGGCGTTAAATATAGCTAGTATCTAAAGAGGATGAATTCTTGATTGGTGAGCCAATGGATAGCTCCTTCCGAGGTTTCCTCTCTTTCTCTCACAGTGAGTGTCATAGAGACGGAATAAACAAACATCGACCCCGGTGTCTATAGTTCGACATATTTGTGCGCAACATTCCTGTCGAGCGAAAACCGTTCTGTGAGGCATGATAGATGTTAGTGGCAATGGTGATACGGGGAAGGGTATTTCCTATGACACTTGCGTGCGATTGCTTATCAGTACATGACCTTGTCGGACTATAATACTAGCCACTCGGTCTTTGCCCTTCGGCCGCGGCGCTGGTGTCGACCCTCGCTGCGCCGGAGTGTGCTGCTGCTGTGCCACTGTTGTTTGATAGTAGACCTTCTTCAGGTGGTAGTAGTATAAGGTGCAACTCCGCTGGTGTCGACCCTCGCTGCTCCGGAATGTGGAGCGCTGTGCGACATTGCTGCTGCTGCCGAGTGTTCTGCTGCCGCTGCTGTTCAATAATAGATCTACTTCAGGTGAGTCTAAGGTGCAAATTCGATAGACACTGCAGACTGCAACAACCGCCAGCACTATAGCTGCAGTCGCTTATTTCCTACTAATCTCGAACAGCGCATCTGCTTTTTGACAACATACCCTCTTTAGGTGAGTACTATTATAGCTATGACTATGACTGCCTCGTTGGTCTAGTGGTCAGCACGCTGGGTACTATCCACGAGGTCTCGGGTTCGAATCCCGGGTCGGGCCGAGAGTGCTTGGGTTTTTTCTGTCTTTAAATTAAATTACTCAGACACAGCTCCGGAGTCAGGAAGTTGGTGGTGTTAACACCCTTGTGCCTCGGAAAGCACGTTAAGCTGTTGGTCCTGCGCCTGATCTCTCTACGGTCATGTCGGGCTGCCGTCTCACAGAATTATGAGAGTAAATGAACAGAGAGCGCACCTGTGTATTGCGCACACACTTGTGCACTATAATATGTCCCGCGCAGTTGGCTAATCTTTGTTGAGATAAGCCGCCGTAGTCGAAATCGGCTAGGAGGACATTATTATTATAGCTATAAAAAAACCCGTCTACAGATGGGACTCAAGCCTACGAGCTTTCGTTGTCCGGGCAAATGATCCCCCGACTGATGCTATAATAAGTCATAGTCACTTAAGAATGACCAATAGATGGCGCTGGATTCACGGAATAGTGACATCACACACGACGCCATTCTCAGTTCATCAGTATTTTGGGAGAAAATGCCAACTCTCAACCATAGATAGCATAGTTGTTTCGCTCTTTTTCACTCATGAAATCGTGTAATGTTAGTACGTAAAATAGTGACACAACGCGTCTGTCCACTTTTTGGTATCTAGCGAAAAGAAATAAGAATTCAATCAATTTATTAAAGGTAAAAATGTACATAGATAGATCTATAAATATATCTAGGGCGGCTTGGTAAAATCTAACAGTAAGGTTTGTCACTTGCCTTACAGACACCCCTCCACCAATCCGCACTGAGCCCGCGTGGTGGAGTATGGCTCGTACCTCCTCATAGCTGAGGTGAGGCCTTTTCCCAGCAGTGGGATATATATTGGCTGACTTTACTAATCTTGACGACCGTCTTGGAGAAGCAGGCAGTTGCGGGTTTGAATCCCGCAAGGGGCAAATGTTTGTGTGATGAGGACGAGCATTTGTTTCTAAGTCATAGATGTTTATAAATGTATATAAGTATGTCTATCCGTTATCCTAGTCACCATAGCACAAGCTCACGCTTAGTTTGGGGCTAGGTTATTGGTGTGTTTGTTGAAACAATTCATTATTATTATTATATTATCAACCAGATCTATAAGCTCAGTAAGGTAATCTATATTCTTCATTCGTTTCTTAACCAAAGAGTGTTAAAAGGGAATCGAACCTTTTTTTATTGTTGTACAAGCAACACAGTCATTTATCATAGTCTACGTTTACAGAGGAGAGCGACGGTGGCTGGGAGGTGTGGTACTCGGGCGAGGCGGAACGAGCGCACTCGCTGCTCGCTTCGCGCACTCGCTTTACTCATCACCACACACTACGAGTGCCGCCAGGTGAGTACATACGTATAGTGAAAGACCTGAGATGCCGCCTTGAGTAACACCACACGCTAAGACCACCAGCCAGGCTGTAGAAATGCTTATTTCATATGAGTAATTATTATGATCAAACTTCACTTTCAATATGTATTTCGGTATTCAAAGTCTAATTTTATCTTTAGATAATTTATTAAGGACAACCAAAAAAGCATACAGGTGTGGACCTTGGTGTCACCTTGGTCTCTAAATTCATAGGATTCCACGACATGTACAAAAATATTGTCGAAAACAGAAAGAAAATAAAAACAAAATAATAATTAGTTGCACTACCTTGTAATGAAAATTGTAGTAGTTATGTAGAATTTGAAATATCAACACTAGTCTTGAATGAACATGACAACTTAGCTACTAAACTAGTACTGAATGCTAACAATTGTGGAGAAATGACCTAAGTTAGTCCTAAAAGTAATTATCCCTTTCGCAAGCACAATATACCTACTTTATGCCGTTATACGGTTCAACGCCAATTTATTTAAAAAGTAGTATTGCCCGCGAAACGTAAAATTTTTTTTCTCTCTTCAAAGGAGAGGATGATTCAATGACCAATGATACAATTTAATGGAAAAGAAAAACACGCCGACCCTAAATGTAACGGGTACAGGGCAATCGAATGATGATGATTATCATCATCCTCCTAGCGTTATCCCGGTTGTGCACTCACACGTGAGGGCCCAGGGTCCGATTTAGACCATGATCCAGGATGTGGCAGATCGGGTAATTACAGTAGAGCCACTTCCATCTGACCTCCGTGACCCTGTTAACAGGGTAACCTGACCAGTTTGGATCATGGTTACACATGCACTCGCCTGAATGTGCAGACTTCCTCGAATCATGATGATGATTAAAGAAAGACACTCTTGACTTTTTAACAATATTTGCACAGATAAAGGCGAACCGGTGCATGTGACAGCGATGTGTCGCGTTGGCTCCAAGATGTGGCTCGGTGACAGCGCCGGAAGAGTGTCGGTCTACAAGTAAGTGATTATATAATATATTCCTGTGAATGATTATGTTCCTTTACCTAAAGGTTGTCTGGAAGAGATCGCTTACAGCGATAAGCCCGCTTCATTGTACATTTTTCTGTGTAAATCGCTGTACTTACTGTATTTTCTGTTATGGTGTGCAATAAAGAGTTATCTATCTATCTATCTATTATAACTTATCGTGTGTGTGAGAGAGTATCATTTGCTAGTGATGACGCTCTCTCTCACACACACGTAAACACAACAGACGATAGACGACGCACAATCTGTTACCCAAAGCTGGCCTGTGGTACTCCCCGCGTAGGTAGCAAAAACTACACCTATCGTGGTGAGGTAATCAACTTGGGTGTCGCGAGCAAGCAGCGACACGCGCGCGCATTTGATTCACCGGTGGCGCGCGGCACTATGTTCCTGGCTGGACGAGCATGAATAAAGTGCTATAATGGTGCGCTAGATGGTGTTAGTAGCTTCTTGTAGATAGAAGTAGCCAAGAATCGTGCAAAAAAAGGTCGGCTGGCGTTCTCGGAACTGCCGAAACTCGACTGCCTGCGGACAGATATCCTCCTTCATGAAGGTCGCTATAGGTACAGACATAGTTTTAGAAATAGATTTTTTAACAAATTAAAAAAATATATTCTTGTACGAGAGCACAGAATAAGTACTAGTACTCCGTACAGAAGTTTGACTTTGCAATGAAATTTGATGAAATATCTACTCAATATCGTCAACGATATGGTGTAATTTAGTTCGCCTCAGAGTCAAGCACATTCTCGTTTAGACACCTACAGAAATCCATTGCATGATTCTTATATATATAGTTTTATTCTTATAACTTTGGAATATGAATCATAATACACTAAACCTATTCAGTGAAGTACTATCATGCGACGCGATAGGGTTGACTGCTACTAGAAGCTACTTGCGCCATCTAGCGCACCGTTCTAGCACTTTATTCATGCCCGTCCAGCCAGCACAGTAATTAACACATAGTGCCGTGCGCCGCCGGTGAATAAAACGCGCGGAGCGTCTCGTTGCTCTCTCGCGACACCCAACTTGATTAGCCTCTTTCAATGGGTCGCCGCGCGTACGTACGTTTTTGCTACCTAGGCGGGGAGTTGTGTGTATGTAGGTATATGTGTCTGTGTATTTTGTGTACGTGAGTACCTACCTATACCTATTTATAGACGTTTCTAGAAGCCCTCGTCACCAGATCACGTCAAAGATCGGATACTCAGGCACTTATTTTGCCTAAACTTTAAGCACAGAATACTAGAACTTCGTACAGAAGTATGACTTAGCAATTGTATTCAAAGAAATGTCTACTCAATGTCGTCAACAATATGGCGTAATTTAGTTCGCCTCAGAGTCAAGCACATTTTCGTGTAGACACCTACAAAAATCCATTGCAAGATAATTTCATACTTATTGCTCTGGAATATGATTCATAATACACTAAACCTATTCAGTGACGTAATATCACGCAACGCGATAGGGTTGACTGCTACGAGAAGCTTCTAACGCCATCTAGCGCCTCTTTCTAGTACTTTATTTAGTCTCGTCCAGCCAGCAACGTAGCCGCGCGGCCGCCGGTGAATAAAACGCGCGAGCGTGGCTCTGGCCGGTAGCGACACGCAACTTGTTTTAGCACCTACGTAGGTGCGCCGCGCGTAGGTACGTTTTTGCTACCTCCGCTGGGAGATACACAGGCCTGCTTTAAGGTTACATAGAATTGATGCAATCACCTTCTCTAACATTTGAATTAGTTCATTTTTGTTTTTTATGTACGAGTAGACTTCATGTTTTAAGTGTTCAGTGATGATGATGACTTTGTGTAGTGGTTCGCGTTCCGGATTACAAAACCAGAGGTTGCGGGTAAAAATTCCGCAAGGAGCAAATTGTGTGATGAGCACGAGTATTTGTATCCAAGACATGGATGTTTTAAACGTATTTTATGTGTGTCTATCCGTTACCCTAGTCGCCATAACACAATGTCAAACTCACACATAGTTTGGGGCTAGGTAATTTGTGTGTTTGTTGAAACTTTTTTTACCCGACTTTGGTACATAGGCTATATACGTACATTCAAAAAATGGCGCCCGCAAATGGAAACAAGTGGGTATCAAATGAAAGCCAGTAAAAAGACCATTTCAGAAATATAATAATTTTTACAATTGGGTGTTTTGTTTTTTCAATAATTTTATTTGCTTGTTTAATATAGTACGTCGTCCATGGCGCTAATGTGGAGCGTGCGAGTGCAAGACGCGGTGGGGGGGGCAAAGTCCCCCGTCGCAGCACTGCTGCCGCTGCCGAGGCTGCAGCGGGTGGCGCTGGCGTCGGCCTGCGGCAGGTCAGTGCTTGGGGGTCACTTTAGTAGGGGGGGATGTGGTAGAGGGGGGATGTTGTAGGGGGGGGGGCAATGTGGTAGAGGGGGGGCAATTTGGTAGAGGGGTGGGAGGGGGGCAATGTGGTAGGGGGGGGTCCCTGTTGCCGAGGCTGCAGCTGGTGGCGCTGGCTTCGGCCTGCGGCAGGTCAATGCTGGGGGGAGGGGGGGTTCGATTATCTTAGACTGCCTCATTGGTCTTATGGTCAGCACGTTTGCTACCGTCCAAGAGGTCCAGGGTCCGGTCAAAATTTGTGTCTGTACTTATCTATTTTTAAATACTAAAAAACAGCTCGGTTTCGATTTGGTGGCGTTAACACCCCCATGCCTCGTCAAGCAATTGGTCCTGCTCCTGATCTTTTCCGGTCATTTCCGAGTTTCGTCTTATCGAACTATGTGAGTGAAGGAACAGAGATTGCACCTGTAATATCTTCCAGTCATTTGAAATTCATTGAAAAATAGACTGTTTTAAAAGTAAACAAAAAATCTATTCTATAACACGTTTTCCACACTCGGATCTCTGGGGTTCTACTTTGAGAGCGAGACGACAAGATGAATGTTGTAGAGACCGTGCACGCGACATTACAGACATTGAGTTAAATTTAGTTCACAAATAGTTAATTATCTTTTTTTTTAATTACAAATATGAAGTTTCTGTATAACTTCTAAGCATGTTTCTGAAC
Source organism: Pyrausta nigrata (assembly GCA_949316185.1). NCBI lineage: Eukaryota > Metazoa > Arthropoda > Insecta > Lepidoptera > Crambidae > Pyrausta > Pyrausta nigrata. Next base: position 9,499,557 of record OX438963.1, on the reverse strand, counting down.
CGTTCCTTTAAGTGTGATTCGTACTTTTTTAACAATTTGTTTATAATTAGCCTGTCCTTCAGGTTCTAAACTTGCTTCTGAAATATATAAATGCACTTGAAAAAATGACCACCAGAGGCGGGAATCGAATCCGCGTTCCTCGCATACCGGGTGATTGCCTAACCTCTCTAAGTGCTTCTTAACGCTGTAATGCCGCGTTGCTTTCATCAATGTTATTGGGATTACACCCTTAACATTTGAAAGAAATACTATTGCAAGTAATAATAATGTCCTCCTAGCCGAATTCCGGCTACGGCGGCCTATCTCAACAGAGATTAGCCAACTGCGCGGGACATATTATAGTGCACAAGTGTGTGCGCAATACACAGGTGCACTCTCTGTTCCTTCACTCTCATAATTCTGTGAGACGGCAGTCCGACATGACCGTAGAGAGATCAGGCGCAGGACCAACGGCTTAACGTGCTTTCCGAGGCACGGGGGTGTTAACACCACCAACTTCCTGACTCCGGAGCTGTGTCTGAGTAATTTCAAGACAGATAAACCCAAACACTCTCGGCCCCAACCAGGATTCGAACCCGGGACCTCGTGGATAGTACCCAGCGTGCTGAACACTAGACCAACGAGGCAGTCAACTATTGCAAGTATTTAACAATCGAAAGATGAAGCTTGCAAATTGTTTTTAAGTGATAAGCATTCACTTTGCAATCGAAATATATAATTGCACTTGAAAAAATGACCACCAGAGGCGGAAAAAATGACCACCAGAGGCGGGAATCGAACCCGCGTTCTCCGTTCGTTCAATTATATATTTAGATTGAATGATGAAATGATTAAAGTGAATGCTTATAAAAACAATAATATATTGCTTCTGAAATACCTCTTCAAATATATGTCGTACTTTTTCAACAATTTCTGTTGTCCTGCCCATCAGGTTATTTCTGGTGTCAGCCCAGCGGCCGTCAGGTGAGGGTAGCTTCGTGTTGTCAGAGCTAGGCGCCGCCACAGAGCTGTGCTGCCTCGCTGCAGTACCCACGCCGCACGGGTGAGTTAATAGCTTCTAAGCCTATTCAAATTAATGTCAAAAATCTTTTATTTATTTTATGATAGAACATTGACGACCGTCTTGGTGTAGTGGTCCGTGCTACGGACTTCTAAACCAGGCGGTTGCGGGTTCGAATCCCGCAAGGGGCTAATGTTTGTGTGATGAGCACGAGTATTTGTACCTAAGTCATGGATGTTTATAAAAGTATTTAAGTATGTCTATCCGTTATCCTAGTCACCATAACACAAGCTCACGCTTAGTTTGGGGCTTGGTAATTGGTGTGTTTGTTAAAACAATTTATTTAACATGCTTGTTATGAACTTCAATAATCTGGGCTCCATATGGAGCCACAACATGCCTCGTCTCCGTAATTCGGCCCTATTTGGGCCTCTAGACAAGACAGACAATCTGACAAATAAAATATTTTTGATAAATAAATGTTAGTACGATTGAATGGAATTTCTTAATGATAAATACCTAGATGACATGCATAATTGAATAGGACATAATTATTTGGATTAAATTGAATAAAATTAAATAACACATAGGTTTTAATTAATAAATTAATTTGACTTCGGATATATTATTTGAATGTGAATCAGTATAAATTGTATTTTTAATAACAGAATAGACAACACAAATCAAATTGAATAAAATAAAATAAAACTCAACCGAATCAAATAAACAGGAATAGGGACTTCGATGTCTCAATGCAATACCTACAATTGATAGATTGTCTTCATAGTTATTACTTTTAAAACTTGTATAGGTACATACTTGATAAATGACGCATAACTAACTCAATTTTGTATTGTTATTAATGTAATAAGCTGACTCTCCTGTTTGTTATGCCCTTGCAGGGCGTCACATGTATACCTACTTATAATACCCTAACAACACCGCATATTTGTAAATGTGGCACGCAAATAAACGATTGATTTGATTTCAAATGCTGAGAAGAAACGTCAGAACAAACTTATAGTCTGAATAATCTAATAGGTTCAATTTGACAGCTCAGAGTTTTCACAAAACATAGCAGTGCATGCGGAGGGATTTTATAGACAACACATAATACAATGAAAACAAAATGCTATTGATTTTAAAATAAGAAAAAATAGATAGCACTGACCTAAAAGTATGTAATGCGACACATTTTAGTATATATTTTCTACATAAAGTGTAAAATGAATCGAAATTCTATATTGCTGACAGACGTCTTAAAACGGCCATATTTTATTCTGTTTTTTCTTAATTTTAGTGTTGTCACCTTTTTGCTCGTAACGGAGGTACAGATTTATCGATTCATCGGTTGGTATTGAACAAATAACATTTTCAGTATGCAATTTTGAGTTTGACGACTTAAATTTTATTTGTGGTTCATAGAACGTAGTTCTTATACATATTTATGTAATAATTAGTTACAAAAACGTAAAATATTTTGTAATGATTAACAATGTTTCGCATCGATTGTAAATCGAGTTGATGTCTGAATTGTTAATTCTACCTACCGATTTGTTAACACTTGACTCTATATGTCACCTGTGGAATTGAACCTATTTAAATATTTAGTTTAATAATGATTTTGACATTGCTTTAACACTTGATTATATATGAGACGGTTAATTTTAAATGTTTGTCTCCCTGCCATGTCACTGTATTTGTCATTAATTCCAACTAGCCGTTTTATAGATAAACAAGTGCTAAAACAATGTTAAAATCATATTACTCGTAGTTCACTTATTAATAATGAATTGTAATTTTGTATTAAATTTTCAATTTGGATTTTCATTTTGATTTAATTTTAATTCCTGAAATAAATAAATATTTTATAATATCTGTATACTCGGTGAAATTTTAATGGTTGTTTTCCCGCAGTAAAATTGTTGCAGTTTATGCTGTATTGCTTAGTGCGTAGAGCTTCTTTTGCTTTAAACATTGATTTCGTGCGTTAAGCATTACCCAAATACGTGAATTCTCGTAAAAGAAACTATCTTTTCTCAATTTTTCGAGTTGATGCCTATTTTTTGATTACTTTGAAAAAAAAATATTTTTAGTTTAAAAAAAATCTCGCATGATTCGATATTACTACTAAAGGTAATTCGTTCTGCTGCGGGAAAACAACCACTAAAAATTCAGCGTGTATATATTAAATTATGTCTACAGAGTCTATTGTCCTATTTTAAGGCACTGGATCCGACTACATGTCTCTAGGGCATGATTTTTGGGTTCCTGTTCTAGTTAATTTCAGTTTAGTTATTATTTATTTACTAATATAGGCTAAGTGACTACTAACTTTTATGTAATCTGAGTTAAAATAAATAATAATAATAATATAAGGACTTCGATATATTTATATCCACAGTGCTTTATAAAAAATGACTTTTCTTGTATTGTAAATGAAATTGATTACATGTCAAACGTCACAACACCTGTCCTTATACCTTATAGATTCGAAGTGTGGGCGGGCGGGGACAGCCTCAACGCGTACGCGGTGAGCGCGGCGGGCGTGTGCGGCGCGGAGTCTCTACCAGCGCAGCCGCGAGTGACGCTACTGGCCGCACACCATCACCAGCCGGTGGTGATCGCCTACAGCCACCCTGGTGAGTCTGCTTGTGTATGGTCCTTGATTTATTGGTCTGCTGATTTTTTATTTTAAATGGGTTTGCTCTTAATAATAATAATAATAAAGGCCCCGGACCCCATGTTCCTGAGACAGGAAACAGACCAATATTAATAATAATCAATATCTTTATTTTTCTCTCCACAATCTAAATAGGTACATATAAGTTGTAAGGTGTTGGTCTAAATAGATAAATATTGGGCTAGACTGGCGTCTGAACTAGGTGAGAAACCTGTATTACAGAGCGCCAGCACTCTCTTCTCTCGGATCTACTTGGTCATGGGTACATATAAAATGAAAGCACGACACAAACAAAGAGAAATTAATATAAGAAAGACAGTTAACCAAAATTGTGTTTGTGTGTGTGTGCGTGTGTGGGTATGTGTGTGTGGGTGTGTGATTAAACTCTCACTCTTCAACGTCTTAACTCAACAACAAGTGTTAACTCTATACAAGGTCGACGGTGGAGCTCATCCTGAAGGTTCTGGCACTCCCACTCACCGACGGAACACAGCTAGCTGCTTGTCGCCGGGCTCCGGTGGGAGGGTGGTAGCTACCAGGCGGCATCTAACGGAGCCTACCACTACTGTTTGGGCTTCGGGTGTTGTAATAATAAATTGTGGACTGTAGTTATAGATGTAGGTATCATTAAAACACAATTTTACGGATTACTTCGCGATTTATTTACATTTTATTTTAAACCTGACGTTTCGAACACTTTACAGCGATCGTGGTCACAGGGAGACTAAGGTATTAGTTGTCATTACAAAGTTTTGAAAAATTTTAACTACCGTCACTCAATAATATTAATTTACGTTCCTATTTACGCAGAAAGAGCTAACCGTGTCTTGAGATCTTGCAGTGCTAGGTGTTGCTTTGGTTTTTGCTAGAATAGGATCCCATGCCGGTGGAACTTTCCAACCATCTTCTCTATTGAAATTTGGATGTTTTTTAATTTCAATGGCTTCACGTAGCATTCGAGGAATAAAACGCCGTTCTTTTGCAAGTATTTTAGGTTGGTCAAAACGAATGAAGTGGTTGGGTTTGTCTAAGGCATGTTCACACACTGCAGATTTCATGTGCAGAACATGCCTTACATGTGTGAACATATATTAATATTATTGAGTGACGGTAGTTAAAATTTTTCAAAACTTTGTAATGACAACTAATACCTTAGTCTCCCTGTGACCACGATCGCTGTAAAGTGTTCGAAACGTCAGGTTTAAAATAAAATGTAAATAAATCGCGAAGTAATCCGTAAAATTGTGTTTTAATGAGTTCAACAATTCGCGTAAACGTAAGAAACAAAGATGTAGGTATAATAATATATCAGAAATAGTTAAGTAAATCGATTTGGTAAGAGTTGGATGGAACGCGAGTGTCGTGCGCGCCGCTCGGTGGTCAAGTGGGGCTTCGGTCCGAGCCCCCTGCGCCGAGCGCGTGAACACTACTGATAGGATAGGTTAGCTGCCATCACAAACTGTTTGTGATGTCGTTGCCTGGGGTGGACCACTAGGAGGTAGATTCTTCACCGCTCCAAAATGGATGACTGATTATCATCGATGAATTGATCTGATCAATCATTCATCATCTTATAACGCTATTCCGGTTGTTGTTCCACTTTAGACCATGACTCAGGATATGGCCGATCAAGTAATTACAGCGGAGCAACTGCTGTCTGCCCTACGAGCAAGTTAACAGGGGAACCTAACCAGCTTCGATCACGATTACACATTCAGTCGCCTGAATGTGCAGGTTGCCTCACGATGTTTTCCCTCACCGTATGAGCATTGGTTAGTCAAATAACTAATGTACACAACTCAGAAAAAATATTGTTTCTGGCAGCGCGTATTTCCAAAAGAACGAAACGACGGGGGTAACTTAAGAGGGTGATACCCCTCCAACAAACACAATTAAAACTAAACGGAAACTGATGAAAACTTGGTAAACTAACTTGATGTTTTTCAAAATGTTATTTGTGAGTTTCAATTTTGTTAATCCATACAAATATTATAAATGCGAAAGTGTGTCTGTCTGTCTGTATGTTACCTCTTGACGCTTAAACCACTGAACCGATTGAGATGAAATTTGGTATGGAGACAGTTCGAGACCCTGGAAAGGGCATAGGCTACATTTTGTCACGATATTAAAAGATTAAGGGGGTGAAATGGGGGATGAAAGTTTATATGCAAATCCAAATCTTGCGCGGTTGAAGTCGCGGGGAACCACTAGTTGTAAATAAATATTAAACAAAATCACATACATGGCTCAGATCCTAAAGTAATAGCTAAATTACTTGTGTGATACAGAGAATATAATTTTTTTCGGTCCTGACCCCCGCAGGGGTTGAACCATCCATTGATTGTTGCCATATATGAGAGGTACCTCACAATACCATGAAAACTGACGTACGAATCATTCGACCACATGAATCCAAATAAGCTTAACAGCGTGATGCTGTATGCAGCGTGCGGCGTTTATAGGAGACCATAGCCTAATTAACGCTATACTTTTTGGGTTCCGTATCTAAAGGGTAAAAACGGGACCCTATTACTAAGGCAACGGGCAAATTTTCTTAAATCCCCGGCAAAATTCCCAGAGGCATGCAGGCATGCAACCTGGGCAGGTTGCTAGCCTTTTAGGAAAATCTGAGGTGGTTGGAATAAAGAAAAAAGGGACATACGCACAATGGCCCAATCCAGAGGCTAACTGCGGAGAACACCCCAGCCAAACTAACTAACTACTAAGACGTAGCTGTCTGTCTGTCTGTAGCCGAAGCATCTTTTGACTTAAATGTTTTATTGATGTCCCTCCCAGGCTCGATAGTGTACCAGTATTCGGCCGTGAACCGCGCGGTGTCCGCGCGTCTGGACTGCAGCAAGCTCGCTCCGTGCTCGGAGAGTCTGCGCTCCAGCTCCGTCGACGAGCCCGCGCCTGCGCCCTGCACCGTGAGTATCAGTTACAAACATAAGTATAGGTAAAAAAAGGCACACACATACATTTAATCTCACGACACTTGAACCGATTCAAGTGCAAGGAGAGTCCATTCTGTCCTTGTGACCGCGTGGGTAGCGAAAACGTACCTAGGCGCGGCGACGGTGGTGGGCTAATCAACTTGGGTGTCGCTAGTAAGCGGCGACACGCGCGCGCGTTTTATTCACCGGCGGCGCGCGGCACCACGTTGCGGGCTGGCCGAGCATGCATAAAGTGCTAGAAAGGTGCGCTAGATGGCTTTAGTAGCTTCTTGTAGCAGTCAACCCTGTGCTTCGAACAATAGTACGTCACTGAATAGGTTTAGTGTATCATGAATCATATTCCAGAATTTTAAGAACGAAATTATCTTGCAATATGTTTCTGTAGGTGTCTCAACGAAAATGTGCCTAATTCTAAGGTGAACTAAAGTACACCATATCGTTGACGACATTGATTAGATATTTCTTTGAATTTAATTGCAAAGTCAAACATCTGTACGAAGTACTAGTACTTATTTTGTGGTATGAGTTACAAACACACACACTTGCACACATAGAAATACACTCGATAATAGAAAAAGACTCATAATCTCATTGCCAATCTCAAGGTACTTGATCTCGTGACACTCTAAATTCTGTTTTTTCTTTGTTGTCCTAAGTGGTAAACAAATCATTTTAGTTCATGAGACTTGCACTCGATCTCGCGGCATAAACGCGTGACACACACGACATGACATTGCGACGCTCGATCTCGTGACACTCTATTTAGCGACACTCGAAATTGTTCTTTACTTGATACAACGCTCGACTTTAATCTCCCTCGCTCGAATGTCACGCAATCTCTTGACACTCGCAACGCAATATCACGACGACACTGTATCTCGCGACACTCGCACTAATGACACACCATCTCACGACTCTCAGTCTCATGACATGTTAGCGACGAGAAAACTTAGTTTTAAGTAGCTTTATAAAAAGAAAATTATGATTTGTTAACTTAGTTAGGAAGGCATGTATTTGATAATGTGAAATGATTAGGTTTAAAAATGTTTCATGCTTTGTACATAGAACAAGTTTTCCAAGTCAGAAAGTTAGGAAAATATCGGGATAAAACATATCTTCTAGTCCATTTACACACATATAGCTATTTCCTTCACACATCTTCTTGAAAATGGTAGAAAATTCGAGATACGGATAGGGAGGGGATGAAAGTGCTGGAAATCCCAGAAAGAAAATTCTAGAACGTGAAAGGCGGATATGTTTTGTCCCTTTCCCGCACGAAAGGTCCCTTGCAAGCGGCAATACCGTAAAGAAAGCCGTTTCAGTTTTTTAGCTATAACTTCTAAACTAATTAGAATATTGTAATGATTTTAGTACTATTAAATAGCTAAAATAATGACCCAACTTAGAAAAATAAGTTTCTGTAAGAATATTAACTGCCACCCAGGAAAACTAACGAAAAACTGATTTCCTCGCATTAGAGGGAGATAGCATGATCCGAGGGAGGGAGAAAGAATCCCGGAACCACATAAATATGAAAAAGGTTTTTCCGGATGGCAAGTTTTAGTTCTGAAGTTTTAGTTCTGAAAAGCTCTCAGAATACTTCTGAAGAGAAGAAAGTGAACAGTGAACAGTGAATACCAGTGCAATAGTAGTGACAATAAGTGCCATAGTAGTAAATAACAGCTTTGTAAGTGCAATAGTGAGTGAATAAAGTCTGCAAGTGCATAGTGCAATAGTGTTTCAATCAGGACCCTATAGCTAGTGCCCAGTACATCCAGTTAGGCAGCTTCAGACCGGCCAGCACACCACACACCCAAATACAGTCTACTACCGGGGACCGCACCGGACTAACCGACCTGCCGCACCCCGACAACAAGCTACCATTTTTATGACATGACATACGGTTTCTTGACACTTGATCCCGCGACACTCAATTTCTAATTAGATTTCATCTCACTCGACTTGGATATACTCTGATATCGATCTCGACACTCAATCTCACGACACGACATTTGATCTCATGACAATCGATTTTATGACATGCGAACTCACAACAGTCGGTCTCATATCACTCGACCATGCGACACTCTATTTTTTATTTATTTATAGGTAGACATTTGACCGCAATCTCACCTAATAAGCGGCGTGTAGCCGAGAGTGGGACACGTTTGTCTAGAAACAGCCTATTTACCCTTTTTTACCCGACTGCGAAAGGAGGGTTATGTTTTTCGAGAGTATGTATGTATAATTGTTTGGCACGCCCTACAGCTCAAACGGTTGGACAATTTTTGACATATGGGGTGTCGTCGAATTTGTCAAAATTGTTAGAATGACATCTTAGGCTATATACAATTAAAAAAATGGCGCCCGCAAATGGTTATAAAGGGGGGAGGGGGATTGATTTTAAGGCGACTTCAAAAAAGGAGGAGGTTATCAATTCTGTATGTTTTTTTTGTGGAGTCGGTGCCAGCCAAGCTTAGAGTTTCAATCCTGTCCTTACTTGCAAAAAAACATTAGAATTAGAATTTCTGGCACCGACTCCAAAATATAACAGATAATAAATTGGAAATAGGTTTCTTGTATAATTTTGTAGAACAGTTAGGTAATTTAAATATTATTTTGTACTTTTAAGTTGTTTATAATTTTTTTAGTTTTAATAAGCACTGTAGGCAGTTTTGAAGTCGGTTTTTGTTTTTTTTCCTTACCATAGCAATATGGGTATCAAATGAAAGCCAGTAAAAATTAAGACCTTTTAAATTCGGGTGTTTTGTTTTTTCAATAATTATGTTTTCTTGTTTCTCAAAGGTGTCTAAATGAAAAGGGTTTAATATTACACCCCCAGGTGACGTCCCTGTGCGTGCTCGGCGCGTGCGCGTACGTAGGCACGGCGCGCGGGTGCGTCGTCGTAGCGGACTGCAGCACGCTGCGACCGCTCACTGTCTTCCGCCCTTACGAGCAAAACGTGAGTATTCGTCTTACATTCGAACACTACGGTAGTGATAAACAATACACTCAACTACTCGTTCTTTTATGACACGTGTTAATCATATTTGAGCTGGCGATGCATAAATAAAGAAAAAATGCTAATGACATTTAAAAAAGAAAATGTCTAGGCCCCTAAAAAATGTGTCAGTCGTCGAAGCCTACAACTTACGTCAGGCTGGTTGCCAGTAAAAGAAATTAGTTTTAAACTAAAGAGTTTGAATGCGGTAGAAAGAGACAAAATCTAGTAAATTCCGTTAAGCGGGGAGTGCTGTGCATTTCCGCTATTGTATTATTTTGTTCTCACAAGCTATGTTGTGCGAACTACATCTGTGGCATCATCGCGCGTATTAGAATTTTCCAATTACGGACATTCGATGTCATTGATGTAATTTTGGCAACGTCGCGCGTGCAGTAGTTTAAATTGTGTAAAAGTAATGTAAAAATAGGAACCCTATGGTTTTTAAATATATTATTGCACTTGAAAAAAAACGACCACCAGAGGCGGGCTCTGGTGGTCGTTTTTTTTTCAAGTGCAATAATATATTTAGATTGCATAGTGAATGCTTATCACTTAAAAAAAAAAAAAAAAAACAATAATTATCCTATGGTTTTTTTTTTCAAAACTATTCAAATTAGTTTTAGGAAATTGGTTCAGCTGTCTTGCCTTTACGTTGGACCATTATTAACGGGACATCCTGTATGTTTGTTATATTTAATGCTTTAAATACTTTTAACTTCTGGGATGCGGGATTTTATCGTCTTGTTAGGTTACGATTTAGCCCTTAAGCCCTAGTCAAGTAAACTGTGTTATCCTAATTCTTACCTGTTTTGCACGTTTAATAAATAAATAGTAGATTGTGACCCGCGGGCGGCCAGTCGCACACATTCGACTGCGCAGTGCGCCTCCGACCGTGCGGCGTGCGGCGTGCGGCGTGCGGCGTGCGGCGTGTGGCGTGCGGCGTGTGGCGTGCGGCGTGTGGCGTGCGGCGTGCGGCGTGCGCCCACGTCACGCGTCCCACAATTTTGTACATAATATATTTCTTACGTACGAGTAAATCAACTTCCAAGAAGATTGCAGTTTTTACTTATTTATTCACCATCGCCGAGCCTGCCCAGATTGTTATACAATTTCATTTCGACTGTGAGGAAAGGAATAGTTCATTTTTTATAATATTTTTATAACTTAAGCAATTATTTTGCAAGTTTTTACGAAATTAAATCAAATTTCGCTCACAAAAATTAATCGACTGTGTCATCCAGTGGGACTCGAACCCACGTCCCTTCGCTATCCGGGCGAGTGCTCTTACCAACTAAGCTACGGAGGACGTTAGTCAGACGACGAATTTATGTAAGTGCTTGCTACATAGTTCATTTCTTTTTTTGTGGTGCAATCGAAGGTGCTTTTGGTCCGCGAGCGGCGCCAAAGTGGGCGTGCGGTCGTCGCTGACGGCAAGTGCAACGCATTCCGACTACTTTTTTTTGGAAGTGTTGGTTTCACGGTTTTCGGCAATAGTGGGTCCACACTTACGTGGCAGGAAGGGAAAAGCTATTTTCCACCCGGCTATATACACAGTAAACTTTCTGAACTGGAGAGAAGAAAACTATATTTATGTTTGATTAGGTGACGTGCATGGTTCCCCTGGTGAGCCACGAAGGCGCGCCGGGCCCGCCCATGCTGGCCACCTTCGGCGACACCTACCGCCCGCTGATCAACCGGTTCACTAGTAACAACCAGGTTTGTACCCTAAGAATCAACCGGGTTTGTACCTTAAGATACAACCAGGATTATACTTGAAGATACAATCAGGTTTATACCTGAAGATACAATCAGTTAACAAAACCGGGATTGTACTTCAAGTTACTATCAGGTTCATACCTTAAATACAACCAGGTTTATACTTGATGATACAACTAGGTTTACACTCGAAAATACAACCAGGTTTGTAGTTCCAAGATGCAACCGGGTTTTTACGTTAAGTTACAACCAGGTTTATACCTTAAGATACGACCAGTTTTGTATCCTAAGAAACAACCAGGTTTGTACACCAAAACACATCCAGATTTATACACACATACCATTATATACAAGCACGTTAGGAACCCCAAGAATCAACTAGATTTGTACCCCAAGAATCAACTTGATTTGTACCCCAAGAATCAACTAGATTTGTACACCAAGAATCAACTAGATTTGTACACCAAGAATCAACTAGGTTTGTGCCCCAAGAATCAACTAGATTTGTACCCCAAGAATAAATTAGATTTGTACCCCAAGAATCAACTAGATTTGTACCCCGTTGAACCCCGAGATACAACTCCCTTCCCCCCTGGTGTGAGGTCATATTGCTTATAATTTTACACTATAAATCCTGCCTCCTCCTTGTCACACAATGTCACACTTGGTTGACAAATCGACCGATTCTAGAAACAAATTACCGTAAAAAAATACAAAAATCGTCATTAGTAACATCTTTACTTTGGCGTTTTAAGAATATATTCCTGTATATTTATAAAATCCATATTTTTAACCATTTATTTATGTTTCTAGCAGAGCAACTCGAGCAATCAAATCCACAACGGCTTCTACTGCCTCCTGTGGCGCGCGCACCACTGGCTGCCCGACTAAATTATCACTAGGACTAATAGTATTTAGTAACTGAATAATATTTACTGAAAAAAATGTAGTTGGAAACCTTTGGGATCATTATTAGTAATACGAAAATTCATGCAACTATATCTAAGCATTTCTAAACTCCACTTGCGCACGCCCGGATTAGCTGTTCCGGACTTTTTAAGGCCTGTTATCTGAGTTGAAAACCCACTTGCACACGTCTGGATTAGCTGATCCGGAAGGTCCACTTGCGCCGGTCCGAATTAGATAATCCTGACTGGCGCAAGTGGGCCTAAGCAACGAGACTTTCAACTCAGATAATAGGCCTTTAAAAATTTCCCTTTATTCTGTTAGTTTTCACCGCCGACCTAATTTAATCTTGGACTGTCCTCTACCCGAAGGTTGTCTGGAAGAAATTGCTTTCAGTAATAAGACCGCCTAAATTGTACCATTCTCTATGAACATTTATTGAATTGATACTGTGTGTGTGTGCAATAAAGAGTATCTATCTATCTAATCCGGACGTGCGCAGGGGGACCTTATATAGGCGTTGCATGAATTCCCGAATTATTATAATAATAGTGATAGAAAATGCAATAAGAAAAGTTATAGTCTTTGGGATTACAATTTAACTATAACACCATATCAATACATTGAAAAAGCAAATGACAGCTGATTAAGATAGTTCAATATTATTCACGCCAACGCCATCTTTTGACTTTAGCTGGCAACGCCATGACAGTAGTTTTAGTACTTATTTACAGTTAATTTATATCAAAAAGTGACATGGCTACATCGCAACAATGTATGTATGATACTCATTATTTACCAATAAATCAAAATTCATTATTTAACTCTTTATTCTCGGCCCGGCGAACCTTGATCCCTATGACAGTTCGTGTTAGTGATAGGTCGTAACGATGTAACTAACTTTTTTATAATATAAATGATTATAATAAAATAATAAATAAATTGTTCCAACAAACACACCAATTACATAGCCTCATACTAAGCGTGAGCTTGTGCTACGGTAACGGATAGACATACTTAAATACTTTTATTAACATCCATGACTTAGGTACAAATGCTCGTGCTCATCACACAAACATTTACCCCTTGCGGGATTCGAACCCGCAACCGCCTGGTTTAAAAGTCCGTGGTGCGAACCACTACACCAAGACGGTCGTCAACGGTCGATTATTAATCATGTACACTCGTTTCCATTATAGACATTTGTTTATCGATATTTTTCCGCACTAGTCGATATCTTCCAAACAAAGTAACTTTTGCAGGACGTAAACGTAAAGTCTGATTGAGATAATTTCTTGTAAATGTTAAGAATTGTTATAATTCCGACGGAATATCATTGTAATAACATGTATCTACCGAAATTAAATTAATGACATTTTTAAAAGCCTCCGATTCGATTCTAATGTACCGGTGACGCCACTACAATGTTGTGTCGTAGGAATAACTGTCAATGTCATAGGGATCAAGGTTCGCCGGGCCGAGTATAGTAAATAAAGTCCCAAAGGTTGCCGATATATAATAAAATTTACCGTTCTATGGACGAAATTAAATGCCAAGTTTGAATGCCTTGAACGCATGTAATGCTTAGGATTAAGTATTTTAAGTATTTAAGTTGTTGAGTTGTTGATCTATTCGCTTGCAGAATATAAGCATTAATCGTTATACCGTGGCCAGCACGTCAGGCCACACATTTTCGTTGAAAAATCGCTCCTATCACGACTGCATAAGGTGCTGCAGTGTGTGCCTTGATGTGCTCTCGTCCGTACGTTGATTTAAGTGGTCTATTCTTGTAACTAAAAACATCGAATAGAGTATTTGACACTGGCCTCAATTCTAATATGTCTAAGACTTCTTTTTGTGGTGAACAAACGACAAGAGGCAGACTTATGAATATACAGCTAGCAGTAGGTACAGTCGACCAAATTGAATCATGACCCACCTTATGGTCATTTTCTACTTCATTCTATACAAGTAAGTTGAAATTCGCTTGAACATACATTTCCTAGAAACGAACGTGTTATCAATTTATTAGACACTGACAGTCACTGACAAGGAAATGGTCGCTATCTGTACGAATAAGTTTGTATAAAAATCGGCGAGAACTTCATTTCATGTGGGTAAGGGTTGCAATGCAACACACAAGTAGGTAGGTAGATATTCGGGATTCGGCACGGCTGGGCGCCAAGTCTGTATTGGGAACCAGTTTCTTTTATAAAAGTTCCACTGGAACTTGTGTTTGCCATGATGAAATAAAACAGTATACTTAGTTGAAGAAAATAATATTTATTTTAAGTATATATTTAACAAGTGGCATTAAATTGGTAAAGTGAAAAGTAACCCGATTAGACGACAAATGTCACTTCCCCAATCCAAACACCACAAATTTTCATCTGGGGACCTAGACGGCCATGGAATAAGAGTGAATGCATCTTCATGCTGGGTAAACCAATTCGAGACAATTCTGGCAGTACCTATGCACTGGACAGTTATCATGAACAAAGGAGAATACTGGCACTTCTTCACGCAAGTATACTGTTCGCAAAGTCGGTAACATTGATTCTTCCAATAAATTGACATAGTTTATGATTATATTATATGACGAGGAGAAATTTGAACAAGTTTTCCGACACTTCCGGCATCCATCCAGGCACACATGTTAGCCGAAATTCAGCTGGATAATTGGTTGGGCACAACGTGATCCTCTGTGTATCGCGTGTTATCGTAACGCCACAAAGTTAAGCGACCATGTTGAGAAGAGCGAAATGATTTCTTGTCTGTAAATATGTTATCCGTAATAGTGTTGCATTTCCGTTCTCTTCCGTTCCGTTCTTAATTCGACGAACGCCATGAATATGTCGTCGTCTGTCTTCGAGGGTACCCTCTTTAGCATGCCGGCTGATCCAGGTTCTGACTGTGTTCCGAGTTATTCTTAGCTGTTTGTTCTGCCATTTGGCCACTTAGCAAATTGGTCATTATACGATTTGTTTGTAGATATTGACTTAGGTTTTTATACAATTTCAGACTTACTAATGAAAAACGTCGTGTGTCAAATGTCATGGGTATACTTGACATTTGCGACAAACGACGTTTTTCATTTTTTAAATTATAATACATTTTTCTTCGTAGTGAAAAGAGTTTGGATTATGGACTTATTTTAAATTCATATTAAGACTGGTTTATCTAAAACATGTCTAGTGCAGTGATAATAAAGGTTAAACTTGCATAGATCTCTGAACCGTTATGACGCATTTTTATTCATATTTAAAACGTACTATGTGCAACATGCATGACAGCGAAGAAAACCTTACTACATTTATGAATGCAAAGGAATAATCGGCAAAGTGGGTCATGATTCAATTTGCTCGACTGTACTCAGGAAATTACAAAATCCTTAAGCCCTTTTTAAACCATCCTATTTACTAAATTCCTAATTAGGAAAATAGGAACCTAAGTAGTGAAAATAGGATCCTAAAGTGTCCTATTTCCTAACTAGGAACTTTACTAATAGGATGATCCTATGTGTAGCATCCTCACTGGGATCCTAATTATATTATAAACGTGTGAACCTAAGTAGTGTCATTAGGATCGATTACGTCTTCCTATTTCCTAAGTAGGGTCCTAGTTAGGATGCTACAAATAGAACAGTGTAATGAGTGCTTTAGACAATTCAGTCGGTATGTCATTTGATGACGACTAAAGTTAGACGAAAACACGCAAAATCTTGTAAAAATACGTAAAAAATCGCAGCACTTAATATGACGTCTCTAAATTATAGTCTGTCTCATTTCGTTTGTTTAGCTCGGAAAGAAATCCCTTAGGCCCACTTGCGCCATGGCGCTAACCCCGGGTTAACCCCTTCACCCTGTCATTTTTGTATGAACTATTCTCGGGTTAGGGATTAACCCGTGTTGGTGCAAGTCGGGCTAAGTGAACTTAAAATTAGTCATAGACAGGCAGGGCACATTGGACTCAATTCCAATGCGCCCTGTCTAAGATTAAATTTAGGTTCAGTCACTCTCTTTCTCTATCAATTTAACGAAAAGTGACAGACTACAATAATTTAGTAACGTCAAATAAGTGATGCAATTTGTAACGTATTTGTACAAGTTTTTGCGTATTTTCGTCTTACTTTGGTCGTCACCGAATGACATCCCTACTAAATTGTCTATGGGTTCTCTAATTTCCTTAGCAACGGAAAGCTGTTTAGTCTGACGTTTCTAAATTGATATAGTCTATCTCTTTTCGTTTGTTTGGCAGAGAAAGAGAGAGATTGAACCTAAATTTAATCTTAGACAGGGCGCATTGGAATTGAGCCCATTGGAATTTAGTTGTCATCATTCGTTGACGTATTTTCAAACAACTGTCAAAACGCTATTCTTCCAATTTTTAAGAGACAAATTCACTGCAAATTAGTTTAAGAGGATGGCTGTGGCTGTTGGTTTCCGGCCCAATGCGTTAGTTATTAATAAATGTTAATTGAACTGATGCTTCCCAAAGACAGCCTTTTTTGGGAAACCAGGGCCCCTAGCCAAGTGGCAATTTATTCTCAAGCGAAGTTCGTTATCGGTAACAAAATGTATGAAGCTGACATAAGCCATCGAAACATCACGTGACTTCTGCATATATATTTTAACAAAAACGATAAATTATTGTTTTTTAAATGATAAGCATTCACTTTGCAATCTAAATTATATTATTGCACTTGAAAAAATGACCACCAGAGGCGGGAATCGAACCCGCGTTCCTCGCATACCGGGCGGTTGCCTAACCTTTCGGCCACCCTGGCGTTGGCAGAGCCTGTCGAAATTTTCAAGTGCTTCTTAACGCTCTAATGCCGCGTTGCTTTCATCAATGTTATTGGGATTACACCCTCAACATTCGAAAGAAATACTATTGCAAGTATTTAACAATCGAAAGATGAAGCTTGCAAATACGATAAATTATTGTTTTTTAAATGATAAGCATTCACTTTGCAATCGAAATTAATTACTTGAAAAAATGACCACCAGAGGCGGGAATCGAGTGCAATAATATAATTTCTTAACACTAAGAAGCACTTGAAAATTTTGACAGGCTCTGCCAACGCCAGTGTGGCCGAGAGGTTAGGCAATGGCCCGGTATGCGAGGAACGCGGGTTCGATTCCCGCCTCTAGTGGTAATTTTTTCAAGTGCAATAATATAATTTACATATTTTGACATTTCGTTGGCGATAGCGATTTTCGCTCCAGAAAGGTTGCCACTTGGCTACGGGCCCAGGGGTTGATATACATATTTAACCCCTTTTGAATGTTTTGTCTTGTTATTTGAAATTAGGTACTTTATAGTACTTCATCTCATTTGTAATATTTGAAATTAGGTAGGTATTGAACACAAACAAAAATAATTTATTAAATATACATTAAAACTAATACAATAACCTAAAACTTAACTAAAAGTTATGTAAATATATATATATATTTACAAAATAAAAAAAGCATCAGCCCCAGCAGTGCCGAAAGGAATGGTGCCCAAAAGGCTGGCAGCATTGCCCCTCTGGATAGCAATACTGATTCTTTGCCCAAGGTAGCCATCCTTTTGATCACCAGTAGAATCAGTTAGCCTTTTGCAGAGATCTTTGTAAAAACTAAGGGCACAGGGACCCCAAGAGCCCATGGTCTCTACGCCAAAAGGCACAAATATGTAGCTATCATTGAGGGTTGCATATTTGCGCCTTTTTAAGCATTCTGCAGAGCCTGCCGCCGCGCCGGCAGCGGAAGAAGTTACATGGGACAGCGCGAGCGTGTCCACGCATGTGGCATCCCATACAAGGGAAAGTCCCCGCTTCCAAGGAATGAGCGTCATGCCGTCAGGTCTCTTGCCGTCATCACGAAAAATGCCAGGTGGCTCTAGCACAGCCGGCAAATTGGAGGCGACAAAGCTCTGCGGATGACGTCATTGATGCTCGCGTGGCGGGAGACCCTGCCAGCGCTAAATAGGCAAGAGAGACCATGATGCCCCAATTCATTTACAAGATCTCCGCATCGGCAGCGATGGGGCTGATTTGTGTTGGCGCCAATTCTTAAACTCACAGCAATGGAAAGGGTGACCCTATCGAAGAGAGTCCCAATATTAGCTGCAGGTCGTGCCTGTAACCAATAGCCAGACTCTATCCGAAAAGCTGCCAGCAAGCGAGCACGCTCTGCTGCGTTCTCAGAGTGAGCCAAAAGCTCCCTCTGAACACTCAAGCAGATAGGCTCATCCCACATCCGTTGGGAAGATGGTAACGAAGGGAGGTCTGTCCCAGGGCACGCCATTGACCATGCACTTTTCGCCTCCGCCAGATACGCCAACTCCACTGCTCCTAATGAAGGACGCAGAATGTCAATAAAGAGTTTGGACGTAGCATGAGCGGAAGAAAGAAATGCTGGTAGAGCGATACTGGACACCTTTCTCGTACCAAGACCACCAAAACGGATCGGGAGAGTGGCTTGAGTCCATGACTGGCCCGAAAATTTTATATTTAGAATTTTGCCTAAAGTTACAAGGTAGGTATTTTATCTCATTCCTAAAATTTTCCTAGATTTGCCACTTTTGGTATTTTCTTCCAATTATATACAGGGTGTCCCGTGATTGAAGGATAATCGCTTAAGCACAGAAAGTTACATCGTGCCCTACTTAATGCTCAATTGTAGACATTTAAATCAATATTCTTATTATACTAAAAATGGTATTAAAGCTCCCAAAATTAATAAACTTTAAATCAATATCTATAAAATGGCAACACTTTTATTTGAAAAAAAAATTGATTCATAGTAGGTTATGATGTAACTTATAATATATATGTACTGTAATGTTTAAAGGATTCTCCTTAAATTAAAACCTGTATACAAAATCACAGCACTTTACTTTTGAAAATGTATTGTCTATGAACAAAGATAGTTTTAAGTTTTTTTGTGACAATGACTTAATATTAATGTTTTTTGTCAAGTATACAGTGATAACATGGCGGCAGAAAGGCAGCTTATATTTTAAGTTAAAATTTATTCAAACGTTCTTATGTTAGACTAGCATTTGCCCGCGAATTTTGATAAAATAATATCATATTCGTTTGTACCATAACCATATCATTTGATATGACTCAACCTGAATCCCTGGATGTACTTATTTTATTGAGATGTAACCACTGACCTCTAAAATACAAGTACGCTGGACTGCATACTGTTTCTGTCAACCTAGAAATGAAGCCATTTGACTATCGCCATTTTGGCGCTGACGGCTAACGTGTGGTGAGCCTCTACGGAACTAATGTGAGTTGACATAAACATATGTAGTTTTCTGGACTTTTGGTGGGGGCGCTTTGATTAGGCACATAAATTATCTGTCATTTCTTAGAGGAACTTTAGTCCAGCGTTCTTGTATTATAGAGGTCAGTGGATGTAACATAGCCTATGTTGTGCATAAACATGTTCTACACATTATGGTATGTGCATATTTCAGCAAATTCGAGTCCTTAAATAATAAAAATATGAATTATTACAATGGGGTGGAATGCTAGCAATTGCTATTAAGCATTCTGAATTGTAAATATAATATATTACGATCGATAGAATCTCACATTTAATATCCTTATTGTATTTGTTTTGTTATGCCCGGTAAATGAAGTATTAACGGTGGATAATTTATTTGATAGCCATTTTTTTTAATAGATGAACCGCCGTTAAAGTACCTATATGATAATTTTGAGAATTGCATGAATTACTTGTTAAGGAACCTTCCCACCCATATCTCATAAAAGCATTTCTTCGATAATATTCAGTTTTATCCTTTTGCTTTTATATTTCCGCTTGACTTGGGGCCGATTTTTGTACTGTTGCAAAAATATACTATAAATGACTTTATTTAAATTGTTTAAATTAGTTTTAAAGGGCCACAGAGGAGGTGATGTCATACTTTATTTTTAACCGATTTCAAAAAATGAGTTCTTTGTTCGACTGTAGATATGTATGTGTCACGTTTCTTTCACTTGGCGGTCAAAAAAGTTATTTCAAAGATTTCGGTGCGTTTTTTTGAAGGCGATTCTTTTTTATTTAACTTTTTTTTATTTGACTCATCTGACTATTAAAAATTCAGCCTCTAAATAAATATTTTATTAACGTCTGTCTGTAAATAACTAGGTAGTTAATATCTCGCCAATACCAAAGATTGAATTTCAATAAAGTATTAAAATATGAAAATGTGTTTTTTTTACCGACTTCAACTAAGCTATAAGATCTATTTACTTACCTATTAGTTGCTGAACCCTACCCGGTGTGTATATGTAGTTTCAGTTTATTTATTTGCATAAATGAATAGTACATTAATTAGTAAAGAAACATTGACCCTGTAAGGGTATAGCAAACAATACAATCAATCTTAAAACTGTAGCGATATTCATAACATAATATGACCTCACTCGGCTGGGGTCTACTGGAAACCAGCGTCACGGCCCCTAGCGGGTCACGACTTAAGCTGACCCTTTTAATATGGACATCGCAGGCGCACAACTGCACAGTCCGACTGGTTTACCTCTATAACTTGTAATTTTACTGAGTTTTTTGTTTTATACCCGTGCCCTTTACGTTGTCTGTTTTCGTGTGTTATGTGATGTCCATTCAATAATAAATGTATTTTATATATATGTATTGTGCAAAATAAATAAATCTGTGTACTACCCGACCAAGCCAGCTAGACAACTGTCAAACGACTCGACGACGAATACAACAAAAGTATGGATGGAAATTAAAAAGCATTGGGGTAAAAATTAACTTAGGCAATTCATCTAAATTGTAACAATATTTCTTTTCAATTACCTTTGGTTATATCGTTGTATTCGTCGTTGTGTCGTTTGACAGTTGTCTAGTTAGCTTGGTCGAATTGTAGTGCTTTTTATCATTGGATTGGATAAATAATGTTGGGTGAAGTATTTTTATAATCCTGGAAGCTGCTATAGCAACATTTTCTCCTGAATTCCCCTCGCCTCCCCGTCCTGTCCATCGCTACGTAGTGATGTACAAGCCTCGAGGCGTCCAGTTTATTTTTGAAGCCTCGAGTCGGAATGGCTAGACTCAGTGAGCACGGGAGGCTCGAAGTCCCGCGCCTAGCCGAGCTGCGAACTCTTTGAGCCATGCCTCGAGCCTTCAAAAGAGCTCGAGTCTTCAAAAGAACTCGAGCTCTTTTAAAACAAGGTCGAGTCCTAAAATGAACGCGAGCCTTCAATAAAAGCTCAAGTTTATGTTGATGACTTTAATATCCCCGTAACTCAGCAATAATGCGCGGTCGCAGTGCGGTGACCATGAGCATCGGTGCTTTTGGGAATATGTTTGACAATGTATGAAACATTTCTTGGTTTAAAAAAATTAAATCTCTAGCTTTAGATCATGTAACTGAATCATTTAAAAATAGTGCGCTAAAAATGCTTCATGATCGATCGAGTGCTCAAAAGGTCTTGAGCCTTCAAAAGAACTCGAGCCTTCAAAAGAGCTTGAGAGCCTTCAAAAAGGGCTCGAGCCTTCAAAAAGCTCGAGTCGGGCGCCATACAAACGAGGCGAGCCCTGTAAACAAAACCGAGCTCTAGGCAAAAGGACTCGGACGCCTCGAGCCTTGTACATCACTATCGCTACGATTTCCTATTCTTCCTTCGGTTACACAAACCTTCGCAACATCTCGGCTAGCTAAGTAGCAGGTTAGCAAGAAACATAAATAAAAAATAAGGCATCTTGAATGAAACTCCAGAGTGTGATGATGATTTTTAGCTGTCCACAGTCCACAGTCAAGTATCTACCTATAGGTAGCACACTATTAGCCTATTACATTATTGACCCAATCGTAGGTAATCCTATTTGGTCATTTCTAGAGTACCTGCACCATGTTTATCTTCAAATCTTATTACCCTTAGGATATATCTTCACTTAGCTATACATCGCTCGTTTCAACCA
The DNA here is from genome assembly GCA_949316185.1 of Pyrausta nigrata. Taxonomy (NCBI): domain Eukaryota; kingdom Metazoa; phylum Arthropoda; class Insecta; order Lepidoptera; family Crambidae; genus Pyrausta; species Pyrausta nigrata. The sequence continues at coordinate 9,477,341 of OX438963.1, read as the reverse complement.
TTCACAAAATTGTAATATTAGTGCAAACCAAGCAATGTATGCGTGCGTCAACACGACATCATCGTGTAAGAAGTTGGCAAAGTGAACCGTGGTACGGGGGACCGGTTTCGTATCAGAGTGGCGGGAAAAGAATGCGTGGAATGCGGGATCGGTTGGTGCGGTCCGAATTCACGTGGTAACGTTTTGAAACGAGTTATAGCAAATAATCTTTGACATACTTTTTATTTTGTGTTTAATAAATTATGTTTTATTCTGTCTTACCTTGGATAATGATTTGTCTTACGTTTACACGAAGATTTAAACTCATCAAAACAATTTTGCAGATTACTTTGCGTTTTATTGTATAATCTGACGCTTCGAACACTTTACAGCGTCCGTGTGGTGATCACAATGAGACTCAGTGTTTTTAACCGATTTCAAATAGGAGGAGAATATACCATACCACCTAGCACATTTTCGTTTGTATGTACGTTTTTTACGCGTATTTGGACGTATGTTCTCACCGATTTCATAATGTAAAATAAACAAATAAAATGTGGATCTATTATTAAAATTGATTTTTTAAATTAAAAAAATATACTCATGGGGTGGTTCCAATGTCACCAAATCAGGGTCTGATGATGGGATCCTGGAGAGAACTTCAAACTTAAAAGGCAAGGCATCTTTATGTATTTAAGCGCTTACACCCGGGCCGGGAGTCATAATTTAATGGTGCTGAATTGCTGACCTCTGATGATGATCATACTTAACGCTTAGAAGTTCGTACGTACTTTTACCGCAGTTTTTTGTACTGTTGCGGTATTCTGTTAAGAAGTAAAGGTAAATAAGGTACTTATCACTGAAAATGATAAATTAAGATATTTTTTTGTTAATAAAATCTAATAAGAATGAAGTAAAGTGTTCATACGTGTGACCTATATGTACGTGTACGTCTATGTTGGCACCGACTCTCTTCCATATTCCTTTACCTACTTGGCTATTAGTTAAAGTTATATTTCCAACTTAAAAGTGCGTTTTTTTTTTAAAACGGTTGTAAATCATTATGTAAAGTTTTGTTATCATTCTAGTCACTATCTACGCAAAAAGAGCTAAGCTTGTCTTGAAGTTGAAATCCTAAAATACATCACTTTTTTAAATTCTTCTCCTTTTTTGTCCTGATTGGCAATCCATACCTATCTTCAGTTTTCTCAACCAAGGATTACTTTTGTGCCATTTTCTAGTAATTTTAGGAGATTACGGTGTAATAGGAGAGATTGGAAGTGCTTGCGTAGATTTGCGGGTTTGTTTTGATCAAAAGGATGTTTTCTAATTTCTCACGTTAGCGTAATTTATGTACCTACTCCTGCTTGGATGAGGAAGTAGGTACCAGTTTAATGATGATAAACAAAATATTTCCTTTTAATAGCAGGAAATTAATAAATGCAAAGTAATGGGAGGAAAATGTAATTTACCGCCTGATAGATCTTTCAATATTGTTGAATTTCCTCATATTTCATGTCAGTTTATTTTATAACCTTGCGAAGTTGCGAGAGCATGAGTTCGATTCGGACACCCACACGTATTCGACGCGTGTGACGTAAACGTCTTCAAGAAACCGAACTGTCAAACTTAAGTTTCTCCTCGGAACTTGAAACGCCGACTTGTTTTTTATTACAAACTGACTAAAATCCACGCAAAACCCAATTCAAGTGGCTTATCAACTCTAAACGGAATGTACATGACTATTATTTTGTGTTTTATGTGTTGTTTTCACGCGTGCTAAGTGTTGTTTTGTGTGCGAAGTGAGTTACTTGTTCAGGAGGTTTTTACATACCTGGACTGTTTTGGCGGACGGAGAAGTATTTTGCCCGGTCTAAGGTGAGTTTCTAGCCTCTAATAAACATTTCTAGACCATACAATTAACAGTTTAAACATCAGAATCTGATACATTTAACATCTATATACGAACGATAAAATGAAAGTAGTATCGGATGTTTCCACCTCGCCTTAGGTCTAGACCGTGGTTAATCGATCACAATGGTCTAGATTTATGATCTACGTGTACTATTCATGCAAAATTTGCTTCTGAATAGCAATTCGTGGGCTAGAAATATAGCTTCACATGGTCACAATTACATTAGTATTTTTGTCATTTGTGGCGTTCATATAGGCGTTCTACTATCTCTGAATGCTAGTCACATGTTTAGCACATAATTAATTTGTAATGCCTAATTTGTTCTGCTATTCACTGTTTCAATTTCCTATTTATTTCTTCTTTTCCAACATAACCTACTTTTTGACTGTTTTAGATCCATACCACCTCCTATCCAGTTCCTGAATCCATTCCCTGAAAGTTTCCTGCTATCCTTTGAAGATACTAATCAAGATTTTAAACCTTCATAGATCATGTTTACAGACACAATAGAAAATTAAGTGTTATCAACTATTTATTAAGACTATTAATAAAACAAATTTGTTGATTTCTTATTATCTTTGAGACTCTTATATTTTTTAGATAATAAAACAGAATTAATAATAGTACACACACAGATGGACCACCTACTCTGCAAAGTTATTTAAGTAAATTGCAAATTTTGCTACGAAACTATAAAACATGAGATTGATTGTACTTGTAGCTTTAAGCTTAATTGTGGAGTGAACCAGGCCTGATAATAACCCAATTCATGAATGGACAAGATGGACAGTTGTCAGACAACCTTGTAAAGATTTTATAAAACACTGGATGCAGACCGCTTGCTACCGGTTTTTGTGGAAAACCATGGGGGAGACCTAAGTTCAGCAGTGGACATCCTTTGGCTGACAATGATAAAGATCATGAACCCAAATTAACAGTTAAATTTATTAACAGCATTTTTAAATAAGCTATTACCTTGTTAGTTAATTTCTTTGTTGTGTTACTGAAGATGGAAAAGACTACACCAACAATAGCTAAACCCTTAAATTGGATGATGCAATGTCTAAATAATAAATCTATAGTATGAAGTAATCTCTTGAACTACAGAACTAATGTTATAAAAACGTAACCAGTAGGAAATTAAATTCAATTTCACTCACAAAAATTAATCGACTATGTCATCCGGTGGGCCTCGAACCCACATCCCTTTGCTAAAAATGTGGAACACTTCACGATTTTACGTGGCCCCTGCGCAAGGATGACACGCAAAATCGTGGAGCGTTCCACATTTTTAGCGAAGGGATGTGGTTTCGAGTCCCACTGGATGACATAGTCGATTAATTTTTGTGAGCGAAATTTAATTTAATTTCGTAAAAACTTGCAAAATAATTGCTTAAGTTATAAGAATAATTATAATCAGTAGAAAGCTACATTATTCCCCTGATAGTGATTACCATAGGCAATTGATTGGCCAGTACCAGGGCAGTAAATAATAAATTGTTTCAAACAATTACAATTACCTAGTACCAAACTAAGCATTACCTTATGATATGGTAATTAAGATAATGGACAGATATATATACTTAAAAATACTTTAATAAACATCCAAGACTTAGGTACAAATATTCACTCATAAGAAAGAAAAGTATTTTTTTAGTACCAAAAATAACAGCAATATAAATAATAAATAAAAACAACAGGTTTCCCCTTGCTTAAAACTCTGTGCTCAGTGTATGTCAGTGATAGCAAAACAGCATGTCACGACTACTGGTATTCTGTGGAGGCCATTTTGGAGATGGCTCTGGGTGAACATCCAGCTCCCAAAAATATACAAATTGTTTTTCTTATGCATATCCTCTGTGTAGTAATTTATAGTTGGCTCCTGAACTATAAACACATTTCTACTCACCTCACCTTATTGATTTGTTTACTACAACTCTGCAATTCCTGTCACAACATTATCGTGTAATGATAAACACTTGTTGATGCATCCATTGACTGCTCGTAACTCAATGCTAACGAACATTCTTTGTCTTGCTATCACACTTGACCCCATTACTTTGAAGAGCTATTTGCCCCAGATAATGTAACTATTTCAATGAGGCATCACAGGAGTGCTCATTGTAAGAAAATAAAGAAAGTACCTATCTCATATGTTGTTTATTGTGACAAATATAGTATTTTTGGTATTTCGGTGAATTCTGATAGGGAATTGATTGAAAGTACAGAATAGGTCTCTATTCTGTACTTTTAATCAATTCAGTTACTAAACCTAGGGGTATATTCTTGTCACTAAAATAAACTCTCATTCAATTTGTAATGTCACAAATGGTATTTCTTTGTCATTCACATAAATCCATAACCAGCCTTGATGCAACAGTTTGGTGAAATAAAACAAATGGAATAATAATCCTCAGGAATTAGCTCAACTAGCAACTTCAAAGGTAGAGGAGCATCTTTATAAATTCACTAAACTTTCTACACGTGTTTGTCTAGGAATTGCAGGAAATCCTCTTTCAGTGCTCACCTACAATATAAAAGGAAGCATGGTGCAAAATTACAAGTTTCAAATCCTTGGTAATAGGCTAACTTTGACCTTCATCTTAGCACTAGAGCAAAGATAAGGTCTACGGTGGAGCGAGCATGCCTAGGAGAAGGCCATTTACACGCACGATTTTCGGGTCATCCGCACTCGGAAAAACAGACGTAGACAGAGCTGCCACTCCTTGGCTGTGCGCATTAAAAATGATGATGAAATGCGCTTGGTACGAGAGATGGGAATGTCTACCAAAAAAGGATGGTAACCTGCAGTATGTCTGGTGCAAAGTCAGTTTTCTTTTTTATGTAACTGGACTTCTACTAACTAGTAGAAGTCCAGTTTACTGACCCACAGCATGTAATAAGTGGATGTAGCGCCGCAAGCGTCACACCTACCGACGCGACGTGCGCGCGCGCAGCCCTACTAACCCGCACGCGACCGGTCCCCGCACCTGTTTACGAGATTTGTGCAGCGTATATGCATGTCGTGGCGAAAATTAGTTGTCTCTGTAATTTTTTGGTGGTATTTAAAAAAAATATGTATTATAACACTCACATCACATACATTGCTCTGACCCCAAAGTAAGTAGATAAATCACTTGTGTTATGGAAATCGGAAACAATGTTGGTAGTTGCGGTACCACAACACCAAGACTAGACCCAAGACCTGATGCCCCCTGGACTTCGCCCGCAAGAGTTGGATTTTCCATATAAACTTTCATCCCCCATTTCACCCCCTTAATGTTTTTACATCACGACAAAATATAGCCTATGTCCTTTCCAAAGTCTCGAACTGTCTCCATACCAGATTTCATCTTAATCGGTTCAGTGGTTTAAGCGTCAAGAGCTAACAGACAGACAGACACACTTTCGCATTTATAATATTAGTATGGATGTGAAAGTCTGTTGGTATGTCTGTTATCCCCTGATATGTTATGTTAACCCCTGAACCGATTCAGATGAAATTCTTAGTTTGTGTCCCGGAAAGGACATGGTAGTTTTGATCTCAGAAATTGTATGTAAAATTCGACATCGCACAAAGTCGCGGGAATACAATCGTGTTAGAAACTGTAATAATATCTCCAAGTACCTTCATAAGTTGATAACATGTTTGACAAATGTCAGCTATCTAAATAAAATATGTCTCAGTGAGCACTTGTGTCGTAGTTAACCTAACGATCCGTTACTTGACCCAATAATTACTTAGTTAAATGACGACCGGCGACCGTACAATAGTGCATCGATTACCGGCCTGTCGGTAACACTGCATTTATTACATCACTGCGGGCAAGGCATTCATCGAATAACTAACATTTAAAAGGTTTCGATTAGTGTTGCATAGCTGTCGATAGTTTGAGTATCGATAATTGCCTGCCTCGTTGGTTTAGTGGTCAGCACGCTGAGTATTATCCACGAGGTCCCGGGTTCGAATCCCGGGTCGGGCCGAAAGATCCTGAGGGTTTTTCTGTCTTGAAATAACTCAGACACAGCTCCGGAGTCAGGAAGTTGGTGGTGTTAACACCCCCGTGCCTCGGAAAGCACCTTAAGCCATGGTCCTGCGCCTGATTTCTTTCCGGTCATGTCTGATTGCCGTTTTCCAAAACTATGAGAGTAAAAGAACAGAAAGTGCACCTATGTATTGCGCACGTACTTGTGCACTCTAACATCTCCCGCGCAGTCGGCTCTTGGTTAAGATTGGCCGCGAGGTCGAAATTAAGCTAGGTAGACATGAGACATCAATACCTGCTGTCGATATTATTATTGTGGAAGTATAAATAGTATTGCTCTGTTCACAGTATCAATCTTCATCTAAGCTATATCAATATAATATCAATCAATTCATATACTATCGCATCGGTATTATTGATATGCATAACAAGGATCTATAAACTGTCGATAGTTTTGTAAGTTCTATATGGGCGACACTAGTATCTTTCGATCGATGGCGGCTCGGCAATTATCGCCAGGTTTATAAGCACGGATTATTCGGATAAAGATCAACATGGTTTTCGCTGTTGGCAGAGATTTTTAGGGCAATTAATAAGGCTTCGCACGCAATATCAAAGGTTATGTCAGTTCATGGATTTCTATCCCTATTATACATAGCGACCCGGCCCAACTTCTGGCGGGTGGAGGCAATACAATGAACAAAATAGTAAAAAGCTCCCACTCAGGATAATGTAGCATTCTCCTTGTTTACTACAATATTTTGATTTGTTTGTGTACCCTATTGATACTACGCCGCGCGCACTCGCGCGCCTGCCTGCCTTATTTTTATTTGTTTAAAACGTACCGTGAGAACCCCGGAGCCCCCAGTTGTCACCGAGACGTTACCTATGACACATGTACTAGACCGACCAGAGCGCTTTCGCCGCGTGTGTATCCTGTGAAGCTCCTTACAGACATTTCGAGTGATTGTGGCCTGTGAAGTTATACCCGAAAGCTGATGTGGCAAGTACCTAGCTATAAGCGCCAAGACATAACAATTTTCCACCTATCATTGTCGCCCTCCACGTGTAATCCACTGCCTAAACTCTCAAACACTCCTGAAGAATTAACTTTTGATATCAGTCAGAAAGTTTTTGAGTTTATACATTACAAAAATACCAATCATTTCTCTTTATAAATTTTTCATTTCATGAATGAAACTGACAAAACAAAATGTATTACCATAGTTTTCGTCTTGTGTAGGTACTGAGGAACAAAATAAACGAGAAGGCTACGAAATTTAGCACTAGTTGCAAACATATTAAACATACAAAGCGGATAAAGTTAGACCAAAATTTAGAAAGATTTTCTATCGAACCAATTTTTTTTCTAATTGTGTTTTGGGATCCATAATTATCTTAACAATATCCTACATTTTCTGGTTATATAAGTTTCAAACTCTCACAATCGAATACTTCGATAAAAATTTAGTTTTTCAATCAACGCACTCCTTCCTGCTGACACAGCTTCTCATACCATTGGGTACTTGACACTATCCACAAATAATTCTGAAACCCTATTTCTTGGTAATAACAGCATATTTTGAGCACACGTTCATCGATTTTTTCAAACTATCTGCAGTATTTGATTTTTAATTAAGCTTAACTCGATAAAAAGTAAGTGAGTTGAGTATAGTGAAATGTGACGTCATAGTTTACTATTCCCATACAAAATCTATGGAAGAAGATCGTTTTGACAGTTCTTTGGCGCGAGCACGTATAGCTTGAGAAAAATTATTCGTACTTATCTTTGCATGAGAATCTGACCGCGCCTCTATTAGACGTAAAAATAACTAAATTCGGTAGTACGTCAACAATTGGTGGTGTCAAATAGCCATTTGCAAGGCACGTAAACGTATTTCGCCTTAGTTTATAAGTTTAAGTTATAAGACTCCTCTAAATCAAGCCGAATGTATCAAAATGCCTAAACCGGTCTACGCGAATCCAACTGATATGCTGCAGCGGTGACATCAGCGGCCTTGGGGAAGACGCTAAGTATTTTTAGATATAGTCGTGTATGGAATTATGATGCGGCGGAGAGCGAGATAAGACGGGGATGGCACTTTATGGCTGAGTTGCACCAACTTTTTTTATAAAATTTCAGTTTTTTAGGAAAGTAAGTTAGGAATTAATTATAATAAAAAGTAAAGCAAGCCTAGGACATCCGTGCAACTGCTGGCCTCACTGCAACTGATGGAGGATGGAGGGGTGTCTGTAGGGCTAGCCCCCAACTTTGTTGACAGATTATAATATACTAGCGACTCGACTCGACTTCGCACGGGTGCAATATGCATTTATTAAACCTTTTAAATCTCTTATTCTAAGTTCCTATTGCTGAAAAACAGTTACGTAGTTTAAAAGATAAGCGTACAGACAGCGGGAGCGTCTGTGTTTATTACCTATGTAAAAAATATATAGACTGTAACATAATTTCAGGTCCGAGTAATTCTTTTTGTTTAGACTGACGTCTTTAGTTCTGGACTAAAGACGTCAGATGAAGCACTTAAACATTCTACCCGCTCTAGGCCCTTAATTTGTAAGACATAATAAATAATAAATTGTTTCAAAAAACACACCAATTACCTAGCCTCATACTAAGGGTGAGCTTGTGCTATGGTGACTAGGATAACGGATAGACATACTTAAATACTTTTATAAACATCCATGACTTAGGTACAAATGCTCGTGCTCATCACACGAACATTTGCCCCTTGCGGGATTCGAACCCGCAACCGCCTGGTTTAGAAGTCCGTGGCGCGAACCACTACACCAAGACGGTCGTCAAACACATGGTGGTACATTCGACACTTCCTAGCACTTGCAAATTGTCGGTCTTGTCTCGGAAGCGCTGTCGTAGTTCAAACAAGGTCTCTACCACTTTACAGTGAAAACCTTCGCCAAGGTCCACAAGCAAGCACACTAACGTCTTGTATTTCATATAAAGCTTTCTTTTTCGCCATTATCGCGTGTTTGCGCGCGGAACACGTACACTGCATTCACTCACGACCTAAGATTTGCTTGCCCTAGACCAGTGGTTCCCAACATGTGGTCCCTAAAATCAATATATTTTAGTTTGCTCTTGGCTCTAGGCTAAGCCAGACGCGTAGACAGAGTTGACGGTGGAGCGAGCTCACCCAGAAGGTTCTAGCACTCCCGCTCACCGACGGCACACGGCAAGCTGATTGACGCCGGGCTCCGGTGGGAGGGTGGTCGCCACCAGCGGCACCTAACGGAGTCTACCACCGCTGATAGGATCGTTTAGCTGCCATCACAAACTGGGTTTTTGATGCCGTTGCCCGGGGTGGACTAGGTAGATCCTTCACCACCTCAATGAAATTACTCCAAACACACCAAATAATTGTGACAGTGAAGTAACCCTACAGAAACCTATGGCCCTTGGACAGGATGGATGGATGGACATGAGGGAAAATATAGTTCCACATTGTACTTACTGGTAGCAAGACCACATATTATATAATAGTTACTATTACGTAGACCCAGCTAACAAGATAGATATTAAAGTGTTCCCTGATAGAAACACATTTTTTTTTTGATAGGCAGACATTTGATGATAAGCGACAATGCGGCCGAGGATGTGACATGTCTGTCAAGAAGCAGCCTATTCGCTCTTTTCTTAAAGGAATCCAAATTGTAGTGTTTAGGAAACACTTCCGCCGGCAACGAATTCCACTCTCTAGCCGTACGCAAGTGGAACGTAAATTTAAAACGTTTGGTGCGTATTAGTGGTTTGTCAACGACATAAGGGTGGAACACCCGCCTGCGTCTTACGAGTATGTCCCGATTGTAGAAAGGGGCCCGTGGAAACAATTCGTGCAATTCATTTGCCCACTCGCCGAAATGTAGCCTGTAGAACGCCTATGTTCGAGGCTTTGCAGCTTAGTTTCACAACTTCGGTTGAGCACCACTGTCCTAGATTGTAGATTCAATCATAGTCGAGCGTTATAAACATAAAACGTGGTTTCTAGTTACATGCGGTCGAATAGAACGAATAGGGTCGATATAAGTCTATTATAGGTTAAGTTCGCTATATTTTATTAGGTATCATCTTAGATGTATAGTCAATTACTTGTGTAAGTATATAATTATATTTCAGGAATCAATATTTACGGGCAACTTAGAGATATTATAAAACATGATTATGTACAAAATTAAAATTATAAAAAGGGTCCTTGTGGTAAGGTTCCCAGGATGCTGGCAGCGTTACCCCGCTGGATAGCGATGCTTATACGCTGTGCAAGGTAGCTGCCAGCTCTTGGGTCACCACTGATGTCAATCAGCCTCTTGGAAATCTTTAAAAAAAAAGAGATAGCGTTGGGACCCCACGGACCCAGTGTTTCGACTCCAAACGGTACAAAGTGGTACCGGGAGTCGATCTGCCTGTACTTGTTTTTTTTTAAGTTTTCGGCATTTTCCGCAGCCAAACCAGCCTCCCGGCTTGTACCGGGCAGATGAGAGGCCGCAAGTGTGTCGACGCAGGTATCTTAGATCAATTACAGTAGAATATTCTTACTACACCTTACAGAATCATAACCTAAGTATGTCAAAACTTTTAAATGACTCTTAACGACCGTCTTGGTGTAGTCGTTTGCGCACCGGACTTCTAAACCAGGCGGTTGCGGGTTCGAATCCCGCAAGGGGCAAATGTTTGTGTGATGAGCACGAGCATTTGTACCTAAGTCATGGATGTTTATATGTATTTAAGTATTTCTATCCGTTATTCTAGTCACCATAGCACAAGCTCACGCTTAGTTCGGGGCTAGGTAATTGGTGTGTTTGTTAAAAAAAAAATAGTATTGAGTGCGTTGCATAGTTTTTTCTATTATTTTTTTTCTTTTCTTATGGCGTTCCACGCTTTTTTTTCTTTTTTTTTCATTCGTCCTTTTTAGCAAAAAGAGAACAAAATAAATAAATCTAGATCTTTAGCTTCTAATTCTGTCCAGGCAAAGGCATAATGTTCTTACAGCCTATTTTTAGAGAACTCTTCAACGCAGCACTTAGTTTCCATGCTTACGCTTAGTTTCTTCATAAAGCCTCTTAGGTCGTCGCACCTTGAAGTGAGTTGTTGCTGCCTTATACGAATGTGGACACATCGCAATAACTCCAAATGATGATTTCATGGTGGTTTAATTATGAAATATGCTATTTTACAGTAGGCAGCTTAGATCAATCACACATGTATAGATATTGAACGAAAGACAGGCGCGTGACAATAATAGAAGACCCGTTTTGATAAAATTGGGGGATTTTAATTCCAATTAAGCACAATTAATTAATTAATTTAGATTGTTAATAATTTAAATAATTTGTTTTTACAACGTAATTAAATGTTTTGAAGCGTAATTAACTATATATACAACTTATTAATAAAAATTAAGATAAATTACTTAATACAACACAAAAACAAAAATTATAAAAAGGGTCCTTGTGGTAAGGTTCCTAGGATGCTGGCAGCATTACCGCGCTGGATAGCGATGCTTATACGCTGAGCAAGGTAGCTGCCAGCTCTTAGGTCACCACTGATGTCAACTAGCCTCTTGGAAATCTCTTTGAAAAAAGAGATAGCGTTGGGACCCCACGAACCCAGTGTTTCGACTCCAAACGGTACAAAGTGGTACCGGGAGTCGATCTGCCTGTACTTGTTCTTTTTAAAGTTTTCGGCACCTTTCGCAGCCAAACCAGCATCACGGCTTGTCCCGGGCAGATGAGAGGTTGCAAGTGTGTCGACACAGGTAGCGTCCCACACAAGAGCCCGACCCATCCGCCAAGGAACAAGTGACATCCCGTCTGGTCTCTTGCCATCATCACGCGCGATACCGTTCGGCTCGAGTAAAGCCGGCACGTTGATAGAGGCAAGAGATCGACGGATGATGTCGTTGATGCTGGCATGACGCGAAAAGCGGCCTGCACTTTTAATACAGGAGAGTCCGTGATGTCCCAACGAGCCGACATCAGAACCACAAGGACATCTGTGTGGAAGGCAAACCTCAGCACCAACACGCAGACCTATCGCGACTCGTAGAGTTTCTGAGTCCAAAAGGGTTCCCACGTTGGCCGAAGGATAGGCCTGAAGCCAGTATCCTGCTTCCTTAGTGGAAACTGCTTTTAGACTGGCTAGATCCGCGTTGTCAGTGCTACTGTCAATAAGACTTTTCAAAATAGACTCACAAGAAATTTGGTCCCAACTCCTTTGTATTTTAAGATCTGAAGGGAATTTATTCGCATATGCTATATCCCAAGCATTTCTAGCCTCGTCCAGCCACGCCACTTCGAAGTTTGCAGTAGAAGGCTGCAGGATACTTGCAACGAGAGTGGACGTGCTGTAAGATGAGGATAGAAAGGCAGGTAAGGAGACAGTGGAAATTTTGCGCGTCCCAATCCCACCAAAACTGATAGGAAGGGACGCTTGATCCCAAGACCGTTCCAAAAGACGAATGTTCAGAATCTTTTCCAAATGTGTTTTAACAAGATTGTCTAAATTATTAGTCAAAATTTGGGATTTCCAAATAGGACAGCATCGAATAAGATAATTAAATTTAGGAACTAAAAGACAGGATTTAAGTATAAAGAGAGCCGAATGAGCGTTGATTTCCAAAAGGCGGTCTGAACATTCATCAAATTTAGTTACTAATTTTTGAAAATGAGGGGGTATTGCATTATCGAAGATAGGAGAGCCTAGAAGATGGAGGGTTGAGTCTGTGAGAATCTTAATATTGGGGGCCAAACTATGAAATTTAGAAATTATCTTAGATCTTTTTGTAAGAGGAAGATGTTCTGAAATAAAAATTTCTCATTTGTCAAAATTTAAAGAAAGGCCTATTGTATGAAATTTTTGAATTATTCTAGAAAAGTCTAAAACAACAGTGTCAGCGTCACCTCCTAGTGTCCCATCGTCTAAATACCATACATTAAATTTTGAGAATAAATTTTGAATGAAGGGGTTAATAGCCAAACTGAAAATGGCAGGTCCAAGAGGGTCACCTTGTTGATAGCCTATAGCGGAATCTATTTCATTACATTTGTATAATAATTTTGAAGGGTTGTAATAACATTGATTAACGTAATTGAAAATTTCAGGAGAGTTAATTTTGACCTCGTTTAACAACGATTTCCTGGAGACTGAGTTAAAAGCATTTTTGACATCCAATTTGAGCAACACCTCTGTCCGATTTTGTGAAAGAAGAGTGAGAAGCGCATGTACAGCTGCCTCGCAACCTCTCTTGGTACAAAATCCTGATTGGCGAGGTTCAAAATGATCCCGGAACTTATAAGTTAAAAATTTTACACATCATTTTGAAGTAATACGCCGAAAAGTGGAACCAATGGCAATCGGTCTAATACCGCCATCTTTTTTTGATAACGCAATTAAATTAGCGCCGTATAAAACTGAAGAAATTTCTGAATTTACTTTCCCAAAAAGCATAAAATTGCATAATTTTGTAATAGATATTAATAGTTGCCGGCCAGCATCGCCTGCCTGAAAGGAAGTTAGGTCTTTAAGGTGCTGCGGCGACATTCCGTCCAGACCAGCAGCAGAGCCAGGCTTAAAAGAGAATATAGCCGACAGCACCTCTTTAGGATCTACTTGTAGGCAGGCAGATTCATCGGTAAGTGGTTCCGGCGGAGGAGGTGTTGCTGGAGCTGGGGGATGCTTCGAACGAAGGGAATTTAGAGTGTCTGGGCTATCGGGTGAAATCACGTCGCTTGAGAAGAGGAGTCGCGCGGCACCTTTCAAATCACCATCGCTAACCTTATTCTCAACTTTTCGTATTAAATTAAAATTATTTGAAGTTTTATCAAGAGAAACAACTGGCAAGATAGGATTTGAACAGTTATTTTTGATTATCTGTGTTAGTGATAATTTTTTAGAAGATAACTCACGAGGAGCGTGCAAAATTTTGTATGAAAATGTAATTATAATAAAAATTAATTAATGTCCTCCTAGCCGAATTTCGACTATGGCGGCCTATCTCAACAGAGTTAGCCAACTGCGCTGGTCATATTATAGTGCACAAGTGTGTGCGCAATACACAGGTGCTCTCTCTGTTCCTTCACTCTCATAATTCGGTGAGACGGCAGTCCGACATGACCGTAGAGAGATCAGGCGCAGGACCAACGGCTTAACGTGCTTTTCTTTCTTTGACATATTTTGTGGGGATTCTGTCAAAATAACCGTCAATCGAGGTTTACTGGTTGATTAAAACTTGTCGAAACTTGAACTCGGGTCTAAAGTGAAACTTGAAGTGTTAGTAGAAAGTTGTGCTATGATAGAGAAATTAATATTAATTTATTAATTACCTAGGTTTTTATTTTATAAGGCGTAGTACTAGTATAGAAATAGGAGGGTAACGATGCTAGGATACTTGGTGCGACACGATGGCCTTATTAGAGTGATTATAGCGGGAAAAGTAGAAGAGGAAGGCTAAGAAGGTACTACATGGACCAAATTAAGGAAAGTTAGGCGTTGTGTCGTACCAATAAGTCAAGGAAATGGCACTGAATAGAGAGGAATGGAAAATACTCCACCGACAAGAGCGTAGCTCTTAAATTATAGATATATAGAGTACTAGTATATCCTAATATTCATTTAGTGTACAAAATCGAGCTCATAATCTACTATTTCAGTACAATATTCGAGGGAAGAAACAACATTTACAGCATTTACAAGCTAATAAACGTCAAAACGCCATAGTCACCTTGCCTTTCTATGTGTACATCAAATAATTGCTCACCTGATAAGCCAAGGAGAGCAAGGTCATACAGCCTTATCACAAAAATATGCTACTTACTTATACAAAATCTATGGAAGAGGAGCGTTTAGACAGTTCATTAAAAATACGTCAACGATTGGTTGTTGAATAAGAAGTTAGAAATAAATAAGCTTGTCACCGATTGCTTGTACAGACACCCCATTATTATAATAATGAATTTGCTACTGCTATAAATAACACTTGTATAAATATAAGGCGGCTAGTTTGGATTTATTGACAAATAGGTGACATGACATAGACGAGCCACAGATTGTAATAGTGGTGGAGCCCAGCATTTCAAATTAGCTGTCTCATTTTATTCAAGTGTTATAGCAATGTCAAAATCATTATTATTTAGTTATGTTAAGTATTTATAAGTTAGTATATTTTAATATGAAGGTATGCAGTAGCCAGAAGCACATTAAATTATACATATTTGTTGCTAAATCACCCTAATTACAATTTCATATGAGGATGCAGTGTTTTAAAGTGCTGTTGTCTCTACTTATAGAAAATGACAGTTTAGAATATATGAGATGTCAAACAAATGTTTTTTTTGGTAGGCTTCTTTTTTATTTTTTGCAGTCGATGTTTTAAAAATATCTTTGTTTTAATTTGTTTCAAGTTAATTCTTGAATTTCGCAGATTTGTTTCCTGTGGTAACGGTGACCGCGTTATGCGCTATTAATAGCGAATGATTTATTAACAGGAAACAAAATGTAATCGTAATAATAACTCACATTATTTAAATGCCATTTTGTTATTTAACTTTCAGTTTCCGTTTGAAGCACTGCCGGCTATCTGAGTTAGTAGGTACCTTGAAATTTATTTAGAGTGTATGTTATTACGTTTCTTGAAAATTCTAAGCGAACGTGGGTAAAACGTTTAATAGTACCTACCTTTCTAAGTGTTATTTTCTATGATAATTAAATGATTTAAACAACAACAAGAATCAAAATGATTAATTGCTACTTTAATTGGTGATACCATATCAAACTTTTTGGAATTTGCCGCTTTTTGCGTGGTTCAGCTTTCGTTAGACTCTTACCCCGTTATTCCAAAAACTTTGTCCTTTGTTTAAGACAGGACTAAGCTATTAGATGGCCAATTAGAAAAGCGCTTCTCAATTAGGTTATGTCACGAATGTATCATTCATTCCTCTGTTGTCCGCTAATATTTAGACCCATTTAAAACCTGGTCTAATTTTTTTGTAATAACACCGTTCAAGGCAAAGATGACGACACAATACGATATTGTTGTTAAAACGACTAAAAACTTGATTCTACCTTATAACTTTAACTGTAGAAGCCATTTTCTGCTGCACAAAAAATTGGCTCATGGATGACGTAACGAGGATCGTTAAAGTTTTTTGTTTCGAATTTGAAAATGGAAGTCCGTTTGTTCCGTTGGCGGCATTTTTGTTTTTTATTGCATTTGGAACAAAGGGCCGACTGCCTTGTTTTAAGTATTTCTCTGGCTGTTTGGCACGGATCATGAACTCTGCACAGCCACCAGAAGGATTTTATTGCTCGAACGATAACAACTTAGGTTTTATTATATCGGATTCTGTTGAAACTGAATTTTTTTTCTTTTTTTTTATTGGTATAAAATTCACAGCTCTTATTACAAATTAAGCTAATCTTACATGCTAAACTAACAGCCAATAACGAATTTACTTTATATAAATAGAGCATTTAATCAATGTTGACACGAGTTGACAAAAGTTTTATAAAGTTAGTAACTTACTAACAATAATCTAAAAGTCATTTTGAACTATTTTAACATCAAATCTAGATGTATGTATATGTTTATTTGTTATTTATATATGAATTACAATTTTTGAAGCGGATGCAACTGTTTACAAACTCTTACTTTTAATTTTAAGAACAGAAATTACAAATCATTCTTTCTTACAATGAGAAAGTGGCTCAAGTACGCTTATAACACCTTTTTTGAACGCTGCCTTCGATAGGTGGAACACGTCTACCGACGAGAAGAGTTTATTATACGTACTAAGAGTTCGGGCTACTACAGAGTAACGTGCATAGTTAGTCCGTGAATGTGGTGTATGAAACAATGATGAGGGTGTGTGTCTAGAATTGGTTAGGACTTCATGGTTAGTCAACCATAAGGCTTCATTTAGATAAGCTACTTTTGATCATCATCATCATATTGTTATGTCATAGTAAATCTGACATTATATAAATATTTGGGCTCAAAAAATTGAGAAGCTATATTTTGATAAGACACAAAAAAAATACCTAAGGTGAGAGAGCCTATGAAAAATAATAGTGGAAATCACCCTTATAAATGACAGTGACATAAAATTAATTATTGATTTTTTTTATAAGCATTCGCTTTGCAATCCGAAGATGTAGCTGTACCGTCTGTAGGTATCTAACTATTGCATTTTAAAAAATGACAGTGACATTAACCCGTTCTCTGCAGGACACGCGGCAACATTTTTTTATCGCATGTAATGATTTTAGGGCGGCAAAGGAATTGTGCTAACAAAGCCAAAATCAATTCTTGAAAATTATGGAATGTTAAAGAAATCCCACAAAAGGTCACCACTAGTTATCTGTTGTGCAGTTTCCTGTATGACGGCATGGTCGAGAGTTAGTCACGAAGCTATGTGTGCTCAATAGGTACCTGCGCTAGGCCTACGTCATCGACATTGGTTATTGCAATAAATCTGTCGTTTATCCTGTAAATCGTTTTGTAGAATTGATGCGACCATACTACTAGGCACTATTGCAAATATGAGGTACCTACGGAGTAGGGCACATCAATCTAAACATTGCTGCATCTTATGCAGTTGTAACTAGGGTGATTTTCCAACGAAAATGGAAAGTGTGCTATAATCCTAACTAATATTATAAATCCGAAAGTAACTCTACCTAAACTGCTGAACCGATTCAAATGAAATTTCGTACAGAGATAGTTTGAGAACCTGGGAAGGTCAGGCTACGTTTTAAAACATCGAGGAATGGAGAAATGGAGAATGCAAGTTTGTATTGAAAATGCAACTTTTTAGCGCGGAAATAAACAGGTTTTTTTGGATGATCTGATGATGACTCTACCTACCTCATCAATGGCTTCCAAAGAAAACCAGCACCATGGCAAGTAAGTTATTTGGGCAAATGGGTGCCAGTATGGTTTTAATATTTTTTATTATCATTGTAATTTTGTGTAATCCGCCAAAATTAAAGATTTTTTTCTTTACCTGAAAATGTTGAGGTTATAAAATATTTTTGCAAAAGCTTGGATTACTGATTTTAACGGTGTATTAGTGCTAGATAGTAATAAACAAAATGACAAAACATTCGAAAAGTGCTACAACAGCTACATACAATAAAACTAAAAAGCGAATTGACTAATCTTGTGATCTTGAACTCTACACACCTGTGCACACAGGCGGTCTCGCTCGCACAGCGTATACTAAAGCTACTACCTACAGCTGAGTATTTAGTTTGTTTTGTAATTTAGCTTCAGCTAACATAGTTTTCGTATCGAAATGAAAAGTTATTTTTATTTTTACGTATTGTATTTGGGGCAGTTATTTTACCTATCCAAAGTTAAGTAGACTCACCGAATTAAATGCCATGGAGCCATTCATACCTAACCTGTAATGTCTTTGAATAAAGCTGATTTGGCTAAATCCTTATGTATTTTGCATTTACGTAGCACAGTTTGATGAATGACTCAAATATACATTACCAAATTACCACTAATTTATTTTAGGTAATCCTTTATCTGCAAGACAGAGCGTTTTCTTATCTACAGCTTAACTGCATATTATCGTAGTGCAATCAAAGCAGCTTAGAATTTGGATTTATCTTTGAAATATCTGTTACTTCGTATGACTGGTGGTTGTTTGGCCACGTAAAAAGGTTTTTTCTTTACATAAATCTGAACACAAATATATGTTCAACTTGGTTTACTTAAGCATTTGGCAATTTGTAATTTCCGTTTGGAGTCGAAACACTGGGTTCGTGGGGTCCCAACGCTATCTCTTTTTTCAAAGAGATTTCCAAGAGGATAGTTGACATCAGTGGTGACCAAAGAGCTGGTAGCTACCTTGCTCAGCGTATAAGCATCGCTATCCAGCGCGGTAATGCTGCCAGCATCCTGGGAACCTTACCACAAGGACTCTTTTTATAATTTTGTTTTTGTATTGTATTAAATAATTTATCTTAATTTTTAGCAAAGAAATTATAACTTAAACAGCCTAGTCTCAAAATATGACTTCCTCTCATGTTTTTTCTCCCTCAACAGGCAAAGGCATGCAGCCCGTAAATCCTATCCTATAAACAGCGCCGGGTGGCGCGCACGTGTTTTGGTACACATGTGCACCGCGCCTTGAGGGTTATCGTTCCAAATTCGAACTTTGGGTTCCGTGTTTTATTTAGTTTAAAATGATATGGCTGCTGTAGCCAATAGTAACATTAGCAGCCATCTTACTTATTTTGTGCATTATTTAATTTAAAAACATTATAAGTAATTGCTAGTACAATCATATAATAAGTGCATACCCTTATAGGAAGATTGTCCAATAGTTAGATTCATATATTTGCATGCTATAAGTTATAATTAAAAAAAAAAGGAAGCTGTCATTCTACACAGCTCCGATTTTATTTATTGAAATAACCAATTTAACTATGTAAATTCGTTACACTTGTGCTATTAATCATTAGTAGTAGTAATAACTGTGCCGTGTAATTGTGGGCATTACCTATAGTCGTCGGAATCCATCAAAAACACAAAATCAAACTCGGCAACGGCCGGTTGTCAATTTGAAATCAAAGGTCAAAGGTGGACAACGGATACTAAAACCAGGGGAGTACTGCTTCTATAACATTTCATTTACATACCTAAGTAATAATCTAAATCCAGTTTGCTGTTTATTTATACTGTCAAAACAGTGCAACACATTTTGAGGTTATAATTTTACGATAGTCATCGAGTGAATTAGTACTGAGTGGATACTGTTTACTGTTTGTTTATTGCTGCGTACACAACATTGCCCACTGCACAATCCTCACCAAGGTGAGACACGTCAAACTTCACAACATTTCGGCCTTGTTGTGCCTCTCTTTACTTGACGTATTAGTGGAAGTAAAGTTGAAGATAACAACCTTTCGCCGCAGACAATAAACTCTAAACACTCAACAGTCATCTTCACTTCACATTTATATTTACATTTTGTTCACTTACTACACACTTACATTGCAGTAGTAAGCATAATAGTGATAGTTCTAATTTAGACTTTGATAGCCAATTATTCATTAATTTGTTATTCAATGATATTCATGTACAAATAAAATAATTAATTTTATCTAAAAGTGTATAGATAATTTTTCTATTAGTTACAAACATAATTTATAGCCAACTACTTAGTAAAATTGAAACATTTTAATATAATTTTTAATAAAAAATATAGGCACCGACTTAAAAAAAATTGAACACAAATTATTCATATTCCTATCATTGGTTTCTCTTTGACTCGATACCTACCCAAACATCTGTTGTACACTCCTCTTAAAATAAATTTCAGGTGAACCATTGAATAATATGGCCACCCAGACTGGAACCATGACCCGCAAAATGTCTACCCGAGAAATGGTATTAAAACTTAAAAATGCATTAGAAGACTTAAAAGCAACAAAGGATGTCTGTAACCAACTCCTTAGGGAAATAGACGAATGTGAAGATGAAATGAAGAAGAATACAGACATAAACTCTCAACTAAAAAAGGAATTAGCAGAGGTGCATGCCCGGCTTCAGGAGGTCACCGAACACCGTGATGAGGTCCTCAATACCATCAGCGCCTTCGACCAGTGCAGCAGTGTCTTTGAGCAGACACTTATACGGAATAATGAGCTGGAAAGTGAGCTGCGTTATGCAAACAAGACAATACTGCACTTGGAAGAAGAGAAGAAAGACCAAGAATACTCTCAGACCATGAATCTTTATGAGGAGCTGATTGGGACTCCTAATGGCCCGGCAGCAGTTTCAAATCTAGATTCCAATAGTAGATTAAATCAGTCTGTAAACTGTTCTAAACAGATTAAATTGTCAGGTAGAAATAGGGTTAAAAAGTATATTAAAATTAAGAAAATAATCAACAAAATCGAAAAAAATGTTAAAAAACAGAAATGTTTTTATAATAATGTACAGCTGAGAAAGGAAAAATTAGATTTACTAGACAGCTTAGAAATATATCAAAATAAATTACAAGAAAGCAGGTCCAAATATGATCAGGATGTAGGAAAATTGCAAACTGATATCTCAAGGTTGCAAGAGTCATTGAATTCTATTACAAGTAAATATAACTCTTCACAGGAACAAATATCGGAGCATATCCTGGCTGCTAATAAGCTGTTACAAATGGGCACTCCAAACACAGATTTTTCTTCACTGCCCAACATAAATATAAACTTACTTAATGACTCACCACAACTAAGAGAGGTTGGCTTGCAAAAGTGCCTGTCAAAATGTAATTCTGATAATTTAAAAAAAAATAACTGTTCACAAAATTTTATGAACAAATGTAACAATGTTATTGTTTTTTTAGATAAATTAGGGATTGGTTATGGTTCCTTACTACATAAGAAATTAAATTGTAATATTATAAATAATTGTATGCCCGACGCCTCCTTAGATCATATAGTAAACTGTATTCAAAGTACTGACCTAAATTCCAATTCAATACTTGTAGTTATGATGGGAGATAGTCAAAATCTTAGTAAAAAAAATATTATAAAAAATTATTCAATATTGTCAAGTTTAGATGTTCATAAAATCATTTTTTGTGCCCTACCATTTTCTAAAAATCATACAGCACAAGAAAATAACCGTATTCATCTAATGAATACTTTATTATTCAATTTAACCCAGCGTCATAGTGACAAATTTGTGTTTTTTGACACAAATAAATTTACTAACAATTTATTTTCACTGACTGGCGGCTCTTTAAACCTGCCTAATAGAATTAAAAAACGAATAGCTACTTTGCTAGCATACAATATTAATTGTTTAAGAAACAAAACCATCATATCACATGGTTCTCAACTTGTTAGTAGTAATACTAATTTAAATATTGTAAACTTGACAATCTCTGAGACTTTAAACTAAGAGGGAAGACAAAAGCCAGGTCTAGTTTTAACTTAGTTCACCAAAACATACAAGGCTTGGCTGGCAAAGAACTAGAAATTTCGTTAGTCTTGCAAGATTTAAATGTGCATGTCATGTGTCTGACAGAGCATTGGTATAAAATTTTTGAATTAATGATAAGTATTGATAATTATAAGGTCAGTAGTTCGTTCTCAAGAGAGACCACTACTAGAGGGGGGTCACTCATACTCTTAAGAAATGACTTAAATTGGAAAGATCGCAAGGATATTGAGTCACTCTCGATGGAACGAACTATTGAACTAGCGTGTGCGGAGCTGGATCAGTATATTATATTGTGTGTGTATAGTCCCCCAGACACAAATTACCAACTTTTTGAACCCATTATGGAAGAAGCATTAGAGAAAGTTTGCAGATCAAACAAAAAAATAGTTGTATGCGGAGACTTTAATATTAATATTTTAAAACAAACACAGATATCTACCCGATTTCTCAATCTCTTTTTATTTAACCTTTTTAAGGAACCAACTAGGGTGACTCCCAATACTGCAACTTGTCTAGATAATATTTTTTGTGATTCCAACGCAATTGTAATCGACAAATGTATCTTACTTAATCTTAGTTCCGATCATAGAGGTCAAAAGGTCTTATTTCAACACAGTCATGCCTCAAGTGTTGTGGAGAATGTTTATAGGCCTATCACAGTAAATAGGTTAGACAGATTTAGGGATACAATTTGTAATAGTGTAAACTCAACTATACCCAATAATTGCGATAATATTGATAAATTATACGAAGACCTTTTTGAATTAATAAAAAATCAATTCAATGAAATCTTTCCACTGAAGAAGGTTAAGACAAATCAAGCTAAATGTAAATTTAATGACTGGGCTACACCAGGTATTCATAAAAGTAGGATTAAATTGTATGACTTATATAGTATAAGAGAATACTTACAGGATCCACATACTATAGAATATGTTAAAAATTACTCTAAGATATTAAAAAAAGTATGTGCTGCAGCATAGTCAAACTATATTCGTAGAATAGTTTTAAATTCCAACAATAAGGCAAAAGCTACTTGGAACATAATAAACAAGGAAACTTGTAAAAATAAATCAAAAAGTAGCTCATTCTCACTAAAAGTCGAAAGTAAATTGATCACATCCAATCATGAAGTTGCAAATGCCTTTGAGTCATTTTTTTCTAATATTGCACCTTCTACAACTAAAGAACTTGCATCTTCTTCAGAACTTGCGGAATCGATTCTCATGTCCAATGTCGACCAGTGCGATTCTCCACTGCACTTTAGGCATGTCAGTCCCGAAGTAATTACAAAAACATTTCTAGATTTAAATATGAAGAAGACTGAGGATATATGGGGACTATCTGTGTATATTATAAAATCAATTATCAACACAATAGCTCCTCAATTAGCAAAAATTTTTAACAAGTGCATTGATTTAGTATTTTCTGTGATCTTTCAAAAGCTTTTGATTGTGTAGAACATAAAACTTTATTGAAAAAATTAAGACATCATGGGGCTTCAATGAATGCATTAAATCTACTTGAATCTTACCTAACAAGTAGAACACAAAAAATATGCATCAATGGGGTTGAGTCTTCTGGAGCACCTCTGACCATGGGTGTGCCCCAGGGATCGATATTGGGACCTTTATTGTTTTTGATTTATATAACTGACCTTCCACACTTTGTGGAAGATCTTTGTGATATAGTATTATTTGCTGATGATACTTCACTTATTGACTGCCACAAGAAGCTGCTTACGCCATCTAGCGCATCTTTCTAGGACTTTAGTCACGCTCGTCCAACCAGCAACCTAGTGTCGCGCACCGCCGGTGAATAAAACGCGGGAGCGTGTCGCTGCCGGCTAGCGACACACAACTTGTTTAGTCCCTTACCAAGGGGTCGCCGCGCGTAGGTACGTTTTTGCTACCTACGCGGGAAGATACACAGGCCTGGCGTTACCGCGACCTTTATTAGGTCGACTGTCCATCTTGCCGGTGGACGCTCTACGCTAGTCTTCTTAACTCTTAATATAGCAAAGTCCACCTTCTAGTATTTGCTCTGTGATGTGTGAAAATAACAATAGATACTTCATACTTCATACGTCACAGTCAATCAGCTACAATGAGTTTCTCAATAATCCCAGTTATACCAGTGTTCCGTTCTGTATACTATGACTTTCTCCAGTCTTATAAAGCAGAAATAACTTTCGATGGAATATTTAATAAAGTAGTTGTGTAATTTGTTTCCGATTAAGTGGATAACATTTATTTATAATAAATATTTTTTAATACCGAAACAGACGAATACTTCACAACATTATACAAATGGTGCCTCCCACCATGAAAAAAGTATTTTATGATAAGCTTAAATTACACAGTTAATTGCGTGAAATGAAACACAATTTTAAGAAACATGGCGCCTCTGCTTTATCAGCAAGCATTGTTTTTTGCGGCATTAATTAAATTCTATTCTCTTGCCAATAATTTACATTTTCCATGGAAATCTTCAATCTTCTTCGACTTTGTGGCGACTCGCACGTTATACTTTTAAGTGCCAATAACTCGGCGGCTGCTACTGCTAATATATTTATAAAAATCAGGAAGTTGTCTTCCTGTTAACTATCAGATCAAGTTAAGAACAAACAATATTCAAAGATAATAAAATTTAGTGATATTATTTTTGATAATTTTCTGTAAAAGAGCGGAATAAAGTAGTCGAACAATACCATATACTAGCTACTAGTATTATTATCTTCTCAGGTATTTAGTTATCTTATCTGTGAATCAAATAGACGCTTAGTCAGTTGCTTTTTTTTTTTTAGTTTGCCGGTAACTTTAAAAACTTAACAAACTGTGTTTTAAAACGGATGTTCAGTTTCAAAAAACAAAACACAAAATTTAAAATGAGAACTTCCGTTTTCGCGCGCATTCCATTTAACCCTAAAACCGGCGGCTCATTATCTGTGCAATGACGGAAACGGCGCGTAAGCCACAGTCCGCAAATGACGACCGCCACGCGCTAACGTAGTTGCTGGCAATTCACAAAAAAGTTTACTCCCGCGATCTTTGAGGTGAATTTGAAATTGGAAGCAGTGTTTGTGCTTTTTACTAGTGCACAAGTTTTTTTTCGTGATATCATCATTGTGAGTGATCACAGGGTGTAATGTGTTAAAAAATGTGCGATTCTCGTGTTGTCGGATGTTGTTGGGCAGTCGCGTGTGACGGATGCACATGCCGGTCCGGCTTTCCCCGTTCGATGTAAATTCAACTCTCTCGGATGGAATCGCGACTGTTGAATTAAAAAAAAGCCTCTACCACTTCCTTACTAGCAAACATTTTTAAAATAACGGACGTCATTTTTTTTTACAAAACCAAAAAATAGACAATACAATAAAACAATACATGCATACTATGAGAAAAAGCAGCGGTGGCATATCATAAGACTGAATTCTCATAACAATAATGTTAAAACTCACACGTTCCAAGGTTTTTTAGCAACTAAACAGACTCATTTGGAACATTCAACTAATTCTGAGGGAGACTTAAAAGTCTTTACCTCAAAATGGATTACATTTTTATTACCTAACCTTGTCATCTACAGATTTGATAACTCGATAGAGCCATGACGTCATACTGATATCATATCAAAGTCCTACTTAGGGCCTTGTGCGACTCGCGTGTAAGTGGCGACTTACTAATTTAGCGTCTTGAGTGCAGTAGTTCATGAAAATGGATAAATACAGAGCATTGCATAAATCTAAACAGTGTTCATCAAATAATTTAATAATAAAATGCGCTTCTAAGCATGTAGTGGAATATTCATTAAGCTATTAACATATTTAGTCCATAATATTTCCTAATTCTGACACACATAATCTAGTTTAATGTGAGTACTGCAGGAATTGTAAGTTACTCAATGTTGCCAAAAAATTGAACTAGTGCAAAAGAGAGATTAATATTAACCTGTAATTTACGGTCTAATAACGAGAGAAATAATAAAAAAAAACTCTTCCTCCATGATTAATTTCAAGTATAACTTTCGGCTATAATAAATTTTATTAATAACATGCGGTAGATTCTACAAAAAAGAAAAAAATAAACGAATCAAAATCAATTCAATTGTTAATTAATAGTCTTGCCAAAGACTAAAAGTAATAAAAAGCTTCTAAAACCGTTAGGCGTGAGATCATTGGCAAATCTTAATTAGTTAAATAAAAATTGACTTTACCTTTCTGTATGATGATCTAATACAAAATACATCTGCTCAGTAAAATACAGGATTATAATTGCGTTAAATTACTATTCCAATTATCAAATTATTAACGCCATCCATACCTACTAATAATGTTATAAATGCGAAAGAGTGTCTGTCTGTCTGTTACCTCTTGACGCTTAAACCACTGAACCGATTAAGATGAAATTTGGTATGGAGACAGTTCAAAACCCTGGAAAGGACATAGGCTACATTTGTAGCGATATAAAAACATTAAAGGGGTGAAATGGGGGATGAAAGTTTATATGGAAAATCCAACTCTTGCGGGCGAAGTCGCGGGGAACCACTAGTACTGAATAAAGCAATAAAAATTCCAATGTAATTAATAGAAAGAAGACACTTCTTCTAGAATTTAAGATATCTTAAGTCCTTCCGATTTTTGTAGCTGCTACAATCAGCTGCTGAAAACCAGCATGCTAAATATGCGTTGTAACGATTTAAGTATGCTGAGCAGGGACCTTATAGGCACATGTATAAGACTTTTTCAACCACTGGTTTTGTGCCAAATAAATATTTTAATTTTAATTTCATTTACTATCGAAAGCATCTGTAAATTGTCAGAACATGTCAAAAATTTCATTTAGATACCTATTCCACAGAGACGGATGACGTATATTTCATCTAAGCATCAACTTCTAAGAGCAGGAAACAAACAAAACTACCTATATAGTAGCTATTTACCTAGAAAACTTCGTGAAATCATAGTGAAGTCACTATTTACGTGTGCAATGATGATGATTCAATCATGAATGAGTTATCATGACTGGAAACCTGACTCGTTAAAACCATTTATATCAGTTTTTGTCTTTTGTGATATTTTTAGAAATAATTACGTAGTAAAAGTTTTTCTTGTTATCAATCTTATACAGTAAAGTAAAAAATTACGAAACCGTAGCCGTGAAGCGAATTCGTTCGTTCTATTAAAATAAATAAAACGTGAATCTGCTTCAAAACGGGTTCTATTGAATATCTTATCTTAATTATTAATATTGTTAGGAGAGAACGCATTTTTTTCTTGTTTTTTTTAAAACAAAAAAGTCACAGAGCTAGCACCCGTAGTTAACAGCTGCTCAACTGACACTTGATACAGTATTCATATTTAGTAACAGGGTTGTGTGAACATCTGTAAACTATTCTTTTTTTTTATAAGTAATGGGTTATCTCTTAATCTTCATCTTTGCCCCAGAGCGAAGATAAGGTCTACGGTGGAGCGAACTTGCCCAGGAGAGGTTGCCCAGTTATACGCACTCGGAAGAACAGACGCAGGCAGGTATTCATTTTTAGTAACAGAGGTGTGTGAACGTGTAAATAAATACATTTTTTGTCTAATACTGTTGCCGATGTAAGGTTTAAAAAATTCAAATTGTAACGTTTTAATATCAAGGCTGGGCCGTGCTAAGTCGCCGCCTGACAAATGACCTGTGAATGTTATCTGTCTGTTGTAGTTCCGTTGTTGTGACAGACGGCCAGAGGTCACGGTCGCGCTGACGAACGTCCTTGACTTGTGTTTTGGGAGACACATGACTCTACATACACGCTTGTATACCTATGTGATATATAATACCTTATGAATTGCACTGGAACATACTTAAACTCAAAACCTAAACTAAACAAAATTCAACTGACACATCAAGTGACAGTTATCTATTGCTGGTTAAAAACAGAAGATAATTTATAGTATTGAAGTTTTAGCGACAATGTATACGCATAATTGGTTTTAAGTCCCCCAGATGTTGTCGAAAGGGGACTTGAAAAAGTACCGCGGACGTCAGTTTTATGAAATAACTACTTACAGCTCAGGAATGGTTGATCTACCTGTCTAATCTGTTATAGTTAAATGGATGAAGAATACTCTACCTATCTATATATCTATATCAGCCTTTGGGTTCGTCTTCGAACATAGGCCTCCTTTTCAACCTTCCACAGACTTCTGTCCCTGGCCACCTGCATCCAGTTAATTCCAGCCTGTTGCCGGATGTCATCTGTCCATCTTTTAGGCGGTCTTCCTCTGCCGCGGGTGTCATTGCGGGGTCTCCACTCTAGGATCTTTCTAACCCATCGATCGTGGTTCATCCGTGCAATGTGTCCTGCCCATCTCCATTTACGGCTCTCAATCTACTACTCTGCCTACTTTTAAAAAATAAAAACATAATACGCACTTTCTTAGTCTTGTTTCAAAAATATGTATTCGTTATTTACATTAACATTGTTGAATAACTAAATTATGCACTTTACCGACTTCATTATTAGGTGTTTATTGAACGTCATATCTTAAATAGTTCACCGTGCCAAATGTATCACGAAAATCGAAAATTTAACCCAACATTTCTCTACTCTTTATAAGTCAGCCTATTAGATCCCACTGCTGGGAAAAGGCCTCACCTCAACTATGAGGAGGAATGACTATGACTATGACTATGACTCGATCCTTAAAAAATGTCTCTACTCTTAAGAAACGTTAAAAATAACCAACGTGGATACAATCATACGTTATCTCAACAGCGATCGGCAGCAAAAAATTAAGACGACGAATTGGAAATATTGGTGGCAGGGATCTCGATTTTTTTCAGCAATTACAAAGGTTATGTAAATGATACTTTAGGACCTGATTCTTCACTTCATTGACTTTACTTTGCTAGTTACAGAAACACAATTTGTTAACTTTTATAACAGAGAAAAAACTGTCAAAGAAACCTCTTTTAATACAGAGATTTGCATTTTACAAGCAAACCAGACCGATTTAAGCCTCTAAATTTTCTTAGTAGATAAGTCTAAATGCACACTTTAATACACTAGTTGGATTTTTAAAAATAAATTGCTGTTTTTAATTTAAACGAAAAAACCGTTTTGTCGTTTAAGACCTTACGGTATGAGCTAGCGCGCGCGCGCTTTTGTATGCAATCAGTCTCTCCTCAGTCCGCTGCCGACCACTGTCAACGCTGGGTCTGTGCAAGTGGAGCTACCGCGCGCCATCGATCGCAGTGCTAATCATCGTGCAATATTTTAAAATTAAAATGGGGAAAAAGACTGTCGGATTTTCAAAAAAGAAAAGGAAAGCCTGTTTTATTGAGAAATGTAAGAATATGACTAAGAAAAGGTGAGCGATCGTGAAATTTTTGTCCAGTACATTAGTAATGGACAAAAATTTCACGATAGAATAATGGTGTTTTACTAATAGAATAATATTCCAAAATATATTCTAAAGCATATATTATATATGTATGTGTGTATTGATAGTGGAACGTTCGTGGAAACACTTTGGCTTTGAACACGACTTATTCCTTTAGCAGTACGGTTCACAACAGTCATTCACTGTTTCTTCTGACAAGCGGTCGAATGCCGCTACTTACTAAACTATTTATTTCAATAAACAGTAACTATAGTGCGACTTGATGAAAATAATGAATGTATGAATGTGAGTACCGTAACCATGTAAAAATAGGTAATAAAATATATTTCAGGAAGCAAACGTTAGAACAAAGTTCGCAGAGTAATGTCATGGAGTCGTCCCTGGATTTATGTGAAAATAAAAAAAATATAGGAGATTTTATGGATGGGTATGTATACATGACATGGAATGTTTTTTTGTAAAAGAACATATTGATTTTAAAGACCCATTTACTGCAAATATCAGCTTTTTTAATTATATTTTCGTATTTTTTAGGAAACAAGACAATAATTCGCCGATATATGCAGAGTTAAAAAATGTGTTGCGCACGTAAGATTTTATTTGTATATGTAAATTATGGTACTAACAATAAACTCTGTTCACTAATAACAATATTTATTCTAGAACTGCAAATAATAATAATAAGCACCTTCCATGCAACGTTGTAAGCACGTCTAAAGCCACAGTAAGTATTTCTTTCATTGTTATTTTTACTTGAGATGGAAAGTTCATGTTCAAACGTATTAAAATAATACATTTATATTTCAGGCAGGAAAACAATGTGAGAAAAATAGCGTTTCTCCAGAAATAACATTAGAATGCGCATCTAAGGCACCAGTTAGCATTCTGTTAGTTTTAGTCATGTGTGTCAAAGTTGAAATAAGAATTCCATGGTGGAAATTTATATTGAATTCATGTTTCAGACAGAAAAACTATGTGAAGAAAATAGCGGATCGCCAGACATAACATTAGAATACACTTCTGATGCACCAGTAAGCAATCTTTATTTTTAGGTTATTTTTTAAAGAACATATTAAATAAGAAACAAATTCTTTCTTTTTATTTATTTGTCCTTACAAATAATTATAAATAAAGAATTTGTTTTTAATAAAGAAAATAGTCATACTTTGGTACTTTTTCAGAATCGGTCCACGTGGTCCGTATACACCACTATACAGAACAGTCCGAATACAGAACAGTTTTTCCATATAAACTTTTTATAGTAAGTCATAAATATTATGCATTCATAAACAGTCAATCCTTACAATATTTTCAGTATAATTTACATTTGTTTCAGATTGAGACAGAAATACAAGATTTAGGGCACCGAATAATAGACGTCAAACATTTTACAACAGAGCTCATAAAAATTTCTCAGCATAAATCTTTATTCAATTGTGGATTAGCTACAATAAAATTAATTTCTGAAAATCAAGTAGGCTTGCAATCGGAATTTACGTATGTCTGTTCAATGTGTAATTACAAAATAAAATAAAGTCATCATTGGCCGATATAAACAAAGACGCTGTTGCAGGGGTGATGGCGGCAGGTTGTGGGCATGTACAATTGAAGCAATTTTCAGCAGCTGTAGGTTTGCCTCTTATGTCAGACTAGACTGTAAATAAGTAAAATGTAAAATGTATATCCTATCCAATTAATATTTCAATGTGAATGTTTGAGGGGACGGCTGAATGTGTGTTACTCTTTCACGCAAAAACTACTGAACAGATTTGGCTGATGGATTTAAATCAACACAAAGGCTATTTTTATCCGGGTAAGTACCAAGCGATCGAAGACGCAGGTGAATACTAGTAGGTATGTAAATAATTATGTAAACTGTTAAGAAGTAAATGTAAAATATAAATATAATGTAAACTGTTAATAGGTAAAAATGTGTTCAATTGTTAATATATATAAAAATATTATTACCTACACAAGTGCATTAGTAAAATAAAATGTATAATATTCTTACCTGTAAAAGGGTGACTACGTTTGAATTACCTATTTATTTTCTGCTGTAATCTACAATAGGTACCTATTTTTACTACCGGCCTTGAGATTAAAAAAAAACATATGTTTCAATAATAAATAAAGTACAATAAATAAATTACCAAAGTTTAAAAGCACAGTCTGTGTTAACAAAAATAAAAGAAAAAAACAAAATATGTTGTAAGGCAACTCTAAGATGCCTCTGTTCTCGCAAGTGGTCATGCGCGGTCGACTGCGACTCGCAAGCCGCGTAAAAATCTAGCGGGGTGTGTGTGGGTTGCGGGGCGCAAGCGCTCTGTTTTAGAATAATTGTTTAGCGATGCGTCACCTTAAGCCATATTTTTTCATTTAAATGCTAACTAGGACGCCGAAATTCAAATTCGGATGGAACACCGCGCGATTGTAACGGCTCGCGGTGCTATTACGTAATTCGTTGTTGTGATCGAAGGCTGTCAAAGTTTAAATCCACTCGATGTCCTCCTATTCTGTAGGTTAAGGTAACAAAAACTACTTACAGTATTTTTTTTATTTAAACTTTATTGCACCCAAAAAGGATTTACAGTTGGCTGACTGAATGTCTTAAGGCTTAAGGCATTCTCTACCAGTCCGTGTGGGAATGAAGAAAGCCAAATTTTTAATCAATCATTTACAATGGTTATTTCCGCTCTATTAACTCTTGACGAATTTGATATAAGTCAAATACTGATCTAGAGTTATTTAAACAAAAATACAAAATTTAGAGCCCAAGAAAATGTTTTAGAGATCTAAACAACTATCGTACAGACGACGGCACATCAAGCTTTACACTGCGGCATCTTATGCCATTCTAATACGGGCAATTTCTTATCGAAACGTCTCTGAAGTCAATTTGCTACCGACCGCTGGTCAGAATCGTTTTCTCGGTACGTAATAAGCCCGCCAAACGTGATTCCACATTTGAATTTAACCCATACAAGGTGTTGGCCTTGAGTTTACGCTACGCGGGGAACCATTGTCAGCGGTTTTTAGTCTGTGAAAAATTCCATTTTGGTTACTTCATACATTGTTAAAATGTATACGATTTCAGAATGGATCAGGTTTCTTGTATGAATGGGATTTGACTTGTTTTAAGCTAAATAAACAGGACGAAAAGCCGAAAAATGTGTTTCGTTAGGTAGTTGGGTTAGCATTGGAAACATAGTTCACCAATTCTTAAACAGCGGTAAAGCCGGTTTTAAAAAATCTATATTGACGAATAATTTAATACAATTCCCTTACAAAATATGTGTAATAAAACTATTAAGGCTGTTCGAAAATAAAACATTTAGTAAACTCGATCCTTAAAAAATCCGAAGAAAAATAAACGTCTTGATTACAGAGCGTAGCGTACAGTAGATTATTCCAAAGCGAAATTTGCTATCGCTAACAAAATGTATGATATACTTAAACAATCGAATCATCACGTGAATTGGATATTTTTTTGACATTTCGTTGGCGATAGCGAAGTTTGCTATAGAATAGATTTCATCCTGTCTAAGGGCCCAATTTCTAGACGTTCCGCTATAAAATACAATCCGTAACTATGAAAATAGGAACGTGGCATAATATTGCAACGTTATCGTTTAGTAATTCGTCCATTATCAATGGACGGTGCTGACAAACTGACAATTTAATAATAGCTTGAACGACCTCCCGCCGAGCTCTTATTTGGTTAAAAACGCTTCGTGACTAAGCTATGGAGTGTAGGGTGTGGATAAAATGGAATGGGTGACCGATTGCCAAAAACATCTAACAAACATCTGTCGTCAACCTAGTTAATTTGAATCTAAGAAACTTACCTTTTAATTAGGTATCATATAAGTGAGGTTATATTTTGCATTTTACTTTTTACTAAGACTACGCCATGCAAATTATGCAGCCTATATTTTTTTACTCCAGCCTATTTTTTTTCTCCAGAAAAAAAAAATCAACACCAATGCATTCAATCTTATACAGCCTTATTTTTTTCTTTAAAAATGTTATAATTAATCTGAGAAAACGAACGAGTAAGGTTCCGTATCCAATCGTAAATGCATTATAACATTAAGATCAGTAACGGTCTTCAAGGGAGCATGAAGGTCGATGCTCGCACATTCTTAATTGACTCTAACAAACTTGTTAATTTGTTAAGCAACGCTGGGAGAGGCCTGGAAGCGGATGGGTGACCTCTCAATGATTTATCAAAGTTTAAATTTTGATAACAATGTCTCGGTGCACTCCTTTGCGAAAATTTTAAATGTCAGCAAAAGTGTCAAATCTCATAACTTTTAAGGGTTCCGTAGTCCTGACAAGGAACCCTAAGAATTTTGTCATGTCCGTCTGTCCGTCTGCCTGTCTGTTTGTCAGAGGTTTTGCTAAGAGACCGTTAGTACTGGAAAGCTGTAATTTTGTAATTAGTATTTAACTTTGGATAATTTTGTAACCAAATACAAAATCCTTAGAATATATTATTTAAGTTGGCTCAGATGAAGTAGTTGCTTGTTGTTATTATAACATGAACTATGTTTTTGCCATTTTTAATGAATAAAAACAACATAATCGTAAACAACATAAACTAAGTTCATATTGTGATAACCAGAGGTCAGAATGAGGTAGAGTTATTCATGTACTTACACTGATTTCATACGGCGCGAAAGAATGAAGTGGATATGCCTCAAATCCCTAAATTAATTTTAAAGAGCACAAAAAAAACCGTGATTTTTTAAATAAAATGTTATTTACTTTTACACAATTTAAACTACTGCACGCGCCAAACGTACATCAATGACATCGGATGTCCGAAGTTGCAAAATTCCAATACGCGCGATGTTGCCACAGTTGTAGTTCGCACAACATAGCTTGCAAGAACAAAAGAATTCAATAGCGGAAATGCGGAGCACTCCCCGCTTGACGGAATGTACTAAATTTTGTCTCTTTCTACCGCATTCAAACTTTCTATTAGCAAAAAATCCGTTTACTCATTCACACAGCTCATTCGCTTACCTCGGTTCATCGAATGCGCCCACTTGTTTCCTATTGTGTTTTGTGTGGTGAATCCTGTTTCACCCAGGCTTGTTTAATGGATTCTGGACTCTACTTAATACGGGACACGAGATTGTCCATTAGAAATACCGGAAAGGTCCACATTAATATCAACATTTCGATGCAAGTACATAAATAACTCCACCTAATTCCGACCTCGTGATAACCCGTGACCCGACACGCACTTCGCCGGTATATTTAAAAAAATATATGTTCTTATATTTTTATGTTGTCCGAATATATTGTAAAGGTATATACGAGAAAAGAGATGGTATTTGCATATTACTCTACTCTGTCTACGCCACTTCTGGCTTAGTCTAGACTCTAGAGTCAAGAGCAAACCCATTTGGAATAAATAAATAAAATTGTTTGAGAGTTTAGGCAGTAGGGAAACAAAGCGCTCGCGCACCTCACTTGCACTCAAAGGGTAGGTAATTAACGCGCTAATCGATTTAATCGACACTTATGTAAAAGGGGTTGTACTCGAATGTTATTAAGGAATTTACTGTAAATAGGTTACGTATATGACGAGACGTTTTGTTCAAATTATAAAGGAAAGTAGCAAATAAATAACTCTCAATTAAACAAATTACGTTACTAACAAGGGGTCCTAATAAAAACTACGCTCTGCTACCAAAATGTTTGAGAGTTTAGGCAGTGGATTACACGTGGAGGGGCGACAATGATTGGAAAATCAGTCAGGTCTTAGCACTTATAGCTAGGTACTTGACACATCAGCTTTCCGGGTTTAGGTATCACTTCACAGGCCACAATCACTCTAAATGTCTGTAAGGAGCTTCACAGGATACACACGCGGCGAAAGCACTCTGGTCAGTCTAGTACATGTGTCATAGGGAACGTCTCGATGTCGACTCGATCTTCGGGGTTCTCACGGTACGTTTTAAACAAATAAAAATAAGGCAGGTATGCGTGTGAGTGTGCGCGGCGTAGTATCAATAGGGTACACAAACGAATCAAAATATTGTAGTAAACAAAAATATTACGAGTATAACGGATTATTAACAGTTACATAGATACTATAGTACCATAGCTAAATCGATCGTTTCTAGTAATCGGGCATAGCCAACTTTATTCCCATTTTAAAATCAGTTAGACGTAATAAAAAACAAAAATTCTAGTTTACAACCATTATTGACCACAAAAATGATCAATTCGTTCCTAATGTCTTCAGTTGGTGTCTTACGATATATTACTTACTAAAGCAACGTCAAGTTCCGTTCTAAGCTCTACCAATACAAAAACAAACCTGCTTGGCCAGACTGGTAGCTAGACGGCTTGTAGTTGTCTTGTAAAGCAGAGTTTAACAGCCAGTTCAATTCAAAAAGTTCAAATTAAAATAAAAGTTGCTGTTTATAGCTATCTACGGATAATAGCATATCAAGCTGATTAATGCGGCATTCAATAATGTATATGTGTTGTAATAGGGGTAATTTTCCAACAAAAATAAATAGTCCGATGTGTTGGATTACTACATTGCCTCAGTCACGATTTATGCTGAGCACCTTTATCGTACACAACTTTTTTTGTACCAAGTAAAGAATTTTAATTTATTTGTGTCTACTTTGATGTTCATAAGACCTTCTATTTAAGATCTTTTTTTAGGCAACTCCTCGCTAAAATTGGGCATGTTACATGTTGCCAGACTTTAGCCTATCTTTCTTTAGTCCACTGTCGCCCACATTAGCAAGCAACTTCCAGACGCGACGCCCTGACTCGGCTCCTACAGGCTAGAGGGCGCTGTTAGCCCGCTCCATACAACACAAACCGCGATATGTAAGATTTAGCACGAGCTTGACTACATATAGCTAAACCAAGACGGTGACCATTGGACCTTGGTCCCCGACCATAACAACCGGTCGGTAGGAAGCGCTTCCCTTTGCCTTCCTAACTCAGTTGCGCCAAAAGTTAAACGCTTGCTCTGGAATATTTGTAGTTTGATGTCGTAATTAAATCCTGAAACTATAAGGCACGCTGAAACTAGGTTAACAATACATGCACATTACGAAAGTTATCATCTAGCAAAACAAATCAATTTGCTATACCGATTACTTAGGCTCATTAATTTAATTCGACGTCTGTCTGCTTTTTATATTTTTCCCCTTTTTAAGTAAAGTCATCCTATTAGATCTCACTGCTGGGAAAAGGCCTCACCTCAACTATGAGGAGGTACGAGCCACACTCCACCACGCGGGCTCAGTGCGGATTGGTGGACTAATACCACAGATATTAGCCGGGACCAACTGCTTAACGTGCCTGCCGAAGCACGAAGATGCATGTAATGGGCGTCACTTAAATGGTCGGAATGGTCATCCATCTAATCACGGCCGCGCCGTGCCCCTTTTTATCCGATGTTAATCCGAATGAACTGGCTGTTATACTACAAGCTGTGACAATTTTGCGATGAGCACCATCATTGTCATATCCAAATCGCTTTGCCAACTTTTACTTCATTGTCTAGACATTTTGTTGTATTTCTTAAAAACTAGTTTACACTGTTCTTGTTTAAAAGACCTGTTTCGGTCTATTATAGCAAGAATTTGTAATAGTTCTGGTTTTGCAGTTGAAAACTGGGTAGATTTTTTTGGTTCTATTTTTATAATGACAAAGGTACACATTCGAGAGATGATTTTGATGATGATGATGTCCTCCTAGCCGATTTCGACTACGGCGGCCTATCTCAACAGGGATTAGTCAACTGCGCAGGACATATTATAGTGCACAAGTGTGTGCGCAATACCTGCGTAGTGCACCTGTGTGCACTCTCTGTTCCTTCACTCTCATTATTCGGTGAGACGGCAGTCCGACATGACCGTAGAGAGATCAGGCGCAGGACCAACGGCTTAACGTGCTTTCCGAGGGGTGTTAACAACACCAACTTTCTGACTCCGGAGCTGTGTCTAAGTAATTTCAAGACAGAAAAACCCAAACACTCTCGGCCCGACCGAAAGTACTTAAAGTATTTTGTTTTGGCTTAGGAACCATCATGGCCGCCGCACGACAGAATGCCGTACGTTACTCTGGCCGATATAGTTTTTTTGGGGTTCCGTACCCAAAGTGTAAAAACGGGATATAACGGTATATATATTTAAGGAGGGCTCCAATACAAACGTGATTTTTTTAGAGTTTTAAAACTAAAAAAGATCATAATATAGTATCTAATGTTGTATAGTACGGAACCCTTCGTGCGCGAGTCTGACTCGCACTTGGCCGGTTTTTTTTATTTGAAATGGTTTTGCTTTTGACTCTAAACTAAGTTAATTTATGTATTTTTTTCTATGAGTACATAATTTTTTAACGCTCACCATATTCATTGATCTTCTTTCTAGCAAAAGATGTTATCTGTATTCTGTACTAAAAAGTCCCATAAAAGAACTTAAACTTACAAGAGAAACGATATTATTTGCGACTTTTTTCATGTGAATTCTTTTTAAATATTAGCTCTTTCGACCAAGACGCATTGAGTTGGTAAATAACTTTTGTAAAATATTGTTAAAAGGAACGGTCACGCTTATCATTGGCTGATAATGAAAGTACCTATGTAGGTAGGTACTCTGCAAGCACTTAGGAATGTTGAATTTATCGAGTGTTGTTCTTGATATGTGTTATTTATTTATTTAAATTATTAATTTAATAATTATACGCTTATTACACCATCCTATTTGTAGCTTTTTAACTAGAATCCTACTTAGCATCCTAACTAGGAAGGTAGCATCTTTCTTACTTAGGATCTTAACTAGGAAGGTAGGTAGTAGTGATGGGACTTTAATCGAAAATGACTATTCGAACTATGATTCGAATTATTAACCCTTGATTCGAATCATTCGAATCGGTAATATGATTTTACTTTACCTTATCGATCATTGAAGTCAAGGAATGTAAATATGAAAAGTAGATAGAATGGAAAAATGCTATTAAAAAGCTGTCGAATTAACAATAAAAAAAATTACAATCACAGACTCGAATCAAGCGATTATTCTAATTAACATTTAAAAACTCATTCGAATCGAGTTATTACTGTTCGATTCAAATATTTTGATTCGAATCAAATATGTTTTGAGTCATATTTCTAGTAAGAAAAGGCAATCAATCTGCTCCTACTTAGGAAGGTAGGAACCTAAGTAGTGAACTGCGTTTACATCTTCCTATTTCTTAAGTAGGGTGCTACACAAATAAGATGGTGTATATGTGCTTTACTGAAAGTCACGATGTCCTACTCCGTCGAATGTACACATGAAATAAATAAAAAAACAGGGGAATTCATGTGGCGTGGATCGGAACGCAAGGTGTAAGGACGGTTTCGCACTACATCCTATTGCTAATATTATACCAGGTTAATGCGTTCTAAAATTAATTCCAGGTGCAGTAAAAAAAGCATTCAATCTAAATACGTTCTGTCATAAATTCAAAAAGTATGTAGGTAGCTCTATAAGGAATGGGCATTTTTTTCTATTCTGTTTTGCGTCGTAATCAAGAAAAGCTGCATATACGTATAAGTATGTAAGGATATATTATGTCGATATTATTTAAGTAAGTAGTATGTATGTTTATTCATCATATTATTGACGACCGTCTTGGTGTAGTGGTTCGCGCCCCGGACTTCTAAACCAGGCGGTTGTGGGTTCGAATCCCGCAAGGGGCAAATGTTTGTGTGATGAGCACGAGCATTTGTACCTAAGTCATGGATGTTTTAAAAAAAGTATAAGTATGTCTATCCATTATTCTAGGCACCATAGCACAAGCTCGCGCTTAGTTTGGGGCTAGGTAATTGGTGTGTTTGTTGAAACAATTTATTTATTTATTTATTATTTTGTCTCACCTACACGTTCAGCATACTCTCACTAATGCTCTCACTTAATACTTTCGTTGATAACTTCTCTCTTTCTTCTTTTGCACCGCCTGTTTCTTCTGATCTTCTCTGTGTTTGACCTATGGTTGACTGGTACAGAATGCTATCGAAATTAAGTCCGCCATTTGTACTTTTTTTTTCATTTGTGCAGAAAAGTATAAATAAGTAGGTTTTAAAACGATTTTAATTCAACGGATTTTTGGGTTGTAGTTTGAACGAGTTGAAGTTTATTTCGCGTTGTAATGAGAATCAAGGCTCCTGTTCACAAATCATTTATAAATATTGCTCGTAAACTTAAGTGATACATAATAATTAATAATGTTTTATTAGGTACCTCATTATTAATTGAAATATGAAGCAAACACACTTCAATTGCATTGCAAGGTAAAACGATCGGTAATGATAACATCATTCGGTGATGAATAAGGTAGTAAATTATTGGAAATAGGATTCAAGTTCATCATTTTATGAAAAAAAGTTAAGAAATATTAAAAATAAATAAATAAAAAATTAACAAATATAAACCTCGGTGGTTTGTAGTCGCTGTCATTTAAGGTATCTTGTATTATGTCTTTTTTATTCGGTAAATAAATAAAAAAAAAAAAACTGATTATGTAACTGGCTGCCACAACAACAAACTGATGAGGTGGCTACACTGACCTCCATACTACAAGTACGCTGGAATAAACATTCTCTAAGAAATGACAGATATTTTTTGTGCCGAATCAAAGCGCCCCCACCGAGTGTCTAGGAAACTAAAATAGCGTAACTTGCATGTTTATGTCAACTCTCATTAGTTCCGTTGACGGTCACCACACGCTCACCGCAGCCGTTAGCGCCAATCAAAGCGAAAATCAAATGGCTTCATTTTTAGGTGGACAGTATGCAGTGGACTGCAGTACGCTGGAGCGTACTTGTATTATAGAGGTCAGTGGGTGGCTATTATACACCTTCAACAAAAATAATGATAGAAATAACACACTATTATATTTTTGTAACTTAAGCAATTATTTTGCAAGTTTTTTACGAAATTAAATCAAATTTCACTTACAAAAATTAATCGACTGTGTCATCCAGTGGGACTCGAACCCACGTCCCTTCGTTATCCGGGCGAGTGCTCTTACCAACTAAGCTACGGAGGACGTTAGTCAGTCGACGAATTCTTGCAAGTGCTTGCTACGCCAGTGAGTCGGCGTTCGATTTCATCAATACTTGGGGAATGTACCCGCATGTATCACACACTATTGTACTCGTCAACGTGGCTGATAGTACAGTGGACTTCGCATCAACCTTCCGAAATCTGACAAAATATATCAACTGATATTGAACTCTATCATCATCACTTATCCACGCCGTGTCCGGCGACAGCGACTCCTTGCTGGCAATTATTAGGATGGAATGCTCTGAGGTGGCTAGCAAATCCGAACTTCGTCTTGAAGATTCGGTTACATGGAACACAGAAGAGTTGGCCAGCTGCGTTAAAAGTGTATGCCTATGCATACACTTTTAACGCAGCTGGCTAGAAGGCTTTAGTAGTGTTTTCTGTATTTGGCGTTTTGCGTCAAGGTGTTCTAAACGAACTTCTTCAAATTTGTCTACGTTCTTGTGAACGGTCCGACGTGCGCGCTCTTCCCAGCCATTAGTTGGTATGCCGCATGCTATCAGGTTTCGTCCTTATAGCGGAGGTATAGACCACCCT
Source organism: Pyrausta nigrata (assembly GCA_949316185.1). Lineage (NCBI taxonomy): Eukaryota > Metazoa > Arthropoda > Insecta > Lepidoptera > Crambidae > Pyrausta > Pyrausta nigrata. The sequence goes on along the minus strand of OX438963.1, from coordinate 9,436,455 downwards.
GCCTACGCTTTCCGCATGAGAGCTCCGAGTAGAACACTGCTTTTGGCAATCTACTATCTTCCATGCGTACGACGTGACCTGACCATCTCAGCTGTTGCTTCATAACTAGCGCCTCCATGCCTGGCACTCCAGCTCTACGCAGAACTTCTGTGTTTGATACACGGTCAGGCCTGTGTATCTCCCCGCGTAGGTAGCAAAAACGTACCTACGCGCGGCGACCCCTTGGAAAGGGACTAAACAAGTTAGGTGTCGCTAGCCGGCAGCGACACGCTCCCGCGTTTTATTCACCGGCGGTGCGCGACACTAGGTTGCTGGTTGGACGAGCGTGAATAAAGTCCTAAAAATATGCGCTAGATGGCGTAAGTAGTTTCTTGTGGCAGTCAACCCTATCGCGTTGCGTGATAGTACGTCACTGAATAGGTTTAGTTTATTATGAATCATATTCCAGAGTTATAAGAATGAAATTATCTTGCAATGTATTTCTGTAGGTGTCTACACGAAAATGTTCTTGAGTCAGAGGCGAACTGAATTACACCATATCGTTAGCAACATTGAGTAGATATTTCTTTGAATTTCATTGCAAAGTCATACTTCTGTACGGAGTACTAGTACTTATTCTGTGACACGGTCTATGTGATCAACATAAGGCTGAAATATGGTTGCAAAAATTTGACAGATCAGGGTTGATGTGGGGCCACTGTATCTACGTATCGTTTTTTAGTGTGAACAAAAACTATTGGTATCAGAATAAGTATAGACAGGGCTTAGGATTTATTTTGTAGCAATAGATTGCGGTAAATGAGAAAATTACACATCACTATCGTATTTACTAATAGGGTTCCTTAAAAGGAAAAGGAAAGCTCTTACAGGATCACCTTCTGGCCCACTTGTCTGTGTGTAGTTACTGTAGAGTTAAAAAGTTGATATGAATATCAAATACTCACAGGTATGCATTGTAAAGAAAAAGAAAGAAAAGTATTGTAAAGAAAATCCATACATTAGGGGTAGAACAAAGTATTCTTCAGATACTCAATACAATTTATTGTGAGCGTCAGTATCAAATTGTATTGAGTATCTGAACATACTCAATACAATTTGATACTGACGCTTACAATAACGACTAAATTAATCTATTGACCAGCATAAACCTAGGGATCCTTATTTTATACTACTACCTTTCACGATGATGATTCTCAGTCGAATGCCCATTAAGCATGTAAGATTTCATGAATAGCAGGTGAAAAATCATATGAAATGAATTTCATTGTTCACACCTGCTATTTTTTTTCATATAGACTGCTACAAATCGCACTCTGCGAAATCATAGATCATGCTCATTTCATTTCATTCATTGATGACTGCATGTAGCAGAGCGAGTCTAGCGAGCGAAATGCTTAAGCGCGAGCGAGCGAGTAGGAATGATTTGCCCTAAGACCCTGGGTGCGTGTTAGAAAAAGACAAACACACTAGTTATGCGATCATAGGTGACGATCGATACTGGGCGGGCATTTTAAGAACTTTAACTTATGAACATAAAGTTGAGATTCGTTTGTCATGATTTTTCATGACAACCGAATCTTTCTTTCGCTTTCGTTCATACGAGTAGCAGGTTGAATCGCTTGTTTGTTACGCAGCGCACGAACTAAATATGACATTTTATAAATTAGCAACCATTCACAATAATTCATATTTCATTATAAGTAGCAAATAGCATAAAGTGTTACATTATGACACTGCGAAAAAAAATCTTTGCCAATGAAATTTCACATGTGATTTCATATGAAAAAAAATCATCAATTCATGAAATGAAAATGGATTAAAAGTAGCAATCATTTCCATGCCTAATGCCCATCCATCGCACTTCCAGCCCGCTCCACAAGTTAAAAATGCGGTAGGGTGGGGTAGTTTTGAGTTGCCATTACAAAAATAACAATATCTAATGACCGTATCGATATTGTTATTTTTTTGTTATTTAAATCATTAAAACACAATTTTACGGATTACTTCGCGATTTATTTACATTTTATTTTAAACCTGACGTTTCGAACACTTTACAGCAATCGTGGTCACAGGGAGACTAAGGTATTATTTGTCATTACATAGTTTTGAAAAAATTTAACTACCGTCACTCAATAATATTAATTTACGTTCCTATTTACGCAGAAGGAGCTAACCGTGTCTTGAGATCTTGCAGTGCTAAGTGTTGCTTTGGTTTTTGCTATAATAGGATCCCATGCCGGTGGAACTTTCCAACCATCTTCTCTATTGAAATTTGGATGTTTTCTAATTTTAATGGCTTCACGTAGCATTCGAGGAATAAAACGCCGTTCTTTTGCAAGTATTTTAAGTTGGTCAAAACGAATGAAGTGGTTGGATTTGTCTAAGGCATGTTCACACACTGCAGATTTCGTGTTCCGTCTATGTTTTACGTCAGCTATGTGTTCTTTTATCCGCACGCCTATACTTCGCTTTGTTTGCCCGATGTAGGAGAGGCCACAGTCACACTCCAGCTTGTACACCCCTGCATCTTGAAGAGGTATGTTGCACTTGACAGTTGGTAGGAATTGGTAAATCTTCTTTTGCGGCTTGAAGTAAGTTTTGATTGAAGCACGCTTCAAGATATTCCCAATCTTGTCAGTGACTCCCTTCATGTATGGTAGTACTGCAGGTTGGCGTTCAACTGTCGTAGGCTTGGCACGGGGTCTGCAACGACGTGGTACTGGAAGCTGGTTGTCCCGAAGTACCTTCCTTACATGCTGAAGCTCAGCAGCCAGGTGTCGGTCGTCACAGATGCCCCTCGCTCTCTGAAACAAAGTTTTGCCCACGGTAGCTAACTGTGAAGGATGATGGTGAGACGCACCATTGAGATATTTATCGGTATGGGTGGCTTTTCTAAAGACTGTGTGGCTAAGGGTATGATCCGAATTCCTAGTTAGTAAAATATCTAAGAAAGCTAGTTTACTGTCTGGCTCAATTTCCATAGTAAATTTAATTTTTGGATATATTGAATTAAGATGATTAAGAAAAACAGATTATTTGCAGCGTAGAAGATTGCCTAGTAAAGAATAACATGAAGAAAGAGGACGCGGAAGCATTACGACAAGACATATCGTCTGTCCTACGACATTGCAAAGTCCCGAAGTAGAATCTTTCTCGTGAACAATATCTAGCCTTAAAAAACCTAAAATCTTGACCAGATTTAACAATCGTGCGCGCAGATAAAGGTAACGCTACGGTCGTAATGTATACATCGGACTACAAACTTAAAATGTCGCAGTTGCTGTCGGACGAATCTACCCACAAACGCGTGAAAGTAGATCAAACAAACAAAATCCTGATGAAAACCAGCGACTTAGTACGACAACACAGTGACAGTTTAAGTCTAGATGTTCAATAGTTAGTACCTACGTGTGCAAAACCACCGAAATTGTGTGGGTTGCCAAAAATTCATAAGACTAATATCCCGCTACGTCCCATTGTGAGTCAAATTGATACCCCAACCTACAGATTGGCTCAGCATTTAGCTAAAACATTATCAAAGCTACAGGGAGGAACAACGGCGTATGTGAAGGATTCCTACCATTTCATCAGCGAAATTGAGAACTTACAATTAGCAGATGATGAAATGGTTAGTTTTGATGTACAGTCCCTATTCACAAGCTTACCAGTACAGGACTGCATTGAAATTACTAAAAGGAAGCTGGTTCAACTCGACATGCCAATAGAATATGCGGAACTATTGGAACATTGCCTTACATCTTTACTGTGGGATAATGAGTACTATCTGCAAACCGATGGTGTAGCAATGGGCTTTCCGGTATCCCCAGTTGTTGCTGCTCTGAGCACATCACCTATATCACCAAGGTGTTATGAGCGGTACGTAGATGACACTTTTACAATTTTACCCACCAATAGTGTTTCTGCTTTTCTTAATCATCTTAATTCAATACATCCAAAAATTGAATTTACTATGGAAATTGAGGCAGACAGTAAACTAGCTTTCTTAGATATTTTACTAACTAGGAATTCGGATCATACCCTTAGCCACACAGTCTTTAGAAAAGCCACCCATACCGATAAATATCTCAATGGTGCGTCTCAATATCATCCTTCACAGTTAGCTGCCGTGGGCAAAACTTTGTTTCAGAGAGCGAGGGGCATCTGTGACGACCGACACCTGGCTGCTGCAAGATCTCAAGACACGGTTAGCTCCTTCTGCGTAAATAGGAACGTAAATTAATATTATTGAGTGACGGTAGTTAAAATTTTTCAAAACTATGTAATGACAAATAATACCTTAGTCTCCCTGTGACCACGATCGCTGTAAAGTGTTCGAAACGTCAGGTTTAAAATAAAATGTAAATAAATCGCGAAGTAATCCGTAAAATTGTGTTTTAATGAGTTCAACAATTCGCGTAAACGTAAGAAACAAATATTATTTAAATCAATAATTATTATTGACAATTTACATTATAAAGAATTGCTTCAGAATTAATGACAAATACTTACTGATACTGGGTTAAGTTAAACTTAAATACAAAAGTATTCATTAAAGTAACACACAAATAATGCTAATATTAATTAATTTTAATGTCTCAAATGAGAAATCACAACACTATGAAGCTGTGGTTTTTTTTGAAGTTTTTACGGCCTTGTTCAAATCTAATTTAAAAGACAAATGTAGGCGATAAGCCTCGATTGGATTTAAAAGACAAAGTATTATCTCGTTTCCCAGACACTTTTCCGCCAGAATGGAAAGCATGTGTGAAGTAGGCAAGTCATTCACGTTTGTTGTATACTGAGAAACTATGGAATAAGATGTTCCGTTGTGAAAAAATAGTTAATGTTTGTGTACAAGATCGTTTAGGCTTTGTCTAGTGAGAATTTGTCTCAGCTATTAAGCACCAATTTTCTTTCAGACATACGTGTCCTAGACTGAATATCCCAGATCGCCTTTGCTGGACCAAACGTTGTTTGTAATAAAAAAAATGTAAATGTCAAAAAATCTCGAATAGAACACGGAGCAAAGTTCACCGACCTCGAAGCAAATGTTGGTCAAACCCACTCCAATATTTGTTTATGTTTGCCAAACACGAAAGTCGGCCATCTTGCTTTTTGCACCTAGAGCTCATAATTTGAATCTGTTTTACGTGCTACTTTTAGATTCACTAAACATGTAAAATGATTTTATTGTTTACTTCCCTAAGTAAGCACGTTTGTCACAATTATTTGCGTTCATAATTAGGCACATCTTTTCAGATCAACCGCTCCCATAAATTAGGCGCCATTTTTGTTTTAATGCAGGCAAAATGTTAATAGGACCCAACGCCATTTTTAATATCTCTACTATCAAAAATCTATATTGTCTTGTTGGTCTAGTAATGTAATTAGCACGTTGAAATAACTCTGGGACGATACGCTTTGGTCGGCCGTGGCCATTCGCAAAAATCTCCATACGGTCATTAAATTGACGTCTCACCAAACATAGACATTGAAGGAACAGTTGCACCTGTTAAATGCGCTCATACTTGTGCACTATAATATCTCCCGCGCAGTTGGCTAATCTCGGTTGAAACTGGCTGTCGAAATTCGGCTAGAAGGACATTATTATCTAAAATCTTTATCGTCAATTTTTGTATTCTAATGCAAATCGATTTGTACTTTGAATATTTAAGTTATAGGAAACGTACATCAAAAAACCGGCCAACTGCGAGTCGGACTCGCGCGCGAAGGGTTCCGTACCATTAACTTAAAACATTAGACAGTATGCGCAAAAAAAGTATATATTTTTATTTTATTTATAATTCAAAAAGTATTCATCACAGGATACCCGAAACAATTTTAAATAAGAGTTTCCGCGTCTGTTTCTTTGGTAAAGCTGATAAAAAAGTGTTGTATGGAAACCCTACCTTATTTTTATAGTCCTTTTCAACGATACCCCACACAAGGTGGGTGCACTTAAAAAAAAAAATTTTACCCCCCCCCCTTTACATACATGTATAGGGAGGTACCCTTAAAAAGGGGTAATTTAATTTTTTTGTATTTAAAAAAATGAGATCTATATGTGAAGTATCCTCGAACCAAGTTACATGCAAATCAGTCCATAAACGTAGAAGATATTCTGCTTTGACAGACTAGGACGGACGGAACGGACGGACTGTACGATCTTATAAGGGTTCTATGTCGGACTACGGAACCCTATAAAGTACATACTCTCATGTTTATAATACCATAGCGTTCACGGTGCTATGATCATGTGGTCATTGCCTTCTAATTTCATCTAATGAATATCAAATAGGTATACCAACCTTGTATGCTTGTATGCAAAATACGTCTTGCAAGCTTGATCAAACACTTAATTTGCTTTTATAATGATGTGCAAAATTGTTAAAGAAGATGTTGACCGCGGCTTTGCCTACTCGAAGTCATAATGGCATACTGAAGACGCGCCCCCGCTTCACACAAGTGCAGATTAATTAAAACTAGCTGTTGCCCGCGACTTCGCCCGCGTAAACTACTATTTCTGTATCCTACAGGAACTGTGTTTTTTTCCGGGATAAAAAGTAGCCTATATGTTTTTCCAGACTATAATCTATCTCTGTGCCAAATTTCATCCATATCCGTTCAGTAGTTTTTGCGTGAAGAAGTAACAAACATACACACTCACAAACTTTTGCAATTATAATATTAGTAGGAAGTAGGATAATAATGTCCTCCTACCCGAATTTTGACTACCTACAGCGGCCAACCTCAATAGAGATAGCCAACTGCGCGGGAGATTTTATAGTGCACAAGTGTGTGCGAAATACACAGGTGCAATCTCTCTTCCTTCACTCTTATAGTTTGGTGAGACGGCGATCCGACATGAATGGATAGAGATCAGGTTCAGAACCAACGGCAGGCCTGTGTATCTTCCCGCGTAGGTAGCAAAAACGTACCTACGCGCGGCGACCCCTTGGTGTCGCTAGCCGGCAGCGACACGCTCCCGCGTTTTATTCACGGGCGCACTGTGGGTCGAAACGCCATTTTGAGGGACTTAGCATATGACTTTCTATTTTCACTTTTTTCTTTTTACCAATGGATAGCCTATTATAGCCTTAATCGAAAATGTCATAAGGCATTTTGTGCTAAACCTTATAGTTTAGCTGTAAAAAAATAAATAGTTTTTTTTTGTATGGGACGGATTACTTAAGTCTATATTGTTGTTGACCCAAGGGTGATCACGCGTTGAAACCTTTTTATTCTTGTTATTTACCTATAGTACTATAAATAAACACTAAAAGCTTGTCTATAAGTCTGCAATTCTCTGAGTTATTGCGATCGGAAAATAAATATATTTTATACTTTATAAAGCTTGATTTTTGAATAACATTTATCAAATTAAACGTTAAATAGTAGGTGCAGGTTAAATATTACACCATTTGTGATTCGGTAATAAACAAAACCATTAACCCACACAATCTTTAAGTACTCAAAAACATACAAAGGATTAAGAAATTAGTTAAATTACTTTGAAAACAAATACTTACTATTATGTTTACGCTAATTGGTAATGTTTTCTGCTAAAATAGCTAATGATTACGTGATTAACTAACTATGTTTCACATTATTATCTATTTATGAAATAAATTAAGTGATACCACTAATCACTTTCAAGTACTTATTATTTTAGGTTTCTAATTACTAATTAGGGTTGTTATTTTATTATGAAAATTCAATAGTTGCTGGTGTTACAAAAGGTATATAATATCCGTAATGAGAAAATCATAACTAGTATTCGTTGAACCTTCGTTTAACTGCTATTTAAATCTCTTGTGACTGTGAATTATTTTCTTTTCGCTAAGATGGAAAATATAGTAAATAATTTAGATTTGTTTGTGATTTTGAGAGAAAACTTGGGATCACTGTCGGACAGTAAAAAACTTTTTGATTTTCTTCAAGAGAAAATGAATGTGCCGGAGAAGACCAGTGCTGTACTTAAAAAGTTCTGTGAGCGATTTTGTTCTATTGTGAGTGCTAGATGGAGAAGGAGTAGTCGCGTTTTACCTCAGTTTATACGGAACAATGGAGATTGGCTAGAAAGTCCAATAACTTGGCCTGAAGAAGTTATCTTAAGCAAAGATCATGAAGACACGTGTGATGATACTGATAATATAGAAAATCTGCCACCATCTACATCACAACCCTCTACGTCAGAACCATCTACATCACAACCTTCTACGTCAGAATCTCCTACATCAGGACCTTCAACAGCTATGTTTACACCAAGAAAACCTTTTGAAGATTTGGGCTCCAAGCAAAAGCGAAGACGTGTGGAGGAAATAAATAAATCGCTGTCATTGTCCCCTGAAGAAGTGAATGCGGTTGCTATGAGGAGCTTAAAAAGTTCTGGAAACGAAGATGTGGCAAAAATTATGCAACATTTATTGGATAACCCAGAAGACCTTGAAAAAGTAAAAGATTGTATAGGTAAAAGTGAAGACAAAAGAAAAACATATACACCCGAAAAAGCATTGGCTTTAATAATTTCCCTTAAACTTTCGAAGTGGCAATACATAAACCTAAGAGAGGCAGCTAGCGAAAATGGTACAGACTTGTACCCTTCGTACTATAAAGTTAGACAGGAAAAACAGAATTGTTATCCAAAAACAGAAGACATCTTGGTTACTGAAGACGGAGCATCAATTAAGTTGCAAGCTTTGCTGGATTTAACTGTATACAGACTTTTGGATTCGATTACTTTGGACCTGAAACTTGCCACTGATTTACAACTTGTGAGCAAATGGGGTTTTGATGGTGCTTCAGGTCAAAGTAATTACAAACAAAAGTCTGATACAGAGTTTCATGAGAGCAGTATATTTATGGCCAGTCTAGTACCGATTAGGCTGCAGAAACCTGATGGAACAGTGCTTTGGGAAAATGACCGACCTTCTTCAACCTTTTATTGCCGTCCAATTATGTTTAAATTTACAAAAGAATCTCAAGCAACTGTAACAGCCATAAAAGCCAGCATATCCGGAGAAATAGAAGCACTTTTACCGTCAAGAATTGAACAGATTGCAGTAAAACACCAATTACATTTGACAATGATTGACGGCAAGATAGCCTCCTATTTATCAGGGACTTCGTCAGCTGTCTGCGATATTTGTAAAGCGAAGCCATCGGAAATGAATGATCTGGAATCCCATCCCCAAAGACAGCATAATGAAGATATGTATCAGTATGGGCTATCATCTCTTCATGCTTGGATAAGGTGCATGGAGTGCTTACTACATATAGGTAAGAAAAAAAATTATAATTTTCACCACGCTAAATTACATATTATTTGAAGTAATAATTAGTAGTAGTATTAGTATTTTTAATCATTATTTTTCATTATATTTTTGCTTGTTTTGTAGCCTACCGGTTGGAGTTCAAAACATGGAGTTGCAGAGGTGATGACAAAGAAAAAATGAAGCTACGCAAAAGCGCTATTCAAGAAGCATTCAAAAAGGACAGTGGTTTGCTAATTGATGTGGTCAAGCAAGGAGTTGGCACCACTAACGATGGCAATACTGCAAGGAAATTTTTCAGGGAAGCAGACACAACAGCCCGTATCACTGGAATTGATCAGAATTTAATTGAAAGGTTACACGTGATTCTCCAAACTGTTGCGTGTGGAGAACGCGTTGATATTTCTAAATTCTCTCAATTTTGCAATGATACTGCGGAATTATATGTAAAACTGTATCCCTGGTATTATATGCCTTCCAGTTTGCACAAACTTTTAGTGCATGGTTCTGCCATTATTCAGCATTTTGGTTCCATTCCAATTGGTAAACTGTCGGAAGAAGCAGCAGAAGCTCGCAATAAAGACTTCCGTAATTATAGAGAACACCATTCTAGGAAAGTAAGTAGGATAGCGACGAATGAAGATATTTTACACAATTTTCTTTTGTCTTCTGATCCTAAGATTACCAGTCTTAGACCTCGGATGGTAAAACGAAACCTATTGGTTCTCTCTTCGAGAGCCAAAGAGCTTCTTCTGGATTTTCCGACAGAACCAGCAATAGATTTTATTGATGTAGATAATTTACAAGATAGTAATAGTGATAGTGAGTAAGTTTCATAGTATTAAAATTCCTTGTGATTTAAGATAATTGTAAATACTTGTATTATTGATATTGGAATGGTAGCTTTGTACATATTATTTTATTAAATTCTTTGTTATTTAAGTGTAATTTATGATTTTGTGTTGTTACATTTATGATATATTTGTGTAAATGTTTTAAAATATTAAGGCAAAACGAGAAGTCAGTGGTTCGTTGATGTTTGTATGTTTTGTTGGCTTAATTTTAAGTAATTTTCTAATAATTTTTATGTTCTTAATTATGCACCTACTTAAATGTTTATATTTTGTGTCAATGAACAATATTTTAAAAATAAATGCTCAGGTGCTTAACGTTTAATTTTATTGTATTTATCTAATCCAATTATCTCTGAAACATGCAGAGCGATTCCAGCATAAACGTCTATAGAATAGCCACAAACCAAAACTTTTTTCTTTTTAAAGCAGCATCTATAACGTCTCATTAACATTCAAGTACTCAAAGATTGTATGGGTTCATGCTTTTGTTCGTTTCCTAATCACAAATGGTAAAATACGTAACCATCAGTTACTATTTTACGTTTAATTTGATAAATGTTATTCAAAAATCAAGCTTTGTAAGGTATAAAATTTATTTATTTTCCGATCGCAATAACTCAGAGAATTGCAGACTTATAGACACGGTGTTAGTGCTTGTTTATAGTCCTATAGGTAAATAATAAGAATAAAAAGGTTTTAACGCGTGATCACCCTTAGGTCAACAACAATATAGACTTAAGTAATCCGTCCCATACAAAAAAAAACTATTTATTTTTTTACAGCTAAACTATAAGGTTTAGCACAAAATGCCTTATGACATTTTCGATTAAGGCTATAATAGGCTATCCATTGGTAAAAAGAAAAAAGTGAAAATAGAAAGTCATATGCTAAGTCCCTCAAAATGGCGTTTCGACCCACAGTGGGGCGGTGCGCGACACTAGGTTGCTGGTTGGACGAGCGTGAATAAAGTCCTAGAAAGATGCGCTAGATGGCGTAAGTAGCTTCTTGTGGCAGTCAACCCTATCGCGTTGCGTGATAGTACGTCACTGAATAGGTTTAGTGTATTAGGAATCATATTCCAGAGTTATAAGAATGAAATCATCTTGCAATGTATTTCTGTAGGTGTCTACACGAAAATGTGCTCGAGTCTGAGGCGAACTGAATTACACCATATCGTTGACAACATTGAGTAGATATTTCTTTGAATTTCATTGCAAACTTACTTACTTCTGTACGGAGTACTAGTACTTATTCTGTGCCAACGGCATAACGTGCTTTCCGTGGCACGACTGTTAACACCACCAACTTTCGACTCCGGAGCTGTGCTTGAGTTATTTCAAGACAAACATTTCTGATAAAACCCAGAAACAAATTTTTGACCCGATCCGGGATTGGGTACCGGGACCTCGTGGCTAGTTACCAGCGTGCTGACCACTAGACCAACAAGGCAGACAATTTAGTTTAGAATCTATAATAACTTGTACTAGAACATAAAGTGGTAAAGTTTGAGAGTAATCATCGCGGGAACTACTACACCGACATCTAAAATTATTTTGCCTGAAGAAAGCTAAATTATCAGTGACTTAAACTTTATTTTACTTTTTAAATTACACCCATGCGAACTCATAGCGTCTCGATAGTTACCAATAAAACGCAAACGCATCGTACAGTATCGATATAGATGCGAATTGTAACAGTAAAGTTCAGGCCACGCACGGTCAGTTTTTTCTGCAAGCAGTGAACTATGCGTGTAATGACGCGCACGCGCATATACTAGTAATAAGTGCAGAGGAGACGGTGCATTGAAGTGCGTTTCGTTACTACCTACTCCAAAGAAGGTTGGCAGTCCCCACCGAGCACGTAAGCTATAGAAACGAAATGTCATTAATTTTGTAATACCTTTAAAATCCGATGGCACTGAAGGCCTCCGTTTGTTCTCGAACGTTTTATGAATTGAAAATCCCTAAGTTTTTTAATTATAGTCAACAAAAATAAACTAATTAAAATATTGTTTATTACGATCAAAACCAAAATATCACGTATTTCATAATATCGATCAAAAAATATACGCATATACTCGACTTTCCATATCAGTCCAGTCACAGAATAAGTACTCTTACTTCGTACAGAAGTATGACTTTGCAATGAAATTCAAAGAAATATCTACTCAATGTTGTTACCGATATGGTGTAATTCATTTCGCCTCTGACTCAAGCACATTTTCGTGTAGACACCTACAAAATGTACATTGCAAGATAATTTAATTCTTATAACTCTGGAATATGATTCATAATACACTAAACCTTTTCAGTGACGTACTATCACGCAACGCGATAGGGTTGACTGCCACAAGAAGCTACTTACGCCATCTAGCGCATCTTTATAGGACTTTATTCACGCTCGTCCAACCAGCAACTTAGTGTCGCGCACCGCCGGTGAATAAAACGCGGGAGCGTGTCGCTGCCGGCTAGCGACATCTAACTTGTTTAGTCCCTTACCAAGGGGTCGCCGCGCGTAGGTACGTTTTTGCTACCTACGCGGGAAGATACACAGGTCTGGTCCAGTTGCCATACCAGTCTCTGATAATCACTCTCGTTACAAATCTTGGTGGAAACCCATCCTAATTATTTTGCCGTGGGCCGATCTGAGTTATTCGTCAACTCGCCTACAATAAACTCCCTCATGGCAGCGTCTCAGCTGATAAATACGGTTTGGAATTTCATTGCGTAGGTAAAAAACAAACACAAAGATGACCTTTCTGCATTGTCATTCTATGCCGCAGGTCATCCGCGCAGCGTTGCGTAATAATTAATGCACGATACAGTTGTACGCGTGCTAGTTCCTGCTAATTACTCGCGCTTGGCCAGACCGGCTTGGCTGTCTGGCCGTATTAGTTTGAATTATTTATTTGGTGTTGATGAATCAATTTATAAAGAACTAGCAGTTGTCTGCGACTTCGCCGGCGCCAAAAGTCGGATTTTCCATACAAACTTTCACCCCCTATTGTTTTTTTTTAAAAAAAGCTGATGTCCTTTACAAGGTCACAAACTATCTCTGTAACAAATTTCATTTGAATCGGTCCAGTAGTTTCGGAGCCAATTCAATACAAACAAACAATCAAATCTTTCCTCTTTGTAATATTAGTGTTAAACTAGCGACGTGTTATGGTTTTGCATAGGTGCAATTAAAAAATAAAATGTAGACTATAATGAATGAATGAATGCATTTATTTGCTTAAAACACGGTACAGATCGATAAAAACAAATAATATGGGTTTAGCGTGTTTTACCGATGTATCGGTAGGCAAATATTTGACGTCGTCGTCTAAAATTAAAAAATTCATTTTAAATGTCAAAAAGAAAAATACAATAAATAATAATACAATAATACATGAATAATTGGATATCAGATTACAATTTTAGAGTGCATTATTAAACATTCAGGAATAATGTTAATTAATATCTACTGGTAACTCCTAAGATGGGAAAAATAAAATACAATTATTTTGCTTTAAATTTCCGCTAAGAGACGCTAGCGCAGGCACCAAAACCACACCAACCGCAACCGCGTTGAGTACCAGTTCAGGCAAATGCAGAATGCACCGCCCTCCCTCCCTCAATACGCATGCACTACAGCTAATGCAGTTGTTAGTTACCAACACCAACGTGCAAAAAACCTCGACGCGTTTCGCCAACTCCCAAGATTGCTTCCTAAAAACACACTCAAAACGGTGTTTCAGTAAGCACTTTTTCATTTTAAAATAATAAAAAAACCTACATTTTTCAGAGAGTTTTAATATTTTTCTTGGATTGTAAAAATACATGTTCCGATTAAAACTTATACCCTGTTATTCCAAAAACTTAGTGCCGGGTTTAAGCCAGGACTAAGCTATTAGCTAGCCAATTAGAAAAGCACTTCTCTATTCGGTTATGTCACGAATGTGTCATTCCTCTGTTTTCGGCTAATATTTAGACCTATTTTAAACCTAGTCTATTTTTTTGGAATAACACCGATATAGACTTGTTTTCTTTCGGATTTTGTGAAATCTCGGGATTCCAAAACTCACGAAAAATGCGTGTTTATATTTTTAAATGGCAAAATGCACTCTTACACACACCCTTACCATGTTATATAATAAATACTAGTGGTTCCCCGCGACTTCGCCCGCAAGAGTTGGATTTTCCATATAAAATTTCATCCCCCATTTCACCCCTTAATGTTTTTACATCACGACAAAATGTAGCCTTTCCAGGGTCTCGAACTGTCTCCATACCAAATTGTATCACAATCGGTTCAGTGGTTTAAGCGTCAAGAGCTAACAGATAGACAGACACACTTTCGCATTTATAATATTAGTATGGATATAAGTTAACTCTTAACTGAATAAACTCTTTATAATAAATAATTCAGTATGGAAGAAAAGTAATGTTGCTATGATTATTATTGAATTTCGCTCACAAAAATTAATCGACTGTGTCATCCGGTGGGACTCGAACCCACGTCCCTTCGCTATCCGGGCGAGTGCTCTTACCAACTAAGCTACGGAGGACGTTAGTCAGCCGACGAATTTTTGTTTTATTTTTATAATTATAAAAATAATTATAAGTTAAGCTGATTTCATCTTAACTGAATGGTTAAATATTTGTAAAAATATTTCCATCGGATACATGCGGGTACATTCCCCAAGTATTGATGAAATCGAACGCCGGCTCACTGGCGTAGCAAGCACTTACAAAAATTCGTCGGCTGACTAACGTCCTCCGTAGCTTAGTTGGTAAGAGCACTCGCCCGGATAGCGAAGGGACGTGGGTTCGAGTCCCACCGGATGACACAGTCGATTAATTTTTGTGAGCGAAATTCAATTTGATTTCGTAAAAACTTGCAAAATAATTGCTTAAGTTATAAAAATAATTATAAGTTAAGCTGATTTCATCTTAACTGAATGGTTAAATATTTGTAAAAATATTTCCATCGGATACATGCGGGTACATTCCCCAAGTATTGATGAAATCGAACGCCGGCTCACTGGCGTAGCAAGCACTTACAAAAATTCGTCGGCTGACTAACGTCCTCCGTAGCTTAGTTGGTAAGAGCACTCGCCCGGATAGCGAAGGGACGTGGGTTCGAGTCCCACCGGATGACACAGTCGATTAATTTTTGTGAGCGAAATTCAATTGATTTCGTAAAAACTTGCAAAATGATTGCTTAAGTTATAAAAATAATTATGATTATTATTCTTCTATCGATGATACGAAATAGGACAGTAATAAATATTGTAGTTAGTTAACTTACTGGCGTCTATCAAATGTGATTCTTCAAAAGAGACAGCAGCAAGTTCTCTTGGAAGGCGCAGGTAAAAGTTTGATAAACGCACGCTGAATATGGGAATAGCGAAAGTCAAGACGTGCATGATTTAAATGTATGAGTGATAGCTATCACTGACATTTAGGAACTAGATTTAATTTAGGTGTAGAAAAAAATACTATATGAGCTTTAAACAAACTATTATTGTAAATTTGAGTAGTAGCATTCATTTCATTAGTATGAGTAGGTAAAATTATTATAAAATAATAATATATAAATAAAATATATACAAATAAAATAATAAAATATAAATATAAAATAATATGAAAACATAAAATACAGACATGTTAGACTTACAGCCAATGACGGATTTTACATTTTTACTATATTTTAAATAACAGTCATCAGATAACATAACGTGTATTAATGTCTCTCACTGTGTGTGTGTGTGTGTGTGTTTGTGTGTGTGTGTGTGTGTGTGTGTGTGTGTGTGTGTGTGTGTGTGTGTGTGAGTGTGTGTGTATAATCACCAAACCATATATAATCTATTATTATTATTACTAGGAGCCCGTCGTGTCAGCCTGTCAGAAGTAAAAAAAAACACGCTAAGACGTATTCAAAGAGACCAAGAATATCGCACGGCTGGATGAACTGCACGGTAGCTCAGTTGGTAAGAGCGTTGGCCCGGTTAGCCAAAGTTCGTGGGTTCAAACCCTACCAGTGCGCGAATATTTGTTTTCTTATTTAAACTTATATAAATAAAAAAGATCACTGAGTGTTAAAAAATATTCAAAACTATAAAACAAACCGCTAATTCGACCATAAACTAGCCCAACAAATCCGACAACCAAATATTATAGTGCCAAAGATTAGTGAATAGCAACAGAAGCGCCGGCCCGATGAGGCGGTAGAGCGAGACGACATGCAGCGACAACTGAGCAACGTGAGCTACCACTCGTACCAGGACTACCAGCCGGCGAGGAGATATGGTAATCTTCTTGGCAATTCTAGAAGATATGAGGGCTACACCCTGTTTGACAACCATTCCTTTCCCTACCCTGAGAAAACATGAAACAAACTGATTCACCAGCCGATTTAATGTCTGAATGCCGTTGGCTTATCTCCATTTATTTCTTTATCTTTATCAGGGAAACAAACAACATCTTACATCTAATTTACAGATAATGCTTAGTGCTGAAGCCTAACAAGTTTCCACATGTGGTTTATTCACAATGCTGACGAGATACAAACACTAATAGAGAAGGCACACAATAATCATACCTATAAACTTACTCGTATGTATGGTACTATGCTATTACACTAGGGTATAATACGCCCTACAACATAAAATATAGAGACACTCGGAACACGGCACAGTTTTCGACTGACACTTCAAGTGACAGATCTTATTTTACTCTACAAAGTCTTTAAAAACAGGCTGCCAGTTAAGGGACCATTCCACCTGCCCCCGTCTTCCTTTGGGGAATCAGACGCAGTAGCGTATCATCCCTACGTTGCAGACATTCCACCTGCCCGTACAGCGTTTCGCTGACACTTTTCTGATGCTTACAGCTAGGGACTAGAAACTGTCTGCCCGCTAATATCTTCCCGTAAGATTACGACCTCGGTCTCTAGTTTACTAGGCAGATATTAATGAACCACCTTAGATCGTTATTAGTATGACTATTGACCGTAGTCACACTAATCACACATGATTGGTGGGAGATACCTGCTTAGAAAATAATTAAAAACATGGGAAATTGAATTAAATTTCGCTCACTAAAATTAATCGACTGTGTCATCCGGTGGGACTCGAACCCAGGTCCCTTCGCTATCCGGGCGAATGCTCTTACCAACTGTCACATTGATTAATTTTTGTTAGCGAAATTAAATTAAATTTCGTAAAAAACTTGCAAAATAATTTCTTAAGTTATAAAAATAATTATAAGTTAAGCTAATTTCATCTTAACTGATGGTCAAATATTTCTAAAAATATTTCCATCGAGTACATTCCCCAAGTATTGATAAAATCGAACGCCGGCTCAATGGCATAGCAAGCACTTACAAAAATACGTCGGCTGACTAACGTCCTCCGTAGCTCAGTTGGTAAAAGCATTCGCCCGGACAGCGAAGGGACGTGGGTTTGTGTCCCACCGGATGACACAGTCGATTAATTTTTGTGAGCGAAATTAAATTAAATTTCGGAAAAAACTTGCAAAATAATTGCTTAAGTTATAAAAATAATTATAAACACTAGGTACTTCTTTACAATAAATTGATACATAGGTACACCCAAAACTTACTTCCTACCCTTTCGTTACCTACTCATCCCCTTCTAGAATGCGGGGTTAGGAATTAGAAGCACGTTGGAACAGGCTACTGCCTCTTCTGCTCTGTTAGGCATGGCACAAACTTAAAGAAAGAGTTAGAAGTGTGTCGTCACAGATGACTCTCACTCTCTCACCCGTGGAAGCCGGCGCTGTGCGTCGTGCTGTCCTGCTCTGACACCTGCAAGATCTCATAAAAGCTGTTCTTTCCACCAGGGCCGCAGTATGAGCCGGGCGGCTACGCGACCGCAGTGCAGCAGCGTACCAACATGACGCAGCGTGAAGACGCGCTCAAGTTTGAGCAGGGCCGCATCAAGGCGCTTCAAGAAGAGCGGCTGCACATACAGAAGAAGACCTTCACGAAATGGATCAACTCGTTTCTGCAGAAGGTAAAATTTTATATACAATAGATTAAGAGTTTAGGAGTCAAACGAGGTCTCGCGTTCAATTCCTGGTCGGAGCATCTGGGTTTTTCTGTTTCGAAAGAGTTCTAGAGTCAGAAAGGTACATACAAAAGATCTTCACGAAATAGATTAACTCGTTCTTTCAAAAGGTGAGGTTATTGACTTATTTGGTTTTATATTCACTGCCTCGTTGGTCTATTGGTCGGCACTGGCTTTCACCTACCATGTCCTGAGCTCATATCCCGGGTCGGACAGTGGGTGGTTTCTGTCTTGAAATAACTCGAAACGGCCCCGGTGTCAGGTAGTTGGTGGTGTTGCCTCGTGGCTCGGTACGCAAATGCCGTTGATCCAGGGCCGCAGTATGCAACAGCGCGAATAGGAGTAAAATAGGACCGCAGTGCAGCAGCGTGCCAACATGACGCAGCGGGAAGACGCGCTCAAGTTCGAGCAGGGCCGCATCAAGGCGTTGCAAGAGGAGCGGCTGCACATACAGAAGAAGACCTTCACGAAATGGATCAACTCTTCCTTGCAGAAGGTAAGGTTTTCTATCTGATAGATCAAGGGTTCAAGAGTCAAATAAAATCGCGGGTTCAAATGCTAAGCCCGACCAAAATTTATTTCTGGATTAACTCGTTCTTGAAGAAGGTGAGATTATAAGTCAGCCTATTAGATCCCACTGCTGGGAAAAGGCCTCACCTCAACTATGAGGAGGAACGAGCCATACTTCACCACGCGGGCTTAGTGCGGATTGGTGGAGGGGTGTATGTAAGGCAAGTGACAAACCTTACTGTCAGATCTTATCAAGCCGCCCTAGGGCCTCTGACTAGGCTTAACGACTAATACCACAGATATTAGCCGGGACCAACTGCTTAACGTGCCTTCCGAAGCACGGAGATGCTTGTCATGGACGTTACTTAAATGGTCGGAATGGTCACCCATCCAATCACGACCGCGCCGTGAGTTGCTTAACTTTTGGTATCACTACCAAAGCGCTGCCGCCACTGCGCCACAAGCACCTCAAGGTGAGATTAGTGTTTGAAAAATTAATATTTGATTGACTGCCTCTATAACTACATTTATGAATTGGTTTTTTGGACGCTGCATAGGCTAATAGGAAGGAAAAAGAAGAAAATAATGTTGAAGAGCCTAAGGAACTACAGGTCAGTAAGTCTGATGTGAATCTGTTTTTTTCGCCCTACTATGAGTAAAGAAAGGAGTAAAGCTATTCGGTTGCTCATTCAGTGCTTTTTAGGATTCAAATTGTAGTATGAGATGAGCATCAATAATATTTAACAGATTTTGAGTCTATACCGAACATACCTAAATACACGCTGAAATTTTAATGGTTGTTTTCCCGCAATAAAATTAGTGCAGTTTATGCTGTATTGCTTATTGCGTAGAGCTTCTTTTGCTTAAACATTACTCGTAATTTCGTGCGGCAAGCAATACCCAAATACGTCAATTCTCGTTAAAGAAACTATCGTTTCTCCCGCTTTCGAATTGATGATTATTTTTTTGATTAATTGAGAACAGAAATATTTTTAGTTTAAAAAAAATATCTCGCATGGTTCGATAGTACTACTAAAGGTAAATCGTTCTGCTGCGAGAAAACAACCACTAAAATTTCAGCGTGTATATACTAAGAGACAAAAATGATCGTTTTTTTTGTACGTTTCTTATCTAAACTTAAGGCTGCGGATGTTTTCATTTTCTAGAAACACTGTTATTGACTTTCTACAATTTTGTTATTGTAATGGTTCTTTTTAGGGTTCCGTACCTCAAAAGGAAAAAAGGAACCCTTATAGGATCACTTTGTTGTCCGTCTGCCCGTCTGTCTGTCAAGACCCTTTTACTCAGGAACGCGTGGAGGTAAAAAGTTAAAATTAACATCAAATTCTCATGTCAATAGTCCCTTGATAATGTGAAAAAATCAAGCTTTTAAGTTAACGCTGAAAAAAGATACGGCCAATTTTGTCCAATTTTCTATCATTTTTCCCCATTTCTCTGGGGAATCAAAACCTATAGGGTACTTCCCATAGATCTAGAACCATAAAATTTGGCAAGAAGGAAGGTCTTACAGCATAAGTTAAGGGAAAACTCCGAAAATCGTTAATTGTTGTTAAATCAAATACAAAAAGAGCTTTTTCGATCGTCATCGCGAGGACAAAATGCTGGTCCAAAAAAAATAAGTAGATGGAGCGCTAGCGCTATGCTTATTATACTGTTCTATAAATATGTTTAGGTATATTTAAAAATAGACCACTAAACATCTTAATTCCTATTAAATATTGATAATATATTATAAAATTCTCGTGCAACTGGGCGCACGGTGTATGCAAATAAACGAATATTAATATAAGTTAGTTCTGACTTTCGTCACTAGATGGCGTCATTTGGCATTGTTGTTTTTTAAGTTCGCGCTAAAATAAGTTTTTTCTTGGAGTACGTACTTCTTATTACTTTTCGTTAGATAACTATAAGCACGCTTGGCCCAGTGGTTATCATCTTGGGTGTGATCGTAAGAATCTGGGATCGATCCCAGGGATATAATACTGATGTTTTCGAAATGTACGCTTTTTTTTTTCGAGGTATATTTAAATGCACAGCAAAGACATAAAGCATCTATCAAATTTGAATTATACTATTTTTACTTGAAATAAATTATTGTACTGCAAATATAAATATTGATTAACTAAACTAGTACTATCTATACTAATATTATAAAGAGGAAAGATTTGTTTGTTTGTTTATTTGCATCGAATAGGCTCCGAAACTACTGGACCGAATCAAATGAAATTTGGCACAGAGATAGTTTGAGACACTGAGAAGGACATAGGCTACTTTTTGTCGCGATATAAAATCATCAGGGGGTGAAATGGGGGATGAAAATTTGTATGGAAAATCCGACTTTTGTCACGGGCGAAGTCGCGGGGAACTGCTAGTAAACAATAAATTTGAAAATGTGCATAAATTTTTTCTCAAAAAAAAAGCTGCTAAAAAGTTGTTTAATCAATGTACCTACAGAAATTTGATTTCCACATCGAATACCTATATTAATTGCACGTCAAATTTATCCGAAATTGGCCTTAGTTTTAGTCAACGGATTGCATTTTTTTTTGCAATTTTAGTCTATGTGTGTAGGATTTAAAATCTGTTACACTAATTTTGATGCTCATACCAATTCTTGTTTAAAAAAGAAAAAAGCTATAAACTTGAATAAATACAAAAAAAAAAAAACACCCATTAAGATTCGAACGCTCGTCTTCTAAAATTCAACGTAATTACCTATACCTATGGGCTCAAAGGTAGTAAAGGGCATTTTGGCGAAAATGAGTTATATACGAGGGTCAAACTGAAAGTTCTTAGAACTGGCCACTTATAAACAATATAATAAAAAAAATATTCTAAAATTTGAAAATAGAACTCTTTGCCAATATTACTGAGTATATATTTCATTCATTTGTCATTTGTTTTACGACTTGGCAGCAAATTGAAAATTGTCTGTGTCACGTCAAAATGAATTTAACACGAGAAAATTTTCGTGCAATGATTTTTTATGACTTTCGATGTCATTTAAGTCAACAAGAAAGTTATGATAGACTACGATTGGCCTTTCACGATGAAGCCCCATCTCGTGCGACTGTTTACAACTGGTTTAATGAGTTTAAACGTGGTCGCACTAATCTCACTGATGATGTACGTGAGGGACGGCCTTCTACGGCGACGACTGAAAATAACATCTGTGTTGTGCGGCGTATGATAGAGACTGACAAAAGAGTGACCTAACAGCAGATTCGGACAAGCTTAGGCATCGGTATGAGTCAAGTGCACAAAATCCTCCACGAACATTTAGCGGTCAGGAAGCTTTGCGCCCGGTGGATACCTCATAATTTGACTAAGGCTCAAAAACTCCATCGTGTGGATTGGTGCCGTAAAATGATTGAAAGATTTAACGGAGGTGACTCAAATGCTGTGTTCGACATACTAACAGGTGACGAAAGCTGGATTTACTGTTATGATCCTGAAACCAAAAGACAATCTGCTCAGTGGGTGTTTCCTTTCGAGGAGTTGCCAACTAAAGTGAAGAGAGATCGAAGTGCGGGAAAAAAAATGGTGGCCTCGTTCTTTGGAAGGATAGGTCATTTCGCAACAATTGTGTTAGAGGATCAAAAAACAGTTTCTGCAGAATGGTACACTACCAATTGTTTGCCACTTGTCTTGGAAAAAGTTCGAGAGAAACGACCTCGCAGTAGGATCCTCCTTCACCACGACAACGCCTCGTCGCACACCGCCAAGCGAACGATCGACTATTTGGCGACATCAAACGTTGAATTACTGGGTCACCCGCCGTATAGCCCCGACCTCGCGCCTTGTGATTTTTATTTATTTCCAAAAATTAAAGAAAAACTTAAAGGAAAGCGGTTTATGAATGCTGAAGAAGCGGTGGCTGCGTATCGCGATGCCATTGAAGAGACCCCTAAGGACGAGTGGGCAAAGTGCTTTTCCCAGTGGTTCCATCGCATGCAGCGGTGTATTGACGTCAATGGACAATATTTTGAAAAGATATAATAAAACTAATAACTGGCTAATGTAATCAGTTTTTGATTTTCTAAGAACTTTCAGTTTGACCCTCGTACACAGTTTTTCTCAGAATTAAATTCTCTATCGATCAGTGTATTCAGTTTAGCGAAATTCGCATTTTTTTGTCCTTTACGACCCATGAAATTATTCATGTTCGACAGGATTTACTCATAAAATGTGGAGGTAAAAGACATGTAACTATCTACACATGTTAACTGTGGTAAATACCAATTGAAAAATATTTTTTAGGATGTATAGGTAATTGTGGTCAACACTCGTCCTTTACGCCTCTACAATATTATATAAAATAAGATCACTGTCCTTTACGCCCCTACAATATTACATAAAAAAATATCACTGTCTTTTACGCCTCTACAATATTACAGTCACGAGCATCAATAGGAATACATCTGCATTCGATTTAAGACCTTATTAGGATGGAATAAAAACTTATTTGTATACATTTCATTGCCTGTGACTGCATAAAATAAGATCACTGTCCTTTGACAGAAGATAGTTTTGAAGTAAATAGTTTCCATACAGTACCAAAAAGTTTTATTGTTAGATTTATTTAACGAAATTAGAAATCTTTACAACTGGCATACATCTTTGTTTCCACTTGACCTTTATTTTAGTTACCTCGGTTGGAAAGATCATTAAATGATATTTCGTAGGTAAGAAGAAGCTTTGTGTTGTCTTATACCATTTGGCATTTAATAATAACAATAAAATGTTCCATGTAAATATCTTCGCCTATGATGGTTTTGTACCTTCACAAATCAAGCTAAATTGACCATTCAGATACAAATTTATTTTGGTAGAATTTTCTACTAGACATGCGCAAAATCGTTCACTGAAGTGAAATGAGTGATATAGTTCAGTGGGAGCTAAAGATATGTATCACTCATCTAGTTCAATTAGTTCAGCAGATCTACTATCAAAATCTCACTCACTACTTCATTCAGTTCAAATTTATCGTGTACTACAGATAATTCTAATGACTAATAAATAACATTTATAATATTTAGGCAGTCTAGAATTACGAATTAAAAACATTTTCATTAATTTCGAAGATATTGTTACACGCATTAACAAAGGATGTAAAGTGTTATTTATGTACGTAATGTACGTACGTTACGTATTAATTAATACCGAAAATTTTACATAGAAAACTGCAGTGCAGTAGCAGAATACTGCAGTCTTGCTCTTGCAGTATTAACAAATATATCCGTACGTTTTACTCTCATATCACTGAGTTACTGAACTAAATGAACTGCTTTGGACTATAATAAGTGAGTGATACATATGAACTAGATAGGTGAAGTAGTTCAATTGTATCATTCATTCAGGAAATACACATGTCTATTTTCTACGAATAGTGAAAGTTGTATATATATTACTATTATAGTTTAGTTACTAGTGATTTTAATAATGAAATTTAATTATAATCCTTTAGTAGATAACATTTTAGATTCATTTCAGTTCTATTTTCTTTTTCTTTTTCTACACCAATCCGCATTGAGCCCGCGTGGTGGAGTATGGCTCGTACCTCCTCATAGTTGAGGTAAGGCCTTTTCCCAGCAGTGGGATATAAATAGGCTTTACTTTACTTTCTTCTTTTTGGTGAATGTCACACATTTTAGTTGGCTTTCGTATAGGATACAGTCCCAAAGTGCGTGATCGTGGTTGTTTTAAACTTCTTCTTCACTACAGGGAAACAGCGCTGACTCGCAAAGCGCAAGCCTGTGCAGACGCTGTCTGAAGCAACCGTTTTCTGTAAGATTCTGCGAAACAACATAATCAGGTCCGACCCAGTCAAAAGACAACCTCACACCAACATCGAAAAAGAAACTTAACAACTCTCGTCCGTCCTCACTCGAAGACCACCGCTCCTTGCTAAGTGGCGAAAACCTCCTCTCTGATGCGGCGTTTAAATTCCAGCGCTCCCTGGGGGCCAGCTGGATTCTCTCTTCCTCAACTTGTACTGCACGAGCAACTTCCAGATCGTCATAGAGAGTTCCTGCGAGCACCGGAAGTGCCGCGGAACTGCACGTTCTGTAAGCTTTCGTAAGCAAAATAAGCGCCGACCTCTGCCTGCTAAGCAACGCTCTTCTCACGATAAATAACGACGAGGGTCGGTACCATACGGCGTATGTTAAAGACGCTTCATAAGTCCCTGAGTACAGGATCTTAAGGGCCGGGAACTTAACGCCCCAAGTCGACGCGGAAACACTGACCAAGATTCGGTAGATGTTAGTCGGGCCAAACAGGCGGGAGTTTGGCCTTCAACAAGATTATTGGCTACCACGCGTTGTCAAAGGCACCAGAGATGTCCAAAAAGATCAGCTATACTTAAGACGCAGCGCTGTTCTCTGTAGACTGTAGTTGGTAAAAATATAAAATGAACATTATCTCCTAAACTAAACACATTTAAAAGTTATCCTCGTAAGAAAAAATGAAGCACATATTCATAGCTAATTATATCATAATTTAACTTTAGATTCTGAAGTGGCCGCTCACTCTTATTTTAACCTTCGGTTCACATAACAAACAGGTTCAAAAGAACCTGTTTGTTATGTTCAAAAGAACCTGTTTGTTATGTAGGAATATATTTTTTTGCCTGTAATTTCTTGGAAATAAAGTCGTAGCACACTATTTATTAAATCATATACAGAAGTCACAAGTAAAGCTGAATAATCCACTAAAAATACCAAAATTCATTATTTATTTCATACTATATTTATTCTTTACCACCTAAAAGTATGTAAAGTTTGTCCTTTGATGCCATAATTTTATGCAGATATACATATAAAAATAGACTTACACTTTTACTTCAAAAAAATAACGAAAATTCAAGGGGTGTAAAGGACATTTTATGTTAATTTCAAGGGCGTAAAGGAAACTTATCTCCTTAATTATAGCAGTAGGTCAATTGTGGTACACACCTTTGGAAAATACATGAAATTCTAAGAACTTTGTACCTTAGTATCGAAAACATAGCTCAATTGAAGTTTAAAAAAAAATGGTTTTTTGCTTCTCCTGTAAAGTAGCCTTTTGTCCTTTACGACCTTTGAGCCCAGAGGTATCGGTATGTTAGTAACGTCTTTCGCACTGCGCCAAGACATACATAAGTACCATGACGAAATTAGCACACTTAATTTGCTTTAAACAATTGCGAAAGAAAAACGCATGTACTTCTTTTTGTTGTTTTACGCTATCTATTGTTGTACGTAACGTTCAATTTGTGTTCGATATGCATTGCGCGAAGCGCAGTAGTTAGTTTTTATAGCAGTATAACAGTTATCCGAGAGCCAATTGTATGTAACAACAATAGTTATTTACTGGCAAAGTTAAAGCCTCTTTTAGAAATTAATTATTGTCTTTGTAATAAGTGTTGTTGTAACCTACATACCTACTTCATAATTCATTAATTAGGGCATGGGTATCCATTAAAAATAATTTAGACGACTTTGCTGATAATTTCATACTATAATCGGAGCGCAACATCAGCGCGGTATAGCTGCGCGCGCGACATTCGCATGCGCTCTCTGCATTCAATCAAGGCGCTGAGCTAGTGTTGTTTTATTATAGGACAATAATAACTATTTTGGAGACACTTTTAAAAAGCTTCGACAGCGCGACTGTATACGCCAAAGTCGCGCTGCTAAAGTCGCCTAAATTTAAAAGCGTTTTGAAGTGATTGTAGCCACCCTAGGGAATACGGAACCCTTCGTGCGCGAGCCCGACTCGCACTTCGCCGGTTTTTTTTATATTAGGTATACTCTTACGATATTGCGTTGTTATAACAATATTTTGTTTACACTGTGATCTCATGTATCGATGACATAGTGACCGGAACGTGCAATCTTATTGCTGCAAATAGCTATGAGTCATGTCAAAATATTTGAGACACGTATTTACACTGATTGTCAAGTAAAATGTTAAGTGGTTAAGCCTTGACATTTTTAAAAAGCTACTGAATTAGCGAACAAATCTAAAGATTAACATTGTGCCGGCTTGCTTTAGTCTTTAGTTAAAAATTGATATACAGTAAGGGAGGTTTCGCACTACATCCGATCCGAATCCGATCTGGATTCCGTCGAAATGTTTCCCTTCGTAGTCGTAGTACTATTTGTACGAGAGCTTACACACTACTATAAGATTTAAATGATAGTCTAGTCTTCTTAAACACTATTTATAACGTATTACACTCCGTATAGGCACAACTTATTGGCTTAATAAGACGCGCGCGTTCAGCGAGGATGCTAGCTCAAACCGAACTGTTCATTCCCGTAAGATCACAGCACGGATTGTTTCTCCTAATTCCACAAAGCCATTATTTATATTACACAAAGGAAATATAAGAGCTCACACAGGGCTAAGTAACATTGATATAAACAAACGTTATATTACAAAGCGGCCCGCATCAGCCACAGCGCGGCACCGAGAAAGAAACCTAGTGTTTATCGTCAATAGTTCACATTAAAGAGGTCCGGCGCACGACAAAGCTTCTCGTTGTCCCTCGGTTTGCGGTGTCGTGGTGATTCGATTGCCAACACTACGTCCATCATTGGGACTGAGAATGACGGACGTAGTGTGTAAGCTCTATAAAATTAAATTAAAAATCGAATGACATATTTTGACGGAGACGGATCGGATTCGGATCGGACGTAGTGTGGAACCGCTCTTAGGCTGCGTTTGCATGTTATAGATGTGCGATCATGCGTAGCGAAGGATTTGTTTTTTAAATTCGCTTATTTTACCGTGCCTCGCAAACCGTTCCCACAGGAGCTGCCCTGAGCGAGGTTGGGTTAGGTTAGTTCAATTGGTTCTTAACAAACACACCTTGCTACGCATCTTTACACTTATCTAGTGGAAATGCAGGTTAAGAATTTATTCACTCTGAAGTATCTCTGTAGTCAAGATCCAATATATCGCTAAAAGCATCGACTTGAAAAAAATATGGACTCCGTACCGCAATACTAAAGAGTGAAGCAGGGTTCAAGCCTGTGTGTGTGAGATCATATGGTTACAATGGCGGCCGATCGGCTTACTTTGGTGTGAGTATGTGCGTGAGAAGATCGTGTATTTACGATGATGACTGGCTTACTTTGGTGCTTCAGTTTTAATGTAGGCGACACGGAGTCCATATTTTTCTTCACGACTATGGCTAAAATATTGAGTGGAGAAGGTCCTGCATAAACTCATAATAGCCGATTAGCTAGAGATTGCGCAGGATTGGCAAGAGTGGCGTCTTTCGGTGTCAGAGGCCAAGATCCAGTGAATTTAGTAATATGAAGTAGTTAAGTTACGTATTAACGAGCTTTCTGTGAAGGAACAGAGTGTGCACCTGTGTATTGCGCACACACTTATGCACTATAATATCTCCCGCGCAGTCGGCTAATCTCTGTTGAGATTGGCCTCTGTAGTCGAAAGTCGGCTTGCAGGACATTATTATGAAGTAGTAATACAAAATACGCCAAACGATTTTAAGTCTACGCTCCTCTTTTACGGCTAGAGAGTGGAATTCGTTGCTGGCTTAAGTATTCCCTAAACACTATTAATTAATAAAAAAATCGGCAAATTATTGTTTTTAAGTGTGATAAGCATTCACTTTGCAATCTAAATATTCGATATTATTGCACTTGAAAAATGACCACCAGAGGCTAGAATTGAACCCGCGTTCCTCGAATACCGGACGATTGCCTAACCTCTCGGCCACCCTGGCGTTGGCAGAGCCTGTCGAAATTTTCAAGTGCTTCTTAACGCTGTAATGCCGCGTTGCTTTCATCAATGTTATTGGGATTACACCCTCATCACTCGAAAGAAATACTATTGCAAGTATTTAACAATCGAAAGATAAAGCAAATGCGATAAATTATTGTTTTTGAGTGATAAGCATTCACTTTGCAATCTAACTAAATACTAGATATTACTGCACTTGAAAAAATTCGTCACATTTTAATGACAAGAAATTCCATACTCGTACTTCATTTTAATTTGACCACATGATGTGTCCGTTAAAATTATAACTCAAAGAGTTATGAGTCGTACTCATGTGTGAACAAAAAATATAATTTGTCATGACATGTGCTGTGTTTTACGATTGAGATGACGAATCTTCCAGCAATGCTTTAATTTACAATGCCATGTGTTTGAATTCTTGGAATTTTATTCTTAAATAATGTAGCCATGTGAAAATAAGATTTTAGTGTAGTCACAGAATAAGTAGTAGTACTTCGTACAGAAGTATGACTTAGCAATTGTATTCAAAGAAATGTCTACTCAATGTCGTCAACAATATGGCGTAATTTAGTTCGCCTCAGAGTCAAGCACATTTTCGTGTAGACACCTACAAAAATCCATTGCAAGATAATTTCATACTTATTGCTCTGGAATATTATTCATAATACACTAAACCTATTCAGTGACGTAATATCACGCGACGCGATAGGTTTGACTGCTACGAGAAGCTTCTAACGCCATCTAGCGCCTCTTTCTAGTACTTTATTCATTCTCGTTCAGCCAGCAACGTAGCCGCGCGGCCGCCGGTGAATAAAACGCGCGAGCGTGTCGGTGCTAGCGCTGGTCGGTAGCGACACGCAACTTGTTTTAGCCCCTAAGTAAGGGCCTTGCGGGATTCGAACCCGCAACCGCCTGGTTTAGAAGTCCGTGGCGCGAACCACTACACCGAGACGGACGTCGTCGACGGTCGGTGTTATTTTCTGTAGTTCAGTTAACTGTCAGGTATTTTCTTTGGTGCTACATCACTTTCAACGGACTCCATAAAAGAAAGTTTTCAATTTGACTATATGTTTTCATACTAACTTGTTGTGCAGACGTTATTCTCATATTAAATTGTGCAGAGTACTCATAGCAGATAACGTTGTTATTAATAGAACGGTTATGTTATTGAATGATAATGGCTCTAATTGAATGCGCGTTCGGCTTTAATTGATGTTAAATGATGTTGATTAATACAATTTAATAGCGTTTAAAACACAATTATTAATTGGAGAGGTCAGAACATGATTATCTAGCGAACTGGACATGGAGAGGGAACGTGCATCATTAGCAGGTCCTGTAAATGCATGCTGACTAAAAGTCATACCTAGTATATAGGATAATTAATACTCGTAATAAAATAACTATAAGACAAATTAATTGTAATTATTCTAATAAATGTTAAAATTTGCATGCAGGCTGAATATATTTACTTACTTATGTCAACTTTTAAGACCTTAAAATCATGTATGTATTCAGGCAAATAAACTCTCTGATTTCTGAAAAAGCCATCTATTTAGAAGCAGCTGTGTGTTGTCGTCACCGTCGTATTCGTAAAAACTCCAACAGTAACGATTTCACACTAAAGAACCCTGAAGAAGAACCACTCACGCGCACACACACACACACACACACATACACACACACACACACACACACACACACACACAAGAGACAATGCGGTGGACTACTCACTATTGGTTAGAGGTCTTTCATCAAAAGAGTTTACTCAGCCACCTGATTCCTGTAAACCTTTTACCGAAACATTTACCCTATGACTAAGACTCCACTGTCCGTCTGTTTGTCACTAGGCTGTATCCCATGAACCTTATAGCTAGACGGTAAAAATTTTCACAGATGATGCATTTCTGTTGCCTACTCAGCCAACTCACTCCTTATTCTTCTTCCAGGCCCGCATGGAGGTGGAGGACCTGTTCGCCGACCTGGCGGACGGGAGGCGACTCCTCAAGCTGCTGGAGATCATCAGCGGCGAGCGCTTGCCGCGGCCCAACTCTGGGAGGATGAGAGTGCACAAGATTGAGAATGTTAACAAAAGTCTCAGCTTCTTGCATACTAAGGTTAGTCACTATTAGCAGGGCTGTGTATCTTCCCGCGTAGGTAGCAAAAACGTACCTACGCGCGGCGACCCCTTGGTAAAGGACTAAACAAGTTTGGTGTCGCTAGCCGGCAGCGACACGCTCCAGCGTTTTATTCACCGGCGGTGCGCGACACTAGGTTGCTGGTAGAACGAGCGTGAATAAAGTCCTAGAAAGATGCGCTAGATGGCGTAAGTAGCTTCTTGTGGCAGTCAACCCTATCGCGTTGAGTGATAGTACGTCACTGAATAGGTTTAGTGTATTATAAATCATATTCCAGAGTTATAAGAATGAAATTATCTTGCAATGTATTTCTGTAGGTGTCTACACGAAAATGTGCTTGAGTCAGAGGCGAACTGAATTACACCATATCGTTAACAACATTGAGTAGATATTTCTTTGAATTTCAGTGCAAAGTCATACTTCTGTACGGAGTACTAGTACTTATTCTGTGCTATTAGTGTTGTAAATCTACTGTATGTTACCGTTGCCTACCGTAGTCACCCAGCACATAACCTATAGAGGCCAAATGTCATTAATTTTGTTTCAGAAAAATTCCGTCCAAATCCCTCGGAAATAAATGCCTCTGTTTTTTCTTCAACGCATTTGTCAAAGAAGTTCACTTATTTCTTTACATATTTTAAAATAAAGGTGCTGTTTAAAAGATTGTTCAATACGATCACAACCGAAATATCTCATATTTCATAATATCGATTTGAAAATATATGCTTAAATTGACACTTTTCGTATCAGTGCCAAGCACTGACAAGTTTCGGAGAAAAATCGCGCTTACTTCGCTTCTATAGGTTACGTCCTCAATGACCGTAGTCTACCGGTAGACTACGTACTGCCTATAAAAAAAACACTCTTTCGTCGCTCTATCTCCATCACTACCTACCTCACAGACTAAGATACTAGGTTTTGCCTAGGTAACTCGTTCCTCTTTCGGCCATGGCGGTTATGCCTAGGTAACTCGTTCCTCTTTCGGTCCATGGCGGTTTTGCCTGGTTAACTCGTTCCTCTTTCGATTCTTGGCGGTTTTGCCTGGTTAACTCGTTCCTCTTTCGGTCCTTGGCGGTTTTGCCTGGTAAACTCGTTCCTATTTCGGTCCATGGCAGTTATGCCTAGTTAACTCGTTCCTCTTTCGGTCCATGGCGGTTTTACCTAGTTAACTTGTTTCTCTTTCGGTCCTTGGCGGTTTTGCCTAGTTGACTTGTTCCTCTTTCGGTCCTTGGCGGTTTTGCCTGGTTAACTCATTCCTCTTTCGGTCCATGGGGGTTTTGCCTAGTTAACTCGTCCCTCTTTCAGTCCATGGCGGTTAATCT
Source organism: Pyrausta nigrata (assembly GCA_949316185.1). Classification (NCBI taxonomy): domain Eukaryota; kingdom Metazoa; phylum Arthropoda; class Insecta; order Lepidoptera; family Crambidae; genus Pyrausta; species Pyrausta nigrata. Next base: position 9,404,508 of record OX438963.1, on the reverse strand, counting down.
CAGCATAGTTATTTCCTTTTTAAGAGTAAAACTTTTTTGTAGCATTATGATAACACAATAAAACGTCAAATAGTGCGACCAATAGAAGTTAAAACATTTTTTACCTTTAATTTGCTTGATGTTTCAACCGGCAGGCTTAGTTCCGTGCGATAACCACTTAATAATAATACTTAAAATTAGTCTTATCTTTCGGTCTGTTTTCATGTGTAACCGTCAATTTCCATACGAAAGCATTCATCCCATTGCCACCTTTACATTCTTGCATAATACGTCTTCTGACAAGGTCGCGCCTTATCACTATTACTATTTATGATACAACATTACACGCCAGCTTTATCATGTGCTACCGTCGTGTACAGTAAGTCAAGATTAATGAAGATAAAAAACGCCTTTGTTTTGGATCACGTAGCAAACTAATTATGGGTCTTGACGCGATTTTATTAGTTGGTTGTTAAGTTGGAGACCTATGCTAATATTTTTAAGAGGTTAAGTTTTGAAACACAAATAAGGAAATAATAATGTCCTCCTAGCCGAATTTCGACCACGGCGGCCTATCTCAACAGAGATTAGCCAACTGCGCGGGGCATATTATAGTGTACAAGTGTGTGCGCAATACACAGGTGCACTGTCTGTTCCTTCACTCTCATAATTCGGTGAGACGGCAGTCCGACATGACCGTATAGAGATCAGGCGCAGAACCAACGGCTTAACGTGCTTTCCGAGGCACGGGGGTGTTAACACCACCAACTTCCTGACTCCGGAAACACACAGCATTGTACCTAACAACATGGTTTTTCTTTTACTATTTGTGTTAAAGTGTTTTTCTGGTTGCAATAATGAGTATCTATCTATCTAAACACGTTCCTTTTGCTTTAGTTTTTAATATTTTTTGGTGGGCCGAAGTTCGTGGGTTCAAATCCTACCCGTGTCACAGAATAAGTACTAGTACTCCGTACAGAAGTATGACTTTGCAATGAAATTCAAAGAAATATCTACTTAATGTTGTCAACGATATGGTGTAATTCAGTTCGCCTCAGACTCCAGCATATTTTCGTGTAGACACCTACAGAAACACATTTCAAGATAATTTCATTATTATAACTCTGGAATATGATTCATAATACACTAAACCTATTTAGTGACGTACTATCACGCAACGCGATAGGGTTGACTGCCACAAAAAAGCTACTTACGCCATCTAGCGCATCTTTCTAGCACTTTATTCAAGCTCGTCCAGCCAGCAACGTAATAATCACACAAGCACCGTGCGCCGGCGCGCCGGTGAATAAAACGTGCGGGCGTCTCGTTGCTCGCTCGTGACACCCAACTTGATTTTGTTCCTTCCAAGGGGTCGCCGCGCGTAGGTACGTTTTTGCTACCTACGCGGGGAGTTACACAGGCCAGCCCGTGTGCGATTTTTTGGTTTTTTTATTTAAACTTAGGGCTCATTCACACGGGATCCGTCATTGACGATTCGTCAAAATGCAGGATACCTACGTCATGACGGATGGAAGTTCACATTGCATACGGAATCGTGTTTTTCACGTTTCGTCAAAATATCCTAATTGAATTTGGTCAAAAAACCGTGTATTTTGACGGTCGTGATTTTAAAAATACGATACTCGATTTAAGACGTATCGTCATTTTTCACGATTTGTGATCCGTCTGAACATGGGCATTCAAAAAGCATTGCCGCCGTCAAAAAAAAGAAGGAATCGTGAAAAAAGACGAATCGTCAAAAATCACGAATCGTCCTCGTGTGAATGAGCTAATACGTTCCTTTTGTATATTAAAAAAAAAAATCAAAAAATTCAAAATTATTTATTTCTTAACAAAGATTTACATATTCTATCTGGATGACGAAGCCTCCTTTTAGGCGTTAGATTGCCTGTGCCAGGAGACAACGCTCTGCATAACTAAAACCTATATTATATTATACTAATAAAATTTAACAACAACATTCTTATTCTAACAATTCAACTTAACTCCAATTTTGATGTCTATTTCTACTAGTCTAGTTTTGTGCTGGCGTGTGTATGTGAAAGGTGAGGATGTGTTGTGTAGAGTGCATGTGGTAAGAATATATTTTGTAGTGAAGTGTGTATGTATATGTATTTAGTGTGAGGATGTGTGTTATACTTGTATTTGTAGGTAATATTTTATCATGCAAAAAAGCAATCTGCTATTGTAGATTTGCTTACAGTTAAATGGTGAAATCGAATCGCCTCAGTTTCAGCGTAGTCTAATTGTTGCAACCAGTTCCTTACTGTAGAACTACACTCGGAGAAAGACATTTTATATGTCGAGTTTTTTATTTATTATATTATACAGGTGGGAAGACCGGAACTCTAGTTGTGCTCTAGCAAACTCTGTTCTTACCTTTGGAATGGTTGCTACTTTGAACCTACGAGCCCTTCGTTTACCTTCAACGTGGGGGTCGTAAGACAATACTTTATGTTTTTTAATATTAAATCTAAAATATAAAGTTTTCTTACGGATAACAGTTTACTGATTTGGTAGATACTTTGGGTTGAGAATGTTCTTTTCTAGAAGTACATTATTTTAAGTAATGCTCTTTGAGCTCTCTCCACGATCAAAAAACGCGTTTTAAGAGCGCGTATGGCAATAGAGCGGAATTCGTTCCCGGCTGAAGTTTCCTGAACACGATCTGGATTCTTTTAAGAAAAGAGTGAAAAGGCAACAGCCTATTGCGTCTATATGGGTCATGTCTGACTAGTCAGACATGACCCATCTTCGGCCGCATCGTCGCTTACCATCATGTGAGATTGTGGTCAAATATCTGCCTATTAATTGATAATAATAAAAAAGTAAAGTTTTAACACGACCTTCAAAATACAAGACATTTACTCGTATGTAAACGCACGCGACGGTTTGAAGAGGCTTAATGCCGCCCTAAAGAGAAGACGTAATGTGATTTGAATTTGGAATTAGAATTATAATCTAAAGCATGCACATACTTGCACAAAGAATGCATTGCCTGCACAAAGAATAGATTGCCTGCACGCGTATGATAAGTGATAACACTATTTTCAGGATCAGGCTGTAAATAGGTATTTCGGAGCCATTAACAACCTTGTTTTTTATTTATTTCTAGCCTTGTTTTAGATCTCCTCCGAATCCGGCCCTGTGTATTTTTGGCTTATACTAATTGACTCAACATTTATTTTATTACCAAAATTTTTGAGTCTGCTATGTCTTTTTGTGGTTTTCTAAACAAAAAAGTTTTGTTTATCATTTTTACAGCTACCCTTGCAATGCAAGAATAAGAGAAACTTATTATACTAACCTTGGCTTGGTGCTTGTGGCGCAGTGGCGGCAGCGCTTTGGTAGTGATACCAAAAAGTTAAGCAACCCACGGCGCGGTCGTGATTGGATGGGTGACCATTCCGACCATTTAAGTGACGTCCATGACAAGCATCTCCGTGCTTCGGAAGGCACGTTAAGCAGTTGGTCCCGGCTAATATCTGTGGTATTAGTCGTTAAGCCTAGTCAGAGGCCCTAGGGCGGCTTGATAACATCTGACAGTAAGGTTTGTCACTTGCCTTACATACACCCCTCCACCAATCCGCACAGAGCCCGCGTGGTGAAGTATGGCTCGTTCCTCCTCATAGTTGAGGTGAGGCCTTTTCCCAGCAGTGGGATCTAATAGGCTGACTTATATTATACTAACCTACTTACAACGTATTCCACAGATAATTACATAACATTTAAGTATTGAAAAGCGTTGACTCTGAAACCTTTGAAGTGAGGCATGTGGCAGGTTTCTCGTCACCTATGTGATACAAATATTTATTTACTAAACAAGGTAGTTGTTGGCAAAACTGCATTGTGAACTATTTCTTCTATTGCATAATTAGATGAGAAACAATAATTCTTATGCAGTTGTAAATTAGGTTTTGTGGTATGTACTTCACATGTCCACACACATGTCCTAGTGGTACTGATGTCAGCTCGTTGGGACATCACGGACTCCCCTGTATTAAAAGTGCAGGCCGCTTTTCCCGTCATGCCAGCATCAACGACATCATTCGTCGGTCTCTTGCCTCTATCAACGTGCCGGCTTTACTCGAGCCGAACGGTATCGCGCGTGATGATGGCAAGAGACCAGACGGGATGTCACTTGTTCTTTGGCGGATGGGTCGGGCTCTTGTGTGGGACGCTACCTGTGTCGACACACTTGCAGCCTCTCATCTGCCCGGGACAAGTCGTGATGCTGGTTTGGCTGCGACAAGTGAAGAAAACTTTAAAAAGAACAAGTACAGGCAGATCAATTCCCGGTACTATTTTGTACCGTTTGGAGTCGAAACACTGGGTTCGTGGGGTCCCAACGCTATCTCTTTTTTCAAAGAGATTTCCAAGAGGCTAGTCGACATCAGTGGTGACCTAAGAGCTGGCAGCTACCTTGCTCAGCGTATAAGCATCGCTATCCAGCGCGGTAATGCTGCCAGTATGCTGGGAACCTTACCACAAGGACCCTTTTTATAATTTTTGTTTTTGTATTGTATTAAATAATGTATCTTAATTTTTATTAATAAGTTGTATATATATTACTAATGTACATTTATATTGTTCTTCAACATACACACACACACAATAAAACAATAAAATTTAGGTAGAGTGCCAATGAAAAATATGCAAAAGATGGAATGGAACCATGATGCTTGATTTGCGATTCTGGGAAGTTGAACTGCGTGTTAAATATTTTTATAAGCAATGTCTTTTTTACCGAAAGTAAATTTTGCACACAAATAATGATCGACCGTGTCGGCCGGTGGGCCTTGAACCCACGACCCTTCGCTATCCGGGCGAATGCTCTTTCGACTGAACTACAGAAGATGTTAGTCAGTCCAACCGGACGACACGGGTCAATCTATTTGTGTGCAAAATTAACTTTTAAACTTAGTGATAGTGCAAAATTATTGTTCTTCAACTGCGTGTTGACACTAAGTCAGATAAGTAGGTATTTTTACGACATTGCTATTTAGCCGATACGTTTGCCCATATTTTACATTCTACGATCTAGTTTAGACGTCTGCATCTGCTTTTATTTTTAATAGCCCTAGATGCACATGTACCAAAAAATACTTTCCTAATATCATTATATTATCATTGACGACCGTCTTGGTGTAGTGGTTCGCGCCACGGACTTCTAAACCAGGCGGTTGCGGGTTCGAATCCCGCAAGGGGCAAATGTTTGTGTGATGAGCACGAGCATTTGTACCAAAGTCATGGATGTTTATAAATGTAAATAAGTATATCTATCCGTTATCTTAGTCACCATAGCACAAGCTCACGCTTAGTTAGGGGCTAATAATTGGTGTGTTTGTTGAAACAATTTATAATTTATTTAATTTAATATAATTTATTTATTTAAGCAATCACGTTGTAAATTTCCATAGTCTTACTTAAAATAAAAGTAAAAGTAAAGTAAGCCTGTAAAGATTCCACTGCTGGGCAAAGGCCTCACCTCAACTATGAGGAGGCACGAGCCATACTCCACCACGCGGGCTCAGTGATGGTCACCCTACCAATCACGACCGCGCCGTAGGTTTTTGACTTTGATATCACTACTAAAGCGCTGCCGCCACTGCACCACAAGCACTTAAAATAGACAATTAAAAAATAAAATATAACTAAAATAATAAATATCTTTATTTCCTCCACAAAAGAAAAACAGAAAATGAAAAGTAATAACAATTAACAATAAAGACGTGAGTATATATTTCCCTTTTGTAAAGAATGGCGCTTGAAATAGATTGTTGAACAATCTGTGCTACAAGACACCAGGTCTCCACGTCCAGGACACATATCGCACATAATTAATTCCAAACTTAAGTAGATATTGCAATCAGTTGGTGTAAGGAAAGTGTGTGTGTGTGTGTGTGTGTGTGTGTGTGTGTGTGTATGTGTGTGTGTAACTGGTCGTAATTTCTAAACATGATTATTTCTCCAGGTGCGGCTGGAATCCATCGGAGCTGAGGACATAGTAGACGGCAACCCGCGCCTCATCCTCGGCCTGATCTGGACCATCATCCTGCGCTTCCAGATCCAGGAGATCGAGATCGATGTGGTCAGTATTAATTTACGGTATACGACGTTGTCTATTTACGGCTCTATTTTTTATTTATTAATCTTTATCAGAGAAACAAACAGCTGTTAATCTTACATCTATTTTACAGATAATGTTTAGTGCTGAAGCCTTACAAGTTTCCACAAGTGGTTTATTCATAATGCTGACGAGATACAAAGACAAATAGACAAGGGACACAATATTTATACCTATAAATATATGCCTTATACCTATTAACTTAGACCTTATACCAATTAACTTAGATAAATAACACTAGGATATAATACAATACAACATGAGAAAAAAAAAGAAACACTCGAAACACAACAGTTTTTGACTGACACTTCAAGTGTGACAGTTAGGTACCCATTACTGATTGACAACCCATGATAACTTATAACAAAAAGGTTTGTAATGGCAATGAATACACATAAATATATAACATAAAAATAAATTGTGTGCCAGGGGCGTGTGTTAGTCGACAACAACATCAACCTCCTAGCATCATCCCGGTTGTGCGCTCGGCCCATGGTTCGGTATGGACCATGACATGGCATGTAATAACCTGATCTGCCAAATCCTGGATCATATTTCAAAGCGGACCCTGGGCCCTCGCGCGCCTGTGCACATACGGGATAACGCTAAGATGATGATGAGTGGGTGAGGCAGGTCTTACACTGAAGGCTGTGGGTGCTCACCACATTATTTGCAAATACAGCACCATTATTTTTTTAATTCAAAATTCCGCGACGCGTTCCACCTTCCTTGACGGCGGTTGGGCAACGCAAACATCAGTCTATAATAAGGATAGTCTGATGCTTTCTGAGATATCTAATAAAAAACCGGCCAAGTGCGAGTCGGACTCGCGCGCGAAGGATTCCGTACCAATAACTAAAACATTCGACAGTATAGGCAAAAAAAGTATATTTTTTTATTTTATTTATAATTCAAAAAGTATTTATCACAGGATACCCGAAACAATTTTAAATAAGAGTTTCCGGGCCTGTTTCTTTACGTGAGTGATTTAAAGTTTATAGGTCCAAGACTAGAAATTACAGGGGGGGGGGGGGGGGGGACACCGTGTAAACGACTTTGGCGGGCTATATCTCGCAAATGGTAAAGCTGATAAAAGAGTGTTGTATGGAAACCCTACCTTGTTTTCATAGTCCTTTTCAACGGTACCCCACACAAGGGGGTGCACTCAAAAAAATAGATCACCCCCCTCCCCTTTACATGTATGGGGAGGTACCCTTAAAAAGAGGTAATTTTATTTTTTTGTATTTTTAAAAATATACACGGTGTTACTTTGCATCCTTGCCATATTCACAGAGATAAAAGAAGGGGAAAAAAAGAAGAAAAAATAAAAGAAGAAGAAGAAGGGGTGGCGTTTATTATGTTAGAAAGAGAGCGCAATCGCCGCAGCTCTTTTGTGCCGATGAACAGCCAACAGTGATGTGTATGCGCTACGATAGTTAATGGTGTGCGTAACAGATTGTCGATAAAATTAAATAATCAAGATTAAAAATCAAAATTTTAGGTCACAATTTTTTTAATGATTTGAGTTCAGTGTCCGTAATATAGTTACCTCTGTAAATATGGCAAGGATGCAAACGAACATCGTGTATATGTGAAGTATCCTCGAACCAAGTTACATGCAAATCAGTCCATAAACGTAGAAGATATTCTGCTGTGACAGACTAGGACGGACGGACTGAACGATCTTATAAGGGTTCCTTGTCGGACTACGGAACCCTAAAAAGAAAAACTGTCTATCCCATTCACCATTTATTTCGCACTAGTCGCTTTCAATTTGCGTCCTTCCTCTTATTATAATTATCACTTAACCTACCTACATAATATACTAGTAGTATACTAGTTGGTCTAGTGTTAATCCATAAAGTCCCAGGTTCGAATCTCGGGTCGATAAATTTACTTGTAGGTTTCGTCTTGAAATAACTCAGAAAACAGGAATTTGGTGGTGTTAAGCTTTTGGTTACGTCGGATTGCCGTGTCACCGAGTAGTAAGAGTCAAGGAACAGAGATTGTGCATACACTTGTGTACTATAGTACGTGCCAGATAAACGTGCATAAAAGGTCGTTCACCCTGACCGCTAAAACCTTGTGATACGTTTCGTTTGTCTTACTAACAGCGATTAAAAAATGGTGGTGATACATGCCAATTTTCGGGTTGAAGATCGACCCGTACCGAAGTTCATTTGTTAGACAGATTCGTATCGCTACGGCTTATAGTTAGGGTCGCCGCGCTTCGCATACTGGCGTGTAGTGGTACACGGGTGACGGTCTGCAGGGGTAACGGGTCAATGTATGCACAGTTAAATGGCACGGACTATATAATATTCACAATAGTAAAGTTCGATCGCGAAGCGTCAACCGACTAAAGTTATATAACCGTAGCCGAAAATTTCTGTAGAAAAATAAAATAACCTTATATATTTGCCGCAGGACGAAGAAAATGAATCATCAGAAAAGAAGTCCGCTAAAGATGCCCTGCTTCTGTGGTGCCAGCGCAAGACAAGTGGCTACCATGGAGTACACATACACAACTTCACCGACTCCTGGCGGTCGGGTCTCGGGTTCAATGCACTCATACATGCTCACAGGTAAGATGCCCACAGTGCGTCAATGATTGTAAGTGTTGCTTAGTCGTCAGCAAATATTGTTAGGTGGTTAGCAAGTGTTAATTAGTCGCCAGTGAATGTTGCTAAGCGTTAGCAACTCTGCAAATTAAGGTTATATAAAATAATAAAATAATAAATTGTTTCAACAAATACACCAATTACCTAGCCCCAAACTAAGCGTGAGCTTGTGCTATGGTGACTAGGATAACGGATAGAAATACTTAAATACGTATAAACATCCATGACTTAGGTACAAATGCTCGTGCTCAACACACAAACATTTGCCCCTTGCGGGATTCGAACCCGCAACCGCCTGGTTTAGAAGTCCGGTGCGCGAACGACTACACCAAGACGGTCGTCAAATAATGGTGTATGATAACTGTTCAGCTGTCTGTATATTCCAAGAAGAAGATTAACCTTGTTCATTTGGTCCACAGACCAGACCTGTTCCGCTGGACCGAGGTGCCTGTGGCGGACCACGTAGAGACCCTCAACCACGCCTTCGATGTTGCGCACAAGCATCTCGGCATACCGCGCCTGCTCGACGCTGAAGGTAAAACACACACTTTCTTTTTTAATAAGGGATTTTCCTAGTCAATAATCAGTATTTGAAAATCCGCTAGATGGCGTTGAACTTTCCTAGTGTCAAAAATAAGTGTTTAAAAATCCGCTAGATGGCGTTGAACCTAACCTAAGTCAGGTAAATTTTTATTTAAGAAAACGGCTGGTTTTAGCGGTTATCTTGTTATAATTATTATGTTTTACGTTCTCGTTTAAGGTTTAAAGTTAAATATGTATTTGTATACGGTCTTGGCACGGTCATGGTATGGTACGGTGTAGTAGGCAGAAACTTAATACGAACGTTTTAAATCTTCGTTCCTCTTGCGTACGGCTAGAGGGTGGAACTCGTTGCCGGCTGCTGAAGTGTTTCTTAAACACTACGATTTGGATTCCTTTAAGAAATAGTGAATAGGCTGCTTCTAGACAGAAAACCCTCCGACGAATCCTCGACCGCATCTTCACTTACCATCAGGGCCCTATTTCACCCAACGTGACAGGCGCGACAATTGTCACAAATCATTTTTTAATGTTATTTCATTTATTACATACTAGTGGTTCCCCGCGACTTCGCCCGCAAGAGTTGATTTTCCATATAAACTTTCATCTCCCATTTCACCCCCTTAATGTTTTTATAACCTTTATCAATTAAGTTTAACCTGCCTGTTCCATTTAAACGCCTTGACCGTAAACGATGTCAGCGTGTGAATTACAAAAAATGTAATTATCATGACTTAAGTAAAGACATCGAACAGACTCACTGGCATCAAATACTTTCTAATGATGACATTGACTATGATGTTGACTGCTTTTATAATAAGCTGAAAGAACTAGTCACTAAACATACTCCGCTGACCAGGGGTAATTCATCATCAATCCCACGTTGGTTCAGTAATGGCTTAAAACTCTGCTTGAAAGAAAAAAATAAGTTTCACAAATTATATAAAAAATAAAAAAATCCGCGTGACTATGACACCTTTTCTATGTTTCGTGCTCGGAGTAAAAAGCTCATTGATGATTGTTATAGAGATTACGTACATTCGGTGGAGGAATCACTTAAGGATAATATTAAGTCTTTCTGGAGTTTCGTTCACAACAAAAAACTTCGTCTAATGGCATTCCCAATACAATGGTATTTGAGAATGATACTGCATCGGATAGGAGAGAAATATGTAATCTTTTTGCGAATTACTTCAACTCTGTTTATAGGGACACTTCGGATGACTTACCCAGTCTACATGTCTCATTTCTGGGTTTTGTACACGTTCACCAGATTGGTTCCATCCATCTGTCTGTTGAGGATATCGAATCTGAGCTAATGAATCTAGATGAGAATAAGGGGGCTGGTCCGGATGGCATACCGCCTCTGCTATTAAGGCGTTGCGCTGACACTCTATGTGTGCCTTTACAGATTTTGTTTAATAAGTCTTTATCAGTAGGTGTATTTCCCTCACAATGGAAACTTGCTCATATTGTCCCAGTATTTAAGTCTGGGGATCGGTCTCTATGTGAAAACTATCGTCCAATTAGTATTCTATCCTGCTGTGCAAAGTTGTTTGAAAAATGTGTCTACGATGCTATTTACTTTAATTTTAAATCTTTTATATCACCAAGTCAGCACGGATTCGTAAGAAACAAATCCACAACTAGTAATCTCCTTGAATATAAAAATTATTTGTGTGGTGCATTTGCTAGAAGGGGGCAGGTGGACTCAATTTATACGGACTTCTCTAAGGCCTTTGATAGAGTCAACCACTTGCTTCTTTGTCAGAAGCTGGAAGCATACGGAGTCCATTGGGACTTGCTGCGATGGGTAAAATCTTACTTATGTAAAAGGAGTCAATTAGTGGCCCTGAAGGGGGAGCTTTCTTCAGCTTTTATTGTACCATCCGGTGTCCCGCAGGGATCTCATCTTGGACCTCTATTCTTCATAATTTTTATTAACGATCTTGTAAGTAAACTTTCATGTCCATGTCTCTTATACGCTGACGATCTCAAGATTTTCAACTCCATTACCAGCCTTAATGATGCTATGCAGCTCCAAAGGGACCTGGACTTAGTTAACGAGTGGTGCCAATTAAATGGCATGACACTAAATATTAACAAATGCTTCGTTGTTACATTTACTAGTAAGTCGAATGCAATTTATTTCAATTATTCTATAAGTGACCATACCCTCGTCGTAAGACCGAGGCCAGAGATCTCGGAATAATTTTTGACACAGAGCTATCTTTTTGGCCTCACTATGAGCACATTGTAAAGAAAGCATCGTGTAAGTTAGGATTTGTTTATAGAATAACAAAACCCTTTAAAAATGTCTCGTCTTGTTTGACTCTCTATTATGCATTAGTGCGAAGCTTGCTAGAGTATAACACGGTGATATGGTCGCCGTTCTACAAAGTTCATATAGAGAAAATTGAGAGAATTCAGCAAAGATTTTTAAGAATGCTAAGTTTTAGGATGAATCTACATCTACATCTACATATAATTGTTATGAGGATAGACTTGAGAGGTTTCGAATGATGTCACTTACCTCTCGTAGGAAACAGATAGAACAAATGATTTTACACAACATTATTTACTCTCGAATCGATTCTTCAAGTTTGCTATGTCAATTAAATTTAACACCCACTATCGTGTCCGTAGACCTAGAATGTTCACTCTAAATGTATATGCTAATAACACTTCATATTTCAACCCGATTACTAGAATGTGCCGCCAACATAACGAACTGCTTGCTAATTTTCCGGAAATTGATATTTTTAATAGCTGTCGTTATAAATTTAAAAAGATATTAGATAATTAAATTATTTTGTATATTGTTTAAATATTGCATGAGAATTATTGTCTTGTTTGCTATATTATTAGAAATAGTATGTACATGTTAGGGGTTGTAAACTAGTACTTAAGTGTGTTAATTATTTTGTTTTCAAATTATTGTTTGTAACCTGTTTTGTACATCTTCCCAATAAAATAAAATAAAATATCGCGACAAAATGTAGCCTATGTCCTTTTCACGGTCTCGAACTGTCTCCATACCAAATTCCATCCAATCGGTTCAGTGGTTTAAGCGTTAAGAGGTAACAGACAGACAGACACACTTTCGCATTTATAATATTAGTATGGATATGGATTCTACAGTGGTTTTACTTATTCTATATATTTCTTTAAATACAAAGTTTCTGATTTCAATCAAAATTATTATCCATTCTTATTTCTTCTGTATGAGAACCCGTCCAAATCGCTATCACAGCCGTACCTTTTGTTTGCACGGCGAAAACACTACAATTGTCACGCAAAACAGACTCAGCTCCGACCTCATGTCAAGAATTCCCGACAATTCTACAAATATGTCGAGTTGTAAAAAATATTTCTGTTTCACAACTGTACTGATACTGAAAATTGTCACATAAATGCTAGGAATATTTACAATTTTTGTCACTGACAATTGTCGGCTTGGTGAAATAAGAACCCGGTAAGATTGCGGTCAAAATATTTTCTGTCTATAAAACAAAATAATTCGCGGATGGATGAGTCGATTCGAATGTAGTTGAGTATAAGTTTATTAAATCACAAAAAAAACACGCAAAATTTTAAAATTTACGTATTCAAATATAAATTTGTATCCATAACGCAAGGAAGCTAGAATGCTGTAGCTATAAACATAAATATAATGTCCTCGTAGCCGAATTTCGACTACGGCGGCCTATCTCATCAGAGATTAGCCAACTGCGCGGGACATATTATAGTGCACAAGTGTGTGCGCAATACACAGGTGCACTCTCTGTTCCTTCACTCTCATAATTCTGTGAGACGGCAGTCCGACATGACCGTAGAGAGATCAGGCGCAGGACCAACGGCTTAACGTGCTTTCCGAGGCACGGGGGTGTTAACACCACCAACTTCCTGACTCCGGAGTTGTGTCTTGAGTTTTTTTCAAGACAGAAAAACCCAACACTCTCGGCCCGACCCGGGATTCGAACCCGGGACCTCGTGGATGGTACCCAGCGTGCTGACCTCTAGACCAACGAGGCAGTCTGTAGCTATACTCAGCCTCTAAATGCGAAACGAGCGAGCTCTTTTTGAACTGAAATCGATATTCCAACTTAATTCTATTTCAACCCTCTCAATGAAGCAAATCCCTAATCCCTGAGTCGCCCTGTAGTTTTATATTTTTAGTGCTAACTGAATACTTTTTACCCGACTGCGGAAGGAGGGTTATGTTTTTCGAGAGTACGTATTTATGTATGTATAGTTGTTTGGCACGCCCTACAGCCCAAACGGCTGGATAGTTTTTGACGTATGAGGTGTCGTTGAATCAGTCAAAATTGTGGGAGTGACATAGGCTATATACATTTAAAAAATGGCGCCCGCAAATGAAAATAAAGTGGGGTGGGAGATTGATTTCGTCCTTACCATAGCAATATGGGTATCAAATGAAAGCCAGTAAAAAGACCATTTCGAAAACATAGTAGTTTTTGCAGTCGTGTGTTTTGTTTTTTTAATAATTATGTTTACTTGTTCTTCCTTTCTTTCTAATGACCAGTCTCCTTCCAGACGTAGACACAACCCGGCCGGACGAGAAGTCTGTGATGACGTACGTGGCGAGCTACTACCACACCTTCGCGCGGATGAAGAATGAGCAGAAGAGCGGCAGGAGGATCGCCAATGTAAGTGCCTTCGCTGTGTTTATTCTTGAATGTGCATTGTTATACTTATCATCATATCTTAGGAAGGTATCCTGGCTGAAGAACCTACGCCAATGGTTTGGAAGGAGTACCCGATCATTGTTTAGAGCCGCGGTGTCAAGGACGCAAGTTGCTATGATGGTCGCCGAACTTCGACAGAATATGGCACCGTAACCTTTTGAATGCCAGAACGTGGATCTGCGATCTAAAAACTATATCACCTCTTGTGTCTGCAAGTGGCAGCATACGATCGGTTAAGAAGAAAACTTATCATCACCATTATCAACCGCTGGACGTCCACTGCTGAACATAGGCCTACTACATACCAAAGTGACCTGTTACAAGCGGCCTGCATCGCTGATGACCGTCTTACTGCAGTGGTTCGCGCTCCGGACTACAAAACCAGAGGTCGCGGATTCGAATCCTGCAAGGGGCAATTTTTTGTGTGATAAGCACGAGCATTTGTACCTAAGTCATGGATGTTTATAAACGTATACGATTATAAGTATGTCTCTCCGTTGTCTTAGTCACAAGCTCATGCTTAGTTTGGGGCTAGGTAATTGGTGTGTTTGTTGAAACAATTTATTTATTTATTTAATTCAGTGCGATATTTTTATAACTTAATCAATTATTTTGCAAGTTTTTACGAAATTGAAATTAATTTCGCTCACAAAAATTAATCGACTGTGTCATCCGGTGGGACTCAAACCCACGTCTCTTCGCTTTCCGGGCGAGTGCTCTTACCAACTGAGTCCCACCGGATGACACAGTCGATTAATTTTTGTGAACGAAATTAATTTCAATTTTATACGGTCGTTTATCTATCTTGCCGGTGAAGCCCTATGATACGCTTTTCTTAGACTTTTAATGAAAAAAAATGGCCTAAATTGTACTTTAAGTTAACTTATTTTTAAAATTCATTGTACCTTTGTTTTATTTTATTGTGAAAAAATAATATTATCTATCTATCTCATGAATGAAAAACTAAATATAAATGTATTCTCATATTCACCAAAGTCAATGAGGGACAGAATAAAAGAGAAGAATCCGACATTTTACTTCCAGCTAACACGTAAAGTGGTCTGAGTTAGAGCAATTGAGGATTTTCTATCCAACCCAATTCCTCTGATCGTGTTTCGAGATCCAGCATTTTATCTTCACGACAGATAATAGTATATTATGAAACAAGTGAGTAAAGTTGCTCATTACACACGAGGCTGTGGGTTGCAGCCCCAGCCGTTGGCGAGGGCGTACATCAGCCGAGTGTCTATTGAGCAAGTTGCTCAAGAGTTTCATACGAACTTTTTCAACACACTTGCGAGGAAAAAACAAACAAGTATTGTATAAATCGTTTAGTTATTAAAACCCTTGGTGAATGAACAATTTTCAAAACTGTATTGCGCACACACTTGTGCACTATTATATGTCCTGCGCAGTTGGCTAACTCGGTTGAAATAGGCCGCCGTGGTCAAAATTCGGCTAGGAGGATATTATTCTTAATTGCAACAAGAAAACATATACATATCATTAGTACAATGTCCTGAAACTATATCCTGAAGTTTCTGGCGGGCTTGAAACTCTCAGTGTAACAAGATAGTTAGAAGTATCTCAAGGTGTAACCCTCACAAGCACTTTCTGAGCAGTAGAGTAGTCAAAACATGGAATGGGCTTCCGGAAGATGTGGTCTCCGCTCAATATATCAATCAATTCAAAAACCGACTTGATGCTCATCTAAACACGCTCAACACAATATGAAAAACTAGATACAGACAACTATCAGTTGTGTCAACTTCCTGTCTGATAACTGGGATAATAATAGTAATTTTCTCATATTCTTAAATCCCATCTCTCTTCCCAGATCATCGGCCAGCTAATGGATTGCGACGGCCTCAAGACGGAGTACGGGCGGCTCGTCACCGCGCTGCTGGAGTGGATCCGGCTGAAGGTGCAGGAGCTGGACGACCGCGCGCTGCCCAACGCGCTCGACGGCATCCAGCGGCTGCTGCTCGCCTTCAAACAGTACCGCACCGTCGAGAAACCGCCCAAGTGAGTAAAGGACTTGTCCATTAATGGTTTTTTATTCGTCAATATTTCTAACCAGAATAAACCAAATATTACATTGAAGAGTTCACAAAAACTAGCCTTTCTGCATAATTAATATATTTTTTAACGCCTCCGATTTAGAGAAAGATTGAAATTATTTTTTCTCTTTGTCTGTACAGAAACCGCACCTTTGCCTATATCAATTAACGCATGAAAAAAAATTGACAGCAAAATTGACATTCCATTGACAGTAGTACCTATTATATAATCTGTGGTAGTACCTAGTAGCATTTATCCACCAGTGGAAAGACAATGGTACATAGCTATACAGCCAAAAAATACAAGTAAGTTATCAAGTGATGATGCCTGTTACAAAACATATTTTTTCTCAAAAATAGAGGCGTTTAAAATTCTGATTTCTATGGTTACGTGTTTCATATTTTTGTAGCTTAAAGATAAATATAGGTTTATTAGTGGTTGGTAATATCTTAGAATAAAAAACCAGCCTCCATACAAAAAGAGGACAAGTTCTTTAGACAATATCATAAGAAAATCAGTGAAAACCCATGGAAAATCTGACAAAAACAATATAGAATCTGACAAAAACAAACGAACATCTACCAAAAGGAATAGAAAATCTGTCATAAACAAGTAAACCTTAATAAAAACAATCATACTTCTAAAACCATTGACCGGAAACTAACAAATATTTGTAAAAGCTAGCGAGAATCCGACAAACATCAATGAAAACAAATGAACAGAAACGAAAAAAGTCATCCAAAAATAAATGAATGGTCTCCTCAAAGACGGAAAGGGACATATACAGGGTGTACCAAAAAGGCGAAATAATATTTAAGGGTATGTATGTATGTTAGGTGAACATTAAGTAGTAAAAGTTTTAGTTAAAAAAAAAACAACTTTTTTTTCCCATACTAAGTAAATAAATTGTTTTTTTACCGAAAGTGTTGACAACCCTGAATCTGCGGTCAGCGAACCCCCGCCCGCAACCCTCGCCCGCCGCACGATCAGCTGATGCGCGACGCGCTGCTTTCTTACAGCCCGCCCACCCAAAACTACCTAAGTACCTACATATCTTAGCTTTGATGGGAATGGAACTGAATGATAACAACGATAATCAGATTAATGCATTTATTTGCAAAATTATTTAGAGACAATAAAAAATAATCAGGCAGGTACATTTCTTTTTTAAAACTATGTACAGAAAACAGTAATTAATGTATAGGACAATAACACCAACTATGACTTTTACTTACATTTACAAAGAACAACACATTAATTTGCTGTACCTCATAATTTTACCCAGCAAATAATTAAACAAGTTCATACAATGTAACTAATAGGTATGAAGTAGGTAATTATTTGATGGTAAATAACTAGTAACTGACAGTAAGGTTTGTCACTTGCCTTGCATACACACCCCTCCACCAATCCGCACTGAGCCCGCGTGGTGAAGTATGGCTCGTTCCTCCTCATAGTTGAGGTGAGGCCTTTTCCCAGCAGTGGGATCTAATAGGCTGACTTATATATTATAAATAACTAGTACTCACTGTAAAAATCTACACAACATAACTACGACATAATTTGCTAACCAGTAATATTTTTATTGTAATAAACAAACATCAAATTTATTTCTTTGTATGATCTGTTTTGTGTTACATACTACTAACACTTTGTGCACATAGCTTCACTACAAACGTAATGACTTTTAGAAAGTTCGCCTTATTATTACTTTAAAAAAGCCTTCATATTATTATTTTTTTACAAAAATGGCTCAAAATGTCTGCTACCGTGCTCAATGCAAGCAGCGACTCTGCGGTTCATCGATATCCTCACGTTTTGCAGCATCTGAGGCGTAATGGCTTGAAAGGCTAGGTGTATTTTATTTCGCATTTCGTCAGCACTATTGCACTCCACTACGTACACTTGGTTTTTCACGTAGCCCCACAAAAAAAAGTCCATAGCGGTAAGGTCGGGCGAACAGGCAGGTCACTGCACTGGACCCCCTCTGCCAATCCACTGAGCACCATGTCGTCCATCGAGATATTCCCGGACGCAGCGCGCGTAGTGCGCTGGTGCACCGTCGTGCACCACAGGTTCCACAGGTTCCTGAAGCAGGTGTACGAAGGTAAACGCCGCTGCTCTGCGAGGGGCCTGCCGTCGATGAACCGCTGACGAAACAACTCGCGAGCACCATTGATGCTCCCGAAAGAAGCGCCCACGCATAAAATCATTTCATAGTATTCGCTATTTGAATACGAAGAATGTTCTTCACGAGACATACTGATCGAAATCGGAGATCGAAATTCAGAAAATTTGGATAGCGACTGCGCAACGAGAACGAATACGAGCAACTAAAAAAAGTAGAAAGTTGTAGAAAAAAAGTAGGGACATTTCGCAGGGTTCGATGTAAGTAATGGAAAAAACCCTTAACCTAAATTAAAGTTTCACTACTATTTTAAAGAAAGTAGGAATATCCAAACTTATTTTATGTTAAACAAACAAATAACTAAAGTTATCAAATACACTTTTTTTTATTAAAACATTTTCGTAAATGTCTTAAATTTTATTTTTTCGAATATGCGGATCCCGTAATATTTTTAATGATTTCCGGGAGGTGGGGCTAAGGCGTGGGTGATAGTCCCGTGACAGGATATTATTGGCTAAACGCATCGTTGCAATTTTTTCGGAACGATTACTGATTGGTTCGGCGCGCTGTGACTTTTGACTTAAAGGCGCCGCAGTCCACGTGGACTGCATTGTTTGGTCAATGATAAAAAGTGCAGAGGAGCCACTGAGTTAAAACTATTGGTAGAAATTGTATTATTATTTTTAGTTGTCGATCTAACTTATTATTTTTATTTCTTAATTATTATTTCTAAGTCTGAACGAATAAAATAACCAACCCAAAACAATAGCGCAGCAGATTTATTCAGACGAAATAACAAACGAAGTATCTGCCGCTAGATGGCGATATGCGCCATTAGTTCGCGGTAGTGTCCGATATCACCCGCACACCGCGGTAGGTCAAGTAGTCGCAGTAATTTTGTCAATTATTGGTGGTGGTAACGGTAGAGCGAATGAATGAAATTCATTAAGGATGTTGATCAGTACTAAGTCATGCAGCACCAGAATTTCGAATAAAGCCCATCTACGACTTTAAACGCTTCATGATATCTCATAATCTCAAATATCGTCTTAAAGTTGTTTTATTAGGTAATGTTCAATAATCAATTCTTCAACAGTAATAACATCTTAGCGTTGCAACACAGTGAGAATCCGAAACACCTAAAACGACTAATTTATTGTTTATTAAATTAATTCAATGATCATTGAGAGGATCACTGCACATTTTATGAAAGTTCGACATCTGTTTCCTACTTAATCTTCGATTTATGAGTTTGTTTACACCTAACAGCTGATATTTAAGGTTGTCACCGATAAGTTTTTGTTAAAACTTGAGCATCAATTTACTTAGTAATTTATACTCGCACGAGTTTGTGGTTTTGCATAGGAACTAAACATTTACTACTCTACACGTCCTTTAAATTTTATTTCGCCTTTTTGATACACCCAGTATAGTGGTCGTGGAGAATCAAAGCCTAAATATTTTTTTCTATTTCAGATACAAAGAACGCTCAGAGATAGAAGCGCTCTTCTTTCACATAAACACGATGCAGAAGAGCCTGGTGGGCGAGACCTGGGCGCCTTTAGAGGGCCAGCTACCGCAAGACCTGGAGAGGGCCTGGCAACAGCTGGAACAGGTAAGCTGTAATAAAATTTCACACTAACGAATAATCACATTCATAGTTTGCGCTGTTGACGCCATATTTGCCGCAGTGACCACTAGCGCCACAGTGGAATAAAACTAAACTAAATTTGAATCACTTGACTGAATGTTGGTCAGCCATCTTCAAAGGGCAAACTTTTAATACGCTAAGTTGTTACCCGACTGCGGATAGTGGGTTATGTTTTTCGAGAGTCGAGAGTATGTAAGTAAGTTTTAGACACGCCCTACAGCCCAAATGCTGGACAGTTTTTGACATAAGAGGTGTCGTTGAATTTGTTAAAATTGTGATAGTGCCATAGGCTAATACATTTTAAAAATGGCGCATGCAAGTGGAAATAAAGGGGAGTGGGGGGATTGATTTTTTGTAAAATGGGTATCAAATGAAAGCCAGTGAAAAAACCATTTCAAAAATATAATAATTTTTGCAGTCTGGTGTTTTTTTCAATAATTGCTTGTTAATCGTTGAGTGTGTCTAGTTCAATCAACTATCGGCCTAGTCATTTAATTGGAAGCCGACGTTTTATGAACGGCTTAGGCATCCAATTGGCTGGCTAATTGAACCAGTTGGCTGCAATATAAATATACTGTGAAATTACCGAGATCAAAAATCATCGGGAAATAACATAACGCAGAGACTTGGAATACTCAAAATCTTTTGCTACATTAATTATTTTAGGTTTTAGGGAAGACTTATGGGGTATTTACTTGAGGCAAGAGACGGAACAATGATTAACAGTGGATGTACTGCTGCTGATACTGACCTTTCGTATGTATTTACAGAGCTGACAATCGCCTTGTCCTAATAGCGATGGTCGCACTAGTTGACAGTGTTCGTGGCAACTTTTTTTAATGGGTTTGTTTCTGGTTTGCTTTAACTGACCAACGGAGCACAGCAAGCTGCATGGCGCCAGGCCGGAGCCTGGTAAGTAAGTATCCTTTAACCTAATGCCCACTCCGTTGGGAGGGTATTAATGGATACTTACTTTTAAGCCGTGATGTTCACAAACAGTGGGTTTAGTGGCTCTATTAGCAGTTACCGACGCATACATTTCACAATCACATTTTGTTTACAGGCGGAGCACGCTCGCGAAATCGCGCTGAGAACAGAACTCCTCCGACAACAGAGATTGGAACAACTTAACTACAAGTTTAACACCAAGGTAAGCTACGTATTTTTTTATTTGAAATGGGTTTGCACTTGACTCTAGACTAAGCCTGACGCGGCGCAGACAGAGTCGACGGTGAAGCGAGCTCACCCAGAAGAAGCCTGCCTTTTTCCTTTAATCTTTGACTAACAAGGCACAATATTTGGGAGTCAGAATTGTAGGAAAATTACAGGATTGCTTCTTAAAAACTTCTTAAATTACTTCCTTTAAAAATACTCTTAAAAAGACGTCGTCTTTGACATCTTGCTCACTTCAGACAAAACACACAGTCTGTGCGGGACGGCTGGAGTGGGTGAGCGGAGTGGACTCTAGAACGGTAGGCTGTGCGCCGGTTCACGGAACTGTAGGTACTCCGGTACACGATGTCTCCAGTCGCTGCACACTGTAGACGGTGGGTGGATCGTTGTTTGTCGTCTCGTAGTAGGTGGAAGTCTGCTATAAATTCACGAAGTACGGTATCCAAGTCGTAGAGCGTTTGGTATCCAATAATCGATGCGGAGGTCTTCACTGTATTTAATTCACAGTAGAGTTACGTTCGGAGGCGCTGGGAGCTCTTCTGCTCTTGGTAGTGCTCGGTATGTTACCAGAGAACTGATTCGCTGTTCTAAACTGTTATTCAAAATAATCCAAAACTGTAATGCTTGCTGCGGCCGAGCCGCCGGTTTATATAGTCCCGCGCGCAGTTCAAAAGTCCCGCCTTTTTTCTGGAAAGTGCTGTCAACGTCAACCCGCCTCGATTCGGGAATGCACGCGAAAACTCTGTACACATCTCGTGCCGAAACTCCCAGTCAAAACCCGACCTTATTCCGTGCGTCATAAGGTCGTCATCAGTTCGCGCCGGGCAGCGGTCGTTGCGTCGATGAGTGGCGTACGTAGCTATAGATGTATAGCGCCTATTGTATTCGAGCTCTATATCTATTGTATAAGTATAGCTAATCCGATTATTTTTGTTTACTATTATTTTTAACTAATTTACGCGGACTCTGTAAAAGTCGTCCTGTACACTGTCGAAATCCTCACACATTTTAAATAAATTCAAATCATCCATCTCGTTCGCACACATACTTTATCGTCGTCTTTAATCGTTCTAAAATCAATATCTTCCATACGTTATAAAATTAACAGTACCCTTGAATAATTCCTGAAACTGAGAAGGCATTCCTTGTGTGACTTTGTACCTATTGCTGCATTGCAATGTCTTATGTCAGATTTATTGTCTTGTGCATCACGAGTTAATTGTATTCACTCAAATTACTAGTTATTGAACATCATAAGCCTTGTTTCTAAAGCCACTTCTTCTTCTCAGTCGGTGCTCCGCAAGGGCTACCTCAAGGAGATGATCCAGGTCCTGTCCGACCCGCGCTACGGATCCAACCTGGCGCAGGTCGACGCCACCGTCAAGAAACATGAAGCTATATCCGCTGATATACTTGCCAGGTTAGTAATGCTGCAGCTCAGAATTGAGAAATTCGTATTAATACACTTTTATTAGAAACTTTAAAAAAAGCTAGAAAAAGATCAATGATTACCACGCTGGAGCCTACATTTTGAATGAGGCATTAGAAGGAAATTAATGAAAACCTGGAGCAGGCAGTAATATTATCAGCTGCTTCATCATTTGAGGCGTATTTGACAACAAATTAAATCAAAATAAGTTATCTGAGGAGGTATTGAAACCCAGGTTTTCTTTCTATCTAGGCTTTACTTAACGAAATTTGCTTTCGCGATAGATTTAAGGAGGAATATAGAGAGGAGGATAGAACTAAGGAGCCAACCAGAAGATACTTCACAATGTGTTTTTGTATTTATAAACTATGTTGCTCGGATGCTGGTGAACGCCCGAAATATTCTGTAAATTAATAAAAAAATAAATAAGAAAGACCCTTAAATGAGGGTCTATCTGTCACTTGCGTCTGGGTGACATTTTATAAACAGTTTCAGAGATACATAATCTTTGCTTCCAGAACCGAGCGCTTTGAAGACCTCTCGGCGATGGCAGCAGAACTCGTCCGCGAGAACTACCACGGCGCGGAAGCTGTCTCTCGGACGGAACAAGCTGTGCTACAACGCTGGAGGGAGCTGCTGGAACTGCTGGAGAGGCATAGAAGCCAGCTGGCAAGGCTGGCGCATCTAATGGCATTGCTGAGAGAAGCTGATACTATTGGGCAGACTTTGCAGGAAATGAAGGTAAGATTTTATTTAATAAGCTGTGCTGCTGTGCTGGAGGGAACTGCTAGAACTGCTGGAGAGGCATAGAAGCCAGCTGGCTAGGCTGGCGCATCTAATGGCATTGCTGAGAGAAGCTGATACTATAGGTCAGACTTTGCAAGAAATTAAGGTAAGATTTTTATGCATTTTATTAAGTAAGCTGTACTACAGCGATGGTGGAAGGTGCTGGATCTGCTGGATAGGCATAGAAGCCAGCTAGCAAGACTGGTGCATCTGATAGTTCTGCTGAGAGAAGCTTATACTACCAGACAGACTTTGCAAGAGATGAAGGTAATTTTTGATCGCCGAAAAATTCATATATCAGGGATTTATATGCTGTGTATACTTTTTGGTTTGTTAGAGTTCCGCACCTTAGAATACGCAGCCCTTTGCACCATTGGGGTTTTGTGATAAGGCAAATAGGAAAGAACAATTTAAATGATATAATGATATAAGCACAGAGGCGGTCGTATTGATCTGGTAGTTTATTTTATTTATTAAACAACCTGAAACTTACATATTCTCTATCTTCCAGGCGCAATTCCAATCCGAGGAAGTAGGCCGCCACCTCGTGGACGTAGAGCGCCTACTCCAAGCGCACGCGCTCCAGGAGTTGCAGCTTGGCGCGCTAGACGAGGGCATCCGTCGCCTCGTGAGGCAGGGCGCCGCCGCCGAGGCCGCCCAGCCAGCGGAACAGCTTCGGCATCAGCTTAAGCAGCTCGAAGAGCAAGCAGACAGGTGAGGCACCGAGTGTAGTAGACCAGGGTACCATAGATCAAGCAGCAGTTGCGAAACCAGCTCAGACAGAGATAGGGACAAGCGGACAGGTGGGGCACCGAGTGTAGTAGACCAGGGTACCATAGCTCAAGCAGGGTTACATACACTGGGACCTGCGACTAGTGGACCTGGGACCATTCTGGTCACGGGATCTATTAAACTAGGACCAGTGGACTTGAGACCAAATAAAAGACAGGTGCATGGACCTGGGACTAATGGACCTTGGACCAAATAAAAGACAGGTGCGTTTTGCAAGTTTGGTCCCAGGTCCACTGGTCCCTGGTCCCAGGTCCACTGTCCCTTGAAAACACCTGACCTGGGACCAAGAAGGTAGTGGGACCAGTAAACCCGGGGACCAGTGGACCTGGGACTAGGGACCAAGGCCTTGGTCTAGAAACCATTCGACCCGCAACCAGAACACAATAGATTTGCGAACATTTGACATGGGACCAGTTGGCTTGGGGGGACCAGTGGACAGTGGACCTGGGCCCAAGCTAGGACCTGGAAAAAAACATTAGCAATAACGAACTCAAAAAAGGAATCGTCCATCAGTCGTTCGGAAGTTATGCTCGTGTACATTTCGTCAGTTTTATTCATATAGATTTTTGTTATAGCCTCGTGGCCGCAGCGAAAGACCGCAAGGCTAGACTGGAGGACGCCAGGAACCTGTACCAGTTCTTAGAAGACCACGATGAAGAAGAAGGTAACTAATTTGTGTCTATTTCTTTTGCCAAATCTATTTTATTTAAAACTTCTCTTTAGTTTATGAATACTTAGTATACTCATAGTACGAGTACATACATCATACATATGGGTACCTGACGCTATCTACAAATAATTTCGTAACCCTATTTTTTTAGTTACATAATTGATTTTTAATTAAGCTAAACAAGAAAAAAAGTACGTTACGATTGGTGGTGTCAAATAGCCAATTTTGTATGTGGCTTAAAACTATGATATACTCTGCTCTGGTATGGTCTATCAGCTTGAAAATAATTCGATTTTCAATGTTTAAATCGACTACGAGGGGAGCAAGCAAGAGAGAAACACATAAACTCGTTTAATAAACATTGCTTTACCTGTAGTCTGATATACGATTTCTATAATATATGCCCTACATTTTCTATAGCCGCAAATCAGGTATGTTTAATGTGTGTAACAGCACCTGTAGGGTATAAAAGAGAGGCTAACAATGAATTGTCTATATTTATTTTCTCTCAGGCTGGGTAACGGAAAAGCAGCGCATCTGCCGCACAGACGTCGCCGCCAAGGACCTTCGCGGTGTGCTGGCATTAAGACATAAGCACACAGCATTATTGCACGAGTTGCGAGCGAGGGACCATGTCTCACAGAGGCACAGGGCCAAGGGTCAGAGGTAAGTTTTAGTTTTAATATAATAGGTTAGTCTTAGGACTTGCCTATGTGCTAGTGTTGGGGCACAAGCACACAGCATTACTGCACGAGTTGCGAGCGAGGGACTACGTCTCGCAGAGGCACAGGGCTAAGGGTCAGAGGTTAGTTTTAGTTTTAATATAGTAGTTTAGTCTTAGGACTTGCCTACGTGTTGATATTGAGACACAAGCACACAGCACTACTGCACGAGTTGCGAGCGAGGGACCATGTCTCGCAGAGGCACAGGGCCAAGGGTCAGAGGTAAGTTTTAGTTTTAATATAATAGGTTAGTCTTAGGACTTGCCTATGTGCTAGTGTTGGGGCACAAGCACACAACACTACTGCACGAGTTGCGAGCGAGGGACTACGTCTCGCAGAGGCACAGGGCTAAGGGTCAGAGGTTAGTTTTAGTTTTAATATAGTAGTTTAGTCTTAGGACTTGCCTACGTGTTGATATTGAGACACAAGCACACAGCACTACTGCACGAGTTGCGAGCGAGGGACTACGTCTCGCAGAGGCACAGGGTCAAGGGGCAGAGGTTAGTTTTAGTTTTATTATGGTAGTTTAGTCTTAGGACTTGCCTATGTGCTAGTGTTGGGGCACAAGCACACAGCACTACTGCACGAGTTGCGAGCGAGGGACTATGTCTCGCAGAGGCACAGGGCTAAGGGTCAGAGGTTAGTTTTAGTTTTAATATAGTAGTTTAGTCTTAGGACTTGCCTACGTGTTGATATTGAGACACAAGCACACATCACTACTGCACGAGTTGCGAGCGCGGGACCACGTCTCGCAGAGGCACAGGGCCAAGAGTCAGATGTTAGTTTTAGTTTTAATATTGTAGTTTAGTCTCAGGACTTGCCTACGAGTTGATATTGAGACACAAGCATACAGCACTACTGCACGAGTTGCGAGCGAGGGACCATGTCTCGCAGAGGCACAGGGCCAAGGGTCAGAGGTAAGTTTTAGTTTTAATATAATAGGTTAGTCTTAGTACTTGCCTACGTGTTGATATTGAGACACAAGCATACAGCACTACTGCACGAGTTGCGAGCGAGGGACTACGTCTCGCAGAGGCACAGGGCTAAGGGTCAGAGGTTAGTTTTAGTTTTAATATAGTAGTTTAGTCTTAGGACTTGCCTACGTGTTGATATTGAGACACAAGCACACAGCACTACTGCACGAGTTGCGAGCGCGGGACCACGTCTCGCAGAGGCACAGGGCCAAGGGTCAGATGTTAGTTTTAGTTTAGTCTCAGGACTTGCCTATGTGCTAGTGTTGGGGCACAAGCACACAGCACTACTGCACTAATAGGTTAGTCTTAGTACTTGCCTACGTGTTGATATTGAGACACAAGCATACAGCACTACTGCACGAGTTGCGAGCGAGGGACCATGTCTCGCAGAGGCACAGGGCCAAGGGTCAGAGGTAAGTTTTAGTTTTAATATAATAGGTTAGTCTTAGGACTTGCCTATGTGCTAGTGTTGGGGCACAAGCACACAGCACTACTGCACGAGTTGCGAGTGAGGGACTACGTCTCGCAGAGGCACAGGGCTAAGGGTCAGAGGTTAGTTTAAGTTTTAATATAGTAGTTTAGTTTTAGTACTTGCCTACGTGTTGATATTGAGACACAAACACGCAGCACTACTGCACGAGTTGCGAGCGAGGGACCATGTCTCGCAGAGGCACAGGGCCAAGGGTCAGAGGTAAGTTTTAGTTTTAATATAATAGGTTAGTCTTAGTACTTGCCTACGTGTTGATATTGAGACACAAGCACACAGCACTACTGCACGAGTTGCGAGCGCGGGACCACGTCTCGCAGAGGCACAGGGCCAAGAGTCAGATGTTAGTTTTAGTTTTAATATTGTAGTTTAGTCTCAGGACTTGCCTACGAGTTGATATTGAGACACAAGCATACAGCACTACTGCACGAGTTGCGAGCGAGGGACCATGTCTCGCAGAGGCACAGGGCCAAGGGTCAGAGGTAAGTTTTAGTTTTAATATAATAGGTTAGTCTTAGTACTTGCCTACGTGTTGATATTGAGACACAAGCATACAGCACTACTGCACGAGTTGCGAGCGAGGGACTACGTCTCGCAGAGGCACAGGGCTAAGGGTCAGAGGTTAGTTTTAGTTTTAATATAGTAGTTTAGTCTTAGGACTTGCCTACGTGTCGATATTGAGACACAAGCACACAGCACTACTGCACGAGTTGCGAGCGCGGGACCACGTCTCGCAGAGGCACAGGGCCAAGGGTCAGATGTTAGTTTTAGTTTAGTCTCAGGACTTGCCTATGTGCTAGTGTTGGGGCACAAGCACACAGCACTACTGCACTAATAGGTTAGTCTTAGTACTTGCCTACGTGTTGATATTGAGACACAAGCATACAGCACTACTGCACGAGTTGCGAGCGAGGGACCATGTCTCGCAGAGGCACAGGGCCAAGGGTCAGAGGTAAGTTTTAGTTTTAATATAATAGGTTAGTCTTAGGACTTGCCTATGTGCTAGTGTTGGGGCACAAGCACACAGCACTACTGCACGAGTTGCGAGTGAGGGACTACGTCTCGCAGAGGCACAGGGCTAAGGGTCAGAGGTTAGTTTAAGTTTTAATATAGTAGTTTAGTTTTAGTACTTGCCTACGTGTTGATATTGAGACACAAACACGCAGCACTACTGCACGAGTTGCGAGCGAGGGACCATGTCTCGCAGAGGCACAGGGCCAAGGGTCAGAGGTAAGTTTTAGTTTTAATATAATAGGTTAGTCTTAGTATTGCCTACGTGTTGATATTGAGACACAAGCACACAGCACTACTGCACGAGTTGCGAGCGCGGGACCACGTCTCGCAGAGGCACAGGGCCAAGGGTCAGATGTTAGTTTTAGTTTAGTCTCAGGACTTGCCTATGTGCTAGTGTTGGGGCACAAGGACACAGCACTACTGCACTAATAGGTTAGTCTTAGTACTTGCCTACGTGTTGATATTGAGACACAAGCATACAGCACTACTGCACGAGTTGCGAGCGAGGGACCATGTCTCGCAGAGGCACAGGGCCAAGGGTCAGAGGTAAGTTTTAGTTTTAATATAATAGGTTAGTCTTAGGACTTGCCTATGTGCTAGTGTTGGGGCACAAGCACACAGCACTACTGCACGAGTTGCGAGTGAGGGACTACGTCTCGCAGAGGCACAGGGCTAAGGGTCAGAGGTTAGTTTAAGTTTTAATATAGTAGTTTAGTTTTAGTACTTGCCTACGTGTTGATATTGAGACACAAACACGCAGCACTACTGCACGAGTTGCGAGCGAGGGACCATGTCTCGCAGAGGCACAGGGCCAAGGGTCAGAGGTAAGTTTTAGTTTTAATATAATAGGTTAGTCTTAGTACTTGCCTACGTGTCGATATTGAGACACAAACATTCAGCACTACTGCACAAGTTGCGAGCGAAGGATCATGTCTCGCAGAGGCAAAGGGCAGAGGTAAGTCAAAATATGAACATCTGCCCACAGAAGATTTAGGGAATTAGAGCGACATATAGCGCGATAGCAGTGCTTCGGAGATGGGAATAGCTGTTAACACGCTGCTTCCATTATTCTTTAGTCTTTTATCGGTGGGAGGTTAGATCCTGCTTAGCACTGAAAAGAAGTCAATATTACGCTTTCTCAATACTAAAGCCCACACTAAGTACAAATAAAGATACTATTTTGTAATTGAAGCAATTTCTTTAAGTTTTCACAAAATCAATTCAGCGCTGAAAAATCCATCGACCATCTTCAATTACCGCTCGAACCCACGACCCTTCGTTATTCGCTTCGTGAGGACAGTTAATAAATTTTTAGTGCAGTATTTACTCGCATCACAGAATAAGTACTAGTACTTCGTACAGAAGTATGACTTAGCAATTGTATTCAAAGAAATGTCTACTCAATGTCGTCAACAATATGGCGTAATTTAGTGCGCCTCAGAGTCAAGCACATTTTCGTGTAGACACCTAAAAATCCATTGCAAGATAATTTCATACTTATTACTCTGGAATATGATTCATAATACACTAAACCTATTCAGTGACGTAATATCACGCGACGCGCTAGAATTGACTGCTACGAGAAGCTTCTAACACCATCTAGCGCCTCTTTCTAGTACTTTATTCATTCTCGTCCAGCCAGCAACGTAGCCGCGCGGCCGCCGGTGAATAAAACGCGCAAGCGTATCGCTGGCCGGTAGTGACACGCAACTTATTTTAGCCCCTTACAAAGGGTCGCCGCGTGTAGGTACGTTTTTGCTACCTACGCGGGGAGATACACAGGCCTGCTCGCGTAAAACTTGCAATGAAATTACTTCAAGTATAAATTGTCTTCATTTTTTTTTGTCTAGGCTATAAAAAAGTCGCGACAAAGCTTAGAATCGAATCCTGTTCTGTGCTAAGCTAGAATAGAATAATTGTGCATTTCAATAGAATACACTTAATACAATAATTCTTTCAGAATGTTCATGTCTCTATCTTTTTTCTAGCCTAATCGATGCGAAACACCCTAAGAGCGCCGAGATAGAGAGACGCCTGTCCTCGCTTAACCAGCAGTGGGAGACGCTCAAGGAACTGGCCGAGGCCCGGGAGAAGCAGTTGGCTGACGCTGCTGAGGCGCACCAGGTAAGAACACTTAAGGGGTTCCACAAGGTAGCGTGTTTTGACCGTTTTTATTTCTACTGTATGTATAGAGTTAAATCTGTGTGTATGAAGGTATTAAACGCATTGAAGTTCATAAATCAAAAGTAGTTTTAAGATTCCGTATGTCAAAAGGAAAAAACCGAACACTTATAAGATCAATTTGTTGTCCGCCTGTATGTTTAAGATCATTTTTCTTAAGAATGCGTAGTGGTATCAAGTTAGTATAAACATACAAAGTCTCAGATACATTGAAGCTGTAAGAAAAAGCTCTTAGTAAACGTAATATTTTAATAGGGTCATATGAGCCCTATTTTCTAACACTACAGGCCTATAATCATGAAACTTAGCAAGAAGGAAGGACTTTTAGCATTTATTTACGAAAACAACAAAGTACTTACATCACAGATATATAACCTTTCGTTGCAATTACCCAAGTTTGGAGAAAACCCCTCACGTGACTCTGACTTAAACAATAATTCAGAAAGAAATCAACTTCATCTTGCATAAGGTATTTGTCTCACTAACGACGAGTTAACGAGTAACTGTCGGCAAATTTCTCGCCCTAGAAACTTACAATACATATACATTCCGTATAAACAAAAGAAACGTACAGTACATATACATTCCGTCTAAACAAAAGAAATGTACAGTACATAATATACATTCCGTGTAAACCAAAGAAACGTACAATACATATACATTCCGTGTATACAAAAGAAATGTACAATACGTTTCTAGTTCCTATCTCAAATCGCTTCCCGGCATCGTCGCTAGTCGGACGCCTTTACATGCATAGGGTAAACTCTAAAACAAGATCCTTTCACGACAATATGTTTTCTTTATCAGTTCTACGGCGACGCGAACGAAGCAGAGTCGTGGATGAAGGAGAAGCGCGCGCTGGTCGCGAGCGCCGACTGCGGGCGCGACGCGCACGAGGCTGCGGCGCTGCTGGCGCGACAGAAGGCTTTAGCCGGCGAGCTTGGGGCTTACGCTGGGGAGCTGAACACCTTGGAGGCGCAGGCGGACAGGCTGACTGCTAGGGGAATACATGCTTTACAGGTGAGCCACTTTTCCTTCCCTTTATCTTCAATTCTTAAATTTCCTTTTCTCAAAGTCTTTAACTGGCGAGGTTGGCGCTTATGCTGGGGAGCTGAAAACCTTGGAGGCGCAGGCGGACAGGCTGACTGCTACAGGAATACATGCTTTACAGGTGAGCCACTTTTCCTTCCCTTTATCTTCAATTCTTAAATTTCCTTTTCTCAAAGTCTTTAACTGGCGAGGTTGGCGCTTATGCTGGGGAGCTGAAAACCTTGGAGGCGCAGGCGGACAGGCTGACTGCTACAGGAATACATGCTTTACAGGTGAGCCACTTTTCCTTCCCTTTATCTTCAATTCTTAAATTTCCTTTTCTCAAAGTCTTTAACTGGCGAGGTTGGCGCTTATGCTGGGGAGCTGAACACCTTGGAGGCGCAGGCGGACAGGTTGACAGCTCGAGGGATACATGCCTTACAGGTCATTCACTTTTGTGTGTCGCTTTATAGTTTCTTTCCCCTTTTAAACTTGAGTCATGACTACAAAAACTCGTAACTGAATAAACAGAAGACCTTAGAAGAAGAAGAACTAGAGAGTTGGGTACTCACGTTGGGGTAGCTGAAGACTTTGGAAACACGTACTTACAGACTAGCGGCCCGTGGCGTCCATGATTTACAGGTAAGTCATTTTTTGTCTTTTTCTTTTAAGCCACTCTCCCGAATTCTTAAATGCCCTTTTAAAAAAGACTTAAGACATCGAAAACTCGTGACGGAATCTTCAAAAGCCTTAGTTGGAAAGCTTGGAGCTTACGCTGGGAAGCTAAAGACCTTGAAGGCGCAGGCGGACAGGTTGACTGCTAGAGGAATACATGCCTTACAAGTAAATCATTTTCATTTCGAGAGAATTCAGCCACTTGTATTGCGGATCGACTGCCGTCCATTAAATCCGCTGGCGTGCAGATGTTGGGACACGCGTTTCCTTCCTTATTTAGCCACTTCCCTAAATCCTTCTCTATTTCATGAATACGAAAACTCGGGACTCCCCACAGCCTTTAGGAGCTGAAGGTCTTGGAGACACAGGCGGCCAGGTAGACTGCTAGAATACATGCTTTACAAGTAAGTCACTTTTTTGTCCTTCCCTTTATCTTCAATCCAAAATTTCCTTTCCTCAAAGTCTTTAGCTGGCGAGCTTGGCAGTTATTCTGGGAAGCTAAAGTTCTTGGAAGCACAGGTGTAAATGCTAGAGGGACACGTGCTTTACAGGTGGGGGTCACTTTTGTGTCCTTCCCTTCATCTTCAATCCTTAAATTCCCTTTCCTCAAAGTCTTTACCTGGCGAGCTTGGCGGTTATGCGTGGAAGCTGAAGTTCTTGAAGGCACAGGTGCAAAGGTTGACTGCTAGAAGGACAAATGCTTTACAGGTGGGGGTGACTTTTGTGTCCTTTCCTTTATCTTCAATCCTTAAATTTCCTATCATCAAAGTCTATAGCTGGAGAGTTCGATGTTCACATGGAATACTTGACACTCTCCAGGTGGGTCACTTTTGTGTGTCCCTTTATAGCCTTAAAAATACTTGTGTCATAGCCAGGCCTGTGTATCTTCCCGCGTAGGTAGCAAAAACGTACCTACGCGCGGCGACCCCTTGGTAAGGGACTAAACAAGTTGTGTGTCGCTAGCCGGCAGCGACACGCTCCCGCGTTTTATTCACCGGCGGTGCGCGACACTAGGTTGCTGGTTGGACGAGCATGAATCAAGTCCTAGAAAGATGCGCTAGATGGCGTAAGAAGCTTCTTGTGGCAGTCAACCCTATCGCGTTGCGTGATAGTACGTCACTGAATAGGTTTAGTGTATTATTAATCATATTCCAGAGTTATAAGAATTAAATTATCTTGCAATGTATTTCTGTAGGTGTCTACACGAAAATGTGCTTGAGTCAGAGGCGAACTGAATTACACCATATCGTTAACAACATTGAGTAGATATTTCTTTGAATTTCATTGCAAAGTCATACTTCTGTACTAGTACTTATTCTGTGTCATAGCTACAAGAACGTGAGACTGAGTCCTCAGAGATCTCGGCTGAAATCAAGCTGCTATTAGTTGAAAGCTAATCTCTTTTTCGTATACCATAGTTTCTCGCTAGACTACGTCTCTTGGTTGCTCTAGCCCTGTCATTCTTACTCCCTCTCTTTAGTCTTCCCTGTTTCATTTGTGCCCGTTTCTTAGTTTCATCTCTACGGTCATGTCGGACTGCCGTCTCACCGAATTATGTGAGTGAAGGAACAGAGAGTACACATGTATATTGCGCATACACTTGTGCACTATAATATCTCCCGCGCAGTCGGCTAATCTCTATTGAGATTGGCCACTGTAGTCGAAATTCAGCTAAGTCAGCCTATATTAATCCCACTGCTGAGAAAAGGCCTCACCTCAACTATGAGGAGGTACGAGCCATACTCCACCACGCGGGCTCAGTGCGGATTGGTGGAGGGGTGTATGTAAGGCAAGTGACATGCCTTACTGTCAGAAGTTATCAAGCCGCCCTAGGGCCTCTGACTAGGCTTAACGACTACTACCAACAGATATTAGCCGGGATCAACTGCTAAACGTGCCTTCCGAAGCACGGAGATGCTTGTCATGGACGTCACTTAAATGGTCGGAATGGTCACCCATCCAATCACGACCGCGCCGTGGGTTGCTTAACTTTTGGTATCACTAGGTACCAAAGCGCTGCTGCCATTGCGCCACAAGCACCTCATATTTCTCGAAATTCGTCTAGGAGGACATTATTAGTCGTCCTGGTAAGTCCTCAAAAGTGTCATTCAAGGACATTAAAATAATTTCTCAATCACAAACGATCTTAGGTGTCCTAATCTTATTACCCAGTGTCAAAGAGCTTGTGCTTGAGCTGTCAAGCAGCTTCAAAGAGTGTTTGATAAATGAATAACCTATTCTTCTATCTCCAGCTACCAACGGAGGTGGAGCCCACAGCGTTGGAGGAAGAAGAGTGGGTGCAGGAGTCGCGGCTGGTGCCCACCGAGGTGTGGGAGGAGGAGCCCGTCGAGAGGCTCGAGCATCGCACGCAGACCGAGGAGCGGAGCGTGCCGCAGGTATAGTATCCCTTAGTGTCCTGGGAGTGTTTTAGATTTATATAAGTTATTATTGCACTTGAAAAACTGACAACCAGAGGCAGTAATCGAACACGCGTTCCTCGTATACCGGGCGATTGCCTAACCTCTCGGCCACTCTGGTTGCCAAGCGTTGGCAGAACCTGTAGAAATTTTCAAGTGCTTCTTAACGCTGTAATGCCGCGTTGCAATAGTATTTCTTTTGAGTGTTGTGGGTATAATCCCAATAATATTTATGATAGCAACACTGCATTACAGTTTTAAGAAGCACTTGAAAGGAGGAACGCGGGTTCGATTCCCGCCTCTGCTGGTCATTTTTTCAAGTGCAACAATATATTTAAATTTATCTAACCGTAGATATTAATGGTTGGGTTGAAGCCAACCGTGGTTACTGATGGTAAAGCCGCAACCAACTGATTATGCTAATGGTAATGTTGAAGCCAACCGTGGGGACTGATGGTAAAGCCGCAACCAACTGATTATGCTAATGGTTGGGTTGAAGCCAACCGTGGTTACTGATGGTAAAGCCGCAACCAACTGATTATGCTAATGGTAATGTTGAAGCCAACCGTGGTTACTGATGGTAAAGCCGCAACCAACTGATTATGCTAATGGTTGGGTTGAAGCCAACCGTGGTTACTGATGGTAAAGCCGAAACCAACTGATTATCTAATGGTTGGGTTGAAGCCAACCGTGGTTACTGATGGTAAAGCCGCAACCAACTGATTATGCTAATGGTAATGTTGAAGCCAACCGTGGTTACTGATGGTAAAGCCGCAACCAACTGATTATGCTAATGGTTGGGTTGAAGCCAACCGTGGTTACTGATGGTAAAGCCGAAACCAACTGATTATGCTATTGGTAATGTTGAAGCCAACCGTGGTTACTGATGGTAAAGCCGCAACCAACTGATTATGGCTAATGGTAATGTTGAAGCCAACCGTGGTTACTGATGGTAAAGCCGCAACCAACTGATTATGCTAATGGTTGGGTTGAAGCCAACCGTGGTTACTGATGGTAAAGCCGCAACCAACTGATTATGCTAATGGTTGGGTTGAAGCCAACTGTGGTTACTGATGGTAAAGCCGCAACCAACTGATTATGCTATTGGTAATGATGAAGCCAACCGTGGTTACTGATGGTAAAGCCGAAACCAACTGATTATGCTATTGGTAATGTTGAAGCCAACCGTGGTTACTGATGGTAAAGCCGCAACCAACTGATTATGCTAACGGTTGGGTTGAAGCCAACCGTGGTGACTGATGGTAAAGCCGAAACCAACTGATTATGCTAATGGTTGGGTTGAAGCCAACCGTGGTTACTGATGGTAAAGCCGCAACCAACTGATTATGCTAACGGCTGGGTTGAAGCCAACCGTGGTGACTGATGGTAAAGCCGCAACCAACTGATTATGCTAACGGTTGGGTTGAAGCCAACCGTGGTGACTGATGGTAAAGCCGAAACCAACTGATTATGCTAATGGTAATGTTGAAGCCAACCGTGGTTACTGATGGTAAAGCCGCAACCAACTGATTATGCTAACGGTTGGGTTGAAGCCAACCGTGGTTACTGATGGTAAAGCCGCAACCAACTGATTATGCTATTGGTAATGATGAAGCCAACCGTGGTTACTGATGGTAAAGCCGCAACCAACTGATTATGCTATTGGTAATGTTGAAGCCAACCGTGGTTACTGATGGTAAAGCCGCAACCAACTGATTATGCTATTGGTAATGATGAAGCCAACCGTGGTTACTGATGGTAAAGCCGAAACCAACTGATTATGCTAACGGTAATGTTGAAGCCAACCGTGGTTACTGATGGTAAAGCCGCAACCAACTGATTATGGCTAATGGTAATGTTGAAGCCAACCGTGGTTACTGATGGTAAAGCCGCTACCAACTGATTATGCTAATGGTAATGTTGAAGCAACCGTGGTTACTGATGGTAAAGCCGAAACCAACTGATCATGCTATTGGTAATGATGAAGCCAACCGTGGTTACTGATGGTAAAGCCGCTACCAACTGATTATGCTAATGGTAATGTTGAAGCAACCGTGGTTACTGATGGTAAAGCCGAAACCAACTGATCATGCTATTGGTAATGATGAAGCCAACCGTGGTTACTGATGGTAAAGCCGCAACCAACTGATTATGCTATTGGTAATGTTGAAGCCAACCGTGGTTACTGATGGTAAAGCCGAAACCAACTGATTATGCCAATGGTAATGTTGAAGCCAACCGTGGTTACTGATGGTAAAGCCGCAACCAACTGATTATGCTAACGGTAATGTTGAAGCCAACCGTGGTTACTGATGGTAAAGCCGCAACCAACTGATTATGGCTAATGGTAATGTTGAAGCCAACCGTGGTTACTGATGGTAAAGCCGCTACCAACTGATTATGCTAATGGTAATGTTGAAGCAACCGTGGTTACTGATGGTAAAGCCGAAACCAACTGATCATGCTATTGGTAATGATGAAGCCAACCGTGGTTACTGATGGTAAAGCCGCAACCAACTGATTATGCTATTGGTAATGTTGAAGCCAACCGTGGTTACTGATGGTAAAGCCGAAACCAACTGATTATGCCAATGGTAATGTTGAAGCCAACCGTGGTTACTGATGGTAAAGCCGCAACCAACTGATTATGCTAACGGTAATGTTGAAGCCAACCGTGGTTACTGATGGTAAAGCCGCAACCAACTGATTATGGCTAATGGTAATGTTGAAGCCAACCGTGGTTACTGATGGTAAAGCCGCAACCAACTGATTATGCTAATGGTTGGGTTGAAGCCAACCGTGGTTACTGATGGTAAAGCCGCAACCAACTGATTATGCTAATGGTTGGGTTGAAGCCAACCGTGGCTACTGATGGTAAAGCCGCAACCAACTGATTATGCTAATGGTTGGGTTGAAGCCAACCGTGGTTACTGATGGTAAAGCCGCAACCAACTGATTATGCTAATGGTAATGTTGAAGCCAACCGTGGTTACTGATGGTAAAGCCGCAACCAACTGATTATGCTAATGGTAATGTTGAAGCCAACCGTGGTTACTGATGGTAAAGCCGAAACCAACTGATCATGCTATTGGTAATGATGAAGCCAACCGTGGTTACTGATGGTAAAGCCGCAACCAACTGATTATGCTATTGGTAATGTTGAAGCCAACCGTGGTTACTGATGGTAAAGCCGAAACCAACTGATTATGCCAATGGTAATGTTGAAGCCAACCGTGGTTACTGATGGTAAAGCCGCAACCAACTGATTATGCTAACGGTAATGTTGAAGCCAACCGTGGTTACTGATGGTAAAGCCGCAACCAACTGATTATGGCTAATGGTAATGTTGAAGCCAACCGTGGTTACTGATGGTAAAGCCGCAACCAACTGATTATACTAATGGTAATGTTAAAAACCAACCGTGGTTACTGATGGTAAAGCCGCAACCAACTGATTATGCCAATGGTAATGTTGAAGCCAACCGTGGTTACTGATGGTAAAGCCGAAACCAACTGATTATGCTAATGGTAATGTTGAAGCCAACCGTGGTTACTGATGGTAAAGCCGAAACCAACTGATTATGCCAATGGTAATGTTGAAGCCAACCGTGGTTACTGATGGTAAAGCCGCAACCAACTGATTATACTAATGGTAATGTTAAAAACCAACCGTGGTTACTGATGGTAAAGCCGCAACCAACTGATTATGCCAATGGTAATGTTGAAGCCAACCGTGGTTACTGATGGTAAAGCCGCAACCAACTGATTATGCTAATGGTTGGGTTGAAGCCAACCGTGGTTACTGATGGTAAAGCCGCAACCAACTGATTATGCTAATGGTTGGGTTAAAAACCAACCGTGGTTACTGATGGTAAAGTCGATACCAACTTCAATTGGTAATGGTAATTTCTAACCCGACTTCGGTTGATTATGATAAGGTTGAATCCAAATGTAGTTGCTTATGGTAAGGTTCAAACAAACCACGGTTTTTAGTCTTAAGGACAAAACCAACTGGGTTAAGGTAATAAATACGTATAAATATGTGAAGAGACACAACACTTTATTCAGTAGAGCAAAGAAAAAGGAAGACATGCGTGACATAAAAATATGTGTATAAAAAATATGCGGCGTCTAAAGGCTGCGTTCTACCAGAAATGTGTGAGCGCGAGAAATATATTAGTTAATAACCAATACGAATTATTTGTATGTTAGGTAGATTAAGAATTTCGCCATCAATCATAATTGTTTAACACTATTATTTTTTTTAAGTGAAACATTGTTGCACACCTTGTCGCATCTACTAACCCTCATCTTATTTTGTATCATGCTTTTCTTGCGCGCCCGGGAATATGTTCGGTGCATTGCAACCGAACACCTTTATGACGCACGCGCCGGTAATTAGGTCGTTTACCGCGGCCGTCAATTTAATTGTCTTTTAACATTTAGTGCATATCTAGACGCTCCATCGCTTGGATGCGCTCAAACTCATCATAACTCATTCGTCATCCTAACTCTTAAGTTCTTACTTTCAATATAACTCTTCTCAAACATAAACTCTCTCTTTTACTCTAAGATAACGCATCCACCGTAGTTCAGGCCACAACATAACGACTTCATCAGCTAGCCTCGCTCTCCCAAGCCGTTTTAACATGAGATGCGCTGATAGTCGCCGTCTAGTCTGTACTTCTCTGTCTCTCTCAGTCTGTACTCGAGAACTTCGGTTCTCGGTACCGACGCCGCACTGTTGCCGCACCGCGCGCTTTGTATGAAAACAAACGATTGTCAGTATGCGGTACGATAAACGCACCGCTTTCGCACCGCTGCCGGCCGTCAAGAAACGCATAAATTGAAAGAGCCCTAAGTGTACCTGAAATAAATAAATAAATCGAATCTAGATAAATAAAGCGATTTCTTTGGTTCTAAATAAACGCATCTTCGCACATCTCTAGTGAAAAAGCAGTCTTATTCAGTTGTAATAGAAGCTATTCGACAATGAAAATATTTTTTATCATCTCCCCAGGTTAAAGCTCTCTACGCATTCACCGGGCAAGGCATATCCATGCAGAAGGGCGAGGTGATGTTCCTGATCAACAAGACCAACCCGGACTGGTGGTCGGTGCGCAAGGCGGATCGCACCGACGGGTTCGTGCCCGCCAACTACGTGAGGGAGATCGAGCCAAGGATTGTGCCGGTGAGTTTAAATATTTGACCTAAATATTACTCGTATGCATAGCCGATGCCCGCGACGAATTCGTCGCGCAAATGATGAATGTTTGAGAGTTTAGGCAGTGGATTACACGTGGAGGGGCGACAATGATAGGAAAATCGGTCAGGTCTGAGCACTTATAGCTAGGTACTTGCCGAAACAGCTTTCAGGGTTCAGGTAACACTTCACAGGCCACAATCACTCGAAATGTCTGTAAGGAGCTTCACAGGATACACACGCGGCGAAAGCACTCTGGTCAGTCTAGCACATGTGTCATAGGGAACGTCTCGATGTCGACTCGATCTTCGGGGTTCTCACGGTACGTTTTAAACAAATAAAAATAAGGCAGGTATGCGTGTGAGTGTGCGCGGCGTAGTATCAATAGGGTACACAAACAAATCAAAATATTGTAGTAAACAATGAATTTCTCATACAAGTTTCCACACCCATTTTCACCCCTTTAGAGTCAAGTCGAGTTGAATTGTCATTTATAATTTCTAACCAAATAGCTAAGCTCCCCTTCTTTACTTCCTTAGAGGAAAAATTTTCAAAAACCTTTTATTAGTGCACCCCTTATCCTCATAAGGAACGTTTGTGCCAAATATGGAGTCTCTAGACCCAGCGGCTTGGGCTGTGTGCATTGATATGTCAGTCTGTCAGTCATTAAGTCAGTTTTCATTTAATTTAGATTTGGAAAAAGTGTCAGCCGATCACTTTGTAAAAAGTCCATAAGCCCGGTAAACACGAGACTAGTTTTTAAAAGTCACTTCGCGTATACAGAACTAGCTTCTATTCTAGGACGATAAAGGCACTAGCCTGCTAGCTTGCTAGCACTATAGATTGCTATCCTGGCTTAATGATCTCGTGTATCTTGGCCTTTAATTAGACAACAGTATATAGGGGTGGTTGTGAAGGATCTACCACCTAGTGGTCAACCCGGGTCAACGACTAAGTGAAATATGTGATGGTGGCTGAGCGATACTATCAGCGCTTATAGGCTCTGTCAGGTGCCTCCCACCGGAGCCCGGCGCCAAGTAGCTTGCTGTCTTCGGTGAGTGGGAGTGCCAGAACCTTTTGGGAGAGCTCGCTCCACCGTCGACTCTGTCTACGCCACGTCTGGCTTAGAAGTCTAGAGTCAAGAGCAAATCGATTTTGAATTATAAAAAAAATCAGTAGACACAAAAAACATTACGCTTATTTCTCGGCAGCCACTTTCAAAAGTATTTTTTTTAATGTCCCTTTCCCGACTAACGAAACGTAAGGAGACGATACAACAATAAAAAATGCCAAAAGAGTGCTGGTAAGAATCAGGCCATTGAATTTTTTTAAAGGATTTTTATTATTAGTGCCCTTAATTGTCGACATGATCCGTATTAATATAGGAAGTCATATTTTAAACGAAATCTTCCGTTACTGACTGCGTGACTGACAGACAACACACACTCGAAACTATTATTCGTAGAAAGCTATAATTTGGTTTGCAGGTCTCTTGATGTGTCTTCTGCACTAAGAGAGAATTTTCTACGGGGAGCGAACGAAATCGCTAGTAACAGCCAGTTACATATATTTCTGATCCCCAGGTCCAAGTGCGTCGTCCAGAGAAGGTCCGCACTGTCCAACGGGTCAAAAAGACAGTATTAGTCAAGCAAGTGGTGCCAGTTCGAAGGACGAAGCCGACAGCGCGACGCGCGTCCAAGGCGAGCATGCCACAGGTCAAAGTGGCCACTGTGGAGGAGAGAGTGGCCGACATTAAGAAGGATTATGGTGAGTAGGCAGCTACAAGACAAAACAAATTAGAACTCTTTTGTAACAGGCTAATGGTTATTTTCATATTCAATATTGGATTTTCGCAAAGAAATTTGTCTTTTCACTAAAACACACCCCGATTTGTTTAAAAAACTTAGTAAAATTATACCTCGGCAAAAAAAGGCAAAATTTAAGAACTTGTTGTATAATTTTCCGTGTCGCAAGGTGATATACAAGGATAATGTGGTTAACATGTGCATAAATATATTATTGCAATTGAAAAAATGACCGCCAGAGGCGGGAATCGAACCCGCGTTCCTCGCATACCGGGCGATTGCCTAACCGCTCGGCCACCCTGGCGTTGGCAGAGCCTGTCGAAATTT
This sequence comes from Pyrausta nigrata, assembly GCA_949316185.1. Lineage (NCBI taxonomy): Eukaryota > Metazoa > Arthropoda > Insecta > Lepidoptera > Crambidae > Pyrausta > Pyrausta nigrata. Next base: position 9,362,988 of record OX438963.1, on the reverse strand, counting down.
TCAAGTGCTTCTTAACGCTGTAATGCCGCGTTGCTTTCATCAATGTTATTGGGATTACACCCTCAACACTCGAAAGAAATACTATTGCAAGTATTTAACAATCGAAAGATGAAGCTTGCAAATACGATAAATTATTGTTTTGAGTGATAAGCATTCACTATGCAATCTAAATATATTATTGCACTTGAAAAAATGATTATTATATTATATTATAACATGTGCATTTTAATATTTAACCACCTACCTGAAAGTATAAAAGTGTTAGAGGGTCTGGCATTTAAAAGAAAACTAACCGAATGGCTAATGTTGCATTGTTTTTATAGTGTTAAAGAGTTCCTAGATTATAAGACTAATTAATTAATTATTTATCAATTATTTGTTAATATTTGCACGTCTGCTTGCAGGCTGAATACGTTTACTTTGTTTGCGTTTAAGACCTTATTTGATGTATGTATTCTTGCAAATAAACTTTCTGTTTTCTGAGTAACGCATAATTCCATCAATTATACAGGTTAATGGCGTTAATATCGTAGCTAGTAGCTAAGTAGGTATAAAAGTTAGGGTCACAGGAGTCAAAGTGGCCACTGTGGAGGAGAGAGTGGCGGACATTAAGAAGGATTATGGTGAGGAGACATTTATGAGAACACAGTTGTGACAGGCTAAAGGCGTTGATACCGTAGCTAGTAGCAAGGTATTAAAGTTCGAGTCACAGGAGTCAAAGTGGCCACTGTGGAGGAGAGAGTGGCGGACATTAAGAAGGATTATGGTGAGGAGACATTTATGAGAACACAGTTGTCACAGGCTAAAGGCGTTGATACCGTAGCTAGTAGCAAGGTATTAAAGTTCGAGTCACAGGAGTCAAAGTGGCCACTGTGGAGGAAAGAGTGAGAAGACATTAAGAAGGTTTAACATAGCACAGTAGGCAAATAAGTAACTAGATAACATTAGTTTAAACGTCAGTGACTAGGGCTAGTTGCCTCAATAAATAGCTAGCGAAAAGTAACTAGAAACCAGAAGGTAATTTATAAAAAAATCGTTTTACGCTAACACAATCCATCTCTTTCCAGAGGAGCTGTTATCTCTCTCCGAGGCGCGTCGGGCGCAACTAGAGGATGCTATCAAGCTATACAGCTTCTTCGCGGAGTGCGACGATTTTGACAAGTGGATGAAGGATAAGGAGAAGATGCTAAGGACTGACGATGACCAGGACAGCGTGGATACCGCTAAGAGGAAGTACGAGGTAAGATATCAATGCTGTGTGGCGACATTTAACTACTGTCGCCTTCACTAACTTCAACAGACGCGACGCCCCACAGGCTAGATGGCGCTCTCAGCCCGCAACATCGTTTGCAAACAAACACAAACCGCGATATGTTGAATTTAGTAAAGACTCGACTATATATATAAATACCAAGACTCTCTTCTTGAATCTGGGTCCCCGACCACAACACCTGGTCGGTTGGAAGCGCTTCCCTTTTCCACCCTGACCAGTTGCGCTTAAGCTGTATTCATCATGACTTATCCTTAACTGCATCATGGCTTACTATCAGACGAGGTTGCAATTAAATGTCTACCTATTCATTGAGAAAAAAGTGAAGTCTGCACACGTGTACGACACTTAAACTCTTCTTCTTATTATTATTATTGGTGGCGAGCGAACATAAGTTTGCCACGTTGGGCTCATTGTTCCGCCAATGTCACGTGTGCAGCATTTGACACGAAAAGTAGGTATGTAAAAAATCTAATCGAAAATTTAACCTCCTAAAACAAAAGGACAGCACATTAGACAACACAACACACATGTATTAGTATATTATACAAGAAGGTATTTACAAAACAATATTTTGAATTAAGGAGAGGGATAACGAAGGGGGAGGGAGGGAGGGAGTTGGAGAATGACAAACAAAAATGAAGTTTGTGAATCCATTATTGTTTGTCACGAACGGACGTGAACTACCTCACTTAAACACACGACACTCGATCACTCGACGCTATGTCTTGAAACATGTGACTACACTCGAACTCATGACCCTCGATTTTATGACTATCGGTCTCACTTAGCGATGGGCGATTGTTCGACAAAAAATAATCAAATGAATTGACAATCAACCATTCGAACTATCGAATGTCGATTTAGTGATTCGGAAAAAAATAATCGAATAATAATCGACAATCAAATGATAATCTATACTCGGCCCTTCGATGCATTCGATTGAATTGCCGCGACAGGACAGGCAGCGAACGAATGATTAATCGACGCGACGAATGACGATTCATTCGTTAGTAGTACGTCCTGCGCACCGCACGCTCCGGTATTGCTCGCCGCATAATCGAAGGATAATCGAATAACTGCGGTTGCTTATCGAATACATTCGATTACAGGGACCATTCGAATAATTCGATTAATTTAGTAATAATCGCCCATCGCTAGTCTCACTACACTTGATTTCAAGACATTCAATCTTGGGACACATGATATTATGAGTTATCGCTGATTATTAGACATTGGTCCTAAAAATTAAATGCAGAGTCAATTCGAAAACAAGAAGGTAAAATTTGATCGACCGTATCGTCTGGTGCGACTTGACCCTCGACTCAGTTGGAAAGAGCATTTGCCCGGATAGCGAAGGGTCGTAGGTTCTCCCACCGGAAGACACCGTCGATCAATTGTACCATCCACACCACAGAGACATAGGTTGTCAAAGATGATAACCTCAAACCTATGTCATTACAAGTCTTCTTGTTTCCCAAGCACAATTAGCACTTACCTTTTTTCTTCAGAAATTCGTGACCGACCTCTCAGCGGCTTCCAAGCGGCTGGAACACATCGACGCGGCTGCCGAAGAGCTGGTGGCCGCCAAGCACGGCCAGGCCGGCAAGGCGACCGCTAGGCGCCAGCAGTTGAAGCAGCAGTGGGATCGGCTGCTTAGGCTCAAGCAGCAGAAGGAGAAGAGCTTGGAAGGCGCTTCTAGGTAATAATATTGTCCTCCTAGCCGAATTTCGATTACAGCGGTCAATCTTAACAGAGATTAGCCAATTGAGCGGAAGATATTATAGTGGACGATACAAAAGTGCATTATTTGTTCCTCTACTCACATACACGACATGGCCGGAGAGAAATCAGGTGCAGGACCAACGACTTAACGTGTGCACCGAGGCACGGGGGTAGCGCCTGCTCTCTCTACGGTCATGTCGGACTGCCGTCTCACCGAATTATGAGAGTGAAGGAACAGAGAGTGCACCTGTGTATTGCGCACACACTTGTGCACTATAATATGTCCCGCGCAGTTGGCTAACTCTGTTGAGATAGGCCGCCGAAGTCGAAATTCGGCTAGGAGGACATTAGTGATACATACAACTGTCTTCATACGAGTACCCTTCCTATGTGACAATGATTAGTCATATCATCGTCAATAGTTTTTTCTTTTAAAAATTAAAAAATAAAGTTAAGTTAAGTTAGCCTATATTAGATCCCACTGCTGGGCAAAGGCCTCAACCTCAACTATGAGAAGGTACGGGCCGTACTCCACCACGCGGTCGTGATCGGATGCGGGTGACCATTCCGACCATTTAAGTGACGACTATGACAAGCATCTCCGTGCTTCGGAAGGCACGTTAAGCAGTTGGTCCCGGCCAACATCAGTTGATATTAGTCGTTAGGCCCAGTCAGAGGCCCTAGGGCGGCTCGATTACGTCTGACAGTAAAATGATTGTAGACACCCCTCCACTAAAAAAATATGAATAAACCATTAACGCTTTTATTACAGCGTGGAACTCTTCGGCCGCACCTGCGACGAAGCCCTGGACTGGATGGCCGAGAAGGAACAACAACTGGCCGGCAGCAGCAGCAGCGCGCCCCCCTCCGACCTCCGCACCGTCAGGGCGCTGCAGCGGAGGCACGCGCAGCTGGAGAGGGAGCTGGAGCCGCTGAGGGAGAAGGTGTCTACTGTCAACCTGCTGGCCACTGAGTGAGTGTCTTGTACCCTATAGAAATGTGTCGTTCCCGGTAGACCTAGCTGCTGTGTGAGTATGCTTTAAATCACGAACTACATTACTTGTTACCTTTTTCCAAACTAACCTGACCTCTATTTCTACAGCGTCAAGAACCAGTACCCCAATGAACGCGCCAACGTTGAAGCGAGACAGCAAGAGATCAAGGCGATGTGGGAGAGATGCCAAGCGCAAGCTGCCGAAAGGAGATCTCGGCTCGAGAGTGCTGTGGGCCACCAGATCTTTGGCAGGAGCTGTCAGATGCTGCAGGATTGGCTACAGGTGAGCATCTATAGAGATAATGTCCTCTCTACCCGAATTTCGACTGCAGTGGCCAATCTCGTGCGCGGGCGATATTATAGTGCATAAGTGTGTGCGCAATACACAAGTGCACTCTCTGTTCCTTCACTCTCATAATTCGGCGAGACAGCAATCCAACATGACCGGAGAGAGATCTGGCCCAGGACCAACGGTTTAGCGTGCTTTCGAAGCTTGGGCACAGAATAAGTACTAGTACTTCGTACAGAAGTATGACTTTGCAATGAAATTCAAAGAAATATCTACTCAATGTTGTTAACGATATGGCGTAATTCAGTTCGCCTCTGACTCAAGCACATTTTCGTGTAGACACCTACAGAAATACATTGCAAGATAATTTCATTCTTATAACTCTGGAATATGATTAATAATACACTAAACCTATTCAGTGACGTACTATCACGTAACGCGATAGGGTTGACTGCCACAAGAAGCTTCTTACGCCATCTAGCGCATCTTTCTAGGACTTTATTCACGCTCGTCCAACCAGCAACCTAGTGTCGCGCACCGCCGGTGAATAAAACGCGGGAGCGTGTTGCTGCCGGCTAGCGACACCCAACTTGTTTAGTCCCTTACCAAGGGGTCGCCGCGCGTAGGTACGTTTTTGCTACCTACGCGGAAAGATACACAGGCCTGGCATGGGAGTGTTAACATCACCAACTTCCTGACTCCGTAACCCTTTCCGAATTATATTTCAAGATAGAAAAACCCTGTTACAAATTTGGGTATCTCCACCAACTTTCTAAATCCGGATCTGATTCCGACAAAAAACCCCAGATACAAATACCTACATTGTTTTCACACACACATATTACATATTTGTTAGGTATAATTGTTTGTTATATTTAAGCGACTATTACTTGTAACTTCTAGAATGCATCTTATTAGGTTACAATTTAGCCCTTAAGCCATTGTCAAGTAAACTGTTTTATCCTAATTATAATCTGTTTAGCATCTCGAATAAATAAAATAAAATAAAACCCGTAAATATCCAAACTACTAACTCGTGAATAGAACCAGCGTGCCGACCATTCGACAAACGAGACATCACATCCTCTACGACACAATTCTTGCGAACTCGGATCCTGAGCCCGTAGCTAATTGGCAATCGTTCTGGAAATATATTATTGCACTTGAAAAAATGATGACCGCCAGAGGCGGGAATCGAACCCCTTCATCTTTCGATTGTTAAATACTTGCAATAGTATTTCTTTCGAGTGTTGAGGGTATAATCCCAATAACATTGATGAAAGCAACGCGGCATTACAGCGTTAAGAAGCACAGGAAAATTTCGACAGGCTCTACCAACGCCAGGGTGACCGAGAGGTTAGGCAATCGCCCGGCATGCGAGGAACGCGGGTTCGATTCCCGCCTCTGGCGGTCATCATTTTTTCAAGTGCGATAATATATTAAAATTGCATAGTGAATGCTTATCACTTAAAAACAATAATTTAATCGTTCTGGAGCGAACTTCGCTATCGCCAACGGAATGTCAAAATATTTATGCAAAAGTCACGTGATGTTTCGATGGCTTATGTCAACTTCATACATTTGTTACCAATAACGAACTTTGCTTGAGAATAAATTGCCACTTGGCTACGGGCCCTGGTTGCATCCTCACCCTTAACCTGATATTAAAAAAAATGGGCGAGTGTGGATATGTATGTGTAACCGTACTGCCTCGTTGGTCTAGTGGTCAGCACGCTGGGTACTATCCACGAGGTCCCGGGTTCGAATCCCGGGTCGGGCCGAAAGTGCTTGGGTTTTTCTGTCTTGAAATTACTCAGACACAGCTCCGGAGTCAGGAAGTTGGTGGTGTTAACACCCCCGTGCCTCGGAAAGCACGTTAAGCCGTTGGTCCTGCGCCTGATCTCTCTACGGTCATGTCGGACTGCCGTCTCACCGAATTATGAGAGTGAAGGAATAGAGAGTGCACCTATGTATTGCGCACACACTTGTGCACTATAATATGTCCCGCGCAGTTAGCTGATCTCTGTTGAGATAGGTCGCCGTAGTCGAAATTGGGCCAGGAGGACATTGTTGTTGTAACCGTACTACCTGCACTTTCAAGTTGATATTACCCATGTAATCATCACGCAACTCCCCCACAGAATACCCACGAGCAGCTGTCGGCGGAGGCGACGGCGAAGGACGTGGCCACCGCCGAGGCGCTCCACAAGCAGCACCAGGAATTGGCTGATGATATCAAAGCGCATGATGATGAGTAAGTGGCCTTATACATACATGTTTACCGTTGTAAACTTATATGAATAATTTATTTATTTATCTAAACTTTATTGCCATAAGTTTTAATGCCATAAGGCATTCTACCAGTCAACCGCATGGGGATGCAGAGAGTTAATAAGTGGCGGGATATTAAGTAAAGTAAAGGTAATAAGTTATGGTAAAACTTAATGACTGCTGAATAAATAAACATACATACTAAGATACATAGATAGGAACACATACAGAAGCTAAGTATTGAACATACAAGAATAATAATATAATAAATACGAAAATTAGTCCGGAAAAGTAACACGACAACATTATTACGATAGAAAAAGACACGTAGTGAGACAGACGAAAGTGGTGTTCACATGAAATCGAATCATCTTCATTTATACCAGTTGTGCACTCGCACGCGTGCAATTGAGGTTTTTTCAATTGAATTTAATTTGAGTGAAAAACTAAACCTAATAAGTGTCTCTAATTAAGTACCTGGGTTTGGACACCTCATCCTTGAGGATTTGAGAAATCGCTATCTTAAAAACTGAATATTTGTCATTAAAAATGTAAAAATCCTTGCGACTGAGAACCAGCTCATTGTACGCGCGGCAGATCCTTACAATCAACATCACAGGGTTCGCTGACCATGATCCAGGATGTGGCAGATCAGGTAATTACAGTGGAGCGACTGCCATCTGACCTCCGTGACCCTGTAAACAGGGGAACCTGACCACTTTTGGATCATGGTTATTACACATTCAGTCGCCTGAATGTGCAGGTTTCCTCACGATGTTTTCCTCACCGTAAGAGCATCGGTTAGTGAAATCGAATAAAAGATTATTTTAGGTGTCGGGATCCAATGGGTAAAAACGGAACCCAATTACTAAGACCCCACTGTCCGTCTGTCTGTCTGTCAGTCATCAGGCTGTATGACGTAAACAGTGACAGCTAGGCGGTTGTAATTTTCATAGATGATGTTTTCTAATAATAATAAATAATAATGTCCTCCTAGCCGAATTCCGACTACTCCGGCCTATCTCAACAGAGATTAGCCAACTGCGCGGGACATATTATAGTGCACAAGTGTGTGCGCTATACACAGGTGCACTCTCTATTCCTTCACTCTCATAATTCGGTGAGACGGCAGTCCGACATGACCGTAGAGAGATCAGGCGCAGGACCAACGGCTTAACGTGCTTTCCGAGGCACGGGGGTGTTAACACCACCAGCTTCCTGACTTCGGAGCTGTGTCTGAGTTATTTTAAGACAGTAAAACCCAACACTCGGCCCAACCCGGGATTCTAACCCGGGACCTCGTGGACCAGGATTCACGAGGTCCCGGGTTAGAATCCAGCGTGCTCTAGACCAACGAGGCAGTCAATGTACTTCTAGTATTGCTGCTATAACAACAGATTCTGTGAACTTTTTAAGGTTGAGCTGTATTGACTTAAATTATTGTTTCTAGGTTCAAAGAAGTGATAGGTCTCGGCAAGCAGCTACTCGGAAACAATCCATCGTTGACCGATGTGGCGGAGAAGATCAAATACCTGCAAGACGAGCAGAAGGCTGTTGAGAAACGTAAGTGATTTATATTTCATACAAAGTGAAAGGAATTTAGGCTATTTCAAAGAAACATTTGTCAAATTTGTGAAACAAAAAGCCGAGTACCTTCGTTTTGCAACACGTATCTTTCCTATTGTTAAGTTAAATGTTTTATCAAAATGTTTTTCTTAATTCGTATTTAGGTTAATATTTTTTTCTGATAGGTATTTTGTGTATTTTTGGTAAAAGTAAAAAGTTTGATTTTTTTTGGGATTGGCTTTTGAAAGATGAAAAACATCGCCTTTATTGTTTTTTATCTTTTTACTTCTTCTTTTCCATTGTCGCATGTCGTGTCAAGGTCATATCTCATCGCATCAAGATACGACGTATTCATAGTCATGCATATGACGAAAGGTGACGTGACTTTTATGTAGAATGAAACACGCCACGTTTCTTGGCAAATAAAACGAAATGATTTTCATTTGTCTTTATTCTAATTATTTTTTTATTAGTTAAAAATCATCATCATCATCATTCGCTTGCCCTGTTCCTATTATATTTGGGGTCGGCGCAGTATGTTTTTCTCTTCCATACAATCCTATCACTCGTCATTGACACATCCACTCCTTTATAATCATATCATGCTTTATACAGTCCGTCCATCTCTTTCTCGGTCGGCCTCTTCCCTTCTATCCACTAACATTCATACTCGACACTTTTTTTGTCTCATGATTCTCCTCTCTTCTCATCACGTGTTCATACCAAGATAAACGGTTTCCCGTCATCTTTTCTGTCACAGGCGCCACTTTCAAACTTCCCCTTATATACTCATTCCTTACTTTGTCCATTCTTGTCACTCCACACATCCATCTCAACACTCTCGTCTCCGCTGCATGCAGTCGTTTTTCATCCATCTTCTTAACGGCCTAGCATTCTGATCCGTACAGTAAGGCAGGTCTTATTATCTTAAATTGTGTATAAACGGTTTTTACCTATGCACTAATAAACAATAATATGATCCAGAATGGGCGGAGAAGGACGCATACCTGAAGCAGCTAGTCCAGCTCCAGAGCTTCAACCGGGAGGCGGACCAGATAGACGCGTCGAGCAGCGCGCACGAAGCCTGCTTGGAGTACCAGCCGGTCGGGGTGAGTCATCATCATGATACAACCATCATCAGCCACAAAACGTCCACTGCCGAACATAGGCCTCCCACAGAAAGGTTCTTGATTGGATACCATTTGATCAAAAGCGTAGCGTAGGGCGTCCACCAACAAGAAAGACATGATACATGTAATATAATTATTTAAATGTGGTAATCGGGTGAAAATCAGACCCAAGCTCACCAATTTGTTAACAGCTGGTAAAGATATATCCACACAATTCCTATATGAAATGTGTCAAATATCATTGTTAATGGTAAATATATGTAAAAATATTTCCATCGGATACATTCCCCAAGTATTGATGAAATCGAACGCCGGTTCACTGGCGTAGCAAGCACTTACAAAAATTCGTCGACTGCCTTACGTCCTCCACAGCTCAGTTGGTAAGAGCATTTGCCCGGATAGTGAGGGGTCGTGGGTTCGAGTCCCACCTTTTCTAAACCTTTTTGACAGCAGTTTGCCATTTCCGGAGGCACTAAGCTAGCTTGTACTATTGAACATTCATTTGAACTTAACATAACAAAAACTTACACACGGGTAGCCGTGTCGGCGTTTTTTTTATAACGTAATTTCTTGACGCCGGCAACATCTTCGCAATGACGTATTCAAAAAAGACCCTATTGGATTTATTACACGGTAGCTCGAATTTTAAGAGCGTTGGTCCGCTTAGCCAAAGTTCGTAGGTTCAAATTATTATTATTGAAAATTTTGGGCCAAGTATAAGCCAGCTCGACCAGTGATTGGTCTATTGTGGCAGCCCTTTTGATTATAGCTTACTACTTATACCCGTTGATCCAGGAAACGCCAGATTTTTCGGGGAGTGAGTCACGAGTGAGTTCTGTTCTCTCTTCCGGGTGCATTATATGCTGACCTAAATGGATGGTTGTGTCGTGTGCGAGTTTTTTCTCTTTATTTTAAAATAATACTGTGAGTGTTAAAAATAACAACACTATTGAAAATTTCCTGTCCTCAGTCGTCTGTAGACGAAGTGGAAGCGCTGATCAAGCGTCACGAAGAGCTGGAGGCGCGACTGAACGCGCAGGACGACCGCCTCGCCGCCTTCAAGCAGAGAGCCGCCGCGCTGCAGAGAGACAATCATTACGCTTCAGACCAGTGAGTATTTAATACTTGTATCTATACTTGTCAAACCGCATGGTCGCATACCACGCATGTCATGCTGATCAAGATGTCTTGATAAGTAGAGGGACGATCACTATACTGTGAGTGTTTAGTTCTTAAACTTTCCTATGCCTTAGCGTAGATCTGCGGGTGACCTACCACACTTTGTATGCGATTTTATGTATTAACTATTACGTAATAAGGACCAGAGTTGCTATTTCTTTATTCCCTAATAATTTAACAACCTCTAGAAAAAATGACTCATTGAGTGAAGCCCACAGAACCGTTATTTTGACAAAGTTGAGTTTGAACCAGTGCCAATTATCGATATTTTGTCAGCGAAGTGCGATTTTCTAATTACGATTAGAATTTCTAAATAAATGTTTACTAGGTTCAATGAGTTTTTCATACCAGCAGGTTGCTTATTTATTGTATTATAGTGTGTAGTAAATAAAACAAAATATAACTTCAGAATATATTTAAATTTATATTGTTTCTACAGCTGGTGTAGTAAGTTGCATGTGTGGTCCAAACACCTATAAAAAATAATGCAATATATACTACATAATAGGATACATTGGTTATCTAACAATATATTTCAATCATAGAATGACTGTCTTTCAAAATAATTGTCGGAAATATTCAATCAAATCGACACTCTATCGAGTGCGCCCTAAAATCGCGCCATATTGCGGCAGTCAACGGGTACAAATCTACGCCCCTCCCGGCTTACGAAAGGTTAAAACACACAACGCGACGGATACACATCACACATTCCTAACACACATCCCTTGTCTTGAAACTCTTTCAAGTGGGGACCTTTCGCGAGGAACGTAGTTCTACGCATAAAAACAATCGTCATCCATTATATCTGGATTGCGACGTACGACCGGTTAACGCGACGGATAAACATCGAACATCCCTAACGACTTTAGCATACATCTCTCGGCACTCGCTTGTTTTGTATAAAAACCTAAGCTTCCTCTGCTGAGCCAAAGCAAAGCGAGACGAGGTAAATGAAGCCGTTCTATTGTTCTCAAACGCATCTCTTGCTACGGATGCTGTGGTGGAAACGAGCCTTACCTTACATTCCTTCTGAGCAGTAAGTATTTAGCCTAAGTGAAGGCGCTAATCAAGCGTCACGCCACTGGGCAGTTGGTATTTAATACACTTGTCAGACGTGACCCACACTAGGACGCATGGTCGCCTAACACATTCGTTAGTAGTCAGTAGACGAAGTGGAAGCGCTGATCAAGCGTCACGAAGAGCTGGAGGCGCGACTGAACGCGCAGGACGACCGCCTCGCCGCCTTCAAGCAGAGAGCCGCCGCGCTGCAGAGAGACAATCATTACGCTTCAGACCAGTGAGTATTATTATTATTTGGAATAGGTTTTCTCTTAACCAGACGTGGCGTAGACAGAGTCGACGGTGGAGCGAGCTTACCAAGGTTCTGGCACTCCCACTGACGACGGTACACAGCAAGCTGCTTGGCGCCGGGCTCCGGTGGGAGGGTGGAAGTTACCTGGCGGCACCTAACGGATCATTCATCCTATAGTCGTTGCCCGGGGTTGACCACTAGGAGTTAGATCCTTTACTACCCCGAAAGAATGAAGCGCTCTTAATTCTATGCACACGACTGTATATTATCTTATCCGCAAGCAACTTATTAATTTCAGTTTTCTTCTGCAATAAAAATAGCCCCCTTTCACCACCCCAAAAGTAACCTAGGTAGTTTAACTACTTCAGTTACATTTAACGCGACGATTATACTCATTACACATCCCTCGCCTTGAAACACATTCAAATAGGGATTATCGCGACTGATAAACGTCACTCATTCCTAGCGCGCACAACGGTAAGAATGTGTCTTAACACACATCTCTCCTTCGAACTTACCTCGTTCTGCCAGGCCTGGTTCACTCCGCAATATAGCTTAAAGCTACAAGTACATTCGCGGGTCGACCGGTCGGCGTTTGGTAATGGATGTCACAAGCCGGCTGCATCGCATGTAAGATCTAAGACTCACGCGCGCGTTTTGCTTCGCGTCTGTCGAGACTATGCTGTCAGGTGACATGAGGTTACGCTAGAGAAAGGGGCAAATATGTAGGTGCTGATAGCGGTAGGCTATTGGCGTGCCGCGATCTCAATTTGCACTTTATTGTGTCGTAGCAAGGGTCGATTAGTAAATAATTTTGCGGAGTGGTCCTTCTGTACTTGTATTATTATTATTTGTCAGCTTCACACACAAGCTTGTGCCACAACCATACAATACACCAACACAAACACACACAAACACACACACACACACACACACATACACACACACACACACACACATACACACACACACACACACACACACACACACACACACACACATACACACACACACACACACGTTCACGCTCGTTTGTGATGGAAAAAATTATGTAATTTACTGTGTTATATTGTTGTTTTTTTATTTATTAATGTTATAATTGATATTTTATTGATTGAATTGTTAAATGATAACAAAATAAACATTTCTAACAGAATTCTTCATTCTACAGTATATTAGCTCGTCGCGACGCAGTGGTACAGCGACGCGATGAAGTCCGCCACGCAGCAGCGGACAGGAGGCGAGCGTTGCTGGCCAGCCTCGCTCACCAACAGGTCAGTTATCATGGCTATCGTTGAATTAAATGGACCATAAGGGTCATAGCACACTTATCAACTCGGAAAGGGATCGTCACCGTATCGCCTTTCGCCTCGCTGTCAAACAGGCGTCAACCTAACGTAAGCACGTAACCAAAGCGGATCAGCAGCTCCGGTACGTCGGCTACGTCGGCAGCTCGGCTCCGGCTAGGCGACGTCGCCGACCGCTGGTTGACATGGCAGGCACCAGATCAGTTTAAATCCGAACGTGAAGTGTAGCGCATCGTTATGTCCCGGTTCACATTACGCGGGATGGCTATCACAGCCATAGCACTGGACGAAGAGGAACAAGAAAATTTTAAGATCTGAAGAAAGGGTGGACGAATAGACGTAAGCTCGGGTACGGAGAGACGTAAGTGACGCTAGTTGACCGACCCGCAAAGCGGTTCGTGAGTCGGTCTCGAGGCGTGGCGATTACGATACGATTCCGATTAGTGTGCATTGCAGTACGGAGTTTCATACAAAGAATACTGAACGGCTCGAGTTGTTACGTTTACGTTCCGTTTACGAGTTAAAAAGTGTTCTGTGACCCTAAAGGACATGGCACACTATACCGGCACCGCAACGGCACCGCCTCAACCCAGGAATAAATTGCCATTAAAATTAGAGCATTAAGTTGTGAGTCGTACAATATATTCGTAAATTCGAGGCGACGCCGTGCTGTTCGGTGCCGTTATAGTGTGCCATGACCCTAAGGCAGTTGTCCGACCCGCAACAGTGGGCAAGAATCGAGTACAGATAGAATTTAGAAACCAGTTGGCAAGTGGTCGCTCTGCTATTAAAGCGAGTGTTCTTGGGCAACCGTCGATTTGAATTTAGAATAGAGTTGACTGCTAGTAGTTCGCTAATGCGAAGGAGTGTCATCTTTGATAGCTCTGTCGCTCAGCTACAAACTAGTAGAGCGAGTTCTCACCGGAAGTATGCATCTTCTTTGTTTTGATCAGTAAAATCGCCGATAGTTACAAGTAAACGACTCATCGGCAGTAGGACAACTGTAGGCAGTTGTCCTACAAACAGCGCGTCATGTAAGATTCTCTCTCTTGCTGCGGAGTCGCGGTAGAGAATGTCTTATGGTATTAAGTCCGCCAATTGGACTTTCTTTTTTGGTGCAATAAAGTTTAAATAAATAAATTATTTGTTGCTGTATTGCTGCTTATAGCTTCTTCTATGGACTCTCTTTATTCTGTTTCTCCCAGAAACCAGGCATCACAAACTAGAAAAAATGTATCTTTAGACCTAACTTCTAATCATGTAACTTTAGTCAAATTATGGAATTCGGTGAATGGCGATGAAGCATGTTGTTTTTTATTTAATTGTCATTTCGTTTCTTTAGTTCCTCGCGGCTGCAGAAGAGCTTCAGTCATGGATCCAGGACAAAACTAAGACAGCTAAAGATCAGAGCTACAGGTACACTATACAATATTTATATATATTTATGACTGCCTCGTTGGTCTAGTGGTCAGCACGCTGGGTACTATCCACGAACCCCAGGTTCGGATCCCGGGTCGAGCTGAAAGTGTTGGGTTTTTCTGTCTTGATAACTCAGACACAGCTCCGGAGTCAGGAAGTTGGTGGTGTTAACACCCCCGTGCCTCGGAAAACACGTTAAGCCGGTGGTCCTGCGCCTGATCTCTCTACTCATGTCGAACTGCTGTCTCACCAAATCGTGAGAGTGAAGAAACAGAGAGTGCACTCACTTGTGCACTACAATATCTCTTGCGTAGTTGGCTAATCTCTATTGAGATAGGCCGCTGTAGTCGAAATTTGGCTAGGAAGACATTATTAGAATATTTATCACCATATATCTCTTGATTCTCGGCTGCCAATCTCCCCAAATGTTTTGTCTTCTACAAATGATGAATGTATCTTTTAAAAACGAACACAAAAACAAAGCTTATTTGAACTTCTGTATTATTTTTAGGGATCTTGCTAACTTAGAACGCAAACTACAGAAGCATGAAGCGTTTGAGAGAGAGCTGCAGGCCAATGAGAAACAACTTCGGAATGTTGAAAGCGTAAGTATGCTTTTTTATTTCATCTCTCCATTTTATTTCTGAAATCAACTCTATGAGATGTTTCCGTAAGCTTACCCAACGTTGAATATTTTTCTTCCCAAGTACTTTGGTGCTAGACCAGGGTCCTGAATGGATACAGAGAGTGCGTATGAAAACTGCTAACTTGAACTGTATAACGTGTTGTCTGGAGCACTTTATTGTTTCAATTTTAATGGCTAAAAGTTAAAATATAAATAAAATATTTAATAAAAGCTATTATATATTAACTTAAAGCACTGATGTTGTATAGTAAGCCTGTAGAATACTTAATGGACATCTTTAATAAAAGCTTGTTTCCACTTTTTTTTCCACCGTTTAATAATACAAATTCTTTTAACACTCGCATTTACCCCACCAGATCGGGCAATCCCTCCAAAAATCGGACCCAGCGCGGGCCAAAGAGGTCTCCCACAAGCTGGACGGCCTCAAGACCTCTTGGGAGGAGCTGGTCGCCGCTTCAAGAGATAAAGGCAGCAAGCTACGGCAAGCCGCTTTGCAGAGGCAGCATAGAAGGTATGTTGGCAGAATACTTTGTGATTTAAGCTTATGGTATGGCGGGTTTTAGGCTAATATCTGTTGGTATTAGTCGTTAAACCTAATCAGAGGCCCTAGAGCGGCTTGATAACATCTGACAGTAAGGTTGGTCACTTGCCTTACAGACACCCCTCAACAAATCCGTTCGTACGACCCTAGGCTGAAGCGATTCAAGATGGTCAATCTAGATAAAAGAAGAGACGCTCTCGACTTGATATCCATACTAATATTATTAATGCGAAAGTGTGTCTGTCTGTCTGTCTGCCTCTTGACGCTAAAACCACTGAACCGATTAAGATGAAGTTTCGTGTGGAGACAGTTCGAGACCCTGGAAAGGACATAGACTACATTTTGTCGCGATATAAAAACATTAAGGGGGTGAAATGGGGTATGAAATATGGAAAATCCAACTCTTGCGGTCGAAGTCGCAGGGAACCACTAGTTCTTATATAAAACAAAGCGGAATGGTATTGACTGTCCGCAACTCTTAGATTAATTTAAATATATGATTCCTTACCGGTACCCACGCAGTAAAATACAGAATATTCTCTCGGTGCCACTCCTTAGGACACGACTTGGCAGCAGCTCGCCAATCCCACGAATAAGTAGGCTGTACAACCAATGTTCTGAAATCCTGGATGTCCACTCTGACTCCTTACAGTTGTATCGTAAAAAAAAATTTCTAAAGTTAGTTATTTTCCTAAAGTACTTAATTGACTTGAAGGGGTTTTTTTGTTCAAGTCTTTCTTCGCGTAAACGTGTTTATAAATGATAATTAAGCAAGTTGTGTTTGTCTGTAAATCTGTCGAACAATTAATTTGTTACCATTTATTTTAAATATATGCAAGCATTATTGTATCAGCAGTTGATAAACCTAATAAATAAAATAAAAAAAATCCGCACTGAGCCCGCGTGGTGGAGTATGGCTCGTACCTCCTCATAGTTGAGGTGAGGCCTTTGCACAGCAGTGGGATCTAATGTAGGCTGACTTTTATGGAATGGCGACATAGCCGAGCAGAAAAACCTTGATTACTCATCCGTGAGGTCGTGTGTTCGATCCTCGGCCTTTTTTACAAAACTTTAAATATTGTGTTTTTCGAAGATATAGTTGCCTAGTCGTGAATAAAAACAGCGAGCAAACCTGCACAGTAGTAGTTGGGTGTTGGCTAATGTGTGAAATGGAGAAGGACCCTTGACGACCGTCTTGGTGTAGTCGTTCGCGCACCGGACTTCTAAACCAGGCGGTTGCGGGTTCGAATCCCGCAAGGGGCAAATGTTTGTGTGATGAGCACGAGCATTTGTACCTAAGTCATGGATGTTTATATGTATTTAAGTATTTCTATCCGTTATCCTGGTCACCATAGCACAAGCTCATGCTTAGTTTGGGGCTAGGTAATTGGTGTGTTTGTTGAAACAATTTATTTTATTTATTATAATGTGCCTGATTCGCAAGAGCCCTTTCTAAGATTAAAGTTGCGTCTGTCTTTCTCTGCTAAACAAACGATAAGAGACATATTTTTAATAATTTAGAAATATTAGTCTAAACAGCTACTCGTATCAGTTGCTATAGAATAATTTAGTGGCGTAGGCATTCAGTGACGACTAAAGTTAGTCGGAAACTCGCAAAAACTTGTAATAAAACTATAGATATCGCGCCACTTAATTTGACGTTTCCAAAGTAATTCAGTCCGTCTCGTTTCGAATATAAAATTAGTATTAGACAGGGCACTTTGGAATCGAGCCCAATGGCACCAGAGGGCCCCTAACGCCAACAAAATGTCAAAATATGTTATACAAAAATCACGTGATGTTTCGATCGCTTATGTCCGTTTTATACACTTGGTTAGCGATAGCTTACTTTGTTTAAGACTGCATCTTGCGGGCACGCCTATGAAGGTCTGTGTGTGTTTCATATCAATTCATCCTTCACAGGAACGTGGAAGATGCCAAAGCTCGCCTGGTAGACCTGGAGCGAGCGCTGAAAAGCGAGGAAGTCGGCACCGACTTGAGAAGCTGCAAGAGGCTGATGAATCAGCATCAAGTAAGTATTTTTTGTTTTAATTTACTTGACTTTCTATACACCTGACATAGAGTTAGGTAGTGGGTTGTTGCTCCTTTCACCCCGCATGACGACGGGAAGCGCCAATCACACGCGATCATTATTACCCGTCACCCGCTGACGTCTAGCGTGACTCGCTCCCCGCACCTCTGGCGACCGCAGGAAGGTCGCACATGAACTTGTCAAAATAAAAATGAGGGGACATTAAACCAAACGTATAGCAAAATAAAAACAGTTTCAAACACGTTCAGTTCATACTATTCCAGAGGCCTTATTTGATACTAAAATGATTTTATAGATCCCTGGTAGCTACCAGGGATCGCATCCCAAGCAAGAAAGGGACGAATCAGCTCAGATCGATAAATACTTTCTAAATTTGACCAAAACAGCATTTCGTAGTCCTCTATTTCCTCATCCAAAATTTGACAAATGATAATATTTTCCTTTGAAATAAATAAATTGTTTCAACAAGCACACCAATTACCTAGCCCCAAACTAAGCGTGAGCTTGTGCCGAGCTGATGGTGACTAGGATAACGGATAGAAATACTTAAATACATATAAACATCCATGACTTAGGTACAAAATGCTCGTGCTCATCACACAAACATTTTAAAATATTTTTTTAGAAGGTGGGACTATGCTCCTATGTTTTAGTTTTAGTGTAATTTATGTAGAGAGCGTCTGAAAGTTGAGGTCAAGGCAATTTTCTTAGTTTTCGGAAGGCTCATATTTTTTTTGTTAATTCGAATATGAGAAAAAACGAAAAATAGGAGCATACCTGTGGTATATGTAGATTTTATGGTAAAAAAAAGTTCTGCCTTTAGCCATTATCCAGGGAGAAAACCCCAGGACTACGTTTGTACGGAGAAAAAGCGCATGATCTTTCCTGTTAATAAGTAAAACTTTTTTCACCAGGCCCTCGAACAAGAACTCCACCAATGGCAGCAGAAAGCGTCTACCCTCTCCGCGCAGGGCGAGGACCTCGTGTCGGACGGACACTTCGACGCCGCCGCCATCCAGCGCGAGTCTGCCGCGTTGGGGACTGCGCTTGAAGCGCTTCAAGCGCCCGCTGCCGACAGGAGACGAGCGCTTAGCACTAGCTTGCAGTAAGTCCTATTTTTATAGTCTATTTATATAGTAAAAAAGTGTGTGGAGCAACCGTCAAATCGATCCATAAGTCGCTGGATACCAAAAAGTCGATCTGACGCCGCTGCAATAAAGCGAAACACCCGTCTAGTTGGGGCAAGCGCTTGCAGCGCTTTAGGTCTTTAGGTTATAGTGAGTCTTAATACTATAAATATAGGGTCGAGTGTCGATGGCAAGTGTCTTAACTAGCGTTCGTTTCGTCTGTCAATCGTTTTGTAGCTGCTGCAATAAAGCAAAGCATCAATTTAGTAGGCGTAAGCGCTTAAAGCGAGGCTTAGCGATTGGAATCTCGAGATTATTCTATAGGTATAGCACTAGGAGTCGATTCTCAGTAGTGTCAAAGGCTTAGAGTCGACATGACATCGTTTTGAAAGCCGCTGTATTAAAGCGAAACATCCGCCGTGTATCTAAAGCGCTTTAATCCCTTAGGTTAGGTAGTTACAGAGAGGTGTATCAATAGTAGAAGGACCAATTTTGTTTTTCCACATGCAACTTAAGACCTTGACTCCGCTGCATCAAAGCGCGAAATCCGTCTAGCCAACTAAAGAACATCAAGCGCTTGAAGCTAAGTAGCTACGCCTCGTGTCGGACGGGCACTTTGACGCCGCCGCTATCCAGCGCGAGTCAGCAGCGCTAGGGACTGCGCTTGAAGCGCTTCACGCACCTGCTGCCGACAGGAGACGAGCGCTTAGCACTAGCTTGCAGTGAGTATTGTTACTGTAGCTGTAGAGTTGAGATTCCACTGACACAAGGGTCTGAAACGACAGTTGCAATCGCTCGCTGCCTCGATATAAAAACATTAAGGGGGTGAAATGGGATATGAAAGTTTATATGGAAAATCCAACTCTTGCGGGCGAAATCGCGGAGAACCACTAGTAATATTATATCTAAGAGAGTACCAGCACGAAGCAAATGTTCAAATATGGTGGGATGATGAACTATGCTCGTGTGTGTGTGTGTGTGTGTGTGTGTGTGTGTATGTGTGTGTGTGTATGTGTGTGTGCGTGGTATGGGATAGAAGCTTGAATTAGAAAGAAATATATAAACATTTATTAGTTTAGGGTATTGCGAACATATACTCACTATACTCACTAGTGCTAAGCTCGGCAGTTTCTGTAACTGCCGAGCTTAGCACTAGTGAGTCTTATTTATTTAGCTATAAGAAAATGTGTAAAGCAAACGTCAAATCTATCTGATTCTGCTGCAGTAAAGTTAAATATCCGTCTAATTGCCTAAAGCGCTTGAAGCGCTGCATAGAAATTGACATACCGAACTCGCGCGTAGCACTAGTTTTGAGTGTCACAAGTGTGTAAAGCGAAGCATAAGCGCTGTAGGGTCACATTCCAGATTGGAGACACGACCTTAAAGTGAGTCTTATTTCAATTGATATAGGTTTAAGATCCAAGGACACAGGTGTTTAAACAAGCGTTTGTTTCGTTCATAATAGTTTTAAAGCAACATAGCGAAAGTTCCGTCAAAGTGTTAGTACTTGAATAAAATAAAAATTCAATAAATTTCATTTATTTCTGCATATAGACCCAACAAGGTGCACTTATACACGTCCCAATCTGAACTCTACCACTGCTTCGGGACAATTGTGGGCTAGTGCTGAGAAGAAGCAGCAAGAAACTCAGTCACTATTGTCATAGCCTCTTTTCAAAGTTTTACAATGGTTTCTTTCATACAAGTCGTTCCATACATTTTTATCTTTTATATAGTCATCTATTTTATAATAACCTTTCGACATTAAAGTATTCTTAACAACTGATTCAACAACATTTTCAGGTAATTTATTAAAAATGTTATACATCTTCCTATAAATGAATGGCCAATCTTTTGAAGCTACTCCAAACTTAAACACACTTCCTTCCACAGACTCCACAAATTCGCTGCCGAAGTGGCGGGCGAGCTCGACTGGCTGACCGAGCGTAAGGCAGCAGCGTCGTCAGAAGCCATGCCGGGCGATCTCCACGCTGCCCAGTCGGCGTTGAAGAAGCACAGCAAGCTGGCGGGCGAGCTGGCTGGGCGGAGGCCGCTTGTTGCACGCGTCCTGGCCCAAGGGCAGGCGTTGCTGGAGGAAGGCCATCCTCAAGGGGAGAAGGTGGGTCCTTACAGTTACTGCGACGTTACAGCTTCATTTGTCTTGCAGTCCACAGGCACG
Source organism: Pyrausta nigrata (assembly GCA_949316185.1). Taxonomy (NCBI): domain Eukaryota; kingdom Metazoa; phylum Arthropoda; class Insecta; order Lepidoptera; family Crambidae; genus Pyrausta; species Pyrausta nigrata. The sequence goes on along the minus strand of OX438963.1, from coordinate 9,341,977 downwards.
TCAGACTACCCAATTTTACCTTGAGTCCGTCTCTATTCGTTGACGACCGAATCTGGTTGCGGGTTCGAACCCCCCAAGGGGCAAATGTTTTATGTGATGAGCACGAGTATTTGAACCTAAGTCATGGATGTTTATAAATGTATATAAGTATGTTTATCCGTTATCCTAGTCACCACAGCACTAGCTCACGCTTAGTTTGGGACTAGGTAATTGGTGTGTTTGTTGAAACAATTTATTATTATAATTATTATACCCTACTTAACAACTTAGGTGTACAAATAAAATGTGTCATTAGAAGTATCTTATTTACTACACGGCCGAGCGTCCAGACAACCCCGCTTTGACCTTGAAACCGCCTCTATTCCCTACGTAACAAAAGCTGTTTTTGTAGTCCTAATGGATAACCAGACGCGCTGCAGACTATACATAGGAAATAAAGAAGCTTGACAGGTCCTTAAATTCTGGATATGCCTAATCCTGGGTCATGGTCAACGGACCTGGGCCCTCGAGTGCGAGTGCACAACCGGGAAAACGCTAGAAAGATGATGATGATAGATCCCTAAATTAAACATACCTGTTGATATTGCATGATATTTGGCAACATGTGGGGGACTTTAATTCTAATTATGGGTAGACATCATTAAAACACAATTTTACGGATTAATCAAAACTTACTTCAAGCCGCAAAAGAAGATAAACCAATTCCTACCACCTGTCAAGTGCAACATACCTCTTCAAGATGCAGGGGTGTACAAGCTGGAGTGTGACTGTGGCCTCTCCTACATCGGGCAAACAAAGCGAAGTATAGGCGTGCGGATAAAAGAACACATAGCTGACGTAAAACATATACGGAACATGAAATCTGCAGTGTGTGAACATGCCTTAGACAAACCCAACCACTTCATTCGTTTTGACCAACCTAAAATACTTGCAAAATAACGGCGTTTTATTCCTCGAATGCTACGTGAAGCCATTGAAATTAGAAAACATCCAAATTTCAATAGAGAAGATGGTTGGAAAGTTCTACCGGCATGGGATCCTATTCTAGCAAAAACCAAAGCAACACCTAGCACTGCAAGATCTCAAGACACGGTTAGCTCTTTCTGCGTAAATAGGAACGTAAATTAATATTATTGAGTGACGGTAGTTAAAATTTTTCAAAACTTTGTAATGACAAATAATACCTTAGTCTCCCTGTGACCACGATCGCTGTAAAGTGTTCGAAACGTCAGGTTTAAAATAAAATGTAAATAAATCGCGAAGTAATCCGTAAAATTGTGTTTTAATGAGTTCAACAATTCGCGTAAACGTAAGAAACAAATATATGGGTAGACATTTCAAGGATTACGAGCGAGTAGAGGTAAGTAAGGAAGGATACTTCATCAGTCCACTGCCTCGAGCTTTGTGTCTTGCAGTCCACTGCCTGGACGTGTATAAAATGGGTTTGAATCCCGGGTCGACAATTTGTTTTTGGGGTTTTCTGCCTTAAAATAACACCAAAACAGAGTCTGAGTCGAGTCTGAGTGAGAAAGTTAGTGATGTTCCACCACGCTTCAAAAAGCAAGTTAATTGTTCGACAGTGTATCAAGGAATACGATGAATGGATAAAACATCCTATTTTGATTTTTCTTCTCCAATTCAATGTGTTTTCGTTATGTATTGTTCTATGTTCGCAATACCCTAAACTAATAAATGTTTATATATTTCTTTCTAATTCAAGCTTCTATCCCATACCACGCACACACACATACACACACACACACACACACGAGCATAGTTCATCATCCCACCATATTTGAACATTTGCTTCGTGCTGGTACTCTCTTAGATATAATATTACTAGTGGTTCTCCGCGATTTCGCCCGCAAGAGTTGGATTTTCCATATAAACTTTCATATCCCATTTCACCCCCTTAATGTTTTTATATCGCGACAAAATGTAGCCTATGTCCTTTCCAGGGTCTCTGTAACGGTCAGGGTAACTGTCTCCATACAAAATTTCATCTCAATCTGTTCAGTGGATTAAGCGTCAAGAGGTAACAGACAGACAGACACACTTTCACATTTATAATATTAGTATGGATACCTGTGTAAAGATCTAGTTAAATATAGTCTAAGCTACCGTAAGGGAAATTGCGAGTTATTCCCAATAGATATGTCTATGACTACTTAAAGGAAAAACCCGATAAATCACTGTAAACCTGGCTATTTTAACCTGATGGATTTTTTCCTCCAGATATCATCCCTCTGCGAATCGCTCGAGAAAGCGTACCAAGAAGTAAGCGAAGCTGCCGAAGCTCGCGGCGCCCGCTTAGAAGCAGCAGCAAAAGCGCAGCAGTTCGTCCACGATGCTGCCGAGCTGGAGGCGTGGATAGCTGACAAAGCGGCCGCGCTAGCTGACGCTGACGTGGGCCGGGACAGGCACAGGGCCACGCAGCTGCTGACGAGACACAAGGTGAGATCTTTCAGCTACGAATCAAGTTTCCACCTATGGTGGTCATTTTTAGGGTTCCGTAGTCCGACAAGGAACCCTTATAAGATCGTTCAGTCCGTTCGTTCCGTCCGTCCTAGTCTGTCACAGCAGAATATCTTCTACGTCTATGGACTGATTTGCATGTAACTTGGTTCGAGGATACTTCACATATAGATCTCATTTTTAAAAATACAAAAAATTAAAATTACCCCTTTTTAAGGGTACCTCCCCACACATGTGAAGGGGGGGTGAATTATTTTTTTGAGTGCACCCCCTTGTGTGGGGTATCGTTGAAAAGGACTATGAAAATAAGGTAGGGTTTCCATACAACACTTTTTTATCAGCTTTACTATTTGCGAGATATAGCCCGCCAGTCCGAGAAGTCGTTTACACGGTGCCCGCCCCCCCCCCCTGTAATTTCTAAAGGTCTTGGACCTATAAACTTCAAATCACTCACGTAAAAAAACAGGCGCGGAAACTCTTATTTAAAATTGTTTCGGGTATCCTGTGATGAATACTTTTGAAATTATAAGTTAATAAAAATATATACTTTTTTCCAAAAAAACAGTATAAACTTAAAAAGTTTTATTTGCCTATACTGTCTAATGTTGTAAGTTAATGGTACGGAACCCTTCGTGCTCGAGTCCGACTCGCACTTGGCCGGTTTTTTTTTAAAGTGCAATTGGTCGTTCGTGTTGTTAGATTTCAAAGTGAATATTTATATATCAAATCGGCTATAATTTATCAAATCAACTTCTTCTATGTAGACTTGATGATAAAAAAATAACTCATACCTCCATTGTCCTTTAGTAGTCATGACCGTCTATTTGTACTATGTCGTATGGTGAAGAGAAGTCACCGTATCTCTGGATGTAGTTATCCTGCTGAGATGAAACACAGTCTAGGTTGGACCATTGCAGTAACTACACAACTACTAACAATAGTAACTGATTTATTTGCGCTGCTTAGCACTAGCCCACAACTTGTCCTGAAGCAGTGGTCGCGCTTAAAAATATTTCGGACCCGTATTAAGTGCTCCTGTCTACATGCATAATTAAATAATTTTGTATTTATGGTCATTTTGTGGTATGAACATTAAATTAACTTTTCGGATTTGCAAACGTACTAACCATATTACGTGGATGGTAACAGTACTCGTTTAATTATTCCGCAGAAATTATAAAAACAAAATTTAATACTTCAACCATTTTAGGCTACTATTTTATACACCTATACTTCATTGTGCCTGTGAAAGTTACTACGAGATTCAACTCCATAGACGATTATCGCTCTTATCTCTGTTTAGGACATGCGCAAAGAAACTTTTAGCTTCTAAAAAATAAAGTAAAGGTATAAGTTCGTAGCCGACCACACGTCGCGGCGTCAAACCACGTGTCGACGCGACACTACTGGTTTGTATGTATTTCTATGAAATACCATTCGTAGCTCGCGACATGAAGCTAGCGACACGACGTCAAGCGGTAGACCACACTGGCGCTCGACCGCAGATCAGTACTCATATTCTTTCTAATTTGTGGATCTGATGTGTCGCCGACATCTGTCACACCAATTCCATACTAATATTTTAAACACAAAAGTGTGTTTGTCTGTTATCTTTTCACGTCACGCTTAAACCGCTAAACCAATCCAGACAAAATTTGATATTGAGATAGTTTGAGTCCCGAAAAACGACATAAGTAAGATTGACATTTTTATCCCAGAAATCATATTTTATGGGGGTGAAAACTTGTATGGTAAATTCGACCTTTGCGCAGACTAAGTCGCGGGAAACCGCTAGTCATATTTTATTTACGATTTTTTTGTCATTCAATGTCAGCCATCATAGGTGACAGTTATATTTTTTCTCTAATAATATTAGGTTTTTCACCAAAGACTAAAATATAAGCTATGAGCTCACATGCCAGCATGATGCAGCCCTAAATTCTCTATGCCCGTTGTCTATGACTATTTAACATCTGGGCCCGTACTATCAACAAAATAACTATCCATATTCCAATCCAAATCCAAAATAAATTGCCACCAATCAGAAACTACCCAACTTTAAGATAGCTAGAACTCTTACTATGAGCGTACACAAGGTGATAGGTTTACAAGATAAGAGAGCGAGATGGGGCTTTACATCCACATATATCTATTTTATTTTATTCGATTGGTGACAGGTTAACACAATCTGCCCCACTTCGGGCCTGCTAATTCAAGGATCATGGTACGAATACTGGAACATGGCTGTTTCAGAAACTGCATTGTTTCTGATTGTAAGGGGGCCGGTATTATTTTTTCTTTGGCTGACATTAATCGGTTGTCATGATGGCTACAGTCCTTGTTTGACGAACAAAGGCATACAAAATATAAACCACTGAACCGATTTAGATGAAAGAAGAACGGCAAAGTTCTTTGGTGAAAAGCCTCAAACTGTATAGAGGAAAAAATATTATAACTTACATTGAACGACAATTTATTTGGTGCATTATGTCGGTCTGACATTTAAACAATGTATGATCCGTTAAACATTGACGTTCGATGTAAAACATATACTTCATGTGTGACTGACACGTCAAAGTTCACCTCGATCGTTTTTTTTTGCATCCTTGAAGACGTTTAGTTGTTAATAATTTAGTACATTCTAAAAATATTTTTAATTCCCTGCTTTTTAAATTACCATAAAATCATATAAAAGCCTGCTAATAAAGTGATATTTATATTTCATGTGTCTCACTTAGTACGGTGTCTCCATCTATTGGGTCGATTTATGGCAATCTTCTTTGATATAGAGATAGTTAGATAACGCAGCCAGCATCCTTGCCTCCTTGCCTCAAGGACACGGGTTTAATTTTGATTTAGTAGGTAGGTTTTAAGTTAATTTATTTTTATTTCATGCATGTCTTTGTTTTTCTTTTATTGAATAAACTATTAATTTACTTCTGTTAGATATCCTAGGATCTTAGTTTATTATCTTAGTTCTAATATCATATTTAAATCTAAAAGAGGCCCATTTAAAGGGTTTTTCCAGTATGTCCGATAGGGTGGCGTTGTGAGCGACCTCAATCATTATATGGCATTATTATATGGTATCGAGTACTTAAGTAGTCGATAAAGTTATTGATAATTCGAGTACTTTTATATCGAGCTCATTGCGTAGGTGGCCGACTCTGTGGAGTGAGTGGCGCTGCGGTCCGTCATTTGCTGCGGTCGGGCTCGGAATCATGACTGCGACATGAAGCGACACGACGTCGCTACGTGTGGTTGCGACATGTCGCGTCGACACGAGGTCCGGCGCTGCGACATGTGGTCGGCTACGAACTTATACCTTAAGTCTGATTGTTGTGGGCTATTGAGTTAGATTCTCTTCATACCACATTATAGTCAGACTAGTTTGTTCGGGACATGGAACCTCCGCGCGCGCGTGGCAGCAGCGCGGTGAGAAAAGAAGACACATTTTCGTGATTGTCAGATTGAAAAACTACTAAAAAAAAAGGGAATTGAACATTGAACTCCTATATGTCTGTGTTATTTAATTAAACGAAATTATTTAATTCGAATTAGCGTTTACAGTCCGCTTGAGAGCCCGATATAGCGGCTCGACCAAACAAGTTCATTCGCGACCCGGCGAGAAAGCGCCAGTTGCACGCGACTATCATATCGAGTCCCCTTCCTCGCAACACCACCTGTCTCGCCGACATCTAGCATGCCTCGCCTCTCTTCTGGCGATAGCAAGAAGATCGCGCGCGAACTTTATTTATCCGTTTAAGAGCCGGCTCCCTAAAAATTGATTTTGACATTTACCCCGTGGGGGGAGCGAACCCCTCATTTATCGATATACTCTACTTCAACAGCAACACGGTTCAACATCGCTTAGCCTGCTTGATGCCAGTTTGGCTCAATGAAACGTCTTATATCACAAAACGCTTTTTCGTGAATAATGTGGAAAATATAGAATGTAATACAATATCGATAATCTATTCCCCAACTCTACTCTCTTCTCTAAATTTTAATATTTATTTTAGAACACGTAATCCGAAATTATTTTCTCTTCAGGTTTATTGTAATAATACATCCTTTTATAACCCGGTTATTCGCATGTGTCGCTTGTACAATGTTTTTTTCCAAAACTTAGACGATTTTGACATTTTCGTAAGTAGTAATCCAAATATCTTTAAAAAACAAATAAAGGCGATTTTGCACATGTAATACCTAGATGTAATTTAAAAAAAATGTAAGTTTTTTTTTGCATACATTTTAACATGGTGCATGTTATAAATTGTTTTGTTGTGAAACTCGCTGTTATGGGTGATCATGATCCATTCTAAGGTCCTAGTCTAGATGCATAATTTAGGTTATAGTCATAAAGTTAATATTCCTAACGGAATAGAGGAACAAAGGGCTGAGCGAGCGAGATGTCTCTATCAGCAAAACTGTATGATAAAAAGAGATGTGTGATGCGATGTAACAGAACCGTTTTTGAAACTGTCAAACAGTTTGTCGGCACGTATCGGCACGCTGAGAATTACAGCTATTTTAATTTTTGAAATATTACATGAAATCGTGGATATTTTTTTGAAATATTTCTTAGTGAAACACGGTGACTTGTTCAGTAAATAATTGTTGTACGACACAGCGAAATAACCCCGAGAAATGTTCATTTCACAGGTAAACTGTTCCAAATGGACACCACCTATTTTAGGTTTATTTTTGCCAATGCGTTTCGAATTTTAAGTGCGTAGTGTGATAATTCTCATCTTTAAACATTTATTAATGTAAGAAGCAAATATCCAATACACATAATGCAGATCATACACATATTTTGTGTAAAGAAATAATTTTCGTTTTACACTAGGGCTGTATCAAGTTTCGTTTCGTACGTAATAAACGAATAATATGTATTACTGTTGTTTAAGTATCTAAGATTAGATATGAATCAACTGGGATTGTATTTACTATTTAAGATACTTAGCCGATCCATGCAGTTTTTACTTGTTAGAATAGTTACTAACATTAGTAATAAATGTATCTGTCAAATTTCCGAATAATTTGAATAAAAAAATGCATGTCTAAATTTTATAAATCGTCCAAACTGGGTTCCAAACAAATATTCAAGTTTTGAAAATTCAAGTGCAGTAAGCATTTCGAACAAAAATATTTCAAGACGCGAGGAGCAAAATAAGAATAATACTATTCTTCTGCTGATGTTTCATTGGATAGCAATGTCTACTTATGGTTGTGTCTACGTATCATATGGTTTGCTTAGTTTGGGACTAGATCATATTATGTTCTATATTTCTTTTTCACAGGTCAAGATAAGGCCTAGACGCACAGTTTCGTCCTATGTTTTCAAAGATATTGTACCAGAGGCATTCACATGTGAATCATCGTTACCACTATTGCAACAGTCCACACCATCGACCTCTCTCCAACTAGGTTTGACGCCAAGGAATACATAAAGCTACTTTAGCTTTATGTCTAGTATAAATGCATTAAGTTGCATCTCTTTTTTTCAAAGACCTTCAAACTCAGAGTGAACAGGCTTCTTCTGGGTGAGCTCGCTCCATCATCGACTCTGTCTGCGCCACGTCTGGCTTAGTCTAGAGTCAAGAGCAAACCCATTTCAAATAATAATAAAAAAAAACTATAAGATAATTATTGTTTTTAAGTGATAAAAAAAAACGACCACCAGAGGCGGGTTTTTTTTTTCAAGTGCAATAATATATTTAGATTGCATAGTGAATGCTTATCACTTAAAAACAATAATTATCTTATTTGCAAGCTTCATCTTTCGATTGTTAAATACTTGCAATAGTATTTCTTTCGAGTGTTGAGGGTATAATCCCAATAACATTGATGAAAGCAACGCGGCATTACAGCGTTAAGAAGCACTTGAAAATTTCGACAGGCTCTGCCAACGCCAGGGTGGCCGAGAGGTTAGGCAATCGCCCGGTATGCGAGGAACGCGGGTTCCCGCCTCTGGTGGTCGTTTTTTTCAAGTGCAATAATATATTTAAAAAAAAAATTATAAGTTTGTTTTTTAAATAAACGATTTAAACAACAACATTTTTCTTTTCATTTATTATTTTTGAAACAACCGTATCGTCTGAGTTTTTCTCAAATGTCTTCACTCCAGAATCATAGTTTCAGTCATGAAAAATCCCATCCCATCCTATTTTTGTTTTATTAATTTAATTAACCTACTATTAATGTTACAAATTAATATTATCGATATCGATACTAATGTAACAAGCGACATAACATACATCACTGACACACATTCATGAACAATTCTACACACACAAATGTCATCCTATTTCGGTTTCGTTTGACAGCTCGTGTTTGTTCCTCTATTCCGTTAGGAATATTAACTTTATGGTTATAGTCTAGCTGTAAAACATTTTTATTTCTTATATTTTTTTCTGATTGATTTCTGACTGTAACCTGTTTTGTGTCTTTATTAATAAAAATTTAAAAATAAAATATCCTTTATACATTCACTAATTAATTAAAATGAACTTCTGTTAGAGGCTTTTTTTGGTCAAAAGCTTAAGTAATTTAGGAGAAATACGTATATAAACTTTGAACCTTATCGTTTTCCAAACACAAAGTGTAACTAACTTTAAAAAAATGACTTGTTTAATGCAGATTTATGTTCAATGTTTGAAGAACATTATAGGTACATAAATTGGGAATGTGTGGATCATGTGTTGACTTGATTACACTTCTCAGCTACCCTTTACATGGAGCTGCCACTTTAAATCCTAGTTACTAATATTCTGATTTCCTTCCCTCACAGGCGGTAGAACTAGAACTCGACACGTACGCGGCCATCGTGGCGGAGATGGGCCACGTGGCGTCGTCCATGGCGAGCGGCGGCCACCCGGAGGGCGAAGCCCTAGTCGCCCGGCACGCGCTTCTCGCGGACAGCCTGCAGCGGCTGCAGCGGCTGGCCGCGCAGAGGCAGCACGCGCTCGTCGAGAGCGTCTGCAGGTTAGTCGCTAAAGTTAGCCTATATAGATCCCACTGCTAGGCAAAAGCTCACCCCAACTATGAGGCGGTACGAGCCATACTCCACCACGCGGGCTCAGTGCGGATTGGTGGATTAGGCAAGTGACCAACCTCACTGTCAGATGTTATCAAGCCGCCCTACAGCCTCTGACTAGCCTTTACGACTAATATCAACCGATAATAGCCGGTACCAACTGGTTAACGTGCCTTCCGAAGCACGGAGATGCTTGTCATGGACAACACTTAAATGGTCGGAATGGTCACCCATCCGATCACAACCGCGCCGTGGGTTGGTGAACTTGGGTATCACTACCAAAGCGCTGCTGCCACTGCGCCACAAGCGCCTCTACGTGTCACGTAAAACCAAGCCTGGTTCTTTTAGAAGCAGGTATTTGACCGCCATCTCACCTGACAGTGTAAGTAGTGAACGACAATGCGACCGAGGATGGGTCATCATATCTGACTGGTAGAGAGTGTCTGCAGGTTAGTCACTACGTGTCACGTGACACCACGCCTGGCTCACTCTACATTTTAAGCAAAGCTACAATATATACGGGCAGTCTGCAGCAACTGCAGCGACTGGCCGCGCAGAGGCAGCACGCGCTCGTCGAACGCGTCTGCAGGTTAGTCACTACCCCCCTTATTATAGTCACTACCCTTCCTAATATAGTCACTCAGGTTCTTCAGGTTCAGCGCTAGGTTCACTCCACAGTTAAGATGTGACATGTCTGACTGGTAGAGAGCGTCTGCAGGTTAGTCACTTCGTATCACGTAACACCAAGCTAGGTGTAGGTGGTTCGCACCACGGACTTCTAAACCAGACGGTTGCGGGTTCGAATCCCGCAAGGGGTAAATGTTTGTGTGATGAGCACGAGCATTTGTACCTAAGTCATGGTTGTTTATAAATGTATATAAGTATATCTATCCGTTATCCTAGTCACCATAGTTTGGGCTGGCTTGGCTCACGCTTAGTTTGGGGCTAGGTAATTGGTGTGTTTGTTAAAAACAATTTATTATTTATTTATTCTTTTTTATATTAAAAGACAGACATTTGAGCGTGATCTCACCTGATGGTGAGCGACGATGTGGCCGAGAATAGATCATATCTGACTGGTTAAGAGTGTCTGAAGGTTAGTCACTACGTGTCACGTAATACCAAGCCTGGTTCTTCTATAGACAGACATATGAGCGCCATCTCACCTGATAGTGTAAGTAGTGAACGACGATGCGGCCGGGAATGGGTCATATCTGAATGGTAGAGAGTGTCTGCAGGTTATTCGCTATGTGTCACGTGACACCACGGCTGGCTCACTCCACAGCTTAGGTAAAGCTACAATATATACGGACAGCATGCGCTCGTCGAGCGTCTGCAGGTTAGTCACTAAGTGTCACGTGACACCACGCCTGGTTCATTCCACAGATTAAGCACTCATTACACCATCCTATCTGATGCTACCTTCCTAGTTAGGATCCTAATTAGGAAACTACCACGCGTTCACTTCAAGTTGGCCGCTTCCACATACCGTGCCCTGCCAGTAGGGTTAGCAAAGTCAACGCACAGTACAGCCTTTAAATCTGTTGTTGCGCGGATTTTGCCAAATTTCATTTTAATAAAACAATTTCAATTTCATGCTATACACTTTTTAAATTCATTTTGTAACGGTCGACGACGGCCAACTTAAAAGGAATGCGTAGTACCTTCCTAGTCAGATACGACTAGGAAAGTTGCTTCCTACTTAGGATTAGACAGGATCCTAGTTAGGATGCTACAAATAGGATATAGGATAGTGAGTCCGACCGATTCCGTAGAACCTCAGACACAGAATAAGTACTAGTACTTCGTACAGTAGTATGACTAAGCAATTGTATTCAAAGAAATATCTACTCAATGTCGACAGCAATATGGCGTAATTTAGTTCGCCTCAGAGTCAAGCACATTTTCGTGTAGACACCTTCAAAAATCCATTGCAAGATAATTTCATACTTATTGCTCTGGAATATGATTCATAATACACTAAACCTATTCAGTGACGTAATATCACGCGACGCGATAGGTTTGACTGCTACGAGAAGCTTCTAACGCCATCTAGCGCCTCTTTCTAGTACTTTATTCATTCTCGTCCAGCCAGCAACGTAGCCGCGCGGCCGCCGGTGAATAAAACGCGCGAGCGTGTCGCTGGCCGGTAGCGACACGCAACTTGTTTTAGCCCCTAAGTAAGGGTCGCCGCGCGTAGGTACGTTTTTGCTACCTACGCGGGGAGATACACAGGCCTCAGATTACAGAAAGATGATGTGAAATGTGGGCGTGTCCCTTAATTAATTTTATTTATTTTTATCTGCCTAGACATGAGTACCTGGCCGAGAGCGCAGAGCTGGAGAGCTGGATCCAGGAGCAATACACTGCTGCCTCCAGCGAAGACTACGGACAGGATTACGAACACTTACTGGTAAGATACACAATGTTCTAACTCATAATTCAGATTTTCAGCTGCCAAAGAGGGCTATGGACAGGAGTATGAACACATTTTGGGAAGATACGAGTACTTATGTTCAAACTATACATTTAGCTGACCTTATAAAATGAACGTTTGGCACTAAAATAATCACGTACCTACGTTTTATTGCCTCGTATAACATACATACAAATTGAACATGAAACTACACGTGTCACTCAACTGATCACTCGTGTGACTCAATTATGACTGTCTCGTTAGTCTAGTGATCAGCACGCTGCAGCGCTGGCTTCAATTCACTAGGGCCCGGGTTTGAATCCAGGGTCGGGGCTATTGTTTTTGGGTTTTCCTTGTCTTGAAATAACTTGGGAGTCAGGAAGTTGGTGGTGTTACTACACCCCCGAGCCTAGGAAAGCACATAAAGCCGCTGGTTCTACCCCTTACTTCTCTCCAATCATGTCAGTTTTTTGTGTATTCGATAATGATTCTTTCAAGTCTCAACTTCTGTCTGCTAGGAAATGTTACCAAGCAATCAAATATGATCAAACATATTCTAGACTGAACCTTAATCCCCAGATCCTAAGGTCCAAGTTCGAAGAGCTGCGCCTGCGCGTGGAAAGCGGTGCTGAGCGGTTCAGCCAGTGCGAGGAGTTAGCCAAGAAGCTACTGGCTACGGACAGTCCTTATATAGCTGATATTGAAAAGAGGCAAGAGGCACTGGGGTGAGTGGAATCTCTTTTGCAATAGGTGTTTTTCTAGTAAAATGTTGTATAGGGATAGAGATAAAAAATATTGTTTTTAAATGTAATGCAATATAAATTCCTTATTATATTGATAAGCCATTATGTCAGCCTGCTATGTTGTCGGGAAAAAAACATTGATGAAGTAAAGCAGTATTACTATATATGAAATCATCCATGCTGATATGTATATTTGTCTTGGATGATTTATTTGTGCCGAATTACAGGTTTCTATTCGCTTACCGTTGATAAGTGGCATTTTCTTTCCTACTACTACTGGGATGACGCAGCGACCCAAAGTGAGTCTTGGCCTCCGACACCAGATCACGCCATGCATCTCGGTCTTGCCAGAGTTCTTGCCAGTCGCTTTGGCCGAGGTTAAGCAGGTCTTGAGCTACGACGTCTTTCCAGCGGTACCTAGGGCGTCCAACTGGGCGTCTCCCATTTGGTCGTCCCAGGTACGCTCTCTTCACGGCACGATCCTCTTCCATTCTCTCTAAATGTCCGAGCCATCGAAACCAAGCTGCTTTGGTCTCTCCGATAATTTTGGGTTCGGACACTAGGTCTTCAATCTCCGTGTTCTTCCTGACTCTAAACCTCCTATCTCCCAGTTTCTTCGGTCCCAGAATCTTTTGCAGAATTTTCCTTTCCGCCACTAACAGCTTATTCTCTTCTTTCAAGGTCAGTGTCCAGGCTTCGCATCTATACATTAAAATTGGTCTAATAACAGTTTTGTAGACTCGAATTTTAGTTCTTCTGCGTATCAGCCTAGACACCAGAACCTTGTGAAGAGCTGCCGTGCATCTGAGAGCGTTTTGGATACGGATATCAATCTCTTCCTCTCTGTGGTTAGTATCTGTAACAGTACACCCCAAATATTTGAATTTGTTAACACCTTGATAGGTGTAGCCGTTCACTTCTAGATCTTTCCTCTTTTCTCTTGTGTTCCTGTATCTCTTCATGTGAAAGTATTCCGTCTTCTCACGACTAATTCTGAGACCAACTTTCTTTCCTTCTTCTTCCAAGACTTCTGCCATAACCCGCACATCCGATTCGCGCTGTCCAAGGAGTGCTAAATCATCGGCATATCCAATTATTTTGTGCATGCCATTCTACTCCACTCCGCCATTGACTTCTATTACTTTCCGGAGGACTAGCATCGGAGATAATGCGTCCCCTTGTTTGAGACCTGTCACCACTTCAAACTCATCGGTTAAGCTGGAGCCTACCCTGACCCGCATCTTGCTATATTTTGCAGCAACCTCGACCAATTTAACAAGTTTCAGTGGTAATTTAAAGGATCTTAGAATTTTAAAGAGAGTATCCCTGTCCACACTATCATAGGCCTTAGTGAAACCAACGAATAATGAATGGATACTTTGTGCATATTCCCACTTTTTCTCCATAAGTGGTTTTAGGAGCAATATTTGATCGGAGGTGCTGCGATTACGACGGAAGCCACATTGGTAGTCTCCCAATATCCTCTCAGAGAGGGGCTCCATACGGTTTAAAAGAACATAAAATTATGTCCTAAATTGAATAAATTATTTTTGACTTTGACTTGAACCACGGACAGACATACAGACGGATAGGACGAAACTATAAAGATTCCTTGTTGACTACGGAACCTTAAAAATTTAAGACCACATTCGCCAATAACCGGCAGATCATGAAATATCTAAAACCCTATTTACAATTACATATCTGTTTGATTGTTTTCTTTTAAATATGAAATCTTAACTTGTGTGAGTTTTGGAATTTCTGTAAGCTAAAAATCCATACTAATATTATAAATGCGAAAGTGTGTCAGTCTGTCTGTCTGTTAGCTTTTGACGCTTAAACCACTGAACCGATTGAGATGAAATTCAGTATGGAGACAGTTCGAGACCCTGGAAAGGACATAGGCTACATTTTGTCGTGATATAAAAACATTAAGGTGGTGAAATAGGGGAATAAAGTATATATGGAAAATCCAACTCTTGCGGGCGAAGTCGCTGGGAACCACTAGAAATGCATAAATCGAATTTCTTTGCTTCGAATAGTGCATGTCTGTCTGTGTGCTGTTTCTGCCCAGACAATAGCACACACCTCTTGCCTTGACTAACATGCCCCTACACCTGCACACGTGAGGACCTGTACAACGCTACCGATAATGCTCTGTCAGTCGCTGAGTATTGGTCCCTAAAATGTATAGTCGATGAACGAAAAGACGAAGCTGCAGACATCCTAGCTCGTTAACAAGATTTTATATCCACAGCGAGTCCTGGCAACGCCTTGTCGACCAGATACAGTCGCGAGCCGCCAAACTCCACGCGGCTGGCGAAATCCACCGCTTCCACCGAGACGTGGCTGATCTCCTCGCCAGGGTCCACGACAAGCGGGCTCAGCTCTCGCAGGCTCTACCGGCTGGTGCTGCCGCCTTGAGAACTAGGGATAGCACCGAGAATGATCTATTGGCTATCGATGCTCAGATGCAGGTGAGATTCTGTCGCCTTTTAGTACATATTTCGATGACTGGTTTTAGGTATTAGGATAAGACGAAGCATACAGCTTCAAGGATCTTGAAGACAGCAGCATTCACTTACCAGCTTCCATTTTACACTATTCCAATTATTCTAGCCACTGCTCATTCCCATTTTTCTGTAACTTTTTAGGTGACCAATTTAAAGGAAAGTATTTATTGTTTGTGTAATTTTTTAAGATTTTTGGACGAAATAAGGTAACGGGCATAACCCTGCGAATCAGTAAGCTCAAGTGGCAATGGGCAGGGCTCATAGCGCGAAGAACTGATGGCCGTTGGGGCAGAAAGGTTCTAGAGTGGAGACCCTTTGATTAAAGGCAGGCGTGGGACGTCCACTGGCAAGATGGACGGACGACCTTGTAAAGATCACAAGATCACACTGGATGACGACCACTTGCAACCGATTGCTGTGGAAAACCGTAGGGGAGGCCTATGTTTAGCAGTGGACGTCCTACGGCTGATACTGATGATGATGGATGAAAGAAATCTTGCAGAAACGTACTTATGATGCTTCTCAAGGAGTGATAAAACATCTTTTGTACTAAAAAAATCATCGACGTCTTCATGTAGGACTCGAATCGACTACTTTTCGTTATTCGGGTCCGAGTACTGAATACATTTAGGTAGGCTAGGCGGTATGAAAATTCTTTATTCTCCCCGTCTTTCGTTGAAAAACTCCGAATACAAAAAAAATGGTATTTCAGTTTTACTAACATTTGCAGGTGTCTCTACTTACCCGACTGCGGAAGGAGGGTTATTTTTTTCGATAGTATGTATGTATGTATGTATAATTGTTTGGCACGCCCTACAGCCCAGTCGTTGAATTTCTCAAAATTGTGAGAGTGATATAAGCTATATAAATTTCAAAAATGGCGCCCGCAAATGTAAATAAAGGGGGGAGGGGGGATTGAATTTTTCCGTACCATAGCATTATGGGTATCAAATGAAAGCCAGTAAAAAGATCATTTCAAAAATATTCACATTTTTGCAGTCGGGGGTTTTAGTTTTTCAAAAAATATGTTTACTTGTTACTGTCTCGTTTTTCTCCATGCTAAGTATATTCCCTCAATATTGTATGTTAAAATTTAAAGTTAGATTCGAACTCTTGTGGGTCAAAAAATTTGCTATTGAAATCATATATATTTTCATCAACTTCCTGATGAATAAATAATGATGTATAGTAATTTTTAAAATTTGAATTTGGTTACATTTTTTGATGCTAAGGCCTACTTTTACGAAACTTGTTAAATACGTTGAACGCTATTCATGTTTAAAAATATCATCCCGTTTCTGCCAACGTCGAATGACTGACAAAGACAGAATGATGTTTTTAAATATGTTTAGCGCTAAGTGCATTTATCGAGTTTCGTAAAAGTGGGCCTTAATGTACGTTTCGGTAGGTTGGTTGAGGTATTACACTTGATTTGATTTGATTCTTATTCAGTCGTCTTGTTACGTGAGACCCAAACGATTTTCAATGAACATTCATGTAAATGTCGACTTTGTGTTGTTTGTAAAGAGTTTTTATTTATCTAAAAACATATTTAATCCCCAGGTCCTCCAAGAAGAAGGCGCCCGCCTCCAGAAGCTGTACCCGGGCAGCAACTGCGCGCAGATCTCGCTGCAGTGCGCGGCGCTGCTGGCGGCGTGGGCCGGCCTGCGCGCTGCCGCCGACCAGCGCCGCCGCCAGCTGCATCACCTGCACGAGCTGCACCAGCTCCACAAACAGGTGATGCACGCTCGACGACGACGACTGCACCCAACCATCGCAGTGTGCACACGCGTGTCCGTGTTCGACGAGCCAGATAGTATGATGAGGCAAATGAGGCAGATAGTGTCATGAGGCAGATAGTGTCTTGAGGCAAATGAGACAGATAGTGTGTTGAAGCAGATAGTGTCTTGAGCAAAATGAGACAAAGTGTGTTGAGGCAGATAGTGTGTTGAGGCAAATGAGGCAGATAGTGTGTTGAGGCAGATAGTGTGTTGAGGCAGATAGCGTGTTGAGGCAAATGAGACAGATAGTGAGTTGAGGTTGAGGCAGATAGTGTATAGTAGTAGCGCTGCTGCCAGCTGCACGAGCTGCACCAGCTCTACAAGCAGGTGCTACATACTCGATGACGACGACGACTGCACCCACCCATCCACCCTGCACACCGTGACGAGTGTACACGCGTGTCAGTGTGCACACGCGTGTTGGTGTGCGACGAGCCAGATTGTGTGTTGAGGCTAATAGTGTCTTGAGGCAGATAGTGTCTTGAGGCAGTTGAGGCAGATAGTGTGTTGAGGCTAATAGTGTCTTGAGGCAGATAGTGTATTGAGGCAGATAGTGTATTGAGGCAGGTAGTGTCTTGAGGCAATTGAGACAGACAGTGTGTTGAGGCAGATAGTGTCTTAAGGTCATCGGTCCTAGACCGTGTAGTGGACCGCAGGGGGTCAAAAAAGTGGCAGTATCTCCTAAATTTCTATAAAAATCATGTTATTTGATTTAAAGGTCTATAAATCAAATGACATGTCTATAGCCTCGAGCGTCACTTTGGTATTTTAATTTTGGACAAAAACTATCATTATCTCCTAAACCAAAAGTTTAAAGATCTATAGCTGATCTATCTCCAATGTCAGTTTGACACTCTCCTTGACACCTGTATACTCGTACTACCATATATACTACTAATCCTTAGTCTCTTAAGACCCGAGGGCACCAATTTTTATACAGCCGGTAAGCTTCAATTGACAGTCAATTTGACAGAATTACCATACAAAATATGTCAATTCTAAATCGGCCTAAAAAAATTTGACATGTCGCTTCCCATTTCACAACACATTTTGGGTACTCAATGATGTTTTTTCTGTAAAAATTAAATTCCTATAAATAACATTCTAATAAGCTATTGATTCATAAAATTTAAGTCATCTGACTATGATTGTTTTGAATTATTGACGATTAAATGAACCGACACACTATTAAAGTTACATTTTCTTTAGTTATCTATTTTTGTATTCATAATCATAATCATTTATTTGCCTTTGAATATGGTACATGTCAGATCATAAATATTATATTAGGTACGTCATAAAGCTCATACATATTCAGCCATATAGAATAGCATGCAAATAATTAACAAAAAAAGGATAGTATTAGGTCATCAATCAATATAAAGGACTTGTCCTCTTTTTGTATGGAGGCTGGTTTTTTATTTCAAGATATCACCAACCACCAATAAACCTATATTTATCTTTAAGCTACAAAAATATGAAACACGTAACCATAGAAATCAGAATTTTAAACGCCTCCATTTTTGAGAAAAAATATGTTTTGTAACAGGCATCATCCATTGATCACTTACTTGTATTTCCTGGCTGTATGGCTATGTACCATTGCCTTTCCACTGGTGGATAAATACTACTAGGTACTACCACAGGTTATATAATAGGTACTACTGTCAATGGAATGTCAATTTTGCAGTCATTTTTTTTTCATGCGTCATATGATATAGGGCACCTTCGCCTATTCGTTTCTGTACAGACAAAGAGAAAAAATAATTTCAATTTTTCTCTAAATCGGAGGCCTTAAAAAATATATAAATTATGCAGAAAAGCTAGTTTTTGTGAACTTTTTAATATAATATTTAGTTTGTTCTGGTTAGAAATATTGACGAATAAAAAACCATTAATGGACAAGTCCTTTCCATAATTATACAAATTAAATGTCATTATTACCAATCAAATGTCAATCTTAGAGTTAAACTATTCATTGACTGAGTAGAAGCATTTAATATTTAGCCAGTCAAACGCCGGCTCACTGGCGTAGCAAGCACTTACAAAAATTCGTCGTCTGACTAACGTCCTCCGTAGCTTAGTGGTAAGAGCACTCGCCCGGATAGCGAAGGGACGACGTGGGTTCGAGTCCCACCGGATGACACAGTCGATTAATTTTTGTGAGCGAAATTTGATTTAATTTCGTAAAAACTTGCAAAATAATTGCTTAAGTTATAAAAATATTACCAGTCAAATAATTTATTTTTAAATAAATTAATTGGAAGCTCAGTCAGTGAATAAGGAAGCTTGTTATAAATTGAAACACAACTTGGGTAACAGTTTCTTTTATAATATCAAGTCTGTATTGTGGGTAGCAACAGTTTTCCTCGGTGTCTTATTGATTTAATTGAATAGTCATCTTTGTGCAAAAACAATTGTGGGTGAGATTTGACAAAAACATATTGTGACTCTCTCCTTGCCAGGAAGCGGTGTTGGTGAACTCTCTTACCAACCCGAATATCTATCAAATGGGTCTAATTAAACCTCTCACTCCGCAGGTCCGCGACCTGACCTCCTGGTGCAACGGCGTGGTGTCCGCCCTGCAAGCGCGTGGCGCCGCCCCCGGCGTGAGGGACGCCGCCGGCGCGCAGGCCGCACGCGCGGACCACGTGGCGCTGCGGGCAGAGCTGGACGCCAGGGACGACTCCTTCCGCGCCGCGCTGGACCACGGGCAGCGCCTGCTGACCGAGGGACACCCCGCTGCGCAGGTAGGACGCTTACAAGTCGTGATAGCCTGGTGTTATTTTTATAGATTGCGGCAGAAGACACGAGAATACTGGTAATTCTTTCCTAGGTTTCCTTCCTATCGAGCAGCTTGCGGCCAGCCAGCAGCCAGCTGGATACATTATCTCCTTAGTGTCTTTATGATCATGGTACTCACCAAGACATTTACCAAGACTATAGGGCCAATAAACTATAGATATAGATAGGTAAGAAGCTAAACTGGATCCGAAAACTCCTTAGAAGCCATAGTAGCCTGGTACTTTTCAGTCTGATACGGGTATATCCTAGCCTTTGTCGCAAGATCTCTTCGGTAGCTATGTGCTCCTGGTACTTTTTGGTGTGTCTTATTACTAATAAAGTAGCTAGACATGCCTGCAAAAGTTCAGAACTCTAACTGTTATGATAGCCTGGTACTTTTATTAATCGTCTGATCTATCAAAAGAACTAGACACGTCTGCAGAAGTGGAGAACTCTTCAGCAGCTATATCAGCCTGGTACTTTTATTAAGGGTGTTCGTCGTCTCATATTAGACAGTTCTATATCTACTATGCTTTTTGTTTGATGTCACCATTGTTAGCCATCGCTTTATACCAAGAACAATAGCAATGTCATATGCTAGTTATCTAGTCTAGTCTAGTATAGTTAGTAGTGTCCGCCCTACAAGCCGCCGGCGCGCAGTCTACCCGCGCCTACCACGACGCGCTGCGGGCCGAGCTGGACGCCAGGGACGACTCCTTCAGGGCGGCGCTGGACCACGGGCAGCGCCTGCTGACCGAGGGACACCCCGCTGCGCAGGTAGGCTGCTTACAAGTCGTGATAGCCTGGTGTTTCTTTTATAGATTGCGGCAGGAAGACATTAGGATACTGGTAGTTCTTTCCTTGGTCTCCTTCCTATCAAGCAGCTTGCAGCCAGCCAGCAACCAACTGGATACATTACTTCCTCAGTGTCTTTATGATCCTGGTACTTTAACAGCTTTTCACCGAGACAACTGTTCAAACGACGTCTTTTTGCAGCTAGCTGGATCTGAGAACTCCTTAGAAGCTATACTAGCCAGTCTGATGCGGCTATATCCTAGCCTTTGTCGCAAGATCTCTTCGGTAGCTATGTACTCCTGGTACTGTTTGGTGTATCTTGATGCTAATAAATAGTTGATGCAAAACTTGAAACCTCTGTTACAGTTATGCTAGCCTAGTACTTTTAGCAGGAGGTCGCCGTCGTGACATAGACAGTTCTATCTATTAAACAATGGTTACATGTTTATTGACACCATCGTTGGTTTGTTTTTTCTAAAACGGTTGTCAGGTAAAATCATTGTTAAAAGCACAATATTAAGATTTGTTTTTAAAAGCGTGTGGCGCGCTAGTTACATTGTCTGTTATTTATTATTCCCAACACCCTAAACCTTTACATTCTCCCACAGGAGATAGAAGACAAGTGCTCCCAGCTGGTGGAAGCTCGTTCTGTAGTTCACGGCGCATGGGCAGCGCGGCAAGTCGCCCTGGACCAGCTGATAGACCTGCACTGCTTCCTGCGTGATGCTGCACAGCTTCACGACTTGTGCGCTGCGCAGGAACACGCTTTAGGTAAGCATAATTACTACCAGTCGCATGCCATCTGCAGCATGACACGATAAGTCATGTCTTACTACTTCATCTCAGCAGTAGCCCACAATTTGTCCCGAAGCAGCCCCCTGTGGTTCTACATGCATTGACCGCATGCATCGACATTTGGTTGCATTAAACGTCAATAGTTGTCTCAAAATTGACTAGACGGGTCGTCAAAAGTTGGTCGATGATGTTCCCATACATTTTCTTTTGCGTTTCATATCCAGTAGTTAATTTATCCAAAAATTACTCAAATATTATTAAAATTAATAAAAATTAACGATAAAATATGTTATAATTATTTCTATAACTTAAGCAATTTGTTTGCAAGTTTTTACAAAATTTAAAATTATATTTGTAAAAATATTTCCATCGGTTACATGTGGGTATGTTCCCCAAGTATTGATGAAATCGAACGCCGGCTCACTGGCGTAGCAAGAACTTACAATTATTCATGCAATCTTCTTCTTAGCGAGTCACGAGAGAATTACAGAACACGAGAAAATTACATCGTAGCAGCCCAGAATTCGGCCACTTGTATTGCGGATCGACTGCGGTCCATTAAATCCGCTGGCACGCAGGTGTTGGGGCACGCCGGGCACGATGTTAAGTGTGCTATACTTTGCACTGCACCGCAAACACAGTCCACATCGGAGCTTACCGAAAATCCCCCCCTGACCATGTTCTCCTTACTTCGGCCAACCTGAGTCCGAAGCCTGTTTAAGGACTTCCAGATCGGCCATGGTAAATCATGTCCAGGAGGGGGGATTCTCGGCAAGCGGGACAAAAGGAGTAGGCAGAGAGGCTTTTTTGCGCCAAAGTTCGCATCTGGCCTGTGCGGGTTCGGTAGAAAGTGGGGCGAAAACTGCGACGACTTTTTAGCTTTTGCGGCACTGAGACGTGGCCGTGCATAGGATGCCGTGAGTCGCGATTCATGCAATGAAATTCATGAAAAGTTATCATTACAGCTGTAGAGATACCGCCAGACTGCAGCGTTGAAGAAGTTGACAACCAGCTCAAGAAACATGAAGCATTTGAGAAACTCATTGCAACTCAGGTAAATATAACTAATTTAGTATTTATGAATAGCGTATTTTTAGTCGTTATCGTATGATATCCCTACTAAAATATCAATGGATTTTATAATTTCTTTAGCTACTGACAGCTGTTTAGTTGATGTTTCTTTATTTACATTATAAACGCAAACAGAAATATTAAACTAAATAATATACACTAAACTAACCTAAAACTAAACTAAAATTAATATAGTTATATTGTATTCTGTCTCTTTTCGATTTTTCAGCAAATAAATTATAGTGCAAGCACTTGAACTTAAAAATTAAGCAATGGAAGGGTTTTCGGCTAGCAAACCAAATGTTGGTCTTACTTCAGTATTTTTTTTTCATCAGGATGAGAAGCTAGCGACCCTGAACAGTCACGGCGACAAGCTGCTTCAACAGAACCACGTAGAGAGCCAGCGCATCGCCGATGAGCTGCAGAAAATCAACGAAAGGAGAGGGAAGGTGAGATCTGTTCATTCCTTTAAATGAAAATCATGAATGGTTCAACTAATAACACCAGTAACCTAGCCCCACACCACTAAGCGTAACCTTGTGCTATGGTGAGTAGGATAAGGGACAAACATACTTATATAATAATAATAAATCGTTTCAACAAACACACCAATTACCTAGCCCCAAACTAAGCGTGAGCTTGTGCTATGGTGACTAGGATAACGGATAGACATACTTATATACATTTATAAACATCCATGACTTAGGTACAAATGCTCGTGCTCATCACACAACCATTTGCCCCTTGCGGGATTCGATCCCGCAACCGCCTGGTTTAGAAGTCCGGTGCGCGAACGACTGCTCCAAGACGGTCGGTCAATATCCGGTTTATAATCGTTTACCAAAAAATGTATCTATAGTGACAACGTCACCGCTAGCTCAGTTGAATAAGCATTCGCCCGGTAGCGATGGGCGATTATTTGAAAAAAAATAAAATCGAATGAATCGATTATCGACCATTCGAACTATCGAATGTCGATTTAGTAATTCGAAAAAAAATAATCGAATAATAATCGACAATCGAATGATAATCTATAAAATTCATTTATTTCTGTACATAGGCTCGCAAGGAGCACTTATACAAGTCCCAACATAAAATAGAACCCTACCACTGCATCGGGACAATTGTGGGCTAGTGCTGAGAAGAAGCAGCGAAGAAAATCAGTCACTATCGTCATAGCCTCTTTTCAAAGTTTTACAAGTTTTGTGTTCCTTAAAACTATTCCATACATTTTTATTATTGTCATTTAAAAATTCATCTATTTTGTAATATCCTTTAGACATTAAAATACATTTAACAGTTGTTTTAAATTTATGTATAGGTAATTCAGCAACATGATCGGGTGGGTAGCTTATTGAAAAATTTTATATATCTCCCCAAAAATGAATTACCAACCTTTTGAATCCTATAGTTTGGAACGGCTAGTTTATTTTTATTTTTATTTATACTGGGCCCTTCGATGCATTCGATTCAATTGCCGCGACTGTGCGCATAGGATAGGTAGCGACCGAATGATTAATCGACGCGACGAATGACGATTCATTCGTTAGTAGTTAGTAGTACGGCCTGCGCACCGCGTGCTCCGGTATTGCTCGCCGCATAATCGAATGACTGCGGTTGCTTATCGAATACATTCGATTACAGAGACCATTCGAATAGTTCGATTAATTTAGTAATAATCCCCCATCGCTATCGCCCGGATATCGAAAAACTTGCAAAAATATTGTATAAATAAAATAATGACTAAGCTACTTCGTCTTTTAATGAGCAAGACATGGGCCATAGCTGAACTATTGAACATAGATTTCCAAAGAGAACTGTTCTTCATTATTTTATTTAACCCCTTGAGGATCATACGACCGCTGGCGGTCGCATAACAGTTGATTATCTATTGTGTCTGGAAACTTGATCTCTGAATGGTTAATATGAATGTGATTTTATTTCAGAGCAAGATTGATTTGCAATAGAGAGTGCACACTTGTGCACTATAATATCTCCCACGCAGTTGGCTAATCTATTAAGATAGGCTGCTGTCGTCTACATACCGTTGTAAGAGGGAATTATTATTATTTGTTTCTCTCCTGCGGGAAATCACGGCACGGGGCCGGTCCTTTTGAAAGGCGTACGTGGGGATATGAATCCAACACGAAGAGGTCCCTTTTGAGATACGATAATGAGCTGGAGTATATCTTTGCCTGCACTATTAAGAAGGTACATTCAAACACAGCACCCGCTAGGTGCAAGGACTATTGCGGAGAATATGGGAACTACTACTGGATCTATGGATGGGAAATTACAGGACTGGTTGCCGGGATATTGATGAGACAACCCGTTGTCTCATCATCTCTGTCTCATATCCCGACGCCTGCTATATCTAATGTCTCATCTCGATGATCACGGCAGACGGTGACTCGCCGCTTACTAAATGGCCCGCCTATAATAGCTACCAGGTGGGTAGCAAGGCAGCAACAGTGGTGTGAGTGGCTAAGGTTGGAGAGAGGTAAGTCTGCGGGTAGCAGGTGGCCAGTGCTGAGCGCACCGGCCAGCAGGCCCCCGGCGTTATGACATTTTACACTTCCAACCTGGAGCATTGGTTCTGCTCTTGCGATCTCCACTCTTGGCCGGCCGGTTAAGGCAAGCACTTAGTATTATTATTATTAGTAAAGTAGAATGATTCTAAAAGCATCCCTCTCCACAGCTCCACGTGTCGTGCGCGTCTCGCCGCGCTACGCTAGTACGTCAACGCGCGCGCGCGCAGTTCGCGCGTGACGCGGCCGACACGCGCGCGTGGCTCAACGACAAGTTCGCCAAGCTGAACGCTGATCAGCAGCAAGGTGCGTACGCAACCAGCGGTGGTAAAACCGTAGTCCACAAACATACAATGGACTCGACTCTAATGTGCCCTGTCTAAGATTAAATAAATAAATAAATTGTTTCAACAAACACACCAATTACCTAGCCCCAAACTAAGCGCGAGCTTGTGCTATGGTGATTAGGATAACGGATAGACATACTTATATACATTTTATAAACATCCATGACTTAGGTACAAATTCTCGTGCTCATCACACAAACATTTTCCCTCTTGCGGGATTCGAACTCACAACCGCCTGGTTTAGAAGTCCGTGGCATATATTTAAATGCACGGCAGGAAACAAATTTACAAATTCGTCGCCTGACTAACGTCACCGTAGCTCAGTTGGTAGAGCATTCGCCCGAATAGCGAAGTGTCGTGGGTTCGAGTCCTACCGAATGACACAGTCGATATTTTTTATGAGCGAAGTTAAATTTAATTCAGTATAATTGATTCAATTTAGGACAGAAAATGACACTTATGAACGTCAATAATGAATATCAATCAATGTTAAACAAAATATACGAGTTTTATAAATAACGAAGATTTCACTTTTAAAAATAATTTTAATCAAACAAACTCATCAATATTTGAATAATGCAAATAAAATAACTAAATCGGAAGGAATAATCTGACAGAGCTTCTGGCTTGATGTTTTCTCTTCGGTGGCTGTCGGGCAAATGGGCTTGTAACAGGCGCTCGAGGTTTTATATAAGTACGGACGTGCAGTGTTGCCAGGAGGGGGTTTTCTTATTTCTAACACGAGTATATACAACTTATTAATAAAAATTAAGATAAATTATTCAGTATCTTAAATGGTCGGAATGGTCACCCATCCAATCACGACCGCGCCGTGAGTTGCTTAACTTTTGGTATCACTACCAAAGCGCTGCCGCCACTGCGCCACAAGCACCTCAACGTCCATGACAAGCATCTCCGTGCTTCGGAAGGCACGTTAAGCAGTTGGTCCCGGCTAATATCTGTGGTATTAGTCGTTAAGCCTAGTCAGAGGCCCTAGGGCGGCTTGATAACTTCTGACAGTAAGGTTTGTCACTTGCCTTACATACACCCCTCCACCAATCCGCACTGAGCCCGCGTGGTGAAGTATGGCTCGTTCCTCCTCATAGTTGAGGTGAGGCCTTTTCCCAGCAGTGGGATCTAATAGGCTGACTTATATTCAGTATCTCTTTTACTCTGCTAAACAAATGAAAAAAGCAGACCACAATAATTTGAAACGTCAAATTAAGTGATGCGATTTCTTACGTTTTTTAACATGTTTTTGCGTGTATTCGTCTAACTTTAGTCGTCATAGAATAACATCCCTACTAAATTGTCTATGGATTCTCTATTTTCGTTTGCTTGGCAGAGAATGAGAGAGACTGAACATAAATTTAATCTTAGACAGGGCACATTGAAGGCGAGCCAAATGTTTTTTAAAGACCTATTTAACGTTACTCCATACAGTTAACCGAGGACGCAATGTGCCGATTCTGCCACATGTCGGAAAAATACGGCTATGTACATACTCTGCTCATACGGACCGCTTATGCGCAAAAGAAATATTCATCTAGGCTAGTATGAGATAACAAAACTCCCTCCACGAAAAATCTGTCAATTCCTGAATCAACGGACATATACCCCGTTATTCCAAAAACTTAGTACCGGGTAAGTTAAGCCAGGACTAAGCTATTAGCTAGCCAATTAGGCGTTACTGATACATTCTAGCCAAATTACAGTACATACAACTGCGCTAAACCGCAGACAGACACAAGCGGACATGGCGGTTCCTTGTAGACTATGAAACCCTAAAAAATGCATATTAAGTTAAGAAAAAACACGTCAACCTAACTCTTAATATCTATTCACAGGTGAAGTCACCAGCCTAGAAGACAAGATCAAGAAACTTCAAAAGCACCAGGCCTTCACCGCGGAACTAGCGGCCAACAAGGCGCGTCTTCGCGAAGCGGCTGCCCTGGCTGCGCAGTTGAAACCTGATGAGGAAGTGGAGAAGCAGCTGAAGAGTCTGCAAGAACATTGGAGGAAGCTGGAAGAGGCTACTGAGCAGAAAGGTAGGATTTTATTACTGAACGTTAAATTAAAATACAATCAGTAATCCAAGAATAAAATCAATTCCGGTCGGGACGAGTATTAGTGCCCAACATGCACAAATAAATAAGTTTTTCTGACTCTTGTCTGCCGAACTGAAAATTGCTACAGAGGTTCCTCTATGTTCGTTTTATCTCCCTCTTTTATTTGCATCTCTGTCACATCATATTAATCATTTTCTTGCTTTTTTTCCAGTTTGTATGTCCATTTTTCTCTTCCATTTAATCCTATCACTCCTCACACTTTGTTTTATCATGGGTTTTATATAGTCTATCTATCTATTAGTATATTTGTTGTCTTTCTCCCTCTTATTCTACGTGTTTTATTTGCCAGGTCGTGGCTTGGAGGAAGCTCAAGATATCCTGGAGTTCAACCAGCACTTGGACAAGATTGAGGCCTGGATTAGAGATAAGGAGATGATGGTATGTTATATTTTTGTATTTGTAATATTTTTATAACTTAAGCAATTATTTGGCAAGTTTTTACGAAATTAAATCAAATTTCACTTACAAAAATTAATCGACTGTGTCATCCGGTGGGACTTGAACCCACGTCCCTTCGCTTTCCGGGCGAGTGCTCTTACCACCTAAGCTACGGAGGACGTTAGTCAGTCGACGAATTTTTGCAAGTGCTTGCTACGCGAGTGAGCCGGCGTTCGATTTCATCAATACTTGGGGAATGTACCCGCATGTGTCCAATGGAAATATTTTTACAGTCTAGGGCCAAATCACAGGAGGACTTCTATGCAAAACTAACTAATGCCAACAACGACAGAGAGCTCTTTAAGGTAGCAAAGCAGCTACACAATAACACTAAGGACACGAAAACCATTAAATACATCAAGAATGAGCAGGGTACACTGCTAACATCTAACGCCGACATCCGAAACAGATGGAAAGAGTACTACTCCCACCTACTCAATGAAGTGTTCCCGAGTGAGGAGCTCTCGGAGATCCTGCTCACCGAGGGTCCCGTGCCTGCTATCACCCCAGAAGAAGTTAAACACGCGGTGCAACTTATGGCCAACAATAAAGCCACGGGACCAGATGAAATACCGGCTGAGCTCTGGAAAAAACTGGGACTATGGGGCGAAGCGTTCCTAACACATCTCTTCAACAGGATTCTCACAGACGGGATACCCGATGAGTGGCGTAACAGCTTCCTGGTACCCTTTTACAAAAATAAGGGAGACATACGATTATGCGGAAACTACAGAGCAATTAAATTAATACCGCATACCCTCAAAATCTGGGAAAGGATTATCAGCAGACGGCTACAGCAAATCACTAGTGTCACTGAAAACCAATGCGGGTTTGTTGCTGGAAAATCTACCACTGATGCCATCCACTCAATAAGAATCCTAATGGAGAAGCACAGAGAGCGGAAAAGCGATCTATATATGGTCTTCATAGACCTAGAGAAGGCTTTTGACCGTATCCCAAGAAAACTCATATAGCAATCCCTTAGAGCTCAGAACGTCCCAGAGAGATATGTTGAAATAGTGGCAGATATGTACAGAGAGGTCAAAACGAGGGTGAGGTGCCCAGTAGGAATCAGTGACCAGTTCGATGTGGAAGTTGGGGTGCACCAAGGCTCGGCTCTTAGCCCCCTTCTTTTTAACTTGGTAATGAACCACGTCACGGCTCACCTCCAGCAGAAGCCGCCCTGGAACATTCTATACGCGGACGACATAGCTCTCATTAGCGAAAACCCAGAAGAACTACAGACGACGCTCGAACAGTGGCGAGAAGCCTTGGAGAGCGCGGGACTGAGAGTTAGCCGACAGAAGACGGAATACATGCAATGTAGCTTCTCCAAAACAGCAAGCAATACAATACTCTTGCAGAGCACACCTCTAAACAAAGTTGAGTCCTTCAAGTATCTGGGCTCTATATTGTCAAGCGACGGTAACATAGAATTTGACGTTACTAACCGTTTTAACACAGGATGGTTGAAATGGAGAGAACTGTCAGGAGTGTTGTGCGATCGAAGAATGCCTATACCGGTTAAGGGGAAAGTCTACAAAGCCGCTGTCAGACCGGCCCTCACATACGGCGCTGAATGCTGGCCACTCAAAAAGCAGCAAGAACACAAGATGCATGTAGCCGAAATGAAAATGCTCAGGTGGTCAGGCGGAGTGACACTTCTTGACCAAGTACGCAATGAGTACATTCGCGGCACTTTTAGAGTAAGGCCAATTCCGAAAACGCTGCTGGAATGTAGGTTGAGGTGGTATGGACACGTCATGAGAAGACATCATGATCATATGACGCGAAGAGTGCTCAACTTTGAAGCCGGCCCGAGAGGGCGTGGTAGGCCCCGACTGACATGGGAATCAGTCGTTAACAGGGATTTGCGAACAGCCCAAATAGATCCGCAGACGACCCAGGATAGGATATATGTCCTGGCGAAACATAATTAGGAAAGCCGACCCCAATTGAAACGGGATAAGGCAAGGATAAAGAAGAGATCTAAAATATTTATATTAATTTTATTGTTTGTGTGTTTGTTTGCGCAAGCGTGCGTGTATATATAAGTGAGCGAGGCGGTGAGTATGTGTGTCACAGCCTTCCCAATTCATTCCTCACATTTGTGTGCCTAAACCATATATTTTTGTAAAGGTGCAAGCGCACGAGCTGGGCCGCGACTACGAGCACTGCAGCGCGCTGCTTCGCAAGCTGGACGACCTGGACAGCGACATGAAGGTGGACGACAAGCACGTCAGGAGTATCTGCGCGTTGGCTGACAAGCTGTTGCAGCAGGTAAGTTCATCATCATCATAGTTAAGAGTTATTCTTATTATTTTATATTTTTTAAAACCCATGACCTTTGGCTTACTGGGCCAACGCTCTTACCAGCTGAGCCACCGTGTAGTTCATCCACCTGTGTGAAATCCCTGGTCTCTTTTGAATATGTCATTCCGTGACGTCAGCGACATCTACCCGAGTTGTATTGCATCAGCAGTGGGCCAAGTAGTCATTACGCTACTACTACTTTTGACGCAATATAATATCGTCAGGCGGTTGAAATGGGAGATGAAAGTTTATATGGAAAATCCTACTTTTGGCGCGGGCGAAATCGCGGTAACTGCTTTATGAAAATAAAATCGAGTTTAATGGAATTTTGTCTCAACACATAATACAATTATAGGCCTTACAGACCGTTGACTTTGCTAACCATGTAGCGGCCAACTTTAACTGAAGGCGTAGGAAATTGGCTGCATTCTTGACGACCGTCTTGGTGTAGTCGTTCGCGCACCGGACTTCTAAACCAGGCGGTTGCGGGTTCGAATCCCGCAAGGGGCAAATGTGATGAGCACGAGCATTTGTACCTAAGTCATGGATGTTTATATGTATTTAAGTATTTCTATCCGTTATCCTAGTCACCATAGCACAAGCTTACGCTTAGTTCGGGGCTAGGTAATTGGTGTGTTTGTTGAAACAATTTATAATTTATAATTATAATTCTAATCAGTATTTCCTCCTCCAGGGTCCGACGCAGCAAGCGACCGGCGTGGCGGCTCGCCGCGACGCGTTCCTGGCGAAGTGGCGCGCGCTCAGCGGAGCCCTACAGCAGTACCGGGACAACCTGAACGCCGCGCTGGAGATACACTCTTTCAACAGGTACAGGCGCAGAATAAATAATTATGTCCTCCTAGCCGAATTTTGAATACAGCGGCCAATCTTAACAGAGATTAGCCGACTACGCGGGAGATATTATAGTGAAAAAGTGTATGCGCAATACACAGGTGCACTCTCTGTTCCTTCACTCTCACAATTCGATGAGACGGCAGTCCGACATGATCGTAGAGAGATCAGGCGCAGGACCAACGGCTTAACGTGCTTTCCGAGGCACGGGGATTGTTAACACAACCAACTTTCTGACTTCGGAGCTGTGTCTGAGTTATTTCGAGACAGAAAAACCCAAACACTTTCCGCCCAGGTTTCGAACTCGGGATTGGGGATAGTACCCAGCGTGCTAACCAACCACTAGACCAACTTCATCAAGACATCATCTTCCTAGCGTTATCCCGGTTGTGCACTCGCACGCGAGGGCCCAGGGTTGACCATGATTCAGAATGTGGCAGACCAAGTAATTACAGTGGAGCCACTGCCATCTGATCTCCGTGACCCTGTTAACAGGGGAACCTGACCAGTTTATGGATCATGAATACACATTCAGTCGCCAAAATATTAATTATTTATTCAATTTAAGACCGAAAATGCCAATTATGAACGTCAATATCAAAAATATTGGCCCATATGGGGCCTGAACATGACTCCTTATTTTATGAGCCCTATTAGCGGTTTGAGATAAGATACAGACAATTTGTCAAGTGCTGAGACGAAGCTTCGTAAAAAACTGAATTTACGTGACAGGTCTACTGCTGAGAAGACCACGGTCTTCTGGATACCACAAAGTTTCTTATTTTATCTGTACAAATATTTTTTACAAATAATAATAAGGTATTCACAGCGCAACGCTACATTAACTTCCAGTTTTACTTTTAGAAAGAAAGAAGCATTTATTAATTTGGGACATCAAGAAAGTAAATAGAAAACAAAATAAAAACCACACATATTTACGTTTTTTTTTACGTTTACGCGAATTGTTGAACTCTGAAGAGATTTTACGGATTACTTCGCGATTTGTTCATTTATTTATGTGATTACGATCGCTGTAAAGTGTTCGAAACGTCAGGTTTTAAATAAAATGTAAATAAATCGCGAAGTAATCCGTAAAATTGTGTTTTAATGAGAAAAACAACACAAACATATCAGTAACTGTCAACGCTAGCCAAACAGTGCCTTTGTGTGTCTGTGATGTCCAAATCAAGGGGGCCTCACTCAGCTTAAGCCAGGTGGCCCTGGCGCTGTTTTTCAGTGGGTAGTTTTACATATATTATTATAACCTCTTTATTTATTTTAACAGAGACGTAGAAGATACAGCCGAGCGTATAGCGAAGAAGGCAGCCCTATTCAGCAGCTCGGAGAAGGGTCGAGAGCTAAGTGCCGCGTATGAACTGCAGAGACGCCACGCCGCTAGGGCTGCCGAGGCTGGCGCTGTGAGGGACAAGATTCAGGCCTTGGAGGTGGAAGGGAAGAAGCTGGCTACTGAGTAAGTATATAGCAAAAGGTCCAGAGCTAAGTGCCGCGTATGAAATGCAGAGACGCCACGCTGCTAGAGCTGCCGAGGCTGGCGCTGTGAGGGACAAGATACAGGCCTTGGAGGTGGAAGGGAAGAAGCTGGCTACTGAGTAAGTATATAGCAGAGGGACGAGAGCTAAGTGCCGCGTATGAACTGCAGAGACGCCACGCTGTTAGAGCTTCCGAGGCTGGCGCTGTGAGGGACAAGATACAGGCCTTGGAGGTGGAAGGGAAGAAGCTGGCTACTGAGTAAGTATATAGCAAAAGGTCCAGAGCTAAGTGCCGCGTATGAACTGCAGAGACGCCACGCTGTTAGAGCTTCCGAGGCTGGCGCTGTGAGGGACAAGATACAGGCCTTGGAGGTGGAAGGGAAGAAGCTGGCTACTGAGTAAGTATATAGCAGAGGGACGAGAGCTAAGTGCCGCGTATGAACTGCAGAGACGCCACGCTGTTAGAGCTTCCGAGGCTGGCGCTGTGAGGGACAAGATACAGGCCTTGGAGGTGGAAGAGAAGAAGCTGGCTACTGAGTAAGTATATAGCAGAGGGTCGAGAGCTAAGTGCCGCGTATGAACTGCAGAGACGCCACGCTGTTAGAGCTTCCGAGGCTGGCGCTGTGAGGGACAAGATACAGGCCTTGGAGGTGGAAGAGAAGAAGCTGGCTACTGAGTAAGTATATAGCAGAGGGTCGAGAGCTAAGTGCCGCGTATGAACTGCAGAGACGCCACGCTGTTAGAGCTTCCGAGGCTGGCGCTGTGAGGGACAAGATACAGGCCTTGGAGGTGGAAGAGAAGAAGCTGGCTACTGAGTAAGAACATACGACAACTTTACGCCAAATCCAAATATTTTCTGAAGGAATATCGCAGCCTTAGTGATATGATTTTATTTTCCGTGCACCTTTGCCTACATTGCTTTCACACATACCACACATATCACATATTTGATTGTTATATTTAAAGCACTTGCAACTTCAAGGATGCATCTTATTAGGTAGCGATGGGCGTACATTACTAAATTAATCGAATTATTCGAATGGTCCCTGTAATCGAATGTATTCTATAAGCAACCGCAGTCATTCGATTATCCTTCGATTATGCGGCGAGCAATACCGGAGCGTGCGGTGCGCAGGCCGTACTACTAACAACTAACGAATGCATCGTCATTCGTCGCGTCGATTAACCATTCGTTCGCTGCCTGTCCTGTCGCGGCAATTCAATCGAATGCATCGAAGGGCCGAGTATAGATTATCATTCGATTGTCGATTATTATTTCGATAGTTTGAATGGTCGATTGTTGATTCATTCGATTATTTTTTTTCGAACAATCGCCCATCGCTAACCGACACTTTCCTGATGCGAACAGCTACTATTCGTCGCCTGCTAATATCTTTGTTTAGGCAGTTGTGTGACTGCTAATTTTTTTAAGTAATTATATAACTAATCTCCTCTACGTATAACAACACAAAGGCAAGTAAGAATAAAACACACACTAATTGGAAACGTGATACTATAAACAAATAATTCCGAAACCCTTTTTCTTGAAAATAACAGCATATTTCATGTTTCAAACACACGTTATCAAAAAACGTACAAAAGATAAACATTGCGTGTAAACAAAAGAGATGCATACATAAATAGTTGAATGCTGACTGTTCACATCAAATTCAAATCGCAGGCACAGAATAAGTACTAGTACTTCGTACAGAAGTATGACTTAGCAATTGTATTCAAAGAAATGTCTACTCAATGTCGTCAACAATATGGCGTAATTTAGTTCGCCTCAAAGTCAAGCACATTTTCGTGTAGACACCTGCAAAAATCCATTGCAAGATAATTTCATACTTATTGCTCTGGAATATGATTCATAATACACTAAACCTATTCAGTGACGTAATATCACGCGACGCGATAGGGTTGACTGCTACGAGAAGCTTCTAACGCCATCTAGCGCCTCATTCTAGTACTTTATTCATTCTCGTCCAGCCAGCAACGTAGCCGCGCGGCCGCCGGTGAATAAAACGCGCGAGCGTGTCGCTGGCCGGTAGCCACACGCAACTTGTTTTAGCCCCTAAGTAAGGGTCGCCGCGCGTAGGTACGTTTTTGCTACCTACGCGGGGAGATACACAGGCCTGTCGCAGGTCACCCAAGAATACTGGCTTTTAACAACACGCTAACTCGTTTTTAGTTTCTCGCCCATCGTTGCTGGTCGGACAACTGTTTAACGACTATGACCTGTATTTCTTTAGAGCAAGTTTGAGTAGATTTCTACAAGGCAGATGTAAATCTTTATCTTATTTTTTTATTTATTACCTATCTTTATCGCAACATACTGCGCCGACCCCAAATATAATGGGAACAGGGCAAGCGAATGATGACCTATCTTTATCGCAATAATCTTGCTGTACCTATGGACTATAAATAAAAAATAAAAAAATAAAAATATTTATTTCAGAGTTATTTTCTCCATATGGGTTAGTAACAATGACACTTATTAGCTATGGTTAGTAGATACACAGGCTCAAAAAATCAGCTATCTGTGAGTCATCCCGAGCTGCCTAGAAAAAGAACCTACAGCTCAGAATGCCTCCTAAATAAGTCTGCATGCATCCTAATTGCTATCATCTTCAAGATCTCGTTACCGCTCTCCATCACTCAGCGCACTATGGACAGCGTCTTCTTGCGCATGATTGCGAAAAAGTCATCTACAGCAGCGACTGGAAACATATTAGATGCGCTGCAGAAAGGCGGAAGCCGCAACATGACCCTGACGCTATTATATTGAATATGGTGCCTTGCATGTTCAATATAATACTGATGCTATTATATTGAACATGCAAGGCACCGTACTATCTCAGCGTGGACTATATATATAGCGCGCACTATATGTGTCTGAAATAAATTTGTTTTTTATTTTGTTGTTTTAATTTGAATTGAAATAAACCATATATCGTCTATACATCAAATCAATCTGGTGTGATTACGAAAATCCTGCCACATCTAGTCACCGTCGAAAATTAGATTAAGTAAAAACTTTTTTGTGTATGTCGAATAAAGTTTTTATTTTTATTTTTATTTTTAGGTAGCTAAATAGCGCCTTTTTTCATTACTATTTGCTTTGTTTCAGTAATTTTTGTCTATCTATATAGTACGTGCCAGATAAACGTGCAGAAAAGGTCGTTCACCTTGACAGCTAAAACCTTGTGACACGTATCATTTGTCTTCCTTAGCGATTATTACGACTTTTGATTATTGGGTTCAAAGTAATAATAATAATAAAGATTCTTTATTTTTCGCTCCACAATCTAAGATATAGGATGAGAAACATATTACAGATGACAGTTTTAGATTGGGAGAGACTGGCATCTGTACTAGGTAAAAACTTGTACTACAGAGCACTAGCACTCTCCTCTCCCAGTGTTACTCGGGGCACAATAAGGAAAATAGAAATAAAATAGCAAAATAGCAAGGGAACAAAAGAGCACGTATACAGTTGGATATTTGTCTGAGTGTGTGTGTGAGTGTGTGTGTGTGTGTGTGTTGTGTGTCTGTGTGTGTAGTGTATGAGTGAGTGTGATTGTGTGTGTGTGTGTGTGTGTCCGTGAGTAAGTGTGTGTGTGTATGAGCATATGCGGATCACCTTGGAGGGATAGGAAGATTTTCGGTATCGGAGAAGGTCAAGCTTTGTAGATAGGTCGACACTTTGGATTTACAGTAAAGCATAGATATTGAATATTTTATTTAGCGAGTTATAGAGATAGGGGCCCAAGAAACAGAAAAAACGATGTGAAAAGAAGGTGTTGAAGGATGTGGCGTTTACCACTAATCGATTTCTCTTATTTGCTTTGCTAAAAAAGTCGACCCGTACCGAGGTTCATTAATAGACAGATTCGTGCAGTGGTACACGGGTGACGGACTACAGGTGTGACGGGTCAACGACTTTTTATGCACCGTTAAATGGCACGGACAATAAGACGTTTTACATTACACCACTAACTCTATCTCCCTTCTTCTCCTAGACATCCGGACCGTGCGACCGAGATAGAAAAGAGCTTGCAAAGCCTGCGCGAGGGATGGAACAACCTCCAAGAATTGGCAGCCAAGCGGACGGCGCTGCTGGATGAGGCAATAGCTGAACACAAGTTCGATGAGAGTTTGAAGGTGAGATAATTTGTTAGATGTTTATAAATAAATAGCCAGACATTTGTTTGCGATCTTTTGCATTTTGCTCTTTATTCCAAAGTTTCGGCCCTTTCACTTGAAGTGACACTTGATTCATTAACACTTATGCTTTTGTAAGGCGTATACTACACTGCATAGTACGGGCCGGGGGCTAGGTAGGTCGAGTTATTGGAAAACTCGAAAACGGAGATAGGCCATGATATAGGTACCAATCGACAGGGCTACGCAAAATACATACGATTCCGTCGAAATCTCGCGAAAATACAGTAATAAAAATTTTGCCTTAGGCTTATAGCTTTGTGTAATTTAAGCCAAAATAATTTTAAAAGTATTTATTTCGCGTATAAACCCGTATAACTGATCAATTGTCAGTTATTTGTATTAAGTCTTGATGTTTTATGTGATCGATGATTTTTCCCTTCTTACAGATTCAACCTAATGTTATAGCCTTATTATCATAACTATCCATAAAAAAATGTAGACATGGTAGCTCGCGTGAATTCACTCCGAGATCAAACTAATAGGTTTAATCGCTTTGATTTTATTGTTTTTCCTGTTCAACAAAGTAATTTAATTTAATTATTTATTGTGTTTTAAATATTATTAAAATAACAGTACATTTATTCAATAAAAGAAAAGAAAAACAAAGACATGCATGAAACAAAAATAAATAAACTTAAAACCTACTTAATCAAAAATAAACCCGTGTCCTTGAGGCAAGGAGGCGAGGATGCTGGCTGCGTTACCGCGTTGGATAGCTATACTTATCCTTTGAGCGAGGAACGAGCCTGCTTTACTATTTGCCAAAACAAATTCTGTTTTGCCAAATAGTAAAGCAGGCGGTTAATTTAGGTGCAATTTTTCCAAAAAGTAATTTAGCGGAAAATAATAATAATATAAATTTATTTTTTTTATAATATTATTTAGTATTTTTTGGGTATGCCCGTTTTAAAATGTGTACCTATCATTGGTCCAGGAGCTGGAGCTGTGGGTGTCGGAGACGGTGAAGCGTATGGACAGCGCGGAGCCTCCTGAAAGCGTCACAGATGCAGAGGCGTCTCTGGAACTACACCATGAGAGGAAGGTAAGTGACCAGTAGTTAAAGAAGGAAGAGGAATTGAGAAAGAGAGGGAGAAGGAGGAGTGGATGCTATGTCGACATTTCAGGTAGTTTTTTGATTACTGTTTCATCCAGTGGTGGACATTTTTCAACGCACGCCACTAATAAAATGAAAATTCAGTTATTTCAGTACAATATGATAATAATGGCAAAGAGCATAAAGGTCTACATAGACCTCTACCACTGCTTCGGGACGACTGTGGCCTAGTGCAGAGAAGAAGCAGCGCTATTGTCTGCCATTTTTCTAAGTTTTACATAATTAATTTGTGCTTTTAAAACTAATCTATACATTTTTATCATTTTATTTAAATAACTCTACCCGATCTCTGGCTATGCGCGTCCTGATTCCAGTTACTACCAATTAATTCGAGCATATTATGGTCGACCCAGTTAGCCGAGGATATTAAATATTGGTCTATAAATACCCTTAAAATCACCATAACACATAAACGATTTTATTTATTACGATTACGATTGTATAATGTGCGAAATTAATTCTGATTTCGGCCAGTTTGGCATCAAAACCGGAATCCATATTTTTTATTCATTGGGGGTCTATTATCGATGCGTATTTTATTCTTGTATATAATGTAAATAAGTTTTACGAACAGAGGTAATACACATAAACTCTATGCTATAGTTGTCGTTAGCATGAACTATGCTCATTTTAGTAGGGAAGAAATTACCAAAAATTGATTATTATAATTTTTCACCGTTAGGCCGAGATCGACGGCAGACAGAAGGCAATCCTCTCGCTCCAGAAGGAAGTGGAACACATTCCGGAGAAGCAGCAAAAAGTGGGGCACCTCTCCAAGACCCTGGACCGCGCCTGGCTCGAGAGGAAGCAGTACCTCACTCAGGTAATAATAAGACACGGTATACGCTATCGTCATTTGATGGTCGCCTGTATCGCAAATAGAAAGTAATAATGTCTTCCTAGCCGAATTTCGACTACGGCGGCCTATCTCATCAGAGATTAGCCAACTGCGCGGGACATATTATAGTGCACAAGTGTGTGCGCAATGCACAGGTGCACTCTCTATTCCTTCACTCTCATAATTCGGTGAGACGGCAGTCCGACATGACCGTAGAGAGATCAGGCGCAGGACCAACAGCTTAACGTGCTTTCCGAGGCACGGGGGTGTTAACACCACCAACTTCCTGACTCCGGAGCTGTGTCTGAGTAATTTTAAGACAGAAAAACCCAAACACTCTCGGCCCGACCCGGGATTTGAACACGGGACCTCGTGGATAGTACCCAGCGTGCTGACCACTAGACCAACGAGGCAGTCAAAGAAAGTAACGAAACTATGTCAACTTCACGTAGCTTTGACCATGATTCTATCCCATGGCAAGGGGCCACGTTGAGCGGATTTTTTTCGCTAAAATAATTTAACAAGATTAAATCCAATTTCGCTCACAAAAATTAACCGAACGCCGGCTCACTGGCGTGGCAGGCACTTGCGAGAATTCGTCGACTGACTAACGTCCTCCGTAGCTCAGTTGGTAAGAGCACTCGCCCGGATAGCGAAGGGACGTGGGTTCGGGTCCCGCCGGATGACACGGTCGATTAATTTTTGTAAGCGAAATTGGATTTAATTTAAAATAATTGCTCAAGTTATAAAAAAAATATTATAATTTAACAAGATGATAAGAAAATGTACGGGTAGGTTTATGAAGACATTGGGCTCAATTGCAATGCGCCCTGTCTAAGATTAAATTTAGGTTCATTCTCTCTCTTTTTCTATCAAACAAAGGAAAAGAGACAGAC
Organism: Pyrausta nigrata; assembly: GCA_949316185.1. Lineage (NCBI taxonomy): Eukaryota > Metazoa > Arthropoda > Insecta > Lepidoptera > Crambidae > Pyrausta > Pyrausta nigrata. The sequence goes on along the minus strand of OX438963.1, from coordinate 9,302,390 downwards.
TACAATAATTTAGAAATGACAAACTAAGTGATGCGATTTCTAACGTATTTATATAAGTTTTTGCGTGTTTTCGTCTAACTTTAGTCGTCATCTGTTTAGTCTGATGTTTCTAAATTAATATAGTCTGTCCCTGTTCGTTTGTATGGCAGAGAAAGTGAGAGACTAAACCTAAATTTAATCTAAGACAGGGCGCATTGGAATTGAGCACATTATCTGCCATTACAGTTTTGCAAAATGCCAGTTTTAACCCCGCGGGGGAATACCCCTAAGTTAGGTTGAAACTAATGTTGTGAATCCTTCTGCCTGCAGGCGCACCAGCTACAGCTGCTGAAGGAGCAGGCGCGGCAGACGGAGGACTGGCTCGCGGCCAAAGAAGCCTTCCTGAACAACGACGACCTCGGCGAGAATATCGATGGTGAGTCACAGAATACTAGCATACAACGTGTACCTTTTTATAGCCCATAACTTAACCTAATATGTATAATTGAAATCATTAACTACTTTTCATTATGATAGTAACCTGAGTTAGCTAGACTGCACTTACACTTAATGGCAAGTTTTGTAAGATAACATAAGAAAGTAAAGTAATTTATTAAGATTTAAATAATATTGTAGGTACACACCTCCAGCTCCAGGCTCCAGATTTTAAGATTTTTTTATTTGATTGAGCAGTGGCTAACAAAGTATAATCGTGGCGTTAATTTCGCCATATCTGTTTGACATTTGTTCTTCTTCTTATATGCAACAACATTGTCCATCTAACCAACAATAGTAATAAATTGGTCCGAAAATCACACCCATAACCTAGTCCCAAACTAAGCGCAAGCTTGTACTATGGCGACTAGGATAACGGACTTGTACAGTGTGTCCGGGTTTCGACTGGCGTAAATTTATGGGCTATTAGATCATCAAATATCAAAAACCCCATTTTGGGGGTCTCTTGAAAATGCAGCCATTTTAATTAGTTTTTTAAAATGCTATTTTTATGGATCTGGAGGTCCTTAAAGTTATGACAATGATTCTTTTGGTAGGTAGGTAACGCTATGGCGTCGAGGCGCTATGGCCTATCAAGTGACATAAAGATCTATTCAAAATTATTAACCGTCAGAGGTCATTTTTTAAAAATAAATATTGCTAAAAAAATAGTTTTTTAAACCTATTACAAAATTAAACCTAAATAAATTAAATTAATTTTTTTTGAGAAAAAATTTAAAAATTGTCAAAAATCAATTTCATTAGAAAAATGTCTTTAAAATTTGGTAAATAAAAGGCCCTTTCGCTTGTTGAAACCCGGACACCCTGTATACGTTCATAAACATCCCTGACCATCTTGGAGATCATGATCATCATGACCCACTAGGTACTTCAAATGCTCTTGCTCATCACACAAATATTTGTCCCTTGTGGAATTGGTACCCGTGACCGCTGATTTTGTAGTCCAGAGCGCGAACCTCTACACCATGACGATCGTCGCAAATATGGTAAAAAAAACGAGATTGAGACGAGAGACGTGGTGTCTCGTAACTAAATAATTTTCTTGTCCCCAGCCGTGGAAACACTGATACGCAAGCATGCCGAGTTCGCAAAACTACTCGATTCCCAGCTCGGGCGGGTGGATGAGTTGGAGAAATTTGCGCGCGGCATGCTGCAAGACGACCACTACGACAAGGAGTATATTGAGAAGAGGCTGGCCGAGATACTCGCTAGGAGAGACAAACTCAAGGTAAACATTTCATTTAAAATGACCGCATGACTTAAGAAATGAACCCGTTTTGGTTACTTGGTGCCCTGATCAACCCTGATATTGGAAGAGCCTGTAGATTTGTATTATTCAAACCATGAAAGACCTGTCAAAATGTTCACTGTGCCCAAACTTCTACATGCGTATATGTCTGTGTGATTATTACTTTTCTATCAACAATGTAGCTTCATTAAAGGAAAAGATTTGTTTTAAATCTATAACTACCTACAACACTACATATTACATTGTAATAACTAAGAATTATATATACAACTTATTAATAAATTATTTAAAACAATAGAAAAACAAAAATTATAAAAAGGGTCCTTGTGGTCTGGATATCGAGGCTTATATGCTGAGCAAGGTAGCTGCCAGCTCTTGGGTCACGCGCATTCAAAAGAGACCAAGAATTTCACACGGCTGGACAGACTGCACAGTAGCTCAGTTGGTAAGAGCGTTGGCCCGGTTAGCCAAAGGACGTGGGTTCGAACCCTACCTGTGTGCGAATTTTTGGTTTCTTATTTAAACTTATATTAATAAGTAAGAACACTGCGAGTGTAAAAAATATTAAAAACTGGTAAATAGTTAAATTTGTGAATTAACCAATTATTGTCTTCCAGGAGTCGTGCGCTCTACGCGGCGTGCGGCTGGAGCAGTCGCGCGCGCTGCACGTGTTCACGCGCGACCTGATGCACGAGCGGGAGTGGCTCGCGCTCAAGATGCAGCAGGCGCAGGAGCAGAACTACAGGTAGGGAAATACAACAGTCGCGCGCGCTGCACGTGTTCACGCGCGACCTGATGCACGAGCGGGAGTGGCTCGCGCTCAAGATGCAGCAGGCGCAGGAGCAGAACTACAGGTAGGGAAATACAACAGTCGCGCGCGCTGCACGTGTTCACGCGCGACCTGATGCACGAGCGGGAGTGGCTCGCGCTCAAGATGCAGCAGGCGCAGGAGCAGAACTACAGGTAGGGAAATACAACAGTCGCGCGCGCTGCACGTGTTCACGCGCGACCTGATGCACGAGCGGGAGTGGCTCGCGCTCAAGATGCAGCAGGCGCAGGAGCAGAACTACAGGTAGGGAAATACAACAGTCGCGCGCGCTGCACGTGTTCACGCGCGACCTGATGCACGAGCGGGAGTGGCTCGCGCTCAAGATGCAGCAGGCGCAGGAGCAGAACTACAGGTAGGGAAATACAACAGTCGCGCGCGCTGCACGTGTTCACGCGCGACCTGATGCACGAGCGGGAGTGGCTCGCGCTCAAGATGCAGCAGGCGCAGGAGCAGAACTACAGGTAGGGAAATACAACAGTCGCGCGCGCTGCACGTGTTCACGCGCGACCTGATGCACGAGCGGGAGTGGCTCGCGCTCAAGATGCAGCAGGCGCAGGAGCAGAACTACAGGTAGGGAAATACAACAGTCGCGCGCGCTGCACGTGTTCACGCGCGACCTGATGCACGAGCGGGAGTGGCTCGCGCTCAAGATGCAGCAGGCGCAGGAGCAGAACTACAGGTAGGGAAATACAACAGTCGCGCGCGCTGCACGTGTTCACGCGCGACCTGATGCACGAGCGGGAGTGGCTCGCGCTCAAGATGCAGCAGGCGCAGGAGCAGAACTACAGGTAGGGAAATACAACAGTCGCGCGCGCTGCACGTGTTCACGCGCGACCTGATGCACGAGCGGGAGTGGCTCGCGCTCAAGATGCAGCAGGCGCAGGAGCAGAACTACAGGTAGGGAAATACAACAGTCGCGCGCGCTGCACGTGTTCACGCGCGACCTGATGCACGAGCGGGAGTGGCTCGCGCTCAAGATGCAGCAGGCGCAGGAGCAGAACTACAGGTAGGGAAATACAACAGTCGCGCGCGCTGCACGTGTTCACGCGCGACCTGATGCACGAGCGGGAGTGGCTCGCGCTCAAGATGCAGCAGGCGCAGGAGCAGAACTACAGGTAGGGAAATACAACAGTCGCGCGCGCTGCACGTGTTCACGCGCGACCTGATGCACGAGCGGGAGTGGCTCGCGCTCAAGATGCAGCAGGCGCAGGAGCAGAACTACAGGTAGGGAAATACAACAGTCGCGCGCGCTGCACGTGTTCACGCGCGACCTGATGCACGAGCGGGAGTGGCTCGCGCTCAAGATGCAGCAGGCGCAGGAGCAGAACTACAGGTAGGGAAATACAACAGTCGCGCGCGCTGCACGTGTTCACGCGCGACCTGATGCACGAGCGGGAGTGGCTCGCGCTCAAGATGCAGCAGGCGCAGGAGCAGAACTACAGGTAGGGAAATACAACAGTCGCGCGCGCTGCACGTGTTCACGCGCGACCTGATGCACGAGCGGGAGTGGCTCGCGCTCAAGATGCAGCAGGCGCAGAGCAGAACTACAGGTAGGGAAATACAACACACACACGCAAACATACTACGCTTTAGCCACGGCCAGGCCTGTGTATCTTCCCGCGTAGGTAGCAAAAACGTACCTACGCGTGGCGACCCCTTGGTAAGGGACTAAACAATTTGGGTGTCGCTAGCCGGCAGCGACACGCTCCCGCGTTTTATTCACCGGCGGTGCGCGACACTAGGTTGCTGGTTGGACGAGCGTGAATAAAGTCCTAGAAAGATGCGCTAGATGGCGTAAGTAGCTTCTTGTGGCAGACGACCCTATCGCGTTGCGTGATAGTACGTCACTGAATAGGTTTAGTGTATTATGAATCATATTCCAGAGTTATAAGAATGAAATTATCTTGCAATGTATTTTTGTGTCTACACGAAAATGTGCTTGAGTCTGAGGCGAACTGAATTACACCATATTGTTGACAATATTGAGTAGATATTTCTTTGAATTTCATTGCAAAGTCATACTTCTGTACGGAGTACTAGTACTTATTCTGTGCCACGGCTTTAGCCGGTTGTTTATCAACACATGTTTAATTTTTAATCAGCCGGTTTTATAAGCTAGCATTATTTGAAAAGACATGCTTACATATTAATTAACTCGACTGTGCAATTTATCCGTCGGACACATTATTTTAAAGTATTGACAAAATCAGCCGGCTCAGTGCCGCAGCAAGCACTTAGAAAAATTCGACAAGTGACTGATGTAGCTTAGTTGGGAGTAGTCTGGATGCAATATTTACTTGAATTACCCTTTAGTTTACCCGTTAGTTTAAAGTAACTTAAATACAGAACTAGATTATCTTTTAAAATCATTATTCTGTACCTACTTTTAACGTACGTAATTTTATCTACAGGGACCTGTCGAACTTACAAAGCAAGATCCAGAAGCAGGCGGCCTTCGAGTCCGAGTTGGCGGCCAACAAGCAACGGATCGACGATGTCGCCAACCACGGGGAAGAGCTCATTGGTAAGTGTTATTGCTGCACTCAGAGTCGTCAGTTAAATTTAATCTTTGATTCAGTCTCGTTCTATTACTATTCACTTTATCTGCGTGCCAAATAAATGAATTTGAATTTGTTTTGTCACTTCTTTTTTCAATGATGTAGAAAAGGACGGCATGAAACTTAATGAAGGATTAACTTTTATTGAAGTCTCTGAGTCCGGCAGTTAAAGTGAATCTTAGAACATATTCCTTTTCGTTTTTGTCAATAGATCACTAACTGCCGCACTCAGAGTCGTCACTTAAATTTAATCTATAATTTACTCTCGTTCTGTCACTTTCTTTGTCAATGAAATAAATAAGGACGGCATGAAACTTAATGAATGATTAACTTTTATTGACGTCTCTGAGTAGGGCAGTTAGCCTGGAGTTCGCTAACACTTGTTTAATTTTCAATCAGCCGGTGTTACATTATTTGACATATTTTGTATGGGAATTCTGTCAAAATTAGTGAACCTTACAGATCAGTCAGTTATGTTTTTTGATATCTTTACCTAACCATGTGAAGAATATGAAACACACAACAATAACATGATTTAATAACACGTCCCGTATAGCAGTAACTTAAATATGTATTTGCCATTAAAATGCTATTTTACTTGCAGAATCCCAACATTACGCTGCTCAGGAAATCGCTCAACACGTCGAAGAGCTGGAGAACCAATGGAGAGAATTACAGGTACGTAAAAACTATTCTGGTAAGACCTGTGTTCATCGTGATCGATCATTTTGATTCGACCGCGACTTATGAAAGAGCGATCGAATCACGGATGTCCTAACGATTCGATCAATTTAGTAGGAATGTCATTATATGACGACTATAGTTCGACGAAACGACGCAAAAACTTGTAAAATACGTGAGAAATCGCATCACTTAATTTGACGTTTCTAAATTTTTGTAATCTGTTTCTTGTCAGTTGCTTAACACAAAAATAAATAGTTCTTTCTCTGTCAAACAACCAAAGGCAGTCTGTAATCGAGCCCACAATCATTACTGTCCGTTTTGCAGGCGGCAGTGAAGCTCCGTCGCGAGCGTCTGCAGCAAGCGTATCAGGCGCGCGTGTACCTGCGTGGCTTGGACGACTTCACCGCCTGGCTGGACGACGTCGAGGCGCAGCTGTTGAGCGAAGATCATGGTAAGGCACCTGATAGCAGGACTGTAACAGCCGTCAGCAGGACTGTTCCACTCGACAGCAGGACTGTTCCACCCGGCGGCAGGACTGTTCCATCCGACAGCAGGACTGTTCCACTCGACAGCAGGACTGTTCCACCCGGCGGCAGGACTGTTCCATCCGACAGCAGGACTGTTCCACTCGACAACAGGACTGTTACATTCGACAGCAGGACTGTTACACCCGACAGCATGACTTCCATCCGACAGCAGGACTGTTCCACACGACAGCAGGACTGTTCCATCCGACAGCAGGACTGTTCGATCCGACAGCAGGACTGTTCAGTCCGAAAACCCTTTCCAAGCGATGCGTCATGGCCGCATGCCATTCCATACACTTCCATTGTTCCGTGAAAGCTGATGCGGCGAGCCGGAGCCGCAAGCCACATTGTTTTAAAGTCTACTTCTAGAGTCAAGCAACTTTTTGTTTAGATACCTACGAAAATTGTATACTTTATTTAGTAACGATTAAATCTACTAGGTTTGGAGTAGGAAGGTTCTCGAATGGAGACCACGTCTCGGGAAACGTAGTGTTGGACGCCCTCCTGCTAGGTGGACCGATTACCTGACGAAGGTGGCCGGTGGTGACTGGATGCGAGAAGCAGAGGACCGTGAAAGTTGGCGCCGTCTTGGAAAGGCCTATGTCCAGCAGTGGACTGCAATAGGCTGATATGATGAAATCTACTAACAATATGTTTTTTTACAGAGCTTAATTTGTATACCTCATTTAGTACGTGCGAGTATATCTTTTAACAATGTTTTTTTTACAGGCAAAGACCTGGCGTCAGTAACGGCCCTACTCAAGCGTCACTCGCGGCTCGAGCAGCAAGTGTCGAGTAAGAGCGAGACAGCGGCACAGCTTGCTGACACGGCGCGGCAGCTTGCTGACAGCGGACACTTCATGGCTGATGAGATACTGGATAAGGCAGACAGCGCTGTCAAGAGGTGAGTGGAGAGGTTAGGCGTCAGAGGCCTGGATTCTCTCGTGTAGAGGCCACCCTCTTGTAGAGGCCATTCTAGTATACAGGCTAAAACGAGCTGGACCAAGAAGCCCCAAGTGGGTTTAGGTCTCAGGCCTATATAAAAAGTCATAAAAGTCATTTATTTATGTATGTAGGCCTGGGGGCACTTAAACACGTCCCAACATAAAATTTTTACCAACCACTGCTTCGAGACAATAATATTACACTTCTGGACACATCTATTGGCCCACCTTAGAGTTTAGGTTTCGATGGCCCCTACCGAAATATGATTGCTAGATTGAACAAAAACTGTTGATGCAGTTTTAAACCTGATACATTTTACCATCTTTTTCGATCGTATTGTTTTAAATTTGAATTCAGAATACCATACGACATGGAGCTACGCCTAACAAGTCGGATATGCGCCTTGTTAAAGGCAATTGATTTTTGAATAAAAAACATGTTTTATCAAATAAAGGTTTAATTTAATAACGCGTGTTGCCTCCATGGGCATCTACCACAGCTCTCATACGATTAGGCATAGAGTTTATCAACCGCTCTATGAAATTTTGAGGGATCATCTCCCATTCCTCTTCTATGGCAGTTTTCAACTCCTGCATCGTCTGGGCAACTGGCTGACGAGCCCTAACACGTCTTTTTAGCTCGTCCCACATGTGCTCAATGGGGTTCATGTCTGGGCTTCTGGCTGGCCAGTCCATAACTGTGATGTTCACATCCCGAAGATATTCCCTGACGATGCCGGCCGCATGGGCTCTTGCATTATCATGCATAAACAGGAAATTTGGGCTCACATAGTCCGCGTATGGTATCACGTGAGGTTCTAAGCACTCACGAATGTACCTTTCAGCATTTAATGTTGGCAGCCGTGGTCCTGTAACAACCTCAAGTTGAGTTTTGCCGCTCGCGGATATACCGCCCCAGACAGTCCATGAGCCACCGCCATAAGCAACCCTCTCTTCAAAGCAGCATTGTGCGAAACGCTCTCCCTTACGTCGGTAGACCTTCTTCCTTCCATCATGCCATGTAACACAATTTTAGACTCATCAGAAAAGAGTACACGGCTCCAATCTTGCTGTGTCCAATTTAAATGACTGCGTGCGAAATGAAGGCGCGCTGTTCGGTGGGCTCGCGTTCTTTTAACCTTCTCCGAACAGTTCGAGCGCTCACAGATACTCCGTGGAAGTCGCGAAGTTGGTTTTGTATCTCAATGGAGGTAAAATGACGATTTCTCAAGCTGGTCGTCACGATGAATCGATCCTGCCTTTCAGTTGTGACCCGAGATCGTGGCCTTCCTTGGCGACGAACAAAGCCGCCAGTCTCTAGGTACCTCCGATAAACATTTCGGACCGCATTAAATTAAGTTGAGCACTCACGTTTCTTTGGCTGTGTCCGGCCTGAATAAGTGCCACAGCTTGGGCGGTGACTTCAGGTGAAGTATCCATAGATTATTGATAGAACCTCACCTTAATGTTAAGAATAAGTAAATGTTTGTTGCAAAACCAAAGATATCAATCACTTATTCAAGAATTAAATCCAAGTAAACCAATAAAACCAAGTTTTCTTAGTATTCGAGTGTTTGATATCAACAAACAGCCTCCAAATTGTCTTTTGTTTCTTGAAATTCTGTGTTCGAAATTCAAAAAAAGACTATTGAATGAAATTGTAAATGTGCCAGGTTCAAAACTGCATAAAACTTTTTGCTCGACCTAATATAAAATTTTAGCTAGGACCAAACGAAACTGAAAATACAAGGTGGGCCAAAAGATGTGTCCAGAAGTGTATAATATAATGCGAGGTCTTAAGACACTAAAATGCGATGCCACTATTTACTAGAAGGCGTTCGAAAGGGTCTTAAAAGTAATTAAAAAGCCACATCTAACTGACTAAATGGCCTCTAGTTATTGAGTACTAACACTAGTTAGTAAGTTTTTAATTTCGCTGTCCTATTAATAAATAGTTTTTTAATTATTTTTATAACTTAAGCAATTATTTTTGCAAGCTTTTACGAAATCAAATTGAATTTCGCTTACAAAGATTAATCGACTGTGTCATCCGGTGGAACTCGAACCCACGTCCCTTCGCTATCCGGGCGAGTGCTCTTACCAACTAAGCTACGGAGGACGTTAATCAGCCAACGAATTTTTGCAAGTGCTTGCTACGCCAGTGAGCCGGCGTTCGACTAACTGATGGTTAAATATTTGTAAAAATATTTCCATCGGATACATGCGGGTACATTCCCCAAGTATTGATGAAATCAGACGTGGGTTTGAGTCCCACCGGATGACACAGTCGATTAATTTTTGTAAGCGAAATTCAATTTGATAAATAGTTTTATTTATTTTTACATAGCAAAAAGTGAATAAAACTTTTTTCACACAGTTAACAAACTTACATAGTGGTACATATTTTATGACTTGCATCAAACTTCCCCTGCATGAAATCAAGAATAAAATTTCACACGATTTTAGTGGGAAAGTTGACTCTTAGCTCTCGAACTCTTGAAAAAATGTATACATAATTTCATGTAAACTAGTTGTTTATTCATTGTGTGCATTGAAGAGTTATCTATATCTACCTAATGTATAGTAATGTGTATACAGATATCGTCAGCTACAGGAGCCTATGCAGATCCGTCGCGACAACTTGGAAGACGCTGCCCTTCTGCACAGATGGGAGAGGGATGCCGATGAGGAACTCAAATGGTATGCGTTTCTCATACTTCGTCATCCTTCTAGCGTTATCCCGGTTGTGCACTCGCACGAGAGGGCCCAGGGTCCGCTGACCATGATCCAGGATATGTCAGATCAGGTAATTACAGTGGAGCGACTGCCTTCTGACCTCCGTGGCCCTGTTAAGGGGAACCTGACCAGTTTTGGATCATGGTTACACATTCAGTTGCCTGAATGTGCAGGTTTCCTCACGATGTTTTCCCTCACCGTAAGAGCATCGGCTAGTAAAACAACTAATGTACATAACTCAGAAAATATCATTGGTACATGGCGGCACTTGGGATCGAACTCGGTACCTCCCGTATGAGAGGCAACCCGCTAGCCACTGCGCCACCGACGCTCCTTATTCTTAAAAACTTAACTAACTTACGAACTAACTACCCGTTTTATTATACTTAAAAAATAAAATTCTTTACATAAACTTGCTATAAAGACTAATACCGCTGCTTCGAGACAATAATTGTGGGCTAATGCTGAGCGCAAGAAAACTCAGTCACTATTGTCATAGGCTTTTTTTTAAATAAAATAATATTTATTTCCTTAAAAACTTATATAATTACATGGTGGATTGGAGTCTCTATTTAAGCATGAAGCCTGTGTTTGAAGACTCCGCTCTTCCTTAACTAAAATTGTAACTATTTGTTTATTTAATATAAGTACAATAGATATAAAATTTTCTAGTTAACAGATTAAAATCCCATAAGAGCCTTAATTAATTATGCAATTATTCACTTTCTGTGTGTGTGTGTGTCTGTGTGTGTGTGTGTGTGTGTGTGTGTGTGTGTGTGTGTGTGTGAGTGTATTTTAGTGTGTGTGATAGTGAGTGTATGTGTGTGTGTGTATCTTATATGGATGTGTGGGTGTCTTGTTTGTTTACAGGGTGTGGCGTAAATAGTGGTCCAAAGCAAAGGTGTGGATACACTGTACACTGAAGCACCACATACCAGTATTTAAAAAAAAATTATGTACAGGGTTTTCAAAAAAAAAAATTTTTTTAATTTTTTTAGAAATCGTTACCTTGCCTTACAAATTTGGTTATAATTTCCAAAAATGACGGTTTTTTTTATCCATTTTTTTTATTATTATTGCTGATCACTTGTACTTAGTACTCCATTCTTTTTTTTTTACAAACTGAATTTAATAAAAAAAACCCTGAAAACCCTGTACATATTTTTTTTTTAAATACTGGTATGTGGTGCTTCAGTGTACAGTGTATCCACACCTTTGCTTTGGACCACACAGAAAAAAATTACAACCCTTGTAAACCCTTGAACTTCAAATAAATTGTTTTTCTGAATTGGGCTCCTTTTTGTTTCGAAAAGCAATAACTTTTTTCCTGTAAGTCGTAACACTTATTGTTGCACCATTTTAGAATCTGCAAAAGATGGGCATTTTTTTTAAACAATGGGCACTGACAGTGTGGTACATTTTTTTTGCACCAAAAGCATTGAAAGTCAAACGATTTGCTAGCAGTGAGTATTGAATTTTGAAAGAAACTTAATTTTTTTTATTAAATTCAGTTTGTAAAAAAAAAAAAACGAATGGAGTACTAAGTACAAGTGATCAGCAATAATAATAAAAAAAATGGATAAAAAAAACCGTCATTTTTGGAAATTATAACCAAATTTGTAAGGCAAGGTAACGATTTCTAAAAAAAATATTATTTTTTTTTTTTTTGAAAACCCTGTACCTAATTTTTTTTTAAATACTGGTATGTGGTGCTTCAGTGTACAGTGTATCCACACCTTTGCTTTGGACCACTATTTACGCCACACCCTGTATGTGTAAATTACAGTATAATATTTTTATGAGATTGTCTTTTTAAAGATTTATAGGCACTATCTTAAAAGCCTTCAGACATGAAAATGTATTTAACAGTTTAATATAGGTAGGTAATCCAACCATATTTTCAGATAACTTATTGAAAAAAGCACATCTATCTTCCAGTCATTTTATATATAAAATGCGATCGTGGGGTATCTAGTGTCCCAGCATCTTTAATCTCCTATTTTTAATTATTTAATTATTTAGAATACATCGCTTCTTTCCAGCGATCCTCAAAACCTTGTCTCTTGCTACGCAGACATTTTACCGCAAGCAACTTATTCACACTTATCAAAAAGTGTCCAGATCATATTGTTTAGGGAAATCTTCAGTCGGCAACGAATTCCACTCTCTAGCTAGCCGTATGCAAGAGTCACGTAGATTTAAAACATTTGGTCTTGGAAGAACATGAGCACAACGTGTCCTGATTGTAAAAAGTGGCCGTAGACACAGAATAAGTACTAGTACTTCGTACAGAAGTATGACTTAGCAATTGTATTCAAAGAAATGTCTACTCAATGTCGTCAACAATATGGCGTAATTTAGTTCGCCTCAGAGTCAAGCACATTTTCGTGTAGACACCTACAAAAATCCATTGTAAGATAATTTCATACATATTGCTGTGGAATATGATTCATAATACACTAAACCTATTCAGTGACGTAATATCACGCGACGCGATAGTGTTGACTGCTACGAGAAGCTTCTAACGCCATCTAGCGCCTCTTTCTAGAACTTTATTCATTCTCGTGCTCGAACAAAACGTGCGAGTGTGTCGCTGACCGGTAGCGACACGCAACTTGTTTTAGCCCCTAAGTAAGGGTCGCCGCGCGTAGGTACGTTTTTGCTACCTACGCGGGGAGATACACAGGCCTGCCGTAGAATTAATTCAACTTCCTCCTTATTGGTCTTCTTATCAGTGACATATACAACGTGCTCTTTTTGTTTTCCGGAACATTCAGCCAAGGATTCTACAAAGTATAAACAATAGTTTCCCGAAAGACTAACGAAACATAAGTATAAAGCACGAATTAGATTGTTTTTGAAAATCAGTTAGTCATTATTTACTCTCAGTGTTTTTTTGCGACGTTGCCAGCTTACCCATCTCCATTCATTGTGCTTACGCACACACTCGAGCACGCTACGTTGCCAACTTTACTACAACTTAGAATGGACGCGCGTAGCGTGATTAGGACACACCGAGTGCAAAGTAATAATATAATTATTTTGTATGAAACTAAAAAAAAAATGCGAATTTCAGCAAAATCTTTTAACATGTTTATTATATCCTTGAAAACAAAAAGAGCACGTTGTATATGCTTTAAATAACTCACTCAGGTTGAAGGAGCGCGAAGCGTCTGTCCTATCAGAGGAATACGGCGCCACGCTGGCGGAGGCGCAGACGCTGCTGAAGAAACACCTCGCTTTAGAAGCTGAGATCATTGCCAGGTATATATATAAGTCAGCCTATTAGATCCCACTGCTGGGAAAAGGCCTCACCTCAACTATGAGGAGGAACGAGCCATACTCCACCACGCGGGCTCAGTGCGGATTGGTGGAGGGGTGCCTGTAAGGCAAGTGACAAACCTTACTGCCAGAAGTTATCAAGCCGCCCTAGGGCCTCTGATTAGGCTTAACGACTAATACCACAGATATTAGCCGGGACCAACTGCTTAACGTGCCTTCCGAAGCACGGAGATGCTTGTCATGGACGTCACTTAAATGGTCGTCACTTAAATTGCCAGGTATAGCACTTATCATTTATTGAAGCACTACGGGCTCCGTACCTTAAAAAGGACAAAACGGAACCCTAATAGGATCACTTGACGACGATGACGACCGTCTTGGTGTAGTGGTTCGCGCCACGGACTTCTGAACCAGGCGGTTGCGGGTTCGAATCCCGCAAGGGGCAAATGTTTATGCGATGAGCACGAGCATTTGTACCTAAGACATGGATGTTTATAAATGTATATAAGTATGTCTATCCGTTATCCTAGTCGCCATAGCACAAGCTCACGCTTAGTTTGAGGCTAGGTAATTGGTGTGTTTGTTGAAACGATTTATTATTATTACTTAATCCGTCTGTCTGTCCGTCCGTCTATCTGTCAAGATCCATTTTCTCAGGAATGCGTAGACATATCTCCTCAATTTTGTACCAATATTTTTAGTACCAGGATTTTCCTAGTGTCAAAAATCAGTACCTAAAAATCCACTAGATGGCGTTGACCTAAGCCACGTAGATTTTTAATTATGAAAAAGGCTGGTTTTAGCGTTGATTGTGTTATAATGTTTATTACGATTAATTTTTGTAAGTGAAATTTGATTTAATTTCGTAAAAACTTGCAAAATAATTGCTTAAGTTATAAAAATATAATAAGTTAAGCTGATTTCATCTTAACTGATGGTTAAATATTTGGAAAAAATTTTCCATTGGATACATGCGGTTACATTCCCCAAGTATTGATGAAATCGAACGCCGGCTCACTGGCGTAGCAAGCACTTGCAAAAATTCGTCGACTGACTAACGTCCTCCGTAGCTTAGTTGGTAAGAGCACTCGCCCAGATAGCGAAGGGACGTGGGTTCGAGTCCCACCGGATGACACAGTCGATTAATTTTTGTAAGTGAAATTTGATTTAATTTTATAATGTTTATGTTAAGCATTTTTTAGATTCACGCGTACTAACAGGTATTGTTTTTAACAATTTAGTGATTTTTCCATTTAGTTTTATTTTCAACTGCATTTTGAAAGTCTATTTTTGACGTAAGTACTTTCAGTGCATGTTTATTCACATAATATTACAATATTTTGAAGTTGCTGGCAACCTTAAGCTAACTAGCCTTTGAAAGAAAATCGATATTGCACTTGAAAAAATGACACTCGCTTACCAGGTGATTGCCTAACCATTCGACCACCTAGACGTTGGCAAAGTCTGTCGAAAAAGTGCTTAACGCAGTATTAGGCCGCGTTGCTTTCATCAATGTAATTGGCATTAATAAAGATGCAAAGTAAATTATCACTAAATAACAACTGTAAATGGTCTTCGATAGTAGAGGTAGTGGAAGTGAAAAGCGGACTGTATTTTAAATGAAAGTTATAATTCAAGTCGACTAGGCTTCTTTACAATAATGCAGAGACAGTGACCGCTCACTTAGGTGCTATGTAGAGGAGTGGTTGAGCGGACATCGGTGTTCGCCGGCGAGCCGAAGATCGCTCGGTTCGATGTTCTTCGCCGGTGCTCGGAGGTCCTCGTCCCGTGCGTGTCGTACGTTACATATCACGAGACTAGTGTGTGAACACAACAGTTTATTTTGAAGAAATGTTTGTAATTTATAAGTAAAATCAGTAAAATATAAGTTTAAATAGGAAACCAAAAATTCGCATACGGGTAGGATTTGAACCTACGACCTCTGACTAACCGGGCCAACGCTCTTACTAACTGAACTACCGTGCAGTCCATCCACCCGTGTGAAATTCTTGGTCTCTTTCGTCTTACGTCATTGCGTGACGGCAGCGACATCTACCCGAGCTGTATTGCAACAGCAGTGGGCCAAGTAGTTATTTTTTACAGAATAAATTTAACTTGAATGATGTCGCTTTCGCTGTTCAATAGTTTATAATATTTTAATTTACATCTAACAGAGAATCGACAATCAAAGGCGTTTGCAACCGCGCCTCCCAGCTGTGTCGCCGCGGCCACTTCGCCTCTCAAGCGCTGGACAACTCGTCGAAAACGCTACTGGCTGCGCTACAGACGCTACTACACGCGGCCACTGTCAGAACGCAGAAGATAAATGAAAGATGCGAGCTGTTACAAGTAAGATATCATCACCTTAGCGTTATCCCGGTTACGAGGGCCCAGGTTTGGACCATAATCTAGGTTGTGACAGACCAGGTAATTACAAAGCAGTGACTACTATCAGACCTTTGCAACATGGTTGACAGGAGAACCTGACTAATTTGGATCGCTGTTACACATTAAGTCGCCTAAATGTGCAGGTTTCCTCACCGTAAGAGCATTGGTTAGAGAAACAACTTATGTACTCAGAAAAAGTCATTGGTACACGTGGGATATAACCCGGTTTTTCTTGCTTGAAACGGAAACCAGCTAGGCACTACGCCACAGACGCTGCTCGACAAGTAAGTTAATATGTGTTAATAATATGTCTCACTCTAATTGAGTTATAGAACGGAATAGACAATTAATCAAAGACGCGCTACAGACGCCACTACACGCGGCCACTGTCAGTACAACTCAGAAGATCAACGAACGATGCGAGTTGTTACAAGTAAGTTAGCTGTCTCACTCTACTAGGAGCGATAGAAGAAGATAGTCAGCGATTTGGAGATGCTACTAATTAGCAGCGGTACAGACGCTACTACCTGCGGCCACTGTCAGGACGCAGAAGATAAATGAAAGATGCGAGTTGTTACAAGTAAGTTAGCTGTCTCACTCTAATAGGTGCGATAGAAGAAGATAAATAGCGAGTTGGAGATGTTACTAGCAGCGCTACGACGCTACTACACGCTGCCATTGTCAGGACGCAGAAAATCAATGAACGATGCGAGTTGTTACTAGTAAGTTAGCTGTCTCACTCTAATAGGAGCGATAGAAGAAGATAAATAGCGAGTTGGAGATGCTACTAGCAGCGCTACGACGCTACTACACGCGGCAACTCTCAGTACAACACAGAAGATCAACGAACAATGCGAGTTGTTACAAATAAGTTAGCTGTCTTGCTGTAATAGAAGAATATAGACAGCGAGTTGGAGATCCTACTATAGTCCAATAAGTAACTTTACGTTTTTCAGAAAGCGTAAAAATTTGTAACCATTGTAACACCTAGTAACAATAGTATTTAAATAGAAATTGGCGTTACTATGGTTACACACTCGTGTTATAAGACTTGACTGCTTTGTAAAATAGGGCCCAGGAAGCGACAATCACACAACTGTCAAGGAAAATTCCTTTCCCCGCAACGTCACCTGTCTTCACTGTCATCGAGTGCAGCCCCCCGCACCTCTTGACTACCGCAAAAGGGTCGCGCTTGAACTTGTTGTACTATAGTGGCGCTAAACACGCTATTCAGGAACGACGCGAATATTTACAACAATGTTAACTGTTCTATTCAAAACAAAAAAAAACGGACTGTTACGGAACCAATTTAAAACTTAGTAAATCTAAATGAAATTACGAAAAAAATAATAAATTTTACTAATATAGCACCGTGGAGCTGTACAAAATTCGACAGAACCGGCAAAATAGTATAAACAGGGCCTAACAGTAATAATAATAATAATGTCCTCCTAGCCGAATTTCGACTACAGCGGCCTATCTCAACAGAGATAGTGCACAAGTGTGTTCGCAATACACAGGTGCACTCTCTATTCCTTCACTCTCATAATTCGGTGAGACGGCAGTCCGACATGACCGTAGAGAGATCAGGCGCAGGACCAACGGCTTAACGTGCTTTCCGAGGCACGGGGGTGTTAACACCACCAACTTCCTGACTCCGGAGCTGTGTCTGAGTTTTTTTCAAGACAGAAAAACCCAACACTCTCGGCCCGACCCGGGATTCGAACCCGGGACCTCGTGGATAGTACCCAGCGTGCTGACCACTAGACCAACGAGGTAGTCAGTAATATAATAAGTATTATAACAGTAATCTTAATACAATTTGTCTGTTACAGCTAACATCAGAGATATCGGAAGCAGAAGCCTGGCTGCGGTCTCGCCGTGGCGCCCTCACGGCAGCAGACGTCGGTCGCGACGAGGACTCCGTGTTAGCCCTGTCAAGGCGACTGAAGGCCTTGCAGGGAGAACTGCACGCCTTCCACGCTACATTGGCCAAGCTGGAGCGAGCTCAAGCTTCTGCAGTGAGTCTTGAACACTATAAATAGCTAGTTTTGTGTAATAGCTCACTGCAACCGATGTCGGTCGAAACGAGGACTTCGTATTAGCCTAATTTATTTTAATACTTTTCAATGTTCTATTTTTACTGAAAATGCTAATTAAGTTCTGTTTACTACAATATTTTGGTTTGTTTGTGTACCCTATTGATACTGCGCCGCGCGCACTCGCACGCGTCCTTACCTAGTTTTTATTTGTTTAAAACGTACCGTGAGAACCCCGGAGCCCCTAGTTGTCACCGAGACGTCACCTATGACACACCTAGACCGACGAGAGCGCTTTCGCCGCGTGTGTATCCTGTTAAGCTCCTTACAGACATTTCGAGTGATTGTGGCCTGTGAAGTGTGTGAAGTGATACCTGAACCCTGACCGGCAAGTACCTAGCTATAAGTGCTCAGACCTGACTTATTTTCCACCTATCATTGTCGCCCTCCACGTGTAATCCACTGCCTAAACTCTCAAACAAGTTCCCCAAAATTATAGACTTCAAAATTGGGTATATAGAAGGGAATGGTGTTACTAATCTGTTTTAGTATTATTCTTTAATCACGAGACACCACTATCTTAAACATAATATTTGCGTGCAAATTAGTTAGCTAAAGAAGAGAAGTAAAACTATTTTAAGACCTAAAATGTACCCTCTTCAAGTGCAAATTAATATGTTTCATTTCACCCTGTATATTAAGATCTATCTATATATCTATAATTTAAGAGCTACGCTCTTGTCGGTGGAGTCTTCTCCATTCCTCTCTATCCAGTGCCATCTTCTTGACTTCTTGGTACATACGACACGACACCTAATTTTTCCTTTATTTGTTCCATGTAAGACCTTTTTGGCCTTCCTCTTTTCCTTTTCCCTTCTAATTTTCCCTCTATAATCACTCTGATAAAGTCATCGTGTCGTACCAACTGTCCCAGCAACTTTCCCCTCCTATTCTCGATGGTTTGCCGTATCCATGGTTTGCCTCATTGGTCTTCTTTTCCACCCAACCAATCCCCTCCATTCTGCGCCAACACCACATCACAAAGGCCTCTATTCTTTCCCTGTCGCGCTGGGTCATCGTCCACGTCTCACTGTCGTACAAAGCGATACTCCAGATGAACAATTTTATGAGTCTTTTTTCGAATTCGCCTTGATATTCGGGCTCTAAGCAGGTGCCTCTTAGCATTAAATGATGTCATCCTAGCCGAATTTCGGCTACAGCGGCCTATCTCAACAGAGATTTGCCAACTGCGCGGGAGATATTATAGTGCACAAGTGTGTGCGCAATACACAGGTGCACTCACTGTACCTTCACTCTTATAATTCGGTGAGACGGCAGTCCGACATGACCGTAGAGAGATCAGGCGCAGGACCAACAGCTTAACGTGCTTTCCGAGGCACGGGGGTGTTAACACCACCAACTTCCTGACTCCGAAGCTGTGTCTGATTTATTTCAAGACAGAAAAACCCAAACACTCTCGGCCCGACCTAGGATTCGAACCCGGGACCTCGTGGATAGTACCCAACGTGCTGACCACTAGACCAACGAGGCAGTCAGCATTAAATATATAGTATATTAAGATATAGGGTCTTAATCGCATATGTTCCCCCAGGGGCGGGACCCGGCCGACAAGCAAGTGGTGGAGCAGCGCATGTCGGCGCTGAAGGCGGCCTACGAGGACGCGCAGCTGCTGTCCGCCAAGCGCGAGCAGCGCCTCGCGCAGAGCCTCAAGTACTTCAAGTGAGTAGCGACACTTGGCTTCTTTTTATCTTATACTTTTAAACGAGCGATTAATCTTGTATATATATTTTTTTTAATATTTGTGATCTCCGAAACGGCTCTAAAGATCGCCCGAATAGCGAAGGGACGTGGGTTCGAGTCCCACCGGATGACACAGTCGATTAATTTTTGTAAGTGAAATTTTATTTAATTTCGTAAAAACTTGCAAAATAATTGCTTAAGTTATAAAAATATAATAAGTTAAGCTGATTTCATCTTAACTGATGGTTAAATATTTGGAAAAATATTTCCATTGGACACATGCGGGTACATTCCCCATGTATTGATGAAATCGAACGCCGGCTCACTGGCGTAGTAAGCACTTGCAAAAATTCGTCGACTGACTAACGTCCTCCGTAGCATAGTTGGTAAGAGCACTCGCCCGGATAGCGAAGGGACGTGGGTTTGAGTCCCACCGGATGACACAGTCGATTAATTTTTGTAAGTGAAATTTGATTTTATTTCTAAAGATCTCGCTTAAATTTCGTATATGGGGTTGAATAATCGATCTATATTAGTCTTATGTTTGGAAAAACGCGTGGTTTCAAGTCCGACATGCATCCACAAAATTCACTTTACTATAACATGTCATTTCGCTTAGTAACATCACGCCAAGTTTCGCAACGAAGTTACGAACAGTATCAATAATGGGTCGCACTCTTGACTGACTAGTTAACTATTGCTGGTTATCAACAGATCAAAATTTATAACATTGAAATTTTAGCGACATGACGACAAGAGCTTACAGCTGCACGTCAGGCTACCCCACTTTGACCTTGAGTCCACCTATATTTCCTACGTAATAAAAGCTCTGTTCGTAGTGCAAATGGGTAACCTGACGTGCTGTCGCTCGTACACACTGCCGCACTTCAGACTACCCCACTTTGAACTTGAAACCTCTATTCCCTGCGTAATAAAAGCTCTGTTCGTAGTGCAAATGGGTAACCTGACGTGCTGCCGACTATACACACTGCCGCACTTCAGGCTACCCCACTTTGACCTTAAGACCGCCTCTATTCCCTACAAAAAGCTCTGTTCGTAGTGCAAATGGGTAACCTGACGTGCTGCCGACCGTACATATTAAATACGCATTAAATATCGTCAAAGATGGACTTGAAAAATCCCGCGTATGGACTTGAAAATCTAATTTTCTAAACTTTTTTTTCACCCAGGTTCGTGCAAGAATGCGAGGAAGTCCAGGAATGGATCAGCGAGCAGATGTCGGCCGCAGCCAGCGAGGAGTACGGGCTCGACGTCGAGCACGTTGAGACGTTACAGCAGGCGTTTGACAACTTCCTCGCTCAGCTGCACGGTGAGTACCACAATACACTGCAGTAGACCCCAGTAGACCACAGTCTTATACCTCATGAGTCAGTAAGTGGCATCATTATGCGAAATGAAACACAACGACTATCATGACTGGAGTGACGATCATTATAACTATGGATCATTATCAGAGGTCGGAATTACGTAGAGTTATCCATGTACTTACACTGATTAGTTGCTGTCTTAGTTCAGCTGCTTTCGCGGTAAGAAAGATAAGGCTACTGACTGATATTGAAACGGCAAGATTAGTATATTTTAGTTATTTCCACAGTTTGATGTCTTACGGTTTATTATTATGGGTAAATCTCAGTATTCACTAAGAGAAATATTTAAAGAAGTTAAAATATTAACACTAGCTTTCCAGTATATTTATGAAAATCTGATTTATGTCCGCAAAAACTTGCATTTGTTTTCAAAAAAGAGCGACGCGCATAACTATAATACAAGAAATAAAAATAAACTAGCCGTTCCAAACTATGGGATTCAAAAGGTTGGTAATTCATTTTTGGGGAGTTGTATAATTTTTCAATACCCGATAATATTGCTGAATTACCTATACATAAATTTAAAACAACTGTTAAATGTATTTTAATGTCTAAAGGATATGACAAAATAGATGAATTTTTAAATGACAATAATAAAAATGTATGGAATAGTTTTAAGGAACACAAATCTTGTAAAACTTTGAAAAGAGGCTATGACGATAGTGACTGAGTTTCTTCGCTGCTTCTTCTCAGCACTAGCCCACAATTGTCCCGAAGCAGTGGTAGGGTTCTATTTTATGTTGGGACGTGTATAAGTGCTCCTTGCGAGCCTATGTACAGAAATAAATGAATTTTATGAATTTTATTTTATTTTATGATTTCATACAGCGAAAGAAAAAAGTGGATATGCCTCAAATCCCGAGATTAATTTTAAAGAGCACAAAAAATCCCGTGATTTTTAAATAAAAAGTTACTAACTTTTATACAATTTAAACTACTGCACGCGCGACGTTGCCAAACTTACATCAATGACATCGGGTATCTGAAGTTGCAAAATTCCAATACGCGCGATGTTGCCACACTTGTAGTTCGCACAACATAGCTTGTGAGAACAAAAGAATACAATAGTGGAGCACTCCCCGTTTAACGGAATGTACTAGATTTTGTCTTTTTCTACCGCATTCAAACCATCTATTAGCAATAAATCGGTTTACTCATTCACACAACTTTTCGGACTACAGCAGTACACTGTAGACTCTCAAAGAGTTTAATATCATTCTATAACAAACAATACCCATTCCCCCACAGCCAACGAAGGCCGCATAGAAGCCGTATGCGAGAGCGGAAACGCTCTTCTAGAGGAAAACGCGCCAGAAGCTGAGAAGGTGAAGCAGCGGGTGGAAGACACCAGGGGTCTGTGGGAGGACTTGAAGGAGCTGGCCTTGGCTAGGCAGGAGGTATGGCAGTGTTTTACTTGGTAATGTTAATTAATAAGTCAATCTAACTGCCTCGTAAATGTTGTATTTGTTCAATCTTGTCTTGTATTATCGGAATTAAATTCACAGTTTTTTTATAAGGGTGAATATCGTCCAGCAAACTGGCGTCGGGAACTATTATTTGAAAGACAGAGAGATAAATAAATTTTTAGTTGGTGTACGTCACTTATAGAAGTAAATAGTGGGAGAGCCGTGCGACAAGATACCCCAATTGGTCTTTAGATCGCTAACCGACACATAAACATGTGCGACTAAAATACACATCGAAATATATACATTTATCTAACGTAACTTTTTAGTGAAACCTACCTCATATGATACATGAATGTGAGTACCGACAGCAGTTAACTATTGATTAACTGTGTTAAATTAAGTTGGTCTGCCATTACGCAGCCTGTCGGAAGTACTCGGCAGACCCAAAAAATATGGGGCTTTAAAACACAAACATAGACAAAAACTAATCATTTTTCATACAAATCATAAATTGTTTCAACAAACACACCAATTACCTAGCCCCAAACTAAGCGTGAACTTGTACTATGGCGACTAGGATAACGGATATAAATACTTAAATACATATAAACATCCATGACTTAGGTACAAATGCTCGTCATCGCACAAATATTTGCACCTTGCGGGATTCGAACCCGCAACCGCCTGGCTTAGAAGTCCGGTGCGCGAACGACTACACCAAGACGGTCGTCTTGTGTTATATAATTGTGTTATATAGTATACAAGTAACACAATTGATATGACAAATGATCAGTTTTTGTCCACATTAAAATTATAGTATCTCCGCAGGTGATACTAGTTGGTTTGCTGG
This sequence comes from Pyrausta nigrata, assembly GCA_949316185.1. Taxonomy (NCBI): domain Eukaryota; kingdom Metazoa; phylum Arthropoda; class Insecta; order Lepidoptera; family Crambidae; genus Pyrausta; species Pyrausta nigrata. The sequence goes on along the minus strand of OX438963.1, from coordinate 9,279,251 downwards.
CTCTCGGTGGTTGCATTTCAGAGCTATGGCCACACAAATTTAATAAAAATCATATAAATATTTAAAACTGAAAAAACCAATGATACAGCTTTTTTAAGAATAGATATTTGAACAGTTGTAACTATGGCATCAAACCCTCCTCCCTTTTCTATCCTTTTAACGGGTGAATCTCCAAAAACCCTTTCGAAATTCTCTCCTACACCATATCTCCATTTTATTTATAAGACCTGAATGTACTCATTATAGCAATAAACGCATTTGAATAAGAAAAGGAACTATAGTGCAAAATGTTAAGTTTCTAATCTCAGTTATCAGCTAATATCTGTGGTATTAGTCGTTAAGCCTAGTCAGAGGCCCTAGGGCGGCTTGATAACTTCTGACTGTAAGGTTTGTCACTTGCCTTACATACACCCCTCCACCAATCCGCACTGAGCCCGCGTGGTGAAGTATGGCTCGTTCCTCCTCATAGTTGAGGTGAGGCCTTTTCCCAGCAGTGGGATCTAATAGGCTGACTTATTATCTCAGTTGCTCGGTCTGTGCGTTTATATGTTGGACATTAAGTCGGTTTTCCTTTTAATATACTTAGAAAATGACTACCTTCTAGCTATCTAGATGATACAGCCATTGTGTTTAGCGGTGGGACCTGGGACTCTGTGTTCAAAACAGCAGAAAACGGTCTCTTTATAGTAGCCTCTTGGCTTAAGTCATCTTTGCTTACACTAAATATAGCTAAAACTAACTATATGTGCTTTACAATAACCAAAAGATCCAAACCGACCTCCCAGCGTAAACTTAAGATTCATTACTGCGACTATCCCAATGTTGTAAACTGTAAATGTGCAGAGATCACAAACGTAGAAACAAGATATCTCGGCGTTATTCTAGACCATCATCTAACTTGGCACCCGCACATTGACGTAAATAGCCGTATAAGGAAACTGGTTTGGATCTTTAAAAAGTTGAGACATATTACATCTCAGAAACGATTACATAGTATATATCTTGCGCTAGCACAATCAGTCTCGGTCTATTGCATATCTATATGGGAAGGGTCCACAAAAACAAAAATGTCGGAAGTGGAAAGGGCACAAAGATGTCTACTTAAGACAATCCTATTCAAACCGTATAGATTTGCTACAGATGAGTTGGTATAAAATCTTTGATGTCCTTTCGATTAGAAAACTTTACATTCTGACCTCGGTATTAAAAGTACATAGTAAGTTGCCTTTTGAACCTAGACCAGTAATGGGTAGGAGACAGCATGTGTGGCTACTATCCCCACCTGCAAAACAATATTTGCTAAACGACAATTTTATGCACAAGCTGCCCTTCTTTATAATAAACTACAAAAGTTGCGTAATATATATGATTTAAATTCATACGAATGCAAAAAAAAGGTTACAAAAGCTCTTAGAATCCTTGGATACATCGACAGACAGAGGACCTGCTGGCTAGAATTGTACTGTGACTATGAGTGGTGGTTTCGAACTATGAACCGATCCCAAGATGTTCAAATCGTAGGGCCACATTACCACTGTCACACTGTTTGACTGTTACCTCTAACTGTAATTTAGACAACGCACGCACACACACACAAACACACACACACACACAAACACCATTTTTGTATGTTATGATATATAAGTTTGCTCAAACCATATATACCTTTATACTGTAAAAGAAGAGCGGGGTCTCCCGCCACAGGTACCACGAGTACTTACTGGGTAGATCCCAGCCTCAATATTGTTTACGTTTTTGTGTGTTAAAGAAATAAACATTTTTGATTTATTTTATTATTATTAAATATTTTACCCATCTTTCACAGGCTCTAGCCGGCGCGCGTCAAGTCCACGAATTCGACCGCTCAGCAGACGAGACTGCCGCTTGGGTGGCGGAGAAGGAAGCTCTTCTGCTAGACGCCGGCCCTCCCAGGTCTCAGCACGAGCTACACGCGCAGAAGAGGAAGTTGAACGCGTTGCAGGCAGACCTAGACGCTATTAAGGCGAAGCATGCTGGATTGAAGGAAGAAGCGGAGAGGTAAGGAAGGCTACTACATCCAATGATTTTCGTCTTTTCTTTATGTATCAAGGAATATAATAAAATAAGTTACAAAAATTCGTCGGCTGACTAACGTCCTCCGTAGCTCAGTTGGTAAGAGCACTCGCCCGGATATCGAAGGGACGTGGGTTCGAGTCCCACCGGATGACACAGTCGTTTAATTTTTGTGAGCGAAATTCGATTTGATTCATAAAATAAGTCTTCAAACTGAATTGTACCCAAATCCTTGGTCACAATAAATTTCATTTCATTTCATAGAAAGAATGAAAAAGCATTTATTCGGAGATCGGTGAACAATGGAGATAGATCATTTTCTCATTTTCATAATTTGTAAATTGTTACAAATTTTATTTGAACTATTTTATTCAATAAAAGAAAATAAACACAAAGACATGCATGAAATAAAAATAAATAAACTTAAAACCTACCTTATCAAAAATAAACCCGTGTCCTTGAGGCAAGGAGGCGAGGATGCTGGCTGCGTTACCGGAGGAACGAGCCAGCTTTACTATTTGCTAAAACAGAATTTAATTTAGGTGCAATTTTTCCAAAAAGTAATTTAGCGGATGGTCCCCACGGTCCAAAAGTTTCAACGCCAAACGGCGCAAACACATAATCACTTGCAAGTGATGCATACTTGCGTCGTTTGGCGTTTTCAGCTAACTCCGCCGCCGCTCCAGCTTTAAGCGCTGATTCCCTGAGATGAGATGGGGCCAAAGTATCGACGCAAGTTGCGTCCCACACTAAGGCCCGACCCCGCTCCCAGGGAATGAGCGTGAGGCCATCGGGTCTCTTGCCATCATCACGGACCAAACCACGTGGTTCCAACGTGGAAGGAACATTGATGCTGGCAAGAGCTCTCCTAATGGCGTCATTAAGAGTAGCGTGACGGGCGAGACGCCCAGCACTTTACTGGCAACAAAGACAGTGAAGACCATATTTGTCGACCTCCTTGCCACAGGGACACGTAAAAACTTCACAAATAGGAGTACCAAGGCGCAGACCCACACACACCCGGAATGACTCACTATCAAACAGGGTGCCCAGATTTTTTGATGGTAAAGCATGAAGCCAGTGGCCTGAATCTTTGCAGGAAACTGCCAAGAGCCTTGCACGATTACAATCACTAACAGAATTTTGAAGTAAAGGTCTCTCTCGCAAGAGGGACATCCCAGAGTTTTTGTTGATGACGTTCCTTTGGGATGTCTACACCAGGACAGAGACCTTGCCAAAACTCCTCCGCCTCTCTTACCTCAGAGAGCTGGCGAGAATGTTTAAAGATTTTCCTGCTAAAACGGAAGTGCTATGGAGAGAGGAGAGAAAGGCGGGAAGGGTAACATTAGAAATTTGGAGAATTCCGACACCACCGAAACGAATAGGAAGCGAAGCCTGAACCCAAGAATCATTGTCAAAATGCAAATTTAGAATTTTTTCCAAACAATTTCTAAGGGTGGTATCAAAAAGTTTTAAATAATCCGTTTTTTTCCAGATTGGACTAGCACGAAGGTAATAAGTAAATTTAGGCACAAAAAGACAAGATTTCAGGATTGTATAAGCAATGCGAGAATTTAGACGTTCCAATCTAAAAGGGTGAAATCATTCATTTTTTTGTCAAGAAAAGGTTCGATGCCAGTATCCAGAAGAGGGGCACCTAGAAGGCAAAGCGACTCAGAATTTAGAATTTTGATGTTTGGAGACAGGGAATTAAATTTATCAATGATATCCTTACGGGAACCAGAGGGAACATGAAAAAAAAAATTATGAAAATGATCTACCGAAAAGGCATCCGACTCTTAGTCGTGGTAGCCGAGGGCAAACCACGACACTGATTTTCAGCGGATGCCAGGGGTAAATTCTTATGTACATTTCACAAAAAATAAAAAGGATATGACGTAAAAACAAAAAAATTAAAATAACCCAATTATTTTTATTAAGCTAACTTAAAAAACCTAAAAATATTAGTTACCAAAGATACACAATTTGTTAGTAAGCAGACTAACTGCCGACGTCAATTATAATTATTCCTTCACTAAGTCTCATGCTGTCTTTTTCTATTTCATTGTCAAAGAAAGTGGAAGAACGAGACTCAATGAAAGATTAATTTTAATTGATGACTTTAAGTGCGGCAGTTAGAATTATAAGTGTTAAAATATCGATACGAATCCTTCTTTCTATTTTTCTTTCTTTCTTTGCACGCTTAACTGTCGCCTACTCTTATAAAAAACCAACCCAAACCTTGTCCACAGACTAGGCACAGCGTTCCCCGACGCCAAAGAACATGTCACTGCCAAGCTAGAAGACGTGTCTGAAGCCCTAGCGTCGCTATGCGAACGAGCGGACCACGCGGCGGAGCAGCTGGCTCTGGCGGGGCAACTGCAGGCCTACTTCGGGACATACCAGGAGCTGCTGTGAGTAGTTATCGCTTAGTTAATGTACTTCCAGCTGTTATAACTTCCATCCCCAATTTCACCCCCTTAATGTTTTTAAATCGCGACAAAAAGTAGGCTATATCCTTTCCAAGGTTACAAACTATCTCTATATCAAATTTATTCTAAACCAGGCGGTTGTGGGTTCGAATCCCGCAAGAGGCAAATGTTTGTGTGATGAGCACGAGCATTTCTACCTAAGTCATGGATGTTTATATGTATTTAAGTATTTATATCCGTTATCCTAGTCACCATAGCACAAGCTCACGCTTAGTTTGGGGCTAGGTAATTGGTGTGTTTGTTGAAACAATTTATTTATTATTATTATTCTAAATTGGTTCAACGGTTTAAGTGTGGAGTGGTTACAGACCATAGACTTTTTGTTGCGACATTAAATCATCAGGGGGTGAAATGGGGGATTAAAGTTAGTATGGAAAATGCTACCATTGGCGAAGTCGCGGGGAACTGCTAGTTATCGATTCGCTGTGTGCGCGATGACAGCGCCCCTTGTGATCACAGTAATTTTGGACTTTGGATCTGTTAAATTATGGCTACTGGTTGGTTTGATAACGATTTTTTTTTGAGGTATAATTTAATGAAAATATGTAAAAAGCTTGTGGATATTATTATAATAAGTGTTTTTTACGGGTATATTGTTGGAACGTAGCTGGGGCTCGCAAAATGCATTAGACTATTGCTTCCAATATTGTGTGTTGAGGTTTTGGGTGCCATAGGTACCAATTAGCACTAATACTATTAAAAAGGATTGTAATTTTTGCACGCGGGATAGTAAAAATAAATTATATTCCGTACCATCTTAAAAGGATAAGTGGTTTACTTTTTCTCTTTATCGTAACTTTCCATTAATTTCTTTGCTTCAATTTTTATTTTGATGTTGGGAACGCATAAAATATGCACGAACTGCATTTCCTATTGTTTCTACACTTTATAACACAACTTATATCGCGAATTTTTTGGTTTTTACTCAAAAATACATTATGTACCGTTTTTTAAAAAATATAGCAATTTGACACATGACAACACAGAGTAATTGCCCATATCGCGCGCTTCGATCGCTTTTACGGTCCCCACCACCCACTTTGCACATTGCGTATAAATAAATATAAATATAATTAATTGTTTCAACAAACACACCAATTACCTAGCCCCAAACTAAGCGTGAGCTTGTGCGATGGTGACTTCCTAGTCACTTAAGTACAAATGCTCTTGGTCATCACACAAACATTTGCCCCTCGCGGGATTCGAACCCGCAACCGCCTGGTTTAGAAGTCCGTGACGCAAACCACTACACCAAGACGGTCGTTAAATTAACATAAATAATAATAAGAATAAAAATGCTAACATTACCTTCACATCTCCCCTAGAGCATGGACGAACGAGATGCTGGCGCGAGTGACCGCGGCCGAGCTGTCGCGCGACGTGCCTGGCGCCGAGCGGCTCGTGGCGCGACACAACGACCTGCGCGTCGAGATAGACGCCAAGGACGACGACTTCAAGCAGCATTACGACGATGGTGAGTGTCTCTGTCACTCTAGAGGTGTGCGAGAGAGAAGAGCGGCTCGTATCGCGACGCTGGCGATGCTAGCGCGTGTAAGATAGATTCGAAGTATGACGACTTTAAACAGCACTACGACAACGGTGAGGCTTTTTTACTTATAGAATGGTATACGCCAAGTTTGACGACTTTAAGAGCCGGCTCCTTAAAAATTGATTTTGACATTAACCCCTGCGCGGGGAGCTGACCCCTCATTCATCGATATACTTTACTACAGCAGCAAAACGGTTCAATATCGCTTAGCCTGTTTGAAGCCAGTTTGGCTCAGAATGAAACGGCCTATGTCACAAAATGGTTTTTCGTGACTAATGTGGAAAATGTAGACCGTTATAAAATATCCTTTATACATTTACTAATTAATAATAAGGTACTACTGTTAAAGGTTTTTAGGCCCAAAATCTTAAATAAGTTAGCAGAGTACGTAATATAAACTCAACGTTTTCCAAACAAAAATGATCGTACTTAACTTTATGAATTATAAATATATTTTTGCACTTGAAAAAATGACCACCAAAGGCGGGAATCGAACCCGCGTTCCTCGCATACCGGGCGATAGGCAATCGCCCGGCAATCCATGTTATTGGGATTACACCCTCAACACTCGAAAGTAATCCCAATAACATTGATAAAAGCAACGCGGCATTACAGCGTTAAGAAGCACTTGAAAATTTCGACAGGCTCTGCCAACTTCAGAGTGGCCGAGAGGTTAGGCAATCGCCCGGTATGCGAGGAACGCGGGTTCGATTCCCGCCTATGGTTATTTTTTCAAGTGCAAAAATATATTTAGATTGCATAGTGAATGCTTATCACTTAAAAACAATAATTTTTTGTTTATGAATTATGTTTTTGCTTTATGCAGATTTTAGTCGAATGTTTGAAGAATGCTGTACATACATTTGAAATGTGTAGACCACATGCTAACTTAAGTACACTGCTTAAAGCTACCGTTTATAAGGGAGCCGCCACTTAAATGGCTTTATGAAGATGGTGAGGCTCTTTTACTCATAGGTCTACCATCAGAAAGGGGAAAGAGATAAGTCTTCTTGTATGGTACATAGTAGCGACGGATCAACATGGGATAGATGCCAAGGATGACGACTGTACGCACCACATTGACACTGCGACCGTAACTTGATTTAAGCAAATGTACAACTATCAGTTCGCGAGCGAGAAACGAAAAAAGAGGCTATAGCAATAGCGACGGATAGACATAGGATATACGTAATGCTAGCTATATGGCACGCGTTTTGTGACATTGTTTCGACCCATAAATAGAGCGTCGGTGGCGCAGTGGCTAGCGGGTTGCCTCTCATGCGGTAGGTGCCGGTTCGATCCCACGTGCCGCCATGAACCAATGTCTTTTTCTAAGTTATGTACATTAGTTGTTACACTAACCGATGCTCTTGTGGTGAGGGAAAACATCGTGAGGAAACCTGCACATTCAGGCGACTGCATGTGTAACCATGATCCATACTGGTCAGGTTCCCCTGGTAACAGGGTCACGGAGGTCAGATGGCAGTCGCTCCACTGTAATTACCTGATCTGCCACATCCTGGATCATGGTCAGCGGACCCTGGGCCCTCGCGTGCGAGAGCACAACCGGGATATCGCTAGGAGGATGATGTTTCGACCCATAAATAGTGTGTCACCAAAAATTACTGCGCTGTTATACTCGCGTTTTTTGACTAATGTATTTCAGCTTATTTTTTTGACCTTATTTATTTCTTTCCCAGGTGAAAAACTAATTCGCGACGGCCACTTCATGTCAGCCGAGATAGAAGAGCGAATGACCGTTCTTCGCGGACGCAGAGCACAGCTGGAGTCGGCCTGGAAGGCCAGGGAGACCATATACGCGCAGCATCTGGATGCACTGCTGTTCAAGAGAGATGCTGACGCTTTGAACAGCTGGATTGAGAACCGGTAAGTTACGGTTATAATGTAAAAGCTTCAAGATGCAGCTAGAGTCCGCCTGGAAGGCCAGGGAGACTATATACGCTCAGCACCTGGACGCACTGCTGTTCAAGAGAGATGCTGACGCACTAAACAGCTGGATTGAGAACCGGTAAGTTACGGTTATAATATAAAAGCTTCAAAATGCAGCTAGAGTCCGCCTGGAAGGCCAGGGAGACTATATACGCTCAGCACCTGGACGCATTGCTGTTCAAGAGAGATGCTAACGCTCTGAACAGCTGGATTGAGAACCGGTAAGTTGGGAGAAACCTGTACAAAGTCCTAAAATGTCCATTAGCTATCTATGAGTTAGGTGAAGCTCAGTTGTAGTCCACTGATAGGATACTATATGCTCAAGATACTGCGCGATACGCTATGAACAGCTGGAGAACACAGATTCGTTTTAGAAACTGTATTTTATAGCCGTAGGCTCTATAGTTGGTAAGAGTTAGGAAGGATAGAGAAACGATAAATACTCAGCATCTAGGCGCCATAAAATTTGCCAGGCCTGGGCGGCGGTTTTGAATTGGATTTTTTTTCTACTAATTTCCATGTTGTTACTTCAAATTGTTGTATACATAATTTTCTCTATACCGGGTGTCCGGGTTTTGACTAGCGATAATTTAAGGGCCTTTTATTTATCAAAGACATAATCCTAATAATGTTTTTTTGAAAAAAAAAAAATTCAGAAAATTACACTTTTGGGTTTAGTTTTGTCAGGCCTGTGTATCTCCCCGCGTAAGTAGCAAAAACGTACCTACGCGCGGCGACCCTTACTTAGGGGCTAAAACAAGTTGCGTGTCGCTACCGGTCAGCGACACGCTCGCGCATTTTATTCACCGGCGGCCGCGCGGCTACGCTGCTGGCTGGACGAGAATGAATAAAGTACTAGAAAGAGGCGCTAGATGGCGTTAGAAGCTTCTCGTAGCAGTCAACCCTATCGCGTCGCGTGATATTACGTCACTGAATAGGTTTAGTGTATTATGAATCATATTCCAGAGCAATAAGTATGAAATTATCTTGCAATGGATTTTTGTAGGTGTCCACACGAAAATGTGCTTGACTCTGAGGCGAACTAAATTACGCCATATTGTTGACGACATTGAGTAGACATTTCTTTGAATACAATTGCTAAGTCATACTTCTGTACGAAGTACTAGTACTTATTCTGTGGTTTTGTCATAGGTTTAAAAAACTATTAAACTGTTGTAAATCTTTAGCAAAATTTATTTAAAAAAAATATTTTCCTCTATGACGGGTAATAATTTTAAATTGATCTTTATGTCACTTGATAGGCCATAGCGCTGCAAAAGAATCATTTTCATAACTTTTAGGACCTCCAGATCCATAAAAATAGCATTTAAAAAAAATTGCTGTCATTGCAAGAGGGGGGGGGGGGGGGGGGAGTTGGACCCTCAACATGTAGGGATTTTGTCGATAACATTTGATGATCTAATAGCCCATAAATTTACGCTAGTCGAATCCTGGACATACTGTATATAAAACTGTTTGTCTCCCCAGGGTGCCGCTGGTCCGCGATGGCAAGTACGGCGAGAGCGTGTCGCAGGTGGAGGAGCTGATCAACCGGCACCGCGACCTTGAGGAGACCATCGAGTCGCAGCGGGACAAGTTCAACGCGCTCAGGAGGATCACTCTGGTGAGTGGTGCCTCTAGCACAGTCCGGTTGCCTCTAGTACAGTCAGGGTGCCTCTAGCATTGTGCGGGTGCTTCTAGCACTGTGCGGGTGCTTCTAGCACTGTCCGGGTGCCTCTAGCACTGTCCGGGTACCTCTAGCACAGTCCGGTTGCCTCTAGCACAGTCCGGGTGCCTCTAGCACAGTCCGGGTGCCTCTAGCTCAGTCTGGGTGCCTCTAACACAATCCGGGTGCCTCTGGCACAGTCCGGGTGCCTCTAGCACAGTCCGGGCGCCTCTAGCACACTCCGGGTGCCTCTAGCACATTCCGGGTGCATCTAGCACGGTCCGAATGTCTCTAGCACAGTCCAGGTGCCTCTAGCACACTGGTCCAAAATCTCAAGGCCTAACTGTCTCATTGCAGATTCCGCACATGTAAATGGGTTTTTGGCGATTTCAAGAATGAAAATTAAATAATATATATTCCCATAGTCTTCGTCCTTGTGTGCTAAGAGAGGGAAGAAGACGGCTCTAAAATGTTAGCACCAGCAAACGTAATAAACATGAAAAGAGGAAAAAGAAAAAACCAAACTTCAGGAGCATTTTCTCTCGAACCAATGTTTTGTTTCTTGTTCACCGATCTCCGAATAAATGCTTTTTCTTTCTTTTCTAATCATGTGTTTCGAGACCCATAATCATCTAAACGATATCCTGAAGTTTCTGGTAAAATGGATCGAAACTCTCACGAATAATATATATTCAAACTGTAGAAGGTCTAATTCTGTACATTAATATTAAAAAATCGAAATTACCTCCTAGGTCATAGTTTAGGTCAGTAGATAATAAAACTAATTTTTGAAATTTGTCTCGTATGTTATGAATCTTGAACACTCTAAATCTGCTGGACTAGTCTTGATGTACCTACCACAGTTTAAATATGTATATTCCTGGTGGTAATCAAGGGTATGTTTTATCTCGATAATAGTAGTACATCCAGATATACAGGTTGACCTCTCTGCGCCATACTTCACAGGACAGACAAGTCATAACTGACCGACGGACCAGTAGGAGCTGAAAGGGGGGGGGGGGGCTAAGAGGATCCTACAGTACTTTTTGCCTTTGACCTTTGTGACCTTTGCCTTGCTTAACCTTCTCTTCTAAAGATCTCAGTAAACACCATAATTTTACCTCTATTTCTATCCCTACTTCCACTCGCAGGTGGAACAAGCATTCGCGGCGCAGCGCGACGAAGAAGAAGCAGCTCGCAGACGCTCCGCCGAGCAGCAGGAAGCGGAGCGGCTGCAGCAGTTCAGGAGGAGAGAGCTGCAGCGCATCGCAGAAGAGAGGAGGAGAGATTCAGCTCCGCCCGTACAGCCTGTTCGAGAGGTAAGAAACGTTCTATGTTATACAATATTTCAGTTGAACGGATGGAAAAGGATGAGAAGATAGATAGGATCTACCTCCTAGTAGTCCACCCCGGGCATTGAATAAAAACCGGCCAAGTGCGTGTCGGACCACGCATAAAGTAGGGTTCCGTAGTCATTTTTGGCACCGCGCTGTTTTGTATATTTTGCATCATCATCATCTCCCTAGCCGTTTTCCGTAGTCGCTACAATACATTTATTTTTTCAATATCAGGTTAAAAAGTAATTTAATATTAAGTTTCATTCAGTCCTATCAGTAAAATATGTAAAAAAACTTTTTAAGTTTATACTGTTCTTTTGGAAAAAAGTATATATTTTTATTTTATTTATAATTTAAAAGTATTCATCACAGGATACCCGAAAGAATTTTAAATAAGAGTTTCCGCACCTGTTTCTTTACGTGAGTGATTTCAAGTTTATAGGTCCAAGACTTTAGAAATAACAGGGGGACACCGTGTTCAGGCAACAGCGCCTTCCCAAATAGTATAGCAAATTCTTAACTCTGTATAATCCTGCTCATACACCTTTTCAATTGTGTCTAGTTTATTTCATAACCGCTTCACTTGCCTTCTGAATCTTGTACCGACAACATCTATTTTGAATACCAGTATTTTTCACACCATTGGGCTTTTTCATTTGCGCACCATTATATCCTCCAAAGATATAACATGGTGGCCCATGAGGGGAGCTAAAATTAATAAAGAATCCGCGAAATCAAGAAATAAATCAAGATTTTAACGGCGAAGTCTTAACGGCCGTTACGGTTTGGACCACAAGTTGGAGCCTTGCAGTGGACGGACTAAAGTCTCGGGTTCCAAGAGCTGTGCTGGAAGAAGATCAAACAAGGACTACCCAGGGGACCGGACTACGAGCAGTGGTACAGCGAAAGTATCACATCGTCAAGAGCGCGGCCGCCCAAAGATAAGTGTCTTCCTTCACAATCACAATTACTCGTCCAACAATCCAAATACCTATAAATTCCTATCTAACTGTTTACAATCTTAATCCATTTGTGCAAATCAAAGCATTTTTGTGTGTATTATCAGCGATTTAGTTCAATTTTGGTGTGAAGTGAGCTAAACATCATATAAAACACGTAATCGGCAATAGTCATCTTACATTTGAAGAGATCACAACTTTATTTGCACAAGTGGAGGCGATTCTAAGTCGTCCCTTGTGTCCTCTTTCATCCGATCCTAACGATCTCTTTTCCCTCACCCCAGGACACTTCATCATCGGGAGGCCGCTAACCGCAGCACCGGTACCAGAACTTATGAACTTCCAAGAAAGCCAGCTAAAGCGCTATGAACGCCTTGAAAGGCTCCGCCAGCACTTCTGGAACAGATGGCAAAGAGAGTATGTCGCAGAACTGCAACAAAGAACAAAATGGAAAACCAATTCAGAAAACCTCAACGTAGGAGATATGGTAATCTTGGCAGACGACCACGATCATCCACTCACGCGCTTGGCGGCTCGGCCGCGTCCTCCGTCTTGTATCCGGCTCCAAAAATACGTCGAGGATGGCTGACGTCATGACAACCAGGGGCTGCGTACGTCGTGCTCTGACCCGGCTATGCAAACTACCAACGGCTGAAGAGCTTCATTGTTGAAAGTTACCTTTCAACGGCCGGGAATATGTTCAGGCAACAGCGCCTTCCCAAATAGTATAGCAAATTCTTAACTCTGTACAATCCTACTCATACACCTTTTCAATTGTGTCTTTTCAATTTCATAACCGCTTCACTTGTCTTCTGAAGCTTGTACCGACAACATCTATTTTGAATACCAGTATTCACACCATTGGGCTTTTTCATTTGCGCACCATTATATCCTCCAAAGATATAACACACCGTGTAAACGACTTTGGCGGGCTATATCACGCAAATAGTAAAGCTGATAAAAAGTGATGTATCCTACCTTATTTTCATAGTCCTCTTCAACGATACCCCACACAAGGGGTGCACTCAAAAAAATAATTCACCCCCCCCCCCTTTATATTATGGGGAGGTACCCTTAAAAAGAGGTAATTTTAATTTTTTGTATTTTTAAAAATGAGATCTATATGTGAAGTATCCTCGAACCAAGTTACATGCAACTCGGTCCATAAACGTAGAAGATATTCTGCGTTGACAGACTAGGACGGACTGAACGATCTTATAAGGGTTCCTTGTCAGACTACGGAACCCTAAAAGGCACAAAGTCATAAAAATCATTTATTTATGTATGTTCGGTCCTATTCCTACCTTCAACACGATATTTGCGGGACGACAAAATCATTACATGGGCCCATTTTTGTACAGATATTTTAATGATATAAAACCTATTTCTAATTTTAATAGAAATCAACTTAATCTGTGCTGAAAAATTTTTTATTAGCAATTAATTATGGAGATACTGAAATGATATTAACGGTTAGTGGCTAGTAAATTAATTATTATAGAGGTTTTTATGAAATTCTAATACCTACTCACATTCATGCACGCACACACATTTACATACTTACACGCATTTGTTATATTACTTCCCTGTAGTTCTTTTTTTCTATGTCGTTCATCATTAAATTATTATTTGTAACGTACACTATTATTGTTTATTTCCTTGGGTGGAGAGTTGACAACCTGAGATACATGAATCATTCTAGTTCACGTGTCAACCCACCATTTTCTCACCACCATATTCTTTGGTTTCTAAAAGTGTACCTTATTGAAAATTTCTGTATCTTCTGTATGTAGGCCCACAGGGGAACTTATACACGTCCCAACATATATTTTTTAAGCCATACCACTGCTTCAGTACAAATCGTGGGCTAGTGCTGAGAAGAAGTAGCGCAAGAAACTCAGTCACTTTTGTCAAAGCCTCTTTTAAAAGTAATGTTTATATATAGAAATTGTACTAGTGCGAGCTGGTCCACACGTTTACATCATTCAAATAATCGTCTACTTTATGATAACCTTTTGGCATTAAGGCATCCTTAATAAATGATTCAAATTTGTTAATTGGTAATTCTACAATATTTTTTGGTAATTTGTTAAAGATAACACATTTAAGGTTGGTATCGTTTACCACTATAGTACGTGCCAGATAAACGTGCATAAAAGGTCCTTCACCTTGACTGCTAAAACCTTGTGACACGCATCATATGTCTGTCTAACTAGCGATTATTACGACTTGATTTTTGGGTTCAAGGTCGACCCGTACCGAGGTTCATTTGTTAGACAGATTCGTATTCGTACGGCTTATAGTTAGGGTCGCCGCGCCTCGCGTACTGGCGTGCAGTGGTACACGGGTGACGGTCTGCAGGGGTGACGGGTCAATGACTTTTCATGCACCGTTAAATGGCACGGACTATATGGTCTGTCTGTCACTGTCTATTTTTTGGCAATCATCAAGTATCTTAAGGTCCTGGGGGTAACACTTGGCTTTACTTGCATTTCGAAGTAAACTAATTTATACGTTTTTATGTTCCCTTCCACTACCAAGCTATTCTAAAAACAAATGTTTTACCTACTTAAAAATATATTTAAAAATTATTTAAGTTTCGTATCGTTTACCACTGTGGTAAAATCTTTCTATTTATAGAGAGTGTCTGGGTTTTTCTGTCTTAAAATTACTCAGACACAGCTCCGGAGTCAGGAAGTTGGTGGTGTTAACACCCCCATGCCTCGGGAAAGCACGTTAAACCGTTGGTCCTGCGCCTGATCTCTCTACGGTCATGTAGGACTGTCGTCTCACCGAATTATGAGAGTGAAGGAACAGAGAGTGCACCTGTGTATTGCGCACACACTTGTGCACTATGATATGTCTCGCGCAGTTGGCTAATCTCTGTTGAGATAGGCCGCCGTAGTAGAAATTCGGCTAGGAGGACATTATTTTTATTATTAAAATCTGTCACTGCCTATTTCTTGGCAATCGTCAAATACCTTAAGGTCCCTTGACTTAACTTGCATTTGGACGTAAACTATTTAATACGTTTTCATTTCTCCTTCCACCAGACGGAGCGCATGGCAGGCTCGGTAGCGGAGTCGGTCCCGGCTGAAGAGTCTCACCCCCCCGCGCCGCAGTTCGACCGTTTACCCAAGAACGACGCGCTTGTCAAGCGCGCTGAGAGCATGAGCGTGAGTACCGTCTTCTAAGTTATGTAACTATAAGTTAGAATAATAATTTAGCAAAATATTGGTTGAAATTAACTTTTATCAATGATCTTTGTTTTTTGTCTGTTGCCGTCAAGTGACGATGAAAAAAATTTTATTTTAAGATGTACAAAAAAGATCACAAACAATATTACAAATTAATTATGAAACATACTTGTTTGAGAGTTTAGGCAGTGGATTACACGTGGAGGGCGACAATGATAGGTGGAAAATCGGTCTGTCTTAGCACTTATAGCTAGGTACTTGCCACATCAGTTTCCCGGGGTTTTAGGTATCACTTCACAGGCCACAATCACTCGAAATGTCTGTAAGGAGCTTCACAGGATACACACGCGGCGAAAGCGCTTTGGTCGGTCTAGTACATGTGTCATAGGTAACGTCTCGATGTCGACTGGGGCTCCGGGGTTGTCACGGTACGTTTTAAACAAATAAAAACAAGGCAGGTACGCGTGCGAGTGCGCGCGGCGCAGTATCAATAGGGTACACAAACAAATCAAAATATTGTAGTAAACAACACTTAAGGACTAGTTTGCAACCCTTAACATGTACATACTATTATAAATAGCCTAGCAAGCAGAGAAGTATCAGAAGTACCATGCAATATTCTGACAAACACTACAAAATATTAAAAATAAACTCAACTAAAAGAGTCAAAATATAATAACCTTTAACACAATAAAATGCAAAGTAATAACAAATGCTTATTATCTCTTTGCACTACTGCTCAAGCAATTTTGCAATTTCCTTTGTGAATTTATAAATACTACTAGTTTAAATATCTATGTTTGGTGAACCAGTAACCAGTTCATTGTGTTGGCGACACATTCGTGTTATGGGACTAAAATAAAGATGGAAATGAATTAAGTTAAGGGTAAATACCCTTTACGTACGTACCCAAACTGATTGATTAGAGAAAATTGATTATTTTATCTTACGCATACCCGTAAACACTCTATCAATAATGTTAACTCTACATACGTAAAAACTAAAAAGCCTTTGATGACTTAAAAATTTTCCTGCGAAAAACTTTTAACTAAAAAATTGACAGAAAAATGTAAGCACGTTATTTCATTTTTTCTACCCCGAGAATAAATAATAGAAAAAGTTAATACCCATTAAATGTAATAAGGCTTTCGTTCATTTGCAGCCGCTGTACTCAAGCGAGTAGTGTTGATGATCATATATTTTTTCATCTCACCTGTTCGGAAAGTTGAACTTTCATGTGTAGATAGCCGGGTGGAAAATAGATTTTCCCTCCTACTATATACTCCACTCCTACTATTGAATAAACGGCCACTATCGAGAGTATCGATAGTTATTGCAATAGTCAGAGCTGTATCAGCTATCGATAGTGATTTTGGTATTGAACTTGATAGACTATCGATAGTTGAGGAAAAAGCAATAGTATCGATAAAATATCGATAGTATCGATAGACTATCGATAGTTGAGGCAAAAACAATAGTATCGATAGTCTACCGATACTATCAATATTTTATCGATACTATTGCTTGTTCCTTGACTATCGATATTTTATCAATACTATTGCTTTTTCCTAAACTATCGATAGTCTATCAATACTATCGATATTTCATCGATACTATTGCTTTTAATGCTTTTGCCTCAACTATCGATAGTCTATCGATACCCTCGATTTCCTCACAGTCGAAATGAAAAATAGTATGTTTAACTCAGGTAAAAGCACCCATTCCACTCTCGAGCTATTGGCGCTCTCGAGTGGAATAGTCACTTTCGTCCCTTGTATAACAATCTACTATTGTAAATTTCTTGATTAATGTAGGTTGATTATCACTTGATTTGGTAAAAATGTGAATATCAAGAGCTAAATAAAGGGTAATTACTGTTTTCTACCCTAGGATTGCCAGAATTTTAATTAAATGCTGATTTGTATAAAAATATAGTATTTCATAAAAACATGTTTTGTTTTATAATTAAGCTCTCTGTCTTCATTTTAAGTTCGAGTCTCAGTGCATTGTTATTCGTTTCGCGTAGGCTGTTAATGGGTTAAACGCAAATAGTGCTAATACCTATTTTTCCCACCAAAAAATATATAAAAATAATATACTATCTATACTAATATTATAAATGCGAAAGTGTGTTGGTCTGTCTGTCTGTCTGTTACCTCTTGACGCTTAAACCACTGAACCGATTGAGATGAAATTGATTGGTGTGGAGACAGTTCGATTCCTTAGAAAGGCCATAGGCTACATTTTGTCGCGATATAAAACCATTAAGGGGGTGAAATGGGGGATGAAAGTTTATATGGAAAATCCAACTCTTGCGAGGGAAGTCGTGGGGAACCACTAGTAAATAATAAGTAAACAACTGACCCTACTAAGTTTAACCGTCTCCTATTTCATTCAAATTGGAACTCACTGTGCCCACATCTTTAGAGTTATAGTCTAGTTCAACAAGCTGCTTTTTTTTAAATTACTGAGTAACTTGTTTTTTGAGCCATGAATAAATAGGTAAATATTAAAACTCCTCTATTTACACAATCGTCCGGGAAAAGTGTAACTTTATATCTTTTGTATCCGCAGGTGGTGAAGACCCCGAAGCGAACTCCGTCGTTCACGACGCGCCGCCGCACGCAGAGCTTCCGTAGGCACAGACGACAGGACGCAGATCTACCACCCGTCGAGATTGAGGGTGAGATAGTGGAATATGTACTTTATTCTGATAGGAATAGGTCGCAATATGTTCCGACGTGATAGGCGACAGGACGCTGATTTACCGCCCGTCGAGATTGAGGGTGAGATAGTGGAATATATACTTTTTTATTTTATTATTCGAAATGGGTTTGCTCTTGACTCCTAGACTAAGCCAGACGTGGCGCAGACGTAGTCGATGATGGAGCGAGCTCACCCAGAAGAAGCCTGTTCACTCTGAGTTTGAACTTTTGTCTTTGGGTTGTAATCCGTTGGAAACACTGAAGCGGGTAGTGAGTTCCACAACTTAGCTGTGCGCATTATAAATATTTCAGTAGTTATAGGTCATATAATCTACCGCAGACGTGACGGCGTGTTTAGATAAGTGTTCAGATAGTGGAATATCTACTTTATTCTAGTTATAGGCTATATAATCTTCCGGAGACGGGACACATTTGTAGCTTGTTGAGATTAAGGGTAAGATTGTCAAATGTAAACTTTATTTCAGTAGTAATAGGTTACATAATTATCCGCCGACGCTGCTGATTTACCACCCGTTGAGATGAATACTGAAATAAAGTAAATATTACTTTATTAAGAATTAATAATCCACATAAAATCTTACGTCAACACAGGCTCCAGGATGACATCTTGGCGCTAGTTTTGATTGAGGTCGAGATAGTGAAATATCTACTTTATTTCAGTAGTTATAGGTCATATTATCTTCCGCAGACGTGACGCTGATTTAAGCTTGTTAAGATTAAAGAGAGATAGTGGAGTATCTACTTAATTCTGTTAGGAATAGGTCGTATTATCTTTCGACGTCAGAAGCCACGGGACGCTGATTTACCGCCCGTCGAGATTGAAGGTGAGATAGTGGAGTGTCTACTTTATTTCAGTAGGATTAGGTCATATTATCTTCCGACGTCACAGGCTACAGGACGCTGATCTACCGCCCGTTGAGATTGAAAGTGAGATAGTGGAATATCTACTTTTTTCTGGTAGAAATAGGTCGCATTATCTTCCGACTTCACAGGCTGTTTCTTGTATTGTTATTGCGTGCTTGTCATATTTTAGTCGTCAACTAATTTCATTGCTACTAAACTGTCAATGGATTCTCTGTTTTCCTTAGCAACTGACAGTTGTTTAATCTGACGTTTCGTAATTAATATAGTCTGTCTCTTTTTATTTGTTTTCCAAAGAAATAATTGAACCCAATGTGGCATTAATTCTCTTGAAAACGTAATGTGGCATTAATTTGTCAGTTGTCCCATTATCACATTAGTAACCAATGGAGGCATTAAAATTTAATAGGTGTTACTCGGTCTATAATAATTCATTTCTCTGCAGGTTTCCTAGAGCGTAAACAAGAGGCAGGTTCGCGCATGAATCTGTCTGACTATATAGTAGATTGTTATACAAGGGACGAAAGTGACCATTCCACTCTAGAAGTTTCTGGCGCTCGAGAGTGGAATGGGTGCTTTCACCCGAGTTAAACATACTATTTTTCATTTCGACTGTGAGGAAATCGAGGGTATCGATAGACTATCGATAGTTGAGACAAAAGCAATAGTATCGGTAAAATATCGATAGCATCGATAGACTATCGATAGTCTATCGATAGTTGAGGCAAAGGCAATAGTAACGATAAAATATCGATAGTATCGATAGACTATCGATAGTTGAGAAAAAAGCAATAGTATCGATAGTCTACCGATAGTAATGATAGTATCGATAGCTCCGTTAATATACCACTCAAAACAAAATAAGGGCCACGAGGTATTTTGTCTGTAGCATTAAGATAATAATACCAATATTTATTTTTTTGTCTCCATAACAAAAACTAATGTTGTTTTTAACGTGTAGACCAATAAATTTATTCCAATAATAATGATTAAAAAGTTTATTTGCTCTTGAAAGAAAAAACTCATTTAAGGTTAAAAATAAAAAGAATGTAAAGTTACTGAAAACAAAAGAAAATACTCCATGCTTATCTTTTAGTAACGGGTATGCCTCCCTCGTTTCGCTACGCACTCCTGAAGCCTGGAGTGCATGCTCTCAATCAAATGCCTGACATTTTCCATTGGAATCTCTTCCCAGGCTCTTTTAACAGCGTTGATGAGTTGCTGTTGGTTGTGGATTTCCTGATCACCGTCTCTAACTCTTCGTTTCAACTGATCCCACATGTGCTCTATTGGATTTAAGTCCGGACTGTTCGCCGGCCACGGCAAGACTTGAATTTGAGAGGCTTCCAGTACAAACCGAGTCGCTTGAGCCGTGTGTGCACGAGCATTGTCTTGCATCAAGATGAATCCAGGACCCGCTCGCTGGGCAAATGGGATCACATGTGGTCTGACAACTTCCTCAATATACCGCTAAACAGTAACAGTACCCTCATTTAAAATAGCGAGCTCAGTTTTCTCGTGTAAGCTTATCCCGCCCCAAATCATTACATTTGGACCACCAAAACGATCGACTTCATGGATGCAGGCTTCTGAAAATCTCTCGCCGCGTCTTTTCCATACTCTAATACGCCGATCGTCGTTAAAAAAATTAACTTTGCATTCGTCTGTGAAGAGCACCATGCCCCATTGGTTTATGTCCCAGTCCAAATGTTGACGGGAAAATTTTAAACGATTTGCACGATGATTTTTGGTTAAAGGAACACGGACAAGTCGCCTTCTTGATGCCTGCTGGTCTTCATGCAATCGATTACGAATAGTTTGGTCACTGACACGAGTACCCGTTGTGAGCCGTAAACGATTTTGCAGCTTGCGGGCCGTCGTTGTGCGATCTCGGCGCGCACTTAATCGAATGTAACGATCCTCTTGAGCTGTTGTAATACGAACTCTGCCCGAACCAAGTCTTCTACTAACACTGCCGGTCTCTTGGAAACGATTCCATAGATTTTGAATAGCTCTACGTGACAATCCCAATTGCAAACCCACAGATCGCTGCGAATGACCTTCTTCAATCATTGTAACGGCTCTGGTTGCTGTCAGCGAGTCCATATGACGCCTGCGTGCTTATGGCATATTGCAAAAGATGTTTCTGACTCGAGATATCAATGAACTCTGATAATTTCTAATAAACCAAGAAGCTAAGGAAAGCAAAACGTCAAAGAAAATGGAAACAAAATTTTCAAAAAGAATTTTAAATCAAATTTTATTTAAAATTGTTGCCAGCATTATATGAATACTACAATATTAAAAAGTTTAGGTATCAAAGAGTTTGTATACTCAATATTTTACTACTTTCAATATGAAAATGTTTAATAATTTACACCAAAATGAAAAAATACCTCGTGGCCCTTATTTTGTTTTGACAAGTATATAAATACTATCGACACATAGTTCAAAGTTCAATATTAACATCACTATCGATAGCTGATACAGCTCTGGCTATTGCAATAACTATCATTACTCTCGATAATGGCCTTTTATTCAATAGTAGGAGGGAAAAGCTGTTCCCCACCCGGCTATCTACACATGAAAGTTCAACTTTCCGAACAGGTGAGATGAAAATAATATTTCCTAGCTAATCACACTTCTCTCCGCAGGTTTCCTAGAGCGTAAACAAGAGGCAGGCTGCGGCGGCAAGCGCGCGACCGTCCGCTCGTGGCGCGCGTACTACGCGGTGCTGTGCGGGCAGCTGCTGTGCTTCTTCCGCGACGAGCTCGACTTCCAGGGGTCTAAGGCTGCCGCGCCGCCTGTCGCCATACTTAATGTGAGACTTTTTTTATATTTTCTACACTATTATATAAGGTCACCTCCAAAAGACAGACGAGATTCAAAGGTTAAATACAACATCTTACATTAATTCGTTTTAGATAATCTATACTAATATTATAAAGAGGAAAAATTTGTTTGTTTGTATGTTTGTTTGTTTGTTTATTTGCAACGAATAGGCTCCGAAACTACTGGACCGATTTCAAAAATTCTTTCACCATTAGATTATCTGCAATGGACATAGGCTATATTACATTATCAAAAAAGTTAGGGTTCCGTATAAAAACTTCGATTATGTAACCAAAGGTGTAAAAGGAAAATCATTAAATTGCGAACTCTGCGAAAACTATTGACAATAGAGCAAAGTAATGCTCTACAGTTTTGTAGAGGACATCATTATCTACAATAAAGTCCGCGATAACATATGTCTAACTATAACAGTTAAGTCACAATAACTCCTTTTTTAGGTAAAAATATGATTTTTTTGCGGCGGCAAAAAGAAAGCCACAGTTTCAGTATGTTGGTATTAATCCTTATCCAAATAAATCACGTCATATTCAAGGCTATATCAGTACCTGTAAATTACTTTTTGAATTATTCAAATCGGACATACCATTAAAAAATTATCACGAGTAATATAATATTGTATCGGAGTTAGGACAGCAGCAAAGTTGGCCTTTTGCTATGTCGTGAATAGATTTATTTTTTTATTTAAAAACTTTATTACACTTAGAACAGTGTACAAAAGGTGGACTCAATGCTAAAAGTATTCTCCCCCAGTCATACCTATACCTATATCGATGGCGTATGTGTGAACAACCTGAGCTACGCCGACGACATGGTTCTACTGAGTGCGTCGATCTGTGGCCTAAGAAAACTGATACGCATATGCGAGTGGACACGGTCTAAAGTACAATGTGAAGAAGAGTCAATGCATGGTCTTCAAGGCGGGTACCAAGTGTCCCGGGGACTTACCTCCAGTACTATTGAATAAGGTCCCGTTAGAAGTGGTCAATCACTTTAAGTACCTGGGACACGTAATAACTCCTGACCTCAGAGACAATGCGGACATCGAGCGGGAACGGAGATCGTTGTCCGTTAGAGCGAACATGATAGCCCGCAGATTTGCGCGATGCTCACAGGCGGTCAAAATAACATTATTTCGAGCTTATTGTACATCACTCTATGGGGCCAGCCTGTGGGTTGATTATAATAAACGGAGCTACAACGATCTTCGTACAATAATGGCTTTAGGGTAATTTTGGGGCTGCCCCGCTTTTGCAGTGTTTGGGTATGTTTGCGCACTGCCTGCTTCCACGCGACCATGCGTAAGCGGTGCGCGTCAATGGTGCGCAGAGTGCGGGCCAGCTCCAATGTCATCCTGAAGGCGATAGGAGATAGGCTGGACTGTTCCTTCGTCCGGCACTGCTGCGACAGACATGTCCCAGTAGTTGCTGGGGTAAGGGGCTGCTAAATAAATAATATTTTTATGTAATGGTTGTAATGATAATAATAAAAATAATATTTTTCAAATGAATTGTAATTTTAATTTTAATTTCGAATAGTATTTTCTTTTTGACATGTTATTGTTATCTTATTGCAATTATATTGATGTAATTTATTTAATGAATGTTATAATGTATGGATCAACGTAATCTGAAATAAAATAATTTTGAAATTGAAATATAAGTCATGCAGAAAAATTGTTATGGGTGCAGGATAATGTAGTCGAATAGAAATTAAAAGACGCAACAAAACATTATAATGTAGGTATAGATGGCGCTGTACGTAACTCGCGGGTCAGCTTGAGTTTTTCCCAATAACTTAATAAGTAAGTAGGTAATTACTAGGTCGTACGATGTGCTAAATTGAAGTTCAAGCAAAGAGGTATCTGCCGCTTGCCTTAACTACACTCACCTATTGTCGCTTGCACACACAATACGACAAGACGCAATGCTCTTTCTTTGGCCATCGTGGTAAGGCGGTGGTGACCAGGATAGTACTTTAATATTGCTGATTTCTTCTTGACTTTTGTCTAATTGATTGTTTGAATGCACTTATCTCAGATCAAAATTACCTATTAATGGTCCGATTTTGAAAAAAAACCAACGTATCTAGCAAGGCTATAAGATAGGTAATTAAAAAAATCACGTTATGTCTTTCAGGAATGGAGTAAAATCAATAGGTGCGCATGAAGTCCTCGGGGACTGCTATTTTTTCTATACTAATATTATAAAGAGGTTAGGGTCGGTTGCACCATATCTCACATTATAACTGGAAAAACGGAGGATTTTTTTTTTTTGTTTAAACATGCTAATCACAGGAACTGCTGAGGCGATTTGAAAAAAAAAATGTGTTAGATAGCTTAATTCTCGGGGAACGCTTTGTATGATCTATAAACTGCATGATACCTACCTATAAATCAACGGGGAAGCAGTTAAATCAAAAAGCACGGACGAAGTCGCGGGGGACCGTTATAATTAATATGTTCATATTATTTACACGCGTTTTGATTCTTATCTTAAAAAATATCACAGTTTAAAAAAATACTCCGCTCCTAACAATGCCCACAGGAAATCCTAAATTTACGCGAACGAAGTCGCGGGGGACCGCTAGTACAACCATATTTTTAGAATGCTAGTTTTCGAGATAATCGCCAAAAACGACTTTGATTAAAAAGTAAAATAGAACACCCGTGAATGAGGAATTATCGCTCGCGTAAATGCAATACAAACGTTCGTTGTATCAATAAATCCAATTAGGATGCCACTATGAGAGACTAAGTTCTCTCTCTTTCACACCTTACACGTGCCGGGGCGGGCGCGGTATGTCGGAATGCATTAAACGAACCGACAAAGAAACCGCAATGCCGCCAAAGGCATCCATACACGTGCCGCCATATGAATGAAATGTGGGCAGAGTGGGGACCGAGTGAAATGACAGAGAGGGTCGATAAACCAAATTAAGTACTTGAGCCAGGCCTGTGTATCTCCCCGCGGAGGTAGCAAAAACGTACCTACGCGCGGCGCACCTACGTAGGTGCTAAAACAAGTTGCGTGTCGCTACCGGCCAGCGACACGCTCGCGCGTTTTATTCACCGGCGGCCGCGCGGCTACGTTGCTGGCTGGACGAGAATGAATAAAGTACTAGAAAGAGGCGCTAGATGGCGTTAGAAGCTTCTCGTAGCAGTCAACCCTATCGCGTCGCGTGATATTACGTCACTGAATAGGTTTAGTGTATTATGAATCATATTCCAGAGCAATAAGTATGAAATTATCTTGCAATGGATTTTTGTAGGTGTCTACAAGAAAATGTGCTTGACTCTGAGGCGAACTAAATTACGCCATATTGTTGACGACATTGAGCAGACATTTCTTAGAATACAATTGCTAAGTCATACTTCTGTACGAAGTACTAGTATTCTGTGCTTGAGCGTCTCCTTAATAACTGTCTCCGTTTCATCTTCGGCGTACGCAAGTATGACCACATTTCTCCATACCGTTCTCAGCTCAAGTGGCTCACCATCCGACAGCGTAGAAAACTTCGAGACCTTGGCACTCTCTTCAACATCCTTAGCAACCCCGATTCCCCAGAATATCTGAAATGTCATTTCACATTTATGAGTGACATTAGTTCTCGTAACCTTCGTCCTAGTACTGCTCTTAAACTCTGCACACCGTCCCAAGACTGCTTACGTCTCTAATTCTTTCGCCATTTGTGCCATAAGGCTCTGGAACTCTCTTCCTGATGTGATCAAGACGTCTTCATCCAAGTTCACCTTCAAAAGGTCTGTCCGAGATCTTTTCCTTAATGACCAAACTTTGTGACGCTCACGCTTGTTCTGTTTTTTATTTCTGAACTTTTGTCAACTTATATTTTTTTGTTTACTTTACATTATTAAGTAATACAGTAAGTATGCATTTATTATTATATCTTTGTATGTTTATGTAAGTTTATTATATTAATGTATGTATGTAGGTGTATAATACATTGTTTGCATTAGAACAGTTCAATTAGTATGTTGTTCTTTTTACGTCGCCACGACTATTTCTGCCTCACCCACTGGTTGACTGGTAGAGAATGCCTTAAGGCATTAAGTCCGCCATTTGTACTACTCTGTTTGTGCAATAAAGAATAAATAAATCAAAAAATAAATAAGTAAAGGATGCTCTTAAAAATATTACATTTAGTTTTTTAGGAAAACTAAAAACAGAAAATTGGACCCTAGCATTAAAACCCAAAAAATAGTTTTGGGTTTTAATGCTAGGGTCCAATTTTTCTAATATAAATAGATGCCCTATTAAAATTTCGTCTGTCTTTTGGAGGTGACCTTATATATCATATCGTCCAGATCATAGTGTTCATGAAAAATTGTCTGCATTGTAGAAAAATAATCCTTTAGGATCTCTGTTCGTTAGTTTTTAATCAATATTTTTCCCTAGGCACGTTGCGAACCAGCAGGCGACTATACGAAACGTGCGAACGTGTTCCGCCTGGCGTGCGCGGACGGCGCGTTGTATCTCTTCGCTTGTTCCTCGCGCGAGCTGATGCGGGAGTGGACCGCCAAGCTCAGCTTCCACGCCGCACTGCCGCCGGCGTTGCAGCTCACGCCGTACTCTCCCGACGCTAGCCCGGGAGATAATGCTGAGGAGATGAGGAGGAGGCTGCACGAGTAAGTGGATAGACACGACAAAATCACATCCAGGCAACAGATTTAGGTATCTAAACACATAGGTTTTGATAGCCAGACACACGGACTCAGATATATGGACACACTGACTAAGTAATCCAGAAACACAAGTTTAGAAAACCGGACACAATCATATATCCAGACATACAGACTTAGATAGATTATTGTTTTTAAGTGATAAGCATTCACTAGGCAATCTAAATATCTTCAAAGCTTCATCTTTCGATTGTTAAATACTTGCAATAGTATTTCTTTCGAGTGTTAAGGGTGTAATCCCAATAACATTGATGAAAGCAACGCGGCATTACAGCGTTATTAAGCACTTGAAAATTTCGACAGGCTCTGCCAACGACAGGGTGGCCGAGAGGTTAGGCAATCGCCCGGTATGCGAGGAACGCGGGTTCGATTCCCGCC
This sequence comes from Pyrausta nigrata, assembly GCA_949316185.1. NCBI lineage: Eukaryota > Metazoa > Arthropoda > Insecta > Lepidoptera > Crambidae > Pyrausta > Pyrausta nigrata. The sequence continues at coordinate 9,252,535 of OX438963.1, read as the reverse complement.
TCTGGTAGTTATTTTTCAAGTACAAAAATATATTCAGACTTAGATATCCAGACGCACAGACATAGGTAGCCAGATAAACAGACTTAAAATAATAGCTAGACACACAGGATTTGGAAAGTTAGACGCACAGATTTAAACAGGCACATAGACTTAGCCAAAACATAGACATAGCCAAACACACAGACTTAGCCAAACACACAGACTTAGTCAAACACACAGATTTAGCCAAACACACAGACTTAGTCAAACACACAGACTTAGCCAAACACACAGACTTAGTCAAACACACAGACTTAGCCAAACACACAGACTTAGTCAAACACACAGACTTAAACATCCAGGCACACAGACTTAGATATGCAACAACACAGACTTAGTCATTCAGACTTGGGAAGCCAACCACCCAATAAGCTAAACACACAGGATTTTGATATCTAGACGCACAGACTTAGATACCCAGACATACAGACTTACATCGCTAGACAGTCCTATCGCGTTTCGCCGCGTTAAGGCGTACATTCTTCAGTGTTTCCGTCTAACTCACTGTTGAAATCTCACCGTCTCAAACATCAGCTTTGCTCTATTTCTGCTACAATAGTAGATTGTTATACAAGGGACGAAAGTGACCATTCCACTCGAGAAGTTTCTGCCAATAGGTCGAGAGTGGAATGGGTGCTTTCACCCGAGTTAAACATACTATTTTTCATTTCGACTGTGAGGAAATCGAGGGTATCGATAGACTATCGATAATTGAGGCAAAAGCAATAGCATCTATAAAACATCGATAGTATCAATAGATTATCGATAGTTGAGGCAAAAGCAATAGTATCGATAAAGTATCGATAGACTATCGATAGTTAAGGCAAAAGCAATAATATCGATAGACTGTCGATAGTTGAAGCAAAAGCAATAGTATCGATAGAATATCGATAGTTGAAGCAAAAGCAATAGTATCAATAGATTATCGATAGTTGAGACAAAAGCAATACTTTCGATAACTATCGATAAAATATCGATAGTATCTATAGACTATCGATAGTCTAGGCAAAAGCAATAGTATCGATAGAATATCGATAGTATCGATAGTCTACTGATAGTAATGATAGTTTCGATAGTATCGATAGCTTCGTTAATATAAATACTATCGACACATAGCAATACTATCGCTACTATCGATAGTATCAAAGTTCAATACTAAAATCACTATCAATAGCTGATACAGCTCTGACTATTGACTCTGGCCTTTTATTCAATAGTAGGAGTATAAAGTACGAGGGAAAAGCTATTTCCCACCCGGCTATCTACACATGAAAGTTCAACTTTCCGAACAGGTGAGATGAAAACTAATTTATCTCCCAGGAACGCATCATCGTCATCACCGTCGTCGTCCCCCGAGCCAGCGCGAGCTCGTTCCCAAGCGGAGATACTGCACGAGCACCGCGCGCGACAGCGGGCCTCCGCCACGCCCGACAGGGGACACGACGGGAACGACAGGAATATCGGTGAGTCATAGTCTCATGAAGGAAGGCACGTTAAGCAGTCGGGCCCGGCTAATATCTGTGGTATTAGTCGTTAAGCCTAGTCAGAGGCCCTAGGGCGGCTCGATAACATCTGACAGTAAGGTTTGTCACTTGCCTTACAGACACCCCTCCACCAATCCGCACTGAGCCCGCGTGGTGGAGTATGGCTCGTTCCTCCTCGTAGTTGAGGTTAGGCCTTTTCCCAGCAGTGGGATCTAATAGGCTGACTTTACTTTATAGTCTCCTGAACCTTAACAAGCTGAGATATTGTAGTGGACCTCCGCCACGCCCGACAGGGGGACACGACGGGAACGACAGGAATATTGGTGAGTCATCGTCATCACCAGATGACCAGACTGATGACAACGTCAACGAAGCTCGAGCCCGCGCAAGCTTAGATACTGCACAAGCACTGCTACAGCCATGCTTGACAGGAGCAGTGACAGAAATGACAGGAATATTAGTGAGTCATTGTCGTCAGCCACATCGTTGAGCGTCGGTGGCGCAGTGGCTAGCGGGCTGCCTCTCGTGCGGGGGGTACCGGTTCGGTCCCACGTGCCGCCATGCACCAATTAGTTTTTTTGAGTTATGTACATTAGTTGTTTTACAAACTGATGCTCTTACGGTGAGGGAAAACATCGTGAGGAAACCTGCACATTCAGGCGACTGCATGTGTAACCATGAACCAAAACTGGTCAGGTTCCCCTGGCAACAGGGTCACGGAGGTCAGATAGCAGTCGCTCCACTGTAATTACCTGATCTACCACATCCTGGATCATGGTCAGCGGACCCTAGGCCCTCGCGTGAGTGTGCTATGATGAAGAAGAAAACATACTGAGTGGTGGTAAATGATTATACTTATGGGAAATTATGAACTGAACCGCTTGTCTAAAATAATGGAACAGCATTATAATAAACTAGTGGTTCCCCGCGACTTCGCCCGCAAGAGTTGGATTTTCCATACAAACTTTAATCCCCCATTTTACCCATTTAATGTTTTTATATCGCGACAAAATGTAGCCTATGTCCTTTCCAGGGTCTCGAACTGTCTTCATACCAAATTTCATCTCAATCGGTTCAGTGGTTTAAGTGTCAAGAGGTAACGGACAGACAGACAGACACACTTTCGCATTTATAATAGATAGATAGATAGATAACTCTTTATTGCACACCATAACAGAAAATACAGTAAGTACAGCGATTTACACAGAAAAATGTACAATGTAGGCGGTCTTATCGCTATATTATTATAATATTAGTATGGATAGGGGGCCAAATTTACAAAACAACAAAATGTATTGTTAAAACCATACAAATGTAAATTGGCAAATAAAGGCTTTTTATTTTATTATTATAATCAATACTTTATTTACAGAATCAACAGTCCTCCCCTCGCTGCCGCCGCGGCAGCCGCCGTCGTCGGACGAAACGGCTGATGTAGTCTTGAGGTAAGTCCCACTTTAGCCACAGAATAAGTACTAGTACTCCGTACAGAAGTTTGATTTAGCAATGAAATTCAAAGATATGTCTACTTAATGGTGTCAACTATTTGGTGTAATTTAGTTCGCCTTAGACTCGAGCACATTTTCGTGCAGACACCTACAGACATACATTGCAAAATAATTTCATTCTTATGACTCTGGGATATTATTCATAATACACTAAACCAGTGACGTAATATCACGCGACGCGTTAGGGTTGACTGCTACGAGAAGCTTCTAACGCCATCTAGCGCCTCTTTCTAGTACTTTATTCATTCTCGTCCAGCCAGCAACGTAGCCGCGCGGCCGCCGGTGAATAAAACGCGCGAGCGTGTCGCTGGCCGGTAGCGACACGCAACTTGTTTTAGCCCCTAAGTAAGGGTCGCCTCGCGTAGGTTCGTTTTTGCTACCTACGCGGGGAGATACACAGGCCTGCTTTAGCTTAGTCTTAACCTGGGTAGCTGTCTTACAAGTACATACACTCAAAAAAAACTAAATGTGTACACCTCACTAAAAGAGACAGTCCTACAAGTTAATATTTCTGTCTATGAGTACTTTAACAGGCGGTTGCGGGTTCTCATCCCGCAAGAGGCAAATGTTTGTGTGATGAGCATTTGCACCAAGTCATGGATGTTTATAAATGAAGGTATACATGTCACCGTAAGATTATAAACATCGTTCGATTACAATCTATCTCGTGAGATTGTAAACTGTCAAAAATTGTGAACCGTAACATATGATTGCAATTTAACGCATTATTTTTCGCTGTATTGTAATCTATCGATGGGAAGCGGTCAAATTGTGAACCGGCGTAGAACGGAATGCATCTCAGGCGCTGATTGGTTGAATGTTATGTGCCCCCCGCCGCCCCGGCACTCGCCATATTTGTTTGTTATTTGGTTTGTTGTTAAATGTAAACTACTGTGTTTTCGTGATTATAAATTAATTTCGTGTTGAAAATAACTGATATCTATAGAATAAGACGTAAAAATTTCTGTGATTTATTTATTTCAGTGATTATTTATGATGGTGATTAACAAAAAAAAGCAGTTTGAATGATAAACCAACGAATTAGTGCTAGTTTCCGAACATAACCTAAATTACATATTTTTTTCGTGTTTTAATTTTTTTTTTGTATTTATTTCATTTCTTACTCTGCGGGGACAAAGAACAGCTGGTCGTGATTGGTCGCTCTTACAATAAGACCGACCAATCAGGAAGAGCTTTCGGACAGTTGACAATTTGTCGCGGAACAGATTGTGATTTATCAGTTTCACTTTTATAGATTATAATATTGCGAAAAATAATGCGTTAAATTGCAATCATATGTCACGGTTCACAATTTTTTGACAGTTTACAATCTCACGAGATAGATTGTAATCGAACGATGTTTATAATCTTACGGTGACATACATATAAGTATGTCTATCCGTTATCCTAGTCACCATAGCACAAGCTCACGTTTGGGGCTAGGTGTGTTTGTTGAATACAAAAACTTAGTACCGGGTTTAAGCCAGGACTAAGCTATTAGATAGCCAATCAGAAAAGCGTTTCTCTATCAGGCTATGTCACGAATGTGTCATTCATCTCTCTGTTGTCGGCTAATATTTAGACCTATTTTAGACCTGTGGCCCTAGCATGAGTTAAACAACATATCATTATCGCGGCCGTTTATCGTATTTTGACAGCGTTATATCATTAGTCTACCGCTGCTAACATGTCATGCCATTTATGTCATGTCTAACTGTCAAAGTACGAAATACGATAGAAAACGATAAAATTGTCTACACACTCTAACATGAGTCTCTTTTATTTGTCTATTTTAATCTATTTTTGACATTTTCGCATGACTTATTATCGTGGTCACTTGGTGCTAACGACAAAGGAAAAAACTTGATTAAAGTCGGTAAAAAACTGTAAAAGGCGAAAAATATGTCCGTACCATAATACCATTATATATTTTGTGTTAAACGCATATGACGAACGACCAGTGTAAGAAATACGACAGAAACGCATCGGTGATATTTGCGATCAAGTCGATTTTTGAGAGTGTATTTCAGTCACTTTGGCGAATATTTAAGCCCATGGATACTGATATTTCACATCATTGACAGGCTTAGCTTGGCCCCAACTAGTCTATAAGCCTTATAGCGGCTAGAAGGCTTATAGAATCTAGCCTATTTGAAGGTGAGATCTCCAATATAAACACTTACGGAAATCATTTATCACAAAGAGCTCTTTCACCTACACAAAAGCAAAGAATAGCTGTTATTGTTGTGTTTTATAAACTTACAAAATACTGTATTGAAAACAGAACCTAACCTTTTATAATGTATGTTATTTTACATAGGTAGGATAGGTTAGGTAATCATTATTTTTGTTTCTTAGGGTCTACCTATGTTGCCTCCTTTTGACCCATGAAAACAACAGCAAATTGGACAACACCGCTCTCTGTGCTAAGCCCAAACTACTGTAAGCAGTGTCTACAGTCTAGGACCAGTAGTAGGAAGCATATATTAAGTGTATGTAAATCGGTGAAATAAATTGTGAAAACTTGCACACTAAAATATCTTAGATATGTAAACTTCCTTAATGTAGCTTTGTGCACTAAAAAGTATTCCAGTCAATATCTGCGCCTAACTTGCTTTTAAATAACTTATGGGGAGCCTACTTTTACCTACGTACCGTATACTTAATTGAAGTAGAAAAATCATTAGTCAAATAAACAATAATATGTAATTTTATAGAATAATAATAAGGTATTACAAACGATAAACCTTTTCTTAAAATTTTAATACGATAAGTCTTATCACCATAGTCTCCACTGCTTCTTACAAGTCAACGTTGACTGAGATGACATTTTCTGAAAAATAATACATACTCTTTAATACTATGTTTTTCATGATATCTTTTGATTTTGTTACAGGTGACTCAAGGTATCTATTAAAGGTGGAAAATGTTGAAAGCAATTAAATCATAATAATTATGAACAATCAAATGAACATGTCAATAGAACCTGCATATTTACTAACATATCACAAGCTTGAAGGGATCAAAAATTATTCACAATTACTATCAAAGTGATGCATGTTGGTACTACTACAAGTATTCTGTGAAATAAACTTTTCCTTACATTTGAATCCAATTTTGTTCTGTTCCAGCGTACCTTCCAAAATTAAATCCTGAAATACAATGTAAACACATATTATTATTTAATAAACTAATATGTATTTTCTTTTTGTGCATACTTAAACGTCTAAGTATGTAGGTATAGTTGGTTTAGTTACTACCAAATTTTCAAATACCAAAGAAAACACTATGACAAAATGTTGCATGTCTGCTTAAATGCTTCAATACTTACTGTTTTTCACTGCTCTACTGAGCGATATGGACCCAGTTCGTCCAACCAATATAGGCCTAAGGTAATCCTACTGGTTGCTCCACCTTAGCAGCTCCTTGAGGAGTCAGGAAGGTAGCAAAACCCAGGTGCGCTTTCATGTATGATAAGTAATCTGTACCTATATTACATCACAGTTTTAAAAATAAATAATCATATTAGTTTATTTTCCATTTGTTAGTTTAATAACACAATTTGTTGGAAAATATTAGTGGGTACGCCTCTCTTACTAATCTGTGGTACGCCTTTGACTTTGATTTATAAAACAGAGGCCCTACTCCGATTGACGTTGTCCGTATTGTCGACTTTAGCCGTCCCTGTCACTCACGCCAGAATGACATCGCTACCGAGCGAGATGGCTATCGGACATCGTCAACTAGAGTAGGGACTCGGCTGTCAAAACTATCAATGTCATGTCAAAAACAGATGTAAGTAATTTAGTTTTAAATCGATAGTCGTGCTTGGGATTAAGTGTTTAAGCCAAATCGGTAGTAAAATTGAACGAATGATTGAATATCAACGAAATGTTGTATATAATCTGTGGTCGTGTGGATAAAGGTTTCTCGTGGGAAGTATTTCTATCGTAAGTGGTTGCCATGTTAGGAAAAATGATAAAATAAGACACGATGACAAATTTTCTTATGTCTAACGACAATTTAACGATGTTGTGCATCTTAGCCCAACTGGTCTATTTTTTTTGTAATAACACCGTTCTAGTTTATTGCTTCCTCAATTAAAAGTATATAAACATATTCCTCTAAGTTTTTTTAGCAGTTATCATCTAACAAAACACAATCGTTGTTCCCAAACGTTTCTAACAAATTCAAGTCATCCATCTCGCTCGCACACATCTATTTTATGACGTCATCATTCGTTAAAACCCATCACGCATGTATTTTTTATGATGTAGGCATCCTAAAAATAGTAAAAAGAATGGATCCAATATGAGATAATCTATCTCTGTAATAAGAACAAGCGCGAAAATGGTGTGGGAATAGAAACTGACGTCTTAAAGACGAAGTACAAAAAACTTTTTTTTGTTTTAAAACATACTTTAGGTGGTATCAAATGACAATCTATAAAACTTGTTTCTAATATTAAACCCTCCCACCGGAGCCCGGCGCCAAGCAGCTTGCTGTGTTCCGTCGGTGAGTGCGAGTTAGCGATGTGCGATTAATACTAAATTAATCGAATTATTCGAATGTATTCGATAAGCAACCGAAGTCATTCGATTATGCGGCGAGCAATACCGGAGCGCGCGGTGCGCAGGCCGTACTACTAACGAATGAATCGTCATTCGTCGCGTCGATTAATTATTCGGTCGCTACCTGTCCTCTGCGCACAGTCGCGGCAATTGGATCGAATTCATCGAAGGGCCCAGTATAGATTATCATTCGATTGTCGATTATTATTCGACTAACTTTTTTTTTCGAATTACTAAATCGACATTCGATTCATTCGATTAATTTTTTTCGAACAATCGCTCATCGCTAGTGGGAGTGCCAGAACCTTCAGGGTGAGCTCGCTCCACCGCCAACTCTGTCAACGCCACGTCTCGAGTTAATAACAATTGACTCTAGACTAAGCCAGACCCATTGCAAATAAAAATATAAATTTTATTTATCATTTGTGTATGTCTATCTATCCGTTATCCTAGTCGCCATAGCACAAGCTCAGGCTTAGTTCGGGGCTAGAAAATTGGTATGTTTGTTGAAAAATTTTATTTATTATTATTTGCAGAAATTCGGAACAAGCAAGCCCGTGGGGAAGGACCCGGTTCTCGAATGGACGAGATATTAACGCAGAGTTCATCAAGTCGCAGAAAGATGGTAAGAATTCTTTAGAACTGTCTTTTATACATAACGCTGTTTCTTTCTAACCCTTATCATATGAGGAAGACAGCGCTACTTGGTACTGTCAATTATACTGTTATTATAAAGAGAACAGATTTGATTGTTTGTTTGTATTTAATAGGCTTCGAAACAACTTGACCGATTCAAATGAAATTTGGTATAGAGATAGTTTGAGACCCTGGAAAGAATATAGGCAACTTGTCGCGATATAAAATTTTCAGGGGGTGAAATGGGGGATGAAAGTTTGTATGGAAAATCCGACTTTCGGCGCGGGCGAAGTCGCGGGGAACTGCTAGTAACAAATTAACTCAAAAAAATACCGGAGTACATTATTCCTTAGGAACAAAGGCTATACACGATTACATTACAAAGGGATGCTAAAATTAAAAAAATCTTGTCTGGTTGGTTTTGGGAACAACAAAGAAAAGAATATCGCAATAATTTTTAATCATCTATTTGTATTTTTAATATCTGCTTAATAATTAAATTAAATCCCCGAATAAAGTATATAGAGAGGTGACGCAACTTAGCTATCAGGACCTACTCGTACTTGCTCAATATGACGAGTAAGAGAGACACGTAGATTTGTGCTATTAAAGCACCGAAAAAGATAATTGACAGTTTGACATAGCGGTGTCTCTTCTTATGTATGGTTTAGAGAGGGACAGCATTTTGGGACTACCTATTTCAATTAGGCATTGAATGATAACTAGCATGAATGGGATCACTATACGTGACGCACTGGCATGATGTTTGAAGCCGAAAACAAAAAAAAATACATTGTTAAAATGAATGAAAGTGAAAAAAATACTAGTTCATTATTAGATGATACAGATCTACATTTAGGATCGAATGTAGTCCAGGATTACTAATATTAAAAAAAAAACACATAATAGTACATTAATATGGATTTCTATTTAAAGAATGTGTGAATGAACTGAAGTTTTGAATGAACAGCGAATGGTGAATAGAAATATTGTCTCTGCTTTTTATGGTGTTGAAAAATGTACGTGCATGGGATGTGTTTGCATTGTTATCGTCCTGGTTTTGTCTGCTTTTTGATTCTCGATCCATATACATTATTGTACATTGTGTATTTACAAAATACGCAAACGTAACCGAATAGCGAATCCTATAGCCGAAGACGCACCACCACTGCCTCTATCGGGCCCGCCGAACGTTCCCGAACGGGTGCCGAATCTACCCGACCGAGCGCCGAATCTACCCGATCGTGCACCGAATCTACCCGACCGTGCACCAAATCTACCCGAACGAACGCCGAATCTACCCGACCGAGTCCCGAATCTACCCGATCGCCACGACAAGAATCCAGAAAAGCAATCGGTTCACGCGCTAGTGAACAGCTATCAGCAGAGAATGACGGGCAGCTACCAAGGCCCGCCCCGGGACTCGAACCGCAACTCGTCTTGGTCGCTGGAGAGACAGAACAACAACTGGCAAAGCGTGGAGACGACGTCACACTTCTATACGGCGAGCGAGCTCGGTCAGTTGTAGTGGTTCGGTAGTTACGTAGCTGTAGTTTGCGGTTTTAACTAATTTAAAATGGCAGTGAAATAAAAAAACTTATCTAATAATGGATTTCCGCAAAGTAACGCCTGATTCTATTAATTATAAAAAAAAATTACTCCTACACGGTTTTAGTAAAAAAAATCATTCGTGGGAAGTCGTTAATTTGAGAAATAATAATACCTGTCAATTTTTATTTTGCTGTCATTGAATACTTTTGCTCCAACTAACATTCGGTTTTTATTGTGAATTTTATAAATTCTTTATACCTATACAAAACATTTCTTACTATAATTTTTCTTAATTTGTAAAATTTTATTTTTCTGTTGTGAATTATCTTTTTTAGAATATTTTCTTTTAATTTAAGCTTTTTTTTTTCTTGTTATTGGCTGTAATTTTTCTTAGCTTAATTTCACATTATTTTTAAGTTATTTGTAAAGTTTTTAAAAGTTACTGTTGTTTAATTACTTTTCTATATGGTGTTTAGAAAATTATGAAAATTTTAATACTATTTTTACCAAGTCTTCTTATTTGGAACATGCGTTCAGGATCGAGCCACCTGTTGTATGTGCTTCATCGGGTTAAATGTATGTGCCTAAATTATGTGTATTGTATGTAATATGTGTATTTACGTGTGTGTATGTGTTTTTGGCTTTTGCTGCTTTGAGTCACCATCTTTTGTAGTTTGTGTGTGATCTGTTTTATTATTTATATATAGTCCACTCAGTCGATTAATTTTTGTGAGTGAAATTCAATTCGATTTCGTAAAAACTTGCAAAATAATTTCTTAAGTTATAAAAAAAATTATAAAAAAATATAAAAAAATAAAATTAGATGAAATCAGCTTAACTTAAAATTATAAAAAATAATTATAAGTTAAGCTGATTTCATCATAACTGATGGGTTAATATTTGTAAAATATTTCCATCGGATACATGCGGGTACATTCCCCAAGTATTGATGAAATCGAACGCCGGCTCACTGGCAGCACTTACAAAAATTCGTCGGCTGACTAACGTTCTCCGTAGCTCAGTTGGTAAGAGCACTCGCCCGGATAGCGAAGGGATGTGGGTTCGAGTCCCACCGGATGACACAGTCGATTAATTTTTGTGAGCGAAATTCAATTTGATTTATTTGATTGATTGATTTAGTTATTCTTCTATTACTTCTTAGTGTTTATCCTTACTTTATTTATTTATATTTTAGTTATTTATACACGGTTCTAAAATTGCAATTCGGCTTAAAATATGGTTTTGAATGTGCATTGTCATATGTATGACTTTTTCCAATAATGCACGTACGATTGGTATTGAGGACAGCGATGGGCGATTGTTCGAAAAAAATTTATCGAATGAATCGATTATCGACCATTCGAACTATCGAATGTCGATTTTGTAATTCGAAAAAAATTAATCGAATGATAATCTATACTGGGCCCTTCGATGCATTCGATCCAATTGCCGCGACTGTGCGCCGACTGTGACCGAATGATTAATCGACGCGACGAATGACGAATGAATCGTCATTCGTTAGTAGTATGGCCTGCGCACCGCGCGCTCCGGTAATGCTCGCCGCATAATCGAAGAATAATCGAATGACTGCGGTTGCTTATCGAATACATTCGATTACAGAGACCATTCGAATAATTCTTAATTTAGTAATAATCGCCCATCGCTAATTGAGGTTTACTTTGGGTAGCGTTGCGATAAGGCGCCTGTATATTATTTGCTTTTTATTGCCTTAAGAATAGAATTGTAGATGCTTAGTGTATTCCTGTTGTCTTAATGGCTGTGTTTTATAGTAATAAACTAAACTTTTTTTATAAATGATAAAAACATTTATATTTTTTCAGCAATTCGATAGCTATTTATTTATAAATAATCAATAAATTGTTTGAGAAATACGATAAACTATGAAACACATCCATGTTCGCTTTTGGGTACCTAGTTTGGGGTGGCGTGTTGTTTTGATTTTGTTTTTAAACCTTAAATCTTAAGTCTTCATATTATGTCGCGTTTTATCACCAAAGAAAACATTGTGCACTGCCATAATCCCCCAATACGTAGGAAACTCTGAACATGTGACTGAAAATAAACATTTTAAGTCATTTAATAGCAAATGCTCTTCTAACTGTCAGTCCCTGTGACCCTGTTACCAGGAGAATCTGTTTGGATCATGGTTACACATGCAGTCGCCTGAATGTGCAGGTTTAATAGAATAATAATAATTGTTTATTTCCGCAGCATACGGCGGCAACAGCGGCCCTCGACCGGCTTCCGTCGCCGGGAGTGGCGGGTCACCGGCGCTGGACCAGAGACCCGCTTCTAGGTGAGTTGTGGAAACATTGAATTACGTGTATATTCTTCTTGCAGACATTGTTTCTAATACATTACCAGTCCAGGGCCCGTAGCCAAGAAATTAAATGAAATTCAAATTAAATGAAATTAATATTTATTTGCCTTTGGAAAAGGGTACATTTTAGAAGGTGTTATAAATATTACGGTTCGGCTTTTCCAGCTATCAGAAATAGCAATCAAATATTTTACAATCTTATCAAAATGTTAACTACGAATTATAATATTATCATCACAAAGCCTTAGTCATAATATTCCGATTTAAGTCACAAGTTTACTAATTAGATTAAAATTACATTACGATTACATTACAATTAAATTAATAAAGTTTTAATAAAAATGTCAATTGAAATTTATACTAGAGTTACCTATGTCAAATTTAAAAATTCATCCACCTTATAAAAGCATCTTACTTGTAGTTGTAGCACAAGGGGCATTCTTTCTGGAACGAACTTCGCTATCGCCAACGAAATGTCAAAATATGTATGCAAAAGTCACGTGATGTGTCGATGGCTTATGCCAGTTTCATACGTTTTGTTAGCGATAACAAACTTCGCTTGGGAATAAATTGCCACTTGGCTACGGGCCAAGCTAGAATCGTTGAGCCGTTGATGAATTTGTGATGTCGTTGCTCGGGGAGGACCCTCTAGGGAGACCGTATTTGAATAAAAAAAACTTTACAATTTCACCACTTACCACTAATATCTTAGTCTTAGTTCCGAGTATCATTCATTTAAGCAAAAGTGGCCATTTGCGCGTTGTGCCACGACCAAGTTCCGTAGTTGACTCACAAATAGTAAAAAATACAACGATATTATACAGTTAGTTTTCAGCTACATTTTTAAAGTTAGTTGACTGTCACTCATTAACTACTATAGCCTTTATTAGCCGTAAAAGTTGCCTTTGAAATTCGTTAATGTACTACTAACTTTTTCAAGCACCCAAAAGTAGCTGCTTAGACAATTTTTTTCTGGTAGTCAAATGTGAGGCTATTTGACTTTACCACAATGTTGTACTCTAACGGATTTCTGAATCGAGAATAGACAGACAGTCAGACAGACGACATGGCGAAACTACTTCTACCGAACACTAAAAAATTAAAGGCCTTTAAAATCACTAATATGAAATATTGCACAACAGGTCATCAGGTGAATCGGAGCTGTCAGTCAGCGGCGTCACGAAAGAGAAGAAAGACAAGAAAGGAGTGTTCGGCGGACTCTTCAGCCGGAAGAAGCGTCCTCAGAGTCATATGTAGACCTCTACGTATGATAGGGACCTTAGATCATAGAAAGAAGAGATATGTCATAAATCGCGAACCTGTGTCGCCTGTGTTCATGTGTAAGTTACATACAAATACTAGAACATTCTTGTAATGAGGGCTTTTTTTAACAGCTTAAAATTTTAGTTTTATTTTGTGTTGATATATGGCGCTATTCATTTAAGTTATATGTAATATATATATATTGCGTCGAAATCATTAAGCATAACACAAAAACAAATTATTGTAATATTGTGTACAGTCATGTAGTGGAAGTACTTACGTTAAAAATTAGCGATTTTCAAAATGCAGTTAAAAATAAAATTTAATGGAAAAACGTCTCGATGATCACTTAATTTAAAGAAAATACCTGTCAGTAGTACGCGTGGATTTAAAACATGCATCATAATCAACGCTAAAACCAGCCTTTTTCTCAAATAAAAATATGACTGACTTTCTTCAACGCCTTCAGCTGATTTTCGACACTAGGAAAATCTCTCATTCAATTCAGAAAGATCAGGCGCGCAGTGCATGCACACAGACTTTGAAATGTAACTAATCCGCCGCAGAGAGACATCGATCGATATTTATCATTTTAAGCGTGTCGCGATCGCGCGAATTACACCTCATTTCATATCTCTTCTTTCTATAATTGAAGTGGGGATAGTTGCGAAATAAATTGCAAAATAAGGTGTAATCGTCTGCCTCAACTAATGGAGTATTTAATCTATAAATATCGTTACTCTGTCATTTTTTAACTAGCTATAAAATAACCCACGTTTTGGGTTTGGTTTTTAAAAAGTAAGTTTTTAAAACGTACTATCACGCAACGCGATAGGGTTGACTGCCACAAGAAGCTACTTACGCCATCTAGCGGATTTTTCTAGGACTTTATTCACGCTCGTCCTACCAGCAACCTAGTGTCGCGCACCGCCGGTGAATAAAACGCGGGAGCGTGTCGCTGCCGGCTAGCGACACACAACTTGTTTAGTCCCTTACCAAGGGGTCGCCGCGCGTAGGTACGTTTTTGCTACCTACGCGGGAAGATACACGGGCCTGGTCTCGTGCATAATATTTGTTGAAAATACGATGAATTTATTTTCTACCGGCACACAGCGGAGCTTTTTTTTAAATACGTAGTTCTGACAGCAAGTTATTTCGAAGTATTACTGGTCATATAATAGCAACTGTCCCTGCCCAGCATAATATACATAAGTATAGCGTGTATATAATAACGTATCGGTAAGATATATTGTCATTTAGACGCGGCCGTATATAGGTCGGTAAGTTGTTAAAAAACGTGCCTTTTGCTTGAATATACAAATATACATGTTGATTGTGGGATGTAGATAATACATAATTTGTTTTTAAGTTTTTTGATAAAAAAACTGTTAAATTCATAGTTTTACGATTATGAAAACAAATGTGCCTTCGTATCTATTTATTTCAACAGTGGTAAACAATTGGATATCAAATTAGGAGACTTAAAAAAACATTCCTGTTAATATGAAGAGCCCGTATAATATTCTGCATTCCACTCTGATTTATTATTGTGTTTTAAATTTGAAGTTTGAACACGTATCTTTTTGTTACGTAATCCGTGTATTTTGTGTCTTAGTATTTATTAAAACTTACACAGTTATTGGAAAATAAGTTTAAACCAATTTTAGTGAGTTACAAAATGGTTTAAAAATATTTTGAATATACATTCCTCCTGAAATTAGCGATCTGTCACAAAATAAGTGAGAATGTGAATATTGGGACCAAAATAAAATTATTAATTTTTGTTATAGGGTAAATTAATATTTAAAAATCAACGTCATGTTAGTGAGGTGCTATTTTTGTAACGTTATTCGAAAAAAAATAGCAGATAGTTAAAAAAATAGCAGTGTGATGCAACTTTGTAAATCAGTTAAAATATTGCAATTTAAAACCTGGAAATTATAGTAAAATAGTAATTTACTCTGTAATAATTTAAGATTGTTGCTGTTATATTAAATACATTTAATTAAACTCTGTTGTTTTACGAAATGACTCATTCAATCAGATATCTGTATTTGCAGAAAAAGTATTAGTGAAAGAGCAATAATTTTAATATCGGCGTGACAATAAGCATGTGTTAAATCTAGTTTTATCGTAAGCATCATTATTTCGTATTTAATCTATTACTGTAAGGAAAGGCTTTCAATTTGGCTGCAAATGAATATTATTTAATACGGCTATAATAATTTAAAAGATCAAGTCCGTTTTGGAGATTCAGCCGAATTGCAATTTAAGCCGAGATTGTATCGAGCATAATTTAAACTACTTTCGCTTTAAGTTACAAAAAACGATTGGCCATTTTTGACATTGTAACGTTTTTATTGCTATTTTGTAAGTTGCCTATTCTGCACCGCCGGATAATTGTTAAAAAGTTAGTTATTTTTTTTCAGCTAGGAATCGTTACATCACTACTCAATAATACTTTTATACTTGTTATTATAACATACTAACTTATCGTTTTAGCTAATAAGAAGACCTTTTACATAAGTCATCAATGCAAAATAATGAGTGTCGGTGGCGCAGTGGCGAGCGGGTTGCCTCTCATGCGGGAGGTACCTGTTCGATCCCACGTGCCGCCATGTACCAATGATTTTTTTCTGAGTTATGTACATTAGTTGTTTCACTAAGTGATGTTCTTACGGTGAGGAAAAACATCGCGGGGAAACCTGCACATTCAGGCGACTGCATGTGTAACCATGATCCAAACTGGTCAGGTTCCCCTGGTAACAGGGTCACGGAGGTCAGATGGCAGTCGCTTCACTGTAATGACCTGATCTGCCACATCCTGGATCAAGGTCAGCGGAACCTGGGCGCTCGCGTAAGAGTGCACAACCGGGGTAACGCTCGAAGGATAATGATCAATGCAAAATAATGCAATGCTTTTCTTCAAATATTTATGTGTTCCTGATTATATATTTATCTATATTTCAATTAAAATTAGGTAGTTTTTTAGTATTATAGAAGTGATAAAACGTATTTTCTCAGTTGCTTCATCATGTAACCCCTTACAAAGTACAACAATCCACCTGCCTTACTGTAGTCGTTGATTTTACCAAGTTTATTGTATTGTTATACTATTTTAACTCCGGTGGTGCAGTTTCGAGTCGGCGCAAGTTGTTTTTGGTTATATTTACCTACATTTTGATTTGTTTTACGAAATAGTTGGCAGTATTTATCAACAAGAATTTAACGCTACATTTTTTCCGTATTTTTTAACTTTCAAAGGCATTTTCTGCAACCAGCGTGTAGGGCGTTTAGCCGTTTCGCATTTTTTTCAAAAAAAAAATATTTTATTTCATTATTTGTTTGTAAAAAATAACAAAACAACTGCGCTTATTTTAAGTCTTAAACCTGTGCATATTTCCTTTTACGTAAAATGTATTTGGGCGGCGTCCCGCAAATCATGTTAATGTAGTTCGTACTGCTTCTCAATTATTACTGAATATATTTTGTGTAATTACTCTCGTATTTTTATTTTACAAATGTTTACAATAATTATTTTGCATAGAGAAAACATATTTATAATTATGGGAAAAATACAGAACAAAACAATAATAAATAACAGGACATTTGGAATATGTTATTTTATTCAAAAGTATGAAGCCATATAATACACATAATATTGATAAATACATATACAAATATTATTATCTACCTAGTAACCATAAAAATAAACATATCAATATCACATTTGAAAAGAACTTGAGTGCCCTTCCCGCCAATCCGTTTTAAAAATTATGTAAGTACCCATAGTATTACCTGTCTTGCTCTGACCTGTAACTTTCACACGAGTCGTGGCGTTAAATGAAATAAATTGATAAAAGATATTTTTTTCTCATGCAGAATGTATTTGAACCTAAAGTATTTTAGATAATTTTAATATCAAACTATCTTACCGAATACTTTTATGCTCCATAGACATAAAACCGCAATATGTTTATGGTTTATAGATGTAGGTTTACTGTTAACAGAAAGACAGGCTATGATTACCGACTAAGCGTAGCGATGGGCGATTGTTCGAAAAAAATAATCGAATGAATCGACAATCGACCATTCGAACTATCGAATTCGGAAAAAAAATAATCGACTAATAATCGACAATCGAATGATAATCTATACTCGGCCCTTCGATGCATTCGATTGAATTGCCGCGACAGGACAGACAGCGAATGAATGATTAATCTACGCGACGAATGACGATTCATTCGTTAGTAGTACGGCCTGCGCACCGCACGCTCCGGTATTGCTCGCTGCATAATCGAAGGATAATCGAATGACTGCGGTTGCTTATCGAATACGTTTGATTACAGTGACCATTCGAAAAATTCGATTAATTTAGTAATAATCGCCCATCGCAAATCAGATTGCGTCAATATTTAGCTATCAGCCAGAGAAGCAGCCGCGCCTGCATATAACGGACTAGGAATAGCTGGGTTATAGTTAGTTCCGTACCGGTGCACCACCAAAATATTGCCCCTCTGAAACGCTGCTTCTAAAGACGCTCTTACAGACGCCGCTTGAGCCAAATCCCTATTCATATTTGTACCAGCTTTATTTTTCACGTAATAACTCAAATCTATCTGAGGATCGACCGATACCCGGGGGTTGACCACCCCTTCATAAACCACCGATCGCTTAGACCTAAGAATGTGTTTTAGAGCTTCGATTTTCTTGTGCAGTATAACCTTTTTCGTGTGAATTTTGTCTATGGTCGCTTTTATTTTTTCAACTGCCTCCTTCGCAACGTGAGCGGGGTCTTTGTGCACGTCGTAGTGCACATTTGTGTGGGTTTTAATCACGTGGTCTTGGGGAAAGTGGGGGACATGGGGGAAATGCTCATGGTGGTGTTCGTGATGTTCGAAATCGTAAGGCGAGCGGCGATATCTGTAAATCTTTTTCAACTTCTTTATTTTGCTGTGAGAAAGCATTTTCTTACTGTGCATAGTCTCCAAAATACCCCTGAATCGTTCTTTGTTCACATTGTGGTGAATACTCGGTTTGATTTTTATATATTTAGTTAGATCGTGCAACGGGGTTTCTAATTTATTCCAATTTTGCGGTGTTACATCTATAGAGCGTTTTATAACTGTTTTCGGACGCAAATCGTTTTCGACATCGAAATCGTCCGATTTGTGTGTGGAATCATCAAAATTATGCGCTAACGGATTAGAATTCACCCAAGCTTTATGTTTCGCGTAGTATTTCAAAACTTTAACCAGTGGGTCTGCCGCGTCTGTCACGGAGCGTTTCTGAACGGATCTGACAGGTGTCAAAATTGGCGGGAAAACGCGTTTGTTGTCTGTGGCGAGAAGCAGCTCAGGGTCTAGTGATGCGCGCAAAGTATCGTCATTCAATCTTCTCGGCACTCGGCCGGAAGTGTCGGGTGACGTTTCAGCCTCGAAGATACGTCCTGTGGAAGGTTTACGACTAATTATTTAGGTTTAGAAACTAAATTCCGTGGGTTGCTTTCAATACATAACTGGAACTAATTAACTCAATTTACTGCTTCCGATGATTGTGATAATTACGACATGTTTCGTTAGTAGAATAACTCGAATGAAATCTGATAGTTACTGCTATACCTGCTATATCTGAAATATCAAATTTATAGAGATCCTTGAGTTCAATTCCCGGGAGGAAAAAATGAAAATGACGCAGAAATACAGGGTGATAGTGTTAACAGTCTTATCCTTTAAGGGGGTGAATATGGCCGCTGGCAAACCTAAATTTTAACGGTATTTTTATGGTAGAAAATTAGTCTCAAAAAATTGTTTCAAATGTATTGTATGAATGATTATCCTCCTGACGCCCACGGTCCTATTTTAAGGATTCACTTGGGGTTACGACCCAGCAATAAAGTCAGTTGCATCTTTTAATGACCCACGGTCCTTTTAAAAGGACCACGATAAAGTCACGTCTTGTAGTTTAATTTTGGCGCTATATGACTAGATAAAGTTTCTGAATGAAAATTAGATACTTTTAGGTTGTCACGGACAGGCAATAGTGCCAACCGAAAAAAAATCTATCTTTTTGACGTAAGCGAAAACAGATGCGCGTCGACAAGGTAAGTAAATCGAAGATTTTCTGTGTCATCTTTGGATTTCTTTCTATTGTTTTTATTGCAAATTGTTTGATAAATGTTAAACTCGACAAATGTGTAAAAAACATTATTTGGGATAAAAAATTGTTCTCATAACATTCGCAGATCTTTTAAGGCCTTTAAAAAGGCCTCTTGGTAACTATAAAGTATAATGATTTTAAAAGCAAACCGCTAACAGTAAATAAAAAGACAATTTCATTACTTTTTCTTAGTTTAATTAACTCTTAAAATAGACCAAAAAATAATAAGTCTACATAGATTATACATTGTTTAAAGTAAAAAAAAATATTTTAATAATATCACTTCTTTAAATATTGAGACCCCGACTCCTAAAAAAGGTAGTCATATATTTGGTTATTTTCTGTTTCATTCGATGCTAATAATGGTCCTAGACGCACATAAAAAAATAATCTTTAATGCAAATATCATAGACTATATTTTTTAATCCCGGAAATTCTGGGTTGTAATGTAACCATTGAGTCCTATAGAAAGGACTTTGGGCTCCTATTTGCTGCAAGCTTATATAAGACTGGGCGTCTGGAGGTTATATCGTGTTTTTACTTAAATTCCTTACCCATTTGCTTTAATTTTAATAGTTTTCATCGCCCACCCAATTAAATTTTTAAACTGTTTTCTCAAAGGTTGTCTAGAAGAAATTGCTTTAAGCAATAAAACCGCCTAGATTGTACCATTTTGTATGAACATTTATGTACAATTCTACCAAGCCAACTAGACAAATGTCAAACGAATTACGACGACGAATACAATGAAATTACCGAAGGCAATTTAAAATCAATAGTGGGCTCAATTCCAATGCGCCCTGTCTAAGATTAAATTTAGGTTCAGTCTTTCTCTTTTCTATCAAACAAACGAAAAGAGACAGACTACAATAATTTAGAAATTTCAAATTAAGTGATGCGTTTTGTTACGTATTTGTACAAGTTTTTGCGTGTTTTCGTCTAACTTTAGTCGTCATCGAATGACATCTCTACTAAATTGTTTATGGATTCTCTAATTTCCTTAGTAACTGACAGCTGTTTAGTCGTTTCTAAATTAATATAGTCTGTCTCTTTTCCTTTGTTTGGCAGAGAAAGAGAGAGACTGAACCTAAATTTAATCTTAAACAGGGCGCATCGGAATTGAGCTTAATGTAACAATTTAGATGAAATGCCTAAGTTTATTTTAACACCGTTCCTTTTTGATTTCCATCGTTATTTTCGTTGTATTCGTCGTCGCAATTCGTTTGACATTTGACTAGTTAGCTTGGTCGAGTAGTAAATGTCTACTGTGTGGTGCACTGACCTCCATAATACAAGTAGGTACGCTGGACTAAACATTCTCTAAGAAATGACAGATAAATTTTGTGCCGAATCAAAGCGTCCCCGCCGAGTGTGCAGGGAACTAAAATAGAGAAATTTTCAATTATGTTTATATCAATCAACTCTTATTAGTTCCGTGGACGGTCACCACACGCTCACTACAGCCGTCAGCGCCAAAATGGCGATAATCAAATGGCTTCATTTTTAGGTTGACAGTATGCAGTACGCTGTACTTGTATTATAGAGGTAAGTTAGTGGTGTGCAATAAAGAGTATCACGACTCTTCAAAACAAGTTCTCATACGCACCGCTTATGTTATACATCCTAGCGATCTCTCTGAGCGCTGGCTGTGGGATCGGTAGCGCACAGCGTACAGTCGCAGGTTCGGTCGAGTTCGCACGAAGACACTGCAAGATGGCGTTCTTCACTTCCGTCGATATGTTTGGCAGTAAGTTGGGCAGGATGGGCGCGGGCGTTTCTGGAAATGGGCGTTCTGCTTACCTTTTTGTTAGAAATCGAGTCCAAAGTTACAAAATACAGTAAGTTTGAGAAGGCACAGACGACAGCACATATAGGTGAACATTGTGCCATGCCATCTTGGTGCTAATTACGTAACTCTGTTGCTAACAATTCAGGACTGAAATCGGTTGAAAATGTCACATTTGACAACATCAGTTACTCTGTCAAGCTGGCCATTCACGGTCAGCTCGAAAAATGACTCCACTCACTACCATAAAAATAATCTGAAAACTGAATTTTATTCAGTGAGGCCAGAACGTGGGCAATCCCCGACCCAAAGGGTACTTTTAGTTTTTTTAATTTAGTAGGTAAAGTGGGCGGGAAAAAAATGATAAGGTTAAGTTAATTTTTTTATAGCTTAGATTTTAATTACCGATATTGAAAACAAACGTCAAATTTTGGTTGTACCTCTTGTTTTTTTAATTAGTTCGACTGGCCGTGAATGGCCAACTTTAGCAGCAAAACTTTGATTGAAATAATTTCATTCAAAGTTACATAATCCACTACCTTATGTAGTCTTAATAGGGGTGATTTTGCAACGAAAATGTCTGATGTGTGGCTATGTACTTGTTTACTACAATATTTCGATTTGTTTGTGTACCCTATTGATACTACGCCGCGCACACTCACACGCATACCTGCCTTATTTCTATTTGCTTAACACGTACCGTGAGAACCCCGAAGATCGAGACGACATCGAGACGTTCCCTATGACACATGTACTAGACTGACCAGAGTGCTTTCGCCGCGTGTGTATCCTGTGAAGCTCCTTACAGACATTTCGAGTGGAGTTATTGTGGCCTGTGAAGTGATACCTGAACCCTGAAAGCTGTTCTGGCAAGTACCTAGCTATAAGTGCTCAGACCTGACTGATTTTCCTATCATTGTCGCCCTTCCACGTGTAATCCACTGCCCAAACTCTCAAACATTTTGGTAGCAGAGCGTAGTTTTTTATTAGGTCCCCTTATTAGTAACGTAATTTGTTTAATTGAGAGTTATTTATTTGCTTCTTTTCTTTGTAATTTGAACAAAACGTCTCGTCATATACCTAATCTATTTACAGTAAATTCCTTAATACCATTCGAGTACAACCCCTTTTACATAAGTGTCGATTAAATCGATTAGCGCGTTAATTACCTACCCTTTGAGTGCAAGTAAGGTGCGCGAGCGCTATGTTTCCCTATTGATCACGCCATTACCGCGTGACCGCGTGCGAGGTGTTTACGAGTTACGTTTGCTATACCCGGTGCATCTGTGCCGTCCCTTACTATTTGTTCCTTTACGCATCCTATTGGAATATTTTGTGAGTTTAATTTACCTACCTTGTTTCTTGCGATTTAAAGTAAATAAAATGTCGGATACCGAAACCGGCAACGAGACCGTAAGGGCCGTACTTTACACGGATACAGCTGAATACCGTGAAGCTATCTCGTGAGCGAACTCCGTTATATTAGTGACTAGGTTGTTGATTCCCACCGAGTTCTTGAGACCTTTTCCTCCAATCGTATGCGAGCGCGTCTTTCCGACCTGCCACTTATGTGCGATAAGTTTTCTGCCGCTTGTTCGAAGCTGTTAGGTAATCTCGATCTTGCGATTTATGAACAAGAATATGTGCAAGTTAAGAACGAGATGCGCGTAGTAAGGGACAAAGTAGACGAATTAAAAATTAAGTTAGACGAAATACGACCTCACCAATTTAAGACGTCCCGTACTAGCACCCCTTTCAAGTAGAATAAATCCCTGACTATTGATAGCCCGGCTAGTAAATTGCCTGACCTACCTATACCTAAGTTTGATGGCCGTCCCGATAGTTGGATCAGTTTTATAGACCAGTTTGATAGCGTGGTTGACAACCAGCCTAGCCTTACCCCGACTTTGAAGCTACACTATTTAGTAGGTGCCTTATCGGATGAACCTCGTCGATTGATACAACACCTCAAGATTGAGGCGGGCAATTACACCGTGGCCCGTGACCTCCTAAAACGTAGGTACCATAACCTTCGTGTTTTAGCGGATACCCACATAGCTCAAATAATGATGCTCCCTATTATAACGCCTAAACTTTCCGGGATACGTGTGTCGTTCCTGAACCCCCTGCTTTCGACTTATCGATGCTTAGAGAGATTGGAACTTCCTGTTAAACATTGGTCATACCTATTAGTTCACTTATGCCTTGCTAAACTGCCTTCAGAGTTAAAATCGAGATTTGAACGTCGTTATGGCGATAATCCTAATCACCACTTTTGATCATCACTTTTCTTGAGGATGAATGTAGGCACCACGACAATGTAGGTAGTGCTTCTGTCGTTGACACTACTACCCTGTGAGCTCCCCTCGTTTGCCTAAACCTAACGCGCGTTCCCCACCTCCTGCGAGAGCCTTTGTTACTTTTGCGACGACATCTAAATGTCACCTTTGTAATAGTACTTCGCATTACTTACGCGAGTGTCCCGATTTTATTCGCCTTCCTACACGTCAACGTGTTACTTTTGTAAAAGAAGCCCGACTGTGCTATCGATGCCTGGATAAACACTCCATATCCCAATGCACGCGAAATTATCGCTGCCGCACGTGCCGCCGTCCAGTCATCACACGTCACTGTGTTATAATGACTCCTGTCCTGTGAATTACGATCGCGAGCGCTCATACCGAGACGTCGCGGCCTTAGCTTCTAACCAACCGCGGCAAACTCCACAAAGTCACTTAAAGGACCGTGTCACCCCCACGTACTGAATGGCACCGTGTTCGCACCCCACCACCTCATGATTCCCGTAGAGTATCACCTCCCCGTTCGGGCGGGCGATCTCCCCTTGTACCAAGCGGTAACCGTACTTATAATGCCCCTCTAGGTCAAAGAACCCAGGATGAACGTGCATTTCATCATAAGTACAATGAAGCCACACAATTCTGACTAGACAGCCCCCCTTCTATACCCGCTTTTACATCTTTACCTCGCAATTCTCTCGTTCTTTTACCTACGGCCTTGATTCATGTTAAAACCTCGTCTGGATATTATGTGGAAGCGCGTGCCTTATGTAACACTGGTGCTCAGGGCTGTCTTCTTACTACTGAGCTTGTTGCTGACCACATGAACTTACCTATCATTCCTTCTCCAGTTCCTGTTCGTGGCATAGGTAATGTTCAAGCGATGAATTCCCCGGGCATAGTATCCTTTTCATTTAAGCCAGTTAATTCTGCCTTTCCAGAGATCTCTACCAGTGCAATAGTTGTTGATGTGATTGCTGGTACCCTCCCAGAGGTAGATTTACCTAAAAGTGTAATTACCTGTACTAAGCACCTCCCTCTTGCTGACCCTTTATTTTACAAGCCTGGTACTTCTTGGACCTGACGTCATTGGTCGCCTTTTAAGGTCCGAGTTGTTTGTGTCCCCTGATGGCCTTACTGCTATCTCGACGATATTTGGTTATGTCCTGTGTGGTCCTGTTTATGGAGGATTTACTGATTTGGAACCCCCCATGACTGGAGTCTCGCTGTCCCAAATAGTTGAAAAATTCTGGAAAATCGAAGAGGCCCCCCAATCTCCAGTTGCGAACCCCTTGGATATGGGGTGTGAAACCTTTTTTAAAGCAACTACCACTCGTGAAAGCGATGGTCGATTTATGGTTGGACTCCCTTTTCTTCATGATCGTCCACCTCTCGGTGATTCTAAAACCAATGCCTTACGGCGATTCCATAATCTTGAGAAGCGTTTGCTAGCCAATCCTAATTTTCGAGAGAAATATATTTCCTTTATGCGTGAGTACCTTGACCTAAACAATATGTCCCTTTCTTCATGTGACTCGACCCGGGAGCATTATTTTATCCCTCATCATGGATTTTTTAAGTCCGGATAGTAAAATCGTGTTGTGTTGGTTAAAAACCACTCCTCACCTCCTTCAGACTTTTGAGGCTAATCGTGTCTCCCAGATTAATAATAGTCCTACATCTAGTGAATGGAGGCACGTCCCAGGCTACATGAACCCTAGTAACTGTGCATCGAGAGGTATGTCAGTCACCCGACTGATCGACCACTCCCTTTGGTTTTCACCTTTGTGGTTGACGCAGTCTCCTGACAACTGGCCCGGTATTTCGGAACCTAACCCAAGTAGTGATCTCCCAGGACTACGTTGTTTAGTAGTCTCTGCCGATGTTCCTACCCCGGATCCCTCATTCTTATTAGAGCGGTATAGTTCTTTGAATAAGCTAATAAACGTGACTTGTTACCTAAGGCGGTTTTTATTTCCTAAATCTTACTCGTCCTACCTGAGCCCTGAGGAACGGAGAGATTCCCTTTTGTTTTTAGTGAAAATTGTTCAATTTACCTCCTTTTCTGATGAACTTGATCGCTTACGGCGTGGCGATCCTATCACTAACTCCCTGAGAAAATTGAATTTATTTCTGGATAACGGTGACCTAATTCGAGTTGGAGGCCGATTACGAAACTCCGATCTATCCTTTGATGCGCGCCATCCCCTTCTTCTGCCTAAGAATGGTAATTTCGTGAACATCCTTATTTCACGTTACCATCGCGAGAATGCTCATGCAGGTGTTAATACAATTCTTGCCATGTTAAATAGAGAGTTTTGGATCTTGTCGGCACGCAGAGCTATTCAGCATGTGATTTTTAAATGCCTTCCCTGTTATCGTCTCAAGGCGGCTGTATCTCAACCCTTCATAGGTGACCTACCTAAAGACCGCGTCACGGCTGCTAGACCGTTTGACGGTGTAGGTACCGATTTCGCAGGACCCTTTTTTACCAAAGTCCAGGCCTATAGGAACAAAAGGTTTGTGAAAAGTTACCTGTGTGTATTTGTCTGCCTTTCTACTAAAGCCGTTCACGTTGAGGTTGTGTCAGACCTAAGTACTGAAGCCTTCATTGCGGCCTTTTCCCGATTCGTGTCGCGTCGTGGTGTACCTCGCCTAATCCGATCCGATTGCGGTCGAAATTACATCGGTGCCAACAATTACCTGAAAGAGTTAGAGTGTTTCCTGTCTCAAAACCAGGCGGCTATTGGTTCTGAGCTTTTAAAGCGGAACATATCCTGGGTTTTCGATCCTCCTGTTTGCCCTCATTGGGGAGGTCTTTTTGAAGCTGCGGTTGAATCGGCGAAATCGCACCTAAAACGAGTAGTAGGCGATACCCCCCTTACGTTTGAAGAGCTCACCACTGTTTTTGCTAAAATTGAAGCAGTTTTAAATTCACGCCCATTGTGCCCACTTTCTCCGGACCCTAATGATGTCGAAGTGTTAACTCCCGGCCATTTCTTAATTGGACAACCCTTAACTGCACTTCCGGAGTACCCTTATAAAGACGTAAAATTGCATCGCCTTACACGGTTTCAGCTAATCCAACAAATTTGGTCTCGCTGGCATTTAGAATACTTAAATACATTACAAATTAGAAATAAATGGACCTCTCCTTGTGATCCTCCTAAGGTGGGTGAGCTGGTACTCATAAAAGATGACAACCTTCCCCCTTTGCAGTGGCGTCGTGGACGTATTATTAATTTATACCCTGGCCAAGACCAAGTTGTTCGTGTGGTAGATGTAAAAACTCATACCGGTAGCCTAAAGAGATCTTTGACGAAATTAGTTCGTCTTCCTGTCCAGTGAGCTTCCTTTCCCTTGGCTTCCTAACCTTCTCGTAAAGACTTGACGTGTTTAGGGCGGGCGATATGTTTACTACAATATTTCGATTTGTTTGTGTACCCTTTTGATACTACGCCGCGCACACTCACACGCATACCTACCTTATTTCTATTTGCTTAAAACGTACCGTGAGAACCCCGAAGATCGAGTCGACATCGAGACGTTCCCTATGACACATGTACTAGACTGACCAGAGTGCTTTCGCCGCGTGTGTATCCTGTGAAGCTCCTTACAGACATTTCGAGTGATTGTGGCCTGTGAAGTGATACCTGAACCCTGAAAGCTGTTCTGGCAAGTACCTAGCTATAAGTGCTCAGACCTGACTGATTTTCCTATCATTGTCGCCCCTCCACGTGTAATCCACTGCCCAAACCCTCAAACAGTACTAACCACTGCAGTATTATTGGTCACACAAAAACTTGGCCAGCACTTGATGAAGAAGAAACTATCTATACGGCTACCAATATTATGATTGCGAGTGTGTGTGACCTCTTCACGCTTAAATCGCTGAATCGATTTTAGTGAAATTTCGTATAATAGTTTGCAACCCTGAACTTTACGGGGGTGAAATGGGGGATGAATATTTAATTTTTAGGTTTTGCCAAATAAAAAAGAAATCCAACAATTGCGCTGGCAAAGTCGCGCAGGCAACAGCTTGTTAACATGTAATATTCATAATAACGTCCTCCCGAATTTCGACTACAGCAGCCAATCTTAACAGAGATCAATCAATTGCGCGGGAGATATTATCGTGCGCAATACGCAGGTGCACTCTTCGATCCTTCACTCACATAATTCGGTGAGACGCCAGTCCGACATGACCGTAGTGAGATCAGGCGCAGGACCAACGTCTTAACGTGCTTTCCGAGGCACGGGGGTGTTAACACCACCAACTTCCTGACTCCAGAGCTGTGTCTGAGTTGGCTAGCTAAGTACTAACCAGCAGGTGTCGCAGCAGTGGTGGTGTGGTCGCCAGGATTCGGGTCGTAGCCTGTGAGATGAGCCAGCTTGTCCAGGTACCACGCCAGCCGGAGTAATAGCTCGTTCTCTTCCATGCCGGCGTCCTGTCGACAAGCAGAATTAAGAAATAACTTCTTCAATAGTTTTATACACATGTCTGAACGTCATATTTACCCCACTTTGACCCTTAGACCTCGCTATTCCCTACGTAATAAAAGTTCACTTAGGTAGCCTGACATGCTGCCGACTGTAAGTCAGTGCAGGCTGCGGATCAAACAATTACAATTTTACGGCAGTCACCCAATACTGTCATACAAGAATGTTTAGATGGCCAAATTGGGATAGAGGCCAAACGAATGATGATGATAACGTTCACACAGCCGCATGTCATACTCCACTTTGACCTTGAGACCGATCCTATTCCCTAAACAATAAAAACTGATTTTGTAGTTCAAATGGGTAATCTGACGTTCTGCTGTCTGTACTAACACAATACTACAGCCTAGCACACACAGGTAGAGCGCAGACCAAGATATCAGCGGAAAAGGGGTGGGTGAGAGCGGCAAGACGTTTAGTCACTGAAAAAACAATCATCATATCAGCCTATTGCAGTCCACTGCTGGACATAGGCCTCTCCAAGACGCCGCCAACTTTCACGGTCCTCCGTTTCTCGCATCCAGCCACCACCGGCCACCTTCCTCAGGTCATCGGTCCACCTAGCAGAGGGGCGTCAACACTACGTTTCCCGAGACGTGGTCTCCATTTGAGAACCTTCCTACTCCAACGCCCGTCGGTTCTGCGACAGACATGACCAGCCCACTGCCACTTCAGTTTACTGCACCTCTGAACGATATCTATGACTTTCGTCTATTGGCGGATGATCTCGTTCCGATTCTATCCCTTAACGAGATCCCCAGCATAGACCGTTCCATAGCTCGCTGAGCGATATGCAGTCGGTGGGCCAGCTTGACTGTCAAGTTCCACGTCTCAGCACCGTAGGTCATGACAAAAAACAACAATGAAATAAATGAAATGAAAATTTATTTGCACAAGACATGGTTCAAATAGGTGGAAAGATACAGTGCAAAGATCTCATCATAACCATATATGCCACTGTTGCTGAACCATTGCTGGAAAATACGCACCACTGTTAAAATGTCGTCACCTAGGCTGTCCCCTGATAGGTCTGTCTGTACAATCCAAGTAAAAGTATATGTATGTACTCGTATATAAAAATTAATTAATAATGACTGACTGACATAATATCAACGCACAGCCGAGACTACTTTGATTAAAAACTTGATATTTTGTACTATGCTTCCTTTTGTAGTGTAGGTGAGCGAGCACTCAGAAAGGATTTTCGGAAATTCACCTCTAAGAGGTTGAAAGTTTGTATGAAACTGTAAGTTTTGAAGCTAAATCGTTAAAATTTTGTATTAAGCTATTTTCTTAGGAATTAAATCATTATTATATTTTTATAACTTAAGCAATTATTTTGCAAGTTCTTAGGAATAAGAATGAAGTACCTATTTCAAGGTTTTTGGAAATTCAACCTATAAAAGGGTGAAAAAGGGGTGGAAGTTTGTATGGGAAATCCGACATTTGTGCGGACGCTGTCATGGGAAACCGTTAGTCGAATGAAATGAAAATAGTTTATTCCGAAGAATGTAGTATCATAGGTTGTTTGCATACACTGAATTCACACATTCTGCCATTAATGGCGGAATTCATTAGGACACTATACCTTGCTGTACTTGGCGGTGAAGGCGACGTCTTGCAGCCGGCGCGTGGTCCACAGCGCGAGCTGCGCCAGTCGCCGCACGTGCTCGCTGGCCGCCGTCGCGCGCCGGCACTGCGTCACCCACTCACGAGTGGGGGGAGTGGAGTTTGAGACATCTTGAGATTCCTGTCAAGAAAAGATTTTGTTGATCTTCTAAATCACCCATTTACGACGAGTGGGCGGAGTGGAGTTTGAGACATTTTGAGATTCCTGTCAAGAAAAGTTTTTTTTTATTCATTTGGAATGGGTTTGCTCTTGAGTCTAGACTGAGCCAGACGTGGCGTAGACTGAGCCGATCGTGGAGCGAGCTCACCCAGAAGGTTCTGGGTTCTGGCACTTCCACTCACCGACAACACAGCAAGCTGCTTGGCGCCGCCCTCTGGTAGGAGAGTGGTAGTGGTAACCAGGCGGTAACTACAAGATTTTGTAGATCAAGAAGGCAAAGACATCTATTTGCTTAGAAAAGCATGTTACAAGCAGTTGATCCTGGCAGATCGATTGGGTTGATTGATATAAGTCGTAAAATCAAATGGCCACCGGGCCCCGGTCGAGGTAGCAGGTATGCGTACACTCAAAAAAATACTGATACAGTATTCCATACATATTATTTCGAAGATAATACATATCTATTTTTGAATAACTCGTATGACTCTGTTGGCGAATGAGGCTTAAAATACATTAATTTTGGCGTGTATTCTATCGCTCGCCTCCTGTGACGAGTGGGTAGGGGCACTCGTTGCGGTTTCGATCGAGTGATTCAAAGATGCGAAATTTTAGTTGATGAACGAAAATCAGTAGAAATCTGCTCGCGAGTGATTCAAATATTGAGCTCCTAATGAACATGAAAATAAGAGTCAATTGCTAACTTAGTGCGAAATAAATAATCCCACACATAAAAATTGCTTACGCAAAATTGCTTACCGTCAAATTGAGTCTGCTGCAGTTTTCTAAGACTTCAATATATCGTTCTATAGACAAACGCAAACCATCCAAATACTCGGAGCCATTCTGAAGCGCGTCTTGTACCTGAAAATAAAAACAATTATTTATTTTGTACGAACCACACTTGTACTTATTATTGGTACAACCACTGGGGGCTTATACACGTCCCCATAATCCTGTTTAACAATGGTGTAGTTTACACCATTACCTAAGCACATGCTTATGAGTGATTCTCCGAGGGCCGGTTTTTGGTGGTCACACGTTCTTAATTCCTAACCCATTTAATAAACAGCTTCGAAATCAATTTTAAATGATTCTCTGTATATTCATCTACACGAACATAGTTTAAAACATAAAATAGGGATAACAGTTATTTTTTAAATAATACTTAACCGACAAAAACGGGAGCAAAACCGGTGTTCTCCGCGCGTCCGCACGATCTCGCGCTCAGTACAACCACTAATACCTTTATTGTTTGTTGTGTTATGTACACATACTATATGTCAAAAAATTTGAAAATAAGTCAAGATTAATTAATTGTAAAAAAAATAATGATATCGTTTAAACAGAAAGAGTTAGAAAATATTTTGTCTCGGTCACACGATTGTGGTAGATTCGTGAACGCGACATATAAAGCCTCATAGCATCAAAGAGTCTCAACTTTCTGACAAGCTTAATGGCCCTACGGAAACTTTAGTTCCATTACAGCATCATTGGAGGAGAAATGCCTTTCTTATCGCTTTGATACAGAAAATATAGGCACATAAATTCATCAACTTTTTTCTGGCAACCTTTTGAAGAAACCCTTCATGGTAAAATTTTAAAGATAATAGAATGATTTAGATGGAAATGTTGAATATTCAGTATAAAACTCCTTTTCAATTTCTTCGTCCGCTATTTAGTTTTTATATTTATCAAGAAACAACTTGTAAATTTTTGAAAACGTAACATTTTCGTAACTTTCGTGACATGGTTTTCGTGGACATTTGACCACGAAGGTTATCTTTCACTCCACGTGAGGTTACGAAGGTCTCTTTATGCAATCTTAATTTACTTCTCTATCGGTCTGTAGATGTTTTTGAATAACCGTGTTATCGTTTTCTCCCAAAGGTATTAGCAAACGATAGTTTGTGTAGGTAGAAGCATGAGTTTTTTTTGTATTTATCTATATTAGTCAAATATGGTTGATATGCCTATTTGATTGAACCCTGATGTTCTACTAACTAAATAAATGGTTGGCTTATTAATTTATTGACGTCAATAAGGAAAGTTCTCCATAGAATTCATATATGAATAACTTGATAAAACACTGCCCTTGATTGAATGTGTGCACATATGGAATAAAAAGCATAACCAATACATCACACACCTTTGATTAATAGCATCACACATTAAGTTGAGGCAAAAAAGCTGGAGGGTCTTGGCACTATGCTTGTCTCCCTACAAGTGAGCCTTAAAATTAACTTGGGCCAGACGAATTTTAGTCGGATTCCCGTGTTCAAGTGGCACTCTCTCCTGTATCTATTAGAAACGAAAACTGTGATCTACTGTTTTAGACGACAGGAGTACGTTTACCTGGGACAAGTGATTTAATTAGGTACTCGTAGGTTTACCTTGGCTGGACAGAGTCCGAAAAACTACGCGAGGGCATCATTTTGACCCAAATACTTCACTGCTTAAAAATGAACGTCTACAACTAATCCGAAACATGGTCTTTTTCTATGGGCGTAATAAAAAAGTTTAGGGACACACAACAAGCTGCATGTTTGGTGTCTCTCCACGGGATTGAATTGAAGAGATACGTAGAAGAACTAAGGTAACAGACCTATGTCTAAATAATCTACGGGACTATCCTGTAGATCACCAAACTCAAATGGCAGTAAGCAGGACGCAGTGCAGAAAGGTTCTTGATTGGATTCCATTTGGTCAAGAGCGTAGCGTAGGGCGTCCACCAGCAAGATTGACGGACGACCCTGCAAAGGTCGCATGTAACCAGTCACGTTGGAAGTCTTTGTGGTAGGCCTATGTTTATCAGTGGACGTCCTGCGTCTGATTATGTTATTGATATGCATGTGTGCATTTAGTGCATAAGCTAACAAAAATAAACCTTATTTTTGTACTGGACTAGAGAAACTTTACTTTCTATCTACTAATTGTTATTAAAATATTACACATTTTATGCCCTTACTATCTGGTAGCTGGGCATAGGCCACCCCTAGAAAAATCCGCAGCAAAATGAAACATCTAAACAATGAATTGTTTTGAATTAATGTGAAGACCATAATAACTAGTCAGCGGTCAGCGCATAAGTTGAAACAAGAATCGCTATCTCAGAGTAAATACAATGGCTTTTTGTATCTCATATTAAATTAAGAGGAAACATCTTATAACCCGACAAGTCGCTCTTGAAAAACTACAGGCCAATCGCGCTCCTGAGCTACGTCTACAAGCTTTTCTCGAGAGTCCTCGCAAATCGCCTCGCCGCAAGATTGGACGCCTTCCAGCCACCGGAACAGGCCGGGTTTCGTAAAGGCTGCAGTACCGTAGACCACATCCACACAGTCAGGCAGGTTATACAGAAGTCCGAAGAGTATAACATCTTCCTAACTAGGTTTCCTACAAATAGGAATTAACAGTTTTATATTACGACGCGTCGCTTTTTCGCTTTTATAAAATAACTACCCACTAATTGGTCGATAGTGTGACAGGACAGGTTTTTATATTTCGCATTTGGGAAAGGATCCTAGTTAGGATGCTATAAATAGGATGGTGTAATAAACTAGCAAGGTTTACCTAA
This sequence comes from Pyrausta nigrata, assembly GCA_949316185.1. Classification (NCBI taxonomy): domain Eukaryota; kingdom Metazoa; phylum Arthropoda; class Insecta; order Lepidoptera; family Crambidae; genus Pyrausta; species Pyrausta nigrata. The sequence goes on along the minus strand of OX438963.1, from coordinate 9,219,037 downwards.
TGCGTAATAAAACGGGTTCCCTACGTGTCTTCGAAACACGTTTGTTCGAAAATTGATTCATAGACAACTTTACACCGAAGCCTTCATAGTGCGATGGCTTGTTTCTGCGTAATTTTTTTTACATTGTTTCTCCAACTTTTAATTGTCCAATGTACCGTTACATCGAAAGATTTTACTTACGAAATTAAAAAAATTCGCAGAATTTTCGGTACGAGCCATACTCCACCATGCGGGCTCAGTGCGGATTGGTGGTGGAGGGGTGTATTGTAAGGCAAGAGACAAACCTTACTAACAAAAGTTATCAAGCCGCCCTAGGGGGCCTCTGACTAGGCTTAACGACTTATACCACTGATATTAGCCGGGACCAACTACTTAACGTGCCTTCCGAAGCACGGAGATGCTTGTCATGGACGTCACTTAAATGGCCAGAATGGTCACCCATCCAATCACAACCGCGCCGTGGGTAGCTTAACTTTGGTATCGCTACTAAAACGCTGCCGCCACTGCGCCACAAGCTCCTCATTAATCGTAATTAAAGTAAGGAACAAATTTGATCCTTTTTACACTAGTTAGGTTCCTAACGTCCTTTAAATAGAATAGTGTATTTATTTACGTACTTAAGGATGAGTAATTGTAGCAAAAAATTTGGGAGCAATGATACTTGGTTTTGAAAAAATGCATGTGTAAAAAACCTGCTTGAACTACGCTTGGAGATTATTCACGTTAGAGGACGAATCGTATTTTTTTACGATTCGTCTTTTTTCATAATTCGTTTCTTTTTAACGGCGGCAATGCATTTTGAATGCCCATGTTGACACGGATCACGAATCGTGAAAAATGACGAATACATCTAGTATCGTGTTATAAAAATCAAAAAATGAGTGTGTGTCAAAATTACACGGAATGGTGACCAAATTTTATTCGGATATTTTGACGAATCGTGAAAAAACACGATTTCGTATGCAATGTGAACGTCCATTCGTCATGATGACATATCCTTTATTTTGGCGAATCGTCAATGACACACAATTCACACGGGATCCGCCATTGACGTTCACATTGCATACGGAATCGTGTTTTTCCACGATTTGTCAAAATATCCTTATTGAATTTGGTCAAAGATTATTATGACGAATCGTGATTTTTAAAAACACAATACTAGATTTAAGAGGTATCGTCATTTTTCACGATTCGTGATCCGTGTGAACATGGGCATTCAAAAAGCATTGCCGCCGTCACAAAAAAGAACAAATCGTGAAAAAAGACAAATCTTTTAAAATCACGAATCGTGTGAATGAGCTCTTAACCAATTGACACCACACGCACGCTACGAAAATTAGGTTAATTGAATGCAGCTATAAAAAAACTTAACTTACATCCTCCATGTTCAGTATAATACGTCGATTAATGACTAGTGTAATATTCAAGTACTTAGAGAATAGAATGAACATAATTAGTTATTTTCACGCTTCACTGCTGACCATAGTTGCTTTTGCGTGCAAGAATTACCTACTAAAAATATCAAACTACCTTCAAAAAGTTGGTACTTACTTTTCGCACCATGTAGGACTCGTAGTTGTTGAAAGAATCTGCATATTTACTTTTATTTTCACTGTGATTTAAAATTAAGTTATCTCTATTTAAATCGTAATGTTCATGGGAATTATGAGCACTGTTCCCATTTATATTATCGTATGATTCAGTATTTTTAGCATTATCGCGATTTTCGAATCTTTCGAAATAAAATTTTCTGACTTCCGGCAAGTCGATTGTCCATGCAGTCACTTGAAAAATCACCGTGAAAAATATCAACGCGTGCCCAGCACTGGCTGTCATTTTTCCCGCCCTTATTTTGACGGATCGTTTTCAAAATGTCCGCCTTGACATTCGAATATATTGCCGCGGTTTTTAGCGAAAAATACGTGGGTATCTAGATGGATCGCGAGTATTACTGATGTTGGGAAATATGAAATAAGCAAACGATCGGATGTAGGGTTTTTGCGCAATTATGCGTTTCCCGCGGCCTATTGTTTAAAGGTTAACGCACCGAACATCAATACTTGCAAATTAATTAATTCTATACAAAGGTACGTATCTACGTACGCGTCACATCATTACGTAACCAATTTCACTATCTCTCAAACGAAATGTATGAATATAAGTACTTACCAAGAGACTCGGTGTTGAACTCCAATAACTTCAAAAATAATCCGAGAACTGTACCTACATACAAACATGTTTTAGGTAAATTAAGGGTAAAATTCACGTTTTATCTCCATCTGTTCTTGCAAACACGAAGAGACCCTGCCAAAAAACCTCACTTTAAACTTTAATTTTAAACTTATATAACGGTAAAATGCGCAACAAAAAGCTAAATTACGCGGAAGTAGGGAGTTGGAAGGAACTTACGTAGGAAGTACAAGGAACATTATTATGAGGAAGTAACCTCTACCTCTACCTACCCTCATATTGAAAGAAAAACAATTTTCGACAAGCCAGGAAGTAAAAAAAAATGAGTACGTCCTATTTTTTTCCGTTTACCCATTCCATTTACCTATTCTAGATCGGCAAAGACACAAGGGTCCGTACAGCCAAGTATTCAGCGGGAACCACGAAACGCCCTAAATTATTTCATTTTTAACCCAATTAATTATTATTTGCATACTATCATCACATTTGTATTTTATTATTACCTAAACGATAACCTAATTCGATTAGTTCGTAATAGTCTATTAGCATCCCCGCTCGCAAGGCTACAGGATAAGAAATCATACGAGATCGGATATAATATTCAAACTATTACACACGTAAATACGTAATAGATCATATCAGCTGCTCCTTGAAAAAATTTTCAGTGGTACGTGGTGGTACTAGTTACAGAGTTGCATGATTATGTACCAAAATATTTCTTGTAATCACAGGTTAAAGTTTTTTTTATGGGTTTGCTCTTGATTCTAGCTAGACTAAGCCGGTGGGGCGTAGTCAGTCGACGGTGGTGGCGCAAGCTCACCCAGAAGCCTAGGCCCTTACCTGTACCTGTACTATCAGCAAACTATCTTTTGATTCTCATACAAGTTTGTTTGAGAGTTTAGGCAGTGGATTACACGTGGAGGGCGACAATGATAGGTGGAAAATTAGTCAAGTCGGAGCGCTTATAGCTAGGTACTTGCCACATCAGGGGGTTCAGGTATCACTTCACAGGCCACAATCACTCGAAATGTCTGTAAGGAGCTTCACAGGATACACACGCGGCGAAAGCACTCTGGTCAGTCTAGTACATGTGTCATAGGGAACGTCTCGATGTCGACTCGATCTTCGGGGTTCACACGGTACGTTTTAAACAAATAAAAATAAGGCAGGTATGCGTGTGAGTGCGCGCGGCGCAGTATCAATAGGGTACACAAACAAATCGAAATATTGTAGTAAACATATCGCCCGCCCTAAACACGTCAAGTGTTTACGAGAAGGTTAGGAAGCTAAGGGAAAGGAAGTTCACTGGACAGGAAGACGAACTAATTTCGTCAAAGATCTCTTTAGGCTACCGGTAGGAGTTTTAACATCTATCACACGAACAACTTGGTCTTGGCCAGGGTATAAATTAATAATGCGTCCACGACGCCACTGCAAAGGGGGAAGGTTGTCATCTCTTATGAGTACCAGCTCACCCACCTTAGGAGGATCACAAGGAGAGGTCCATTTATTTCTAATTTGTAATGTATTTAAGTATTCTAAATGCCAGCGAGACCAAAAGTGCTGGGTAATTTGTTGGATTAGCTGAAACCGTGTAAGGCGATGCAATTTTACGTCTTTAAAAGGGCACTCCGGAAGTGCAGTTAAGGGTTGTCCAATCAAGAAACGGCCGGGAGTTAACACCTCGACACCATCAGGGTCCGGAGAAAGTGGGCACAATGGGCGTGAATTTAAAACTGCTTCAATTTTAGCAAAAACAGTGGTCAGCTCCTCAAACGTAAGGGGGGTATCGCCCACCACTCGTTTCAGGTGCGATTTCAACGATTTAACCGCAGCTTCAAAAAGACCTCCCCAATGAGGGCAAACAGGTGGATCGAAAACCCAGGATATGTTCCGCTTTGAAAGCTCAGAACCAATAGCCGCCTGGTTCTGAGACAGGAAACACTCGAACTCCTTCAGGTAATTGTTAGCACCGATGTAATTTCGACCGCAATCAGATCGGATTAGGTGAGGTACACCACGACGCGACACGAATCGGGAAAAGGCCGCAATGAAGGCTTCAGTAGTTAGGTCTGACACAACCTCAAGGTGAACGGCTTTAGTGGAAAGGCAGACAAATACACACAGGTAACTTTTCACTAACCTTTTGTTCCTATAGGCCTGGACTTTGGTAAAAAAGGGTCCTGCAAAATCGGTACCTACACCGTCAAACGGTCTAGCAGCCGTGACGCGGTCTTTAGGTAGGTCACCCATGAAGGGTTGAGATACAGCCGCCTTGAGACGATAACAGGGAAGACATTTAAAAATCACATGCTGAATAGCTCTGCTTGCAGACTAGATCCAAAACTCTCTATTTAACATGGCAAGAATTGCATTAACACCTGCATGAGCATTCTCGCGATGGTAACGTGAAATAAGGATGTTCACGAAATTACCATTCTTAGGCAGAAGAAGGGGATTGCGCGCATCAAAGGATAGATCGGAGTTTCGTAATCGACCTCCAACTCGAATCAGGCCTCTGTCATCTAGAAATAAATTCAACGTTCATCAGAAAAGGAGGTAAATTGAAAAATTTTCACTAAAAACAAAAGGGAATCTCTCCGTTCCTCAAGGCTCAGGTAGGACGAGTTAGATTTAGGAAATAAAAACCGCCTTAGGTAACAAGTCACGTTTATTAGCTTGTTGAAAGAACTATACCGCTCTAATAAGAATGAGGGATCCGGGGTAGGAACATCGGCAGAGACTACTAAACAACGTAGTCCAGGGAGATCACTACTTGGGTTAGGTTCCGAAATACCGGGCCAGTTGTCAGGAGACTGCGTCAACCACAAAGGTGAAAACCAAAGGGAGTGGTCGATCAGTCGGGTGACTGACATACCTCTCGATGCACAGTCACTAGGGTTCATGTAGCCTGGGACGCGCCTCCATTCACCAGATGTAGGACTATTATTAATCTGGGAGACACGATTTTACAATCCGGACTTAAAAATTCCATGATGAGGGATAAAATAATGCTCCCGGGTCGCGTCATATGAAGAAAGGGACACATGGTTCAGGCCAAGGCACTCGCGCATAAAGGAAATATATTTCTCTCGAAAACCAGGATCGGCCTGCAAACGCTTCTCAAGATTATGGAATCGCCGCAAGGCATTGGTTCCGGAATCACCAAGAGGCGGACGATCACGAAGAAAAGGGAGTCTAACCATGAATTGACCATCGAGTGGCAGCTGCTTTAAAAAAGGTTTCACACTCTATATCCAAGGGGCCCGCAACCGGAGACCGGGGGGCCCCCTCGATTTTCCAGAACTTTTCAAGCATTTGGGACAGCGAGACTTCAGTCATGGGGGGTTCCAAATCAGTAAATCCTTCATAAACAGGACCACACAACATAACCAAATATCGTCGAGACAGCAGTAAGGCCATCAGGGGACACAAACAACTCGGACCTTAAAAGGCGACCAATGACGTCAGTTCCAAGAAGTACAGTTATAGTACCAGGTTTGTAAAATAAAGGGTCAGCAAGAGGGAGGTGCTTAGTACAGGCAATTACACTTTTAGGTAAGTCTACCTCTGGGAGGGTACCAGCAATCACATCAACAACCACTGCACTGGTGGAGATTTCTGGAAAGACAGAACTAACTGCCTTAAATGAAAAGGATACTATGCCCGGGGAATTCATCGCTTGAACATTACCTATTCCACGAACAGGAACTGGAGAAGGAATGATAGGTAAGTTCATGTGGTCAGCAACAAGCTCAGTAGTAAGAAGGCAGCCCTGAGCACCAGTATCACATAAGGCACGCGCTTCCACATAATATCCAGACGAGGTTTTAACATGAATCAAGGCCGTAGGTAAAAGAACGAGAGAATTTGCGAGGTAAAGATGTAAAAGCGGGTATGGAAGGCGGGCTATCTAATCAGAATTATAAGGCCTCATTGTACTTACGATGAAATGCACGTTCATCCTGGGTTCTTTGACCTAGAGGGACATTATAAGTACGGTTACCGTTGGGTGCAGGTGGGGATCGCCCGCCCGAACGGGGAGGTGATGCTCTACGGGAATCACGAGGGGGCGGGGTACGAACACGGTGCCATTCAGTACGTGGGGGTGACACACGGTCCGTTAAGTGACTTTGTGGAGATTGCCGCGGTTGGTTAGAAGCTAAGACCGCGACGTCTCGGTATGAGCGCTCGCGATCGTAATTCACAGGAGAGGTGTCATCATAACACAGTGACGTGTGATGACTGGAACAGCGGCACGTGCGGCAGCGATAATTTCGCGTGCATTGGGATATGGAGTGTTTATCCAAGCATCGATAGCACAGTCGGGCTTCTTTTACAAAGGTAACACGTTGACGTGTAGGAAGGCGAATAAAATCGGGATATTCGCGTAAGTAATGCGAAGTACTATTACAAAGGTGACATTTAGCTGTCGTCGCAAAAGTAACAAAGGCTCTCGCAGGAGGTGGGGAACGCGCGTTAGGTTTAGGCAAACGAGGGGAGCTCACAGTAGGAGGGGTAGTAGTGTCAACGACAGAAGCACTACCTACATTGTCGTGGTGCCTACATTCATCCTCAAGAAAATAATAAGATGATCAAAAGTAGGGAGGTGATTAGGATTATCGCCATAACGACGTTCAAATCTCGATTTTAACTCCGAAGGCAGTTTAGCAAGGCATAAGTGAACTAATAGGTATGACCAATGTTTAACAGGAAGTCCCAATCTCTCTAAGCATCGAAAAGTCGAAAGCAGCGGGTTCAGGAACGACACACGTAACCCGGAAAGTTTAGGCGTTATAATAGGGAGCATCATTATTTGAGCTATGTGGGTATCCGCTAAAACACGCAGGTTATGGTACCTATGTTTTAGGAGGTCACGGGCCACGGTGTAATTGCCCGCCTCAATCTTGAGATGTTGTATCGATCGACGAGGTTCATCCGATAAGGCTCCCACTAAATAGTGTAGCTTCAAAGTCGGGGTAAGGGTAGGCTGGTTGTTCACCACGCTATCAAACTGGTCTATAAAACTGATCCAACTATCGGGACGGCCATCAAACTTAGGTATAGGTAGGTCAGGCAATTTACTAGCCGGGTTATCAATAGCCAGGGATTCATTCTCCTTGAAGGGGGTGCTAGTACGGGACGTCTCAAATTGGTGAGGTCGTATTTCGTCTAACTTAATTTTTAAGTCGTCTACTTTGTCCCTTACTACGCGCATCTCGTTCTTAACCTGCACATATTCTTGTTCATAAATCGCAGGATCGAGATTACCTAACAGCTTGGAACAAGCGGCAGAAAACTTATCGCACATAAGTGGCAGGTAGGAAAGACGCGCTCGCATACGATTGGAGGAAAAGGTCTCAAGAACTCGGTGGGAATCATCAACCCAGTCACTAATATAACGGAGTTCACCTATAGCCTCACGGTATTCAGCTGTATCCGTGCAAAGTACGGCCCTTACGGTCTCGTTGCCGGTTTCGGTATCCGACATTTTATTTACTTTAAATCGCAAGAAACAAGGTAGGTAGATTAAACTCACAAAAGATTCCAATAGGATGCGTAAAGGAACAAATAGTAAAGAACGGCACAGATGCACCGGGTATAGCAAACGTAACTCGTAAACAACTCGCACGCGGTCACGCGGTAATGGCGTGATCAATAGGGAAACAAAGCGCTCGCGCACCTCACTTGCACTCAAAGGGTAGGCAATTAACGCGCTAATCGATTTATTCGACACCTATGTAAAAGGGGTTGCACTCGAATGTTATTAAGGAATTTACTGTAAATAGATTAGGTATATGACGAGACGCCTTGCTCAAACTACAAAGGAAAGTAGAAAACAAACAAATCTCAATTAAACAAATCACGTCACCAACAAGGGGTCCCAACAAAAAACTACGCTCCGCTACCAAAATGTTTGAGAGTTTAGGCAGTGGATTACACGTGGAGGGCGACAATGATAGGTGGCAAATCAGTCAGGTCTGAGCACTTATAGCTAGGTACTTGCCACATCCGCTTTCTGGGTTCAGGTATCACTTCACAGGCCACAATCACTCGAAATGTCTGTAAGGAGCTTCACAGGATACACACGCGGCGAAAGCGCTCTGGTCAGTCTAGTACATGTGTCATAGGGAACGTCTCGATGTCGACTCGATCTCCGGGGCTCTCACGGTACGTTTTAAAAAACAAAAACAAGGCAGGTATGCGTGTGAGTGCGCGCGGCGCAGTATCAATAGGGTGCTTAAGTTAACGATACGAATACTTTTTCACAAGCTATTCGTGCTTGCGCTACAGTAAACTACTCAGCTTTCTCACTTACAATGAGATAGGATTACAGGATGAACGAGCGAGATGGGGCTATACATCAATAAATAAATAAACACAAACTGCCCCGCTGCAAGCCAGCTTATTCCGGCGTCATAGTACGAATTATTGACAATGTTTCTGATGGTAAGGGTTCACTCTGACTTTGAAGGTTTTCGGGGCGTAATCCTCGTACGTTGGAAACGCTGACGCAGGACGTGAGTTCCTACCACAACTTTGCTGTGCGCATTATAAATATCTATGAGAAGGGCTTAGATCGAATCGTCGGAATATCAACGCGGCAGCAGTGGTATCCCGCAGTGTGTCGACGTGCGATGGTAGGAGGGAGCTGGTGGAATGAGCTCATGGAGTTCTTGAGCACACTCACCGAAATACAGCCTGTAAGACCGACAGGCAGGCAACTTTGCGGCCATGAGCCAGGCTGAGCAGTTTGGCACTTAGGCTCCGCGCAGATGGCTACCGACCACTAGCGATGGGCAATTGTTCGAAAAAAATTATCGAATGAATCGACAATCGACCATTCGAACTATCGAATGACGATTAAGTAATTCGAAAATAAAATAATTGAATAATAATCGACAATCGAATGATAATCTATACTCGGCCCTTCGATGCATTCGATTGAATTGCCGCGACAGGACAGGCAGAGAACGAATGATTAATCGACGCGACGAATGACGATTCATTCGTCAGTAGTACGGCCTGCGCACTCCTATATTGCTCGCCGCATAATCGAATGACAGCGGTTGCTTATCGAATACATTCGATTACAGAGACCATTCGAATAATTCGATTATTTTAGTAATAATCGCCCATCGTTACCGATCACCGCCACCGGTGGCTAGCGACAAACTGTTTACATTGTTTTTTATATGTGTATTGGATCGCCGCGACTCAGTGTTCGCGACACGCCGCCGGTGGCGCCCACTCGCCATTTTGACAAAGCAGCTGTCAAAAGATCTAGCAGATGAGTGTCAATTGTAGCGGCCACCGACCACCTTTGTTTGCGCGGGACCAAAGGGTCTGGCGCGCGACAGCCACCGGTGGCGTGTGGTGTTCAGTATGGCGGTGGTCGGTGGCCTATCTGCGCAGAGCCTTTGTTATATTAAAGTCACCGATATAAACCTCCAAGGCTCTGACCTCTGCGCTCTACCGAGTCATGTGCAGCTCGATAGTCTTTTTGGCGCAATAATAGATAGCTACGGAAAAATAAATGCCAAAACATGACAAACCCCGTACCCATAGAAATATTCTTTCTAATTTGAGGTAGAATCAGTTTCTCGAAGCTGCTGTAATATCGGATTAACCATAATATCAGCTAAACCGATTTTGATGCTGTTCAATGTTCACGTTTGATTTGAGCTAAGATTCTGTGTCAAAGTACTGAGTGGTATTACTTCCTAAGCATCAAAATAAAAAACACTAATTTTGTATACACAAATATTTTGTGGAGAATTTCTAGTATGTTAACAGTGTTGTTTAGCAGTGTTGTTACCTCTATAATACAAGTACGGCTGTAGTGAGCGTGTGGTGACCGTCCACGGAACTAATGAAAGTTGACATAAACTTATGCAAGTTACTCTATTTTAGTGCCCTGGACACTCAGTGTGGGCGCTTTGATTCAGCACAAAATTGATCTGTCATTTCTTAGAGAATGTTTAGTCCAGCGTACTTGTATCATAGAGGTCAGTTGGGGGTTACGATGGGGTTACGCTGCGGACAGCGAATGTATGTGTGGTGTCTCTCCCATAAAGTTAATATTCCTAACGGAATAGAGGAACAAAGGGCTGAGCGAGCGAGATGTCTCTAGCAGCAACACTGTATGATAAAAAGAGATGTGTGATTAGACGTAACAGAACCGTTTTTGGAAACGTCAAACAGTTGGTCGGCACATATCGGCACGCTGAGAATTTCAGCTATTTGAATTTTTCAAAAATACATGAAACCGTGGATATTTTTTTTAAATATTTCTTGGTGAAACGTGGTGACTTGTTTAATAATTGATTGTTGTACGACACAGCGAAAAAACCCCGAAAAATGTTCATTTCACAGGTAAATTGTTCCAAATCGACACCATCTATTTTAGGTTTATTTTTGCCAATGCGTTCCGAATTTTAAGTGCTTAGTATGATAATTCTTTTCTTTAAACATTTATTAATGTAAGAAGCAAAGATCCAATACACATAGTGCAGAATTTACGAATATATTGTGTAAAGAAATAATTTTCGTTTTACACTAGGGATGTATCAAGTTATCGATATTTCGTTTCCACTGTCTATCACGCAATAAACGAATAATATGTATTACTGTTTTTAAAGTACCTATAAAATGTTTAGATATGAATCAGCTGGGAATCTAATTACTATTTAAGATACTTAGCCGATCCATGCAGTTTTTGACTGTTAGAATAGTTACTAACATTCGTAATAATGGTATCTTTCAGATTTTCGACTAACTTGGAAAAAAATACATGGGTAAAATTAATAAATCGTCTAAATTGGGTTCCAGACAAAAAACCAAGAATTTGTAGTGAGCACTTCGAACAAAAATATTTCGAGACGCGAGGAGCAAAACAAAATTTAAAGAAATCTGCAATTCCAACTAATTTTGTTCCGGTAAGCTTAAATAAAATAATATGTTTGAGAGTTTAGGCAGTGTATTACACGTGGAGGGCGACAATGATAGGTGGCAAATCAGTCAGGTCTGAGCACTTATAGCTAGGTACTTGCCACATCCGCTTTCTGGGTTCAGGTATCACTTCACAGGCCACAATCACTCGAAATGTCTGTAAGGAGCTTCACAGGATACACACGAGGCGAAAGCGCTCTGGTCAGTCTAGTACGTGTGTCATAGGAAACGTCTCGATGTCGACTCGATCTTCGGGGTTCTCACGGTACGTTTTAAACAAACAAAAACAAGGCAGGTATGCGTGTGAGTGCGGGCGGCGCAGTATCAATAGGGTCAACAATAGGGTTCAAAAAGACCTCCCCAATGAGGGCAAACAGGAGGATCGAAAACCCAGGATATGTTCCGCTTTGAAAGCTCAGAACCAATAGCGCCTGGTTTTGAGACAGGAAACACTCTAACTCCTTCAGGTAATTGTTAGCACCAATGTTATTTCGACCGCAATCAGATCGGATTAAGCGGGGTACACCACGACGCGACACGAATCGGGAAAAGGCCGCAATGAAGGCTTCAATAGTTAGGTCTGACACAACCTCAAGGTGAACGGCTTTAGTGGAAAGGCAGACAAATACACACAGGTAACTTTTCACTAACCTTTTGTTCCTATGGGCCTGAACTTTGGTAAAAAAGGTACCTGCAAAATCGGTACCTACACCGTCAAACGGTCTAGCAGCCATGACGCGGTCTTTCAAAGGATAGATCGGAGTTTCGTAATCGGCCTCTAACTCGAATTAGGTCTACGTCATCCAGAAATAAATTCAATTTTCTCAGGGAGTTAGTGATAGGATCGCCACGCCGTAAGCGATCAAGTTCAACAGAAAAGGAGGTAAATTGAACAATTTTCACTAAAAACAAAAGGGAATCTCTCCGTTCCTCAGGCTCAGGTAGGACGAGTAAGATTTAGGAAATAAAAACCGCCTTAGGTAACAAGTCACGTTTATTAGCTTGTTGAAAGAACTATACCGCTCTAATAAGAATGAGGGATCCGGGGTAGGAACATCGGCAGAGACTACTAAACAACGTAGTCCAAGGAGATCACTACTTGGGTTAGGTTCCGAAATACCGGGCCAGTTGTCAGGAGACTGCGTCGACCACAAAGGTGAAAACCAAAGGGAGTGGTCGATCAGTCGGGTGACTGACATACCTCTCGATGCACAGTCACTAGGGTTCATGTAGCCTGGGACGTGCCTCCATTCACTAGATGTAGGACTATTATTAATCTGGGAGACACGATTAGCCTCAAAAGTCTGAAGGAGGTGAGGAGTGGTTTTTAACCAACACAACACGATTTTACTATCCGTCCAACTATGGATTGAAGTCAACACAGACGACCTTTGCAGACAAAGAGCGACGTGATGAAGTAATTTAGAGAGGAGGGTAGCTCCCAACAATTCCAACTTGGGAATTGTTAAATGGGTCCGAACAGGGGCAACTTTAGATTTAGCCATAACAAGATGCGCGGAGCAAACAACAAACGGTAGTTCCGCACGTCAATAAACAGCGGCAGCATATCCCAATTCAGAAGCATCACAGAACCCATGTAGGGATAAGGAGGAAAAACCTCTGAGAAGAATATGTCGTGGAATGGCCACTTCACTAACCTTCGCTAGGTCCTGAACAAATGCAGTCCACTCTAAAGACAGGGGTTCATTTAAAGGATCATCCCAGGATAAGCCTGACATCCATAAACGTTGGATAAATTCCTTAGCCTTAAATACGACGGGAGATATCTAGCCACAAGGGTCATACATACGGGCAATCAAAGATAAAACTTTGCGTTTTGTAATAACTGTATCACGGGTATCACAGGTATAATTGTAGGTAAATGAGTCACTCACAGGATTGTATTGGACACCTAAAATAGCGACAGTCTGAGGATTATCTGGGTCTGCGAATGAATGAGGAAGTTGCAAATGATCCGGGTCATATCATCTAGGAGCTCGGGCCTGTTACTAATCCACTTACGAAGTTCATAACCACCAGAGGCCATTATTCCTATAAGCTCAGTTTTCAAAGCCCGGGCAGACGCAATAGTATCAGCACCAGTAAGACAATCGTCGACATAAATATCTCTCTCAAGGACTTCAGCAGCTCGAGGGAAGGTAAGTCTCTCTTGTTCAGCGAGCTCAAGAAGGGCACGAATTGCAATGAATGGATTGGAACGAAGACCATAGGTATTGGTATTAAGTTCATAGGCAAGAAGTGGCTGAGAGGGATCCTCACGCCAAAGCACAAGTTGGTACCTTCTATCACCAGGATGTACCCAAGTCATACAAAACATCATACGAATATCTGTTACAAACACTACCTCGTGCCTGCGGAAATTTAGGAGGATGTGAGAAATATCTCGCTGAAGCTTAGGGCCTGTATGTAAACATTGATTCAGGGACACTTTAGAGGACGTAGGACTACTACCATCGAACACAACACGTATTTTGTCACCAACGGACTTAAAAATTCCATGATGAGGGATAAAATAATGTTCCCGGGTCGAGTCATATAAAGAAAGGGACATATGGTTTAGGTCAAGGTACTCACGCATAAAGGAAATATATTTCTCTCGAAAATTAGGATTGGCTTGCAAACGCTTCTCAAGATTGTGGAATCGCCGTAAGGCATTGGTTTTAGAATCACCGAGAGGTGGACGATCATGAAGAAAAGGGAGTCTAACCATAAATCGACCATCGCTTCCACGAGTGGTAGTTGCTTTAAAAAAGGTTTCACACTCTATATCCAAGGGGTTCGCAACTGGAGATTGGGGGGCCTCTTCGATTTTCCAGAATTTTTCAACTATTTGGGACAGCGAGACTCCAGTCATGGGGGGTTCCAAATCAGTAAATCCTCCATAAACAGGACCACACAGGACATAACCAAATATCGTCGAGATAGCAGTAAGGCCATCAGGGGACACAAACAACTCGGACCTTAAAAGGCGACCAATGACGTCAGCTCCAAGAAGTACACTTACAGTACCAGGCTTGTAAAATAAAGGGTCAGCAAGAGGGAGGTGCTTAGTACAGGTAATTACACTTTTAGGTAAGTCTACCTCTGGGAGGGTACCAGCAATCACATCAACAACTATTGCACTGGTGGATATTTCTGGAAAGGCAGAATTAACTGGCTTAAATGAAAAGGATACAATGCCCGGGGAATTAATTGCTTGAACATTACCTATTCCACGAACAGGAACTGGAGAAGGAATGATAGGTAAGTTCATATGGTCAACAACAAGCTCAGTAGGAAGAAGGCAGCCCTGAGCACCAGTGTCACATAAGGCACGCGCTTCCACATTATATCCAGACGAGGTTTTAACATGAATCAAGGCCGTAGGTAAAAGAACGAGAGAATTGCGAGGTAAAGATGTAAAAGCGGGTATGGAAGGGGGGCTGCTATCTAGTCAGAATTGTGGGGCCTCATTGTACTTATGATGAAATTCACGTTCATCCTGGGTTCTTTGACCTAGAGGGGCATTATAAGTACGGTTACCGTTGGGTGCAGGTGGGGATCGCCCGCCCGAACGGGGAGGTGATGCTCTACGGGAGTCACGAGGTGGCGGGGTACAAACACGGTGCCATTCAGTACGTGGGGGTGACACACGGTCCGTTAAGTGACTTTGTAGAGATTGCCGCGGTTGGTTAGAAGCTAAGGCCGCGACGTCTCGGTATGAGCGCTCGCGATCGTAATTCACAGGACAGGAGTCATCATAACACAGTGACGTGTGATGACTGGAACAGCGGCACGTGCGGCAGCGATAATTTCGCGTGCATTGGGATATGGAGTGTTTATCCAAGCATCGATAGCACAGTCGGGCTTCTTTTACAAAAGTAACACGTTAACGTGTAGGAAGGCGAATAAAATCGGGACACTCGCGTAAGTAATGCAAAGTACTATTACAAAGGTGACATTTAGATGTCGTCGCAAAAGTAACAAAGGCTCTCGCAGGAGGTGGGGAACGCGCGTTAGGTTTAGGCAAACGAGGGGAGCTCACAGTAGGGGGGGTAGTAGTGTCAACGACAGAAGCACTACCTACATTGTCGTGGTGCCTACATTCATCCTCAAGAAAGGTAATGAGATGATCAAAAGTAGGGAGGTGATTAGGATTATCGCCATAACGACGTTCAATCTCGATTTTAACTCTGAAGGCAGTTTAGCAAGGCATAAGTGAACTAATAGGTATGACCAATGTTTAACAGGAAGTTCCAATCTCTCTAAGCATCGATAAGTCGAAAGCAGGGGGTTCAGGAACGACACACGTAGCCCGGAAAGTTTAGGCGTTATAATAGGGAGCATCATTATTTGAGCTATGTGGGTATCCGCTAAAACACGAAGGTTATGGTACCTACGTTTTAGGAGGTCACGGGCCACGGTGTAATTGCCCGCCTCAATCTTGAGATGTTGTATCAATCGACGAGGTTCATCCGATAAGGCTCCTAGTAAATAGTGTAGCTTCAAAGTCGGGGTAAGGGTAGGCTGGTTGTCCACCACGCTATCAAACTGGTATATAAAACTGATCTAACTATCGGGACGGCCATCAAACTTAGGTATAGGTAGGTCAGGCAATTTACTAGCCGGGTTATCAATAGCCAGAGATTTATTCTCCTTGAAGGGGGTGCTAGTACGGGACGTCTCAAATTGGTGAGGTCGTATTTCGTCTAACTTAATTTTTAAGTAGTCTACTTTGTCCCTTCCTACGCGCATCTCGTTCTTAACTTGTACATATTCTTGTTCATCGCAGGATCGAGATTACCTAACAGCTTGGAACAAGCGGCAGAAAACTTATCGCACATAAGTGGCAGGTCGGAAAGACGCGCTCGCATACGATTGGAGGAAAAGGTCTCAAGAACTCGGTGGGAATCATCAACCCAGTCACTAATAAAACGGAGTTCACCTATAGCTTCACGGTATTCAGCTGTATCCGTGTAAAGTACGGCTCTTACGGTCTCGTTGCCGGTTTCGGTATCCGACATTTTATTTACTTTAAATCGCAAGAAACAAGGTAGGTAGATTAAACTCACAAAAGATTCCAATACGATGCGTAAAGGAACAAATAATAAGGGACGGCACAGATGCACCGGGTATAGCAAACGTAACTCGTAAACAACTCGCACGCGGTCACGCGGTAATGGCGTGATCAATAGGGAAACAAAGCGCTCGCGCACCTTACTTGCACTCAAAGGGTAGGTAATTAACGCGCTAATCGATTTAATCGACACTTATGTAAAAGGGGTTGTACTCGAATGGTATTAAGGAATTTACTGTAAATAGATTAGGTATATGACGAGACGTTTTGTTCAAATTACAAAGAAAAGAAGCAAATAAATAACTCTCAATTAAACAAATTACGTTACTAATAAGGGGACCTAATAAAAAACTACGCTCTGCTACCAAAATGTTTGAGAGTTTGGGCAGTGGATTACACGTGGAAGGGCGACAATGATAGGAAAATCAGTCAGGTCTGAGCACTTATAGCTAGGTACTTGCCACATCAGCTTTCAGGGTTCAGGTATCACTTCACAGGCCACAATCACTCGAAATGTCTGTTAGGAGCTTTACAGGATACACACGCGGCGAAAGCACTCTGGTCAGTCTAGTACATGTGTCATAGGGAACGTCTCGATGTCGACTCGATCTTCGGGGTTCTCACGGTACGTTTTAAACAAATAAAAAAAAGGCAGGTATGCGTGTGAGTGTGCGCGGCGTAGTATCAATAGGGTACACAAACAAATCAAAATATTGTAGTAAACATAATATATGTACTATTTTTCTGCTGATGTTTCATTGGATACCAATGTCTACTTATGGTTGTGTCTACGTATTATATAGTTTGCTTAGTTTGGGCACAGATTATATAATAGTTACTGTTTGGGACTAGATCATTTATGTTCTATATTTCTTTTTCACAGGTCAACATAAAGCCTAGACGCACAGTTTCGTCCTATGATTACAGAGATATTGTACCAGAGGCATTCCCTGAATCAAAATGGTTTGTCAAATCAATATGACGAATGATATCTAGAAACGTCTTATCAAATTGATTTTTATCAAAATTGATTAGTCATTTTTATCTAAAATAGATTTCATACTTTGGCAATTTTCCTTCGCACTGACAATATAGTCGTAGTAATAGACTAAATGGTCATGTAATAGATAAGAAATAATTTGGAGTGTTCCTACTTTCTTATTTCAGTGCCTATAAAATAAGACGAGAACTACTGCTGACAAACTGCTATGCAGTCTGGCAGATGTAAAGGTCATGTAATCTCTATAAGTTTTTTTAAATAAACGATTTAAAAAAAATATTAGAATATTTAGTGAAATGAAAAATGTTGTTGACATTTTTCATTTCACTAATTATTTTTGGAACAACCGTATCTTCTGAGTTTTTCTTTAATGTTTCTACTTCACTCCAGAAGCATATTTTCAGCCATGAAGAATCCCATCCCATCCTATTTTAGTTTTATTAATACCTACTATTAATGTTACTAATTAATTTTATCGATATCGATACTAATGTAACAAGCGACATGACAAACATCACTGACACACATTCATGAACAATTTTACACACACCAATGTCATTCAATTTCGGTTTCGTTTGACAGCTCGTGTTTGTTCCTCTATTCCGTTAGGAATATTAACTTTATGGTCCTCCCCAGACAATGGCACACCTACTGTCATGCCCTACGTGCCCCCTCACCTGCACACGTGAAGACCTGTACAACGCTACTGATAATGCTTTGTTAGTCGCCGAGTATTGGTCCTCAAAAATATAACGCCAGTGTCGACACGACACGTCAGTGGTTGTTACGTAGTCAGTTTTTTTGCGTTAATATGTTTATTACTTTTAAAACGAATACTGGTGAAATTAAATCAAATTTCACTTACAAAAATAAATCGACTGTGTCATCCGGTGGGACTCGAACCCACGTCCCTTTGCTATCCGGGCGAGTGCTCTTACCAACTAAGCTACGGAGGACGTTAGTCAGTCGACGAATTTTTGCAAGTGCTTGCTACGCCAGTGAGCCGGCGTTCGATTTCATCAATACTTGGGGAATGTACCCGCATGTGAAATTTGATTCAATTTCGTAAAAACTTGCAAAATAATTGCTTAAGTTATAAAAATATACTAATACTGGTGAAAAAATATATTTACTAATGGCTCTAAAAGCTAAATATATTAAACAATAAACTACCATATAGGATGTAATTGTTGTGTATATCTTATTTTTAAATAAATAATTACTGCGTTAAAAATGAAAGTCAAGATTGTTTACAATGTTGGACAAGCAATGAAAATCGGACTTTACACTCGGGGTCTGAACTTGGTCAACATGTTGTCACCAATATTAAATTGGCTATCTTATATTTAGAAAGCTCAAACCATTTGCTTACTTCCGTGACGAAGAAGTCAAATAGGCACTAAATAGATTAAGCGTTCGTTCATACATGCGGGAATCGAGCGTTTACGAATCGCGCGGTTTGAAACCGCAAAATTGTGATGCTATTCAGACACGCGCGGTTAGTATGCGATTTTCGTGCGTATAACGTCAGTTTCAAAAGTTTCAAAATGGAGGTCAACGAAGAAATGTGTTTTACTGTGGTTGCTCCTTAAAATAAAGAAAAGAAAAAGGCGGTATTGGGTGCATCCAATATTAAGTGACCGATTAGTACATGCTCGGTTCTTGATTTTTTTTTTGAATAATCATCACACTGCATATCCCTTAATGCAGGTCTCTTCTCCACCTCATCAATAAATAGTTCAGTGTCGAAACGATCCATGGCGAACTCACGAGCTGTCGACGTGCTAACCGCGCGGTAGCCGCAATGCAACTGAACGCGAAGTAAAAGACTCCATAGTAATAGAAACGCGCGGGAGTAGCGCGATTCTATTTTCTGGCGGTTGGGTTGCGGGAACCGCGCGGCTCGATTAACCGCGCGGGTACGTCTGAACGATTACTTAATAACTCATACAAATAAGACCCGCGCGATTTCCATGCGATTCTGAAATCGCGCGGTTCCCGCTGTGTCTGAACTAGCGCTAAATAAAAGAAACATATAGCAGTGTAAGTAATTTATTATATTATAATCATAACATTATATTAATACCTAAGTGACTTATTTCGCTAGCGTTTGTGAAGCGTTAAGGCGATGCCTCCCTCACTGAGTTTATAATACTCATTAACAATAAAAAATAATAAAATGCATTCATTTTGGCCATTTTTAAAATCATATTTCAACAATGTATTGTATGGCATACGTACGTATGCCATACAATACATTGTTGTTATTGTTGTTGCCATGCCATTCACACGGGATCCGTCATTGAAGATTCGTCAAAACACACGATACGTCATGACGGATGAACATTCACATTGCATACGGAATCGTGTTTTTTTAAATATCCGAATTGGTGGCATCAGCGGATCCGTCACTTCACGATTCGTGTATTTTGACGATTGGTGATTTTTAAAAACACGAAAGACGAATCGTCACTTTTCACGAGTCGTGATCCGTGTGAACATGGGCATTCAAAAAGCATTGCCGCCGTCAAAAAAAAGAACGAATCGTGAAAAAAGACGAATCGTCGTCAGCAAGGGAGGCGCAGTAGTAAAGTATGTGGTAAACTGCGTTTCCACTAACCATGTGCGAGAATGCGTATCGAGGATGTGTTTTGTTAAGCCTCTATACTGCGTACTGTCGACATAAAAATGAAGCCATTTGATTATCGCCATTTTGGCGCTGACGGCTGTAGTGAGTGTGTGGTGAGCGTCCACGGAACTAATGAGAGTTGACATAAACTATGCAAGTTACTCTATTTTAGTTCCCTGGACACTTGGTGGAGGCGTTTGATTCGGCACAAAAATTATGTGTCATTTCTTAGAGAATATTTAGTCCAGCGTACTTGTATTATAGAGGTCAGGGTGTTAAGAACTTATAGAATCGATTCATTTACCCAGTTAATCACCGCAGCTCTTGTAAGGTTTTTTTTAAATATATATTCTACATTGTTCAATGTCACGAATACCAATTGCTAAGTATCCAATCGGTTTAAAATAAAAAATTAAAACTTCTTTCTGTCACAATAAATTATTGTATTAAAGTGATAAGCATTCACTTTGCAATCTAAATATATTATTGCACTTGAAAAAATGACCGTCAGAGGCGAGAATCGAACCCGCGTTCCACGCATGCCGAGCGATTGCCTAACCTCTCGCCCACCCTACCCTGGCGTTGGCAGAGCCTGTCGAAATTTTCAAGTGCTTCTTAACGCTGTAATGCCGCGTTGCTCTCATCAAGTTGCAAGTGAATGCTTATCACTTAAAAACAATAAATAAATTACGCAACGAATTCCCGCGCTTATTTAGTGGAAACTCAGCCATGTTTTTAGTATAGTATATTAGTTTTATCCCATCATAGGGCGCCCCATGCCGCGGCCGGCCGGCATCTGTGGCGCGTCTCCGCCACCTTTTACGTTTTTGATCGTTTCGTCTACGGATAGGATCTGAAATAGATGATAATATAGGATAAAGTGTTAACAAACATTTCAGGATAAATTGGGAACCGAACATAGAATAATAGTACAGTTATTTGGGAGTTATACCTGGAATGTATTCTGGGAGTTTTGAAAGTTTATAGATTTGGATAAATATGGGCAACTAGTGTTTTATCACTAAAAATAGTAAAATATTTTTTTCATTAAAAAAACAACTGCCTTTAAAAAAACGCAGACTTCCTTCCTTTTGTTTCACGTGGCGATAAAAAAAAGTTATTTCCAACTTGTGTTTTTAGGCGGTTGTTTTTTTTAACATATAAGTTTATAAAGTAAAGTACAGATGAAAATAACACATTTTTTGGTGCATTATTTTTTTCACAGACGCTCTCCAAAATGCTTTACGCCTCAAGTGGCAATAGCCTGGACATGCCTCGAGATATGCCGACAAAAGATGGTCAGCAGGAAAAAACTGGATATAATTGGCCCAAAACAGAGAGAAATGAGGAGCCTTTTACCCAAATGGGGTCCGTGCTACAAAAATAATAAAATATACTAACACACAATTTTAGTTTAAATAAGCAAGAACCTGTCACATTGCTAACACGCATTTGAATTGTAAAAAGTTATACAATATGTTTGAGAGTTTAGGCAGTGGATTACACGTGGAGGGCGACAATGATAGGTGGAAAATTCGTCATGTCTTAGCACTTATAGCTAGGTACTTGCCACATCAGCTTTCAGGTACACTTCACAGGCCACAATCACTCGAAATGTCTGTAAGGAGCTTCACAGGATACACACGCGGCGAAAGCGCTCTCGTCGGTCTAGTACATGTGTCATAGGGAACGTCTCGATGTCGACTGGTCGTCGGGGTTCTCACGGTACGTTTTAAACAAATAAAAACTAGGTAAGGACGCGTGCGAGTGCGCGCGGCGCAGTATCAATAGGGTACACAAACAAATCAAAATATTGAAGTAAACACAATGAAATAATAAGCTTTATTATTATTTATTTTGATTTGAATCATTGCCTCACTGTATTTTATTCTTCTGCGTTTTTCAACCAAACAAAAATGTCTCTGTTCTATTCTATCCTATATTATTGTGTATACCTGTGCGGCGGCCTCGCAGGCGGCGATGATGGCGTTGCTCTTGACGACGGCGGGCTCCCACACGCACGCTTCGAAGTTATCCGATATGTCCTCCTTCTGGATGTCCACGCCGTACCACACCTCGCCTGGACGAATAACAGTCACAGGTTCATTTATTCACATTTGCGTTAGGTGTATACATTGTATGGATAAAATATATAATACAATTTGTGAACTTATGACCTAGTTACCCAGAAGGTATGGCAAAGGACTTGTCCTCTTTTTGTATGGAGACTGGTTTTTTATTCCAAGATATCACCAACCACCAATAACCTATATTTATCTTTAAAATATGAAACACGTAACCATAGAAATCTGAATTTTAAATGCCTCCATTTTTGAGAAAAAATACGTTTTGTAACAAGCATTATCCATTGACAACTTGTATTTCCTGGCTGTATGGCTATGTACCATTGCCTTTCCACTGGTAGATAAATACTACTAGGTACTACCACAGATTATATAAAAGGTACTACTGTCAATGGAATGTCAATTTTTTTTTCATGCGTTAATTGATATAGGCGAAGGTGCGGTTTATGTACAGACAAAGAGAAAAAATAATTTTAATTTTTCTCTAAATCGGTAGCCTTAAAAATATATTAATTATGCAGAAAGGCTAGCTTTTGTGAACTCTTTCATATAATATTTATATTATTATTAATATTCTGGTTACAAATATTGACGAACAAAAAACCATAAATGGACAAGTCCTTTGAGGGCAGCTCAATGTGAGTAAAGTAGTAGGTGAAATATTAAAAAATAAAGATATTACGTTACCGGGATAACGCTAGGAGGATGATGATTATTACAATATGCATATGCAAGATTTGAAAAAAAATTTTATTGGATGTGCACCCTTAATAACAAAATATCTCAGAACTTAAAAGACTTGCCCTTAAATACATAGATTTAAATGTTAGCTTTATAAGTGGCTACAAGTACGATGCTTTTATAAGGTGGATGTATTTTTAAATTTGACATAGGTAACTCTAGTATAAATTTCAATTGACATTTTTATTAAAACTTTATTAATTTAATTGTAATGGAATCATAATGTAATTTTAATCTAATTAGTAAACTTGTGGTGAGGTGCTTGTGGCGCAGTGGCGGCAGCGCTTTGGTAGTGATACCAAAAGTTAAGCAACCCACGGCGCGGTCGTGATTGGATGGGTGACCATTCCGACCATTTAAGTGACGTCCATGACAAGCATCTCCGTGCTTCGGAAGGCACGTTAAGCAGTTGGTCCCGGCTAATATCTGTGGTATTAGTCGTTAAGCCTAGTCAGAGGCCCTAGGGCGGCTTGATAACTTCTGACAGTAAGGTTTGTCACTTGCCTTACATACACCCCTCCACCAATCCGCACTGAGCCCGCGTGGTGAAGTATGGCTCGTTCCTCCTCATAGTTGAGGTGAGGCCTTTTCCCAGCAGTGGGATCTAATAGGCTGACTTATATAGTAAACTTGTGACTTAAATCGGAATATTATGACTAAGACTTTGTGATGATAATATTATAATTCGTAGTTAACATTTTGATAAGATTGTAAAATATTTGCATGCTATTTCTGATAGCTGGAAAAGCTGAACCGTAATATTCATAACACCTTCAAAAATGCACCCTTTTCCAAAGGCAAATAAATATTCATTTCATTTCAATAAGAAGATAGCCTTGTTGATCTTCGTGAATCACATATGACTAACGCGCCAACTAACCTTGATGATGCTTCTGCCTCAGCTTGTTCAGCAGGTTGGTGGCGTCAAACCCGGCGTTGTCGCACAACTGGCGCGGTATAGCTTCGAACGCGCGCGCGATGGCCGCCAGCAACAGCTGTTCCTTGCCCGCAACGCCCTTGGAGTACTCGCGGAGGTGTTTTGAAAGTTCCATGTCTATTGCGCCACCGCCTGGGAGAGAGAAGAGACTTTCATAATTTACATTTACCATTGTTTTTAGTCCCACTGGAAACAAATTGCTTATTGTGAAATGAAAACAATATTATCAAGACGACCGTCTTGGTGTAGTCGTTCGCGCACCGGACTTCTAAACCAGGCGGTTGCGGGTTCGAATCCCGCAAGGGGCAAATGTTTGTGTGATGAGCACGAGCATTTGTACCTAAGTCATGGATGTTTATATGTATTTAAGTATTTCTGTCCGTTATCCTAGTCACCATAGCACAAGCTCACGCTTAGTTTGGGGGCTAGGTAATTGGTATTTATTAAAAAAACATTACACCATCCTCTTTGTAGAATCCTAAATAAGATCCTACGTAGGATCCTAACTAGGAAGATGGAGTGCTACTTAGATTTTTAACTAGGCTAAGAAGCAATCCGATCCTAAATAGGATCCAGTGAACGGAGAGTCAGAAAAACCCAAACACTCTTGGCCCGACCCGGGATTCGAACCCGGGACCTTGTGGATAGTACCCAGCGTGCTGACCACTAGACCAACGAGGCAGTCAGCCACATGTTATAATAAGGTGTCACAAGAATACAGCTGTGTTATCTCACCAGCAACAACAGCATCGTTCTTGATGGTCCTCCTCACGATCATGATGGCATCGTGTAGGGACCGCTCCGTCTCCTCCAAGAACTGTTCAGCGCCACCTCGAAGGATCAACGTACAAGTCTTCGCTGCTGGGCATCCTGTCGGTTAAATGTTGGTGTTTACTTTCGCAGATAAAATCAAAACCTGGGACCCAATGGAGGGATCCTCTTGCGTGCGGCTAAAGAGTGGAATATCTACAAGGAAAAATATATGTATCATGTCAATAGTCATTTATAATAAACTGCCTGAAGGACTGAAGGAGCAAGAAGGAATTTCTTTTAAAAACTGATTTCTATGAAACAATCAACTTAATTATATCATGACTTTATTTATTGCTTAATTTTTTTTGTAAATGATTTGTTAATGTAATGAAATGATATGAATAGTAATGAATAGTAATGTAATGATTTTTTTATGGAACTTGTTTTCTGAAATAAATTAATATCATTATTACTAATATGTTGACATTTTAAGAATTTTGTATAAGTACTATAAGTGACATTGTATATTGTATTTTTTTAATGTTTTTTATTAGTATTGTGACAATGATTATTATATGCATGCAGGATGAATACAGGGCCACACCTATATTTTTAAAATCTGCTATGCATTAATAATGTATTCTCAGCAAATAAACGATTTATTGATTGAATTCGTTGCCGGCTGCAGTGTTTCCTATTATGTCACAAACGATATTTTTCGAAAAAACAGAAATATTTAATAATAAGTCAGCCTATAAGATCCCACTGCTGGGAAAAGGCCTCACCTCAACTATGAGGAGGAACGAGCCATACTTCACCACGCGGGCTCAGTGCGGATTGGTGGAGGGGTGTATGTAAGGCAAGTGACAAACCTTACTGTCAGAAGTTATCAAGCCGCCCTAGGGCCTCTGACTAGGCTTAACGACTAATACCACAGATATTAGCCGGGACCAACTGCTTAACGTGCCTTCCGAAGCACGGAGATGCTTGTCATGAACGTCACTTAAATGGTCGGAATGGTCACCCATCCAATCACGACCGCGCCGTGGGTTGCTTAACTTTTGGTATCACTACCAAAGCGCTGCCGCCACTGCGCCACAAGCCCCTTTATGCCACAAGCAAATATTTAATAATTACTTATAATTCACAAATACCTTGTTAAGGTCATAATGTAACTAAATTAACCATCTTTTACCTGCATGTTTTTCTGTTATATTATGAAGTGAATATGACATGGTAGATATAGCAAAATTTCGATTCTCAAGTTATCACAATGTTGGGTTCTTCAAATTTTGATGATTTTGTAATATAGCGCATATTTTTAATAAACATCGAAGGCGTGAGAATTGGGTCACTAGTATGGTCGAATACTATACATTGATACTGTGTACACACATACAAGGTAAAATAATAATAATAAAAAAAAACATTAATTCATCAGGTGAAAAGATGGTAAATGTATAAATACAGGAAATGAAGAGTCCGCTGTGATCAGCCTTGGCAACGCACAAATGTAGTGTAATAATAAATTATAAAGGCAGAAATAATATACATGTGAAAATTAATGATAAATGACTCAATCAGACATAATACAACATTCATAAAAGAAGTGATCAACTTTTTTTATCAACGGAAAGAAATACAGTTATCAAAGTTGGACCCTGTATGTAGCGACATCTTACCACTGTCGCTAACACTAGCAAGCAACTTCAAGACGCGACGCCCTGACTCGGCTCCTACAGGCTAGATGGCGCTGATAGCCCGCTCTATACAACACAAACCGCGATATGTAAGATTTAGCACGAGCTTGACTACAAATAGATAAACCAAGACGGTGACCATTGGACCTTGGTCCCCGACCATAACAACCGGTCGGTAGGAAGCGCTTCCCTTTGCCTTCCTAACCCAGTTGCGCCAAATGTACAATAACAAAACTAAGACAACTACAGCTGCTATATTACCAACGATAAAATCATTAATCTCACCATCAGGAGCTTCTTCTTTATTATAACCTGGGAAAGGAAATAGGGTTAGGAAATTAGGGCAAGGAATATAGGAAACTAAACGGGTGATAAACACAAAAAAAAATTAGAATTTTTGTAATAACATTGAAGTTTTCAGTATTCGGGATGATTTCTTTAGATAGAAACTACCATTTGGGACTGCCTCGTTGGTCTAGTGGTTAGCCCGCTGGGTACTATCCACGAGGTCCCGGGTTCGGATCCCGGGTCGGGCCGAGTGTGTTTGGGTTTTTCTGTCTTGAAATTACTCAGACACAGCTCCGGAGTCAGGAATTTGGTGATGTTAACACCCCCGTGCCTCGGAAAGCACGTTAAGCCGTTGGTCCTGCGCCTGATCTCTCTACGGTCATGTCGGACTGCCGTCTCACCGAATTATGAGAGTGAAGGAACAGAGAGTGCACCTGTGTATTGCGCACACACTTGTGCTCTATAATATGTCCCGCGCAGTTGGCTAATCTCTGTTGAGATAGGCCGCCGTGGTCGAAATTCGGCTAGGAGGACATCACCATTTGGGATAGTAATATGGAAATGGAAATAAAGAAAATAAAATATCTTTATTTCGGGCAACAGAGACCCATACAAAATAGCAAAATTTAAAATCCAAATAGAAAATTTAATAATCAAAAAAATATCATTATAGGAGTTTGTGTTAATATCTCACAAAATTACACTTGAAATTCATTCTCATATTCTATGGCGAAACAATTGAAATCGTCAAAACGACAGCGTAACTTGAAGCAAGTTACGCTGTCAGCCGTGTATCACATTTGTTTTTTTTTTATAAGTACATATTTTTTTATAACCTAAGCCTTTTTAGTCAAAATGCACGTCCGTCCCCTTTTTTTATTTCTAGAATAGTGAGCTGCCAACTCGTTGTTTGTTATATTTATGTTTTTTTCTTCCCCGTTTTTTATAAATGTCTCCGAGAAACATAAAACGTCTGGGCAAAATTGTAGCTCTGCCAAAGTGACATCAATTACTTCAGTCTTTGAGAGTATGCCTTGAATATTTTGATGAAGTGCATAGAACTTATTTGGCAGCTTGTGAACGAAAAAAGTCTGGATTTTCACCTTTGGCCGGCTCGTAAGCAGGGCTTACTTTTTTAAAGTAGTATGGTATTGTACCTTTTTTGTGAAGCTTGTGACATTTTTCGTTATTAACGATTGTACTATTATTTTTCACGATAGTAAATCTGCACTGTAATTGTTTTATATTCGTGAGGTAGTCATTTTTATATTTTTCGTAGTCTATTATTGTGTTTATTTTATAACTGATCAGTCGCTTAACCGATGTGTTTCTTAATGAATAGTCTGTTAGTATCGAGTCAATATTTATAAAAGTACAATTTGCGTAGTTTCTAATTAGTCAATTTATTTCATTGTTCAATTTATTTACATTTAACCAGGCCTGTGTATCTCCCCGCGGAGGTAGCAAAAACGTACCTACGCGCGGCGCACCTACGTAGGTGCTAAAACAAGTTGCGTGTCGCTACCGGCCAGAGCCACGCTCGCGCGTTTTATTCACCGGCGGCCGCGCGGCTACGTTGCTGGCTGGACGAGAATGAATAAAGTACTAGAAAGAGGCGCTAGATGGCGTTAGAAGCTTCTCGTAGCAGTCAACCCTATCGCGTCGCGTGATATTACGTCACTGAATAGGTTTAGTGTATTATGAATCATATTCCAGAGCAATAAGTATGAAATTATCTTGCAATGGATTTTTGTAGGTGTCTACACGAAAATGTGCTAGACTCTGAGGCGAACTAAATTACGCCATATTGCTGACGACATTGAGTAGACATTTCTTTGAATACAATTGCTAAGTCATACTTCTGTACGAAGTACTAGTATTCTGTGATTTAAGTAATCATTGTTTTGTATACTTAGAAGGATTATTTTACAATTCAAGCGAGGCAATATATTACATAGATTAGTCATTATTAAGTACGGGTTCTTATCGTTACAGCCCAGTGACAAAACCAGAACATCGTCAGCTGTTATTGAGTCACACAGTGATACGCAGGTAGACAATATTCGTGAACTTATGGCGTACGGTTTAACAAAACCAGTAACATTATAGCGATTGTTCCAGCCTTTTGCTCGTAGTCTCAATATTTTTTCTGTTAAGCCCCTCACTTGTTGGTCACCAATAACATAGTTATTATGGTTTGTGTCAGGTATTTTTTTTTCCGATGCCTCGAAAGCCTGAAAAGGCATTTGTGAGTTTTTAATTGGATTGTCAACATGCCGCTCCGGTTTCCTGTGATTTAAGAGAAACTCATTTGTCTTACATTTATTTTGCGTGTACCACACATGTTTCATAAGTGGCTATGTACATTTTGGCTGGAGTGATTCACACGTTGACTCACGTTCGTCTCACGGGTATCACATACGATCCATGTTTATCACACACGACTTACGTGTATCACACACAACTCACAACATGTGTATCACATACGACACACTTGCATCACATACGACCCACATGTATCACAAACGACTCACTTGCATCACATACAACCCACATGTATCACATGCGGCTTACACGATTCACAATTTACTCCCATGTCTCACATACGATTCATGTGTATCACATACGACTCACCGGTGAATATGTTGTACCGGTCGCCCCCCACCTGCCGCTCGGTGAAGTCGCGACAGTGGCCGAGTGCCTCGGGCTGTAGGTCGCGCACGGACGTGAGTACTGCGCCACCACAAGCGCGTTGAGTTCGACGCATATCCTCCTCCGGCACGCGACCCGCGCAGAACATGTCGCTGGAATGACGGTTTAAATGAATAAATAAAATAAATTGTTTCTACAAACACACCAATTACCTAGCCCCAAACTAAAGCAATTATAACCAGAGGTCGGAATTAGGTAGTCATTCATGTACTTACACTGATTACATACAGCGAAAGAATAAAGTGGATATGCCTCAAATCCCGAATAATTTTAAAGAGCAGAAAAAATCTCGTGATTTTTTATATAAAAAGTTATTTACTTTTACACAATTTAAACTAGTGCACGCGCGACGTAGCCAAACCTACATCAATGACATCGGATGTTCGAAATTTCATAATTCCAATACACCCGATGTTGCCACTGTTGTAGTTCGCACAACATAGCTTGTGAGAACAAAAGAAAACAATAGCGGAAATGCGGAGCACTCCCCGCTTAACAGAATGTACTAGATTTCGTCTCTTCCTACCGCATTCAAACTATCTATTAGCAATAAATCGGTTTACTCAATCACACAGATCATTCGCTTACCTCGGTTCGTCGAATGCGCTCACTTGTTTCCTATTGTGTTTTGTGTGGTGAATCCTGTTTGACCCTGGCTTGTTTACTACTTGTGTAGTTGTGAAATATTGTAGAAAGAGATAAGAGATACGCATCGGTTGCCTCCCTCAGTATTTCGATGTTTTGAGGGTGGCTGTTGAACGCGTTGGAAAAAGTATCGTAGGTGCTATCTTTATCCTTTCGCCAGTAAGCACTAGGGTGCTTTAGTCACTAAGTAATTAGTATAAGTATAGGGCCGTGAGCGCCGGATTTTGTTAGCTGCTCTCACGGTCATCGGTCTCCAATAAAAGAAGAAAGAAACAAGAAGCGTTTTATTTGAAGACTACAGTCCATAACATCGGGGGAACGATCGTCTATATATTGGCTCGAGTGCGTAGCTAATATCGTCTGGTCTGGATTCTGGACTACTAAATACAGGACACGGGATTGTCCATTAGAAGAGGTCCACTTCAATATCAACATTTCGATGCAACTACATAAATAACTCTACCTAATTCCGACCTCTGATAATAACACCATCCTGTTTGTGTAGCATCCTACTTAGGTTCCTACCTTCCGAAATAGAATCCTGGGTAGGACACGATTGCTTCCTTCTTATTATAAGACTCGTATCACTGGTACGAATCAGAACAATGGAATCGAACAGTAATACGTAAATCGATTCGAATGAGATTTCAAATAATAATTTGATTCGAATTTGTTGAGTTGATTCGAATTCGCGAGATAATTCAAGGCTTGCATTGATTCGAATCTGTGATTGTAAATTTTTTTTGCTTCTTAATTTGACAGCTTCATAGCAGCATTTATTTTTTGCATTCCTTGACTTCGATAATCGATAAGGTAAAGTTATTCGCAATTAAATCTTTGTACATTCATTTATGCACGCTGAAATTTTAGTGGTTGTTTTCCCGTAGCAGAACGATTTACCTTTAGTAGTACCAGGCCTGTGTATCTCCCCGCGGAGGTAGCAAAAACGTACCTACGCGCGGCGCACCTACGTAGGTGCTAAAACAAGTTGCGTGTCGCTACCGGCCAGAGCCACGCTCGCGCGTTTTATTCACCGGCGGCCGCGCGGCTACGTTGCTGGCTGGACGAGAATGAATAAAGTACTAGAAAGAGGCGCTAGATGGCGTTAGAAGCTTCTCGTAGCAGTCAACCCTATCGCGTCGCGTGATATTACGTCACTGAATAGGTTTAGTGTATTATGAATCATATTCCAGAGCAATAAGTATGAAATTATCTTGCAATGGATTTTTGTAGGTGTCTACACGAAAATGTGCTTGACTCTGAGGCGAACTAAATTACGCCATATTGTTGACGACATTGAGTAGACATTTCTTTGAATACAATTGCTAAGTCATACTTCTGTACGAAGTACTAGTATTCTGTGGTAGTACTATCGAATCATGCGAGAATCTTTTTAAACTAAAAATATTTTTGCTCTCAAAGTAATAAAAAAAATAATCATTAACTCGAAAACGTGAGAAAAGATAGTTTCTTTTACGAGAATTCACATATTCGGGTACTGCTTCCCGCACGAAATCAATGTTTAAATTATTATATTTTTTTGCAAGTACTTGCTACGCCAGTGAGCCGGCGTTGCAAAAATTCGTCGACTGACTAACGTTTTCCGTAGCTTAGTTGGTAAGAGCATTCGCCCGGATAGCGAAGGGACGTGGGTTCGAGTCCCACCGGATGACACAGTCGATTAATTTTTGTAAGTGAAATTTGATTTAATTTCAACGTTTAAAGCAAAAGAAGCTCTACGCACTAAGCAATACAGCATAGACTGCAGTAATTTTAGTGCGGGAAAACAACCATTAAAATTTCAGCGTGTATATTCGAGCTGAATTTAATCATCGTATCGATACGGAACGATTACAAATTTAATTCATTTGGGTCAAGGGTGAATAATTCAAATCATGATTCGAATTTTGGCCAATTGATTTGGATATCCACTTTCGATTCAAGTCCCAACAATACTTCCTACCTCCCACTACCTACTGGAGGAAGCCACACATAGGATCTCGTAATAAGCACTTTAAGTAAGGCAAGTTAAAGTTAAAAATCAATAATTTAATTTAGTACATTCTTAAATTCCACCAAGTATATTTCATAGTTAGCCACAGATATATCGGCGGATCCTCCTTTCTAGTGCAAAATTAAATTTATAAACAAAGTTTCATTGATGTACATAATTTGAAATATGCTTTTTTTCCTAGCTTATTGTAGTTGTATACCCCAACAGTGCCGCTACATTCCACTAGTGCCTCGTCATTTTTTTTTGCCACTATCCACACTCACCGGTCAGCGAAATACTGAGTAGCCACATCGCCAATAGGCAGCTTGCTTAACACGGCGTTGGCGCCACTAGCGTACAGCGCCGCCAACTTCTCGCTAATACATTTGACTCACTAGTGCCACTAAATCCCACCACTACATCGCAGATAAAACTAATATTAGCTGGTAGTATTTGCCGAAAAAAATAATATATAATAATTAATAAGTAAATAACTAATCCTACACTAAGTTTAACCCTCTCCTATTTCATTCAAATTGGAACTCACTGTGCCCACATGTTTAGAGTTATAGTGTAGTTCAATAAGCTGCTTTTATTTTTGTAAATTACTGACTGTAACTTGTTTTGTGAGCCATGAATAAATAAATAAAAAATAAATAAATAGATATCCCACAAGTGCCACTACATGCCGCCGGTGCTACTACATCGCAGATATCCCACCAGTGCTACTACGTCCCATCAGTGTCACTACGTTTACCCATTGCCACTATATCACACTAATAAAAATATACCACTAGTGTATCCACACTCACCGGTCAGCGAAATACTGAGTAGCCACATCGCCAATAGGCAGCTTGCTCAACACGACGTTGGCGCCACTAGCGTGGAGCGCCGCCAACTTCTCGTACAGGATCTGCCACTCCGCGTCCACCACCTTCTGGTATTCCTTCACGTTGTTCACTCGGACCTGGCAAGATATTTGCAAATATATAATTAGCAAAAATAATTTCCTAACTCAACCCACAGAGAAACCAGAGACAAGAATAAAATTTATCGAACCCGGGGCTACACAGATGGATCTTAAAAACCGGTGTGCGAACGACTCTACAATGGAGATCGTAAAGATATTCTTTTTATTGCACACCACACAGTCATAGTAAACTTTTACTTATAATTATAGAGAATCATACAATTTGTGGTTTTATTGCTAAAAGCTATTTCTTCCAGACAACCTATGGATAGAGGACAGTCTAAAAATTGAAATAAATAGAGTCATCATATCAGCCTATTGCAGTCCGCTGCTAGACATAGGCCTCTCCAAGACGGCGCCAACTTTCACGGTCCTCCGCTTCTCGCATCCAGCCACCACCGGCCACCTTCCTCACGTCATCAGTCCACCTAGCAGGGGGGCGTCCAACGTTTCCCGAAACGTGGTCTCCATTCGAGAACCTTCCTACTCCAACGCCCGTCGGTTCTGCGACAGACATGACCAGCCCACTGCCACTTCAGCTTACTGCATCTCTCAACGATATCTATGACTTTCGTCTTTTGGCGGATGATCTCGTTCAGGATTCTATCCCTTAGCGAGATCCCCAGCATAGACCGTTCCATAGCTCGCTGAGCGACATGCAGTCGGTGGGCCAGCTTGACTGTCAAGTTCCACGTCTCGGCCCCGTAGGTCATGGCAGGTAGGACGCACTGGTTATACACCCTGCTCTTCAGGCATTGCGGTAGTGGCGACGAGAAGATGTGACGTAACTTCCCAAATGCTGTCCAACCTAGCTGCACCCTTCTAGATATTAGATAGAGTGCTTAATATTTACGTTGCTGATGTATCATCGTTTGATATGGCCTCATATCTACTATCATTGATCCACACATCTCATTCATAAATTGGATCCGTATGGTTTTAATCATTGGCCAAATGTAGTTCTGTATACAAGGTGATACTGAAATAACGCAAAACCTCTTAGAGACAGATCCTGATGCTTCAATACAACAACTTTCAATGGGACCAACATCGAATATACGTAATCGCATGAAAGAATTTTGCTTCCTTATTTATTATTATTATTCATTTATTTCGACCTTATTAAGTCATACATACAATTTATAATTATAACATGAATAAATTAAATTGAATTAAATTGCATACAAATAAATTACATTTATAAATTAAATTAAATTCAGTTAAAATCATTAAAACCACCACCCAATTGCATTTGGGTATTGAAGATGATGTCCTCCTAGCCGATTTCGACTACGACGGCCTATCTCAACAGAGATTAGCCAACTGCGCAGGACATATTATAGTGCACAAGTGTGTGCGCAATACACAGGTGCACTCTCTGTTCCTTCACTCCCATAATTCGGTGATACGGCAGTCCGACATGAGATCAGGCGCAGGACCAACGGCTTAACGTGCTTTCCGAGGCACGGGGGTGTTAACACCACCAACTTCCTGACTCCGGAGCTGTGTCTGAGTAATTTCAAGACAGAAAAACCCAAACACTCTCGGCCCGACCCGGGATTCGAACCCGGGACCTCGTAAATAGTACCCAGCGTGCTGACCACTAGACCAACGAGGCAGTCATTTGAGTATTAGTCCATACATGAACCATATAACAGTGGTTGATATATGGACAGTCAAATCTTTTAGCGAGCATCTGTAGAATGATGTTGTTTGAACATCGGGATTGTTATAGGTTGGTTGTTTATACCGCAACCAGTTGACATCAGTTTGTGTGAATTGTTTTTTTTAAAGAAGAACGGCGAATTTCTTTGACGCTCGGCCTCAAATGCTGGCATGTTTTAGTCTTTAGTGAAAAGCCTAAAACTGCATAGAGGAAATATAGTATAACTGACATTGAACGACATTTTATTTGGTGCATTATGTCGGACTGACATTTAAACAATTCCGGTTAACATTGAAAGAATGATGCAATTTTTGGTACCCACCTCCAAAAACAATGTGTGATACGTCGTTAGACAGCTCTCAGTAACTTGAATAAAAGTTACTATAGCGCCAAGTTCCAATCGTTAATCCGTTCTGAGCTATACGGTATTAAAGTCTCAGAAAAAGAACTAGCACCAACTCATAGTAGCCATCACCAATGGCAATGTTTGATACGTCATTGGATAACTATTAGTAACCTAAAGAAAAGTTACTATGGCGCCATGTTCCAACCGTTAGTCCGTTCTAAGCTATACGGCATTAAACTCTTAGGATAAGAACTTGCACCTAAGTACTTTTAGTAACTAGCACCAATAGCAAAATGTGATACGTCGTTGGATAGCTCTTAGTAACCTAAATACAGGTTACTATGGCCAGGCCTGTGTATCTCCCCGCGGAGGTAACAAAAACGTACCTAAGCGCGGCGCACCTACGTAGGTGCTAAAACAAGTTGCGTGTCGCTACCGGCCAGAGCCACGCTCGCGCGTTTTATTCACCGGCGGCCGCGCGGCTACGTTGCTGGCTGGACGAGAATGAATAAAGTACTAGAAAGAGGCGCTAGATGGCGTTAGAAGCTTCTCGTAGCAGTCAACCCTATCGCGTCGCGTGATATTACGTCACTGAATAGGTTTAGTGTATTATGAATCATATTCCAGAGCAATAAGTATGAAATTATCTTGCAATGGATTTTTGTAGGTGTCTACACGAAAATGTGCTTGACTCTGAGGCGAACTAAATAACGCCATATTGTTGACGACATTGAGTAGACATTTCTTTGAATACAATTGCTAAGTCATACTTCTGTACGAAGTACTAGTATTCTGTGCTATGGCGCCAAATTCCGATCGTCAGTCTGTTCTGAGCTATATGGTATTAAAGTCTCAGAATAAGAACTAGCACTTCTCATAGTAGCCATCACCAGTAGAAATGTTTGTAGATAATAATGTTTGATAAAGCTTATTTCATTTATTTAATTAATTGCTTAATCATTTTATTTCATTTTGTAATGTAATCTCATTTAACATTAAGCTGCGCCCGTCATGTATTTATTCTAATTATTACTAAAAATTGTTATATTGATGAACAAAACTAAACGTACTTACCTACATTAATCGTATTTGATTTCATGTTGTTAACGGAAGATCCACATTACTTGACTTGATTTTTTGATCTTATTTTAGGCTGTTAATCAAATCGGACAATAAATCAAGACAAGCGCCATACCAACTCTTGTTCTACAAGATAATACCTTTCCAATGATATATCACACATCATTATTGGAGCAGGTGCCAAGTTTTATAGAAACCCTTGCATCATCCTTTTCTATACTAATATTATAAAGAGGAAAGATTTGTTTGTTTGTTTGTTTATTTGCATCGAATAGGCTCCCGAAACTACTGGACCGAATCATATGAAATTTGGCACAGAGATAGTTTGAGACACTGGGAAGGACATAGGCTACTTTTTGTCGCGATATAAAATCATCAGGGGGTAAAATGGGGGATGAAAATTTGTATGGAAAATCCGACTTTTGGCTGCTAGTTGATATATAAAACATAACATGATTAAGTCAAAGTTCACGACATTCGTTTTGTTTTTGCATACAGGATCGAATCTCAAGGAAAGAGAGACTCAGAAAAATCTAAGCATTAGAACATGCAGTTTACGTTTGGTGTAATAAAACTGACAAACAGGCAAAACTAGCGTGGTCCTGCTGTTATGGTTTTATGTAAAGGTGTGCTACAGGCGTAAAACCATTGTCAAAATAGCTCGATTCTCGCATTTTATTAAGTTAAGTCCACTTTTGAGTATTTTCCCTATTTTCCCGCCGAATTGGAATATTTCCCAATCTTTCCGTTCTTTCCCATACTTTCCCGTATTTTTCTTTTCCATCCCAATTTTTTATTTCCCTTGCCCATCGCTACACAAGACTAAAAGTTGTTGTATTTGAGCACAAGACTATAAGTTGTTGTATTTGAGCACAAGACTAAAAGTTGTTGTATTTGAGCACAAGACTAAAAGTTGTTGTATTTGAGCACAAGACTAAAAGTTGTTGTATTTGAGCACAAGAATCGGTCTCTATGAGGTTTTGCGTTATTTCAATAGCACCTTGCAATTATATTTAGTTAGGTACTGACCTCAGCATTATCCCTCTCGGCTTTGAGCTCCAACTCGATATTTAGAAGCGCGATCTTGCAGTCATGGTACGTCTTCGGCTGCATCTCAAAGCCAGCGTATGAGAACGTCTTCTTGAAAGCCACGCCGGCCACCAAGAAGGAGTCTTCTAAGGCACCGCCGGATACCTTCTTGATGCCTGGGAATAGGGTTAAAATTTGAAGAAATTTTAGGCGATAGAGAGAGATTACATTTTATTGGATTTTGGTGTGTGTTGATTAATATTAGGGCTGTGACAAACAAAAAATAATAAATAAATGTCCTCCTAGTCGAATTTCGACTACAGTGGCCAATATCAACAGAGATTAGCGGACTGCGCGGGAGATATAGTGCACAAGTGTGTGCGCAATACACAGGTGCACTCTCTATTTCTTCACTCTCATAATTCAGTGAGATGGCAGTCCGACGGCTTAACGTGCTTTCCGAGGCACGGGGGTGTTAACACCACCAACTTCCTGACTCCGGAGCTGTGTCTGAGTAATTTCAAGACAGAAAAACCCAAACACTCTCGGCCCGACCCGGGATTCGAACCCGGGACCACGTGGATAGTACCCAGCGTGCTAACCACTAGACCAACGAGGCATTGAAAAGTATGCACTTAATTATTGGCTGCGTAAGGTTTAAAATTGAAGGGGGTATTGGTGTGTGTTGATTTTCTTAATGGCTATGCAATAAGGTTCAAAGTTTAAGATTGTTTTTGGGTATAAGGTGGACAGTGTTTACCTCATGTCTACTATCATAGATCCACACGTACGTTTCAGTAATTGGATCCGATTGTTTCTAATCATTGGCAAATTAATGTCCTGTACCCTATTTCACCAATTTGACATTTATCAGTGACATATGAGTCCATGTGAAAAGTACCTTTTCTAACAATGGGTCAGCTTCTAACACGAGTCACATATGACTCATAGAAATCATGACCAGAGATCAGAGTAGATAGATAGATTTGGGGTCAATGACCACAAACATTGATATTTATATGGAATCTCGAAAGTATTAAGCTGAAATGGTATTCTAGCCGTAAAAATAAACAGAACTGCCAAACCAAGTAATTTCAGGGACATAAAACGAGTACGATATTATGATATAAACCGGAATTTTGCGTTATCGGTTCTTCAACAAAAGGCATATCCATATTATTCCAGCACAAGAACATCAAATCAATCTACCTACTCCGATTTCTGACGCACACACGACTCACAGACCAGCCCACAGACACAGATAACAGTACCGCATATTGCTCCCTCATGTCTTACGTGACGCACATATGATCCATCAATGACACACATACGACGATCGTGCCCAGAGGCAGCAGCACCGCATCAACGACTATCTTTAAGAAGGCTGTCCCTTCTGCTGATGGATCAGCTTTTAACGTGAGTCACATATGACTCACAGACATCTTGATTGATGCACATACGAATCATCGACCATGTCTATAGACTACAAAGTCACGAATAATCACATTATGCTTTTCGTGGCGCACATTTGACCCATCCATGACGCACATACGACTCACCGATCATGTCCAAAGGCAGCAGTGGCGCGTCTAGTGATAGTACCGCGTCAACGACCATCTGTGAGAAGTGTCCCTTCTGCTGATGGATCAGCTTCGAAGCCATGGCCGTCATGGCGCACTTGCGCAGGAGTTCCCTGTAAGAGTATGCCAGATTGAATCTTGTTTTTTTAGAGGGATTTTTGGGTATGAAATGGTGGGGTATTGAGCCTCATTTCGGTAATAAAGATCCACATTTTGCTGTTCGGAAATTGGATCCGTTTGTTTTTAATCATTGCACAGTGTGGTATGAAACCCTATTTTGTTGCATGTAGTTTTTATTTGTGAAACTGTTAGTTAACATCATTTCAAGGACTGCAGTTCAAACCCGACTTCGATACGAGTTGTAGTTTTGAAGAAAAAAAATACTAAAGTTTACTTATATCCGAATGTCCAAAAATGAAAATAAAAACTTTAAAAATAAACTAAAATATTTGGTGCTGTTATACATAATTGTAATAAATGTCCCTATATTAACATATTATGTCACCAATTAGTGGCACTTAACTCTCAGTAGAAAGCGAAATATAATTTATTTTCGTATTTTTGGTTTTTATTTTTTTTCTCCATCAGTAACATCGTATTTGTCCAGGCAAATATGTATATCTTCTTTTATATACAGTATTAAAATCATGACCTAACTCTTTATTAAACAGAAGTTGTGATCAATTTTATATTAGCGTCAGGGCTGTCAACTTTGTATATCCGATTCTTGTATCAAATAATAATAATGTAAAAAATATTTTCAATTTAGTTGTTAAAATTCTTCCTCATTGCTTTCATTTTTCTCTCTTTCATGTTGAAATCTGACACAAAAGGGTCAGACGAGATCAAAGCCCTGTGAAATAAATCCGACATGGCAGTTTCACGTTTTTCAGGTATGATGTTCCCTGTCGAATCGCTAAAACTTATTACGTGACTCTGCCGACTGTTCGGAATACATACCGACTGGTAAAATTAACGAGTATTATTTTTGCCTTATGTATCAGAATTTTATGTATAGTGACCGACATCGAGTGCCATTTGTATACGCCAACGTACTTGTATGCCAAGTTTGTGCAAAATGTAGCAAATTTTTCGAACGTACAGATCGTCTATCAACCACTGTTCAATTAGGCAATCGCCCGGCATGCGAGGAACGCGGGTTCGATTCCCGCCTGTGGCGGTCATTTTTTCAAGTGCAAAGATAAATTTAGATTGCAAAGTGAATGCTTATCACTAAAAACAATAATTTATCGTATTTGCAAGCTTCATCTTTCGATTGTTAAATACTTGCAATAGTATTTCTTTCGAGTGTTGAGGGTGTAATCCCAATAACATTGATGAAAGCAACGCGGCATTACAGCGTTAAGAAGCACTTGAAAATTTCGACAGGCTCTGCCAACGCCAGGGTGGCCGAGAGGTTAGGCAATCGCCCGGCATGCGAGGAACGCGGGTTCGATTCCCGCCTGTGGCGGTCATTTTTTCAAGTGCAAAGATAAATTTACACTGTTCAATATTAGGATTTTCGAAAAAGTTTCGCGGTATTTATCCGAAAAAGCAGGGCCTTACCGTCATTTGTTGTCCCTGAGTTGGGACGTACCACATCCACTAAAAGACTCATTGCTCTCTAATTTGGGCTTGAATATTTTTTTTGCGCTCCTCGACCAAGGCACCTACACTGGTTTGACCAAAAAGGCCCACTCCCATCCGTATATGACGTGGTGTCATAAGCTTCACTCCAGACTAGATTGCCTGAAGCTACTAGAGCTCCCACGCCATGACCAGGCTGACATCCGTAAGAGACATTAATCAACTTAAGTTTATACATAATACTAGAGAGTCTTAATAGATTCCGTAGAAAACTGCGAGATGAGCTATCGCAGCGCTGCGAGTACATATAAGGTTGCTAGCAGAGTTGCGTCGCTTATTTTACAATACAGTCTTATGTACCTATACGAGGCTCACGGCTTACTTTTCTCAACCACTTTGATTATATCTAAAATAATATGTGGTAAATGGTGTCCGTGTTGGTGAAAATATTATTACGTAAGCACATGTAATAAACATTTATTTTATTTACATATTGTTATTTTTTTAAAATAAATTAAAAAGTAAAATCTGTAACAAATCTATAAAAATGTTTAGTTCGCAGTGACAACCCTAAGGTCCGAAAATTTCGGATATAAGTTAATTTTAAATTACTACCATTTAACAAAGGGTTAGGTCCTGATTTTAATTCTGTGTATAGAAGAGGGTATATACATTCGCTGAGATAAATATCTCGGCCTAATACGATGTTTTTATGCGAAAAAATAATTAATACCAAAAATAGGAAAAATAATCATAGTTGGCTTTCCATTGACATTTGAATGCCGCAAATTTGTGACATGATATGTTTATATGAGAGCATTTATTAGGATTAAGTTTAACGGTAACAAATATTCCTATTTTTTTAAAATATTTTTTTTCAATTTCGAAGTGTCGATTTTTCTTCAAAACTACAACTCGTATCGAAGCCGGGTTTGGACTGCAGTGCTTGAAATGATGTAAACTAACAGTTTCACAAATAAAAACTACATGCAACAAAAAAGGGTTTCATACCACACTGTGCATTGGCATGTTTGATGGAACTCGACCAAGACAACTAGATAAATGTCAAACGACTTACGACAACGAAATTACCGAAGCCAATTAAAAAGCCATATTGTTACAATATAGATAAAATGCCTTAGTATATTTTAACACCATAGCTTTATGACAATTGACAACATTTCATTTTTAATATGGTACTAAAATTCAAAAACCATTTCAAGATTTGGCGATGCACAACACGTTATTTTTTTATGCTATGAATTCAGAGATATTTGAAAAAAACTGAAAGGTACTATGATACAGGCATTATAAGGGGACATGCCTTTGCTTGGTTATCTGGTCTGACTTAAAAAAAGTATTTTACCATACATACAAGCTAGCTGTCATTTTGACATTGACATTTGACAATGTCAAACGTCAATGTCAAATGATGAGTGAGTGAGACAAGAGATAATGGTAGTGTTGTTCTATAGAAGTGAAGTCCATCTAGTTATCGATAGTTTTAGTATAGTATGTTAAGGATTGCTAAATATACACATGCATTTGAATGATTATCTAGTATGGTGACGAAATCATAAAAGTTCTTTTATTCATATTATTGATGTTTCATTTGATATGAAAAACCATAAAAATTGTGCCGGATGACACTCGTTCTGGTGTAATGAGAGGAGGGAAGCCAGACACCCGTCTGCTCTGGTACGAGGGGCGAAATGATAACGCCTATGTCAGGTCACGGTAGTAAACAGCCAACCCAATTGCCTATCGGTTGACTGTATTGTGTACGGTGAGGTGGCTGTTCAGTTCTTCCTATGTGCAGTGTTTTCTTCCTAGTGTTCTGGCTAGGGCTCTTCCTTTTTCTTAGGAGAGATGTTTCTTCTTTGCTTGCTCTGGATCGAATGAATTTCACCGGCAACCTGCCTCTCTTTTATATCAATTTTGGCGGGAAAATTCCCGCTAATTTGGCGCCGAGTGAGCAGGAAGTCGGTGCGAGCGAGAGGGGAGATGGCGTGCGCGTGATTTTCGCGGTCAAAAAGCAATACTGTGGAGAGAGCCGCGCGCCATCTCGCAATTAGAAAGGGAAGGAAATAGAGCGGGCTTGAATTTTGAGTTGAAAAGTCAATACCGTAAAGAGAGCCGCGCCCTATTTCCCTATGACCTAATTATTTCTAAGTCCTCATATACGAGGGTGTGTACCTAAGTTATTTGTGCGCCTAATCCCCCCCGGCTGTTACTTTATTTATTTACAAACACATAATACATAATACAATTTCAACACAAACAGAACAAAGGACTTGTCCATTAATGGTTTTTTATTCGTCAATATTTCTAACCAGAATAAACTAAATATTGTATGAAAGAGTTCACAAAAACTAGCTTTTCTGCATTATTAATATATTTTTTAAGGCCTCCGATTTAGAGAAAAATTGAAATTAATTTTTCTCTTTGTCTGTACATAAACCGCACCTTCGTCTATGCCAATTTAGGCATGAAAAAAAAAATTAGCAAAATTGACATTCCATTGACAGGAGTACCTATTATATAATCTGTGGTAGTACCTAGTAGTATTTTCCCACCAGTGGAAAGGCAATGGTACATAGCCATACAGCCAGGAAATACAAGTAATGATCAATGGATGATGCCTCATTACAAAACATATTTTTTCTCAAAAATGGAGGCGTTTAAAAATCTGATTTCTATGGTTTCGTGTTTCATATTTTAGTAGCTTAAAGATAAATATAGGTTTATTGGTGGTTTGTGATACCTTGGAATAAAAAACCAGCCTCCATACAAAAAGAGGACAAGTCCTTTCAAACTTATAAATATTTACAAACGGTCATACCTAGCGATGGGCAAGGGAAAGAAAAAATTGGGATGGAAAAGAAAAATACGGGAAAGTATGGGAAAAAACGGAAAGATTGGGAAATATTCCAATTCGGCGGGAAAATACTCAAAAGTGGACTTAAATTAATAAAATGCGAGAATTTAGCTACTGTAACAATGGTTTTACGCCTGTAGCACACCCTTACATAAAACCATAACAGCGGCACCACCCTAGTTTTGCCTGTTTGTCAGTTTTATTACTCCAAACGTAAACTGCATGTTCTAATGCTTAGATTTATCTGAGTCTTTCTGTCTTTGAGATTCGACGATCCTGTAGTATACTTCCTATTACTGTGCCCACGATGTCGTGAATGGGTGCAAAAATGTACGTTTGAGAAGGATTGGAGAAATCTCGACATAAACAAACCGGGTCATAGTAAAATCTCTACATTAGAAACGGCAGTTTGGCTTCTGTTAAGTTTGAATATTTGAGACAAGTGATAATAAAGTTAAATCTTCGTTATTTAAAACAAGAAATTCAGAAAACAAAACGTGTAGTATTGTTTTCTTCGAGGTGTCTAGGTGAACATACTTAACTCGTTCACGGACACTCCGCCCACAGCCGTAACTCTATGTGATTAAAATGTGACACCACGCCTTAGGCCGGTAAACTTCAAGTAGTCAAAACGGACAGACCGCTTGTGGCCGATTTAATTTCATAGCATCAAAGAGGCCCACGTAATCAAGTGTCACAACATGCTATTCGAAATTCTTCTACTGTCACGGGAAAAGGAATCATGAACATTTTTTCTTAGGTGTACTTGTGTGTTTTACACACACATCTACGCTGTACTTTACATGGCACCCCGCCTATAGCCGTGCGGGAGCCGAGCGCTTGCCGAACATTTAGTCGCGCAGTGTCACAGCAGCGGGATAGTCGCGCGCTTCTGTGCAAATACATGAATACCGGCAAAGAAAGGTAAGTAATTTCCAAAAACATATTGTTTGATTTTTCTTACCTATGCAATAGTATTTTGAATACTGCGCAATGCAAGTGTTTATATGATAACATTGTAGGAAACATACAAAATAACGCCGTAGAATCGTGATTGAATAAGTGCCTACCTTGTACGTACCCAACTTTTATTTACCTCGATTTTTTGCTAAATTGAATTTATTATTATTTACTGATGGCTTTCTTATAATAATAACTTTATTTACTCACACAGATTTGACAACATACACACAATGGTATTACTAAAATTAGTTGGGTTTAGTCAGTATTCGTATGAGTCTGATGTCTATGCTAGGTATGAAATACGTGTATTACAGGTCATCAGGCTCCCAACACCTCGGACCACTAAGTATATTGAATTGACGCCATGCCTTGAATCCATCAATGATGCGCAGAGCGAATCTTCTGTACCAGACTTTGAGGGCGAATATGGTAGTGCCAGTCAGTGAAGACAACACCGGTAGCTGCCGGTACAGGCACCATGTTCGTCAGCACCGCATAGGCGGCACTTCAGACTCCGAGGGAGGCGGTGGTAGCGTTTATTCATCTCTAATTGATGACGAAGGTCACGGTCAGAATAATGGCGACCACACTCCACAGACAGATAACTGCAGTACTGCCTCTTGAAGTCTACAGGCGACCCCGCCTATGGGCGTACTTGTCATATTGCATCTACAAATGATCCATCAGATACGATAGTTCGTCTAACGACGGTATCGTTCCCAGCCGTAACTGCCATACCAAACATTACTCTAAACTCATCTTACGACATACCGTATTTGAACGTACTAAGCATTTGTATGGTAAAATTAGGTGTCCTAATGAAATATCTAGGATCGGCCAAGTGTCCGTGAACGTGTTAAAGTCCCGAGTGTAGTAAGTGAGCTATCAACGGAATAGTGAAAGAAAGGCGCCTCTTTTGTTTATATTTTTTTTGCTTGTAAACTCGAAAACTGCTTATTTATTTAAAGACCCATTCATTTAGATTTTTTTTCTATAGGTCCAAAAGTTGACAAGATATTACAAAGTATTTGATTTGATAACAAGTTCAAAAACTTAATTCCAACTGCGGACGAATCTCGCAAAACAATTTTTTTTTGGTAAATTTTACAAAAATTGGTGAATTCAGTATTGTTTTTAAA
The DNA here is from genome assembly GCA_949316185.1 of Pyrausta nigrata. Classification (NCBI taxonomy): domain Eukaryota; kingdom Metazoa; phylum Arthropoda; class Insecta; order Lepidoptera; family Crambidae; genus Pyrausta; species Pyrausta nigrata. Next base: position 9,174,098 of record OX438963.1, on the reverse strand, counting down.
TAAACACATCAAAAAAAGTTTACGATCACTAAAAAATAGAAATATTTTTTGTTACGGTAAATTATATTATGATTTCTTCTTCATTTAAGATTCTTTATTTAAAAATATACAATTAGAATACAAAACAATAAAACAGTTCAATTGTTTTTCCATATAAAAAGGCTTTCAGTCATGGCTTACGCTCACTCAGAAATCTGATTTAGTCAATTTTGACGGATTTTAAATACTTTTTCGCAAAAAGTTGTGATTGAAAAAATGCCAGGAGGATTATCAGAAGTTTTACGTGAATTGTGACTTTGAGGGAAGCAGGATACAGCACGAGAGATATAGTACGCAGACTTGCTATATCCCAATCCTGTGTCGTGGCCACGTTGCAGAGGTACCACGGGATGGGTAATTTTGCTGACCGATCCCGCAGGTGGTCGCCCTACTGTTTTGACTGCTGCTCAAAACCGCTATATTAGATTGCTGGCAGCCCGTGACCCAACAATCAACGGTACTTAAATAAAAGCAGAAGTTCGGGCCGCTTCTGGGCTTGGGCCTGAATTACGAGAACGGAGGTCTTGGCGAGCGCCTCTGAATTCTCGGCAACGTCAACGACAGAAATTGGAGTGGGCTAGGCTTCGGCAGAATAAAGAAGATGAAGAAGAAAACATTTAGCAAAACTGTCTTTTTGTTGACGAATCGCGAATCAGTACTCATCCAGATAACCGACGTGTCCGTGGTCTCCTGGTCCTGGAGAAGACCAGGAGACCGTGAAAGGCAAAGAACTACCACTTCAGCAAGGCGGTAAATCGGTGTCCTTTTGAGGGTGGTATTATGATTGGAGCTAGAACACCTTTGATCCCGTATCGAGGCTTCATGACAGCAGACATGTATAAAGCAGTTGCTATTGATAGAATTGTCAGACCATTTCGAGTAAACCGTGGGCACCAATTTGTACTGGTCGATGATAATGCGCCCGCACGTCGAGCTCAACGAGTCAATGCTGCTCTCCGAGAATACGATACACAAGGTTAGACTGGCCTATCAGCTCGCCTGACTTAAACCCAATAGAGCACGGGTGAGATGCTCTTAAGCGAAATGTTTGTGACCGTCAGCCACGTCCCCTTTTTTCTTGATAAAGATAAATTTAAAGAATTATATCAGTTTATGCTAGTGATCTCAAACTTTTTTAATGTGTGTATAGCACATTTCAACATCCGCAAATATAACTTTGTTGTTCATACAAACACAAAAAAAAACTTACAATTCCCTTTAATTACATCTATTACATGTGCGAAATCGCCTTGATTTGTTTTAAACATTAAATTTGTTTTGCGCGATTTGTCCGCACCGCATATGGAATTAACTTTTTGAACTTGTTATCAAATCAGATTACTTTGTAATATCTTGTTCAATTTTGGACCTATAGAAAAAAATTCTAAATGAATTTGTCTTAAAATAAAACAGTTTTCGAGTTTACAAGCAAAAAAATATAAAAAAACATAACCCTCCTTCCGCAGTCGGGTAAAAAGAGGCGCCTTTCTTTTACTATTCCGTTGTTCACCTAGACTCCTTGAAAAAAACAAACGTACACGTTTTTTTTCTGAATTACTTGTTTTTAATAGCGTAAATATTCAAACTTAACAGAAGCCAAACTGCCGTTTTTAATGTAGAGATTTTACTATGACCCGGTTTGTTTATATCGAGATTTCTCCAATCCTCCTCAAACGTCTACATTTCTGCTCCAATTCGTGACATCGTGGACACAGTAGTAGGAAGTATACTTCAGGATCGTCGAATCTCAAAGAAAGAGAGACTCAGATAAACCTAAGCTATAGAACATGCCGTTTACGTTTGGTGTAATAAAACTGACAAACAGGCAAAACTAGCGTGGTCCCGCTGTTATGGTTTTATGTGAAGGTGTGCTACAGGCGTAAAACCATTGTCAAAATAGCAAAATTCTCGCATTTTATTACTTTAAGTGCACTTTTGAGTATTTTCCCTATTTTCCCGACGAATTGGAAATATTCCGCATACTTTCCCCGAATTTGGGAATAAACCCAACAGTTGGAAATATTCCGGGGAGTAAACCCAACGCTAGTCATACCTACAAATCTATAACAATAACAAAACAAAACAATACTATCTACTATCTACATCGTGGACGCCGTCCTGTACAAAAATTTTAGTAAGGAAAATTGCAACATAAGCTTTTGTTAGTAAGTTTGGATAAAAATACTCACTAAGATTATTTATCTACTTCTTTATTTACTGCCGCACTCAGAGACGTCAATTAAATTTAATCTATAATTAAGTCTCGTTCTGTCACTTTCTTTGTCAATAAAATAGAAAATAACGGCTAGAAACTTAATGAAGGTTTAACTTTAACTGACGTCCCTGAGTGCAGTAGTTAGACTTTTCTTATTTTGATATACGTGCTTACTGTCGATATCGATATCTTACTACTACAAAATACAACACTACAGATGTCAGTTATTTTTTAAAATTTAAAATATGGCAAAGGCGTGAAGTCGTTACATCCTTACTCTTGTACTTACGCTCTTTTAGAATGAAGAGTTTTTAAAGAATTTTAAAGAAAAATTCAGAGGGAAATAATGAAAAGAAATGAAAAAGAAAAAATAAGTATGTCTTCTTTTTTGAAGTACTATAAGGAAAAAAATAAAAATGTGCATGTAAATTTTTTGAAATGTTGTCAATTGCCAACTGAGCCAATTGTGATAAAGCAAGCAAGAACCCTCACCTCTGTTCCTCGGGCGACTTGTTCTCGATCCTCACGGCAAGTTCGGAAACGCGAGCGCCAGCCAATCTAGCTGCAGTACGCACTGCGCGGACTATGATACGTGGGTGGACGCCTGATGGAGACATAAATGAATAAATATTATATTAAACAGTAGAACACTGTGTTGGATAATACTCTCCTTTTCAATAGTTTTATTACAGAAATTGTCAAAGCTATCTGCGCGGCACAATCCATCGTATCCTCCCCTGACAGTTCTAGTGATTTCCCACATATGTCCGAGTAGCAGTATTTTAATCGATGTGCTTGGTTTTCCGTCTAAGAATAAATACAAATAATGCTACGCCTACCTATATTTCTGAAACTTTTTGTTGGGTTGTTGTGAATGTCAAATAAATGTATTTTCTTCCTCTTTTCATAAAAAAAAAAAGCTAGGAGTTCCCCCGCAACTTCGCACGCGCCAATAGTTGAAATTTGCCATACAAACTTTCATCCCCTATTTCACGCCCCTGATGGTTTTATATTGCGACAAAAAGTAGCCTACGTCCTTCCCACGGTCTCAAACTATATGTGTACTAAATTTCATTTGAATCGGTCCAGTAGTTTCGGAGCCTATTCAATACAAACAAACAATCTAACTTTCCTCGTTCATAATATTAGTTTAGATGAAGGCCCACAGGAGGCACTAATACACGTCCCAACATATACTAATCCACACTGTCTAGAGATATTTTGGATTTAATAATACTATGTTTTGTATATCCCTAAACAGTGATGATTTGTGTATTTTTCACAGTGCTTCAGGTCAAACTGTGAGCTACTGCTGAGAAGCAGTTAACAAACTCAGTCACTATTGTGAAAGCCTCTTCTAACAATAATGTATAGATAATAATAATTAGAATACTCTGCTTTTTACACTTCCTACGAGGCAATAAAAAATGTACTACAAAAAACTTGTTTTATCTATAGGTAAACCAAATTAAGTACAGGATGCTCTTAAAAATATTACATTTAGTTTGTTAGGAAAAGTAAAAACAGAAACTAGCCTATTTTTTTGGTTTTAATGCTAGGATCCAATTTTTCTAATATAATTAGATGCCCTATTAAAATTTCGTCTGTCTTTTGGAGGTCATTTTATATAGTAACTACAATTGTTTGTCGTGTTTACATTTTCTAGTAAGTTTGATAGTAATTACCTGAACCATTGTAGCATGGCCACAGTTTAGACAGGGTGTCCCAAAGAGAGCGTGCCGGACTGACACTGGAAATAGCTTAGCTAGACCTTTTAAATTTAAATAACTTGGCTCTAAAAGGTTTGTAAGATAATGCAACTTTTTTGTATTTTTCTTGTATGAAGAATACAAGAAAGTGTACTGAGTTTGCTGGACACCAATAATAATGTCCTCCTAGCCGATTTAAAATACACCATTATATATAATATATTCACTAGGACAAGATCACAATGCAAAAAAAGTCTGATTGAATGGATTAAAACTTTAAACTATGAGGAAGTGGAAGACGCTGTCTCGAATAAAAAAAAATTACAATAGTATCTCGTACCTTAGCTCTTTTCAACTACATACTCGTATTAATATAAACATGCACCCACTTGCACTCATACACACGCAAAAAAACACACACCTGTTCGTAATTATTTTAGATGTAGAGTGATTTAGTATATAAATATATTAATATAAGATTTATATACTAAATCACTCTACATCGAAATTAAACACCTATGTAACCGTGCTATGGGAGAGCGGCCCGCGGCACGAGTGTTTTTACACTTAAAGGAACAGGTCAGCCTCTGTTATTGTTACCTATCTCATTTTCCTAATAAATATAAACTTATTTTATCTATAGGTTTATTTTTTCTGCCAGTAAGTTATTATTATTAACAATACCAGCAGCTTTACATCTAATGGACTCCGGTGTCTTCTTCGTCACTCGACAGTTTTACAAAAACATTGTTTGTAATTCCTAAAAATATAGCCTGACCAGAAATATATGGGACCTGAATTAAGGGCGCTTCGAATGCACTTAATATGACAACACTCGGTATACTCATACCAGCGCAGATGGGCAACTGAACATAAAAACATTTTTATGTTTACATCCATATTAATTTTTAAGCCCGCTACCTAATGATAACAGATTCTGCGATAAAATAACACGACAGAACACTCGCAAAGTGAGTACTTATTAAATTCAGTAACATTTTGTAATATTGGTCTTGAATTTTGGACTAAAACACATCATTTTTGCAAAACCACTAATGGGTAACAGAAACATTAATCCATTGTTTTTCTAAATGATATTATTTATAATGTTATCATAATTTCATATAATTTATAGGAAATCTTAAAAACTCTACGAACTATTTTAGTTGTTATATCCAAGTAGGGTTGAAATAAAGAAAATAAAGCTCAAACCAAGTATTTATTATAATCATTTTTCAAAATCGTTATTAAAAGATTCTTCATAGTCATCAGTAGCCAATTTTCACTATACGCACTATATGACGTACAAAAAATTCATGATGACAAATATATCAGTAATAAATTTAAAGAAACCGTAGTGATCACATAGACTTTCTAGTCAAAAAATACTATTAACACATGTTAAACCACTTTTCTTCTACGAAAACGAATAGTTCTTGGTATTTTTATCACATAAAAATTGCACTTGGTCGAAAATTTGATTACGCGTCCACTTTGACACTAATCATTATGACAATTGATGACATGTCAGTGACGATTTGAAGTTTCTGTTGCCAGTAAAAGAAATTAGTTCCAGTTGTTTTCCGCAATATGGCGAGGTCCCATATATTCCTGGTCAGGCTATACATAGGTTATTTTTCTTTATTTATTTCTTTTTTTAGAAGCGCGAGTTTTTTTTTCATTCCATTCGTGCTATGTTCTCCATATGTTCCATATGTTCTCTTTGGTGCGGGACGGGCTAGTATGATCATGCCTACGGACTCTTATTCGAAATTCAAATCATTTTGCCTCCCTAGGGGCGTAATGAAATTTCATACAACATTACGTCCCTAGGGATGCAATGACTCACTTTGATTCAGGTTTACTTGATGTGTAATTGAACATTGCCAAGTAGGTAGTGTGAAAAAATACTTATTACATACCTTCTTCAACAAAAGGCTTGACTCTCTTCAGAATCTCTCCGGCCAGGATTACAACAGACGTGGTGCCGTCTCCGACCTGAAACACACTTTATACCATCAGCAATAAGGGACAAGTTACCGTGTCAAGCTCGTGCACTGGGAACATCCTCATATAATCGTTGTGTCCTCAATAGGAGTTCAGAAATTGGATCCGTGTTTTATAATCATTGAACATATTTTTCTTTTAAGGGTTCCATAGTCCAGACAAGGAACCCTTATAGTTTCGTTATGTCCGTCTGTGTCTGTCTGTCAGTCCGTCTAAGGTATTGCTAAGAGACCGTTAGAACTAGAAAGCTGTAATTTTGTAGGTGTATATATATTAATTAAGCCGGCAAAATTGTAAAATAAAATTTAAAAAAATATTTTTTTACCTACACATGAAGTGGGCACAGCTATGAGAACCAATGTATCTATCCTTGAAGAACTAAAGGTCACCAAGCGCCTGCTGACTACGTGCCAGGAAAGGATCCGGAGTTTCTTTGGGCACATAATGAGATCCCCATTGCACAGCCTGGAGAAACTCATCATTCTCGGACAAATGGAGGGGAAGCGCGCTAGAGGAAGAGCGCCAGCTAGATGGGTGGACCAACTCAAGGAGGTGACTGGAGGCCAGATACAGGGAGCGGTACATATGGCGCAGAACCGGACCGAGTGGAGAAGATTGACATACAGTCACGATCCTCAGCATTGAGGGAACGACCAGGAAGAAGAAGTGGGATGTTTTTTTTTTCGTTGTCTTCCCCATCGTGTGGGGTATCGTTGAGTAGGTATTTTAAAATGATTAAGGGGTTTCTAAAACATTTCTTTCAATTTATTAGGCCATTTACGAAATATTAACTTTTAAAATGCTATGTTTAGGTCCAGTACTAATAAAACTTAAACATTAAGTTATTAATATTACCTCGGCATCCTGTGACTTGGCGATGTCGACCAGCGTCTTTGCAGCAGGATGCACAATGTCCAGCAACTGAAAATTAATTCATTTTAAAATAAAATACAAGTTATTTGCTACTTCTTCTTAGAGAGTCGATGGAACACGAGAAAATTACATCGTAGCAGCCCAGAATTTAGCCACTTGTAATGCGGATCGACTACCGTCCATTAAATCTGGGGTGCAGGTGTTGGGGCACGCCGGGCACGATGTTAGGTGTGCCATAGTTTGCACTGCACCGCAAACACAGTCCACATCGGAGCTTACCGAAAATCCCCACCTGACCATGTTCTCCTTACTTCGGCCAACCTGAGTCCGAAGCCTGTTTAAGGACTTCCAGATCAGCCATGGTAAATCATGTCCAGGAGGGAGATTCTCGGCAAGCGGGACAAAAGGAGTACGCACATAGGCTTTTTTACGCCAAAGTTCGCATCTGGCCTGTGCGGGTTCGGTAGAAAGTGGGGCGACACACTTAATAAAACTGCGACGACTTTTTAGCCTTTGCGGCACTGAGACGTAGCCGTGCATAGGATGCCGTGAGTCGCAATCTGCGTTTGCCCTTTCAGTAGAGTTAGCTACAGCCCTGCGGACTTGCTACTAAAAATAAATAAAAGTTCACCAATATATATTATTTTTATTTCTATATTTGTTTTGTTGTGCCGATTATAATAATTCATTCAACTCGACCTAAACCGATTTAGATCATTTCTTAGTAATACATGAAAAACTATAGAAAATTTACAAAGTTACGTAAAATAAATTCAACAAATTAAGACTGTCACCACCTTATTATATAGGCTGTCCAAAAAATAGCGTGCCAAACTGACACTAGAGATAGCTTAGCTATAGGCTTTTCAGATTACCTTAAAAAAAAGTCTTGGTTTGGAAAATAATGCCACGCCAAAATGACGTTTTTTTTATTTTTATTTAATATTAAAATTCACAGCTCTTTCTTAATATTAAACTAGACTGACTTGCTAAACTTACAGCCAAAAATGAATTTACATTTTATAAAATTGGATGTAATAGTGACACTTAGGGTACGAAAAATTTGTAAGTGCGTGTGTGCGCGAAATATAAACTAATCTAAACAGTTTTTACTACTTAACTAAAACAATAAATAAAATACGAAAAAGAAAGTCAGCGCATCAAAAACACCAAGACTATAGGTCATTTTGTAGACCAGACAATGGCTCAAGCACGCTTAAAACACCCTTTACCCGTTCGAGATAGCTTAGCCATAGGCATCTTTAAATTAAATAACATGAGTCTAGTAGAAGTGTGATAGTTTGGGAGATAATGAAAATGGAAAATATTTATTAGGAAAATAAAATAGGTAACAATAACAGAGGCTGACCTGTTCCTTTTAAGTGTAAAAACACTTGTGCCATTGAAGGCCGCTCGCCCATAGCACGGTTACATATGTGTTTAATTTTATCTTATCTTATATTAATATATTCATATAATAAATCACTCTACATCTAAAATAATTACGAACAGGTGTGTGTGTGTGTGTGTACACGTGTGTGTGTGTGTGTGTGTGTGTGTGTGTGTGTGTGTGTGTGTGTGTGTATGTGTGTGTGTGTGTGTACGTGTGTGTGATTTTTTTGCGTGTGTATGAATGCAAGTGTGTCTGCATGTTTATATTAATACGAGTATGTAGTTGAAAACAGCTAAGGTACGAGATACTATCGTATTTTTTTTTAATCGAGACAGCGTCTTCCACTTCCTCATAGTTTAAGGTTTTACTCCATTCAATCAGACTTTTTTGCATTGTGATCTTGTCCTAGTGTATATTATTACTAGCGAGGTTATATAGATAAGATGAACGAGCTATATATTGGTGTCTAGCAAAATCTGTTCACTTCCTTGTATTCTTCATACAAGAAAAATACAAAAAAAAATGCATTATCTTACAAACCTATTAGAACCAAGTTATTTAAATTTAAAAGGTCTATGGATAATCTATCTACAGAATCAGTCTGGCACGCTCTTTTTGGGACACCCTGTCTAAACTGTGGCCATGCGACAATGGTTCAGGTAATTACAATCAAACCTACCAGAAAATGTAAACACGACAAACTATCGTAGTAACTATTGAGGCCACCTCCAAAAGACAGACGAAATTTTAATAGGGCATCTATTTATATTAGAAAAATTGGATCCTAGCATTAAAACCAAAAAAAAAGCTTAGTTTCTGTTTTTACTTTTCCTAAAAAACTTAATGTAATATTTTTAAGAGCATCCTGTACTTAATTTGGTATATCGGCCCTCTCTGTCATTTCACTCGGTCCCGAGTCTTCCCACATTTCATTCATATGGCGGCACGTGTATGGATGCCTTTGGCGGCATTGCGGTTTCTTTGTCTGTTCGTTTGATGCGTTCCGACAGACCGCGGAGTGCCGGAGAGAACTTAGTCTCTCATAGTGGCGTCCTTATTGGTTTTATTGATACATCGAACGTTTGTATTGCATTTACGCGAGCGATAATTCCTCATTCACGGGGTGTTTTATTTTACTTTTTAATCAAAGTCGTTTTGGCGATTATCTCGAAAACTAGCATTCTAAAAATATGGTTGTATTATCTAAAACGAATTCATTTAAGATGTTGTATTTGTCCCTTAAATCTCGTCTGTCTTTTGGAGGTGACCTTATATACTATATTATAGATTTGTCAAATAAACTATTACCTTCATGATAGTAGCACCATCATTGGATATGACAGCCTTGCCCTGGTGGTCCACAATCAGCTTGTCCATGCCGCGGGGACCCAGGGTCGTGCGGACCTTTAAAAAAAAACAGTCAAACCTAACTCTTTGGTAGATAGTTTGTTGAAGTGGTTAAAGCTGGAGAAGTCCCTATCCCTAAACAGCGTGTAGGTACCCTAAGAATAGTAAGTACTTTCGTGATCGAATTTAAAACTTATTTTCAAACAAAAAACACTATATTTTTATTATTATTATCTATTTAATACTAGCAGCTTTCACAATATGTAATAAATAATAATAATAAATTGTTTCAACAAACACACCAGTTGCCTGGCACCGGACTGGACGTGGGCTTGTGCTGTGGTGACTGGGATGGCGGATGGACATACTTGTGTACGTTTGTAGACATCCATGACTTAGGTACAAAATGCTCGTGCTCATCACACAAACATTTGCAATTCCCTATTAATAGGCTATTTGTTATTCCAATGTATAAGCTATATTACTGTAGGTTTCATCAAAATCCATTAAGTGAATTTCTGGCGTGAAAGAGTAACAACATTCATACATCCATCCTCACACAAACTTAGTATTTGTAAGATATACCTACTACATCAGACTGGGGCTACTGACTGGTTTTGTCTGCGAAGCAGCTGTCATATGTAATTTTCAGTTAATTTTTTTTTGTTATTGTTTATTATCTACCTACTATTTGTATTGCCTTATATAAGATAAAGTTTAACTTAAACTATAAGTACCTACCTTAACTAAGTAGTTTTTAGAATGTATAATTTACGCGAGAACAACTGCCGACAAACTGCTGTGCAGTTTGGCAGATGTGAATAAAGTGTATACTTTCTGTATATTTTTGGAAAAACAATAAATTAAAAAAAAAAGATCGACAATTTCATGCAAGACTCTCATGAAAGAAACACGCGCGGGGGGCGGGGAAAAGCCAATCACACGCGACTGTCATGGAAACCCTTACCTATAGGGTCTTACAGTACAGTTAAAGCCCTTTCACACGAGCGAATTTAATCGGCGATTCTTCCGCGGAGCGAGATCGCAGCGAGCACGCGGCGGCTCGCGGCGTGCACGCAACGATATCGCCGCGAGTTATTAACCGCCGCGAAAACGCTGCAAGTACGCGGCGAACTCGCGCTTGGTATTCGGTACCGTCGGTAACGGCTTTCGTCATTTACAAAATGGACTCAGACGAGGAGCTACTTCGAGCTATCTTACTCAAAAGAGGATTGAATAGAAGAAAAAATAATTGTCCTAAAATTTGGATCCCACGTGGAGTAACTATAAAAAGCGACTATTTTGTGCTTCATTGCAGACGTGGTAAAAAATATTTAAAAAAAAATTAATAGAGAAAGTAATGAACGCTGTGCACAAGCACAAGACTACAAAACGGTGTCCGAATGAGGGTAAATTGCTACTATCAAATAATTGTGCGAAGTCTGCAGGTACTCGCCGCCAGCACACGGCGACTCGCTGCGAGCACGCGGCGTTATCGCGGCGGTTAATTAATAACTCGCGGCGATATAGTTGCGTGCACGCCGCGAGCCGCCGCATGCTCGCTGCGTTCTCGCTCCGCCGTGGAATCGCCGATTAAAATCGGAAAGTCTCGTGTCAAAGGGATCTTACAGTAAGAATAGTATACATTTAAGAGTCTTATCCTATCGCGGGAAGATACACAGGCCTGCTTTGGGGAACAAAGCTGTGCCCAAAGTAATTTTAGCGGCAAGAAAATCGACAAGCATGGGACGGACCTATTCTCTCGACTAAGTGTGCCCCTCCCTACTTCGTCTGTCAATCTGTCATCTGGACGGACTTACGATTCGCACGCAATATTGTGTAGTATCGCAAATATATGAATTAAACAGTTATAATAGCTGAAATTGTGTTTTATCCTAATAGTAAGTAGCTAAAATACTTGTGCTGTGGAAATCAGGAACATTGATAGTGTTCTCAATTTCAATGTGCCTTGTCCAAGATTAAATTTAGGTTTGCTCTCTTTCTCTGCCAAACAAACGAAAAGAGACAGACTATTTTAATTTAGAAACGTCAGACTAACCAGCTGTGTGCTGTTAAGGAAATTAAAGAATCCTTAGACAATTTAGTAGAGAAATAGAGATGTCATTTGATGAAGACTAAAGTGAGACTAAAAGTATGTAAGAAATCGCATCACTTAATTTGACATATCTAAAATATTGTAGTCTGTCTCTTTTAGGTTGTTTGACAGTGAAAACGAGGGACTGAACCTAATTTCCCTCCGTCCCTGGATATGATTTTCGCAAATAACGATAATCGCAAACCACGATATTCGTAAAACATGATATTCGCAAAACATGATATTCGCAAAATATGATAATCGCAAGAAATCATATTCGCTATAATATCATATTCGCAAATTACCAAATTTTTTATCTAAAAGTAACATGGGGATAGATAAATAGGTACTGTTACGAGCGAGTGTTGGTTCAAACTATTTTTGATTATTCATTTTATTTCTGAAAATATGATACTGGCTGACCATGTATTTTCCTTATTTATGGTTATAAATAATAATGACAGTAAATACGTCAGGTTTGATATATTTCATCTAATTGCGTTGCGAGCTTAGTGCAAATTAGTGGTATTGGATAAAAATGGACCAATCCAATTCTATTAAGTTCATAAAAAGTCAAAAAAATAAACCGGTGTTAATCCATGAGGGATACAGGTACAATTTGTATTTAAAAAATAAGTCTGGCACGACGAACTGGAGATGTTTTAAACAACAAGAATGCCGTACTTCGATAACTCTTAACAGTAACAATGAAGTTATCAGACCCGCTAAGCATGTATGTGATTCTTTGAATTTTACCCGTAATCTTATAGATTTAGTTGTTGATGACTGTAAAAAAGAGGTGTGTGATAATTTTACCTCGGCACAAAAAATATTTGAGAAAAATATTTTAAAACATGATTTTAAGGGTCACGAACATGAAATGCCAGTATTTGCGTCAAAAAAAGATACTCTCTATAGAGCACGAAAATTGTTTTTAAATATGAACAGCTTGAAAGTAAAAGATTCATTTCATGTAAGACTACCTCAAAACTTGGTGGAAGATTTTTATTTGTACGACGAATATGATACATTTGGCAGGATTATAATTTTTCAATCCTGACACGGACTGAATTGCGTGAATATTTGAAAACTACAAAAACTCTCTACGGAGACGGTACGTTCAAAATAGTAACTAAGCCATATTATCAGTTATATAGCTTGCATGGAGACGTGGCACGCACTGAAGAAACAGTCAATTTTATACCCATAATTTTTGCTTTGCTGCCCGACAAACAACAAAGAAATTATCAGAGATTTTTTTCTATTCTTAAACAATAATATGGATTAAACTTAGAAATGTACAAATGCGACTACGAACTAACCGTTATTAACGCTGTGAACCATGTGTTTCCAAATATAACAGTAAAAGGTTGTTATTATCACTTTTGCAATGCAACGCTATTTTCAAAAAGACCAAAGGATTAAATCTCTCTGTCGAAGATCGCAAAGTCGTTCAATATTGTTCACTGTTACCACTGCTGCCACCAAAATTGATACCGAAAGCATTTTTCACGATTATTGAAATGTCATCACGATCACAAGATGTTAACAAATCTCTCTGTCGAAGATCGCAAAGTCGTTCAATATTGTTCACTGCTACCACTGCTGCCACCAAAATCGATACCGGAAGCATTTTTCACGATTATTGAAATGTCATCACGATCACAAGATGTTAACAAATTTATTGACTATTTCAACACTCAATGGATGCAGAAGATTAGCAGTGCTATATTAAGCTGTTATAACCAGAAAAATAGGACGACAAATAGCGTCGAGGGCTGGCATCGCCGAATAAATTCAAAAATTACAAAACAGCCAACCATGTTTCAATTTATATCATTATTAAAAAAAGAAGCAAAACTACAAAAAGTGAAATTAAAAAGAAACAATTTACACTACCCTAATACGAAAAGAAATAAAAAAATAGTAGATAAAAATAAACAAATAATAAGTATCGTCAATGATTGCGTACTTAAAACAATAAGTCTTCAAGTATGCCTAAAACAATGATTTTATTTAGTCTTTTTTTCTGATTATAATGAAAAAAATAAAATTGTTTGACTGTTTGTAATAACAATAAATATTTTGTTTGTATAAATAAATGTTTAATTTCTCAAAAATAACAGAACTGTGGTGTGTAAGTAGAATTCATATAATGTTTGCCTAACTGTACTCAAAATATAGTCTATTGCGTTTATCATGTTTAGCGAATATAATATATTGCTAGTATGATGTTTTGCGAATATCGTCATTTGCGATTATCGTTATTTGCGAAAATCATATCCAGCGACGGAGGGAAAAAATATTGTTTTATAAAAAAACACCTAGAAAGTGGTGTGCAAGCCACTTTCAGCCAAGGAGGTTGTTATAGAAGATTGCATCAAACAATATTTAGGGGCATGGTGACAAAATCTATCAACTTTAAAATACTAATGTTCAATATTCCATAGAAATTAATTGCTATGGATTACAATAATGTTTTTGCAAATTATGTAGACAATAAACAGTGCTTACCGCATCTACAACCAGTTGGCACGCATTGATGTTGGAGACCAGCTGCGGCTTGCCCTGCGACTGGTCCGTCCCCTCCTTCAGCACTAGAATCTGTGGTTGCTGTCGACATAACAACATTATGGCATTAATATGTCACTGTAAAAAATATTCAACTCAATTCTAGAGAGGAAATAGATAAACACAGTAAGGAGCATTACAAATACACCATTGGCTAGGCAATTTCTATCAGAAACATGAAGTATGAATATCAGAAAAAGTTTTTTTATTAGCAGAATAATTTGTTTAGACGTTCCGATGCGGTATTCCACTCCAGTATGACACTAAAATCTTTATACAAATGTTTCGTACACACAAGCACTGATTCACCCGCCCAAGTAACGGTCATAGATGCACAACGGCCACCACCAGACTGCCCCTTCTGTGTATATGTATGTAAGATTCTAAAACGGTCTTAGTGTACACGTGTTTTTGACACTAGGAATACAAGCCTCCTGTACAGAATGACAGTAATACTGCTCTCTATGAAACTTAAATGTAAATTCGACCGTTGTTGCCGTAGTGATTTTAAATTGATTTTCGTGAAAACAGCGATACCCATACTGCCATTATATGAGTTCCACCTTTACGGTCTATGCCGTTACCGCGCCGGAATGTGTTAACACCATAAATTATAACATATCAAATATATATATAAGGAGAAAAACTACAAATAAAGGTACATACAATATAAAGGTTTTGATACTAACATATTATATTGAAACTATTATTATATAGTCAGGCAGTTGAGACAACTGATAGCTGCCTGTATCCAGTTCTTCACATTAAGTTAAGCGAGCTTAGATGAGCGTCAAATCAGTTTTTGAATTGATTGATATTTTGGGCAAGGATCACATCTTCTGGAAGCCTATTCCATGCTTTGACCACTCTATTGCTCAAAAAGTGCTTGTGAGGGGTGTTACCCTTTGAGATGTTTGAGAATTATTATATGAATTAAATAATTATTACTATTTCAAGATAAAACGGATAGGATCATGTATGGGCATTGACACATCTAGCTAAAATAGTGGTGATTTTGCAATAGAAAAGTACCATAGTCCCTGCAACGCTCGTTACTGTGTTTTAATTGAAAATGCCTCATTTCTACTATCATAGATCCACAGAGCATTTCAGAAATTGGATCCGTTTGTTTATAATCATTGGCTTTCACTCCAATATTATGTTTTGAATCTTTTATGTATAATAAAGGCCATGTCTGAAGTATTAAGAACTGCAAGTATTTGACTATGAACAATAGTAATGAAGGCCATGCCAGGCCTGGCCTGATATGACCTGGAGGTTATTTTGGAGTATTATCTATATAACTATTAAGTAGTGAAGTGCCTAAGCATTGTTAACAGTAATATCCATTGAGTAGGTAGGTGGTATAATATCTTTTGATCAACAAGTCATTACAACTAAATAAAAGATATGGAAAAGGAATGCAGGAGGAGGAACTTTAAGCACCAAATAGCTAGGATTAAGTTTTTAAAGAATCACGTGATGGATTTTTATGTCAACTTTTGTAAATCATGTGAGCATTTGGTAAAAAAATAAGGTTAACAAAAACTGACAGCTATCGGCTCGCACAAAAACAAAGATTTTGCAGAAAATTTGCACGAAATGTGACCAAAATTGTTTTTATTAGGACGGTATTTTATACCGGTAAGCATAATTCCAGTCATACAATAATAACTGGCAAGATAAATAGCCGAAAAATCACAAATTCAGGAACCTTAGCATATCACTACAAATCACTTTTTCACTTGTAAATACACTTTGCTACGACAAAATATTGTATCAGACATAACATTTATGCATATCTTATTCTATTGGCCACATAAAAACGGTTTTTCATAAAAGGATTTCATTAATATTTTCAAATAAATTTACCATTTTGCTTTTTTCTGATTCACAAACAAAAACTGACTGACAGAAACAAAAAGAAAATATGACAATGTCAATTTTGAATTTGACAGATTTTTGGGGAGAAATAAAAATGTTACTATCATCACATCAATTACCAAAAATATATGGAAATTAAAAAAAAACTGAACTTTAGGTAGGTACGTAGCGTAAGTAGTAGTGGAAGGAAACACGCGTCTAAGCATTCAAAGATTTATTCGCAGACTGGCGCAGCGCACAAAAATGGATGCCTACCTTACATATATTTATAACTTGTATACCTACATTACACCTCCACCAATAAATCAAAACTTACATTTAATCTATAGTAGTAATAACACATAATTACTTATCTAAAAATTTATATGAAAAATAAAGATTGTCTGGAAGCTACAGGCGACAGTAAGTGTAATCAATCTATTTCGAAACCAAAACGTACCACCGGTTTACGTATCCTCTTAGAGCAATTAGGTTCAGGCTGCTGCGGTGCATGGGGCGCGGTTGGTACCGCACTCTGCGCGTCAGGCTCGGGCCGGGGCGCGGACTCCGCCGGTAAATTGGCGCGCGCCGGTTGATCAACACGTGTATTGCTATTCCCATCCACCGCTGCACCCCTGACCGACCCGGCATCCTCATTCCCGTTTTTTTGTGGTTCTAAACATGACTCTTTAGTGAATGGGATCGATAGCCGGGATCTGCGACGAATTTGATCGATATGTCTTTTGAATTGACCATTACCATTTTTCCACTACACACCTACGCGACCCTTCACTGCGAACTATATTGCTCTTGACCCATTTATCCTGTGTCCCGTAACCCCTTGCCCACACAGGTTCGCCGTCACTGAAGCTGCGCTCCCCACCCCCTGCAAATTTTACCTGATTGTCTTGTGCGTGTCTAACTCGTTCTTCTACAGCGTAATTACCGCGAAGTAAATCGAGTCTCGAGCGCAAAGAACGCTTTTGTAACAACCTAGCAGGAGAATCTCCAGTTGTACTATGAATTGAGTTTCTATAAGTTAGTAAAAATGTTTGAAGGGCAGTATCGATATCGACATTATCTCGTAAGGCTTTTTTTATTGTCCGTTTGCACAACTTGACTGCATTCTCGGCAGCCCCGATTGATGACGGATGATAAGCTGGCGAAAATAATTGCCTAATGCCATTATTACGTAAAAATGCTTCAAATTCGGAACTCGTAAACGGTGGACCTTGGTCCGACACTATTTCCACGGGTAAACCGAATCGTGCGAAGGTGCTTCTAAGTGTTTTTATGACACATGTGGCAGTTTTTTGTTTCATTTCGTAAGCTTCCAGCCACTTAGAACTGGAATCAATCAAAACCAAATACGAAAACCCCCTATAAGGTCCTAAAAAGTCAATGTGAAGACGTGTCCACGGCTGCGGCGCATACGGCCAAGGTCGCGGGGCGGCCCGCGGCGGCGCGGCTGCCTCCAGCGCGCACGTCTCGCACGCGCGGCACTGCCGCTCGACGTCCTCGTCGATGTGTGGCCACCAAACATAACTTCTAGCTAAGCTCTTTGTTTTTACGATACCTAAGTGACTAATGTGTAACTGATTTAATACCACCGCTCTTAAAGTTTCAGGTATAACCAATCTATAGCCCCACATTATACATTCATTGTCTAAATATAGTTCGTTCCGCCTTATAAAATAGGGATTTAGTGCTGCCTCTGGGCAAGTCACCGGCCAACCCGATTCTATGTAAACTTTAACCCTATTTAGTGTTTTATCTTTTGCTGTAGCCTTTCTAACATCGGTGTTCGTCACTGGCAAAAAGTTTTCCACGAAATTACTGTATGTAACCTCTTTGACTGAATTATTATTTGATTGTTTATTAAGATTACTATTCGGTGTTAATCTCGATAACGCATCGGCACAATTTTTCTTAGAGGTAACATATTCAATATCATACTGATACCCCGATAAAAGAACGGCCCAGCGTTGTAAACGTGATGCCGCCATCACTGGTATACCTA
This sequence comes from Pyrausta nigrata, assembly GCA_949316185.1. Taxonomy (NCBI): domain Eukaryota; kingdom Metazoa; phylum Arthropoda; class Insecta; order Lepidoptera; family Crambidae; genus Pyrausta; species Pyrausta nigrata. The sequence continues at coordinate 9,155,966 of OX438963.1, read as the reverse complement.
CTTTATTGCCCAAGATATAAGTTAAGGGCTTGTGGTCGGTCATCAGAACAAAACGTCTCCCATATAAATATTGGTGAAATTTTCGTATGGCAAATACAATCGCTAGCGCCTCTCGATCAATCTGTGCGTAATGGCGCTCGGCGGGCGAGAGCGAGCGCGAGGCGTACGCGACGGGCCGCTCGCCCGCCGGCGTGACGTGCGCCAGCACCGCACCCACGCCCACGCTGCTCGCGTCCGCCGTCAGCACCAGCGGCAACGTCGCCGAGTAGTGGGTGAGTACCTCGCAACTGGCTAGTCTACCCTTAAGCTCATCGAAAGCTCTTTGACATTTATCACTCCATTCAAATTTTACCCCGGTCTTAAGTAGATTGTACAGCGGTGCTAATACGGTACTGACGTTCGGCAGAAACTTAGCATGATACATAATCATACCTATAAATGATCGCAGTTCCGAGACGTTGCATGGTGCGGACGTATTAATGATGGCCTTTATTTTGTTAGGGCAAGTATGGATTCCGTCCTTACTTATGACGTGGCCGAGGTAGCTGATGGATTTCCTAAAAAAATCACATTTTTCTTTCTTAACTCTAAGGCCATATTTTTCTAAACGCTCGAATACCTTATATAAATTCTCTATGTGTTTTTCGGTGCTTCCCCCGGTGATAATGATATCATCTAAAAATACCCCGACACTAGGTAAATCTGCAAACATTTCCTCCAATCGCCGTTGAAATATGCCCGAACTAGAAGCTAGGCCATAGACCAACCGATTATACACAAATAAACCTTTATGTGTGTTAATTACAGTATATTTCTTGGAATCATCCAGTTCTAATTGGGCGTATGCTTGGGATAAATCAATTTTGCTAAAGTGCTGTCCTTCATGCAAACGTACTAATAAGTCTTCTACTCTCGGTAATGGATAACGGTCAACTTCTATAATTTTATTTAAAGTTATCTTATAATCGGCACAGATCCTGATACTACCGTCCTTTTTAACGACTGGCACAATAGGCGTCGCCCAGTCGGAGCGCTCGACCGGGGTGAGAATGCCGTCCCGCACGTGCTGCTCCAGCGCGCGCTCCACCGGCTCGCGCAGCGCGTACGCCAGCGGGCGCGCGCGCAGGAACACGGGCCGCGCGCCCTCCCGCACGTGGATGCTGACCGGGCCGCCGGTGTACCGGCCCAGTCCCTCCGCGAACACATTACAGAATCTGGAACTGAGATCGGACAACAATGACTCACCTTTCAATGAATTTAAATTACTACAATCAAACTTAGGTAACTGTATCTTCAATTCTGCCAGCCATTGTCTGCCTAGTAAAGCAGTTTTGCCATTTTTAATTACATACAGATCCAATGTTTTTACTTCATTACGATACTTAACGTTTGGCTGTATCAAACCGAGTGGTTTTACAATTTCTCCAGTATAATACCTTAACAATAAATTGCATTGTTTCATTTTCAAATAACTGAAATGTTTTTTATACATCTCTTGACTAATACAAGATACTGCACTTCCTGTATCACACTCCATATTTATTATTTTACTGTCAATTGTGAGTGATATCAATATTGGTTTGCAATCATTTAAGGTTAACTTATTAAAATCAATGAAAATTACCTCTTCACTATTGTCACTATCACTGCAGTAACTTTCACCTGCATACAGTGTTGGTTTGCTAAATTAGGACACACCCGTTTCAAGTGCCCTAGCCGATTACACACACGACAGACGTAACTGCGAAATCTGCAGCCAGAAGCGTCATGTGAGCCACCACACGCACTGCACACTTGACCTCGCTGCTCCCGCTCCCCCGCCTGGCCTGGGGCGGGCGTCGTCGGTGCGCGCGTTCCTCTTGCCCGCCACGCACCTGCACCTTGTGACGCAGACGCTGTCCTGCCGTGGTCGCGCCTCGATGTTTTTGTCGCCTTCCCGGCACGCTTTATTCCCGCCGACATCGCTTGGCACTCCACAGTGGCCTCGCCCAATGACCTATGACCTTCTACTGTGGCCGCATCTTTTTCCGCCACTTCCATGCTAACCGCGATGCTGTATGCCTTCGCAAAATCAAGATGAGTCTCCGCGAATAATCGTTGTCGAATGATTTCACTGTTGATACCACATGCCAGCTGATCCCGTAAGCTTTCTTCTAGCCTGCTACCGAATCCACATGATTTTGACATTTTTTTCAGCACCGCTACATACTCCGAAATACCCTCGTCTTTTTTTTGTGTTCTATGTCTGAACTTGTATCTTTCGGCCAATTCACTAGGTTTAGGTTGCAAATGATTTTCCATGATGCTCACAATTTCAGGAAAAGTCTTATCTTTGGGTTTCACCGGCGTACACAAATTCACTAACAGTTCGTAGCTTTCCGTACCCATGACCGTTATTAATGTCGGCACTTTTAATTCGCTTTTCACTTCGTTCACTACAAAATATTGTTCCACTCTTTCAATATAAAGTTTCCAATCGTCTTTGTGCACATCGAACTCCTTTATTTTACCTATAGGCATCGTAAATGCACACGTTTAGTCCGGTAATAATGACCCGTCGCCACTGACAAATATCTAGCTGGGGCTAGGTAGGTACGTAGCGTAAGTAGTAGTGGAAGGAAACACGCGTCTAAGCATTCAAAGATTTATTCGCAGACTGGCGCAGCGCACAAAAATGGATGCCTACCTTACATATATTTATAACTTGTATACCTACATTACACCTACCATATAAAATTTATTCTGTTCACTGACTCACTCACTAGCCATGAATGAACGTTAGGGTTCCGTAGTCCAACAGGAAACCCTTATTGTTTCGCCAAGTCCGTCCGTCCACCCACGGGTTAGCTCAGAGACCTTTGGTACTGAAAAACTGTATTTTGGCATGGATTGGATGGTATACCAATCATGCCGTCAAAGTAGGTAAATCAAATTTTGAACAAATTTTTATTGATTCCTTTTCTACAAGTAAAGTAGGTTTTTTTCTCACATCTATTTTCTCTCGCATCATCGTTACTAGATAGATCTTCTAAAACGGTTACGAGTGTGTGAACATATTTTTTTCACTTACCAGCTCATTCGTAAAATATTCAGTTTTAAAGTGTTATTTTTTTGTTAATGTCGAATGTCCCCTACCCGCTGCCAGTTAAATGGTCGTTTGTGAAAATGTGAAAAATTTAACTAGAGTAGCATAAACACGGTGGGAAATAGTATCCCGACAGATTTTAACAAAAAGGCACTAGAATCGTTGGTTAAATTTCTCGGATTACTCTTTTCCCACTGTGTATAACGTAAAAGTATTTAGTAAGGGAAAATTTTGTACGTCAACTTAAGTAAGGTTTTGGGTTGTCTCACCCATCATGCAGCACTTATGGCGCCATCAGGAAAGTTCTTGCTAGCATCAACGTTCCTTCCACATTAGAACCTCGTGAGTTGGTCCGTGATTTTAGCAGAGACCTGGTGGCCTCACGCTCATTCCCTGGGAGCGGAGACAGGCCTTAGTATGGGACGCAACTTGTGTTGATAATTTGGCCCCTTCTCATCTCAGGGAATCAGCTCTAAAACGCCAAGCGGCGCAAATACAAGTCGCTTGCTGGTGAATATGTGTACGCACCGTTTGGCGTTGAATCTTATGGACCGCGGGGACCTAACGCCAAATTGCTTTTTAGAAAATAGCATTTATATTAAATACTAGATTTTCAAGTTTTGGTTAAGTGGACATATATTGTTCATTGTTTATTTTTATGTTATTTAAAATAAAATAAATAGATAAGTATTAACTAGGACAAAAAACACTTCTTAGCACTTGTGACATGTGAAATGTGGAACCCAGGAGCTGGCAGCTATCTTGCGCAGCGTTTATGCATCACTATCCAGGGCGGATAATGCTAATGCTGTAAAATAAATTAAATATTTTTGTGATCCCGGAAATGGCTCTAAAGATTTCACTGAAATTTAGTTTGTGGGGGTTATCGTGGGTGAAAAATCGATCTAGATTATGTTTCAGAAAACGCGTGCTTTTAAGTTTTCACGCTTTATTGGTTGCATTGTACGACACAGACTACGGTCGCCAATTTCGCACCGGTCAACATGAGCGTCGTGGCGCAGTGCGTTAGACGTGGGACTGGAGAAATCTAAAGACATGGGTTTGAATCTCACTCGGTAACGAAAAATGTTTTTCCTTTGTTTCTTTTGTATATATTAAAGTTTATGGCTCTCTTTTGTTTTTTCAATCAAGACTTAAGAATTTAAAAGCTTTTTTTTGTTGAATAGTATAGTAGTACCCTAGTAACCAGTAAATCAATACTCATCCATACTAGTATTATAAATGCGAAAGTGTGTCTGTCTCTCTGTCTGTTACCTCTTGACGCTTAAACCACTGAACCGATTGAGATGAAATTTGGTATGGGGCAGTTCGAGACCCTGGAAAGGTCAAAGGCTACAGTTCGTGGCGATATAAAAACATTAAAGGGGTGAAATGGGGGATGAAAATTTATATGGAAAGTCCAACTCTTGCGGGCGAAGTCGCGGGGAACCACTAGTAAATAAATAAGTAAAAAAGAATTACTCGTTTAGGGGTTAAGGATTTGGAGGTAGTTAGGAAGGTAATTGAGTTTTGGGTGTTGCAACACTTGCAAAAAAATATTCGACTTTAATTGGCTGTTAAGCTTGACCAATCCACGTTGCTTAATAGTGATGTAAGTTTTTCAATTTTATCGATTTGTATTTGATTTGTCGCAAAGATTGCTATGTTTGCAATCCGTGGCAATGCACAAGTGCACGCTATAATTAATAAATCTTACTTGTATTGCATCTGGAAATTATTATATATTATATAGCAATATTTCACACTAATTAGACCTCACACACTTCGGGTAAATCGTACGGGCTGTGAAAATTTTGGTAACAAGTTATACAAATGGTCCTTCCTGTTCCAGCGCCCCACGTTTTACAATCAAATATAATAATTAAAAGCACATAGTTTACATTTTTGCCCAGAAATAGAGACAACTTGAACGATCCATAATTTATTTTTGGTTTTTACGTGCACTTTTAAAGCGTGTTTTTTTAGGTAACAAGTGGTTCACCTCCGGTGGCACGTCGCATGCATGCGGACACTGAGTTGAGTGAGACACATTGCGAGCGAGTGGCTGTCACCACCACCAGTGGCTAATTGCGGACACTGAGTCGTGAAGCAAGTGTACGACAAAAACTAGCTATAGCTATTAGCTTCTCATACATAGAAAATCAACATTGAATATTGCACTTGTGACATAGTTTTATAGTGCAATTCTATTGTTTACATTGCAAAGTGAAAGCTTATCAATCATAAACAATAATTTATCATAACATAAAACATAACTTATATTATCAACTACTTTCAGTTAAGTGAAATTCTTTTCCGTAATAAATGAACTTATATTTATTTGTGTATTCAAAAAAAAAAATTCTTTGTGTGTTTTGACACCTTCATTTTGCCACATACCGTACTTTATTCTTTATATTATCGATATTAAGTTAATATCGATTAATTCATTTTTCTAGCAAAAGTTGATTATCACACAACACACACAACGACACAACACTACTACTGTCAAAAAATCTGATAGCGGAGTAGTGTGCGTTTCGTATTTTCTTCTTTTCCTTAGAAAATCATTTAACATTAAATTCAAGCTAAGTAATTGATTCAAATCTCATAATGAGTAGAGAGATAGATGTGAAGGCGTTAGTTTCACATTTAGTGCGTGGAGATGGAGCCGACAAATGCCGAATATGCATGGGGGAAACGTCGGAAGGCCAAGTCTTTTTGGGTGACACCGTAATGATGGATGGAGAGAAGCCGGTTACCCTTGCAGACCTACTGGAAATGGTCACAGGCGTCGAGGTGAGTTTATTTATCTATAATTTGTAGTGCAACATTCATTTCAATTGTTTATTTTCTGCGAGAAACGGAACGCGTCATTCCCGCCTTGATGGATACAAAATGGCCGACGCCTGTTTGTCGGATTGTGAAAATGAATGATTTTGTATGATGTTGCACTTTCTTATTTCATATTATTGATCAGCACACACGATTTCGTTGTTGGTTATTTGGGTGGATTAATATTTTAGTGTATTTCATGGATTCTATTGCCATGATAAAAAGCTCGCGTTTACGGAGTAGGTTATAAGTTAGAACGGGTTACCGTCTTTGATTTTTCGATCACGTTAAATAAATTTATCGCCTACAACACTCTTATCATCCTACAGCAATTTTATGTTAAACTATCCTACAGCAATTTGCATTAAATATAATGAATTACCCATCCCTGTAAATGCCCTTCGAGTAATTTTGATTCAATATAAAAAAAATACTTCACAAATTAGTTAACATACCGATGAAGACACTGAGAATAATATTATCGTGAACTGCTGACGAATCCGGTGGTTACAGGTACCGGAGGATGCGTACCTGCCACAGGGCCTGTGCAGAGTCTGCATAGGGTCAGCAGTTGATGCCGCTAACTTCTCAATGCTGTGCAGAAAAGCAGAAGGCCAGTGGAACACTTTGATACATCTGTTAGGCGACCTACCTTCTTTGGATAAGGTCCCTGCTAAATGCACAAAACTCTATGCCTTGTTAGAAGACAATCAAATGACAATAAAAACTGAGGACAGTATCAAAACTGAGGAGGATATAGAGAACTCTCTACTGGCAGAGATGTCACGCAGTGTGTCACCGACGTCCCTGTCAGGTCCAAAGGGTATTCGTAAGAAATTCAAAAAATTCTTTTGCCAATGTCCAGTATGTGCAAAAGAATTCCGCTGTGCTGAGCACTTGTCTCAACATTTTAAATATTCATCGGACTACCAAAGAGCATGTCATGTTTGTGCTAAGATCATGCCCAGGAATGATTTGGTGCGACACTTGGACTTAAAGCACAGGAAGGAGCTGTTTGACTGCACTAAATGTCCAGCTTTATTTTTATCGAAGAAAAAATATTTGAAGCACATTGATGCGGATCATGCCAAAGGTGCCTGCACTTGCGGTGAATGTGGCCGTACTTTCCGATCGATTTATGCTTTCTACGCTCACCGGAACATGCACATCCAAAAAACATGTCCAGGATGTAACAAGGTTTTCCGTAACCAGCCTTGCTATATTCACCATGTGAGAACATGTTGTAACTTGGACAAAAATCGTAAAGACACTCATAAGGTTAAGAACAAAGTTATGGTCAAAGTAAAAAATGAGTTGAGCAAAAGAAATGTTATGGTAGGACTTAGGGGTAGCGCTCATAATGAGTGCATTTGTGATTATTGCAACAAGAAGTTTGCGGGGAAAAAGTTTGTTGCAGCTCACATCCAGATTGTCCATCTTAAGAATACACACCAGCCTTGTCCATACTGTGGGAAACAGTTCCCCTCTGCTCATATGACAACGCACATTCGCAGCCATGAGGAGACACGTGAATACAAGTGTAGTTATTGCAACATAGTCTTGAAAACGAAGCTGGGTTTCAGCCAGCACTTACGCTTGCACACTGGTGAAAAACCATATGCTTGCAAACTTTGCGGAGAAACATTCTCAGCTTCTTCTAGAAGATCTGAGCATATAAGAAAAAAACATAATGATGATAGTGGTAACAGAAACAAGCATGCCTGTGACTTGTGTCCAGCACGGTTTGCGTTTGCTTTCCGTTTGAGGAAACATATCGCAAATATTCATAGCGAAGAAGATGATGAGAGTATTTTATATGAATGCCCTGAATGTCACGAGAAGTTTAAAACGTGCAGGGGTCTTGTACATCACCGCAGAAAACATCAGGCAGGTGTTCTCTATAAACCGAAAAAAAAATTGCCCCGATAAAGGTTTTTACCCAAGTTGAAGAAATTGTTTGATGCTGGTACTATGTAAAATATTCATTATTATTGTGATCGTAAAACTTAGAATTGTATGTTTTTGTTAGTAGTCTTTAAGTTTATCAATAAATTACTTATACGTTTATTTTGTTTTTTTTTATACTCCAATGTGCTAAAATACAAGAAAATCATGATACTATGTTATATTTTAATTCTTCTATCTCTGCCATTAAAATACACAGCCAGCTTAACATTAATATATAAGTTTGAGGTCGGCATCATCATTTCTTTTTTTTAAGAAGAGAGGTATAGCTTCTTCGTGTTGACTCTGGCTGGCGTCATATTTTTGAGCGCCAATACTTAGCGACTAACACAGCATTATCAGAATAATCACTCCGAAAACTTATTAAGTAAATAGCTACTCTTGCTACGACACAATAAAGATTCGATTACGACACAATAGAGATCGCGGCACGCCAAAAGCCTACCGCTATAAGCACCTAGATATTTGCCTCTCTGTCGCGTAACCTCATCCATCGCACCCGACAGCGTAGGGTCTACCGACGCCAAACTCCCAGGTGTGTCGTCGATCTTACATGCGATGCGGCCGGCTTGTGACATCCATAACGACCGGTCGATCCGCGAATGTACCTACTTTAAGCTTAAAGATAAATTGGTGAGTGAACCAGGCGTGCTACAGGTTCTCACATTATAGGGGTAGGGGCACGTAGGGCAAGACAATAGGTTTATTGTTTAGTTGGAGAGAGACACCACACCGACATGCGCTGTCCTGTCGACTTGTAGGCTCAGTTTATTTAGAGACCGAGTTTGCCGAGTTAAAAACCCTTTGCATTCAAACTGGCTTAAAAAGAAGTGGGAAAATGGCAAAGTGCTGAATGCCAGCAACCTTGTTACAGGTTGACCTGTCTTCCTGCCTGCCGACGATAGCCTGCGCCGCCTGTGTAGCCATCGCTATGCAAGCCCTGCCATTCGTCAAGCTTAGCATCGCATCGCAACACAGATGGCACCAGATAACCGAATATATAACTAACATGAAAGTCGACACTCGAGAAACCGCTTGCGTTCTTATCGGAGACGATATCAAGCTATTGGACTATCCGAAAAAGAAGAAAGTCAGAACTGAAAAGCAAATCTTGAGACTGTTGAAAGCTAAAACTAAACCAAATATTGACCTTCCAGACACTTTTAAATGCCCTGAGTGCGATAAAAAACATATCTCGGTCCACATGTTGAATAAACATATGAAAAACAATAAAATTATTATGTGCGTGTACTGCAACGAAATTGTTTCAAGGGATACCTTTACCAAACATGCTAAAACTCGACACCAGTTATCTGTGTTTACGTGCAATGTCTGTAATAAGATTTTTAATATCAAGAAAAGATATATTTTACACACGTTAGCTTGTAAGAGGGACAGTAGGAAACAAAGGTACGAGTGCTTTATGTGCACAGAGAGTTTCGCTACAGAAAACAATCTGAATGCCCATTGCGTAAGGAAGCACAACCCTCGAATATGTCGTGGTTGCGATAAGAAATTCTCTAATTGGGAATGCTACGTGTACCACTTCAAATGTTGCGTACACGCGAAACGGCAAAATAAGTTCATTTGCGACTATTGCTCGAAGGAGTTTCGTCTTAAACACGTTTTGCAATTGCACATAAAACTGAACCACACGGTCGGTTGGCAGCTGCAGTGCGATCAATGCGGCAAAAAGTTTTCAAATCCGGCTCATTTGAAAGAACACGATAACACGCACAATAGGGTTGAAGATAGATACGTTTGCAATATTTGCAACGCGAAATATAGCACTAGGAGAGGCTATGAGAGGCATTACAAGCGGCATTTCGATGAGCATGGAAGACCGACAGAATACACTCCGCGGCGCAGACGCAGAATGTTCGTTTGCGTTATATGCAAACACGCGTTTGAGTTTAAGAAAGCGTTAGATAGGCATCTTAAATTCAAACACGACATTATAATATGGGAGGATCCGAACGACATTACGAAACAAGAACAGCACGTCACTACGTTCTGACGTTCTTTCAGCTTTATCTCTTGGTGCCGCATCGAACTTCATTTATACGTAATAAAAGCGCTAGAAATTTGATTATGGTCTCACGACTGAAATTATTTCCCTCGCAAGATGCCAGACATTTCTTAAATTTAAACCCTCCAGTAGCAAAATACATATGCCTTGAATTAAGTTTTACGCGAAGGCAAGATGAGCGGACTGATTGATAACGTCATTTCAGATGGAGGACGACCAAGACTTGCCGGGAGGAGTCTGCAGGCTCTGCTCAGAAAGCGGGCTGGCCGCGTACATCTTCCGCCAGGCCTGCAGAGTGTCTTACAGCCAGTGGTCCCAAGCCGCAGAGTACCTCTCCACAATACAGCACCCCACAGATTTTGACAAAACGTACTATATATTCTACGGCGCTCAGACGAGAACCGTTATTGGGGACCAGACAGTATCAGCTAACAGCAAGGCGAAAGCTCTCGAGCGCGTTAACTCTGAATTTCAAGATCCTGTTGAGGTTCCGATGAAGCCTAAGAGGATCGTTAGGAAAATGCGTCGGGACAGATTGACTTGCCCTGATTGTGGCAAGAAATTCAGCATGGCGACGTTTTTGAACTCGCATCTGAGGAACACGTTGAAGAGAGCTTGTACCGAGTGTGGATTGGTAATTCCCAAATCGAAATTGGTTGATCATTTGAGCCGTGCTCACGGAAAGGATACGTTTTCGTGTGGGATATGCCACCATGTGTTTGAAGATCTACAGGACTTGACCGCCCATCTGGTAGACAACCACAGCGAATCCAAGTTTCAGTGTAAAGTGTGCGGGGCTAGTTTTAACAATGAACGTGCATTAAGCGCTCACCAGTTCTCGCATTCATTGTTCCATTGCAACGCGTGTGGCAAGTGTTATGAGAATCGAAAATGCTTTATGTACCACCAGAAGGTGTGCAATGTGGCTCCCGTCAAATCGGTTGGCACCGATCAAGGCTCGAATCAATACGATTGCGATTACTGCGGATCGACTTACACTAAGAAACCGTCCTTACGAGTCCACATCGTACAGAAACATTTGAATGTGTTGCCGTACGTTTGCGAGACGTGCGGGAAACGTACATCGACGATCTCGCACATGAGGTCTCACGAGCTGACTCACAAACTTGAACGGAGACTGTTCCAGTGTTACTGTGGCGCGAAAATGCGTACCGAATTAGGTTTCCATCTCCACCAGAGAATACATTCGGGTGAGAAGCCTTATGAATGTGAAGAATGCGGCGATAAGTTTCTGTCGGCGTCTAGAAGGTTGGACCACATAAAGAGGAGGCATAGAAGCGCTAAAGACATGCCGCATGGATGCAGCGAGTGTACGGCTAGATTCGTCAGGCCGTTTGAGCTGAAGAAACATTACATGGCTGCCCATTCTCGCATGCAAGTTGCACAAGAAATTGTCATAGAACCACAGATTACCTAAATACAAGTACAGAAGAATCACTATGTGCCGATTGTCGCCAATTGCCTACCTTTATATTCACCTAGATATTTGCCTTTTTTTTAATTTAATAGGCAGACATTTGGCCGCAATCTCACCTGATGGTAAGCGACGATGCGGCCGATGATGGGGCATGTCTGTCTAGAAGCAGCCTATTCACTCTTTTCTTAAAGGAATCCAAATCGTAGTGTTTAGGGAACACTTCCGCTGGCAACGAATTCCACTCTCTAGCCGTACGCAAGAGGAACGAAGACTGCCTCTCTTTCTATCGCGTAACATTTATCTCACCTCACTTTACTCTAACTGGAAATATAGGGGGGTATAATAGTTCTGCCTTGAGTAGTAATAGAACGTTATAAAAACCAAAGACGCTAACCATTTCTCAAAAATAACATTCAAACAAAAATTTGACAAATCAAGTGTGCGCTGATCATACAAAACGATAAAAAATTACATGCACTTACTATCTATAAATTGTTATTTTATTATGTTATCAATGCTTCTGTGAAGATTTTTGTTACTTCTCAAATTACAGATGGAAGAGGAACAATATGTGCCGCTTGGTATTTGCGCAACATGTGCCGCAGCCGCGCTTGCCGTCCAGGAGTTCCGTATGATGACGCAAAAGTCGCAAAAACTCTGGTCCCAAGCCGCCGACGCTCTCGGAGAGATCCCATTAGCCTCGGCACCTTCTGTAAAATCCTTATGTGCATTTGTCAAACCCGACACCCTATCAGTCCACACAGTCAAAGATTACACAGGCGGCGATTCAAAATCTATGTTGAATCGTCTAAAAAACAGATTAACCAAGAAAAAAGCTATTACAGGAAAAAAGCCAAGGGCTCCCAGGTCTGGTCCGGCGTGCACGTGCCCTGACTGTGGCAAATCCTTCTACAGTCCTTATTATCTGTGTCTACACTTTAGCAACAGCGGACAGAAGGAGGCGTGCGCCACTTGCGGAGCTGTAGTGATCAGAGGGGAGAAAATGAGAGAGCACTTGTCAAAAGTACACGGAGAGAACGTGTTATCTTGCAGTCAATGTCCTTTACTCTTCACGACGGAACTCCGCTTGGAGAAACACGTCAAAAAGGCGCACAAGAACGGTTCTCTGACCTGTTCTGATTGTGGGCGCACGTTCCCGAGAAAAGCGTCTTTTGAAGCCCATTACCAAATGCACGCGGTCAGGACTTGTCGGGCGTGTGGACAGCAGTTCACTAACCGAGGATGTTATAGGGAGCACAGGTCGAAATGCGAGCCGGACGCGAGGCCAGACATCCAGTCGTTGCCTCGCAATAAACGTTCGAATGTCAGAGATCCAGCTACGTTTACATGTGATTATTGTAACAAGTCTTACTTGTCGCGGCCGCAGTTGAAGAACCACATTAACTGGATCCACATGGATATACGGCCGTATCAGTGCCAGTGGTGTCAAAAGAGGTTTTACACTCCAGCGCGTTTGGCAGAGCACACTGTGGTCCATACCAGAGTTAGGAACTTCGAGTGTGACATATGCGGAGCGAAATTAGTCTCACGGATGGCTGCAGTGTACCATAAGCGGCGGCATACAGGGGAAAAGCCTTATCCCTGTGAGGATTGTGGGGAAAGCTTCATATCTGCATCGAGGCGTTCAGAACACGCAAAAAGAAGGCATGGAAAAGGTCCGTTTATGAAATGCATACACTGTTCAGCCACCTTTGTGAGAGGGTTTGAACTCAGAAAGCATATTGAGAAGGCCCACAAGCCCAAGTCGGATTTGATCGTGGATGTGCCTTTGATTGCCGAAGCGAATGCTTCAACTGCGTATACCACAGAGTCTATAATTGTTTAAGTCCGTAGGTAGTCGTCAGAAAATTTGGCTAATTATTTTTGTTGCTAAATCGCTGTACTGCATTTCCAGTAAACACATCCTCGAGGAAGTTAAAAACCAATAAAAACGCTGCATTTATCCATACTCTCTCAGAGCAGCTCGTGTAAAAACTGCAGAGAGCAAGGCTAGGAGATTTGATTGGTTCTTGAACGTATTCCTCGCTACGCATCCGGGCACATATCTGGTGAAAACGCAGCTTATAGACGCGGTTTGACCAAAAAACGAATGCCATTCTATTGATTTCTCCTTGTGTAAACAAAAATCGAGCATTCTTTGTTTTATCTGTACGCGAAGATGTATGAATGATCGAACAGTTTTGCCTACAGCGTTGTTTCGTTTTCTGCTTTTTGCTTGTATGGTCCCGTACCTTAAGGGTCTAGTTCACCAAAACATGTTTAATTTTTAAAAACAGCCCGGAAACATCGAATGGCGGTTAATTTATTTGAATTTCCTTACAAAATATGACAAATTATATCGGCTTATTAAATATTAAACATGTGCTGGTGAACTCCAGGCTTATTTGGTAAAGAAATTGTGTTAAACAAACCGTCAACTTATGCTTCCCGGCTGTTTAAAAAATATTGAACCTAGGTCTAAGGGTTTTACCTTATTGTGCTCAAAGGTAAGGTGTTGGAGGAGTAAGCCATACTTTTCTGTTTCAACCGAGGACCTTTTAGTTATTTATGAACATAGAGTATTCATGTGGAATAATTTTAACTTGCTCGTGCAAAGGTTTGATTTTAATTTAGTTTTGTATTAGGTATTAAGTTTTAGATTAGTAACATTTTGTAAACATGGATGTTTCTTTCATTTATTGTACGTATTTCAAGTGCTCTTAAAATAAGTTTTATTATTTTAAGTGCCTTTTTCTGTAATAAATTCTTAAAGACGGCAGAGTATTGAAATTCTATGAAAATGTTGAATTTCTATTCTTAGAGCTTAATGTATCATGTAAATATCGATTTAATATAGATAAATTGAAGTTACAGCATATTTTTAGTTTTTATAAAATAAATATGTAATGATTTATCAAACGTTTTTTACTATTGATGTTTCACGTAAAGTTAAACAATTGCTACATAATTAGGAAAGAAAAGGACATAGGCTACATTTTGTTGCGATAAAAAAAACATTAAGGGGGTGAAATGGGGGATGAAAGTTAATATGGAAAATCCAACTCTTGCGGGCGAAGTCGCGGGGAACGACGACTAGTTCGAGATATATGACCTAAAGTACCTACCTACTCTGAAAAGATCAATTTATTTATAATCATAAATAAATTGATAGACTAGATTGACTTGAAATTAAGTGGAGGCATTTTATAATGGTGTTCGATTAGAACTTGCCTAGATAGCAAATATAAAATTGATGGTATTTTAAAAGAACTTCCGTTTTAAACCACTATATACAAAAACGATACGTATTACAAATTCATATAATTCCTACTTGTACATTTTTGCATTTTTTACGTTTTTTATGTAAAATATATTTGGAACCCATTGATTTAATAAAAGTAAAAAAAGTAAAGTTAGCCTGTTTAGATCCCACTGCTGGGCTAAGGCCTCACCTCAACTATGAGGAGGTACGAGCCACACCACCACGCGAGCTCAGTAGGGATTGGTGGTCAAGTGACCAACCTTACTGTCAGATGTTATTAAGGTCACCCATCCAATTACGACCCCGCCGTGGCGTGGGTATCACTACCAAAGCGCTGCCACCACTGCGCCACAAGCACCTCAAAGGTTTTCCAAAATATTTTTTATCAAGATGCATGTCTTTTTTCATTCTCTCCTACATGTTACGGAACCCTTCGTGCGCGAGCTTAGAGTAGTGCGCGAGCCCGACTCGCAATTGACCGGTTTTTTTGAAGAGATATTTTACTACTTTGAAAGTGTCTATCTTTTAAATGATTGAGTTTGAGAAAAAATGGTTTTAGGAACCTTATTTGGCTACGGAACCCAAAAAAGGTAGACACAGCACATACCTACTAGAGAATTAAACTAAGGAATTAAACATTATAATAATAATAAACCGTTTATTTCAGACCAAATCAAAGATAGCTACAGATAGTTGTTAGTAACATATAACTTAAAATTATTGTTAGTATACTTACTTAAAAATAAAAACTTAAAACTACCACATACAAAATAAAACTAAGTGCTCAGTCAAAAAACCGATTCCTGAATCCCTGCACATGTATTTGTATCCAGTGCCTAAAGATGAAACATGATGGCCTATCTCTGGTAACCATCAGAATGCTGTTGGGGCTCCGCCGTATCCTAGCAAGCATCGACGACGAATTATTAGTTCTTAAGTACTTATTATTACACCATCCTATATTTGTATCTTCCTAACTAGGAAGGTAGGATAGATAGGCAGGTGTACTCTGATAACGCATTGTCCGTATATATTTTCGCGTCTACTAGCCGTCACGTTCGCTCGCGCTGACATGCTGGTACTTTGGCAATTTTAAAATTTCTAAGTGTTTGGCTGGCATTAATGACGGACGGTTACACAGCCGAAACTACGGATATCGTCTTACAAGAGTGGATCCGCTGTCAACGTCCTAGTTAGGACGCGAGCTTCCTAACTAGGAAGGTAGGTAGGAACCTAAGTAGTGAACTGCGATTACATCTTCCTTTTTCATAAGTAGGATGCAATTAAAACTTGTCAAAGGATGCTACACAAATAAGATAGAGTAATAAGTGGTTTAGTATTATTACTATGGTCCCGAGGGCATAGTGCGAGTTTTTCCGACGAAAAGTATGGAATTTGGTCAGCGCCCCTAGCGGCAAGTTTTCGCGGCCTGTTTTTTTTATGACACAGTCGATCGTGAGCGCGTGTGAGTAACAAATGAAAACTCGCACTATACTCTAACTCAGTGCTGCCACCTTCCGATATAATACTTCCTGAACCCAAACTTCCGAACGCAAATGTCATTTCCAATAGTGATGTTCCAAGATTAAATAGTTTTTATCGAATGTAGTTCAAATTGATTGCGTTAGGATTTAGTCAATCATCTTTGTCTCCTTTATTCGGTCTTGTGAGTGAGCCCCTTTGCTGAGATGTTTTTCTTGGATGCTGTTGCCAAATATGATGTTTTCTACAAATAGTGATACAGGTGTATTAAGATAAAATAGAAGAAACCGTTGTTTTCCTCAAATGTTTGTTTGACATTTAAATGTGGCGTAAAATCAGAAATCTGGTCTTTCTTACTAACGCCTTGAATATCATAATAAGGACACCGGACGTCCCGATAGTAATTAATTGCCTATGAAGGATAATACAATATTGCACTACCATAAAAGCTATATGCATATATATCTACTCTTCACAACTAACAACATAAAGTACATTAGGTATCTTCAGACTTCATAGTTGCTAGAATATTACTAGACTCTAGCACACGAACAGAAAGCTTTTGTTTTGTTTTCATGAATTTAATAACACAGTTTCGCAACAATATTTGTAATAAATAATTATGTATTGAGATAATAGTAGGTAATTGATTAAACTAGGTATAATTTTGTCATAAAAAAACGAATCGTCGCTCTTACCTAAGAACGAGAGAGTATAATTCGCGTTCTCGGTTTGATTTATTTAATTTACAGCGCAAATCCAGATTCGAGTTAGAACTTAGATAGTATTCAACTCGAGTTGATTCTTAGCCCAACTCGAGTTAGAAGTTCAAGAGACACAGACCACACATCACTATTTGCTGTCCGTCTGATCGGGACCGCACAGGCCTTGCTCGCCATTCTTGAATTTCGTCGAAAATAAAATTAAAACAATGTCTTTCAAAGGCGATTTGCGGCAATTGTTGAAGCCCTATTACTGGGTCAATATTCTGCTCAGTGTTTCGTACGTTACTTGCAAACGGACGGCTATAATTTGTAACTTTTTATTCCCAGACTCTGATTGTGAACTCGATAGTCGCGAGACGGAAATACTATTTTTCCTAATTATAGTGGTTATGTTGAGGACAAGGAAGGCCGGCAGCGTTACTATGGTCAATTACCTCTCGTCGTCATTCGTTTATACGAAGATCGCGAACTTAATTTTATGGTTATACGCCGATATAAGGTAAGAATAACTTGGTCTATAAAAAAAGTATCTATGTACAAATATTCTGATGTGTTATTTTAGTAGGTATAGGTTAAGGATATATATTAATGAGACAAATATAAAAATTGCATGTTTTTACTCCAACTTGTCATTTTTAATCATATTTTGATCAATAAAGCTAAGATACTGACTCATAATTTTTCAGATATGGTCTCCCATACGGTGCCATCATTATCCTAACTTCCCTCCTACTCCCTGAACCCACTTACATGGGTCCTGAGCACATCGTCTACTTCCGAGGCACCCAGAGCTTGGACGAAGAGCTGAAGCGGCATAAGGGCACTACATGGTTTGTCTGTCTGTACGCTGCATGGCACCCGGCTTGCGTGAACTTCGCGCCGGTTTTTGCTGAGCTATCGGCGAGTTACAGCTTGGATAATCTGAAGTTTGGGAAGGTGGACGTTGGAAGGTAGGTACCCTAAATAAATTACAATCTTTCAATATTTAGTAAGTGTCAAAATTATTATCAGAATGTCTATGTATATTCTGAATTTCTACATGGATTATAACTGCAGAGACTGTTTCAGCACTTTGATTATACTTATGCATTAAAGGAAGAAAGAAAATACTAATAGTAATTATAAATGGACATCACACAACACATGAAAATAAACAAGAAAAAAGGCATAGTTACAGAGAAAACCATAGAAAACATATTACAAATTAGAAAAACCACAAAAAAATATATAGGAAAACAGGTTGGACCGTTAATAGGGGCCTTATTAATATGACATCACTTAGCTTAGGTTATTAGCTTACCCCCTTGTTGGTATCTTATTACTACACAAATCCTAATTAAAGCTAAAATTTACCTTACATAAGTACCAACTGTAAAATTTGCATGACCTAATAAGTCAACTGTGACCACATAATTTTTTTATATAACACCATAATAAAGCAAATAAATATTTCTGATCCTGTTTAGCCAGAATCTACGGATTATACTCAGTTTAATTACCAGTCTCCCCCACTTGAGATGCCTTATGTAAAGTACAACTACAATTTTTTTATAAAGAATTTATTTATTAAATATCCCAGTCTCCCCCTTCAAAAGGAGACAAGGCGGCAACTGGGAAATATTTTTTTACAAATTCCCAGTTGCCCCCAGTGGGGGCGATGCCAGTGGGGCCAACTG
Source organism: Pyrausta nigrata (assembly GCA_949316185.1). Lineage (NCBI taxonomy): Eukaryota > Metazoa > Arthropoda > Insecta > Lepidoptera > Crambidae > Pyrausta > Pyrausta nigrata. Next base: position 9,137,469 of record OX438963.1, on the reverse strand, counting down.
GGAATAACCAAATAATATATGAAAGCCCCAGCCTAGCTAGACTAGCAAGTTCTTGAAAAAAGCTTAAACTGTCTTAGGAAACAATTTTACTAGGCTACAGTCGGACAAGTTTGTGTGCTCCTAGCGGGCGAGGCATGTAGCGGGGATGGGTGGTGTAGCAGGGGACGGCAATTCCTTTGACACTTGCATGCTTTTGGCTGCTTCCTTACCACGCACGTTACCCACGTCTCGTGCCCGCCTGTAGGGTCGCGCAGGAACTGGACGGCTTATACTAGCCAGTGAACGCATATAATATGCGTTCGTATGTAATAATAATAATTATGTCCCCCTAGCCGAATTTCGACTAAAGTGGCAATTCGTGGGCCAATCTCAACAGAGATTAGCCGACTGCACGGGAGATATTATACACAGGTGCACACTCTGTACCTTCACTCTCATAATTCGGTGAGACTGCAGTCCAACATGACCATAGAGATCAGGCGCAGGACCAACGGCTTAACGTGCGCACCGAGCACGGGGGTGTTAACACCACAAACTTCCTGACTCCGGAGCTGTGTCTGAGTTATTTCAAGACAGAAACACCCAACACTTTCGGTCTGACCCGGGATTCGAAACCGGGACCTCGTGGATAGTACCCAGCGCTGACCACTAGACCAACGAGGCTGTCATATAATAAGAGTTGTCTCGCTCCCATCCATCACAGGTACCCAGACGCAGCAGCCAAGTTCCGCGTGCAAGACGGACCCACCAGCCGTCAGCTGCCAACAGTGATCGTGTTCAACAACGGGGAAGAGACGATGAGGAGGCCACAGGCTGACCATACCGGGAAGCTGCAGAAGTGAGTCTTTATCTTGGCGGAAGGAGGGTTATGTTTTTCGAGAGTATGTATGTATAATTGTTTGGCACGCCTTACAGCCCAAACGGCTGGACAGTTTTTGACACATGAGGTATCGTTGAATTTGTCAAAATTGTGAGAGTGACATAGGCTATATCCATCTAAAAAATGGCGCCCGCAAATGGAAATAAAGGGGGAAGTGGGATTGATTTTTTCCTTACCGTTGCTATATGGGTATCAAATGAAAGCCAGTAAAAAGACCATTTCAAAAATGTTATAGTTCTTGCAGTCGGGTGTTTTGTTTTTTTAAATAATTATGTTTTTTTAAAACATAATTATAACAGAGCAAAGTTCAGGTCGGTTTACTAACTTAAGTTTACGTCTTCTCCAGATTTCTATTCTCGAAAGACAACATGAAAGCTGCTTTTGATCTCGACGGGGTCTACCAGGAGTGCAAGCAGAAGCTGGCCGCGGCCAAAACCAATAAAAAAGACGAGTAGACCAAAAAGACCGCCAGTAGACCGCTCCAAATGTCCACAACGTGATCTGTGTGACGCTAGATGGCTGCGGCCAAAACCAATAAGAAAGGCGAGTAGACCGGAAAGACTACCGAAAGGCCGCCAGTAGACTGCTCTAAATTTCCACAACGTGTTCTGCTGTGTTATGATACCATAACTGAAGACATTTGTTCTTCTGCATCAATGGATAACAAGAACATGTTATGTAATGTAGCACACTGCTTTTAGTTTTCTAGTCTATTATTACCAATAATTCACAATATTTGAACATAAGACTAGGAAAAGACCAGGTATTTTTATGCATAAGATTGACTTTCAATTCTAACATAGCTCTGAAGCATCGAGCACGTAACCTTTAGGCGAAGTAAGGGGGATTTTTCTCCGAAACTTATCAGTGCTTGGTACTGGTACGAAAAGTATGTCGGCTGACTAACGTCCTCCGTAGCTCAGTTGGTAAGAGCACTCGCCCGGATAGCGAAGAGACGTGGGTTCGAGTCACACCGGATGACACAGTCGATTAATTTTTGTGAGCGCAATTTAATTCAATTTCGAAAAGTGTCAAATTAAGTATGTATTTTTTTAATTGATATTATATTATGGGATATTTCGGTTTTCATCCTACATAACAATCTTCTAAACAGCACATTAATTTTAAAATATTTGAAGAAATAAGTAAATTTATTTGATTAAATGTGTTAAAGGAAAAACGGAGGCATTCTGACCTGATTTTGACGGAATTTTTCTGAAATAAAGTTAATGACATTTTGTCTCTATAGGTATTGTGTTCGGTGCTCTGAAGATACTATCTCCTATTTTAACACACAGTGAAGGACAAAATAATATTTTGCCACAAGCATTTTTGTGTGAAAGTACAATATGATAACCGAGTTACTAATATGAGATCTGAATATTATATTATGATTTATATTTTAAGGATAATTATTAACAATTTAAGTTTTAAAGATTGCCATGTTTGTGTTTAGCGGAATGTGTTCGAATCGCGTATTTATTTTGTAGGTTTGTAAATAAATGACTGTTTATTTAACGTATTGTTTAGTTTAAAAAACTTACCACAGGCAGGCCTGTGTATCTTCCCGCGTAGGTAGCAAAAACGTACCTACGCGCGGCAACCCCTTGGTAAGGGACTAAACAAGTTGGGTGTCGCTAGCCTTCAGCGACATGCTCGCGCGTTTTATTCACCGGCGGTGCGCGAACTAGGTTGCTGGTTGGACGAGCGTGAATGAAGTCCTAGAAAGATGCGCTAGATGGCGTAAGTAGCTTCTCGTGGCAGTCAACCTATCGCGTTGCGTGATAAGACGTCACTGAATAGGTTTAGTGTATTATGAATCATATTCTAGAGTTATAAGAATGAAATTATCTTGCAATTAGCGTTGGGTTTACTCCCCGGAATATTTCCAACTGATGGGTTTATTCCCAAATTCGGGGAAAGTATGCGGAATATTTCCAATTCGTCGGGAAAATAGGGAAAATACTCAAAAGTGTACTTAAAGTAATAAAATGCGAGAATTTTGCTATTTTGACAATGGTTTTACACCTGTAGCACACCTTCACATAAAACCATAACAGCGGAACCACACTAGCTTTGCCTGTTTGTCAGTTTTATTACACCAAACGTAAACGGCATGTTCTAATGCTTAGGTTTATCTGAGTCTCTCTTTCTTTGTGATTCGACGATTCTGTAGTATACTTCCTACTACTGTGTCCATGATGTCGCGAATTGGTGCAGAAATTTAGACATTTTAGAAGGATTGGAGAAATCTTGACATAAACAAACAGGGTCAAAGTAAAATCTCTACATTAAAAATGGCAATTTGGCTTCTGTTAAGTTTGAATATTTGAGATAAGTGATAATAAAGTTATTTATTATTCTTTATTAAAAACAAGAAATTCAGAAAACAAAACGGGTAGGTTTGTTTTTTTCGAGGTGTCTAGGTTAACTTACTTAAAGTCCCGATTGTGGTTAGTGAGCTATCAACGGAATAGTAAAAGAAAGGCGCCTCATTTTTTATACTTTTTTGCTTGTAAACTTGAAAACTGCTTGTTATATTTTAAGACACATTCATTTAGATTATTTTTCTATAGGTCCAAAAGTGAACAAGATATTACAAAGTATCTGATTTATTAACAAGTTCAAAAACTAATTTAATTTTTAAAACAAATAAAGGCGACTTTGCACATGTAATAGATTTAATTATAGAGAATTGTAAGGTTTTTTTTTACGTTTGTATGAATAACATCAAAAAAAGTTTGAGATCACTAGCATAAACTAATATAATTCTTTAAATTTAACTTTATCAAGAAAAATGTTTTGTTGTGTGTTTTCTTTAAACAAAAAAACCCTTAGAAATTAAGAAAAAAAAACTAATTTTATTTTTTTAATAACAAAAATTGAGTAATTAACCATAATGTAATTGTAGGAGAAATTTGATATAAAGGAAAATACTGTTTAACCAAACTTAACCACAATTTATAAATAAAATGTTTTTATTTAATATAATATAACTCCTCCCCTGGCTCGAACACATGCGGAGATCCTCCTGGGCATGCTGAGGATCAAGTTATCCAGCATTTCTTGGGGTAACCTGTCCAATTCTTGAATAGCGGCTTCCCTGAGGTCTGGCACTGTCTGGAGACGTGGCTGACGGTTCCAAACAGCTCGTTTAAGAGCATCCCACGCGTGCTTTATTGGGTTTAAGTCAGGCGAGCAGGTAGGCCAGTCTAACCTTGTGATGTCGTATTCTCGGAGAGCAGCATTGACTCGTTGAGCTCGATGTGCGGGCGCATTATCATCGACCAGTACAAATTGATGCCCATGGTCTGACAATTCCAACAATAGCAACTGCTTTATACATTTCTGCTGTCATGAAACCTCGGTACGGGATCAAAAGTGTTTTAGCTCTAATAACCATCTACAATACCACCCTCAAAAGGACACCGATTTCCCGCCTTGCTGAACTGTTCCTGTGGCAGTTCTTTGCCTTTCACGGTCTCCTGGTCTTCTCCAGACACAAACACGTCGGATATCTGGATGAGTACTGATTCGCGATACATCAACGAAGAGACAGTATTGCTAAATGTTTTCTTCTTCATCTTCTTCATTCTGCCGAAGCCTAGCCCACTCCAATCTCTGTCGTTGACGTTGCCGGGAGTTCAGAGGCGCTCGCTAAGACCTCCGTGCTCCAGCCTGGTGCAAGCAATTCCAAATAGTCTGAGTGCTAATTGCAAGCCCAGAGGCGGCCCGAATTTCTGCTTTTATTTTAGTAGCGTTTATTGTTGGGTTACGGGATGCCAGCAATCTAATAAAGCGCTTTTGGGCAGCAGTCAAAACAGTTGGGCGACCATTGCGGGGTCGGTCAGCTAAATTACCCATCCCGTGGTACCTCTGCAACGTGCTCACGACACAGGATTGGGATATAGCAAGTCTGCGTGCTATATCTCCCGTGCTGTATCCTTCTTCCCTCAAAGTTACTATTCCTGCTCGTAGAACTTCTGATAATCTTGCAGCGATTCTTGAATCTTGTTTTGTAGGTACGAACTACGAAGTATAATGAGCGTAGCAATAATTACGTTTTGCGTGAGTTAGTGATCCGAATATCTGTCCGTGCTGTATTTATTGTTTTACACTTATACACATTATATATATATTTGACAATAATTTAGTTTTTTAATGTTTGTTATTAATATGTATTGTTATTTTTAATAATGTTTGGCGTATCAGTCCGTGACCTCACTCGGCTAGGGTCTTCTGAAAACCAGCGTCGGGGCCCCTAGCGGGTCACGACTTAAGCTGAGTGGGGCCCTTTTAATATGGACATCACAGGCGCACAACTGCACAGTCCGACTGGCTTACCCACATAAATTTTAATTTTGTTGTGTTTCTTGTTTTATAACCGTGCCCGTTACGTTGTCTGTTTTCGTGTGTTATGTGATGTCCATTCATTAATAAATGTATTTTCTTTCTTTCTAATCCTCTTGGCATTTTTTCAATCACAACTTTTTGCGAAAAAATATTAAATATCTGTCAAAATTGACTTAATCAGATTTCTGAGTGAGCGTAAGCTATAACTAAAAGCCTTTTTACATGGAAAAACAATTGAACTGCCTTTCTTTCACTATTCCGTTGGTAGCTCACTTACCACATTCGGGACTTTAAGTATGTTCACCTAGACACCTCGAAGAAAATAAGCCTACCCATTTGTTTTCTGAATTTCTTGTTTTTAATTTACGAAGTTTTAACTTTATTATCACTTGTCTAAAATATTCAAACTTAACAGAAGCCAAACTGCCGTTTCTAATGTAGAGATTTAACTATGTTACAATGTGTGTTTCTTTACGTCGAGATTTCTCCAATCCTTCTCAAACGTCTACATTTCTGCACCCATTCGCGACATCGTGGGCACAGTAATAGGAAGTACATTACAGGATCGTCGAATCTCAAAAAGACTCAGATAAATCTAAGAATTAGAACATGCAGTTTACGTTTGGTGTAATAAAACTGACAAATAGGCAAAACTAGCGTTGCCCCGCTGTTGTGGTTTTATGTAAGGGTGTGCTACAGGCGTAAAACCATTGTTACAGTAGTTAAATTCTCGCATTTTATTAATTTAAGTCCACTTTTGAGTATTTTCCCTATTTTGCCGCCGAATTGGAATATTTCCCAATCTTTCCGTTTTTTCCCATACTTTCCCGTATTTTTCTTTTCCATCCCAATTTTTTCTTTCCCTTGCCCATCGCTACTTGCAATGTATTTCTGTAGGTGTCTACACGAAAATGTGCTTGAGTCTGAGGCGAACTGAATTACACCATATAGTTGACAACATTGAGTAGATATTTCTTTGAATTTCATTGCAAAGTCATACTTCTGTACGGAGTACTAGTACTTATTTTGTGCCACAGGCTCAATTTTTGCACTCTCTGAACCTGATTTATTACGAGTTACGAAAACCAAAAAAATATAGCTGAACCTAATGTGATAATAACAGATTTCGTTGTAGAATCCTATCCAAAGGTTGTCTGACAGAGATCGCTTCTAAAACAAGACCGCCTACTTTGATAATCTGTCTATAAATGGCTTTTTTGTTTCATATATGGTGTACTAATTCAGTTTCGTAAGAACTTGCAAAGGTATTTTGAAAAATAATATACATTTTATTAAAAAATGAAATTAATTTTACTGACTAGATAGTAAATAAACACTTAGAAATACTTAATACAATAAATAATACAATGTAATAAAGATTCACAAAACATGATTAACAAATACAGATAGCTTTGATTTACCTAATTCATCTAAAAACAGTTCAAAAAGAAAACAGAATAGCCTTCGTATCGTATTACATAAATGTACTGACTTATTACGTCATGTTTTATTTATTCAATCAATTAATAGAATCAGGCGTTACTTTGCGGAAATCCATTATTAGATGGGAAAAATAAAATACAATTTATTTCGCTTTAAATTTCCGTTAAGACGCTAGCGCAGGCAACAAAACCACACCAACCGTAACTGGTACTCAACGCGGTTGCGGTTGGCGTGGCTTTGGTGCCTGCGCTAGCGTGTCTTAGCGGAAATTTAAAGCGAAAAGTTGTATTTTATTTTTCTTATTTCATCCAATTATTTATGGTAGGGTTCTATTTACACTTGGAAGAAATTTCAAAATGTATAAGTCCTAAACGATTTCTAACCCGTTCAAGATCGGTGAAACGAAGGCTTAACTTGAAGGTCAACTCAAGGTGACTCGGCTCACGGCCGGTGTAGTCAGCGGCTATAGTCTGGCCGCCTAACTGTGTCCTCGCCTGCGGGGTGCAGGGGTAGACGAGAACGGGGACCATGATTTGATTGGGTGTAGTGTTGCAACACTATCGGTAGTTGGCCTCGAAAATCATCCACAATATCGAAAGGCCTATCGATAGTATCGATGGCTCTATTCGACTAGTCAATACTATCAACATAGCAATACTATCTATAGTAAAGTCAGCCTATTAGATCCCACTGCTGGGAAAAGGCCTCACCTCAACTATGAGGAGGTACGAGCCATACTCCACCACGCGGGCTCGGTGCGGATTGGTGGAGGGGTGTCTGTAAGGCAAGTGACCAACCTTACTGTCAGAACTTATCAAGCCGCCCTAGGGCCTCTGACTAGGCTTAAAAACTAATACCACAGATATTAGCCGGGACCAACTGCTTAACGTGCCTGCCGAAGCACGGCGATGCTCGTCATGTACGTCACTTAAATGGTCGGAATGGTCACCCATCCAATCACGACCGCGCCGTGGGTTGCTTGGTGTCTTAACTTTGGTATCACTACCAAAGCGCTGCCGCCACTGCGCCACAAGCACCTCCCTATCTATCTATAGTATTGCCAGGCATCTCTCACTCGATGTACTTGCGCGCGATAATAGCCTACTCTCGAGCGCACCGACGGCGGTGCGTAAATCAGTAGGCTGCCAACAACCGTCGGGCGCGTGCGTACGCACTGTTGATTATTTGTGTTACGGTCGATTCGTTTTTATGTGAACTAATTAAGTAATATGGTTTACATAGCTGGTCATTTACTGTAAAAATGCAACCAGAAGCATATAAGTCCTGAATTAACCTCAGATTTAAATACAATTCTGGACTTATGATTCAGAGTCTCGGATGTTTGCACTTTTTAATTTTTTTAATTAGTCATCATAATTGTACGGCAGGCTGAAAGTACCCTCAGAGGCTTTTTATAACTATTTATGTATACATTTTTGAAAATCATTTTTATAGGACAACATATTCCACCGTATTACATCTTAGATCTTATAAAAAGTGAATTTCATCCTACCTTGCCCTTGTTTTCCGAATGACTACCTACTTACTAATTAAAACTGTCGTATTATTCCGATTTGTTTTTCCGGGACAACCGGGAATTTTGCACAGGTAAACATTTTGTAAAACACTAGACCATAGTAAAACATTTTAAACCAATCTGCAAATAAAAAACCTTGATTCTAAAGAGGCAACCCTGTCTTAATTATTATTACCGACGCGCCGCACCGGCCGCGCGCAGCTGCAGAGTAATAATAACGTAATGTTCGATGCTTAGGGTACTTTTTCGTGCGCAGTGGTGTGCTACAAAAAATTGTAGGCTATTATAAAAGTAGGTATGGATGATTTTGTATTGTGAGTTGAGTGATTTATCTGTTACGTAGTAACTATTATATAATCTGTGGTATTGCAGCTCAATATTAAAATCATATCGATAGTATTGCTGTGTCTCGATACTTTTTATATTAAGGGTGCTATTGATAGTAAAGTCCGAGTTTCATTGCTTGTCCAAAATTGTAAACAATATTTAAATTCCTTTTTAACGAAATTATTAATCTAAAAATAAGATAGACACAAAAACTACATCCTGATGTGGTAGTTTATCGTTTAATAAATGCATCTTTTTAGAGCTATTAGTATTATTTTTTTACCAGTATTAGTTTTAAAAGTCATAAAAAGATTGTTTACAATGTTTGACACGCAAAGAAAAACAGACTTTATTGCTTTTGCCTTAACTATCGATAGTGGACTATCGAGCGGCGACGCTAATTAAGTTATTTAAATCTGAAATTCGCATTCTTTTCAAAATTCAAATCACCCAATCAAATCGAAGAGTCTACCACCAGCACCGCTCATAGTCACTGTACTCGTCTACTAGCGTTGCCGCTCGATAGTCCGCTATCGATAGGTTTTCGATAGACGATCGATAGTTGAGACAAAAGCAATAGTATCGCTAGGCTATCAAAGGTATACTATCGACACACAGCAATACTATCGGTAGTATCGGCTCTGTCGTGTCGATAGTATTGACCCCAATGGAGCTTTCGATACTATCGATAGGCCTATCGATATTGTAGATGATTTTTGAAGTCAAATAATAATGTCCGAATTTCGACTACGGCGGCCTATCTCAACAGAGATTAGTCAACTGCGCGGGACATATTATAGTGCACAAGTGTGTGCGCAATACACAGGTGCACTCTCTGTTCCTTCACTCTCATAATTCGGTGAGACGGCATTTCGACATGACCGTAGAGAGATCAGGCGCAGGACCAACGGCTTGACGTGCTTTACGAGGCACGGGGGTGTTAACACCACCAACTTTCTGACTCCGGAGCTGTGTCTGAGGTGGTCTGAGGTATTTCAAGACAGAAAAACCCAACACTCTCGAGGTCAAATATCGATAGTGCGGCAACGCTATCGTCTACCCCCGTCCCCCTGTCCCCCGCAAGCGAGGACTCAGTCAGGCGTCCGACCGGACTATAGTTAAACCAAAGCTATGAGCACGAATTATAAAACGAACATCTCAAATATCATGTCGAGGATGCTGAGCAGTTTGAGGAATCGCGGCTTGTTCTCTTCTTCTGTCTTCCGCGCTGCCGGCTTCTCTTTGCTTCTCTTTTCTATATCTGACAATAAGAAGACAATAATTAGGAACTTCATTTCGCATGACCGCGAGACGCGAGTTTCCAAGTAACAATCCATACTTACTACATATAATGCAATTAAAGGATTTTTTATAATTCGCCCCTTAAAGGGGGTAAGTTCGTATAAAAATCCGTCAGTTTTCAAGTAGATTATAGAATAACTAGTGGTTCCCCGCGACTTCGCCCGCAAGAGTTAGATTTTCCATATAAACTTTCATACCCCATTTCACCCCTTTATTTTTTTTATATCGCGACGCGACAAAATGTAGCCTATGTCCTTTCCAGGGTCTCGAACTGTAACCATACCAAATTTCATCTCAACCGGGTCAGTGGTTTAGGCGTAGGTAACAGACACACAGACACACTTTCACATTTATAATATTAATATGGATTTGACTGACTTATTAACACGCCCAAACCCGTATACACATACTGGACACGATTCCAATAGGCCATGTCTAAGATACATTTAGGTTCAGTCTATCTCTTTCTCTGAAAAACTCTTTTTGTTTCGGTTTACATTTTTTTCGAGTTTCTTATGCTCTTACTGGCTTCGTCCGTGTGACGATCCTGTATGGAAATTTGGTCAGCAACTCAGTCATCAGTCGGACACTCAGTCGATCGTGAGCGCGTGTGACTGACAAATGAAAACTCCCCTTAGACTATTATATAATCTATGCCCTCAGGTCCTCATAAAATATTTCCAAGCAGCAAGAACACACCCTCACCAGTTCTGTCCGGCTCCCTGTGCCTGCCCAGCAGCATCGACGCGTCCAGCACCGCTGAAGCGTCCAGGAACACCTGGATGCTGTACTCCGAGAGGTGATGCGACCAGTGCCCGAAGACGCCGATGCCTGCAATTAAGGAGTAAATCAGCCTATACAGATCCCACTGCTGAGCAAAGGCATAACCTCAACTATGAGGAGGTATGAACCACGGGGGCACAGTGCGAATTGGTAGACGGGTGTCTGTATAACAAGATAAAAACGGGAAGAAAATTACTTAGTGAAGACTTGGCTGTATATACGTAGTTCTTTTGCCCTGCCGACCCAGATGAGTGGGAATAAAAAGGACAAGTGTCAACTTCAAAAAAAGTGGTGACGCGAGTGGTACGAGGGTCAAACTGAAAGTTCTTAGAACTGGCCACTTATAAACAATATAATAAAAAAAATATTCTAAAATTTGAAAATAGAACTCTTTGCCAATATTACTGAGTATATATTTCATTCATTTTTCATTTGTTTTACGACTTGGCGGCAAATTGAAAATTGTCTGTGTCACGTCAAAATGAATTTAACACGAGAAAATTTTCGTGCAATGATTTTTTATGACTTTCGATGTCATTTAAGTCAACAAGAAAGTTATGATAGACTACGATTGGCCTTTCACGATGAAGCCCCATCTCGTGCGACTGTTTACAACTGGTTTAATGAGTTTAAACGTGGTCGCACTAATCTCACTGATGATGTACGTGAGGGACGGCCTTCTACGGCGACGACTGAAAATAACATCTGTGTTGTGCGGCGTATGATAGAGACTGACAAAAGAGTGACCTATCAGCAGATTCGGACAAGCTTAGGCATCGGTATGAGTCAAGTGCACAAAATCCTCCACGAACATTTAGCGGTCAGGAAGCTTTGCGCCCGGTGGATACCTCATAATTTGACTAAGGCTCAAAAACTCCATCGTGTGGATTGGTGCCGTAAAATGATTGAAAGATTTAACGGAGGTGACTCAAATGCTGTGTTCGACATACTAACAGGTGACGAAAGCTGGATTTACTGTTATGATCCTGAAACCAAAAGACAATCTGCTCAGTGGGTGTTTCCTTTCGAGGAGTTGCCAACTAAAGTGAAGAGAGATCGAAGTGCGGGAAAAAAAATGGTGGCCTCGTTCTTTGGAAGGATAGGTCATTTCGCAACAATTGTGTTAGAGGATCAAAAAACAGTTTCTGCAGAATGGTACACTACCAATTGTTTGCCACTTGTCTTGGAAAAAGTTCGAGAGAAACGACCTCGCAGTAGGATCCTCCTTCACCACGACAACGCCTCGTCGCACACCGCCAAGCGAACGATCGACTATTTGGCGACATCAAACGTTGAATTACTGGGTCACCCGCCGTATAGCCCCGACCTCGCGCCTTGTGATTTTTATTTATTTCCAAAAATTAAAGAAAAACTTAAAGGAAAGCGGTTTATGAATGCTGAAGAAGCGGTGGCTGCGTATCGCGATGCCATTGAAGAGACCCCTAAGGACGAGTGGGCAAAGTGCTTTTCCCAGTGGTTCCATCGCATGCAGCGGTGTATTGACGTCAATGGACAATATTTTGAAAAGATATAATAAAACTAATAACTGGCTAATGTAATCAGTTTTTGATTTTCTAAGAACTTTCAGTTTGACCCTCGTATTTTTATTGCGTGGTGCGGTAAGTAAATAAACAACAAACAAACTTATTTACGAAGAGTTTCGGTGCTCAAAACATTGGATGTATTGATAAAAAAATATTTTTTATTAGTTCCTGCGTGTCTAGATCAGTTTTGAAGATGCCCAGATACAGTAACGAAGAATACACGGATATTCTATTAGTTTACGGATATTGCAACGGAGAAAGTTCATCAGCGCAATGAGAGTACAAACTGAGATATCCCGATCGGCGCACTACGGACAAGAGTCTTCGCGGAGACGTACCGACGCGTCCGAGAAAATGGTTGTTTCGCTGCGCGCACAGTCGACTCAGGCAGACCCCGAGATCATTCACCATCATCACATCGTCGATCGTCAGTCCCCAAGAAAGACAAAGAAAAAATACTGAATTTATTTCATAGCGATCCTACAATTTCTACAAAGGATGCTGCTGAAAGACTCGGACTATCTCAATGGCAGGTGTGGACTATCCTTGACTTAGCGCGGTCATATCATTATCACAACACTGCAGAAGATGCACTAAAAGAGGGTGAACTATCCCGAAGAATGGAGTTCAGCCTCTTCTTGTTTAATGCTGATATCAACAACCCAAATTTTCTAGACCGAATTTTATGGACCGATGAATGTAAGTTTGATCGCAATGGGATAACAGACTATCATGATCGAAATTATTGGGCACCTAAGGGAAACACAAAAATTTAAAACGGAAAAGCATATAAACAACACAATGATTTTTTCGTCAATGTGTCAATGATGGGTATACTGAATGGAAAACTGATCGGACCACATTTTCTACCTCAAAATTTGAATGCTGAAATCTACGAAGAGTTTTGAACAATTAGATCTTCTACTAGGAGATGTCCCATTAGCAACCAGACAACATCTCGTATATCAGCATGATGACTGCCCAGGACATTTCCGGGTTAGTATTCAAGAGTGGCTGGACGAAAAATTCCCACTCCGTTGGATAGGACGTGGGGGACCAATACCTTGGCCAGCAAAGTCCCCGGACCTAACACCTTGTGATTTTTATCTTTGGCAAAACATGAAGATTTTGGTCTATGCTACTCCTGTCAACGATGAGAAGGATCTCCGTGAATGTATTCAGAGGGCAGCGCAAGAAATTGGGCAAAAACTGACAAGAAAAGTGACAACAACAAAAGTCAGAGCAAGATTTCGGCCTTGCATTAGAAACCAGGGCTCATATTTTGAACAAGAAACAACATAAATATAATATTAAAAATAAAAATTGTTTCATATTATTACATACTTTCGTTTTCTTGATGTCCAAGAGCAGTCTACCTGCCTACAGTCCAGCCTGCACCAAACTGATGTACCTACCTGTTTATTTTGATTTGTTTTATTTTTGTGGCAGCTAGTGGTGACTGAGTTTGTTCCGGCGTTTCTTCTCAGCACTTGCCAGATTGTCTGTGTCTTGTCTCGAAGCGCTAGTAGGGCCCAAAAGATAAGGAGACATGTTCTGCCCCACATTGATTGATATTTTGACGTTCATAAGTGGCATTTTGTGTTCTAAATTGAATAAAGAATTTTTGACTTTGACTTTACCACTTTCATATAATGTTGATGTTTGTGTGTTGTTATCAGGGTGTTATTTAGGTTTTTGGGATTTTTTTTAAAGAATGTATTTATTTTACTTCTGTGTTCATGCACGATGCCCCAAATTAACAAATGTTTCTTTCATTCTAATAATTACGATGCATTAATAAATACAATGCAAGCACAGAGAGGTGAAGAAGCCTTCACCCTAAGGAGCCTTTAAAATCAACAAACTACTGGAAATTGTTGAACTGTACAATGGCAAATAGCTTTTCCCTTCTACTATTGAATAAAAGGCCACTATTGAGAGTATCGATAGTTATTGCAATAGTCAGAGCTGTATCAGCTATCGATAGTGATTTTAATATTGAACTTTGATACTATAGATCGATAGTATTGCTATGTGTCGATAGTATTTATATTAACGGAGCAATCGGTACTATCATTACTATCGATACTATTATTACTATCGGTAGACTATCGATATTCTATCGATACTATTGCTTTTGCCTTAACTATCGATAGTCTATCGATATTTAAACAATACTATTGCTTTTGCCTCAACTATCGATAATCTATCGATACTATTGCTTTTGCCTCAACTATCGATAGTCTATCGATACTATCGGTATTTTATCGATACTATTGCCTTTGCCTCAACTATCGATATCAAAAAACTATCGATAGTTGACTATCGAGCGGCAACGCTAACCACTTTAACGCCGCTCGCGGACCATGTGAAACGCCAAAATGTACCGGTCGGGCGCTTCGCGGATATGAAATGAAAAGTACCTTCGATTGCACCACATAAATAAAGAAATGCACTAATTCTTCCCTCACAGTTTAAATAACTCAGTTGAAAGCACCCTTTCCACTCTCGAGCTAATGGCGCTCGAACGAGTGGAATGGTCACTTTCGTCCCTTGTATAACAATCTACTATTTTAGGATTCCGTACCCAAAGGGTTAAAACAGGACCCTATTACTAAGCCTGTGCTGTCTGTCTGTCACCAGGCTCTACAAAATATAATAAAAATTTTAGGGGGGCTCCCATACAACAAACGTGATTTTTTGCCATCTTTTCCTCGATATTAATAGAATAGAAAACATTAATTTGGCACACACAATATAGAGTAAAGAAGAAAAAAAAACAAGTGACAAAAATAATACCGTAACAAAAATTCAATATAAAAACGTATAAACCTAGAAAGTGTACCAAAAAGGTCCCCGCTCAGTATAAGTCGTGACTAGCGATGGGCAAGGGAAAGAAAAAATTGGGATGGAAAAGAAAAATACGGGAAAGTATGGGAAAAAACGGAAAGATTGGGAAATATTCCAATTCGGCGGGAAAATACTCAAAAGTGGACTTAAATTAATAAAATGCGAGAATTAAGCTACTGTAACAATGGTTTGCGCCTGTAGCACACCCTTACATAAAACCATAACAGCGGGACCACGCTAGTTTTGCCTGTTTGTCAGTTTTATTACACCAAACGTAAACTGCATGTTCTAATGCTTAGATTTATCTGAGTCTTTTTTTCGTTGAGATTCGACGATCCTGTAGTATACTTCCTATTACTGTACCCACGATGTCGCGAATGGGTGCAGAAATGAAGACGTTTAAGAAGGATTGGGGAAATCTCTACGTAAAGTAACAGGATCATAGTAAAATCTCTACATTTGAAACGACAGTTTGGCTTCGCAGTAAGCTATCAACGGAATAGTGAAAGAAAGGCGCCTCTTTTGTTTATATTTTTTTTCTTGTAAACTCGAAAACTGCTTTTTTTATTTTAAGACACATTCTTTTAGTTTTTTTTCTATAGGTCCAAAAGTTAACAAGATATTACACAGTATCTGATTTGATAACAAGTTCAAAAACTTAATTCCAACTGCGGACAAATCTCGCAATACTAATTTTTTGATAAAGAAAACACTTCTAAAGTGGTAAGATATCTTACTTAAAAATGTAAAAAAAAACTAAATTGATAAATTCAGTAAAGTTTTTAAATACACACACATCAAAACGGTAGATTATATTATGATTTCTTCTTCTTTTAAGATTCTTTATTTAAAAATATACAATTAGAATACAAAACAATAAAACAGTTCAATTGTTTTTCCATATTAAAAGGCAGTCGGTCATAGCTAACGCTCACTCAGAAATCTGATTTAGTCAATTTTGACGGATTTTGAATATTTTTTCGCAAGTTGTGATTGAAAAAATGCCAAGAGGATTATCAGACGTTTTACGTGAATAGTAACTTCGAGAGAAGAAAGATACAGCACGAGAGATATAGCATGCAGACTTGCTATATCCCAATCCTGTGTCGTGACCACGTTGCAGAGGTACCACGGGATGGGTAATTTAGCTGACCGACCCTGCAGTGGTCGCCTAACTGTTTGGACTGCTGCCCAAAAGCGCTATATTTGATTGCTGGCAGCTCGTGACCCAACAATCAACGCTACTAAAATAAAAGCAGAAGTTCGGGCCGCCTCTGGGCTTGAAGTACTCAGACCATTCGAAATTGCTTGCACCAGGCTGGATTACGAGCACGGTGGTCTTGGTGAGCGCCTCTAAATTCCCGGCAACGTCAACGACAGAGATTGGAGTGGTCTAGGCTTCGGCAGAATGAAGAAGATGAAGAAGAAAACAGTTGGCAAAACTGTCTCTTCATTGACGAATCGTGAATCAGTACTCATCCAGATAACTGACGCGTCCGTGTCTGGAGAAGATCAGGATACCGTGAAAGGCAAAGAACTGCTACAGGAACAGTTCAGCAAGGCGAGAAATCGGTTTCCTTTTGAGGATGGTATTATGATTGGAGCTAGAACACCGTTGATCCCGTATTGAGGCTTCCTGACAGCAGACATGTATAAAGCAGTTGCTATTGATGGAATTGTCAGACCATTCCGAGTAAACCATGGGCACCAATTTGTACTGGTCGATGATAATGCGCCCGCATATCGAGCTCTCTCCGAAAATACGACATAACAAGGTTAGACTAGCCTACCGGCTCGCCTGACTTAAACCAAATAGAGCACGCGTGGGATGCTCTTAAGCGAGCTGTTTGGAACCGTCAGTCACGACCTCAGACAGTGCCAGACCTCAGGGAAGCCGCTATTCAAGAATGGGACAGGTTACCTCAAGAAATGCTGGATAACTTAAACCTTAGCATGCCCAGGAGGATCTCCGCATGTGTTCGAGCTAGGGGAGGAGTTATATTATATTGAATAAAAACATTTTATTTATATATGTCGTCGTTATAAATTGTTGTTAAGTTTGGTTAAACAGTATTTTCTTTTATATCAAATTTCTCTTACAATTACATTATGGTTAATTACTCAATTTTTGTTATTCGAAAGTTAAAATTTAGTTCTATTTCTTAATTTCAATGGATTTTTCTATTTAAAGAAAACACACAACAAAACATTTTCATGAAAAAGTTAAATTTAAAGAATAATATCAGTTTATGCTAGTGATCACAAACTTTTTTTGATGTTTGTATAGCATATTTTAACATCCGCAAACATAACTTTGTTATTCATACAAACACTAAAAAAAACTTACAATTCTCTTTAATTACATCTATTAAATGTGCAAAATCGCCTTTATTTGATTTAAACATTAAATTAGTATTGCGCGATTTGTCCGCATATGGAATTAAGTTTTTGAACTTGTTATCAAATCAGATACTTTGTATAATATCTTGTTCACTTTTGGACGTATGGAAAAAAAATCTAAATGAATGTGTCTTAAAATAAAACAAGCAGGTTTTGAGTTTACGAGCAAAAAAATATTAAAAAGAGGCGCCTTTCTTTTACTATTCCGTAGATAGCTCACTTACCACACTCGGGACTTTAAGTATGTTCACCTAGACACCTCGAAGAAAACAAACCTACACGTTTTATTTTCTGAATTTCCTGTTTTTAATAACGAAGATTTAACTTTATTATCACTTGTCTCAAATATTTAAACTTAACAGAAGCCAAACTGCCGTTTCTAATGTAGAGATTTTACTATGACCCGGTTTGTTTATGTCGACATTTCTCCAATCCTTCTCAAACGTCTAC
This sequence comes from Pyrausta nigrata, assembly GCA_949316185.1. Classification (NCBI taxonomy): domain Eukaryota; kingdom Metazoa; phylum Arthropoda; class Insecta; order Lepidoptera; family Crambidae; genus Pyrausta; species Pyrausta nigrata. Next base: position 9,119,600 of record OX438963.1, on the reverse strand, counting down.
ATTTCTGCACCAATTCGCGACATCGTGGACACAGTAGAAGGAAGTATACTACAGGATCGTCGAATCTCAAACAAAGAGAGACTCAGAAACCTAAGCATTAGAACATGCCGTTTACGTTCGGTGTAATAAAACTGACAAAAAGGCAAAACTAGCGTGGTCCCGCTGTTATGGTTTTATGTGAAGGTGTGCTACAGTCGTAAAACCATTGTCAAAATAGCAAAATTCTCGCATTTTATTACTTTAAGTACACTTTTGAGTATTTTCCCTATTTTCCCGACGAATTGGAAATATTCCGCATACTTTCCCCGAATTTGGGAAAAAACCCAACTGTTGGAAATATTCCGGGGAGTAAACCCAACGCTAGTCGTGACAAAAACAGGTTTTGTCACGACACTGATTTTCAGCGGCATTAATAATGGCAACAGGTAGACTCTTGAAATGTTTACAGCATATTAATATGTATATTCGCTTCAAAAGCAAATAATTAAATATTTAAGGAAGGCCACACATTTTTTTTTTATAATGGTATGGAAACAGAACCCTTCGTGCGCGAGTCCGACTCGTACTTGGCCGGTTTTTTTATTTAAATGATGAATTAAACCAGCTGTAAAGAACAATCTATTTGAGTCTACAGTAGCTAGTTTGATGGACAAATACTAATAGGCCCATTTAAAGTTTTTTTCTCCAATACTTGAATAGTTTGTATACATTACTGCATTGGGTGTTTTTAAATAAACAATTATGAAACAGTTGCCAGGACGAGCATTTATAATACTGACTTGCATTCTATTTTTACTAGTTTTAAGAATTGTTACAAATATTTTGGTCACATTGTTTTTGGAAAGTTATTAATTATTTTGCAAGTTTTTACGTAATCAAATATTGCTCACAAAAATTTATCAACTGTGTCATCCGGTGGGACTCAAACCAACGTGGGTGTGACCCACCTTAGCTAAAACTGTGGAATGCTTTACGATTTTGCGTGTCATCCTTTGATTGCGATAATTTTTTGTGAGCCAAATTTAATTAAATTTTGTAAGAAAGATACTCTAGTTTTTTCATAATAATATTATTATCTTACCAATTGGTCTGGGAAAGTCTACTGGGATGTTGACCAAGTCCGGACCACATGTTGCTGAGCTGAAGTTATTCTTATCTACCTCATAGCTGGGTCTGGAAAGAATTCCCAATTTTATTTCGAGACTAATACATACACCTAACAGAATTAATAAAAAACAACAGCTATGGCTATAAGTTCAAATTCATTCAAAATATCAATCAATACAAAAACTGACTTGACACTCATCTAAATTCGCTTAACTTAATGTGAAGAACGTGATACAGGCAATTAGGTAGGACATAGGTCAGTTGTCTCAACTGCCTGCCTGATAACTAATATTAATAATAATTTATTTGCTATAAATAGGTTATGGATAAGTTGGTAACAAAATGGTAGACAATTCACATAAGTAATGATTACCTGACATAACATTGAAGCTTTAGCAATAATATAGGCATATAATTGGATCTAAAGTCCCCTAATTGTTGGCAAAGAAGAACTTCAAAATGTTTCGTGACTGTTGGGTTCATGCAATATCCACTAGTATTGTTGATGGAGGAAGAAACTTATATAAATAGCTTAGTTACATCAACCTAGGGCCGCTCAAACATTAGTTGTTTTCATAGCTCAACATACAAATTTAGGTACAAACCTGACAGTATCAGATACGTAGAGGTCGGCATCACCTGATAGTGAGGTTAACTCCACTAATAGAGGCCCCGTGTGCCCTAATTGCCAATAAGAAAAGTTGCCTGCACCCACAGCACCGACCACTGTGTCTAAAAGCACTTTGTCTGTCTCAATCTGCACATATCCGGACAGCATTGATGATATAGTCGAAATACATATTATTCCTAATAAAATAAGTATAAATTCTCTTCGCATTTCTGTGTAAATTTGATTTTATTTCGAAAAAAAGATGACTTTTTGCCGTGATTTTGATTTGGAATTTTTATTTTGACAATTTGACATCCGCCAGCTGTCAAGTACGTCGAAGCGACAGTTTGTTTTCTTTATAATTGTAACAAACGATATCAGAAGTCATACAGCCGTAGAATTAACGATTTCGTTCTTCTAAATGTATATAATTAATGACTACCTCAATAGATGGCGGTCGACGTTCTGTAAGGAAGGTGTGTATTGTGCCGAAGAGCAAGGAAGGGCTTGATCCGATGTCTGACTGGTAGAGAACGCAGCACTATATTATAAACTAGCCTATTAATTAATGCATTGTGTAAATAGTAATAATCTCGATGAAACCGGGGATCTTGAGTCGATTCAGGCACAAACAGACAGACCAAAATGAAATTATTTAATTTTTATCTACATGTACTGCACCTGCGCCAGAATTTCCGTTTAATTTTTAGCCATTTAGGTAAATCCTGAATGTATTGTCCGGCAGAAATTTTCGAAAACCAGCAACCAGCTTGCAGTAACTGTTGTAAGTATTGAAACTGTAGTAGCTTTATATCCTACGTAGATAATTGCTCGCCATCGTAGATTTAGAGTACAGTTTCGTAAAATAAATGAATCTTAGCTTATAAGTTCCTACTACCACATGTTTTGGTGTAAGAATTTGCAAAAATTTTTTTTTTTTTGCAAAAGGTTTTACCTACTTAGTTCTAGAGAATAATTCTTATTACAAACACTTTCACAAACTCCCTTATTTTTAACCGACTTCAAAAAAGGAGGAGGTTCCATGTGCGTGGACTGATTTTCAAGCGTTTATTCATCTACACATTGATTTATAAATATAATATACAATAAAAGTCAGCGCCTATATATCCCACTGCTGGGAAAAGGCCTCACTTCAACTAATGAGGAGGTACGAGCTACTCCACCACGCGGGCTCAGTGCAGATTGGTGGAGGGGTGTCTGTAAGGTAAGTGACAAACCTTACTGTCAGATATACAATGCATCTACATAAAATTATACAATAAAACTTATAAAATCTTCCGACGACGGCTAGTCTACTTATAATAAAAAACAAAAGGAAAACAATTGACGTCAGCTTTAACTTATCTTTACACAGGATAAAATATGATAATTCCAATCTTATCATATTTTTCTAAATGATTCAGTGGTAATTGCTAATCGTATCACATATTTGTACCTATGTATACTCACGTCATAAGATCTTAAGATATAGTGTTTACCTACAATAACATCACATTACATTTTAATCAGTAGAATTGAACTGAAATAGTACAATTTTCGACTATATAGGTGCCCTCTCAGCACCCTCATAGTGCCCTCATATTCTTTTTGTGTAAAGTTGACGCGTTCCGGGCTCGATCGCCGGTAGATACTACACTACCCGACCAAGCCAACTCAGTGTCAAACGTCTTACGACGACGAATACAACGAAGTTACCGAAGGCAATTAAAAATCAATATTGTTGCGATTTAGATGAAATGCTCTTCTTCTTCTTTCTTATGGCGAGCGAAGATGAAATGCTTAAGTTTATTTTAACACCACTGCTTGTCCGCTATTTGATTTCCATCGGCAATTTCGTTTAATCGTCGTCGAATGTCGTTTGACATTTGTCTAGTTGGCTTGGTCGGGTAGTTTAGTATCATCGAGCACGTAACCCATAGAGGCTAAGTAAGCGCGATTTTTCTCCGAAACTTATCAGTGCTTGGCACTAATACGAAAAGTTGTCAATTAAGCATATACCTATTTTCAAATCGATATTATTAATATGATATTCGGTTGTGATTGTATCTAACAATCTTTTAAACAGCACCTTTATTTTAAAATATGTAAAGAAATAAGTAAATTTCTTCAACAAAATGCGTTGAAGAAAAAAACAGAGGCATTATTTTCCAAGGGATTTTGACGGAATTTTTCTGAAACAAAATCAATGACATTTTGCCTCTATAGATTATGTGCTCGGTGTATAGTACCTATCTACCAAACTGCGATCGAACTCGGACGGAACGCGTCAATGGCATAAGTGAATCACTCCTCCACCACTCCATTGCCCCGCATTACGTAAAATGCGAATGAACATAATATAGTATAATTTTCATATATACAATGTGCCCCGAAAACAATATATTATTTAGCTAGTTTTTCGTGTAATTCGATAGAAAAAAAATTCTTTCGAACATTTATTGCTGTAAAAAAAAACTTGCATATTAGGTGTAGGTAGGTAGGTGTATCTAGTATTTTGTAAGTTTTCTTTTTTGCAATAAAAACAAAACCTACCTTATCTCCCTATGTTGTTGTGAATCTGAAATTACGTAAAACATGATGAGCATTTTTTTCGTGCACCAAAAAGAAGTCGGTAGCGAGCAAAAATATGTTGTTTATGTTTATTAAAAGCTGGCTATCAACATAATCATAGCTGACGAAACGATTAAATTCAATCAGGTAGGTAATAATAACAATTAAATTAAGATAAATTACTTAATACAACACAAAAACAAAAATTATAAAATGGCATTACCGCGCTGGATAGCGATGCTTATACGCTGAGCAAGGCAGCTGCCAGCTCTTAGGTCGCCACTGATGTCAACTAGCCTCTTTGAAATCTCTTTGAAAAAAGAGATAACGTTGGGACCCCACGAACCCAGTGTTTCGACTCCAAACGGTACAAAGTGGTACCGGGAGTCGATCTGCCTGTACTTGTTCTTTTTAAAGTTTTCGGCACTTGTCGCAGCCAAACCATCATCACGGCTTACAATTAAATAATAACTCAAGTTGAGACATTCAACCACTTTTACTGACTGAAGGAAATTCCACATTTTCGAATTTTACATCTACTGGCACTGCAAACATATCGAAATGAGATCGAGTTTAGTCAAATGACAAAGATAAAAAAACTAGGAACGCATATTCAATACATCCTAGACGTGATGTGAGGACGAGACCCAAGTCTTTAGAACATTTTTTTTAAATTCTTCTGTAACAAAAATAAAGGTTTCGCGCCCCTATCATACTTCATAAGGGCTGCTGTGTGTCTGCTATTATTATTATGCGGGTTATTATGTATTTATCTTGAGGGGTCTGCTTATCGACTGGCCTGGGTGAATGACTTTTGTATAAAATATTAATACCATGAGGTCCTACTAAACAACAGGATAATACAAATCAAAAGTTTGAAATAAATGAACAATTTTTTTTATATTTTTATTTGAAATGGGTTTCCTCTTGACTCCTAGACTAAGCCAGACGTGGCGCAGACAGAGTCGATGATGGAGCGAGCTCACCCAGAAGAAGCCTGTTCACTCTGAGTTGAAGGTTGACAATGGTTGAAAATAACTTAAAAAAAAGGACTTAATACATTATTTTTCTTTCTTTTTCTGTTAACGCAATTAGTGTACCTACTTATGTATGATCTGTGCTGTGCTGTGACACAAAAAATAAACAATCTGCCTAATATACTATGTAACATGAAATATGAACAAAGCCAGTTTTGCCAGCTGAAAATTATTAGCGGGTTCACGAGATATAACCACAATAGACAGGTTTGTTTTAACCGCCAGATGCGTTAAAATTGCAGATGCATTTTATTAACACATGTCATGCATGATGCGTGCGAGTGATTTATTTTAGTTGTTAATTCATATTCACAAATTAATAATACCTATAACACTGAATTTGAGTTCTCACAATTTATTAATTGTTTTGTTTGTAAAAAGGATTGTGGCGGTAAAATTTCCCCTTTCTTTACAAACATACGGGCTTTACAAGCAAACCTATTTCTCAGCTGTCTCGACAGGAACCTGTTATGTGAATAAAAAATATAGCCTGTGAAACAGCTGATGTCTGTGTGTTGTTTTTTTTTCCACCTATCCCTTTCTTTCGAAGCTGTGCGACAGAGAAGTCCGAGGGTGTGCGGAGCCCGGGACCACAAAGACGGGATGTTAATATTTTGGAATGTCAATATGACAGCATATCGAGCTGAAAACCTGCGGTGTCGTAATGCGTTTGTAATAAGAGCGATTGTGCAATGAAAATGGGTAGTATGATGAGCCGACCAGATATACATACATACCTATATGTATATACTATTCATTACATACGTCTACGAAAACGGTGAGACGGCAGCAATCGAACATAAGATTAGGTGCAGGGAGGACCAACGGACTTCACGCGGCCCCGTGTTCTCTTTGGACCATGATCGAGGATGTGTCAAATTAAGTAATTACAGTGCAGCGACTGCCATCTGACCTCCGTGACCCTGTTAACAAGGGAACCTAACCGACCAGTTTGGATCATGGTTACCTTCCCTCACCGTAAGAGCATCGGTTAGTGAAACAAGTAATGTATAACTCAGAAAAGTAATTGGTACATGGCTGTACGTTGGACGTGGGATCAAACCGGTACCTCCCGCATGAGGGGCAACCCGCTAGCCACTGCGCCACCGACGAATGATCAAATATTTATTATGTGCCTAAACTCCTTTCCAAATTGCGGGTGTCAACACCAACAACTTCCTGACTGTCTCCGAACTGTTTTGACTTTTGAGTTATTTTCAACAAACAAGACTAAATTACTCGGAAACTTCCTGCCCGACACGAGATGGTATTGTGTATGCCTAGGTACTGCTTACGTAGGCAAAAGCATTTTCAACGTGTTCCAGCTCATCCAGCCACCTATTTTTAGAACTTGATCGACTGTATTCCTGCCCTGACCTGCGCATTGAGCACCAGCGAACGTGACTACAGAACACGTAGCTAAGGAAATAACTTCTCAATGCCATACAAGCCTTTGTTACGTAGAATTCGTGACGATTTACCTACTTATAACCAATAAAAATTCACTTTAGGAATACAGATACTAGGTACTTAATATTATGTAAGTATACCTATGGGTAAGTAGGTAGATCCTATAGCCTACAGGTTTACCTACCTATGCGTTGGTAAATAATATATTATAAATTAAATACCCATAATATTTTACACACTATTTCTATTACCTACCGATACGTAGGTACTTATTCTGTACCGATACCTAAACGTTATAAGCCAACCATTTTTAGAAAGTTTTTACTTGCCATGTTAGTGCTAATCTTAGAACAATTGTAATTTAATTTAACTAGCCGAGTACTAATTTAACTACTCCTGTGCCTAGGCCTACTTGAGCAGGTTTATCTGTTTTGAAAAAGCTCAAATGTTATGATGATACTACGTAACACCAAACTAGTGTTCGATATGAACTTTGTTTACCTACCTACTAACTACCTACTTCGTCTGTGCCTGTGCCACTTTGAAAAATACCTACAGCATTGTACGAGTTACAATCGTTAACTGTGTTATTGCGCAGTTACGGCTGCGAAAACGATATGTTTTCATTATTATTAACTGCTGAGTTAGACTAATCAAATGGAAAACAAACAAACAGCTCTTATCATTAGTTACAAAAATATCGCGGCCATGTCAGCCATTTTCTATATGAAAGTACGGACTAAATGAAAAGCTATAGCAATGTGAGTATAATCTTTGTATACGCATGCTTCGCAACTTGGTCGGCTATGCCTCAACCTCCTTGTTTTCGTTGAAGTTTTTTTTTTCAACGTTGCCTAGCCGATCGGTCGTGCTCGGGTTCAATGTAAAGCCCTTGACACATGAGAATTAAATTGATCGGTATCACGCTCGCACTCCATAGAGATTAAGGGCACGGTATGGTACCAAAATAATTAATGCAATAATGGTAGCTAATCAACTCATCATCACATCAATGTTAGTATCCAATATCTATGCAGCACATATATTTAAAAATGTTGGAAGTCAAATTCAATCAAATCTAATAAATATATCCTCTATGACTTTTTTAGTTTATATTATAATATTATTATACACGGTGTCTGGTACTGTACCCGCCATTCCCGAATTTCCGATCGGAAAAGTACAGGAATAGTCGTAGGTAAAAACTTTGCAACAGTCTTTTAAATTTGCAAAGAAAAAATATGTGTCCTGACCTATATGCTTACCGCCGCTGTACCTACGTATTTTTTATACATTAATTATTGTTGATTAAATGAATATCAGTAAAGTCTAATTACATTTTTCATAATATATTTTTTAATATTATATATATAAAAAGTGGTAGTGAATGATAATAAATAACGATTAATAATTTAATTCAAATTATAATTAGATTACATAAGTACGTGCAAGTATCCAGTAATTTGTATTAATTATACAGATATGCACTGTAAGTGACTAAGAAGTATTTAATTAATAGAAAAAATGTCTCGACATGAATAATTAATTTATTGATAAAAGACTTGATTTAAAAATCACAACCATTTTCGGTTGTGCATTTCTGACTGACTTAAAAAAAATTATAACTAACATTGAAATGAAACAAAGACTGAAAATCTAATTTTGAAGTCCAGAAAATTCAAGAAGAAAATATTTTCAACATTGAAATATCCTAGGATCTTATTATATGAAGCAATCATAAAATGTCTCGTTGTCGTGGCATCTTTTAAGTAGGTAAATATAAAACCAGGTAGGCTTAGTTCCAAAGCATCCTTTGTTATACATAATATTATAGTAACCATTAGTCTGTCGTGGCAATTTAGTATTAAAGGACATGGTGTTTTAGGTAAGTCCTTACAATTTGATTGTTTAAAGAAATCTTAATACATTTTGAATGTATATAATTATAATAACCATTAGTCTTTAGTTGTAATTTAGTATTCAACGTGGTATTTTTTTGCCTTCCACACGGATGTCCGTGTGGTACTGATGTCAACTCGTTGGGACATCACGGACTCTCCTGTACTAAAAGTGCGGCCCGCTTTTCGCGTCAAGTGCCGAAAACTTTAAATAAGTACAGGCAGATCGACTCCCGGTACCACTTTGTACCGTTTGGAGTCGAAACACTGGGTCCGTGGGTCCCAACGCTATCTCTTTTTTCAAAGAGATTTCCAAGAGGCTGGTTGACATCAGTGGTGACCCAAGAGCTGTCAGCTACCATGCTCAGCGTATAAGCATCGCTATCCAGCGTGGTAATGCTGCCAGCATCCTGGGAACCTTACCACAAGGACCCTTTTTATAATTTTTGTTTTTGTATCGTATTAAATAATTTATATTAATTTTTATTAATAAGTTGTATATATATTACTATTATAGATTAGTTACTACTGTTTTTGTTAGTAAGTAAGTATGTAATTGTGATTAATAAAACTATTTTAGAAATGTATTGTATGTAACTGCAACTTTTCTATAAATACGTGTGGTATTTAAAACCGGCCAAGTGCGAGTCGGACTCGCGCATGAAGGGTTCCGTACCTACACAACATTAGACACTATAATATGATCTTATTTTAGTTTTAAAACGGTAAAAAATTGGGTTTGTGTGTGAGCCCCCCTTATTATTTTTTTTATTTTATAAAAAAAAAACTTTATACATGAATCAATATTCTGTCAATATTTCGAGCCTCTGTCTTTTGCTCTTATTAATACCGAGCAAAAAACGACGAAAAAAACACGTTTGTATGGGAGCCCCCCTTAAATACTATTATTATTTTAATTTATTTACTTATTTATAAGGTTCGTATACATATTGTTATTCTGTGTAAATTTCAAGCGTCTACCTGTTGACGTTATTAATATAGGGCGAAAATTGCCAAAAAATCACGTTTGTTGTATGGGAGCCCCCCCTACCTAAATAATATTTTTAATCTGGTTTTAGTATATGTTGTTATAGCGGCAAAAGAAATACATCATTTGTGAAAATTTAAACTGTCTAGTTATTATGGTTCATGAGATACAGCCTGGTGACAGACTGACAGCGGAGGCTTAGTAATTGGGTCCCGTTTTTACCCTTTGGGTACGGAACCCTAAAAAGTAAAGCTGCTAATTATAACCATGTAAACTTGATTACCAAATAAATAGCCATTATTTTTTATGTAAAAATGAATTACTTTTATTACCAAACTTCCTGTGAGTTAGTATGTTTCTTTACCTAAAGGTTGCCTTGAAGAGACTACATCATTGTACTTCTTATCTTTCTGTGTAAAATTGATGTACTATTTTCTGTTATGGTGTGCAATAAAGAGTTATTTATCTATCTATCTACTTATGCTTTGGCCACAGTGCATTACTAGGCAGAACCGCCCGTTTACAGCTTGCTTTAATTCACACGTGAATTAGGCTAGGAACATCTACTGTGTTTCCTTATAAAACGACATAATTCAAAAACATAGACGCAAGTCACCGTGAGTATTTCATATTTGACATATCCGTAGTTGGCCGTAACGTTAGATATTAATTTGATTCATAATATGCTTTTACTTTTTGTGCTTTTTTACACAAGGTATATTTGACATCCATCTATTATTTTTCCCGAAGCAGTGGTAAGGTTCTATTTATGTTGGGACGTGTATAAGTGCTTCTTGCGAGCCTGTGAACAGTAATAAATGAATTTTATTTTTGTTATGTGATTAAATTTTCTATTATGTAAAAATAAAAGCTTTTCACGTAATAGACAATTTAGGCAACAATAATTAGTATAGTGCGTGGTGTTTTATTTATAAGGGTCTTTAATATCATAGTATAGATCATAGAAATTAGCTAAGATTAACAGTAGGTAATCGCTTTTGTGAAAAAGGAATAACTAATAAATGGTACCTACTTACTAACGATCCCATGCACGGAGGGCTTTACATCCCCACTGCGCAGGTTCACCGCGCAGCCGCCATTACTGCATAAATACTCCAAGCGCCGCCAACGTCACGTAGTCGAAATCGAGAGGTGAAGGTGTGAATAATGGAGAGGTGGCGTCTGTATTACGTTCAAAAAATCGATTATCACCGGAGCTAGCAGCGCGACTGCCGACTAGAAGTCGTGAAAGTGAAGCAGTGCAGTGTTTCGACGTGTCATCTGTAGATAGACAGCGGTTCGAGGCCGAGAAACGGCGGATCGCGAGGAACATCAGTGTCGGCTAGACTCGAGCGTCCATTTTGTGATCGAATCGCGCTCGGCTCCGAGGCGCCGTAGCTACCGCTAAAGTGATAAGTGAACTGTCCGCGTCCAAGTATAGTCAAGACCGACGCGTGGCGACATGAACAGCCAAGGGCAGCCGCCGCGAGGCCGTCGCCGAGTGGTGCGCACTCCAATCCCAGCTCTGGGCGCGAGGCGAGACCGAGACCGGCGCGAGGAGCGCTACGCTGGCTCCAAGTGGGGCGCAGCGCCTGCCGCCGCAGCCCTACCACCGCCGCCCACGCATTGGCGCCGAGAGGGTCGTTGCCGGCCCGAACCGGACCGCGCCGTCACGCTCAAACTCCTCCTCAACGTGACAGCGTAGGCCTTCGCCGCCGCCCCCACGCGTATGGACTCTAGTGTTAGTGTCGCGGGGGCGCAACCCGACCGACGTCGCCGGCTGCGCCCTCGTCCCTACTGTGCTAAGTTTTTTATTTCGTAACGCGATGCGCGTCCCGACTCGCGCGCGGGGCGCCGCCGGGGACCCTCCGCGGCGCCGCCCCGACGTCGACCAAATTCCGGCGTTAGGTATTATTTTGAGAAAATTTTAGTAGTTAAGTGCAGACGCGTCGCGGGCCGCCGCATCTGGGTCCCTCGCCTCTCTAAAAACGAGAAAAACACAAAAAAATGTGGAGGGAGGGTCCCAGAGCGGCGGGCCGCGCCGCCGCCCGGCGCTTCGCCCCTCGCCTGCCTTGCACCCTCAAGCGGCCTGGCGCCCGCAAGGCGCCGTCGGCCGCCCGCCCGGCCGCCGCACTCTCGAAGGGACTTTGAGTTGTATTCGACTGATATCTCTACTTATGTTTAAAATTATTTTGTAAGTGGCTGCCGGGCGTGTGGCTGGCGGTGGCGCCGCCACGCTTTTTAATTACTGTTGGTAAAGGCCAAATCTTGCCGTTGCAAGGCGCACAGACGTTGCATTTCTTTTATAAATGAAGCGTTATTATTATATTTTGTATTAGTGTAGGAGCGAGGCTCGCCGCGCCGGGCAGGGCTCCGGCCCGCTAGTCGTATCGTTTTATTTATCGAGACCAATGTATTTTTATTTGTAAACGTCCAGCCTCGCCGGGGCGAGAGAGACTTATCAGCTCCTTCCACGAGCACAAACCTCGCCTGACACAGAGCTTTAAAAAAAATAAAATGTAAGTGGCGCTGGCTCGATGTTCATAATTCTAGTTGTAGAAATAAAAATCTAACGATACGGAAATCTGACTGTTAAAGATTGAAGATTATATACGTTTGTACAGAGAGTATATTGATCTCAGGCTGCGGGCTGCATGTCCGTGAGAGCTTCTGTGATGTACAAAAAACGAGAATATTGGAATTTTACAAAGTTTTTATAATTAGTTTGTAAAGTTACTTTTAAGTGAAGATGGTGGTGCGGCGGCTTCCGTCGTCGCGCTGTAGCCAGTCCGCAGCGTCCCTTTCCCACCCTTGTCCCATCCTTCTATCCTGTCCCGTCCCAGGACTCTTCGGAGTCCGTCAAAAGTTTCTAAAGGTTTTTGGTAGAGAGTCACATGCTCTTTACTCTTCACGAGTAGAGCTATTTCTATTTCAGCTCAAGATTGAAGACTGCAAGATTTTACAACTTTGAAACATTGGATTTGGTAGTATCACTTGTTAAGTGATCCAGGATAATGGTGAGTTGCAATTTAGTTCCACTTTTCACCATCATCAATTCTCTTAAGGAATTTATTAATTCTTATTCTATTCACATTTAGTTTAAAAAAGTCCTTATCAATGGAGGTCCCACATAGTAAGTGTCTTTTCAACTCTTTTGTAATCCAGTTCCCAGAATTAAATAGAAAAGCCTCTTACTAAAAGGGATGCCTTATTTTAAAATTCCCACTAATAGATATCATTGTTGTGTTAAATTATTTTACACACATTTTTTAGTATATTTTTTTCACGATTTTTTTAAACTTTATGTCACCAAAAAAGAAAGTACAATTGGCGTTCTCTACCAGTCAACCGTGTGAGAATGCAGAAAGATAATCAGTGGGCGGGACATTCAGTATTGATACACTTTTAAGAAAAAATTAACAAAATACTGTAAAAATAAACGTAGGTACATACTAGATACAAATATACACATATATATACGTGAAATAATACACATACATAAATATTAATATGATAACATACGATACAATTTGTCAAGAAAAGTGATATGACGACATTATAACCTACAGACGAAAAGGACAAGTAGTAAGACAAACGAAAGTGGTGGTCACTCCTGAAGAGAGTCAAGGTAGTTTATTATGTAGTATTTTTACTGTTTAACATTTTCTAAATTTAGTTTGTTGGTCATTATTACAATCTAAATCTTTTGATTACAAAATATTCATTGACAGGCAGCATAATCAAACATTGCATGATCAGTATTATTTTTATCTTGCATTTGTTATGTGACACCTTTATCATGTTTCATCTATATTATTTTATGAAATACATTTCACATGCTATGCACACATAATATCTTATAGCCAAGTAGGTAATAAACAATAATGCAATTTAGAAAGCTCTTGTTGACCTATTTATAGTACAGTTGCCATTAAAAAATTGCTGACAACATTCAGATTTTCAAAATTTCTACAAAGTAACAGGCATCATCATGGGCCAAATTATAAAAGTCAGGATTAGTGGTGCTATAATAGACAATAAATATTTTGTGCGTGTATGTTGTTGACTGTACAATTTGTCATACGAAAAAATCTTTATTTTTTTTGAGACTGGTCAACAAGTAGGTGGTATGGAGAAAAAAGAGAGATATGTACAAGACTCCACCGATAAAAGCGTGGCTCTTAAATTATAGATAGTTCATATTCATTCATCTAATGAGCCCTTTACTCGCGACGCGACATGACTAGCCCACTGCCACTTAAGCTTACTGCACCTCTAAACGATATCTATGACTTTCGTCTTTTGGCGGATGATCTCTTTCTGGATTCTATCCCTCAGCGAGATCCCCAGCATAGACCGTTCCATAGCTCGCTGAGCGACATGCATCATTATCATCAATTGGCCTAATTAGATAATTGTCCATGTAGCAAAATGTCCAACACTCAAATGGTAGTATATGGTAGCAAATAGTACCTATCGCAGAACAACTATTTATTTAGCAAATCGTAATGTTTAAATTGTGTAGGTACCCTTCGATCTGAATGTGCAGTGTGCACCAGAATTTGTACAAATAACCACGTGGTTTTCCAAAGAGGTTATGAACCTTACTCAGGAATTTCGTAGTAAATGATTCATACTATAGCATTATTCACTCGAGGACATTAGCTTGCACCATGCGTTGAAAACTAAGGAGGATAATAAAACATAATGTAAATACCTACCTATATTGAGGTCACTGGCTTAACGCGCTACTTTTTACCCGACTGCCGAAGGGGGGTTATGTTTTTCGAGAGTATGTACCATGTGTGTGTATGTATAATTGTTTGGCACGCCCTACAGCCCAAACGGCTGGACAGTTTTTAACCCCCGACGCAAAAACGACGAGGTGATATAAGTTTGACGTGTCTGTGTGTGTGTGTGTCTGTCTGTGGCATCGTAGCTCCCGAATGGATGAACCGATTTTGATTTAGTTTTTTTTGTTTGAATGATGAATTAGTCGGGGATTGTTCTTAGCTATGTTTGATGAAAATCGGTCCAAGATGGCCGCCGTAACAAAATGGCGGATTACATATTTTTTTAAACTCCTTCAATATAGTTATCAAATTAAAGGGCTTGACTAGTAGAATATGGAATATTATACACTATGACAAATTTCAAATCCAAGATGGCCGCCGTAAAAAAAATGGTGGATTACATATTTTTTTTAAACTCCCTCAGTATGGGTATCCAATGGACGACCGTCTTGGTGTAGTCGTTCGCGCACCGGACTTCTAATCCAGGGCCCTGTTTAATTAACATTACAATCCGACAATTTTGTAAATAACTTACATATTCGTTAAGTTTTATGACAAGTGCTGTTTAATAAACCTTACAAGTATGTAAAAAATCTACAAGTAAAAACCTTACAAATATTGCAATTTTTTTGTTTTAATAAACGTTTACATATATAGAAAACGCCTGTAGAATTCGATGAGAAAATTTTAGTTACAAATTTGTAATTGTAAGTTACAATTACATAAAATGTAACATTTTGTTGACAATTATTTTTTTAATTAACGAGGGTGGATTCATAAATATTTAGTAGCATAATTGCTTTATAAAGTACTTTCTTATTTGTTTGATTCGTAACGAAAGTCATGGAGCATAGTAACAAAATATTGATTCTGTCTCTAATATATGAGAATAAGGATATTTTATTCGGTAGGTTTAGTGAAACGCTTACTCACGATATAAAAATAAAAAAGTGCAAAGACATTGCTGAACAGTTAAATCATTCTAAAGTTCTTAAATTGTAAAGTTCTGACACAAGGCGAGTCTACCTGTCGGAATTGTAATACAATTTACAAAATATGTAAACTTGTAAACTACAATTATGCGTTCAATAAAACCGTTTTCCCTACAAATATGGAAATTGTCACCTGTAGAGAGAAAATGTTTATTGAACAGAAACTTACAATTTTGTAGATTTTCCACCATGGTAAATTTGTAAGTTGTATTTTTTATTAAACAGAAACTTGTAGAATTGTAGCCTGTAATTTACAGTTACAATTTACAATTTGTAATGTTTATTAAATAGGGCCCAGGCGGTTGCGGGTTCGAATCCCGCAAGGGGCAAATGTTTGTGTGATGAGCACGAGCATTTGTACACCTAAGTCATATGTATTTATGTATTTCTATCCGTTATCCTAGTCACCAAAGCACAAGCTCACGCTTAGTTTGGGGCTGGGTAATTGGTGTGTTTGTTGAAACAATTTATTTATTATTATTAATATTTAATGAAAGGGCTGACTAGTAGAATACACTATGATGAATTTCATTTCCAGCAAATTTCAAATTGCGAATTGCATTTTATTTCAAAGTTTACCTACTTACATTTCCTCAACTATTTTATATAATTATAATTCTTTATTATTGATAAAAAAACCTGATGAAACACCAAATTACTTAGAATTTTAAAACTCAAGAAAATAATTGAAATGAAATAAGAAGTCCCCTACAAAAAGCTAAATAAAAAAATAAATTTAAAATTTAAAAACCCCCGACACAAAATAATGGATGCACATAAAAATCCTAAAACAAGGTTTTATAACTATGGAATTATAGCTAGTACAATACAGTTGGTTAAAATGGAAACCCTATAGAAAGCAATAAATAAAACTGAAATTGTGATCCTACGTAAAGTACGTTGGTATACAATTTTTAATACTAATGTTGTCGCGTCGGGGGACCGCACTAATACCTATTAGACCTTGCGCGCCGTCCACCAAAATTCGCACGAGTCGCGTTCGGAAGCAAAGCTATTTAAGTAAATGGATTGAGAACTTATGCAAAAACTTTATAATAATATGTTACGTTACAATGTACTTTAACACAAAGTTAGTCTAATATTAGTGCGGTCCCGACGCGACAGCATTAGTATTAAAAATTGTATACCTACGTACTTTACGTAGGGTCAAAATTTCAGTTTTTTTTTTGCTTTCTATAAGGTTGTATTGTATCTAGCTATAATTCCATACTTATAAAATCTTGTTTTAGCATTTTATGTGCATCTATCGTTTTGTGTCGGGGGTTTTTTGACATAGGCTATATAGATTTAAAAAATGGCGCCTGCAAATGGAAATAAAGGGGGATGGGGGGATTCATTATTCCTTACCATAGCAATATGGGTATCAAATGAAAGCCAGTAGAAAGACCATTTCAAAAATATAATATTTTTTGCAATCGGGTGTTTTGTTTTTTCAATATAATTATGTTTTTATAAAGTTGCTCCTTACCTAACTCAATCCCCTTTTTCACCCCCTTAGAGGTTGAATTTTCAGAAATAAAATATTTCGTGTCATTCTTAATAGCTAACCAAATAGCTAAATAACCATCCTTCCGCAGTCGGGTAATAAAAAAAAAAAAAAAATGGTTTCAACAAACACAACAATCACCTAGCCCCAAACTAAGCGCGAGCTTGTGCTAAGGTGACTAGGATAACGGATAGACATACTTATATACATTTATAAACATCCATGACTTAAGTACAAATGCTCGTGCTCATCACACAAACATTTGCCCCTTGCGGGATTCGAACCCGCAACCGCCTGGTTTAGAAATCCGGGGCGTAAACCACTACACCAAGACGGTCGTCAATAATGACAATATTTTTCGATTTTGCTTAAACTGACGGAAGTTTCATACAACCTTCTATACCCCCTTTTTGAGACTGATTTCCAAAAATCTTCTTAGTATTCACCTACTACACTTTCAAAGGAAGCTTGGGGCTAATTCTTTTTTGTGAAAAATATTTTTGGAAACGTTTTGAAAATGTATTGGGTTGTTTTTTGGGGTCAGTGATTTGAGAGTTATTATTTTATTTTGCATATGAATAACGCATTTTAGACATATAAATTTTCTTTACCGTTATTTTTATTAATTTTCTATTTAGGCAAATGTTCTCAATTATTGATCGCCAATCACGATTTATTTCTTTTTAATTTCACAATACAATCTGAATTATTTAAATGGCTCTAAGTCGTCAGAATTGAGTGCATACACACAATACATACAAACTATCGATAGAAAAAAAATTACGACGTTACGTCTGATTTTCAACGAATATCAATTTATTTTCATTAATATGTATACTATAAGGGTAATATTTTTATACATAACATCTAATCATATTATCTACCAAATGAATTAGCTACTTTAGTAGAAAAAGTTAAATATTTTACGAAATATTTAGTGAAAACCTTGTTGGCGCTTACTACCTTCTTATTTCGCGCAAAATGCTCTCATTCTGTCACACCTGACACGCGTCTACGCGCATGTTTTCTTTCATGCGTCACTCATCAATCAGTCGTATCTTTTCCATTGAAACGGGAAGACTGTTATTTCTCAAAGCTGGAGCGCCCGGAAAATTATTGCATGTGATATTGTGAATTAGTTGTGAAACTGGTAGCGTGTTGTCGGGGTGCGGCAGGTCGGTTTATCCGGTGCGGTCCCCGGTAGTGGACTGTATTTGGGTGTGGTGTGCTGGCCGGTCTGAAGCTGCCTAACTGAATGTACTGG
The DNA here is from genome assembly GCA_949316185.1 of Pyrausta nigrata. Lineage (NCBI taxonomy): Eukaryota > Metazoa > Arthropoda > Insecta > Lepidoptera > Crambidae > Pyrausta > Pyrausta nigrata. The sequence goes on along the minus strand of OX438963.1, from coordinate 9,101,423 downwards.
GCACTAACTATGGGGTCCTGATTGAAACACTATTGCACTATGCACTTGCAGACTTTATTCACTCACTATTGCACTTACAAAGCTGTTATTTACTACTATGGCACTTATTGTCACTACTATTGCACTGGTATTCACTGTTCACTTTCTTCTCTTCAGAAGTATTCTGAGAGCTTTTCAGAACTAAAACTTCAGAACTAAAACTTGAGAACTAAAACTTGCCATCCGGAAAAACCTTTTCCATATTTATATGGTTCCGGGATTCTTTCTCCCTCCCTCGGATCATGCTATCTCCCTCTAATGCGAGGAAATCAGTTTTATGTTAGTTTTCCTGGGTGGCAGTTAATATTCTTACAGAAACTTATTTTTCTAAGTTGAGTCATTATTTTAGCTATCTAATAGCACTAAAATCATTACAATATTCTAATTAGTTTAGAAGTTATAGCTAAAAAACTGAAACGGCTTTCTTTACGGTATTGCCGCTTGCAAGGGACCTTTCGTGCGGGAAAGGGACAAAACATATCTGCCTTTCACGTTCTAGAATTTTCTTTCTGGGATTTCCAGCACTTTCATCCCCTCCTTATCCGTATCTCGAATTTTCCACCATTTTCAAGAAGATGTGTGAAGGAAATAGCTATATATGTGTAAATGGACTAGAAGATATGTTTTCTTCCGATATTTTCCTAACTTTTTGACTTGGAAAACTTGTTCTTTGTATAAAGCATGAAACATTTTTAAACCTAAACATTTCACATTATCAAATACATGCCTTCTTAACTAAGTTAACAAAATCATGATGTTTCTTTTTATAAAGCTACTTAAAACTAAATTTTCTCGTCGCTAACAGTCTCCCCCGCAGTGCGAAGCACTCCATCTCCTGGTTGCGACGATGCAGCAGGGACCAAAACTATGACTCGACGTGTCGGTCTTCTTAGGACTCCTCCCGGTGTTCGTACGTCGAGGATTCGCGTTCTTCCATCTGGTCCGGGGTAGACTTGTTGCACTTCTCCTCGAGGCCATGTGTTCCTTGGCATCGAGGCGTCGACGATGAGGACTATATCTCTGACTTGTGGGTCCTCTGTGTCTCTTCCGGTTATCTTCCTCGGCATGAGAGTAGGTAAGTATTCTTTTAACCATCTTTTCCAAAAGTGATCTGCGAGCCGTTGTGCTGTTCTCCAGTTCGCTTTCCCGATGAGGTCACGGTCTTCAAACTCCCCTGGAGCTGCCATCCCACATGATCTTCCAAGGAGGAAGTGGTTCGGCGTGAGGCTTTCTTCATCATTGGGATCCGCACTGGTTTCTGTGAGAGGACGCGAGTTAATGATGTGCTCTACTTCAGTAAGCAAGGTGTGGAGGACCTCTTCAGGCGGCGTTTTGGTTTCCAGGACTGCCATTAACGAAGTCTTCACTGAGCGAACCATTCGCTCCCAGGCGCCTCCCATATTCGGGCATCCTGGTGGGATGAACTTCCACTTGATCCCTTCTTGACATGCTGCCTCTTCTAACTCTCGGTGTGCTCCGACGAAATTGGTGCCGTTGTCGCTGAAGATCACTTTCGGCGTTCCTCTTCGTGCTGCCATTCTTCGGAGTGCCATTATCATGGAGCTGGTGCTTAACGAGTTAGCTAGTTCTAAATGTACCGCTCGCGTAGTTAAGCAGGTGAAGAGGGCTCTCCATCGTTTTTCTGTTCTTCTGCCGATGGTCACGTTCATTGGGCCGAAATAGGCCACCGCCGTACAGGTGAACGGTTGTTGATGGGGCTGCAGTTTCTCAGCAGGTAAGTCGCCTGTAGGTGGAATCTGCGGTGTTCCTTTGCGTACCTTGCACCATTGACACCGGAAAATGATCCCTCTGGCTGTGGTGCGTAGACCCAAAATCCAATATCTCTGCCTTACTTCATTGATGACCGTTGCAGTGTTGCCGTGGTAAAACTTCCTGTGGTAGAATTCTATTATCAAGCGGCAAATGTGATTTTTCCCGTCCAGCACCACTGGACTGACTCTTTGATCTTTAGTGATCTTCCTTGTTCGTGTTCTTAGCTTCATTATACCGCGGTTGTTTAGGTACACGTCTATCTTCTTAAGCCGACTTGATTTTTCTACTGGCTTTCCTTCTTCTAAGCAGGCTATTTCCTTGCTGAAACTCTCGCGTTGGCTCCTTCTGATGAGTTCTTCTTCAGCTTTCCGGAGGTGTTCGCTTTCCAGCTGCAGGTAACTTCTTGCTTCCTTTGTTTTGTAAGGCTGGGGAACACTATTCTTCTTCTTCGTGGCGCGTTTGTAGGGCTTCCAGTCGTCGTGTCTAGCAGCGTTCACTTGTTGTTTATTTTTGACCCGTGTCTTCAGCGCATCGATGAACTGGAACACGCGTGCTGTGCTGCGTAGTAGCCTTGTCCAACTAGAGAACCTTTCCGGAGCTGGAGTGAATGGTGTAGTTGTTACTAATGCGGCCACAGTATAAGTGTTCTTCTCTTCCCCAGTGTTGGTTTCTGCGGCTTCGAAGCGCCTGGTCGGCCAATCTTCTTTTCTCTGATACAAGAAGGCGGGACCCTTGAACCATCTAGCGTTCTCGTCGAATTCATAGGGTGTACCTCTTGTTGCGTCATCCGCGGGATTTTCCTTGGTTGGGACCCATCTCCAGTCTTGCGGTCTCGTTTTCTCTTCAATCTCTGCAAGACGATGAGCTACAAATGTCTTGAACTTTCTTGGGTCCGACTTTAACCACTGAAGGACGGTGCTGGAGTCTGTCCAGAAAACCTTCTCTGCTATTTTCAGGTCAAGTTCATCTTCTATTGATGCAGCCAATCTGCTTCCTAATAGTGCTGCCTGAAGTTCCAATCGCGGGATAGACACTGGCTTGTTCGGTGTGACTCTGGCTTTTCCGGCGATTAATGTGATAAAGACTTCTCCGTTAGGTCTCACTGTCCTCCATTATACGGCTGCAGCGTATGCTTCTTCACTGGCGTCGCTAAAGGTATGGAGTTGTCCCCTTCTGGTGCCCGGTGACAAACATCTTGGTATCTTTAACTCCTTTAGGACGGCAATTTCTTCCAAGTATCTCAGCCATATAGCTTGGTTTTGTATCCCCTCGAGTACTTCCGGACGATTGCTTCCCCATCCTCTCAAATGAAAGCCTGCCTTGGCATGGATTAGTTGCACTTCTTTAGCTATGTTCTTTGCTTCTTCGATGGTTGAGAAACTTTGGAGGTAGTCGTCCATGTAGTGGTTTCTCTTTATTGCTTCCACGGCTTCTGGGTACTCATCTCGGAAGTCTTCTGCATTTTTATTCATCGCGTAGATCGCTGTCGATGGCGATGATGTTGCTCCGAAGATTACTGATGCCATGCGATATTCCTCGGGTTTCCCGGTTCTTCTGTTTCCACGCCACAAAAATCGTAGGCTGTCGCGGTCGTCTTCTTTCATCTGTATCTGTAGGAACATTTATTTGATGTCCGCTACTACCGCGACTGGTCCTTCCCGGAATCTGACTAGCACACCGAAGAGAGACTGGAGCAGGTCAGGGCCTGGTAGTAGGGCGTCGTTGAGGCTCTTCCCATCGAACTTGGCAGCAGCATCGAGAACTATTCTTGGCTTCTTCTTGACAGGGTGCATCACTGCGAAATGTGGCAGGTAAAATGTTCTTCCCGGTGTGGAAGTTGGAGGCGCCTTTTCTGCATACCCGTTCTTCAGCAGGTTATTTATTTGTTCTTCATATGACGCCTTCAGTTCCGGATCCTTGTCTAGCTTCTTCTCGATGCTGACGAGACGCCGATGTGCTTGACTGTAATTATTTGGTAATGCCTCTTCTGGACTCTTCCATAAAAGTCCTGACTCGAATTTCCCATTTGATAGTCTCTTGGTGGTTGCTTCCAGGACATCCAAAGCCCTTTTATCGGCATCATTACTCGGGCGGCATGGTTGTACTCCGATCGATTCTAGCTCGAAGTGTTGTCTGACCAAGGCTTCCGTTTCATCTTCTAGGGTTCTGACGTGGCTGATGAATGTTACTGGTCTTTGGTTTCTTCCGTCACAACCGTGTAATACCCATCCTAGACTGGTGAGTGAGGCTACAGGTTCTGAGGGTTTCCCTTTGCGAAGTCTTCTTGTGACTATTAGCCGCCAGTTGTCTTGCCCGATCAACAGTTGTGGTTCTTCCTTGGCGTAGACCAGCTGTTCCTTGATCTTTTGTAGATGATGGCATCTTCGGAGAGTTTCTTCTTCGACTCCTTGCTTGGCTAGCTTCAGGTTGTCGATGGTTCGCGCTTCCATCTTGATACCGTTCCGGCAGTGGGCACCTTTTATCTTCAATTGAATCCTCTGTGAGTCACTCTTCTTCATGCCTTTCCCTCCGACCATTTCAATAGTGATTTCTTCCGTTCTTCCTTCTGCTCCAATCTTCTTAGCGACTGTAGAGTCGAGTAGCGAGACAGTGGATCCTTCATCCAGTAAAGCTAGTACGCGGACTCTTCCTTTCGGCCCGTACAAGTCTACTGGGACCATCTTCAAATAGGCCTTCCCTCCGTTAGTCGCGTTGACCGAGGATACTATTTCTTCTGCGTCGCTTTCTTCGACGAGAGCGTTGCAATTATTTTTAGCCGGGGGTTTGTTGGAGTGAAGAGTGGTGTGGTGCCATCTAGAGCACTTCTTGCATACGGGTGCTCTGCAGGTGTTCCTTGCGTGCCTGAAGCGTAGACACTTGAAGCAAATCTTCGCTTTCTTCACAATTTCCCATCGGTTGTCAATGCTGGCATCCTTAAACTTCTTGCATTCGTATAGCCAGTGTTCTTCTTCACATTCAGGACATTTCTTACCCTTTGGCTTCGTGTCACCGCCCGCATCTTCATTTTCTCGTACATTATGGACGGTTCTTCTGAATGTGCTTCTTCCCGATTTCGATCGCCAGGCCAGTCCAGGGGGAGCATACTCACTGTTCATATCAGCTTCTATCTCCATGAAGTCGTACATCAGCTCGAGCGCGGCCTTTTCACTGCTGCGGTGCTCTCGCGAATACATTAACCATCTTGACTTCATAGTCGGCGGCATCTTCTGCACGATGCACTCTATTGCCCCTGGTGCATTGAGGTAGTCGAATCTCTTGAGCGCTTTTATCGTTGCTACAGTGTTGCGGATCCTATTGGCGAACGTGCAAATCTCCTTGGACACGTCGTTTACCTTTGGTAGCCTTTCCAGCCTCTTCAATTCTTCCAGAGCTATTGCTGACGGTCTTCCGAAGGTTGATTCCAGGCTCTTCATCACCTCCTCGGGTCCCTCCGCTGTGAACAGGAGGTTCTTGACAGCTTCTCTTGCTTCGCCTTTCAGGCATTTCCTGATCCTGGCTAAGTTCTGTGTGGGTGTGAAGGACTGCGCCGTGTCGTCGTATGACCTCTTGAACGCCAGCCATTCTTCGCAGTCGCCGTCAAAAAATGGTAATTCAATCAGCTGCTTTGTGAGGTTAGTCTTGCTGATAACCGCGGCTAATTCCCTTATATCTACCCGCTTTTCCTCAGGTGGCGCTCAGTCTGGCTGTGGTGGCTGCGTTGGTGGAAGCGGCGGCGCTGGTGGCAGCGTCTGCGCTGGCGGGAGCGGTTGCGCTGGCGGGAGCGGTTGCGGTGGTGCGAGTCGCAGCTGTGGTGGCGGAGGCAACTGCGGTAACAATGATGGCTGCGGTGGCTGCTGCGGTGTCCTCCCTTCCGTTGCACTTGTCTGGTTAATCCAGTTTTCGACTTGCATGTGCTGGTATCGTAATTCTTCTTCTTCGTTTTCCAGCTGGATCAGTTCTAGTTCGGCTCTGGAGAGTTCCAACTCTTGCTGGGTGATTCTCATCTTTAGCTCCAATTCTGCCCTTCGTCTGGCGGAGCGTATTGAGCGCGTATCTTGGCTCATCCTTGACGGCTGCGGTACCTGCTTATACCCTTCGAAGGCAGGCGGCGCGAACTGTCTTTCGTGACCAGTTGCAGTAGCAGTAGTACCCGCAGGAGTAGTGGTTGCGGCAGCGGGCGCGGCGGTTGTTCCCAAAGCAGCCGCGGCTCGCCTCCTTTCTGCCTTTGCGATGCGGGCTCTCAGCTTTTCGTGCGGGTTCACAGTGTCTGCTGGTATTTCATAATCCGTCGTACTGGAGAAGGCCGGTTCCCTCCGTTCTGCCAGCACGGCGGGGTCCCCCAAAGAGCGTGTGGGAGATCCGACCCGGGTGCAAGCTGTTGCCGTGGCGTCCCCTGTGACGTCGCGTTGGGGAGAGGTTCTTCCGGGCGTCAGCGTCGACGAAATCTCCGTATCCGTCGGCGTGTTCATACTCCAGTCCGTGGTAGACCCTGTTGCGGCCTCTCGTTGCTTTTCCGATCTCGTGACAGGCATCTTCTTTCTTCCGATATCCGGCTCGAAGGACAAACTGAAACTGGTAGCGTGTTGTCGGGGTGCGGCAGGTCGGTTTATCCGGTGCGGTCCCCGGTAGTGGACTGTATTTTGGTGTGAAATAACTCACTTAGATTGCTCTCGTCGATGTTACTACTACCTGCCTCGGCGCGAGCGCAACTAAATTCGAAGGTACTAAGACGCTTGGGACACGGGAGTGAGTAGAACATTACAATCTAGAAGTTTTGAAAACGGGAGCGGTCTGTGAGACCGCACGTCGTCGGTTAAAGGTTAATGCGTGTAACAATATCTTCGAAATTAATGAAAATGTTTTGAATTCGTAATTCTAGACTGCCTAAATATTATAAATGTTATTTTTTAGTCATTAGAATTCTCTTTAGTACACGATACATTTAATCTGAATGAAGTAGTGACTGAGATTTTGATGGTAGATCTGCTGAACTAGATGAGTGATACATATCTTTAGCTCCCACTGAACTATATCACCCATTTCACTTCGGTGAACGATTTTGCGCATGTCTAGTGTATTGTAACTTGTAACATACGTGTGGACTGACGTGTGGTCATAGTTCAATACAAAATGGCAAATAAAAAAAATAAGCTAAGACGCATTAGGAAAAGAGAATATAAGAAGATAAAAATTCGAGTCATGGCATATTGTCGAAAGTACGTATTTTCCTACTAAAGTATTCCATTGCTTATAATAATATAATATAAGTCAGCCTATTAGATCCCACTGCTGGGATCTTGGTGGAGGGGTGTATGTAAGGCAAGTGACAAACCTTACTGTCAGAAGTTATCAAGCCGCCCTAGGGCCTCTGACTAGGCTTAACGACTAATACCACAGATATTAGCCGGGACCAACTGCTTAACGTGCCTTCCGAAGCACGGAGATGCTTGTCATGGACGTCACTTAAATGGTCGGAATGGTCACCCATCCAATCACGACCGCGCCGTGGGTTGCTTAACTTTTGGTATCACTACCAAAGCGCTGCCGCCACTGCGCCACAAGCACCGCATTCCATTGCTTTGCTTTTCGATATTTTAAATAATATTGCTTCACTGACAAGCAGTTTCATTTAGAAATATCGACCCTTGCATATAGATTTTAGAGCTCATAATACAATTCGCAGTTTTGTCAAAACAATGACAGCAGCTCGAGTAGTATATGCAAAATATAACGATGCTTTCGACCACCCACGTGTTGGTTGGTAGCTAATTAATTTTTAATCACTTTAAAAAATAGGTATGGCGTCATATATTATTATATACTTCCTACAGGTATTACCGTTAAGACTTGTGATTTACATTTCTTATGATTTCGGAGTTGCTGCAACACGTATTTTGATACAAACTGATAAATGCCATTCGGCCATACCCGTAAACGAAAATTTGTCACTGACTTCGTAAGTTCGCTGCAATTATTTAATTTAGTACTGTTTTTTAAATAAATTTTAATTTAAATGAAAGTCTGAATAAAACTAAATTATTTAGAGAGTATCTTAGTAAGCGTCTAGAGATATTCTGTATTAAGTTCTTAAACTAAAAAAATATTACTGACCAGTTTTAAATTCTTTTGAAGAAAGCTTATTTTGTAAACCCTTTTGAACGATTCTAGATTTGAAAAAATAAATTAAAAACAAACGATTTTCGCGGCATAATGGTTGCGAAATTTACCTACAGTTTTTGGCAATTTTTTTGTGTCAGATGGTTTGGCCGCAGACCTATTAGCTGGGTTGTTATACGCCAACACCAATATTTTTCGGATCAAAGGATGAGCCTTAGCATGCTTGTTCCTTAGGTAGACTAGTGTAGAAAACGCCCGGGAGTCAGCGGCTCACACCCCGCTGGGGGGCTGGGGGAGGGGATGAAGTTCCCTTACTCCGCACGCACTGTAACTCGTCATAACTGCTAATTTATACCTACTAGGGCAAGTTTGGTATCGTTTTCAGCTAAGTTAAAGATGGCCGATTGATTTTTCAAATAAAAACCGAACATTTTCATACAAAAAAATGGAATTACGGCCAAAAAAAAAAAAAAAATATTTTTTTGGGAAATGGCCATAAACTTTAAACCTGTACCAATATCTGCTTTTAAAAAATATAGGTAAATAGCCGCATTTATACGGCTATATTTCAAAAATATAAGCTTTGCTGAAAATATTAATAATAATCGAATCTTTAAGAGATCACGGATTTCTTTTCGGTCGCTCTTTCATATGTAGCGATCGAATCGAAATAACTTGATCTATCACGATCGAAACAGATCTAAACTAAAATGAGTCATCCGTGTCACACTGCCGGTTTTTATCTGATTACTCTCGGTACACTGTGCGCGATCGCAAAAAACAAGCGGGCGAATTTGACGTGCACAGCGCTGCCATCCTCCGCGGCGCTGGTCCTGTCAAAAATCATTACATAAAAATTCGTTAACATTACGTTGATCGTGTTAAAATGTTGATGTTTTTAGCATGATTCACGCGTATTAACAACTATTTTTTTAACAATTTAGTTATCTATTATCAAGATGTTTTCACCATTTAATTTTTATCTGCATTTTGAAACTTGCTTCTTCACTTAATATTTTTATAAAATGTTTTTGTTTTAAGTTCAATGATTTCGACGCAATATTAACATAACTTAAATGTATAGCGCCATCTATCAACATAAAATTAAACTTAAATTTTAAGCTGTCAGAAAATTCCTTATTGGATTCTCGCGACGGTACGCGTGCGAGGCGGTCGCGTCCAGTATCCGAGTGCGCGTCAATAGTTTTTACCTGAGTTGTGCGAAATAGGTATCTCACGCGCGGCACACCTGCGCGCTTATCGCCCGCCCTTTTGTCTGCGGCGTCGGGCGCATCCGTAATTGTACCTATTAATATGTACGTTGTTTACAACGTACGATATGGCCAGCGAAGATGAGTTAAACAATAACGACGAGATGATTGTTGCGACGGAGGAAAGAACACCAAGCCCTAGTGTCTACCTAAATAAGTATTTATTAAATTCAGAACATACAAAAGGCAGTAGCGAGATGGAGGAAAAAACCACAGGACCTAGTAAAAGAGACAGGGAAGAAGACGAAGAAGGTGAGTGGGAAACTGTCAAAAAAGAGAAAAAGATAAAAAGTACCGGAAAGATCGAAGTTTATATTTCATCAAGAGAGCAGTTACCTAAACAATTTGCACTTGCAAAACTTTTCAAACAACACAATATCTTAGATATTATAAAAATCAAGTATTTAAGCCCGTATAAAATACGCGTGGAATTCGAAAACGAAATTTGTATGGAAAAAATGATAACATGCACTGAATTAATTAATCAGGGTTGGAACTTTCAAAAATCGTTTCAAGTTTCATTCTCTTATGGAATTATTAAAAACGTTGACCTGGACTTATCTAATGAAGAAATAAAAAACTGCATCAAACACGAAAACCGTGCGATATTATCATCTGTCTTTCGACTAAAACGCCGAGCAGCGAACGGGGAATGGATACCGAGTGAAACAGTAAGACTGGGGTTTAAAGGCACCTTCTTGCCGTCGCATGTATACGTAGATGACCTAAGAATCAGCGTGGAGCCCTATATATTTCCGGTATCTCAGTGCTCAAAGTGCTGGAGATTTGGACACACCCGTTCGAGATGTCCAACTGACGTGGTTATCTGTCCAAAGTGCAGTGGTAAACATGAGAACTGCGAAACCCGAACATTTGTCTGCGTGAATTGTAAGGATAACCACATAGCGATGAGTAAGACCTGTCCCGCTTTTCTGAAAGAAAAAGAGAGTTAAGAGAGTTAATGTCAGAATTTAATTGCACATATAGACAAGCACTCACTATGTACGTGCCGAAATCCCCCGTAGTAGAACGAGTAGACTCCCAGTTATCTTTGGACCGATTCTCGGACCTACGTTCAGAACACACAGATGGCTTTGCCTCATGTAATATGTTCTCCCTTCTGGCTGACGCAAACGAACCAATCAAAAGTGATAGATCTTATGCCAACGTAGTGCAGTTCCAGGCTGAAGAACATCCTGAAAAGTCGTCTAACAAATCAAGATTAATCAAAGCGCAGAAAAAGAGACAGGATATACAAAAAGACAGCAATAAAAAAAATACTACACTTCTACCGGATACTCAACATCGCTCTTCAGGGTCTTCAACAAGCAAGGACTTCATAAAATCTCCTCATAGTTCTCAACACGTTCCAAACTTTGAGAATCGATCCGAAAATAACTATCAGAAGGATGTCACATTTGGAGAACTACTCTTACGTCTGAAAGAAATATATTATGGACGGAACGAATCGACTCAACAAAAATTTTTCAATGCGCTAAAGTGTTGTGTAGAGTGGGCGATTTTGGTGATGGTAGAAAACATTTCGGAGTGGCCATTTCTTAAACTAATTCTAGAATATGTGTGCGGACCTAACTAGTAGAATAACGTTAAATATACTCCATTGGAACTGCCAGAGTTTAAGGCCTAAGTTAGTGTGCTTTGAAAACATTTTGTCAAACGAGAATATCCACATTGCTGCCATCTGCGAGACCTGGTTAGACCCTGATATATTCATTAATATCAAAGACTATTGTATCTATAGAAATGATCGCAATGACTCCTACGGAGGCGTGGCAATTTTTGTTCACAGGTCAGTAAAATCTCAGCTATTAAGTATAAGTCACAACAATTCTGAAATTCAGCTGATTCACGTTAAAGTCTTCAACTGTTCCGACGTTGAAAATATTATTGCAGTTTATTGCCCTCCGTCGGTGCGCACTTCTGCTCATGACTGGGACAATATTTTTTCTCGGTGCAGTAGTAAGTCGGTAATAGTTGGCGACTTTAATGGACATCATACTAACTGGTCACGTAAATCTGATACAAGAGGGAGACAGATATACGACGCCTTACTGGAACACAATTTAATTACTTTAAATGATTGCACCCCAACTAGAATAAAATTAGTCAATGGCTTTTTACAACAGTATTCCCCAGATATTTCTATGGCTTCGGCCGACATTGCTATAAGTTTTGAGTATAAGGTTTTAAATGAAACTTTAGGTAGCGATCATAGACTAGTAAAGATATCAAAATCCATTTCCTTACCTTTTCCTTCTACAAAAAAACGAAATTATAAAAAGGCTGAATTTAGCGCATATAAAGAATTCTTAGAAAAACTATTTGAAAACTTCTCTTTTTCGAGTGACCTTCAAAAATCGTACGATACCTTTATTGAATTAATAAATATAGCCGCCGACCTACACATCCCGTTTATCAAAATAAATCATAATCCTACCACTAAGTTTCAACCTAAAGCTTATTGGTGCCCAGCATTGTCTGAAGCTGTAGCTCAACGTCGCTTAGCACTTGCGTCTTTTCGTCTAAATCCTACCCCAGGTAATTTTGATAAATTGAAATCTAAAATACAATTCGCTCAGAATTCAATTCGGAAGGCCAAAATCACTAGCTTCCAAAATTTTTGCAACTCTTTAGATCAAACTGTTAATCCTAACGACCTCTGGTCAAAAATGAGATGGATAAAGGGCTATAAGTCATCAACCAACCGTTATGTAAGTGACAAGTTGGCGAAGGAGTTATTGAACAGTTTGGCACCCGAGTTCTCATCCTCTAATCACCCAATTTTTTCATCTTATAACGAAACATTGGACCGTAAAATATCTGTCGCCGAATTAGATTGCAACATACCATCTAGCAATACTACCCCAGGAGCGGATTGTATTAATTATTTAATGATTAAGCATTTACCGATTGAAGGAAAACGCATTCTGATCAAACTGTTTAATGGGTTTTATGAGTCAAGTTTTGTACCGTTTCAATGGAGGGAGATTGAGATTGTTCCAATCCCAAAACCGGGCCGGGAACAAGATAATTTGTCATCTCTCCGTCCCATTTCTATGATGTCATGTCTCTGTAAAGTTTTTCACAACATACTAACCAAGAGATTAGAATGGTTTTGTGAGAAAATGGCTTTATTTTCAGAAAACACCACTGGATTTAGAAAAGGATATTCTTGCTACGATAACTTGAGTACTTTTGTGCACAGAGCTTTGATTGGTTTTTCTGAAGGTAAAAGCACAGTCGCATGTTTTGTGGACATAAACAATGCGTACAACAATATTGACACATCTTCTTTATTACAAGCTTTAGACGATATAGGGGCAGGCTTCAGACTGTGCTCATATTTGTGGAACTTTCTTAGTAGAAGATCTCTATCTATTCAATTGACCAATGAACGTATCTCAAGATGCACCAACCATGGTTTAGCACAGGGGGATCCGCTGTCTCCGCTACTGTTTAATATCGCAACGTACAAGATATGCAAATCCATAAATCATGTATTTGTGTCGCAATATGCAGATGACTTTGTTCTGTATAGTATTCGGGATAATTTAACATCATCTACGATAGACCTGCAGACGGCTTTAGACACCCTTATCCATTTGCTATCAAACGTTGGCTTAGATATCTCGTCAACCAAAACTAAAGCCTGCATATTCAGTAGAGGATATAGGAAAGAAAAGGTACAATTGAAAGTCAACAATAATTCCCTCGAAATTGTCGACAATATTAAATATCTCGGTCTGTGGCTTGATCGATCGTTACGGTGGGCAAAACATTTAAACGAGATGCAGGAAAAGGTTATGAAGTATATAAATTTACTTAAAATCTTTCGAGGAACTGGATGGGGAGCCCACCCCTCCCATTTAAGAAGGCTATACTTAGCCCTGATCCGGAGCAGAATCGATTATGGTAGTATTTTATATGACAATAGTTGTCAATCCCGATTGAATAAGATTGACAGACTCCAAAATAGCTGCTTGAGGCTCATTGGAGGTTACATTAAGACTACTCCCATTCACGTTATGGAGAATGATCTCTGCATTCCTCCCTTGTCAGTAAGGCGTAAATATTTAGCGTCAAAATACTTTCTTAAGAGCAAATCGAGGACCGACAATGAAATTATTAATATTTTAGACAATCTTCAGGTACTTTGTCGAGGCCGCTATTGGCAACAGAGGAAAATCCCATTATTAGTAGTCGTCAAGGAATACCTTGGTGAGATACATGTGCATCATAGTAAACGGTTAGAGATGTTCTCTCTCGACATTTGGATTAGCAGTGTGGATCTCTCGGACTCTATTCAAAGCAAAATAGATTTAATTGTACAAAGCAAGAAACATTATAGCAAAATTGAATTAAATGACCTATGTATGCAAGTTTAATCCCATAAATATGCCACATTTTACAAAATTTTTACAGACGGATCAAAATTTAAATGTAAGGTCGGGGCTGCTTTTTATGACCCCCAGGATGAAACTTCTTGTAGACTAAAAGTTGATTCCAATGTGTCCATAATGTTTGCAGAGCTGCTAGCAATTTTGGAAGCATTATCTTACATCAAGTCAATTAATCATAAACAATTTGTCATATTTTCAGATTCTAAGAGTGGCTTACAACACTTATCTCGCTGTAAACTTAATGTTGGTACTCCAATCGCTTATTTAATAATAGAAGCTCTTCTTACTTTGACACATGAAGGAAAGACCGTAGTACTGCAGTGGGTTCCTGCTCATATTGGTGTGCCAGGAAACGAACGCGTAGACAGACTAGCCAAGGAAGCTGTTAGTGAAGGTGATCAGTTTAATTGTTTACCTGTATTTACCGATTTGCTATACATGGCTAAAGAACATTGTCGCAAACAATGGAGTGAATATTTCGACGTAAGATCACTTACCAAGGGCATCTGGTACAAGACAATTCAACCTGGTTTGTGCAGATGCCCGTGGTTTGATGGAGCGGATATGGGCAGGAACGACATTGTTACCGGTCTAAGACTTCGTTCAGGACACATCCCTTTAAATAGTTTCGCATATTTAATGAAAAAGACAAACCCACCGAATTGCACCGAGTGTGACGTTATTGAGGACGTTTATCACATAATGATGGAGTGTGTCCGGAACGAAGCTGAAAGGGTTCAATTTAAAACCCGAACCGGCGTCATCAGCGAAGTCGGCTATTGTAATAGTACTTTGGCAAATCCCTTATCTCAAAACGCTAAAAAACTATATAAATTGGTACAATTAGGTCTTAAACGAAGATAAAATACTTATTTGTTATTGTTATTTTATAAGAAGCATGTATGTAGCACTATGAGAGTGACATTTTCTTTTTAAGAAAAAACTCTCTGTATTTAATTAGAAAAAAAAAAAAAACCTTATTATTATTATGGACGAGTGCGGGACGTAGGATTTTTCTAAGTTTATACGTCTTCATTAATCAAAAAACCAGCCCTCAGGGTCGGGCTAACGCACTAGGGGTTATTAGCGTATTAGCTTCCCTTATCACCTTGAGCGCTTTTACATTTAGGCGACGAAATCCGTCACACAAAAAAATTGGTGTAAACTCGTCATACTTTTATTTTTCTGTTATTTAATATTTTTGGTGAATGAATTTGTCAGACGCGCTGCTAGTAATGCTAGGCGCCTAAATGTGAAAGCGCTCTAAGTGAACCACACCGCAAAAAAAATAATATAGGTAGAGTTTACATGGACATGGCAAAGGATCTATATTCGTGGAAAATCTCTTTTACTTAGGGAGTTACAAAATGATGCTACGCATTTTAAAATTAAAAAAAAAAACAATAATAAGTCCATATTAGTAGTCTCCTTATTTTAAGGCCCTCAGTGCTTGGAGAAGACAGACAATCTGACAAATGCTAATATTAGGGTTCCGTACCTAAAGGGTAAAAACGGGAGCCTATTACTATGGCTCCGCTGTCTGTCTGTTTTCTCATGAACCGTGATAGCTAGACAGTTGAAATTTTCACTCATGATGTATTTCTGTATCCGCTATAACAAAAAATACTAAAAACAGAACACAATAAATATTAAAGAGGGCGTCATACAATAATCGTAACTTTTTTCGTTTATACTCTATATTAATAACGGCAACAGGCAGACGCTTGAAATATTTACAGAATATTAAGTTGTATATTCACTTCAAAAATAAAAAATAAATTAAAATAAAAATATATTTAAGGGGGGCCGCCATATAAACGTGTTTTTTTAACTAAAGTCATAATGTGATGTAGTATCTAATGGTGCATAGATAATGGTACAGAACTCTTCGTGCGCGAGTCCGACAGTAACTATTATTAACTATTATATAATCTGTGGTCCGACTCGCATTTGGCCGGTTTTTATTCATTATCAATTATCATTATAACCTATTTTAGTTAGGTTGCAAAACAATGATAACACGGGTCATCTCCGCGACCTTGCTATCGGCACCAAATAAATAATGGTATAAGTAGGGGATAGGTGGCCAAAATGATCCCTAGAGGTTTACCTCTAGGGATCATTTTGGCCGTTTTGGAATCATTTTAATGATTCCCCGCTACTCTCAGTAAACTACTAATGCCATATATCAAATTCATTACTAAGCACGTCACCCGCGGCCCCCTCAGTCGTCTAGTGAAGTATCATGCCGGTGTGACGCCTTTTTTTGATAATTTAAAATTAAATTTTAAACGGTTGTTTATAATTTTGATCTCTAACTGATTATAATTTAAATACATAGGTTTATATTTTTAATATATTATAGGTATATATACTATATTATAATACATGATTTCTAGAAAACAATAGATTTTTTTTAATTAAGCCCAAAAACCATTTTTGTTATTATAAAGCAAAATGATTCCGGGGATCATTTTGTCCTTACCCATGGCATCATTTTAAACACGTATCTGGTTAAAATGATCCTCTAATAAGCTTTCAGGAAATGTGTGATAAATCTAAAAATATAAATGTTTACTACAATATTTTGATTTGTTTGTGTACCCTATTGATACTACGCCGCGCACACTCACACGCATACCTGCCTTATTTTTATTTGTTTAAAACGTACCGTGAGAACCCCGAAGATCGAATCGACATCGAGACGTTCCCTATGACTGACCAGAGTGCTTTCGCCGCGTGTGTATCCTGTGAAGCTCCTTACAGACATTTCGAGTGATTGTGGCCTGTGAAGTGATACCTAAACCCTGAAAGCGAGATGCGGCAAGTACCTGGCTATAAGTGCTCAGACCTGACTGATTTTCCACCTATCATTGTCGCCCTCCACGTGTAATCCACTGCCTAAACTCTCAAACATTTTGGTAGCAGAGCGTAGTTTTTATTAGGACCCCTTATTAGTAACGTAATTTGTTTAATTGAGAGTTATTTATTTGCTACTTTCCTTTGTAATTTGAACAAAACGTCTCGTCATATACCTAACCTATTTACAGTAAATTCCTTAATACCATTCGAGTACAACCCCTTTTACATAAGTGTCGATTAAATCGATTACCGCGTTAATTACCTACCCTTTGAGTGCAAGTGAGGTGCGCGAGCGCTTTGTTTCCCTATTGATCACGCCATTACCGCGTGACCGCGTGCGAGTTGTTTACGAGTTACGTTTGCTATACCCGGTGCAACTGCGCCGTCCCTTACTATTTGTTCCTTTACGCATCCTATTGGAATCTTTTGTGATTTTAATTTACCTGCCTTGTTTCTTGCGATTTAAAGTAAATAAAATGTCGGATACCGAAACCGGCAACGAGACCGTAAGGGCCGTACTTTACACGGATACAGCTGAATACCGTGAAGCTATAGGTGAACTCCGTTATATTTGTGACTGGGTTGATGATTCCCACCGAGTTCTTGAGACCTTTTCCTCCAATCGTATACGAGCGCGTCTTTCCGACCTGCCACTTATGTGCGATAAGTTTTCTGCCGCTTGTTCGAAGCTGTTAGGTAATCTCGATCCTGCGATTTGTGAACAGGAGTGTGTGCGGGTTAAGAACGAGATGCGCGTGGTAAAGGACGGGGTGGACGACTTGGAAATTGAGTTGGACGAGGTACGGCCTCGCCAATTTGAGATGTCCCGTACTAGCACCCCCTTCAAGGAGAATAAATCCCTGGCTATTGATAGCCCGGCTGGTAAATTGCCTGACCTACCTATACCTAAGTTTGATGGCCGTCCCGATAGTTGGATCAGTTTTATAGACCAGTTTGATAGCGTGGTGGACAACCAGCCTAGCCTTACCCCGACTTTGAAGCTGCACTATTTAGTGGGAGCCTTATTGGATGAACCTCGTCGATTGATGCAACACCTCAAGATTGAGGCGGGCAATTGCACCGTGGCCCGTGGCCTCCTGAAACGTAGGTACCATGGCCTTCGTGTTTTAGCGGATACCCACATAGCTCAAATAATGATGCTCCCTATTATAACGCCTAAACTTTCCGGGTTACGTGTGTCGTTACTGAACCCCCTGCTTTCGACTTATCGATGCTTAGAGAGATTGGAACTTCCTGTTAAACATTGGTCATACCTATTAGTTCACTTATGCCTTGCTAAACTGCCTTCAGAGTTAAAATCGAGATTTGAACGTCGTTATGTCGATAATCCTAATCACCTCCCTACTTTTGATCATCTTATTACCTTTCTTGAGGATGAATGTAGGCACCACGACAATGTAGGTAGTGACACTACTACCCCCTTACTGCGAGCCCACCTCGTTTGCCTAAACCTAACGCGCGTTCCCCACCTCCTGCGAGAGCCTTTGTTACTTTTGGGACGACATCTAAATGTCACCTTTGTAATAGTACTTCGCATTACTTACGCGAGTGTCCCGATTTTATTCGCCTTCCTACACGTCAACGTGTTACTTTTGTAAAAGAAGCCCGACTGTGCTATCGATGCCTGGATAAACACTCCAATCCCAATGCACGCGAGATTATCGCTGTCGCACGTGCCGTCGTTCCAGTCATCACACGTTACTGTGTTATGATGACTCCTCTCCTGTGAATACGATCGCGAGCGCTCATACCGAGACGTCGCGGCCTTAGCTTCTAACCAACCGCGGCAATCTCCACAAAGTCACTTAACGGACCGTGTGTCACCCCCACGTACTGAATGGCACCGTGTTCGCACCCCATCACCTCATGATTCCCGTAGAGTATCACCTCCCCGTTCGGGCGGGCGATCTCCCCTTGTACCAAGCGGTAACCGTACTTATAATGCCCCTCTAGGTCGAAGAACCCAGGATGAACGTGCATTTCATCATAAGTACAATGAGGCCCCACAATTTTGACAAGAAAGCCCCCCTTTCATACCCGCTTTTACATCTTTACCTCGCAATTTTCTCGTTCTTTTACCTACGGCCTTGATTCATGTTAAAACCTCGTCTGGATATTATGTGGAAGCGCGTGCCTTATGTGACACTGGTGCTCAGGGCTGCCTTCTTACTACTGAGCTTGTTGTTGACCACATGAACTTACCTATCAATCCTTCTCCAGTTCCTGTTCGTGGAATAGGTAATGTTCAAGCAATTAATTCCCCGGGCACTGTATCCTTTTCATTTAAGCCAGTTAATTCTGTCTTTCCGGAAATCTCTACCAGTGCAATAGTTGTTGATGTGATTGCAGGTACCCTCCCAGACGTAGACTTACCTAAAAGTGTAATTACCTGTACTAAGCACCTTCCTCTTGCTGACCCTTTATTTTACAAACCTGGTACTATAAGTGTACTTCTTGGAGCTGACGTTATTGGTCGCCTTTTAAGGTCCGAGTTGTTTGTGTCTCCTGATGGCCTTACTGCTATCTCGACGATATTTGGTTATGTCCTGTGTAGTCCTGTTTATGGAGGATTTACTGATTTGGAACCCCCCATGACTGGAGTCTCGCTGTCCCAAATAGTTGAAAAATTCTGGAAAATCGAAGAGGCCCCCCAATCTCCAGTTGCGAACCCCTTGGATATAAAGTGTGAAACCTTTTTTAAAGCAACTACCACTCGTGAAAGCGATGGTCGATTTGTGGTTGGACTCCCTTTTCTTCATGATCGTCCACCTCTCGGTGATTCTGGAACCAATGCCTTACGGCGATTCCATGGTCTTGAGAAGCGTTTGCAAGCCAATCCTAATTTTCGAGAGAAATGTATTTCCTTTATAAGTGAGTACCTTGACCTAAACCATGTGTCCCTTTCTTCATGTGACTCGACCAGGGAACATTATTTTATCCCTCATCATGGAATTTTTAAGTCTGTTAGTGACAAAATACGTGTTGTGTTCGATAATAATAGTCCTACATCTAGTGAATGGAGGCACGTCCCAGGCTACATGAACCCTAGTGACTGTGCATCGATTTGGTTTTCACCTTTGTGGTTGACGCAGTCTCCTGACAACTGGCCCGGTGTTTCGGAACCTAACCCAAGTAGTGATCTCCCTGGACTACGTTGTTTAGTAGTCTCTGCCGATGTTCCTACCCCTGATCCCTCATTCTTATTAGAGCGGTATAGTTCTTTCAACAAGCTAATAAACGTGACTTGTTACCTAAGGCGGTTTTTATTTCCTAAATCTTACTCGTCCTACCTGAGCCCTGAGGAACGGAGAGATTCCCTTTTGTTTTTAGTGAAAATTGTTCAATTTACCTCCTTTTCTGATGAACTTGATCGCTTACGGCGTGGCGATCCTATCACTAACTCCCTGAGAAAATTGAATTTATTTCTGGATAACGGTGACCTAATTCGAGTTCGAGGCCGATTACGAAACTCCGATCTATCCTTTGATGCGCGCCATCCCCTTCTTCTGCCTAAGAATGGTTATTTCGTGAACATCCTTATTTCACATTACCATCGCGAGAATGCTCATGCAGGTGTTAATGCAATTCTTGCCATGTTAATTAGAGAGTTTTGGATCTTGTCGGCACGCAGAGCTATTCAGCATGTGATTTTTAAATGCCTTCTCTGTTATCGTCTCAAGGCGGCTGTATCTCAACCCTTCATGGGTGACCTACCTAAAGACCCTTTTTACCAAAGTCCAGGCCTATAGGAACAAAAGGTTAGTGAAAAGTTACCTCTGTGTATTTGTCTGCCTTTCTACTAAAGCTGTTCACCTTGAGGTTGTGTCAGACCAAACTACTGAAGCCTTCATTGCGGCCTTTTCCCGATTCGTGTCGCGTCGTGGTGTACCTCGCCTAATCCAATCCGATTGCAGAAATTACATCGGTGCCAACAATTACCTGAAAGAGTAAGAGTGTTTCCTGTCTCAAAACCAGGCGGCTATTGGTTCTGAGCTTTCAAAGCGGAACATATCCTGGGTTTTCGATCCTCCTGTTTGCCCTCATTGGGGAGGTCTTTTTGAAGCTGCGGTTAAATCGGCGAAATCGCACTTAAAACGAGTAGTAGGCGATACCCCCTTTACGTTTGAAGAGCTGACCACTGTTTTTGCTAAAATTGAAGCAGTTTTAAATTCACGCCCATTGTGCCCACTTTCTCCGGACCCTAATGATGTCGAAGTGTTAACTCCCGGCCATTTCTTAATTGGACAACCCTGAACTGCACTTTCGGAGTACCCTTATAAAGACGTAAAATTGCATCGCCTTACACGGTTTCAGCTAATCCAACAAATTACCCAGCACTTTTGGTCTCGCTGGCATTTAGAATACTTAAATACATTACAAATTAGAAATAAATGGACCTCTCCTTGTGATCCTCCTAAAGTGGGTGAGCTAGTACTCATAAAAGATGACAACCTTCCCCCTTTGCAGTGGCGTCGTGGACGCATTATTAATTTATACACTGGCCAAGACCAAGTTGTTCGTGTGGTAGATGTTAGAACTCCTACCGGTAGCCTAAAGAGATCTTTGACGAAATTAGTTCGTCTTCCTGTCCAGTAAACTTCCTTTCCCTTGGCTTCCTAACCTTCTCGTAAACACTTGACGTATTTAGGGCGGGCGATATGTTTACTACAATATTTTGATTTGTTTGTGTACCCTATTGATACTACGCCGCGCACACTCACACGCATACCTGCCTTATTTTTATTTGTTTAAAACGTACCGTGAGAACCCCGAAGATCGAGTCGACATCGAGACGTTCCCATGACACATGTACTAGACTGACCAGAGTGCTTTCGCCGCGTGTGTATCCTGTGAAGCTCCTTACAGACATTTCGAGTGATTGTGGCCTGTGAAGTGATACCTAAACCCTGAAAGCGAGATGAGGCAAGTACCTGGCTATAAGTGCTCAGACCTGACTAATTTTCCACCTATCATTGTCGCCCTCCACGTGTAATCCACTGCCTAAACTCTCAAACAATAAATATGTCTACAAAAATCTGTAAGCCAATTTACCAGCTATTAAATGTATAAATCATATTTAATTCAACGATTTCTATGACTGTTATTCTTTCGCCATAATTTTATTTTTTCCTTAAAGGGATCATTATGTACACCTTTCCCCTACTATCGGCTTATCAGGCATGCAACTGTAAGACATTTGCATACTAATGCTCGCCCACGACTTCGTCTGCTTAGACGCGATGACACCAAATACCATTGAGCACTTATTATATGTATGTAAATAGTGTCGCTCGAACGATAATTATTATTGTATTACCTTATTTGTACCTACTCCTCTGTTTCTTCTTTTAGATTAATATTATATTGGCTGCCTCGTTGGTCTAGTGGTCAGCACGCTGGGTACTATCCACGAGGTCCCGGGTTCGAATCCCGGGTCGGGCCGAGAGTGTTTGGGTTTTTCTGTCTTGAAATTACTCAGACACAGCTCCGGAGTCAGGAAGTTGGTGGTGTTAACACCCCCGTGCCTCGGAAAGCACGTTAAGCCGTTGGTTCTGCGCCTGATCGCTCTACGGCCATGTCGGACTGCCGTCTCACCGAATTATGAGAGCGAAGGAACAGAGAGTGCATGCGCACACATATTATAATATGTCCTACGCAGTTGGCTAATCTCTGTTGAGAAAGGCCGCCGTAGTCGAAATCGCCTAGGAGAACATCATATTGCATGCTGTGTTTACTTGTAAGTAGTCACTGCACTTAGCCTAAGTATTGGAAATGTAATTAACTTTGTTTTGTAAGTTGACTGTAAGTAAGCCAAATAAATAAATAAATTATCGATTCTCATTGACTGTAATTTTAAATACACATATGCAATGACTATGAGAAGAAAAAACGCTTCAAAGCTACGATATTCATTTATTTTATTTATTTATTTATTAATGTATACAAACAGGATATAGTCAGTACATAAACAATTTAAATTAAAACTAAAATACATGACTGGACCATAGCCCATAAAGAGTATACACAACATGAATAATATTATCTTTGTCAGCTAGCCTCAGCTAGCAGGTTATTTTAAATTAAATCAAAACAAAATGGTTATGATTAGGTCCAGGTAGAACCCCCAACCTTTAGGGTATTAGATACGGCTTTTTGTAATTATGGAAACTGATATTAAAAATATCTACGTCTTTGCTACCGTGGATTAATTCGTTGTATGTGCGACACCTTCTGACCAGAGGATTATAAAAGGATATAAGCGATAGACGTTAGCAAACCTAAAGCTTGGCCAAAAGTAAGTTTTTTGTACTTTTGTTTTTAAACTTCACTTTTTTAAGGACATTTCGTGCAAGAGTCGTGCGCGTATTGAGAATTGCGGTTTATAATCTGTGAAGTCAAATAATAACATTTTACATGTCGTTGCGCTGCGCAGGTGTTACGCATCACAAACTTTAAGTTCTATAAAGTATAACTTAATGTTAAGTTAACATTTTCAAATAAATACATATTGTAACTTGGTTTTAGTTCATTATTATGGCAATAGTTTTTTTTTTTTATCAACCTCTGGTACAAAAATCGTAGTTAAGCTTCCTAATTTTAATACTTACGATATTAAAACAAATACAGTAAGTTACGGACCATGTACACAATATTATGACCAAGTGTTTTTTTATTGTGCGCAGTATTTAAGACGACGAATTGGAAACATTGGTGGCAGGGATCTCGATTTTTTTCAGCAATTACAAAGGTTATGTAAATGATACTTTAGAACCTGATTCTTCACTTCATTGACTTGACTTTGCTAGTTACAGAAACACAATTCGTTAACTTTTATAACAGAGAAAAAACTGTCAAAGAAACCTCTTTTAATACAGAGATTTGCATTTTACAAGCAAACCAGACTGATTTAAGTCTCTAAATTTTCTTAGTAGATAAGTCTAAATGCACACTTTAATACACTAGTTGGATTTTTTTTTTAATTTTGTTTTTAATTTAAACGAAAAAAAACGTTTTGTCGTTTAGGACCTTACGGTATGAGCTAGCGCGCGCGCGCATTGGTATGCAATCAGTCTCGCCTCAGTCCGCTGCCGACCACTGTCAATGCTGGGTCTGTGCAAGTCGAGCTACCGCGCGCAATCGATCGCAGTGCTAATCATCGTGCAATATTTTAAAATTAAAATGGGGAAAAAGACTGTCGGATTTTCAAAAAGGAAAAGGAAAGCCTGTTTTATTGACAAATGTAAGAATATGACTAAGAAAAGGTGAGTGATCGTGAAATTTATGTCTAGTACTAATAGAATAATGGTGTTTTTACTAACAGAATAATATTTCAAAATATATTTTAAAGCATATATTATGTATGTATGTGTGTATTGATAGTGGAACGTAAATCGTAAAAATCTAATGTAACGGTTCCGTGTTATTTCGTCACATTGACAGTTAACTTTAACGCAAGTGAGAAGTTTGTTTTCACGTCACGAACGTCAACTTCAGACCGTTACGTTCGGTCCGCCTGAGTCAGTCTGTTGCGAGCTTCCGTAGTGACAACTAAGGTTAGTAATATTTGAATTTATAATGAAAGTGAGAATATGAATAAATACTTAATGTCATGTAATTGTCGTTTAAATTCTGTGGCTCCCTTCTGAGGTATTTTACACTGATTTCTGTAACACGTATGGCGTCCCACAGGGTAGCGTTCTGGGACCTACCTTATTTTTAATTTACATCAATGACCTGTGCACTATGAATATACCAAACGCAAAAATTGTGTCGTACGCTGATGACACGGCCGTGATCTTTGCTGGTGCATGTCAAAAATAGAGCTGAATCTGGTCTAGTTCAGGTTGATTTGTGGCTACAAAAATTTTTACTGACGCTTAATGTTTCAAAGACCAACTTTATTTGTTACAGCATATATAAAAACTCACAGGCACAAAGTGACTTTGGCCTGCAGATACATGCGTGTACAGAGGGTACTATCAAAGGATCTTGTGACTGCCCTTTTATCCAAAAAGTATGTCATACTAAATATCTAGGTATCATAGTGGACCAGGGACTATCATGGTACCAGCACCTAGAATATGTTATTAGTAGGGTACGAAAATTAAACTGGATCTTCAAAACCCTCAGACACATAATACCGCATACTGATCAGTCTAACTCTGCAAGATATCTTCTCAACCAAATTTATGTCTCTCTTGTACAATCGATTTTGATGTATTGCATCCCGGTCTGGGGTGGAGCTGCAAAAACGAAGTTCCTTCACCTGGAAAGAGCTCAACGATCCCTTATAAAGGTGATGTACTTCAAAAAAAGGCGCTTCTCCACTGAAGAATTGTATCGCACTAGTGGCCTCCTTTCTGTGAGAAAACTATACATGGTAATGACCACCCTCAAAACCCATAAATCACTAGCGTTCGAGCCTCGCATTGCAGGAAAACGACGGAAAGACAATGTAGCTAGGTACATCAGAACCAACACAGAGTTTGCTACTAGACAGTTTCAAACACGTTCTGCTTGCCTATATAATAAAATAATATATTAAATATATAAAATAGTCAAATATAATTTATGACAAAACAGCCTATGAGATTAAAAATCTTTTACTCAAATGGTTACAATCTAAAACTTACGATGAAACCGAACTCTTACTGCATCGAATTTCATAGATATGAGTAGGATTGAGTTATCTATTTATATTTATACATTGTAATATACACATATACAGACTAGACAGACACCCACACATCCATATAAGATACGTACACACACATACACTCACTTTCACACTCACACGCATACACTCACTCTCTCTCTCACACACACACACAGAAAGTGAAAAATTGCATAATTAATTAAGCTTGATTTTTTTAATTAAGTTATTTTTTAGAAACAAATAGTTAAGTATCCGTAAACAAGTACAATTTTAGTTAACGAAGAGCGGAGTCTTCAAACACAGGCTTCATGCTTAAATGGAGACTCCAATCAACCATGTATTTATTATATGTATACGTTTTTATGGAAATAAATACATAACGCGTGGGACTGTGGCGGGACCGTGCGCGGGCGACGGGGGCAGACGCCCCGAGGATTCATACGGAGAGGTTGTGTCGTTCGTTGTTACGATTGTGTATTATAATTGTAGAAAGTAATAGTGACAGGACACATATTATGATTATTGATGGAATTACTAGTGAAAGGACGCATTTTAGGTTATTGTTTTAGTGTAAATAATAAATTGTGTAAAAAAATCAATCGATTCATTCGTCAATAAAAGTCTATTAATTTTTGTGAGCGAAATTTGTTTTAATATCGTAAGAACCTGCAAAATAATTGCTTAAGTTATAAAAATAATTATAATAAATTGTGTACTGAATCTTATCATAATGCCTAAAGTATCAAAAACAAAAACAGTTCGCCGGAAATTGCTGGCAATCATGAAAGAAAAACGGTAAGTACATTGTCAATCATTATTTCTATTCTAACTATTGTTTTTTTTTCTATTAGACTCTGCAGTTTCTAGTGCAAAACGGTTACCAAAAAATTTTTTTGGTTATTGTTTATTTGATACCTACACTTCAATTTTAATCTTGCTTTGCCATTTGTCGTAGACAGTTTATTTATTCTGTGATTTCACGTCAAATCAAATTCACAATAGAATACTTATACATGTATAGGTAGCTATAGTGCAGGCATTCTATGCAATGCTTGGCGCGTGCAGGCAATGTATAGCGGAGTATACGCATTCAATGTATGGGAACCAATATTTTTCGGATCAAAGGATGAGCCTTAGCATACTTGTTAGCGACGAGAAAACTTAGTTTTAAGTAGCTTTATAAAAAGAAAATTATGATTTTGTTAACTTAGTTAGGAAGGCATGTATTTAATAATGTGAAATGTTTAGGTTTAAAATGTTTCATGCTTTGTACATAGAACAAGTTTTCTAAGTCAGAAAGTTAGGAAAATATCGGGAAAAAACATATCTTCTAGTCCATTTACACATATATAGCTATTTCCTTCACACATCTTCTTGAAAATGGTGGAAAATTCGAGATACGGATAGGGAGGGGATAAAAGTGCTGGAAATCCCAGAAAGAAAATTCTAGAACGTGAAAGGCAGATATGTTTTGTCCTTTTCCCGCACGAAAGGTCCCTTGCAAGCGGCAATACCGTAAAGAAAGCCGTTTCAGTTTTTTAGCTATAACTTCTAAACTAATTAGAATATTGTAATGATTTTAGTACTATTAGATAGCTAAAATAATGATTCAACTTAGAAAAATAAGTTTCTGTAAGAATGTTAACTGCCACCCAGGAAAACTAACGAAAAAACTGATTTCCTCGCATTAGAGGGAGATAGCATGATCCGAGGGAGGGAGAAAGAATCCCGGAACCATATAAATATGGAAAAGGTTTTTCCGGATGGCAAGTTTTAGTTCTCAAGTTTTAGTTCTGAAGTTTTAGTTCTGAAAAGCTCTCAGAATACTTCTGAAGAGAAGAAAGTGAACAGTGAACAGTGAATACCAGTGCAATAGTAGTGACAATAAGTGCCATAGTAGTAAATAACAGCTTTGTAAGTGCAATAGTGAGTAAATAAAGTCTGCAAGTGCATAGTGCAATACTGTTTCAATCAGGACCCTATAGTTAGTGCCCAGAACATCCAGTTAGGCAGCTTCAGACCGGCCAGCACACCACACACCCAAATACAGTCCACTACCGGGGACCGCACCGGACTAACCGACCTGCCGCACCCCGACAACACGCTACCATTTTCAGTGGTCCTTCGAGCCGGATATCGGAAGAAAGAAGATGCCTGTCACGAGATCGGAAAAGCAACGAGAGGCCGCAACAGGGTCTACCACGGACTGGAGTATGAACACGCCGACGGATACGGAGACTTCGTCGACGCTGACGCCCGGAAGAACCTCTCCCCAACGCGACGTCACAGAGGACGCCACGGCAACAGCTTGCACCCGGGTCGGATCTCCCACACGCTCTTTGGGGGACCCCGCCGTGACAGCAGAACGGAGGGAACCGGCCTTCTCCAGTACGACGGATTATGAAATACCAGCAGACACTGTGAACCCGCACGAAAAGCTGAGAGCCCGCATCGCAGAAGCAGAAAGGAGACGAGCCGCGGCTGCTTTGGGAACAACCGCCGCGCCCGCCGCCGCAACCACTACTCCTGCGGATACTACTGCTACTGCAACTGGTCACGAAAGACAGTTCGCACCGCCTGCCTTCGAAGGGTATAAGCAGGTACCGCAGCCGTCAAGGATGAGCCAAGATACGCGCTCAATACGCTCCGCCAGACGAAGGGCAGGATTGGAGCTAAAGATGAGAATTACCCAGCAAGAGTTGGAACTCTCCAGAGCCGAACTAGAACTGATCCAGCTGGAAAACGAAGAAGAAGAATTACGATACCAGCACATGCAAGTCGAAAACTGGATTAACCAGACAAGTGCAACGGAAGGGAGGACACCGCAGCCATCATTGTCACCGCAGTTGCCCCCGCCACCACAGCTGCGACTCGCACCACCGCAACCGCTCCCGCCAGCGCAACCGCTCCCGCCAGCGCAGACGCTGCCACCAGCGCCGCCGCTTCCACCAACGCAGCCACCACAGCCAGACCGAGCGCCACCTGAGGAAAAGCGGGTAGATATAAGGGAATTAGCCGCGGTTATCAGCAAGACTAACCTCACAAAGCAGCTGATTGAATTACCATATTTTGACGGCGACTGCGAAGAATGGCTGGCGTTCAAGAGGTCATACGACGACACGGCGCAGTCCTTCACACCCACACAGAACTTAGCCAGGATCAGGAAATGCCTGAAAGGCGAAGCAAGAGAAGCTGTCAAGAACCTCCTGTTCACAGCGGAGGGACCCGAAGAGGTGATGAAGAGCCTGGAATCAACCTTCGGAAGACCGTCAGCAATAGCTCTGGAAGAATTGAAGAGGCTGGAAAGGCTACCTAAGGTAAACGACGTGTCCAAGGAGATCTGCACGTTCGCCAATAGGATCCGCAACACTGTAGCAACGATAAAAGCGCTCAAGAGATTCGACTACCTCAATGCACCAGGGGCAATGGAGTGCATCGTGCAGAAGATGCCGCCGACTATGAAGTCAAGATGGTTAATGTATTCGCGAGAGCACCGCAGCAGTGAAAAGGCCGCGCTCGAGCTGATGTACGACTTCATGGAGATAGAAGCTGATATGAACAGTGAGTATGCTCCCCCTGGACTGGCCTGGGGATCGAAATCGGGAAGAAGCACATTCAGAAGAACCGTCCATAATGTACGAGAAAATGAAGATGCGGGCGGTGACACGAAGCCAAAGGGTAAGAAATGTCCTGAATGTGAAGAAGAACACTGGCTATACGAATGCAAGAGGTTTAAGGATGCCAGCATTGACAACAGATGGGAAATTGTGAAGAAAGCGAAGATTTGCTTCAAGTGTCTACGCTTCAGGCACGCAAGGAACACCTGCAGAGCACCCGTATGCAAGAAGTGCTCTAGATGGCACCACACCACTCTTCACTCCAACAAACCCCCGGCGAAAAATAATTGTAACGCTCTCGTCGAAGAAAGCGACGCAGAAGAAATAGTATCCTCGGTCAAAGCGACTAACGGAGGGAAGGCCTACTTGAAGATGGTCCCAGTGACTTGTACGGGCCGAAAGGAAGAGTCCGCGTACTAGCTTTACTGGACGAAGGATCCACTGTCTCGCTACTCGACTCTACAGTCGCTAAGAAGATTGGAGCAGAAGGAAGAACGGAAGAAATCACTATTGAAATGGTCGGAGGGAAAGGCATGAAGAAGAGTGGCTCACAGAGGATTCAATTGAAAATAAAAGGTGCCCACTGCCGGAACGGTATCAAGATGGAAGCGCGAACCATCGACAACCTGAAGCTAGCCAAGCAAGGAGTCGAAGAAGAAACTCTCCGAAGATGCCATCATCTACAAAAGATCAAGGAACAGCTGGTCTACGCCAAGGAAGAACCACAACTGTTGATCGGGCAAGACAACTGGGGGCTAATAGTCACAAGAAGACTTCGCAAAGGGAAACCCTCAGAACCTGTAGCCTCACTCACCAGTCTAGGATGGGTATTACACGGTTGTGACGGAAGAAACCAAAGACCAGTAACATTCATCAGCCACGTCAGAACCCTAGAAGATGAAACGGAAGCCTTGGTCAGACAACACTTCGAGCTAGAATCGATCGGAGTACAACCACGCCGCCCGAGTAATGATACCGATAAGAGGGCTTTGGATGTCCTGGAAGCAACCACCAAGAGACTATCAAATGGGAAATTCGAGTCAGGACTTTTATGGAAGAGTCCAGAAGAGGCATTACCAAATAATTACAGTCAAGCACATCGGCGTCTCGTCAGCATCGAGAAGAAGCTAGACAAGGATCCGGAACTGAAGGCGTCATATGAAGAACAAATAAATAACCTGCTGAAGAACGGGTATGCAGAAAAGGCGCCTCCAACTTCCACACCGGGAAGAACATTTACCTGCCACATTTCGCAGTGATGCACCCTGTCAAGAAGAAGCCAAGGATAGTTCTCGATGCTGCTGCCAAGTTCGATGGGAAGAGCCTCAACGACGCCCTACTACCAGGCCCTGACCTGCTCCAGTCTCTCTTCGGTGTGCTATTCAGATTCCGGGAAGGACCAGTCGCGGTAGTAGCGGACATCAAAGAAATGTTCCTACAGATACAGATGAAAGAAGACGACCGCGACAGCGTACGATTTTTGTGGCGTGGAAACAGAAGAACCGGGAAACCCGAGGAATATCGCATGGCATCAGTAATCTTCGGAGCAACATCATCGCCATCGACAGCGATCTACGCGATGAATAAAAATGCAGAAGAATTCCGAGATGAATACCCAGAAGCCGTGGAAGCAATAAAGAGAAACCACTACATGGACGACTACCTCCAAAGTTTCTCAACCATCGAAGAAGCAAGGAAGATAGCTAAAGAAGTGCAACTAATCCATGCCAAGGCAGGCTTTCATTTGAGAGGATGGGGAAGCAATCGTCCGGAAGTACTCGAGGGGATACAAGACCAACGAAAAGAGGAAGTCCTAGAACTTAGTAAAGAAGAGAAGACACTTGGACTCAGATGGCTAATTACGGAAGACGCTCTGGCCTTCAATGTTGGACTTCGAAGCGCGCCGGTGGAAATCCTCAATGGAGAAAGAACACCGACGAAGAGACAAGTCACCAGTGCTGTGATGTCAACATTCGACCCACTTGGAGTCGCCTCACTGGTCCTCATTCAAGGGAAGAAACTTCTACAAGAAATATGGCGCTCGAAGATTGGTTGGGATGACAAAATCTTGGAAGGACAACAAGCTCTGTGGCTGAGATACTTGGAAGAAATTGCCGTCCTAAAGGAGTTAAAGATACCAAGATGTTTGTCACCGGGCACCAGAAGGGGACAACTCCATACCTTCAGCGACGCCAGTGAAGAAGCATACGCTGCAGCCGTATATTGGAGGACGGTGAGACCTAACGGAGAAGTCTTTATCACATTAATCGTCGGAAAAGCCAGAGTCACACCGAACAAGGCAGTGTCTATCCCGCGATTGGAACTTCAGGCAGCACTTTTAGGAAGCAGATTGGCTGCATCAATAGAAGACGAACTTGACCTGAAAATAGAAGAGAAGGTTTTCTGGACAGACTCCAGCACCGTCCTTCAGTGGTTAAAGTCGGACCCAAGAAAGTTCAAGACATTTGTAGCTCATCGTCTTGCAGAGATTGAAGAGAAAACGAGACCGCAAGACTGGAGATGGGTCCCAACCAAGGAAAATCCCGCGGATGACGCAACAAGAGGTACACCCTATGAATTCGACGAGAACGCTAGATGGTTCAAGGGTCCCGCCTTCTTGTATCAGAGAAAAGAAGATTGGCCGACCAGGCGCTTCGAAGCCGCAGAAACCAACACTGGGGAAGAGAAGAACACTCATACTGTGGCCGCATTAGTAACAACTACACCATTCACTCCAGCTCCGGAAAGGTTCTCTAGTTGGACAAGGCTACTACGCAGCACAACGGCTCGCAGATCACTTTTGGAAAAGATGGTTAAAAGAATACTTACCTACTCTCATGCCGAGGAAGATAACCGGAAGAGACACAGAGGACCCACAAGTCGGAGATATAGTCCTCATCGTCGACGCCTCGATGCCAAGGAACACATGGCCTCGAGGAGAAGTGCAACAAGTCTACCCCGGACCAGATGGAAAAACGCGAATCCTCGACGTACGAACACCGGGAGGAGTCCTAAGAAGACCGACACGTCGAGTCATAGTTTTGGTCCCTGCTGCACCGTCGCAACCAAGAGATGGAGTGCTTCGCACTGCGGGAGAGACTGTTAGCGACGAGAAAACTTAGTTTTAAGTAGCTTTATAAAAAGAAAAATTATGATTTTGTTAACTTAGTTAGGAAGGCATGTATTTGATAATGTGAAATGTTTAGGTTTAAAATGTTTCATGCTTTATACATAGAACAAGTTTTCCAAGTCAGAAAGTTAGGAAAATATCGGGAAAAAACATATCTTCTTGTCCATTTACACATATAGCTATTTCCTTCACACATCTTCTTGAAAATGGTGGAAAATTCGAGATACGGATAGGGAGGGGATGAAAGTGCTGGAAATCCCAGAAAGAAAATTCTAGAACGTGAAAGGCAGATATGTTTTGTCCCTTTCCCGCACGAAAAGTCCCTTGCAAGCGGCAATACCGTAAAGAAAGCCGTTTCAGTTTTTTAGCTATAACTTCTAAACTAATTAGAATATTGTAATGATTTTAGTACTATTAGATAGCTAAAATAATGACTCAACTTAGAAAAATAAGTTTATGTAAGAATATTAACTGCCACCCAGGAAAACTAACGAAAAACTGATTTCCTCGCATTAGAGGGAGATAGCATGATCCGAGGGAGGGAGAAAGAATCCCGGAACCATATAAATATGGAAAAAAATATGTTGCATGTTGCCTTACTTTTCGCATATTATGTCTTCTTATTGGCACTTATAGTAAAAGTTAGCATTGGAAACTTTAAATGCTAGTGTATAAGCTAATTTGTTACCTTTTTAAATGTACTATAAGACAGCTGTTTGTTTCCTTAATGGAAAAATAAATAAAATAGGTAAATAATAAGTAAAATATCAGACGGCTTATTCGAAATGTTTGTCTCCACTATGTCATGTCATCTATCTGTCGTTAATTTCAAACTAGCAATCTCACTAGCAATTTAACTAAACAAGTGCTAAAGCAGTGGCAAATCGATACTAATATTATAAATGCGAAAGTGTGTCTGTCTCTGTCTGTTACCTCTTGACGCTTAAACCACTAAACCGATTGAGATGAAATTTGGTATGGAGACAGTTCGAGACCTTGGAAAGGACATAGGCTACATTTCGTCGCGATAGTAAAACACTAAGGGGCTGAAATGGGGGATGAAAGTTTATATGGAAAATCCAACTCTTGTGGGCGAAGTCGCGGGGAACCACTAGTTCAGTATAAGTAAGAGGGTTAGTGTCCGTGAATTTTATAAGACAGTTAAACTGTTGTTTGACTGCCTCGTTAGTCTAGTGGTCAGCACGCTGGGTACTATCCACGAGGTCCCGGGTTCGAATCCCGGGTCGGGCCGAGAGTGTTTGGGTTTTTCTATCTTAAAATTACTCAGACACAGCTCCGGAGTCAGAAAGTTGGTGGTGTTTAACACCCCCGTGCCTCGGAAAGCACGTTAAGGCGCTATAGGTTCGTGAAATGCCTGTGAAGAGGTCTAGGAAAACAAAGTTTTTTTGAGGAAGTTCTTCTGATTATCGAACTAAAAAAATAATTAGTATTCTTGAGTACCTTATCTAGTGAAATCATATATTCAATACACAATTCGAATTACTTCACTCGATAGAAAAAAAAATCAAAAATTCCCCTTTTTTAAAACAAATATCTTATTTTAAACTGACTTCTGACACGTTTTAAAATTTGAAACTTAACTAACCTTTTACTAGTGAATTCAATAACAAAAACTTTAAAAAGATTACATGGCATTTTTATATCATATTTTATACACGAAAATACGAAGTCAAAGCGTGAGCTCGCGTTAGTCAGTCGGGTCGCAGACCTTATCGACGGCGGACGTGTGCCGAATTTCCCGCAATCACCGCTGCGCTCGCGATACGATTACGTGCAATTGTTTGTTATAATAATGGCTAACAAACGCAATAAAAAAAGGAAATTGTCAAGTCTGGCTGTTCGCAGATCATATGAAAACAGAAATAATAAACGAAGGTAAGTAACGACAAAAAATAAATAAAGTGTCATAGTGTAATAAAATGTGACAGTAATGCAAGTAAAGAGAACCCTTTGAGAAATTATACTTATCTAATTATTTTATTGCAGACGCTCGCTACTACCAAACTCTAATGACACTGGTACAGACGATATAAATAATCTACACAGCAGCGAGTTAGTCCCTATTGCCTACTTAAACGATTTTGTGTACCTACCTACTTACCTGTATCTATCTATAGGTACCTTACTCATATAGTGTCGAAGTAGATGGCGCTGTGATTATTGTTGGAAGTTACCTTTATTTATTTATTTTGTGTACCTACCTACTTACCTGTATCTGTCTATAGGTACCTTACTCATATAGTGTGGAAGTAGATGGCGCTGTGATTATTGTTGGAAGTTACCTTTATTTATTTATTTTGTGTGTGTCCGATTAATAAAACTTATTGAAATTGATGTAATTTATTTAATTATTTTTTTATTATTAATTTAATTAATTACCTATAAGTACATACTATACATTTATTTACTAAACTCCTAATTATCACCACTAATATGCAAAGTTTGATAGTAAAAAATAGTCAAATAAAATTATCCTACTGCTTATTTCTATACTGTGTCGCTGGCGGGGTCACGCGAGTTCACCGCCACAGCGTCCGCGCGAAGTATTTGGAAGCCGGCCGGGACAGCGCAAAATGCCTACTTTGCAGGAATCTATAGCGCCTTAAGCCGTTGGTCATGCGCCTGATCTCTCTACGGTCATGTCGGACTGCCGTCTCGACGAATTATGAGAGTGAAGGAACAGAGAGTGCACCTGTGTATTGCGCACACACTTGTGCACTATAATATGTCCTGCGCAGTTGGCTGATCTCTGTTGAGATAAGCCGCCGTAGTCGAAATCAATAGGAGGACATCATCATCAAACTGTTGTTTTCAATATTTCTCTAACGGTGCTTACTTTGAAGCCCCGAATATTCGACCCGAATGATGACCGTCTTGGTGTAGTGGTTCACGCCACGGACTTCTAAACCAGGCGGTTGCGGGTTCGAATCCCGCAATGGGCAAATGTTTGTGTGATGCGAGCATTTGTACATAAGTCATGGATGTTTATAAAAGTATGTCTATCCGTTATTCTAGTCACCATAGCACAAGCTCACGCTTAGTTTGGGGCTAGGTAATTGGTGTGTTTGTTAAATCATTTTTTTTAAATTATTTTTTATTCAAAACAGCTTGCTTAGATCATCCTGGACCTGATCTGAAACCACTTGTTTATTTTACAAAAAAATAACCCAACTCGTTTAACGAACGAACGAACAATAAAAGATTTTTATTTTCAGTTCCAAGTGTTAAGTATCAGACATTGAACACAGTGGAATTTACAAGAAATACAAGAAACGGTAGTGATTTCTAATTTAGCATTTTGTTAAACACAGCTTTTTTAACAAACAGAGCATTTAAATAATGACGAGAAGGACAAAATCAGTTTTTTTAATCATTGAATATAATCATCATAGATCGGCTCTATTCCCTGCGTATATCCGTAAAACCATATTTAATAATTGCCTTGAGTCATGACGTGGCGCCGATTGTAATCTTTTTTTTCGACCAGGGGCTCTATTTTTGAACCACTCGCCTGCAGATTTCTACTGAATATCGTTCGTCATTTAAAAATACGTATTTTTGAATCGCTCGAACTGTCATTTTTTGTGTTTGTCAATATAAAATATGTCATGCGACTTGGAAGACGAGTGAAATTAAGTCGCATTCGCCAACAAAATGTCATACCAGTCGATACGATTCAAAAATAGAGCTCCTGGAGCTCTATTTTTAATCACTCGCGTAAAGATGTCTACTGATTTTCGTTCGTCATCTAAAACTCCACATCTTTAAAATACTCGATCGACTGCACTCGATCGATCGAAACCGCAAAAAGTGCCTCTACCCACTCGTCACAGAAGGCGAACGATAGAATTAACGCTAAAATGACTGTATTAAATGAATAATAAGTCGCATTCGCCATAAGAATATCACGCGAGTGATTCAAAATAGAGCTCCAGATTTTTTAATCACTTGTATGACATTTTGTAGGCGAATGCGACTTAATTTCACTCGTCTACCAAGTCGCCTGACTTATTTCATATTGACAGACACAAAATATGACAGTTCGAGCGTTTGAAAAATACAAATTTTTGGATGACGAACGATATTCAGTAGAAATCTTCACGCGAGTGGTTCAAAATAGAGCTCCTGACAGGTATATCAAACTGCACGTGGCCTCGCTCACATTCATGATGGCGGATTCGCGAAGCGTCTAGACCTTACTAGAGGCAAACCTTGCGTAACGCACACGTCACAAACCCAAAGTCGGTCATAGCTGACACAGTAGAAATAAGCAGAGTAGATTCGGTCTGTCTTATGCCCACACATGTCCTGATTAGCTATCCCGGACTTAGGCCTATTATCTGAGTTGAAAGCCCACTCTCACAAGTCTGGCTATTAGCTAATAATCCAGACTGGCGCAATTGGGCGTTAGTCGAGCAATGAGACGTCAGTTTAGCATTTGGATATAATAATCTAGAAAACGGTTGAACTTAGGCGGTAGAGGCCGGCCCCCTATTCTGATAAGACGGTGGATTCCGAGGCGCTAAAAATATTTTAGTCTGTCTCTTTTGGATTCTTTACCAGAGAAAGAGAGAAAATCAACACTTCGTAATTGAGCCCAGTGTCAATATAAAGTGGTCGCTCTGTGGATTTTGACAGTTTGAGTATGGTCCAAATGTCAAATTTTAGCCATTCAACTATGATTCTATTGCCAATGCATCAGCAGAATTTGAGGCCAGTCAATTAATTTTTCCTAGGGCTTGAGGACTGCTACTTTTTGACAATTTCTTATTTTAAAAAAACTATATTGATTCAATAGAAAACGTTGTTGCGTTGAAGAACGTATGTCTTAAGAGGGATTTTAAAAGGAACACGTTGTGTAATAGGTCCTACTCTCTTCCAAGTTTGTTGTGACTTGTTTATTCGTTACCTACCTGCATGTTTGTATGATTCTGTACGTTACACCATGGCGCCCTAGACAGAGCGTGCGATTGCTTCACCGTAGTTGGACTAATTATATTTTGGTGTTTCCGGCAGCGTCTTACAATGGGTCACTGAAAGATTTGGAGGATTTTTTTAACATATCTTACTGTTTTAAATAAGAAACCAAAAACTTACTTATATAAATAAAATATAAAACTGTTAGTGTTAAAAAATATTAAAAACTTTATTAAGTATCTTACTTTATCAATTGCAAAGTATCAAATATTGCTACTGCCCTGAAGACTTCCTACTATCCTGAAACTTATCTTAAAAATCTAAAAAAATATATAGTGTTTATAACTTACTTATCTTCAATATTGTTGTTCTAAATAACTGAAAAACATTATAGTCTATGAAAAAAAAATAGAAAAAATTTGGACATCTACTTGCGCGCTAAATATGCCTATAGTTTCCTAAGTATACGCTATAAGGCTATGTACCTATATTCAAAAATAGCGTATCATCTTAACTTTAAAACTGTTGGTTAAAATATGCGTTAATATACTTAGTTTCGGAAATATAAATGTTTTTCATAATAACGGTTAGCCGCCTCTAGACCACTCCCTAGAGGAGAGGGGGCCGGGCGGCAGATGGCCGACGGCTTTCATACGGGGAACTTGTGTTTCTTGTCGCCGCGCGCACGTGATTCGCTCTAGCGTAAAACTATTTTGGTGTTATTGCTTTTCAGTGTCAGGACACAAACATTTTGTATCTTTTTTTAAGTGATAGGACACGGATTTTGTGATTTTGACTATTTATTGTACATATTTGTAACAGGACACGTTTTTGTGAATTTCAATATTTGTTTGTGATTATTTGGACAACGAAAGGACGTGTTTACGTTTATCTTACTACTAATAAAAGAACAGTTTTATTGCCTGTTAATATTTAACAAAATGCCTCGACCCACAAAAAGGAGGAGATTGTATTTAGAAATAATTAAAAAATGTCAAGAAGCAAAGTAAGTACACGGACCTTTTTTCATTTTTTTTGTCCAAATTTTATGTTCTATCTGTATTCCCCTTCAAACTTTCCAACTGCATCAAATAGATATACCTACTAATTCGCCATCTTTTACCAAGCACATTTGGTGTGGTTGATTTACTTGATACAAGAGTTTTCAATATAACGCTGGTTCGAATCGGATTATGTCCTGTTTTTTTATAATTATTCTGACTACCATTTTTTTTTTTCAGCAAAAGAAAGAAACGTGATTCGGAAGAAGTGGATAAAAATAAAGATTCGGACGAAAATAAAAAATGTGAACTTGCTACAAGCTCAAAGTAAGTACAATCTAGCTTTCATCAGGCCTGTGTATCTTCCCGCGTAGGTAGCAAAAACGTACCTACGCGCGGCGACCCCTATGTAAGGGCCTAAACAAGTTGGTGTCGCTAGCCGGCAGCGACACGCTCCCACGTTTTATTCACCGGCGGTGCGCGACACTAGGTTGCTGGTTGGACGAGCGTGAATAAAGTCCTAGAAAAATGCGCTAGATGGCGTAAGTAGCTTCTTGTGGCAGTCAACCCTATCGCGTTGCGTGATAGTACGTTACGGAATAGGTTTAGTGTATTATGAATCATATTCCAGAGTTATAAGAATGAAATTATCTTGCAATGTATTTTTGTAGGTGCCTTCACGAAAATGTGCTTGAGTCTGAGGCAAACTGAATTATGTACACCATATCGTTGACAACATTGAGTAGATATTTCTTTGAATTTCATTGCAAAGTCATACTTCTGTACGGAGTACTAGCACAGAATATTAGTACTTCGTACAGAAGTATGACTTAGCAATTGTATTCAAAGAAATGTCTACTCAATGTCGTCAACAATATGGCGTAATTTAGTTCGCCTCAGAGTCAAGCACATTTTCGTGTAGACACCTACAAAAATCCATTGCAAGATAATTTCATACTTATTGCTCTGGAATATGATTCATAATACACTAAACCTATTCAGTGACGTAATATCACGCGTCGCTATAGGTTTGACTGCTACGAGAAGCTTCTAACGCCATCTAGCGCCTCTTTCTAGTACTTTATTCATTCTCGTCCAGCCAGCAACTTAGCCGCGCGGCCGCCAGTGAATATAACGCGCGAGCGTGTCACTGACCGGTAGCGACACGCAACTTGTTTTAGCCCCTAAGTAGGGGCGCCGCGCGTAGGTACATTTTTGCTACTTACGCGGGGAGATACACAGGCCTGGTACTAGTACTTCTTATTCTGTGCTTTCATTTCGAGTTTGAAACACAACAGAGGCTGTTGGCTTTCTAGAGACGTGGCGGCTTGAAAAACAGATTTATCTGTGATCATCAAATGAAGTTTTTTTTCTATTTACATTTTTATGCTCCTATTACATATAATAAATATTATAAAGAGGAAAGATTTGATTGTTTGTATTGAATAGGCTCCAAAACTACTGGACCGATTCAAATGAATTTTGGTACAGTTGAGACCCTAGGAAGGATAAGTTTACTTTTGGTCGCGATATAAAATTATCAGGGTGAAGAAATGGGTATGAAAGTTTGTGTGGAGAAAATTCGATTTTTGCCGCGGGCGAAGTCGCGGGGGATTGCTAGTAAAATAATGAATAAACAGGGTGGCAAATGACAACATTTCAAAAATTTTACATGCTCTTTTTTATTTTTTTCCACAAAGTACATAACAAAAGAAGACACACGTATTTTTTCTTTTTCATTTTTTTACCCTTGAATTAAATTAGGTAAAACCTCTCCATTCCAAAAGAGCTTAAGTACAAAAGTAAGGATGTGCCACTTTACGCCTTTGCCATATTTTAAAAATTAAGAAAATAACTGACGTCTATAGGGTAGATATTTGGTAGAAGTGATCGATCGATTTCGATAGTAAGCACGTATTTCAAGAAACACGAGTTTAAGCACAGAATACTAGTACTTTAAGTAAAGAAGTAGACAAATAATCTTAGTGGGTATTTTTATACAGACACAATCTTGTTAACAAAAGCTTTCGTTGCAAATTTTCCTCACTTAATTTTTTATGGATTCTAAAGCAAAAAAACATAAATAATATAATTAAAGGACCTTTTATGATTTTGTCACCAAATCAGATAAGTAATGCATGTATCCTAAATTTACTGTACTGAAACTATTGATAACTAGATGGACTTCCTATCAAACTGATACTTCTATAGAACAACTTTACCATTATGTCTCCTCTCACTCAGTCATCATAGTGTCAAAAGTCAATGTCATAATGACAGCTTGCTTGAATGTATGTTTTTTTTTTACGTAAGGCCAGATAACCAGGCAAAGGCATGTACCCTTATAATACCAGTATCGTAGTACCTTTCAGTTTTTTTAAATATCTCTGAAATTATAGCGTAAAAAAATATCGAAATATGTATTTTTAACGTATTAAGCATCGCCAAATCTCGAAATGGTTTTCGTATTTTAGCACCTTTATAAAAATGAAATGCGCCGCAGACTATTTAAATTTCAATGTCACACATTTATTCATTTCTGTGCGTAAATACCTACTTAGTCAATGGTTGAGGAAAATGAGCCCAAATGTCCGCTTTGTCGATAAACCTCTGCAGCGCTGTTTTTAAAACAAATAAAATAAAAATCTGTTTAATGATTTCTCAACACTTGCAATTTTTTACCTACGGAGGTATGTCGTCTCTAACTAAATCACAATAAAGTACTTTTTACACTACACACTATCCGATTTGTAGAAAACCTAATTAGGAAATCGGAAGATGTAATCGAATCACGAACCAAGTGGATGGATTCGATAACACTAGTTCCCGGCCGCTCTCTTCCTAAATTGTCTTCTATTAGCAAAATACATAAATAGTTTGGGTAATCTAATAATTATAGTGCACAATACACAGGTGCATTCTCCCTTCCTTCACTCTCATAATTAGACGGCAGTCCGCCATGACCGTAGAGAGATCAACAACGGCTTAACGTGCTTACCGAAGCAAGACGGGGGTGTAAACACCACCAACTTCCTGCCTCCTGTTGTGTCCGAGCTATTTCAAGAGTGAAAATCCTAACACTTTTAGCCCGACCCGGGACCTCGTGGATAGTACCCAGCGTGCTGACTTAAAAAACTTTAGGCAATGTCAGAAGACTCAGTAGTGGGCTCAATTCCAATGCGCCTAAGATTAAATTAGGATTCAGTCTCTCTCTTACTCTGCCAAACAAACGACTAGAGACAGACTATCAGGCCTGTGTATCTCCCCGCGGAGGTAGCAAAAACGTACCTAAGCGCGGCGCACCTACGTAGGTGCTAAAACAAGTTGCGTGTCGCTACCGGCCAGAGCCACCCTAGCGCGTTTTATACACCGGCGGCCGCGCGGTTACGTTGCTGGCTGGACGAGAATGAATAAAGTACTAGAAAGAGGCGCTAGATGGCGTTAGAAGCTTCTCGTAGCAGTCAACCCTATCGCGTCGCGTGATATTACGTCACTGAATAGGTTTAGTGTATTATGAATCATATTCCAGAGCAATAAGTATGAAATTATCTTGCAATGGATTTTTGTAGGTGTCTACACGAAAATGTGCTTGACTCTGAGGCGAACTAAATTACGCCATATTGTTCACGACATTGAGTAGACATTTCTTTGAATACAATTGCTAAGTCATACTTCTGTACGAAGTACTAGTATTCTGTGAGACTATATCAATTTAAAAACGTCAGACTAAACAGCTGTCCGTTGCTAAGGAAATTAGAGAATCCATAGACAATTTAGTAGGGATGTTATTCGATGACGAATAAAGTTAGACTAAAACATGCAAAAACTTGTAAAAATACGTTAGAAATCGTATCAGTTTATTTGACGTTTCTAAATTATTGTAGTCTGTCCCTTTTCGTTTCTATGACAGTGAAAGAGAGAGACTGAACCTAAATTTAATCTTAGACAGGGCGCATTGGAACTGAGCCCATTATCTCAATAATGATATGGTTTTAGCAACTTCCTGTCTTAGTTGTAGGTGCTCGTAACACTGTGGTACCTTTTGCTGTTGTAATAGAGGCGGTTTTGGGATACAAATGCTCAGTTTGATGTGTTCGTTCTGTACC
Source organism: Pyrausta nigrata (assembly GCA_949316185.1). Classification (NCBI taxonomy): domain Eukaryota; kingdom Metazoa; phylum Arthropoda; class Insecta; order Lepidoptera; family Crambidae; genus Pyrausta; species Pyrausta nigrata. The sequence continues at coordinate 9,059,471 of OX438963.1, read as the reverse complement.
TCTGAAACGACCAATCAGGATTCTGCGCAAGTCTGCCATTGCAAAAAAACGTCGAATCATGTGGCCTTGACTTGGTTAGAGCGGAGCGGAACTATGGCACAGAATTTGACTGCGACGCATGTTAACTTACTGCTTACTGCCTTTGCTTGCGCAATCATCATCATAGAAATACCTAACACGAGATAAATATAATTTAATCAGGCTAAGGACGTTGGGGGAAATACCTAATTTAAAATGGTAAAAACCTTTGTAATTTCCTAATTTTAACACGTAATCAATTTTACTGTATAGCACTATTGATTACGCAAATTCTTAAACAATCTTTCTCTAGTATTTCACATTGTCAATTCGCTAATAGCTACCGAATACTTACCTAGTCTTTCTTCTGATTCACACACACCAGCACGTCAGATTACCCTACTGAACTTAAGACCGCCTTTATTCCCTACGTAATATAAGCTGTTTTAGTAGTTCAATCGGGTAACCTGGCGTGCTGCCGACTGCTTTACTTATTTTTCTTAAATAGGGACCATGGTATTTTTGAGGGGCAGATCACCCCTTCGCTTCGGGATAACAATAAATTGACACTTTCATCCTTATAATTGAAAACCGGTTTTAAAATTCTTACTAAGTATAATAAAAAAACATTTCATTTACTCAGATAAAGAAAATCACACAATGACATTCGTTAAACAAACTTTTTTGCGATTTGGCAATAATATTTACTTAGCTGATAATACCAGCTTAGTATTACGTCGTGCAGTGATAACAATATTTCTTCAGGTGTCGAGTTCTATGACGTTTTACCAATTTAGTTGTTGTTTGTGATTTTGTGACGTAGATTATAATATTATACTTTGATATTTCGATTGTTGCTAGTTAAATGGTCATCCATGTTTCTCTCCAATTTTTAGAGTACAAAGTGAATGCCTATTATCACTAAACAAGTGCGAGTCGGACTCGCGCGCGAAGGGTTCCGTACCATTAACTTAGAACATTAGACAGTATAGCCAAAAAAATTTTTGTTTTATTTATAATTTCAAAAGTATTTATCATAGGATACCCGAAACAATTTTAAATAAGAGTTTCCGCGCCTGTTTCTTTACGTGAGTGAATAGAAGTTTATAGGTCCAAGACTAGAAATTACAGGGGGGGGGGGGGAACCCGTGTAAACGACTTTGGCGGGCTACTGTCTGTTCGCTTAGATCTTTTGAACTACGCAACGTATTTCAATGCAGTTTCGAGCAATATATAAGAGTGATTCAAGAGGAAGCTTTATACCTTGAATACATGCATATTGCACACGTGCAAAGCCGGGGCGAGACATTAGTATAATATAACAAACATTTATCTTACCTACCATTATTTTATTCTGTGCTACCATCCACCCACACTCGATAATAAAAATGAATTCTACAACATTGATTTAATGAGACATTATACGACATGGCACAAATCCATACTAATATTATAAATGCGCACAAATCCATACTAATATTATAAATGCGAAAGTGTGTCTGTCTGTTTGTTACCTCTTGACGCTTAAACGTAGTAACTGTTATAATAATCTGTGCTTAAACCACTGAACCGATTGAGATGAAATTTGAAATGGAGACAGTTCGAGACCCTGGAAAGGACATAGGCTACATAGGCGCTAGGGGTATGGGTAATTTTTATCATAAAGGGCGATGCTACAGCTATATAATAATACTAGTGGTTCACCGCGACTTCGCTCGCAAGAGTTGGATTTTCCATTTAAACTTTCATCCCCCATTTCACCCCCTTTATGTTTTTATATCGCGACAAAATGTCCTATGCCTATGTCCTTTCTAGGGTCTTGAACTGTCTCCACACCAAATTTCATCTCAATCGGTCCAGTGGTTTAAGCGTCAAGAGGTAACAGACAGATAGACTTTCACATTAACAATATTAGTATGGATTGAATAAGAAGAAAAGGCGTCTTTGAGTCAAAGAAATTTACTTGGGTATTAAAACACAAAGATATCTTAGTAGTTATTTCTAACTAAGAAGCAGACATGCCTGTACCTAACCTAACAAAATTAATTTAAAAAATCACTCCACTTCCTTATTTTTGTTATCACCACTACTATCAGTTGACTTATCACCGTCATGATCCTTACTCTCATCATCAGCTTTACCATCAACAGAAACATCCAAGCTCCTAGACTCTTTAGGATCATCGCAGTTTATTTCCTTCATGATTTCCTTGATCAATTTCTGCTGCGCTTCGTTTTTCATCTGGACTCTGCTCTTGGCATTCAATATTATATCTATTATGTCTTTCTGCACTGACGAACATATCTCCCTAGGAAGCTGCTTAAGAAGACAGGTGATGTATGCTCCAAAAGTCTCGACCTCTTCATCAGCAACGGTTTTAGATGGTTTCTCATCGCTCTGACGTCTCCTCTTGCCTTTCTTGTAGTTCAGATTCAACTTCTTGACTTTGATCTTCTGTTCCTTGGTGTTCGGGTCCTCTTCGAGGTAGATCACTTCGGAGAACGTCTCGTCGTTTTGGTCTGAATCCTAAAAAAATTAAGTTGTTAGCCTATAGAAAAATACCCTAAAAGCCAAGTTGTTGAATAGCCTATAGAAAAATACCCTAAAAGCAAACTGCTTACACTACACTTATTATTATCTTTTTGTGTAAATTGCTTTGCCGTGCCTCCGAGTGGCTCGCACGTCGGTTTTCATATTGTCGCCATCTTTGATGTCCCGGGTTCGATCTCCGATCGGGTCAAAATAAAAACTACATATGCTGTCTCCGGTCTTGGTCTTTTTGTACCTCTTTGTGTGTGATTGAAACTTTATTTAGGATCAGAGCAATGAATCGGTTTCCTATATTCATTATTATTATAACTTATATTATTTTTATAAAGCACATACTAAATGGAACTAACCAGAACTGTATGTAATACTTGGACAATCTTAAGTAGAGAGTGCTAGTGTACTTTTAATAGTACCAACCTGCGACAGATAATCGCCGATCAGCTTCGGGTGTTCGGTGACAAGATGGCGGCGCAGGTCGGCCGGCTTGCTCGAAACGCTCGCACAGCACACGCAGCAGATCGAGCTGGTCGCGCTCTCAGACTCGAAGTAGTTCCACAAGTCTGTGGTTGTCTTTGTCGCGTCGCTCGAGTCGTCTGAGAAAACTAAAAATGTTAGCGGACAAACGCAGCGCGAAAATACATTCAAAACTGTTTGTCCTTCAAAAAGTACATAGTAAAAAACGTGTTTTTTTACGCAGTGGACTAGTTTTTCCTAAATTTGTAAACTATAATTCATATCAGAAGCATCTTAGCGTAAGTTGTAATGAAGTCATCGTGCCCGGCGTGCCCCAACACCTGCACGCCAGCGGATTTAATGGACGGCAGTCGATCCGCAATACAAGTGGCTGAATTGTGGGGCTGCTACGATGTAATTTTCTCGTGTTCCATCGACACGCTAAGAAGAAGTCATATGCATCTTGTTAGCGACGCGTATTTCAGGTAGTTTTAAGTTTCTAGAATAATTTTATTTTCTATTGGAGGGTAATCCGGTGTCGCGCCTAGCTCGGGCGCATACCCATAATGATTTGACACATTCAGTCTGCGGCCAACCATACTCGGAGCGACACCGTATTTCGCCTTTGCTCAAATCAAACACGTGTTAGTGAAAAAGTGTATCGATCAGCCCTAATAAACTCTCTTCAACATTTTTAACGGTGTGTTGTTACTCGGAACGAACCCCTTACACATCTTACGCTGGGTTACATCTGATGTGAACATTTATCCCATTGAAAATACATCAGGAAGTAGTGCAAATTTTTACGCTGGCAGTCAAACCGTTTGTTCTTTTAAAATTACGTGTTACGTGAGTTTGGAAAACTAATTAAAAGTTAGTTAAAAGTCCTAGTAGAGACAGGAAGTTAATTCTACGAGTAATATAAGTAATAATTAGTCACAACTCGCCAATAAGGTTTTGCTTTAATATTTAAAATACCTTAAACGAATGGTTTACATCTGTGTTATTGTTATAATCGGTATTGTTTCTATACTAATAAATAATGATTCTTTTCAAGTGCAATGGTTTCATTTTTTCAAGTGCAATAATATATTTAGATTGCAAAGTGAATGCTTATCACTTAAAAACAATAATTTATAATAATGGTTCTTTTCGGACTTGAGGTCTATTTCTCAGTAAATAGAGTAATTAGCATGGATCGGAATTAGGTAGAGTTATTTATGTACTTGCATCGAAATGTTGATATTAATGTGGACCTACCCGGGATTTCTAATGTACAATCCTGTGTCCCGTATTAAGTAGTCCAGAATCCAGTAAACAAGCCTGGGTCAAACAGAATTCACCACACAAAACACAATAGGAAACAAATGAGCGCATTCGACGAACCGAGGTAAGCGAATGGGCTGTGCGAATGAGTCAACCGATTTATTGCTAATAGATAGTTTGAATGGCGGTAGAAAGAGACAAAATCTAGTACATTTCGTTAAGCGGGGAGTGCTCCGCATTTCCGTGTCCATTACCCGGACGGCAAGTCAACTCGGATCGAGATGAAAATATATAGAAAAATTAGAGCCCTATATGCCATGAATGTGCCCTTAAAAAAATCAGTGCCCATTAAGGTCTTAGAGTAATTTAAGAAAATAAGATGCCGCTGGAGTAATGTCTGAAAACGTTACCCCAACGGCATGATTTTTTCCTATTGGTCTTAGCCAGATTTAAAGTAGCTTAAAAGGTAGCTTAAATATGTGCCCTCTCTTGGCCGAACAGCGGCATTTGTGCCCCTTTTGGATTTTGTGTAATTGAAAATGCCGCTGGAGTAACGTTTGGCGGATTTCTGTATCTGCGGAACGGCTGGACGAACAGATATGATTTTTTGTGAGCTGTTGTGTTTTAATATGTGCCGAATGTGCCCCAGAAATTATTCCAAAAAAATGCAAGGTGTATCAATAGGAAAAGATTTTCTGAAAATTTTAAAAAAGGCTCTAGCTCTTGAACTTTACAAAATATTTAATTTATATTATTTATAGGTTATAAATCGCAGTAGATTTTTGACGCCAAAAATTGGAAATCTTGATTTTCTGCGGAAATATACAACAATAGATAATATCTAAGTCACTACGTGTGACAAAAATGCCTAGATTTTTTTTAAAAAAGTTTTCCTTTCGCCGGAAAATGAGCGGAAAAAAACGGAATACCCCATAGCAAATTCTAGGTAAAGTTACATGTTATTTGTGGTTATGAAATGTATTTAGCGATAAAAGTACTACATTTTACATGTTGTTTCATAATTTTAACCTTTATACTTTTGGTGATATTTAAATTTATCCCAATTTCTTTGATATTTTTTTCTAAAGTGTCTTAAAATTGGGGAATTGTTCTTTAAGGTAATTATGAAGGCAAATATTTTTCTTAATGCTTAATTAATTTCAAATCCCCTAAACCCAGGACAGCTAAGATATTCAATTTTCAAAATTTTGATCAGGGTTGTTACAAATTGTTTTCACGAACATTAATCATCTTCTACCAAAATTATTTTGTTCTCACAAGCTATGTTGTGCGAACTACAACTGTGGCAACATCGCGCGTATTGGAATTTTGCAACTTCGGACATCCGATGTCATTGATGTAATATTGGCAATATCGCGCGTGCAGTAGTAAAAAAAAAGTAAAGTAAAGTCAGCCTATTAGATCCCACTGCTGGGCAAAGGCCTCACCTCAACTATGAGGAGGAACGAGCCATACTCCACCACGCGGGCTCAGTGCGGATTGGTGGAGGGGTGTCTGTAAGGCAAGTGACAAACCTTATTATCAGATGTTATCAAGCCGCCTAAGGGCCTCTGACTAGGCTTAACGACTAATACCAACTAACAAAAGTTAAGCAACCCACGGCGCGGTCGTGATTGGATGGGTGACCATTCCGACTATTAAAGTGACGACCATGACAAGCATCTCCGTGCATCGGAAGGCACGTTAAGCAGTTGGTCCCGGCTAATATCTGTTGGTATAAGTAAAAGTAAATAACTTTTTATTTTAAAAAATCACGGGATTTTTTCTGCTCTTTAAAATTCGGATTTGAGGCATATCCACTTTATTCTTTCGCTGTATGAAATCAGTGTAAGTAAGTACATGAATAACTCTACCTAATTCCGACCTCTTAGCTCCCTAGGTTGATTTAAAATTGAATCATCTGGAAGTGCTTTATAAAAGGTGTCTTATAACATAACATAGGGTGCCAAACTGACATAGATGGAGATAGCTTAGCCATAGACCTTTCAGATGAAATTTAAAAAATAAAAATAATAACAGAAAAAGTCTTTAGGAGGATAATGCCACTTTATGTCCAAAAATGCCATGACCATTTCTGTCTCGTCCAATGGTTGACTTTTAGAGAATGCCTTAAGGCATTAAGTCCGCCACTTGTAGTCCTTGGTTTGTTTGTGCAATAAAGAATAAAATAAAATATAAACATGGCACGCCCGCGCCAGACTGACACTGACGAGATAGCTTAGCCATAGACCTTTTAAATAAAAACTAAATCAAAATCGGTTCATCCGTTCGGGAGCTACGATGCCACAGACACACACACACACACACACACAGACACGTCAAACTTATAACACTCCGTCGTTTTTACGTCGGGGATTAAAAATACCAAGACTCTTATAGTTATAAAAATGTCAAGGTTGGGGAGATAATGCAAGGGGCATTATCTCCCCAACCATGAGACTTTTACTAGAGTCATAATTTTTATTTAAAAGATATATGGCTAAGAATGCTACCTACAGTATTAGTCTGGCACGCTAGCAGGCTTGTGTATCTCCCCGCGTAAGTAGCAAAAATGTACCTACGCGCGGCGCCCCTACTTAGGGGCTAAAACAAGTTGCGTGTCGCTACCGGTCAGTGATACGCTCGCGCGTTATATACACTGGCGGCCGCGCGGCTAAGTTGCTGGCTGGACGAGAATGAATAAAGTACTAGAAAGAGGCGCTAGATGGCGTTAGAAGCTTCTCGTAGCAGTCAACCCTATCGCGTCGCGTGATATTACGTCACTGAATAGGTTTAGTGTATTATGAATCATATTCCAGAGCAATAAGTATGAAATTATCTTGCAATGGATTTTTGTAGGTGTATACTCGAAAATGTGCTTGACTCTGAGGCGAAATAAGTTACGCCATATTGTTGATGACATTGAGTAGACATTTCTTTAAATACAATTGCCAAGTCAAACTTCTGTACGAAGTACTAGTACTTATTATGTGCAGCAGTATCAGTCTAGCACGCTAGTTTGAGACACCCAAAAAAAGGATATGCAAAATGAAACAAAATTATCAGTCTTCACAAATTTATTGACTCTCGATCTCAACGCTGCCGCCCCCATCCGTTGCACTAGCAACATAGTGGCCATTTTCCACATCGTTACTCGCGTCGGGCTGAGTTTCCGTTATCGTTATCGCATAACCGTTGCTCGGCGTAACGACAACCTTCTGCGTGTTGTAACTCAGCTCCGCCGCCATGACTTGCTTCACAAAGTCCGCTTGCAATTGGTTCGACAGTTCTTTGGGAAGTTGTTTGAGTAACGATACCAAGTATTTCCCGAACTGGTCTAGGCTGTCGGGTTTCTTTTTGACGTAGCGTTTTGTCAGCGTTATTTCTTCGTCGCTGCTATCGTTAGCGTCAGAGTAGTGCAAGCGTTTCCGTTTCCGTTTAGTTCCCAACGACTTTTTGCGTTTCGGCTCTGTGGTGTTGCCTTCGTAGTCGTCTAAGTATATTGCGTTTAGTTCCATTGGGCTTGTCTGTAAGAAAAATATGAATTTAACCATAGATTAGTATTACGCATTTACATCATCCTCCTAGCGTTATCACGGTTGTGCTCTCGCACGCGAGGGCCCAGGGTCCGCTGACCATAATCCAGGTTGTGGCAGATCAGGTAATTACAGTGGAGCGACTGCCATCTGACCTCCGTGATAGTGTTGCCGGATAATCGATTGTACATCGATTATTAATCGATTGTGTAAATGGGGCCCAAATAATCTATCAATCGATATGACAATCGATAGTATCGATAATAGCGATTTCTATTTTTATCCAATATAATCGATTATAATCGATTATACTGCGTAGTCAAATACAATATTATAGATATTATCGATAGTATCGATATCAAGTTTTGAAGCAATACTATCGATGTAATCGATTATATCGATCTAATCGATTTATTTGACCTATCGGCTTAGATAGTATTGCTAACCAGCACTTACCCTTTCTCTTGGTCATGATGTCTTCTAGTGTGTCGTCGATAATTAAATAGGTATGAACTTTAATGCGGTTTCAATAATGTTGTGTTCTATCCTTCAGTACATATCTAAGAAATAATATTAATGACGATTATATCTAAAAATAATTGTAGATTAATCGATTGCAACATAATAATCGATACAATCGATAGTATTGGCTTGATTCCAGTATCGATTTAATCGATTAAATCGATAGTATTGGCTAATATAAACAATTATAATCTAATAATTGTAAGTAATCGATTTTATTGTCCTAAAATATCGATATTATCGATTTGATCGATAATATCGATAGTCCAATCGATTTTTAGATTATTTAGGGTAGACACAATCGATTCATCGATTATCGATTATCCGGCAACACTACTCCGTGACCCTGATGCCAGGGGAACCTGACCAGTTTGGATCATGGTTAGCCTGAATGTGCAGGTTTCCTCACGATGTTTTCCCTCGCCGTAAGAGCATCGGTTAGTGAAACAACTAATGTACATAACTCAGAAAAAGTTATTGGTACATGGCGGCACGTGTGATCGAACCGGTACCTCCCGCATGAGAGGCAACCCGCTAGCCACTGCGCCACCGACACTCGCGTAGTATATTACGCATTTACTACATCCATACTATATTATAAATGCGAAAGTTTGTCTGTCTGTCTGTTACCTCTTGACGCTTAAACCACTGAACTGATTGAGATGAAATTTGGTATTGAGACAGTTCGAGATCCCGGGGAAAAGACATAGGCTACATTTTGTCGCGATATAAAACCATTACGGGGGTGAAATGAGGGATGAAAGTTTATATTGAAAATCGAAGGCGAAGTCGCGGGGAACCACTAGTACAAAAATAAAGCCCAAATATGGGACAACTTGAAACTGACACTTTTATTAGTTATTAATTAGGTTAAGCCCTTTTCAGAGTCATGAGGATTTGGACACGCACGCGGAATTGAGATACATAATCTGTGATGCTTTATCTTTGTCAAAATTAGCGGCTTATTAATTGACTGCACGATAGCTGTTGGTAAGAGCTTTGGCCCGGTTAGCCAAAGGTCGTAGGTTCAAATCCTACTCGTGTACGAATTTTTGGTTTCGTATTTAAGGCTTAAGGCTTTGTAATAATAACAAATTAATAAGCTTAAATTTTAAGCTTATTAATTTGTTATTATTTAAAAAAAATCGTCGACTGATTAACGTCCTCCGTAGCTCAATTGGTAAGAGCATCCGGATAGCGAAGGGTCGTGGGTTCGAGTGCCACCGGATGACACGGTTGATCAATTATTAATTAACGCTCGGAACTAACTTAAATATTAGAACACAGAATGTAATTTCCGGCGTTAGTGGTTGTAACTAGCTACTTTTCTCACAATTCAAGTTTATCTATCATAGTAATTTACAATTACAAAAAGATAAAGTCAAGTAGAAGTGCATTGCAAAGGAAAATTTAAAAAATTGCTATATTTATTACATTTTTATCTATAATATAGTAAACTGTCTTGTGTACGTAAAGTACACACGGGTCGTAAGTCCCGTTTGGAAAAATATTGTATGTAATGTTCAACACAAAGTGACCAGGCCCCAAATAAAATAAAAAACCGTCCAAGCGCGAGTCGAACTCGCGCACAAAGGGTTTTAAACCATTATCTATACAACATTTAAAACAATATTATGAACATTTCTTTAGTTTTAAAAACGACAAAAAATCCTAATCAAATTTAATGGATTTATTAAATATTAAAGTTATTATTATACAGTGTGTCCCTGGATAAAGTGCAATCCCGAAAGGGGATGAAACTAGACCATGAATCATTGACTAGAAAAATATTAAAAAAAAAATATAAAAAAATATTGTAGGATTTATTGGAATTTAAGATTTTCATGTTTCATTAAGGACTCTATGTACAAAAGTATTGATTTCTTCCAAAATAATAGGTCTATTTCTTTGAAAAAAAAAAAACAGTATGCCTAATACCTGGCGATGACCATGAAATAATAAATAGTCCGCAAAAAAAGTAACTATCTTGGGTAAAAAAATGTATTTTTATGAAAAAAATGATTTTTTTAGACGTTTATTTTAAAAAACTTCAAATTACTAAAAAAATGTGCCCTATAACTATGTAATTTTATAGCTTACTTTTATTCTTTACCATTTTAGCTTCCAAATAAAAAAAAAACCAATGTTCTAACTTAAAAATTGGCTAGGTAGGAGTTATTTGCATTTTAGTAGGTAATAAAAGTCAGACTTTAATCACAATAACTTTATTAATAAAATTATCCGTAATTTACAATTTTGCACGGTAACACGATTAGGCTCCACTTTAAAAGTTCGTAGATAGCGTGTTTTTTTTAGTTATATTTTTCTATTAATATTTTTCTAGTCAATGATTCATGGTCTAGTTTCATCCCCTTTCGGGATTGCACTTTATCCAGGGACACACTGTATACAACTAACTACATTGCTCTGATCATTTTTTTTTATTCTGATTCATGAAATCAGAAACAACGGTAGAGCCACAACACCCAGACCCGAGACAAATAGTATTAAAACTTACCCAACCGAGGATCGAACCCACGACCTCTGAGATGGCAACACCTTGAAAACCGGTGTGCAAGCCACTCGGCGAATCGTCAAGTCAAATCATAATAAACAATGAACAGTTCAATTGAAGATACCTGATCATCATCATCATCATCGTTGACCTCCAGAGTTTCCAATTTGGTGGTCCCATCATCCGCGCCTTCGATCTCGTAGAGCTGGCCATCACTCGCTACCAGCATTTGCTTATCCTGTAACAAGGGGTGTTAAGCTAAAAACTAAATATCGTACGTGGCTCACGTTGCCAACATTTCTTCAGCATCATCCTCCTAGCGTTATCGAGGTTGCACTCGCACGCGAGGGCCCAGGGTCGGCTGACCATGATCCAGGTTGTGGATCAGGTACTAACAGTGGAGCGACTGCCATCTGACCACCGTGACCCTGTTACCACGGGAACCTGACCAGTTCGGATCATAGATACACATGTCACCTGAATGAGCAGGTTTCCTCACGATGTTTTCCCACACAATGTACATAACTCAGAAAAAGTCATTGGTACATGGCGTCACGTGGGATCGAACCGGTACCTCCCGCATGAAAGGCAACCCGCTAGCCACTGCGCCACCGACGCTCCCGTCGAAGCGAAATATAGTTTTTTTTCCTCGTAAACCCCTGATTATTTTTCAAAAATATTTTTGTGTGTATTCTTTCAAATATTTATATATTTTATCCGAACATTTTGTAAAGACGCATGCTGACGCAAAGTGGGCCCAGTTTCTATAGAGTTTTGGTCAAGATCCTTTACATAAAGCAAAAACAATTCGTAAAGTTAACGTTTACGATTACTTTTTGTTTGGAAATCGATGAGTTTCAAAGTTATTTTTACGTATTTCTCCTAACTTACTCGAGCTTTTGACCCAAAAAATCTTTAACAGAATTTCCATACAATTAATTAGTAAATGTATAAAGGATATTTTATTACAGTCTATATTTTCCACATTATTCACGAAACAGTTTTGTGACATACGGAGTTTCATTCTAAACCAGACTGAATTAGGGCAGGCTAAGCGATATTAAACCGTGTTGCTGTTGCAATAGATTACATCAATAAATCAGGGGTCGGTTAATGTCAAAATATTTTTAGGGAGCCGGCTCTCAACAACTCTCTTTGCGCTGCGTCGGGCGTTGATAATTCAGTCTCGCGTGGTACGCCGACGTTGTACATGTCGGCAGCTCGTTAAGGTATAGATTTGACCTACGAACACAGCCTTTATTGTGTAGGTAATAGAGTCTAAAGGCAAAATGTATAGTTGACTTGCGGCCATGTGTAATAAGGGATTGTTCCCAAAGGTCCATGGTCTATTGTTCTCAAAATATGAAAATTTCATACTTGAGTTCCCAATCAGGTCCACGACTTTTTAAAGTAGTAATTTTTTATTTCCCGTTGAGTCCATGAGAATGTTTGATACAGTCAGTAATGAAAGCTTGGCTAAGGGATAAATGTATATACCTTTTTCTATGAAATAAAAGAATACACAATCTGTCCTGAGGACCACTGTACAAACTTTGGATGCAAATTTTACACCTAATTTTATCGAAAAAAAGCGAAAAATGTAATTTTTGATTAGATTAGTAAGAAAAACATGACATTAAAGCTGTTTTTTATACAAAGACAGGTAAACCATTAAAAACTTGAAAATTTCACCTAAAACATAGAATTTAATTAAAATATTATTCTTTCTGTAAGAATTTGTTTTTACTGACTGTACATTTGGAAAATCTCATGGACCCGTTGGGAATTCAGGTATGAACATTAAAAACATTATTGAAAATTTGGACCCGGTGGAAAAGAAGAACAATAGAATCGTGGACCTCTGGGAATCCCGTAATAAATTATCCGTGCTCCATTGAATAAACTCAATAATTATGGGGAACAAAAATAATAAGAAATGCTCATCAAAAAAAATGATTGACCGTCACTACAAAGAGCTCGCCAGAAACGCAAGAAATGCAAAGTTGTGAGTATGACACTTAAGCGCTTATTACACCATGCTAGTGGTCAGCATATGCTGGGTTTTTCTGTCTTGAAAAAATTCATATACAGCTCCGGAGTCAGGAAGTTGGTGGTGTGAACACCCCCGTGCCTCGGAAAGCACGTTAAGCCGTTGGTCCTGCGCCTTATCTCTCTACGGTCATGTCGGACTGCCGTCTCACCGAATTATGAGAGTAAAGGAATAGAGAGTGTATTGCGCACACACTTGTGCACTATAATATTTTATGTCCCGCGCAGTTGGCTAATCTCTGTTGAGATAGGCCGCCGTAGTCGAAATTCGGCTAGGAGGACATTACACCATCATATTTGTGTAGCTTCCTACCTCCTACGGAAATATGAATCCCACTAATATTATAAATGCGAAAGTTTGTGAGTAAGTGAGTGTGTATGTTTGTTACTTCTTCACGCAAAAACGACTGAACGGATATGGATGAAATTTGGCACAGAGATAGATTATAGTCTGGAATAACATATAGGCTACTTTTTATCCCGGAAAAAAACACAGTTCCCGTAGGATACAGAAATAGTAGTTTACGCGGGCGAAGTCGCGGGCAACAGCTAGTGAAGATATAATCGCAGTTCGTGGTGTAATGCTTGAGACGTCGGACTGAAGAATGGTAGAAAATTTTTCAACCCCTACATTACCAAATTTTTGCGAGACCTTTAGAGCCGTTTCCGTGATCACAAATATTATAAAAATACGTAAACATACAAGAACTGCTTGTTAATAAGATAATGTTCATAGTGTGTACAGCGGCAGCACGTCAGGTTACAGCTTTTATTACGTAGGGAATAGAGGCGGTCTTAATGAAAGTCAAGGTGGGTTTTTGACGCGCCGTGTGAACACCTTATTTGTAAATAAAACCGGCCAAGTGCGAGTGGGACTCGCGAGGGTTTCATAAACAACTGTACAACTTATTTTTTGTTTGAAAAACAGCAAAATAAACATCACGGTTGTTGTATGGGAGCCACACTTAAAGAATTTACTTTATTTATGGTTTAGTATTTTGTAGTTATAGCGGCAACAGAAAAATAATATAAGTACCTACATCATCTGTGAAAATTTCAACTGTCTAGCTATCACTGTTCATGAGATATAGTCTGGTGACAGACAGACGGACAGTGGAGTCTTTGAACAAAAACTAGCGGTTCGTCCACGTAATTGTCGAACATCCCATACAAAATCCCATCCTCTTTTAATCAACTGTAAATATTCAAAGGGCCAGTTTAACGACGTGTACATTATTTTGTACAAAAATAACACATTTTTATAAAAAATATAAACGATCTCGTGTGCGAGCGTGAGTTGGCAGGTAGACCTGCCAACTCGCGCTTTGTCGGCATCACAAACACGCCGACATGCCTAACGGCTACCTACGCAGTACCACAAAGTACCGAGAGTACAGATGAAAATCTACATACAAAGCGCGCTCGAGCAACGCACACAGACACCGCGCACGAACACTATAATCTCGGAACAGTTTGGTGGGTACGCAAATATACACCACGTGTCCACGTGCCGCTGCCCGCCCCATATACCCCGCGCGACCGTTCAGTCAGTCCGCTATTATTCGCCGGGTAGAACGCACGCGCGTCGTGCGTTCATTATAAAAATTGTGAAAACTCCACAATGCCGTATCAGTATACCGAACAGGAATATCACAACATGGCCTTGTGCTACGGTGAAGCCGGGGAAATCCTAAGACGAGCGCAAGAGCTGTACCTTCAGCGGTACAGTCGCAAGTTGCATATTCAAACCATACTCGGAGCCGTGCAACGTTACAAAGAGAGTGGCAGCTACAAGCCACGGTTGGACCACGCGGGTCGGCCAGCACTTTCGGCCCATTTTGAAGAGAAAGTGATAGATTACTTCAATGAACACCCAGGGGCGAGCACAAATGATGCTGCTCGCGAGTTAGGCGTCAGCCAATACTACGTGTGGCAGCTTCTGCGCAACGAGGGCCTCCAGTAAGTTTTCTGATTTTCTACAGAGCCTATTAACTATGCGATATTAAGACAGTCTTAGTTCATCTCGCTCTTTTATCCTGTGAAAGAGCGTGGGCAGACAGACTTACTAGCTAACTCTTATCACACTACGCTGTCTCCTGTAAGTCTGGTTCATTGTTTATTTTCTTACTATTCCTAGTTCATCTGGGGTCAAGGCAGTATGGTTCTTTTTCATCTTTATTTGTAAAAACACAGTACATTTTATGGTGTTAAAATTTAGGTAAGTCCAGTGCATTCATCATATCATTCGTCACTGAGTCATTTACTTCTATCGTATCCTGTTTTATACAACCTATCCATGTCTTCTAAGGTCTTCCCTCAGATTATATAGAAGAGATAGGAAATTGGGGCGAGACCCGCACAATCGCGACATTGCTAAAGAGAACTATCGATCCGCGCGGTGAATAAGATGGTTTAATCCTGTCTTTACTTGCAAAAAAAACATTAGAATTAGAATTTCTGGCACTGGCTCCAAAAAATATCAGATAATAAATTGGAAATAGGTTTGTTGTATAATTTCGAGGAATTGTTAGGTAATTTAAATCTCATATTTAAAAAAAAAAGGACGGAACGCTTCTTTAACTTTTGAAATCCAAGTCTGTCTGTTACCTCTGGACGCTTAAACCACTGAACCGATTGAGATGAAATTTGGTATGGAGACAGTTCGAGACCCTGGAAAGGACATAGGCTACATTTTGTCGCGATATAAAAACATTAAGGGGGTGAAACGGGGGATGAAAGTTTACATGGAAAATCCAACTCTTGCGGGCGAAGTCGCGGGGAACCATTAGTTAATCTATAAAAATAAATAAGTACCAATATTAGATCGTCGTCTATGTTTTGCGTGTTTCATAAAATACTATATTTTACTAAAGTTTTTTTTAAATACTGTAGATATCTCGCTGTTGAAAAAAAAATGCTAAAAATATTTTTTTAACAAACTTACATCATCACGCTCCAACTTGATGCCTGGGTGTTTCCTATACAAGTGCCTCTTGAGGTTGGTAGAAGACGTGAGGTGGGAGAGCTGCCGCTTGCAAATGAGACAGACGGATATCTTTGCCTTGTTGTCTATACATTTGAAGTACAGCCACAGGGAAGACCGTTTGCGATACCTGCTGCAAGAGAAATCGATTTGAGACGAATTATAAGAAAACATGATTTGCCTGCTCCTTTGTATTGATAGTGAATAGAGTATCATCATCCTATCGTTAGCCGGGTTGCGCACACGCGAGGGCCTAGGGTTCGCTGACCATGATCCAGGATATGGCAAATTAGGTAATTTACAGTGGAGCGACTGCCATCTGCCCTCCGCGACCCTGTTAACAGGGGAACCTGATCAGTTTTGGATCATGGTTACACATTCAGTCGCCTGAATGTGCTGGTTTCCTCACGATCTTTTCCCTCACCGTAAGAGCATCGGTTAGTAAAACAACTAATGTACATAACTCAAAAAAAGTCATTGGTACATGGCGGCACGTGGGATCGAACCCGGCTCTTTTCGCATGAGAGGCAACCTTCGCCACCGACGCTCATATAAATGCTATGGAGCAATTAGAAACTGATTTCAATAAGTAGATTTTTTATTGCATGATCTGAAGAACAGTGGTATTTTCTAACCATCGACTTGAAAAAAATATGGACTCCGTACCACGATACTAAAGAGTGAAGCAGGGTTCAAGCCTGTGTGTGTGAGATCATAGGGTGTACTAAAAAGTGAAGCAGGGTTCAAGCCTGTGTGTGCGAGATCATAGGGTGTACTAAAGAGTGAAGCAGGGTTCAAGCCTGTGTGTGCGAGATCATAGGGTGTACTAAAGAGTGAAGCAGGGTTCAAGCCTGTGTGTGCGAGATCATAGGGTGTACTAAAGAGTGAAGCAGGGTTCAAGCCTGTGTGTGCGAGATCATAGGGTGTACTAAAGAGTGAAGCAGGGTTCAAGCCTGTGTGTGCGAGATCATAGGGTGTACTAAAGAGTGAAGCAGGGTTCAAGCCTGTGTGTGCGAGATCATAGGGTTACAATGGCGGCCGATCGGCCTACTTTGGTGTGAGTGTGTGCGTGAAAGATCGTGTATTTACGACGATGACTGGCTTACTTTGGTGCTTCAGTTTTAATGTAGGCGACACGGAGTCCATATTTTTCTTCACGTCAATGTGTCTACAAGCACGATCTTTGCTTAAAAGGAAGCGGCAACCCCATTCATACTAATATTATAAATGCGAAAGTGTGTCTGTCTGTCTGTCACCTCTTGACGCTTAAACCACTGATCCGATTTAGATGAAATTTGGTATGGAGACAGTTCGAGACCCTGGAAAGGACATAGGCTACATTTTGTCGCGATATAAAAACATTAAGGGGGTGAAATAGGGGATGAAAATTTATATGAAAATCCAACTCTTGCGGGCGAAGTCGCGAGGAACCACTAGTGTTGTAATAAATGCTTATACAATTACGAAATTAACATTTTTTTTTGTTTATGAGGGAAAACGAAGAGTCAAAATATGCAATACTTACCTGTCAGTAATCCATCTGCCACCGTCATTGTCAGATTCCAAATCATCAAATATATTAGTATGTTTTCTCTTAACATGCTTCATTAAGTTCGTTACAGAGGTCAAATACGAGCAAGACTTTTGGCAGAGTTTGCATGTTGCCACCCGTCTCTCCGGGTCGGTTTGGGTGAAGTATTCCCATGCTATGCTGCTTCTCTTGCCACTGCTCGTGGAAACTTGTCTCTCTGAGGTGCTAAAAATGTTGATATCGCTCAGAAATACAGGGTTACAGGAAAAGTCGACCTAGATCCGTTAAGGGCGTGTAGTACACATTATTTCTGAATGATTTCACTATGAAACCCCCCATCCTAAACTTAACCGTTTTCGAAATATTCGAGTTTTCTTTTTTTTTATAAAAATGCCCAAGTTTTCGGCTATTGAATTGAATATTTTGAATTTTTTTGACTCTTATGATTATTTTTTTGTTTTTTTACATGAACAATGAGATGCTTAATGACCTCTATGACTTAAATTGCACGTAAGTTAATTAAATAGGTCGTTGTAGACGATCGAAACTTAAGAAAATAAGTACAAATTATAAAAAAATATTTTTCTCATCTGGATATCTCAAAAAATTATTATGGCACTTGCTCTGCAGATGTGCTTAAAAACATCTACATTTTATCAGCTATCCAACGAGGTATAACAACCTAGGGTTGTATTTAAACTCATAGAAAAAAAAATAGTTGAAAAGGTTTAGGTAGTAGGTCTAACAGGTCCCTCGGCTATTGTCCTTCAAGTTAATCCGGTGCGTGTGAGCGAGACAACTTACGATTTATGCAGGTGAGAGTGAGAAAAATAATGTGCAAATACAAGTTTGGGGATACAACATGCCCATTGTTTTGTATTTGGTAGTTTGTTTGCTTGCCATCCATTTTAGTCTGCTCATGCGATTCGTCCATGGTAGATGCGAATTATTGTGCTTTCGGATTCCCACACGACTTGGTTTTGTTTCTGGACTGATTTTTCTAACTGTGACTACTGAGCTTGTTTACTGGACTCTGATTTGTGCTTGTGATACTGGACTGTTGAAAATGGCAAAATACGCGAAAGAAGAATATGCGGATATACTTACCTGCTACGGATACTGCAATTGCGTGTCCGCACAAGCTCGGACTTAGTACATACGACGCTATCCCGACCGTCGAGTACCTGATGTGAGCGTTTTCGACGGAGTTTACCGACGACTTCGTGAAACTGGCTCTGTTTCGCGACGACGTACAGACTTAGGAAGACCACGTGTCATTGATGACGACAAGGCACATTATTTTTCTCACTCTCACCTGCATAAATCGTAAGTTGTCTCGCTCACACACACCGAATTAACTTGAAGGACAATAGCTGAGGGACCCGTTAGACCTACTACCTGAACCTTTTCAACTATGTTTTTTTCTATGAGTTTAAATACAACCCTAGGTTGTTATACCCCGTTGGATAGCTGATAAAATGTAGATGTTTTTAAGCATATCTACAGAGCAAGTGCAATAATATTTTTTTGAGATATCCAGAAAAGAAAAATATTTTTTATAATTTGTACTTATTTTCTTAAGTTTCGATCGTCTACAACGACCTATTTAATTAACTTACGTGCAATTTTAGTCATAGAGGTAATTAAGCATCTCATTGTTTATGTAAAAAACCAAAAAAATAATCATAAGAGTCAAAAAAAATCAAAATATTCAATTCAATAGCCGAAAAATTGGGCATTTTCATAAAAAAAATCAAAACTCGAATATCTCGAAAACGGTTAAGTTTAGGATGGGGGGTTCCATAGTTAAATCATTCAGAAATGATGTGTACTACACGCCCTTAACGGATCTAGGTCGACTTTTCCTGTAACTCTGTATAATTATTTTATAATTTAAGCTATTTCTTTGCAAGTTTATCAGAAAGTAAATTTGTTTTTATAGCCATGGTACATACAGGGTGGTCCAGACCAGACGGATTTTTTTTTCTAGGAAGTTTTAATAGGGACCTATCAGATTGTGCCAAGAAAAAAATCTCTTCTAATCCGATTAAAGTTACGATTTTTTGTTTGAAAATTAGGAAATATGACTATTTTTTTGGTTTTTCTTTTTTTTTCTTATGATAATTTTAGGTTTTATTTAATAACTGGTCCTTAGTTATACACTGTACACTCTCAAAAAAAAACAGCCTGATACTCAAAGTGTGAGTACATTTAAATTTAATTTGATTCTGGTAACGTGACTTGGTCTGAACTCTACGATTTTATTTAAAATGATTTTTTTATATTTTTTCTGGCACAATCTGATAGGTACCTAATCAAACTTCCTAGAATGTTTTTTATATCCGTCTGGTCTGGACCACCCTGTAGAAAAAGTTGTTCGATTTAAGTAGATGAACAAGTGTTTCAAAACGGATATCAATTGGAACAAAATGTATAGAGTTAGGTTCCGAGTGAAATTCTCAAACAGTTGCAGAACTTAAGCTATTTGTTTTGCACACAAAAATTTATCGACCGTTCCGTGGGGCTCGAACCCACGACCTTTCGCTATTCAGACGAATGCTCTTTCCAACTAAGCTACGGAGGATGTTTAAGTTCAGTCTTTTTTTCTCTGCTAAACAAACGAAAAGAGAGCCTATAAAAATTAGGAAACATCAGACTAAACAGCTTTCAGTTGCTAAGGACATTCTCTACCAGTCATACCTTTGGTCTAAGCAAAAAATCCTCTTTAATTTACATCAATGTACATTAGTTATATATATATACAACTTATTAATGAAAATTAAGATAAATTACTTAATACAACACAACGACAAAAATTATTAAAAGGGTCCTTGTGGTAAGGTTCCCAGGATGCTGGCAGCATTACCGCGCTGGATAGCGATGCTAAAATAAATATAAATATACTAAACGATGTGACTAAAAACAAAATTATGGTAAAACATACATATACATACATGTATATTACACAAACATATCTTAGTAACTAAATGTAAATACATAAATAACATCAAAATGCTTCAATACCTTTTCTCATCCTCTTCGTCCAAGAATTCGGTATCTTTTATTTCGGAATAATGCTTTCTCTTGAGATGTTTTACCAGGTTTGTGGCTGACGTTTTATACGATAAATGCTTTTTACAAAAAGTACAGCTAGCTACTTTTTCTTCCTCGTCGTGTATTTCAAAGTACTGCCACGCTCCGCACCGGAGAATCTTTCTTTTATCTACAGGCTCTTCAATTTGTTCTTCTTCACTAAAAATTGTTGCAAATTGATTGGATTATATTTATTTTTTATAGCTGTAATGTTAAACCTTTATGAATCATGTCTGGAAGACACATTTAAAAAATTATTGTCAACCCCCCTCCGGGTCTTAAGGGGTTTGACAGGTTAAGAACACATTTTTTTAGATCTTGCCTATATCAATGATTTTTATTCCTGAAAATTAGAAATGAATCTAGGATTTATTAGAATTTATTATTTAATATGTGAGTGTGATGATGATAAACATGATAGCAGTCATAAAACCAAAGATATAGCAGCTGTACTGACAAAAACAAATGAATTATTAAATAAAATATATTTTTACCTATGTTCCACAATAAAAATATATGGATATGAATAAATGAAGCTCATGTGTACCAAAAAAAACTTACTCGTCTTCTTCATCTTCAAAACATGTTTCCAATGCTTCGACTGACCCTTCCTCATCATCAGAAGCCTTTGTGATTGTTTTTTCAACCTGATCATTAATGCCGTGCAGTTTTAGATGTGTTCGTAGATTGCTCATAGCCGTCCGATAGGAAAGTTCTTTATAACATACTTTACAAGTAGCACAAAATTTTGTACTATCAGTTATCTTAAAATATTTCCATAGCGGACTCTTTATACGGCCAGATGAATTTTCCTCCTGATCATTACTAAAAATTAAAACAATTTGTTTTCAAAACATTACATTGCTTCCCGTCATCCCGTCATTCCCGTCTAGAAGAGTCATGATACAAAAATAGCTAATTTGAGAAAATGTAAGTTTAGTAGTGTTTTTTTTTATTTAATCATCAATAATTTAAAACTACAGTCAGATTATTGAGATTTTATGAGTAAATAGCTTATTGATATGTTATCTATAGGGCTATAACTTTAATAGCAAAAATATGATTTAGTACCCAATATGTGTTGGTACACTTTTCAGGAAGCAACATTTTGGCTACCGAAATGAATCTGCCACGGCCACCGGAGAGTTCTCTTTTTAGCTACTGCCTGTTCTGTACTGTTGCGAATTCATATGGATATCTTTTATACAGCTGAAATGTTATGTTACTCAGATGACACTGAGAAACATGACCTATTTTCTTAGATTTTACTTAAATCTATGATCTGAGCTTGTTTTTTAGAATTCGATTAGGTAATATATTATTTTTCTTTGGTGATTTAAGACACTTTAAACAAAGTAGCAGAATCATAACATAAGATTGGTGGTTTTACTAATAAAAACAAATGAATTTCACTGCAAATTGGAAGTTTATAGGTTATGTTTACCAAAACAAAACTTACACATCTTCGTCTTCAATATATGTTTCCAACGCCTCGATTGATTCTTCCTTTTCGTCAAATGCCTTTGCGATTGAGTTATCAACCTGATCGTCAATGCCGTGTTGTTTAAGAAGATGTGTCCGTACATTACTCATAGCCTTTCGACAGGAAAGCTGTTTATATCATAATTTACAAGTAGCACAAAATTTTGTACTATCTATTATCTTAAAATATTTCCAAAGACGGCTCTCTTAACGGCCAGATGACGTATTTACCTCCTGATCATTACTAAAATTCAAAGCATTTGTTTTGAAAACATCACATTTTGGCTATCACAACAACAGATAAAAATCACACACGTTGCGCGAAACACTTGTAACAGATATATTAGAAGAGCTAGTATAAAATATCACTGGCAAACACTACCAACCGGCGTCCATTTTTCTTTCGGTCACGTCACGTACGATACGAATACGAGCACGGCGCATGCGCGGTGTAATGACGGGCGCGATGTTGCCAGTCCAGCAGCCAGCTCAGTTACAGGCAGGTTTTTTTATACACCTAACAAGAACTTGAGATTCAGATCATTATTTCGAGAAAAAAATAAATTGCATTTAGATAAATGTGTACAAATCGGAGAAGTTTCTGGAAACTCGAATTATAGTAAAAAAAGTAAGATTGTCTGGGATACATAGCGAGCGCGACTGTGATTTTTTTCGTAAAATAGCCAATTTTGGCGGTATTGATCTCGGAAACACAGATATCTTTATAAATTTTACATAATGAATACTGCAGAATCAGTATTGCAAAATAGAATGTTATCTCTTAAATAGTCATATACCTATATCATTGATTTATTATATTAAATTAAAGACCTACATACAAAGCTTGTAGCGTCGTCCGTCAGACATTTGAAATAAAGTTGGTTAAATAAAAAAATCTTATTCTAAATAAAAAAAAACTTCGAAAATTGTATTAAGTTATCTGTGGATTTCTATATTTACGATAGATAATATTGTGGAGCATTTATACTAGAATAATTCATCAGGAATAAAGTTGTAATATTTTTTAAGCACGACTTCATCATCATTTTTCAATTTAAACAATTATTAACATAACTACAAGGTGTACGGATGGATGCACTGCACTCACTGGTATGGTAGGTCCGATCAGTATGGCCAGTGGCTTCTTCAGTGTTGGACCTGTGTCGGATTTATTCGCGCCAATTGCGATCGAGCGTCAGGATTATAATGCGACTACCAAGTTTTGATCACGTATGTATAATTACTTTAAGTGTTTGTTTTATAAGGACTCTATATAGTTTATGTTGTTGTATTGTTCTTAATATACATTCATTCATTTTTAGCATGGGACAAAAAACACCTAGGTATAGATGTGTAAGAAAGTTAAGATATCCATCTGCGTTAAGGAATGCAAATAAAGCAAGGTAACGTTACTTGTTTTTTTACGCAAACGGTTGTCTTTGGATGTGTAGTTTTTATATCTATAAAAAACATATAAAACTCAATACAACAAATACCGCAATTAAAAAATAATATTGTTACAATTTAGATGATATGCCTAAGTGTATTTTAACACCATTGCTTTCTAATTTCCATCGGTATTTTCGTTCTATTCGTCGTCGAAAGTCGTTTGACATTTGTCTTTTTCTTTTTGGCTTGGTCGAGCAGTATAGATGCGTTCAAAGTTCTTTGGTATACAAAGAAAGATTAGCAAACGGCAAAACTAAAATAAATAATTTTGCTTCTAATGGTAAGGAAAGGGCTTAAATTATTAAAACAAATAATAGGCTAAGCTGATTTTTACCCGACTGCGGAAGGAGAGTTATGTTTTTCGAGAGTATGTATATATAATTGTTTGGCACGCTCCAAACGGCTGGACAGTTTTTGACATATGAGGTGTCGTTGATTGAATTTTTCAAAATTGTGAGAGTGACATTGGCTATATAAATTTCAAAAATGGCGCCCCCAAATGGAAATAAAGGGGGGAGGGGGGATTGAATTTTTCCGTACCATAGCAATATGGGTATCAAATGAAAGCCAGTAAAGATCATTTCAAAAATATATACATTTTTGCAGTCAAAAATTATGTTTACTTGTATTCTTAAATTTTTAGTGACAGTTAGGATCTTATAAGAGAATCGCTTCTCCGAAACATATGGGAACTGGGTGCCGCGCGGCCTTTGATTTCATCTATACTTTGGCAAAGTATACGATGGAAATATTTTTGCAAATATTTTACCACAAGTTAAAATTAAAAAAAGCTTAGCTTATTATTTGTTTTTATAATTTAAGCCATGTCCTTACTAGTATTTTGAAGACAAAAACTCATCGAATGTCTTCGGGTGGGACTTAACACACGACCCCTCGCTATCGGGACGATTCCTCTCATTTACGAGGTTTTTACTTTTTCGGTTTTTGTTAATTTATTCAGTTCCTACTTACGAGTAAGAGCATTCATATAGTTAGGTACTAATTAAACTGCAAGTGATATTTGAATTCCTTTAAGTATAACTGTTAGTTAGGACACAGAATAAGTACTAGTACTCCGTAAAAATGTTTGACTTCGCAATGAAATTCAAAGAAATGTCTACTCAATATCGTTAACGATATGGTGTAATTTAGTTCGCCTCAGAGTCAAGCACATTCTCGTTTAGACACCTATAAAAATCCATTGCAAGATAATTTCATTCTTATAACTCTGGATTTCTGGAATATGAATCATAATACACTAAACCTATTCAGTGACGTACTATCATGCGACGCGATAGGGTTGACTGCTACAAGAATCCACTACGCCATCTAGCGCACCTTTCTAGCACTTTATTCATGCTCTTCCAGCCAGCAACGTAATCACACATAGTGCCGTTCGCCGCCGGTGAATAAAACACGCGGGCGTCTCGTTGCTCGCTCGCGACACTCAACTTGATTAGCCCCTTCCAAGGGGTCGCCGCGCGTAGGTACTTTTTGCTACCTACGCGGGGAGTTACATAGGCCTGGTTAGGAGCAGTTTTCAAAGAAAATTTGTTAATACCATTGTCTTTGAATTATAATAAAACAATTCAAATATACAACAATATTCGTGTGTGTACCTAAACCACAACCCTAATTCAGTCCTCGCCTGGATCAGGGTCGAGATAAGATGAGAACGGAGACCGTGATAGGGCCGGGGGCGCGGTAGCTTGTGGCATGATTAAAATTTAACAAAAATACGTAGGTATGCCGCCCTCACCTCTTCCAATCCCCGCTCTCGTCTTTCTTACTTCTACCCCGGTTTCATGGTCTCAATTAATACCTGAAGTAAATTTTGATTGTGTTGACATCATTGGTTTTTGATATTCAATAAAATATTTCATAAAACCACTCCATCTTTTTACTAAGAAACCCATATTGTTGAACCTTAATCACTCTAACTTTGTAATAATTCATGCAACGTACTATCTATCTAAACATTTTTCATCTCAATATTTTACGTTGTATGAATTCCTGTAAGCATATGGTGATACCCAAAACAACCAGAAAGTTCACAAACTTGTTCTTATTATGACAGTTTAAAAAAATATTTAAGTAGTAACCATTACCTCTAATTGTTACAGAAAGAAACTTGCAGAAGACCTAGCACGAGCACAGGCACAGGGAGGGGAACAGGGAGAGGAACAGGCACAGCAGACCCCAGAGAAAGAACCCCCACAGAAACTAGATCCAATGGAGACAATTTTCCTTTTTCAATCTCAAAACGAGGACGTTCTGAAAACAAATGTGGAGATTAAAAAAGAACCGTCCGTCTACGAAATCGGTCCGAGCAAGCCACTACTGGAGCTGGATGTGGAATACGAACCCAACACAAGAACGCACCTACAGAATTTAGTCCTACCTCCGAAAGAACCAAAAGCTAAAAGTGTTCACAAGAAATCAGCAAGGCTTAAAGCAAAAGAAGTACGAAACCAAGAAAAGATACTAAAAGCTATACAAAAACAGAAAAAGAAAGAAACGAATGAAGACCAGAGTGAGAAAGATAGTGATGCTGAAAGCGAAGATAGCGATAGCGATGATAGTGACGAAGAGGACTGCGAACATGAAATGCAAGACCAAGAGATAGAAACCAGTAATGCGGTTTACTACTTACAAAATGAACTCGATATTAAACAAGAAATCACACAGGAGGTGGATTGCTTGAAGAATCCAATTAAATTAGAACACATAAACGGAAATCAACATGATGAAAACACACATACAGGCACAGATAGAACAGTTAACGAGGATCAGAATCTATATGGAGTTATGACAGAAAATGAAGGTCAAAACATTCAAACTGAAGCGTTACTTGTAGAACGTGCAAACGTATCCGACGTTCAAGTGAAACGAAAAAGAGGAAGACCTCGAAAATCTATGGAAAACAAACCTGTTGTTGTGACTCAAAAACGTAAGAGAGGCAGGCCTCCTAAGCCTAAAGATATAACTAACAAAGATTACACTGACACTTCTGTTAAGCGTAAAAGGGGTCGGCCACGAAAAACAAACGTAACTGCTGCAAATGAAGACATGCCCGTTGCAGCTGCCAGTACTCAACAGATCGAAGATGACAGTGAAGAAGAATACACAGTGTTTATATCTGAAGATGTGATAGAGGAACCTATTCATCTAGAAGTTCAAGGAGTCATCAATTTTTTGGTATAAAGTAAGGCGCTCATAAATCTTCCAGTAACTTCGGTTGTTCTTAACTTAATAATTTTCTGATGGGGCCTGATTCCCCTATCTAACACAAATTTTAAGGCCATGGCATCTTTTTCTTTGCTGAAGATTGCCAAATACTTTAATTGATTATTTTGTTTTTTTATTTGATAATTTTGTGAATTTGCTGATATTATTTCGTGTTGTGTTTCCTGTGACAAAGAACTGATTTTTTTACTTAGTATTAAGGACCTGTCTCGTCGGACTATGTCCGCTTTGGACTCTAGTTGCGAATGAGAGCTAGAGCCGAAATATTTGAGAAATCTTAGACTACGTGTCATATTTGTATCTTCGAACGAAATTTGTTCATTTCTAGGATTAGCATACTAACTGTGGCATGTGATATTTGCATTTCTTTAAGTATTACTGTTAGTTAGGAGCAGTTTTCAAAGAAAACTTGCCAATACCATTGTCTTTTAAATATAATAAAATGATTCGAAACTACAACAATATTTGTGTACCTAAACTATAATACAATCCTGAGACAGGTTAACCATTCCGTTGAGACTGTTGTCCTAACTATAAACATACTTACATGCATAATTCAGAATTACCATTGGGGCTAAGCTGTAGATGTGAGTAACAAGAGCATTGCTAGGTTAGATCCTGGTACCGAAAACCTGTGTATAGGCAGACCTGTGTAACTCCCCGCGTAGGTAGCAAAAACGTACCTACGCGCGGCGACCCCTTAGAAGGTGCTAAATCAAGTTGGGTGTCGCGAGTGAGCAACGAGACGCCAGCGCGTTTTATTCACCGGCAGCGCACGGCACTAATGTGTGGTTTACGTTGCTGGCTGGACGAGCATGAATAAAGTGCTAGAAAGGTGCGCTAGATGGTGTAAGTAGCTTCTTGTAGCATTCAACCCTACGCGTCGCATGATAGTACGTTACTGAATAGGTTTAGTGTATTATGATGATTCATATTCCATAGTTATAAGAATGAAAGGACTTGTCCTCTTTTTGTATGGAGGCTGGTTTTTTATTCTAAGATATCACCAACCACTAATAAACCTATATTTATGTTTAAGCTACAAAAATATGAAATACGTAACCATAGAAATCAGAATTTTAAACGCCTCCATTTTTGAGAAAAAATATGTTCTGTAACAGGCATCATCCATTGATCACTTACTTGTATTTCCTGGCTGTATGGCTATGTACCATTGCCTTTCCACTGGTGGATAAATATGTACTACTAGGTTGTACTAGGTACTACCACAGATTATATAATAGGTACTACTGTCAATGGAATGTAAATTTTGCTGTCAATTTTTTTTTCATGCGTTAATTGATATAGGCGAAGGTGCGGTTTCTGTACAGACAAAGAGAAAAATTAATTTCAATTTTTCTCTAAATCGGAGGCCTTAAAAATATATTGATTATGTAGAAAGGCTAGTTTTTGTGAACTCTTTAATATAATATTTAGTTTATTCTGGTTAGAAATATTGACGAATAAAAAACCATTAATGGACAAGTCCTTTCTGTAGGTGTCTAAACGAGCATGTTCTTGACTCTGAGGAGAACTAAATTACACCATATCATTGACGACATTGAGTAGATATTTCTTTGAACTTCATAGCAAAGTCATACTTCTGTACGGAGTACTAGTACTTATTCTGTGGTATAGGTAGGATCTTAAAGGCCTGGTTAAATAAAACATGACATTTAATAACCCCGCAGGGCAGCTTTGTGGCGAGCTGTGGTGAGTAGCGACACCACGGGGTCAGTTTAATCCGAGTGCTCCTGAGAGGCGGTTTGAAGTCTTCGGCTTGCCGAAGTGGACCCAAGGGGTCTCACTCTCACTTCTGATTTGCCTTAACCGGCTGACCAGATTGGAGTCGCGAGAGCTTGATGCTCGAGGGTGTGATGGGCACGTGATGCTGGATCCTCAGGGAGCGCGTGATCGTAGTTCTGCCTCCAGCGCAACCTTTCCACCCTTAGCCAGCAACGCCAATTTGCCCCTCTGTGACCCATGAGGCCAGGGGGCTATTGAGTTGCTGGCGAGTCACCACCTGCCAATTTATTCAGCATGATGCTATGAACTGGGCAGGTGACCCTGGCCATAGTCCCAATTACCCGATCCACCTAGCACCCAAACCCATAGTTGTCTCTATTCTGCAATAGGTAGGTAGTGTCAAGTATTGCCAAGCTAAAGCTGCGAAACCAGCAAAAAAATATATGTAAATTGATTTGCAAAACGAAGCCGTTTCCGAAAATCTTACCGTAGGTACACTATACTGATCAAGTCTCTTCATGGTCGTGTAATTGGTACCCTCACAATGAGATTCGTTATAATCATGTGGATTGAAACACACATAACGACACATAATTTCTGGAAATTAATGAAATGGTTTGCTATTGCCTTCCATTTCACACACACTAGCAAAGCCAACACCTAACCACTAGAGTGCAGGTTTCCTCACGGTGCAAACAGCGATATCTGCGAAAAGACTGTATTTACGCAATAATAGTACATTTCAAAAGAGGTAGATGTACCATTAGCGCGCGGAAGTTGCTTGCCTCAATTTGAGCAATTTCCCCAATTTCGCATCCAAATTTCGTACAAATATGACTTTTTGGCACTTAAACGAACGTGTGCTAGGCGCATCAAATAAGAATCGCCATGTAGTAGGAGATGACATGTCTACCTCTTTTTTAAATACACAGTCATTGTTCTGAAGTTGGTGGTGTTAACACCCCCGTGCCTCGGAAAGCACGTTAAGCCGTTGGTCCTGCGCCTGATCCCTCTACGGTCATGTCGGTCTGCCGTCTCACCGAGTTATGAGAGTGAAGGAACAGAGAGTGCACCTGTGTATTGCGCACACACTTGTGCACTATAATATGTCCCGCGCAGTTGGCTAATCTCTGTTGAGATAGGCCGCCGTAGTCGAAATCGGCTAGGAGGACATCATTGTTCAAACTCAGTGGTAAAGGTCAGGGGGATCAAACTCGCCTCACGGGAGTAGAGAGATGTTTACACCGCGCCTTATAACCGATCAATTATACGGAACGCTAAGTGACCTTGCTTCTATGCTAAGATTCGCACAGCTTCCTCAACTTGTCTTCCGCTTATAAGTTCGCTGTCTTTTAAGTCTGCAGATAGGGTTTCCAGTTGTTAAACCGGAAATCCGGATAGATCAGCCAGTTTCGCCCAGAAAATTATGGAATAAAGGTTAAAAATATGTATTTTTATTATCCTACCATAAAATCTTAAATTCTGGCGAAATTTCAATACGAGCACAAGATTAATAGGAGGACAGTGCTACCTTACATAGCTCACTTGCGCCAGCGAAGCGATACATAGTGGCTCTCGCCATTGGTAAGTGCGGCTAGCGGAGCCGAAATTTGACCATATGATTAAAACTATAAAAAAAGCAAATTAAAAAAGCCTGACAAGATTCGCACGACACGAACATTTAGCCGCACCGCACACACATACAAAAAACTTGACTGTATCCGGCTTTATCCGGACCCCACTCCTTGTGCTGACTGGCTGGCAGTAAAACCACAAATTACTGAGAGTAAAACTGTGGGCAAAATGGTGAATGATGCTTCCCTTACCCCCATAGGTATGGCTAGTTAGTCAACCTCTGCTGGAATTATAAGGATAGCAATGCTGGCTGCTAGCTGATATTGAGAGGAAAATATCCTATGTGATCTGAGGAGTTGGTAAGTAGCAAGGCCTGGCGAGTGTGATTGCTGCCAGCCTGCCTGAAAGTAGCATGAATAAAATAAAAATAATTTATTTCAGGACCATGCCCCATAATGGGAGAGAGTGCCCATATAAAGCTTCAAATAAAAAGAACAGATCAAACATTAAAAGGCTGTGTTTCCACGAGAAATGGAATGGCTTCATTTACCTAGCCTAAATAATAAGAGGGAAGTAATTTAGGCTATGACAATGTGACCGTGGTTCTGGCATTGCTTTTTCTCAGCAATAGCCTGCAATTGCCCCGCTCTAAGCATAAGTCTCAGACCAAATAAAAAAATTGGTCTGAGGCAGAAGTATGGTCATTTTATTAAAAGTACCTACCTATTGGAACGTGTATAAGTGCCCTGTGTTGGGTCTTTTGTGCAAAAAAATAATGAATTTACTTGACTGATGAATTTAACCTAATATAATCAAATTTCGCTCACAAAAATTAATCGACTGTGTCATCCGTAACTAACGTCCTCCGTAGCTCAGTTGGTAAGAGTACTCTCCCGGATAGCGAAGGGACGTGGGTTTGAGTCCCACCGGATGACACAGTCGATTAATTTTTTTGGGCGAAATTTAATTTAATTTCGTAAAAACTTGCGAAATAATTGCTTAAGTTATAAAAATAATTATAAGTTAAGCTGATTTCATCTTAACTGATAGTTAAATACATATTTGTAAAAATATTTCCATTGGATACATGCGGGTACATTCCCCAAGTATTGATGAAATCGAACGCCGGCTCACTGGCGTAGCAAGCACTTACAAGAATTCGTCGATTAACTAACGTCCTCCGTAGCTCAGTTGGTAAGAGCACTCGCCCGAAGAGCGGAGAGACGTGGGTTCGAGACCCACCGGATGACACAGTCGATTAATTTTTGTGAGCGAAATTTGATTTATTTTCGTAAAAACTTGCAAAATAATTGCTTAAGTTATAATTAAATAGTTAGAATTTGACCTAATAGATAAGCTTCATCATCTAATGGACGCAGTGGCTCCTTCGAGATTCAAGGAACAGTGGGCACCGTATCAACTTGACCAAATCTGTCAAAATATCTAAAATGATATAGAACTCAATGTAATCATCATAAAAAAAAAAAAAACCCTTCAGATCTTAAAATTCAAAGGAGTTGGGACCAAATTTCTTGTGAGTCTATTTTGAAAAGTCTTATTGACAGTAGCACTGACAACGCGGATCTAGCCAGACTAAAAGCAGTTTCCACCAAGGAAGCAGGATACTGGCTTCAGGCCTATCCTTCGGCCAACGTGGGAACCCTTTTGGACTCAGAAACTCTACGAGTCGCGATAGGTCTGCGTGTTGGTGCTGAGGTTTGCCTTCCACACAGATGTCCTTGTGGTTCTGATGTCGGCTCGTTGGGACATCACGGACTCTCCTGTATTAAAAGTGCAGGCCGCTTTTCGCGTCATGCCAGCATCAACGACATCATCCGTCGATCTCTTGCCTCTATCAACGTGCCGGCTTTACTCGAGCCGAACGGTATCGCGCGTGATGATGGCAAGAGACCAGACGGGATGTCACTTGTTCCTTGGCGGATGGGTCGGGCTCTTGCGTGGGACGCTACCTGTGTCGACACACTTGCAGCCTCTCATCTGCCCGGGACAAGCCGTGATGCTGGTTTGGCTGCGGGGGGTGCCGAAAACTTTAAAAAGAACAAGTACAGGCAGATCGACTCCCGGTACCACTTTGTACCGTTTGGAGTCGAAACACTGGGTTCGTGGGGTCCCAACGCTATCTCTTTTTTCAAAGAGATTTCCAAGAGGCTAGTTGACATCAGTGGTGACCTAAGAGCTGGCAGCTACCTTGCTCAGCGTATAAGCATCGCTATCCAGCGCGGTAATGCTGCCAGCATCCTAGGAACCTTACCACAAGGACCCTTTTTATAATTTTTGTTTTTGTGTTGTATTAAGTAATTTATCTTAATTTTTATTAATAAGTTGTATCATCATAAGGTTAAAATAAACGGCGCGTAATATCGCGGAAATTTGACAGAACAGGGTACCTTACTAGGCTAATGTGGGGCCCGTGTTTTCATGCCGGCGGGGAATGTGAAAGAAAATATCATGACACTTATGCGTAAGCTTACTCAATCTTCAAAGGAGGTGTCTTTACTAAGAGACGAAAAAAAGTGCCAATGCTGATGACTATACCTAGATACAAAAACCAAGTCAAGTTCGCGTAACCAGAGCAAGCAACAAATCTAAGAGAAATGGAAAAAGATTGTCGGTCAACGAGTGACCCGGTTTGTGAAACATGAAATAATAAGTGGGTGACTTATTTTCAGATGTAGATAGGTATATCACATTTACAGGATAGAGATGGTTCAGACAGTTGGTGGATCTCGTAACGAATATTACCAATCCAATCCACGGTATCGAGGTATCTCGGTAAGTAATTATTATAAAACGTAAAATCAGACTGGGTACTACTAGGTAGGTACCCAGTACCCAGACCCACCTATGATAAATACACGTCATTTCCTAAACCAAGGACTTCTGACTAATAAAGGATTTTTTTAGACATTGCGGGAGCGCCGAGAGCGGCTCTCAATAGCATTTTTTATCATGATTTTTCAAATACCTACCTGCTTACTGCGTAAAATAATTATTACCTGCGTGTAGGTAGGTAAGAAATACAATTCAGTATTACATCTCGATACTGGGCTCGCGTAGAGGCCAGATATCAAGATAAAAAACTTAAAAATTCCCATCTCGCCTCGAACCAAACATGGATTTAAAATGGTTATTTCGCCCCTTGAACTCTCCCAGAGAGCGCTGTGTTAGTAGAAAGGCGACGTTGCCGCTCCGCCTATCTCGTGACGCAAGGCGGGTTGACGGCTGGTCAGCGGTGGGGGACCAACCGTTTCGTGCACAGTGCGATAGTGTGTAAAATGCTCTAAACAAAGAATTGATGAGAAGGCTTACTACCCGACCAAGCCAACCAGACAAATGTCAAACAACTTTCGACGATGAATACAACAAAAATACCGATGGAAATCAAAAAGCAATGGTGTAAAAATAAACTTAGGCATTTCATCTAAATTGTAACAATATTGCTTTTTAATTCCCTTCGGTAATTTTGTTGCATTCGTCGTCGTACGTTGTTAAATATATGTCTAGTTCGCTTGCTCGAGTCATATATGTATGTATCAAGAAATGAGATGCGCGAATACCTATTTAAATTCAGATAAGTTATGTTAAAATAGGAGCAAATTAAATATACCTACTGTGTAGATGCAGATATGCTTTGCTTTGATACTCCTGAGATAATCCTGATAATGGAGGTACTAATGCTTTTAGCATTGCTGTTTTTAAGCTACAATAGTTTGGTGCGAAATGATGAAGCTTATAATTTATTCTTTTTAAAACAACGCCTGCGACATTCCATCGTTTTGGCAATCACGCCTCCTTCATATTATAAAATAATGTCCTCCTAGCCGATTTCGACTACGGCGGCCTATCTCAACAGAGATTTGCCAACTGCGCAGGACATATTATAGTGCACAAGTGTGTGCGCAATACACAGGTGCACTCTCTGTTCCTTCACTCTCATAATTCGGTGAGACGGAAGTCCGACATGACCGTAGAGAGATCAGGCGCAGGACCAACGGCTTAACGTGCTTTCCGAGGCACGAGGGTGTTAACACCACCAACTTCCTGACTCCGGAGCTGTGTCTGAGTAATTTCAAGACAGAAAAACCCAAACACTCTCGGCCCGACCCGGGGTTCGAACCCGGGACCTCGTGGATAGTACCCAGCGTGCTGACCACTAGACCAACGAGGCAGTTATAAAATATAGTGTTATTAAAAGGTGACCCATTCGTCCCGTTCCTAAATTAGAAAACATGGCCGCAGTGGATTGAATAATAGCATATCAACTACAGAACCAAGTCCTATACTACACCGACTGCGTAGTTAGAGCTAAAACAGGCTTGTTTACCGACAGAGGCAATATAATAATAAAACTGGAGTTAATAGACCGCGGGGACCGTGAAACGAACATGACATTTAGGAAAGACACAACTCAAAACGATGACTAGCCGCGTTCGAGAAAGCTAAAAAATAAGTTGCCAAGACTATTAATAGCGCAGTTTTATTTGAAGCTAATGAATGCAATTACGATATGAAGCACGTGTCACGTGCTTCATATCGTAATTGCAAAAGACAGCGGTTAAAATACCTGACTACGAATGGCAAAACGCGGATTGTGCCATTTCTATGCTATGAGTGAGACATAAGCTTATTATACCTATTATGTGTAAACACTCCTTTCTAAAGCCTAAACACTTTCATAAAATTAAATAGGCATGGAGATGGTTTTTTTTTTAATGATTCCATGTGGTGTTCCACTGAAACTGCAGTGCTATCGGTTTACACTGCAGCATTTCAGATGTGTGTTAATTTCGGGTGTGTTTGTTTGCGTCTGGTTTATGTGTTGTTGAATTGTTTTAGTTTACTTACTATATATGTTATGAGATTGTGGAAGGAATTTAATGTATCATAGGCATGGAGATGAGACCCGGAAACATTTTACATTAAAAAGCGGATAAAGTCGCTGCTGTTACCTACCTAGTATTTAATATGTCCAGGAGTTGCCCTTCCAATCCTGGCTTCGATTCAGTGAAATCAAATCACCGATATACACCTACACGACATTTCAATGAACAGTGCCGTGGAAAAACCTGTTATATCTTTCCAGAACAACTAGAAAGCTGTGGCGCCGCGTGCGTGTGCATGATTTAGGGCGCCATAATAATTATTATAAGATTCATTCAAACCTTATAGTAGGTATTTACCTTTTTTCAACCTTGACTCAAAAAACTCAACAAAAACGAGAACGGCATTTTGCGCACGCAACACAAGACAGGAACGACTAAAAGTTCTACGTGTAACGTTCGTGTGTTGTGTGCCTGTAATCCTGATTCACCTAACGAAACGAAAATCAATCTTCTGTCGTTTACAAAATGTCTGGCACTGAACCACGAGGTGTGGGACGTCCAGGGAGTCTTACACATTATTATAACCTTTTTCTATCCCCCAGACGCGAGACGGCGGGTATAAAGTGGAAACTTTATACCCGCCGTCTCGCCTCTGGGGCTTTATACGTTTAAAAAAGGGTTTTAGGCAACGTAAAGTTTGACCATTACTTACATCACATGACATGATGCATTTTGATAGATGGTCTAGGTAGACTAAACTAAGCTTTTTTTTTTAAATATCTTCATTAGTAACGTTTACTATCGGTCACTAATGAAGATATTTAAAAAATAAATTCGACAGAAAGGTGTGGTACCTACTAGCTTAGTCTTTACCCGACTTGAAGGCAAAGTAGGTAAGGTTATTCAAAAAAACACCTATGTGTCGGATAAGATATTGAGTGTCTCATCATTACATTAAATGAAAGATGCTGCGGCTACAAAATAGCCCTCAACATGGCAAGTAAATTTTTAAAAAAGAAATTGTAACTACCCTATATTCAATGGAATACCTAATGGGGTGCATATCAAACAAGTTTTTTAAGGCACCTTTAAAATCCTTTGTCCGTTTCTTTAGTATGGATACTTATTATTTATTATTATTCACGTAAAAACATGATTCAACATCTAGTCTTTCCCTTTTTGTGTTGCTCGTTATCATAAAATAAAAGATTTACTAAAATATGTCACGGTTTTTTTATATTAAGCTAATTTAAAAATAACATAGGATTAGTCTACAATCTTAGAAAGCAACATTTTTCACAATTCTTAGTATTGTGTGTAAATCTACGTAGGCAACGTATTTTAAACCCAACTTATAAAAATCTTTCTTCCTAGTATAATGTCTAGGTATAGCCAGTAATTACCTATACCTATTTTTTTTAAACGTCAGAAACAGATGGTATATTACCAAAATAATGATAAAATTTAAGTTCGGAACTCAAGGGCAAGGTAGGTAAAATTTTTAATTATTGATATATTTTTTTTACTTACGCACTGTATCCAGGACGTCCCAGGTAAACCCTATTCCATTTATAGAAATGATCAATACAAAATATTCGCAGCGCGACGTTGCCGCTCTTACCATGAAAAACATGGCTCTCTAACCACCTCGTAACATTTTTCAGTCGATTATCACCGTTATAACTGGGTGATAAAGAACAAATTGTCAAAACAGAGACGACGCATAGGTCTCTCTAGAACACATGGAGTGATGTAAACAACTTGCAATGTGAAATGAAAGTTTATCGTATGATTAGAGGATTACAGTTCAAATTTGGATGTGGAAATAACAAGCCCATAGGCAAGTGGACGTGAAGGCAATCACGATAAATTGAAACTGTACGTAGTTTGTTTGTGGATAATAAATAACATCTTTTTGTTGAACCAACCAATTTTAAAAAGTTAGTTGCGAATTATACATTAATAACATACCTACCGTATGGTTATGTTTTAGGCAACAAGGACCTTGTATCTTTAGCGAGTTAGGAAACAAAATATTGTGTTCTAATTTTGAGACGGCTAGCGCCATCTATTGACGTTACGCATAAACATTGCTGATGATACCGTTATTTGTTATTAAATTTACACATTACAATAACACAGATGAAAACGTTTTGTCGTAAGATGGTTGTTTTGTAAAGAGCAAACAAAAGTTTTTCAATAAATTAGGATAGAACCATTCTGTGAAGTCAAAAATAACTTACCTTCATCGTTAGATTCCAAGTATTCTTCTTCAACATATTCCACCACCTCCGTTTTCGAAGAGGGTAGATATTGAAGCATCCTTTCATACGCCACAGGGTGCTGTTTCCTCAGATGAGTTTTTAAATTATTCGTGGTAGTGTGGTACGACAAAACTTTGTCGCAATAATGGCAAGATGCGAATTTTTCCTTCCCCTCCACTCTTGAGAAAAAGCTCCATATCAATTGATTTCGAGTAGAACGTGGTTTGGGTTGACTTGGCGCACTATGTCCTATAGTAATATTATGCTTTTTTGCCAAATGTATTTTGAGGTTATGTATTGTAGCACTGTAATTGTAAATATTGGAGCAAACGCGACATGTAGCTCGCTTTGCGTTAACATCCGTGCCCTCACATTTATCGAAGAAGTCCCACACATCGGTAGTTTCGGCCTCCATGATTAACGTTACCGTTTTAACCGATATCAAATAACGCACACAAAATACCAAGCTTGCGTCCACGAACGAAACTGCACAATAACGGGTGACGTTATAATATTGCGTCGCTATGCTAACCTTTTTGGTAGGATTATCTTGTCTATGAGGGTTTACGTGCGAGTTTTCATTTGTCAGTCACACGCGCTCACGATCGACAGAGTATCGAAAATTTATATAAAAAACAGTATTCGCTTGCTGCGCCAGTGAGCGCCGTTTGATTTCATCAATACTAGAGTATCCGATGGAAATGTTTTGCAAATATCAAACCATCAGTTAATATGAAAGCAGTTGAGCTTATAGTTAGTTTTATAATTTTAGCAATTTTTTTTGCATGATTTTTACTACAGTATTATTATGATTCCTACGCGTAACACCCGACGTTGATTTGATTCTTAGAGTAGATATACTCTAATATTTGATTACAATACAACAAAACAACTAATACACTGACCTCTATAATACAAGTACGCTGGACTGCATACTGTCAACCTAAAAATGAAGCCATTTGATTGTCGCCATCATAGAGTATAGTAAATATTCCAAAAGGAATAGAGAGCTAACTTCAGGCTTTTTTTTGCCACCCATAGACTGGCGCCATATTTGAAATGCTTCTATGCTGCCATCTGTATTTTGGAGTAACAACGTGGACAGTCATTCTATACGACCCGCTATTTTTTAAATTTAATTTCAAAATGTTTTACTTTCACGAAAACTCTTAGCTCACTAAATCAATGCTAAAAAAATAAAATTAAAACAATGCTTAGCACAAAATTTATTGAGTAAGCTTTCGTGAAAATAAATACATTTATAATCTTGTACGGAAAATAAAACAAAACTTATTATTTTTGTACCATGTATTAAATTGTTTTAATTAAGTTACAATTTTTCTATGAAATACATGTTAATATTATTTAAAGTCCTCAAATTTGGCATTCAGATCTATTTTATTTATTGCACACGATAATGACTGATGATGATAAACGTGCATACCACATAATGTCTGACTAATAACGTCCCTTGTTAAATTTTAAAAAATACATATGTAATTCATTGCAAATGCCAAATACTCAGACATTAATTTTTGAATGTCCTGAATGAATCATGATTTACGAGATTTGTTTTTGTATTTATTATAGTACGCTTGAGCTGTTAATTTAAGTTGATCTACAGTTTCAGTATAGGTCATTTTCCCACACAAAATTCTATTTATTGATCGGCACCAACTATAAATTAAAACTTTTGTGGTGAGGTCTTCAAAATAATCCTTCAGGACACTTTTGTGTTTATTGCATGAAAATTTATATAAGACAAAAATTTCACACAGCATTTTCAATTTTCTGCGAACACCAACTACTGGAACATCTCTTTTTAAGAAATCAGTTGTGATTTGTTGGATTTCTCGGAAGACCCTTACAACATCTTTATTGGGATAGCACAACCATTTCTTTTTTGCATTATATTCCCTTCTCCTTATTAAATCATTCGATTCATTGTTTGATAGGTCATCCAGCAATAAATCTTTTTTACATTCTTTGCAACCCTTAACAATTCTTTTTAAACATTTTGTTAGGACCCAGCCGCACACATAATTGCTTTGCCCTTTGTCAGGTATTAATTCACTCTCATTTAGTATATCATTGTTGATCACAATTTCTTCATTTTCGGGAATATTAGGAGTTGGTATTTCTGTGAGGAAGAAGTCTAAGGCTTCCAAACAATCATTATCATCTTCCTCACAGTTTGCCTCAATGGAATGTGTGGTGCTGAAATTATTCAATAACAAAGATTTATAAGCGCCTTCAAATGCAGTGCAATCAGGTGCCACATTCCTAACACCATAGCTCCTAATATTCCCGAAAAAGTTTTCGACTGGGTCCTGGTTTAAATTACGAGTTAATAAAGAGTCTATGGAATATTTTTGGCTAAGGGTCTTCCATAGACGTTGCACTCCTTCTATAGTTTTAATAAAATTTTCAACTGATGGTACATTGGTTTCAATTATCCTTACTTTATCTCGAACGTTTTTCTTCGAGATAAATTTTATAGTTTTCAAAACCTTTATTGATTTACGCCATAATTCGTGATGAGGAGAATTTTTTTTCACTGCTGCTTTGTACAATTTTCCATTGGGAATATGAAATGTGCTGCTATTTAAGCTGTCAAATAATTTATCTAATAAAAGTACGAGTGGTATGAGGTCGCGGCATTCCGAAGGTAAATCACCTCTCGCACTCAAGTGTTCAGTCGCAACAGCAACACTGTGACTGAAAACTTGAGCCGCACTCTTTACATTCATTTTCTTTATTTTATCTTTATTGATATGCTCTTCAGTGAGTTTATGAGCGACTCTCAATTCCCCGTACGATTTGTCAGCAGCATATAACATTTCCAAATATTCCCATTTGATCAATTTTTTTTTATTCTCCTTATCATAGTATACTAAATCTTTTGTCAATAAATTGTTACGCAAACCTTTTAATAAATGCGGAACATCATATAAAGGTATGATTATATCATTAAAGGCTTTGAAATGCACATAAGTTAGTTCTTGTCCCTTTTCTAAATATTTGGACTTGGTATCATTAATTAAGCTATTTATGGTACTCACATTTACGGTGGATTGATCACAAACTGTGGCTAAAATTTTCAAACCGGTGACCTGTACATTTTTTATAACATCTAATAAAACTTGCTTTAAAAAGTTTTTGTTTAAGCTATTAGTAAAATAATAGGCCACCGGCTGCTTATAATTGGCTTTTATGCCTTTAACCATGAACACCAAGACATGGTCTGCTATCTGTTTTTGGGCTGTAAATCCTTTTATATTGTCTTTTGCCGCATCATAATTTATTTTAGGGCTTATAGACATTTCATCGAATATCAATGTGCATAGTTTGTCTTCAGTGTTCATGGTTTTTACAGTTTTTGCAATTTTTTCAAATATAACTTTGTTAATGCCTGTGGTAAGTGTTATTTTTGAGAGTAACATTTTCAAAGATTTTTTCGACGGAAGA
This sequence comes from Pyrausta nigrata, assembly GCA_949316185.1. NCBI lineage: Eukaryota > Metazoa > Arthropoda > Insecta > Lepidoptera > Crambidae > Pyrausta > Pyrausta nigrata. Next base: position 9,018,881 of record OX438963.1, on the reverse strand, counting down.
ACGAAATCTTTTGACAATAAAGGGTATAGCTTTGGGCTTCTTTTATAATACCTCAAAGCTAAAAATTTTTGCTCAATAGTAAACCTACGCCCTTTCGGCTTTTTTGAACTTTGGGTCTGTTGCATTTTAGTAAATAATTTACCAACTCTGGTCATATCTTTCGTGACGATTTCGAATGCCTTATTTTCCGTGATTTTTCGGACATTTTCAAGTCTCGCTTTAAAACTAAGCCCACGTTTTTTCAGTCGTAACACCTCTCTTTTCAAATTTTTGATCTGTCTCATCGACTCCTTTAATTTGGTGGTAGTATATAAAGGCAGTTTTATCCCTTTACCTGTAAAAATAAATCATACATTTATTACCTGAATGATTAGCTATTTTTTACGTTACAATTTCTAAATATAAAAGTTTTATTTGATTAGAACCACTTTTACATGCATATCATTATTACTAACCTGTCTTTGGGCGAGGTGTTGGGCAATAACTATGGTCATTCGTATCAGCAATACAGGTGGCTGGACCTCCACTAATGTTTGCTGAAAAAAAATGCAAATGTTTAAACACTTACTCTAATTCCAGCATTACTTACCCTAGAAAAAGAGTATTAAGAAAATGCACATATATATATGTGTGTATATATATTTTACTTGTTTACCAACAACTTTTTAGGAAGTGAGCAAATAAATCTAGTATTTAAGTAATGTTTGAATGAAATGATACCAATGTTTTTGTATTTCATAAAGTGGATTTAGCATGTATGTATTTCTTGATATAACAGTTTTATTACATACCAATTTTCGGAGATTCAGGTCTTGGACAGTAATTATGTTCTTCTGCAATATAATTTGTAACAGCAACAGACTTTGTTGTAGCAACGCCAACAACCACTTCAGAAACAGTATCTGAAATTATTCATAAATTTGGATGGAACATTGGGAGTACAAGTTTTATATCAAAGATATTAAATATTCAGTATTTCATACTGACATTGTTTTTCAACCAAGCCGTACAAGGAAGATCGAATAAATCTTTAAGACCTTGCCCACGGCTACGCCTGATTGGATATTGGTTACAAGATTTAGTTTAATTAAGAAATATTATTATACTAGCATTTAAAAAACATTTTTTGTATTTTTTCTGTTTAACACAAGAAATACTCAATGAGATATTCCCATTTCACGAAGGTGTACATAAAATAATATTACATGTTTATTGTCTGCAGTTTAAATTTTTCACAAAAAATACCAATATTTATTCATTTTATCGTGTGGATTTAGCATGTATGTATTTCTTGTTATAGCAGTTTTGTTTACATACCATTTTTTGGAGATTCAGGTCTTGGACAATAGTTATGTTCTTCTGCAATAATATTTGATGCAGCGAGAGACTTTGTTGTAGCAACTTCAACAAACACTTTAGAAACTGTATCTGAAATAAAATAAAAAATAAATAAATGTGGACAACATCACATACATTATTCTGATCCCAAAGTAAGTAGCTAAAGCACTTGTGTTATGGGAATCAGAAAAAACGAAGGTACCTCAAACACCCAGACCCAAGACAATATAGAAAAATACTTTTCTACATTGACCTGACCGGGAATCGAAACCAGGACCTCAGAGCTGGCGACACCATGAAAACCAGTGTGTACACCACTCGACCATGGAGGTCTTTAAAATGAAGAATGTATCTTTGAAAAATATGTATAACATTTTGCCCACAGCTCTGCCTCCATCCTTGCTCAGGGTGTCATAAATCTCCATCCAAAAATTCATCCGAATGGGTTCAGTTGTGAAAATGTAACAGACAGACAAACACACTTTCGCATTTATACTATTAGCAGGGATATACTAAAGGTAATGTGTTGGGGGTACACTACAGAATAATGAAAATCAGACTAATGATGCATTCGGCATTATGAGTTGTCAGAATTTTTGGGTGTTCCCACAAATTGGTACTGTTTTGTTATAGATTAACCTGTTTATAATATTACCTGTTTCTATTGAAGTTGATGAAGTTGGTTGTAGAAAATGAGCTTCGTCTGAGGTCCCTTGGGGAGCAATATTCATCTCAGGTTTTCTGCACCACACTGTAATACGACTGAAAACTTTAATTTACTTACTTTAAAAACACTTGTTTTAAAGTAAAAAAAAAATAGCAATATTAGATTTGTGGACACGAGAAGTCAATTAATGCTAGCAACATCAACTAAAATGAACATAAGTTAATTTGTATTTCAAACAGTGTTAAAAAAATAATGTAGTAAGTTTTTTCATGATAGGATAAATGTTATGATATTAATGTACAGTCGACCAAATTGAATCATGACCCACCTTATGGTCATTTTTCTACTGTCATTCTATACAAGTAAGTTGAAATTCGCTTGAACATACATTTCCTAGAAACGTGTTATCATTTTATTAGACACTGACAGTCACTGACAAGGCACTGGTCGCTATCTGTACGAATAAGTTTGTATGAAAATCGGCGAGAACTTCATTTCATTTTATGCATGACAGCGAAGAAAACCTTACTACATTTATAAATGCAAAGGAATAATCGGCAAAGTGGGTCATGATTCAATTTGCTCGACTGTACCTTATGTTTTGGTTAACTGAATCAAACAAGCTTACAAGATAGTAGTTGGCCCATGTATTTGCCTACCCTATTAAAAATTAAGAAAGTTACTAACTCGGTAGGTGCAAGGTGGGAACTGCTAAAGCATTCAGTCGGTTATTCCTATTCCGATCCAGCAGTGTAAAATGAATATCACAAATTCTCTTGTTTCTGTATTGATAGAAGTCACTTGTAGATTGCACATTTCCACCTTCAATATAAACCCAAGCTTTAAACTGCTCAGGAAACTTATCAGGATGAGGAAACCGGTGAAGCGGTGTTCCTGAAAAAAATAAGTTTTTGAAATCAAAACTTCAACTAAACTTATTCACAGTAAATATTTTTGATATGAATACCTACATTTAAATGATTAAATTCTGCCTTGGGATGCTTATATCTCTAAATAGTTTTGGAATAACATTTTACTTAACTCAGAATTAATACATATGTAGCAATTAGCATCAGGCTGTTAGTACATATTCCGGCGCCGCAGCTCCTTGGATTGGTTTGAGAGTATTTCAAGAAATCGTAGTGCCGCGACGGCATAATTTGCCTCAAAAACAGCCTTAGATGGATAGTAAAGGTATAATTTGGAGATAGGCCACAAACTACGCAGTACTAGACAGACAATAACAAAACTAACACTACCGGTGAGGTTGCAGTCATGATTTCGGTCTGAGCTCATCTAGAAACTGTACATAATAATCAGCTACTCACCATTTGGCTCACAGCCTCATGCACAACGACAAGGCATCTTGTTAATAAAAACAAACACAAAACTGAGCGTCCAAATCGCAAAAACCACTGCACTAAGAAGCATCCTTTCGCACAAGTAATGGAGGAGCATGCTCAACTCAACGCAAAATAGAAAACAGAAAAATTCACAAAATATTTAACTTCACCGTACGTACGCGCAGAGAAGCAAAAACTTTGTGACAAAATTAGCGGTAGCGGTTGAATTCGAATCGAGACGTCAAAATGACAGACAAGCTAATATAATCAGCGCAGACAGCCAACCGAACCGTAAATTATGGTGAAAAATATTTTAGCCTTTCATGACAGAAATTGAAATCGACGCAATAATTTCAATGTATTTTTGATTAATAACAATTTCCAATTAGAGCAAATATTTTATAAGTATAACCAACTAAACCATACTTCGAGACATCTAGCGGCAAAATTTGCTAACATTTTGGATCCATTTAGATCAGATGAACTAATAATTTCAACAGATGGCGCTTTATGATTTTTTTATGTCTGTCAAATGAGAGCAATGGAAGAGTGACCCCCCAGGTCGCCATTCTGGCGCTGACAGCTGTAGTGAGTGTGTGGACTGGTGACCGACCACGGAACTTTACACGGAAACGGAAGTTGACATAAACATGCAAGTTATTCTTTTTTAGTTCCCAAGACACTCGGTGGGGGCGCTTTGATTCGGCACAAAAATTATGTCATTTCTTAGAGTATGTTTAGTCCAGCGTAATTGTATTATGGAGGTCAGCGAACTAATAATCTGATAGAGATCAGATAACTCGCATTTCTTTAATCTCGGAATCGCTCGAGAAAAATGCATCATCTGAGAGCAAGAGTTTTTGTTTGACAGCTTCTCGCGCTCACTATCGACCAAGTGACAAACATATTGAAATAAAAAAAATAGGTTTCGCTTACGTGCCACTAGGGGCGCTGACCAATTCTTATTAACATTTTTGCCACACAGCAAAGGTGAGCGCGTGAAAACACTCTTGCTAAGCTGGACAGTACAGGACAGTCTAAACGCAGTAAGAGAATGTTATTGAATTAAGGATTAAGAATTTAAACTTTAAGAAATAAAACCCATGAAAACTGTGTTAATTAAAGCTGTTTTATGTAATACCTATACAAAACTAGTAAAATAACCTATTGGTTAACTACAATCAAGTAGAGACATTGCAGAGTGAATACATTTAAGATCTTTACAAAAATATCATTAAAAATACTTACAATTCCAAGAATATTTCTTAAGGTAACATGACATATTGAGAATATTTACACCCATAAAAATTTGCTGTTACAAATTTTACTGAGGTCTTTATTTTGGTCCCAAAAAATGTGATATGTGCACGAAATTTGAATGCGAAGTTGAGGATGCATACGGACTCATACGGACGCTCTAAGAACATTAGGCTCCGCGCAGATGGGCCACGCTGTTTTCGGCCACTCGCCACTTTGACAAATCATCTGTCAAAGGATCTAGCAGATGAGTGTCAATTGTAGAGGCCACCGACCACCTTCGTCTGCGCGGAGCCCTACCCTCCTGACTAAAAGTAATGTTCGCCTATCTAGATTCCACTGCTGGGCAAAGGCCTCACCCCAACTATGAGGAGGTACGAGCTACTCCACCACGCGGGCTCAGTACGGATTGGTGGAGGGGTGCCTGTAAGGCAAGTGACCAACCTTACTGTCAGATGTTATCAAGCCGCCCTAGGGCCTCTGACTAGGCTTAACGACTAATACCAACAGATATTATCCGTGCTTGTGGCGCAGTGGCAGCAGCGCTTTGGAAGTGATACCTATGTTAGGCAAACCTTCTGACAAAGACAAGTATAAAGTATTATAAATAAATTAATTATGTATAATACGTTTTACTCAATATACAAACACACCAATTACCTACCCCCAAACTAAGCGTGAGCTTGTGCTATGGCGACTAGGATAACGGACAGACATACTCATATACGTTTGTATATTCATCACTTAGGTACAAATGCTCGTGCTCATCACACAAACATTTGCCCCTTGCGGGATTCGAACCCGCAACCTCTGGTTTTGTAGTCGAATGCGAATCACTACCCGGTCTTTTTCAGTGGTCACTTGAAATAAACAAGTGTCTATAACAATTCTAGGTCCTTCACAACTGTAATCTTGATTCTGTGCTTCGGCCACAAGAGAGTGAGAGGCAAAACAATAGGATCTGCATCTTTCTTGCTCGTTTCTTCGTCGCTGTCTGATTCTGAGTCGGTTTCTGCCAGCTGGGCCAGTTTTGACACTTTCTCAGACATGTCTTGAGCTAGTTCTTTCGTGATTAATAACTGAAAATAATAAAAAATATATATAATCTAAGCAGTTTCTTTTGCAAGTTTAATACGAAATAAGACACAAAAATTGATCTACTAAAACATCCGGTGGGACTTGAACCCATGACCCTATAGTATTTTCTTAAAATTTGACCAAATCACATTATATTTGTTTCTTACGTTTACGCGAATTGTTGAACTCATTAAAACACAATTTTACGGATAACTTCGCGATTTATTTACATTTTATTTTAAACCTGACGTTTCGAACACTTTACAGCGATCGTGGTCACAGGGAGACTAAGGTATTATTTGTCGGAACACGAAATCTGCAGTGTGTGAACATGCCTAAGACAAACCCAACCACTTCATTCGTTTTGACCAACCTAAAATACTTGCAAAAGAACGGCGTTTTATTCCTCGAATGCTACGTGAAGCCATTGAAATTAGAAAACATCAAAATTTCAATAGAGAAGATGGTTGGAAAGTTCCACCGGCATGGGATCCTATTCTAGCAAAAACCAAAGCAACACCTAGCACTGCAAGATCTCAAGACACGGTTAGCTCTTTCTGCGTAAATAGGAACTTGAATTAATATTATTTAGTGACGGTAGTTAAAAATTTTCAAAACTATGTAATGACAAATAATACCTTAGTCTCCCTGTGACCACGATCGCTGTAAAGTGTTCGAAACGTCAGGTTTAAAATAAAATGTAAATAAATCGCGAAGTAATCCGTAAAATTGTGTTTTAATAAAAATCACATATATTAGTAAGTAAGTAGAAGAAATCACAGTGGAAACATCCAATGATGTCTAGATAGTATCCTACACCACAGAATACTAGTACTTCTTACAGAAGTATGACTTAGCAATTGTATTCAAAGAAATGTCTACTCAATGTCGTCAACAATATGGCGTAATTTAGTTCGCCTCAGAGTCAAGCACATTTTCGTGTAGACATCTACAAAAATCCATTGCAAGATAATTTTATACTTATTGCTCTGGAATATGATTCATAATACACTAAACCTATTCAGTGACGTAATATCACGCGACGCGATAGGGTTGACTGCTACGAGAAGCTTCTAACGCCATCTAGCGCCTTTTTCTAGTACTTTATTCATTCTCGTCCAGCCAGTAACGTAGCCGCGCGGCCGCCGGTAAATAAAACGCGCGAGCGTGTCGCTGGCCGGTAGCGACACGCAACTTGTTTTAGCCCCTAAGTAAGGGTCGCCGCGCGTAGGTACGTTTTTGCTACTTACGCGGGGAGATACACAGGCCTGCCTACACTCAGTTAGTAGTCCGTAATGGCACCTTGGGGAATGTAGAATGTTGTCTGGTCCGTGTTGGCACCTTGCTGCACGCTCTAGTTACCTGCAGCTATTGGTCCCGTGCGGCGCGAGGCGACGGCGCCGGCGACGCTGGGCGGCGTCAGCGTGACGGCGCGACTGCCCATACATCATGTGGAGTCGCGCCCTGTACAGTACACCCACCTGACGCTATAGTAGTAGTCCGTATTGGCACCTTGCTGAATGTCGTCTAGTTATAATCAACACCCACCATTATATTTGTTCGTGTTGGCACCTTGCTGAATGTCGAATGATGTCTAGTCCGTGTTGGCACCCTGCTGAACGCTCTAGTTACCTGCAGCCATTGGTCCGTGTGGCGCCGGCGACGCTGGGCGGCGTTAGCGTGAAGCGACTGCTCATACGCCAGGTGGAGTGGCGCCTTGTATATTATGCACACCAACAGCAATAGTAGTAGTCCATGTTGGCACCTTGCTGAATGCCGTCACACTCACCTACATAGTTGTCTGTGTTGGCACCTTGCTGAACGCTCTAGTTAGTATTAACACTCATCTGAAGTCATAGTAGTTTTCCGTGTTCGCACCTTACTGAATGCCCTCTAGTTAGTACAGTATCATTATAGCGGTCCGTGTTGGCACCTTGGTTAATGCCGAATGAAGTCTAGCTAGTATCAACACTCACCTACAGCCAGTGGTCGCGTTGCTATCACTCTAAATTGCTTGATGTGATGGGTCTCATGTGGCGAGTATTGTCAACTTTTGTTGTTTGGTTTTTGTTGTTTAGCGGTCCGTGTTGGCACCTTGCTAAATCCTGTTTAGTATCCCCACTCACCTGCAGCCATTGGTCCCGTGCGGCGCGCGGACGGCGGCGCGAGGCGACGGCGCCGGCAACGCTGGGCGACGTCAGCGTGACGGCGCGACTGCCCATACGCCACGTGAAGTGACGACCGTGCGACACGCGACCGCTGGGGAAAGAGATAGAAGGCTTAGTGCGTGTGTTTTCACGCGCTCATCCTCGTCTGTATGACGAAAGGAGTTGCCCAAAAGTGGTATTGTTTTTGGTCAATATTTCTAAATATAGTTCTATGGTGGTTGTTAGTCATATCTTGGAATAAAAAACCAACCACCATACAAAGAGTGGACTAGTCCTTTGTCACAACGTTCTTATTCCATAGATTTTGTATGGCATCACATTTTACTGTACTCGACTTACCTATTATCGATTTTAGCTTAATTAATATTGCAGATAAATACCTACTAATCTATGACACATATCTTCAATGATCGCTCCCAGCGATAAGACCGCCTACATTGTACCTACCAACATGGTTTTTCTTTTATTATATGTTTGTAAAGTGTTTTCTGGTTGCAATAGAGAGTATATATCTATCTATATCTTTAAAATATACTGTTATTTTCAAGAAATAGGGTATCAGTATTATTTGTGGATAGTGACAAGTACCAAAGGACTTGTCCGCTTTTTGTATGGAAGCTGGTTTTTTATTCCAAGATATTACCAACCACCAATAACCTATATTTATCTTTAAGGTAAAAATACGACACACGTAACAATAGAAATCAGAATTTTAAACGCCTCCAGTTTTGAGAAAAAATATGTTTTGTAATGAGGCATAATCCATTGATCATTACTTGTATTTCCTGGCTGTATGGCTATGTACCATTGCCTTTCCACTGGTGGTTAAATACTACTAGGTACTACCACAGATTATATAATAGGTACTCCTGTCAATGGAATGAAAATTTTGCTTGCAATTTTTTTTCATGCGTTAATTGACAACATTTCATTTTTATAAAGGTACTAAAATTCAAAGACCATTTCGAGATTTGGCGATGCTTAATACGTTAAAAATATTTTAATATTTTTTTACGCTATAAATTCAGAGATATTTGAAAAAAATTGATAGGTGCTATGATACCGGCATTATAAGGGGACATGCCTTTGCTTGGTTATCTGGTCTGACTAAAAAAGTATTTTACCATACATGCAAGCTAGCTGTCATTTTGACATTGATATTTGACACTGACACTATGATGAGTGAGTGAGAGAAGAGATAATCGTAGTGTTGTCCTATAGAAGCGAAGTCCATCTAGTTATCGATAGTTTTAGAGTATAGTACATTTAGGATTGCTAAAACTACACATGCATTTAAATGATTATCTAGTTTAGTGACGAAATCATAAAAAATCTTTTAATCATTAGTGATGTTTTATTTGATTTTAAAAAACATAAAAATTTAAGTAAGGAAAATGACAACGTTAGCTAATAGTAGTTAGTAAAGTTGTGTTTGATTATTTAAAAGATTATTTATCTACTTATTTATTCGGACTTTTGTATTATGATATACGTGCTTAATAAGATTATGTTTGGATAAACATACCCACTAAGATTATTTATCAACTTCTTCATTGAGACTTTTTGTATTTTCATATTACGTGCTTAGTAAAGTTGTGTTTGGATAAACATACTCACTAAGATTATTTATCTACTTTTTCATTTAGACGTATTGTATTTCGATATACGTGTCGATATCGATATCTTACTTCTACAACATACAACACTATAGATGTCAGTTGTTTTTTTTTAAACTTTGAATATGGCAGAGGCAAGAAGTTGTCACATCCTTACTCTTGTACTTACGCTCTTTTAGAATTGAGAGTTTTTAAAGAATTTAATTCAAGGGGAATAAATGGAAAGAAATGAAAAAGAAAAAATACGTATGTCTTCTTTTTTGATGTACTATTAGGAAAAAAATAAAAATGTGCATGTAATTTTTTTGAAATGTTGTCAATTGGTATAGTGCAGTTTATGTACAGACAAAGAGAAAAAATAATTTAAATTTTTCTCTAAATCAGAGGCCTTAAAAATATTTTAATTATGCATAAAGGCTAGTTTTTGTGAACTCTTTCATATAATATTTAGTTTATTCTGGTTAGAAATATTGACGAATAAAAAACCATTAATGGACAAGTCCTTTGGTAAGTGAGTACCTATCGACCCGCGCATGTACTAGTAACTTCATACCTAAATTACGGAGTGAACCAGGCCTTAGCAACAAAATTTAGTTAAAAACAAAAATAAAATAGGTTGCCATTACAAGTACAGTAGGCAGAACTTCAAGGAAGCTATTGGAAATACGAAAACAGCTTTTATTACGTAGATAATAAACGCAGACGGCTCAGAGGCCCTACTCCTGTTGACGATGTCCGTATTTTCGAGTCTGGCCATCACGCTCGTTCGCGTCGTCATTTTGTCTTGAGTGAAAGGGACGGCTTCATTCAAAAATACGGACATCGTCAACAGGAGTAGGGCCTCAGGGTCAAAGTGAAGTAGTCTACGTTGAACGGTGTGTACATTCAGGTCTTACTAATAAAATTTACCCAATTAAAAGGGTGACAAGGCAGTAAATAATTTTAATACTATTATTACGCTTAGGTAGCTCTGCCCTAGCTTAGTTTAACTAAGTTTGGCCTAGTTAGCTTAGCCAAACCAAGTTCGTCCTAGCTTCGCCAGCCAAGCTAATAATTTCCTAGCCTAGCTCGCGGTGCCCTTTGCCTTTTATTTTACATTTCTATATCAAAACAAAGTTCGTCCTAGCTTCGCCAGCCAAGTTAACAATTTCCAAGCTTACCTTGCGGTAGCGTCCGCACCGTTTTTTGTTTCAACTTCTATCTATAAGGTTCATTAATAATATAATTCTACTTACTCGATAGCCAGCGGAAGCAAGCTAGCTCCCTCCGCGTTCATTATTATATGCACTCCGTCCAAGTATTCTATACTGTCTTCACATATTGAGCTCTAAAAACAAATAAATAATCATAAATTAACTATTTCAATAATCATACAAGTAAATTAATGTTTTTCGTTGAATGTCGAATATTGTCAATAATCTTGACATTCCTTTTTTTAACGAAATTTATTTAAAATTATGATAAACCCCAAAACAACCACCTACTATAGTAATTTATCATCTAACACATTTTATGCATATTTAACAACTTTTTATGCAGGTTTATATTTTTTACTGATATTATTTTATAAGTCATAAAAAGATTAAATTAAATGTCGCTCAAAAAAAAAATTTTTCGTCAAAACTTGCAAACAAATTGCTTAAATTATAAAAATAATCATAAAAAGATTGTTTCCATATTCGCCAAGCAAAACATAAACTGACTTTAAAGCAAAAGATCCAAAAAGCGTTATTTAAATATTTTTTTGTTGTGTCTGCGACAGATCTGGCAAGTTTCATCACAAAAAAATATTCAGTGGCATATACACAAGTTTGTACAGAACCCTTAATGTCTGAGCCCGTCTCGCACTTGCCCGATTTAACTGCAATACTGAATACTAGCAGTTCCCCGCGACTACGCCCGCGCCAAAAGTCGGATTTACATACAAACTTTCATATACCCCATTTTACCCGCTGATGATTTCATATCGCGACAAAAAGTAGCCTATGTCCTTCTCAGGGTCTCAAACTATCTCTGTACCAAATTTCATTTGAATCGGTCAAGTAGTTTCGGAGCCTATTCAATATAAACAAAAAATCTTCCCTCTTATAATATTAGTGTAGATAAAATGAAAATAAACTGTGAGTTTAAGTACCTGCATTAATTCTGGTATGTGCGGCAACGCTCTCTCTATGCTCGCCATTTCGAAACTATCCGTGGACATGTGGCCTGAAAGAATTACAACGTTTACGGTTAGAAATATCGATAGCAGACGATTTTTATGCGAAATACATCGTCAAGATCTAATATCAACCAAAATATTAATAGACAACGATTTGAATTTGGAATAGAATTTACCAGCGAGTTGAGTTCATCTTTGATAGATCAGGGGCATTGTGCCCCAAGCAATCAAGCTTTGCGTGTGGATCCCCCACACGCAAAGCTTGATGCAGATGGCGCTAGCATAGATACGGCTATGTCAAACATTTTGCTATTGTTTATGTCGGGCTTTTTCGTATCTAGTTTACAGTTTTTCATGACTATCTAATGTTATTTCATCATTATGTATTCGTCAATGAAGTTATCTGAACTAAAAGACGAACTTCGGAAACGAAAAGTATCTGGTAAAAAAACCGATCTTATTGCGAGGTAAACATTTGGGTGTTAATCCAGTTTAATTACATTTAATTGGTTGTTGAAATTGTTTTTGTTGTATTTGTGTTACAAATTAACTACATAACAAGGTTTTTAATAAATATAACTAAAATAATAAATCACGTACATGTTTGGTTTTTAGGTTAGAATTCTACGATCGGAACCGCGATGATACCGGGAATTTAGGTGTCGTAGCTTCACAATCTAGTTATACGATGAATGTTCCCGATCCAGAAGCTTATCATGATGTAAATAGTTCCAGTAAACTACCTAAAATTAATTAATTTTCTTCTTATACCTGTTTCCCACTTCTTTTTTAAAACTGGGTCTTTTGGAAATAAATGAACACCATTATTGTAACAACCTGGCACAGAACATAACGGCATTATGCTTTCGTAGATTGAAAACACACAACTTCTGTACTGGAATGACAGATAGCTTTCGCCGCATCAACAATGCGCCATCTACAGGGAGAATTTGGCAGTGTGGATCCCCATTCTCATGGAGTGGAAAAAAGTTGACACTCGTTAAACGCATACATCTTTTCGAATAAGAACTTTTTTCCACTGCATTAGAATCGTGCCCACGCTCAGCGACAAACTAGTAAAGGGAGTTGTCGCCGGCAGTCAGCGATCAACTACTATGTATGCATCTCTTTTTTTTACATGAAATGTGTATCTATTGTGCGTTTCTTGCGCGAGAAAAACTCCGATAGTTACCCGTATACTCGACGGCAGTAAGACCACAGAATAAAGTACCAGTACTACGTCCAGAAGTTTGACTCTGCAATGAAGTTGAAAGAAATATCTACTTAATGTCGTCAACGATATGGTGTAATTTAGTTCGCCTCAGAGTCAAGCACATTTTCATTTAGACACCTACAGAAATCCATTGCAAGATAATTTCATTCGTATAACTCTGGAATATGATTCTACTAAACATATTCAGTGCCGAACTATCATGCGACGCGATAGGGTTGCCTGCACTTTTTCATGCTTGTTCAGCCAGCAACGTAGTGCCGCGCGCCGCTGGTAAATAAAACTCGCGAGCGTATCGCTGCTAGCTCGCGACACCCAAGTTGATTAGCCCACCACGGTGGGTCGCCGCGCGTCGGTAAGTTTAAGGCTACCTACGCGAGAAGTTAAACAGGCCTGGTAAACCGCCAATAGCCTAGCGACAACTCGCTTCTCGCTCATCGTTGCCGGTCAGACAACTGCCTTAATGTGGATCTATAACTTTAGTATACCTTCAGGGCCAGTTCTGTCAGAGCTCATAGTGCTCAATCCTCTTTGCAGTGTGTCCTTGATTTGCTGCTCCACACATGCTGACAGTTCGGGCGGGCTGGCTTCTGCCTCTGTGGTCTCCTGAAACTAAAATATTTAAGTTAATGTACAGAATAAATGGTATAAGTACAGCATAATTACTCCGCAAAATCATTCGACCGCTTGTATACCGTGATTACAGACAACATGGATGACTATTCAGTTTTTGTGTGATTCCGAGTTTCCTAATACACTCTAGTCTTCTTTTTATCCTCTTAATATTTTATATAACTAAAAAGCTATTCCTTTGCAAGTTTTTACGCAACTTTCTACACTCATAGCTCGCTGGTGCAGCAAGCACTTACAAAATAGGTTAATAACTCCCATCTTTGGTCAGGCCTGTGTATCTTCCTGCGTAGGTAGCAAAAACGTGCCTACGCGCCGCGACCCCTTGGTAAGGGACTACACAAGTTGGGTGTCGCTAGCCGGCAGCGACACGCTCCCGCGTTTTATTCACCGGCGGTGCGCATGAATACCTATTGCCCTGAATATGGCAGCAGGTTATGTGAGACTCTCTTAACGAAATTAAATAAGGTGACGCGACAGAAAGAGAGGCCAATTTATAAGTATTTAAATCAAGCAAGAGTCGCTAGTACCATATTAATTCCGTGCCATTATTATATTTTTATAACTTAAGCAATTATTTTTCAAGTTTATACGAAATTAAATCAAATTTCACTTACAAAAATTAATCGACTGTGTCATCAGGTGGTTCTAACGTCCTCCGTAGCTTAGTTGGTAAGAGCACTCGCCCGGAAAGCGAAGGGACGTGGGTTCGTGTCCCACCGGATGACACAGTCGATTAATTTTTGTAAGTGAAATTTGATTTAATTCTGTGCCATTACTTAAAAGCGTAGCGTGTTGCAAGATGGACAGGATCGCACTCAATGCAGCCCGCTTGTAACTGGTCACTAAAACCTATGGAGGGAGGGGCTGGGGAGGGGGCTATGTTCAACAGTGGACGTACTGCGGCTGATAATGATGTATGTTTCTTCACAGAAGGCACAGGTGCCTGATTGGCCAGTAAATAAATAAATAATTGTTTCAACAAACACACCAATTACCTAGCCCCAAACTAAGCGTGAGCTTGTGCTATGGTGACTAGGATAACGGGTAGACATACTTATATACATTTATAAACATCCATGACTTAGGTACAAATGCTCGTGCTCATCACACAAACATTTGCCCCTTGCGGGATTCGAACCCGCAACCGCCTGGTTTAGAAGTCCGCGGCGCGAACCACTACACCAAGACGGTCGTCATCATAGGTTGTCAAAAGTCAAAGTCAAAGTCAAAAATTCTTTATTCAATTTAGGACACAAAATGCCACTTATGAACGTCAAAATATCAATCAATTATGGCCCATATAGGGTAGAACAGGTCTCCTTATCTTTTGGGCCCTACTAGCGCTTCGAGACAAGACACAGACAATCTGGCAAGTGCTGAGAAGAAACGCTGGAACAAACTCAGTCACCACCGTTGTTGAAGGGAATGTTTATAACCTAAACTCTTAAGTGTCTTACCTCCCCCTCGTGCGTGGCGTACCAGTACAGCGGCGCGGACACGCCGGCCAGCTGCGCGCCCGCGAGCGGCGCCGTCCGCACGCCGCGCGCCGACACGCGCCGGTCCACGCGCGTCACCAGCCACGCGCCCGCGCCACATCTATAACGAGCGGATCTTCTGGATTTTGGCGCGAAAACTCTCTCTCTCTCGCTCTCTCTCCGCCAAATGAGCCGAGAAAGGGTTCGTTCCTTAAGTTACAGGTGCACACACTCACACACGCACGCACTCTCTCTCTCTCTCCGCCAAACGAGCCGAGAAAGGGTTCGTTCCTTAAGTTAAAGGTGCACACACACACGCACGCACTCTCTCTCTCTCCGCCAAACGAGCCGAGAAAGGGTTCGGTCCTTAAGTTACAGGTGCACACACACACGCACGCACTCTCTCTCTCTCCGCCAAACGAGCCGAGAAAGGGTTCGTTCCTTAAGTTACAGGTGCACACACACACGCACGCACTCTCTCTCTCTCCGCCAAACGAGCCGAGAAAGGGTTCGTTCCTTAAGTTACAGGTGCACACACACACGCACGCACTCTCTCTCTCTCCGCCAAACGAGCCGAGAAAGGGTTCGTTCCTTAAGTTACAGGTGCACACACACACGCACGCACTCTCTCTCTCTCCGCCAAACGAGCCGAGAAAAGGTTCGTTTCTTAAGTTACAGGTGCACACACACACTCTCTCTCCACCACTGACCTCTACCGTCCACGGTACTATTGAGAGTGACATAAACATATGCAAGTTACTCTATTTTAGTTCCCTAAACACTCGGTGGGGGCGCTTTATTTGGCACAAAAATTATCTGTCATTTCTTAGAAAATGTTTAGTCCAGCGTACTTGTATTATGGAAGTCAGTGCTCTCCACGCACACACACAATTAAATACATATATTACATACACACACACATACATACTATGAAAATTTATCTGAAATACTGTATTTTCTGTCAATGGTATGGTTTTGAAGTTGTTGGCGATTATAATAATTTATTCTACTAGAAAAATTTTTACGTCTGGTTATGATCGCGAGCGTAGGTAACCTTAAACTATACCTTAAAAATTAAGGGCGGAATATGTTTTAATGTGAAATATGATTCATTAAGTTTAATTTTTTCTTCCTACTAAAAATAGTTATTTTAAGGAAAACCTATCATTAGCCTTACTTATAGTTTCATTCAAGTTGTCAAAAAAACTTGTGATGCTGTTGGTTTCCAAAAGTCGGTTATAAGTCAGCCTATTAGGTGCTGGGAAAAGGCCTCACCTCAACCATGAGGAGGAACGAGCCATACTTTACCACGCGGGCTCAGTGCGGATTGGTGGAGGGGTGTATGTAAGGCAAGTGACAAACCTTACTGTCAGAAGTTATCAAGCCGCCCTAGGGCCTCTGACTAGGCTTAACGACTAATACCACAGATATTAGCCGGGACCAACTGCTTAACGTGCCTTCCGAAGCACGGAGATGCTTGTCATGGACGTCACTTAAATGGTCGGAATGGTCACCCATCCAATCACGACCGCGCCGTGGGTTGCTTAACTTTTGGTATCACTACCAAAGCGCTGCCGCCACTGCGTCACAAGCACCACAAGTTGGTTACCATACTAATATTATAAATGCAAAAGTGTGTCTGTCTGTCTGTTACCTCTTGACGAACCGATTGAGATGAAATTTGGTGTGGAGATAGTTCGAGACCCTGGAAAGGACATAGGCTACATTTTGTCGCGATATAAAAACATTAAGGGGGTGAAATGGGATATGAAAGTTTATATGGAAAATCCAACTGTTGCGGGCGAAGTCGCGGGGAACCACTAGTAAATAAATAAAATAAATAAGTGGAGGCCGTAATAAAGGGAAGCCTTGAAAAGGTGAAATCAACTTTGCAAATGGTCTGCATATTTGAAATTTATGTATATTGTTCTTCAAACATTCGTCTAAAATCTGCATAAAACAAAAACATAATTCGTCCAGTTAATTACGATCTCTTTTTATTTGGAAAACCATGAGTTTCATGGTGAATATTACGTATTTCTCCTAACTTACTTGAGCTTTTG
The DNA here is from genome assembly GCA_949316185.1 of Pyrausta nigrata. Taxonomy (NCBI): domain Eukaryota; kingdom Metazoa; phylum Arthropoda; class Insecta; order Lepidoptera; family Crambidae; genus Pyrausta; species Pyrausta nigrata. The sequence continues at coordinate 9,001,852 of OX438963.1, read as the reverse complement.
GCCTAAAAAACCTCTCACAGTACGTCCTTATAGTGAATTAGTAAATGTATAAAGGATATTTGATTACAGTCTAGATTTTCCAAATTATTCAAGAAATACCGTTTTGCTTGCCGCTTACCGACATAACCCGTTTCATTCTGAGTCAAACTGGCTTAAAGCAGGTCGAGCGATATTGAATCGATTTGCTGCTGCAATAGAGGAAATTGCAGGAAATCAATAAATGAATGGTCCGCTCCCCGCGCGGGGGTAACTGTCAAAATCTATTTTCACCGGCTCGTAAATTTTTAAATTATTTTTTTATTTTTAAGAGGTGGAATAATCTTAATAATGTGCTGCAGAGGAGAACTAATGAAGTAAAAGTGAGAAACAAAGTAAGGCGCTCCTATCTGATCCGGTTGTTCCCACCGTTAGTTGTCCCCACTAAAAACTTTCTTGAGAGCATTGAAATGCAAACCATCCTCGCATTTCAATAAGTTAGCTTGGATTAGTTTGTAATTTAATGTTAGTGTATAAGAAGAATAACCGCACTAATAAAAGTCATAAAAGTCATTTATTTACGAGCAATTTGTACCTAAGTCATGGATGTTTATATGTATTTCTATCCGTTATCCTAGTCACCATAGCACAAGCTCACGCTTAGTTTGGGGCTAGGTAATTGGTGTGTTTGTTGAAACAATTTATTTATTTATGTATGTAGGTCCACAGGGGGCACTTATACACGTCCCAACATATATTTTTAAGCCCTACCACTGCTTCTAGACAATTGTGGGCTAGTGCTGAGAAGAAGCAGCGCAAGAAACTCGGTCATTATTGTCAAAGCCTCTTTTAAAAACTAGATACAGAAATTGTACTAGTGCGAGCTGGCTTTATAATAACCTTTTGTCAATAAATTATCCTTAATATATGATTTACTAGTTGTTCCCCGCGACTTCGCCCGCAAGAGTTGGATTTTCCATATAAACTTTCATCCCCCATTTCACCCCTTAAGTCAGCCTATTAGATCCCACTGCTGGGAAAAGGCCTCACCTCAACTATGAGGAGGAACGAGCCATACTCCACCACGCGGGCTCAGTGCGGATTGGTGGAGGGGTGTCAGTAAGGCAAGTGACAAACCTTACTGTCAGATGTTATCAAGCCGCCCTAGGGCCTCTGACTAGGCTTAACGACTAATACCAAGAGATATTAGCCGGGACCAACTGCTTAACGTGCCTTCCGAAGCACGGAGATGCTTGTCATGGTCGTCACTTTAATGGTCGGAATGGTCACCCATCCAATCACGACCACGCCGTGGGTTGCTTAACTTTTGGTATCACTACCAAAGCGCTGCCGCCACTGCGCCACAAGCACCTTTTGTTTCACCCCTTAATGTTTTTATATTGGGACAAAATGTCCTATGTAGCCTACGTCCTTTCCAGGGTCTCGAACTGTCTCCATACCAAATTTCATCTAAATTGGTTCAGTGGTTTAAGCGTCAAGAGGTAACAGACAGACACACTTTCGCATTTATATTTAAACTATAGTATGCGCATCAAAAATTTTTTTTTACTCCCTTCCTCCCTGACCTATTAATGCATGGGATTCATTTTGTGCCAAACTATTGCATGGGATTAATTACACTGAAAAAAAATATGATTGGTTAACAGTAACCAAAATTTGGCTACTAGTAGGCCGTAATCTAGTGACTTGCGAACTTCTGGTTATCAGTAACAAACTTGTTTTGTTACTGATAACCAGAAGATTGTTTACATTTACCAAAAATTTACTTCCCTACTTCGAAACCTTTAACTAACAAAACTAGTTTGGTTAATCCTTTTTTTCAGTGTATGGTTTTCCGAAATGAATGCCCACTGAATTCGACATTTGCAGTTTTATTTAGAATAAAGATAGATAGATACCTGGGGTCTTCACTGATGAGCTTCAAAACGTCAAACCCGGAGCCTCTTTGCGCCGCCCTGAGTTCTCTGCCAGTGCATCCCACTATCTGAACCCAAAGAGATTACAATTACAGTGAAATTAGTTTTCAAGAGCCACAAACAACAATCACATGAAATCTACCTGAACGCCTTTGGATTAAGCACAATGTCGGAGCCTTCAAGAGGTGATAGATTAGTTCCCCTGCAACATTTTTTTCTATTACAAGAACCTCGATAACAGACCGCCGATTTACTAAATAGTATAGGGAAGTAAAAAAATAATTTGGGATTTCAAAGTTGATCTTATTAAGAAAGTGGTAGCAATTTTGCTTCGTAGTCACCAGGCTCCGACACCGGTGCCCGGACACATTGTATAATTAATTTGTTTCAGCTAGGAGGACATTATTATTAGCTGTCAGTGTACACAAGATCCTAAAGGAAGAAAGTGAAGCTCCCACACTCTCCCTTTCTCTCTGTCACTCACCCCGTTAACGCAACGGTCCCGTAGCTAGTAGGAAAGTATTATTAGCTGTCTGTGTACACAAGATCCTAAAGGAAGAAAAGAAGCAGTCACTCTGTCTTTCTCTCTCCCTCTGTTTCTCTCTCACCTGCAGAAACGCAACGGTTTCGTGCGGCGTGCGAAGAAAGACAGCTCTCTCTCTCTCTTTGTGTTTACATACCTGCAATAGCTGTGTCTACACCCGTTTCTAAAGGAAGAAAGAGACGTTCTCGCTCTCTGTTCCCGTCTCTCAGTCTACACATAAAGCCCGTATAAAAACAATCTTCCGTATAAAATTTACTAATATAGACTAAGTGACTACTAACTTTTATGAATCTTTGTAATGTGAGTTAAAATAAATAATAAATAAAATCAGTCTTGTATCTCTCTCTGTCTTTTTATTTCTCTCTCACCTGCAGAAACGCAACGGACCTGTGCGGAGTGCGAGTTTCCTTGAGCTGTATCTACACGCGTTTCTGACAGACTCTCTCTCCCTTTCTCTCTATCACCTGCAAAAACGCAACGGTCCCGTGCGGCGCGCGCGTTTCCTTGAGCTGCGGGTCGGCACACACCAGCAGGTGCCTGACGCGCGATGTACCATGTGCCATAGCAGCATCTACACACGTTTCTGAAAGTCTCTCTCTCACCTGCGAAAACGCAATGGTCCCGTGCGGCGTGGGCGTTTTCTCCAGCTGTGGATCAGCACACACGAGCAGGTGCCTGACGCGCGACGTAGCGCGTGCATTGAGCGGAAATCAATAAGCTGCTTGGCGCCAGGCCCTTGTTTACCTACTAGCAATAATAGCTGTGTCTGACGGAAGCTCTTATTTACCTACTGGCAAAAGCTGTGTCTGTGAGAAGAAAAAAAATCTCTCTCTCTCTGTCACCTGTAAAAACGCGACTGTCCCGAGCGGCGTGCGCGTTTCCTTGAGCTGCGGGTCGGCGCGCACCAGAAGGTGCCTGACGCGTATCTCATCTATGTCTCGCTTATTTGCAATAGCTGTAGACAGCTACAGCTATCTCACTCGTTCTACACACGTTTCTAAAATACACACACACTCTCTCTCTCACCTGCAAAAACGCGACGGTCCCGTGCGGCGTGCGCGTTTCTTTCAGCTGTGGGTCAGCACACACCATCAGGTGCCTGACGCGAGACGTCGCGCGCGCGTCTAGCGGCGCGTGCCAGCTTATGTGGTCGCCGGCGCAGAATTTGTTGCCTAAAACAATGTGAGATGCATACTAAAGTCCATTGGTCAGTGGAATGGTAGAAAATGGCGACTTAATACCCATAAACAAAATCTAGTGCACTAAGCATATAACACTGACCTCTATAATATATATTACAAGTCCGTTGGACTGCATAATGACACCCTAAAAATTAAGCCATTTGACTATCGCCATTTTGGCGCTGACGGCTGTAGTGAGCGTGTGGTGAGCGTCCTCGGAACTAATATTAAAGACATAAGAGTGGACATAAACATACTGTGTTCTGTGTTCCCTGGACTGGTGGGGGGCGCTTTGATTAGGCACAAAAATTATCTGTCATTTCTTAGAGAACAGTTAGTTAGGCCTCTGTAACTCCCCGCGTAGGTAGCAAAAACGTACCTACGTGCGGCGACCCACCGTGGTGAGATAATCAACTTGGGTGACGCGAGCGAACAGCGACAAGCGCGTGTAAGCGGTGGCGCGCGGCACTACGTTGCCGGCTGGACGAGCATGAATAAAGTTCTAGATAGGTGCGCTAGATTGCATTAGTACCTTCTTGTATCAGTTAACCTTATCGCGTCGCATGATAGTACGTTACTGAATAGGTTTTGTGTATTATGAATCATATTTCTGAGTTAAAATAATGTAATTATCTTGCAATGTATTTCTGTAGGTGTCTGAACGAGAATGTGCTTGGCTCTGAGGCAAACTAAATTACACCATATCGTTGACGACATAGAGTAGATATTTCTTTGAATTTAATTTCAAAGTCAAACTTTTGTACATTGTACCTACTAGTTATTATCAAGTGCTTTAGTCCAGCGTACTTGTATAATAGGGGTCAGTGAAATATACGGACAAGACAGATCATAATGACATTAAGTTACTCACCAGTAGTAAACATGTACCTCGCCAGCGCCTGCAGCAGCGCGGCCGGCCAGAGCGGCGGCGCGGGCGCGTCCGCCGCGTGCAGTCGCAGAGTCAGCTCCGCGCCGAAGCCTGACACGCCACCGTTGGGCAACGCGTGTACACGCCCGTCGCCGTGCAGGTCCGATATGCCGAAACTGTAGAGTGAAGATTTGTCTTATATATTCGACACCATAACATACATGCTCTGATCTCGAAGGAGGTCGCTAAAGCACTTGTGAGACACTATCCGAGCGATGCTGAAACTGTACAATGACAATAGTAGATTCTAACTAGGCATACTCGTATTAATCCTTCAAGTATAGTTTTCCTTCCAGACGCAATACCTAGGCAATCAATTGGTATCGGGACGCCTCCGGCTTCCTTATGAAACTAGAGGCGTTAAATCCTGAGAATTAGGTGATTCTTGTCCCGAACGCAACGATGTCCCTAGGGCACACTTCACCGGCATAAAAAATATTTATTTATGCTTGCCCATTTGCCCACAGGAGGCACTTATACATGTCCAAACATATTCAAAGGCTCTACGACGGTTTACATGACTTGGAATTCGACGTATTCAAACTGGTGCGGTGATGTGGTGAAAAATCGGAAGCCATATAGATAAATCAATATGATATGCCGAAACTGTAGAGTGAGATGCAAGATTATGGCACAGAATAAATAATAGAACAACAACTGTGGCACAGTGGCGACAGCGCTTTGGTAGTGATGACAAAGTTAAGCAACCCACGGCGCGGTTGTGATTGGATGGATGATCGTTCCGACCATTTAAGTGACGTCTATGGCAAGCGCCTTCGTGCTTCGGAAGGCACGTTAAGCAGTTGGTCCCGGCTAATATCTATTGATATCAGTCGTTAAGCCTAGTCAGAGGCCCTAGGGCGGCTTTATAACATCTGACAGTAAGGTGGTCACTTGCCTTACAGGCATCCCCTCCACCAATTCGCACTGAGCCCGCGTGGTGGAGTATGGCTCGTACCTCCTCATAGTTGAGGTAAGGCCTTTTCCCAGCAGTGGGATTTATTAGGCTAAGTTTACAAGTACTGAAGGACCACTCCGCAAAGTAAATAGCGACTCTTGCTACCACACAATAAAGTCCAAATTGAGATCGCGACACGCCAATAGGCTACCGGTATAGACACCTAAATATTTACTTCTTTCTCCCTTGCGTAAGCTCATTTCACCTAGCGCAGGGTCGATCGACGCGACGCCAAACGCGTGATTCGTAGATTTTACATGCGATGCGGCCGCCTTTTGACACCCATTACGACCAAACGCCGACCGGTCAATCCGCGCATGTACTTGTAGCTTTGAGCTAAGTTGCGACCTGTTTCGTGCGCGACATTCTGCGCCCCTCCAGACGTGCGGGGAAGCGCCAATTAAATGGCGCTGGGAAAGGGATTTCTGCCGCAACTGTGGCAAACCCCTTCCCTGTAAAACCACACACAAGTGTCTAAACTAAGGTACGCGACCGAAGTTTCGCGGCTGATTTTACGTTCCGACGTATTCAGATGAGTGACACATCATGAGTGCCGAACTGTCGCTAGCCGGTAGCGACACGCAACTTGTTTAAGCCCTTTAGAAGGAGTCACCGCACGTAGGTACGTTTTTGCTACCTACGCGGGGAGATACACAGGCCTGCTTCAGCCGTCAGCGCCAAAATGGCAATAATCAAATGGCTTCATTTTTAGGTTGACAGTATGCAGTCCAGCGTACTACAAGTAAGATATAGAGGTCAGTGCGCCAACCACATGCGACTGCCATAGGAAATCCCCTTCCTCCCAATACTACCCGCCTGTCTCCACTGACATCTAGCACAAAGTTGCGCGCGAAATTGTCGGACCTTCACTCCCATACAATTTGTGGAGACCGTCTTGGTGTAGTGGTTGCACCCCGGACTTCTAAGCCAGGCGGTTGCGGGTTCGAATCCCGCAAGGGGCAAATGTTTGTGTGATGAGCACGAGCATTTGTACCTAAGTCATGGATGTTTATAAATGTATATAAGTATGTCTATCCGTTATCCTGATCACCATAGCACAAGCTTTCAAGCTTATTTTGGGGCTCGGTAATTGGTGTGTTTTTTGAATCAATTTTATTTATTTTTTATATTTATTTACGATTTTTTACGTTTTGAGGTATGAAAAAAAAACTTGTTTTATATATTACAGAAAACAAATACACACCTTACGTAGTGCCAATGTGGTGGAATATTGTCCTCTGGTTTGCCAGGGTTCCAATACATGCTGATGTAGTCCAGAGGATCGTGACCTCCTAACCTGAGGGTATTTAAGACATGATCAAAATTATTTAATAAGTTGCTATTGCATTAAGCATAGCAGAAAAGGTGGAAAAAGGTGGACATCATGCCATGATGATTGATGATGTATAATAATCAGTCATACGTTTAATGTGTATGGCACCAAACGTTTTAAATCTTCGTACCTCTTGCGTACGGCTAGAGAGTGGAATTCGTTGCCAGCTGAAGTGTTCCCTAAACACTACGGTTTGGATTCCTTTAAGAAAAGAGTGAATAGGCTGCTTCTAGACATACATGTCCCATCATTGGCCGCATCGTCGCTTACCATCAGGTGAGATTGCGGCCAAATGTCTGCCTATTAAATTTATAAAAAAAAAACAACAGATTTTTACTCAGGATTAATATTTAATTTTAATGTTTTAAATTTAATTTTACCTTAGGTCAACCTAGTGCAGGTTTTTTTTAGTGTAAAATTGCAAAAAGGGGTTAAAAGTTACAAGAAATGTGATATCACATCAGAGAGGGCAGGGGCACACATGTGAATGTGACCATCTGCAACAAAGATGAGAGGACAAAAAGGTCAAAAAATTTGTGAAAAAATATTTATGGATGACCCCTTAGTTATAGTTACATACCAGTATTTCAGCCTAGTGGTAACTTGCAAAGGGTTAGGCTGGTCAGGGTAAAGACTGGAGTACACCTCACACAGTGCCTTCAACCCGGCAGGCATTGGCATTCTGTCTAAAAAGAAATTTTGTTCGTTTAGAAATTGAAATACTGTCCAATATACATTGGTGGTGACTGAGTTGGATGGTTTGCTAGTGATGACTGATTACTGATTTTAAATATAGTTATTACTGTTTGTTATTATTTTTAAGATGGAAACAGTAAAGATTATTATTATTAAAACTAAGTATTTACCAGTACTTCCAGATAGTTTGTGTCTAGTCTTGAAGCAAATAAGGAGACATGTTCAAGCCCCATATGGGCCAACACTCATATTATTGTTTTTTTAATTTTGATGTTCATTAGTGGCATTTTCTGTCATAAATTGAATAAATTATATTTGATTTTGAAAAACCCGGCTAGTTAATTTTCTTTTAATGATTTGGCTCACCGTTGCACACAAACAGTACATGCATAATTATAAGGTCTGTCTTAAACGGGAATCAGACCTAGCTTTCGCTTACTGGGCCACTCTCTCTCTCTCCCTCTGACTGAACTACTGAGAGAGCCAGCATGTTGTTTTCGTCCATGTTTATCAAAAATGCCCAAAAATTCACAACAATCCGCTTCTGTTGAAACATTTTACTCTAAGTTTGACCCCTAACCAGCTTACCAGCCTGCCCCATCTGTTCCCGAGTAGGGTCCTGCTGCATACACTCGACCTGCGCTTGCGCACCCTGAGATTGCTGCGAGTCCACAAATGCCAGGGCGCTGTTCCTAACCACACCCGACGGGCTGGACGGCCCTGCGCCCACGCTCGACATTTTTACAGTTTAAAACAGTTTTTTTGGTTATTTACAAGCTAAATTTCTTTGTTTGGGCAAGGCACGAAATTCACGAGAATTCCACCAACCAACCTCTTTCAGATTTGACAGATTCTATGACAGAAAGATTTCTGAACGCAAACAAAATGCCCTGCAGGGAAAATGACACTCGAATAAAGGCGTGTTCCTTTCTGTTACTACGTAAAGAAGTATCACAACACAAAAGAGACTAAGATTTCTCATACCTACCTACTTATTATACCTCTATCTAACTAGTACGGGTTCTTAGCATGAAATACGGTCCCATCCGGAAGAAAGCATGAACCTTGGCACGATTGTAGCTTTCGTATGTGTACTTAATTTCCGATATGGAAACACGCTGGGAAATGATTGCTTCTGCCCAAAGAGCGGTTGGATGCTGTGTACGGTGACTCTTCTCCTTCAATGGCGACCGTCAAAAATTGGTTTAACGAGTTTGCTCGTGGCCGCACGTCGGTTTTTGATGAGCCACACCCAGGTGCACCAAAAACGGCTACTACGGAGGTTAACGTAAAAAAATCCACGATCTCGTGTTGACAGACCGGCGATTTAAGATTCGCGAGTTAGCTGAGACTGTAGGCATCGCAGAAGGGACAGTGCATCATATTCTGCACGAAGAACTGGGTATGAAAAAGTTATCGGCGCGATGGGTGCCGCGTTTGCTCACACCAGACAAGCGCAACCGTGAGACCACATCGGCGACATGTTTGGCACTGTTTCAACGCAATCCAGCAGAGTTTTTGCGTCGTTTTGTGACCGTCGATGAAACATGGGTTCACTGGTACACACCAGAGACCAAGGAACAGTCGAAACAGTGGACTTTACCCGGCGAACGTGCTCCAAAGAAGGCTAAGACTGTTCAATCGGCCGGAAAGGTGGTGGCCAGTGTTTTTTGGGACTCGCAAGGTGTGATCTACATCGATTACCTTAAGTAGGGGAAAACAATCACGGGGCTCTACTATTCTGACTTATTGGGCCGATTCGATGCCAAATTGAAAAAAAAAACGGCCCCATTTGGCAAAGAAAAAAGTGCTGTTCCACCACGACAACGCGCCGGCTCACACCTCCGCCGTCGTCATGGCCAAATTGGTCGAATTGCGCTACGAATTGCTGCCCTACCACCGTATTCTCCAGATTTGGCTCCCTGTGACTTCTTCTTGTTCCCAAATCTGAAAAAGTCACTGGCTGGCAAAAGATTTGGGTCGAATGATGAGGTCATCGCCGCCACAGAGGCCTATTTTGAAGACCTCGGGAAATCGTATTTTTGGACGGGTTGAAAAAGTTGGAGTATCGCTGGGCCAAGTGTGTTGAATTGAAAGGAGACTATGTTGAAAAATAAATCTCTACTTTCTCAAAATTTTCTTTTTCTTTTGTAGGCTAAGTATTTATTGAATGGCCCTCGTATGTAATATAGTTAAACTTGGATGTGTTAGTAATTTACAATATAGAAACACTCTGAGAAATCATTGTTTCTCCCCCCCCCCCCCTTCCCCTTTTCTCCCCCGTTCTGGTTTTCTCCAATTTCTGGAAATGAAGTACACATACGAAAGCTACAATTGTGCCAAGTTTCACGGTTTCTTCCTTCCGGATAGGACCATAAAATCGAATTTTGTTAGGAGCAGGAACCGTACTAAACATCAAAGCTACTAACTAAAGGTACTTACTCGGAAGCTCACTCAGTGGTAAGAGCGTGGGCCCGGTTAGCCAATGGTCAGGGGATGGGTTAAAAATTTTAAAAACCAAAAATAATATATTTAGTTTTTTATTTAAACTTGTAAATATAAAATAACACTGAGGGTTAAAAATATTAAAACTATTTGTGATTATTGCCTTACGGTAACATACACAATTGTAAGAGTTAATGTCATTTTTATTGTAGAGTATGTTTATGACGTATGACTAGTTACACTATATATTTGATTGATTACTTATTAATAAACCAGTATTGTACACGCATCTGAATCTATCATTTCACCTCCCGAGCACCCAACCTTACATGGCGACCCTGCCTTGTTCGGATTGTGGATGGCTCCGCGGCGCAGCGGCTCGCGTTACATTCCCGTCGGTCACGCAGTAAATCATCTTAAAAATCTATTAAGTGGTAACCAGTAAATATGGGAAAAACACACAGCAAGCCGAGCAACCCTCAAGAGATTTTTGAGCAACTTGAGAAACACTACGAGTTCCAAAGAAACAACGGCAGATTTGTGGAGTATATGGGACAGATTTCCTGGTACATGTTCGTGGTTATCATCATCGTGGTTGTGGTGTTCATTGCCCTCATCATCAGATACGTAAACAAATGCCTGAACAAGAGGATAGAGAGAAGAGCACGAGCTTACGCCTTCAGACTCAAGAAGATCGAATTATCCGAGGAGCAGCCCCCTGTTTAGTCCCCCCTACCTAATGTGTTGTGTTCAGTGAAGTGCGCGAGTGTTATCAAAATAAAGTTAATTCTAAACAAAACTTTTAACTGCTTAAGTGAAAGTACGCGAAAAAATAACTTTGACGTTTAACCGGTGCTGTTTAAATGAACATTATTAGAGACATTAAAATAATTATGTTTTAGTGATTTAATAAGTATTCTCCTATAACCAAGAAATGCAAGCCCAAAAAGGTATGTAACTTAGACACTACGATATTAAGGCGAAGTTATTTTAAATTATTTTTATAATATGTTATGGCCAAATATGTGGAACAATTATATGATGAATTATATAAAATAAGGACTTATCTAATTAAAATAGGCCCTAGTAGACGAGAAGGTAATATTTTAGTGAAAAAATTTGAGGAGGCAAAAGTAATACGGGATAGATATAATTTATTTTTAGATGAAAATAGCCGTGTACGACCATTTAAAGATGTTGAAGAAAATAATTTAATAGATGCATTGTGTACAAAGTTTAAGAACTTGTATAAGGAAATTGTGAATTTGACTCATACTCCTGTTGTTAGTGACACAAGTAATTCATCAAAAATGGAGACGTTTGATCTTAAGGTCGCGTTGAGTTTATTGCCAGTTTTAGACAATAGTGAATCGGTAACGAAGCAGCTTATAGACGGTATAGATTATTATAGCTCCGTCCTTGATACAGCGTCCAAGCCCAAATTGATATCGTTTGTTCTCAAAAATAGACTTTCCCAGTCAGCAAAATTAAGGCTGTTATCAGATTATCCTGATGTAGATTCTTTAATTAATGATTTGAAACGGGTATTATTGCCTAAAAAATCCGCAGTTTCGATACAGAATCAAATGCAACGTGCTAGACAAAATGATATGTCAGTGAATGATTATGGTAAACAACTGTCAGAAATGTTTGTTGACCTCACGATTGCGCAAGCAGACGGTGACAATTCAAAATTTTCAGTTCTTAAGCCTATTAACGAAAAGCAGGCGATAAAACGCTTTGCCGATGGATTGCGTAATCGAAGGTTAAGCACCATCATCGCCGCTCGCAATTTTGACAATTTAAAAGATGCTATACAGGCAGCGGTTGATGAAGAACTAGCGGTACCGTCTTCTTCAAACGACATTATGACCATGAACCGCACTAATTACAATACCAATTTCAGGAGAGGAAATTCCTACAGGAATCGCAGTTTTCACGGCAGAGGAGGTAGGTTTTACCAGCAGCTAGGCCGTGGCCGTGGCGGTTATGAAGGCTCTGGTGCTTTTCGGTCCGCTGAACGTGGACGCCGCCAAAACACCTATCGGAGAGGAAACCCGGGACAGCGAAACTTTAACAGAGGTAGGTCAAATTATTATCATAATCGCGGTAACGTTGCGTATTCTTCACGCAACGAGAATTTGCAACTTTTAACAGAGACCTCTAGTCCTGTTCAAGAAAAACAAGAACCCGAAAACAAGTTTTTTCGTGAATAACGAGTCAATTTTATCTTGCAATAACAAATCACTTTTAGTACAATTTAGTTTAGATAGTACAAGTAACTCGTTATCATTTTTACTTGACACCGGTGCATCGATCTCGGCCATAAAGAGAGCGCATGTTCCAAATACGGCGAAAATAATTAAGGAGAGGATTATTATAAATGGAATAGGTGGTAGTATTGAAACAATCGGACACTTGTACCTTAAATTGGGAGTGTATAATGAAACGCCCCTGAATCATAAGTTCTATGTATTTGATTCATTACCTTGTACGGCAAACGGTATCTTGGGTGATGACTTTTTTAGAATGTTCTCGGCGCAGATATGTTACGAATCCAATACTTTGTCATTACGAAGTGCAAATAATAATAGTATTTGCTTACCTATTTATAGAAAACATAATAGTTTTATTATACCATCACGTTCAGAGTCAATTCACTACATATCAACTTCATTATCAGAAGATGTGGTAGTTTGCACGAAAGAATTATGCGAAGGTGTATTTCTGGCAAGTTCCATTGTTACTCCTATTAATGGGAAAATTCCGATACAAATATTGAATACAACTGAAAAGGACGTCGCCTTAAGCGATATTGTTCCAAACTTGCACAAGTTACGCGATTATGACATATGTGCATTTAGTAAAAACAATGTAGATTCAGACAGAGTAAAGAAAATATTTTCGTTATTGCAGTTAAGGCATTTAAACAAGGAGGAACAGATATCTATTGAGAATTTGTGTGCTAAATTTCCCGATATTTTTTATTTATCTGGTGATAAGTTAACAACTACTAGCGTCTTTAAGCAATCAATTACATTAAAACCTAATTCGGAACCTGTCTACGTAAAACCATATAGGCTTCCCTACTCACAAAAAGGAGAAATTAAAAAACAATTAGATAAAATGCTAAGTGAAGGTATAATAGAACCATCTAAAAGCGAGTGGTCAAGTCCAATTTTACTCGTTCCTAAAAAATCTGATAACAACGGTGAGAAAAAGTGGAGATTAGTTGTGGATTATAGAAAATTATATAATGTCATTCAAAATGATAAATACCCACTGCCTAATATAACTGAGATCATTGATTCTTTATCTGGTTCTGTATACTTCAGTCACCTCGATTTGTATGCAGGTTTTTATCAAGTGAATTTAGACCCCAATAGTAGAAAATACACAGCATTTAATTCAGGACAACATCAGATGACCAGAATGCCTATGGGTCTCAAAACAAGTCCAAGCGCATTTTCTAGGATGATGAATATAGCTATGTCTGGCCTAACTCAAGAAAAATGTCTTATTTATTTGGACGATTTAATAGTCTTCGGAAAAGACCTATATTCACATAATAAAAACCTTTTAGACGTGTTTTCTCGTTTAAGAAAATGTAACTTGAAACTTAACCCTGAAAAATGCGACTTCTTAAAGAAAGAATTACTTTATTAAGGCCATATCGTTTCAGGAAACGGAATATTACCCGATCCTGAAAAATCTAAAGTTTTAAAAAATTATCCAATTCCTAACAATGTCGATGAAGTGAAGCGCTTTGTGGCTTTCGCCAATTATTACCGAAAGTTTATCCCCAATTTCGCCGAAAAGGCTCACCCCCTTAATAATTTATGTCGCAAAAATGTACCTTTCGAATGGGATCAACTATGTCAACAATCTTTTCAGACCTTAAAAGACAGTCTCATATCACCACCTGTACTTCAGTACCCAGATTTTTCAGAGCAAAACACTTTTGTAGTTCAAACTGACGCATCTGGATATGCGATCGGCGCGGTCTTATCCAACAAAGATGGCAAGCCTGTAGCTTACGCTAGCCGAAGTCTAAATAAGGCAGAGAAACGATATCCCACAATAGAAAAAGAATTGCTCGCAATTGTGTAGGCAGTAAAACACTTTAGACCATATTTGTATGGACGAACGTTTAAAATTCGGACTGACCACAAGCCTCTAATTTATTTATTTAATATGAAGGATCCGGCGAGTAGATTACTTAAATTCCGCCTAATTTTAGAGGAATACGACTTTGATGTAGAGTATGTGAAAGGTTCTGACAACGCAGCTGCAGATGTATTGTCACGAATGGTTATAAGTTTGAATGATTTGAAAGAGATGAATGAGCATATTGTGAATGTTATGACTAGGAAACAGACACGACAATTAGACATGAATCTTCCGGTAAATATGGTACCGACCGACTCTCGGCCTGATCAACCGATGGTCGTGGATACTCATATTAAACCAAAGGAGTCAATGGAATTACGATTTATAACTGAAACTGACTTGAAGAAATTACGAAAGAATAAGGAAATATCGAAAGAAAGTAAAACTTTTAGTTATGTGTTAAATAAAAATACTATATTTATTAATCCAGCTTCTCGATCGCAACTGACGCCAGGCGCATTTGTGAGAGAGCTTGGAGAGTTTTGTAAATCAATGAACGTCGACGAAATATATTTTATAATGAATAATAATAATGATATTTTTGTCAAAAAGCTAGCTAGTGAAATAAAAAGTGATAAAACATGGACCGGTCCTCGACTATGTGTATTGAAAGATATAAAGAGAATAGATAATATAGACGATCGTAGAGTAATACTCAATGATTTTCATCTTTTGCCTACGAGTGGCCACGCAGGCATTAGACGAATGACCAAAACTATAAAAAGATATTATTTTTGGCCCGGTTTAGATACCGATGTTAAAAACTTTATTAAAAATTGTGACAAATGCCAAAAACAAAAGCATTCTGTTCACACAAAAGAACCAATGTCTGTCACTACGACCGCAGGTTCTGCATTTCAGAAAATATTTTTAGATACGGTAGGACCTTTAGAAAAAGATATTAATAATTATAATTATATACTCACGATACAATGTGAACTTAGTAAGTACGTCGAAGCTTATCCCTTAGTTACTAAAAGTTCATTAGAAATAGCGCAATGTTTTGTAAATAATTTTATACTTAGATACGGCGTGCCCCAGGAAGTAGCCACAGACCGAGGAACGGAATTTCTATCCTCAACATTTCAAGAGGTATGTAAGTTATTGCATATAGACCAATTAAACTCCACAGCATACCATCATCAAAGCATCGGAGCGTTGGAAAATTCTCACAAGCATTTAGGCGCTTATCTGAGGATCCAGACTGATAATCACCCAGATGCTTGGAGTAAGTGGTTACCTTATTGGTGCTTTTCTTTTAACACCTCGGTGCATTCCGAAACGCAATTTACGCCGTTCGAATTAGTTTATGGTAAGAAGTGTATATTACCCAGTAACTTGTGTAATCAAACAGTTGACCCGCTATATAATTATGATTCATACCCCGCAGAGTTACGGTATAGAATCCAGACTTCTCAAAAAGAAGCATATAATAATTTAGTTAAAAGCAAATTAAATAGGAAATCTAAGTATGATCAAGTTTTGAATCCCGTTACTTATAAGCCAAACGATATGATACTCGTAAAAAATGAAACCGGCAATAAGCTCGACAGCATTTATTTAGGCCCTTACACTGTTATTAGAGATATATCACCTAATGTTGAAATTATGAAAAATGGTAAATTGGATATTGTACATAAAAATAGAACCAAATTGTATCAGACTTAAATTTAATTTTAAATTACGACATAAATAATAACTTTAAATATTTTCCATACTTTATTTGTTTGTTAAAAACTGTTAAACTTAGCTTAACTTATGTAAACCAAAATAAAATAAACTTATGTAATTTTATTTCATTTTTTCCTTTCGGGGAAGGTGTAGAGTATGTTTATGACGTATGACTAGTTACACTATATATTTGATTGATTACTTATTAATAAACCAGTATTTTACACGCATCTGAATCTATCATTTCACCTCCCGAGCACCCAACCTTACATTATTGTATTAATTTTAATATACATTTTAATAACAAAATACGTTTTATAGAATGACAATGGCTTATAAATAACTGATGGAAAATCTTTATAAAATCAATGTGGAAAATACATAAGTTTTTCCAAATGTAATTCGCCACTGCGCATAAAATACCGCCCGCCCGCCGCTATTTAGTGCTATTTAGCATTGAGTAGATATACTATTTAGCGTCGGATAGCGGGCTGTTTTTCGGGCTTGTAGTTTCATTGTTTGAGTAGATTGATTAACATCGTTTGTCAAGGATTGTATGAATTGTATGTATTGTTGTACCAATGGGATAAAAATAAGAACGCGTCTCATGGAAATGTCACAAAATTTCCGAACGTACCGTAAAACGGGGTGTTTAGAATTCACGGGGTGATTAGAAAAAAAAATCAGGAATGTTTTCAGTGTAAAATTTTGGCTGACAGTATTGAGCAAAGCTGGTAATTTTTCAAATTTTAAAAAGAGCAACATTTTTTCTTTTATATGCTAACACTTGAGAAATGTCAGAGACGTCAATGTCTTGAAAAAATGGACTTGAAGTTAGCGGTACGTGAACATCAAAAATATAGCTCTCGTTAATTTTCAAATTAAGTGTAGTAAATTACAGTTTTTAAGTTGTTGTTATTGTGTTTGATACTCTGACTATACACCCAATTAAACATTCGTAAAGGTGAGTGCCAATTCTTTAGATTTTACCAGAAAATTGTAAAGATTCAAAGACAACCCACTTTTGTGAAAATATGGGAAGAATAGAAGTTACTCAAGGGGTTTATAGAATTGTAGACTGGGGTTGGTAGAAACGCAATAGGTGTTAATAGAAACGCTAACTGTGTGAATAGAAACAAAAAGGGGGTTAATCGAAAACAAGTTTTAGGGCTGCCACAAATTGTTAATCTGCAATATTAAACGAAATTGTAGTTGCTCTTCCAAAAGAAACTGCATTTTTAAAGTGTACATTCTATCAAATAAGTTAATCATTGCGACTTGTGACCTGATGTTGATACAGTTTTCATTATCTTTAATAAAATGCTATAGTGATAACAAAGGACACTTTTTTTATTTAGGAAATATCTGAAATATAGTTAAAATTCGCAGAAAACCAGACGTTAAAAAAAATCATGGTCTTGGCGCTATTGTGATATATTTTAATATGGGCATGGTCACTTATCACAGGTTAATTTCCCTAAATAGAGACTACAGCCAGGTTCTAATATTTCGCACATAACCTCCTTTTCTAAATTAGTCAATAAAAATGTTTTTGGCAGCCCTGGTACTTTTTTGATTCACTCCTGTATTTGCTTCTATTGACCCCAGTCACCGGGTGAATAAAAATATTGCAGATTTTATTAATTTTCTAAAAAATGTTTGCCTCATATGTGAAAACAACTGTATGAACTCCTTTTCTAAGATACCGGACCCAATACAAAACTAATATACCATAAACACAACCAACCCAAACATAGATAAATAAAGTTAAAGTTAGAAATGATTCCTATTCACCCCGTTTTACGGTAGCTCACTTCTGTCACTAGTGTCAAAACTGTCAAATCAGCCGATCTCTTCGACCGTCTGCCTGTTTCGTTTATTTATTTTCCGAATAATTTGCGATCCACTCTATTTATAAACACAAACATTTCTTATGCGAGCTATAAATAACGCGGAGTGAGTGTCTTCAGTCATTGATTCAGAATTTATTGCATACTTATCGCTCAACGACACGATGAAGTATTTTTTCTTGATCACAATTTTTAGTGTCGTATTTGGCTATGAAAAAGACATAACATTTACTGTCCAAGCCGGAAAAACGGACTGTTTCTACCAGAAAGTGACGCCGAACGAAGTTATCGATATAGAATACCAGGTAATTATGTACTAACACTAATAACGAAAAGTCATTTAACCCCTCAACACTCAAACAATATTTAAAAAAAAATTTTGTTTCTATACTCATTCAATCCCATTGGGTGATCGTTGAGTGGGCTGAGAACTTATTACTTCCGCGGACTGCAGACATTGAGGAGTTAAAACCTTTTTCACACATTACTAACCTATGAAACTAAAATTAATCTCATTTAATAAGGCTACATAAAAGAAACATTTGACAGTATTTGTGTCAAGGTCTGACTGAGCTGGAAGGGTCCAGTTGGCTCCTCAAGTCCCTACAGGCTAGGAGACTAGATAGAGAGTAATGGGACTATTTTTCTCTCTATTTGTTGTAAGTCAGCCTATTCGATCCCACTGCTGGGAAAAGGCCTCACCTCAACTATGAGGAGGTACGAGCCATACTTCACCATGCCGGGTCAGTGCGGATTGGTGGAGGGGTGTCTGTAAGGCAAGTGACAAACCTTACTGTCAGATGTTATCAAGCCGCCCTAGGGCCTCTGACTAGGCTTTACGACTAATACCAACAGATATTAGCCGGGACAAACTGCTTAACATGCCTTCCGAAGCACGGAGATGCTTGTCATGATCGTCACTTTAATGGTCGGAATGGTTACCCATCCAATCACAACTGCACAGTGGGTTGCTTAACTTTGGTATCACTACCTGCTGCTGCCGCTAAGCGCTGCCGCCACTGCGCCACAAGCACCTCACCTTGTATGCATTGCTATGCCTAATATTGACTATGGTTACCAATCTCAAGCAAGATTAGCCAACTGTGCAGGAGATATTGCAGCATAGTGCACAAGTGTGTGGGCAATACACAGGTGGACTCTCTGTTCCTTCACTCTCAAAGTTCAATCAGACAACAATTGACAGGAGAGAGAGGAGGCACAAGACAATTGGCCTAACATGCATTTCACCAAAAAATGTGCTTAATAAATTAAAAAGTGTTTTCTGTGAACTTGGTCATAAACTTTATCATTTTGACATAAAATGTTTTTACAACTGAACTATAAAAATAATGGTTGCAATTCCAATTAATGTTACAGTCAGCTGACTGTAACATTAATTGGAATTGCAAATAATTGGTTTTATGTACTACTGTAAAATGCACTTTAATAAAATGTTACTATGAAAATATAATATCTTGCTTATTGAATAATAGCAGGCCTGTGTATCTCCCCGCGTAGGTAGCAAAAACGTACCTACGCGCGGCGACCCTTTGTAAGAGGCTAAAACAAGTTGCGTGTCGCTACTGGCCAGCGACACGCTCGCGCGTTTTATTCACCTGCGGCCGCGCGGCTACGTTGCTTGCTGGACGAGCATGAATAAAGTACTAGAAAGAGGCGCTAGATGGCGTTAGTAGCTTCTTGTAGCAGTCAACCCTATCGCGTCGCGTGATATTACGTCACTGAATAGGTTTAGTGTATTATGAATCATATTCCAGAGTTATAAGAATGAAATTATCTTGCAATGTATTTCTGTAGGTGTCTACACGAAAATGTGCTTGAGTCTAAGGCCAACTAAATTACACCATATCATTGACAACATTGAGTAGTCATTTCTTTGAATTTTATTGCAAAGTCAAACTTCTGTCTTCTCCCTCACTCTCTTTTTATATGTGTGTGTTATTTTATAATGTGTGAGTGATGTGTGGTGCTGTGTGCGGGAGAGCATTTCCGTTTCTTTCTCTCTGTGTGTGTGTGAGAGTAAAGGAGAGACCATCTGAGTGTTTATTTTTTCTTTTATAATTTATTTGTAATCCCTCCACCAATCCGCACTGAGCCCGCGTGGTGGAGTATGGCTCGTATCTCCTCATAGTTGAGGCAGGCATCTCTCACTCAATGTACTTGCGCGCGTTAATAGCCTACTCTCGAGCGTACCGACGGCGGTGCGTAAATCAGTAGGCTGTCAACAACCAATGGGCGCGCGCGTACGCACTGTTGAATTATTTGTGTTACGGTCGATTCGTTTTTATGCAAACGAATTAAGTAATATGATTTATACATCTGGTATTTACTGTACAAATGCAACCAGAAGCATAATATGTCCTGGATTAGTCTCAGATTTAAATCAAATTCTGGACTTGTCAGAGTCTCGAATGTTTGAACTTTTCAAAATCTTTTAATTAGTCACCATAATATTACGGCAGACTGATAGTTACTACAGAGGCTTTTTATAACTAATGTATAAATACATTTTTGAAAAAAAAATGCACAGAACAACATCTTAGATCTTGTTTTCCACTACTTATTAAAACTGTTTGTACGAATCCGATTTGTTTTTCGGGACAACAGAAAAAATGCTGCACAGGTAAACATTTTATATCATTGTAAAACATTTCAAACCAAGTTAAAAATAAAATAGGCCTTGTATCGAAAGAGGCAACCCTCAGTTTATTAGTTTTACTCCAAGGTCGCGTAGCTGCAGAGGAATAATAACGTAATGTTCGAAACTTATGGCACATTTTCGGGCGCAGCGGTCTGCGACAAAACATTGTAGGCTATTATAAGAGTAGGTATGGACGATTTTCCTTGGAGTGATTTATCTGTTACGTAGTAACTATTATATAATCTGTGGTTGAGGTGAGGCCTTTGCCCAGCAGTAGGATCTATGTAGGCCAAATTTACTTTTACTTTATTATTTTCCATCAGGTGATCGACTCAACTCACGGCGAGCTGGACATATCGTTCCAACTATCGGACCCGGTTGGCCGAGTCGTGGTAGCCGACTACAAGAAGCCGGAGAATTCGCATCGACACACGGCGGCTTTGGAGGGGGACTACCGGTTTTGCTTCGACAACACATTCAGCACTTTTAGTACCAAAACTGTGAGTATCATGTGCTTTTAACCCTTCAAGCATACATTTTTTCCACTTATCCCAATTGTAGGTAGTATCTACGTTTGATAATGTCCTCCTAGCCGAATTTCGACTACAGCGGCCTATCTCAACAGAGATTAGCCAACTGCGCGGGAGATACAGTTCACAAGTGTGTGCGGAATACACAGGTGCACTTTCTGTTCTTTTTCACTCATAACTTGGTGAGACGGCAGTTCGACATGACCGTAGAGAGATCAGGCGCAGAACCAACGACTTAACGTGCTTTCCGAGACACGTGTGTTAACACCACCAACTTCCTGACTTCAGTGACTATGTTTGAGTTATTTCAAGACAGAAAAACCTAACACTCTCGGCCCGACCCTGGATTCGAACCCTCGTGGATAGTACCGACCACTAGGCCAACGAGGCGGTCACTCGTATGATATTACAGTCACTGAACGTTAGACTATAATACCTAACTAATTAGATATTTATGCACTTGAAAAAATTACCACCAGAGGCGGGAATCGAACCCGCGTTCCTCGCATACCGGGCGATTGCTTTGATGAACGCGGCATTACAGAGTTAAGAAGCACTTGTAAATTTCGACAGGCTCTGCCAACGCCAGAGTGGCCGAGAGGTTAGCCAATCGCCCGGTATGCGAGGAACGCGGTTTCGATTCAAGCCTATGGTGGTCATTTTTTCAAGTGCAAAAATATCTAATTTGATTGCAAAGTGAATGCTTATCACTTAAAAACAATAATTTGTCATACCTAAGATATCGACTCGCTACCTTTAAATAAATAAATAAATATTTTAGTGCAATATTTACCTGAGCTTTTTTGTTACCCAGGTATTCTTCGATCTACTGATCATGCTGGAGTCAGATGAGAATCACGACAAAGACTATGACGATGATAAAGAAATGGAGCTTGGTAAGATCAAAACTTAAGTAGTATGTCTATCCGTTATCCTAGTCACCATAGCACAAGCTCACGCTAAGTTTGGGGCTAGGTAATTGGTGTGTTTGTTGAAAAAAAAAAAAATATTTATTATTGTTATTAAGTAGGTATTGTAAGGGATTTCCGAACGCAATCCATTGCTGCTGTGCGCGCGCGTTCGCGCCAATTGTTTGACATGTGATCGTGCGAGTGAGAGGGAAGATCCTCTCACTCGCACGATTCTCTCTGTACGCGGCGTCATATTTCTTGTGAATTTATGTGATTTATTAATTAAAATGTGTTTTAACTGAGCTCCCTCACAGTATACATGGCCGCACGTCCGACTAGCCCACTTTGACTTTGAGCCCGCCTCTATTCCCTACGTTATAAAAGCTGTTTTCGTAATTCAAGTGAGTAACCCGACGTGCTGCCGACCGTACAGTACTTCTCTGAGGTTTTTTGGTTGTGGTTCGTACAATAAATTTGTCCGTAGTACGAAAGCGTTGAAGTAGTGAGTTTGTTCACTGGTATTGGAGGTATGGAAACTTTTGTCTGTGTACCACAATATTTGGAAAACATTACATACACAAATATCTAGAAGAGAGAAATAAGAACATATAAGTTAATCAACCCCTCAAGTACCAATATAATATTATTATTACTCATTTCTTTTTATTCAGATCGCACTACTGGTATGTAATTGTTACATATAACGTGATAATGATAACGTGATATTTAGATTGCAAAGTGAATTCTTATCACTTAAAAACAATAATTTAACGTGATAATGAATTAATTAGATATTCATATGAATATTTTTAGTATGAGCTCCTAAGAGCCTATACACAAAAGAAATGAAAAAACACACTACAATAATCTAGAAATGTCAAATTATAGTTCGATCAATTAGTGCGCGACCTTCTTGCGTTTGCGGGAGGTGCGGGGGGCGAGACACGCTAGACGTCAGCGGGTGACGGATGATGCAGAGAAGATAATTTCTTTGACAATAGCGTGTGATATAACTTTTACGAAAATATGTGATGGTATTTCTTGTTTTTTTACAAGTTCTCATCTTTGCACTTGAATTAATACCTAAGGCGGTAATTCCGGCTGCCTAAATGATTCAGTAACTAAATTCAGTCAGTGAAATAACATTTAGCCAAGCTAAATTCCTTGCTAAATGCTTGACTGAATTATTTAGGACAACTGCATTTAGGCAGTGGAATAACGCTTAACTACTTAAGCATTCTGTGGTGCGTTGCATACACATTTATTTATCTTCTTTATCCTACTCTCAGGCAACCCAGCGGAAACGTACATGATGCGCGTGCGCGACATCTCCGAGTCGGTGACGCGCGTCAAAGACAACGTGTCCGCTGCGAGGCGGCTCCAGGAGCTGCACTCAGCTCACGAGGCGAGGGACAGGAACTTGGCTGAGGAGATGTGCTCCAGGTATGAGGAAGAATAGGAGAATTGTATATTCGTGATCTTTTCGTCTGTGCCGTAATAAGACACGTCAATTAAATTGAATCCTTCATATAATTATTTTTATAAGTTAAACAATTTGTTTGCAAGTTTTCATAAAAATAATTTAAATTTCGCTCAAAAAAATTATCGACTGTGTCATCCGGTGTGACTCGAACCCGCGACTCTTCGCTATTAGGACGAATGCTCTTACCAACTGAGCTACGGAAGACGTTAGTCAGACGACGAATTCCTGTAAGTGCTTGCTACGCCAGTGAGCCGGCGCGGCGTTCGATTTCATCAATACTTGGGGAATTTACCTACATGTATCCGATGGAAATATTTTTACAAATGTTTGACCATACCAAGCGTGTTAAAATTTTTTTGACGTCTGTCAAACAATATTATTGGTGACAGACAACCACCAATAGGGCCATTACCCACGACCTTTAGCTAACCGGGCCAACGATCTTACCAACTGAGCTACCGTGCAGTCCATCCACCCGTGCGAAATTCCTGGTCTCTTTTTGAGTACGTCATTGCGTGACGTCAGCGACATCTACCCGAGCTGTATTGCAACAGGCAGCCAAAAGTCACGAGTTCAAATCCTGCCAGTTTGCGATTTTTTTGGTTGCTTATTTAAACTTATAAAAATAACACTGAGAGTTGAAAAATCCAAAAGCTAATTCTGTTTACGGTTACGCGAATAGTCGAACAAATTAAAACACAATTTTGCGGATTATTTCACTTTTTTTTACATTTTTAACAAAAATTTTCCATTTCAGAGTCATGACGTGGTCCCTTTGCCAAATAGTCTTAATGTTGCTAGTCGGAATCACACAGGTAAATACTTGAAAACTTAATAAGCCAATCATTTGGCTCGATTTAAATGTACCCTGTCTAGCGTTATTTGACCACACAAATCATCTAAATTATCGATAGGCCTGTCGATAGTATCCATAGCTCCGTTACTGTAAATACTATCGACACGCTGCAGTCCTATCGATAGTTTTGCAGTATCAATATCGAAATCACTATCGAAACTATCGATAGTGTAGACTGCTATTGTAACAACAACAACAATACCGATACTTTTTCCTTTGCCTCAACTATCGATAGGATATCTATAATGAACTTTCGAGCGGCAAGACTATCTAAGACTAATAACTTTTTAAGTTAGTCTATATCTTTCTGTGCTACTCGTAAATAAGCGAAAAGAGAGAGACTACTGTAATTTATAAGTCAGCCTATTAGATCCCACTGCTGGGAAAAGGCCTCACCTCAACTATGAGGAGGAACGAGCCATACTTCACCACGCGGGCTCAGTGCGGATTGGTGGAGGGGTGTATGTAAGGCAAGTGACAAACCTTACTGTCAGAAGTTATCAAGCCGCCCTAGGGCCTCTGACTAGGCTTAACGACTAATACCACAGATATTAGCCGGGACCAACTGCTTAACGTGCCTTCCGAAGCACGGAGATGCTTGTCATGGACGTCACTTAAATGGTCGGAATGGTTACCCATCCAATCACGACCGCGCCGTGGGTTGCTTAACTTTTGGTATCACTACCAAAGCGCTGCCGCCACTGCGCCACAAGCACCTCATGTGATTTACTCACTGTAATTTAGAAACGTCAAATTAAGTAATGGTAATTCTTACGTATTTTTACAAGTTTTGGCGTGTTTTCGTCTAACTTTAGTCGTCGTCGAATGAAATCCCTACTAAATTTTATATGGATTCTCTAAATTCCTTAGCAACTGACATAGAAAGAAGAAAGAAAAAATATTTATTTAGCACCCAAAAATTCCAATTCAACTTAGTGCGACTTAGTGCTTAAAACTAATATTTTGATACCAAAAAGGCTTCCGCTCAGTGTATGTCAGTGACATCAGTCTGGCGTTTCTAAATTACCATAGTCTGTCTTTTGCGTTTGTTTGCCAGAAATAGAGAGAGACTGAACTTAAATTTAATCTAATACAAGGCACATTGGAATCAAATCCATTGTTGTTCGAGGGCTATTATTAATTCATTTCTGTTTTTATTTCAGGTATTTTTCGTAAAGAGTTTGTTTGAAGACGGCAGCTCAGGGTTCAGTAAGCTAATACCAAATTTTTCCTCGCACTGACATAACATAGTTAGTATACAAAGAAAATTTCAATTTTCAGCTAATCTTCTTCACAGTTGTATACCTCATCATGACTGAGAGTCGTGATCATTATGTGGAATGAAACACACACAACGACTTACTTAGCAATTTTTAATGGAGCGGTTTGCCATTGCCTTCTCCATTTTACACACTAGGCAACTATAAGTACGTGCCAGATAAACGTGCATAAAAGGTCGTTCACCTTGACAGCTAAAACCTTGTGACACATATCATTTGTCTTTCTAACTAGCGATTATTACGACTTTTGATTTTTGGGTTCAAAAGGTCGACCCGTACCGAGGTTCATTTGTTAGACAGATTCGTATCGCTACGGCTTATAGTTTGGGTCGCCGCGCTTCGCATACTGGCGTGCAGTGGTACACGGGTGACGGTCTGCAGGAGTGACGGGTCAATGACTTTTTATGCACCGTTAAATGGCACGGTCTATAGTGTGCAGGTTTCCTCACGATGTTTTCCTTCACTGTTAAGCAGCAATACCTTTGAAAAAGACTGTACTTAAGTTTGTATACAAACTAAGTGGTGCAGTCGGGCATCGAACTCACGATCTCGGATGAGAAGTGAAGTTTGCTCCGCTCGGCTATCGCGCTTCTTCAGCTAAATGCTACATACAATATACAATGGCATCAAACTACCCATTTTTGTTGCAAAATCAGCCCAATTACGGCTGCATAAGGTGCCGCTGTGTTCAGCTTGATACTCATACAGTTACGACTCATGAATATTATAAGTATACAGACGACCTCTGTAGCTGAGTGGCTCGCACACTGGTTTTCAAGGTGTCGCCATCTCTGAGGTCCCCGGTTCGATCCCTGGTCGGGTCAATATAGAAATTTATATTGTCTATATTGCCTAGGATCTAAGTTACTACCGTTGTTTCTGATTTCCATAACACAAGTGCTTAAGCTAACTTTAGGATCTGAGCAATGTGCGTGATGTGAGGTTGTCTAATATTAATTTATTAATTTCGGATCGTCAAATTAAGTGTTTTCATTTATTATGTATTTTCCCAAGTTCTCGCGTGTTATTCTCTTAGAATTTTGTTTTAGTGGTAAGCGTTTGATGTCCCCACTAAATTGTCTATGGAACTTCCTTGGCAACTGACATCTGCTTAGTTTGACGTTTCTAAATTATTAAATGCCGCACTCAGAGACGTCAATCAATTTTAATCTTTGATTAACGTAGCATTTGTTCTGAAAGTTTATTTAAAGGACTTGTCCCCTTTTTGTATGGAGGCTGGTTTTTTATTCTAAGATATCACCAACCACTAATAAACCTATATTTATCTTTAAGCTACAAAAATATGAAACACGTAACAACAAAACAACAACACAACACTGTACAGACAAAGAGAAAAAATAATTTCAATTTTTCTCTAAATCGGAGGCCTTAAAAATTATATTAATTATGCAGAAAGGCTAGCTTTTGTGAATTCTTTAATATAATATTTAGTTTATTCTGGTTAGAAATATTGACGAATAAAAAACCACTAATGGACAAGTCCTTTATTTTAATCTTTGTTCTTTATATACTCTGTTTTGCAGCCAATAATAACATTTTCATTATGCCCCTCTGAACATGACATTGGCAAAATTATCGGTACCGTTACCATGAGTTTACAGTGGTTTTACTCGCTAGCGACGACGTAAAAAAAGTGTATGGATAATTTTAGTTCTCCACGTAACCGCTAGGGGCGCTGTGCAATTTTCCATACACTTTTTTTCGTTGTCGCTAGCGAGTAAAACTGCCGTAAACTCATGGTAACGTTACGGACCGTTCAAGCGCGGACGGGTACCGATACGTGCACGGCACAGGGAACGGAGCACGACCCCGCCATTAAAAAAAAGTCTCGTTCTGTCACTTTCTTTGTCAATGAAATAAAGAAGGACGGCATGAGACCTAATGAAGGATTGACTATAATTGACGTCTCTGATCACGGCAGTAAGTCTCTCTCTTTTCGTTTCTTTAACCGAGCAAGAGACGGAAGAGAAATACAAATATAGGGCATCTATTTTTCAGAATCATACACTAAAGTTAGTGATTTTAAAACGGATAGATTTTTTAAAATTCTAATTAAAACCAAAACTTGTTGTAAAGAGAGATAGATAGTATATTAGTGTTATTCTTGTGTGAACAGTGTTCTTATTGTGTACATAAAGAGTTTTTTATTGCAACGGAATTCTATACGGAATAATGATGAGTCAGCATTCATATATTCGAAGAACGAATACAATTTTTTCATTTCAATAATCATGTAGTTAAAATGTTTAAAATTAGTTCTTTGAATAAAGATACTAGGCACAAGTAGAGAGATTATTAAAATAAAACTACTTTTCTATTGTAAAGACACAACCTGTACAGGGTGTCGCGTTAATGAAGGATAATCCTTTAGGTACAGATTAGTGCTCTAGTAGAGCACATGCCAAAAATGTTTCAAAGAAGTGTTGCCATTCATTTTTTGTAGCTTTACTAACATTTTTAGTAAAAAGTTTTTAATTTATTAAAAATGTAAAATTGGTAATTTCTTAAAAGTTGAAATATTATTAAAAATTATTAATTAAAATGTAGATTATTGTCTGTAGATTTAGTTTTTAAGTTTAATCACATATACTGTACTGGAGGTGCTTGTGGCGCAGTGGTGGCAGCGCTTTGGTAGTGATACCAAAAGTTAAGCAACCCACGGCGCGGTCGTGATTGGATGGGTGACCATTCCGACCATTTAAGTGACGTCCATGACAAGCATCTCCGTGCTTCGGAAGGCACGTTAAGCAGTTGGTCCCGGCTAATATCTGTGGTATTAGTCGTTAAGCCTAGTCAGAGGCCCTAGGGCGGCTTGATAACTTCTGACAGTAAGGTTTGTCACTTGCCTTACATACACCCCTCCACCAATCCGCACTGAGCCCGCGTGGTGAAGTATGGCTCGTTCCTCCTCATAGTTGAGGTGAGGCCTTTTCCCAGCAGTGGGATCTAATAGGCTGACTTATTTATACTGTACTAGAGCTGTGAATCTTGTAATTAAATAAAATAAAAAATAAAATTTATTGACTTAGGTGTTTGGAATTTGCACGAGTATTAAAATAGAAACAGAATTTTAAAAAGTCATTAATTGTAGAAGTAGCCATACAAAAATTCAATATTTATATATCGAAAATAATAACACTATTAGGTGCTTGAAAAAAATAATGGCATATTATAGGGCGTGATGTAACTCATCTGTACCTAAAGGATTATCCTTCGTTAACGGGACACCCTGTATACGTGATTATTACTAATTTAGCAAAACTACTACACCTCTTAAAGGGCCAATTCTGGGCTTTTTCACACAAACGGATACTTATACCACTATAACCTTGCATGAAACAACACCTTTTATAACATAATATATGTTGCGATAAATCAAAATCAGATACTGGTGGCAAACTTCCGATTTAGTATGGGGAAGCTAAAATTTTTTTCCGGTTTCAAGTTACCGTAGCGAATGTTTCTATATTTGAGTACCAGAATCGGCCGTTACGAGTTTAGCGCTAGTTCAGACACAGCGGGAACCGCGCGATTTCAGAATCGCATGGAAATCGCGCGGTTAACCGCGCGGGTACGTCTGAACGATTACTTAATAACTCATACAAATAAGACCCGCGCGATTTCCATGCGATTCTGAAATCGCGCGGTTCCCGCTGTGTCTGAACTAGCGCTTAGTACTATTTTTATAATAATCCTGTATGTCCAGCACCTTTATTCACAAACGTCGGAAACTTCAGATTTCGAATCCGAGAGGCCGGTTTCCGAAGACGTCAAAAAACATGCGATCCTCAAACGTCGGAATCGAAAACTTTGACGTTTCCATTAGGTACAAATGACATAGTTAGCTTTCGAAAACTCCGTTTGGAAACGGAAAGGATCCGACACGGAAACTTTTCCGACGATTGTGAATAAGGGTTTGATTCACACTTTGATTCACAAACACTCTGAAGTGTAATGTCGTGTATCTCTGAAGCATCACAATGGACTCAATTCCAATGCGCCCTGTCTAAGATTGAATTTAGGTTCAGCCTCTCTCTTTCTCTATCAAACTAACGAAAAGAGACAGACTATAATAATTTAGAAACGTCAAATTAAGTGATGCGATTTCTAACGTATTTGTACAAGTTTTTGCGTGTTTTCGTCTAACTTTAGTCGTCATCGAATGACATCCCTAATAAATTGTCAATGGGTTTTCTAATTTCCTTAGCAACGGAGAGCTGTTTAGTCTGACGTTTCTAAATTATATAGTCTGTCTCTTTTCGATTGTATGGCAGAGAAAGAGAGAGACTGAACCTAAATTTAATCTTAGACAGGGTGCATTGGAACTGAGCCCACTATGTGGCCTTATAACGGTTATCGTTATTTATTTATAAATACCAATATTGGTATACTTAGTTTGATATGTTATTTTGAAGTGATAAATGTTTGCCAAAGCACTTTATAGTTTGCGACAAGTTGACATAACAAAAAGTTAGCTAATTAAAAAATTATAAATGAAAAATCGCACTAAGCCCTCTGGCGACCGCAAATTTCTCTATGGCAAAAGGGTTGCGCACGAACTTGTAGGACTATAGCACAGATTGTATCTTAATAGTTCTAGTGGCTTTCATAAAGTTATGACAGATTTTTTTTAAATCTCATATCATAGAAGGAAGAGATCTTCGTTACCTAGCAATGTATTAACAGGCTATCCTTAACAACACCGCATATTTGTAAATGTGACACGCAAATAAACGATTGATTGATTGATCCTTCGCGAACACTGACTTCTATTATACAAGTACGCTGGACTTAGGTTCTCTAAGAAGTGACAGATATTTTTTGTGCCTAATCAAAGCGTGTCCTGGGATTTAAAATAGTGTAACCTACGAACGTATAAACGTACGTTGACATAAGTCAACTGTAATTAGTTCCATGGACGGTCACCACACGCCCACTACAGCCGTCAGCGCCAAAATGGCGTTAGTCAAATGGCTTCATTTTTAGGTTGACAGTATGCAGGCCAGCGTGTACTTGTATTATAGAGTTCACGGTACGCGAACCTGTGTCGCCAAAATTTAATTTTGTATTTGATCAGGCGATAATATGCAATCAGAACGAAACCGCTAGATTTTGTTTTGAGGCGCACTTATATCTTGTTCTAAGTTAATGATTGCCATGTCAGTTGGTCGCAAACATTTAAGTATTTACGACTGAGCAATGAGACCGTATCTAAATGTTGGGTTTGTAGTGTAAATATAGGTACCACCAATGATAGTGCATTTTAAAAGAGGTAGATGGGTCACTAACGCGCGGAAACTGATTGCCTCAAATTGTGCAACTTGCTCAATTTTGCATTCAAAATAAATACACTGTCAGTAGTGATGGGCAGTGGATAAATACTCAAAGAGTAAATACTCGGATATTTATCAAAAATGGATAAATACTCGTTTTTATCCATTTTATCCGATATTTACTCGAAATGGCGGATAAAAATAACTAATTGGGCCTGGGCCCTACTTTACCAAGCGCGACAGGTGCGATACCTGTCATTTAAGTTTTTAACCGATTTCAAAAAGGAAGGATATTCTATGTTCCACCATATGTAATTTTTTTCGTTTTGTTTTATCTACGTTCACAGAGTTCTTTGTTTGTTGTGGACTTATTTTCATAATTTATTGTTTTTTCATTTTAAGAGCATACTTTTGAGGTTATTTCAGTATCACCAACTCAAGATCTGATGCTGAAACCCAGAGAAAATAAATGTTCGCGCTTGCTCCGTTTGCGCCTTTTTAAACATTCTAGTGTACTGAGTTGCCTGTTGATTTAGTTTTCAGCACGCTGGCTTCTATCCAAGAGGCCCCAGGTACAAACCCCGGTTCGAGGCGATTTCTGGGTTTTACTGTTTGAATTTAACTCGGAAACAGCTCGAAGTCAGGAAATTGGTTATCCATCCCATCTCATCGAACTATGAGAGTAAAGGATCAGATAACTGCACTTGTGAATTGTGCACACATTTGTACAATATAATATCTCCAGCGCAGTTAGCTAATATCTGTTGATTAGTTACCGTATTTGAAATTCAGCTATATAGCAGAATATAATTATTATTTTTAGTTTCAGTGTACTAACAGGTTTCAAAGTTAATTCCTTTGACAAAAGAGAAAACCTTATTAAAAAAACTAGATCTATATCACTCCTGAGCCACCAACTGTTTTCAGGGGTCATCGCGTATTGTCTCGTGCGTTATTTTGATGCCTTCCAACCTCTTGAATCAGTTAGCTTTCGAAAAGGCTTCAGTACAATAGACCATATCCATACGCTAAGGAAAATTATGCAGAAGTCCGAGGAGTACAATATGCCTCTATGGTTAGCGTTTGTGGATTATTAGAACGCCTTTGATTAGATCGAAACGTGGGCGGTGCTAGTCTCTTCCGAGGTGTCACACAGACTATAGGTATATAGAGGTGTTAGAGTATCCGTACAAGAATGCCACCACGACGGTCTGTGAACAGAAGCAGAGCTCGAAGACCATTCCACTGCGAGGAGGTGTAAGACAGGGAGACGAATATCTTTGAAACTGTTTACAGCGACATTAGAAGACGCCTTCAAGTTTCCGGAATGGATTTGGATCAACGTCAACGGCGAATACATCACATACCTCCGGCTTGCCACCCTGGAGGAGCTTGAAACTATGCTCGAAGACCTCAACCGTATCTCCCAACAAGTGGATCTTACAATGAACATGGACAAGACGAAAGTAATGTCAACCTCCAGAGTGGTAGCCACTCCAGTATCTGTTGAGAAGTCAACTCTCAAAGTAGTTGACAAGTACGTCTACCTGAGACAAGTAGTTACTTGCATTGGTACGTTATGGTCCAACTAGGTAGTAGTTGGACCATTAGGTAGGTCCAACTGCTCGTCTCAAGTACCTCAGTGTCTTAAGAGGAAAGTAATTAATTACTACGGATACGGATCTGAAACATGATCACTACTATGGGCCTCATAAAAAAGCTTAAGTTCATGCAATGGCGAGGGCTATGCTCGGTGTTTCTCCACGAGATCGAATCAGAAATGAGGAAATATGTAGAAGAACTAAGGTAAAGCACATAGCCCTGCGAATCAGTAAGCTCAAGTGGCAATGGGCAGGGCACATAGCGCGAAGAACTGATAGCCGTTGGGGCAGAAAAGTACTAGATTGGATTGGATCATTTGGTCAAAGGCGCAGCGTAGGACGGACTTCCTACGGCAAGATGTACAGACGACCTTGTAAATATTGCAGGATCACACTTAACTGAATGCAGGCTGCTTGCAATCGATCGTTGTGGAAAACCATGGGGTAGTCCTATGTTCAGCAGTGGACACCCTACGGCAGCATCAACCTGATTTTCAGCCAAAACCAACACAGAAATCTTGGTCATTTAATAATTAAGATCGATTATTTTTGTTTATACCTAATTATATGGAACTAGCTGTTGCTCGCGACTTCGTCCGCGTGGATTCGATGTTAAAAGATATTTTATACTCCCGTCGCGCCATTCAGCTATCATAATCGTCTTAATTTATTCGTTCCATTAGGTAAGTACTGATAGGTTCAAACTTATACATTTACATCCTCCATCATCCCTTATTTTATCCCCATGGGGGTTGAATTTATCAAAATCCTATTTAAGCGGACGTCTTCATCATAGTAGTTCCAATCTTTAATCTCAGTTCAATCAGTCGAAAATCTAAGAGAAGATTTATACAAATTTTCTTCCCTTATTTTATCCCCTTAGGGGTGGAATTTATCAAAATCCTTTCTTAGGGGATGCCTACGTCATAGTAGCTTTATGCACGCAAAATCTCAGCCCGGTGGGTTTAAAATTGACAAAGTTTCATACAAACTTTCATCCCCTATTTTATCCCCTTGGGGTCAGAATTGATCAAAATCCTTTCTTAGCGGATGCCTACGTCATAACATCTACCTGCATGCCAAATTTTAGCCCGATCCATCCAGTGGTTTGGGCTGTGCGTTGATAGATCACTGTATAAGTCAGTCAGTCACCTTTGAGTTGTATTGATTATATATTATCTAGATTCAAAAACTCTTTAGCACTTGTTTTGGTTTAAATTACCTACCAACTTACTATTATAATAGTCATAAATTTGCGTGTTATAGCAAAAAACATGTTTATAAAATATTTATCCGACTTTTTGGATAAATACTCGAGTAAAAATGGATATTTATGAGTATTTATCCATTTTGAGTATTTATCCGGATAAAAACCCATCACTAACTGTCAGTGGGTACCACCACGATTGAAAGAAGATACGTTATGCTCCTACGTTCTCATTGATACAGTCAATGATAGTGTATTGTTAAAAGAGGTAAGCAGATATGTCATTAGCGCGCATATATTGCTTTCCTCAAGTTAAGCAATTTGCTCAACTTTGCAATCTTTTGTACACATATGTCATTTTATACTTAAACGAATGTGTGCTCTGCGCATCAAATTCGAATCGCTGCGCAGTCGGAGATAACATATCTACCTCTTTTTATAATGCACTATCATTGGATACAGTTGTATTTTTTTAGTAGGGTTTATTGTATACATAAGAGAGTATGTAGAGAAGAGAGTAAGAGTATGTACAAAAGAGATATTATCAACTAAAGCGCACAATTGTAGGTTATTTAAGTTGAAAGAATAAATTATTTAATTATTAAGTTTTGTTTTATTTATACACTTCTGGACACATCTATTGGCCCACCTTGTATTTTCAGTTTCGTTTGGTCCTAGCTAAAATTTTATATTAGGTCGAGCAAAAAGTTTTTATGCAGTTTTGAACCTGGCACATTCACAATTTCATTCAATAGTCTTTTTTTGAATTTCGAACACAGAATTTAAAGAAACAGAGGACAATTTGGAGCCTGTTTGTTGATATCAAACAATCGAATACTAAGAAAACTTGGTTTTATTGGTTTACTTGGTAAATCCAATAAAACCGCGAGCGGCAAAACTCAAGTTGAGGTTGTTACAGGACCACGGCTGCCAACATTAAATGCTGAAAGGTACATTCGTGAGTGCTTAGAACCTCACGTGATACCATACGCGGACTATGTGGGCCGGAAATTTCCTTTTTATGCATGATAAACCAATAACTTTGTTTTAGCGGAATATTACCTTAAAATAAAACATAGTGTCATTTTTTTAGAAAAAACATTTAATTAAATATAAACAGTCATAAAATAATGACAGTTTTGTTAAATAACAATTGATTATTCGAATTCTTTTAATCTTAAGTAATTATAAAACTACAGTTTTAAGTCTCGTAAATATAACTCAATATTGACGAGACTTAGTCATCGTAGTCTTATTTTTTTCAAATGTATATTACGTAAAAAATCAATAATACAATTTAGACATCTTCAATTACCATCATCATCACTCGGGTTCATATTAGATTTAGGTAGGGATTCATCAGGCGTATTACCTTGAATCGAGTTACATTCATCTTGATTTTCATAATCATTGTGGCGACGCCCTGACTAGGAGCCAAGAGGTAACGCCCTAACCTCTTGGCCACCCTGGCGTCAAGAGTGGCCAAGAGGTAAGGCAATCGCCCGGTATGCGAGGAACGCGGGTTCGATTCCCGCCTCTGGTGGTCGTTTCTTCAAGTGCAATTATATATTTAGATTGCAAAGTGAATGCTTATAACTTAAGAACAATAATTTATACCATTTCTCACTTAAGGTGGAGCATACCTTTTTAATTTGTGATGTGGAGCAAACCAACTACATAATCTAAACTTAAAAAAATCTTCAGGTAGTAAATAAATTCAATTGCTTCTGATTCTCAGAGAGTTTATGGCCTTCGGTTTTACTGTTTAGTATATGTGCAGCGCAGTGCAGTGCAGCTTATAGAGTATTGAGAACTTGCGTTACACTATGTTCTACTGCAGTCTTTAAACGGTAACAGTTGAGGTGTAAGCCAATAGAAATTTCGATAAAATATTTTTGAAGGTCATAGAATCCGTCCTTAGCCCGTTTCTGTTTAGCGTAATATTAGTCGTCATGTCAGACTTCAGGGACACTCATGAGCAACCTTCGTGGCTGCTCATGTATTCTGACGATGTTACGCTGGCGGATGCGGACAGGGGACGACTGGTAAGACGTGTGAAGGTGAGGCGGTCCTAAACTAAATGTGGCGAAGACTGAATGCATGGCCTGCAATACTACAGATTCCACATCCGTCCGCATAGGCGAAGGCAAGGTCGAGCGCACGGACTAGTTAAAATACTTGGGATCTTTACTTCACGCGTCTGGTGACATCGACTTTGATGTCAAACCAAGCGTGGGTTGAATGGCGTGAGGTGAATGGTGCCGATTAAACTAAAACGACAGGTCTATAAATCCATCATTAGACCCGCCCTATTACATGGCAGTGAAGCATGGCCTGTACTTGAACGACACAAGCTAGAACTGCGGGCCACGGTGATGAAAATGCTGCGCTGGATGTGCGGAGTTACGGGTTATTCATGGCAGCCTTCATGTCAGTGACATAGCAGACAAATTGCAAGAGTGCCACCTACGTTGGTACGAACATGTCGTGCCAAAACCAGTAAGTTACACCCGCCGGGTCCTGGCAGAAGAGGAAGACCCATAAAATGCTGGCATGAAGTCGTAGCGGATGTCACGCGTGCTAATAGGTTCACCATTAGGGAGGCAGAAGACCGCCCGGAGTGGAGGCATAAGAGTAGGAAAGCGGGCTCCGAAAGGACGCAACCGGGATAACGCTCGGATGATGATGATGATTCTTGTAGGTCATATAAACTTTTCTCATGTTATAATACTTACCAACTTTTATCAAATAGCCAACATACAAACAATAAATCGTCGTGGGCACAATGTAAGCGGCGCAGCGGTTTGCGTCCAAGCGAAGTGCTTGGAGCGGTCTGATGATCGAACGAGGCGGCCGCAACACTTCCCCCCCTTACTCGTAAATTTTAGCTTTCGTTGCAAGTCCCGTGCCCGCTTAAACTGGATCGGAGAACCGAAATCCCTACTTACTCACTATTTTTACTAGTATCATGAACATACCATTGACTTAACATATCAATTTCTTAGTGTTTATTGTATAGTATATTAGCTATAGTCCAATATTTTTGTGAAGGACACTTTTCTCTCTTAAATATAACTATTTGAATGTTTCTTTTTTTATAAAACTTCTATTTAAATTTTTGTCCAGGCAAAAGGCATTTATTCGGCGTTTACGGACATTTATTCGGCGTTTATTCAATGCGCCCAATATGCCAGGGCATAAACCCATCTCTAGTAAGGGCTCGTCAGCCAGTTGCCCAGACGATGCAGGAGTTGAAAACTGCCATAGAAGAGGAATGGGAGATGATCCTTCAAAATTTCATAGAGCGGTTGATAAACTCTATGCCTAATCGTATGAGAGCTGTGGTAGATAGATAGATAAAACATGTTTTTTATTCAAAAATTGCCTTTAACAAGGCGCATATCCGACTTGTTAGGCTTAGCTCCATGTCGTATGGTATTCTAAATTCAAATTTAAAACAATACGATCGAAAAAGATGGTAAAATGTATCAGGTTTAAAACTGCATCAACAGTTTTTGTTCAATCTAGCAATCATATTTCGGTAGGGGCCATCGAAACCTAAACTCTAAGGTGGGCCAATAGATGTGTCCAGAAGTGTACCTAGTTGTTCCCCGGTAGTCGTAATGTCTAGATTCCTTCATTATTTCTGTTCCTTAGAGAACAAACAAATGTTTTGATGTTACAAGAAATCGGTAGCCTCCTTGTATTCGTTAAGGTAGATACATAAAGTAGTAGAAGAATAGTTGTGGTCACAATATTATTTGAAAAGAAGATTCTTGATTGAACGTAAAAGGCACGGAGACACAAGCCGTATGTATGGTTTTATATATTTCTCTGTAGTGTGGCTGTATACAAGTAGTTCCTTTGCCGAATAATGGATGAATGAAACAAAGTATCAACTGTCAAAAAAGGATTTTTTACGGTGTTCGTTTTTCCAAAATATTTTCTTACAGTTTTCTCGTTTTCTTTAACAAAACGTTCTCATTCTTAGAAATTAGTTTAATCATACTACTCTACAGTCTATCCCCGAAAAATGCTCGCAGTTCTAATGCTAAATCGTTTGCGTGCTCGTAGGCAAAGTGAACGCAAAAAACTTCGAAAACCGACCCAAAAACAGGATGAAATCGTGGTTTCTGAGCAACTGGTGGATTATTGTAGAACCTGTCTGATAAGCACTAACTTGGTAGACATATTCTACAGCGAGGAGACGGCTAAAAAGCGCTCAAAAGACTTGAAAACAGTTACTGACTTGGAGGTTATATTTTTTTTTATTTTGGTTATTTTATCCGAAATACTGAATTTTGTGCTTACTTTTTTTTTAAATTTAGGCACTACATGCCCTAGAAACAGTGTATGGTATCTGGGGAAAACTATTTTCATTGTTTTCCATCAGATATTCGTCTGAGAACCTACTTAATTACAGTACTTAATTGTGTACCTAATAAATTATTTATTTCAGATAAAACTAAATGATGGGCTATCCCAAAAAATGTGCACAAAATGCATGGAAACTTTCAACTTAGCCCTACACTTTAGAATTATAAGTGCCAAAAATGATGTAAAGCTAAGAAGACTTTTCCAAAACTTTAATGGGAACTTTAGAATCGACTCCAAACAAATTGAGTATTTAGAAGATTATGAATATGTCGAGAATGAAATTGCAGATGATAATTTCTGTACAGAAAAGGATTTGGACCAGAACATAGAATATGTAGAAGATATTGTCAATCAAGATTATTTTGAGGCAGATGCCAATTCTGAAGTTGACCAGGTAAGTAGTAAATTTTTAGAGTTAATATTATGTTGCTTGTTTCCTATCTTGTGACCATAGGGTCATGGCATTCTTAAGGCGTACATTGGGTCAAGGCCAACATGCAGAGGCATATTATACAACATCTAGCCCCAAAAATTGTAGCCACTCTCAACCAAGATTAGCCGACTGGGCAAGAAAAAAGTACACAATTAAACACAAAAGAAAATCAAAAAATATAATAAAAGGTGAACTTCTACATACTACATAGTGTAAAGTCATCGTAATTTAATCCCTACCTAAACTTTCTTCTGCATCAACAAAGTTTTTTCCTTTATTTTTCAGGAACAAAGCCCGAAGAATCCTGAAGGTCCACATCCCAACAATGCTGTACAGATTTTAGACATGGTGTACAAATGTCACTTTTGCTATAAAGAGTTCAAGAACAAGAAAACATACAAAATTCATGTACGGTCACATAATTCCGATACAGTTTGTGATGTGAGTTCAATAAACCATTCCATTTTCAGCCCTAAGTATTGTAGGTTTGCTCATGTAAATAATCCACCCACACACACCAAACGCGCACAGACACACACTTACACACCCAGATGCGCAGACACAAGCATACACACCCAGATGCGCAGACACAAGCATACACACCCAGACGCGCAGACACACAAGCATACACACCCAGACGCGTAGACGCACACGCACACACACACAAAACTTACACACACACACACAAAACACACACAAACACACACAAAACACACACACACACACACAAAACACACACACACACACACAAAACACACACACACGCGCAAGAGCGTTGGCTCGATTAGCCAAAGGTAGTAGGTTCAAATCCTACCCGTGTGCGATTTTGGGTTTCTTTAAACTTATATAAAGAATTATTACAATTAGTTGGGTTTTTCTGCCTTGATATAACTCAGACACAGCTTCGGAGTCAGGAAGTTGGTGGTGTAAACCCCCGTAAGAAAGAACACTCACAGTGTTCTTTTGTTTGTTGTCTTGTTTTTTGTATTTGTTTGTTTTATTTATGCACGGGGGATTATATATATATAAAAAATTAAAAACTATTGTAATAATTTTTCTTTGCCAGGAATGTGGCAAGCTGTGCTACTACCGCTCCCATCTGATACAGCACAAGCGTGCTGTGCATGGGATGCAGCGAGAGCACTTATGTTTGCACTGTGACTACAGCTCCGCCACTAAGGCTGGTCTGGTGGTATGTAACCAGCATATTCTAGCAGTGATGTATATATTCTAGGTTATGCAAACATTTTATCCTTAAAAAAATTGATGATTTTTTGTGTGTAGTATTCGATTTATAGTGAGTAAAAACGGGACCTGGGTCTGTCAATGTGACAGATTGACCTTTTCTGTATTTAGTTAATTTAAAACGAAAATTTTCAGGGTTTTTTATTTGGATAGAGTTTGCCCTTGACCCTAGACTAAGCCAGACGTGGCGTAGACAGAGTCGACGGTAGAGCGAGCTCACCCAGAAGGTTCTGGCACTCCCACTCACCGACGGAACACAGCAAGTGCTACCAGGCGGCACCAAATGGAGCCTACCCCGCTGTTAAGTGCTCCGAGATAATCAATTGCGATTGTCAATTTTTATGTTATTAATGGGTCAAATAATGTTTTAATTGACGGTGCGAATGATAAAATATAGATATCGAATTCTGACCAAGCGATTGTCAATTGCGTAGTGTTACGGTCAATCGATGCATCATTCGCGATTGTCAAGGGGCTGCAATCCAAATTTCAATCATTCGCCTTCATTCAATGTCGTTGCAAATGACAATCGCTTCAATGTCTCTGCTATAGACGATTATTTCATCATCAAATTTAAGAGCTAGGCTCTTGTCGGTGGAGTTTTTTCCATTCCTCTCTGCTTTCCGCCCTTCTCTTAACCTCCTGTTACGACCCGACATTTATCTTTTCTTTTATTTGCTGCATGTAGCTTATTCTTGGTCTTCCTCGCTTCCTTTTTCCTTCTAATCTTCCTTCTATTATCGTTTTAATAAAATTGTCGTGTCGAATCAGGTGGCCTAACATTCGTCCCCTCCTACACTCTATTGTTTCCATCAATCTCCTTTTTTCCCTAACCACAGACAAAACTTCTTCATTTGTTTTCTTCTCCGTCCAACTTATACGCTCCATTCTCCTCCAGCACCACATCTCGAAGGCTTCCAGTCTCTCTCTGTCCCTCTTTGTCAATGTCCACGCTTCACATCCATAGAGTGCTATACTCCAAATGTACACTTTAACAAGTTTTTTGCGAACTTTGCTTGATATTCTGGCCTTGAGCAGGTGCTTTTTTGCATTATAAGCTTGTCTCGCCATCGCTATCCTTGCTTTTATATCTGGTGTACATCTGGAGTCACTAGTTATCAAGCTACCTAGATATTTGAAGGTTTTAACCTGTTATATATTTGTGTTATTTATTGAGATAGGGCTATATTTTTCCTTTTTAGAAGCAATTAGTGTTTTTGTTTTATTTATGTTAATTTTGAGACCAAATTCTTTAAAAATAGTGTCCATTTCTGTAACCAGTTCTTCCAACTCCAATCTGTTTTCTGCAATGGCTGCAATATCGTCGGCAAAACGAATGAATTTAAATACGTCTCCATTAATTTTGACGCCCCCCTTTTTTGATTCCGTTATTCTGCGTATCGCACATTCTATGAATAAATTAAAAATTAGCGGTGAAAGTGGACATCCCTGCCTAACTCCCTGTCTTATTTTTGCCTTTCCGTTTTCCTCTCCTACTTCTATTACCGTATCTTGCTTTTTATATAATTCATAAATAATCCTTCTGTCTCTATAATCCAATCCAGCTTCTTTGAGTACTTCCATCATTATTTTCCAATTGACCTTATCGAACGCCTTTTCTAAGTCGATAAAAGCTATAGTGTGTCCATGTCAAAATCCAGTCTACTGTCTATTACCAATCTCAAAGCTAGTATCGCTTCTCTGGTTCCCTTCTCTTGCCGAAACCCATATTGATCCGGTCCCAAAAAGCACTCTGTTAACGGTCTTATTCTGTTCTGAATTATTTTTATTAAAATTTTACTTGCCTGTGAAATAATACTTAGTGTTCTATGTTCTTCGCATTTGAGTGTGTTTGCTTTTTTCGGTAGTGTTACAGTCTTGCTTAAATTAAAATATTGAGGTATTTTGCCTGTTTTATACATTTCTTTGATTAAATTAAAAATTTCCTCTTTCAACTGATTGCAAGCTGCATATTTAACCATCTCAATATAAATATTATCAACTCCTGCTGTTTTCCCGTTTTGAATACATTTCAAAGCTATTTCGAATTCTTCTTTAAATATCAGAGGTCCCAGTTCTAAAGTATCTACATCTTCTTCTTTTTCCATATAGCTTTCTGACATCCCTTCTCCTGAATAAAGCTCTTCTATATACTCTATCCATCTTTTAACAATTTTTTTAGAGTCCATTAGTATTTTCCCTTCTTTATCTAATATAGCTGTACTTCGTCTCTTATGTTTCTTGTCCATTTGTTTAGTTATATTGTAGGCATTTTCCCCCGTTTCATCATAAACTCTATTTTATTGCATTTCTCTTCCGTATGTTTTTCTTTCGCTTCCCTGCACAGTCGTGTTATTTTGTTTGTTAATATTCTGTACTCCTTTGCCTTGACATCATCCGTCTTGTTTCTTAATTCTCTTCTCTCAAGCATTAGCGCTATAATTTCTGGGCTAAGCCAGTTTTTCCTCGGAATCAGTTTCTCTTTCTTTATCGTCTCTTCTGCGCTTTTGACCATTATGTTTTTGATTTCATTCCACCTTTCTTCAATATTAATATTTTGAATGGTAATCTTACATCTATCAATAAATTGCTCTAACTTATGACCTACTTTATTACTATATTGCACTTTACTATCACTATTTATATCCTTTAGTTTATTGAGATCCAAGTTCTTTGGTTTGTGTTTTATTTTTAGTTGCTTAGTTTTAAAATTGTGTAGACTTATAAGAAGGTTGTGATCAGAATTTAAATCGGCCCCAGGTAAAGTCTTACACAAACTTATCTGTTTTAGAAATTTACTTTTAATTATTATGTAGTCAATCTGGTATCTAGCAATATCTCCCGGCATTTTCCACGTATAGAGTCTTCTTTTTGGTTGCTTAAACATTGTATTTGTAATAATCAAATCATTTTCTTTACAAAATTGTACCAGTCTGTCCCCTCTCTCATTTCTCTTTCCCAACCCAAAACTTCCTACTGAGTTTTCTTCCTTTCCTTCACCGACCACCGCATTGAAGTCACCCATAATAATCAAACTATCTGTATCTTTAACTGTATCTAAAATTGAATCTATGCTGTCATATATCTCTTCTATCTCTTCATCTGGGTGGCCACTCGTGGGCATATAAACTTGCAATAAAGTAATATCAAATGGTTTAGCTTTTATCTTAACTGCTGTTAATCGGTCACTAAGGTGTATGGTATTTTCTATGTTTAAACCCCATTTTTTATTTAATATTATAGCGATGCCATTAGATCCTTGTTTCTCTCCCGTATATACAGTTGAGTTATATAACTCTATATTCACCACTCCAAAAATCTCCACTTCCTCCCCATCTTACTTCAGCTAATCCCAGTATATCAATTTTGAGTCTGTCCATTTCCATCTTTACTTCTTCTAATTTCCCCGGCTCTAGCATCGTCCTCACATTCCATGTGCCAACTTTACAAGGATTTCGCTGGATGACGACCGAATCAGCCTTGCTCCTGACCCTGCCGGACTCAGACCGCCACGGCATATTACATCGTGGAAGCCCGTTGTCAAGAACTACTTTATTATTGTTGTCCATATTCATAAAACTCCAAATTAGGAAAGATAGTGTGGTGGTTTCCCTCTTGCCTTCCACACCGCAGTTTAAGAACCGGTTAATCCCGCATCTTAATATCCAGTCAAAAGCCCTTCTTGATACTATATCTTCGGCCTTTTGCCAGTACTGATATTGCTGTTGCACAACACCAGGGGAACGCTTATTTGATGGCGGCGTTGACTCGCCATGGCACAGGATCGTCAATGAATATTGTAGCTTTTTGTAGAGAAGTTCATCCCACTGAACTCCCCACTACATTCTGGTATCCTGCCGCTGTGTGGTCGGGGACTGCTTATTCTACATATTCGCAGCTAACCACCATATCTGGTGGCCGTTCACTATCCGCCACCTGTGACCCCGTTAGTAGCCTACAGCTCAGCCCTAACAGACGATCACTTAAATGAATAAAAAAAAAACAATTCGAGATCGTCATTGGTCGACAGAAAGCAATATGGCGGCGAGCAATACGCGTCGATTGAAGATCTATCACTTAGGATCGTTCAGTCGCCAGGTTTGTGAAGTGGTTGCCCGGGGTGGACCACTAGGAGGTACATTACGACCGAGTATGTCCCCTCATTAGATCCACGAGCGCCGCCACACCGACTCGCGCGAGTTTGTGTGCGAGTGGTGCGGCGCGCCTTTTCTGTCCCGCGGCGGGGTGATACAGCATAGTCTACCTCTATATACTATATAAGCACCTACATATTTGTCTCTCTTTCTCTCGCGTAACCTCATCTCACTTGACAGCGTAGGGTCCACCGACGCGAAGTCTAACACGCGCGTGAGTCGTAGATCTAACATGCGATATGGCCAGCTTGTAACATCCATTACAGCCAAAAGCCGAACGGTCGATCTGTGCATGTATTTATAGATTTAAGCTAAATTGCGGAGTGAACCAGGCCTGATATTACCTCATTAGATCCACGAGCGCCGCCACACCGACTCGCGCGATTTCGTGTGCGAGCGGTGCGGAGCGAGCTTCCTGTCGCGCGGCGGGCTGATACAGCACTTGCCGATACACAGCGAGGAGGAAAACTTTCAGGTGAGTAAAGTACATACACTACACTGCGTATTCAGTACAACCACAGAATAAAATATAGTACAAGTACGGAAGGACAAGTCTGCGAAGTTTTTTAAGTAAATAGCGACTCTTGCTGCGACAAAATAAGTTATTTGCTCTTAAGTAATTTAATTAATAGAATCAGGCGTTACTGTGCGGAAATCCATTATTAAATAGAAACCGCGAGTTCCAGTTCAGGCAAATTCAGGGAGGGCGGTGCATTTTTCATTTGCCTGAACTGGTACTCAACGCGGTTGCGGTTGATGTGGTTTTGGTGCCTGCGCTAGCGTCTCATAGCGGAAATTTAAAGCAAAATAATTATATTTTATTTTTATTTTTTCCATTTCTTAAGTAATTAACTATGCTATGTATTGTACTAAATGTATTTAATTTCACAGTGTGATATTTGCCAAAAACGCGAGAAATCGAAGCGTCTTTTGCAACATCACTATCACAAGGTAAGTAATAAACAAATTTGAGTGGAGAAACACAGAGTGCACGTATTGCGCGCACACACACACACACACACACACACACACACACACACACACACACACACACACACACACACACACACACACACACACACATGCACA
Source organism: Pyrausta nigrata (assembly GCA_949316185.1). NCBI lineage: Eukaryota > Metazoa > Arthropoda > Insecta > Lepidoptera > Crambidae > Pyrausta > Pyrausta nigrata. Next base: position 8,957,044 of record OX438963.1, on the reverse strand, counting down.
TACACACATGCACATACACACTCCCGCGCAGTTGGCTCACCTCGGTCACAGACTAAGTACTAGTACTACGTAAATAAGTTTGACTTTGCAATTAAATTCAAAGAAATATCTACTCAACGTCGTCAACGATATGGTGTAATTTAGTTCGCATCAGAGTCAAGCACATTTTCATTTATACATCTACAGAAATACATTGCAAAATAAATTTCATTCTTATAACTTTGGAATATGATTTATAATACACTAAACCTATTCAAATGTTAGTATAGGGATGTGGTGGGATGGCTCTGCAGAATACCAACTTGTTGCACTCGACACGGTGAAACGCAGAGCTAAGAAGCTCATCTGAGTTAGAAAGCTGGTGGAAAATGGGATTCATACATTGGCTCACTGTTGCCAAGTTGCATGACTTTGGGTCTTCTACAGACTGCACTTCGGGGAGTATGCGCACGAGCTCCACAATTTCTTAATGCGATCCACAATCTCTTCCATCACTTGACGTACTGCAGGTTACCATCCTTTTTTGGTTGATATTCCCATCTCTCGTACCAAGCGCTTTTCATTATCATTTTAATGCTCCAAATCTAAAGAGTGGAATGCCCTTTCCGCGTCTGTTTTTACCCGACTGCGGAAGGAGGGTTATGTTTTTCGAGAGTATGTATGTATGTATGTAAGTATGTATGTATGTATAATTGTTTGGCACGCCCTACAGCCCAAACAGCTCGACAGTTTTTTACATGATGTGTCGTTGAATTTGTAAAAATTGTGAGAGTGACATAGGCTATATACGAGTAAATTTTAAAAATGGCGCCGCAAATGAAAATAAAGGGGGTAGGTGGGATCGATTTTTTTCTTACCATCGCAATATGGGTATCAAATGAAAGCCAGTAAAGATACCATTTCATCAAAAACATGGATTTTTAGGTACACAGAGAAAAGCGCCTCCGCTACCTATGTCCGGTCTGTCAGAGCATATTCAAGAGTATCACGGGCGTCAGGTATCACCTGGTCAAGGCACACGACGTCCCACGGGAGGACCAGCCCTCTATACAACGCTTTGAGGTAAAAACATTGAAAAATTACATTAGAATACAGGTTTATTTGAAAAACATTATTAAATCCATTATTAACTTTTTGTTTGTTAACATTTTAAACAAAACATACACGAAAAGCAATAAAACAGCATTATTAAACCACTAAGGTTTGTGTTAATGCCGCCTTTCACATCGATACTACATATTTTTAAAATCAATATATACTAAACATAAAAATGAAAACATGACGGGAACAAGACAAAGTTTCAGACATTTCTGAACAACTCAAGTAGTGAAGACACACTTTGAAGTTAGTGTTGCAGAAAGTGAGCCTTCAGTTTATATATTTAACGTTGGCCGACGTAATACTATCCCGATGGTCGCGGGGTAGCTCGTTAATAAAACGGTAAATTAAATTATTCACTACAATGTCGCTAAAACTTTTTTTTTACTATAGTAAAAAGAGTTATTTGATAAACTTTATCTAGAGGACCAACATCGAAATCTCCAAAAAAAAGTTCCCATACAAATATTACGTGGTTGTTGGCAGTTTAGTATAGGAAAAGTTTTCCATTTAAGTCTCATATAAATTTGCTATAATTTGAGCACCAGAATTTACCCTTAAGAGATTAAGTCTACCAAACGTTATTAAAGGAGGAATATGCATCCCACCCTCCCCAAACCTGTTGTCTCTACGATATGCAGGTTGCGTCTAGGACACTGTTGCACTCCAGTCCACCTTGCCAAGATAAGAGTCAAAGACAGCTCTCTTTGCGAATGTGGCCTAGACGAAGGTTCCACAGACCACATATTTTTTAATTGTACCAATATCGGATCCTCACTATATGATCTTCTACCTAACTACATTCCCCGCCCCTGTAACTTTGACTCTCTGTTGAGTCAAGTTAACTCTCCTTTTGTCGAAATTCTAGCTAAATTTATCTTGACCAACAAAATTAAAGTTTAATTACTCATTCTTCCACTTTATCTTGTTTCCCTACCTATACTCTTTCAGCCTTTATACTTCCTGCTTATTTGTGCATTCCTATATTTTATTTTATAATACATATATACTTATATATTTTTTACATGTTTTCATTGTGTCGTCGTATATTTTTTGTGTTTGTTTTAGAAACTAACAAATAATACAGAATTACAGTGACTCATTCCCCACAAACAGTGTATAAAACTATACTCACATTACATTGGCGAATGTGACAGCACAGATTAGCCATAAAAGAGAAGAAGAAAAAGAAGAGGAATATGCAGCTGTCGGTTTCATGCTATATCTACCTTTCAACGGTTGATCTAAGAATAAAAATTTAAAAAGGTGTTCTTCAGGGTGCCTTCTTCGCCCCTCTAAGTTTTATTGTACATTATTTTTTATCCCACTTAATTTTGTTTTTTGCTCCTACTCTACTACTACTCCCTAGATGCGTTAGATCGCTAGTGTATTTCTTACTAAACTACTAAAGTCAGTAGTAATGCTACAATATTTTTCTATGTTTTCAGATATCAGCGGAAGATAACACTCCTGACTCAACAGAAGGATCAAAAGGATGATTTATTAATAAAATATAGAAAATAAATAAATGGACGTGTGTTATTTAAGTTTTGAGACCCATAAAAGCTTCAAATCCGCTTTTACATACAGTAACGGACATGCACTGGATTGTTCATTAAACAAAATGTTGAAAAGAGAAACTATGTACTTAGGCTGAAAAGCACAAGGGATGAGAGAGTATTCAAAAAGTGGTATTGACATAAAAATAGTTAGGTTTTGTATTATAAAACAGTATTTTTGTGACAAAACAAGTCTCAATAACTACACGAACCTTTGCCTAAATAACAAAAAAAACAACCGTCAAATTTCCAAAATGGTTGACAATTCGCTGTCAAAAGTTGTTTGCTGTGCTGATTTGCTGTTTTCTTTTTGTTTTTCTAATATTTCAAAGCAAATTCATTAGAATCGTAGCATTAAATATTTGTACTATAATACTGCCATTAATTTCCTGTCGTTAAACTGTTTTTGTAAACCCCAGCAAGTTAGAAAACTGCAAAAATGCTCGCTGTTCTCCTCCTCAACAGCATGACGATGAAAAGGCGTAATGCTCGAAAACAAAGGCTTCCGATTCCTCCAAAAGTAGAAAGAAAGCCTCCCGAAGAGTCTATCTGCAGAACCTGCTTGAGCACTGACGATTTGGAGCCAATATTCGTTAGTAAAGATAGTGAAAAGAAGCGGTCTCATGATTTGAAACTGGTCACCGGTTTGGAGGTAAATACTGCTATTATATGGCTTTACTAACGTAAATAAACGTTTCTGTAAGCGATACAATACATTACTTTAAAGGTATTGCACATGAGAGGGGTTTAGTGATGTTTTACTTTCAGCATTGACGGAAGAAGAGCTTCTGTGGTAAAACAAACTTTCAATAAACAAATATGGGCAAATTCTTTCCCAAATATGACTTCTAATGGGTGAAAACTTACGCACTTGGCTAAACTAGAGAAATTACAGGAGAATTAGGACAAGACAACTGTCTTAGTGTTGTGGTTCACACTTCGGACTACAACACCAGAGGTTGCTCATATAAAACCTGCAGAGGGCAAATGTTAGTGTGATGAGCGTAAGAGTTTTTATCTAAGTCATGGATCTTTATGAACACAATAAATTATGTATATCCATCATCCTAGTCACCATAGCACAAGCTCATGTTTAGTTAGGAGATTAGTAATTGGTGTGTTTGTTAAAACAATTTTTCCTTGTTTCTTTCAATATAATTGATTTAATTTCAGATAAAAATGGATGATGGACTCTCACAGAAAATCTGCAGCAAATGTATACAATTGATGAAAACTGCCTTACAATTTAGAAGAACAAGCAAAAAAGCTGAGAAATCCTTAATCAGTATGCTCAGTGGCAAAAAAACAAAGAGAAAATATAAATTGCGTAAAAGGAGTTCGAAAACGATAAAAAAAGAAATTGATGAAAATTACGATACAGATTTGGATGTAGGTGATGACTACCTGAACGATGATAATGTGATGGATGGTGGTGAAGATCTTCAAGATAATAGCTTCCAAGACAACGGGTATCCGAATGAAAATGAAATTTATGATACTGTGAAACAAGAGGAAAGCGAGCCAAAAGTTAAAGAAGTAAGTTTTTTTGTTTATTGGGTATAGAAAAACATAATTCAGGTAATAAAAATAGGACTGTGTCAATTTTTGGAATGTTACTGGGCAATAAAAGGCTTGAACCATGTCCAAAAGATAAATGTATTTGTGAATCTATTTTTGTCATATATTTTTAATAAGTTGTCTAATAATCAATCAAACCTTTTTATTTTTAATTAAAATGCATAAACTCTAATAGAAAGAGTATCTTCCAATACATCTGCTCATAGTTATTGGACTGATAGCATGATCAATAAACATTTAAAAAATCTTAAATTTTTTTTTACTGTACTGAGATGTGCTTCTTATTTTCTGGTGTCTTCCGAAGACCACTGCGGAATGAACCCATATTTTTCAGCATACACTAAGTAGATTTTGCCCTCAGATGCCTATACATGTTTATAACCATGTTTTAATTTTTAAAATAAACTATCTTGCCAGCCACTTAAACACATGTTTTTATTACTCATCTTGCTCCTCAGAAACCGACCCGCAAAAAGAAGAGGCAAGTGATACCCAATGCACCTTCGTACAAATGCAGCACATGCAACAAGGAATTTCAGATGAAAGCCACATACAAGGCACATATGAGGTTCCACACGAATTACTGTGTTTGTGAGGTAAGCAATTGTTTCTATAATTCAGTAAAAAATTTTAAGGTGTGAGGTCAGATGACTGTTTTTTTCTCTTTCTTGATGACTGATGCCAATATTTTTTACAAATGAGCACTTTTTGGGATGTAATATTAAATTTTTGTAACGCTAATTTAACACATAAATGATTTTTTCTTTTAATAGGTACTCCTGAATAATCTAGACGCAAAAATGAATGTTCTATTTTTACTTAAAATGTTAATTAAAACTTACAAAATTATGATTTCGAAAACTCAAAAAAATGGTGTATGATAATGGCATAGGCATGATGTAACTGTAATCACAGAATAAGTACTAGTACTCCGTACAGAAGTTTGACTTTCCAATTAAACTCAAAGTAATGTCTACTCAATGTTGTTAACGATATGGTGTAATTTAGTTCGCCTTAGACTAGAGCACATTTTCGTGTAGACACCTACAGAAATACATTGCAAGATAATTTCATTCTTTATAACTCTAGAATATGATTCATAATACACTAAACCTATTCAGTGACGCAATATCACGTGACGCGATAGGGTTGACTGCTACAAGAAGCTACTAACGCCATCTAGCGCCTCTTTCTCGGGCTTTATTCATGCTCGTCCAGCCAGCAACGTAGCCGCGCGGCCGCCGGTGAATAAAACGCGCGAGCGTGTCGCTGGCCGCAACTTGTTTTAGCCCCTTACTAAGGGTCGCCGTGCGTAGGTACCATTTTGCTACCTACGCGGGGACAGGCCTGTGTATCTCCCCGCGTAGGTAGCAAAAACGTACCTACGCGCGGCGCCCCTACTTAGGGGCTAAAACAAGTTGCGTGTCGCTACCGGTCAGTGACACGCTCGCGCGTTTTATTCACCGGCGGCCGCGCGGCTACGTTGCTAGCTGGACGAGAATGAATAAAGTACTAGAAAGAGGCGCTAGATGGCGTTAGAAGCTTCTCGTAGCAGTCAACCCTATCGCGTCGCGTGTTATTACGTCACCAAATAGGTTTAGTGTATTATGAATCATATTCCAGAGCAATAAGTATAAAATTATCTTGCAATGGATTTTTGTAGGTGTCTACACGAAAATGTGCATGACTCTGAGGCGAACTAAATTACGCCATATTGTTGACGACATTGAGTAGACATTTCTTTGAATACAGTTGCTAAGTCATACTTCTGTACGAAGTACTAGTATTCTGTGGCGGGGAGATACACAGGCCTGCTGTAATTGTAGTTTTTTTAAGCTTATCTGTTCTGTGTTAAGAATCATCCTTCATAAAATATTTTTTGTTATATTAAAAACAGAAAATCTTATTGAATAAACTAGAATATTTGTGTGATGAGCACGAGCATTTGTACCTAAGTTATGGATGTTTATATGTATTTAAGTATTTCTATCCGTTATCCTAGTCACCATAGCACAAGCGCACGCTTAGGTAATTGGTGTGTTTGTTGAAACAATTTATTTATTTATTCGAACACTCAATTTACTGGACTCTGTATAGTTCATTTTACCGTATTTTTAGCTATCTATGGTCAATTAAAGTCAGTATTTTCGAAAAATGGTCAGGTAAGTCAGTATTTTTAAGTTCTTGGGCTACATTTCCACAAAAGTGGTTTTGTATAGATTAAGCTAGGAAAAATGCCGTTTTGCAGTTTTATTATCATATATTTTTCTTTTCGGTAGGTTCCCAAACATACACCCGCCTAACCGTAAAATAAAATCCGTTTATCCAACTTACAGGCGTGCGGCAAACGGTGTCGGAACAACAATCAGTTGCAAGAACACAAGCGCGCGCGTCACGGACTCGGCCGGATACACAAGTGCGCCTACTGCGAGTATAGTGCCGCGACTAAAGAGGCTCTCACTGTGAGTACACACACACAGATACACTAACACAGGCATAAACACACCCAGTCACACACACAAGCGCGCGCATCACGCACTCGGCCGCATACAAAAGTGCGCCTACTGCGAGTATAGCGCTGCGACTAAGGAGGCTCTCACTGTGAGTACATACACACATACACACACTCACACTCACCCTCACACAGGCATAAACACACCCAGTCACACACACAAGCGCGCGCGTCACGGACTCGGCCGCATACACAAGTGCGCCTACTGCGAGTATAGTGCCGCGACTAAAGAGGCTCTCACTGTGAGTACACACACACAGATACACTAACACAGGCATAAACACACCCAGTCACACACACAAGCGCGCGCATCACGCACTCGGCCGCATACAAAAGTGCGCCTACTGCGAGTATAGCGCTGCGACTAAGGAGGCTCTCACTGTGAGTACATACACACATACACACACTCACACTCACCCTCACACAGGCATAAACACACCCAGTCACACACACAAGCGCGCGCGTCACGGACTCGGCCGCATACACAAGTGCGCCTACTGCGAGTATAGTGCCGCGACTAAAGAGGCTTACACACACACTCACACTGGCATAAACACACCCAGTCACACACACAAGCGCGCGCGTCATGGACTCGGCCGCATCCACAAGTGCGCCTACTGCGGGTATAGCGCAGCGACTAAAGAGGCTTTCACTGTGAGTACACTCACGCACAAAACAAATACACACACATACACATGCTAAATACGCGAATTCACACAAAACACGCACATTCGCACAACACGCACATTTCCATATCCACAAACACACACACATACACACACAAAACACACATTCACTCTCACGCAGGCCGTTAAACCCATTTTTTTCTCAATATTTGGGACAGCAAAGAATTACATTATTAGCTTATGCCAATCAATTTTAGATCCACGAGCGTCGCCATACTGGCGAGCGACCATACGTGTGTGACCACTGCGGAGCCAACTTCCACCGACGCTCCAACCTGGTACAGCACATAGCTATACACCTGCCCGAGAAAAACTTCCAGGTATGAGCCTTTTTTCTGTTTATTTAGGACGACAATAGTAAATTGTTATACAAGGGGGGATAGCGAGCGACCCATTTCACTCGATAGATGACGTCATATTTATAATATATAAACTGACGATATTTTGATACAGGGCAGTCGTTTTTGCTTTCAATAGTATCGATACTATAAAAAAACGGTAATTTAAAAAACTCGACTGCGTTACTGTGTAATTGGAAATTAAAAAAACCCTAAAACAAGAAAGTGGTCATACCCGGGGTTAAATTGGTACCCATATTAAAACTTGTATAGCAGTCGGGACCTATTACATTTTACATTTTATATTACATGCATACATACTCTCGAAAAACATAACCCTCCTTCCGCAGTCGGGTAAAAACACACAAATACTATTGAGAGCGTTATTAAACTTGTTAGGGTTGTCTAGTGTTGTCGATCACCAGACGACTATCGATACACTGTCGTTAATATATCGATAGGTGACGTCATATCAATACTATCGAAACCGTCGATATTTTGATACAGGGCAATAGGATTAATATACACCAATTGCCGAAAGTATTTGCTCCCACAGTATAGATACTATCGACGTTATCAAACTATTGATAGTGTAATACTGTCGATATATCCATAGATTACTAGTTTTTAAGGTAAACTATAGTCCGTGCCATTTAAACTTGCACAAAAGGTCATTGACACCCCTGCACCACAGCACGCCGATACGGGATTGCGGCGAACCAAAACACAAGGCGTAGCGATAGATGTCTGTGTAAACAAACGTTTATTGGTACGAGACGACCTTGACCCGAAAAATTGACATGTATTACAAACATTTGGCTACTGCATTACAAAACAAGCAATATGCTGAGGGACAGCCGACATTTTATGTAACTGGACATGAATAATGAAATAAAAATAGTTGCATCATTCATTATTAATTAAAAATATATATGTATTTTTCTATATACAACGTTATTATCGCGGGAGCAGTTGGTAGGTAATATTATTAAAAAATTCAATTTTTTAGCAGATATCTTTAACCGATTCAGCTGAAATTTTGCATACACGTTTAGTTTGGATGACAATGCATGGTAAGATGAGTGATGTCATTCTTAATTCAACATGGCCGAGCATCCAAGATGGCGGGCTCGTTATATTCAATGCATTTCTACAATATGTGCATGAATATGAAATGAAAGGGCTTGCAGAGAGTAACTTAAAAAATAAAGTGACGTTACTAAAAAACAATATGGTTGACTTCTAAATGTACTCCTACAATATTGGTATCAAATGAAAGGGCTTGCTAAGAGTAACTCGATAAATAAGGTGACGTAATTCTAAATCCAATATGGTGGACTTCTAAAGATGGCGGACTAAGTTTTTTTTTTGCTTTTGTACAATGTGGGTATCAATTGAAAAGGCTTGCTGAAAATAACTCAATAAATAGGGTGACGTCATTCCAAATCCAATATGGCGGACTCCTAAATATGGCGGACTAAGTTTTTTTATCTTTCCTGCAATATGGGAAGCAAACGAAAGGACTTGCAGAGAATAAGCATGCGAGTTTAAGTCCGTTGCTCCGATCCATTTAGAAATTTGGTGTATTGGGTTTTCTTTGCGTGAAAAAAAGGCGTATTAAAACCCATGCGGTGAAAACGGTGAAGGAAAACACCGTGAGGAAAAACCTGCACACTAGTGGCTAAGTGGCTAGTGTGTGAGATGGAGAAGGCAATGGCAAACCAATACAATAAATATTGCCAAGAAAATCGTGTATGTTTCATTCCACCATAATGATTACGACCCTCAGTCATGAGGTATACGACTGTGAAGAAAAGGGGTTTTCTTGGAGTCATTATAATTATTGAGGTTGAATGTTTTTTTGAGTCTGAAGCATCGATAGGTAAACTTTGACGAGTTACATTTTGGTGAGATATGCGTCAACAGCATTGGTTTTCCTGTCTAGGAGAAGGATAACTTCAAATCAAACTGGAATTGTGTTTACGCTGCGTAAGGCTTAGCTTGAAGTTACAGGAATTAGCTTGAAGCTAACTTATGCCTTACGCGGCGCATTCCTCCTATTCTTCAACACCCAAGACAAGGTGCTGTACCCAGTCGGGTTATAAGTTATGTCACACATACTTATTGCAGCTCAATTTTAAAGCAGATATCTTAAACCGATGAGCTGAAATTTTTTATACAGGTTTAGCTTGGATGATAATGCATAGTTAGCTGTGTAAGTCGTCTAAGACGTCTTTGATGAGCTGACGACCATCTTAAAAAACTCACTATCTCGCCGAGATACCATCATGCGAAAAAGTATTTCAGCGGAGCAACGACTCCCTTTCGCAATTTCTTCTATTAGGCTCATTTTGTGCACGTCCTAGCTCCTGCTTTCGACGGTCAAATGACAGACGCGGCTAGCTGTCAACATCAGCCGGCGGCAGCCGCCAATGCGTCGACAGCACGTCGACGGCATGTCGACAACTAGCCGCCGACTTCTAACGTCGGCTGCAGTTACATACGTCGACAGCAAACTGCTGTTCGTGTGTAAAAGCTCTAACAATCACTTTATACTTAAAAACATCGTTCAAACTTGTGTTTGAACGATGTTTTTAAGTATTAAATGATAGCAAAACGTATTGTAAAGGTAAATTATACAAACTAACCTGCTTGCTGTTCGAGGATTATTTTACGCCTCTTTTTATTCTTCTCAGTTTCCATCTTCACTTATAATAAGTAAAGAATGGAGAAAACAGCAACAAAATAAAACAAACACAAACGTAACAAAGAACAATAACAGAAATTTCTCAAAAAATAACGACTGATAATAACACTTCCGAAATTCGTAAACTAAAAAAATCTAATTATGCCACACCGGGTGAGCCATTACAAAATAGCGTACATGTATAGCACCCCTGACCTTTCAAACCACTAACGGTTAAGTGCAATAAGTCATAATTTATTATTTTCGGAGTGAAAATTATATAATGATAAATATCTATGAATGGTCAACTACTGTTAATTCTTTAGGGAAAAAATGTAATTTCTAATTATTGGTATTATATTTGTGGTAAAAGTAATGTCAATTAACCGAGTTTTTTAAATTAAAACCAAGTAACTGCTTAAAGACTTTCAATACGTAAATTAAAAGAAAATTTATTTCAATAACTAAATCTGTGTTTTATTTACAAAATTGCGAAACTATCACTTAAATTTTGATGTTTTAGAGTTGTCTCGTTCTCGGACGGGCCGTGGTATTATGAAATCAGCGATAGGTCGGGATTATCGCTATTTTATACGATGAGCGACACGTGTCGTAAAGTTTGGGCATTTTTTGGTACAGGTGGGGTCCATAACCTTTTGTGCAAGTTTAAATGGCACGGACTATATCTTTGATAATTTAGGCAACTCTAGGATTAACTTGTAGGGTTGATAAAAAACTTATCTTACCAACGGTTCGGAATAATGTTGCGCCGTGCATCGATACAATGGTATATATCGATAGTATAATAGTACTATAGGCGTTTAGGTAGTGCGTAAGGTAGCGGTACTTAAGACATTCTAACCGGTCCGACAGTGCGACATGTGCCCCAAGCGGCTCAAGTCGCGCAAGTTCCTGCAGATCCACAAGCACAACGCGCACACCGGCAAGCGGTACGGGTACCTGTGCGCGGTCTGCGACCACCGCTTCGAGAAACCGAACAAGGTGCGCGCGCACACGCGCCGCGTCCACGGCCTGCCCGATGACCAGCAGGGGCCGATTGTTAGGGTCCAGTTGTAGGGATATTATGTATATTTAAATGGTAGCTGGATGGATGAAAGAAAGAAAATACATTTATTGGTATCTTCATTCAAGCACTTAACAATATTATACTACCTAATTATTATTACACACACAAGGTAAAAGAAAAAAAGGAAAAACATAAAGAATGACGTAAGGAATTGCGATTTTATAAATGTATATAGTGTATAGCCCGCGCAAACGTTAGAATTTCTATATAAACTTCCATCCCCCTTTTTACCCCCATAAAGGATATTTTTTGGCATAAAAACTTTTTAACATGTATTATTTTAAATATTTTTTATAATATACATGCTTTTAGGTTATTATTATTACAATAAGGTGTAAGTTAATAAATACGAATATTATGCCATGATCTTTTATTATGTTTTAACTTGCATTATTTATTTAGTATGTTTCAACTGCCATTGAATTTTTTATTATGACATTTCTATTTTAATTTTTTTTTTTAATATGTTTACAACATTATTATTATTGTGAAATATGATCAATGCATTTCCTATAAATTACACAAATCTGAATCATAAATTGTTTACCTAGTATTTCCTGAATCCAAGATTACCTAATCCAATTTTATTATAGTTATTATGTATGTTATGGGGTTGGGAACAATTGGCCCCGAATTGAAGATATTGCGAAAGGTAAGGTAACGGCACTAGTTAAATTGACAATTGTAAGCTACGGGCTGCTTAAGAGTTTCATGATGTATGAAATATTGTTTTTAATTTATTTTCAAGGGCATAAGTGGCTGGCATTATGAATGATTTGTATAAGAATAAGTACACACTAAGGAAATCATTATAAATAGTTTAATAAACTTAGGTTTGATCTCAATATTAGTGTGCTTATTCTTATCAGCTTGGTATTTGTTCTAAATATTGCATTCCTGGCAGCCGTAAGCCCGTGCATTGATTGTGTAAATAAATCTGTTTATTAGTAATGAAAACTAATGTCAAGCACTCGTGCCCTTACCTTATTTTTCTTTATTTTATTCTAGTATCATCACCAAATTGTCATTTGCTTTTCTGGGTGTACGGCGCATCGGACTATAATTATTTTTGTTGTTGGAAATACGCCCTTATTGCAACTGCGTAGGATAAATATGGTGTCTTAGACATAGTGTTGCAAAAAAACGTTTTTTTTTCTGGTGTGAAAAAAAAACGTTGAGAAAAAACCTGAAAAAAAAAGTTTTTTTTCTGGACCATGTTTTTTTTTCAAGAGTACGAAATCCAAAACTTTCAAGACAAATACTTAAGAGTACATAGGTAATAGAGATTTCAGTTTATTTTTAATTCTACTATACTTTTCTGGTTGAGTGGTACTAAGATTTCATATATTGGCAACATTTTTACATCAACGAAAGGGAAATCCCCAAATCAATTACATTTGCACACGGAGAAATCCCTTTTAGGTTTATATTTATTTGAACGTAGTTGGCTTAGCGCAGCGCAGTTGGGGTGTGTGACGGACGGAGAAAGTTCAATATCAAATTATTCAGTTTTTGTGCTATTCGAGTGTGATTACCAACTTAAATACCTGAGTATGCCGAAACGAGTCGCTCCAGGCCCTAAAAGATGCAGGAAAAAAACCAAATTTAGAAAAAAAACAACGGTGCTAAGTATTTTTTCATGTTTTTTTTTTTCAAAAAAGTGAAAAAAAACAAATTGTTTATTTTTTCATTTTACATCACTACTTAGGCAGTTGCAATTAGTTTGGCTCGAATGTCGTCCGTACAAAGAACCTACTTGCGGCCGCGTTGTTGACCTTTATAGCGCCCTTATCCTCTACGTAATAAAAGCTGTTGTCATAGTTCAACTGTATCCATTGACGTGCTGCCGCAACTGTACAACTAGACTTAATTTTCGGATACTTTAATTAAAGTAGATGTTATTCGAAAAATGAAGTGATCAACAATAATTGATATAAAGTTGTTTCATAATATTATTGTTCCTTAGGTCTTATGTTCTGATATTTACTTTTATAATTTAAGATATTTCATTGCAAGGTTTTACGAAAGTAAATTTTGCTTGCACTACGATTCATTTTTGAGTGTAAGCAAAAATTACTTTCTTATTTTATTTTGATTTATTGGGCCCCAGTAAAAAGTTACCCTGCTCTGTATATCTCGAACAGTGCAGCCTACTTACTTTGGGTTCTGTACCTTTACCACTCATGGTAACGGTACAGCGGTATGGCGGCTGAACGATCCTAAGGGGGTTATTAGATTACACGTTACTGAGATAGTCTATCAATTTCACAGGTTGAAAGAGCGACATGGGGCAGACAGACTTACTGGCTAAGTCTTGTTACACTACGCTGAGTCTTAGACTGTCTAAATACCGCATAATTTAATAACCTCTTGTGACAGCGCGAATGATGAACCTTCAATCACGCGTCAATTGCTCGCCGCCATTTTGCTTTCTGTACCGTTACTATGAGTTTACGGCGGTTTTACTCGCTGGCGACGACGTAAAAAAAGTGTATGGAAAATTGCACAGTGCCTCTAGCGGTTACTTGGAGAACTAAAATTTTCTATACACTTTTTTTACGTCGTCGGTAGCGAGTAAAACCGCCGTAAACTCATGGTAACGGTACTGTTCTGAACAATGTATGTGATGTCCAATATATTTTTTCACATTCTCCACAGTGCAACCTGTGCCACATAAGCGAGAAGTCCAAGAAGCGGCTGCAAGTCCACATCTCCAAGATGCATCGCGAGAAGAGATACAAATACGTGTGTCCGATATGTCGCGACGTCTTCGCTCGCCCGGGCAACGTGAGGCAGCATCTGACTAGGAGTCATGGCGTGCTGAGGGTGGACCAGAATGGTACTATTGAGAGGTTTGAGGTACGTAAGGTATATTGGTCTTGTTGGTCTAGTAGTTGGTTTCTGACCACTAGGTCCCGGGTTCGAATCCCGGCTCGGGTCGAAAGTAGTTTTTACCCGACTGTTATGTTTTTCGAGAGTATGTATGTAAGTATGTATAATTGTTTGGCACGCCCTACAGCCCAAACGGCTGGACAATTTCTGACATATGAGGTGTCGTTGAATTTGTCAAAATTGTGAGAGTGACATAGGCTATATACATTTAAAAAATCGCGCCCGCAATTGGAAATAAAGGGGGGAGGGGGGATTGATTTTTTCCTTACCATAGCAATATGGGTATCAAATGAAAGCCAATATATAATATTTTTTGCAGTCTGGTGTTTTGTTTTAAATAATAAAATAAAAAATAAAAAACGGTTATTTAAAAAACTAAAAAACCCGACTGCGTTTCTGTGTAATTAGAAATTAAAAAAACCCGAAAACAAGAAAACTAAATATTAAACAGTGAACTAATAAAATGTGGTACAATAAGAAGTGACACATTTGAGGTGGTGATGACATTTTTCTTTTAAAATCACTCATGTGCTCACTTATTTTGTCCAAAGAATTTGACAAATCAGCCCTTATCAGTTCAGAAACGAATAATAGCATGATTTATATTTTTTCAGGTAGACACATCGATTCTTCCGAGTATTATAGAAAATAACAAAGTATTAAATTTTTGCAATACTTGATAATTTATTGTTTTCTAATCAGTATTAAATAATATTTACAAATGTATATTTCCAATACTTATGTAAGTTTTCTTAGGTATTTTAAGTTAAATTGCTCATTGTAAAATAATAAAATGACAAAATTCTAGTCCAAAATATAAATAATGCTTCGTAGTTTTCTTTCACGAGGGAAGTTTCCCGATTGTTGAAGTCAACAATTGTGTTAGGTTTATGAGCTAGCTACCGCTGAACCTGTTACTACAGGTTTTTTTTTTAAATTTACAGTGGGGCCCACTGTAAATTTAAAAAAAAAACCTGGGGAAGGGAACATTAAAATTTTTTTTTTCTTTTTGTAATTTTTTTTTGTGTAGTGCTATTGGTGTTACTGACTCAAATGTATTGTATTGTGGTATGGACTTTGTCTGAAATAAATCTTTTGAATTTGAATTTGAATTAACCTACTCTGAGCCCGTAGACAACATGCAATCTAGTCTAAAGCGAAGTTCATTATCGCTAGCAAAATGTATAAAACTGACATAAGCTATCGAAATATCACGTGACTTTTGCATACATTTTGTTGGCGATAGCGAAGTTCGCTATAGAAAGATTGCCTCTTTCTAAGGGCCCTGATCTGTCAAATTACCGCAACCATATTTCAACCTTATGATGATCACATAGAGTTCCATATCATTTGAGATATTTTGACAGGTTAAGGAAGCTTGATACGAGGCCCACTGTACACACGGCGCACGTTAAACTACTCTACTTTGACCTTGAGGCTGCCTCTATTCCATACCGTTACCGTGAGTTACCGCGGTTTTACTCGTTAGCGACGACGTGTATGGAAAATTGCACAGCGCCTCTAGCGGTTACTTGGAGAACTAAAATTTTCTATACACTTTTTTTACGTCGTCGCTAGCGAGTAAAACCACCGTAAACTCATGGTAACGGTACCGTATGTAATAAAAGCTGTTTTCTTAGTTAAAATATGTGACCTGACGTGAAGCCGAGAGTGTACCTAATAAGTATTGTAGAAATACCTAATATAATAAATAATCTTGTGTTGATTGGATTGCCATCAAAATTGAAATAATCAATAAAATATGAACAAATGTATCATGTATGAATAAAATATGAAAACATGTTGATGTACAATAAACCTGATAAAAGAAAATATATGTTTTTCTCTTTCCTAAAGTCACAGATTATATTATAGCAGTTATGCTAAAGAACACTGGTTGACATAGACCGCTAAGGAGCATATACCTGCATACGATAAAATGCGGCTATGTTTTGAAATTATTATGTTGATAAATTGTTTTGTATATTATTATATATTTGAGGCAACATAAAAATATACAAAATAATATATATTTCTGTAGCAAGAACTTAACAAATAATGCAGAGGTGGACTCCTATCTCGGAAGCACTTAAGAAGACTGTGCAATTATTATTTTCTAGTCATATTAAATATACAAGGTTACATTTTAGCAAGTAACGATATTTTAACAGAGCCTCTTACTATATCAGAGAAATAGGACTTGAACATTATTTTCAAAAAAAAAACCGGCCAAGTGCGAGTCAGAGTCGCGCACGAAGGGTTTCGTACCATTATCCATAACATTAGAAATTATATTATAACCTTTCTTTTAGTACTAAAAAGAAACACGTTTGTTGTATGGGAGCCCTTAAATATATATATTTTTTAAATTATAATATATATTTTTTTAAATTATAATTTATTTTTTATGTTTATATACAACTTAATATTCCGTGAATATTTCAAGCGTCTGCGTATTGCCGTTTATTAATATCGAGCAAAAAACTGTTTAAGATACGTTTATTGTATGGGAATATTAAAAATTAAATATTATTTAAATAAAATAATTTGTTTGTAAAGTTTATATTTATATAAATATTTTGTGAAAATTTCAAGTGTCTACCTGTTGCCGTTATTGATGTAAAGCAAATACCACCAAAAAGTCAGGTTTGTGATATGGGAGCCCCCCTTTAATATTATTTATATTCTGTTTTTAGCATTTGTTGTTATAGCGGCAATAGAAAACATCATCTGATTCGGTGAAAATTAAACTGTCTAGCTATTACGGTTCATGAGATACAGCCTGGTGACAGACAGACATACAGACAGCGGAGGCTTAGTAATAGGGTCCCGTTTTTACCCTTTGGATACGGCACCCACAAGAAGACCGGCAAGAAAACTACAGCAAAAAAAAAAAATTAAAAAAAAATTAGAGAGAGAAGGTCAACTTATAGAAATCCAAGGAGGAGTACGACAGGGTGACCCCCTATCACCCAAACTGTTAACAGCTGTTTTAGAAGAAGTTTTTCGCAAGTTGGATTGGACACAAAAAGGTCTGAACATAAATGGTGAAAAATTGACTCATCTAAGATTTGCTGATGACATAATAATATTCGCCAACACCGTTGAAGATCTTGAATGCATGATTAAAGAACTTGATGCAGCTAGTCAAGATGTAGGATTATCTATGAATTTCAACAAAACGAAAGCTATGACAAACGGAACAGCTAACGATGGAATAAACATAAACAGTAAGGTCATAGAGTTTGTGTCAGAATACATTTACTTAGGGCAAATAATATCTTTAGATGACTCATCAGCTAACGAAATAAATAGAAGAGTTGGAAATGCTTGGAAAAGATTTTGGTCTTTAAAAACAATCTTCAAAAACCATCAGACAAACACATACGTAAAGAGGCAATTGTTCGACACATGTATTCTGCCCATTCTTACCTATGGTTGCCAAACTTGGGCACTCACGGAAGCACAATGTAACAGACTAAAAGTAACCCAACGGGCCATGGAAAGAAGCTTAACTAACACTAAACTAACCGACAGGATGAGACACAAAGACCTAAGAGCCAAAACAGGACTGACTTATGTCGCATATAGCATAAAAAGCTTATAATTGAAATGGGCAGGACACATAATGAGAGGACCAGACAAATGGAGCAAAACAGTAACAACCTGGTATCCAAGAGGCTTTAAGAGAAATAGAGGTAGACAGTTCAGGAGGTGGGAAGACGAGATAGTTGGAACAGCAGGAAGAACCTGGACAAGACGTACTAAAGATAAGGAAGAGTGGAGAAAGTTGGGGGAGGCCTTTGCCCAAAGGCACACAGAAAGAGGAAAAAAATATATGTCAAAAACTAAGAAATATGTCACTACAATATAATATCTTCTGAATAAAGGCTATAAATATAATATAAATATACGGCACCCTAAAAAGTACATTTTTTAAATTTTTCTAACAAA
This sequence comes from Pyrausta nigrata, assembly GCA_949316185.1. Classification (NCBI taxonomy): domain Eukaryota; kingdom Metazoa; phylum Arthropoda; class Insecta; order Lepidoptera; family Crambidae; genus Pyrausta; species Pyrausta nigrata. The sequence goes on along the minus strand of OX438963.1, from coordinate 8,938,654 downwards.
AAAATTAAATATTTTTAAGATCATCCTGTTAAGTCTTAAAAACTACGTTTTTGCCTCTATCTCCGAACTTGTCTACCAAAGATTAGCAAGAGAGTAATCGTAACACTGGGCTCGATTCCAATGTGTCCTGTCTAAGATTAAATTTAAGTTCAGTCTCTCTCTTTCTCTGCCAAACAAACGAAAAGAGACAGACTTTCTCGAAACCTAGCGTATAAAAATACAATTTATTTCACAAATATTATTTACTAATGTTGTTGCCTTTCCCTCTAAGTTTTATCCGTTACTAAAATGTTACCTTATATAAATTAATAAATATATGTATTATTTTGATCAGCCATTTTATAAAGTATTTTATTACTGTCCATAGTTAAAATGTCGATACTTTGAAAGCACTATGCTCAGTCCAAAATACAAATGACATTTGTTTTCTTAAATTGGTTCTTATTGCGTTTTGTTCTTTTATAAGTGTTTATCACGGATGCATTCGGCAATGTCTTACACGCTTCATGATAAAACGAAACGGTTTAAATGTCAAAAAAAGCTTGTTTTGTTTGGTTTGTTTGCATTTTCATTGCAATTTGCATTGAAAAATACATGTTTGCGTAGGATATTCAGTTAATACAGGTATATACGCGTTAAAAGTATCTAACAGTCTTCACAAATGTATCCTTGGAATTGCTGCCGAACGTGTTTGGGTTTGGAAAACTTAAATCCAATTTTCCCAGAATTTGAGAGCGCAGAAAAATATTCTGATGCGGTGTTTTTTACTACTGGCCTTTTGGTAAGTAAGACAATACTGTTTTAAACTTCTGAGAAAACATCTAAAGAGTTTCAGTTAAGGGTAGTTTGTACAAAACAAAAAAACCTTTGTAGATCATTAAAATATATATGCTTTCGTTATTTAAAATGCTTGTTTCCTTGAATTAAAGAGAGAACCTAGGCATATTTTTTTAACTGTTATAATTCCGATAATTCAAAAAAAAAATTTTAGGTTAGTCTATTTACCTCCTGTTTATTGTTTGTGTTTATTTGTCTACATAAATTATTTTATTCCCATTTCAGGTAGATCCTAATGACTATTTACCACAACAAATGTGTTCAATGTGCATTGAGTTTATAAATAAATCTAAGGAATTCCGTAAAAAAGCCATCGCTACACACAAGGAACTGTTAAAACGACTGCAGAGCTGTATGAATGGTACTAAAAATGTCGTTCTTATTGAGCCTAAAGGCAATGATAAGCTAAATGACGCAATTAAATCACAATGTATATTAGTTGATGAAAAAGATGAATTTGACAAGTTTTCCGATGATGATGATATTACATTAAACCATTTTAAGTCTGTTGATAATTGTGAAGCCAATACCACAACCAGTGAAGCAGACATTGATATAGTTAATGGGGAATCAGAACTGAATTCATTACATGTTAAAGACATTGATAATCATAATATTAAACAACCAGACAGTAAAAAGTTATTAAGAAAAAGAAAACCAAGAGTTAAAAAGAGCGAAACGGCAGATAAGAATAAAGAAAGAGTAAAAGAAAGAATTGAGTGTGAAATATGCCACAAGATCTTGACATCCAAGTTGTCGATACGGAATCATTCCAAAATACACACTGGATTTGATGTTGTATGTGAGGTAAGTATTTATTTCTGTTGTAGTGTTAATCTACACAAATCAAATGTACCGCTTAATGTGTTGGAAGCGCGAAACTTGAGAACGACTTGACCGATTTGGCAATTCAAGCAAGCAAGCATAGTTTTGTAAAACAGGATTTTTTCAATGTTTTTTTTCTATGCTATTCCATATTTACCTCTTTATTCTATGTATTTTTACTTCAGCACTGCGGCAAGAAATTCATAACCCGTCGCCTACTTATGCAGCACTGCAGAGCGAAGCATGGCTACGAGAAGACGGACAAGTGCTCCTATTGTGACTACAGGGGTTCCAACGCTGAGCAAGTCAAGGTACATAGAAAAAAAATACATACCTTAAGTTGTGATCCACACTGTAAAACTTGCACATAGACATACAATCTACACTAATATTACAAAGAGGAAAGATTTAATTGTATGTTTGTTTGTATTGAATAGGCTCCGAAACTACTGGACCGATTCAAATGAAATTTTGTACATAGATATTTTGAGACCCTGGAAAGGACATAGGTTACTTTTTGTCGCGATAAAAAATCATCAGGGGGGTATGGAAAATCCGACTTTTGGCGAGGGTCGCGGGGAATTGCCAGTAGATAATAAATGATTGATTTGTGCACTGGACTTAACATATTCAACCGTAGATTGCACATCGAAATTAATTCAGCAGATTTGAGTTCAAAGCTAACATCCATTATGTACATACAAAAATTCAAAAAGATAGTAGATGTACAGGATTCGACTTTCTACAGTTTACAGTTTCATTATAAATGTATACATTTTCGTCATTTGTAAGTATGTGTTCTAAAGTAGGACATTGTTGATAATATTTCTATAATTTTATTAAATTTTACTAATGAACTAATGAGTATTGGGTACATGGCCTATCCACAAATAACTCTGAAACCGTAATTTTTGAAAATAGCATATATTAAACACACATTCATATTTTTTAACTACCTGCAGTATTTGATTTTAATTATGCTAAACTTGTTAAAAAAAAAAGTATGTTAGTTGAGTATAAAAAATCTACTGAAGTAGAGCATTTTGACAGTTAAAAAGTATATCAACGATTGGTGGTGTCAAATAGCCAATAGTGAGTTTCCCGAGTCAATATTGGGACTTGTGGAAGTACACGCAACCGCCTGTCAGTCTACCCCACTTTGACCTTAAGACTGCCTCTACTTCCTATTTAAGCTTGTTGCTGTTTTCGTACATTAAAAGGAAATTACATTAAATTTTTATAACTTTTTCTTCCAGATACACGAGCGTCTCCACACTGGTGAAAAACCGTTCAAATGTACTGAGTGCGACAACGCGTTTCACCGAAGGAGTACTTACCAGCAACACGCTGCCACCCATCTGAAAGATCCCACCGTGCCAGTAAGTAGAGTTTTGACACCGAGACAGGCCTGTGTGTGTATCTCCCCACGTAGGTAGCAAAAACGTACCTACGCGCGGCGACCCTTTGTAAGGGGCTAAAACAAGTTGCATGTCGCTACCGGCCAGCGACACGCTCGCGCGTTTTATTCACCGGCGGCCGCGCGGCTACGTTGCTGGCTGGACGAGAATAAATAAAGTACTAGAAAGAGGCGCTAGATGGCGTTAGAAGCTTCTTGTAGTAGTCAACCCTATCGCGTCGCGTGATATTACGTCACGGAATAGGTTTAGTGTATTATGAATCATATTCCAGAGTAATAAGTATGAAATTATCTTGCAATGGATTTTTGTAGGTGTCTACACGAAAATGTGCTTGACTCTGAGGCCAACTAAATTACGCCATATTGTTGACGACATTAAGTAGACATTTCTTTGAATACAATTGCTAAGTCATAGTACTAGTACTTATTCTGTGACCGAGACGAGTTTTTCTTTTAGGTTATCTTAGTCCTTTAAATATGCTATTTATACAAAGTTCCGCGCGACTTCGCCCGCGCCAAATGTCGGATTTTCCATACAAACTTCTGCCACCAACCCCCACAACCATTTCTTCAGCAACAGAGTAAACGAGGCATGGAACAAATTGCCAGCAGAAGTGGTATCAGCGAATACTACGAACCAATTTAAAAACAGACTTGACAAACATATACAGGAAAGAAAGACTGAGCTGTGATAGCGAGATGCAGACTCTAAATATACATAGACGATGCATCAGTTGTTTCAACTGCCTGTTTGCCTAAAATAATAATAATAATAAAACTTTCACCCCCCTGATGATTTTATATCGCGACAAAAAGGAGCCTATGTCCTTCCCAGGGTCTCAAATGATCTTTGTACTAAATTTAATTTAAATCGGTCCAGTAATTTCGGAGCTTATGCAAACAATAAAATATTTCCTCTTTATAAGCGGCTCTAAGGATTTTGCTGAAATTAAGATTTTTCAAAGGGTTATTGGGGGTGAAATAACGATCTAGAGGAGTCTTGTGTTTGGGAAAACGTGTTTTCAAGCGTTTTTCTTTCGCATTGTTCGACGCAGAATATGGTCGCTAATTTTGTACCAATAAGCACAAGAACTGTCAAATATTCAATTACGATTCTATTACAATTTTGCTCATGTAATTTAGCAGACTCAATGCTGCATACTGCTGTGGAATGTGACTATGAGAAATGTTATGCAGACATAATTAAATAATACGAAAAACTAGCCAAAATAATATTTTCTTACATAAAAGGAAAATACAAAAATAGGGCGATGAGACTCGTGTTTGCCGAAACCCGGGATCGAACCAGGGACCTTTAGATCTTCAGTCTAACGCTCTCCCAACTGAGCTATTTCGGCTTGATATGTGAACGCGAAATACTTGATTACTTTCCAAGGTTAGGTTTTTAGTTTATCTCGTTGGAGTTATCTTTGACTAATTACGTCATTAATAAGTTATTTTTGTTTTTTTAGTAAGTATTAATTAATACTTGATAATAGTTTATTAGGAAAAGTAACTCCGCGATTGAGAAAGGCAAAATCTTATATTACAAATAAAATGTTAACCATTTCTTTATCTTAACTACTTATACTATTGGTTTACCTTTTTTAGCAAGTTTTTACTTTATTTTAATTCGTTTATTGTCTGTTCTTGTAGTTTTGCCTGATATCATTTTATATTTTATATAATATTATAACTATGAAAGTTTTTTTTTTTTATTTGAAATGGGTTTGCTCTTGACTCTTGAAAGTGTGTCTGTTATCTCTTGGCGCTTAAACCACTGAACTGATTAAGATGAAATTTGGTGTGGAGACAGTTCGAGACCCTGGAAAGGACATAAGCTACATTTCGTCGCGATATAAAAACATTAAGGGGGTGAAATGGGGGATGAAAGTTTATATGGAAAAACCAACTTTTGCGGTCGAAGTCGCGGGGAACCACTAGTCATTTTATAAGTTATAACGTTGTAAACTATACATGCACTTTTTCATAAATTAAGCTATAAGAATTTCTAAGCAAGTTTTTACTTTTTTAGGGTTCCGTAGTCCGACAAGGAACCCTTATAAGATCGTTCCGTCCGTCCTAGTCTGTCACAGCAGAATATCTTCTACGTTTATGGACTGATTTGCATGTAACTTGGTTCGAGGATACTTCACATGTCCCTTGTGTGGGGTATCGTTGAAAAGGACTATGAAAATAAGGTAGGGTTTCCATACAACACTTTTTTATCAGCTTTACCATTGGCGAGATATAGTCCGCCAAAGTCCCCCTGTAATTTCTAAAGTCTTGGACCTATAAACTTCAAGTCACTCACGTAAAGAAACAGGAGCGGAAACTCTTATTTAAATTTGTTTCGGGTATCCTGTGATGAATACTTTTGAAATTATAAATAAAATAAATACATACTTTTTTCCCAAAAGAACAGTATAAACTTGAAAAGATTTTTTGCCTATACTGTCTATTGTTGTAAGTTAATGATACGTGCTCGAGTCCGACTCGCACTTGGCCGGTTTTTTATTTGTATACTAGTAGTTTTGCCTGATCTCTCTCCGGTTATGTCGGATTGCCGTCTCACAAAACTATGGGAGTGAAGGAACAGATAGTGCACCTGTGTATTTCGCACACACCTGTGCACTATAATATTTCCTGAGTTTGGCCGCCGTAGACCCGTAGTTAGTAGAAACTTGTAATTCGTCTAGAAGAACATTATTATTTCTTATTTATTTATTTATTCTTTATTGCACAAACAAAGAAGTACAAATGGCGGACTTAATGCCTTAAGGCATTCTCTACCAGTCAACCATTGGGCGGGGCAGAAATAGTCGTGGCGGCGTGAAAAGAACAACACAAGGATAAATAAACTTAAATATAAATATATGTACATTTTAAACAATAAACTTACATAAACAAAATAGTAATAAATCCATACATACTTGAGTCAAATGTAGCTGTACATAACGTTGACGAGAAAAAAAAAAGTAATGATAAGTAGTATCTTACCATTGTATATATTGCCATATTGTATCTGTAATCCTGTTAAGAAGACTAAAATAAGGGCTCCTTGATATCTACTTCAAAATTGCGAACTCCTTTTTGTTTGGGTCACTGGCCTTATCCCTAATATAATATTCTTAATATATATTATTACAAAATAAATAATAGTAAAATATTGCTGGATGTATACCAGACAATTGCAGTAACAAAGGGAGTTAAAAATACCCTGTTGTAATATACATTTATTATTGTGACCCTAGGGCCCAATCCTCACGCCTTCGATATTATTCGAAAAACATGGCGGATATCACAAAATGTCCGACATTTACATACTTACGTAACATTAAAATTGTGTGATATCCGCCATGTTTTTTCTATAAATATCGTATTTAATCGTTTTTTAATATTTTTAACACTCAGTGTTCTTTTTTATTCATATAAGTTTAAATAAGAAATTAAAAATTCGCACACAGAATTTGAACCTTCGTCCATTGGCTAACCGGGCCAACGCTCTTACCAACTGCACAGTCCGACTGGCTTACCCACATAAATTGTAATTTTGTTGTGTTCCTTGTTTTATAACCGTCCCCGTTGCGTTGTTTGTTTTCGTGTGTTATGTGATGTGCATTCATTAATAAATGTATTTTCTTTCTTTCTTTCAACTGAGCTACAGTGCAGTCTATCGTAGTAGCTCAGTTGGTAAGAGCGTTGGCCCGGTGCAGTCTATCACAGTAGCTCAGTTGGTAAGAGCGTTGGCCCGGTGCAGTCTATCGCAGTAGGTCAGAGGTAAGAGCGTTGGCCCGGTGCAGTCTATCGCAGTAGGTCAGAGGTAAGAGCGTTGGCCCGGTGCAGTCTATCGCAGTAGGTCAGAGGTAAGAGCGTTGGCCCGGTGTAGTCTATCACAGTAGCTCAGAGGCAAGAGCGTTGGCCCGGTGCAGTCTATCGCAGTAGGTCAGAGGTAAGAGCGTTGGCCCGGTGTAGTCTATCGCAGTAGCTCAGAGGCAAGAGCGTTGGCCCGGTGCAGTCTATCGCAGTAGGTCAGAGGTAAGAGCGTTGGCCCGGTGCAGTCTATCGCAGTAGGTCAGAGGTAAGAGCGTTGGCCCGGTGCAGTCTATCGCAGTAGGTCAGAGGTAAGAGCGTTGGCCCGGTGCAGTCTATCGCAGTAGGTCAGAGGTAAGAGCGTTGGCCCGGTGCAGTCTATCGCAGTAGGTCAGAGGTAAGAGCGTTGGCCCGGTGTAGTCTATCGCAGTAGCTCAGAGGCAAGAGCGTTGGCCCGGTGCAGTCTATCGCAGTAGGTCAGAGGTAAGAGCGTTGGCCCGGTGCAGTCTATCGCAGTAGGTCAGAGGTAAGAGCGTTGGCCCGGTGCAGTCTATCGCAGTAGGTCAGAGGTAAGAGCGTTGGCCCGGTGCAGTCTATCGCAGTAGGTCAGAGGTAAGAGCGTTGGCCCGGTGCAGTCTATCGCAGTAGGTCAGAGGTAAGAGCGTTGGCCCGGTGCAGTCTATCGCAGTAGGTCAGAGGTAAGAGCGTTGGCCCGGTGCAGTCTATCGCAGTAGGTCAGAGGTAAGAGCGTTGGCCCGGTGCAGTCTATCGCAGTAGCTCAGAGGTAAGAGCGTTGGCCCGGTGCAGTCTATCGCAGTAGCTCAGAGGTAAGAGCGTTGGCCCGGTTAGCCAATGGACGTGGGTTCAAATCCTACCTGTGTGCGAATTTTTGGTTTCTTATTTAAACTTATATGAATATCGTATTTGACATAATATCAAAGGCGTGAGAATTGGGTCCCTGTTTTGATAACCATATTTTCTCCTTACTCTGTTGTAATAATATAATTGTTTTTATAACTTAAGCAATTATGTTGCAAGTTTTTACGAAATTATATTAAGTTTCGCTTACAAAAATTAAATATTTGTAAAAATATTTCCTTCGGATACATTCTCCGAGTATTGATGAAATCGAAACGCCAACTCACTGGCGTAGCAAGCACTTACAAAAATTCGTCGACTGACTAACGTCCTCCGTAGCTCGGTTGGTAAGAGCATTCGCCCGGATAGCGAAGGGTCGTTGGCTCGAGTCCCACCGGATGACCCAATCGATTACCTTTTGTGAGCGTCTGTTGTAATAACCGGCGACCGTCTTGGTGTTGTGGTTCGCGCCCGGTCTTCTAAACCAGGCGGTTGCGGGTTCGAATCCCGCAAGGGGCAAATGTTTGTGTGATGAGCACGAGCATTTGTACCTAAGTCATGGATTTTTATAAATGTATACAGGGTGTGGCGTAAATAGTGGTCCAAAGCAAAGGTGTGGATACACTGTACACTGAAGCACCACATACCAGTATTTAAAAAAAAAATATGTACAGGGTTTTCAAAAAAAAATATTTTTTTAAATTTTTTTAGAAATCGTTACCTTGCCTTACAAATTTGGTTATAATTTCCAAAAATGACGGTTTTTTTTATCCATTTTTTTTATTATTATTGCAGATCACTTGTACTTAGTACTCCATTCGTTTTTTTTTTTTACAAACTGAATTTAATAAAAAAAATTAAGTTTCTTTCAAAATTCAATACTCACTGCTAGCAAATCGTTTGACTTTCAATGCTTTTGGTGCAAAAAAAATGTACCACACTGTCAGTGCACATTGTTTAAAAAAAATGCCCATCTTTTGCAGATTCTAAAATGGTGCAACAATAAGTGTTACGACTTACAGGAAAAAAGTTATTGCTTTTCGAAACAAAAAGGAGCCCAATTCAGAAAAACAATTTATTTGAAGTTCAAGGGTTTACAAGGGTTGTAATTTTTTTCTGTGTGGTCCAAAGCAAAGGTGTGGATACACTGTACACTGAAGCACCACATACCAGTATTTAAAAAAAAAGTGTTTGTCCAAACATTTTTTTTAAATCATTTTTTTGTCAACCCTATTTCCAAGTTAACCATATCTTCTTCCCCAGTGCCCAGAATGCCCCAAACGCTTCAAATCGGTCACACTGATGCGCATCCACCGATACCGCCACAGACCGCCGGCTTACTCCTTCCGTTGCGACATCTGTGGAAAAAGCTTCGCGCGACGACGGAACGTGGCAAAGCACGTCGCGTTACTGCACAGAGCCGACCCGGCCGCGAACGTGTTAAGGGTCAAGAACCATACCGGCTTGGGATAGCGGTAAGATAAAGTAAAGTCAGCCTATATAGATCCCACTGCTGGGCAAAGGCCTCGCCTCAACTATGAGGAGGTACGAGCCATACTACTACGGGCTCAGTGCGGATTGGTGGAGGGGTGTCTTATAAGGGAACGTAGCAAAGCACGTCGCGTTGTTGCACAGAGCCGACCCGGCCGCGAACGTGTTAAGGGTCAAGAACCATACGGGCTTGGTATAGCGGTAAGATGATGATTTTACAACCTTATGAAGTAAGAATACTTTTTTATGCATTATTATTTATTTATTCCATTATTACCCTATTATTTGGGTGGGGCACAGGCCTTATCCCGAGCGAGATTGATTGTAATAATACAATTTTGCCGGATAAAAAACCCTGTTGTAATATCCATTTATTCTTGTAAACCTGGGGCCCAATTTTCGCGATTTCGATATTTCTCGAAAAGACATGGCGGATATCACAAAATGTGATAAATATTGGAGATTTTCATAATTTGACAATTCGCAACATAAAAATTTTGTGATATCCGCCATGTTTTTTCGATAAATATCGTATGTGATATAATATCGAAAGCGCGTGAATCGGGCCCCTGGAGTCCAATCGTCACGCCTTCGATATTTATTGAAAAAATATAGCGGATATCTGATAAAATGTGATAAATAACTGACATTTTGATACTTCGAGAATACCATAAAAAAATTGTGATATCCGCTAAGTTTTTTCGATAAATATCGTATGTGACGAATGCATGACATATGTATGTAATTTCATCGGTTGCTAAAATTTAACTTTATAATTTTTTAAACCTTATGAAGTAAGGTGTAAGAATGTACGAAATGAATTTCGCTTACAAAAATTCATCGACCATCTTCTGGTGGTGTCTTCTTAGTATTTACCTAATTTTTTTAATGCATATTGTGATAATAATTTAAGTATAAGTCTTATTTGTTGTAAGTGTATATATTTTTCTGCTTTATTTACATGTGTAGTATTATAATTTTATCCTCTGACAAGCATTTTTATAATTTACAAATTTATTTAAAAATCAAATACTATTCTATTCTTAAATTTTAAGTCAAAAAGTATTAATAAATTTATTAAGAATGTCAATCTATTCCAATGATCGCATAAGTGAGGGTAGTTTCACCACACAGATATATTTAAATTAAATAAAAGACAAATGTGTGTATACATTTTTATTTTTAGTCAATAAATGAAACTTAGACTATTTCATATATTATTTATTAACAAATAAATAGTGAATTTATTTAAACAACGTGTTTCATTTTAAAAGGTGACACCACAGACAAGCAATCATACAATGCTGTCGTTAAACTTTAATAAAAAAATCTGTCAGTAAGGCAGTTGTCCCACCGCCAACAAACAAGTTATTGTCGGCGATTTTCTCGCTCAAGAAACGTACAATAGATATACATTCCGTGTAAACAAAAGAGATGCATACATTAATTTGATCGCTGACTGTTTGCAGCCGGCGAGGACTCGCTTACTAGTTTGCTCGCTCCATGAGACAACTATATTAATTAAGAAACGTCAGACTTAACAGCTGTCCGTTTCTAAGGAAATTAGAGAACCCATAGACAGTTAAGAAGGGATTAAATTCAATGACGACTAAAGTAAGAAAGACGCAAACACTTGTAAAAATACATAAGAAATCGCATCACCTAATTTGACGTTTCTTAATTATTATAGTCTCGTCTCTTTTTGTTTGATTAGAAGAGAAAGAAAAAGACTGAATCTTAATTAATCTTAGACATTCTTTTATTTGAATAGAGTCCAGTGTGCGAGTAATAGCCAGTCGCCCAAAAATACCTGCTTAAACCCAGCGCCAGAACTATCGGATCAACACACTCGCTGCTCTACTCGCTTATTGTAGCCTGTGGGACAACCGCCTAATGTGGGTATATTTTAACTACTACACTATCCGGCCCTTTGAAGTCCGTCAGATTGGCTTGTTAGTACGCAGCACGTCAATTTTAACACTGTGGCGTCTTATGCAGTCGTACAGTACCCACTTGATAAGGCGCGTCGTGAATCTTTGTTCACGCAGAAAAGAAAGTATGGCTCCGGAAGATTGGCGTAAAAGCTAAAATTTACAATAAACCTTAGATTGCACTACTTTAAGGTCTATAGTACACTGCAGGTATTAGTTCTATCTCGCGAGCGCTAGCATGGCGGCAGCTAATGACCAATAGCGGAACAGAAAAAACGCGCGAGGGTGCTGATTCGCCAACAGTATTTCCCGCGCATTACAATTCATTTTCTGCGCAGGTGCATCGGCAAGCCATATCAGTTGGGTATTACTGTAATGACATTGCAACAAAAATGTATATAATCTGATACGCTAGCCACTGTTAATCGACCTACCCATATCTGTCTAAATATCCCAAATAATATTGGACTATCTCCCTTACTACTATCAGTAAAGTCAGCCTATATAGATCCCACTGCTGGGAAAAGGCCTCACCTCAACCATGAGGAGGTACGAGCCATACTCCACCACGCGGGCTCAGTGCGGATTGGTGGAGGGGTGTCTGTAAGGCAAGGGACTAACCTTACTGTCAGATGTTATCAAGCCGCCCTAGGGCCTCTGACTAGGCTTAACGACTAATACCAACAGATATTAGCCGGAACCAACTGCTTAACGTGCCTTCCGAAACACGGAGATGCTTGTCATGGACGTCACTTAAATGGTCGGAATGGTCACCCATCCAATCACGACCGCGCCGTGGGTTGCTTAACTTTTGGTATCACTACCAAAGCGCTGCCGCCACTGCGTCACAAGCACCTCATTGATATTGCTATAAAACTTGATTAAGTATGAGACGGTTAATTTGAAATGTTTGTCTCCACTATGTCAAGTCACCTATCTGTAATTATTTCAAAATAGCCGTTTCATATACACTTAGCGATGGGCGATTGTTCGAAAAAAATAATAATCGAATAATAATCGACAATCGAATGATAATCTATACAGGGCCCTTCGATGCATTCGAACCAATTGCCGCGACTGTGCGCACAGGACAGGTAGCGACCGTATAATTAATCGACACGACGAATGACGATTCATTCGTTAGTAGTACGGCCTGCACACCGCGCGCTCCGGTATTGCTCGCCGCATAATCGAATGACTGCGATTGCTTATCGAATACATTCGATTACAGAGACCATTCGAATAATTCGATTAATTTAGTAATAATCGCCCATCGCTACATACACTTGTATAGTCCGTTTTTCTTTGCGTGTCAAACATTGTAAGCAATCTTTTTATGACTTTAAAAACTAATACTGGTGAAAAAAATATATTTACTAATAGCTCTAAAAAGCTGCATATATTAAACGATAAACTACCATATTAGGATGTAACTTTTGTGTTTATCTTATTTTTAAATGAATAATTTCGTTAAAAAGCAATGTCAAGATTGTTTACAATGTTGGACAAGCAATGACAAACGAACTTTAAAAGTGTTATAGCAGGGCAAATTATTTTTTTTATCATTTAGTAAGGGTATAAATAAGTCAGCCTATTAGATTCCACTGCTGGGAAAAGGCCTCACCTCAACTATGAGGAGGAACAAGCCATTCTTCACCGCGCGGGCTCAGTGCGGATTGGTGGAGGGGTGTATGTAAGGCAAGTGACAAACCTTACTGTCAGAAGTTATGAAGCCGCCCTAGGGCCTCTGACTAGGCTTAACGACTAATACCACAGATATTAGCCGGGACCAACTGCTTAACGTGCCTTCCGAAGCACGGAGATGCTTGTCATGGACGTCACTTAAATGGTCGGAATGGTCACCCATCCAATCACGACCGCGCCGTGGGTTGCTTAACTTTTGGTATCACTACCAAAGCGCTGCCGCCACTGCGCCACAAGCACCTCAAGTAAGTAGTAAGGGTATGTGATCAGCAAAAGTATCTGTTCTGTGACTTTGGCGGTCTCTCCAGTCCTTTACCTATAACCCTTGCAGGAATGCCCTTACCAGTCTGTTCCGACTTCCGGTACCTCGGGTCTATCGTGCAAAATGACGGCGATATTGACAGGGACATTAAACATCGAATCAACGCAGGTTGGATGAAATGGAGGCAGGTCACAGGAACAACATGCGATCCACGGATGCCCTTAAGGTTGAAGGGCAAAATTTACAAGACCATCATAAGACCTGCCTTACTGTACGGATCGGAATGCTGGGCCGTTAAGAAGATGGATGAAAAACGACTGCATGTAGCGGAGATGAGAATGTTGCGATGGATGTGTGGAGTGACAAGAATGGACAAAGTAAGAAATGAATATATAAGGGGAAGTTTGCAAGTGGCGCCTGTGACAGAAAAGATGACGGGAAACCGTTTATCTTGGTATGGACACGTGATGAGAAGAGAGGAGAATCATGTGACAAAAAGAGTGATGAGTATGAATGTTAGTGGATGGAAGGGAAGAGGCCGACCTAGAAAGAGATGGATGGACTATATAAAGCATGATATGATTGTGAAAGAAGTGGATGAGTCAATGACGAGTGATAGGATTGTATGGAAGAGAAAAACATACTGCGCCGACCCCAAATATAATGGGAACAGGGCAAGCGAATGATGATGATGACGTGATCAGCAAAAATTGAAACTTGGTGTGATAACAGAACATCTTTTGCGATATTCTGTATTAGCGATTTCGTCCGAGAAAATGTTGAATTTCCTATACAAACTCCAACCCTCCTTTTCACCCCCTTAAAGAATTTATTCTTCGATAAAAACTGTCCTATATTCTGACCCAGTACTCTAATTATCTCTATACCAAGTTTCATCTATATCGGTTCAGCGGTTTAAGTGTGTGTGAATTTTACATGCTTTAAATAAATTATTTTTACGACAGATTTGGGCAAGTTGATGTGCTGCCGCGTGTTCTGCAAACTATATGTTACGTTATATATCTGAATAAAGTGATGTTTTAAATTTATTTTTTGACCTCCAATCCGACGTACTTTAAAATCACGACAAGCCATACTCAGGACGATATATTACTATATTGTAAGGTACATACATACACATTTTTACACAATTTCTCTATTCCATACACCAAGGGGTATACAACGACAGACGAATGCCAATTTATTAGATATTTTTATTGCATTATACCGACAAGATTTGTGTTAGTAAAATAACTCTCAGGGTTCTTTTATTCCCCGTATTTTAGTTCCCCCATTAAGCAAACGGCGCTATAGCCGAGCGGAGATAACTTCACTTCCGTGTGGTCGTGAGTTCGATACCCGGCCTGTACTATGTTTGTACAAATCTTAAGTCGTCTTTTTCGAAGATATCACTGTCTTACGGTGAAGGAAAACATCGTGAGGAAACCTGCACACAGCTGGCTAGTGTGTGAAATGGAGAAGGCAATGGAAAACCACTTCATTATAGCATTGCCGCCTAGTGAAAATATCGATAGTTGACCTCGAAAATCATCTAAAATATCGATAGGCCTATCGTCAGTATCGAAAGCTCCATTACAGTCAATACTATCGACACACATCAATACTATCGATAGTATTGATTAAAAGGAATATTGAGTAAAAGGCCACTATCGATAGGACAAAACTATCGATAGTATCGAAGTTCAATATTCAAGTTTGTACTATCAATAGTAATTTGAATAATTACTATCGATAGTATCGAAGATCAATATTCAAATTACTATCGATAGTATTGCTCTGTGTCGATAGTGTTTATACTAACTGAGCTATCGATACTATCGATAGTATTGGTTTGCCTCAACTGTCGATAGTCTATCGAAAAATTATTGATAGGGGACTATCGAGCGGCAACGCTTCTTCATTAAAATCGCCAAGAAAGACGTTGTGTGTGTTTCATTCCACATAATGATCACGACCCTCAGTCATGAGGTATACAACTATGAAGAAGTAGATAACAGTCCGATCATTCTAATTTTGGTGTTTCTTTATACATTACAGAGATTAGAGATCATACAACAACATTTTTACTATAACTCACACAATATATACATATTTTTTGCCATAACCGTGCAAGAACTGTTTTTAACATTTAACCGACTCTTAAAAAGAAGGTTCAAGACTAATGCTGGTCGTATAATCGCTGCGATAGATTATACTGTCAGATTTACATTTATTTAGGGTCGATTCCAATGTGCCTGAGATTAAATTTGAGTTCAATCGCTCTCTTTCTCTGCCAAACAAACAGAGACAGACTATATTGGTGTAGACGACCGCCTTGGTGTAGTGATGCGCGCCCCGGACTTCTAAACCAGGCGGTTGCGGGTTCGAATCCCGCAAGGGGCAAATGTTTTTGTGATGAGCACGAGCATTTGTACCTAAGTCATGGATGTTGATAAATGTATATAAGTATGTCTATCCGTTATCCTAGTCACCATAGCACAAGCTCACGCTTAGTTTGGGGCTAGGTAATTGGTGTGTTTGTTGAAACGTTTTTTTTTATATTAATTTCGAAACGTCGACTAAACAGCTGTCAGTTGCTAAGGATCCATAGACTATTTGGTAGGGCTGTCATTCGATGACGACTGAAGTTAGACGAAAACACGCAAAAACTTGTAAAAATACGTAAGAAATCACTTAATTTGACGTTTCTGATTTATTGTAGTCCGTCTCTTTTGGTTTGTTTAGCAATGAAAGAGAGAGACTGAACCTCAATTTAATTAGACAGGGTACATTGGAATTGAGTCTTTAGTCTGTGGAATTACGGAACTGAGGCTCATTGTGTATGATTATGGCAAAAAATATGAACATTACTAATAGATTAATAAATACAAATATTAACAACAACCTACGAACTAAAAACTCACTCAACGTTCTAAGACATAAGGGTGAAAATCGTGTCTTTTAGTAAAAAGTATATACACTAAAAGTGAAATTATATTACGTATTTGTGATTTCTAAAGACGACTTATGTCCGATTTCTGACGTACGCTCATCTGCACGTCAGACTATACATATTGAGCTTGATACCGCCTCTAATCTCTACGTAATAAAAGCAATTTTCGTTGTTCAATTGTATAACTTGACGTGCTGCCGACTGTACATACTTTAATGAAGGGTTAACTATCCATTTAATAATATCGCTACCTTGGGGTATAAAGGTCGTAATAGCCATACACCTTTTATGGCTTTTACGACCTTTCTACCCCAAGGTAGCGATATAACAATGTCAATCTCAACAGAGATTAGCCGACTGCGCGGGAGATATAGTGCACAAGTGTGTGCGCAATACACAGGTGCACTCTCTGTTCTTTCACTCTCATAGTTCCGTGAGACAATCCGACATGGCCGGAGAGAAATCAGGCGCAGGACCAACGGCTTAACGTGCTTTCCGAGGCACGGGGGTGTTAACACCACCAACTTCCTGACTCCGGAGCTGTGCCTGAGTAATTTCGAGACAGAAAAACCCAAACACTCTCGGCCCGACCCGGGATTCGAACCCGGGACCTCTTGGATAGTACCAAGCGTGCTGACCACTAGACCAACGAGGCAGTCGGATGTCGAATGAATAAACCATGCATACAGTAGCTCAGAAATGGGGCATAAGTCAAAAAACATTCTATAGTACGTGCCATATAAACGTGCATAAAAGGTCGTTCACCTCGACAGCTAAAACCTTGTGACACGTATCATTTGTCTTTCTAACTAGCGATTATTACGACTTTTGATTTTTGGGTTCATTTGTTAGACAGATTCGTATCGCTACGGCTTATAGTTAGGGTCGCCACGCTTCGCTTACTGGCGTGCAGACTGCAGTGGTACACGGGTGACGGTCTGCAGGGGTGACGGGTCAATGACTTTTTATGCACCGTTAAATGGCACGGACTATATACCCTTTCATTGTGAAACATAGACTAATGAGTAAATTATCTATTGTATTGTGGACTGAATCAAAATCAGTACAGTAGTTTCTGTGATAAGGTCAAAAATTACAACTAATATTGCTAAGTGTATTTTCGTTGTTACCAAATTACTAGACTCCACAAAAAATGCTATTATAGTTGTTACATCAAAATCAGTTTACCATTTTAGAAAATCTATATAATTTAAATATTTTTGATTGACCTTTGGTAAAATATTTTTTTAAATACCAACAAAATGACTTATCTTTTTTACACAAACCATAATATTTTGTTAACAATATTTTTGCCTAAAAATTAGCTATTTTAAAACGAAATGCGAACAAATCCCATAATTGAAATAACTTTAAAGTTTGTATAATTTCCGAACCATCCCAAAAGGGTAAAGTTTTTGAAGAATCTCCTGCAAAAGAAAAAAATGATCAAATTATCATAATAATCAAAATTGAATCTGATAATTATTGGATAATAACATACAAATAACGTATAATATCGGATAGTTATAATGTGATCTGATAATTATTGGATAATATCAGAAAATTATCGTATAACATAAGATAATTATCGGTTGATTGCACTGGGAAATTAGTTCCAAAACGTTGGAAGCAATTAATATGACATTTACCAAGATTATTTAGAGAGAACAGGACAGGTTAAGGAAAAAAGTTAAATGGGAGGAAGGAAATGGTAACTAAATAAATTACTACTGAAATTATCAAAAAGAGTCAAAAATGGGAGAAAGAAAAAAGCCGCAAAATTGGGAAAATAGGAAAGGAATATAAAGTTGAGGCGGGAAGAATACAGTTAAGAGAACGGATGAGGTAGTAAGAGGCAGGAATGGGAAGTTAAAAGGCGGGAAGGGAAACTTAGAAGCGGGAAGGGAAACCTAGAAGCGGGAAGGGAAACCTAAAAGCGGGAAGGGGCCAACCTTATCGCTAAAAGACAGCAGCTTTCCCAAGCCACTGTACTCTCGGCGTACTAGGTAGAAGATTTAGATATGAGAAGGGACCAACCTTATCGCTGGAAAGACTGCAACTTCTCACAGCTGGGCGTTCGCAGCTTCTGCGCTTCTGCGTACTGACGCGAGTCGCCGAAGTTACGCGCCTTCCACGCCATGCTGTCGCGGTAGTTGCGCTCGCGCTGGCACGCGTGGCGGAGACCCACTATGAAAGTGTGGGATAAACACATCAATATCTTTATGCTTATAATGTTCTCCTAGCCGAACCACAGAATAAATAATAATAATAATGTCCTCCTAGCCGAATTTTGATTACAGCGGCCAATCTCAACAGAGATTAGCCAACTACGCGGGAGATATTATAGTGCACAAGTGTGTGCGCTATCACAGGTGCACTATCTGTCCCTTGACTCTAATTCGGTGAGACGGCAGTCCGACATGACCGTAGAGAGATCAGGCGCAGGACCAACGGTTTAACGCGCTTTCCGAGACACGGAGGTTGTTAACACCACCAACTTCCTGACTCCGGAGCTGTGTCTGAGTTATTTCAAGACAGAAAAACCCAAACACTTTCGGCCCGACCCGGGATTCGAACCCGGGACCTCGTGCATAGTACCCAGCTTGCTGACCACTAGACCAACGAGGCAGACAACGAGTGAATAAATAATAGCACGAGTACTCGGCAATGTTATTATAGCGAATAGCGACTCTCGCTACGACACAATAAAATGCGAATTGAGATCGCGGCACGCCAATAGCCTACCGCTATAAGCACCTACATATTTGCCTCTTTCTCTCGCCTCCATCTCACCGGACAGCGTAGAGTAGTGATGTACAAGCCACGAGGCGTCCGAGTCCTTTTGCCTAGAGCTCGATTTTGCCTCTTTGTATGGCGCCCGACGACTCGGGAGTCTTTTTCAGAGCTCGAGCTTTTTTGAAGGCTCGAGCCTATTTTGAAAAGTCGAGCCCTTTTTGAAGGCTCGAGCCTATTTTGAAAAGTCGAGCCCTTTTTGAAGGCTCGAGCTCTTTTGAAGGCTCGAGTTCATGCGTAGCACCTCATTTAATGTACTATTTAGTTTGCCATCAAACTTAGAATTAAGCGTAAAAAATTCTTTTGAACGCTCGAGTTCTTTTGAAGGCTCGAGTTCGTTTGAAGTCTCGAGCTCTTTTGATAGGTTTAAGCTCTTTTAAAGGCTCGAGGCAAGGCTCAAAGAGTTCGCGGCTCGGCTAGGCTCGGGACTTCGAGCCTCCCGAGCTCACTGAGTCTTGCCATTCCGCCTCGAGGTTTCAAAAATGAACTAGACGCCTCGAGGCTTGGACATCACTAGCGAAGAGTCGACCGACGCGACGCCAAACGCGCGCGTGAGTCGTAGATCTTACATGCGATGCATCTGGCTTGTGACATCCATTACGACCGAACGCCGACCGGTCGATCCGCGCGTGTACTTGTAGCTTTAAGCCAAATTACGGAGTGAACCAGGCCTAGCCGAACGTCCACTACAGCAGCCAAACTCAACAGAGATTAGTCTAACATATAATAAAACTAGGTTTGCAAAAAAAATGCCCTGGAGGATATTTATACAGCGTGTTACTGCAAATAGTCTTATCCTTCAAGCGGATGAATATGGCCATAAGTACCTACAACTTTTAGGCATGCATCGTTCATACCAAACGTTTTATCCGCCACATACTCGTTTACGCCGAACCGACAATACGCTATTAGATAACTGCTGACGGTGTATTATTATAGCTAACAGTAAGCATTAAATCAAATTTTGCGTGAACGCAAAATCGTGAAGCGTTCCACATTTTTAGCGAAGGGACGTGGGTTCGGGTCCCACCGGATGACACAGTCGATTAATTTTTGTAAGTGAAATTTGATTTAATTTCGTAAAAACTTGCAAAATAATTGCTTAAGTTATAAAAATATAACAGTAAGCATGCTCACATTCGGCGGCAGACAATACGTTTCGTCTGAACGATGCCTTACTACGGAGACATCACCGAAATCTTGAAAGGCACGATTTATCTCTATAAAATAAAATTTACCTACCTATGTATTCTTCCTCTATAGACATCTCAAGCCTCCGCAGCGACCCCTGGTAGTCTGTGTGGAAGTTCTCTTTCACGTAGTACGGGACCTGAAAGAGAGGGATGATTACGGTATAAGACTAAGAGTAAACAAAATAGGAAAAATACATCATACGAGGCTTGTACCATACTAATACGACCGGCGATTGAAATGATCAAGATATAATTTTAGTGTTTGATAATTATCGAAAAAAATTGAAATGATCAAATAATTTCCAACTGTTATATAAAATAATATAAAATAATAATGTCGATAATTATCGGATGATTATTAGTTTATATTGAATAATTATCAGACAGGGGATTATTACAGGACAATATCAATAATTGTAGGATGATTATTGGATATTTACAGGATGTTTATCAGATTATTAACAAATTATTATTATCAGGCAGTTATCGGATAAATATCAGATTGTTTATGGGTTTTATTTAATATTTTATTAATATGACGACATTTGACTGCAATCTCACCTGATGGTAAGCGACGATGCGGTCGATGATGGGACATGTCTGTCTAGAAGCAGCCAATTCGTGTAAATATTTTTAAAGGGATCCAAATCGTAGTGTTTAGAAAACACTTCAGCCGGCAACGAATTCCACTCTCTAGCCGTACGCAAGAAGAAAGTAAATTTAAAACGACAACGAGTGATTATTAGATTGGTTATGTATAATTATCGGTTCGTTATCAGATAGTTATCGGTTGATTATCAAATAATCAATTACATTAAAACACAATTTTACGGATTCTCCCTGTGATTCGGAGGGAGTCTCCCTGTGACCACGATCGCTGTAGTGTTCGAAACGTCAGGTTTAAAATAAAATGTAAATAAATCGCGAAGTAATCCGTAAAATTGTGTTTTAATGAGTTCAACAATTCGCGTAAACGTAAGAAACAAATATAATCAATTACAATTACCTGTATTTAAATAACTCCATTTTGAGAGCCAGAGTGTTGGTCAAGAGGAATCCTGACTGATCCGCCTCTGCCATATGTTATTTTGTGTTTCACTATTTTCTGTTTTTATTGTAACTAATATAGCTTTTAAGATTATTTTCTACTAACAAAATGGACAATAAATAATAATAATAAATAGACAAGAATAGACCTAAACTTACCTTCAAATTAGCAGTTTCTCTAGCGACAGGATACTTCGAGCTAGGAGTAAGACTGAACACCGGCTCGCTGATGAAGAACCCGGACATCATGGACAGCAGCACCAGTACTAACACCGGCAGTAGCTGGACAAGCCCCGCGTGAGCCTCGCGCGGTTCCGGTTCACGAGCGCGACGTCGGGTGTACACTGTGGGGCCACCGCCGGGGAAGGCTGGAAACGATGTTTCAGTTATACTTGAAGGATGTCCCACCCTCGGATATACCCGGCCCGGCGAACCTTGATCCCTATGACAGTTCATGTTAGTGATGGGTCGTGTCGATGTAACTTAACTTTTTTATAACTTAAATGATTATAATAAAATAATAAATAAATTGTTCCAACAAACAGACCAATTACCTAGCCTCATACTAAGCGTGTGCTTGTGCTATGGTGACTAGGATAACGGATAGACATACTTAAATACTTTTATAAACATCCATGACTTAGGTACAAATGCTCGTGCTTATCACACAAACATTTGCCCCTTGCGGGATTCGAACCCGCAACCGCTTGGTTTAGAAGTCCGTGGTGCGAACCACTACACCAAGACGGTCGTCAACGGTCGATTATAAATCATGTACACTCGTTTCCATCATCGACATTTATTTATCGATATTTTCCGCACTAGTCGATATCTTCCAAACGAAGTAACTTTTGCAGGACGTAAACGTAAAGTCTGATTGAGATAATTTCTTGTAAATGTTAAGAATTGTTATAATTTCGACGGAATATCATTGTAATAACATGTATCTACCGAAATTAAATTGTCATTTTTAGAAGACTCCAATTCGATTCTAATGTACCGGTGACAGCACTACAATGTTGTGTCGTAGGAATAACCTGTCAATGTCATAGGGATCAAGGTTCGCCGGGCCGAGTATAGGTATATGTACACCATCCCAAAAAATAGAGTAAGTATTAGAGGTACCAGAAAAATACAAATGATTCGATATGTCAAATACTTTAGTGGTTAAGAATAAAACAAAGCCGTATTGTTCACTTTGTTCACTTTATTGTTCACTTGAGGTGCTTGTGGCGCAGTGGTGGCAGCGCTTTGGTAGTGATACCAAAAGTTAAGCAACCCACGGCGCGGTTGTGATTGGATGGGTGACCATTCCGACCATTTAAGTGACGTCCATGACAAGCATCTCCGTGCTTCGGAAGGCACGTTAAGCAGTTGGTCCCGGCTAATATCTGTGGTATTAGTCGTTAAGCCTAGTCAGAGGCCCTAGGGCGGCTTGATAACTTCTGACAGTAAGGTTTGTCACTTGCCTTACATACACCCCTCCACCAATCCGCACTGAGCCCGCGTGGTGAAGTATGGCTCGTTCCTCCTCATAGTTGAGGTGAGGCCTTTTCCCAGCAGTGGGATCTAATAGGCTGATTTATATTGTTCACTTTGTGTAAAGATGACTGCAGTTCCTTGGCTAGGATTTACGGTGGACTAAACCTCATGTTACAATCAGTAACCTAAGTAGTGAGGTGCTCAAAAATGCTTGTGTGTATTTTGTAATATGATCTTGAACCGATGATTATGATATAGTTAAGTGGTGTGTAATTTATTAATATATGATTGGAAAGCAGCAATCATTGTCATTCATTCAAGCATGCTCAGGTCTATAATGAACTCATGATGGTGTAATGTCCTCCTAGCCGATTTCGACTACGGCGGCCTATCTCAACAGAGATTAGCCAACTGCGCAGGACATATTATAGTGCACAAGTGTGTGCGCAATACACAGGTGCACTCTCTGTTCCTTCACTCTCATAATTCGGTGAGACGGCAGTCCGACATGACCGTAGAGAGATCAGGCGCAGGACCAACGGTTTAACGTGCTTTCCGAGGCACGGGTGTTAACACCACCAACTTCCTGACTCCGGAGCGGTGTCTGAGTAATTTCAAGACAGAAAAACCCAAACACTCTCGGCCCGACCCGGGACCTAGTGGATAGTACCCAGCGTGCTGACCATTAGACCAACGAGGCAGTCAAATGTATTCATACTATAGTCTGAATAATCTAATAGTTGCAATCTGACAGCTCTGAGTTATCACAGAACGTAGCAGTGTATGCGGAGGGATTCCATAGACAACACATAATACAATGAAAATAATATGCTATTGATTTTAAAATAAAAAAAATATAGACAGCACTGCCTTAAAAGTATGTAATGGGACACCTTTTAAGAAAGAAAGAAAGAAAAGTAATTTATTAGTGTTTGAGAGTTTAGGCAGTGGATTACACGTGGAGGGCGACAATGATAGGTGGAAAATTCGTCATGTCTTAGCTAGGTACTTGCCACATCAGGGGTTCACTTTACAGGCCACAATCACTCGAAATGTCTGTAAGGAACTTCACAGGATACACACGCGGCGAAAGCACTCTGGTCAGTCTATTACATGTGTCACAGGTAACGTCTCGGTGTCGACTAGGGGCTCCGGGGTTCTCACGGTACGTTTTAAACAAATAAAAACTAGGCAGGGACGCGTGCGAGTGCGCGCGGCGCAGTATCAATAGGGTACACAAACAAATCAAAATATTGTAGTAAACAATTAGGTTCACTGACAACAAAAAATGATACATTTAAAAGGAAACCTTATAATTATAAATAGTGAAAACAAAATGGTTTCCACTCAGCACTCAGTTTATATTTTCTACAAAAAGAGTAAAATAAATCAAAATCGAACGCCGGCTAAAAGTTATAAAAAATAAAAGTAATTTAATTATGTATGTAGGCCCACAGGGGGCACTTATACACGTCCCAACATATTATTTTGTAAGCCCTACCACTGCTTCGGGACAAATTGTGGGCTAGTGCTGAGAAGAAGCTGCTCACTGGCGTAGCAAGCACTTGCAAAAATTCGTCGACTAACTAACGTGCTCCGTAGCTTAGTTGGTAAGAGCACTCGCCCGGATAGCGAAGGGACGTGGGTTCGAGTCCCACCAGATGACACAGTCGACTAATTTTTGTAAGTGAAATTTAATTTAATTTCGTAAAAACTTGCAAAATAATTGCTTAAGTTATAAAAAAATTATATGCTTTTGATTTTAAAATAAGAAAATATTGACAGCACTGCCATAAAAGTATGTAATGGGACACATTTTAGTTTATATTTTCTACAAGAAGAGTAAAATAAATCAAAATAATTTACTGCTGACAGACGTCTTAGACACACACATTATTCTCATGCCTATTTCCAAGCGTGCACAAGCCTACAGTGAAATAATACCGTAATATTGACCAGTAGCCCCGAAGAACATGTTGAAAAGCTCCTCAGCGGTCAGATCGGACTCGAACCCGCGCGCGTAGTACTGCTGGTGCGTCGGCGCGTGCGCTGGCTCCGACCCGCGCAGGTCGTATTGCTTGCGTTTCTCGGCATCTGTCAGTATGGCCGCTGCGTTGCCTATGGCCTGAAACAATGCCGGATTTAGAGGTCGGGAGCTCTATTTTTTAATCATTTAAGTGCAGATGTCACATGTTACATGTCTGTATTTTATGTAATCATATTAAGAGCTCTGGATTTTGTGTAAAGATGACTGCAGTTCCTTTGCTAGGAATTACGGTGGACTAAACCTCATGTTACAATCAGTAACCTAAGTAGTGAGGTGCTCAAAAATGCTTGTGTGTATTTTGTAATATGATGCAAATAAAAAAAAAAAGAAAATTTTTACTGATTTTCATTCGTCATCTAAACTCCGCATTTTTTAATCACTCGATAGACTGCCCTCGAAACCACAAAGAGTGCCCCTTACCCACTCGTTACAGAAGCCAAGCAATAAACGTTAGAATTCAATGTGTTGAGCGAAAATTATGTTGCATTCACCAACAGTATGTCATATGAGTGATTGAAAAGTAGGGCCTCGGGGCAACAAAGGAGTGAAGGCCCCCTGACCCCCAAATTGGGAAAATAATTCCACATAGAGTAAATAATTTATGTGAAACAAAGTATATATGTATAGATTATTTAATTATTTAACAAATATAATTATGCATAAGTAATCGAAAACTTGGCGGTGATAAATCAGCCATGTAATGTCTCTCCAGCTTTCGTGAGGAAGTATGTGAA
Organism: Pyrausta nigrata; assembly: GCA_949316185.1. Classification (NCBI taxonomy): domain Eukaryota; kingdom Metazoa; phylum Arthropoda; class Insecta; order Lepidoptera; family Crambidae; genus Pyrausta; species Pyrausta nigrata. Next base: position 8,913,267 of record OX438963.1, on the reverse strand, counting down.
TACATTATCATGGATACCGAAGAAGCATAATTGGAATAACTATTACTATGTATTATACCTCAAAATTCTCAGCCAAGTTGTAGCACTAGGCTCTAAAATCAAAACTTTATCTCACTATTGCTAATAAAAATATGACATACAGTCTTTCCTTATTGTCTATGAGAAAGCTGGAGACTTACATGTGTAATGTAGGTATACAAGTTATAAATATATGTAAGGTAGGCATCCATTTTTGTGCGCTGCGCCAGTCTGCGAATAAATCTTTGAATGCTTAGACGCGTGTTTCCTTCCACTACTACTTACGCTACGTACCTACCTAGCCCCAGCTAGATATTTGTCAGTGGCGACGGGTCATTATTACCGGACTAAACGTGTGCATTTACGATGCCTATAGGTAAAATAAAGGAGTTCGATGTGCACAAAGACGATTGGAAACTTTATATTGAAAGAGTGGAACAATATTTTGTAGTGAACGAAGTGAAAAGCGAATTAAAAGTGCCGACATTAATAACGGTCATGGGTACGGAAAGCTACGAACTGTTAGTAAATTTGTGTACGCCGGTGAAACCCAAAGATAAGACTTTTCCTGAAATTGTGAGCATCATGGAAAATCATTTGCAACCTAAACCTAGTGAATTGGCCGAAAGATACAAGTTCAGACATAGAACACAAAAAAAAGACGAGGGTATTTCGGAGTATGTAGCGGTGCTGAAAAAAATGTCAAAATCATGTGGATTCGGTAGCGGGCTAGAAGAAAGCTTACGGGATCAGCTGGCATGTGGTATCAACAGTGAAATCATTCGACAACGATTATTCGCGGAGACTCATCTTGATTTTGCGAAGGCATACAGCATCGCGGTTAGCATGGAAGCGGCGGAAAAAGATGCGGCCACAGTAGAAGGTCATAGGTCATTGGGCGAGGCCACTGTGGAGTGCCAAGCGATGTCGGCGAGAATAAAGCGTGCCGGGAAGGCGACAAAAACATCGAGGCGCGACCACGGCAGGACAGCGCCAGAGTCTGCGTCACAAGGTGCAGGTGCGTGGCGGGCAAGAGGAACGCGCGCACCGACGACGCCCGCCCCAGGCCAGGCGGGGGAGTGGGAGCAGCGACGTCAAGTGTGCAGTGCGTGTGGTGGCTCACATGACGCTTCTGGCTGCAGATTTCGCAGTTACGTCTGTCGTGTGTGTAATCGGCTAGGGCACTTGAAACGGGTGTGTCCTAATTTAGCAAACCAACACTGTATGCAGGCTGAAGGTGAAAGTTACTGCAGTGATAGTGACAATAGTGAAGAGGTAATTTTCATTGATTTTAATAAGTTAACCTTAAATGATTGCAAACCAATATTGATATCACTCACAATTGACAGTAAAATAATAAATATGGAGTGTGATACAGGAAGTGCAGTATCTTGTATTAGTCAAGAGATGTATAAAAAACATTTCAGTTATTTGAAAATGAAACAATGCAATTTATTGTTAAGGTATTATACTGGAGAAATTGTAAAACCACTCGGTTTGATACAGCCAAACGTTAAGTATCGTAATGAAGTAAAAACATTGGATCTGTATGTAATTAAAAATGGCAAAACTGCTTTACTAGGCAGACAATGGCTGGCAGAATTGAAGATACAGTTACCTAAGTTTGAGTGTAGTAATTTAAATTCATTGAAAGGTGAGTCATTGTTGTCCGATCTCAGTTCCAGATTCTGTAATGTGTTCGCGGAGGGACTGGGCCGGTACACCGGCGGCCCGGTGAGCATCCACGTGCGGGAGGGCGCGCGGCCCGTGTTCCTGCGCGCACGCCCGCTGGCGTACGCGCTGCGCGAGCCGGTGGAGCGCGCGCTGGAGCAGCACGTGCGGGACGGCATTCTCACCCCGGTCGAGCGCTCCGACTGGGCGACGCCTATTGTGCCAGTCGTTAAAAAGGACGGTAGTATCAGGATCTGTGCCGATTATAAGATAACTTTAAATAAAATTATAGAAGTTGACCGTTATCCATTACCGAGAGTAGAAGACTTATTAGTACGTTTGCATGAAGGACAGCACTTTAGCAAAATTGATTTATCCCAAGCATACGCCCAATTAGAACTGGATGATTCCAAGAAATATACTGTAATTAACACACATAAAGGTTTATTTGTGTATAATCGGTTGGTCTATGGCCTAGCTTCTAGTCCGGGCATATTTCAACGGCGATTGGAGGAAATGTTTGCAGATTTACCTAGTGTCGGGGTATTTTTAGATGATATCATTATCACCGGGGGAAGCACCGAAAAACACATAGAGAATTTATATAAGGTGTTCGAGCGTTTAGAAAAATATGGCCTTAGAGTTAAGAAAGAAAAATGTGATTTTGTTAGGAAATCCATCAGCTACCTCGGCCACGTCATAAGTAAGGACGGAATCCATACTTGCCCTAACAAAATAAAGGCCATCATTAATACGTCCGCACCATGCAACGTCTCGGAACTGCGATCATTTATAGGTATGATTATGTATCATGCTAAGTTTCTGCCGAACGTCAGTACCGTATTAGCACCGTTGTACAATCTACTTAAGACCGGGGTAAAATTTGAATGGAGTGATAAATGTCAAAGAGCTTTCGATGAGCTTAAGGGTAGACTAGCCAGTTGCGAGGTACTCACCCACTACTCGGCGACGTTGCCGCTGGTGCTGACGGCGGACGCGAGCAGCGTGGGCGTGGGCGCGGTGCTGGCGCACGTCACGCCGGCGGGCGAGCGGCCCGTCGCGTACGCCTCGCGCTCGCTCTCGCCCGCCGAGCGCCATTACGCACAGATTGATCGAGAGGCGCTAGCGATTGTATTTGCCATACGAAAATTTCACCAATATTTATATGGGAGACGTTTTGTTCTGAGGACCGACCACAAGCCCTTGACTTATATCTTGGGCAATAAAGTAGGTATACCAGTGATGGCGGCATCGCGTTTACAACGCTGGGCCGTTCTTTTATCGGGGTATCAGTATGATATTGAATATGTAACATATTCAATCAACTCTAAGAAAAATTGTGCCGATGCGTTATCGAGATTAACACCGAATAATAATCTTAATAAACAATCAAATAATAATTCAGTCAAAGAGGTTACATACAGTAATTTCGTGGAAAACTTTTTGCCAGTGACGAACACCGATGTTAGAAAGGCTACAGCAAAAGATAAAACACTAAATAGGGTTAAAGTTTACATAGAATCGGGTTGGCCGGTGACTTGCCCAGAGGCAGCACTAAATCCCTATTTTATAAGGCGGAACGAACTATATTTAGACAATGAATGTATAATGTGGGGCTATAGAATGGTTATACCTGAAACTTTAAGAGCGGTGGTATTAAATCAGTTACACATTAGTCACTTAGGTATCGTAAAAACAAAGAGCTTAGCTAGAAGTTATGTTTGGTGGCCACACATCGACGAGGACGTTGAGCGGCAGTGCCGCGCGTGCGAGACGTGCGCGCTGGAGGCAGCCGCGCCGCCGCGGGCCGCCCCGCGACCTTGGCCGTATGCGCCGCAGCCGTGGACACGTCTTCACATTGACTTTTTAGGACCTTATAGGGGGTTTTCGTATTTGGTTTTGATTGATTCCAGTTCTAAGTGGCTGGAAGCTTACGAAATGAAACAAAAAACTGCCACATGTGTCATAAAAACACTTAGAAGCACCTTCGCACGATTCGGTTTACCCGTGGAAATAGTGTCGGACCAAGGTCCACCGTTTACGAGTTCCGAATTTGAAGCATTTTTACGTAATAATGGCATTAGGCAATTATTTTAGCCAGCTTATCATCCGTCATCAAACGGGGCTGCCGAGAATGCAGTCAAGTTGTGCAAACAGACAATAAAAAAAGCCTTACGAGATAATGTCGATATCGATACTGCCCTTCAAACATTTTTACTAACTTATAGAAACTCAATTCATAGTACAACTGGAGATTCTCCTGCTAGGTTGTTACAAAAGCGTTCTTTGCGCTCGAGACTCGATTTACTTCGCGGTAATTACGCTGTAGAAGAACGAGTTAGACACGCACAAGACAATCAGGTAAAATTTGCAGGGGGTGGGGAGCGCAGCTTCAGTGACGGGGAACCTGTGTGGGCAAGGGGTTACGGGACACAGGATAAATGGGTCAAGAGCAATATAGTTCGCAGTGAAGGGTCGCGTAGGTGTGTAGTGGAAAATGGTAATGGTCAATTCAAAAGACATATCGATCAAATTCGTCGCAGATCCCGGCTATCGATCCCATTCACTAAAGAGTCATGTTTAGAACCACAAAAAAACGGGAATGAGGATGCCGGGTCGGTCAGGGGTGCAGCGGTGGATGGGAATAGCAATACACGTGTTGATCAACCGGCGCGCGCCAATTTACCGGCGGAGTCCGCGCCCCGGCCCGAGCCTGACGCGCAGAGTGCGGTACCAACCGCGCCCCATGCACCGCAGCAGCCTGAACCTAATTGCTCTAAGAGGATACGTAAACCGGTGGTACGTTTTGGTTTCGAAATAGATTGATTACACTTACTGTCGCCTGTAGCTTCCAGACAATCTTTATTTTTCATATAAAATTTTTAGATAAGTAATTATGTGTTATTACTACTATAGATTAAATGTAAGTTTTGATTTATTGGTGGAGGTGTAATGTAGGTATACAAGTTATAAATATATGTAAGGTAGGCATCCATTTTTGTGCGCTGCGCCAGTCTGCGAATAAATCTTTGAATGCTTAGACGCGTGTTTCCTTCCACTACTACTTACGCTACGTACCTACCTAGCCCCAGCTAGATATTTGTCAACATGTATCTTAAAACTAGACAGCTGTCATTTGCTAAGGAAATTATAGAATCCAAAGACAATTTAGTAGGAATATTACAACAATTGGTAGTGATAAAGATAATATAGTTAAACGAAAAAGCGCGGGAAACGTCGTGAGCGGTGGTCCAGTTTTTTCTTAGCTTTTATTATTTCATTTATTTTTCGATTATTGGATCAGTTAAGTAGTGTAAATAGTAGTTTTTGTACGTTTTTTTGTATTTATTTATTAGTTAGTTTAGTTAGCAGATTCCTGGTGAGTTTGTTTTGTATTTTATGACATGACGGAACCGGAGGACCCCGGCGGGGGTCTCAGGACTCCTCAGGCTTCCAACTATGTAGGTTTATCCTATAATAATCACCCAGCTATGGATACGGAGGGATCATTTGTAAAAACAGATGGTACTTCTGATAGTAATATCAGTGCCAATGGTACTAAACGAAAGAGACCTAGGAAGATTTGCAAACATTGCAATAAAAAACGCAGGAAACATCATAAGTCATCTAGCTTTGCTTCAAACCATGATGATTGCCAATGCGAAATCGACCAAGTAAGGGATCGGTCCCCTACAGCAAGTAAAAACAAATATGATAGGTTAGAATTTGTGACACAAAACTCATCCACAGTATTGGAGCCTCCTGCGCCGACGTCTGACACTAACCCTAGTGCTTTTCGCGGTAGAATGCTTTACCAAGCCTCAGATTCTTCCCCATATATTGAACATGTGCAACTCGAGCCAGCATCTCCTAATGAAAATTGTTATGTGCATCCAGTTACATTTGGATTTTTCTTAAAGAAAAACAAGTATAGCAATATCATTGATGGAAGTCTTAAAAAAATAGGTAGAAACAGGTTAACAATATCATTCAGCAGCTACACTAGTGCTAACGATTTCATCAACAGTGACACATTAAAAAAAAATCACTACAAGGCATTCATCCCAATATTTAGTGTAACGCGGATGGGAATACAGTAGAGCCTCGATAATCCGAACTACCAAAAAATAACCCCTGTTCGAACTCACGGAGCGTTCGGATTATAGTATGAAAAAAAATTATAGATAATATATTTTGATAAAATATATGTATTGAGGTTTACTAAGATTATTAAACCATTTTTTACACAAGGTACTTATTAATAAAGTCGTCAATTTTAGTTTGGCGGGTTCTATTTACTGACCAAACAAAGGCTTTGTCCCCGAAATTACACAGCATCATCTTTTCGGGTAAGGACAAGTCGTCTTCATCATCCCAATCCTAACAAGTATTCGGTGCTGATATAGCTTGTGAATGAGAAACTTTAATTCTCATTCAAAGCAGAAATATTATTCATAAGAGACTCATCATTCTCAGTCTCGTCACTGAGTAACGAGTCAATAGCAAATAAAAACAAAAGATCAGCTGTCACGGTAAGAGACAGAAAGAGACAGCGACAGTTTTTAGGCAGTTCGGATTACAGCGGCGTTCGGATAAGCCTGGGTACGGATTATCGAGGCTCTACTGTAGTCAGAGGTGTTCCTTGTGACTGGACAGATGAAGAGATAATAGATAATATCACAGTCCCAATTGGCTGTGGGAAGATAATTAAAGTCAGGCGTTAAAAAAAAAAAATTGTAAATGGCAAAGCTGAATTCACCCCAATTGAGACTGTGGTATTAACCTGATGGGCAAGTTTTACCTAAAAGAGTTTTCATGTGTTATAACTCCCTACCTGTGGATTTGTATATATACCCTACTGTGCAATGTTTTAACTGCTGTAGATTTGGTCATATCAAAACACAATGCAAATCAACACCCAGATGTTACAAGTGCGGCCAGAACCACACAGGTGATGGTTGTTTGGCAGAGGAAGAAGACACTTTATGTTGTCCTCGTTCTGGACAACATTATGCTAATAGTAAAAAATGTCCTGAATTTAATAGGCAAAGATTAATTAAAGAAACAATGGCTAAAAGTTGCATTTCATACTCGGAAGCCTTAAAATTACATCCCCCGATTTCAAAGTCATATGCAGATATTTTAACCTCATTGTCGTCTTCTCAACCTCTTTCCAAACAATCAACATCTAAAATTAGTTTGACGCCTCCAGTAAGGAAGCCTCCAACTTCTAATAAAAAAATAATTCAACTTAAGCACAGAATACTAGTACTTCGTACAGAAGTATGACTTAGCAATTGTATTCAAAGAAATGTCTACTCAATGTCGTCAACAATATGGCGTAATTTAGTTCGCCTCAGAGTCAAGCACATTTTCGTGTAGACACCTACAAAAATCCATTGCAAGATAATTTCATACTTATTGCTCTGGAATATGATTCATAATACACTAAACCTATTCAGTGACGTAATATCACGCGACGCGATAGGGTTGACGGCTACGAGAAGCTTCTAACGCCATCTAGCGCCTCTTTCTAGTACTTTATTCATTCTCGTCCAGCCAGCAACGTAGCCGCGCGGCCGCCGGTGAATAAAACGCACGAGCGTGGCTCTGGCCGGTAGCGACACGCAACTTGTTTTAGCACCTACGTAGGTGCGCCGCGCGTAGGTACGTTTTTGCTACCTCCGCGGGGAGATACACAGGCCTGACTTAAGCCAAGTAGTCCCCGAAAACATGAAAAAGGTTATGACCGTACTGTAGGTACATGCCGAACTTATTAAAGATTATAATATACCTTTAACTCAGCCAAATGGAACTGCTTTGAATAATAATATTTCTATTATAGTCCCTTATCTGATTTATCAGTTAAGGAATTGATTGTGACCCTTATTCAAACTTTGTCCCAGTTCAACTCAAATAATTTATCACCGCCCATCGTTGCCCAAATTGAAGATTCGTTAGTAAGTAATTTAAATAGAAGTAGTAAATACGCATAATACTACGGTGCTTCAATGGAACTGCCGTAGTGTGATTACTAAAAAAAGTGATTTGATTCACTTGATTAATAAGCATAAGCCTTTAGTAGTCTCCCTTCAGGAGACTTGGGCCCATACTGGACTCACAAAAGAATACCATGCTTAGTTGTCAGCTTTAGGGAATTTTTAGCCATTCAATCTCCTATACATAGATCTCAATACTTTCCCATTTTTTGCAATAGTTTTGAATCGCTTATTTTAGTACCCAATATTCACATGGATATAGGTCTTTATAAAGGTGATAAAAACGCGCATATTTACTTTACTTTTATACTAAATGAACATTGGCTAGGTTGGCATCATATTTATTGTGACGCTTCTAAACACTCCAAAGATTCGCCAGTAGGAATAGGAGTTTACCACCAGCAATACAAAATAGTGCAGAAGATAAAATTACCGCCAAAATCCTCCATATTCACTAGAGAATGCTTTGGTCTTTTGAAGTCTTTAGAATATATTATATTATTGAAACTTAACAAAACAGTGATTTTTTCTAACTCAAAAAGTGCTCTCGAAGCACTTTTAAGGTTTCCTTTTAAAAGTAATTCCAACAATGATGTTATACTAATGGGTAGAAATTTACTATATATAAAATACAAACTAATAAATTGATAGTTCACTTTGTATGGATACCTAGTCATTGTAATATTCCGGGGAATGATAAGGCAGACCTACTGGCTAACGATGCAGTTATATGTGGGGATGTTTACCCGTATAAAAGTTTCTGTTGTGATCTGGCTTCTCTTCCCAAGGATTTCCTCCGAAGTTCCTGGGAGGAGACTTGGTCTTTGAGTAGTCAAACTAAAGGTAGAAATTATAAAGCTATTCAGACTTCCATTCCTGTCAAACCGTGGTTCTTTACTATAAAACTTGGGAAGCTTGCTACATCTTGTATTATTCGGATGAGACTGGGACATGTTTGTTCTCCTGCCCATCTTGCTAGATTGGGGATTGTTGACAGCGATCTGTGTGTGTGTGGCTCTAATATTGGGGATTTAAACCATATCTTTTTTGCCTGCCCCTCCTACGATAGGTCCTCTTTCCTGTCTTCCCTAATATCCCTTCGTATTCCATTCCCTACTTCGATTAATACTCTTTTACATATGTGTAATATTAATATTTATAAAAGTATCTCTTTGTATATAAATAAAAATAATATAAAACTGTAAATATTTATTTTGTAAATATCAAGTTTGTAAATTATACTTTCCTGATCCTTTCCTTATACTCCGTTTTCGTTGGTTTTCCTATTCCGTTTCCCTACCTTTTAACTCTCCTTTCATAACCATTTGCTGTGGCTGTTGCACAAACCGTGCTATGCCAAAAACAGAAAAAAAAAAAGATAATATAGTACCTTGAAGGCCTCAGCAGCTCCCGGTGCATGGTTCTTGTCAGGGTGCAGCTGTAGTGCTAACTTCTTATATGCCTTCTTGATGTCAGAGTCTGTAGCTTCCTTGGTCACTCCTGCAACATTCAAACAAAATTTTTGGTATAAATGGTGTGGCGTTAATAAAGGAATCTCCTGATGAGCATTCTAGTGGAATATTCATGTATGGACTTTTATAAAATTCCTGTTTTAGAAAGAATTGCAGAGTGAGTCATGTTTCACTCTCTTATTATATTGCTACCTACCATTTATTTATTATTACATGTAAAGAGTTGTGCTATTGTAAACAATATTTTAAAATATTAGCAAGTATAAGTATCAGTTGTCTCAACTGCCTGCCTGATAACTAATAATTAACTAAGTATAACAATTTAAAAAGTTCTTGAATATAGCATATGAGAAGGGAATATGATCATAATTCGACCCAAATTAAATTCTGTTTTGTCAAATAGTAAAGCTGGCTCATTCATCGCTTAAAGGATAAGTATAGCTATCCAATGCGGTAACGCAGCCAGCAACCTCCTTGCCTCAAGGACATGGGTTTATTTTTTACTAAGTAGGTTTTAAGTTTATTTATTTTTATTTCATGCTTGTCTTTGTTTATCTTTTCTTTTATTGAATAAAGTGTATTGGCAACTTAACTAGTTATAAGGCTGTTAGCATTCTGATAACAACTGATTGCCTATTGTGTCTGGGAACATGATACTTGAAGGAATTACAAATAGTAAACAACAAATTTTCCAATCAGAACAATGAATGACAAGGCAGATAGTATTAATTAAATTAGGTATACAAAATTACCCAATATTTCATAATAGTCCTTGCACTTGGTGTTGACCCTGCGAACAGCATCCAGCTGGTCTGAAGTGTATTCCCTTTGTGTAGGTTGATGTGCTGGTGGCTTCCTTCTCCTAACTTCTTCAACCTTGGGGCTCCCAGGTGGAGTTCGCTTCGGGATACTTCCTGAAGCAGCAGCAGCCCGCACCCGCGTTAAAAGCTCCTTAGCACGAGGCGTAGGGTATAAGCGCTCAGCTTTTAACAAAAACTTCTCAGCCTTCTCAACATTTCCACTAGAAAAAGCAGTTTGCGCGATCTCAATACATTTGTCAGCCTCGTCCTTGTTACCTTCGATCGTCATTTTCGAGCTGGTTATTCACGCGAACTGCGTGTTTGTGGCACCGAATTAGTTGTTACACGACGTAGAACACACTTTAAAGTTTGCTGCGCAAATCTAATTAGTGTAAATATAGTTTTATTGCGATTTATTGGGCTCATGAGAAATTCATTTCGATCAAAGGGACATATTGCGTCAAAATAACACTGCTGCCAACTGATAAACAAGAATTTTATGACTAGAAATATTTATCACTTATCATTCTTCTGCGTGCTTTTTATCGTAGGAACCTACAGGAAACAGAAGTAAAATATAGAAGCAGAAGAAATTGTTAAAATATTCTGTTAGTGGTATTCCAATTTCTAGTTTTGTATGCGTCTATAAAATTCGCCAAAAAATCCTTTAGAAAATTCGTTTTAATATTTTTTGGGTCTTTCATAATACCACTATTCTATAAAAATTGGCTAGTTTAATTTCGGAACGAAAAAAAACGAATGACGTCTTTCTGGCTTCTGCCGTCATATGACGTATGACGAATATCTTTTCGTTCAATCGGATTTATTGTTTTTACAATAGGCGTAGTATACTGTGCTGTAATTGTTAAGTGTAATTAATCAGCAACGCTGTGCAGACATTCTTGTGCCTATCCAGCAGCTATCTAGTGCCAGCTCTCATCTTAAAACCATGGCAGCACCAATCTACAATCCGGTGGGTACTTCTTGTATTTGTATAGCGATATTCGCCTTGTAGACGAAAATACTTGTTATGTAGCGACTTTTCGGCGTCCTCAAGGACGTCTAGAACAATAACGAGTGGTTACATACGCTATTTACATTGTAAATGTGTCGCAAAGGCTTCATTGATTTAATGGAATGTGCTTGCAAAATTGGCGATTTTTCACGCCTATTACTTAGCGCGAAGCATTGTGGGTCGTTCCCGTTATTGGAGGCGGTAAAATACGTTCTCTTGCGCTCGATTTTCCTCCTAAACAAGGTGTTGAGTTATAGATCTTACTTGGGTGACTAATTTCTAGTTCCGTCTTGTTATTTCATCAGCATTACTGTACTTACATCAGGAATAGTCATAAAAAGGTCCAATTATCCGACCGTGACCTTTTCTCTGAATGTATAGGGATGATAGCACATCACACTGGCGTCTTATGCAGTTGTTATATAGGTCATTTAACAAAAATGTGAAGTGTGATCTGCTGCCTTCTGCACCTAGTCATACTAGCCTCTTTTTCACATGTTAACATAACTAAATATTGATTTCAAAACAAAATTCTATGTGATAGTAGAATTTTACTGCATGTTTTGCATATTTATCAACACTTGGTAATTTGCCAATAAGTTTTTGTAGTATGTAGCCCAGATAATAATGTAAGGAAAAGTGGGAGCTTGGTACCAACTTCTTCTTCTTAGCGAGTGGATGGAACACGATAAAATTATGCCCAGAATTCAGCCACTTGTATTGCGGATCGACTGCCGTCCATTAAATCCGCTGGCGTGCAGGTGTTGGGGCACGCCGGGCACAATGTTAAGTGTGCCATAGTTTGCACTGCACCACAAACACAGTCTACATCGGAGCTTACCGAGGTACTAACTTAGACATGCAATAATTTTTTATCTGACTGCATGAACCCCAGAAGATATTTATTTATATATTAAAACAAACATAATGTGGGTTCAATCCAGCTGCCTTTCATCTTTGTCCTTTAGTATATATCTGCATGATTGTCCAGCTGATGAGCCAGATGGTCTGTGTCTTGTCTCGAAGCGCTAGTAGGGCCCAAAAGATAAGGAGACATGTTCTGCCCCATATGGGCCATAATTGATTGATATTTTGACGTTCATATGTGGCATTTTGTGTCCTAGATTGAATAAAGAATTTTTGACTGACATGATTTTAATTTTTAGTTTCTTACTGCAATTAGGTTTTTGTTTTTTTTACTTGTGTTAAGAGAATATTGACATATTAATTACTATTTTTAGGGTTCCGTGCCTCAAAAGGAAAAAAGGAACCCTTATAGGATCACTTTGTTGTCCGTCTGTCTGTCAAGACTTTTTATGCATTTGTGAGTAATGTCACAGAATAAGTACTAAAATTCCATACAGAAGTATGACTTTGCAAAGAAATATCTACTCAATGTTGTTAAAGATATGGTGTAATTCAGTTCTCCTCTGACTCAAGCACATTTTCGTGTAGACACCTACAGAAATACATTGCATGATAATTTCATTCTTATAACTCTGGAATATGATTCATAATACACTAAACCTATTCAGTGACGTACTTTCACGCAACGCGATAGGGTTGACTGCCACAAGAAGCTACTTACGCCATCTAGCGCATCTTTCTAGGACTTTATTCACGCTCGTCCAACCAGTAACTTAGTGTCGCGCACCGCCGGTGAATAAAACGCGGGAGCGTGTCGCTGCCGGCTAGCGACACCCAACTTGTTTAGTCCCTTACGTAGGGGTCGGCGCGCGTAGGTACGTTTTTGCTACCTACGCGGGGAGATACACAGGCCTGGTAATGATCTTCTTATTTTTTTTTGTGGGGTGCAAACTTAAGCCAATAACTTGGGTGGCAGGTACACTGTCCGACAAAAGTCAAGGGATTTTACAAAAAATATAAAAAAATATAATAATATAATGATTATTATAGATATGATTATTATGATTTCTCCTTTTTGTCCCATACAAAATAGAAAATTTTAAATCTCTATTGCCTGAAATAAAGATATTTGTTTATTTATAAATAAAAAACTAAAACTTATAAAAATTAAAAATAATACTGCGTGTTAAAAACTGGCTGATAAGCAAACTTAGCCACCTAAAACAAAAGTGACATAAATGGCCCAGCAATAGGTAAAAGTAAAATAAAAAAATCATTTTTGAGTTTAGGACAGAAAATACCACAGATGAATGTCAAAAACAACATAAATATGGACCCATAAAATGAGCCAGGACATTTCTCCTTTATTTTAAATAACAAAGATAAGAGAAAAAATATAAGTGCAATGCTGGTGCATAATTTTATCAGTTTCACAGTGGGTATAATAACTTTGATTGACACAAAACTAAATAAACACTTTAGTATTTGGCCACACTGCGGGCATAGCGTGGGCATGACTTGTTAAACATGAAAACGCCATTGTCCAGTGTTGCCAGATGAGCATTTTGATTTCCCCCCGAACTTCACTCGGAATCCCCCCAAAATAATATCATTAGTATGGAAAGAGGCTTATTTACCCCCAAAGCCCAGATTTCCCCCCCCAAATATTATATGTATGAAATCAAGATTTTTAATCCCCCCAAAGAATTTAAAAAACCTCCAAATTTAGAAGGATTCCTCATATCTGGGCTAATACAAGATTGTAACCATGGTTACACATGGTAAACTATAGTAGAAATTGGCGTTACTACATATACACACTAGTATTACAAGACTTGTACGCTTTGTGAAATAGGGCCCTGGCAACACTGCCAGTGTGGCGCCTTCCGCCACTATGGCACTGATTTTTTAATATTTACTACATAACATGACTGCCTTGTTGGTCTAGTGGTCAGCACGCAGGGTACTTCACGAGGTCCCGGGTCGGGCCGAGAGTGTTGGGTTTTTCTGTCTTGAAATAACTCAGACACAGGTCCGGAGTCAGGAATTTGGTGGTGTTTACACCCCCGTGCCTCGGAACGCAATTTAAGTCGTTGATTCTGCGCCTGATTTCTCTACGGTCATGTCGGACTGCCGTCTCACCGAATTATGAAGAAGAAACAGAGAGTGCACCGGTGTATTGCGCACACACTTGTGCACTATAATATCTCCCGCGCAGTTAGCTAATCTTTTTGAGATAGGCCGCCGTAGTCGAAATTCGGCTAGGAGGACATTATTATTATTTACTACATAACCGGCCATAGTAGCGGAAGGTAAAGGCGCTTTCATATTATTATTTGACGACCGTCTTGGTGTAGTGTTTCGCGCCCCGGACTTTTAAACCAGGCGGTTGCGGGTTCGAAACCCGCAAGGGGCAAATGTTTGTGTGGTGAGCACGAGCATTCGTACTTAAGTCATGGATGTTTGTAAATGTATATAAGTATGTCTATCCGTTATCTAGTCACCATAGCACAAGCTCACGCTTAGTTTGGGGCTAGGTAATTGGTGTGTTTGTTGAAACAATTTATTTATTTATATTATGTTTGATAATTAGCGCCCGCACTGTGGCCGAACCCTTAGGCAAAGAAACAAAATTGTTAAAAACATTTCTTGTATCTACGAGTATGTAGTTATATGGCTATAGCTCATCAGCATAGGTCGGAATTAGGTAGAGTTATTTATGTACTTGCATCGAAATGTTGATATTAATGTGGACCTTCTAGGAATTTCTAATGGACAATCCCGTGTCCCGTATTAAGTAAAGTCCAGAATCCAGTAAACAAGCCAGGGTCAAACAGGATTCACCGCACAAAACACAATAGGAAACAAGTAAGCGTATTTGACGAACCGAGGTAAGCGAATGAGATATGTGAATGAGTAAACCGATTTATTGCTAATAGATAGTTTAAATGCGGTAGAAAGGGACAAAATGTAGTCTATCTAGTCTAATCTTACAAGCTATGTTGTGCGAACTACAACAGTGGCAACATCGCGTGTATTGGAATTTTGCAACTTCGGAGATCCGATGTCATTGATGTAAGTTTGGCAACGTAGCGTGTGCAGTAGTTTAAATTGTGTAAAAAAATCACGGGATTTTTTCTGCTCTTTACATGAATAACACCTAATTCCGACCTCTGCATCAGTAATTAGGAAATGCATTGTAAACATTAATTGATGCACCCATTAGTTGCATGTCATTGTAAATCAAAGTTGTATGTTCATGATGGCTAGATGTTGTACAGTCAGCAGCACCCATGTGAATACGAAAATAGCTTTTATTACGTAGGGAATAGAGGCGGTCTTAAGGTCAAAGTGGGGTAGTCTGATGTGCGGTGTATACATACTGATTATAACTAGTTCCTGGTTCCTGTTCATATCTATACAAATAAATATTATAAACTAGTGGTTCCCGCGACTTCGCCCGCAAGAGTTGGATTTTTCATATTTAATCCCCCATTTCAACCCCTTAATGTTTTTATATCGCGACAAAATGTAGCCTATGTCCGTTCCAGGGTCTCGAACTGTCTCCATACCAAATTTCATCACAATCGGTTCATTGGTTTAAGCGTCAAGAGGTAACAGACAGACAGACACACTTTCGCATTTATAATATTAGTATAAGGTTTAAGATCTTTATTCTCATTGAGAATTACAGAAATTCACTTACCATGAGAAAAATAATTATAACTTTGTACACAATATTTTACATTGAAGAAGCGAGTGGGGTAAAAACTAAAAAAGTTACAGCGTCAGGTGTCATGCACGGCAAACTAAATCACTGATAAGACGCGATCTACGCTCAATGTCTTACTAGAAGCCACTCGAGTTTCTTGTTTCGTTTTGTGTCTCTGTTATGTATCACACATTTTAATAATAAGGATAATAATAGTATGGATTAATGCAAAAGTGTGTCTGTTTACCACTTGAAGTGTAAACCGCTGAACCAATTTAGATGAAAAGTATAGAGATATTTTGACACCCTGGAAAGGACATAGGGTACTTTTTTGGCGATATAAAAACATTCATGGGTGAAATGGGGGGTGAAATATTTGCATATCTATAGTTCAATGAAACATGGATGTTCACACATAATAATTTGTAAGAACTTATATGTACCATGTTTTTTCGCAAATAAATATTATTCTATTCTATTAAAAGTCATTTCTCTCACATTCTATTAAAAGTCATTCTATTGAAAGTCATAATAGTCATTTATTTATGCATGTAGGCCCACTGGGGGCACTTATACACGTTCCAACATATATTTTTTACCTACCACTGTTCTATTCTATTCTGAAAGTTTATATGGAAAATACTAGTTTTGGCGCGGGCGAAGTTGCGGCGAACTGATAGCTTGTTATAAATAAATGAAACTAGCAATCGCCCCAACTGCGCCCGGCTACAATTCAAAGTAATAATGTCCTTCTAGCCGATTTCGACTACGTCGGCCTATCTCAACAGATATTAGCCAACTGCGCAGGACATATTATAGTGCACAAGTGTGTGCGCAATACACAGGTGCACTCTCTGTTCCTTCATGACCGTAGAGAGATCAGGCGCAGGACCAACGGCTTAACGTGCTTTCCGAGGCACGGGGGTGTTAACACTAGGCATGGAAATGATTGCTACTTTTAATTCATTTTCATTTCATGAAATGATGATTTTTTTTCATATGAAATCACATGTGAAATTTCATTGGCAATGATTTTTTTTCGCAGTGTCATAATGTAACACTTTTTTGCTATTTGCTACTTATAATGAAATGTCATATTTAGGTTTTTATGGGAAATCATGGCAAACAAATCTTATGAACTTTATGTTCATAAGTTTTAAGTTCTTGAAATGCCCACCCAGTATCAATCGTCACCTATGATCGCATAACAAGTGTGTTTGTCATTTTTTAACACGCACCTAGGGCAAATCATTCCTACTCGCTCGCTCGCGACTCGCTCTGCTACAAGCAGTAATCAATAAATGAAATGAAATGAGAATTATCTATGATTTCGTAGAGTGCGATTTGTAGCAGTCTATGTGAAAAAAAATAGCAGGTGTGAACAATGAAATTCATTTCATATGATTTTTCATCTGCTATTCATGAAATCTTCCATGCCTAGTTAACACCACCAACTTCCTGACTCCGGTGCTGTGTCTGAGTTATTTCAAGACAGAAAAACCCAGACACTCTCGGCCCGACCCGGGGTTCGAAAATAATAAAGCTTATGTAACTAAAACTCAATTTTGAATAAGGGGGATGTTGTGTATTTCAGCTCGAATATCGCTCACCATAGTTTCCTATAGAACCGTTTTGACTAGAGCTATAAAATATGGTAGTACCCCCTCTAATATTCTTTGTTAGCTCACCGTCCCGCAAGCCCCTCGTGAAATATATACTTTGTAGTCAAAATTAAGTTTTATTATAAGAAAATTTAGCTTTTTATTTGGTGGATGAATTATCACAATCGGTTCAGTAGTTTCATGGATTTATTCTTACAAACATACCGACATATTCATTTGCTTTATCTCTATAGTATTAGTATACACATAAGAGTGGATTGTCAAATATCTGAACTAATATTATAAAGAGGAAAGATTTAATTGTTTGTTAGTATCGAATAGGCTCCGAAACTACTGGACCGATTCAAATGAAATTTAGTACAGAGATAATTTGAGATCCTAGGAAGAACATAGGCTACTTTTTTATCGCGATATAAAATCATCAGGTGCGTGAAATGGGAACGCAAGTTTGTATGGGAAAACCGACTTTAGGCGCGGGCGCGCGCTACTTCATTCTACCTTTGGGTTTGAATTTCCTTCTTTCCTTCATCTTTGTCCTGTTTTACAACATTGCTTCAGTTGGTTGAAATTCCTTTGCAACTGGGTGATAAAGTTTAATCTATATTACACATTGGAATGAGTATGTACAGTGAACAGCAAACATACCACCCCCAAAAATATCAATTTTCTCAACCAATTTTTGTCTTTTTGGGTACAAAATAGAGTTTTATTTTAATGAGACGAATATTTATTTTTTAGTTTCAGTAGTTTTGTGAATTACTTCTTACAAAGATATATAGAATAGAATATAATATTTTTATTGCTTTCATTACAAATAGAGTGATTACAGAAAAACACAAAAAATAGAAAGCAAATGGAAGCTGGCTCAGTTTGTGCTGACATAGGATGTGATCCCACACAGCGCTGGTTTTCAGCCACTCCCATCTCTCCGTGGATGTTAAGTGAGTTAGGTCATGAGGGCTTACAGATCTTGGTTAAAATTATTATATATTCATTTACACATCATATAGCTTTTCATAGTACATATTATTAAGTAATAGGGTACATAATGATTGTCATCAAATATCTCTATAACCACACTTCATTCTACCTTTGTAAACAATTCGGTATGAATTTCCTTCTTTCCTTTATATTAGTCCTAGTCTAGATAAAGACCTGTCGTAGACCGTCTTGGTGTAGTGGTTCGCGCCACGGACTTCTAAACCAGGCGGTTGCGGGTTCGAATCCCGCAAGGGGCAAATGTTTGTGTGATGAGCACGAGCATTTGTACCTAAGTCATGGATGTTTATAAATGTATATAAGTATGTCTATCCGTTATCCTAGTTACCATAGCACAAGCTCACGCTTAGTTTGGGGCTGGGTAATTGGTGTGTTTGTTGAAACAATTTATTTATTATTATTTATAAAGTTTAACCTGATGTGGGTTCACATCATTTCACATTAGAATGAGGTGATATACCTACAGTGAACAGCCAACATTCGACCCCCGAAAATGTCAATTTTCTCAACTAATTTTCATCTGTGTTTTAATACAGAATAGAGTTTAATTTTAATCGTCAAATATCGATTATTGTACACAGTACGGTGTTGGTGCGTGCACGTACAATAATACACACTTCCATAGCATCATAATAACCTTCAGCAATTATATGGTAAACTAGTTTTTGTGACTTGTAAATTCGGTAATATGTTGATGTCACTGCCGTCGTTTGTAGATAACAGTAACAATAAAATGGCGCCTAGCGAGTTCTATTATGTAATATCAAGGTGGAAATAACATTTGTACGAGCAGATCGTACAAGCAATAAATTCAGATATCAACCGTCCGTGTTGGGTCTCATTTCCCCCCGCTGCGGCTAAGACACCCTTAGCCGTCACCGATCAGTCTGGTGAGTCTGTCAGACTGGCAGCGGGTCCATGCCACCTACCTACAGTCCTAACGCTGCTACCCTGGGCAACCTGGGTGCAGCTATCCTAACACAACATCCTTATTATATCTATGTATCTATCGTTAGGCGGGGCTAGGGCTCTAGGGACTTAGTGTCTTGGGGTAAAGTGACATCAACGCTCACTAGAGAGTTAGTTTCCTTCCTGACCTTATAGTTTGACTGACAGACGGGACTTCTTCCCGGCCTGTACAACATTGAAGTTTCGAATATAATTATTTATAATTTACTTAGAATAAAAACGATTAGATTTCATTTACAGTTTAGGATCGGTGTCGTAGTGGCTAGAATGTTCCCTTTCATGCGGGCAGTACCGGGTTCGATCCCACATGCCGCCATGTACCAATGACTTTTTTGAGTTATGTACATTATTTGTTTCACTAATCGATGCTCTTACGGTGAGGGAAAACATCGTGAGGAAACCTGCACATTCAGGCGACTGAATGTGTAACCGTGATTCAAATTGGTCAGGATTCCGTGTTAACAGGGTCGCGGAGGTCAGATGGCAGTCGCTCCACTGTAATTACCTGATCTGCCATATCCTGGGTCACGGTACAAAGCGGACCCTGGGCACTAGGCCTCTGATAAAACCTAATTTAGGCACCAGTCTGTCACTAAATGGTTATTAGATAGCTATTTTGATAGTTACTCTAGTTGTATGGTATTTTGTGGGAGAAAATACATTTATACTTTTTTTTCTGTGTGAGTTTTTGAACAGCTTATTTTCTATCTATAAGTAAAAGTAAAATTAGCCGGTACGAGCCATTCTCCATCACGCGGGCTCAGTGCGGATTCGTGGAGGGGTGTCTGTAAGGCAAATGACCAACCTTAATGTCAGAATGTTAACAAGCCGCTCTATTGCCCCTGACTATGCTTAACGACTAATATCAACAGATATTGGCCGGGACCAACTGCTTTACGTGCCGTCCGAAGCACGGAGATGCTTGTCATGGACGTCACTTAAATTGGCGGAATAGTCACCCAATCACGACCGCGCCGTGGGTTGCTTAACTTTGGTATCACTACCAAAGCGTTTCCGCCACTGCGCCACAAGTAGCTTCTTATTATTCTATGGTTATCAGTATTTTTTCTCATAGTAATCTTGATCAATATAATTCTAGTGATTCTAAAGTGACATTGTAACGCTGTACCTCTCTCCACAGGTAGTACCATGCGTGTACCCGCTCCCCGGGGGCATGTACCCTGGACGCATGATCCGGGTGCAGGGGAATGTCCCACCAGGTGCTCAGAGGTATAGTATACCTTGTATATTTTACCTTGTACATTGCATTTTTACCTTGTTGTTGTTTCACTAACCGATGCTCTTACGGCGAGGGAAAACATCGTAAGGAAACCTGCACATTCAGGCGACTGAATGAGTAACCATGATCCAAACTGGTCAGGTTCCCCTGGTAACAGGGTCACGGAGGTCAGATGGCAGTCGCTCCACGGTGATTACCTGATCTGCCACATCCTGGATCATGGTCAGCGGACTTTGTGCCCTCGCGTGCGAGTGCACAACCGCGATAACGCTAGGAGGATGATGATTGAAATTTTACCTTGTACATTATCTTGTACTTCGCATCAAAAGTAGCTGAAAAAGTTAGGGATGTTTTTGTATTTTTATTAAAAAAATCCCTTTAAGTAAAACATCGTAAAATTAAAGTAATCAGCGGTTTGAAACCCTTAATTTGTTGTGTTTCATTATTGTTCAGAGAATTAAACTTTACTAAAAAAAGGAGTTTTGCGGCTGTGGGTGTGGGTACACTAACTTCTGAGTAATGGCAACTTTTGTAAATTGAATTAAGTTGGACAGAAAACGATTCAAGCGTTTTTAACAAGCTGATTAGTATGTTTTTACGCCATTTGTATATTTATTTTAAAATATTAATAATAATAATGTCCTCCTAGCCGAATTTGACTACGGCGGCCTATCTCAACAGAGATCAGCCAACTGCGCGGGACATGTTATAGTGCACAAGTGTGTGCGCAATCACATGTGCACTCTCTGTTCCTTAACTCTCATAATTTGGTGAGACGGCAGTCCGACAAGACCGTGGAGAGATCAGGCGCAGGACCAACGGCTTAACGTGATTTCCGAGGCACGGGGGTGTTAACACCACCAACTTCCTGACTCCGGAGCTGTGTCTGAGTAATTTCAAGACAGAAAAACCCAAACACTCTCGGCCCGACCCGGGATACGAACCCGGGACCTCGTGGATAGCCAGCGTGCTGACCACTAGACCAACGAGGCAGTCAAAAAATAAATATATATTAATAAATGATCATTCATTATCTGTCAGAGATCGGAGTAGGTATATTGATTTACTGTACTTAGAGTCCTGGAATAATATGGATATGCCTTTTGTTAAAGAACTGATAACGCAAAAATTCGCATTAGAGATGAGACGTATTTACTAGAACAGATCCACACACTAGGTATTTTACAGTACTAAGCGGCACCTATTCCAATTTTTGAAATACTTGATCCACCTAGTATTTTATAAATTACACGATTTCCGACCCTACCATCAAAGTAATAGAGGTTATTATTGCGTAATCCGTAGTCGTGTATTACGCGCACCGAGTATTTCTCCCTAAGCTTATGCGCGAACGTAGAGATTCACTCCGTCTCTGACCAAACAAATTTGAGCGCGACGAAGCAAACGCACACAAACGTAGTCAAACCATATTCATGTAAATGTACGACTGTACAGGCAGGTGTGAGATAGGAATAGGTGTTTGATGAACTATTATATAATCTGTGGTTGAACGTAAAAAAACAAAAAAAAAAGGTATGTAAATATTTTTATAAAATTGATATCTTTTAAATACGCCAACTATTAAGTTGACAGTCCTAAGCCTGTGGTAGTACCTATGAAGGGAGGATATCAATCAATCAACAGCCAGCAAAAACATTATTATTCAATTTCATATTGCAATATTCATACTACGGTTGTATCTTTTCAAAGAAATTTGTATTTTAAAGTCATACTACGTGGATTAGTCAGCATTAGTCGCGTCAAGTATGCTAAATTACTACGTACTAGGTGGAATAGGTATTTGGATCGAGTATTAATAAATACTAGGAATAGGTGCACCTAGTATCAAATTTACCTAGTATAACCCATCTCTAATTCGCATTATATCATTTATTATGTTAGTCATTTTACCTGAAATTACTTTTGTTTAAAACTTACACTACTACCACGGATACACACACACGTGTATAGAAAACATTTTTTATTTTGAAGAGAGAACGAAGTTTTACATTCCCATCAGCTTTTACCTACTGGGAAAAATACTAACATATCGCGAGTCAATTTTATGCGTAGCGACATCTATTGGTGATTACATTTGCACAAATTAATTCAGTAACTCTTAAAGTCAGCCTATATATATTCCACTGCTGGGAAAAGGCCTCACCTCACCTATGAGGAGGTACGAGCCATACTTCACCACGCGGGCTCAGTGCGGATTGGTGGAGGGGTGTCTGTAAGGCAAGTGGCAAACCTTACTGTCAGATCTTATCAAGCCGCCCTAGGGCCTCTGACTAGGCTTAACGACTAATACCAACAGATATTAAGCCGGGACCAACTGCTTAACATGCCTTCTGAAGCACGGAGATGCTTGTCATGGACATCACTTAAATGGTCGGAATGGTCACCCATCCGATCACGACCGCGCCGTGGGTTGCTTAACTTTGGTATCACTACCAAAGCGCTGCCGCCACTGCGCCACAAGCGCTTCGCTAAGTATCTCTTAACTCTGTTAAACAACTTGGTTTTACACTTTACATAACGTTGTTCTGTTTATTTTTACGACTAGAATAACATTTAAGTCTTAGTACTTTTGAGAGTCCATTTCAGAGGCTTGTCCATATTAATATCAATGTTTGCGGTCATTGACCCGAAATCAATGTACCTCCGATATCTGTTCATTATTACCCGACTGCGGAAGGAGGGTTATGTTTTTCGAGAGTATGTATGTATGTATAATTGTTTGGCACGCCTTACAGCCCAAACGGCTGGACAGTTTTTAAAACATGATGTGTCGTTGAATTTGTCAAAATTGTAAGAGTGACATAGGCTATATACATTTTCAAAATGGCGCCCGCAAATGGAAATAAAGGGGGGAGGGGGGATTGATTTATTCCTTACCATTACCATAGTAATATAGGTATCAAATAAAAGCCAGTAAAAAGACAATTTGAGAAATATTATATTTTTTGCAGTCGGGTGTTTTTTTTTAATAATGATGTTCACTTGTCTATGTTCATTCCAGATTCGCCATCAACCTCCAATGCGGCCCCAACACGGACCCGCGCGACGACATAGCCCTCCATCTCAACTTCCGGTTTGTTGAGATGTGCGTCGTAAGGAATCACCTCTCTTCTATGGACTGGGGCGTTGAGGAGACCGACGGTGGGATCCCCATTAGGAGAGGCGAGTCGTTTGAGGCTCTGTTGCTGTGCGAGCCTCAATCCATCAAGGTATAGTGCCTTTTTACCGTCTTGAACGTCAATTTTAGGGGAGAACTAGGGATTGTTAGATTGATCCCCATTAGGAGAGGAAAGGCGTTTGGGGAATAAAATAGAGTATCTCATGATGTAAGGGCGTTTTGTTGAGGTGAGGCCTGTGCCCAATACTAGAACGTATAGTACACTTTACTTTTAGTTATGAATAGTGGTATTTATTAGTATGATTACGACAGTACAGTGAATTATTTCATTTATCCTAATTCATACTTATTTCGGCGGATCTCTTCGGAACGGCCTTACAGAAGAACACTAAGATTCCGAAGACCTCCACTTGGGAACCACTGACCTACAAAATGGAAAGTAGAATACCACCTGAGGCTTTGCCAACGCCTGGGTGGCTGAGTGGCAATTGCTTGGTGTGCGGGGAACGTGGGTTCATTTTTCGCCTTATAAGTCAGCCTATTAGATCCCACTGCTGGAAAAAGGCCTCACCTCAACTATGAGGAGGAACGAGCCATACTCCACCACGCGGGCTCAGTGCGGATTGGTGGAGGGGTGTTTGTAAGGCAAGTGACAAACCTTACTGTCAGATGTTATCAAGCCGCCCTAGGGCCTCTGACTAGGCTTAACGACTAATACCAATAGATATTAGCCGGGACCAACTGCTTAACGTGCCTTCCGAAGCACGAAGATGCTTGTCATGGACGTCACTTAAATGGTCGGAATGGTCACCCATCAAATCACGACCGCGCCGTGGGTTGCTTAACTTTTGGTATCACTACCAAAGCGCTGCCGCCACTGCGCCACAAGCACCTCAATAATAAATAAATAAATCCAATAATAAAATATACATTTTAATGAACAAATTTTATACATCAAAATCATTAGCACCTACATTCTAATAATTTTGTGAGTTTCATTCAGACTGACGCACAAGTTTGTGTGCCAGATTGTCTGTGTCTTGTCTTCTTATTATTTGGGCCCTAGGCACTACTAGGGCCCAGATAATAAGGAGACGTGTTGGGGCCAATATGGGCCAATATTACTGATTTTTATTAGTGACGTTCATAAGTGGCATTTTCTGTCCTAAATTGAATAAATTATTTTTGATTTGATTTGCATGTTGTTGTTTTTTCTCGACAGTGTCAGTGTTAGCTTAGTTTTAGTATGGTTAAGGATAAATTAATTAACATAACTCATGGGATGTAAGATTTTACATAACTCATGGGATCTCTGCCGACAACTATTATTTGGCAGATGATCAATCGAATTTATTTTATGTTACTTGTGAAACAAATAATAAGTCAGCCTATTAGATCCCACTGCTGGGAAAAGGCCTCACCTCAACTATGAGGAGGAACGAGCCATACTTCACCACGCGGGCTCAGTGCGGATTGGTGGAGGGGTGTATGTAAGGCAAGTGACAAACCTTACTGTCAGAAGTTATCAAGCCGCCCTAGGGCCTCTGACTAGGCTTAACGACTAATACCACAGATATTAGCCGGGACCAACTGCTTAACGTGCCTTCCGAAGCACGGAGATGCTTGTCATGGACGTCACTTAAATGGTCGGAATGGTCACCCATCCAATCACGACCGCGCCGTGGGTTGCTTAACTTTTGGTATTACTACCAAAGCGCTGCCGCCACTGCGCCACAAGCACCTCCAACAACCTGAAACAAATAAATATACAAAATGGACGTCACTTTACCAAAACCAAATCTTCTCCCGCAGGTAGCCCTAAACGGGGTCCACTTTTGCGAGTTCCTCCACCGCACACCGTTCCAGCGGATCACCCACATCACCGTCGATGGTGACGTGCACATCCAGTTCATAGGCTTCGAAGGCGCCGCGCCGCAGCAACAGACATACATGGTACGGCCTCAGTATCACAACCAGTACCAATACCAGTATCGGGTATGTCACTAACTCTCTTTCTGGGGATCTGTGTGTTGAAATTGAGAAATTGTGACGTGATTTTTTTGTGAAACGGGCTGTATCACCGTTTGCATGATGTCTAACGTTTGTCAATGGCTAGTTAACGTGTTGTTTAATTCATCACAAGCTATTGTGGTCTCTTTCGAACACAAGTGAAGTCATATAGCGTCGTCGTCGTATATCTCTCCCTCTTTTATCTGTGTTACTGTGTTCATTATCTAGGCGAGTCCGTCTTCGTCCATTAAAACACTATAAGCTATTGGCGCGTTTGTCGACTTTTTCGCGTGCGAGTAAAGTCTTATCTCGCTACCATAAGTTAGTCCTAGAGGATAATTTAGTCACATACACTCTACTCTAAGTGCTATTTCCGTCCTTCTCACGCGCCTGTAGGGTCTCGCCACGTCTGTGTGTTTTTCATTTGTTAAAATTAAGAAGTTGTGACATGAAACCCCCTTCGTATGTTCCAATGGCTTGTTATTAAAGTCTTGCTTAGTCCATCGGGAACTATTGTGGTCTCTCTCCCCCTTTTATTAGTGTCCCCCGCGTCGCGCGCGAGTAAAGTCTCGCCTCGACTCGCTGTAACAAGTTGGTCATAATGGATCATGTACTCACATACACTTGAGTGCTTACTCACGTGAGTTCATCATCCGTCAGTTTAGTATCCACAAGTAATGAGTGCTATTGCTGTCCCACTCGCGCGCCAGTAGAGTCTCGCCCCGTCTCTCTCGCAATTACAAATACAAATGCATTTATTCGCGTAAGTTTGGGTATACATTAAAGGTCTTAAATTGCCACCGCACCGCAGTAGATGGTGACCTCACATTCAGTTCATTGGCTTTGAAGGCTCCGCGCCGCAGCAACACACGTCAAGATCGAAACCAGTACCAATACCAGTACCAGTATCGGGTATGTCACCAACACTATCTTTCTGGGGATCTGTGCCTCTTTGTAGGGATCTTGTTTCTTTGTAGGGATATGTCTTTCTGGGGATCAGTGTCCGTATTTGCCTGGGGTAAGTGTTTTTTTTACGTGTCAAAATTATCAAAGCCGGTTTCAACAAAACTAATATAGTATTCTAGTATTGGGTATGCCACTAGCAGCCTCTCTTTTTGGAGATTTGTATATTTGTCATAATAAAGAAATTGTGACGTCTGGGTGTTGTGATGCTTCTTTGTTTCTGATTGCCATAACACAAATGCTTTACTTACTTTAAGATCAGAGCAATGTAATACGATAAATTATTGTTTTTAAGTGATAAGCATTCACTATGCAATCTAAATATATAATTGCACTTGAAAAAATTACCACCAGAGGCGGGAATCGAACCCGCGTTCCTCGCATACCGGGCGATTGCCTAACCTCTCGGCCACCCTGGTGTTGGCAGAGCCTGTCAAAATTTTCAAGTGCTTCTTAACGCTGTAATGCCGCGTTGCTTTCATCAATATTATTGGGATTACACCCTCAACACTCGAAAGAAATACTTTTGCAAGTATTTAACAATCGAAAGATGAAGCTTGCAAAATACGATAAATTATTGTTTTTAAGTGATAAGCATTCACTATGCAATCTAAATATATAATTGCACTTGAAAAAATTAATTTCGACAGGCTCTGCCAACACCAGGGTGGCCGAGAGGTTAGGCAATCGCCCGGTATGCGAGGAACGCGGGTTCGATTCCCGCCTCTGGTGGTAATTTTTTCAAGTGCAATTATATATTCAGAGCAATGTATGTGACGTTGTCAAATATTTATTTAACCTTAAAAATGTATCATTGAATTTAATTTAAAAAGCTCGCTACAACATCTAGCTTCTGAGAAGTGCAATAAAAAATTCAAAAAGAAACAGAAATGTCTGTCGAAAAGAATGTAGCTTACTACTGGCAGGCCTGTGTATCTCCCCGCGGAGGTAGCAAAAACGTACCTACGTGCTAAAACAAGTTGCGTGTCGCTACCGGCCAGAGCCACGCTCGCGCGTTTTATTCACCGGCGGCCGCGCGGCTACGTTGCTGGCTGGACGAGAATGAATAAAGGACTAGAAAGAGGTGCTAGATGGCGTTAGAAGCTTCTCGTAGCAGTCAACCCTATCGCGTCGCGTGATATTACGTCACTGAATAGGTTTAGTGTATTATGAATCATATTCCAGAGCAATAAGTATGAAATTATCTTGCAATGGATTTTTGTAGGTGTCTACACGAAAATGTGCTTGACTCTGAGGCGAACTAAATTACGCCATATTGTTGACGACATTGAGTAGACATTTCTTTGAATACAATTGCTAAGTCATACTTCTGTACGAAGTACTAGTATTCTGTGCTACTGGTGACAGAATGTTCAAAATTGGTTCAGTAGCTCCAAAGATGACCTCTCAAGCAATACACTCTATAATATAGACGACAGTCTTGGTGTAGTGGTTCGCACCCCGGACTACTAAACCAGCGGTTGCCGGTTCGAATCCGGCAAGGGGCAAATGTTCGTGTGATGAGCACGAGCATTTGTACTTAAGTCATGGATGTTTATAAACGTATATAAGTATGTTTATCCGCTATCCTAGTAGCCATAGCTCAAGCTCACGCTTAGGTTGGGACTAGGTAATTGGTGTGATTGTTGGAAAAATTTAAAAAAACTGTCGGTTTTTATTCAGGCGGAACCCCCCGCATATGGCGGCTCGTACGGCCCCCCGCCCCCCGCTTACGGCGCCCCTGCCTACGGAGGGGCACCTCAAGGTAAGAAAGTTACGCCTATATCCTATTATCTATTCTATATCGCCCTTGAAGGATTAGTGCCTAGCTATTCACGTGCTCACCATCGTCAGTGTGCAAATATTACCAAAAAAGGTTTTGCTAACTTGCCGCTAGAGACGCTGACTAAAGTCCTAAGACATTTTCGGTGTCACAAATATTTCTATAGAAGAAAAAGGTTTCGCTAATTTGCCGCTAGGGGCGTTGACTTAAGTCCAAAGTAGCGATGGGCGATTAAAATACGATAAATTATTGTTTTTAAGTGATAAGCATTCACTTTGCAATCTAAATATATTATTGCACTTGAAAAAATGACCGCCAGAGGCGGGAATCGAACCCGCGTTCCTCGCATGCCGGGCGATTGCCTAACCTCTCGGCTCTCGGATTGTTCGAAAAAAGTTAATCGAATGAATCGATAATCTACCATTCGAGCATTCGAATAATCGACGATCGAATGATAACCTATACTGGGTCCTTCGTCGTATTCGATCAAACTGCCGCGACTGTGCGCACAGGACAGGCAGCGACCGAATGATTAATCGACGCGACGAATGACGATTCATTCGTTAGTAGTTAGTAGTACGGCCTGCGCACCGCGCGCTCCGGTATTGCTCGCCGCATAATCGAATGACTGCGGTTGCTTATCGAATACATTCGATTACAGAGACCATTCGATTAATTTAGTAATAATCACCCATCGCTAGTCCAAAGACATTTTCGTCTCACAAACCATGATGAGTACGTGATAATACACGCACTAAGCTCTCTGAAAATTTTGTTACCACTTTTTTTTAACGTTCTGTATAATAAGTTTTATTTGAGCACCAGATGGCCCCTAAATCCATACATTACTATATTATAAATGCGGAAGTGTGTTTGTCTGTCTGCCTGTTACCTCTTGACGCTTAAACCACTGAACCGATTGAGATGAAATTTGGCATGGAGACAATTCAAGACCCTGGAAAGGACATAGGCTACATTTTGACACGATATAAAAACATTAAGGGGGTGAAATGGGGGATAAAAGTTTATATGGAAAATCCAACTCTTGCGGGCGAAGTCGCGGGGAACCACTAGTAAGTTAAGTTCTATAAAAACGTTACTTGTGCTAATTAAGTAATGTCGCATTTCTTTGACGTTATATTGTTTTTAAATATGGTTGTAACTGTTATTTACTATTAGATAAGTTTTAAAATAATTGTACTAAAAATACTAACATTATTTTAGCTGAAATTGAATTGGCATGTAGTTTTTATTGTTTATCTTTTATTTTGCATGCTTTATGCTTTTCTTTCTAAAATATTAATTTCAAACTTACACGGTTTTGTATGTACGTAAAAATTGTAAATATTTTACAACTATTATATTATAATATGAGGTGAACGAAATAATATCAATATAAATGAAAAAAAAAATTTTTTTTTGTAATATATATATTTTTTAAATTTTTAGTAATAAATCGTCGCCTTGGAAAATTTATCGAATTTTTTATTTATTTATAATAAACGGATTTTGTGCCAAAAAAGAAAAAATAAACCAGATGTCCACTTAAAATCAGTGAGTGATTGTGTTTTCAAGGTAAGTTAATGATGATATTATTTGCTGTCCCGGTCACACTGCACATATCAATTTTAAAATTTTTAAGGGTGCACTATTCATTGTGTAAATTGTAAATACTCACACAGTCACATCATACACTCAAAAATGCTTTAAGAATAAGTAATAAGCTTACAAAAACATATCCCAAAAATGGTTTTCTGATCTTTTGTTTGTTATTTGATTAAAATAATTTGGCACCTGATAGTAAAACTAATAATATTTACATGTCTTCCAAAATGTTTTAGGGTATATTTTATTTAATATAACTAAATTAATAGCTTTTTTACCCGACTGCGGAAGGAGGATTATGTTTTGCGAGAGTATGTATGTATGTATAATTGTTTGGCACGCCCTACAGCCCAAACGGCTGGACAGCTTTTGACAGTGTCGTTGAATTTGTCAAAATTGTGAGAGTGACATAGTATATAAACATTTTTAAAATGGCGCCCGCAAATGGAAATAAAGGGGGGAGGGGGGATTGATTTTTTCCTCACCATACCAGAATGGGTATCAAATGAAAGCTAGTAAAAATACCATTTCAAAAATATAGTAATTTTTGCAGTCGGGTGTTCTGTTTTTTTTTTTTGTTAAAACTATTATTTATTTACTCTAAAAAAAGCTTTTTGAAACCTTGCCTTCGCCTCTCTGTAATATCGGTGTATTTTTTTTATAATTAACATAAAAACTAACACAAATAACTTATTTCAAATGGTGGCGGTGTGTTTTCTTTCATTTTTTGTTTTATTTTAATATATTATATTTTTAAAAGCAGCTTTTGTATTTTTTTGTAATTGGCAATATTTGAAGTTTTTTTTTTCTTTTTTTGCCGCAGGCTTCTACTGAGGATTTACGTAGTTGGCTGACGAAGATAGAGAATGTAGGTAGTACACAATAAATATTTACTATTTAAAAAAAATGTGGTTGGCTTTTTTAAAATAATAAGCGGTTCTAGGATAATTTTGAATTTGTTTCAATGCCTTTTAAAAGAGATATTGAATTTGAATAATTTTATTTATAATTTATTGTTCTTTTGGAAACTTACATTTCACCAATGAAAAATTTGTAGATTATCGGAAAAATATTCCACATAATTAGTAATTATATTTAGGTATCACCACGCCATATTGTATTCTTCTTGGTTTTTTCTAAACTGTTTGATACATTTACTTTAATGACACCGAATACATTCATTACGCGACATCTTATCGATCACAGAACATATTATAATAATATATTCCTTAGATACTAAGGAGGTGCTTGTGGCGCAGTGGCGGCAGCGCTTTGGTAGTGATACCAAAAGTTAAGCAACCCACGGCGCGGTCGTGATTGGATGGGTGACCATTCCGACCATTTAAGTGACGTCCATGACAAGCATCTCCGTGCTTCGGAAGGCACGTTAAGCAGTTGGTCCCGGCTAATATCTGTGGTATTAGTCGTTAAGCCTAGTCAGAGGCCCTAGGGCGGCTTGATAACTTCTGACAGTAAGGTTTGTCACTTGCCTTACATACACCCCTCCACCAATCCGCACTGAGCCCGCGTGGTGAAGTATGGCTCGTTCCTCCTGATAGTTGAGGTGAGGCCTTTTCCCAGCAGTGGGATCTAATAGGCTGACTTATTATACTAAGGAATATATTATTAGCTGAGACACGAAAGTGAAACATCATAATAATAATACTGGTTTATTTCTCACCACAAAGTAAATTACATTTTTATGCCACGGTTCAGCTACATTAATAACAATTAATAAAATACGTCTATATTTCAGGTGCCTTCTCAATGTGATCGGATGTCGACAGCAAAATATATTCACGATATAATTATCGAATAATTTATTGTTATGTTAATTACTTTATTGAATGGTGGCGCTTCTGTTGTTAATCTTTTTTATCTTTAACCGGGTATTTTTTTTATTTTTTAAAAACTCCGCTGGTCGAATTTCTACCAACCTGAATGTAATTTTAGGTAATACTCACGAATTTCCGTCATAGCATATATAAAAAAAAATATTACAAAGATTATTTCTTTATATAAAAAAGATTAAATTTCTTAATTATACCTACTGAAGAATCGTCACCAGCGGGTTTTTTACGGCGAGTAAAAAATAAAGTACAATAATGTAATAAACACAATAATTTGTTATCTTAAATCCAATATGCATAAGTTTTTCTTTATTTTTTTTAATCATTACAATCTCATAAATAATTATAATTTATGCCAAAAATATGATAAAAATAAAAATTATAATTTTAAGACAATTTTTTTGTAGGAATTATTGAACAAAAAAGTTACTTTTATTAAACCGTGTCTTATGAAAAAGTGCTTCTATATTTTGGATTTGTAATAAATAGATCACCTACCTATTACATTTTTCTATAAGATATTTACTTCATTTTGTAGTACAAGGTGTCTTAAGCTCTATACAAAGAATAAAAGTATTTTCTCCCGTAGTAATACTATTCCTATTTCTTTCGTTGGGTTTTACTTTATACACCCCTTTATCAAGCATCCTATATAATCAACTTATGAATATCTTATGATTTTGCAAAACATTTTTTTTATAAAAAAAAAAAAACATGCTACCTAAACACGTAGTGATTTTAATATCGTTCATTAATCATAAGTTTTTGTCATGATTTTATTATATTTACACATTTTTTTTATTACTGTTTTGCTTTTGTTGTTATTTCTTATGCATATTTAAATGTAAATCAAAATATGTAAGTATTTAAACTGGCCAAGGATTCGTGAGGTGTCAATCGGCTAATGTTGCGTTCATATAGTAAAAAATAATCGTTTTGTTATCAGATTGTTAAAATTCTGTCACCAATAAATAATTGAATTAGTCTGTGGTCTACACCTCCTCATGCCGGCCTTCTTATGATTCCTAAGATTTCAAAATAGTTTTTATAGTAATAAAGCATTTATTTTGAATCTTTATTATTGGGACAAAAAATGTCGGTAAAATTAATCACAGCACAAAATTTTCTTAAAAAATTATGAATTGTAATCTTTTTTTGACTGACATTTAAGTATTATGAAATGCTGTTGGTTGTTATAATGTTTTAGAAATATGAATAAAACGTATATAACTTTCATTTGTTTTGTAATCATTTATTATTGCATTTAAATGTTAGCATTTTCACATGGTTTCACACATTGAATTTAATAAAATATTGTATTTGATGTTAATGATTGGTTTTATTTATAAAGGAGATGTTCCAATTTTGGCCATCTACAGTTAACCAAAAATTTACGAAAAATCGTTTAAACTCCCTAAAAATATTAAAAAAATATATATCTTGCCGTTTTATGATGCACAAAAATATTTTTCATACTTACACATTCAAAAATAATGGCAATTTATATCGCCATATTTGAGAACGTTCTGAAATCAAAATATAGTATATTCTAACAATGATTAAAAAATCAACGTAGTTTTACTCTTTTACTTTAACCATTAGAAAACTATGTTATCAATATTCATTTCACTAAGAAAGAAAGACAACTTAAATGTTGTAACTGTTATTTTATCTGAATTCACATGCAAACCCAAATAAGTTTTCTGAACGATTAGCGGCTAAAACATTTGGTTCCAAGCGTGAAAGAAGTAGCTGTCACCTGTCATTTGTGACAGTCGCTTCCGCTGTTCCGTCATTATGAGATAGGATTGCCGCAAAATGTAAAAAAAAAAAACTTATTTGTGCACGAAAACAATAACGAAGTTGTGGAAATAAGTGTGAGAATGGTGTTTCATACATAGCCTTTTTCCTATTTTTGGGTGTAATGTACAAGAGATGGCCAAAGTTCCATAGAAATCTAGAACATCTCCTTTCCCGATAAAATTATGATTTGAAAGGGGCTAATGGTGCTCAATTAAAATATATTATTTTTCTATAGAACTGTCATCAAAACCTAACCAAACATTTTACAGTATCAAATCCTCATGATTGTATAAAAATAATGGATGTGTTACGGGGCCTTTCACAATTAATATATTTGCACTGTTTTTTTGGCTGCCAACAGTTCAAAATAGTAATTACATTTTCTTGGTATCTCATACTTCTTTAGTAAAATATATATTTTTGAAAAATAATAAATATTTTGAGTATCTATCCAAGTATTGTAAGCACCGATCTTAATGGTAATACGTCCATTAGCTACTAATGTAGCTACTGTGTCAGGTTTCCCTTCAAATCTGTCAAATTAACGCCACATTAGTAGCTGCACTGCATTGCAGTGATGCACTTTTAGGACCTTAAGATCCTGAGAAAGAGTATTTTAAAACAATAAAATGGCTGCCATTTCAAGAGGGAAGGGGGGGGGGGAGTTTGAACTGTACAGGGGGGGGTTTTTGTCGATAACATTTGATGAATTAAAGACCTATTGTATTTTTATAACTTAAGCAATTAATTATAAGTTAAGCTGATTTCATCTTATGGTTAAATATTTGTAAAAATATTTCCATTGGATACATGAAATCGAACGCCGGCTCACTGGCGTAGCAAGCACTTGCAAAAATTCGTTGACTGACTAACGTCCTCTGTAGCTTAGTTGGTAAGGGCACTCGCCTGGATAGCGAAGGGACGTGGGTTCGAGTCCCACCGGATGACACAGTCGATAAATTTTTGCGAGTGAAATTTGATTTGATTTCAGAGGCAAGTAAATGTAACCCTGAGTACAAGGACAAGTAAATGTAGGTTGATTATCTCGTAATTTGGTAAAAATGTGAATATCAAGGGCTAAATAAAGGGTATTTACACAATAATAGAAAACATTCTACCCTACGATTGCCAGAATTTTAATAAAATACTGATTTGTGTAAAAATATAGTATTTCATAAAAACATCTTTTTAAGCTCTGTCTTCATTTTAAGGTCGAGTCTCAGTGCATTGCTATTATTTTCGCGTTGGCTGTTAATTGATTAAAGTCAGCATCTAATGGTGCGGATGCTGATATTGAAAATGATGCGGATAATCAGCTGTTGCTGATGCTGATATTCTCAACAACCCTGGTACAGACCCTTACCATGCTAGGATCGTATAAAAAGTACACATTCGATTTTCGACCTCAGCGTGAAATGTTCAAGATCAAAATGTTTACGTTCGGTGTTCGTCGATGCGCCGTTCGGGCACTGTCAAACGAACACCCCGCTTATAATTTGAACCTTTGTTTGGTGTTGAAAATCAAATGTGTATTTATATACGGTCATGGTATGGTACGGTTAAGTGGGCAAAGCTACAAGTTCCTTTTCTGAATGTTATCATATTTCAGTTGCAGGCTATGCCGCACCTCCGCCTACAGCCGTGGTAAGTCTCATTTATTTAAAACAACAATAAAATTCAATTAAATAAAATAAAATTCATTTATTTCTGCATATAGACCCTACAAGGGGTATACTTATACACGTCCCAATCTTAACCCTACCACTGCTACGGGACACTTGTGGGCTAGTGCTGAGAAGAAGCAGCATGAAACTCAGTCACTATTGTCATAGCCTCTTTTCAAAGTTTTACAATTGTTTCTTTCATACAAGTAATCCTTTTGGATTTACATGTAAACTAAATTAGTAGATAGTTGTAAGTACCTGCCAATAATGAAATACCAACCCCACATAAGATACTTTTATTGCAATTATTGCCCACCATAAAAGAAATAACAAAGCAATTTACACATAAAGATCGGGGGCTCTATTTTTGAATCCCTAGCGTGCAGATTTCCACTGATTTTCGTTCGTCATCTAAAACTGGGTACTCTATCTTTGAAACACTTGATCGACTGCAGTCGGCCGCTCGGAACCACAACGAGTGCCCCTACCCACTCGTCACCGAAGGCGAGCGATAGAATACACGCCAAAATTAATGTGTTTGAGGGAAAATTATGTCGCATTCGCCAAGTGATTCAAAAATAGAGCTCCAGCAGTCTTATCGCTAAAGTCCGTTTTTCATTGCTTGTCCAACATTGTAAACAATCTTGACATTCCTTTTTAACGAAATTATTCATTTAAAAATAAGATAGACACAAAAATTACACCCTAACATGGTAGTTTATCGTTGACTATATGCAGCTTTTTAGAGCTATTAGTAAATTTTTTTTACCAGTATTAGTTTTAAAAGTAATAAAAAGATTGTTTACAATGTTTGACACGTAAAGAAAAACTGACTTTAAGCGCGATATCTTCCAGATAATCATTGGGTACAGGAAATTCTTAATCACAGGAAGGGGATAGAGGGCGCTTTGTGCAAAAGGCATAAAATAAGTATCATTTAGTATTAATTAAGTAATAATAATGTCCTCCTAGCCGAATTTCGGCTACAGTGGCCTGTCTCAACTGAGATTAGCCGACTGCGCGGGAGATATTGTAGTGCACAAGTGTGTGCGCAATACACAGGTGCATTAGGCGCAGGATTAACGGCTTAACATGCTTTACGGGGCACGGTAGTGTTAACACCACCAACTTCCTGACTCCGGAGCTGTGTCTGAGTTGTTTCAAGACAGAAAAACCCAAACACCCTCGGCCCGACCTGGGATTCGAACCCGTGGATAGCGTGCTGACCATAAGACCAACGAGGCAGTCATTTAGAGGCATTTAGTAAAAATGTTAATACGATACGAAACAAACAATACTACATTATATAAACACATATAAACAATTATTTTTATAACTTAAGCAATTATTTTGCAAGTTTTTACGAAATTACATTTAATTTCATAATAAACACAAATTTTTAATTACAGCAAGGCTACAACGCACCAGCTTACGGAGCGCCCCAACAGCGATCAGGGATGGGCACAGGCGCGGCCGTAGGGCTGGGGGTGGGTGCCCTAGCCGCGGGTGGGCTAGCAGGCTACGCGCTAGGCGGCGGATTCCGAAGCGACAGCCCTCCGGCCGAGGTAGGTGACGGGCACAACCCCGCTTTTGACTACAGCACTCCGTACGATCCCGGTGTTGGGAATCCCGCTTTTGACAACCCTAGCTCACCGGCTACTGAAACCCCTGAGAATCCTACCCCCCTGGCTCCGTACCCTAATCTGCCGATGGGTGATCTGAAGATTTCTGAATCTGAAAACGTTGAAGGGATTGAGGTTAATGATAAAGATGAAGATTATCTCGAAGACAACAATGATGATGGTAATAATGATACAAATGATGATTATTTGGAAAATGTTGATGCGAATGACGATTTTGGTGGAGACGATGATTATCTTGAAGATAACGGTGACGATTAAGAGGTACGTGCATAGCTTCAGTATTAATAGATCAATTTAATAATGCATGATTTAAATAGAGATTTTATAAATATTTTTCTATTCTATTGCAGTAGAATATATTCAAGATAAAAATATTAATACCTAGTCAGTAAGAATACTCAATACGCACCTATAATATTTTTTAACTTAAGAAGCTACATGTAGAAGCACTGCTGAGAGTAATATTTTATCAGAAAAATCGTCACAACTAGTTAAATGATCAAAGAAGATATTTCGACAATATAAATGACAAATAAAATATGTTATAACATAACTGCGATGTAACATATATACAACACCATCTCTCGGGCAGTTTAAGAAACTATTTGACAGAAGAATGACCACAGACAATAATGATGAAGAGAATTTAATGATCTGATTGAGAGAAGCTATGGTGGTGGCAAATATTAAATGCTGTTTTTGTCTATGTATTTATATAGGAATTTTGCAAAATTTGCGAACAGTGAAGTACTAAGGAAAATACTTTTGTATGGTAAGTGAATTAAATATTTTTGGGCAGTTATACTCACGCATAACCCATAATAGTTGAACTACTACCAAAGGTAAGTAGGTGTGATTGTGGTTTAAGATTTAACATACATTTTTAATAATAGACTAATTGAAACAATAGTAAAAGAATAAAATATATGTGGGAGCGCTAGATAGAGAGTGAGTGATTGAAGGCTGTATGATTGGGATGAGTGTAACAGAAGAATGAAGGATAGAGTGGTTGTTATGGGTTCGGTCAAGATGGCGGGAGTCGTAAAAAAGATGTTAAGAAGTAAAGATGTTCTCAGATGTTTTAAGATGTTTTGCTGATTAAGAAGAAGGAAAAGAAGTATTCAACTAGCATTATTTCAAACCCCGGTTCCACATATAATTACAATAAAAGATATAAAAATACAGGGCGCTAAAAGGTGTCAACGAAATAAAAAAAACATTTATTTAAGTAATAAAAGGTCATACGAGTCATTTATTTATCCATGTAGGCACACAGGGGCACTTATACACGTTCTAACATATATTTTTTACCTACCACTGCTTCGGGACAAATCTTAGCGGTAGACCAAAATTTGTCCCGAAGCAGCGCAAGAAACTAAGTCACTATTGTCAAATCCTCTTTTAAAATAATGCTTAGATACAGAAATTGTGCTGGTGCGAGCTGGTCCACGCGTTTACATCATTCAAATTTATTTTTATTATGCATGACCCCTGAAAATTTTGTTAGCACTTTCTTTAACATCCTGTTTATAAGGTCACCTCCAAAAGGCAGACGAGATTTAAGGGACAGATTCAAGATCTTAAATGAATTCGTTTTAGATAACACAACCATATTTTTAGAATCCTAGTTTTCGAGATAATCGCCAAAAACGACTTTGATAAAACAGTAAAATAAAACACCCCGTGAATGAGGAATTATCGCTCGCGTAAATGCAATACAAACGTTCGATGTATCAATGAATCTTGGATTATACTACTTAAGGACGCCACTATGAGAGGCTAAGTTCTCACTCTTTCACACCTTACACGTGCCGGGGCGGGCACTCCGCGGTCTGTCGGAACGCATCAAACGAACCGACAAAGAAACCGCAATGCCGCCAAAGGCATCCATACACGTGCCGCCAAATGAATGAAATGTGGTAAGAGTGGGGACCGAGTGAAATGACAGAGAGGGCGTATAAACCAAATGATGCTGTTAAAAAATATTACATTTAGTTTGTTAGTAAAAGTAAAAACAGAAACTAGCCTATTTTTTTATTTGGTTTTAATGCTAGGGTCCAATTTTTCTAATATAATTAGATGTCCTATTGAAATTTCGTCTGTCTTTGGAGGTGACCTTATAGAGCCTACTTAAACCTCATGGCCTTGTCATAGAGTTGAAAATGGTTTAGCATAAATAGCATGCCTAGTTTAGTTGAAGCTTGTAAAACGAATAAGCTTTGCTTTACTCTCTTTTCAATAAAACTATCAGAATCTCAATTTATCTACCGCAAAATGAGGAGTTTCTCAACTCAACCAACTTTCGTCTTAACGTTTAGCACAATAAAGTTTAATTTTAGCTGTCGTTTCTTTGTTTTGTGGTAGGTAAAAAG
Organism: Pyrausta nigrata; assembly: GCA_949316185.1. Classification (NCBI taxonomy): domain Eukaryota; kingdom Metazoa; phylum Arthropoda; class Insecta; order Lepidoptera; family Crambidae; genus Pyrausta; species Pyrausta nigrata. Next base: position 8,874,051 of record OX438963.1, on the reverse strand, counting down.
GCCATAGCTTTGGCGTTAGTTTTTCGATTTTTTTTTAACTTTTTGACAATCAACTCGTATCAATGGGAAAAATAAAATACAATTATTTTGCTTTTAATTTCTGCTAAGAGACGACCTCAGAGGTTTTTTGCACGTTGGTGTTGGTAACTAACAACTGCATTAGCTGTAGTGCATGCGTATTGAGGGAGGGAGGGCGGTGCATTCTGCATTTGCCTGAACTGGTACTCAAAGCGGTTGCGGTTGGTGTGGTTTTGTTGCCTGCGCTAGCGTCTCTTAGCGGAAATTTAAAGCAAAATAACTGTATTTTATTTTTCCCATCTGATAATGGATTTCCGCAAAGTAACGCCTGATTCTATTAATTAAATCAACTCGTAGCTTTCATACTATACAAAATAGTTCCATAAAAATTTGCGCTTAATGAGGAATTTTCTGACAGCTCAAAATTTTAGTTTTATTTTATGTTGATAGATTAGTTTTATTTTATGGCGCTATTCATCGAAGCTATATAATTATTGTGTCGTGTTTACTACAATATTTTGATTGGTTTGTGTACCCTATTGATACTGCGCCGCGCACACTCGCACGCGTACTTACCTAGTTTTTATTTGTTTAAAACGTACCGTGAGAACCCCGGAGCCCCTAGTCGACACCGAGACGTCACCTATGACACATGTAATAGACGGACCAGAGCGCTTTCGCCGCGTGTGTATCCTGTGAAGCTCCTTACAGACATTTCGAGTGATTGTGGCCTGTGAAGTGTGTGAAGTGACCCCCCTGATGTGGCAAGTACCTGGCTATAAGCGCAGACTATAACAATTTTCCCCCTGTCATTGTCGCCCTCCACGTGTAATCCACTGCCTAAACTCTCAAACATGTCGTAATCATTAAGCCTAAAACATAAACAAAATATCATCTATTATGTGAATGGACATGTAGTGTAGACATGCGCAAAATCGTTCACTGAAGTGAAATGAGTGATATAGTTCAGTGGGAGCTAAAGATATGTATCACTCATCTAGTTCAATTAGTTCATTTAGTTCAGCTGATCTACTATCAAAATCGTGTACTAAGAGAATTCCAATAACTAAAAAATAACATTTATAATATTTAGGCAGTCTAGAATTACGAATTAAAAACATTTTCATTAATTTCGAAGATATTGTTACACGCATTAACAAAGGATGTAGTGTTATTTATATACGTAATGTACGTACGTTACGTATTAAAAAGGTATTAATTAATACCGAAAATTTTACATAGAAAACTTCAGTGCAGTAGCAGAATACTGCAGTCTCGCTCTTGCAGTATTAACAAATATATCCGTACGTTTTACTCTCATATCACTGAGTTACTGAACTAAATGAACTGCTTTGGACTATAGTGAGTGAGTGATACATATGAACTAGATAGGTGAAGTAGTTCAATTGCATCATTCATTCAGGAACTACACATGTCTTATGTAGTGGAAGTACTTTAAAAAAAATTATAGACTTTTAAAATGCACTTGAAAATAAAATTAAATGGCAAAAACTTCTTGATGATCACTACATTGTTAAAAATCACGGGTTAGTACGCGTGGATCTAAAAAAATGCTACACATAAACATTATAACACAATCGACGCTAAAACCAGCCTTTTTCATAAATAAAAATCAACATGGGTTTGTCGACGCCATCTAGCGGATTTTTAAGTACTGATTTTTGACTCTAGGAAAATTCCTCATTAACGCATCGCATGTTAATTTTTGCATTGTATTTTTAAAAAATCATCTTTTCTTAATACAATACCGTTACCATGAGTTTACGGCAGTTTTACTCGCTAGCGACGACGTTTGTGTATAGAAAATTGCACAGCGCCTCTAGCGGTCACGTGGAGAACTAAAATTTTCCATACACTTTTTTTACGTCGTCGCTAGCGAGTAAAACCGCCGTAAACTCATGGTAACGGTACAGGTGTGTGAAAAGTCACAAATTTATTTTAGTTAGGGGCATTTTTTAATAGTCATTATAAGAGATATTCTTCAAACAAATTAATTTTTCAAGGAAACAATAATTGTATCGGCCTTTCTTCTATGCCGGTTACACTTTTCACAAAACAACAGCATTTTCTCACTCCCACATGAAAATTGAAGCCTTCTATCTCCCTCTAGCAGGTGACAATAGTTGACAGCGTAGAGTTCGGCGGCGACGATTGGATGGACTGAAACGGGGGCCGCCATTTTGCGTCCGTGGTGACAGCCGCCATCTTGTTTGGCGGTAGTTAATAAACTCGTCACGGTCGCGCTTCTGCAGGGCGTACTCTGTGGCGGAGTAGATGCGAACGGGATAGAGTATTGCCTCTCGCTTACACACAGTTTTTAATGCCAATAATTAATTACTACCTACCTATATTGATCCGTATTATTTTACGATTATTATTAAAAAATTAAGTTTGCCAGGCGAGTAAAAGAGATAGCGCTCTACAAACTAAGCTCTTTTAATTATTAGTATTTATTTTATTTGAAAACAAACAGCTTTTAACAGTGCAATATAGGTGATAAAATAGTTATCATCATTTTAGCCTATAGTTTTCACAAATAATGAATCATTGTGAAGCAGTTACGTACTTAGGTATATACAGAACTTTGACACCAGAGTGAGAGACAGCGCTCTATAAAACTGTACTTTCTCTTTCACTGAGTGTAATTGTAGTGCTACTTTAAACCGAAGATAATCGCAGCTAACTTTTTAAAGGTTTGTTATAAAAGTGTTGCCATACTTATGTTTAATTATTATTCTTTTATTAGTTATTATTATGTAATCATAGCCATTTGATTTTTACAATTTTAAGATCGATAATTATTAATTGTAAGTTACACAGTACGGTACAAGGAGTTAAAGCAGCTACAGTATTTAAGTTTGAATAATGTATGAATAATTGAATAAAAATTGTAATATAACATATAGATAGAAAATCGAAAAAGTATTATTCAAAGTAAATTATCGTTTTGCTATAAAGGAGATGGTCCAGGTTTCCATGGAACTTTGGCCATCTCTTGTACACTACACCAAAAAATAGGAAAAAGGCTATGAAACCCTATTCTCATATTTATTTTCACAATTTCTTCGTTGTTTTCGTGCACAAATAAGTTTTTCTAAAACATTTTGCGGCAATACTGCTATCTCATAATGACGGAACGGCGGAAAGGACTGTCACAAATGACAGGTGACAGCTACTTTTTTCACGCTAGGAACCAAATGTTTTGGCCGCTGATCGTTCAGAAAACATATTTGTGTTTCCATGTGAATTCAAATAAGATAATAGGTTCATGTTTCATCACTCTAGTTATATTTATTTCATAGTGAAATGAATATTGCTTACATAGTTTTCTAATGGTTATAGTAAATCAGTAAAACTAGGTTGATTTTTGAATCCTTGATAGATTACATTTTGATTTCTTAACGATATGGAAATTGCCATCAATAATAAATGTGTAACAATTAAAATTGCTTTTGTTCTTCAAAAAACAGCAAGATATATTTTTTTAAATATTTTTAGGGAGTTAAAGGGATTTTTCGTATTTTTATGGTTTCTTGTACAAGAGATGGCCAAAATTGTTACATCTCCTTTCTTAAAAATATTTTAAAATGTTGACGTCTCAAAATATTGTTTCATTGGTACAAATTCTGGGCCTAAGCAGTCAATGCTTAGGGTCTGATTCTGCAGCTTTGTTATTTTTTTATTGATTATGAAGAGGTTTTTTATATTTTTTATTTGAATAAAGTAAGATCAAACTCCATTGAATTACTGTGAAGGCACATTTCGTATATAAATCTGTTTTATTTTTGTAGTGTTCTAATTTATACAATTAATAATTAAATTGTAATTTTATCACAATTTGGCGTACTAAATTTGGGTAAAGCTAAACGATTTTCATATAGTTTATAAGAAATATATCTAGCGTTTACAATTATGAGAAATACAGATTAAAAATAAAATATTCATTTACTTATATTTGCGATATTAAAAATTTTTCTAATTCGTAAGTTAATATAAATAAACATACTGTTAAATATGTTAAATTAAGTCAAATTTATTATTTAATTAATTTAAGTCAAAAAATATATGAGTATTGGAAAACAGTATAATTTTTGCATATACTTGTATCTATTGATATTTACGTAATATCGTCATCATTTTAAATAGCCCTGTTACCATTGCATCTGTGGTCGGCATAGTAAGATCTTCTCTTCAATATAATCCTATCACTTTGCCATTGATAATTACGTTAAAAAAAAATATACTAGCATAAAAATATCACGTTGTGGCCTAAATTATTGTATATTTATAGTATATATTTAATATTTGATTAGTGTTGCCAGTATATTTGAATAAAAACACCGAATATTGTAATCGGATCGGATTTAATATCCTGTAGAAACTTGCTTTGTGATTCGTGATAAAATATTTCTGTAATATTGTTGCCATTAAAAAAGGAAATACTTATTAAAAGTATTCTTAATTACGACTGGCAACTCCGATGCGAAGCAAATATGTATTTGGAAACACTGCAAGCGTGTGTTAGTATAGAATTTTTATTTGTAATTGTATAAAAATAAATAAGTATTAATATTTAATTGTTTTTTTATTTTACTAATCACAGAGTATCTCCTACTAAATTATTGACATTTTAAATTTTCAATCGCATGTAACTTATTAATAAATAATTTTTTTCAACAAACACACCAATTACCTAGCCCCAAACTAAGCGTGAGCTTGTGCTATGATGACTAGGATAACGGATAGACATACCTATATACATTCATAAACATCCATGACTAAGGTACAAATGCTCGTGCTCATCACATAAACATTTGCCCCTTGCGGGATTCGAACCTGCAACCGCCTGGTTTAGTAGTCCGTGGCGCGAACCACTACAGTAAGACGGTCGTCAATTCATTGGAGTTCTCTTCCCCGCAACACCGCACGTCCCTGATGACATCTAGCATGCCTCGCACCCCGCACCTCTGGCGACCGCAGGAAGGTTGCGTACGAATTTGTCGAACTATAGTTACGATTCGTTAGTGCTACCCGTTCAGTTCACGTTGGCCGCAACCTCCCCTCCCACTTCCCCATTCCGCACCTCAACGCAGACCCGCTCAGTACGGTTCGGTTAGCTTAAGCAGCGTTGCCATAGATAAATACGGATTTTAACGGATAATTAGCAGTTAGGTACTAACTTTTTAGGGATAATTATATTACGCACTAGTGCGTAATACAGAGATCGGAATTAGGTAGAGTTATTTATATACTTGCATCGAAATGTTGATATTAATGTGGACCTTCCCGGGATTTCTAATGGACAATCCCGTGTGGCTAACAATATTACAAATAAGTAATAATAAATAAACACCTCAGAGATAGACAATAGGAAACAAGTGAGCGCATTCGACGAACTAAGGTAAGCGAATGAGCTGTGTAAATGAGTAAACCGATTTATTACTAATAGATAGTTGCGGTAGAAAGAGACAAAATCTAGTACATTCCGTTAAGCGGGGAGTGCTCCGCATTTCCGCTATTGTATTATTTTGTTCTCACAAGCTATGTTGTGCGAACTACAACTGTGGCAACATCGCGCGTCCTGGAATTTTGCTACTTCGGACATCCGATGTCATTGATTTAAGTTTAGCAACGTCGCGCGTGCAGTAGTTTAAATTGTGTAAAAGTAAATAACTTTTTATTTAAAAAAATCACGGGATTTTTTCTGCTCTTTAAAATTAATCCCGGGATTTGAGGCATATCCACTTTATTCTTTCGCTGTATGAAATTAGTGTACGAGTAAGTACATGAATAACTCTACCTAATTCCGACCTCTGGATAATATTACTATGCACGCGTGGGTTATAGTTCGGTTTATGGCTCTAAAAACGATGTAATAAGGCTCACTTTACGAGCAAGTGTGTTGAAAAATGTATAATTCAATTTAATTCACCAAATTACTATGTTAGCCTGATAATAATGCTGTGTGTAAGCGCTCTTGGAGCTGCAACAAATTATAATGACTAATTTTGTATTAATAATAATTAATTGTTTCAAAAAACACACCAATTACCTAGCCCCAAACTAAGCGTGAGCTTGTGCTATGGTGACTAGGATAACGGATAGACATACTTAAATACATTGTTTATTGTATGGTAATGGAACGGTTGTATCTCTGTAGTTTGCACCAAATAAAAAAAATAAAAATATCCGTATCTATACGGATTTTAAAATTCGAATACGGATGAACCATGACTACGGATTTTTATACGGATTACGTACCTCAACATCATACTCATACATACATACAAGCTCTTATCAGACATATGCAGTGGGTACACGTCTATATTTATGTTTCCTTACAAAAATCCTCTTCTAATAAAAATGTAGAAAGTGCATAAGTATAAAAATAAACTCTAGTTTTATGAAATTAAATTTGTCAAAACACATTACAGATTAGGCCCTACAGACCGTTAAATTTGCTAACCGTACTGGCGGGTGCGGTATGGGGAAGCGGGGAGGGAGGTAGCTGCCAACTTGAACTGAACGCTTAATAGTTAGGGCGCTTTTGCACTATATCCGATTCGAATCCGATCCACATCCGTCAAAATGCTGTCCGGAGAAGTAGTAGTATTTGTACGAGAGCTTACGCACTACGTCCGTCATACTCGGTCCGGTTTTCCATATTAAAAATCAAATGACATATTTTGACGGAGACGGATCGGATTCGGATCGGACGTAGTGCGGAACCGTTCTTACTAAGACCTTTTGATGCGCGTGTGCAGCATGGGCCTTGTAGCGGTGCCTCGCTAGGTATCTCGCAGACTTGAATTTCTGTGGACATTGCTTGCACTGTGGGAGTAATAATATTAATATGTAAGAAAAGCAATAATAGCTAGCTAGACGGACTAACGGCTAGAAGAATCAGCACTGCACCTTGGTTTGTCGATTAATAGACCGTGAGCCAGGTCAAAATTTTGTCAGTAATTTCCTCTCTAACGATAATTAGTGAGCAACATGAAAAAATTAACGCATATGTCAGCTGGCTGGATCTCAATCCGTCAGCCGTCAGCAGCAGAAAAACCGTCAGCAATATGGGCGATAAATGCTGCTGACTAAATCCTGCGTTTGAACTTTTAAAGCAACAGCTGACGGTTTTTCCAACGAGACCCAACCAGCCGACATGTGTTTATTCATAATAGCATATAAGCTATCATCAGGCCAATTTTTAGTGGAGAGAAAATTATTGAAAATAAGTATATTTTTTACAAGCGCGAAATGGTCGAGTCCTTATGGGAAATTCAACAATCTAATACATACATCCGCACGACAGACTTACCCCACTTTGACCTTAAGTGAGACCGCCTCTATTCCCTACATAATAAAATCAGTTTGGTAATGGCCTATCCTCAACCTAACAAAAACTCCTAATTCAGTTTTTGTTAGGTATTTATCTTGCGTGACGCTGAGAACGTGTTGAGTTGGGCATAAGCTGTTCGAATGGGTAGCCTGACGTGCTGCCGACGGTACACAATTTGTGTAACTACCTGCACAGTAGCAGTATCCCTGTGGCTCTCGATGTGCTGCACCAAGCACTTCCGGCTGTGGTACGCGGCTGCGCATGAGTTGCACACGAAAGGGCGTTCCCCGGTGTGCATGCGACGCGAGTGGACCTGTCAGTGAAGAGACGTTAGATTTCAAATGTGATGGTCCTAAGGAAAAGTCATTTATTTATGCATGTAGGCCACTGACCTCTATAATACAAGTACCCTGAACTAAAACATCCTCTAAGAAATGACAGATAACTTTTGTGCCGAATCAAAGCGCACAGCGCTACAGACAGACACACTTCCGCACTTAAATACGTAATTAAAATAGGATGGGAGTATGAATGTTCAGCAGTTAGTTTGTCCAACGACTTCTGGGTCTGGGTCGCTTCAAATGTAAAACCGCCATGCGGTAGACCCAGAAAGCTGCGGAAAATACTGAAAAACTACAACTATACCCAAAACCGTGGAATGGAAAAATGGTAGGGAGGCCTTTGCCCCGAAGTGGGACACCAAAGGTATGACAGATTGCCGTATCACCAAACTATAAGAATGAAGAAACAGAAATTGCACCTGTCTGTTGTGTATACACTTACTAGTGGTTCCCCGCGACTTCGCCGGCAAGAGTTGGATTTTCCATATAAATTTTCATCCCCCATTTCACCCCCTTAATGTTTTTATATCAAGACAAAATGTAGCCTATGTCCTTTCCAAGGTCTCGAACTGTCTCCATACCAAATTTCATCTCAATCGGTTCAGTGGTTTAAGCATCAAATGCTAACAGACAGACAGACAGACACTTTCGCATTTATAATATTAGTATGAATATGCACTAAATATAGATAGTATAAGTATACGAAAATTCGGTAGGAATAATATTATTAGTAGTAGTTAGTCCTAGTTTCTAGGATAAAGAAAATGTCGTCTCTCTTACTCACCACCAACTGTGCCTTGTCTAGAGCGAGATAGCTGCAGTGCTTGCAGGCGAGTTCTCTTGCCATCCCATGGAAGGACATGCAGTGTCTCTTTAGCTGAGCTGATGATATAAAGCTCTTGCCGCAATACTGCAAGAATATAAATATTTTGATTTAAGCAGACCTACTGCTCGTACATAACTAAACAAACATACACACTAATGTTATGAAGAGGAAAGATTTTACAAAACTACATTTCTATTCTTTAAAGAAATTAAATTTCGCTCACCACCGGATGACACAGTCGATTAATTTTTGTGAGCGAAAAATTTAATTTCGTAAAAAAGTTGTAAAATAATTGCTCAAGTTATAAACATAATTATAAGGAAAGATTTTTTATCATTATTTAAGCTTTATTACACAACGAAAACTGTGTACAAAAGGCGGACTTAAGGCCTAGTGGCATTCTCTACCAGTCATACCTTTGGGCTAAGCAGAGATGATTGGTGGGCGGCGCGAAGAGAAAAAAAAAGAAATTAATGCAATGATGATGCAGATTTGGTTGTTTGTATTGAATACGCTCCGAAACTACTGGACCGATTCAAATTAAATTTGGTACAGAGATAGTTTGAAACCCTGGGAAGGACATAGGCTACTTTTTGCCGCGAAATAAAATCATCAGGAGGTCACCCTCCTGATGATTTTATTAATGGGATTACCTAAAGTTTGTATGGAAAATCCGACTTTTGGCGTGGGGAAAGTCGCGGGGAACTACTAGCTCTAGATATAAGTAATTGAGAATAGGAGAGGAAATATGCTTGACTCTTGATACAACATGACGACCTATAAAAGACAATTATTGAAGGGAAGATAGAAAGATAAGGCAGAGAGGGAGACGCGGAAAAGTTAGGCGTCGTGTCGTATTGGGAGGTCGAGAGAACGGTGGAGGGTCGGGGATATAAAAAAAACTCTAAAGAATAGAGAATAACTCTTAAATATTAGATTATGAGGGATCCGTTACGAGCTGGCTGGGCTGGTAGCTAGCACCCTCCCACCGGAGCCTGGCGCAAAGCAGCTTGCTGTGCTCCGTCGGTGAGTGGGAGTGCCAGAACCTTCTGGGTGAGCTCGCTCCACCGTCGACTGTTTACGCCACGTCTGGCTTAGTCTAGAGTGAAGAGCAAACCCATTCCCACTTAAAATAAAAGAATTCTTATATTTCACTTAATAAGTCAGCCTATTAGATCCCACTGCTGGGAAAAGGCCTCACCTCAACTATGAGGAGGAACGAGCCATACTTCACCACGCGGGCTCAGTGCGGATTGGTGGAGGGGTGTATGTAAGGCAAGTGACAAACCTTACTGTCAGAAGTTATGAAGCCGCCCTAGGGCCTCTGACTAGGCTTAATTTAATATTTCACTTACCTCACAAATAATCTTCTTTCCTTGCAAATGTAACCTCGCATGTTCTACAAAACATTTCCAATTGCTCAATATTTTCTTGCAAACTTTACATTTAATAGGACCTTTTGGATCAAAATCTCCATCCACCATCCCCATGTACGTCTCCGTAACTTTTTTTCTAGACAACTTCTCGACGCCGCCATCTTGTTTTGAGTTTTGTTCCTCAGATATTCTATCGCATTGAATTTCGATTTCAAATTCTGTAAATCGAGAATCATCTTCGCAAACTTCGATGGAATTCGTTTCCAAATCTCTTAAATTAATATTTTTATTATTTTCTAAACTGTTTGTTAGGTTATTTTTAACTTTTAGTGCGGGTTTTTCATCTAAATTCAACTCCAAAAGTTTTGAATGAGCCGAATGGCACTGGTTTCTCAAAGTGAGAGCTGAGTCGACTAATTCTTTGCATCTGCTGCATATTTTTTGTGGAAACCCATCGTTAGGTTCTATCTGTAAAACTGAATAAATTAATACCAAATACTTTACTTTAGCTCACTTGCAACTTTTAAATAAATATAAAAGTAATAATAAAATTGTAGTCAGTTGGTGGTGTTAACACCCCCGTGCCTCGGAAAGCACGTTAAGCCGTTGGTCCTGCGCCTGATCTCTCTACGGTCATGTCGGACTGCCGTCTCACCGAATAACGAGAGTGAAGGAACAGAGAGTGCACCTGTGTATTGCGCACACACATTTGCACTATAATATCTCCCGCACAGTTGGCTAATCTCTGTTGAGATAAGCGGCCGGTAGTTGAAATTGGCTAAGAGGAAATTAATTATTAAAAATTTAGAAAGTCTAATTATGCTCATTGATATACCCTCTAGGCCTTAGTTAGGTCAGTGGACCTACTGTCTGCATTTATAATTTATGAGTACTTGAAATCAGCTAAATTCATTTTATTTTTTATTTTTATTTTAATAATAACACAAAACAGTTTACAGTTGCGGTGAACAAATTTTTGTTTTTAAACACAAGTAGGTACTTAACTGTAAGCCAAAACATGTGTTTCAATTGTAGAATAATGTAAAGAGTTACATTAGAAGTGGTTTTGCAATCCCCCATAGGGCATCATACAAGAGGAGAGTTACAGGTTACAGGGTTTACAACTAAACTAATAAAGACCACAATACACCCTACGTGAAGTCTCACACATGTGAGTCGAAATTATTTTATTTTAAAATATCATGAATAAATCTTTTGAAGACATTTGGACTAGAATATCAACACATGGATGGTCCTGAGATACATACGAGGGTCAAACTGAAAGTTCTTAGAACTGGCCACTTATAAACAATATAATAAAAAAAATATTCTAAAATTTGAAAATAGAACTCTTTGCCAATATTACTGAGTATATATTTCATTCATTTGTCATTTGTTTTACGACTTGGCGGCAAATTGAAAATTGTCTGTGTCACGTCAAAATGAATTTAACACGAGAAAATTTTCGTGCAATGATTTTTTATGACTTTCGATGTCATTTAAGTCAACAAGAAAGTTATGATAGACTACGATTGGCCTTTCACGATGAAGCCCCATCTAGTGCGACTGTTTACAACTGGTTTAATGAGTTTAAACGTGGTCGCACTAATCTCACTGATGATGTACGTGAGGGACGGCCTTCTACGGCGACGACTGAAAATAACATCTGTGTTGTGCGGCGTATGATAGAGACTGACAAAAGAGTGACCTATCAGCAGATTCGGACAAGCTTAGGCATCGGTATGAGTCAAGTGCACAAAATCCTCCACGAACATTTAGCGGTCAGGAAGCTTTGCGCCCGGTGGATACCTCATAATTTGACTAAGGCTCAAAAACTCCATCGTGTGGATTGGTGCCGTAAAATGATTGAAAGATTTAACGGAGGTGACTCAAATGCTGTGTTCGACATACTAACAGGTGACGAAAGCTGGATTTACTGTTATGATCCTGAAACCAAAAGACAATCTGCTCAGTGGGTGTTTCCTTTCGAGGAGTTGCCAACTAAAGTGAAGAGAGATCGAAGTGCGGGAAAAAAAATGGTGGCCTCGTTCTTTGGAAGGATAGGTCATTTCGCAACAATTGTGTTAGAGGATCAAAAAACAGTTTCTGCAGAATGGTACACTACCAATTGTTTGCCACTTGTCTTGGAAAAAGTTCGAGAGAAACGACCTCGCAGTAGGATCCTCCTTCACCACGACAACGCCTCGTCGCACACCGCCAAGCGAACGATCGACTATTTGGCGACATCAAACGTTGAATTACTGGGTCACCCGCCGTATAGCCCCGACCTCGCGCCTTGTGATTTTTATTTATTTCCAAAAATTAAAGAAAAACTTAAAGGAAAGCGGTTTATGAATGCTGAAGAAGCGGTGGCTGCGTATCGCGATGCCATTGAAGAGACCCCTAAGGACGAGTGGGCAAAGTGCTTTTCCCAGTGGTTCCATCGCATGCAGCGGTGTATTGACGTCAATCGACAATATTTTGAAAAGATATAATAAAACTAATAACTGGCTAATGTAATCAGTTTTTGATTTTCTAAGAACTTTCAGTTTGACCCTCGTAATTGTAGAGGCGACACATCCGCACTAACGGGTTGTAATATGCGATATTGCGATATATTTGAAGTGAGAACAGTCTAGGCTTGCGGTCACGGGCCCTGTAGTGAGTGTTTAGGCTAATCGAGGCGAGCAGAGATGGAGAATCGATCTTAGAGTGTAATATTTTATAAAGAAATATAAGTTTGAACCATTTCCGTCTCGTTTCCAGGGTCACCATGTCAAACTTCTGTAGCCTATCTGCACAGCAGTTCAATTTACGATGGTAACCATGACGAAAAGAAATACATCTTAAGAACCTTTTTTGAATGCTCTCTTTGCGGTCAATATGAACGGCATAAAACGGAGACCAGATGACTGCACCGTATTCTAGACAAGTGAATTGTACAGATATACCATACTTTTTGGTTTTTTAAGTTGCTTGGTATTTCGTAGGACAAAGCCTAGCATGTTACTACCCCTAGACAGAATATAGTTGTAATGCTCTTGAAAACTTAATTTCTCGTCGAAAATCACTCCTAAATCCTTCGCTTGACTCTGTCTGTTAAGTTTTTGGCCATTAGGAGAATATTCAAAGCGAATTTTGTTTTTTTTCTAGTAAAAGACAATTTTAATGTGCATATCATATAATGTTCTTAAAATCCGTTTATCATTGCTTGTCCAATATTGTAAACAATCTTGACATTCCTTTTTAACGAAATTATTCATTTAAAAACAAGATACACACAAAAATAACATTCTAATATGTTAGTTTATCGTTTAATATATGCAGCTTTTTATAGCTATTAGTACTTTTTTTTCACTAGTATTACTTTTAAAAGTCATAAAAAGATTGTTTACAATGTTTGACACGCAAAGAAATACGGACTTTAGTTGGAACATGTTGTGCACAACACAACATATATGCTATGTTTTAACTCAATAGAATAAGTAGGTAGGCACATCCAGATGCCAGAGTTACAGGAAGACCTCTCTCCACCAAACGACATTGTAAAAAACCGGCCAAGTGCGAGTTGGACTCGCGCACGAAGGGTTTCGTACCATTAACATAAGACTCAAATATTTTTACCTTTTATTTTTTAAACGGCAATATATCACATTTGTTGTATTTTCAGCAGGTAGATACCTATTGTTGTTTGTAAGTAGGTAGGTAAGGTCACAGAATAAGTACCTACTAACCCTATACGTACGGTTGGTTACAATATTTGAGTTTTGTGTTGTGACTCAGTTAACTTTGTTTTTCAAACCTATATAATAAAATAATAATGTCCTCCTAACCGAATTTCGACTACGGCATGCGACATATTATAGTGCCACAAGTGTGCGCAATACACAGGTGCACTCTCTGTTCCTTCACGTCGAACCGGCTTGCCCGGAGTCGAAGCACTCATAATGAAACATCCTATATAAGTAAGTACAACCTACTTATTGTTTTTTTTATGATTTTTTACACGTAGGAAATTACAAAGTATTAGGTAAGTATGTTAGTTTTATAATAAGTATGAATATCAGTCAAATCTTAATAAAGCTATGTTAATTATGTTAGATCTTTCCGAATTATGTTTGAACTCCTTGTCTTTTACTACTCTACGTAGACAAATGTCAAACAACTTAGTACGACGACGTATAACCTACAACAAAAATACCGACATTAAAAAAGCAATAGTGTTAAGGCATTTCATCTAAATTGTAACATTATTACTTTTTAATGGCCTTCGATATTTTTGTTGTAAGTATTCGGTGTCGTTAGTTATTTGGCATTCGTTTGGCTTGGTCGAGGTAGTATTTTCCCGATACATTTCTGAATAAGTAGGTATTTTAGTTTAAAAAAAAGTTTTTGTATAATTCAGTGTCAGTTTACAAGGCGAGGCGACATCAAAACCACAATAGGTAGATACCTAACCCAAATCTATCTATCGTGTCTTCTTAACTACTAATATTTATTTCATTTCATTAGTATACATAAATAATCATTGCAACCTTATTTCATATTCCTAAGTAACATTTTTCTACAAAAACATTACAGTTTGAGGTTATAATTATAACAGTACATTATACCACGACAACATACCTTCAATCCGGTTGTTAGGGCCAAAATAGCTGAATAATTTTCATTGTCTTCACTATTCACGAATATTGGATCTAAATTGTTATCACTGAGACACAATCTGCAGATATTTTCCAACATTTTGGATTTCTCTTGTTGATTTATTGACAAATGGCGGGTCGGTCGAGTATACTTTGACAGGTAACACGGCAGAATATGGTAAGCCTCCGACATTCCTTAATTGGTTGCGTTATACTCTCACACACATACCTACCCCTTAGGTATTCATAAGTGGACCTGTTAGAATTCAGCTAAAATAAGATAATGTACATACTTAAAACTACAATATTAGAATACACCCATACCTACTGCCTTGTATAAACATGGATAGTGATAGAAGGGAAGAACCTTTCAAAGGCATTATTTGCTTAAATGGAGGTTCCAATCTACTAGTATTTAGGGCATGAACTTTTTAAAACGATTTTTTTATTTAATAATAAAGCAACACCATCATATTTTTTATATCCTAACTAGGATCCTACTGAGGATATTAACTAGGAAGGAGGATCCTAACTAGGATGAAGGAACCGATCGGATCTCGTATCGTAGCCTAGTTAGGATCCTAAGTAAGGTTCCTACCATCCTAGTTAAGTCTGAAAGGTTTGGATGCTTGCATGCCACAAATAGCTACAGTGTAATTACTGCTTTAGTAAGTAAGTATTAAGTGTATTTTATAACGATTTATCTTTATTGTAATTATTGTAACTTTGTACTGTTAGGAATAATAAATAAGATAAAAAAAGCGTGTTATAAAACCGGGCAAGTGCGAGTCGAACTCATGCACTGAGGGTTTAAACTTGTGTAATTTTAACCATTTTAACTCACTACCCGCTTCAGTGTTTCCAACGGTAATCCGTTGGAACCCAACCCAAAGACCTTCAAACTCAGAGTGAACAGGCTTCTTCTGGGTGAGCTCGCTATATCATCGACTTTGTCTGCGCCACGTCTGGCTTAGTCTAGAGTCAAGAGCAAACCCATTTCAAATAAAAAAAAACAACTTGCAAGTAAGACCTTTCTTTTTGCCTTTTTTGCCAATTGATTTTAGGTAAAACGTAGTGATTTATATGCTCAGTGATTTTAGGTCTGTCGGAAGAGTCCAAGAAAAGAAAAGAAAAAAATCCAAGAATCCACATCAAATATTTGTTTCAAGAAGGCTTTGAGAACTATGTACAAGGAAGAACTCTCTGTTCTGTCTGAATGATAAGTTCTGTCTAATATTATTACATATGTGTATGTTTATGTATCAATATGTATTTTATCTATGCTATTATTTATGTTTGTGTGTAGGTATATCTATTATTTTGTTCCTTTCCAATACCTTGCACCGCCTGTATTTTCTCTGTTTGGGGGCCTATGGTTGACTGGTAGAAAATGCTTTTAGCATTTAGTCCGCCATTTGTACAATAAACTGTGTGCAAAAAGTTTAAATAAAGTAAAAAATAAAAATAAATAAGAGTAGGTTCTGGTTCCCCTGCGATGTGTTTAAAAATAAGACACAAATTGTGTTGTCTTTGTATTGCATTGACTGAGAAGCTTGATTTTCTTACAGCTTCAAGGTACCACGCAGACATAATATCTAGGTTCCTTGTATTTTTATTTAGTACTATAACTAGCTCCACGCATTTCTGAGAAAAACCGGCCAAGTGCGAGTCGGACTCGCGCACGAAGGGTTCCGTACCATTAACTTACAACATAAGACAGTATAGGCAAAAAAAACAAGTTTGTATGGGAGCTCCCCTTGAAAAAATGTTTTTGTTTATTTCATTTTAATTATTTATTTTCAAAATGAAATACAGCATGATATTCTGTAAACATTTTAAGCGTCTACCTGTTGCCATTATAAATATCCAGCAAAAAATTTACGTTATTTTGTATGGGAGCCCCCTTAAATATTAGTATTATTTCAATTTAATTATTATTTTAAAAGAGAATATTCAATTTAATATTATGTAAATATTTCAAGCGTCTACCTGTTGCCGTCAAAAAACGCTAACTAACGCTAAATCACGTTTGTTGTAAGGGAGCCCCCCTAGAATATTTAATTTATTCTGTTTTTAGTATTTGTAGTTATAGCGGCAACAGAAATATATCATCTGTGAAAATTTCGACTGTCTAGCTATCACGGCTCATGAGATACAGCCTGGTGACAGACAGCGGAGGCTTAGTAATAGAGTCCCGTTTGTACCCTTCGGGTACGGAACCCTAAAAAGGGTTTTCACAGACAGACGGACTACAAAGTGATCCTAATGATTTCTGTTTTATTGATGTACGGAACATTTAAAATGAGATGGCCCGTAGTTATAAACCTTAAAGTAGGTTTAAAGTTATAATCTAAGGTATAATAAACTTAGGTATAGGGTTAAAAATAAAAACAAATTTAAACCAACGACAAAAAATTATTTAGTACAAAATTCAACAACTTTTCCAAGGTAAGACATTTCTTTATATAAGGTTACATTTTAGTAGTGGATGAACGTTATAGGGCAAATGCAACAACATTAGTAAACAATATTTGTATAAAAAAACATTTATTTTTATACGCTAGGTTTCGAGAACACGTCAAAAATTTTTTGAGCGCGCGAATCGCAGCAACAGACCTGCTTCCGCGACGGAGCCCGCGGCAGAACTGAGACTACGGGGGTGTGGCGGGGGGACGTATACCAAGCGTCCGATGCCTAGCAACATTTTAAAAATCGAACCGTTTCGAAAATATCGAAGCGGTCCAATGAAAGTATGCCGGTCCAATGATCGCAACCTTACCCTAAAAAGTGTTGTGATTACTCTCTTGCTTACGACTGGTACACAAGTTCGGTGTACGAGTAAATCAAAATAAGAAAGGCTGAGGCAAAAACGTCTAGTTTTCGAGTCTAAACAGGATTTTAAAAATATTAAATTTTGTTGTTAGGAAAAATAAAATAAAAAAATCGCCTGTTTTTTGGAAAATAAGGTTCAGGTCGCATATCTCTGACTTAGTAAGAGGCTCTGTTAAAATATCGTCACTTGCTAAAATGGAACATTATATAGATCTTGAACGTAGATGCTTATGTGCACAAGGTATTCTTTAACAAATCTTCATGAACTGGAACAAGGGCGCACGGCATCTACGGGCCAAGTTGTGGAGTCGGATGTTTTTTAATTTTAATATTCATCTATGAATGGATAATCGCGGTGATCGACGCTGAAACAAAAATAATATTAAAAATACGTACTGGCTGGTACAGTAAAAGTAACTGCCTCGTTGGTCTAGTGGTCAGCACGCTGGGTCCCGGGTTCGAATCCCGGGTCGGGCCGAGAGTGTTGGGTTTTTCTGTCTTCAAATAACTCAGACACAGCTCCGGAGTCAGGAAGTTGGTGGTGTTAACACCCCCGTGCCTCGGAAAGCACGTTAAGCCGTTGGTCCTGCGCCTGATCTCTCTACGGTCATGTTGGACTGCCGTCTCACCGAATTATGCGAGCGAAGGAACGAGAGTGCACCTGTGTTAATAATATCTTCCGCGCAGTTGACTAATCTCTGTTGAGATTGGCCACTGCAGTCGCAAGTCGGCTAGGAGGACATTATAATTGTTGTTTTTTGGGATGGATAAGTTGTTTTTAGTGAAACCGAGGAAATAAGGAACCCTTACGGTGTTATTCCAAAAAAATATACCAGGTTTAAAATGGGTCTAAATATTAGCCGACAACAGAGGAATGAATGACGCATTCGTGACATAACCTAAAGAGAAACGCTTTTCTAATTGGCTAGCTAATAGCTTAGTCCTGTCTTAAACACAGTGCTAAGTTTTTGGAATAACGGGGTTAAAGTTACGTGAAGTCCATCTGTCTGTCCGTTTGTCCGAGTTTTAGCGAGGATTTGCTATATGTAGTTACTAGTGGTTCCCCGCGACTTCGCCCGCAAGAGTTGGGATTTTCTATATAAACTTTCATCCCCCATTTCACCCCCTTAATGTTTTTATATCGTAACAAAATGTAGCCTATATCCTTTCCAGGGTCTCAAACTGTCTCCATACCAAATTTCATCTCAATCAGTCCAGTGGATTAAGTGTCAAGAGGTAACAGACAGACAGACAGACACACGTTTGCATTTATAATATTAGTATGGATGGATGTCTTTGTTAAAAATTCTACTCACTCATTCAAATCGCAGAACCGTCCGCCGCACTCCAGAGAGGCTATCTTCTTCATGTCTTCGGGGTCCTGTTTGAAATCCAGGACATCAAAGTTCTGCTTAATGCGCTCCTTCGTGACCGACTTAGGGATAACGACCAAGTTACGGTCGAGTGCGTATCTGGAGGAGAATTTAAAGAAAGAAAGAAATAAATAAATAGTTTTAACTAAAGATTAACAAACAAAAACCCATCGACAAGTAAATCCTAAATAGAAAATGGTGCTGGATTGGACATGTTTTGCGGAAGCCTGATACCACCTGTCCAAACAAGGGCTAACATGGGAAGAGAAGGCCAGGCCGTCCTCGTACCACCTGGAGGCGCTCAGTTGAGAAAGAGGCTGCATCAACTGGTCTCGGCTAGAAGGACCTGGAAGCTACCGCGCAAGATATAGAGCAGTGGAAATCCCTTCTTCGAGCCCTATGTCCCTGAGGGACAGGATTGCATCATCATCATCATCAACAAACCAATTACCTAGTCCCAAACTAAGCGTGAGCTCGTGCTATGGCGACTAGGATAGCGGATAGACATAAGTACTTATAATACGTTTATAGATCCATGACTTAGGAACAAATATTCGTGCTCATCACACAACATTTGCCCTTGTCTCCGGAGCGCAAACCACTAAAGAAAGGTTTATTAAATTGGGTTATCAAAACACAGAACAAAAGTAAATAACAAAAGACATTACGAAGAAAGAAAAAATACAAAAAAAAAACACTTAATAAACCTTCAGTTGTATGGTATTTATTTAAGCTTTTTGCACACAGTTTATTGTACAATTGGCGGACGTAACGCTAAAAGCATTCTCTACCAGTCTACAGTTGACGCGACGCGACAGTATCTGGAGAACAATAATAACACACCAATTACCTAGGATAACGGATAGGATACCGGATACCGGACGTGACTAGGATAACGGATAGACATACTATATATTGTTGAACGGTATACATACTATATACAGTTCCAAACTTTCTAATGTCTTAGTCGTAGTATTTTAAGCCGAATAGCAATATAACTATAGCTAGCAAATTGAGTAGTGCTTCTATCTTCGTATCCCCGCAATACCACCCATCCCCGCCTCGCTGCCTCGTTGTTCTAGTGGTCAGCAGGGACCTTTTTGGCACCCACTTGATCATTCATGCACTGCTTTAATGTTTGACCTCTAACGATTTCCGTGCCAAATAAATTTATTTCATTTCGGGTTTTTCCGTCTTGAAATAACTCCGACACAGCTCCGGAATCAGGAAGTTGGTGGTGGTAACACCCCTGTGCCTCCGACAGGATATTAAGTCGTAAGGCCTGCACCTGATCTCTCTAAGGTTATGTCGGACAGCCGTCTCACCAAATTATGAGAGTGAAGAAACAAAGAATGTACCTGTGTATTGCGCACACACTTGTGCACTATAATATCTCCCGCCCAACTGGGCGTTGGCTTATCTCTGTTGTGTACCAGACCCCGCTGTCCTCCCCTCCCTCGCACGTCACGCACGACGTGCGTCTTTTGCTCAGCGAAAGGTTGGAGGGTCCTGCACTAATTTTTCAGACTCCTAAGGCAACAAAGGCTTCTCCTAAACCCTCTCTATACCATAAAATTACCTGATCAAAACCTGCGGCACGCTCTTCTTGTGCTTCTCAGCGATGCTCTTCAGCCGAGGGTCCTGCATCAGGTTGGGCTCCCCTGGCTTGGCCCAGGGTCTGTCGGGAGAGCCGAGCGGCGAGTAAGCAGTCACAGCGATGTCTTTGGAGTGGCAGTAATCGATCAGCTTGCTGTTGTTCAGGTACGGGTGCACTTCAATCTGGAAAATAATGTTGAAGTTTGATGACATACGTTGAGGGGGAGCGAGTTAATCGAACGTGACATTGTGTGATAAGGACTCCCTCTCAGCTTCAGAGGGAGGAGAACCTTTAGTCTTTTGTGGCTGAAGACACCAAGGTTCATACTCGCCTGCTGTTAAGCTTAACAGCAGCTACGACTACAAACCAGTGATGAAAAAGACAATGCTAATTTGAACTCTATGGCAGAAGACTTATGGTGAGGCCTATCAAACAGGCCACTGTCTCTTGTTGTCACACTCCTTCTGTTAAGCTAGATACTCGTAGTAACTACTAAACTTCGCGGTAACGAGAAGGACAGTTCTAAACCGAGCTCTATGGCATAGGACTTACGGTGTGCTTTAACCTGTGTGGTATGTAGCTACTTCAAGCAAGGCGAAGTGAGGTCTATGACAATGCAGCCAGGGTTCATATTCACCATAGCCGGCTTGATGGTAGCCGCTCCCAGCACTCTGTCCAGCTGCCTCTTGTTGAAGTTGCTGACGCCGATGCTGCGCACGAGCCCCTTCCCCACCAGCGCCTCCATCGCGCACCACGTGTCCATTTAGAGAGCTTGTATTACATAAATCCAATGCTAGGTGTACTTACCAGTTTGAATCCTAAGCTGTCTGAAATAGAGTCTACTTTCATCTTCTTCTGCACTCACTTTTCATAGTCATCTTGGGTTGGTGGGGAGTTTAGAACGAGCTGAAGTAGTCTCTGTGGCTGAAGACAACAGACTATGGTGTGCTTTCTCTTGTGTGTTTTGTGGCTACTCCAAGCAAGGCGAAGTGAGCTCTGTAACCATAGAGCCAGGGTTCATATTCACCTGCTGTATAGCTGCTTTATCTCCTACTCTCTCTTCATTTAGTCATATTGGGTTGGCAAACAAGCAGTAGTAAGCTCTGTGACAAAACAGCCAGGGTTTATACTCACTTGCTGCATGGCCGGCTTGATGGTAGCCGCTCCTAACACTCTATCCACTTGCCCCTTGTTGTCATTCCTTCTGTTAAGCTAGCTAGATACCCGTATTACCCAACTACTAAACTTCGCGGTGACGAGATCGTTTTAGGACTGTCTCGTTTTAGGACTGTCGATAACTCTTAAGTTACTGTGTGCTTTCACCTGTGTGGTGTGTGGCCTCTCCAACTTCTCCAAGGTGAGCTAAAGAGAGCTCTGTGACCACACAGTCAGGGTTCATATTCACCTGCTGCATAGCCGGCTTGATGGTAGCCGCTCCTAGCACTCTGTCCAGCTGCCTCTTGTTGAAATTGCTGACCCCGATGCTACGCACGAGTCCCTTCCCCACCAGCGCCTCCATGGCGCGCCACGTGTCCACGTAGTCATGGTCTGATGCGGCGGTTCTGCCGTTGGGCAGCTTGGGGAAGAAGTCGTCTCCTGCCTAGAGGAAATCATGATGTTGTGTATAAACAGACTTTTGACAAAGCTTTTCAGGAGTTATGGAGTAGACACATTGTCTGTGGACGCTGCTGTCCATGGCTGTATCACGAACAGCTTTGACAACTGACGTCTGTCAAATGTGACGTTTTGCTAAAATAAGTATTCTGTCACCGGCCATTCGCGGACTACGCGCCATTACGAGGGTGATTGAAGTTGTGATAAAATGCTAATTTGTGCTTGTAATATGTTATGTAGGGGAATAAACATAAAGATGAGATACACATTTTGTTTCATTTATCATCTTTCTTCAGGGAGTAACTAATACTTGGTATAGACAGATCATCATCCTCCTAGCGTTATCCCGGTTGTGCTCTCTTATGCGAGGGCCCAGGGTCCGCTGACCATGATTCAGGTTGTGGCAGATCAGGTAATGGAGCGACTGCCATCTGATCTCCGTGACCCTGTTACCAGGGGAACCTGACCAGTTTTGGATCATGGTTACACATTCAGTCGCCTGAATGTGCAGGTTTCCTCACGATGTTTTCCCTCGCCGTAAGAGCATTGGTTAGTGAAACAACTAATGTACACAACTCAGAAAAAGTCATTAGTACATGGCGGCACGTGGGATCGAACCGGCACCTCCCGCATGAGAGGCAACCCGCTAGCCACTGCGCCACCGACGTCGACGCTCCCTTGGATAGACAGATATGTAATTTTAATTAAAATCTCCTTGTACGGTTAAGAAAAAACCGGGCAAGTGCGAGACGGTGTTGCTACTGAGAGTTCCTTTCAAACAAAGGTTTTTGATATTTAACCAAAAATATACAGGTTTTCGGCCTTTTTTTCTACAATATTTCAAATATGCAGTTTTCGGCCTTTTTTCGTAACTAGTGTTAAAAAATACGACGCAAATGGCCGCATCTGTGGATTGCGTCAAATTAGAAGCTTGATATTTTCACAGCTTCATGGGGCCACTGTCATATATTTAATGTTTATTTTTTGATATCTCGCGCGCTCGCGTTTGGTGTTTCTGTCTTGATTATTTCAAGAGAGAGTAACACAGGTATTTTACCTAGCATAGGCACCAGTCTCACACATACACTGGCCCTTAGTATTAAGCCCTATGTTCATTCAATTGTCTTTGTATGTGTTGAGAAAAAAAAAGAGTCTCAGACACAGCTCCAAAGTCAAATAAAAAAAAAAAAGTCACCTTACCGCATATGCTTGGGGGAAATGAAGGAGGTACAAGTCCAGATAGTCCACTCCGAGGTCACTCAAGGACTTCCTGCAGACGCTTTCCACCAGCGCTGGGTCGTGGAAGGTGCACCATAGCTTTGAGGTTAGGAACAGGTCTTTCCTGAAAAAAGAATGTTCCAACAATCACATCAATTGGCTCCAAAATAAGCGTGAGCTTGCGCTATGGCGATTAGGATAACGGATATTCAGGGTGTCCGGGGGTTTGACTAGCGATAATTAAAGGACCTTTGTTTTATCAAATTTTAAAGACATAATTTTTTTGACAATTTTTTTTGAAAAAAAAGAATTTTGTAATTTTTAAAAATTTGTAGTAAGATTTATTTAACTGTTTTAAATTTTGAGCAAGATTTATTAAAACCATTTTTTTTCTCTGACTGTTAATAATTTTGAATTGATCTTTATGTCACTTTATAGGACATAGCGTTACCTACAAAAAGAATCATTTTCATATCTTTAGGACCTCCAGATCCATAAAAATAGCATTAAAAAAAAATTGCTGCCATTTCAAGTGGGGGGAGTTAGACCCCAACATAGGGGTTTTTTGGCGATAACATTTGATGATCTAATAGCCCATAAATTTACGCCAGTCGAAACCCGGACACACTTTAAAGACATAGTAGGTATTTATACTGTGGTATAAATCTAAATACCTCTATAAAACCGGCCAAGTGCGTGTCCGGCCACACGCAATATAGGGTTCCGTATTTGAACGTCACTCACAACTGCTAAGAAATCGCCAGAAGAGTGCAGCTAGGTTGGGCAGCATTTGGGAAGTTGCGTCACATTTTCTCGTCGCCACTACCGCAATTCCTGAAGAGCAGGGTGTATAACCAGTGCGTCTTACCTGTCACGACCTACCAAGCTGGCCCATCGACTGCATGTCGCTCAGCGAGCTATGGAACGGTGTATGCTGGGGATCTCGCTAAGGGGAGCGAAAAGACGAAAGTCATAGATATCGTTCAGGGGTGCAGTAAACTGAAGTGGCAGTGGGCTGGTCATGTCTGTCGCAGAACCGACGGGCGTTGGAGTAGGAAGGTTTTCAAATGGAGACCACGTCTCGGAAAACGAAGTGTAGGACGCCCCCCTGTAGGTGGACCGATGACCTGAGAAAGGTGACTGGATGCGACAAGCGGAGGACCGTGAAAGTTGGCGCAGTCTTGGAGAGGCCTATGTCCAGCAGTGGACTGCAATAGGCTGATATGAAGTGTTAAGAAGGGGTTTACGTTACCGTTATTGATAAACACCTGAAATATCTAGCAAATATGAGCAACCGACCAGCGCCACCGGTAGCTGTCGATTGGGTCTTTGGGACTTCGGGTGGTGGCGCAGGAGGGTCGGGCATAAACTTTATTTATTTATGGCTCACAAAACAAGTAACAGTCAATAAATAACCAAATACAAAAAAGACATAATATTAAGCTAGCCTGAGACTCTAAACATGTGTGCACAATATGCTCTAGATTTAATTAAATGTTAGAGGGTTAAGATTTTAAAATACAAAATTTATTTTTAGTTTTGTTAGTAACTTAAACAAGTAACAAGAACAGTTTTGAAAAACCTATCATAAATGGTGACTCAATGTACATTGCCAGAGAGAATCTTATAAATTTCTTTTTTAAATTTGCACAGACTACAAGAAAAGATATCCAAAGAAGAAGGGTTACAAAGAGTTTCATTGTACAAACGGCACATTCTGAAAATTGGATTATAAAATGATGTGTTATTATTGTAAACAGAACGTTGAATAATTTAGGTGCGGTGTCTCGTGGAACTTGTCGGACTATAGAACTGATACTCACCTCTTGACCACTCCCTGCTGTATCTTCTCTCTGATAGCCTTGCCAATGTCCTTCTCATTGCAATACAAGTACGCACAGTCGATATGCCGGTAACCGACGTCTATGGCATCTTTGACGGCTTGCTCTGTTACAACGTCACGCTGGAGACAAAAAGATAACTCAAATAAGATAAGATAAAATAAAGTCTTCTAATATTTTACTTTGCAATACCTTACTCTTGTACCCTTTGATATACCCTGATATAAAACATTTTGAATCGGAAGCACCATCCGCCATCTTGATGCTGACGGGTCGGATTCGAATAAAATATATTATGAAGTGTACATACCTAATGTAGCTTTCTAATATAATTGCAATATAGTTTAGTTACTAGTGTTTTTGTTTGTAAGTATGTAATAATATAATTCATTTAATTCTGTCGTAGAGAATATGTCAATCTCTATGTATATAATAAACAAATATTGCAATATCCGAATTGGAAATGTCACTAAGTTAAAAGCTGCTGACCTGCAGAATCAATGTTAGCTACTGGAACAAAAATATTTATTATGCTAAATTACAAATTAAAGAAGACGTTAAATGAAACAAGAAAAGGAAAACCAAAAGTTAAAGATGGTGTATGTGTGTTTGTGTGGTGCGTGTGTGGGCGTGTGTCATTATCATTTTCTTGCCCTCTGTTTTGTCGTGTGAATATGTGTGTTAGTAAATGTTTATGCAAATAAATAGTTAAATACAATATGTAGAAATACAATTATTGGCCAATCACGTAATATTATATTATAGATCTACAACAACATTACAAAATTTACAAAAAGAGGAAACCGAAGCCAAAAATCAATGAAATTTTCCCAAAAATGGATCAGACTTTAGGCAAAAAGACCCACGGCCGGCCGATAACAATTAATTTTCTATTGTAAACATAATATGTGAAGGTTTAAAAGGGTAAGCAGTTTCGGTCCCTGGTTTAGGAGTCACACGGCGGTTCCACGACTCTTCAAGAGCTCAAATACTTCAGCCATCCGGTAACCTCATTAACCTCATCTACGCCTACGCGTCATTGCCTCAACTTAAATCCACTTAGGATGTCACCTGTGACATCAAACTTAGCACAACAACTAAAGGAAATGGTGGGTCACTTTTACATAACAAGTATCTACATATATGATTCATAACAGGAAACAATTTCTGTTGAAAAAGAAACATAAAACTTTAACTTTAAATACAAATACGTTACTAACTATAGCAAATACCGTGCCTCGGAAACCACGTTCTAAGATATTGGTCGTTCGCCTGATCTCCCTACGGTCATGTCGGACTGCCGTCTCACCGAATTATGAGAGTGAAGGAACTGAGAGTGCGCCTGTGTATTGTGCACACACTTGTGCTAATAATATTTCCTGCGCAGTTGGCTAATCTCTGTTGAGATAGGCCACTGCAGTCAAAATTCGGTTAGGAGGACATTATTATATAAATATATACTACGATTTTAAGTGAGACCCACTTGATCCTACAGACGTGTCTCCCCTACACGTGGTGGGGTGATTACGGACAGCGGGTAATTGCGGACAGTACCTTATCAGCTGATACAACCGGCCCTGCGCCCCACAACCCGATTCGTGGGATTCATTTTGCCATCTTTAGTTTCTGGCAGGACTTTAATACAGGAAGCCGCGCACTCACTTTAAGGTAAGAACGTTCAATCACTTTTAAGGACATTCTCAAAATTTTTGTAGATTTTTAGTAACGTGCATATGCAAAGGTAATTGCTTTAGGTAAAAGCTGTACTCACCATACATTTCTAATGTATGGTGAGTACAGCTTTTACCTAGCTAGCTGGCTAGCTCTATAATGTGATATTGAGATCGTAGAAGTGTGATTACTTATCATATATTTTTTTGCTCTAAAACGTTGCAGTGCTGATTGGGGTGATTGCGGACATTTTTTTGGGCTAAACACGGACGTTCGTATTTACCCAAAAGGGTTTGAGAGAATACGAATACATAATTTAACATAGTTGTAGTCTGTTTCAGATGCTCCGTGTAACTTATACAAAAAGAAGACGAGAAAATGTACCTACACGCTTAAAACTTTAAAATTAGTAACTATAAAGGAGTTCCAAGAAAATAAGCTAAGTTTTCGAAAAACCCTGGAAAGGTTGTAAAAAAAAGACGAAATTAAAGAAATATTTAAAAATTTTAGTCTTTAAAAGAATTATTAAATAAATATTTAAGCAAAATTATTAACCAAAAATTTACTCTTAAATCTTTTTTACTAATATTCCAAAAAATATTGAATAAGAGAAGAAGCAAGTAGAAATAAATAAAGAAGACAGAAAAAGAATTAAGCGAAAACCAATTAAAACTGTAACTAAAGGTAAAAAACCGAAATCGAAGAAAAAAATTTTATCAAAACTCTCAGATAACTAGATTACAATGAAGATAATTCTGTTTATTTTGTTACGAAAAATATTTTGCCCCAACTAAAGACTGGGTAATGTGTTTGGTGTGCCAGAAATGGGCACACGGTAGTAGCACAGGCAGGAGCCTAAGCTGTGACTTTATCATACTTTTGTAAGGAGAATAAGACTGGCCGCAATTACCCCACCTGCTGTCCGTATTTACCCATTGCCTTCTGGGTAAATACAGACACTAGGGTTTTTTTTGATAAAAAGTATACTTGTTAATTAAATACTCATAGTTGTATATGTTGATTTTGTAGAGTAAGAACCAAAGTTTAAAAGATAATAAAGACTAACTGATTATCTTTGGTACTCTATGTTTTATTAAAGGTTTCCCTTAAGTGTCCGCAATATCCCCACTCTCCCCTAAACAGTTTTGTAGGACTCTGTCTCTGTTTATAAAAAATATAATTTATGTTGTCTCGACTGCCTCGTTGGTCTAGTGGTCAGCACGCTGGGTACTATCCACGAGGTCCCAGGTTCGAATCCCGAGTCGGTGTTGGGTTTTTCTGTCCTGAAATACCTCAAAAACAACTCGAAGTTGGTGGTGTTAACACCCCTGTGCCTCGGAAAGCACGTTAAGCCGTTGAGTGTATAATAGGTTCTTAAGTCTTACTAGTCAGACATGACACATCCTCGGCCGCATAGTCGCTTTCCACCAGGTGAGACTGCAGCAGGCCTGTGTATCTCCCCGCGTAGGTAGCAAAAACGTACCTACGCGCGGCGACCCTTACTTAGGGGCTAAAACAAGTTGCGTGTCGCTACCGGCCAGCGACACGCTCGCGCGTTTTATTCACCGGCGGCCGCGCGGCTACGTTGCTGGCTGGACGAGAATGAATAAAGTACTAGAAAGAGGCGCTAGATGGCGTTAGAAGCTTCTCGTAGCAGTCAACCCTATCGCGTCGCGTAATAATACGTCACTGAATAGGTTTAGTTATTATGAATCATATTCCAGAGCAATAAGTATGAAATTATCTTGCAATGGATTTTTGTAGGTGTCTACACGAAAATGTGCTTGACTCTGAGGCGAACTAAATTACGTCATATTGTTGACGACATTGAGTAGACATTTCTTTGAATACAATTGCTAAGTCATACTTCTGTACGAAGTACTAGTACTTATTCTGTGACTGCAGTCAAATGTCCGTTTATTAACATAAAAGAAGAGCTGACTCTTACCTCTTCTGCAATCTTCTTGGAGCCCTTCGGTTGGTTCCAAGCAGATGAACTACCCTGCAAAAAATAATAGGAAGAAATAAATAAATTGTTCTAACAATCACAAATTACCTAGCCCCAAACTTAGCGTAAGCTTGTGCTACAATTAGGATAATGGATGGACATAATCATATACTTTTTGTAAACATCCATGGCTTAGGTACAAATGCTCGAGCTTATCACTCAAACATTTGCCCCTTGCGGAGTTCAAACCAGCAACCGCCGGATTCGTAGTCCGGAGCGCGCACCACTATTCACCAAGACGGTCGTCTTAGAAATACAAAAGTCATTTTTCCTTCAAGGGTATTTTTTAACAGATTTTTCTATATTGGTGGTCTCAATTGGGTATTGCATTTAGTATAGGAGAGTAAGGTTGGCACTTTGCGTACTGCAAGGTGCCAACTGAGATAAAAATCCTGACATTATCAAAAACTTTGCACCTGTGTATTGCGCACACTGCATCACTATAATATCTCCAGTGCAGTTAGCAAAATCTCTGTTGAGATTGGCCAACATAGTCAAAATTTGGCTAAGAGGACATTTTTATTATTGGTACCTCTCCTTCGTACTTATGTATTGTAGTTCATCCAAAAAAGATTATACAAATAAAATATTTGAATAAAAGGGTCAATCTCCAAAACGGGCGTGTTCATGTGATCGCTCTGGCGCTTTTTGGATATTGGTGTTTGGTTGTAATTGTGTATTTCATTTAAAGGAGTGATGTACACTTTTAGCACTATACAAATAAATGAGATAACATAATTCAAGTTAGGTATTGGTGTCTAAGAAGCGCCAGAGCGATCACACGAGTGCGTACGTTTTAGAGATTGAACCAAGAATAAAATGACGCAGCAATAGTCGAGATTGGAAACTTCACTTCTCATAAGTGATGCCCTGAGTTCGATCCGTAGCCTGTGCCACTGAGTTTGTGTATTACCACAGAATAAGTACTAGTACTTCGTACAGAAGTATGACTTAGCAATTGTATTCAAAGAACTGTGTACTCAATGTCGTCAACAATATGGCGTAATTTAGTTCGCCTCAGAGTCAAGCACATTTTCGTATAGACACCTACAAAAATCCATTGCAAGATAATTTCATACTTATTGCTCTTGAATATGATTCATAATACACTAAACCTATTCAGTGACGTAATATCATGCGACGCGATAGGGTTGACTGCTAATATTTAACCATCAGTTATTTATTTTTTACAAATATTCAACCATCAGTTAATATTTGTAAAAATATTTCCATCGGATACATGCGGGTACATTCCCCAAGTATTGATGAAATCGAACGCCGGCTCACTGGCGTAGCGAGCACTTACAAAAATTCGTCGGCTGACTAACGTCCTCCGTAGCTTAGTTGGTTAGAGCACTCGCCCGGATAGCGAAGGGACGTGGGTTCGAGTCCCACTGGATGACACAGTCGATTTATTTTTGTGAGAGAAATTAAATTTGAATTCGTAAAAACTTGCAAAATAATTGCTTAAGTTATAAAAATAATTGTAAGTATACTAATCAACACTGTCTAGGGATATTTTGGATATAATAATACTATGTTTTGTCTATCCCTAGACAGAATTGATGTGTGTCCTACTTATCTAAATTATTGAGTCTGTCTCTTTTCGTACGTTAGACAGGGAAAGACAAAGGCTGTACCTAAATCTAATCTTATATAGGGCGCACTGTCAGAGTGGTGACGTTTTATTGGCTAGTGTGTAGATGGAGCACGCATTGGCAAACCTGTCATTTTAAAATTTCCGAAAAAGGTCGTTGTGTGCTTTTAATTCCATATAATCACGACTGCCTCGTTGGTCTAGTGGTCAGCACGCTGGGTACTATCCACGATCCACGGTTCGAATCCCGGGTCGGGCCGAGAGTGTTTGGGTTTTTCTGTCTTGAAATTACTCAGACACAGCTTCGAAATCAGGAAGTTGGTGGTGTTAACACCCTCGTGCCTCGGAAAGTACGTTAAGCCGTTGGTCCTGCGCCTGATCTCTCTACGGTCATGTCGGACTGCCGTCTCACCGAATTATGAGAGTGAAGGAACAGAGAGTGCACCTGTGTATTGCGCACACTATACTACTAAATTAAATGAGTAGTTTTCCAATTATTTAAAATACCAAAATACATCAATACTACTAATATTATAAATGCGAAAGTGTGTCTGTCTGTCTGTTACCTCTTGACGCTTAAACCACTGAACCGATTGAGATGAAATTTGGTATGGAGACAGTTCGAGACACTGAAAAGGACATAGGCTACATTTTGTTGCGATATAAAATCATTATTGGTGAAATGGGGGATGAAAGTTTAAATGAAAAGTCCAACTCTTGCGGGCGAAGTCGCGGGGAACCACTAGTTTATTATATTTTTAAAACATTCTTTTCACTAGCTTTCATATGATATCCATATTTTTTACCTTGCCTTCTCCTCCCTTTTTTCATTTGCGGAGTCATTTTCAAAATGTATGTAGCCTATGTCACTACCACAATCTGAAGAAATCAACGACACCTCTCATGTCAAAATCCGCCCAGCCGTTTGGACTGTAGAGCATGCCAAAAAGTGGGCATATACGCTTGAAAAACATTACCCTCTTTCTGTCGCAGTCGGTTAAAAAAATAAAGCAACCCATCCACGTGAAGAGTTGCTGCAAAAATATAGCTACTTCTCACCATCACAATTTTATTTAACTTTTAACTAGTAAACTAAAAAAAATATAGCAACCTTCCAAGTGCCAAGTCCCAGCATTGGGATATCGTATCCACTGTTTAGAGTGATGAAAGGCACTTTTTTCGCCATTTTGTTATTGCAAAAAAACACTACACACTTTCGCGGCGAAATACCGACTAGAACTGAAAAGCGTGCCCGCAGATTTATTAAATTAAAACTTGCAGATTTCAGGGCTGGCAAAAGATAGTTTGATAGTAGGGTGAATACTAGGCTGTCTGAAATGATGTGAAATTATATTTGTTGAACTGAAGTTAGTATTGAAATTTAGATACACAATGACATAGGCATTTATTCTTCGCACTAGGATTCCCTGCGGGATCAGTCTCTTACGTCAAATTAATTCAGTAAATAGTCAATTGTAAAGGTAAAGGATGTGTGTGTGAAGAACAGACTTTTTTTTTTTTTTAAATTTTGTGAAAAAATTGCGAGAAGCGTGATTTCTTCACAAAATTAGAAAAACAAAAAGTTTCCTGGTAGCAACTCATTAAGAATATCATCTACTTTGATTATTATTTTATTCAAGTAGATCTAAGTAAAGTAAAGTTAGCCTACATAGATCCCACAACTGGGCAAAGGCCTCACCTCAACTATGAGGAGGTACTCGAGAGCCATACTCCACCACGCGGGCTCAGTGCGGATTGGTGGAGGGGTGTCTGTAAGGCAAGTGACAAACCTTACTGTCAGATGTTATCAAGTCGCCCCAGGGTCCGCTGACCATGATCCAGAATTTGGCCGATCAGGTAATTACAGTGGAGCCACTGCTATCTGACCTCCGTGACCCTGTTAAGGGGAACCTGACCGGTTTTGGATCATGGTTACACATTCAGTTGCCTGAATGTGCAGGTTTCCTCACGATGTTTTCCCTCACCGTAAGAGCATCGGTTAGTGAAGCAAATAATGTACTAACTCAGAAAGTCATTGGTACATGGCGGCATGTGGGATCGAACCCGGCTCCTCCTCCTGCATGAGAGGCAACCCGCTAGCCACTGCGCCAGCGACGCTCTTTAACCACATAAGTAAGCCCTGGTTTTTCGAAAATAAATAAATAAACAGCCTAGGCTATGATAATCAATAGGAGAAGTAACATCCAGGGATACAGGGGGGCCGTTCTTCATGATACGACATACTTAGTAGGCATCTATCAAAAACGTAGACAAATTTGAAGAAGTTCGTCTAGAACACCTTGACGCAAAACGCCAAATACGGAAGACACTACCAAAGCCTTCCTATGCATACACTTTTAACGCAGCTGGCCAACTCTCTTCTGTGTTCCATGTAACCAAATCTTCAAGACGAAGTTCAGAAGTGCTAGCCACCTCAGAGCATTCCATCCTAAAAATTGACAGCAAGTAGTCGCCGTCGCCGGACACGGCATGGATGAGGCATCTATTTACAAATTAGAGGCCATGATTATTGGACAGTGGCTCGAGTATAAGCGCTGAGCATAGTGTAGAGTCTTTTTCTATCTCCGATTAAACGCATATGATGTCGCGGGCAACCACTTGTTAATAAAAAAACATACCTACTTGTGACAACCTGAGTCTAGGACGGGACGTCACGACTTTCAGACAATTTTTAACTTACCTACACGTAAGGTGGAAGGTCAATATTGTGTTTGTTTGCAGTTTTGAGTATCATAATTTCTTGAGATTTGAAACAATAGTCAGTGTAAGAACACATTAAAACGGGCATTTTAATGTGTTCTTATAATGAAACGCGAAAGTTTAAGAGTGATTAATATCGTCAGTTTTTAGGGTCCCGTAGTCCTGACACGGAACCCTTACCCCGTTATTCCAAAAACTTAGTACCGGGTTTAAGACAGGACTAAGCTATTAGCTAGCCAATTAGAAAAGCGCGTCTTTATTAGGTTATTTCACGAATGTGTCATTGATTCCTCTGTTGTCGGCTAATATTTAGACCCATTTTAAACCTGGTTTATTTTTTTTGGATAACACCGCTTTAGTTTCGTCATGTCCGTCTGTCTGTCCGTCCAAGGTTTTGCTAAGAGACCGTTAGTAGAACTAGAAAGCTGTAATTTTGTAGGTGTATGTGGTGTGTATATTAATTGAGCCGACAACGTGGTAGAATAAAAATTCGAAAAATATTTTTTTAGGGTAGCTCCCCTACATATGAAGTGGGGATGTTTTTTTTCGTCGTCTACTCCATCAGTACCATACAGTGTTGGGTATCGTGTGTGGGTCTTTTAAAATGACTTAGGGGTTTCTAAATATTTTTTTTGTTTTATTGCTCCATTTACGAAATATTAAACTTTAATGTGCAGTTTTTTGGTCCAGTATGGCGTCCGGGGGGACAAGTGATGATGCCCCCTCTAAAAGCTTACTGCTGGCCTGAAAATCTGAAAAAAATCATGATGTTAGTACATTTCATAATAAACTTTAAAGAAAAACTATAGCGGTTAAGATATTTTTATTAGTTTAGCAGTAATATTGGTAGAACTTGGGTGTTGATGATTTTGTAACAAATACAAAATTCTTAGAATAAATTCTTTAAAGTGAATGAAGTAGATAATGGTACGGAATATTTCGTGCGTGAGTCCGACTCGCACTTGGCCGGTTTTTATAATAATGATAAAGTATTGTTTTTAGGTGATAAGCATTCACTATGCAATCTAAATATATTTTTGCACTTGACAAAATGACCACCAAAGGCGGGAATTGAATTTGAGTGTTGAGGGTGTAATCCCAATAACATTGATGAAAGCAACGCGGCATTACAGCGTTAAGAAGCACTCTTGAAGATTTCGACAGGCTCTGCCAACGCCAGGGTGGCCGAGAGGTTAGGCAATCGCCCGGTATTCGAGGAACGCGGGTTCAATTCCCGCCTTTGGTGGTCATTTTTTCAAGTGCAAAAATATATTTAGATTGCATAGTGAATGCTTATCACTTAAAAATCAATACTTTATCGTATTCGCAAGCTTCATCTTTCGATTGTTAAATACTTGCAATAGTATTTCTTTCGAGTGTAAGGGTGTAATCCCAATAACATTAATGAAAGCAACGCGGCATAACATTGAAAATTTCGACAGGCTCTGCCAACGCCAGGGTGGCCCAGAGGTTAGGCAATCGCCCGGTATGCGAAGAACGCGGGTTAGATTCCCGCATTTGGTGGTAATTTTTTTCAAGTGCAAAAATATATTTAGATTTTTTATAATTAACTAGCGGTTGCCCGTCGTCTGCGTAAGTGCCCCTTTTCTCATACAAAATCGCCTTTAGAGACAGAATTTTCAGAATTCCAAAAATACGTTATTCTTTATTTCTAACCAAGTAGCTAATTATACCAATTTTTATCCGTGTAGCTCATTGATTTAATATATATAGGGATATCTCATCACACTGACAGCTATGGCACATGCTCTAATCGGCCGTCGCCATTTTAAGCCGATTAAGTATCTAATGACGCGTGGTCCGTCAAACAATGAACATGCCTAAGTGTGTCGTCAAAAATTCCAAAAATTACAGCTCAATGAATCGTAAAAAATATGGAATCACGTTTCATCGGTAGGTAAATATTATTGATAAGGTTTGAAACCGAAATAATACTTGAAACCTGCTTTAATATTTTATTTTCTAATTTATTTACGTAAAACATTGCCAATCTTTTATCACTTTCACACCCAAAGCTAAAATGAAACAAAATACGTGACGTCATCGGAACAAAGTCAATTTTAAGGATGGAGTAGAAATACTTGAGTTTTTAGGTTTCCACAAAATTATGTTTGTAAAGAAAATGAAGCAAATTTATCGCAATAGACCAGGACGATGAGTTTTATGAGAAGGGAAAATATAGCGTTGTGTGTTCGTATATTTTTTCTGAATCTGATATGTAGGTATTACACTACACGTAAAGGGATGTAGATGCAAAAAGGCTGCAACTAGGCTAGTATTCCGGGCACCCAGCCTATGTTTTTATGTTTTATTTCACTTGCTTGTTGTTTAACTGTCATATATCTTAGCCATCGGTAAAATCCAATGTAGAAGTTAGGTATAACGAGTACCCAGACTAAAGAAACGGTTTTTAATTTTAGTACAGCCAGCAGTACGTCAGGTTACATGTGAGCTATAAAACATCTTTTATTACGTAGTTAATAGGGGTGGTCTTAAAGTAAAAGTGGGGTAGTCTGACGTGAGCCGAGTGTACTTACACACCGCAAGTCAGACTACACGTGTTAACCTTGATACCGCTTCTACTCCTTACATGATAAACGCTGTTTTTGTAGTTCAAATGTATGCCTTGACGTACTTCCGACTTAACTAGGTTACCTTATTCACCTCATTTTTAAATTAAGTTAGCCAACTGTTTAGAAGAGAACCTTCTAGCTACCTTAGCAGTAAAACAAAGTATTTTCATAAAATCACACTATAATAAATAACTGTAGCTAAAATAAAGACGAAAAAATGTGTTTTATAAATAGTAATTTCTGCTGGAACTCTTGTCTTTTAAACCGTGCTAACAATAAAAACAGCTGCAGAGAAATAATAACGTAATGTTCAAAGCATAAGATACATTTTCAATGGAATAATTTAGTAATCCGATTATAATACTATTACACTCATTAATTAACTAAATGAATACCTGTGGCAGTAGCCTTATGCTTCTTATAAATCTGTGGAACATGTTGTTGGTGTGTGTACTATAGTACCTATAGAATATTTTGCCTCAAAAACAATTTTGTACATTATCGTTTGTGTCATTGTCGAGCATCGAAATGTGAACCATCCCCGCATTTCAATGAGTTAGGTTAGGTTAGTTTGTAGTTTAGTGTAGTTGTAGTGTACCTACCCAGAATTGGTGAATTGTGTCAATATAATTATTATTGGTTGTAGTATGACAAGTTTGGACCTGTATAGTAGAAAAGTAGAAATATGATTATTATGAAAGTGTCTTCATTAAAAAAATACTCGTATTCTCATACACATAATATACCTAATTTTATGAAAAGTAGTAAATAAAATATAAATCATGACTTTCATCAGTTACTTAATTTCATACAAAACATGAACAAACAATCTACTCCATTACTTCTTTGTTCGTGTTATTGGCTTATGATTCTTGAAATGAATGATATTTGACATATGACGTAGTGTCGTCATCCATTGCTGCGTAATTACACATGACAATTTAAATAGCTGAAGCTTAAGCGGCAATGTATGAACTTAGCCAGTTGAAGCTTCATAAGGTGAATAATAACATGTGCCATGTTTGGGCTTTGATTTTGTATGGCGTAGTGCATCCTTATATATAATAAGTCAATGGTGTAGCTTCAAAACTAACAGAAATTCATAGAAAATGACCCCCCGTTTTTTACGTAAGTTTGGGCTGTGCGATGATATGTCAATAATATATAATAATTGATTTAGACATCAGGCACTGTTTGGCTAGTGGCCAAACAGTGCCTTTGTGTGACTGTTACTGATTTGTTTGTGTGGTTTCCATTTTGTATTGTTGTTCTTATTCTTTTTTTGTGATCTTTGTAATTTTCTATTTTTTTTTTATTCTGTACGATGTTTGCTTGTGATGTCCCAAATTAATAAATGCTTCTTTTTTTTCTTTCTTTAATAAGTCAATCGGACAGTCACTTCAGCCAGTTTCACTAAATCTACACTAATATTATAAAGATAAAATATTTGATTGTTTGTTTGTATTGAATAGGCTCCGAAACTACTGGACCGATTCTAATTAAACTTGGTACAGAGATAGTTTGAGACCCTGGAAAGTACATAGGCTACTTTTTGTCGCGATTAAAAATCATTAGGGGGGTGAAATGGGGGATGAAAGTCTGCATGGAAAATCCGACTTTTGGCGCGGGCGAAGTCGCGGGGAACTGCTAGTTTTTATTTATTAAGATGATAGCATAGTCTGAGTCTGCCTGCAATATGTAGACTAAACTCTACGCCAACAGCACACATATAGATTATTTACGGAGAGGACAAAGTGACTTTGACTTTCATTGTCTCGTTCGTTGGTCTAGTGATCGGCACGCTGGCTTCCATCCACGTGGTCCCGGGTTCGAATCCCGGGTCAAGTTGAACGAGTCTTGAAATAACTCATACGGTTCTGGAGTCGGCGAGTTGGTGGTGTTATAAAATCTTAATTTTATAATTTAAGCAATATTTGTTTGCAAGTTTTTACGAAAGTTTTGCACACAAAAATTTATCGACAGTGTCGTCCAGTGGGACTAGAACCCACAACCCTTCGCTATCCGGGCGTAAGCTCTTTAACTGAGCTACGGAAGACGTTAGTCAGTCGATGAATTTTATCTGTACCTACGCTTATTGAGGCTTCTAATACTTCAAGCGTGGGGCCTGACATGCTCTTTTCAAAATATCCCCAGCGTGATTGGCTAAGCTCTGTTGAGATCAGTCGCCGTTGACGAAATTCCAAGCCACGTGGTTAACTGGTAGAGAATGCCTTCAGGCATTAAGTCCGCCACTTTTATCTTTTTTTGGTGCAATAAAGTTTAGATAAATAAGTCATCATTATCATCTTAGCGCTGGTTGTGCTCTCTCATGTGAAAGCCCAGGGTTCGCTTTGTTTGGGCTTAGACCATGATCTGGTATATCAGGTAAGTAATTACAGTTAAGCGAAGTTAAAATAAATAAATACATTTGGTGGATAATGTCCTCCTAGCCGAATTTCGACTACGGCGGCCTATTGCAACAGAGATTAGCCAACTGCGCAGGACATATTATAGTGCACAAGTGTGTGCGCAATACACATGTGCACTCTCTGTTCCTTCACTCTCATAATTCGGTGAGACGGCAGTCCGACATGACCGTAGAGAGATCAGGCCCAGGACCAACGGCTTAACGTGCTTTCCGAGGCACGGGGGTGTTAACACCACCAACTTCCTGACTCCGGAGCTGTGTCTGAGTAATTTTAAGACAGAAAAACCCAAATACTCTCGGCCCGACCCTGGATTTGAACCCGGGACCTCGTGGATAGTACCCAGCGTGCTGACCACTAGACCAACGAGGCAGATATTTGGTGGATAACATACCTTCTACGTACCAAGTCCAAGTCCCAACACTGGGGTCAGTATGTAACCACTGCCCACTGACTGTTTAACTTGATGACAGGGACCGGCGCCTTTTTTTTTGTCACTACATACTTTCGCGGAGTGCGGAGATATGCTTTTTTGCACATTTATTTTGGTAAAAAGTAACACCTTTTTTGGTGTGAGCCTAAACCCCTTTAGACACAGTGGCCAGCACACCAGGCTTTCTATTTTTGTGACGAAATCATCTTATTACAACTGCATAATGTGCCATGTTTGTAACCTTCCTGAGACATGGCCCTGATATTTCTAAAAACCCATGAAACAATGGCTTGACTTAAAAAAATAACTAAGTTCAACTATTCATGTAAAACAGAGAAAAACACGTCGTGAATTCAGTTCGCTTGTGACCAACTTTGTGAAAGGTCGTCACAGAAAAGTTTTGACCAAAATTCAACATGGCGCCGGTGCCTGTCATCAAGTTGAACAGTGGATACACTTGCCCAATGCTGGGACTCGGTACATGGAAGGTAGGGCTATTTATTTAAATAAGTTACACAACAGCAAGCCATTATAATACTATCCTACGTAAGTGCGTGAACTTTTAATAGGGGCGTCCTAAAAGTCAAGGTCAAGCCGAAATGGGGTGGTGGACCAAGGGTTTCCAGCTGTGGGAAAAATATGGAAAAAAATATTGGTCGCATATTTAAAAAATTTATGATGATGATGTCCTCCTAGCCGATTTCGACTACGGTGGCCTATCTCAACAGAGATTAGCCAACTGCGCGGGACATATTATAGTGCACAAGTGTGTGCGCAATACACAGGTGCACTCACTGTTCCTTCACTCTCATAATTCGGTGAGACGGCAGTCCGACATGACCGTAGAGAGATCAGGCGCAGGACCGACGGCTTAACGTGCTTTCCGAGGCACGGGTGTTAACACCACCATCTTCCTGACTCCGGAGCTGTGTCTGAGTAATTTCAAGACAGAAAAACCCAAACACTCTCGGCCCGACCCGGGACCTCGTGGATAGTACCCAGCGTGCTGACTAGTGGTCAGCGCGACCAACGAGGCAGTCGAAATTACAAGGCAGGATTTAAAAAATTACAGACGTTTGAATAAAAGACTAGAAAACATACACCCTGTTGTGCTATTTTAAACACCATGTAGTCTACAAATTAATTTCACTCAATTTATGTTTTTTTTTGTTGTAACCCTAAAGGTTTAAAATCGAAGTCCAAATTATAATACAACTAGCAGTTCCCCGCGACTTCGCCCGCATTAAAAGTCGGATTTTCCATACAAACTTTCATCCCCCATTTCACCCCCCTGATGGTCTTATATCAAAAAGTTATATGTCCTT
Organism: Pyrausta nigrata; assembly: GCA_949316185.1. Lineage (NCBI taxonomy): Eukaryota > Metazoa > Arthropoda > Insecta > Lepidoptera > Crambidae > Pyrausta > Pyrausta nigrata. The sequence goes on along the minus strand of OX438963.1, from coordinate 8,834,237 downwards.
TCCAGGGTCTCAAACTATCTCTGTACAAAATTTCGTTTGAATCGGTCCTGTAGTTTCAGAGTCTATTCAATACAAACAAACAATCAAATCTTTGCAGAAGTCGCGGGAAACTACTAGTAATAGTAGATTATTCACCAAGGGGGTAAGTGATATCTTACGTCACGGGCGTCATCTTGAATCTTAAGCGTAACGAAGGATTCGTGAGTTTATTGTTTACTCCCGAGCATATCGAGGGAGTTAAAAGTGGAATCCTAAGTGGAGCGAGGGATTTAAGCTCGCTCAAGACGAAGACAACTTTATCCCCGAGGAGAATACTCTGCTTTTCACACTTCCTACGAGGCAATAAAAAAATGTACTACAAAAACTTATTTTATCTATAAGAATATATCCTTTGACTTTTCTGGCAGTAAATTATTATATATTTACAATACCAGCAGCTTTACATCTAATGGACTCCGGTGTCATAAACTTCGTCACTCGACAGTTTTACGAAAACATTGTTTGTTAAAATACATTTTTTTTTCTTTATTTCTTTTTTTAGAAGCGCGCGCTTTTTTTTCATTCCATTCGTGTTAAAATTCTTGGCTGTCAGGTTCAAATTTCAAATATGTTCTCTTTGGTACTGGACGGGCTAATGTGATCATGCCTTTCACTTTGCCTCCCTAGGGGCGTAATAAAATTTTATACAACATTACGTCCCTAGTAGGGATACAATGACTCACTTTGAGTCAGGTTTACTTAATGTGTTATTGAACATTGCCGAGTAGGTAGTATAAGATATGGTCGATGCGTTTGCCCAGCAAAATTGATAGGTTGTAAACTTGTAAGTAGGCAAGAACCTATCTATTATTTAACGAATTACGTCAAGTGTTTTTCTTTCAACTAAAATGTAGTAGGATGTCACCTCTGCCCTTCACTAAACGAATGTTAAAATGCAAATTAAAGAAAACAAATAGTTGAAAATAACCAAAAACCTGTTTTTTACATAACAATGTCTGCCCTTGAGACATTACATCTTGCTGCCAAGTAATGTAAGTAGCTAAGCCTACTAATCGGCCTAGTGGTTGGCACGTTGACTTGTATCTGTATCTGGTATCTGGTATAAAACAATCCAGTGCCGGCCTCCTCGTATACCATGGTTTGCTACGTCAAATATGAGTCGGTCACTTATTGTAATAGCACTAAGTCTGAGGTCCGGACACATTCCATTAAATAAATTCGCATACTTAATGAAAAAGGTAGACTCGCCAAACTGTGAAATCTGTGACAGAGTAGAAGACATACAACATGTTTTGATGGAATGTGCCCGGTACAAACGGAAAAGACAGGATCTGGTGCTCAAGTTAAGGCTTAACCTACTAGATGTCGGGGCGTTCCACCGGATCTTGGCTGAGCCGACATCTAATCACACCAAAACGGTACTAAAGTTTGTACTTAGTTGTATTAAGTTAAGATCTATTTATAATTTAGTTTAGTACCTTCTAACGTTGAACGTTAAGATAAGTTTAATATAGGACTGTCATGTACAAAATGTATAAAAGTCCCTAAATAAAGTAAGAAAAAAAAAATCAATGATGCCCCAGGTTTAAATCCCGTGCCGGATTTGTTTTTTTTTAGTTTTAGATAGCTCTGAATAGCTCCATATTTGGAAAGTTGGTGGTGGTGTTAAACCGTCGTGGCTCGGTGCGCAATCATAAAGTCATTTATTTATTTATGCCCATAGATTCCGAAACTTATTCCGTGTAACGGCAGGCCTGTGTATCTCCCCGCGTAGGTAGCAAAAACGTACCTACGCGCGGCGACCCCTTGGTAAGGGGCTAAACAAGTTGGGTGTCGCTAGCCGGCAGCGACACGCTCGCGCGTTTCATTCACCGGCGGTGCGCGACACTAGGTTGCTGGTTGGACGAGTCCTAGAAAGTCCTAAAAACATGCGCTAGGTGGCGTAAGTAGCTTCTTGTGGCAGTCAACCCTATCGCGTTGCGTGATAGTATTATTAATCATATTCCAGAGTTATAAGAATGAAATTATCTTGCAATGTATTTCTGTAGGTGTCTACACGAAAATGTACTTGAGTCTGAGGCAAACTGAATTACACTATATTGTTGACAACATTGAGTAGATATTTCTTTGAATTTCATTGCAAAGTCAAACTTCTGTACGGAGTACTAGTACTTATTCTGTGGTAACGCCCACTTTGCAAATCAGTTATTTAGTAGCGCCCCCCATTTTTATTCACATTAAAAACCTTGATAATATATTAGTTTCACTTCGAGTTTAATTAAACCTATATTCTAATCCAGACTTCTTACCAGAGAGAGCAATAATAATACAACTTTACAATAAAATCGCATTAGCAGCCCCCTAGTTGAGGTACCTCTTCATAGTTGAGGTGAGGCCTTTGCCCAGCAGTGGGATCCATAGGCTAACTTTACTTTTTACTTTTACTAGTACCCCAATTTTTTTCTGGGCTCGTGACCCTGGGCGCTGGAGGCCTAGGGTCTAGGCCTCCAGCGCCTCTCGCGTGGGCGCAAGTGTCCCCATTCGTTGTCAACGATTTTCACAACGAATGGGGACACTCGCGCCCTCGCGCGTAGCCAGGCCTGTGTATCTTTACGCGTTTGTAGCAAAAATGTACCTACTCGCGGCGACCACTTGGTAAGGGACTAAACAAGTAGGGTGTCGCTAGCCGGCAGCGACACGCTCGCGCGTTTTATTCACCGGCGGTGCGCGACACTAGGTTGCTGGTTGGACGAGCATGAATAAAGTCCTAGAAAGATGCGCTAGATGGCGTAAGTACCTACTTGTGGCAGTCAACCCTATCGCGTTGCGTGATAGTACGTCACTGAATAGGTTTAGTGTATTATGAATCATATTCCAGAGTTATAAGAATGAAATTATCTTGCAATGTATTTCTGTAGGTGTGCTAAATGGATTTTGTGGGTTTTCCCATGAATAATAATTTTTTTTTGGCATATGGTATCGTTTGTACAACCACCCTTGAGTCGGGAGGCGCTGATCAAAACGACTCCCTGTAGGGGAGGTCAGCTCAAAGCGGCCACCTTTACTTTGAGGTGTAAAAAACCTACTGAATAAAATGATTTTTATACTGATAGGTAGAAAAAACATTTGTTCTTCACTGTACGCAATCCAAATCTGCAAAAAGTTGAAAATACATGTATGACACGTAAATTACGAAAAGGTGGCAAAAAGTTGCTTTGCCCAAGGTGCCGCCCAAAGCGGCCATGGGGGTAAGGGCAAAGCGGCCAGTCCAGTAATGTATGAGAAATATACATTTTTTGACAAAAGATATAGGTAGTGTTCAAAAAAAGAAGATTGCCAATAATAGTTTAAAATCGACATGTATTTTTTATAAAACCTTTGGAGTCAATTACACATTTAAACTCTTAAAATTAATGGCACTTTTAATCAACTGTGTTATTAAAAACTAAAATAAATATGTTTTCAAACGTTATAAAAAAACAAAAATTGCTTAAAATTTTATTGCTATACATTAAATTGTGCCTTGTTGTTCCTTCACGTTTTTGATTGCTTGCGTCACTGTACTTTCGCCCCATAACCCTTTGGCAAAGCGGCCAACTGGCCGCTTTGCCTTTTTCGTGCACTTTATTTCAAAAATTAACTGCTGTCATATTTGACATTAACTTTGTAAGCAAATAATACACAAACATAGTCTAATAAATGAGTTTTAAGGCGCATTAGATAAAAGTAATGAGTTATGCATGGTTTAGATCAAATCAGGCCGGACTTACCTCGCATTTTTTTAAGGAAACCACCAAATATTTAAAAATCGTCAAACCGGTGCCGAATGACTGATCGGGGCGGGGCGGAAGGTTAGCTGTAAGACGAACCGGTAAAGTTCTTTATGGCATTTAGTAGAACCGTATTCGGAGCCATGGCCGATTTGCCTTCTGTGGCCGCTTTGAGCTGACTTCCCCTATACATATTTCGATGAGGCAACGATATTTATGTACCTACTTTAAACTTTACGTTACAGAGGGCACAACACAAGGAAAGTTCTATGTCGGCGCACACGGGTGCACTCTCTTTTCTTTCACTCTCACAGTTCGTAGCAAAGAATCAATAATCCCTATTCATCCTCCTAGCGTTATCCCGGTTTATGCACTCGCACACGAGGGCCCAGGGTCCGTTGACCATGATCCACGATGTGGCAGATCAAGTAATGACATTGGAGCGACTACCATTTGACCTCCGTGACCCTGTTAACAGGGGAACCTGACCAGTTTTGGATAATGGTTACACATGCAGTCGTCTGAATGTGCAGGTTTCCTCACGATGTTTTCCCTCACCGTAAGAGCATCGGTTAGGGAAACAACTAATGTACATAACTCAGAAAAAGTCATTGGTACATGGCGACATGATGTGGGATCGCACCGGCACCTCCCGCATGAGAAGCAATGCTAGCCACTGCGCCACCGACGCTCAATCAATAATCCCTATTAATTATATTTTTGCGGAGTGTTCCTTCAGGGGCTCTATTTTCGAATCACTCACGTGCAGATTTCGACTGATTTTCGTTCGTCATTTACAACTCCGCATTTTTGAATCACTCGATTAACTGCACTCGATCGCTCGAAATCGCAACGGGTGCCCCTACCTACTCGTCACAGAAGGCGAGTGATAGAATAAAAATATGTCGCATTCGCCATCAGAATGTCACACGAGTGATTCAAAAAATTGAGCGCCTGAACTTGTAGCACGGTGATGATAATGATGATGTCCTCCTAGCCGATTTCGACTACGGCGGCCTATCTCAACAGAGATTAGCCAACTGCGCAGGACACATTATAGTGCACAAGTGAGTGCGCGATACACAGGTTCACTCTCTGTTCCTTTACTCTCATAATTCGGTGAGACGGCAGTCCGACATGACCGTAGAGAGATCAGGCGTAGGACCAACGGCTTAACGTGCTTTCCGAGGCACGGGGGTGTTACTACCACCAACTTCCTGACTCTGGAGCTGTGTCTGAGTAATTTCAAGACAGAAAAACCCAAACACTCTCGGTCCGACCCAGGATTCGAACCCGGGACCTCATGGTAAATTCCCCAGCGTGCTGACTAGATCAAGGAAGCAGTCATGGGTTTATTAAATCATCAAATGTTATCGACAAAAACCCCCATGTCGGGTTCTAACTCTTGGAATGGCTGCCATTTTAATTATTTAAAAAAAATGCTAATTCCATGGATCTGGAGTTCCTAAAGGTTATGATAATTGATTCTGAGAGGTAACGCTATCGCCTCTCAAGTGAAATAAAGATCAATTTAAAATTATTTACTGTTATACTCGTAGTAGTAGAAATAAGTTATAAGAAATGCATTTAAAAAAAAAAAATTTTAACACCCGACGAAAAAACGACGGGGTGTTATAAGTTTGACGTGTCTGTGTGTGTGTGTGTGTCTGTCTGTGGCATCGTAGCTCCCGAACGGATGAACCGATTTTGATTTAGATTTTTTTTGTTTGAATGATTAATTAGTCGGGAGTGTTCTTAGCTATGTTTGATGAAAATCGGTCCAAGATGGCCGCCGTAACAAAATGGCGGATTACATATTTTTTTATACTAATGTTGTCGCGTCGGGGGATCGCTCTTTACCTAAAAATACCTACCTAAATAAAATGATGTCCGGGAAGCAAAGCTTTTTAAGTAAATGTATAGAGGACTTATACAAACCTTTATAATAATATGTTACGTAACTATGTACTATAACACAAAGTTGGTCTAATTTAGTGCGGTCCCTCGTCGCGACAACATTAGTATTAATAATTGTATACCTACGTAGTTTCGGTGGGGTCAAAATTTCAGTTTTATTTTTTGCTTCTTATAGGGTTTCCATTTAATCCAACTGTATTGTATCTAGCTATAATTTAATAGTTAGTAAACCTTGTTATAGGATTTTTATGTGCATCTATTATTTTGTGTCGGGGGTTTTTAAATTTTTTAGGATTGTCTCTAAAATTTGATAAATAAAAGGCCAACACACACCCTGTACAGATATAAACAAATCTGTCTTTTGTGCTTGTAGGTAGTTACTTATAATTTATTCTGCGCTTCCAGTCCAAACCTGGTGAGGTGAAGCAAGCTGTGAAGGATGCCATCGACGCTGGCTACCGGCACATCGACTGCGCGTACGTTTATTTCAACGAGAACGAAGTGGGCCAGGCCATACGGGAGAAGATCGACCAGGGTGTTGTTAAGAGGTAAGTGACCAGCTAAGTCAAAGTCGAAAATAATTTGTTCAATTTGGGATATAATAATATCTGCTAATATTAGTCGTTGAGCCTAGTCAAAGTCTCTAGGGCGGCTTGATAACATCTGACAGTAACGTAGTCACTTGCCTTACAGACACCCCTCCATCAATCCGCATTGAGCCCGTGTGTTGTAGTATGGCTCGTACCTCCTTATAGTTGGGGTGAGGCCTTTGCTTAGCAGTGGGATCTATATAGGCTGACTTTACTTTTTTTACTTTGATGATGATGATGATGCAATGTTTGGTACCCACCTCCAATAGCAATGTGTTATACGTCGTTGGATAGCTCTTTAACCTAAATAACAGTTACAATGGCGCCAAATTCCGATCGTTAGTCTGTTCTGAGCTATATGGTATTAAAGCCTCAAAATAAGAACAAGCACCTACTCATAGTAGCCATCACCAATAGCAATGTTTGATACGTCGTTGGATAACTATTAGTAACCTAAATAAACGTTACTATAGGGCACCAAGTTTCGATCGTTAATCCGGTAATAGCTACACAGTACCTACTAAAATCTCAGAATTAGTAATATCAACTACATACTTTTGGTACCTACTTCCAATAGCAATGTCTGTTAAGTATTTGGATACTAGCTCTTAGTAACCTGAACAGGTTAAAATAGCATGCTAGCTGGAATGTCAACGGGGATGGGTGCGTATTGAGATTTTCTATTAAGTGGCACCTAGGCTGAGCGTGACGTCCGAAAAGAGGACGATAGGAGTGACTTGTCCATTAGGGCAGTCATATCTTAAATATTCGAGAGCCAGGAGGCATGACAGGCATTTCTCTCCTTCTGGGCGACCGTTATCTCGCAGAAAAACCTAAATACACTGAGGGATTTATAGCTTCTGCTTTATGCCCTGCCCTAATGATGTGGATAATAATATTTAATAAAGCTTATTTCATTTATTTAATTCATTGCTTAATCATTTTATTTCATTTTAAAATGTGATCTCATATAATATTAAGCTGCGTTCGTCATGTACTTTTTCTAATTATTACTAATATTGTTATATTAATGAACAATACATTAATCGTATTTGATTTTATTTTGCTAACGAAAAATCCACCCTACTTGACTTGATTTTGTTGAACTTATTTTAGGCTGGTAATCAAATCGGACAATAAATCAAGACAAGCGCCATACTAATTCTTGTTCTACAAGATATTGCCTTTCCAATGATATATCACACATCATTATTGGAGCGGGTACCAGGTTTCATAGAAATCCTTGCGTCATCCTTTGGGATAGAAAATGCCTCTTTTAACATATAAGCGGTCCGCCGCCGTGATTGCGCCCATGTACGAGGGGTGATCCAAAAGTAATGATAATCATTAATAAACACAATGAATATAGTAAAAAAATAAATTTATTAGTCTCCTAGCAAGTCTGTAAATTTAGTCCATCTCTTTACTAAACCTAAAATTCTCAAAAATCTTTATCTTGACTTCTAAAGATTTTCAACGTACACTAGAAAATTATAACCTTAAACTCCATATTGACCAACCTACTATGATAAACAATTGTATTGACAATATAGCAAGTAATATAACTAACGCGAAGGGAGAAATTCATGACATAGGTATTTCAGACCATAAAAATCAGTCGCTAAAATTTGTCGTTGATAGAAAGCCATTTGAATCAAAAACATGCTACATAACAAAACGAGATTTTTGCCTTGAAAACAAAAACAAATTCCAACAATGTATAGCATCATTATCTTGGTCCTCAGTGTATAGCGCAGATAGTGTTAATGCTGCCTATAATGATTTTATGCAATTAATATTTATGTTTTTTGAGCTATGTTTTCCAAACGTAAGGATAAAAATAAAATCAAGAAAAACATATGCTACATGGATCACAAAAGGATTAAAAAAATCTTGCAGAACGAGTAGAATTCTTCGATATAATTATTATCGCACGAAGAGTATAAGTAGTAGAACTGCATTCTTAAAGTATAATAGAATACTGAAAAAATGCATTAATACTTCACACCAATCTTGTGATAAAAAAATTCTTTTAGGTTCTAAGAATAAATGCAAAGCAGCATGGGATATTATCAAAATGAAGCGAGATCAAAATGTATCTCCAAATACTATTGACGAAATTAGACATATGAATGAAATTATTGATAACCCTAAAAAAATTGCAAATTTATTTAATGACGTCTTTATTGACATTAAAAACAAATCTTTTTTAAATTCTGACATTTATTGTGATACTTGTAAAATATATAATTCTATTAATAATTGCATATTTCTGACTCCTTGCTGCGAAAATGAGGTATTTAACTTTATTAAATCCCTAAATAATACAAAATCTGTTGGGGCCGATGAAATAAGTACGGGGATAATCAAATATTGTATCTATGAGTTTACTTCTATATTAACTTACTTAATAAATTTGTCTTTTAAGGAAGGTTGGTTTCCTGATGCCTTAAAGCTCTCAGTTGTTAAACCTTTTTACAAAAAGGGTGACAAGTTAGACGTCAATAATTATCGCCCCATTGCTTTAATACCTGTTTTTGGAAAAATATTTGAAAAAGCCATGCACAAGCGGCTCACGTCATTTCTAGAACAGCATAGCGTTATAAAGAGAAATCAAAATGGATTTCAGAAAAATAAGTCTACAAAATTAGCTGCATTCACTTTGGTGAAAACTCTTACTGAGACTATAGACAAAGGGGATCACGTGGCAGTTGTGTTTTTTGATATGACCAAGGCCTTGGATTACGTGAATCATAACAGGCTGCTGCGGAAATGTGAATCCTATGGACTAATAGGTTTTGCATTAAAATGGCTCAGCAGCTATTTAGAAAACCGGAGACAATATGTAGAAATCGCCAAAACTGGTGGCGATTCCAAAGCTTTAACTTATTTTAGGTCCGAAATAAAAGAAAACTTGTTCGGTGTACCCCAAGGTAGTATTTTAGGACCATTATTGTTTTTAATATATATAAATGACTTTCCAGACGTTCAATCAAATTCTATATTATTTGCTGATGACATTTCAATTATTGTGACTTGTAAGAATAAAACAACATATGAACAGGACATTAATACTACAGTTGACAAAGTGGCAACATGGCTTAAGTGTAATAATTTGTACATAAATGTTTCTAAGACAAAATTAACAAAATTCCACAACATTAAAATAAACCCACCTAAACTTCACGTTATTTGTAATGGCGAGAAAATAGAATTATCTTCGAATGCCATATTCCTAGGATTGACGTTAGATTCAAATTGCTCCTGGAAGTTGCATATTGAGAAGTTGCGTAATAAATTAAACCGTTTTGTGTTCGTTCTATATAGAATACAAAAAACGAACAATTTAAAACTTTCACTCCTTGCATAATAGTAATCTGGGGGAATTCAAGTGATGTTGAAACTTTATTTAAAGTACAAAAAAAATGTATCCGAACCATATGTAACGCACACCCTTTAGACTCATGCAAACCTCTGTTTGTGAATTTGGAGCTGTTGACATTGCCAAGTCTGTACATTTACGAAACTGGAGTGTTCGTTAAAAAACATCCAGATTTCTTTACAAAATTTAAAGAAAATCATGGTAGGAGACACCCCGATAGAATTAAATTTCCAGTTATGAAGACTGAAAATTGTTTAGCAATAACTGTTACGTTATGGCCATTCGAATTTACAATAAAATACCAAAGTCCATAACTGATTTTCCTCTAAATATATTTAAGAAAAAACTGCACCAATGGTTGTTAGATAAATGTTTTTATTCTGTTAAGGAATTTTTAAATTTGTAATTTGTGTATTATTAGTTGACATTAGTTGTATGACATTTTATATTTAATTGACTTTATTATTGTTATTAATTGGAATCTTAACCCACCTAAGCATTATATTCTAGATTTTAATTTTAATACATTTAATATTTGCATGTCAGACCAGACAAAACATGCAGCTTTTAAATTTGTACCACCTCTATCTTGACCATGTTTTAAGCAAATAAATATTTCATTTCATTTCATTTCTCAAAAAAGTCCTCAACCGCAGTCATCACGTCGCTATCATCGTCAAATTTCTTGCCTAGGAGGTGTTCCTTGAGTTGTGGAAAGAGATAAAAGTCACTGGGGGCTAGATCTGGTGAATAAGGGTTCCACCAGTTCAAAGCCCGCTTCCTGAATGGCAGCCATGGCAATTGCAGCTTTGTGAACCGGTGCGTTGTCTTGATGGAACAGCACTCCAGCCCGCAGGTTGCCTCGCCTTTTCTCCTTAACAGAACAAATAAGAAGATTGCGGGAGGCTATCCCGCAATCTTCTTATTTGTTCTGCATAGTAGGAGCCTGTAATAGTGGCCCCCTTTTCCAAGTAGTCCACTGTGATTATTCCTTCAGCATCCCAAAAAACAGATGCCATAACCTCCCTGCTGAGCTTAACACTTTGAATTTCTTCGGCGTCGGTTCATCGGATCGAGTATCCTTGTCTGCCTGGAACTTTTCGAGATTTGCTCTTGACATGTCGATTCGTTTCTTCTTTTGCTCGTCGTTTAACATTTTCGGTACCCAACGCGCGGAGACCTTTCTCATATGCAACTCGTTCGCAAGGATTCTTTGAATGCTGCCAAATGAGATCCCTGTGACCTCAGCTACATGCCTGATACTCACTCTTTGATTTTCCAATACAACTTCTTCAACTTTTTTCACATTTTCTTCAGTGAGGGACGTCGATGAGCGTCCTTCGCGGTGTTCGTCTTTCGTCGATGTTCTTCCCAGCTCAAACTCCTTAGCCCAGCGTGCAACTGTGGAATATGGAGGAGAAGAGTCCTCTAATGTTTCCATCAAGTCGCTGTGTATGTCTTTGGTAGACATATTTTTTAAGCAGAGGTATTTAATGACAGCTCTGATTTCGTGTTTTTCCATTTTGATGTTCACTCCTTGACAGTTTGTATTCAAATGAATGTAGCTCCCAGGAATCGTGGCCTATTTATATGATTTTTTTCCTGAACTAGTGGGTAACTGAGCAAGTGACTGATATTTTTTTTGTATTTTTGTGTGCACTAGAAATAACTGATTATCATTACTTTTGGATCACCCCTCGTATCTATACAGTGTGTCCGGGTTTTGACTGGCGATAATTTATGGGCTTTTAATTCAGCAAATGTTATCGACAAGAATATGTTGGGTTCACACTTCCATCCTCTTGAAATGGCAGCCATTTTAATAATAATAAAAAAAACTATTTCGTTATTTTAGTAACATATTTTAGTAACGCTATCGCCTATCAAGTGAAATAAAGATCAATTCCAAATTATTACTGTCATAGAGAAAAAAAAAATAAGTTCCCAAAATCCATAGAAATAAAATGCCGGGTGGCTTTCTACAGACGTTTATTTGTATTTTCCCAGTACTTAAACACAAAAAGACTAAGATAAAAATGATTTTATCTCACCTGTTCGGAAAGTTGAACTTTCATGTGTAGATAGCTTGGTGGGAAATAGCTTTTCCCTCCTACTTTATACTCCTACTATTGAATAAAAGGCCACTATCGAGAGTATCGATAGTTATTGCAATAGTCACAGCTGTAAGCTATCGATAGTGATTTTAATATTGAACTTTGATACTATCGATAGTATTGCTATGTGTCGATAGTATTTTTATTAACGGAGCTATCGATACTATCATTACTATCGATATTTTATCGATACTATTGCTTTTGCCTCAACTATCGATAGTCTATCGATACTATCGATAGTCTATCGATACTATTGCTTTTGCCTCAACTATCGATAGTCTATCGATACTATTGCTTTTGCCTCAACTATCAAAAGTCTATCGATACTATTGTTTTTGCCTCACCTATCGAGTCTATCGATACATTATTTCTTTCCTCACAGTCGAAATGAAAAATAGTATGTTTAGGCGGGGCGGCTTGGAATTGAGCCCAGTCTACTATAAAAAAAACTTAGCAAAAATCGTCGTAATAAGTAATAAGTCAGCCTATTAGATCCCACTGCTCGGAAAAGGCCTCACCTCAACTATGAGGAGGGACGAGCCATACTTCACCACGCGGGCTCAGTGCGGATTGGTGGAGGGGTGTATGTAAGGCAAGTGACAAACCTTACTGTCAGAAGTTATCAAGCCGCCCTAGGGCCTCTGACTAGGCTTGACGACTAATACCACAGATATTAGCCGGGACCAACAGCTTAACGTGCCTTCCGAAGCACGGAGATGCTTGTCATGGACGTCACTTAAATGGTCGGAATGGTCACCCATCCAATCACGACCGCGCCGTGGGTTGCTTAACTTTTGGTATCACTACCAAAGCGCTGCCGCCACTGCGCCACAAGCACCAAAATCGTCGTAACGTCTTTTTAATGGCCGTCCTCTTTCTCCCAGATTTTATCACGCCATCCCCATTCATTCAACCCTTCGTTCATACATTGCACTCACTCATCTGCGTTCCGATTTTTGTTAAAAACTAAAAAAAGTTAAATTGTTTTTTAAAAACTTTTAACAAAACTGAACCTAAAAATGTTTTTTTTATAAAATATTATTTTGCATTAGGGTAATCCTAATTTTTTTTTATTGATTACGAAAACAGACATTAATCGTATTGTGAACCTGACCACAAGGACCCTTTTTATAATTTTTGTTTTTGTGTTGTATTAAGTAATTTATCTTAATTTTTATTAATAAGTTGTATATATATTACTAATGTAGATATTGTGAAAATATTATATTTTGACTTTTAATTGTGAAAATACAAAAAATATTAAAGACTAAGAGAAACTGGACTAATGCCCTTAAATGTTACACCTTTCCGCTAAACAAGTTGCGTAGGTAAACAAGGCTAAAATTAAAATCCCACTAATATTATAAATGCGAAAGTTTGTGAGTGTGTATGTTTGTTACTTCTTCACGCAAAAACTACTGTAAAGATTTCGATAAGACTTTACACAAATTTAGCTTATACATTGGAATAACATATAGCCTATATTTCATAAAGATAAGTATTTAAATACCGAAGTTATGACGATAAGTGTTAATGAAGCCGGAAAAAAATCTGTAATTTTCGAGCTATTTTCGCGTACGCTGCAAAAATTGTAAGAGTTACACTAGTATAATGTATGGCAGAAATGTTTGCCTCAAATAGTTCTACAGAAAAGTTTGCGAGAGTATATATCTATCTCTTAAGGTTTGCTTACTATAACCTTTTTTATGGTAATAATAAATGTTTTACAGTGGTGCATTACTTAACAAGGTAAATTCATAAGAACTGTATTAATATTTGTCCAAATCAATACTTTATTATTCACAAGCATTCAATTTTGAACATAATTGCCGTTTATACCATTCAATTTAAATAATTATCTTAGGAGATCTCATAGTTTTGAAAAACTATACGCTTATGACGGCGCCGCCACGCGCGACGCGCTGACCGGCCCGTGGCGAGTATCGGTGGATTTAATGTGTACAACTTTTTCGTCGTATTGAATTATAAAACCACCCTTTTCACCATAAATCCACCATCTGCTTAGACTACATAACAAGGGAAATGCATGGACACGCCCCTGGCAGCATGCTTTACACCGACGATGTTGCATTACTGAGCTGAAAATATAATAAGTGAATCACAGGAGGTTTTTTAGAAATGGGCATGTGAGGAGGACCGCGGCAGACGAGATAAATACATGCCTCAAGGCTTCATCGTTCTGGGCTAAAGTAGAGCGCTTACAGCTGGTTACTAACATGAGGGTCCAGCTCTTCAATGATCAGGAGTCTGGACTTTTCGCACAAACGCTTCTCGAGGTCGGCGAAGGTCGCATGCCGACGGATGCTAACGGCCAAATAACTTTTGGCAGCCTATTTAGCAATATTGTTAGCTCAGAAGATAACCTTATTAATGAGGTATTTCCGAGTTTACAAGAAAACCTGGCTAACGAGGAGTGGTTGTGCGAAAGAGCTATCATGGCGCCCAAAAACGAATTGGTAGAAAAAAATAATACCAGAATATTAGAGCAATTTCCAGGTTATGTGAGGACCTACGTGTCAATAGACACGGTGATGACAACTGACGACGGAACTGTATACCCAGTAGAGTTCTTAAATTCCCTCGACCTAACAGGGGTGCCCACCCAAAAGTTGGAACTCTCGAAGTTGGTGTGCCTGTCATACTGATGCGTAACCTGGATGCGCCCAGACTGTGCAACGGCACTAGGTGACGCATCACAGAGCTGAGAAGGCACATCGTCCAGGCCACCATTCTTACTGGAGGGGCCAAAGGAGAGACGGTATTGATACCCAGAATCCCTATAATACCCACAAACTTACCCTTCCAGTTCGAACGCCTACAATTTCGTTTAAAAGTGGATTTCTCTATCACGATAAATAAAAGTCAAGGACAAACTCTAAAAGTAGCCGGCATTCACCTGGGCATCCCCTGCTTCTCCCACGGACAACTGTACGCGGGTTGCTCGCGTGTGTCGAGAGCAAGAAATCTTTTTATTTATGCAGATAACAATAAGTCCCGCAATGTTGTTTGCCACGATGTGCTGCAGTAAAATGATTTCTAGCTCTCTACGACCCGAGAAAAAAAACAATTACTTAAGACAGTATAATCTACTCTCCAGTTCTGTCACTCATCAATTGATCTTTCCGATGCTCAAATTTAAATTGTTTTGCTTCTAAAAATGTAAATAGTTATAGTTACGCAATTTATTTTCCCTAATAAGCCGCGGGTAACACCGCGAAGCACAGCTAGTACAAAATAAAATCAAAAATACGGATGAACAAAATGAGAAAAAAAAAATTATGTGCGCCTTAGCTGAGGTCATCTGTGACAACTCTCACTGCAGCCTTATACCGAGAAGAGCTTGCGTCGTATATATCAGGCCTGTCCTGCAATTGATTATATAGGCGACAAATTCTTGCGACAGGGTTGTGTCGTGAGACCTAATGCAAAATAAAATTAAATAAAAAAACGTTGTGCACACATGTCTGAGATCTATACTAATATTAAAAAGAGGAAGGATTTGTTTGTTTGTTTGTTTATTTGCATCGAATAGGCTCCGAAACTACAGGACCGAATCAAATGAAATTTAGCACAGAGATAGTTTGAGACACTGGGAAGGACATAGGCTACTTTTTGTCGCGATATAAAATCATCAGGGGGGTGAAATGGAGGATGAAAATTTGTATGGAAAATCCGACTTTTGGCGCGGGCGAAGTCGCGGGGATCTGCTAGTATATTATAATTTTGAGAAATTAAAGGCGCTTAAATTATCGTTATTCGAAACCTGGACACAATGTATAATTATGAATATTCAATGACCAAAGTCCACCCTTGATATCGTTCCTCAGAACAGACCTGTTCATCACCTCCAAGTTATGGTGCACGTTCCATGACCCGGCCTTGGTAGAGGGCGTCGCCAGGAAGAGCATGGCCGACCTTGGGGTGGACTACCTTGACTTGTACCTCATACACTTCCCTCAGGGATACGCGGTAAGTAGGTTTGCAGTTGTGTGCGCACGGTAGTTGGCTCGGCCAAGTTCCGGCCTGATAAAATTAAAAACGCTTATTTGTTTCTTACGTTTACGCGAATATTCGAACTCATTAGAACACAATTTTACGGATTACTTCGCGATTTATTTACATTTTATTTAAAGCTTGACGTTTCGAAAACTTTCGTGGTCAGGTTTTAATAAAATGTAAATAAATCGCGAAGTAATCCGTAAAATTGTCTATACTAATATTATAAAGAGGAAAGATTTGTTTGTTTGTTTGTTTGTTTATTGGCATCGAATAGGCTCCGAAACTACTGGACCGAATAAAATGAAATTTGGCACAGAGATAGTTTGAGACACTGGGAAGAACATAGACTTTTTGTCGCGATATAAAATCATCAAGGGGGTGAAATGGGGGATGAAAATTTGTATGGAAAATCCGACTTTTGGCGCGGGCGAAGTCGCGGGGAACTGCCAGTGTTGGAGCCTTCGTGTGACGTCGGGCTTCCTCGGGCGTCTTCGCGTGCGCCGGCCGCGGTGCACACTCGTAGGCGCTCCGCTGGCACAGACCCACTCGATCATCGTCGGCATCGGACGCGTTCCTCCCTAAATAGGCGCGGTTCAATATCTACCAGCAATAAACCTATGTATTTTACAGTCCGCGTTATCATTTATATAAAGTTCAATAATAGGACCCTAACAGTGGTCCTTTCGCCGTCTTTAATCGTCCCGTACCGAAAATTGAAAATCGTCAAATCGCCGGTCCGTGGACCTTGACCGCGCCACGTGGAATCGCCGTCACCGTCGCCGTCTTGAAGAAAAGAAGATCGAGAAGCTGATGTCACCTTCTGTTGGGAGTATTATACGGTTTTTGCGTGAGTCGTTCCAATTAATCGCTTTCCATTCGTAATTTTTCCCCACTTTTTGCCTTACAATATTTTTTATAACCTTCCAAAATTACTTCTGCATTCATTGCAAATCATTTATTACATTTCCATTGTCATCTAATTCTCTTTAGCGCATTGTACACTTCATTGCCTGCCTACAATTTTTTTTCCCAAACACGTGTTGCAGGTTCAGGTTATAGGCATCGAGAGATAACGAGCCTATCCTTTGCAACAAGCAATCAGCTGTCTTACGTGTTATACGTGTGCATTATTCCTTATTTTTTTCACCGTTTTCATACTTTCTTTCATTTTCACGTGCTAGCTGACTTCATCAAAATGGCTGACATGAAAACTTTAATCATGAAGCGAGGCACTTTCAAGACAAAGCTTACAATATTTACAAAATTTTTAAGCTTACTTAATAACGGATCTGATCTATCGCAGTTGCAACGTTTGGACCTAGACGAACGCTTTTATAAATTCGATCTTATGTACACCGAATTTGATGCATTACAGGGTGAAATCGAGGCGCTTGCTGGCGATTCCGAGACGGCCCTCCAGGACCGCGAGGATTTCGAGAACCAATACTTCAGCCAGGTGGCCCTCGCACGCTCTCTGCTTGAGATTTCAACAAAAGGTTCCGTATCAAACTCCAATCATAACACTTTAAATGCACCTAATCAAAATTTCATTCGTTTACCTCAGATCAACCTGCCTAGCTTCGATGGAAACTATCAATACTGGCTCGAGTTTAGAGACACGTTTGTTTCGTTAATTCATAATAATAGTAGCATTGACAACATAAATAAATTTCATTACTTGCGAGCTTCACTCCAAGGGAATGCAGCCTTAATAATTAAAAATATTGATTTCGTAGGGGACAATTACAACATAGCGTGGGACTTATTATGCGAGCGTTTTAATAACAACCGTCTTTTAATGGACAACCATTTGCAGGCAATATTTGATGTTGAGCCCGTATTGAGGGAATTCAGTATCTCTCTTCGCAAACTTGTTGACGTCACCAATAAAAACGTTAGGGCACTTACAACACTTAAACAACCTACTGAACATTGGCATACTCTTCTCATCTTTATTTTGGGCAAAAAGTTGGACATAACAACAAATCGCCACTGGGAAGAATATCGCAATGAGTAGTCTACTGAACCCACTTTATCTCAGTTTTGTATCTTTGTAGGCAGGAAAGCGGACTTATTAGAATCAATTGAAACAAATCACTTGTTTAATAGCAATATATTAGTTGCCTTAAATAATAGTCATTCAAACTTAAATAACAAAGAAACACAAAATATACGAGACAAAAAAACAATAATCAACAAAATAAAAATAACAATAAAAATCAAACATCACGCAATCTTAATAAACCTAACTATTTACATTGTCCGCTTTGCTCCCAGCATCATTCATTATTTTCTTGTGAAACTTTCAGAGCTTTGCCTATTGAAAATCGCATACATAAGGCAAAGGAACATAATGTTTGTCTTAACTGCTTACGTTCAGGTCATACTGCTAAGCAATGCAAACTCACTCATTGCAAGTATTGTAAATTAAAGCACAATACTCTTTTGCACTTAGAGTCTTCAGAGTCGAAACCTTTCATAAATCCTTCGCCTTCAGCAACTGAAAGCGTCACTTTATCAGCTACATCCTTACAGCTTGCTACTTCTTCGCATATTTTACTATCCACAGCACTGGTGAACGTCGTGAGTTAATCGGGTAAGAAGTACACTGCGCGGCTACTTCTCGACAATGGGAGTACAGCCAACTTCGTAACGCAAAGCTTTTGTGACAAGCTAGGCTTGTCACGACACGGTACAAGCACCAAGGTCACAGGTATTAACAATCATATCTCTTCTAGTACAGAGTCTTGCCACCTAACAATCGAGTTTTTATGCTGTGCTTACAATATAGATATCGTTTGTCATATTTTACCTGAGATCACTAAATTATTACCTACTTCATTCGTGAATATTAGTCACGTTCCTATTCCACGGTCTTCAGTTAGCTGACCCGAATTTCAATATTCCGTCGGTCATAGACATCCTGGTAGGCGCGGAAATCTTTTGGAACGCTTTAGGACCCAATGCCATGGATTTAGGTAAAAATCTTCCAAAGTTATGTGAAACTAAATTTGGCTGGCTGGTATCAGGTATCACGCCAGAAGGAAAACACTCCACTTCAATTCTGTAATTTCACTAACATAAACCCTACTCCCGATCTTTCTCAATTCTGGGAGCTTGACCATGTTTCACCCAAGCATTCATTGTCTCTCGAGGAGAGATCTTGTGAAAAGATTTTCTT
The DNA here is from genome assembly GCA_949316185.1 of Pyrausta nigrata. Taxonomy (NCBI): domain Eukaryota; kingdom Metazoa; phylum Arthropoda; class Insecta; order Lepidoptera; family Crambidae; genus Pyrausta; species Pyrausta nigrata. Next base: position 8,815,263 of record OX438963.1, on the reverse strand, counting down.
AGAAACAACTTTTCGCAAAGACGACGGTCGTTTCGTCGTTTCTATGCCCTTAAAACAAGATCCAAGTTAACTAGGTCACTCGTATGAAAACGCAAAATGTAGGTTCTTGTCGTTAGAACGACGTTTTCACCGCGACCCAGTCTTTAAAACGAAATATATTGTGATTTCATGCACGAGTATGAGTCACTAGGCCATATATAATAAGTCAGCCTATTAGATCCCACTGCTGGGAAAAGGCCTCACCTCAACTATGAGGAGGAACGAGCCATACTTCACCACGCGGGCTCAGTGCGGATTGGTGGAGGGGTGTATGTAAGGCAAGTGACAAACCTTACTGTCAGAAGTTATCAAGCCGCCCTAGGGCCTCTGACTAGGCTTAACGACTAATACCACAGATATTAGCCGGGACCAACTGCTTAACGTGCCTTCCGAAGCACGGAGATGCTTGTCATGGACGTCACTTAAATGGTCGGAATGGTCACCCATCCAATCACGACCGCGCCGTGGGTTGCTTAACTTTTGGTATCACTACCAAAGCGCTGCCGCCACTGCGCCACAGGCACCTCTAGGCCATATGTCCTTAGACAAAGATTGTACCGTTGTACCTAATAGCTCTAATGGGACCTATTCCATTCCTCCACGGAATCATTCGGGAGTCTAGCTCCACTACCAAACTCCGTGCGGTTTTCGACGCTTCGGCAGCCTCCTCTTCGGGAGTGTCCCTTAATGATCTCCAAATGGTCGGCCCCGTCGTACAAGATGATCTATTCTCATTTCTCATACGCTTTCGTCAGCATAAATATGTCGTCTCAAGTGACATAGAAAAAATGTACAGAGCAATAGAAATAAATCCCATTCAAAGGCCCTTACAAAAAAATATCTTTCGGTTCGATCCTAAAGAACCTCATAAAATATACACACTGAATACAGTGACTTATGGCACTGCCTCTGCTACTTATTTGGCAACGAAATGTCTAACTAGCTTAGCTGACAACGTAGAAGACGGTCGTGTCAAGTCAGCCATACAACGTGACTTTTACGTTGATGATTTTTTGCATTCTGCCAGCACAATTACAGAAACCGTCGAGGTTTCCAATCAGGTCGCTTTAATTCTGGCCTCAGCTCAATTCCATCTTCGTAAATGGAAATCTAATTGTCCCGGAATTTTGTCCCAAATTAGCGGTGCATCGCATGGTGACCCTACAAATTCTATAGACTTTTCTAAGGAAGGCCTAGGTAATACTCAGTCTAAAACATTAGGTCTACATTGGATCTACGATACTGACATGCTCACCTTTTCCATTATAGATCCATGTGAAAACATCACAAAGCGTCGTATTCTTTCTGTGATCAGTAAAATTTTCGATCCTCTAGGATTAGTGGGGCCATGTGTCGTCGAAGCTAAAATAATAATGCAACGTTTGTGGCTAGATAAATACGATTGGGATGACACAGTTTCACTCGAAATTAGGGACTTATGGTCTATATTCGAGCACACGTTAACTAATCTTAATAAATTAAATATACCAAGATGGATTTCTATAGATGAATCCAGTTTCTATGAAGTTCATGTTTTCACTGACGCATCCGAAAAGGCCTACGGGGCCTGCCTTTATATTCGGTCTTATAATGAGTCAGGTAATACACGCGTTCAACTCTTAGCATCTAAAAATCGCATTTCGCCGATCAAGCCGACTACAATCCCGCGACTTGAGCTTTGTGGCGCGTTGTTGGGTGCAAGACTGTGTACGAAGGTGGTGGACTCGCTTTCTTTGCACATAGACAAATGTAGGTTTTGGTGTGACTCCACAATAGTTTTAGGCTGGTTGTCAACGCCCCCTACTCAATTAAAACCTTTTGTGCGAAACAGAGTCAACGAAATCCAAGAGAGTACTTGTGGTCATACCTGGAGCTACGTACCGTCGAAGGATAACCCTGCTGACCTCGTTTCACGAGGCTTACGAGCTAACGTTATTGGTAGTACTCCCCTATGGTGGTCTGGACCTTCGTTTTTGTTACAAAATGAAAATGAATGGCCTACGATACCCAATACGGTGAAGAACGATCTACCGGAAGTAGTATCTCACGTCGTTAACAGTAATGATAGTGATGACTATTCTGTTAGTGCCGCCTTTGTAACCTCTATTAACATTTCAATCATACAAAATTTAATTTCCAAATATTCTGTTTTTTTCAAAATTGCAACGCGTTGTAGCTTATCTTGGCCCGGCGAACCTTGATTCCTATGACATTGTCAGTTATTCTTACGACACAACATTGTAGTGGCGTAACCGTTACATTAGAATTGAATTGTAGGCTTCTAAAAATGCCATTTATTAAGGTAAGGTAGATATATGCCATTACAATGATATTCCGCCGGAATTATAACAATTCTTAACATTTACAAGAAATTATCTCAATCAGACTTTACGTTTACGTCCTGCAAAAGTTACTTCGTTCGGAAGATATCGACTAGTGCGGAAAAATATCGATAAACAAATGTCGATAATGAAAACGAGTGTACATGATTTATAATCATTTAAGTTATAGTTGCTGAGCTAAATGTTAAAAAGTTGCATGAAATTGTTTTTATTTCACTCAAATTTATAAAATATTTCTGGGGACACCAGGTTTTGTTTTATTTAAGATTAGATTTTATTAGTATAAGTTTTCATGTGTGGCATAGTTAAGTGATAAAGTGTCATTGCTTTTTCATACTTAAGTATTAGTACATTCTCTATTGAATAGAACGGCATACATGCACCCACGATTGTATACCCAAGAGAATTAAAAAAATAACTGTAGGACAAAACCAAATAAAACACAAACTGTTCAGCGATCATTTATTTATATATTTTAATCTGAATCTGATAATGACATTAGGGTTTGTGTCACGAACTCGGAATTCGAAGTTTATCAAAAACGGCTCATCTACAATGCTGTCGTATCGCACGTCTCGATCCCAATCATCAAAACCAATCAAAATCAAAGTTTTAAAGCATTATATTGGCAGTGGTAGGGCGGTAGCCAAATCACTGCGTGACCTTTGGATTTTGCCATTTCATCCAAAAAATATGTCCGCTTTGTTTGCTGTTTCTGCAGGTTCAACAGTCTGACCAATTCTTTTTTGAACATTTGAATGTTAGCTGCCACACCATTGCGTTGCAACCACTCTAGGATTTACCCTTTATTATTGTTGCTGGTAGTGCTTTATTCACTTGGACGGAATAGTATGGGGCGTTGTCCATCAAAATATGGTGGGGCTTATTTAAATTATCCATCATCACTTCGTGATCATCGGTCGTTTTAACTGATTTGAAGGCCAACAAGCAATCAGGCGCAAAACCTTTGGCTGTACCAGCGTGGCAGATAATCAAACGCTGACCCTTGCCGTCTGGCGCTTTGGTACAAGATTTGCTGTGTCGTCTGTCCATATTTTGGGGACCGTGTGATTGGCGTTGAGCCACGTTTCGTCCAGGTAAACCACATTGTCCCAGTTCTCAATAGTCTTTATTTTTCGTAGAAAATCACATCTCATCAGTGCTTTAACCTTCCGCTCCATTGACACTTTCCTTTTGTCACACTTTCCATATCGAAATCCACATTTTTTTATGACGACTCTGAGAGAAGTAATACCGCCTTTAAATAAATCAGCTGATTTCAGCGAAGCCAATAACTTTTTCCTAATCCTGTCCTTACTTGCAAAAAAACATTAGAATTAGAATTTCTGGCACCGACTCTAAAAAATAACAGATAATAAATTGGAAATAGGTTTCTTGCACAATTCCGTAGAACAGTTAGGTCATTTCAATATTATTTTGTACTTTATAGTTTAAATTTGTTTATAAAAATTTTAGTTTTAATTAGCACTGTAGTCGGTTAAAAAAGTTAGGTTTCATCGACACGCGACCCATCACTAACATGAACTGTCATAGGGATCAAGGTTCGCCGGGCCGGGTATACATATGTAGATTTGTTTACAACCTTAAAAACAAAAATGATAAAAAATGTGACAGTCTGTCATTAATAGAACTTCAAAATTCACATAATTTAATTTTACATTGTGCTCAACTACAAATGTTCCCTGAAGAATATAAATTGCTTACTTCTAGAAAGACATTGCCTCATAAAAATAGGCTGATTTCATTAACGCCATTCTTAGATGATAATGGTCTTATTCGCGTGGGCGGGAGGCTTGATAATTCCCCCTACGACTTCAATACAAAACATCCTATTTTGCTTTGTAGTTCTCACCCTTTGACTAAACTTATATTTCAAATGCAACATATTAAACTTTTGCACGCCGGCCCTCAATTATTATTGGCAAGCATACGTCAAACTTATTGGCCTCTTAAAGGCAAAAACTTATCTAAATCAATTGTAAACAAATGTATTATTTGTTACAGACACAAAGCACAAAATGTGCAACCTGTCATGGGGCAGCTCCCTCTTAATAGAACGCACTTAGAATTCCCTTTTCAAAACTGTCATGTTGATATTATATGCCGGCCCAGTATTGATAGCCGACAGAAAAGGACGAGGTTGTAAATTAATAAAAGCTTATTTGTGCATTTTTGTGTGTTCCGCAGTTAAAGCTGTGCATTTGGAGCTTGTCACGGACCTCACCACCGAGGCTTACATGGCTGCTTTAAATCGGTTCGTGGCGCGTCGGGGTAAACCTCGAAGTATCACGTCCGATAACGGCACGAATTTTGTTGGTGCATCTAATGAAATACAAAGGTTCCTTCTTAGTTCGAATATTGCATCTGAGATGGCGCAGGAAGGCATTGAATTTATTTTCACTCCTGCGCACACTCCTCATTTTAATTCTTTGGCCGAAGCTGCCGTTAAATCTTCTAAATTTCATTTGAAAAGACTTCTACAATTAACCCATTTCACCTTTGAAGAAATATCAACTTGTCTATGCCAAATCGAGGCAGTTCTCAATTCACGTCCTCTTACCCCTGTCTCTTCGGACCCTCATGATTTTAGCGCTCTTTCTCCCTCTCATTTCTTGATTGGACGACCACCCTTAACTGTACCGCACCCACAGGTGGCTGACGTCAACATCACTCGTCTGGATCGATGGAGACGCATTCAGCACGTCCAGCAGCACTTCTGGCAGCGTTTTAATAAAGAATATGTTTCTCTGCTACAGACCAAGACAAAATGGTTCGCTTCCACAGGCGGTCCTGGACAGATGGTCCTTATCAAGGAGAGGACCCCGCCACTGCTCTGGTCACTAGGGCGGGTCGTGAAGACCTACCCAGGCGTGGACGGCGTCACAAGGGTGGCCGAACTGAAGACGAAGAAGGGGACCATACGTCGGGCCTTCAACTGCATCTGCCCTCTTCCACTTCATTGAAGACCTTCACCCTTCAACCCGGGGAGTATGTTGGAGCCTTCGTGTGACGTCGGGCTTCCTCGGGAGTCTTCGCGTGCGCTGGCCGCGGTGCGCACTCGTAGGCGCTCCGCTGGCACAGACCCACTCGATCATCGTCGGCATCGGACGCGTTCCTCCCTAAATAGGCGCGGTTCAATATCTACCAGCTTACCTATGTATTTTACAGTCCGCCTTATCATTTATAAAAGTCAATAATAGGACCCTAACAGCTAGTGTTTTAATAAATTAAAAACACTGTTAGGGCCGACCGAGGCAGGCATTAGGTAACGGAATACGTTAATGCTCATGAACCTATGATCCCGGAACAGGGTGGTGTAAGAATAATTGTCCCGAAACCACGGGATGTACAGACCTACACTTACACGTCGAACAATATGTTCTCACAAATATTCTTCGTTCTTACAATATGTTCTACAAATATTGTAAAAATGTGTTCCATTAAGAGTTACTAGGTCCAAAAACACAAAAAGCCGGACTGGGCGCTCAATTTGTCTGGAATTTTTACCCTGAAAGCCAGATATAACCTTTTTTACCTCCACTGCTGCCGCGCGAGGTCTAAAGTTTGGTCACTTTGGACCTCGCGCGGTAGCCACACAAACTAACTCCCCTAGTTCGATTGGGGTTTTTTCTTGACTTTCCTAAAATCAGTTTAATACGAGGGTCAACCTGAAAGTTCTTAGAAAATCAAAAACTGATTACATTAGCCAGTTATTAGTTTTATTATATCTTTTCAAAATATTGCCCATTGACGTCAATACACCGCTGCATGCGATGGAACCACTGGGAAAAGCACTTTGCCCACTCGTCCTTAGGGGTCTCTTCAATGGCATCGCGATACGCAGCCACCGCTTCTTCAGCATTCATAAACCGCTTTCCTTTAAGTTTTTCTTTAATTTTTGGAAATAAATAAAAATCACAAGGCGCGAGGTCGGGGCTATACGGCGGGTGACCCAGTAATTCAACGTTTGATGTCGCCAAATAGTCGATCGTTCGCTTGGCGGTGTGCGACGAGGCGTTGTCGTGGTGAAGGAGGATCCTACTGCGAGGTCGTTTCTCTCGAACTTTTTCCAAGACAAGTGGCAAACAATTGGTAGTGTACCATTCTGCAGAAACTGTTTTTTGATCCTCTAACACAATTGTTGCGAAATGACCTATCCTTCCAAAGAACGAGGCCACCATTTTTTTTCCCGCACTTCGATCTCTCTTCACTTTAGTTGGCAACTCCTCGAAAGGAAACACCCACTGAGCAGATTGTGTTTTGGTTTCAGGATCATAACAGTAAATCCAGCTTTCGTCACCTGTTAGTATGTCGAACACAGCATTTGAGTCACCTCCGTTAAATCTTTCAATCATTTTACGGCACCAATCCACACGATGGAGTTTTTGAGCCTTAGTCAAATTATGAGGTATCCACCGGGCGCAAAGCTTCCTGACCGCTAAATGTTCGTGGAGGATTTTGTGCACTTGACTCATACCGATGCCTAAGCTTGTCCGAATCTGCTGATAGGTCACTCTTTTGTCAGTCTCTATCATACGCCGCACAACACAGATGTTATTTTCAGTCGTCGCCGTAGAAGGCCGTCCCTCACGTACATCATCAGTGAGATTAGTGCGACCACGTTTAAACTCATTAAACCAGTTGTAAACAGTCGCACGAGATGGGGCTTCATCGTGAAAGGCCAATCGTAGTCTATCATAACTTTCTTGTTGACTTAAATGACATTGAAAGTCATAAAAAATCATTGCACGAAAATTTTCTCGTGTTAAATTCATTTTGACGTGACACAGACAATTTTCAATTTGCCGCCAAGTCGTAAAACAAATGACAAATGAATGAAATATATACTCAGTAATATTGGCAAAGAGTTCTATTTTCAAATTTTAGAATATTTTTTTGATTATATTGTTTATAAGTGGCCAGTTCTAAGAACTTTCAGTTTGACCCTCGTATCAGATTAAGACTTATTTTCTTAGGTTAGTGCATTCCACAGATAAATAGCTTTTGTGGTTGACGATAAGGATTTTTTACAAGACTGATTAAATTTAGCACACAAAAATTGATAGTCCGTGTGATTCAGTGGGATTCGAACCCTTGACCCTTCGCCATCCGGGCGAATGCTCTTTCCAACTGAGCTACGGAGGACGTTGTCAATCAACGAATCGTTGTATAGGTGCTTGCTACGCCAGTGAGGCGGCGTTCGATTTCATCAATACAATGTACAATATTGCAGCCAGGAGACAACATCTTCGCCAAACTGCCGGACGGCAGAACCGACGCATCAGCTCATGACTACGTGGACACGTGGTGCGCCATGGAGGCGCTGGTGGGGAAGGGGCTCGTGCGCAGCATCGGCGTCAGCAACTTCAACAAGAGGCAGCTTGACAGAGTGCTGGGAGCGGCTACCATCAAGCCGGCTATGCAGCAGGTGAATATGAACCCTGGCTGTGTTGACACACAGCTCACTTCAGCTAGTCAACCATTGAAATTGCTAAGGAACTTCAACAAGAGGCAGCTAGAGAGAGTGCTGGGAGCGGCTACCAACAAGCCGGCTATGCAGCAGGTGAATATGAACCCAGGCTGTATGGTCACAGAGCTCACTTCAGCCCAAGATGTCTAAATAAAGAGAGAGCAGAAGAATATTAAAGTAGACTTTATTTCAGACAGCTTAGGATACGAACTGGTTTGTATATTATACCTATCATAAAACTGAGAACAGGGACTCGTGCGCAGCATCATCGGCGTCAGCAACTTCAACAAGAGGCAGCTGGTCAGAGTGCTGGGAGCGGCTACCACCAGGCCAGCTATGCAGCAGGTGAATATGAACCCTGGCTGTGTTGACACAGAGCCAACTTCAGCTCGCCTTACGTGCTTGGAATCCACCATAGGATCAGATAAGTATCAGGTGGGTGACCACACACTCTCCTACAGCTACGGCGGTCGGCGATCTGAGATCTAAGGTATGCAGGAGATATTATAATGCACAAGTGTGTGCGCAATACACAGGTTCTGTATCTGTTCCTTCACTCTCATAGTTGGTTGGTATCCGACATGATCGGAGAGTGATCAGGCGCAGGAGCCGTTAAGCCGTTGGTCAGCGGGAGGACCAATGGATTCTGAGGCACGAGGGTTTCTCCATCACCGATTTCCTGACTCCTGAGGTATTCAAGCTAAACTCCTGAGCTGCTTCTGTGGTCTTCAAGACAGAAGAACCTAAAAACGTACTGTTCGATCCGGATTTCAAACCCAGGCCCGCTGGGGCAGTAGCCAAGGAGTTGACCACTAGACAAGGGGAGCAGTCAAGTTTGGTAGGTAGTGATCTTACTTAAAAGAAGGTGACTGTAATGTAAACCTAGTGTCTTCAACCACAAAGCTTAGTTTCAAATCTCATATGCCTCATCACAAGATATTAAAGCTGTTAATGCAGAAGAGAGCCAAAAAGTGTTATGATAATTGCGGCTTACAATTTCCTTTGTTTTTCCGTAGATATTTTTTTAAGGACTAATAAAGTTTTTTAATCCTAGGAGGGAACCCCTTGGCTACTAGATCATAGCTTGTCATCATTGTTCTTCAGATAGAAGTGCATCCCTACCTGAACAACAGCAAGCTGATTGAGTACTGCCGCTCCAAAGGTATCGCGGTGACAGCGTACTCGCCGCTCGGCTCCCCCGACAGACCCTGGGCCAAGCCAGGGGAGCCCAACCTGATGCAGGACCCTCGGCTGAAGGGCATCGCTGAAAAACACAAGAAGAGCTTGCCGCAGATTTTGATCAGGTAAAAAACAGGCTGTTAAAATAAATAAATAAATTGATTCAACAAACACACCAATTACCTAGCCCCAAACTAAGCGTAAGCTTGTGCTATGGTGACTAGGATAATGGATAGACATACTTATATACATTTATAAACATCCATGACTTAGGTACAAATGCTCGTGCTCGTCACACAAACATTTGCCTCTTGCGGGATTCGAACCCGCAACCGCCTGGTTTAGAAGTCCGTGGCGTGAACCACTACACCAAGACGGTCGTGGGTTAAAAAATGTACTACTTAGATAGCTCAGTGATCTAAAGAGTCTTGGCCTCCAAAGTGAGGCGTCGTTATTTATTTCGGTCTTATGTAGGTTCCCGCCAGTCGCCGTCTACAGGCTTGCGAAGATCCACGTCCACTTCGAATCTCCACCGATATCGTAGACGACCCACCACCAACCAACTCGGTGTCCACCGAAGTATGCCTGCTTGGCGCTACTCTGAAGCCATCCTCGCGACATGGCCGGGCCACCAGAGCCTATCCGCTTTGTTCTCTACAATTATCTTTGTGTCAGCTATTAGTTTTTGTATTTTGCCTTTAAGGGGCTGGTTCAGAAGCGACTCTCAATATGAAGAAGTCTTTCTTAACATCATAATTCTAGCGTTATGCTGATTGTGACTCACGCGCAGAGGTCTACGCTCCTCTTTGGACTGTGGTAGCAGAATATGGCAGATTAGGTAATTACAGTGGACCAGTTTGGATCACGGTTACACCTTTCGTCTATGATAGTGCATTTAAAAAGAGGTAGATGGGTCATTAGCGCGCGGAAATTGATTGCCTCAAATTGTGTAATTTGCACAATTTTGTATTCAAATGATGACATTTGACACGTAAAAGAACGTTTGGCCGGCGCATCGAATTCGAATCGCCGCGCAGTACGAGATGACAGGTCTGCCTCTTTTTTAACATGTGCAGGTTTCCTTACGATGTTTTCCGATGTAAGAGCATCGTTACAACAACTAATGCACATGACTCAGAAAAAAGTAGATTGTTATACAAGGGACGAAAGTGACCATTCCACTCGTGAGAGCGCCAATAGCTCGAGAGTGGAATGGGTGCTTTCACCCGAGTTAAACATACTATTTTCCATTTTCATTTGACGACCGTCTTGGTGTAATAAGTTGTATATTATAAGTTGAGGCAAAAACAATAGTATCGATAAAATATCGATAGTATCGATAGTTGAGGAAAAAGCAATAGTATCGATAAAATATCTATAGTATAGATAGTTGAGGAAAAAGCAATAGTAACGATAGTTGAGCCAAAGGCAATAGTATCGATAAAATATCTATAGTATAGACTATCGATAGTTTAGGCAAAAGCAATAGTATCGATAAAATATCGATAGTATCGATAGACTATCGATAGTCTAAGCAAAAGCAATAGTATCAATAGTATCGATAGTCTACCGATAGCAATGATAGTATCGATAGTAATGTTAGTATCGATAGCTCCGTTAATAATAGATAGAATAATAGAATATCGACACATAGCAATACTATCGATAGTATCAAAGTTCAATACTAAAATCACTATTGATAGCTGATACAGCTCTGACTATTGCAATAACTATCGATACTTTCGATAGTAGCCTTTTATTCAATAGTAGGAGTGGAGTATAAAGTAGTAGGGAATGGCTATTTCCCACCCGGCTATCTACACATGAAAGTTCAACTTTCCGAACAGGTGAGATGAAAAATCATTGGTACATAGCGGCAAGTGGGATCGAGAACGGTACCTCCCGCATGAGAGGCAACCCACCACTACCGACACTCAAGAATCCGTTGTGAACTAAATTCTTCGTTTTTCAGATACGCACTTGACAGAGGGCTGATAGTCATTCCAAAGTCGGTGACAAAAGAGAGAATCATCGAGAACTTTGATGTTCTGGACTTCACGCTTCAGCCTGAGGATATGGAGCAGATCGCGTCCCTGGAGTGCCACGGACGCTTTTGCGATTTGGGCGAGTGAGTACCACAACTTTTGTGTAGGAAGCCTAGAAGGACAAGACGTGAACTTGCGTTAATTTTTCGTAATTTAATATTGCACTCAAAAATATTCTTGTGGGTTTCCTTCGGTAAATTTCCTTCGCTATGTGGACATATTTGTGTGCAATATTTACTTTCGTATATATTTGCAAAGAAACTGCTCAACTTATAGTTCTCAGTAACCTGGTTACTAAGCTTTATGACTCATAAGTCATTGTTTGAGAGTTTAGGCAGTGGATTACACGTGGAGGGCGACAATGATAGGTGGAAAATCGGTCTGTCTTAGCACTTATAGCTAGGTACTTGCCACATCAGTTTCCCGGGGTTTTAGGTATCACTTCACAGGCCACAATCACTCGAAATGTCTGTAAGGAGCTTCACAGGATACACACGCAGCGAAAGCGCTCTGGTCGGTCTAGTACATGTGTCATAGGTAACGTCTCGATGGCGACTCGACCTTCGGGGTTCTCACGGTACGTTTTAAACAAATAAAAATAAGGCAGGTATGCGTGTGAGTGTGCGCGGCGTAGTATCAATAGGGTACACAAACAAATCAAAATATTGTAGTAAACATATCGCCCGCCCTAAACACGTCAAGTGTTTACGAGAAGGTTAGGAAGCTAAGGGAAAGGAAGTTCACTGGACAGGAAGACGAACTAATTTCGTCAAAGATCTCTTAAGGCTACCGGTAGGAGTTTTAACATCTACCACACGAACAACTTGGTCTTGGCCAGGGTATAAATTAATAATGCGTCCACGACGCCACTGCAAAGGGGGAAGGTTGTCATCTTTTATGAGTACTAGCTCACCCACTTTAGGAGGATCACAAGGAGAGGTCCATTTATTTCTAATTTGTAATGTATTTAAGTATTCTAAATGCCAGCGAGACCAAAAGTGCTGGGTAATTTGTTGGATTAGCTGAAACCGTGTAACGCGATGCAATTTTACGTCTTTATAAGGGTACTCCGGAAGTGCAGTTAAGGGTTGTCCAATTAAAAAATGACCGGGAGTTAACACTTTGACATCGTTAGGGGTCCGGAGAAAGTGGGCACAATGGGCGTGAATTTAAAACTGCTTCAATTTTAGCAAAAACAGTGGTCAGCTCTTCAAACGTAAGGGAGGTATCGCCTACTACTCGTTTTAGGTGCGATTTCGCCGATTTAACCGAAGCTTCAAAAAGACCCCCCCAATGAGGGCAAACAGGAGGATCGAAAACCCAGGATACGTTCCGCTTTGAAAGCTCAGAACCAATAGCCGCCTGGTTTTGAGACAGGAAACACTCTAACTCTTTCAGGTAATTGTTGGCACCGATGTAATTTCGACCGCAATCGGAACCTTTTGTTCCTATAGGCCTGGACTTTGGTAAAAAAGGGTCCTGCAAAATCGGTACCTACACCGTCAAACGGTCTAGCAGCCGTGACGCGGTCTTTAGGTAGGTCACCCATGAAGGGTTGAGATACAGCCGCCTTGAGACGATAACAGGGAAGGCATTTAAAAATCACATGCTGAATAGCTCTGCGTGCAGACAAGATCCAAAACTCTCTATTTAACATGGCAAGAATTGCATTAACACCAGCATGAGCATTCTCGCGATGGTAATGTGAAATAAGGATGTTCACGAAATTACCATTCTTAGGCAGAAGAAGGGGATGGCGCGCATCAAAGGATAGATCGGAGTTTCGTAATCGACCTCCAACTCGAATCAGGCCTCTGTCATCTAGAAATAAATTCAACTTTCTCAGGGAGTTAAATCGCCAACTTACGGCGTGGCGATCCTATCACTATAGGATCGCCACGCCGTAAGCGATCAAGTTCATCAGAAAAGGAGGTAAATTGAACGATTTTCACTAAAAACAAAAGGGAATCTCTCCGTTCCTCAGGGCTCAGGTAGGACAAGTAAGATTTAGGAAATAAAAACTGCCTTAGGTAACAAGTCACGTTTATTAGCTTGTTCAAAGAACTATACCGCTCTAATAAGAATGAGGGATCCGGGGTAGGAACATCGGCAGAGACTACTAAACAACGTAGTCCAGGAAGATCACTACTTGGGTTAGGTTCCGAAATACCGGGCCAGTTGTCAGGAGACTGCGTCAACCACAAAGGTGAAAACCAAAGGGTGTGGTCGATCAGTCGGGTGACTGACATACCTCTCGATGCACAGTTACTAGGGTTCATGTAGCCTGGGACGTGCCTCCATTCACTAGATGTAGGACTATTATTAATCTGGGAGACACGATTAGCCTCAAAAGTCTGAAGGAGGTGAGGAGTGGTTTTTAACCAACACAACACGATTTTACTATCCGTCCAACTATGGATTGAAGTAAACACAGACGACCTTTGCAGACAAAGAGCGACGTGATGAAGTAATTTAGAGAGAAGGGTAGCTCCCAACAATTCCAACTTGGGAATTGTTAAACGGGTCCGAACAGGGGCAACTTTAGATTTAGCCATAACAAGATGGACGGAGCAAACACCAGACGGAAGTTCCGCACGTAAATAAACAGCGGCAGCATATCCCAATTCAGAAGCATCACAGAACCCATGTAGGGATAAGGAGGAGGAACCTCTGGGAAGGATATGTCGCGGAATGGCCACTTCACTAACCTTCGCTAGGTCCTGAATAAATGCAGTCCACTCTAAAGACAGGGGTTCATTTAAAGGATCATCCCAGGATAAGTCTGACATCCATAAGCGTTGGATAAATTCCTTAGCCTTAAATACGACGGGAGATATCCAGCCACAAGGGTCATACATACGGGCAATCAAAGATAAAACTTTGCATTTTGTAATAACTGCATCACGGGTATCACAGGTATAGTTGTAGGTAAATGAGTCACTCACAGGATTGTATTGGACACCTAAAATAGCGACAGTCTGAGGATTATCTGGGTCTGAGAATTAATGAGGAAGTTGCAAATGATCCGGGGGCATATCCTCCAGGAGCTCGGGCCTGTTACTGATCCACTTACGGAGTTCATAACCACCAGACGCCATTATTCCTATAAGCTCAGTTTTCAAAGCCCGGGCGGACGCAATAGTATCAGCACCAGTAAGACAATCGTCGACATAAATATCTCTCTCAAGGACTTCAGCAGCTCGAGGGAAGGTAAGTCTCTCTTGTTCAGCGAGCTCAAGAAGGGCACGAATTGAAATGAATGGACTGGAACGAAGACCATAGGTATTGGTATTAAGTTCATAGGCAAGAAGTGGCTGAGAGGGATCCTCACGCCAAAGCACAAGTCACCTTCTATCATCAGGATGTACCCAAGTCATACGAAACATCATACGAATATCTGTTACAAACACTACCTCGTGCCTGCGGAAATTTAGGAGGATGTGAGAAATATCTCGCTGAAGCTTAGGGCCTGTATGTAAACATTGATTCAGGGACACTTTAGAGGACGTAGGACTACTACCATCAAACACAACACGTATTTTGTCACTAACGGACTTAAAAATTCCATGATGAGGAATAAAATAATGTTCCCGGGTCGAGTCATATGATGAAAGGGACATATGGTTTAGGTCAAGGTACTCACGCATAAAGGAAATATATTTCTCTCGAAAATTAGGATTGGCTTGCAAACGCTTCTCAAGATTATGGAATCGCCGTAAGGCATTGGTTTTAGAATCACCGAGAGGTGGACGATCATGAAGACAAGGGAGTCTAACCATAAATCGACCATCGCTTTCACGAGTGGTAGTTGCTTTAAAAAAGGTTTCACACTCTATATCCAAGGGGCTCGCAACTGGAGATTGGGGGGCTTCTTCGATTTTCCAGAATTTTTCAACTATTTGGGACAGCGAGACTCCAGTCATGGGGGGTTCCAAATCAGTAAATCCTCCATAAACAGGACCACACAGGACATAACCAAATATCGTCGAGATAGCAGTAAGGCCATCAGGGCACACAAACAACTCGGACCTTAAAAAGCGACCAATGACGTCAGCTCCAAGAAGTACACTTATAGTACCAGGTTTGTAAAATAAAGGGTCAGCAAGAGGAAGGTGCTTAGTACAGGTAATTACACTTTTAGGTAAGTCTACCTCTGGGAGGGTACCAGCAATCACATCAACAACTATTGCACTGGTGGAGATTTCTGGAATGGTGGAATTAACTGGCTTAAATGAAAAGGATACAATGCCCAGGGAATTAATTGCTTGAACATTACCTATTCCACGAACAGGAACTGGAGAAGGAATGATAGGTAAGTTCATGTGGTCAACAACAAGCTCAGTAGTAAGAAGGCAGCCCTGAGCACCAGTGTCACATAAGGCACGCGCTTCCACATAATATCCAGACGAGGTTTTAACATGAATCAAGGCCGTAGGTAAAAGAACGAGAGAATTGCGAGGTAAAGATGTAAAAGCGGGTATGGAAGGGGGGCTATCTAGTCAGAATTGTGGGGCCTCATTGTACTTATGATGAAATGCACGTTCATCCTGGGTTCTTTGACCTAGAGGGGCATTATAAGTACGGTTACCGCTGGGTGCAGGTGGGGATCGCCCGCCCGAACGGGGAGGTGATGCTCTACGGGAATCACGAGGGGGCGGGGTACGAACACGGTGCCATTCAGTACGTGGGGGTGACGCACGGTCCGTTAAGTGACTTTGTGGGGACGTCTCGGTATGAGCGCTCGCGATCGTAATTCACAGGAGACGAGTCATTATAACACAGTGATGTGTGATGACTGGAACGGCGGCACGTGCGACAGCGATAATTCCGCGTTCATTGGGATATGGAGTGTCTATCCAGGCATCGATAGCACAGTCGGGCTTCTTTTACAAAGGTAACACGTTGACGTGTAGGAAGGCGAATAAAATCGGGACACTCGCGTAAGTAATGCGAAGTACTATTACAAAGGTGACATTTAGATGTCGTCGCAAAGGTAACAAAGGCTCTCGCAGGAGGTGAGGAACGCGCGTTAGGTTTAGGCAAACGAAGGGAGCTCACAGTAGGGGGGGTAGTAGTGTCAACGACAGAAGCACTACCTACATTGTCGTGGTGCCTACATTCATCCTCAAGAAAGGTAATAAGATGATCAACAGTAAGGAGGTGATTAGGATTATCGCCATAACGACGTTCAAATCTCGATTTTAACTCTGAAGGCAGTTTAGCAAGGCATAAGTGAACTAATAGGTACGACCAATGTTTAACAGGAAGTTCCAATCTTTCTAAGCATCGATAAGTCGAAAGCAGGGGGTTTAGGAACGACACACGTAACCCGGAAAGTTTAGGCGTTATAGTAGGGAGCATCATTATTTGAGCAATGTGGGTATCCGCTAAAACACGCAGGTTATGGTACCTACGTTATAGGAGGTCACGGGCCACGGTGTAATTGCCCGCCTCAATCTTGAGATGTTGTATCAATCGACGAGGTTCATCCGATAAGGCTCCCACTAAATAGTGTAGCTTCAAAGTCGGGGTAAAGGTAGGCTGGTTGTCCACCACGCTATCAAACTGGTCTATAAAACTGATCCAACTATCGGGACGGCCATCAAACTTAGGTATAGGTAGGTCAGGTAATTTACTAGCCGGGTTATCAATAGCCAGGGATTTATTCTCCTTGAAGGGGGTGCTAGTATGGGACGTCTCAAATTGGTGAGGTCGTATTTCGTCTAACTTAATTTTAAAGTCGTCTACTTTGTCCCGTACTACGCGTATCTCGTTCTTAACTTGCACATATTCTTGTTCATAAATAGCAGGATCGAGATTACCTAACAGCGTGGAACAAGCGGCGGAAAACTTGTCGCACATAAGTGGCAGGTCGGAAAGACGCGCTCGCATACGATTGGAGGAAAAGGTCTCAAGAACTCGGTGGGAATCATCAACCCAGTCACTAATATAACGGAGTTCACCTATAGCTTCACGGTATTCAGCTGTATCCGTGTAAAGTATGGCCCTTACGGTCTCGTTGCCGGTTTCGGTATCCGACATTTTATTTACTTTAAATCGCAAGAAACAAGGTAGGTAAATTAAACTCACAAAAGTTTTCAATAGGATGCGTAAAGGAACAAATAGTAAGGAACGGCACAGATGCACCGGGTATATCAAACGTAACTCATAAACAGCTCGCACGCGGTCACGCGGTAATGGCGTGATCAATAGGGAAACAAAGCGCTCGCGCACCTCACTTGCACTCAAAGGGTAGGTAATTAACGCGCTAATCGATTTATTCGACACTTATGTAAAAGGGGGTTGTACTCGAATGGTATTAAGGAATTTACTGTAAATAGGTTAGGTATATGACGAGACGTTTTCTTCAAATTACAAAGGAAGGTAGCAAATAAATAACTCTCAATTAAACAAATTACGTTACTAATAAGGGGTCCTAATAAAAAACTACGCTCTGCTACCAAAATGTTTGAGAGTTTAGGCAGTGGATTACACGTGGAGGGCGACAATGATAGGTGGAAAATCGGTCTGTCTTAGCACTTATAGCTAGGTACTTGCCGCATCAGTTTCCCGGGGTTTTAGGTATCACTTCACAGGCCACAATCACTCGAAATGTCTGTAAGGAGCTTCACAGGATACACACGCGGCGAAAGCGCTCTGGTCGGTCTAGTACATGTGTCATAGGTAACGTCTCGATGGCGACTCGACCTTCGGGGTTCTCACGGTAAGTTTTAAACAAATAAAAATAAGGCAGGTATGTGTGTGAGTGTGCGCGGCGTAGTATCAATAGGGTACACAAACAAATCAAAATATTGTAGTAAACAGTCATGTTTAACTTGCAATACACAAAAGGAAAAAAAGTCGTCACCGATCGAGATTAGAACCCACGGCGTCTACGATTCTTCAGTCCGACGTCTTACGCATTACACCACGACGCCCATGGTCGCCGGGACGAATTTAGCGATCTAAATCTGCGTCAAACAATTACGAAAGAAAAACGGAGCATTCGCAGGGTAGTGTAGGTCCGGTGTGACTTGAACCCACTACGGGTTCATGTCCCACCGGACGGTGTGTCGATCGATGAATTTTTGCGGCCAAATATTTAATTTTAAAATTAGGTAATTATAATTATAATTTTGTCGTCTCCGTTCATAGTCGTATAGGTACCTCATGACTAAGGTCGTGGTGATCATTATGTGGAATAAAACAACAAAACCACTTTCTTGGCAATTTTAATGGAGCAAGTGAGTTGCCTTCTCCATTTCATACACTAGCCAACAGACATACACTAAAGTCCCCCTTGTTGAATCTGAATTGTGCCGAGCGCTGTTAAGAAAGAAACGTTTACTATTAGCACAGATAAAGTACTAGTACTCCGTACAGAAGTATGACTTTGCAATGAAATTCAAAGAAATATCTACTGAATGTTGTCAACGATATGGTGTAATTCAGTTCGCCTCAGACTTAAGCACCTTTTCGTGTAGACACCTACAAAAATACATATCAAGATAATTTCATTCTTATAACTCTGGAATATGATTCATAATACACTAAACCTATTCAGTGACGTACTATCACGCAACGCGATAGGGTTGACTGCCACAAGAAGCTACCTACGCCATGTAGCGCATCTTTCTAGGACTTTATTCATGCTCGTCCAACCAGCAACCTAGTGTCGCGCACCGCCGGTGAATAAAACGCGCAAACGAGTCGCTGCCGGCTAGCGACACCCAACATGTTTAGCCCCTTACAACGAGTCGCCGCGGGTAGGTACGTTTTTTACACGTTACACAGGCCTGCTATTGGTTTAAAATAAATTGAAAGGGGTGGTTCGATCGCCATATTCATATCTATAAATATTTATTTATTCACATTTGCGTACTAGGTATATTATACATTATAACTTAACGATAAAATATATAATTCAATATGGCGATTGAACGGTAGTATATAGTGTCTACCACCTTTCTTTCAGATTACCATAACATAACTGCTTACTTTGGGCTGAGCAATGTATGTGATGTTGTCAAATATTGTTTACGTATGAAATATTTAATTTAGATAAAGAAAAGATCAAAACAAGTAAACATAATTTTCGAAAAAACAAAACACTTGACTGCAATTTTTTTTTATATTTTTGAAATTGACTTTTAACAGGCTTTCATTTGATACCCATATTGCTATGGTAAGGAAAAAAATGATCCCCCTCCCCCTTTTATTTCCATTTGCGGGCGCCGTTTTTAAAATGTATATAGCCTATGTCACTCTCACAATTTTGACAAATTTAACGACACCTCATATGTCAAAAACTGTCCAGCCGTTTGGGCTGTAGGGCGTGCCAAACAATTATACATAGATACTCTAGAAAAACATAACCCTCCTTCCGCAGTCGGGTAAATACAACATAATTACCCTAAAATTAAGCACAAATATAACTAATAATTATAAACTAAAATACTGTATTTATTGATTATTATTTATCTTTTTTTTGCAGTTCTGACCACAGAGACTATCCATTCTTCGATGAATACTAAATACAAGGTGTTTCGTTCTTGAAGACATCAGCGCCACGCGAAGCGTCGCATTTTGTGGAAGGAAACTAATAATGCATTTCATTAAGAGAATGTTTGCTAAAATGTGATGCAATTTTCTGTATATTTTTTGTCTGCCATAAAATATTGCGCGAAAGGAATCTTGTTTCATTTGAAAGAGATATGAGAAAACTCAACTCTTAAGGGCATAAAGTCCGCCGTACAATAATTTCATTATGCAAAAGTATTAAATAAAAGAGCCGAAGAGAGTCATGACATGAACTATAATAATGCAATCTCACTTGGAAACAATACAGAGGAGGAAAAGATTTTGTCTTTGGTCTAGTGGACAACACTCTGGGTACTATCCATGAGGTGCCGGGTTCGAATCCCGGGTCGAGCCGAAAGTTTTTGGGTTTTTCTGTCTTGAAATAACTCAGACACAGCTCCGAAGTCAGAAAGTTGGAGGTGTTACCCCCGTGCAACGGAAAGCACGTTAAGCCGTTGGTCCTGCGCCTTATCTCTCTACGGTCATGTCGGACTGCCGTCTAACTGAATTATGAGAGTGAAGGAACAGAGAGTGCACCTGTGTATTGCGCACACACTTGTGCACTATAATATCTCCAGCGTAGTTGGCTAAATTTCGGTTGAGATTGGTCGATGTAGTCGAAATTCGGCTAGGAGGATTATTATTATAAGATTTTCAAAGTGACCTGTTGAGTGCGGCCTGCATCCAGTTGGATCCTGCGACCTTTATTAGAGGATGATTCGTGATTTTTGTCGATTCGTCTTTTTTCACGATTTGTTTTTTTGACGGCGCCAATGCTTTTTGAATGCCCATGTTCATACAGATCACGAATCGTAAAAAATGACGATGCGTCTTAAATCTAGTATCGTGTTTTTAAAAAAATCACGTTTTGTCAAAATACATGAATCGTGAATTTATCGTGACGAATCCGCTGATGCCACCAATTCGGATATTTTGACGAATCGTGAAAAAACACCATTCCGTGTGCAATGTGTCCATCCGCCATGACGTAGGTATAGCCTGACCAGAAATATATGGGACCTGAATTAAGGGCGCTTCAAATCCACTTTATATGGCAACACTCGATATAATCATACCAGCGTAGATTGGCAACTGAACATAAAAAAACATATTTTTAATATGTTTTATCCATGTTATTTTTTTAAGCCTGCCTAATGATAACAGATTCTACGATTAAAAAACACGACAGAACACTCTCAAATTGAGTACTTATTAAATTCAGTAACTCTTTGTAATATTGATCTTGAATTTTGGACCAAAACATAATTATTTTAGCAAAACACTAACGGGTAAAAGAAACATGGGTGATTCGCCATAACAGTGTTTTTTTTCATGTCCGGACCGGCGAACTCACAATTTCTGAATATCTTTAGATAGGAAATGATTTACTTGAAATAAATATCTTAATTTTGATTTGTTTTTGATTTTTAAACATAATAAACTACAATTTTGATGTACAAAAAATATAACCGAAACTAAGTATTCTAATTTCTTTGGTGTGTCCATTTATTGTTTTTTTTTCATAATGACGGCATATAGCATCCAATCGTATTATTATTTCATTTCAAAAAGACAAATTATCGACAAATTATGTAGGATAAAATCCTGATAAAAAAATATATCTACTCATATCACATGGCTAAAACCAATATTGGAAACGTAATTTAGTTATTGTCCGGGTCAAAAGTATAATTTCCTTGGGGCGATATTTCTAGCAGCGTAGATCGAAACGCACAAATATTTGAATTTAACGGACTACACCGTTTCACGGCGGCCAGTTTGCCACGAGCGGCTATCGAGGCAGGACCTACGCATCATTTATTGGTTTCGCGTCGCCCAAGGAGGGAGTTACTTACCTCCTCCTTGGGCTTTTGTTTATGAATAAGTCAATTTTCATGGATGCTTTTTGGTCGATTTAAAATGGATTTCGTTTAAGTGTTTGTTAATACAGCAATAGTATTTGTAGGGCTGAACCCACATTTTGAATACTAAATATTAAGATTGTATATTTTCTAGGATATGGTGGTTTTTAGGCATAAATCTAATTTCCATGGCACTAAATTCCTTGTGTTCCGTGGCTCACAACTGGCCAAGGAAATCATGAAGTACCATGGAAATTATATTACAATAACACAACATTTTTTTATTGACTCAATGTTAGTCTAATTCGCGTTTTTTCCCAACCGAAATATAAGAAGTTACAAAGTTTCGTTTATTAAACTAAGATTATAAAAAATAATTAATACACACAATAAGAATTACACTCTTATTTTAATATTAACTTGTTCCTTCAGCCATATTGTCTTTTAATATTAGAATATTTTGAATATTTAAATATTATACTTACAGCGTTTTATTTACCTCTGAGCAGCTGGATAGGTCTTGTCTTATGACCTTGGACTTGGATGGACATCGTTGCCATATTATATAGGCCTCTCAGCGCCTCCACATACTGCAGCGATGCCAGTCGACTTGGCATCGCTGCAAGGATTCCAAAACAGCCCAGGTTTCATATTCCACAAAAACTAGACACAATGGCTGGTTATACTCTTCGGACTTCTGTATAACCTGCCTGACGGTGTGGATGTGGTCAACGGTAGTGTACGAAACGCGGCCTCTTCCGGTGGCTGGAAGGCGTCAAATCATGTGGCGAGGCAATTTGCGAGGACTCTCGAGATGGAACAGCTTGTAGACGTGACTCAATAGCGCGATTGGCCTGTAGATTTTCAAGAGCGACTTGTCGCCTATCTTGAAAAACAGCACAACAACGCTCCCACTCCACGCCTCCGGGGTAGTCCCAATTGCATTGATGGCATTGAAGATCCTCACAAGCTCCTTCTGCCTTCAGGAGCTTGGATGTAATGCCGTCTTCGCCGGGAGCCTTCAGATGGAGAGCCCCCGCAACTTCGTCTTCTTCCACATTTGGGAGGTCTTCAGAGCAGGGTTTATAACCAGTGCGTCCTAATGGAACTTGACAGTAAAGCTGGCCCACCAACTGCATGTCACTCAGCGAGCCATGGAATGGTCTATGCTGGGGATCTCGCTAAGGGATAGATTCCGAAACGATATCATCCGCCAAAAGACTAATGTCATAGATATCGTTCAGAGGTGCAGTAAGCTGAAGTGGCAGTGGGCTGGTCATATCTGTCGCAGAACCAACTGTCGCTGGAGTAGGAAGGTTCTCGAATGGAGACCACGTCTCGGGAAACGTAGTGTTGGACGCCCCCCTGCTAGGTGGACCGATGACCTGAGGAAGGTGGCCGGTGGTGGCTGGATGCGAGAAACGGAGGACCGTGAAAGTTGGCGCAGTCTTGGAGAGGCCTATGTCCAGCAGTGGACTGCAATAGGCTGATAAGAAGGATAAAACTAGACCGTTAACGAAAACTGTTTCAAAAGCTAAAGTTCAAAAATTAAGATTAAATATTCAAAAGTTTTTAAACGACGATGAAAATAGCCGAATATGTCCTAGCAAAAAGACTGCGTTACGAAGAACAAACTCAAGCATCAGGAACACTATGTAAACGAAACTCTGCAAAACTTGCACTAAAAGTGTAGCACACACTTGAATACCAATCATGTAGTGTTTTTTTAAATTTTTATATAATTATCTGTGCTAAGTTTTGTCCTAATTGTACTTACTAATTAATGAAAAATGCATAATTAAGAGATTTTTTCTAATTTCTATGACAACTCATAATTTCCTTGGAGTGATTTTATAATTTCATTGGCCTCTTTCTAATTTCCTTGGATACCAAAATTTCATCACCTTACAACTTTTGTTCTAAAACTTTTTGTGACACCCCTTTTTGAAAATTCAGTACAGTTTTCCCTATTCTTTCATAAATAGAACAGAAATATACGAAAAAAAAATGTTTTATATATTCCAGGGAAATTAGGCAAAATTTTATGTTTTAGGTGAATTACCCACATTAATCCATTGTTTTTCTAAATTATATTATTAAAATGTTATCATATACTTAAAATGTTATTTTATATAATTTAATAGTAAATCTTGGAAAACTAAGAACTATTTTAGTTATAATATCCAAGTAGGGTTGAAATAAAGAAAATTAAACTTAAAACAAATATTTATTATAATATTTTTGTCAAAATTATTATAATATTCTCCGTTGCCATCAGTAGCTAATTTTCACTAGTCGCACTATATAACGTACCGAAAATTCATAATGACAACTATATCAGTAAGTAATTTAAAGTAACCGCGGTGATGACATAGACTTTCTAGTCGAAAAATACTACAGCACATGTCAAACCACTTTTCTATTTCGAAAACGAACAGTTTTCGGTATTTTTATCACATAAAAATGGCACTTAGTCGAAAATTTGATTACGCATCCACTTTGACACTAATCATTATGACAATTGATGACATGACAATGACGATTTGTGGTTTCTGTTGCCAGTAAAAGAAATTAGTTCCAGTTGTTTTCCGCAATATGGCGAGGTCCCAAATATTCCTGGTCAGGCTATATCGTGTATTTTGACGAATCGTCAATGACGGATCCCGTGTGAATGAGCCCTTAGGTCGTCTCTCCATCTTGACGTTTGCATTCGCCCGCGCCAAAAGTCGGATGTACCATACAAACTTTCATCCCCTATTTCACCCCCTGCTGATTTTATATCGCAACAAAAAGAAGCCTATGTCCTTCCCAGAGTCTCAAACTATCTCTGTACTAAATTTTATTTGAATCGGTCCTGTAGTTTCAACAAACAAACAATCAAATCTTTTTTCTTTATAATATTAGTATAGATTGATGACTGCCTCGTTGGTCTAGTGGTCAGCACGCTAGGTACTATCCACGAGGTCTCGGGTTCGAATCCCGGGTCGGGCCGAGAGTGTTTGGGTTTTCTGTCTTGAAATTACTCAGACACAGCTCCGGAGTCAGGAAGTTGGTGGTGTTAATACCCCCGTGCCTCGGAAAGCACGTTAAGCCGTTGGTCCTGCGCCTGATCTCTCTACGGTCATGCCGGACTGCCGTCTCACCGAATTATGAGAGTGAAGGAACAGAGAGTGCTTGAGATAGACCGCCGTAGTCAAAATTCGGCTAGGAGGACATTATTTAATATTATTTATTAGTATAGATTGTTTTGCCGGGTCGGGCCTCAATGGGTCGGGCCGACTGGGTTTTTCTGTCTTGAAATAACTCAGAAACTTATAAACAGCCTCCGAGTCAAAGTTGGTGGTGTTACTAACACCCTCGTGCGCGGAACGCACGTAGAGCTGCGCCTAATCTCTCCCTCCTCCGATCATGTCGGTTTGCCGTCTTACCGAACTATGAGAGAAAGGGAACAGAGAGTGCCTGTTAGCGATGGGCGGTTATTACAAAATTAATCGAATTATTCGAATGGTCTCTGTAATCGAATGTATTCGATAAGCAACCGCAGTCATTCGATTAATTCTTCGGTCTGCAGGCCGTACTACTAACTACTAACGAATAAATCGTCATTCGTCCCGTCGATTAATCATTCGGTCGCTACCTGTCCTGTGCGCACAGTCACGGCAATTGGATCGAATGCATCAAAGGGCCCAGTATAGATTATCATTCGATTGTCGATTATTGTTCGATTTTTTTTATACTAAATCGACATTCGATAGTTCGAATGGTTGATGATCGATTCATTTGATTTTTTTTTCAAACAATCGCCCATCGCTAGTGCCTGTGTGTGAATTGCGCACACACATGTGCACTCTAGTATCTCCTGCGTACCTGTTAGATCTCTGTTGGGACTGACCTTAAATTTAGTCAAAAATTCGGAGATTAAGTGGCGATTTCAAGATTTACATATTTGCGAAATATTATAATTCCTTTTTGCTTAAGGGAAAATACTCTACAAAAGAAATAGAAATTGTCTCTACCCCTTCTAACCTGACAGAATTTCTGTCAAAATTGAACTATTTTGAAAATTTAATGTTATTTTGCAATGTATTTTAGATAATTTGTTGTAGTCAATGTTTTAAATAATAATGTATAAACATTTTAAAATTTAACGTGTGTTTAACGTTCGCGCCAAAATGTATCCAAATCAAGTAAGTTAAAATGCTTAAGGAATGCCTACGAGTATAAACAATTTATTAATTTTAGCTTTATTGCATAACTGAAAATTTTGTACAAAAGGCGGACTCAATGCCAAGCTGCATTCTCTACCTTTGGGCTAAGCAGAAATAAATAGTGGGAGGTGCGAAAAAAATGTTAAAAAGCAAATTTTTAAATGTACGAAAAGTCATTTCATTTATTTTTGTATGTAGGCCCACAGGGGGCACATATACATCCCAACATTATATTTTTAAGCTCTACTTCCCGACTGCTTCCGGACAAATTGTGGGCTAGTGCCAAAATAACTCTTATAATTTTATTTAAATTTATTTTTATAACTTAAGCAATTATTTTGCAAGTTTTTACGAAATTAAATCAGATTTCGCTCACATAAATAAATCCCACCGGATGACACAGTCGATTAATTTTTGTGAGCGAAATTTTATTTAATTTTATTTAAATTCATATATATTTTTAGCCGGGCTATGTGTACCCCCCGCAACCGGTTTACGGTCCCCCGCAGCCGGTGTACCCTCCCCAGGCCGTGTACGTGCCGCAGCCGGTGTACGGACCCCCGCACCAGCCGTACCCCCAGCCGTACCCTCAGCAACCACAGCAGATGCAGCAGCAACCACGTGAGAGCCTTAATTGTATTTTCACCTTCCTGTTCGGAAAGTTGAACTTTCATGTGTAGATAGCCGTGTGGGAAATAGTTTTTCCCTCCTACTTTATACTCCTACTATTGAATAAAAGCCACTATCGAGAGTATCGATAGTTATTGCATTAGTCAAAGCTGTATCAGCTATCGATAGTAATTTTAATATTGAACTTTGATACTATCGATAGTATCGAAAGCATTGATATGTGTCGATAGTATTTATATTCACATAGCTATCGATACTATCATTACTATCGGTAGACTATCGATACTATTGCTTTTGCCTAGGCTATCGATAGTCTATAGATACTATCGATATTTTATCGATACTATTGCTTTTGCCTCAACTATCGATGATATAGATACTATTGCTTTTGCCTAGACTATCGATATTCGAAAGTCTAAAAATACTATCGATATTTTATCGATACTATTGCTTATGCCTTAACTATCGATAGTCTATCGATACTATCGATATTTATCGATACTTTTGCTTTTGCCTCAACTATCGATAGTCTATCGACATTATCGACACTATTGCTTTTGTCTCAACTATCAATAGTCTATCGATACTGTTGTTTTTGCCTCAACTATTGAGTCTATAGATACACTATTTCTTTTCTCACAGTCGAAACGAAAAATAGTATGTTTAACTCGGTTGAAAGCACCCATTCCACTCTCGAGCCAGAAACTTCTCGAGTGGAATGTTTACTTTCGGCCCTTGTATAACAATCTACTATTTCACCTTCCTGTTCGGAAAGTCTAACTTTCATGTGTAGGTAGCCGGGTAGAAAATAGCTTTTCCCTCCCTGCCACGTAAGTGTGGCCACTATTGCCCAAAGCCGTGAAACCAACACTTCCAAAAAAAGGGGTCGGGGTTGCCCACTGGCGCCGCTCGCGGACCAAGTGAAACGTCAAAATGTGCCGGTCGGGCGCGTGTCGCCGATATCAAATGGAACGCACCTTTGATTGCACCACAAAATAAAAGAAATGCACTATTTCTTTCCCCACAGTCGAAATTAAAAATAGTATGTTTAACTCGAGAGTGGAATAGGTGCTTTCACCCAGCACCCATTTCACTCTCGAGCTATGGGCGCTCTCACTTTGTTCGAGCGCCACCCATCTGGTGAGATTGCCGTCAAATGTTACGTACAAAAAAAAGTACCGCGGAAAGCACGTTAAGCCGTTGGAACTGCGTCTGATCTCTCTTCGGTCATATCGGACTGGCGTCTTACCGAACTATAAGAGTGAGGGAACAGAGAGTGCACCTGTGTATTGCGCACACACTTGTACTCTAGAATATCGCACAGGAATATCTGTTAATTGGCTGCCTTAGCTGAAATTAGTGTACGAGGATAATGTCCTCCGACTTCCTGACTCCGGAGCTGCGTCTAAGTTATTACAAGACAGAAAACCCCATACACTTTTAGCCCGTCCCGGTATTCGAACCCGGGACCTCGCGGATAGAAGTATCTGTAGTTACTGAAGTTAAGCTTGGCTGGAAACTGTCCCGGTTAACCCTGGGCAACAGGGGTCGGCAACCACCCGGGCCGTTATTGGCTGCTGGCAAAAGGTTCAGAATCCGCATAGTTAGATCGGTGGAAGACGCAGAAACCAGGCCTTATCCTGATTAAATTAAATTATTGATCGACTGTTAATTTAATCTCGTAAAAGTTAAACTGATTTTATCTTAACTGATGGTCAAATATTTGTAAAATGATTTCCATCGAATTCAATGTGGGTACATGGGTACATTCCCTGGAGGTGCTAGTGGCGCAGTGGCGGCAGTGCTTTGGTAGTGATACCAAAAGTTAAGCAACCCTCGGCGCGGTCGTGATTGGATGGGTGACCATTCCGACCATTTAAGTGACGTCCATGACAAGCATCTCCGTGCTTCGGAAGGCACGTTAAGCAGTTGGTCCCGGCTAATATCTGTTGGTATTAGTCGTGAAGCCTAGTCAGAGGCCCTAATAGGGCGGCTTGATAACATCTGACAGTAAGTATATTATTGCACTTGATAAAAAAGTTTTTTTTTCAAGTGCAATAATATATTTAGATTGCATAGTGAATGCTTATCACTTAAAAAACAATAATTATCTTATTTGCAAGCTTCATCTTCCGTTGGTAAATACTTGCAATAGTATTTCTTTCGAGTGTTGAGGGTATAATCCCAATAACATTGATGAAAGCAACGCGGCATTACAGCGTTAAGAAGCACTTGAAAATTTCGACAGGCTCTGCCAACGCCAGGGTGGCCGAGAGGTTAGGCAATCGCCCGGTATGCGAGGAACGCGGGTTCGATTCCCGCCTCTGGTGGTCGTTTTTTTCAAGTGCAATAATATATTTAGATTGCATAGTGAATGCTTATCACTTAAAAAACAATAATTATCTGACAGTAAGGTTTGTCACTTGCCTTACATACACCCCTCCACCAATCCGCACTGAGCCCGCGTGGTGGAGTATGGCTCGTACCTGCTCATAGTTGAGGTAAGGCCTTTTCCCAGCAGTGGGATCTACATAGGCTGACTTTTACATTCCCTAAGTATTGATGAAATCGAACGCCGGCTCACTGACATAGCAAGCACTTACAAAAATTCGTCGACTGCCTTACGTCCTCCGTAGCTCAGTTGGTAAGAGCATTCGCTCGGATAGCGAAGGGTCATGGATTCGAATTACACAGTCGATTAATTTTTGTGAGCGAAATTTAATATAATCTTGTAAACACTTGCAAACGAATTGCTTAAGTTAATAAAATAATTACTTACAGGCCTTATCGTTCAGTAACGTTACCATGAGTTTACGGTGGTTTTACTCGCTAGCAACGACGTAAAAAAGTATATGGAAAATTAACCGCTAAATATCGATAGTATTTTTAGACTATCGATAGCCTAGGCAAAAGCAATAGTATCGATAGTCTACCGATAGTAATGATAGTATCGATAGCTATGTGAATATAAATACTATCGACACATAACCGCTAGAGGCGCCGTGCAATTATCCATACACTTTTTTTACGTCGTCGCTAGCGAGTAAAACCGCCGTAAACTCATGGTAACGGTACTGTATATTTTCTGAAGTAATAACAAGGAGGTCCCTTTTTCAGAGCAAAACCAGTCATCATGCTGCAAGGTGTGCGGCATGGCTGGCTGCGCTGCCTGCCTGACCTGTCTGGCTTGTTCCTTATGCTCCGCCCTGGCTGGTGCCCTGAACCCCGAGGGTAGGCACGAAGATGACGGACATGACAGTGGTGGCGGCGGGGGTGGAGGCGGGGCCGATGCAAATGACGAGCATGACTAGATCGAGTTTCACCAATGTTAACCATGTTAACCGTAGTTAGGGCTCCGCGCAGATGAGCCACCGATCACTGCCATAGCTGTCACGCCACAACGTTTGGTCCACTGACCTCTATAATACAAGAACGCTGCACTGCATACAGTCAACCTAAAAATGAAGCAATTTGATTATCGCCATTTTGGCACTGACAGCTGTAGTAAGCGTGTATTGACCGTCCACGGAACTAATGAAAGTTGACGTAAACATATGCTATAGGTTACTCTATATTAAAACTTTCTTATAGAATGTTTAGTCCAGAGTACTTGTATTATAGAGGTCAGTGCTTTGATCCGACGCAAAGTAGTCGGTAGCCGCTACAATCGACACTCATCTGCTAGATCCTTTGACAGATGTTTTGTCAAAATGGGGAGTGGCCGCCACCAGTAGCGTGTCGCGAACACCTAAGTGGCCGCCACTCGCTTCACGTGTGCGGCAACGTATTAAAAATTACGTGAGGAGCAATGCAATGACGACAAAAGAGATCAAAAATTTAGCATGGGTGGATGGACTGCACGGTAGCTCAGTTAGTAAGAGCGTTGGCCCGGTTAGTCAAAGGGCGTGAGTTGAAATCCTGCCCGTGTGCGAATTTTTGGTTTCTTATTTTAATATTACAAACTATTATGTAAATAGCTTGTCGCTGGCCATCGGTGGCCCATCTGTGCGGAGCCTAACTTATTTAGTTCTGAGTTGCATCAACTCACTTTAACTAAAACAAATCCGTATCTATTACCATAACCGGTAATTTTCATATAAGTAGAGAGTTAAAGTATGGGTGGCGCAACTCGGCCCTAGTACCCACTTACTTAGTGCTGATTTCACCTTATACTATACTTACACGCTCGTGATCTGAGACTACACGTTTGAATGTCAATCAATTCCACCAACACATGTAAAAAATTTAATCAGCCAGTTTAGCATTCTGTCAAATCGACCGTCAAATGAGTTTTGACAGCTGTTTAAAAATTGGTGAACTCAGGTCTTAGAATAACAACCCATATTTAACTCATTTAATTCTAGGTTGCAAGCCTGTAGTCATCAAGCACGTAACCTATTGGGTGAAGTAATGGCGATTTCAGTGCTTGGTACTGATACGAAAAGTGACAAATTAAGCATGTATTTTATGATCTATCGGTCATAAAATATGAAATATTTCGGTTTCGATCGTAAGTAACAATCTTCTAAACCTTTATTTTAAAATATGTAAAGAAATTAAGTGAATTTGTTTGACAAAATGTGTTGAAGAAAAAACGGAGGCATTCAATTCCAAGGGATTATGACGGAATTTTTCCGAAACAAAATTAATGACATCGTCTCTATAAGTCATGTGCTCGGTGCCTGGAGTTGATCATCACATGTTTAATTTTTAATCAACCGGTTTAGAATTATTTGACATATTTTGTATGGGAGTTCTGTCAAATTTACCGTCAGTGGAGGTTTACCAGCTGTTTTAAGGTTGGCAAACTCTAGTCTGTAATATACCCGTAACTACCTACTTAGTGCTGATTAGTAGTAACCTAAACCTAAACAGCTTCTTCTGGGTGAGCTCGCTCCATCATCGACTCTGTCTGCGCCACGACAGGCTTAGTCTAGAGTCAAGAGCAAACCCATTTAAAAAAAAACTTACACGTGTAGTGCCAACACATGTTAAAATGACAGTTATCTATCACTTTGATAAAACCACTGACATCTATTATAATACAATAACGCTAGACTGCATACTGTCAACCTAAAAATAATTTTGATTACCGCCATTTTGGCGCTGACGGCTGTAGTGAGAGTGTGGTGACCGGCCACGGAACTAATGAGAGTTGACACAAACATATGCAAGTTACCCTATTTTAGTTCCCTGGACACTCGGTTGGGGCGCTTTGATTCGGCACAAAAATTATCTGTTATTTCTTTAAGAATGTTTAGTCCAGCGTAATTGTTATTATAGAGGTCAGTGACAGGTACCTATCACTATGATAAAACGCTTTTTTTGTTGTAGAAAAATAAATCGCGACTTTATAATGTGGGATTTTTTGACAACTCAAAATTTTAGTTATACTTTTTGTTCATAGATGGCGCTATTTATCTAATTAAAGAGTTTTAAATTGCAGTTAAAAATAAAATGTAATGGAAAAAACGTCTTGGTGATCGATCATTAAATATTTAAAAGAATTCTTAGTGCGCGTGTAAAACACGCTAAACATAAACATTATAGGACATAATAAACGCTAAAACCAGCCTTTTACTTAAATACAAATCTACCTGAATTAGTTTGGTCAATGCCATCTAGCGGATTTTTAAGTACTGATTTTTGACACTAGGAAAATCCTTCATTAAAAATGTATTTTTTTTGTTCTCGTTTTTGATAACGTTTTTACTTATTTCTTTGTATTATTTTTATTATTAATGTGCGTTTTTTTACTTATTTTACTCCAAAAATACAATTGTATCTAATGTAAGTAAACATGACTTTTTTAGAAATAAAAATAATTGTGTATTTCAATCAGGTGTATTTTATTTTAAAAACTTAATAGTTTAGCAGCTTATATTAATATATAAGCTGCTAAGTACTTGAATGGTATAGGGCAGACGAGTAATGATGGTTAATTTAAAATGAACAATTGAACTTCGCAAAAACAAGTAAACAGCGTAAAAACAAGTGAACATCGTTACATCGCAAAAACAAGTAGTGAATATTGTCATGGACGAAATTGTAAAAACTAATTAAACATCGCAAAAACGAGTGAACAACGTAAATACGATTAATGCTCACCTTTATTACGAACTTCACCGGTTTTTACAGTGTTGATTTGTTTTTACGATGTTCAATTATGTTTCGTACGATATTGATTTGTTTTTACGGTGTTCATCCGTTTAGCGAAAACGGGGGAATTATTATTATGTTCTCTTCTTGAGAAAGCAAGCAATATACAATGAAACTGAAGTGGGAGGGGGCAACGACTTCCCACTTTCCCAGTCACTGCCGGTAGCGACTTGGGAAATTTTATTCCCATTCGCTTTCGGAGTCCGGTGGGAATCCCCGCGGGAATAAATGATTAATTTTAACGTGCGTAGCACATGGCACCCCGTCAAATGGTCGCCAAGCCAAGCTGCCGGTATGCGTACACTCAAAGGTAAACCTATAAATACCAACACCCAACATTTATATTAACAGTAGAACCGAATAAATACGATTTCCCGCTTAAGACACGTTTTTGGCCCACAGAATCGGATTAAGCGGGTTTTACTAAATAAATAAATTGTTTCAACAAACACACCAATTACCTAGCCCCAAACTAAGCGTGAGCGTGTGCTATGGTGACTAGAATAACGGATAGAAATACTTAAATACATATAAACATCCATGACTTAGGTACCAATGCTCGTGCTCATCACACAAAAATTTGCCCCTTGCGGGATTCGAACCCGCAACCGCCTGGTTTAGAAGTCCGGTGCGCGAACGACTACACCAAGACGGTCGTCACCTGTACCCGTCAACGTCGTGTGTACCCGTCAACTGTAGTGCATAAACGGGTTTTCTAAAGCATTGTTTGAATTAACTGACGATAGCTGCGAATAATTTGTCGTTGACGTCGTCGGCGACGCCAAACTGAAAACAAGTGCTGCTTCTTCGGTGTCCATCGTACACTGAGTGAGTAGCCTTGGCCTATCAAAGCAGATCGCCATAAAATTGCGGCCACCGTAAAGACTAATTGGTGGTTGCTTCAACTGGAACTTTTAGAAAATTTACAAAAAGTTTATAGATGCCTCAACTACGTTGTCAGTTGCATCAATTAAAGACGTTCTAGTTGTAGCAACTGGTAACTTTAAAAAAAGTTGATAATTTCCACGTTGTCATTTGTCTTAACTTAAGTTGCTTCGTCTGCAAACCGCCTTGCAGGCATATTATGGTCAGTGTATTCTGTCCAAATTCTTCTGTCTGTCTTCAACGTGGATTGGCGTGAACATAAAACATTATATATTATAATATTGCAGTTCCTCGCGATTTCACCCGCGTGGATTTTTCATACAAACTTTCATTCCCCATTTCACCCCCCTGATGATTTTATATCGCGACGTAAAGTAGCCTATGTCCTTCCCAAGGTCTCAAACTATCTCTGTACCAAATTTGATTTGAATCGGTCCAGTAGTTTCGAAGCCTATTCAGTACAACCAAACAATCAAATCTTTTCTCATTATAATACTAGGTATAGACTAATGTATTATTTCCGTCTACTGCCCAAAAACATCGTTTACGGATTTTTTTATTCTGTGCTTATCTATCAATCCGTCAACGCCAAAAAAGCTATCTTCTGGATTTGTTGTTATTGACATTGCCAAAGTGCAATGTCGATAACAACAAAAATAAAAAAAGAATATGGATAATAACTACAAAATTATAATGTTATACAGACAAACGAGACAAATATATGTTTGTGATGTTGCGTAGAAGAAAATAGCCGCTATGGGGGTAAGTTTTGAAATATTTCACTTGCTTGCGCGGCGCCAAAGCCATCACTGTAGCTCTCTTCTCACTACGGGGTTTATATTTCGTCTCGGATATCGCTTTCCATAGTTTCAGCATCAGAAACTAGGTGGCCAAAACCTCAGAGCACAGAAAGATCAGATATGGACCTAATAACCTGGTAATCCTTCCCGAAACTGTGTCGTCAATATGTATGTGTGCTTTACCACTACCTGCACACGTGAGGACCTGTACAACGCTACTGATAATGCTTTGTTAGTCGCCGAGTATTGGCCTCAACTTTGACTGCCTCGTTGGTCTAGAGGTCAGCACGCTGGGTAATAATATCCACGAGGTCCCGGGTTCGAATCCCGGGGCGGGCCGAAAGTGTTGGGTTTTTCTTTCTTAAAATAACTCAGCTACAGCTCCGGAGTCAGGAAGTTGGTGGTGTTAACACCCCCGTGTCTCGGTAAGCCGTTGATCCTGCGCCTGATCCCTCTACGGTCGTGTCGGACTGCTGTCTCACTGAATTATGAGAGTGAAGGAACAGAATAACTCAGAATCACTCTCACGGAGGTGGACTTGTGTATTGCGCACACACTTGTGCACTATAACATCTCCCGCGTTGGCAAAATCTTTGATGAGATTGGCCGCTGTAGTCGAAATTCGGCTAGGAGGACATTATTATTATTATTGGTCCTCAAAAATATTACGCCATTGTCGACACGAAAAGAAGAAGTAGGTACAAGAACACTCTTGCAAGCTCATGTAGCACTGTAATTCAATTCACGACGCTCATTGGTGTGCAGTGCACGTACACAAATGACTGTGAAAAGTGACGACTCCGCCTCGAAGATCGATAGCTCCTTTTGCCTATGTCGCGTTCGCGCCGGTTACGTACGAAAATACACTGTCAGTAGTCTTATCGCTATGAGCTAACTCTTTTAGACAACTTTACTGTTGACAATGATCAATCTTAAGGTGCCCATTCACCATCAGTCGGACTGACAGATGACCGAGAATGCGAAATCGCCAGTCGAAAAGGACTTGTCCATTAATGGTTTTTTATTCGTCAATATTTCTAACCAGAATAAACTAAATATTATATTAAAGAGTTCACAAAAACTAGCTTTTCTGCATAATTAATATATTTTTTAAGGCCTCCGATTTAGAGAAAAATTTAAATTAATTTTTCTCTTTGTCTGTACAGAAACCGCACCTTCGCCTATATTAATTAACGCATGAAAAAAAAACTGACAGCAATATTGACATTCCATTGACAGTAGTACCTATTATATAATCTGTGGTAGTACCTAGTAGTATTATCCACCAGTGGAAAGGCAATGGTGCATAGCCATACAGCCAGGAAATACAAGTAAGTGATCAATGGATGATGCCTGTTACAAAACATATTTTTTCTCAAAAATGGAGGCGTTTAAAATTCTGATTTCTATTGGTTGGTGATATCTTAGAATAAAAAACCAGCCTCCATACAAAAAGAGGACAAGTCCTTTGAACTTGCAACCACGGCATTTACGGTCGAACCTAAAACCACTGGCTTCGGGCCGATTTTATCGCGCTAAGCAAGATGGTTTTAGGAAAAGTTTAACTGATGGATAGCGTTGCCGCACTATCGATAGTTAAACTAATAAAATAAATTTGACATCGAAAATCATCTACATATGGTTCTATCTTAAATCAGAAATTTTCTAGTCCGAATTTCAGTTTACCTAAATCGTTAATCCTTTTTTTTATTTGCCATATTTTCATTTGACAGAAAACACGATTGACATTCTATTGAAAGTCCGACTTCCATTTGTATTTTTTTTCAAATTCAATATATGTATTTTAAATTATAACTAATCGTTTGACTGAACTATTATTGCTAGATGTTTCAGTTTCCAGAAAAATGATTTCAAAATTATATTATAACAAACAAACAAACAAAAATGCATTCAACAGGCATGCAGCATGCAAGCAGGCATGCAGCATGCAGGCAGACATGCAGCATGCATATGATCCGCTCTTCTCTGGCGCTGCTGGCAGTGCAGTCTTTCCGCCCTTCCGTAAAAAATATTTGGCACCCACACTCGCTCCTGCAGCTTCGGCTTGCCTCAGCCGCTCCAGCTCGCACGGGTGCCAGATCTTTGTTACAGGGGGCGAGGAGTAAACTCCCTCCGCGCCTCCGGCTTCTAAATTACACTCTAGTGTTGGGCAGACTACTACCACAGCGAAGGACCACGGCGAGTCGGGTTTCCCTAAATTGAAACCATTAACTGTTACTTCGATCTTTAAAACTGTTTGAAATTAAAGTCATGCCAAGCAAAACATCTATGAAAGAAAGAAAACGTTTTGATAATCGGAGAAATGTTTTTCTGGAAAATGAAACATCCGAACAATGAATTTATAGTCTTAAAATATTATGTAAATAAATCAATGTATTATTTAAAACTTTGTCAAACCGTTTTCGACCAATTAAAATTCGAACAGCTAAATTACGAAAACGAGATAGGTTACCGATATCGATAGTTGAGGCAAAAGCAATAGCATCGATAGGATATTGATAGTTTGCTGTTGCTTGCTGCATGCCTGCTTGGATGCTACGAGCTTGCTTGCACAGTGCGCGTTGCTTGCTGCATGCCTGCTTGGATGCTACGAGCTTGCTTGCATGCTGCATGCCTGTTGATTGCATTTTTGCTTGTTTCTTTGTTATAATATAATTTTGAAAACATTTTTCTGGAAAAAAACATCTAGCAATAATAATGTAGTCAAACGATTAGTTATAATTCATTATCTATTGAATTTGAACAAAAATGGAAATCGGACTTGCAAAAAAATGTCAATCGTGTTTTCGGTCAAATGAAAATAATTGGCAAATAAAAAAAAGGATTAACGATTTTGGTAAACTGAAATTCGCACTAGAAAATTTCGGATTTAAGATAGGTAACCATCGATAGCCTATCAAAAAACTATCGATACTGGACTATCGAGCGTCAACGCTACTGATGAAGAAATTGACACCTTTATCTGGTATGAATTTCTGCTGCAATTAGTCATAGATAAAAATTAGGTACGCAATCATTATTTTTTGTTTTCCGACAGGGGAAAGAATGTTGCGGCCTATTCTCTTTGTCAGACGTTTTAAAAGGATTGAAAAAATTGACAAGCTTCATGCAAAAGAAGAAGTCAAACAACCGAGGGGGTAGTAATAGAGGTGCCGGAAGCAGCAGAGGCATTGGTGGATTTGGTGGAGGCGGTGGTGGAGGCATTGCTGCAGGTGAGAATAGATAGATACTCTTTATGACACAGTTTTTCTGTCTTAAAATAACTCAGACACAGCTCCGGAGTCAGGAAGTTGATGGTGCTAACACCCCCATGCCTCGGTGCGCACGTTAAGCCGTTGGTCCTGCGCCTGATCTCTCTACGGTCATGTCGGACTGCCGTCTCACCGAATTATGAGAGAGAAGGAACAGAGAGTGCACCTGTGTATTGCGCACACACTGTGCTCTATGATATCTCCCGCGCTGTCGGCTAATCTCTGTTGAGATTGACCACTGTAGTCGAAATTCGGCTAGGAGCATTATTTATTATTACACACACTACACACAGTAGACATTTACATAAATTCATAAAGCTTTGAAACTTTCGGCTTCTAAGGTTCTATCCCGTCTAGTATCAGTTTTCTTTACTTATCTCATATAGGTACTATCGAGGACAAGTGCGCCCTACCAGCTATTCGGGCCAAAATCGTTTGCACATCGTATACTATTCTAAGGACAAATAAAACCAAATAGCTATTCTAGCGACGTAACAATAAAATTCAAACTCGCTCGCAGTTACTTTGAAGTACTGACCGGTTTAGCTAGGAGGCGACTCGTCCCCAAAAAACTGGTCCCAAAGACAAAAAGCACTTTTATCATGTTAATTTGTTTTTTTCGAAGTCTATTTGTTTTTTTTCGATGCTCACTTGTTTTAATGATGTTCGCCTGTTTTTACGATGTTCATTTGTTTCTACGATGTTCATTTGTTTTTACGATGTTCATTTGTTTCTACGATGTTCATTTGTTTTTACGATGTTCATTTGTTTGACTACCAAGTATGCTTTTGTAACGTTACTGACCAGTAATGTTTGACAGTCCAATCACACTAATATTATAAATGCGAAAGTTTGTGAGTGTGTGAGTGTGTATGTTTGTTATTTCTGCACGCAAAAACTACTGAACGGATATGGATGAAATTTGGCACAGAGATAGATTATAGTCTGGAATAGCATATAGGCTACTTTTTATCCCGAAAAAAAAACACAGTTTCTGTAGGATACAGAAATAGTAGTTTACGCGGGCGAAGTCGCGGGCAACAGCTAGTAACTAATAAAGCCAGTTGACCCTTCCTAAAAATGAGAAAGTGCTTTTTGTCCTTGGCACCAGTTTTTCGGGCCCCATAAGCCAAGACGATTCGAATCCTGAAATCGTCTGAGGCCTGCCAAGTATGTAAATCTCTGCGAAGTGATAAGGCGCAATTGACCCCGATAGTACCCAGTAAGACCACAGATCATAGAAATAAGATACATGTAAAAACTCAGTTATCCTTCGAGAATCTTTGTCGCCAAAATTGATGTGTCCCTGTAAGGATGGATAAAAAAACATCTATATTTCTTTAACAAAAAAGAATTTTACAATTGTAATTTTTAGATCCTGTTTTAGGAAGCCTTAATTTTTTTTATAGCATAATCTACTTTTATGATACATAAAGCTTTATTTCTGAAATATTGTTAGTTTAAACTTTTACCCCATTATTCCAAAAACTTTGTACCGGGTTTAAGACGGGACTAAGCTATTAGCTAGCCAATTACGCTTCTCTATTAGTTTATGTCACGAATGTGTCATTCATTCCTCTGTTGTCGGCTAATATTTAGACCCATTAAAAACCTGGTCTAATTTTTTTGTAAAAACACCGTTAATGTTATGAATTTAGTACAGTTTATTAAGTAATTGAATATATGACGCAGCGAAGTAAATACCCAAGAAGGTTTTCTCATTGGATTTGACGTTATTTCATGGGGAGAGTGCCAAGTCTGTCACTGATCCACTATCACTCTACGGCTTTTAAACTTTGTTGTTTTGAGAGCAGCCGCAATGAGGTGCTCTCTTGGCGTCCATGAATCTCGATTTTGAAGAGAAGTGGAGGCTAGTGGAGGCTGGGTGCTGTTGTCTACACTAATATTATAAAGAGGAAAGATTTGATTGTTTGTTTGTACTGAATAGGCTCCGAAACTACTGAACCGATTTAAATGAAATTTGGTACAGAGATAGTTTGTATTCTCAGTACAATAATAATAATATAGGCTAGTTTGACATAAGCAGTTCTCCGCGACCAGGAGCTCTATTTTTGAATCACTCGCGTGCAGATTTCGACTGAATATCGTTCGGCATCCAAGAATCCGTATTTTAGAATCGCTCGAACTGTCATTTTTTGTGTCTGTCGATATGAAATAAGTCATGCGACTTGGTAGAGGAGTAAAATTAAGTCGCATTCGCCAGCAAAATGTCATACGAGTGATTCGAAAATAGAGCTCCTGGGGCTCTATTTTGAATCACTCGCGTGCAAATTTCTACTGAATATTGTTCGTCAATTAAAAATCCGTATTTTTGAATCGCTCGAACTGACATTTTTTGTGGCTGTCAATATGAAATAAGTTATGCGACTTGGTAGACGAGTGAAATTAAATCGCATTCTCCAACAAAATTTCATAGCCCAAAGCTCTATTTTTTAATCACTCGCATGACATTCTGTTGGCGAATGCGACTTAATTTTCACTCAAACACAATTATTTCTGCGTTTATTCTATCGCTCGCCTTCTGTGACGGGTGGGGCACTCGTTGCGGTTTCGAGCGGTCGACTGCAGTCGATCGAGTGATTCAAAGATGCTGAGTTTTAAATGACGAACGAAAATCAGTAGAAATCTGCACGCGAGTGATTCAAAAATAGAGCTCCAGAAGCTCTATTTTTGAATCACTCCAATGACATTTTGTTGGCGTTTGTGTCTTAATTTCACTCGTCTACCAAGTCGCATGCCTTATTTCATATTGACAGACACAAAAAGTTACAGTTCGAGCGATTCGAAAATACGGATTTTAGATGAACGATATTCAGTAGAAATCTGCACGCGAGTGATTCAAAAATAGAGCCCCTGGCCCGCGCTAATAATCGGAATATCCATACAAACATTCATCCCCCATTTTACCCCCTCTGATAATTTTATATCGCGACAAAAAGTAGCCTATGTCCTTCCCAGGGTCTCAAACTATCTCTGTACTAAATTTCATTTGAGTCGGTCTAGTAGTTTATTCAATACAAACAAACAAACAATCAACTCTTTTCTCTTTATAATATTAGTGTAAAGAACCGCATTTAATTTTATTAGTGTTTCTAATAAACATTGAATATTATTTTGTTGTTTATCTTAACCAAAATCCCACGTACATGTTATTTCTTACCCCCGCTGTTAAAACTTTCCCCAGCGGTGTTAAAACCAACCCCAAACCGGGGGTAAGATCTAATAAGTGACTTGTTTGCCAAAACTCGTTTTTTCTCAGATATGGTAATCATTATATACATTTTGTTGTACTTTACGTAAAGCTCATTAAATTTTGCATCATGTACCAAAAAACATGTTTCTTGCTAAAGTAGTTTAGAAAATATTAGGCTTAATTTGTTAGAACCAGCCCCAGTCTCATCTTTAACAATCGAAAGATGAAGCTTGCAAATGAGATAATTATTGTTTTTTTAAGTGATAAGCATTCACTATGCAATCTAAATATATTATTGCACTTGGAAAAAAAACGACCACCAGAGGCGGGAACCGAACCCGCGAATCGAAATCGCCTACGCCAGGGTGGCCGAGAGGTTAGGCAATCGCCCGGTATGCGAGGAACGCGGGTTCGATTCCCGCCTCTAGTGGTCGTTTTTTTCAAGTGCAATAATATATTTAGATTGCATAGTGAATGCTTATCACTTAAAAAAACAATAATTATCTAAGAACACAGTTATGCACTTTTGCATTTTTAGGGTTCCGTAGTCCTGACAAGGAGTCCTTATTTAGTTATTAACACCAATATGGATTTATGGTCCGAAATAAAAGATTTTTTATTTAATTTAATTTATAGTTTCGTCATGTTTGTCTGTCTGTCCGAAGAGACCGTTAGTACTAGAAAGCTGTAGGTAATTTTGTAGGTGTATGTATACGAACTATGCCGACAAAGTGGTGATTAAAATTTTGAAAATATATTTTAAGCGTAGCTACCCTACATGTGAAGTGGGGATGAATTTTTTTTCGTCGCCTACCCTATTGTGTGGGGGGTATCGTTGAATAGGTCTTTTAAAATTACCTAATGGTTTTAAAACATGATGTACATTTAATATATACCTAATATATTGTATATATTTGAATAGCCAAAGGTCGTTGGTTCAAATGGGTAGGATTTGTGTGCGAATTTTTGGTTTCTTATTAAAACTTAGAATAAGACACTTTAGAATAGTTAAATTATTGTGCAGTTCTTTTTACCGCCACGACTATTTCTGCCTCACCCAATCGTTGATTAGTAGAGAAGTGCCTTAAGTCCGCCACTAGTAGGTACTTTTTTATATGTGCCAAGAAAAAAAAAATGAAAAAAAAAATTGCT
Source organism: Pyrausta nigrata (assembly GCA_949316185.1). Lineage (NCBI taxonomy): Eukaryota > Metazoa > Arthropoda > Insecta > Lepidoptera > Crambidae > Pyrausta > Pyrausta nigrata. The sequence goes on along the minus strand of OX438963.1, from coordinate 8,773,405 downwards.
TAAAAATCAATAAACGCGGTATTTATTTTTCTTTACAAACTCTTTTCTATTCTTTTATAAACATATCAATTTGACGTTTCTGACATTCTGCTGGTGATGATGACGGAAGATTTGTGCTTTTTCACAAATCTAGTGATTTTTGCTTATTAAAGGAAGCAAAAAATGGTATAACAATGGTAAGTACCTGTTTATAACATTTGCTATGCTATTATATACGCTTTATAGATTTTTACATAAAAATGGTTTAAAGTTTACATTTTCAGTCTTATATCTTATTATTGTGTCATGCATGGCTACTTGAGACACAAAATAACTACGAATTCCTTGGCGTTTTCTTAAAATAAAACTGTTTTCGGTAAATACCTTAAGTTGGCCAACAATTCAATCGGTTTCTTCACTTCTGATCCCCGAGATAGTGAGTTCGATCCCCGCCTGTACCACTGATTTTGTACAAAAACTTAAGAACAGCATTTTTAAGATATCGCTGCTTAACGGTGAAGGAACACATCGTGAGGAAACCTGCACACTCGTTGGCTAGTGCGTGAAATGGAGAAGGCAATGGCAAACCACTCCATTAAACATTGCCAAGAAAGTCGTTGTGTGTGTTTCATTCCACTTAGTTACACGACCCTCAGTCATGAGGTATACGAGGTTAGGACATAAGTTGAATAATAGTCAAGATCCTATTATGTTCCTACTAATTTCAAATTAGAATCATAATTATGAAGTTAAAAAATAGGTTGGTGTAAAATGGGCGCTTAAGCTTTACTGTGGTTGAGCAAGGAAGAGGAGAGATAAATGGAGAGATGTACTCATTTTGCTTCATTGCTTGGCTTTCATATTTTGATGGTGTCGTCTCAAAGCGAACGAAATTAATTACATGTCTGGATCGAAATTAAGTTTCAAATCCAATCAGTTTGACTGCCGATTTTTTTTTGTTTAATGAGAGAATTACTTTTCCAGGACCCAAATCAACAGCAGAATCAGAACGCACAACACCCGGTTAGTTAATTTTATTTACCAGTTTTCGGGCTTCTTACAGGTAGGACTAGAGTATTCAATCTATATTAATATTATAAAGAGGAAAGATTGGTTTGTTTATTTGCAACGAATAGTCTCCGAAACTACTGAACCGATTTGAAAAATTCTTTTACCATTAGAATCCTGCATTATCTGCGATGGACATAGGCTATATTACATTATCAAACAAGTTAGGGTTCCGTATGAAAACTTCGATTATGTAACCAAAGGTGTAAAAGGAAAATCATTAAATTGCGAACGCTGCGAAAACTATTGACAATAGAGAAAAGTAATGTTCTACAGTTTTGTAGAGGACATCATTATCTACAATAAAGTCCGCTATACAGTAATAAAGTTAAAGTCAGCCTATATAGATCCCACTGCTGGGCAAAGGCCTCACCTCAACTGTGAGGAGGTACGAGCCATACTCCGCTACGCGGGCTCAGTGCGGATTGGTAGAGCGGTGTGTGTAAGGCATGTGACCAACCTTACTGTCAGATGTTATCAAGCCGCCCTAGGGCCTCTGACTAGGCTTAACGACTAATATCGACAGATGTTAGCCGGGACCAACTGCTTTACGCTATTGCTTTTATTTTATTTAACTCAGTAGAAAATGTAAATTAGTATTATTATAGGTGAGACGCTTAATAGAGTCTTTGCCTGCGGGGTATATAGGCGCAGTAAGTGCGTATATATGAAGAGCACAGCGGGGACTGGCCGAGGTGCAGGCGGCAGGCGCAGTCTTGTCAAAATTCAGACCACAAATCAGTTACTCTATTATATATTGATTCGGCATAAAACTGTCATTTCTTGGAGAACGTTCAGTCCAGCGTACTTGTATTATAGAGGTCAGTGCCTACCTATGAGTGTTGTCAGCTACAAGAACTACTTGATTTCAGCAGTGGCCAGCGGGGTATGTTCCACCTCCACCCCCAGGGGTGGCCTACGTGCAGCCACCACCGATGGGGTATGTGCAGCCACCACCGATGGGGTACGCCCAACCGCCACCGATGGTCTACGGACAGCCACCTCAACCACCGCCTCAGGCGGCCCCGCCCGCTCAGACCTCAAATGCCCCAGGGGGGGGTGGAATCAATATGGATACAGCGAAAGGTGAGACTTTACCCCTTTTTACCCGACTGCGGAAGGAGGGTTATGCTTTTACTCGACTGCGGAATGAGGGTTATGATTTTCGAGAGTATGTGTGTATGTATAATTGTTTGGCACGCCCTACAGCCCAAACGGCTGGTCAGTTTTTGACATATGAAGTGTCGTTGAATGTGTCAAAATTGTAAGTGACATTAGGCTATATACATTTTGAAAATGGCGCCCGCAAATGGAAATAAAGGGGGGAGGGTGATTGATTGGATCCTTACCATAGCAATATGGGTATCAAATGAAAGCCAGTAAAAAGACCATTTCAAAAATCGAATTATTTTCGCAGTCGGTTGTTTTGTTATTTCAATAATTATGGCCAAATAATTTCAAATATCATACAGTAAAGGTGCGCTATCACGGGCAACAGGATTAAATTTCGCTCACAAAAATTGATCGACGGTGTCATCCGGTGGGACTCGAACCCACGTCCCTTCGCTATCCGAGTGCTCTTACCAACTAAGCTACGGAGGACGTAAGTCAGTCGACGAATTCTTGCAAATGCATGCTACGCCAGTGAGCCGGCGCTCGATTTCATCAATACTTGGGGACTGTACTCGCATGTATACAATGGAAATATTTTAACAAATTTTTAACCATCAGCAGGCCTGTGTATCTTCCCGCGTAAGTAGCAAAAACGTACCTACGCGCGGCGCCCCTACTTAAGGTATAAGTTCGTAGCCAACCACATGTCGCAGCGCCGGACCTCGTGTCGACGCGACATGTCGCAACCACACGTAGCGACGTAGTGTCGCTTCAGTCATGATTCCAAGCCCGACCGCAGCAAATGACAGACCGCAGCGCCACTCATTCCACAGAGTCGGCCACCTACGCAATGAGCTCTATGTAAAAGTACTCGAATTATCAATAACTTTATCGACTACTTAAGTTCTCGATACCATATAATAATGCCATATAATTATTGAGATCGCCCACAGCGCCACCCTATCGGACATACTGGAAAAACCCTTTAAATGGACCTCTTTTAGATTTAAATATTATATTAGAACTAAGATAATAAACTAAGATCCTAGGATATCTAACAGAAGTAAATTAATAGTTTATTCAATAAAAGAAAAGAAAAACAAAGACATGCATGAAATAAAAATAAATAAACTTAAAACCTACTTAATCAAATTTCATCCCGTGTCCTTGAGGCAAGGAGGCAAGGATGCTGGCTGCGTTATCTAACTATCTCTATATCAAAGAAGATTGCCATAAATCGACCCCATAGATAGAGACACCGTACTAAGTGAGACACATGAAATATAAATATCACTTTATTAGCGGGCTTTTATATGATTTTATGGTAATTAAAAAAGCAGGGAATTAAAATGATTTTTTGAATGTACAAAATTATTAACAAGTAAACGTCTTCAGTGGTCTTCATGGATGCAAAAAAAACGAACGAGGTGAACTTTGACGTATCGGTCACACATGGAGTATATGTTTTATATCAAACGTCAATGTTTAACGGATCATACATTGTTTAAATGTCAGACCGACATAATGCACCAAATAAATTGTCGTTCAATGTAAGTTATATTATTTTTTCCTCTGTACAGTTTGAGGCTTTTCACCAAAGAACTTTTCCGTTCTTCTTTCATCTAAATCGATTCAGTGGTTTATATTTTGTATGCCTTTGTTCGTCAAACAAGGACTGTAGCCATCATGACAACTGATTAATGTCAGCCAAAGAAAAAATAATACCGGCGCCCTTAAAATCAGAAACAATGCAGTTTCTAAACCAGCCATGTTCCAGTATTCGTACCATGATCCTTGCATTAGCAGGCCCGAATTGGGGCAGATTGTGTTAACCTGTCACCAATCGAATAAAATGAAATAGATTGTGGATGTATAGCCCCATCTCGCTCTCTTATCTTGTAAACCTATCACCTTGTGTACGCTCATAGTAAGAGTTCTAGCTATCTTAAAGTTGGGTAGTTTCTGATTGGTGGCAATTTATTTTGGATTTGGATTTGAATCTGGATAGTTATTTTGTTGATAGTACGGGCCCAGATGTTAAATAGTCATAGACAACGGGCATAGAGAATTTAGGGCTGCATCATGCTGGCATGTAAGCTCATAGCTTATATTGTAGTCTACGGTGAAAAACCTAATATTATTAGAGGAAAAATATAACTGTCACCTATGATGGCTGACATTGAATGACAAAAAAATCGTGAATAAAATATGACTAGCGGTTTTCCGCGACTTAGTCTTTGCAAAGGTCGAATTTACCATACAAGTTTTCACCCCCATAAAATATGATTTCTGGGATAAAAATGTCAATCTTACTTATGTCGTTTTTCGGGACTCAAACTATCTCAATACTAAATTTTTTCTGGATTTGTTTAGCGGTTTAAGCGTGATGTGAAAAGCTACCAGACAAACACACTTTCGTATTTAAAATATTAGTATGGATTTGGTGTGACAGATGTCGGCGACACATCAGATCCACAAATTAGAAAGAATATGAGTACTGATCTGCGGTCGAGCGCCAGTGTGGTCTACCGCTTGACGACGTGTCGCTAGCTTCATGTCGCGAGCTACGAATGGTATTTCATAGAAATACATAGAAACCAGTAGTGTCGCGTCGACACGTGGTTTGACGCCGCGACGTGTGGTCGGCTACGAACTTATACCTTTAGGGGCTAAAACAAGTTGCGTGTCGCTACCGGTCAGTGACACGCTCGCGCGTTTTATTCATCGGCGGCCGCGCGGCTACGTTGCTGGCTAGACGAGAATGAATAAAGTTAAGGCAAAGAGGCGCTAGATGGCGTTAGAAGCTTCTCGTAGCAGTCAACCCTATCGCGTCGCGTGATATTACGTCACTGAATAGGTTTAGTGTATTATTAATCATATTCCAGAGCAATAAGTATAAAATTATCTTGCAATGTATTTTTTTAGGTGTCTACACGAAAATGTGCTTGACTCTGAGGCGAACTAAATTACGCCATATTGTTGACGACATTGAGTAGACATTTCTTTGAATACAATTGCTAAGTCATACTTCTGTACGAAGTACTAGTATTCCGTGCCATCAGTTAAGATGAAAACAGCTTAACTTATTATATTTTTATAACTTAAGCAATTATTTTGCAAGTTTTTACGAAATTAAATCGAATTTCACTTACAAAAATTGATCGACCGTGTCATCCGGTGGGACTCGAACCCGCGTCCCTTCGCTATCCGGGCGAGTGCTCTTACCAACTAAGCTACGGAGGACGTTAGTCAGTCGACGAATTCTTGCAAGTTCCGGCTACGCCAGTGAGCCGGCGCTCGATTTCATCAATATTTGGGGAATGTACCCGCATGTATCCAATGGAAATATTTTAACAAATATTTAACCATCAGTTAAGATGAAAACAGCTTAACTTATTATATTTTTATAACTTAAGCAATTATTTTGCAAGTTTTTACGAAATTAAACTGAATTTCACTTACAAAAATTATTGGACTGTGTCATCCGGTGGGACTCGAACCCACGTCCCTTCGCTATCCGGGCGAGTGCTCTTACCAACTAAGCTACGGAGCACGTTAGTCAGTCGACGAGTTCTTGCAAGTGCCCGCTACGCCAGTGAGCCGGCGCTCGAGTACATCAATACTTAGGGACTGTACCCGCATGTATCGAAAGAGAAACAACGCCATCTATCAACATACAATAAAACTAAAATTTTGAGTTGTCATAAAATCCCTCATTGCCAAGCAATTATTTCCAAAACTTGCCCGTTTAAGAGCACCTTAAGAGGCGTCACCGCTGAAATGATGAATTTTTAAATTCAGTTGTGTTAATTTTGACGTTATGACCCTACTTCACGAACATATTTGTTTACTAGTATATTTACTATTAGCAGGCCTGTGTATCTTCCCGCGTAGGTAGTAAAAACGTACCTACGCGCGGCGACCCCTTGGTAAGGGACTAAACAAGTTGGGTGTCGCTAGCCGGCAGCGACACGCTCCCGCGTTTTATTCACCGGCGGTGCGCGACACTAAGTTGCTGGTTGGAAGAGCGTGAATGAAGTCCTAGAAAGATGCGCTAGATGGCGTAAGTAGCTTCTTGTGGCACTGGCAGTCAACCCTATCGCGTAGCGTGATAGTACGTCACTGAATAGGTTTAGTGTATTATGAATCATATTCCAGAGAGAATGAAATTATCTTGCAATGTATTTCTGTAGGTGTCTACACGAAAATGTGCTCGAGTCAGAGGCGAACTGAATTACACCATATCATTAACAACATTGAGTTGATATTTCTTTGAATTTCATTGCAAAGTTATACTTCTGTACGGAGTACTAGTACTTATTCTGTGCTATTAGCCAGTGTCAAAATTACAAGTCCTAGTATTTTCTCTTTCTCAAAACAGGTACTTGACTAACAGTTAATAGTAGCAGACTACTTAATAGACCAGCAAACATAATTTTTGAAAAAACAAAACAACCCGACTGCAAAAAATATTATATTTTTGAAATGGTCTCTTAACTGGCTTTCATTTGATACCCATATTGTTATGGTAAGGAAAAAATCAATCCCCCCATCCCCTTTTATTTCCATTTGCGGACGCCATATTTTAAATGTCTATAGCCTATGTCACTCTCACAATTTTGAGGAATTCAACGACACCTCATATGTCTTAAAACTGTCCAGCCGTTTGGGCTGTAGGGCGTGCCAAACAATTATACATACCCTCCTTCCGCAGTCGGGTAAAAATATAAGGCTAGCTTGGATGTTTATACACATATTCTCCATCCATGACTACTACTACTACGAATTAGAATATAATGCTACATTTTCCATTGTTTAGGAGCTGCTGGCGGCTGCTTCGGCATGCTTGGTCTTTGCATTGGAAAGGACTGCTTAACGAAAGGCAAGGATAAGGATGATGATGGTGGTGGAAGAAGAAGATCACGAAGCTATGATTACGGCGGCAGCAGGGGTGGCACGTCGAGACAGGTCGAGCCGCCCAAGACCGGCGCCGAAAGAGAAAGAGAGGAAGACAGCAAAAAGGGAAAGAAAAAGAAAAAATCGAAAAAGGACGAGCAGGAAGACTCCGAAGGAAATAATGAGCATGCTGATACAGAGGAACTTAAGGCAGGCGAAGCCAAGGCTGGGTCTGGATCAGAGGCAGGCCAAGAATCTAAGACTGAGTCAGAAGCAGAGGCAGACCACGACGCCAAGACAGAGTCAGAACAAGAACCTCCGGCTGACTCTGAACCAGAGGCACAGGAAGAACCTTCGGCTGAGTCTGAACCCGAGCCTACACCTGAACCTACACCTGAACCTACACCTGAGCCTACACCTGAACCTTCTGAAGAAGACGACGATGATTCCGATTAACCACGATGTTGATGATCCTATATAACTTTCGTGCGCAACGTAACTGTAGCTACAGTGATTACTGTCACGAGTAGCTTTTTGCTGCTCTGACAAACGTTACTGAAATTAATTTGGGGTCGTGTCCTGATTAGGCTCACAGTAAGCGGCTGAATGTTTGCCTCAAGTACGCCTCCCTATATATACAGGGTTATTTGAAAAACATCAACGACCTCTTAACGGGAAAAACTAGGCGCCATTTCTCCATACACACGTAGTCCCCTGTTTTCTTCCTGGATTGGCGCTTTTTTAATCCAAGAAGGCTCTCCAAGAAGGCAAGAAGGCTCGCGCAATAACTTGTCGAACTATAACTGTGAGCCTAATCGTGGACACGACCTATGTAAGGTTGACTTTTGACTGTGATTCAACCTAGGAGTTAAATGGTTTAGACAAATAAAATAACTCTTCAATGCAAAAAAGAAACAGCAATGTAATATACACTTTGTATTCTTGTACAAAAGCGGTCTTCTTATCGCTAAAAACAATCTCATCCATCTTTGGTTTTAAGTTTCAGAGCCTCGTACATATTTATCAATATTAGGTTTGACCTATAAAATTGCCGATTTGTATAAACACAATAACGGACAATTATATTTTTACACAGTTTTTAATGTTTTCTGAAAATGACAACCGATTTTGATGCATTGCAAACCATAGATGGAAAAAAAGCTATCCGCTGCGTGTTTCAATAAATAATACCTATACACTGGTAATGCAGTTTTATAACATCTAAATGATACATTATTTCTCTAGACGCAAACAAATTGAAGTAGGAAAAAAAGTTAGGAACAGAACAAAATTTAAGAAAAAAAACGGTAATTTCGTATTTAATGATGGATTATTAACAATATGTTACCATCATCATCCCGTTATCCCGTAAACCCCAGGGCCCGCTTTAGACCACGATCCAGGAATCAGGATATACCATGAGACAAAATTTTAACGATGAAGATAAGAACTAGCTGGCCACAAACCATAGTCGAATATTACATCAAAATTGCAAATTTTACGAAGACGCTTTTAAGCAAATGATTTCAGTACCACTGATAATGATTGTGATTTTTAAAGAAATAGAAATAGAATTTTTTTTGGCACAACACACAAGATAAAGTAAAGAAACTTATAAACCTAAGAAAGTGTACCAAAAAGGCCCCCGCTCAGTATAAGTCGTGACAAAAACAGGTTTTGTCACGACACTGATTTTTAGCGGGAACCTTCGGACAACAAGTCACACACTTATAAAAACCCTAAAATTACAACTTGACAAGATACAAATTTAAACAAGTAGATCACACACAGTCATAGTACCTACACAACACAATACATAGATTTTTCAAATTATTCGATGAGGGATCGTGGCATATTGTTTTTGTTACGCATACATTCTGTTAGTAATTTAAATTGTATACTTAACGTTTATTTATTTAATAACACACTTTTATTTGAAAGAAATCTACTTTAATAATCATTTTGTATTTATACTAGTAGGTTGTAGTTAAATCAGTGTGTCCTTTGGATCTCTTATCAATTGGAAACCTTTCAGCATCGGTCTTCCGTCCGTCTGTACATCCTTTATTCTAGAACGAATTAACACTTAATGTACTAATTTTTGATGCAAAATATTTTTACCTAATAAAAATCTTACTATAATTCAAAGTTATTTTATTTTATTTAAGTGGAGGCTGTATAATGAACTTTTCATTTTTTATTAAGATATGAGCTTCATCACATGTTCCATGAGTAATTCAAGCATTTCAAGTCCTACTTCGAAAACCTATAAAATTCCCAATTTCTGTTCCAATGGGGATAATATATCGCAGCTGTCGGTTTTGTTTATTTATTTAGAAAAGGTAAAAGTTACACCAACAGCAAGCCATAGTGTTGACTTAAAACCAGGCACGGATTCACCATTGTGGACACTATGGGCATGCCCACAACCTAATTTGAGGTCGATATGGTCAATTATGATGCTGAACATCAGCATAATTGACCATAACTGTTATATTAGGTTACCATTATAATGGCAACATTTTTCCCCCACTCAATTGGGCTGTCAAATTGATCTGTGCGAATTAAAACGTGGTTTAACCAATTAAATTATTTAAGTGTTTAATTTCACAATCAAAACCGGGATATAACGAGCTATATTATTATTATGAAGTGGACTTTATTTTTACAAAGTTTTTTTTAACAAGAGTCAATTGTTTTAATCTGACTCTTGAAGCTATTTATCAGGCTTTCGTCATCGCATACGTTCTTTGAGTAATTTTAAGAATTTCAAGAAGGAACGTGCGGCTAGCGAGAGGCAGATTTATGTTTTTGAAAGGGTATATCTAAAAAAGTAATTCGATGCGGGGGGAGGACGCTGTCATTTGACGTTTCTGAGATTACTTTGTTAGTCAGACGAAAGTTCACGAAAGGTAGGAGTACTACAGATGCAAGAGTTGCTCTCATAAAACATATATATTTGATGCTTATGAAAAACATAAGCAAAATACTTCTTCAAGTCTTTTCTAATCTTTGTAAAGCTTTCGACTGCATTGTTCATTCAAGTCTGCTGAAAAAATTATATCATTATGGTGTCTCAATAAATTCGTTTTTATTTCATTCGTAATTGTACCATACTAGTAGAATGCAAAAAGTTTATGTCAATGGAGCTGAATCTTCCGAGGCACCTCTTAATACGGGTGTGCCACAGGGTTCAATATTAGGGCCTCTTTTGTTTTTAATCTTTATAAATGACCGTACTTTGTCGAGGGTCTTCCTGAGATAGTATTATTTGCTAATGATACATTAGTAATGTTTAAAACCCCTAGAGGTAAAAATAATTTTATTGTGCGATATAAATTAATATTCTTACCAGTAATGCATTAGTTGACAGCTAATTACTTACTTAACGCAAATGAAACTAAAAATGTTTTATATTCACTATGCCGCAAATGTTTGGCAAGTATCAACACATAGATGTATGGTAAAAGATGAACTTCTTGATCCTTCAAATTCCTTGGTAATGGTAACACTTACAACATTTTTGAGCCTACCTACACTTTAAAAGTTGGTCAATAACTTAGTATTTAGCTATCCCTACTTTGCTGTTAAAGTTTTCCTTTTAATTTCGTTAACCCTTATCTTGGCGTTGTAACACGGGTCATACATCCAAATTAAAATATTCCTGAACGCAGACAAATCGCTCGGAGAAATTAATTTTACACTGAACGCATTCTTAGTATATCGTAGCGTAAGAAAAAAAATACTCTCTTGGCCGGAACGAATACCGCTGTCAGTGGTTGACACGATGGCGTCACAGGAACACGTTGGCTTCGAGCGCGTGGTGAGTTTATTCGATTTTGTACTGCTTTTATGAATGATTGTGTTATTTTTATTGTGCATTTTATAGAAGAAATACCAATTTTTCATATGTGATATGTTCTAATGGTGTGTGTTACTATTTGGCAATTATATAACTGTCTAAATACCGATGTAACAAATATGATACATTGCCAAGACCGCCGGGTCTTGGTATTTAGTAGTGATGTAACAAATACGTTACATTGCCAGGTACTCAGTAAAGACTAGATTGGTAAAAGTGCTTCGAGGTCTTCCAAAATACTTGCACTAATCCTTTCTGCGCATGCACAATCCGATTCTGATTCCAAAAAAACCGATACAGAGGAATTTTTTTTTAACAATAATGAAGTAGAGTACATAAGTTCTCCAGCTCAGCTTATCAGATTCAGAGATTGAAGAACATTTAGCTGCTAATATAAATAGCTCTGAAGCGGTTCGAGTACATGAACCTCGGTTCATGTACTCGAACCGCTTCAACTCCTGCTGCGTCGCCACTTTTCGCACAAAATAATCAAATGCCTTTGCTAAAACAGGTTCTTCTTACAAATTCTTCATTACCTTCACCAATAAACCCCATGAGCCCCACTAGTCCTGTTAGTCCGTCCATTTCAACGCCGATTACAGCGCAGAAAAATACGAGATCTAAAAGAAGAATAATAGTTGCTTCTCATATACCACGCCGCTTGCAGAAGAAGAAAACAAACCCCGTGAATTTTAAATGGGCAAAAAACAAGAAGTTTTTACATAAAGTAATAGTGGACTGTTTGAGAGAAATGATTTGCCCAACGAATCTATTACTGCATCATCGCCATTAGATTACTTTTAATGTTTCTGATAACAAAATGAAAGTTTTTTTCATAATTAAACTAATTAAGGAAATAATTAAATTGCCTGCTTACACTGACTACTGGAACCACTGTTCCAGTTGGTCGACACATCATTGTTGTCTAATTTGATTATGCATGTTGAATGATAAATGAAGAATAGTTTTTGGCTTAAGGTCATTTGTTTATCTTTTAATAAAATTGATTTCTTTAGAAATTGAATTATTATTTACCTGTTACCTATATTTGGCAATGTCACACCCTTGTTACGTGTTTAAGGTAACTAATATTGTAGGAAGCTTGGCAATGTAACACATATGATACATCCTGTATCACAAAAACTAAAAGCAATATATTTTTTATTTCATTTTTTATATCATATTTGGATCATCTGTAAGTAAAAAATATAAAAATTTCCAGGAAATTTAAGAATTCACAGTGATGCCAAGATAAGGGTTAAAACAACCAGTTAGCCGGCAGAGGTTTGGAACAATATACTCCTACAAAAATTTGCCCTTCAAAATTAAATTTACACAAACGACATCCATACTTGCAATATTTTGAAAGACCTATCTAACGACATCCTTCACGATAGGATGGCTATCGTATAGGGTAAGAGTAAAAAAAACATAACTATGTGTTCCTTCCACTAACACAAATGCTTCTCAACAAGTTCCAGTAAAGAAGGTTGGAGGTGATACTGCTGCAAATAATCACTTGGCTAACATTACTTGTACGAGAGGTACCCCAGAACGATATTTTTTAAAATTTTCTTTGACCACTTTAGCGGCGGGATTATAATAAATCCTCGTGCCAGTAACAGTTTTGTAGTACCAAAAGTCTCTTAGCTAAACCACGGGCAGACAGACAGACATGACGAAACTATAACGGTGTTATTACAAAAAAAAATAGACTAGGTTTAAATTAGGTGTAAATATTAACCGAAAAATGAGGAATGAATAGCACATTCGTGACATAACCTAATACAGAAACGCTTTTCAAATAGGCTAGCTAATAGCATATCCCTGGTTTAAACCTGGTACTAAGTTTTTGTAATAACACAGTAAGGGTTCCTTGTTGACAACGGAACGCTAATATCAATAATATTTTTATAACTTAAGCAATTATTTTGCAAGTTTTTACGAAATTAAATCAAATTTCACTTACACTTGACATAGTCAATTAATTTTTGTAAGTGAAATTTGATTTAATTTCCTAATACGAGGGTCAAACTGAAAGTTCTTAGAAAATCAAAAACTGATTACATTAGCCAGTTATTAGTTTTATTATATCTTTTCAAAATATTGTCCATTGACGTCAATACACCGCTGCATGCGATGGAACCACTGGGAAAAGCACTTTGCCCACTCGTCCTTAGGGGTCTCTTCAATGGCATCGCGATACGCAGCCACCGCTTCTTCAGCATTCATAAACCGCTTTCCTTTAAGTTTTTCTTTAATTTTTGGAAATAAATAAAAATCACAAGGCGCGAGGTCGGGGCTATACGGCGGGTGACCCAGTAATTCAACGTTTGATGTCGCCAAATAGTCGATCGTTCGCTTGGCGGTGTGCGACGAGGCGTTGTCGTGGTGAAGGAGGATCCTACTGCGAGGTCGTTTCTCTCGAACTTTTTCCAAGACAAGTGGCAAACAATTGGTAGTGTACCATTCTGCAGAAACTGTTTTTTGATCCTCTAACACAATTGTTGCGAAATGACCTATCCTTCCAAAGAACGAGGCCACCATTTTTTTTCCCGCACTTCGATCTCTCTTCACTTTAGTTGGCAACTCCTCGAAAGGAAACACCCACTGAGCAGATTGTCTTTTGGTTTCAGGATCATAACAGTAAATCCAGCTTTCGTCACCTGTTAGTATGTCGAACACAGCATTTGAGTCACCTCCGTTAAATCTTTCAATCATTTTACGGCACCAATCCACACGATGGAGTTTTTGAGCCTTAGTCAAATTATGAGGTATCCACCGGGCGCAAAGCTTCCTGACCGCTAAATGTTCGTGGAGGATTTTGTGCACTTGACTCATACCGATGCCTAAGCTTGTCCGAATCTGCTGATAGGTCACTCTTTTGTCAGTCTCTATCATACGCCGCACAACACAGATGTTATTTTCAGTCGTCGCCGTAGAAGGCCGTCCCTCACGTACATCATCAGTGAGATTAGTGCGACCACGTTTAAACTCATTAAACCAGTTGTAAACAGTCGCACGAGATGGGGCTTCATCGTGAAAGGCCAATCGTAGTCTATCATAACTTTCTTGTTGACTTAAATGACATCGAAAGTCATAAAAAATCATTGCACGAAAATTTTCTCGTGTTAAATTCATTTTGACGTGACACAGACAATTTTCAATTTGCCGCCAAGTCGTAAAACAAATGACAAATGAATGAAATATATACTCAGTAATATTGGCAAAGAGTTCTATTTTCAAATTTTAGAATATTTTTTTTATTATATTGTTTATAAGTGGCCAGTTCTAAGAACTTTCAGTTTGACCCTCGTATCAATGTTTTAATTTGGAATTGGAAAATAATGCTACATTTTTGTTTGTTTAGCTGGAGCTGGTGCCGGCGTTCTCGGGATGCTTGGTCTATGTTTAACAAACTGCTGCCAAAAGAATGGCAGTGACGATAGTGGACGTGGTAGAGGTGCTGGAGCTGGCAGTAGCGATTATTACGGCGGCAGCAGTAGCGGCAGACGGGTCGAGCCGCCTAAGACTGGCGCCGCGAGAGAGCGTGACAGGAAAAATAAAAAGTCTAAAAAGAAGAAGAAGAAAGACGCTGAAGAAAATAATGACCAAGAAGCCAACACTGAGGAAGAAACAGCAGACGAAATAGCCAAGACTGAGGCTGACAACGGAGCCAAGTCTGAATCGGAAGCAGAAACCGACAAAGGGGCCAAGTCTGAATCTGATGCAGATGCCGACAAAGGGGCCAAGTCTGAGTCCGAAACAGATGCCGACAAAGGAGCCAAGACTGAATCGGAAACAGATGCCGATAAAGGAGCCAAGACTGAATCGGAAACAGATGCCGATAAAGGAGCCAAGACTGAATCTGAAGCAGAGACAGATCAAGGAGACAATACCGCAGAACCAGAATCCGAGGATGTTGATGACGATGACAATGTCCATGACGATGACAATGACGATGTCCATGACGATGACAATGACGATGACCATGACGATGACGGTGACGATGACGGTGACGATGGCGGTGATGACGATGACGATGGCGGTGACGACGACGATGGTGGTGACGATTCCGATTAACCAATCCAATTAATTTTTTTGTCCCATTTAACCGGCTGCCTGTAACGAGTACTACTCCACCAAGCCAACTAGAAAAATGTCAAACGACTTACCACGACAAGTACAACGAAACTATTGAAGGCAATTAAAATCAATATTCTTGTAATTTTGATGAAATGCCCAAGTTTATTTTAACACCATTGCTTTTTGATTTCCATCGGTACCTACTTTCGTTGTATTCGTCGTCGAAATCGTCGTTTCATTTGTTGGCGAGATCGGGTAGTAGATTTGTGCTGCTCTGACAAACATTACTGAAATAAAATCTAGACCGTGTCCCTATTTGGCTCACCACACCTACGGGATTGCTACCGTGCACCTTTTTATTTTTGAGTGATCGATATTTCATGGTTTAACTGGTGATCTTGTGGGTGGGCTTTTATGGGCAAATATATCGGTATACCCTCTTTGTCTAGTCTTTCATTACGTTCACTTTCGGTACCAATGTTAACGCACTATTTACTTGCGTCTGTTCTCGACACCCAACACTAATATTATCCGGCCGCGAAACGACACATGGTTTTTCGGATTTTGCACATTCGAATCATTGGATTCCAGACACAGCAAGATTTTCAGTTATTCCGTGATCATGGCGCTTGCAACAGTGCCGAAATATCAAAAACTCAAAAGAAAAAAGGTACATGGTAGCAATCCCGTAAAAACCTAGTCTTAAGTCTGTTGCTATTCGCTAGCCACCACCGGTGTGGATGGAGGATGTGTGGATGGATGTCGGTGGCCTGTCTACGCGGAGCCTTACTGTGCTCACTGACATTTTTTTGGCAATAATTGCTAAGCAACGGTACCTATTGGATCAAACTGGAACAATCTGGAGAAGTCACAATAAATTGCAGCAATTGTTGTACATTACACTCGCAAGGAGCACTTACACGTCCCAACACAGATAGACAGATTGCTTCGGGATAATTGTGGGCTATGGCTGAGAAGCAGCAGCGCAAGAAACTTAGTCACTATTGTCATAACCTTATTTCTACGTTTTTTAATATAAATTGCAGAATAGCCATTCGGTTTGAAAATGTTTAATACTCAGTCGGTTTGTTTTGTTTTCTATCTGATTTCTTAACTGCCTACACGTCTCGTTTTCGAGAGAGGAACATGTCGGTAATACTACCTCCAAGTCCTGTGGCCAAGTTTTTTAATGTTGTTCCATATTGCATGGTATTGTGTGGACATATCTCAGCAGGTTGCTACATGTTGCCATCACCGAAATGGCTAGAATTACGCCATTTTAGTTTGCTGTCAGCCTAGGCCTGGGTTTCACCAACAGATGTTCAATTTTTAATCAGCTGATTTAGTAGTATTGTATTTGACATATTTTGTATGGGAATTCTGTCAAATGTTTGCCGGCAGTTTTTAAATTGGTGAACTCCACCTTAATAGTAGATAGGTACTGTCATTTATCACTAAAAAGGTTACCGTTTGCCTTTGTGAAATTGTTAGTTAGAGATCTTGCAGTTTTGTCCTACGACTAGCAGTTCCCCGCGACTTCGCCCGCACCAAAAGTCGGATTTTCCATACAAACTTTCATCCCACATTTCACCCCCTTATGATTTTATATCGGGACAAAATGTAGCCTATGTACTTCCCAGGGTCTCAAACTACCTCTGTACCAAATTTCATTTGAATCGATCCCATACTTTCAGAGTCTATTCAATAAAACAATAAATCCTTCCTTTTATAATATTAAGTGTCGAAAACCAAAGTCTAAGATCTAAGTACAGCATTTTTACAACCTTTTTAACCCACTGCGCCAGAAGAAGGGTTATGTTTTTCGTATTTAATGTCCACGGGTGACAGACAGTACTATGATGGGGACACAGACTAATGTAAAGGTGACTTTTGTCTGTCATTCAACCTAGAAGTAAAATGTTTTAGGGTTGCGTTCCGTATTGCGCCTGTTGACGCGATTTCATTTCAGAACGGCTTTTTATTGTATCGCGAGGGAGCGATTTAACCTAAAAAAATACTTAAATTTAGTGTAGTTATCTTTTTTTTTGTTTTTCAGTTTCTTTTCAATTTTCTGCACAAATGTAAAATTTTGACTTTCTTCTTTGACGCAAAAAAGAATTAACGTCAAATTTGACAGCGCGCTCACAGTGCTAACCATAGAGAATGTTGAACGCCGGAGAGCGATATCACCGTGAGCACAAGATGGCCGCGGTAGTGACGCCATCCGTGACGTCATCGGTACGGCGCTGAATCAGTAGTGTGGTGATACGCGTCGCTAAATGAGGGTAGACCCTTTTTGCTACATCGTCGCTGATGGCGAAATCGGAACGCAGCCATAGTAGGGTAGAGTTGTAATATTTTGTACATGGGGATTGTGGCAAAAAGACTGCCAATGTTTGTTTACCAGCTGTTTAAAAATTGGTGAACTCGGGGTCCTATATAATTTGCTAGATCAACAATGTAATTTACACTTATAGA
Organism: Pyrausta nigrata; assembly: GCA_949316185.1. Lineage (NCBI taxonomy): Eukaryota > Metazoa > Arthropoda > Insecta > Lepidoptera > Crambidae > Pyrausta > Pyrausta nigrata. The sequence continues at coordinate 8,755,923 of OX438963.1, read as the reverse complement.
TGTATAAAGTATTAATGGCGATCTCTTCCAGAAAACTTTAAGTTTTAGATTAGCATCGAACACCCAAAACTCAAATCGAATATTTCATCAAAATTGTTATGTAGTAATCTAAAAATACTATAATTAGATTTTTCAAATTATTCGATGAGGGATCGTGGTATATTGTTTTAGTTCTATCGTAATTTATTTTTAATACTAAACGTTAATAATGAAATACACCCTTTTTTTAAATCTGGTACCTACTTGACAATCATTTGGGTCAATCTCCAAAACGGACGCACTCGTGTGATCGCTCTGATGGCGCTTCTTAGACAACAATACCTAACTTGAATTATGTTATCTCATTTAAAATAATGATAGTCAAAGTGTACATCACTCCTTTGAATGGAATACACAATTACAACCAAACACCAACATCCGAAAAGCGCCAGAGCGATCAGACGAACACGCCCGTTTTGGATTATTGACCCATTTAATACCTATTGTTTAGAATTTACTTATTTTGAATGTAGTTGAATTATTGTGTTCTCTTATCAATTAAAAACCTTTCAGCATCGTTTCTTCTGTCTGTCTGTATATCCTTTGATAAAGAATGAAACTTATCAATGTAAAGTAGATTTAATGCAAAATATTTTAAATAAAATGTTTAATTTATTGAAGAGTTATTTTATTTAATTGGAGCTTGTATTATGATGCTTAATTTTTTTAACAAGAGTCATAGTAAGAAGGTAGTCATACTAGTTGTTCACGCGCTCGGCGCGGGGGCAACCGGCTACGCAGCGGACGGCGCGGTGAGGGGCGCAGGCGCAGGGGGCTCGGACCGAAGCCCCACTTGACCACTGAGCGGCACGCACGACACTCGCGTTCCATCCAACTTTTATCAATATCAAATCAAAATACTTATTTATAATTTATTACATTCATCTATAACTACAGTCCACACTTTATTACTACAACACCCGAAGCCCAAACAATGGTCCATCTACCGTGAGAAGCAAGCAAGAAACGAATAAAGTCATCGTGTCATCTTGGTTGGACTTTGGACCCGACGTGTCACCCGCTTGTTGCAAGTCATCGTGCTCATCGTGCTCAAGGAACGGAATAAGGACGGTTAAGGACATCCGTGAGTTCGTTCCAATTATTTCCTTTCCCCATCCAGTGTTTTATTATTTCAAATCAGTGTAAATTCATATTTTCCATTTCCACTTTCCATACTATCGCATTCTTCGCCTCTAATTTGACCAGATAGTAATTGCTAGTCTCTTTTTTGCATTTAAAATATACATCTATCATTTGCATTCACGTAATTTCAGCCTATAACTCATATCGCACGGCGCTTACATAATCGTCAGGTCAGGCCTGTGTATCTCCCCGCGGTATCTCCGCGGGGAGATACACAGGCCTGACCAAAAACGTACCTACGCGTGGCGCACCTACGTAGGTGCTAAAACAAGTTGCGTATCGCTACCGGCCAGAGCCACGCTCGCGCGTTTTATTCACCGGCGGCCGCGCGGCTACGTTGCTGGCTGGACGAGAATGAATAAAGTACTAGAAAGAGGCGCTAGATGGCGTTAGAAGCTTCTCGTAGCAGTCAACCCTATCGCGTCGCGTGATATTACGTCACTGAATAGGTTTAGTGTATTATGAATCATATTTCAGAGCAATAAGTATGAAATTATCTTGCAATGGATTTTTGTAGGTGTCTACACGAAAATGTGCTTGACTCTGAGGCGAACTAAATTACGCCATATTTCTGGTCACATTGAGTAGTCATTTCTTTGAATACAATTGCTAAGTCATACTTCTGTACGAAGTACTAGTATTCTGTGGTCAGGTTAATGGCCCGGCTTGCATAGTACCTACGCTTAGCAGCCGACCCTTTTTTGCTACGATTCATTGTTGCGAACAGCTGTGCATTATTATCAATAGGCCATTCATATTTAATTACTTTATTGCAGTTTATTGCCTACTTTTATCGTGATTCGTATTTATATTTTTTTGCTTACTTCCTTACACCTGTTTTTCAACATGACTACTTTATAAAAAAATATTAAAAAGCGTAGTAGCATGAAAGCTAAGCTCAAAAATTTCGAAAATTACTTAAAAATTACCCTATCTTCTAAGGGACTATCAGACCTGCAACAGTTAGACTTGGAAGCTCGTTTAAAAACATTTGAAGCCTTATTCGAGTCCTATGACGCGTTACAGATGGAGATCGAGTCAGCTTCGGAGACGCCTGACAGCGAGTATGAAGAGCGAGTCCAGTTCGAGGAGCGTTACTACTCTTAGCTTGCGCAAGCTCGCAAGGCGCTTGCAGCCTGCGTTGCTGAGCGCGCTTCGGAGGCGGGTTCTGATGCAGGCTCTAAATCAGGTTTAAAAAGAATTTTGTGCGCTTACCTAAAATTGATTTGCCACACTTTAATGGTAGCTATGAGTCTTGGCTAGAATTTAGAGATACCTTCCTTTCATTAATACATAGTAGTGATTGTATCGACGACATCAACAAGTTCCACTACCTCAGTGCGTCACTTAAAGGCAAAGCTTCAGAGATCATTAAAAATATAGATTTTAAAGGCGATAATTACGCAATGGCTTGGGACTTGTTATGTGAACGGTACAACAATAGTCGCCTTTTAGTAAATAACCATGTACAGGCTTTGTTTGATGTCGAACCGGTTATTAAAGAATCGTCTTCATCGTTACGACGGCTTGTTGATTCTGTTAATAAAAATATACGGGCACTCAAGACATTAAAAGAGCCTACAGAGCATTGGGATACTCTCATAATATTTATGATTTCTAGAAAACTTGATTCTACTACTAGCAGACATTGGGAAGAGTATCGCAATACTTTGACTAGTTCGCCTACTCTAACGCAGTTTTCTACTTTTATATCTAACAGGGCTGATTTATTGGAAACTTTGGAAAATAATCGATTGAAATCAAACACACTTAATCAGAATAATAAACAAAAAAGCTTTATAGTAACTAATACTGGGGAAAATTCAAACAATAATAATTTACAAAATAGAAACTTACCAACTAATAATGTACAAAATAACAATAACAATATACAAAACAAAAATTTACAAAATAATAATAATATCTTCAACAAAAACTTAACTAAATGTCCTTTATGTTCTAATGATCATTTGCTTTATACTTGCGAGTCATTTAGAGCTTTATCTGTTGAATCACGTCTACAAAAAGTCAAAGATTTTAAGGTCCGTCTAATTTGTTTGCGCTCAAGTCACACTACCAAAAAATGTAGATTATCAGGTTGTAAATATTGCAAGGCCCGACATAACACGCTTTTTCACACTGAACCGACTGAGCAGACTTATCAAGACCCCATGCCATCTAATTCCACTAGTGTTGCTTTATCTGCTGATTCTTCTAGGCAGCTTACTAGTACACCCAATGTTTTACTGTCCACAGCTATTGTGAAGGTGGTCAGCGGCAACGGTGAAAGCTCAACGCTCGAGTGCTGCTCGACAATGGCAGCACTGCGAACTTCATAACGGAGAGCCTCTGCACCAAACTGGGTTTGTCACGACGTAATTCAACTTCCACTGTGACAGGTATCAATCAACAGTCTTCTTATAGTACACAGTCTTGCCACCTCAACATCGAGTCTTCTAACGGTGACTATAGGGTTAATTTGGACTGCCTAATTTTGCCTGAAATCACAAAAGTCTTGCCCTCTTCTATTGTCAACATTGAGAATATTCCTATTCCGTCTAGCATCTGTTTAGCTGACCCTACATTCAATATTCCGTCAGTAGTTGACATCCTACTAGGGGCTGAAATATTTTGGAGTGTCGTAGGCTCCGCTTCTATTGATTTAGGTAAACAAATGCCTAAGTTATGTGAGACCAAATTTGGATGGATCATATCCGGTCCCGTTTACAAACGAAATTCATCCTCTTCTCAACGCTCACATTTTTGCAATTTTGCCGATCCCATTGACAAACCAGACTTGTCTAAATTTTGGGAGCTTGACTCTTAAACATTCACTATCTCAGGAGGAAAGAGCATGCGAGTTAAGCTTCACCGAGAATACAGTCATGGACAAGAATGGCAAATTCATCGTTACGATGCCCTTAAAGGCCGATCCTACTGTCTTAGGGGACTCGTACACTATGGCTAAGCACCGTTTTTTATCTCTTGAGCGGCGTTTTCAACGTGATCCTGACTTCAAGGCTAAGTATGTTGACTTCATGGACGAGTACGAACGCCTAGGTCACATGACAGAAATCATCAACAAACCAGCACCACAACCAGGTCACGTCGAATACTTCATACCACACCATGGTGTCATAAGAGAGTCAAGCACCACAACTAAGTTGAGGAGTGTCTTCGATGCATCAGCGCCTTCTTCCTCAGGTATTTCCCTCAACGACCTACAACTAGTAGGTCCTAAGGTACAAGATGACCTTCTGTCAATTTTGTTGCGATTTCGGCAGCATAAATACGTTGTCTCTGGAAATTACACCTTCACAAAGGCCTCTCCTACAAATTATCTTTCGTAGTGACCCTGACAAGCCACTGAAAACATATCGTCTCAACACAGTCACGTACGGGACCGCGTCAGCTCCTTACTTAGCCACCAAATGTTTGGTGAGCCTGTCGGACGCAGCTTGGACTGATGACTTGAAGTCAGCTATATCACGTGACTTCTATGTGGACGATTTTCTAGGTGGAGGGCCATCAGTTCCTGCGACAATAACACTCGTCAAAGAGGTAACTAAAATTCTGTCGTCAGCGCATTTTTTTCTACGAAAGTGGCAATCTAACAGCCCAGAAATTTTGAAGGCCCTTTTAGGTGATACATACGATCAAGATAATTCCTCTTCTTTAAATCTTTCAGACCACAACACATCTTCTAAAACTCTAGGTCTAAACTGGTTATGCGGCTCCGATTCCTTGTCGTTTTCAATTAATATTGACCGAGTAGCAAAGGTCACAAAACGACACATCTTGTCGGTCATAAGCCAAATATTTGATCCCCTAGGTTTAGTTGGCCCTTGCATTGTCGAGGCTAAAATTATTATGCAACGGCTCTGGGTTGACAAATGTGAGTGGGATGATGAGGTTTGTTAGGAAATCATCGATATGTGGTCAACATTCGTCTCAACACTTCCTTGCTTGAACTATTTAAAAATTCCTCGATGGGTTTCTATCGATTCTTGCGTGAAACACGAAATTCATGTTTTTTGTGATGCGTCTGAGAAGGCTTCTGGCGCATGTATTTATGTTCGATCCATAAGTCACACTGGCTCATATAGGGTTTGCCTTCTCCTGTCCAAAAACCGTGTAGCACCAATAAAATCAGTTACGATCCCACGGCTTGAACTTTGTGCCGCTTTATTAGGGCCAAGACTGTGTACGACCGTTTTTGAATCATTAACTATGAAAATAAACGAATGCTTCTTTTGGTGTGATTCGATGATCGTACTCGGGTGGTCGAATACTCCTTCAAATCAGCTCAAGCCCTTTGTGCGGAATCGAATCAATGAAATTCGTGAAAATTCTACCAGTCACACGTGGAGGTACGTACCGTCGAAAGACAATCCGGCGGACCTTGTTTCTCGCGGGGCGAAGGCCGATTCCATCGGTGTTAATAATCTGTGGTGGTCAGGCCCTAGCTTTTTACAAAATCATGAACAAGACTGGCCCACTACGCCCTCTAGTAACGTGAAACAAGATCTACCTGAAGTGATTTCAAATTTTATTCATGAATCATCACCAAATATCATTCAATCATTAATTCACTATCATTCTAATTTCGATCGCTTAAGAGTCTTAGCCTATATAAAAAGATTTATTTACAATTTACAAACTCCTAATTCTAAATTACAAGGCGCTCTTTCTAGTGATGAGTTAAATAATTCATTGATGTGTTTACCACGCAGCGCACAAATAGAGATGTTTCCGGAGGAATTACATCTTTTAGAGTCGGGAAAACCTCTGCCGCGTAAAACTAGGCTAATTTCACTAACACCATTTCTAGATTCTGAAAAGGTCATACGAGTAGGTGGTAGGCTCGATAACTCCCCGTATGATTACAATACTAAATATCCCATATTGCTCTGTAGTAAACACCATTTCACTAAAATTTTATTTCATATGCAACATTTAAAAATGCTACATGCAGGCTCTCAACTTTTAGTAGCACATTTGCGTCTTAATTATTGGCCGTTAGGTGGCAACTTTTATTAGCACATTTGCGTCTTAATTATTGGCCGTTAGGTGGCAGGAATCTCGCTAAGTCAATAGTCAGACAATGTATTAAATGTTTCAGATTTAAATGTCAAAATGTTCAGCCCATAATGGGACAGTTACCTACATCTAGAACTAGCCTTGAATACCCGTTTTTAAATTGCAGTGTAGATTATGCTGGTCCAGTACTCATAGCCGACCGGAAAGGTCGGGGCTGTAAGCTCACAAAATCGTACCTGTGCATCTTCGTTTCTCACGCGACCAGAGCAGTGCATCTAGAGCCCGTCACCGACCTCACAAAAGAGGGCTTCATAGCAGCGCTTAATCGCTTCATTTCTCGTCGTGGCAAACCGCATAGCATCTTGTCTGACAACGGCACCAATTTTGTTGGAGCCAATAATGATTTTCAAAAATTCTTAGCTGACTCGTCTTCAGATGTTGCATGTGAGATGTCTCGTGAAGGCATTAGATTCTCATTTTCACCTCATTTTAATTCTATGGCTGAGGCCGCAGTTCGCTCTACCAAGCATCACTTGAGGCGGTTGCTAAGTCTCACTAATTTGAGCGGCACGCACGACACTCGCGTTCCATCCAACTTTTATCAATATCAAATCGATGTACTTATTTATAATTTATTACTGTGGGTGTTTTATAAGTTTGACGTGTCTCTGTGTGTGTGTGTGTCTGCCTGTGGCATCGTAGCTCCCGACCGCAAGAACCGATTTTGATTAAGTTTTTTTGTTTGAATGATTAATTAGTCGAGGAGTTGTTTGTGTTGGTACGTGCTCTGAGGACAAGAAGCGATATGCGGCTAGCGGGAGGGGGACGTACGGTCGCAGATTTATGTTTTTGAAAGAAAATAACTATAATGAAAAAAGTGGGCGACAGTGGTAAGATGTCGTCACATCATGATTGATCTTAGGTATATAGTTATGAAAACGATGTAGGTACTGGTGACGTACTATTATTTATTCTGTGACGATATTTTAATAAAACAAACCTATTAAATTCTTCGTCGTGAAAGAAAAGCACTGGCCGAAACGCAATGCCATGCAGACAGCTGTCAAACAAACGAAACGCGTCTCCATAGCAACGTATCCAAACAAACGAACATAAACAAACAAGACAGTGCCGCATTTGTATCTTTCTATCGTATAATCTCGTATAAATATAATTGAGTGAAAGAAAATGTCTTCTCTCAGCGGTTTCGATAGCGAAGCCATCGGATTCGAGTCGATATCACAAAGCAAGAGACTAGAAACTAGCACGTCTACTCAAACGACTGAATATGGAGAATCAGGAACCGGTTCTCAAACGAATTTCACTAGAGACTGCGGTTCTATGGCCACACCTAGCGATTTGCTCGCCGAAGACGTGCTAAAAGAGTACCCTCCCCCTGGACTCAATGCCTTCCTCAGAAAAGTGGTTCCTGGCATGTTGGAGCAGCTAGATCAGAACGACCGCGAAATGCTGTACAACTCGTCGGATTCCGAAGAGGAGGAGGCGATTTCGGCAAAATTGTTCCAAGAAATTAAGGTTAACAAGGACACACCAGGCTTAGGGAGTGGGGATCATCAATCAGCTTCAATTCTGTCTTTATCTTGGAGTAGTGCGGGCAATTCTATAGCTGTTTCAATCGGGCAGAGCCAGCACGAAAGGTGGTGTGAGCACGAAGGTCTAATCAGGGTATATACGGTCAGACGCACAGCTGGAGACAAGTTTGTCCACTCCGTTGACATATCAGAGAAGAATTGCGTCACTGTAGTTAAGTATCACCCGTCTGTGGCTGCTTTGCTGGCTTACGCGACCAGCTCTGGTGAAGTGGTCCTCTGCAATCTTAGGGATGGTGGTAATTTCAATGAGGGGATGCAGCTGACCTCTCCAGCTGGCTGCCACGGGTCCCGTAGCGTCGCTGCCCTGCATTGGGCTGATGCATCGCTGGCCAACATGTTTTTGACTATGCAGATTCAAAATACGGGCAAAAGGCGCGGGGCGTCGGACCAGATTCTAATATCGGCCGGCTCTGATGGCACTGTCAACGTGTGGCAAGTGAACTCCAACTTGAAGATCTTCGAGAGCGTCGTTTCATACAGCCTGAATGGATCCAAGAAGTTGCCAGCACCTGATATCAGCTGCTTCGACTTCATAAAGAGTTATCCTCTTCGGCCGTGCGACGAGAAAGTGGCTGACGATGTTTTTGTGGTCGGTTCGAAGACTGGCAGCATGTTTTTGTGTAGAGTGAAGACTGCTCAGCCTCTGGTCGACAGCAGAATGTTGGATCCAGTTTATGACATGCTGGATGGGCATGGGACCTGTGTGCTGGATGTAGCCTTCAGCCTCCAAAGACCAGGGATCTTCGCGTCCGTTTCTATCGACTCGGAGCTGAGGGTGTATGATATCAACCAAGGAAGTCCATTGAAAGTGAGAACAGTAATCCTTGCATTTGATGTTGATGTGTGTGTGTATAGTGTTGGTAAAATACCTAAACAGCTAGATATTACTGCATTGCACAGTAACCAAAAGCACTGCCTCGTTGGTCTAGTGGTCAGCACGCTGGGTACTATCCACGAGGTCCCGGGTTCGAATCCCGGGTCGGGCCGAGAGTGTTTAGGTTTTTCTGTCTTGAAATTACTCAGACACAGCTCCGGAGTCAGGAAGTTGGTGGTGTTAACACCCGTGCCTCGGAAAGCACGTTAAGCCGTTGGTCCTGCGCCTGATACGGTCATGTCGGAATGCCGTCTCACCGAATTATGAGAGTGAAGGAAGAGAGAGTGCACCTGCGTATTGCGCACACACTTGTGCACTATAATATATGCTGCGCAGTTGGCTAATCTGTGTTGAGATAGGCCGCCGTAGTCGAAATCGGCTAGCAGGACATCAACCAAAAGCAATGATACAAAACAATTTGCACAGAAATGTTACAAGCACAATTCAGGTGGTCGGTCATATAACTCATTCATCTACCTACTCATTCATTTTCAACTCAAGTCATTTGTCGAGTAATTAACGTATTCGGTTATTTACTCAGTAAGTTAGGGAGAGCGTTCACCCGGATAGGTCGTGGGTTCGAGTCCCTGAAGATGGAAGATCGATGTTTGACTGCGATATCTACCAAGGTAAAATCATAGATATATAAAAAGCATTTACGTATGTAATGGATAGCCTCTTAGTCGCCAATTAAGAAAAAAATAGAAAAACTACACTACTTTGACCTTAAGACCGCCCTATTCCCTTCGCAATAAAAGCTTTTTTCATAGTTCATAAGGATATAATTATTTTTATAACTTAAGCAATTATTTTGCAAGTTTTTACGAAATTTTATTAAATTTCGCTCGCTAAAATTAATCGACTGTGTCATCCGGTGGGACTCGAACCCACGTCCCTTCGCTATCCGGGCAAGTGCTCTTACCAACTGAGCTACGTAGGACGTTGCTTAAGTTATAAAAATAATTATAAGTTAAGCTGATTTCATCTTAACTGGTGGTCAAATATTTGTAAAAATATTTCCATCGGATACATGCGGGTACATTCCCCAAGTATTGATGAAATCGAACGCCGGCTCACTGGTGTAACAAGCACTTACAAAAATTCGTCGGCTGACTAACGTCCTCCGTAGCTCAGTTGGTAAGAGCACTCGCCCGGATAGCGAAGGGATGTGGGTTCGAGTCCCACCGGATGACACAGTCGCTTAATTTTAGTGAGCAAAATTTAATAAAATTTCATTAGGATATAATACCTATGTCAGGTAACGTGCTGTGCTGTCGACTGTACACATTAAGCTTAGATTAGGGCTAGTTGTAGGATAGCGTGAAGTGATTGTTGAAACAATTAATTTTTAAACCCTAGGTGGTCTGCCTCGACACTCCGGTATCGTGCATGTCCTGGCTGCCCAACAACCCGTGCGTCCTCGTGCTGGGCCTGGCGCACGCCGACAAGCAGCTGGTCAAGCTGTACAACGTGTCCGGGGGGAGAGCCGTGCCTATCGAGGGTTTGACAGGGTGCGGCACTGTCACCGCTGTTGCTGTTAATCAGAGCGGGTGAGGATAAACTTGTTGATATCCTATCTCATCTGACTGCGAAGGGTAGACAGACGAGGTGAAGAGGCGAGTTGTCGAGCCAACGTGCGTTCCGGCCGGCGCGTATGACATCTAAGGGCCATGCCACACGATGCGGTGCGGCGGCGGTTTCCTACATATAAAAATGTATGACATGGCACACGGCGCCGTCCGGTGCGCTCCGGCTGCAACGCACGCGCATCGGAATCGAGACGAGGCGGGGAGAGGTATCAGACAGACTGTCGTCAGAATGCAGTGCTGGAGCTTGAGTCTGTCGCTGCTACGGTACCTCAAAACGTTGCGGCGCCGCACTCACCGTGTGGTCGGTAGTCCGGCGAGATGACCTGAAGTGCGGCGCCGCAGCGCATCGTGTGGCATCGCCGTAAGAGCCAAATCACACGGCGCCGCTCCGCAAGCCATTTCGCCGCACTGGCAACCACACGAGAACTGCGGCGTCGCGGCGGCACCGCAGCAGCGACGGAACTTCTATAGCCTTGCCCTAAGTACGACTGTCTGTAATGATAAAAATCGAGCACTTTGCTTGCCACGACTATTCGCACCGGATTCGGCGGAGCGCACCGCACGGGTGCCGTGTGGCTACAATACATTGTTGTATGATGTAGAAAACCGGAGCGGTAACGTTAAGACGCCGCACCGGAGCCGCACCGCACCGTGTGGTTTGACATCTACCGACCAGTCGGCCCCGCGCGTGCACTTGAAGCTTCATCCCTAAAGGCTTCGCGGAACTAGCGATGGGCGATTGTTCGAAAAAAATAATCGAATGATAATCTATACTCGGCCCTTCGATGCATTCGATTGAATTGCCGCGACTGTGAGCACAGGGCAGGCAGTGAACGAATGATTAATCGACGCGACGAATTCATTCGTTAGTAGTACCTACGGCCTGCGCACCGCACGCTCCGGTATTGCTCGCCGCATAATCGAAGGATAATCGAATGACTGCGATTGCTTATCGAATACATTCGATTACAGCGACCAATTGAATAATTCGATTAATTTAGTAATAATAATAACCCATCGCTACGCCGAACAGAAAGCGTACATAACTATCGCCGTGTTATAGCGCTAAAGCGCTGCGTTCTATAGCGTTGATTTGTGCCAGTGTTGCAAAAAACCGTTTTTTTTCTAATGTAAAAAAAAAACGTTAAAAAAACCTAAAAAAAACTGTTTTTTTTCTGGACCATGTTTATTTTCAAGAGTACAAAATCCAAAACTTTTAAGACAAAATATAAGTTTTCGGTATATGTTTTGCTCTACTATACTTTTCTGGTTGAGTGGTACTAAGATTTCATGAATATATTGGCAACATTTTTTAATCAACGAAAGGAAAATCCCCAAATCAATTACATTTGCACAAGGAGAAATCCCCTTTAGGTTTATGTTTATTTGAACGTAGTTGGCTTAGCGCAGTTGGGGTGTGTGACGGACGGAGAAAGTTCAATATCAAATTATTTAGTTTTTGTGGCATTCGAGTGTTCTTTTCGAGTGTGATTCCCAACTAAAATACCTGAGTAAACCGAAACGAGTCGGTTCAGGCCCTAAAATGTAAGGCAGAAAAAAACCAAATTTAGAAAAAGAACAAATTGTTTTTTTTTCTTTTTACATCACTATTTGTGCACATGTACTGTAACGGTGGTATATTGTCTCTCTCAATTATCGATCTCTGCATGATATAAACAGTGTGTCCAGGTTTCATTCAGGGGCTATTAGATCATCAAATGTTATCGACAAAAAAAACCCATGTTGGGGTCTAACCTCTTGACATGGCAGCTATTTTAATTATTTTTTAAAACGCTATTTCTATGGATCTGGAAGTCCTAAAAGTTATGAAAATGATTCTTTTAGAAGGTAACGCTTTGGCCTATCAAGTGGAATAAAGATCAATACAAAATTAATAACCGTCATAGAGAAAAAAATAGGAAAAATAAGGAACGTTAATAAATATTAATGAGTGACGGTAGTTTAATTTTTCAAAACCTTGTAATTGCAACACTGATAGACTTCTTTCTCTGGAATTCCGACGTGAATATAGGGATCAAATATTTTTATATAAAATTATTAACTATGCAGTTGATAGCCCCTATTTATTAAGCAGACTAGCCTTTAACTGTAAAAAGTATCGAACTCGACAGAAAAGCACCTTCGACATACCTGTTTGTAGGACTAATTACCGTAAAAATAGTTTTATAATAAGAGCCACAAGCAAATACAATGCATCTTATAGTCATATAGATATTTTTCATGAGCGATTGACAAGTTTTCGTCGCCTTTTAAGATCTGCATAAATACAAACATATTTCGTTATATATAATTAGTGAACCCTCTTTTTTTGTAAAAGTTTTCATGTATGGATGTAAAAAAAAAATAATGTTGCATGTTGCCTTACTTTTCGCACATTATGTCTTCTTATTGGCACTTATTGTAAAAGTTAGCATTGGAAACTTTAAATGCTAGTGTATAAGCTAATTTGTTACCTTTTTAAATGTACTATAAGACAGCTGTTTGTTTCCTTAATAAAGAAATAAATAAATAAAAATAAATAAATTGACAAATAATACCTTAGTCTCCTTGTGACCACGAACGCTGTAAAGTGTTCGAAACGGCAGGTTTTAAATAAAATCTAAATAAATCGCGAAGTAATCCGTAAAATTGTGTTTTAGTAAGTTCAACAATTCTTGTAAACGTAAGAAACAATTTAAAAAAATTTTTTTTCTAAATCTTACTAAAATTTTAAACAGTTAAAAAGTTTTTTAAACCTATTACCTTTTTTTTGTAAGAAAAAAATTTCATTAGGATTATGTTGTTGAAATTTAATAAATAATACGACTTTAAAATATTGCTAGTTGAAACCCGGACACCCTTTATATACCTTTAGTCATTATGTTATGACTTTCCAAGCCCTTCATTCCAGCACGTGCCGCATCGCAGCTGGCGACTCGGAGAGCAACCTGCGCGTGTGGGAGCTGCCTGCGCGGCGCATTCGCCTGTCGCCAGAAGACCTTGAGTTTTAGGGCTGCTAGCTTTAGTTTAGTTCTCTTTATATTTAGTTGCGGTCGTGGGGATAAATATGCTGGATATCTTTTAAGCTAGTTAACTTACTTTCTAACCGAACTATTTACGCACAACATACAAAATAAATTTCTAGTCGGTGCAAACCAAACGGGTAGGTTAATACTTAGTTGCTCTCGTAGCTTGTGCGCAGGGCTCCGCTGTAGTGTCAAGGCTGCATTTCCTCTAAACTGTACACCAAATTCATAAGAAAAGTATTTTTAACTGCATTTTAATGCACCGCTCCTAAATTTTAACGGAAATAAGTGGCCGAAGGTGCTTGTGGCGGCAGCGCTTTGGTAGTGATACCAAAGTTAAGCAACCCACGGCGCGGTCGTGATTGGATGGGTCCATGACAAGCATCTCCATGCTTCGGAAGGCACGTTAAGCAGTTGGTCCCGGCTAATATCTGTGGTATTAGTCGTTAAGCCTAGTCAGAGGCCCTAGGGCAGTTTGATAACATCTGACAGTAAGTTTTGTCACTTGCCTTACCTTACAGACACCCTTCCACCAATCCGCACTGAGCCAGGCCTGTGTATCTCCCCGCGTAGGTAGCAAAAACGTACCTACGCGCGGCGACCCTTACTTAGGGGCTAAAACAAGTTGCGTGTCGCTACCGGCCAGCGACACGCTCGCGCGTTTTATTCACCGGCGGCCGCGCGGCTACGTTGCTGGCTGGACGAGAATGAATAAAGTACCAGAAAGAGGCGCTAGATGGCGTTAGAAGCTTCTCGTAGCAGTCAACCCTATCGCGTAGCGTGATATTACGTCACTGAATAGGTTTAGTGTATTATGAATCATATTCCAGAGCAATAAGTATAAAATTATCTTGCAATGGGTTTTTGTAGGTGTCTACACGAAAATGTGCTTGACTCTGAGGCGAACTAAATTACGCCATATTGTTGACGACATTGAGTAGACATTTCTTTGAATACAATTGCTAATTCATACTTCTGTACGAAGTACTAGTACTTATTCTGTGACTGAGCCCGCGTGGTGGAGTATGGCTCGTACCTCCTCATAGTTGAGGTGAGGCATTTTCCCAGCAGTGGGATCTATATAGGCTGACTTTAAGAACTTTTTATTACTAATACTGTTGAAAAAAAAAATACTAACAGCTCTTAAAACGATAAACGATAAACTACCATATTAGGATGAAATTATCAGTTCCATGATATTAATAAAAATATAAAAAACTTGTTATTCGGCGCATGCAATTAATTCAAATACTGGGCTCAATTCCAATGCGTCCTGTCTAAGATTAAATTTAGATTCAGTCTCTCTCTTTCTCTATCAAACTAACGGAAAGAGACAGACTAAAATAATTTAGAAACGTCAAATTAAGTGATGCGATTTCTAACGTATTTGTACAAGTTTTTGCGTGTTTTCGTTTAACTTCAGTCGTCAATTCGTCATCGAATGACATCCCTACGAAATTGTCTATGGGTTCTCTAATTTCCTTAGCAACGTACAGCTGTTTAGTCTGACGTTTCTAAATTAACATATTCCGCCTCTTTTCGTTTGCTTGGCAGAGAAAGAGAGAGACTGAACCTAAATTTAATCTTATACAGGGCGCATTGGAATTGAGCCTACTGTATGTTCGATTATGTACCTGTACATTTTTAATACGTTCGTGCTAAAATCATTCAGACATGCGCTTATTTGCGTTATGGCACAGAATAAGTACTAGTACTCCGTACAGAAGTATGACTTTGCAATGAAATTCAAAGAAATATCTACTCAATGTTGTTAACGATATGGTGTAATTCAGTTCGCCTCTGACTCAAGCACATTTTCGTGTAGACACCTACAGAAATACATTGAAAGATAATTTCATTCTTATAACTCTGGAATAAGATTCATAATACACTAAACCTATTCAGTGACGTACTATTACGCAACGCGATAGGGTTGACTGCCACAAGAAGCTACTTACGCCATCTTTCTAGGACTTTATTCACGCTCGTCCAACCAGCAACCTAGTGTCGCGCACCGCCGGTGAATAAAACGCGGGAGCGTGTCGCTGCCGGCTAGCGACACACAACTTGTTTAGTCCCTTACCAAAGGGTCGCCGCGCGTAGGTACGTTTTTGCTACCTACGCGGGAAGATACACAGGCCTGGTTATGGTTTGCTGAAGAGGATGCTCCGCAGCAGTACAAATTTAAAGTTTTTGTGCTCCTAAAGTAAAGAAGTACTATTAATTGTAAGGTAGAACTAATTATGCACCCATTATGTACATTTTTTTTTGCACTGAGACAAAATCCCAAATCGTCTACTGTCCTGCCCCGGAGCATGACGTAATTTCATGAAGATCGAAGATATTTTTTTTATACCAAAAAAAATGTTAAAAAGATACAGCACGACATTTATCCTCACGACCCAATCGTTAATTTATTATTTAAAAGAAATAAAACAAATATATTCAAATCAATGTATTTTATTTTTATTTCATAAAAATTAACACTAATTACTTACACAATGACTCAAAATATACATTTCGAATCTTTTGGGCACCACACGCGTCAACTGTGTATTTTATTACTAAAATAGTAGACACACACTTAATCCTAATAATCTGGGTAAGGCACTGACCTCCATAATACAAGTACGCTGGACTAAACATTCTCTAAGAAATGACAGATAATTTGCGTGCTGAATCAAAGCGCCCCCACAGAGTGTCCAGGGAACTAAAATAGAGTAACTTGCATACGTTTATGTCAACTCTCATTAGTTCCGTGGACGGTCACCACACGCTCACTACAGCCGTCAGCGCCAAAATGGCGATAATCAAATGGCTTCATTTTTAGCTCGACAGTATGCAGTCCAGCGTACTTGTATTATAAAGGTCAGTCATAAGGCGAGTCCAAACTATGTGACATTCCGTGTTATTCAAAGTTGTTTGGTATGTTTTATAAGTACGGAGGATACAATTTTTTGTAGGTAACATACATACCTATGTAATATTACAGCAAACTAGTGGTTCCCCGCGACTTCGCTCGCTAGAGTTGGATTTTCCATATAAACTTTCATCCCCCATTTCACCCCCTTAATGTTTTTATATCGCGACAAAATGTAGCCTATGTCCTTTCCAGGGTCTCGAACTGTCTCCATACCAAATTTCATCTCAATCGGTTCAGTGGTTTAAGCGTCAAGAGGTAACAGACAGACAGACACACTTTCGCATTTATAATATTAGTATGGATATGCGATACAAATGCAAATCAACGCAATTTGGAGAAATTTAAGATAATTTAAGATAACACACAATTATGTTCATTGAGATGTTGCATTGCATAACATTGTTATATTGCAATGAGTGTCTTTTTTTGCAATGTTATATGTAAAATATGTGGACAATGTTAAAAGTGACATAAAATGTTTTATAATCCGGACACACCTTTACACAAATGATTGTCAAACATTGGGCCTGATTCCAAACAGCACTCTTCGATTAATTTCAAGTTAATCTGAGAAAATAAAGTCTACAAAAAATATATTTAGAAACGTCAAAAAAAATATTTTCATTTTCTCTAATATTATTCACAATTTCCGTATGTTTCTAATAAGCTGTCACCAAAGTAACTTAGTTTCTTCAGCCGAAAAATAGACATAATTATCTTAAAATTACTTTAAGATAGTGCTGTGGGGAATTGGACCATTTACCATATACTCAGTTTTATTTAATATCCATCAACAATACAACTTTTGAGGTCACGTAATCCAAAAATAGCTATAATCCATTTAAAACTTACAAATTCAGAAATATATTTATGTATATATAGGGTGCCCCAAGAAGTATGGTAAAGCGGAAGTCCAGAGATAGAGCACCTCTTGGGGTACCCGAATTACCCCCATGTATGTTCCGCGATTTTGCGTAATTTTTGAGTAATGAATTTTGTTCAGAATTTTCGATCTGAACTAAAAAAAATTTTATAAAAAAAGTTAAAGATTTTTTGGGATTTATTTTTCGCAGCGAACTCTTATGGCCACCAGTATGTATGCAAGATTGCCCTGCCCAACGGACTTGAAGCATGAGTCAGAAGTCTCTACAAGAAAAGAAGACATTCTTTATCTTTCTATGCGTCGTGTGATATTTTATACTTACAACATTTATTAGTATTGTCGATAGATATTTGCTACAGTAAAAAACTATTCGAATCACGCAACGGTCAACTATACTACATTATTTAACATCACAGCCTATAATAGTGTATACGTCTACCTGTAAAGAAATGATCATCGTCATTTGTAGTTTACTATATTCTATAGTTAAACAACTGCGCAGTTGTTGTTTAGCCTATTTGAATGTGATATATGATTGATAAAGATATATTTTGGTAAGGCAATGGTTATTTATAAACATTTTTTGTCAAATATGCATTATTTGATAATTATTTTAAAAACTTAAGCAATTATTTTGCAAGTTTTTACGAAATCAAATTGAATTTCGCTCACAAAAATTAATCGACTGTGTCATCTGGTGGGACTCGAACCCACTCGCTATCCGGGCGAGTGCTCTGACCAACTGAGATTAATAAGATTTTGCATTATCTGATTTAATAACTTCGAAGATTCTAGAACTTGTTGAAATTCAATAAATTGAAACCACCTCCAAAAAAACGAAACATTCTGAAGAATTCTCTCTTACTGCCGCACTCACAAATGTCAATTAAAATAAATCTACATATAAGTCTTGTTCTGTCACTTTCTTTGTCATTTAAATAGAAAAGGACGACATGAGACCTAATAAAGGAATAACTTTAATTGAAGTCTTAGAATACGGCAGTTAGAGACAGTTTTGTACATCTTTCTGTGTTTTTTCCTTAATAGTTACTAAAAAAGTCAATTAGATAGATAGATAACTCTTTATTGCACACCATAACAGAAAATACAGTAAGTACAGCGATTTACACAGAAAATGTACAATGTAGGCGGTCTTATCGCTATAAGCGATCTCTTCCAGACAACCTTTAGGTAAAGGAATTATTAATATTGATTACAATTATTTATGAAGTCAAATTGAATTTCGCTCACAAAAATTAATCGACTGTGTCATCCGGTGGGACTCGAACCCACGTCCCTTCGCCATCCGGTTTCGGACTATTTCGAGTCCCACCGGATGACACAGTCGATTAATTTTTGTGAGCGAAATTCAATTTGACTTCGTAAAAACTTGCAAAATAATTGCTTAAGTTATAAAAATAATTATCAATTATTTATGCATGTAGAGCCACAGGGGCATTTCTTATACGCGTCTCAATATATTTTTAACCACTGCTACCACTGTTGTTAGAGAATTATATATCTACCAGATCTTGGTGACCATCTATGGTGGGGTCACACCCTTCCAGATAAAAAAAAAATTTGAAAATAAATTCATACTTATAGTATGTGCCAGATAAACGTGCATAAAAGGTTATTCACCTTGACAGCTAAAACCTTGTGACACGTATCATTTGTCTTTCTAACTAGCGATTTTTGATTTTTGGGTTCAAGGTCGACCCGTACCGAGGTTCATTTGTTAGACAAATTCGTATCGCTACACAGTTAGGTTGCCGCGCTTCGCATACTGGCGTGCAGTGGTACACGGGTGACGGTCTACAGGGGTGACGGGTCAATGACTTTTTATGCACCGTTAAATGGCACGGACTGTAATTAGTATTTTCGTTTGCATTTTTTTGTAGGTAGGTTAGGTATATTAAATACTTGCTGATCATTTTTGAACAGATAGACTTTTATAAACACGTATTATTTAATATCAACTGACGAACAACTTTATTCAAATGCGCCAACTTAATTTCAACATTGCATTTGAAATGGATCTGTGTCATAAAAATAGTTAAAAATGGATTGTAAAATTACGCCCACACATTTGGTATACATCCTTTCTTGGTATGAATGAGTTTGTCCGTTCTTTTTCTTAGCGAGTCGATGGAACACGAGAAAATTACATCGTAGCAACCCAGAATTCAGCCACTTGTATTGCGGATCGACTGCCGTCCATTAAATCCGTCCGTCCGTCCGTCCGTTTACCCAAAGGTTGTCTTTTAGAGATCGCCACATTGTGCATATTTCTGTGAGTATTGCTTTGTAATTTCTACAAGCTATGCATATTGAGACTGCAAAATTACGTCATGACAGTCGAAATCATAATGCGGAGTGACTTTCTTGTCAATTTCTAAGAGGAAACGCGGTCACGTGGTATTCGAAGAATATGTATTTGAATAAAATGTAGCTGTCTCGATGCGCTCTCTGGTAGCCGCCCAAGAAAGAAAGGGACAAATGAGCTCAGACCAATAAATCCTTCCTAAACGGCATTTCGAAGTCCCCTATTTCCTCGTTCAAAATTTGACAAATGATAATATTTTCTTCTGAAATAGTTTCTCAAAAGGTGGGACTTTGCTCCTATGTTTTAGTTTTACTGTTTATTTGCGTAGATTTTTTTGGCGAGCGTCTGAAAGTTGAGGTTGAAATCAGGCAATTTTCTTAGTTTTTGAAGGCTCATATTTCCTTTGCTAATAAGAAAAAACGAAAAATAGGAGCATAGCTGTGGTAAATTTCGATTTTATGGTAAACAAATATTTTGCCTTTAGCCATTATCCAGGTAGAAAACAGGGGACTACGTTTGTATGGAGAAATGGCGCCTGGTCTTTCCCCTTAAGGAAGTGTTTTGCCAATTGCCGCAAGGGGCAAATGTTTGTGTGATGAGCACGAGCATTTGTACCTAAGTCATGGATGTTTATAAACGTATGTAAGTATATCCGCACACATATATAACTGATCGTAAGCACAAGCTCACGATCAGTTTGGGGCTAGCTAATTGGTGTGATTGTTGGAACAATTAATTATTTATAGCGTGACCAAAAATATATGGGACCTCGCCATATTGCGGAAAACCACTGGAACTAATTTCTTCAACTGGCAACAGAAACCTCAAATCGTCATTGACATGGCAAAACATATAATAAAATTTTTTTTTATGTTCAGTGGCCAATCTACGCTGGTATGACTGTACCGAGTGTTGTCATATAAAAATAAATCGAAGCGCCCTTAATTCAGGTCCCATATATTTCTGCTCAGGCTATATTTATTTCTAGCAACGAGTAATCTTAGCTTTATTGAAGGACGCAGGTAGACAGTCGTGTTGCGTCAATGTTGCGACTAAGTCGCGGTGCGATTAGTCGCAGCGGTGATCGACGCATGCGGTTGCCCTACGATTCTATTTGGTGCTCTCCCTCCGTCAAGGCTATCTGTAACAAAGTTTTATAATTATTTTTATAATATAAGCAATTGTTAGCAAGTTTTTGCGTAAGTCAACTATCGAAAAACGATCGATATTTTTTTATTTGCAATATTCAACATTTTTTTTCAATTAAGACTTACATAAACCTCTTGATATTTCATTATGACAGTGGTGGAACATTTTTGAGTCCCCATCTGACATATGGGAGATTTGAAATCTATATCAAGCTGTCTCTGTATCGGTAGAGATATAGTTACTTCTTAGAATGTCAACATTTCGAAGATACCTACCGCGAGCTAAGGTACTGTCAGCGTCATCTGTAGGTTAAGATTGCGAACTATTTGCGTATACTGTTTTTTTATGTTTTGTTCTTAGTTTGAAGTGTACTGAGTGTAATACTAGCAGTAGTAAATAGTCTAACTGTCGTACTTAGAGACGTCAATTGCCTAAATTTCATCTAAAGTCGAAATTATCCTGGTACTTACAAAGTTTGTCCTATTCTGACTCGGAAAATCTCCTCATCCCTCTAAGGTAATCCCTCTGACTCACACTCACACACACACATTTACTCACACACACACACGCACACACACACACACACACACACACACACACACACACACACACACACACACACACACACACATTTAAACTCACGCTCACAATTCTGGTTGTGTCTTCTTTTGTTAATTTTTTTTGTTTGTGTCATGCTTTCATTTTATTTGTACCCATAACCGAGTAGATTCCGAGAAAGGAGAATGCTGGCGCTCTGTAATACAGGTTTCTCACCTAGTTCAGACTTTTTGTATTCTTGCAACCTATATGTACTTATTTAGATTACACCTATTTACTATTTAGATGTGGAGAGAAATATAAAGATATTTTATTATTTAATTTAAGTCAATCCGTCATTGCTAACATTATTAACATTCTAGAGGGCTAAACAAAGGTCGTGGGTTTAAATCCTTCCCGTGTACAAATTTTTGGCTTCTTATTTAAATCTGAAGTGGCAGTGGGCTGGTCATGTCTCGAATGTAGACCATGTCTCGGGAAACGTAGTGTTGGACGCCCCCCTGCTAGATGGATGGAAGACTTGTGCACTATAATATGTCCCGCGCAGTTGGCTAATTTCTGTTGAGATAGGCCGCCGTAGTCGAAATTCGGCTAGGAGGACATTAGATGGACCGATGACCTGAGGAAGGCCGGTGGTGGCTGGATGCGAGAAGCAGAGGACCGTGAAAGTTGGCGCAGTCTTGGAGAGGCCTATGTCCAGCAGTGGACTGCAATAGGCTGATAAGATGATGATGATTTAAAACTTATAAAAATAATACTGCGAGTGTTAAAAAATCTTAAAGCTATTTCTGGAAGGCATTATAATAATATAACAATACTAACTTGTCACTGCTTGGCGCGGCGCGAGGGTTCCGTGGCGGTGGGGGGAGGGGGCGGGCCCTTCTTCTCCAGCTCTTCGAGGTAGTGCGTGATCATCGCCTGCCGCTCCTCGGGGATGTGTTCTAACGCAGTATATCTGATAAAAGAGAATATTAAGTCATACAGTTCGGAAATCCATTACGAGAAAATCTTTAAAGTATTACAAAAAACTTAGTACCAGGTTTAAACTAGGACTTAGTATTAGCAGACAATACCTGACAGACAAAAGAAAAACAATTAGGCTTCTTGTACACGCTAAGAAAATCCACCGTGTCTGACACAGACAAGACAAAATCATCATGTGCACAACAAGAATTTTGTCGGATCTAGCTACGAAAACTTGTCGTGTCTAGACATGGGTAGTTCCTGAATGAATGATACAATTGAACTACTTCACCTATCTAGTTCAAATGTATCACTCACTCAGTATAGTCCAAAGTAGTTCATTTAGTTCAGTAACTCAGTGATATAAGAGTAAAACGTACGGATATATTTGTTAATACTGCAAGAGCGAGACTGCAGTATTCTGCTACTGCACTGCAGTTTTCTATGTAAAATTTTCGGTATTAATTAATACGTTTTTAAATACATAACGTACGTACATTACGTACATAAATAGCACTTTACATCCTTTGTTAATGCGTGTAACAATATCTTCGAAATTAATGAAAATGTTTTTAATTCGTAATTCTAGACTGCCTAAATATTATAAATGTTATTTTTTAGTCATTAGAATTCTCTGTAGTACACGATACATTTAAACTGAATGAAGTAGTGAGTGAGATTTTAATAGTAGATCTACTGAACTAAATGAACTAGATGAGTGATACATATCTTTAGCTCCCACTGAACTATATCACTCATTTCACTTCAGTGCACTTGGATGAATTTACCACTGGATAAGAAACGTAAAAGAAAATGTATGGGAACATCATCGACCGACTTTTGAGGGGCGGAGGGGGATCGTCCCGTCAATTTTGTGACAACTATTGACGTTTAGTGCATCCAAATGTCGATTATTTTTTATCGACATAGGATGAATGAATGATTGAATGATCTACTTATATTTTGTTGCATTTGAAAATCATTTATCACTAGCTTTTGCCCGCGACTTCGTTCGCCAGTAATAAGCTATTTGGGAAGCTTTTTTCATTCATAGTCAAAAAACATTGATCAATTTTGGACAGAAAATGCCACTTGTGAACCATAGCGATATTATAATAACCATGCCAATACCTATTAACATACATTCCTTTTTCATCAATTTGATGACAATTTTAATATTGAAGAAGTGATTTTGACTTGACAACATAAATACTGTGTACGAATTAAAGTCAACAGGCCAATAAGTGATTGGTAAACTTGAGATAAAGTTTCTTATGTTGACGCGAATGGTGAATGAAACTTGTTAAATTAAATGTATGAAAATCGCGCAATAATCCGTAAAACAGACTGAGTGTACTGAAAAGTCTCTGTAGCTATGCTAAAAATGTGTGACGCCTAAGATCTAAAATATGACGGGCCTGGTTCAGCTTAAAAGTCTCTGCAGCTCTGCTAGATGCGTGACGCTCAGCGTTTAAAACCTGACGGGCCTGGGTGAGCATAAAGGCTTCTGGAGCTCTGCGCACAGTGTCTTAAACCTGACGGGCCTGGGTTAGCATAAAAGTTTCTGAAGGTCTGCTACACGCGTAAAGCTCAGTATAGGGGCTTAGTACTTATCTCTACGGGTCCTGAGCAGTGTGGGCCTTGGGCGCTTGTGATTTGGAATTCGAATTTTGATATTCAAAACTCGCATTCTTTTTAAAATTCAAATCACCCAATCAAATCTTTGTTCTCGTCTAACCACGCATTCCTCAGGTGCAGATAAGCAGTTGGACTGTAGAAATCTAAACCCTCCTCGCTGCCCCACACGCCACTCCTTCTATTTTGGAGACTACCTCTGTCTTCCATGGTTATAAATTCATTTCAATCTACACTAATATTAAAAAGAGGAAAGATTTTATTGTTTGTTTGCTTTTTTGTATTGAATGGGCTCCGAAACTACTTGACCGATTCACATAGAATTTGATACAGAGATAGTTTGAGACCTTAGGAAGGACTTTTGTCACAATATAAAGTCATCAGGGGGGTGAAATAGAGGACGAAAGTTTGTATAGAAAATCCGACTTCAGGCGCGGGCAATGTCGCGGGAAGTTAATAAAGAAGCTAGTGTATGAATGAAGACCTAACTGACCTAACGTTGTTCTGGAACTACTGACAGAATACCGTTGGAGCTGTCACGCACCCTATGTATGACTCAGTTAAAGTTTATTATGCTGTTCACTTTCAACTCATATCGGCCCAAAATGGAGTAGGATGACTCTTTGATAAAGAATTGTTTTAATCTGTTTGAAAACCCATTTAGTTGTATGGATAAAATATAGTTCACACAAGGTATTTTTTAAGGTTCCGTAGTCAAGACGGATTTAAAGTTTCGTCATATATATCAGTCCGTCTGTCTGCCTGTCTTGTTTTCCGCATTAATAGATAATTAATTTCATAACTTTTACTTTTATCGATGTCAAATATCGATATTTTCAAGTCCTATCAAAAAGAATGAATGAAGTGAATGAACTGTGTAAACAAAATAAGTCGACCAAATTACATGTGCAATACCTTTGGTACAAGACTAGAAACGGTTTACTACTTTTTTAAATGGCAGGTTATGATTTATTGTAAAAATTTTTGTTATTTATTTTAAGAAAAACTAACAATATAAATATGATAATACATTACGTACGAGGGAAAATATATTTTTTCTGGCTTTTCCAAATAGTTTTTTCAATAGAAAACGGCATATACAGGGTGTGGCGTAAATAGTGGTCCAAAGCAAAGGTGTGGATACACTGTACACTGAAGCACCACATACCAGTATTTAAAAAAAAAAATATGTACAGGGTTTTCAAAAAAAAATTTTTTTTTAATTTTTTTAGAAATTGTTACCTTGCCTTACAAATTTGGTTATAATTTCCAAAAATGACGGTTTTTTTTATCCATTTTTTTTTATTATTATTGCTGATCACTTGTACTTAATACTCCATTCGTTTTTTTTTTTTACAAACTGAATTTAATAAAAAATATTAAGTTTCTTTCAAAATTCAATACTCACTGCTAGCAAATCGTTTGACTTTCAATGCTTTTGGTGCAAAAAAAATGTACCACACTGTCAGTGCCCATTGTTTAAAAAAAATGCCCATCTTTTGCAGATTCTAAAATGGTGCAACAATAAGTGTTACGACTTACAGGAAAAAAGTTATTGCTTTTTGAAACAAAAAGGAGCCCAATTCAGAAAAACAATTTATTTGAAGTTCAAGGGCTTACAAGGGTTGTAATTTTTTTCTGTGTGGTCCAAAGCAAAGGTGTGGATACACTGTACACTGAAGCACCACATACCAGTATTTAAAAAAAAAAATTTTTTTAATTTTTTTTAGAAATCGTTACCTTGCCTTACAAATTTGGTTATAATTTCCAAAAATGACGGTTTTTTTTATCCATTTTTTTTATTATTATTGCTGATCACTTGTACTTAGTACTCCATTCGTTTTTTTTTTTACAAACTGAATTTAATAAAAAAAAATAAGTTTCTTTCAAAATTCAATACTCACTGCTAGCAAATCGTTTGACTTTCAATGCTTTTGGTGCAAAAAAAATGTACCACACTGTCAGTGCCCATTGTTTAAAAAAAATGCCCATCTTTTGCAGATTCTAAAATGGTGCAACAATAAGTGTTACGACTTACAGGAAAAAAGTTATTGCTTTTCGAAACAAAAAGGAGCCCAATTCAGAAAAACAATTTATTTGAAGTTCAAGGGTTTACAAGGGTTGTAATTTTTTTCTGTGTGGTCCAAAGCAAAGGTGTGGATACACTGTACACTGAAGCACCACATACCAGTATTTAAAAAAAAAATATGTACAGGGTTTTCAGGGTTTTTTTTATTAAATTCAGTTTGTAAAAAAAAAAAGGAATGGAGTACTAAGTACAAGTGATCAGCAATAATAATAAAAAAAATGGATAAAAAAAACCGTCATTTTTGGAAATTATAACCAAATTTGTAAGGCAAGGTAACGATTTCTAAAAAAATTAAAAAAAAAAGTTTTTTTTGAAAACCCTGTACATATTTTTTTTTTAAATACTGGTATGTGGTGCTTCAGTGTACAGTGTATCCACACCTTTGCTTTGGACCACACAGAAAAAAATTACAACCCTTGTAAACCCTTGAACTTCAAATAAATTGTTTTTCTGAATTGGGCTCCTTTTTGTTTCGAAAAGCAATAACTTTTTTCCTGTAAGTCGTAACACTTATTGTTGCACCATTTTAGAATCTGCAAAAGATGGGCATTTTTTTTAAACAATGGGCACTGACAGTGTGGTAGATTTTTTTTGCACCAAAAGCATTGAAAGTCAAACGATTTGCTAGCAGTGAGTATTGAATTTTGAAAGAAACTTAATTTTTTTTATTAAATTCAGTTTGTAAAAAAAAAAAGAATGGAGTACTAAGTACAAGTGATCAGCAATAATAATAAAAAAATGGATACAAAAAAACCGTCATTTTTGGAAATTATAACCAAATTTGTAAGGCAAGGTAACGATTTCCAAAAAAATAAAAAAAAAAATTTTTTTTTGAAAACCCTGTACATAATTTTTTTTTAAATACTGGTATGTGGTGCTTCATTGTACAGTGTATCCACACCTTTGCTTTGGACCACTATTTACGCCACACCCTGTATACCCTTTTTTGAATAGAATGTTTTTCATCGAGAGCTGACACCATACTGACAAGACGTCACCATTAGGTGAGGCTAAAAATCTCGGTTAGTTCCCAAGGGGGCAAAAGAAAATTAGCCGTCATTGCTGGTCCAGTGGTTGACAAGTCTAAGTCAGTGAACGATTTTGCGCATGTCTAGTCGTGTCTGCTGCAGACAAGATGGATCTGGTCGTGTTATTGTGTTTATTTTACTTGTGTTTATTTTCGGGCAGTCGTGCCCAGGGTACAGTAGGGTGTACTAGCCAGGTTGGTTTGTGAGGAAAATAATCATGTTAACTACGAACCAAAAAAAAGATTATTGCTTATTATATCTATAAAAGAATGAAAAAGGAAAATAAAACGCGGCTGGGTATCACTCTACTCTATATATATATATATATCACTCTACGCGGCTGGGTAGCCCAGCCCTGCGCCGCGGCACGTGTATGGATGCCTTTGGCGGCATTGCGGTTTCTTTGTCGATTCGTTATACGTTCCGACAGACCGCGGAGTGCCCGCCCCGACACGTGTAAGCTGTGAAAGAGAGATAACTTAGTCTCTCATAGCGGCGTCCTTATTGGATTCATTGATACATCGAACGTTTGTATTGCATTTACGCGAGCGATAATTCCTCATTCACGGGGTGTTTTATTTTACTTTTTAATCAAAGTCGTTTTGGCGATTATCTCGAAAACTAGCATTCTATAATATGGTTGTATTATCTAAAACGAATTAATTTAAGATGTTGTATTTGTCTTAGAAATCTCGTCTGTCTTTTGGAGGTGACCTTATATAGAGGAATACTTTCTCGCATTTTGGTATCTTCATGTCTTATTGTATTTTCTATAGCACTTAACAACTTGTCGTAAGTGGTGATTTTCATACGAAAATAGTCCACAAACTTATCTTCATATTCTCGCAATATGTGAAACAGTGGTATGAACCCACCGAACTCTGCTTTTTGTTCTATAATTGGATGAACCCAGTAAAGTCTCTTGGTTTTCTTTTCCTTTTTCATTCTTTTATAGATATAATAAGCAATAATCTTTTTTTTGGTTCGTAGTTAACATGATTATTTTCCTCACAAACCAACCTGGCTAGTACACCCTACTGTACCCTGGGCACGACTGCCCGAAAATAAACACAAGTAAAATAAACACAATAACACGACCAGATCCATCTTGTCTGCAGCAGACACGACTAGACATGCGCAAAATCGTTCACTGACTTAGACTTGTCAACCACTGGACCAGCAATGACGGCTAATTTTCTTTTGCCCCCTTGGGAACTAACCGAGATTTTTAGCCTCACCTAATGGTGACGTCTTGTCAGTATGGTGTCAGCTCTCGATGAAAAACATTCTATTCAAAAAAGGGTATATATGCCGTTTTCTATTGAAAAAACTATTTGGAAAAGCCAGAAAAAATATATTTTCCCTCGTACGTAATGTATTATCATATTTATATTGTTAGTTTTTCTTAAAATAAATAACAAAAATTTTTACAATAAATCATAACCTGCCATTTAAAAAAGTAGTAAACCGTTTCTAGTCTTGTACCAAAGGTATTGCACATGTAATTTGGTCGACTTATTTTGTTTACACAGTTCATTCACTTCATTCATTCTTTTTGATAGGACTTGAAAATATCGATATTTGACATCGATAAAAGTAAAAGTTATGAAATTAATTATCTATTAATGCGGAAAACAAGACAGGCAGACAGACGGACTGATATATATGACGAAACTTTAAATCCGTCGTGACTACGGAACCTTAAAAAATACCTTGTGTGTGAATGAGGAATTATCGCTCGCGTAAATGCAATAAAAACGTTCGATGTATCAATGAATCCAATAAGGACGCCGCTATGAGAGACTAAGTTATCTCTCTTTCACACCTAACACGTGCCGGGCGGGCACTCCGCGGTCTGTCGGAACGAATCGACAAAGAAACTGCAATGCCGCCAAAGGCATCCCATACACGTGCCGCGGCGCAGGGCTGGGCTGCCCAGCCGCGTAGAGTGATATATATATTGGCTCAATTTCGACAGGCTCTGCTGACGCCAGGGTGGCCGAGAGGTTAGGCAATCGCCCGGTATGCGATGAACGCGGGTTCGATTCCCGCCTCTGGTGGTCATTTTTTCAAGTGAAAAAATATATTTAGATTGCATAGTGAATGCTTATCACTTAAAAACAATAATTTATCGTATTTTCTATGTACCTTTAAATAACCACTAAAAACCACGTTCTCGCGCACTGATTTTTCAAAGTCAAAACTTTAAAAAAGTGGCGCGAATTAAAGTTGCTAACCTTTAACTAAACTTATTAAAAACGTTGATAAATTTAGTATCATTCTATATTAACCTGTCAATAACACTAGTGATGTGTCGATCTATGGTCGATATCCACTGTCCACCACCGCATAGCCACTGTCCTATCCTATGATAGGCACTGCTTACGTAATACCAAACATATCAATTCATCAGTTGTCAACTGAGTTCGGTTACCAACTAACCTCAGTTTACTCGGTGGCTATCTTTTACGTAATAGCCCCACTGTAAGGCTACTGGCCAGATGCGGTCTATTTTCGAAGTAGTGACCGTAGGATCGGTCTGTAAAGCTACTAAGGACCTTGGGATTCATTTATAAAGCTTCTTGTGAACCCTATGTCTATTTAAAAAAGCTACTAGTGACCCCGACGACCTTTTTCAAGGTTTCTAGTGACCCTGAGGTCCAACTATTGAACCCGGCGACCATCTACAACGCTTTTGGTGACCGAGGAGTCTGTTTATAAAGCTCCTAGTGACCCCGGTGTCCTTCAAGGTTTCTAGTGACCCTGAGGACCATCTACTGACCTCTGCGTCCATCTACAACGCTATTGGTGACCCAGGGTAAAGGTTATAAAGGTAATAGTGACCCCGGCATCCTGCATGGTTTCTAGTGACCCTGAGGTCCATCTTTTAACCTCAGCGTCCGTCTACAACGCTATTGGTGACCCAGGAGTCTGTTTATAAAGCTACTAGTGGCTCCGACGACCTATTTCACGTTTTCTAGTGACCCTGAGGTCCATCTATTGTCCCCGGCGATCATCTAATAGACTATTGATGACCCAGGGGTCTGTCTATAAAGCTATTAGTGACCCCAACGAGCTTTTTCAAGGTTTCGAGTGACCCTGAGGTCCATCTTTTGTCCTCGGCGATCATCTAATAGACTATTGATGACCCAGGGGTCTGTTTGAAAAGCTACTAGTGACCCCGATGACCTTTTTCAAGGTTGCTAGTGACCCTGAGGTCCATCTATTGACCCCGGCGTCCGTCTACAACGCTATTGGTGACCATGGGTCTGTTTATAAAGCTACTAGTGGCCCCGACGACCTTTTTCAAGGTTTCTAGTGACCCTGAGGTCCATCTATTGTCCTCGGCGATCATCTAATAGACTATTGATGACCCAGGGGTCTGTCTATAAAGCTTCTAGTTACCCCGTCGTCCTTCAAAGGTTTCTGGTGACCCTGAGGTCCATCTATTGACCTACAACTGGATCCAATTTCTACTATCACCGACCTGGCGTCGTGCTTCAACGCGTCGTGTATTTGCTGCATGGCTGCACTGTTCTCCTTGACGGCCGCGTGCGACTTGTGCGTGATGGAGCGAGTCTCCAGCAGCAGTTGTCGCAACGCCGTCTTAGCCGCGCTCTGCTTGTCGCGTTGGTAGTCACGGAACTCGCGTTCCATCTGAAAAAAGGATTCATTAAGTAGTAGAAGTCAGTTATTTATTCATGTCGAACCACTGGGAGGCATTTATCCCACTAATATTATAAATGCGAAAGTTTGTGAGTGTGTGAGTGTGTATGTTTGTTACTTCTTCACGCAAAAACTACTGAACGGATATGGATGAAATTTGGCACAGAGATAGATTATAGTCTGGAATAACATATAGGCTACTTTTTATCCCGAAAAAAAAACACAGTTCCTGTAGGATACAGACATAGTAGTTTACGCGGGCGAAGTCGCGGGCAACAGCTAGTACATTATAATTACACGTCCCATCATAGATCCGTCTACTGCTTCAGGACGAATTGCGGGCTAGTGCTGGGAAGCAGAGAAAGAAGCTCTAGTCAGTATATTTGTTTCTTACGTTTACGCGAATTGTTGAACTCATTAAAACACAATTTTACGGTTTACTTCGCGATTTATTTACATTTTATTTAAAACCTGACGTTTCAAACACTTTACAGCGTTTTTTGTGGTCACAGGAAGACTAAGAAAAATTAGACTACCGTCACTCATTAATATTAATTTACGTTCCTATTTACGCAAAAAGAGCTAACCGTGTCTTGAGATCTTGCACTGCGAGGTGTTATTTTGGTTTTTGCAAGAATGGGATCCCATGCCGGCCGGAGTGGAGAGCGCTTGTTAAATCTAGCGTCGAAATCTTTGAAAACCGGCGGCTCCTTGAGCTGGATGCCAAACGCGACGAGCTGAAAGCCCGACCACCTGCGGCTATCGCTACAATTATGTGGACGGTGTGCTCTTATGCCCGCAATGTGCGAGGATTTTTACAAACAAAATTGGCTACATAAGCCACATGCGAGCACATCAACGGCAAAACCGGAGTTGGAGACAGTCACCGTGGCCGAAATCAGTCGGGATCACATCATCATTAAATAATCTCTAGTCAGTATTAAAAAAATTGTTTAAATACAGAAATTGTACTGGTGCGAGCTGGTCCACACCATAATAATCATTAAAATAATCATCTACTTTATAATACTAGCTGACCCGGCAAACGTTGTTATGCCTTGCCCTACGCCTACCCTATCCTTACCCTACCCCTTTTTTATTTAATTTTTTCACCCTTTATTTTATTTATTTATTATCCTATTCCAGACGAGGACAAACCCAAGAGCACATAAATAATAAAAATTGGTCCAGCCGTTCTTGAGTTAAGTGTTGTAACTAACACAACTTTCTTTTATAATACACTACTAATATAAAGTAAAATGGTAATAAGTCAGCCTATTAGATCCCACTGCTGGGAAAAGGCCTCACCTCAACTATGAGGAGGAACGAGCCATACTTCACCACGCGGGCTCAGTGCGGATTGGTGGAGGGGTGTATGTAAGGCAAGTGACAAACCTTACTGTCAGAAGTTATCAAGCCGCCCTAGGGCCTCTGACTAGGCTTAACGACTAATACCACAGATATAAGCCGGGACCAACTGCTTAACGTGCCTTCCGAAGCACGGAGATGCTTGTCATGGACGTCACTTAAATGGTCGGAATGGTCACCCATCCAATCACGACCGCGCCGTGGGTTGCTTAACTTTTGGTATCACTACCAAAGCGCTGCCGCCACTGCGCCACAGGCACCTACCAAGTAAAATGGTATAAAAACGTATTTTCACAATGTTATATACAGAAGTTGTTGTTGATGTAAAATTAACTTTAGCATAATTAAGCATGCGCTTTTGTTACTTAATAAAATATTGTTAATTTAAGGTACCTATGTAACTACAGATAAATTAATTCAAAGTAGAGAGGGGTCTCTTCTAATACAGGTTTTTAAACTTAAAAGGTAAAAACTACTTGTAGTTAAATAAAGATATTTTGTATTTGTGTATTTGTATGTTTGGCGCGGTCGTGATCGGATGGGTGACCATTCCGACCATTTAAGTGACGTCCATGACAAGCATCTCCGTGCTTCGGAAGGCACGTTAAGCAGTTGGTCCCGGCTAATATCTGTGGTATTAGTCGTTAAGCCTAGTCAGAGGCCCTAGGGCGGCTTGATAACTTCTGACAGTAAGGTTTGTCACTTGCCTTACATACACCCCTCCACCAATCCGCACTGAGCCCGCGTGGTGAAGTATGGCTCGTTCCTCCTCATAGTTGAGGTGAGGCCTTTTCCCAGCAGTGGGATCTAATAGGCTGACTTATATATTTGTATAATACAGTGTCCGGGTCTCGACTGGCGTGAATTTATGGGCTATTAGATCCCATAAATTCACGCCATAACATTTGATGATTATTAAATCATATATCATTTGATAATTATTAAATCATCAAATGTTATCGACAAAAAAACCCCATGTTGGGGGTCTAACTAATTAAGATGGCTGCCATTTCAAGAGGGCAAGAGGCTTGAAATGGCAGCCATTTTAATTATTTTTTAAAAATGCGTTTTTTTTTGATCTGGAGGTCCGAAAAGTTATGTATATGATTCTTTTGGAAGGTAACGCTATGACCTATCTAGAAAAAAATATCAATTCAAAATTATTAACCGTAATAGAGTTAAAAAAATCTTATTAAAATTTTTAAAATTAAAATAGTTTTTCAAACCTATTACAAAACTAAACCCAAAAATGCATTTTTTTAATTCCTCAAAAAAAAAATGTTTAGTCAAAAAGAAAATTAATTAGGATTTTGTCTTTAAAATTTGGTAAATAAAAGCCCCTTAAATTATCGCTAGTCGAAACCCGGACACACCGTATATAGATTGTCATCATCAGGCAGTTGTCCCACTGCTGACTGGAAAACGAGTAATAGGCGATTTTCTCGCTCAAGAAACGCGCAATAGATATGTTACCGTTATGTTACCGTAAGATTATAAACATCGTTCGATTACAATCTATCTCGTGAGATTGTAAACTGTCGAAAAATTGTGAACCGTAACATATGATTGCAATTTAACGCATTATTTTTCGCTATATTGTAATCTATCGAAGTGAAACTGTTAAATTACAATCTGTCCTGCGTCAAATTGTCAACTCTCCGAAAGCTCTTCCTGATTGGTCGGTCTTATTGTAAGAGCGACCAATCACGACCAGCCATTCTTTGTCCCCGCAGAGTTAGAAATGAAATTAATACTAAAACAAATATTAAAACACGAAAATTTTGTGTAATTATGTTATTTTCGGAAACTAGC
This sequence comes from Pyrausta nigrata, assembly GCA_949316185.1. NCBI lineage: Eukaryota > Metazoa > Arthropoda > Insecta > Lepidoptera > Crambidae > Pyrausta > Pyrausta nigrata. The sequence goes on along the minus strand of OX438963.1, from coordinate 8,722,199 downwards.
ACTAATTCGTTGGTTTATCATTCAAACTGTTTTTTTATGGTTAGTCACAGAAATTTTTACATCCACAATAATTTTACATAACTAATTCTATAGATATAAGTTATTTTCAATACGAAATTAATTTATAATCACGAAAACACAGTAGTTTACATTTAACAACAAACCATATAACAAACAAATATGGCGAGTGCCGGGCTGGCGGGGGGCACATAACGTTCAATCAATCAGTGCCTGAGATGCATTCCGTTCTACGCCGGTTCACAATTTGACCGCTTCCCATCGATAGATTATAATTATACAATTATAGCGAAAAATAATGCGTTAAATTGCAATCATATGTGAAAAATAAAATACAATTATTTTGCTTTAAATTTCCGCTAAGACACGCTAAGACTTTTGCACGTTGGTGTTGGTAACTAACAACTGCATTAGCTGTAGTGCATGCGTATTGAGGGAGGGAGGGCGGTGCATTCTGCATTTGCCTGAACTAGTACTCAACGCGGTTGCGGTTGATGTGGTTTTGGTGCCTGCGCTAGCGTGTCTTAGCGGAAATTTAAAGCAAAATAATTGTATTTTATTTTTCCCATCTAATAATGGATTTCCGCAAAGTAACGCCTGATTCCATTAATTATGCAATCATATGTTACGGTTCACAATTTTTCGGCAGTTTATAATCTTACGGTGACAGATATACATATCGTGTAAACATACAAACAAACATAATAATAATTTAAAAAAAAAAAAACATCCGACTGCAAAAATAGTTGTAATTATGAAATATTCTTTTCACAGGCTTTCATTTCATACCCATATTGCTATGGTAAGAAAAAATCGACCCCCGTTATTTTCATTTGTGGTGTCATTTTTAAAATACAATACTGAGGAATTCAACGACACTTCAAACATCAAAAACTGTCCAGCCGTTTGGGCTGTAGGGCGTGCCAAACAATTATACATTTACATACACGATGTTCGTTTGTATCCTTGCCATATTTACAGAGGTAACAATATTACGGACACTGAACTCAAATCATTAAAAAAAATGTGACCTAAAATTTTGATTTTTAATCTTGATTATTTAATTTTATCGACAATCTGTTACGCACACCATTAACTATCGTAGCGCATACACATCACTATTGGCTGTTCATCGGCACAAAAGAGCTGCGGCGATTGCGCTCTCTTTCTAACATCATAAACGCCGCCCCTTCTTCTTCTTTTTTTTTCTTCTTTTTTCCCTTCTTTTATCTCTGTGAATATGGCAAGGATGCAAAGTAACACAGTGTATATGCTCTTGAAAGCATAATCCTTCTTCTGGCGCAGTCGGGTAATAAAAAGATGCATACATAGTTGATCGCTGACTGTTCACACTGCATAGGGGGCATAGAGGTGTCATACCTGTGCGGCAGAACTGTACACGGGCGCCGTGGGATGCTGCTGTAGCTGAGTCTTCACATCCCTCCAATGCGCGGTGCACGACACGTTCAGTGACGTAAGAAGAGCGCGAAGTTTGTCGCGACGTTTGCTCGCTAGAGACGATGTGTGCTGCGCGAATAGACGCTCCTGTGGTAGAAAAAAAATAATAATAATAAATCATTCATTCAATTTCATCATCATCATCCTCCTAGCGTTATCCCGGTTGCGCACTCGCAAGCGAGGGCCCAGGGTCCGCTGACCATGATCCAGGATGTGGCAGGTCAGGTCATTACAGTGGAGCGACTGCCATCTGACCTCCGTGACCCTGTTAAGGGGAACCTGACCGGTTTTGGATCATGGTTACACATTCAGTTGCCGGAATGTGCAGGTTTCCTCACGATTTTTGTCCTTTTTTATACGATTTCATGTGTACACATATTATTCATAGAAGCCAAAAATTAATAAAAGAGAACGAAGCCTTTTTTGCCTGAACTAGGTTATTATACCTGTATCTCAGGCTAGAAAGAGCTTACAATACCTTTAGGTATTATCAAATTAACTATGTATATTAAGTTGAAATTAAATAATTATATCTATGTTAATTATTATTTAAACCTTATAAAATATTCCAAAAAAATACATAAAATATGTTGAAATATAAAAAAATATTTTGCCGTTTTTTGATGAACAAAAATATATTTCATTGTTACACATTCAATAATCATGGCATGACATTGACTGTTTATTACAATATTTTGATTTGTTTGTGTACCTTATATTGCTACTATGCCGCGCACACTCACACGCATACCTGCCTTATTTTTATTTGTTTAAAACGTACCGTGAGAACCCCGAAGATCGAGTCGACATCGAGACGTTCCCTATGACACATGTACTAGACTGACCAGAGCGCTTTCGCCGCGTGTGTATCCTGTGAAGCTCCTTACAAACATTTCGAGTGATTGTGGCCTGTGAAGTGATACCTGAACCCTGAAAGTTGATGTGGCAAGTACCTAGCTATAAGTGCTCAGACCTGACTGATTTTCCACCTATCGTTGTCGCCCTCCACGTGTAATCCACTGCCTAAACTCTCCAACATTGACGATTAATTTTTGTGTGGCAATTTACTTTCGTTATTTGCTTAAATTATAAAAAAACAATTATAATGTCATGTAATGTTACCTTGTCCTCCTTAGTGAGTAGTTCAGCCAGGCTGTACCGGTGGTCCTTACGCAGCTGCTTCTTCGCTTCACGCCACGACAGGTCTGCGTTACGTACTAAGTCAGCTAGCAGAGCGTTGAAATGCTGTAAAGATATGAAATTATTAATCTTTTGATACAAAAAGGAAATAAATATACAAATAAAGAAAATACACACTAACTATCTATCTACATATCTCAAATTCACATAGTGTCTATCTATCTCTCTCAAACACACATAGTGTCTATCTATCTCTTACACACTACACACATACTCTTTAGTGCAACCTGAAAACACATTACAAACATACAATTCAGAATAATAGAAAAACATGTTGGTAGGAACAATGTTGGTGGTCTATTTATATCTCTCTCTAACACACACATCATTATACGCACTTTCTATCACTTACCCAAACGGAATCACTGCCCCTCCCACATTATCTCTCTACTTATCTATCTTACATGCACACACTCTCTATCACACTCTGAATCTGTCTCTCGCATATACTCTATTTACACACACACAAAATCTATCTCTTACACACATTGAATGCAGGTTTACCATATCTCTTTTACAACTCTGTAAAAGTAAGTAGATACTGATCTACTAATATCTTTCTCAGACACCATATGTATCTTACTCACACAGTATCATCTCTTACATACATTAAATCTCCATTTCTCTCCCACAATACCTCTCAATTCATTCCTCTCCTACATAATCTCTCTCTTCGGTAATCTACGTCCATCATTATCTCTCTGTTCATTACCTCCCACACCCTCTCTCTATTTGTCTCTCCTTCATTATCTCTCTGTTCATTACCTCCCACACCCTCTATTTGTCTCTCCTTCATTATCTCTCTGTTCATACCTCCCACACCCTTTCTCTCTACTTTTACCTCTTACACATTTATTTATTCACTAAACTATACTAGTTATACTCTCACCTGCACAGCCTCGTCCCTCTTATGGTACTCCCTCTCTTTATCTCTATCCCTCAAGCTGGTAGCCAGCGCCTTCTGCACCTCTCGCTCCCTCTCCTTGATGGACGCCTGCGCGCGCGCCTCCCTCTCCCTCGCCGCTGCCTCTTCGTCCGCGTTCGCCTCCTCGGGTTCAGGTTCTGGCTCCGGCTCTTCCACCGGCTCTGGTGGCTGTTCTTTCTGTTTCGTGATCGGTGGGTGGAAATGGTTAATTTTTAGGAGTTTAGAAGGACCAGTTTGGGGGAAGTATGCTTGGTAGTATTGAAGGTTACCACGAAAAATATAAGGAAAATCAATAGATCACCGTGTTAATAGTGTAGATAGATACAGCCATCAATGTAACATGTTATGTAATTGGTTGTTTCTATATCCTGAATGTGTATTTAAATTGGATTAAGAAATAATGTTGGCATTTTAAAAATAAGTGACATTTTATATTGTATTTACGAGAGGTGATTCAAAAGTAATGATAATCAGTTATATCTAGTGCACACAAATATACAAAAAAAATATCAGTCACTTGCTCAGTTACCCACTAGTTCAGGAAAAAAAAACATATAAATAGGCCACGATTCCCGGGAGCTACATTCATTTGAATACGAACTGTCAAGGAGTGAACATCAAAATGGCAAAACACGAAATCAGAGCTGTCATTAAATACCTCTGCTTAAAAAAAATGTCTACCAAAGACATACACAGCGACTTGGTGGAAACATTACGGGACTCTTCTCCTCCATATTCCAAATAAAAATAAATAAATAAATGATTGATGTCAATAGGACCGATAGTGATAAGAGCAATAGTATCGATACTGAATTAATATAGTCTCTCTCTTATCGTTTGTTTGGCAGAGAAAGAGAGAGACTGAATCTAAATTTAATCTTAGACAGAGCGCATTGGAATTGATCCCAATGGCGTATTGTTCATGGATATACATACGCGATCCCTTACTGCATTAAACTCGCAACGCTGACAAAAAGTCTATCCGGACTTCTAAATCAGGCGGTTGCGGGTTCGAATCCCGTAAGGGGCAAATGTTTGTGTGATGAGCACGAGCATTTGTACCTAAGTCATGGATGTTTATATGTATTTAAGTATTTCTATCCGTTATCCTAGTCACCATAGCACAAGCTCACGCTTAGTTTGGGGCTAGGTAATTGGTGTGTTTGTTGAAACAATTTATTTATTTATTTATCGTTGTTCGTCGTCTACGTTGAATATAAATAGATAGATAGATAAAGATGAATGTAGACTTTATCGCCAAGAGTGTAGCTTTAAATTATAAATATATAGAATCAGTTTGCCGATTGCAGTCTGTATGCCTATTAAGACTTGCATATTATCTAGACCTATAGGAGTTCTTTTCCCTTGAACTCAGCAAGGCTTATGGAAAATTTCAATAATTTCGAAAAAAGAATAACATAAATTATTGTTTTGTTAATTAGTGATTAGCATTCACTTTGCAATCTAATAGTAGATTATTCACCAAGGGGGTAAAGTGATGTCTTACGTCACGGGCGTCATATTGAATCTCAAGCGGAACGAAGGATTCGAGATTTAACTCCCGAGCGTAGCGAGGGAGTTGTGTTTACTCCCGAGCATAGCGAGGGAGTTAAAAGTAGAATCCTGAGTATAGCGAGGGATTTAAGATCGCCCAAGACGAAGAAGTCTTTATCCCCGAGGAGAATACTCTGCTTTTTACACTTCCTACGAGGCAATAAAAAATATACCTTAGATATCCTTTGATTTTTCTGGCAGTAAATTATTATTATTAACAATACCAGCGACTTTACATCTAATAGACTCCGGTATCATAAACTTCGTCAGTTTTACAAAAATATTGTAATTCCTTAAAATAAATACATAAGTAGGTTTTTTCTTTTTTTAGAAGCACGCGCTTTTTATTCATTCCATTCGTGCTAAAATTCTTGGCTGCCAGGTTCAAATTTCAAATATGTTCTCTTTGGTGCGGGACGGGCTAGTGTGATCATGCCTACGAACTCTTATTCGAAATTCAAATCACTTTGCCTCCCTAGGGGCGTAATGAAATTTCATACAACATTACGTCCCTAGGGATGCAATGACTCACTTTGAGTCAGGTTTACTTGATGTGTAATTGAACATTGCCGAGTAGGTAGTGTGAAAATATATTAATGCACTTAAAAAAAAACACTTTGTAAAATAAATTGTAGCTAAAAATTAAACACAAATTATACAATATAAGTTTATTCACATCCATGATCTTAACTAAACAATTATACATTTAAAAACTATGTACATATACAAAACTTAATTAGGGCAAACCTAACTGTGTACTTATTCAAAATCGAAACTAAGGCGAGTCAAGGTATACATTGAAGTATATTATTATTTAGATTTAATTCTTAGTCCTGTTTAGAAAAATGACAACGTAATGCATCTCTGGAAATACACTTACCAAAAATAATACTAAGTAACATTAAGTTATTATTATAGCGAAAAGAAAAAAAGTATTTTGATACGGTCCTTATTCAGATTTTCTTACAAACACAAATATTCTACTTTTGACGATTTTTACAAGCTTTCTTTTTACCCGACTGCGGAAGGAGGGTTATGTTTTCCGAGAGTATGAATGTATGTTTTACGCCCTACAACCCAAACAACTAGACAGTTTTTGACATATGAGGTGTCTTTGAGTTCGTCAAAATTGTGGTAGTGACATAGGCTATATACATTTCAAAAATGGCGCCCGCAAATGGAAAGAAAGGTATAAGGAGGGATTGATTTTTTCCTTACCATAGCAATATGGGTATCAAATGAAAGCGAGTTAAACAAGCATTTTAGAAATATAATATATTATGCAGTCAGGTGTTTTGTTATATGTTTGCATGTTTACTAACACTGCAGTTTGAAATGGGATTTTTTTATTACGGCTTCAGTTAAAATGGATGACAACTATAATTCAGACTAACCTTTAATAACACAACAATTAAACAGTATATTACCCTACATCTGTAAAAGATTACGAGTACCGTGTAGGTATAAAACAAGATTTAACACATTGAGCGCCATGGTGGTCACTGGTGACCCCCAAACAATATAATTCTATTGTCTAGTTCCGTGGCAGTCAAAGGCTTAATCGAATAGACATAATAAAGAATGAAAAATAAAATAGACTCACTGCATTATTAATTAAAATTCATGATCTAAAAACTGTATTGTCTGACCTACCATAGACTACACTTGACCGTAAAATTTTATAAAGCGCCACAGAGATGCTACATTCAATTTTAATTTTTAGTGTTCCATACCTCAAAAGGAAAAGGAACCCTTATAGGGATCACCTTATATGGATGGGTGACCATTCCGACCATTCAAGTACGTCACTTGAATGGTCGGAATGGTCACCCCACGACAAGCATCTCCGTGCTTCGGAAAGCACGTTAAGCAGTTGGTCCCGGCTAAGAACTGTTGGTATTTGTCGTTTAGCCTAGTCAGAGGCCCTCGGGCGGCTTGATAACATCTGACAGTAAGGTTTGTCACTTGCCTTACAGACACCCCTGCACCAATCCGCACTGAGCCCGCGTGGTGGAGTATGGCTCGTACCTCCTTATAGTTGAGGTGAGGCCTTTTCCCAGCAGTAGGATATATATAGGCTGACTTTTTATAAGGATCACATTGTTGTCCGTCTGTCCGTCCGTCCGTCCGCCTGTCTGTCTTTCTGAAAAGACTTCTTTTTCTCAGGAACGCATGGAAGTATCAAGTCGATATTAACATTAAATATGTACGTCCACGTAACCTTTGACTTAAAAAAATAAAGTTTCAAACAGTCAACGTCATCTTAAGATACGGCTATTTGAGCCTTATCAAAACTCGGACTTGGAATCATAACATTTGGCAAAAAGGAAGGTCCTTCAGCACAAGAAAAAAAAATCGTAATTTCTTGTCGAGTCACAAAGAAAAATTTGGTTGCAATTAAACTCTGGTACCTTCCATAGACTTGGAATCATTACATATGGCAAGGAGGAAGGTATTTAACACAAGTAAGAAAAAAAAACCTTTTATTTCTTATTACGTAACAAAGAAAATTTTTGTTACAATTACACAAGTTTGTACGCAAGGTTTGTTCCCCGACCCCAAGAAAATTCGTTTCTTGAAAACAATACTTTGTAATATAGCGAATCTCTGTGGCGTATCTAATCTACTTATTAACCAATTGAAAAATTTACAAAATTTGACCAATATCTACAATGTCCAACGTTTTAAATATTAATTACACATAATTATTAATAAATCTATCTAGTGTAAACTCAAATCTATGTGAGATATAAAATATTAAATTGGTATTGGCTTCATTACATCCGGAAACATTGTGAAAATGTACATATTGTTACATTTTCACAATGTTTCCGGTTTATTATCTTTATGTCGTAAAATAGCTGCGAAATCAGAAATTCATAAAGTACTCAATCAAAATTAACGTATTTTTTATTAAATTGTCTTAATAATTGCAGCTTAAAAAAAACATATTTTAATAATTATAATAATACTAATCCAACTCCAAATTTTACATAATTTTCTTTACAAATTTGGCAAATTAACATAATTATATTTACAAATTGAATACATAGCTTGAACCTCGATTTCGCTAGTAGAAAAATCTTTGCATTTTAAAAATGTGGGGTACAGTTTTGATGCGACAGTGATAATCTATTGATAGTATAGTATCGTGTCCTCAAATATCAGTCATACCATCGAAACTGTTGATACTTAATCGACAACGTCAATAATATCGACAGTATCAATTAATAAAAAAAACAAAATCAATAGTATCGATACTGTCAACACTATCGATAGTATCGACGTTCAATAATATAGCCCGAGTTTAACTATTGATAGTCTAGATAAAATTGCAGAATATCGATATTTTTGATAGGACTATCGCACTTCATTTGTTTTTCGAGGTCGAATAACTATAAATTATGGGCTATTGCGAAAACACATGGGATGATATAGTGTGTCCCGTCACTGATGTCGGAGCCTTTAAGAGGTGATAGATGAGTTCCCCTGCAACATTTTTATCTATTACAAAAACCTCGAAAACAGACCAAAAAATATCACCTTTCCATACAAATGAACCTAGCCGATTTACTGAATAGTATGGGGAAGTGAAAAATAATTTGGGATTTAATAGGTGATCCTATTAAGAAACTGGTAGCAATTTTGCTTCTTAGTCACCACATGAAGGCTCCGACACCGGTGCCGGGACACATTGTATATACTCACAATGTAATTAATGACATGTATCACCTAAAACTGTCTTCACCTCTCGAACCAAATTGCCTTGAAGCTTCCTCTTCAAACAACACAAACTTATAAATAAGGATTAAGGACTTTGCTGCAATGCAATAAGGTCCAATTTGTTTTTAAATGTCGTTTTCAACACCGATCGAACGTCGATATAGGTAGTCAACTGAACACATGCCTCTTTCTTACTCATAAGGAGTGTGAAACGATTTGTCAAGACATTTTCGTTACACGTTTTATTTTAATTTACAGGTTGCAAGGGGGTGGTTCAAAATCGACTTTTAGATTATTAATCAATAAAAATCATCCATTTTTGTTTCTTACGTTTACGCGAATATACGAACTCATTAAAACACAATTTTAAGGATTACTTCGCGATTTATTTACATTTTATTTAAAACTTGACGTTTCGAACACTTTACAGCGCTCGCGTTAGTCTCCCTGTGACCACGAAAAAATAAAAAGCAAAATTGTATTTTAATGAGAAAAATCATCAATGTAACTTAAAAAAAACCTAGTTAATACTAGATGTGTTTCCGACAGCTTTGTCGTCCGCTCAGCCGAGGCGACAACATCTCCTGAGGATGCCGCGTGGAGTGGCGAAACGCGTCGAGTTTTTTTGCACGTTGGTGTTGATAACTAACAACTAACAACTGCATTAGCTGTAGTGCATGCGTACTGAGGGAGGGAGGGCGGTGCATTCTGCATTTGCCTGAACTGGTACTCAACGCGGTTGCGGTTGATGTAGTTTTGGTGCCTGCGCTAGCGTGTCTTAGCGGAAATTTAAAGCAAAATAATTGTATTTTATTTTTCCTATCTAATAATGGATTTCCGCAAAGTAACGCCTGAGTCTATAAATTAGCTTTGTTTTTCCCAAAGTTTTTTTTTTCACATATTTAAAGTCGCTTTTGAAGTTTTGAACCACCCCCTACATTTTGGCTCTCCTTTTTTGAACACCTGTAAAACCAGCAAATAAAAACGACCCCACATTATTTTCACCAAACAATGAACCACCAGAATCTACCTCAAACCGACCTTGTCGTTAGAAACGTCACTTCACAGGCCGTTTGAAGAAAACTTTCATGAAACACTATTCTTTCTCGCTTCTCTTCCGTTTCTTCTTCTCTGTTTTCTCCACCTTCTCCGTCTTCTTCTTCTCCGTCTTCTTCTTGCCCTTCTTATCCTCCGGTTCCGGAGAAATGAATTCTTCGATCCGCCTCTTCTTTGGCGGGGATTTTATGGGCGATTTCTTCTCTGGCGTCGGTTGTTCTTTCTTTGAAGATCTCAGCTGTTTGGGGGAGGGTTCCTTCTCCGGCGTTGTGCATTTCGATTGGGCGGATTTGTCTGACGTGTCGGAAGTGGCGTCTTGCGATTTCTTCTGTTTGTTCTTCTCTTTGCCCTCGCCCGGTATGCCGAGTATTTCCGCCCATTGGTCGGGGGGCGGAGTCGGCTGTTTCCGCTCCTCTTCAGTTTCTGCTTTCTGTGAGGGAGGGGGGATGATGTAGTGACAGATTGAGATGGTCGTAAATACTGGCAAATGCATGGATGCACATTTTATGAAATTCACTTTACATGGGTTCAGTAAGCTACAGTAATGCACGGAAACCTCTCTAAAACAATAAATAGAACTAAAAATAGACTGGAACCCACGACCCTTCGCTATCCGAGAGAACGATCTCACAACTGAGCTACCGAGGACGTTAGTTATGCGTCGATTTTTGCAAGTGATTGCCAAATAAGGGGCCCAATTCTGCGAAATTACAATAGCAAAATTGTAATAGAATCGTAATTGAATAGCAATCTTTTGACAGTTGTAGTATGAATCGACTCTAAGTTATGTACTCGTAACTTAGAGTCGATTTTACCAACGTCATATAAGGAATATTCGTCGAATAGAATACAAAACGCCCAATTTGAAAACATCACCTATTTGTCAGCAATCATTTAAGTAAATGTCATTTTAAAATCGGTCGTTTTATACTTATTCAGTCGGATAAGTCTTCTCTGACGTTGGTAAAATCGACTCTTAGTCGATTTGGACCCGAGATCAAACACAAGCCTACTGGCTTATTACATCGAGTATATACTTATAAAATTCGTCGAGTAACTAACATTCTCGGTGGCTCAGTTAAGAGAGTATTCGCCCCGGATAGCGAAGTGTCGTGGGTTCGAGTCCCAACTGACAGTTAATGAATATTTAAGTGGAATATTTACTTTACTCTTGTTTTGCCAGTATTTTTATAGACATCTTGAAATAATAAATTATAGAAGAGAACCTGCATCGGACAATGGAACGGCCTTAGGTGTAAAAAACTATCATAATAAACAATTGTATCATGTTTTAAAGAATCAAATCATGCAAAAACAATTTGACGTAGAACGTTCTAAAACACTCAACTTGTTTATTTTGTTAGTAATTTTGGAATACCGATAAAGTATGTTATTTATTGTCAAACTTACTAACTTTTAAGTGTTGAAATTATTTGTTACGTCAAATATGGAATCAGGTTGCACATTAAAAAGGTGTTTATCAAGTTTGCAAAGGTGGGCGTCTTTTGACATCTTACCCTTAAGAACGCTGAATCTGCCTCCGTCGCCGCGCCTAGAACGTTCTACATTCCTAAGGCCGAGTCATTATCTGCGGGGTAGTTAGCGCCTGCGATGGCGTACCGGGGGACTTACACCCTAGCCCCCTTATTACAAAAAAACTTGGTACCAGGACTAAATATTAGCCGACCAATCAGAAAAGCGTTTCTTTATTTGGTAACGTAACGAATGTGTCATTTATTTTTAATATGTCTGCTTATATTTAGTCCTAGTTTAAAACTGGTCGGTTTATTATAAAAAAAAATAGACTCGGTTTAAATTAAGTCTAAATATTAACCGACAAATGACGAATGAATGACACATTCGTGACATAACCTAATAGAGAAACGCTTTTCTAATTGGCTAGCTCACAGCTTAGTCCTGGCTTAAACCTGGTACTAAGTTTTTGTAATAACTGGGGGTAAGTTTTTTGTAATAAGGCCGTAGTTGTCGAGGGGGTTGGTACTGCACTTAGTTGCAAAGGTGGGTGCAAATTGACGAAATGTTCCCACAAATGAATCTATGTCGTTAACTATGCAACACAGGCAACTAACTTAATTCGGAAAAACGGGGGCAAATTGAACACACCTAAGCGACTGTCCACACCAACCCCGCCCGGCAACTAATCGCACCGATCCCCACCTGCCAACTATTGCCGCCAACCCCACCCGGCAACAAAGGTCCTACTCCGGTTGGATGACCGTATTTTCGAGTCTAGCCATCTCGCTCGGTCGTGTCCGTGGTGACAGGGACCGACAGTCGAAACTACAGGCATCATCAACCGGTGTAAGAGCTCGTTCACACGAGGACGATTCGTGACTTTTGACGATTCGTCTTATACTTTTGTTTGACGGCGCCAATGCTTTTTTAATGCCAATGTTCACACGGATGAATTGTGAAAAATGACAATACGTCTTAAATCCAGTATCGTGTTTTAAAAATCACGAATCGTCTATTTAAATAGAACATTTTGACGAATCGCGAAAAACACGATTCCGAATGCAATGTGAACGTCCATCCGTCATGACGTATCCTGTATTTTACCGAATCGTCAATGACGGATCCCGTGTGAATGAGCCCTAAGGCCTCTGATACCAATACCACCCTACAAGTCCGATGCAGGCAATCTCAACTAAGCAATTCAACAACATCTTACCGCACCTCCCTCCTATGACGGCTGTAAAACACTGCACATTGTAAAGCACTGCCGCGACGCCCACAGGGGGGTCCCGGGACCCACCGAGGGTCCTGAGTGGGGGGAAGCCCCCGCAGATCATGACAGTCGGCAAACGGTTTGACGTAAATGCGGACTCGATGACAAAACCGCGCGAAAATATGTCGATGTCATAAGAATAAATTCCATCAATTTTTTAACTAGTCATTTGTGTAATTAGCGAAGGTATTTGAGATCCTTTGGACGTATAGCAAGATGTATCCGTGAGGGTAGCTATACACATAAGCGGGTCGCACCGTCGGTTAGGCAGTATTCGGCTTCATATCAGCTTGTGCAGGGCCTTTTTTCTTCAAACGCGACAGGCGCGACAATGAGGGATTTTCCTAGTGTCAAAAATCAGTATTTAAAAACCCGCTAGATGACGTTGAACAACCTAAGTCAGGTAGATTTTTATTAAGGAAAAAGGCTGGTTTTAGAGTGTGTTACAATGTTTACGTTTAGCATGTTTTACAATTAAGTAATCATCAAGAAGTTTTTTTCATTAAATTTTATTTTTAACTGCATTTTGAAACTCGCTAATGTCACAGAATAAATACTAGTATTCCGTACAGAAATATGACTTTGCAATGAAATTCAAAGAAATATCTACTCAATGTTATTAATGTAGTGTATTTGTAATAAGTAAGTAGGTAGGCATTTATTAATATAGTGAAAAATTGTAAGATATGCTTTGCGCTTGTGTGACAGTTGAAATATAGATTTGAAACGCAACAGACGTGTTACTCATTTCCACCCTACCCAAGGATATTTCAGTTAAAGATATAGTGTAATTCAGTTCGCCTCTGACTCAAGCACATTTTCGTGTAGACACCTACAGAAATAGATTGCAAGATAATTTCATTCTTATAACTCTGGAATATGTTTCATAATACACTAAACCTATTCAGTGGCGTACTATCACGCAACGCGATAGGGTTGATTGCCACAAGAAGCTACTTACGCCATCTAGCGCATCTTTCTAGGACTTTATTCACGCTCGTCCAACCAGCAACCTAGTGTCGCGCACCGTCGGTGAATAAAACGCGGGAGCGTGTCGCTGCCGGCTAGCGACACACAAGTTGTTTAGTCCCTTACCAAGGGGTCGCCGCGCGTAGGTACGTTTTTGCTACCTACGCGGGAAGATACACAGGCCTGCTAGTGTTTAACTTAAGTACTTCAACTACATGTCTATACACATAATATTACAATAATTTGTTTTAGTTTTATGCTCAATGTTTTCGACGCAATATTTATATAACTTAGATGAACAGCGCCATCTATCAACATAAAATTAAACTAAAATTTTTAGCTGTCAGAAAATCTCCCACTGTCAAAAATTCATTATTTTTAAATCATTTCTTTTATTATATTTCTACAACGGTTTACCTATTCTATATTTTTCTTTAAACGCAAACTTACTAACTCAAATGAAGATATTATCCAAATTTCTATTTATTCTTCTATATGAGAACTCGACTGAATCGCTATCACAGTCGTACCTTTTGTTTGTACGGCGCAAACTCTACAACTTTCACGCAAGACAGACACCTCCGACATAATGTCAAAATGCTCGACAATTCTACAAATATGTCGACGTGTGAACAATATACCTGTTTCACAACACAATTGTCATTAATATTATGATACTAGGTTAGGTTTAAAGATCTTTATTCTCACTAAGACTTAGTAACTCGGTCCCTTACATGAGAACAATGCTTACATGTAGGTTAAATATGCATTCACCGTCGAAATCACGCAGTAGTATACAAAGAAAACACAACTATCATCACACACACACACACACACACACACACACACACACACACACACACACACATACACACTTATTCACATTATATAGTATTGTAAGGTACGAAGCTAACCTACTATTTTTTAAATAAATTAATCTTAGTTGGTATTACGAAATATTAAATGAGTGATGATTCATCTTCAATAAGATACTGGGCAAATTTTGTTTTGAATACATTGAACGACTTGATATTTTTCATATCTGAGGCTATACTATAATAAAGTTGTGCTCCTGCAAAAGTTATCATCTTCTTACCGTAATTCGTTTGTGGTTTGGGTAAAACCAAGAAGCTAGCGCGTCTAGTGCAGTGGTTGTGAACCTTTTACGTTTGATGAAAGTTATATTTGAATGAATATTTGAGTCTAGTTTTTTCCGATACTGACAATTGTCACAAATTCTAGGAATGTTTACAATTTATATAAAAAGTTATTTTTAAAATTGTCACTTTACCTGTGTCACTTGTCATTTTCTAGCCGACAGATGTCATTTTGGTCAAATAGGCCCGTAATGTGTGGTGACACATTATCATTAGCATTGCAAGCCCGCTATTGCCCGGCGTAGTATATACGTGGGCCATATGGCCGAGCGGCTTTTTTTTTCGAAAATTTATCTACATAATATGAACACCTCACGCAACCTTCGTTCTACTCACAATTTGACTCTTTACACACCTCTTTTTAAATCCTTTAGTAAAAGCTTTTTTATTTTATTTTACCGCTGGCTGTACCGATTATTCCTGACCGCTTATGTGTATAGGAAACCTTATAAATAGTTCAAGTATGAGAACTATCTTGATTATATTTTCATTCACATGGAAATCGCACTCGAAGATCCGAGACCCATTAAAATATTTTTAAATCGTGGTGGTGTGATCGTCACCGCCGGAAAATTAACCACCCTATATTACTGAGATAATCAACAAACAAACCAAAAACGTGTTAACGTTAACCACACTTTAATACAAAAAACTGCCAAAATAGGGCAACAAAAAGCAGATTTTTTTTATAATATTTTTACCAACCAAGTCCGAAGCAGGTTCTGTATTCTATGTAAAAAATGCGCACACATATTTTATATTACAGAAAACCTATGTTATTATTATAAATAATTAACGTATAAGTTTGTAGCCGACTCCACGTATTAGCAGCAGACGTCGTGTCGCCAGTACCAGGAGCTAACAGGTTTCTATGTGTTTCTATCACTGACCTCTATAATACAAGTACGCTGGACTGCATACTGTCAACCTAAAAATGAAGCCATTTGATTATCGCCATTTTGGCGCTGACGGCTGTAGTGAGCGTGTGGTGACCGTCCACGGAACTAATGAGAGTTGACATCATATGCAAGTTACTCTATTTTAGTTCCCTGTACACTCGGTGGGGGCGCTTTGATTCGACACAAAAATTAAGTCATTTCTAAGAGAACGTTTAGTCCAGCGTACTTGTATTATAGAGGTAAGTGGTTCTATGAAATACCATCTGCAGTTAGGTACACGAAGCTAGCGACACGTCGGCAGACATTACTTGATTCCAATGTGTTCAGTCTAACATGAAATTTAAGTTCAGCCTTTCTCTTTCTCTGCCAAACAAACGAAAAGAGACATACTATAAATATTTAGAAATCTCAGACTAAGCAGCTGTCAGTTGCTAAGGAAATTACAGTATCCATAGACAATTTAGTAGGAATGTCATTCGATGACAACTTAAGTGAAACGTAAACACGCAAAATTTGTAAAAATACGTATGAAATCGCATCACTTAATTTGACGTTTCCATATTATTATAGTCTGTCTCTTTTGGTCTGTTTAGCACAGTAAGAAATAGAATGAACTTAAAATTAGTCTTAGACATTGTACTTTGAAATCGAGACTACCCGCAGAGTCCGCTACGATCCTATTTTAATAACTTTACTTACTAGGAACAAAAACGAAAGTTAAACATATTAAAAGTATGAGAGTTTATAAATATACAAAATAAGGTCAATAGCTTGGTAATATAATCGCGAGGACAAGATTTGCCTACGACACGTATAAAGCATCACTTACCTCTCCCTTCTCCTTCTTTTTCTTACTGCTGCTGCTGCTGCTGTCCTTTTCTCGCTCTTTCTCCTTATCGCGGTCCTTTTCTCTCTTCTCTTTCTTGCTGCTGCGGTCCCGCTCTGTAAATAGATTTATTTTAGGAGCAGTTTGTGGCGCGTGTTTTAATTAGGTAAATATTAAATTAAATCAAATTCCACTTACAAAAATTAATCGACTGTGTCATCCGGTGGGACTCGAACCCACGTCCCTTCGCTATCCGGGCGAGTGCTCTTACCAACTAAGCTACGGAGGACGTTAGTCAGTCGACGAATTTTTGCAAATGCTTGTTATGCCAGTGAGCCGGCGTTCGATTTCATCAATACTTGGGGAATGTACCCGCATGTATCCAATGGAAATATTTTTACAAATATTTAACCATCAGTTAAGATGCAATCAGCTTAACCTTTTATATTTTTATAGCTTAAGCAATTATTTTGCAAGTTTTTACGAAATTAAATCAAATTCCACTTACAAAAACACTAAGAGCACTCGCCCAGATAGCGAAGGGACGTGGGTTCGAGTCCCACCGGATGACACAGTCGATTAATTTTTGTAAGTGGAATTTGATTTAATTTCGTAAAAACTTGCAAAATAATTGCTTAAGTTATAAAAATATAATAGGTAAATATTATCAAGAATAGACAGTGGAATTCGTTGCCGTCTAAACTGTTGACTGAACACGAGTTTGGATACTTTCAACAATAGTGAATAGGTAACTATAGTCTGAATAATATGAGTTTGAGAGTTTAGGCAGTGGATTACACGTGGAGGGCGACAATGATAGGTGGAAAATTAGTCTGGTCTGAGCTCTTATAGCTAGGTACTTGCCACATCAGAGTTCAGGTATCCCTTCACAGGCCACAATCACTCGATATGTCTGTAAGGAGCTTCACAGGATACACACGCGGCGAAAGCGCTCTGGTCGGTCTAGTACATGTGTCATAGGTAACGTCTCGATGTCGACTGGGGCTCCGGGGTTCCCACGGCACGTTTTAAACAAATTAAAATAAGGCAGGTATGCGTGTGAGTGTGCGCGGCGTAGTAGCAATAGGGTACACAAAAAAATCAAAATATTGTAGTAAACAATATGAAAGGTTTAATTTGATATTTCAGAGTACATAGACATAGAACAATGAAAATAAAATGCTATTAGTTTTAAAATAAGAAAAGATAGCACCGACTTAAAAATATGTAATGCGACACATTTTATTTTATATTTTCTAAATAAAATAACTTATTTTAACAAAAATATTGTTTCATAAAATATCTTTCAGTTCTTTATTTAAGCTGTTTTCATGTCAACATTTATTTTATAATGTCGGTTAGTAGTTAAGTCGTTGGCTGCCACGTAACTAGACCCAATAGAATATATTTTGTGTACAATTATTATTATGTATGTTTATGTACGTAAAAATATGTAAGTATATATTATGTCGATATTATTTAAGTAAGTAGTATGTATGTTTATTCATTGTTTTGTCTTTACGTTCTGCATACTCTCACTTGATACTTTCTTTGATAATTTCTCTCTTTCTTCTTTTGCACCGCCTGTATCTCTGTGTAATATATGTATGTTTGACCTATGGTTGACTGGTAGAGAATGCTTTTGGCATTAAGTCCGCCATTTGTACATTGTTTTTAATTTGTGCAGAAAAGTATAAATATATGTATATTGTTTGGGGTTCACCGATGACCATGGCACTCAATGTGTTAATAGAACCCAATCACCCACTCCCAAACTCACCCTTCTCCTTTCCATCTTTCTCCTTCTTCCTCTCCTCCTTCACTATCTTGCAGTACTCCCGGAAGTAGTCCTCTCTGACGGAGCTGCTCTCCACCGCCTTGTATCTCGCGTCAGAGTCCAGTTTCTTCTTGATGTCCGCCCAACGCGCGTGGCGATCCACCCCCTTGTCTTTGAGTAGCGCGATGAAATCATTCTTTGCCTAGAAAAGGGGGTGGAATTAGTAAGGGGAGGGGCTGGCGCGAGAGAGGCGGGGCGTGGGGTTATACGTCGTTGGTGGTGGCTTATTTTTAAATAAAATTGGTGGTCGTTGTTGAAGGGTTGATGTGATAATGATAATGGCGTCTTAGGCGAATGTTTTGCGACCGAGATTAAACAACTGCGCGGGAGATGTTATAGTGCACAAGTGTGTGCAATACACAGGTGTACTCTTTGTTCTCTCACTCTAACGATGAGACAGCTATCCGACATAACCGGAGAGAGATTGATGTGGTGAGTTCTTGAACAATACTGGTCAATAAAAAGAAAAATTTAGTGTCAAAATAAAATGAATGTCATACTGGTATTTTTTTAAAAATAAAATCGGTTATAATTATTTATCGATTTTACTAAAAATACTTTTAACCAATGTAAATATATATTTTTTTTATTTCTTTATTAAGGAAACAAACAGCTCTCTTATAGTACATTTAAAAAGGTAACAAATTAGCTTATACACTAGCATTTAGTTTCCAATGCTAACTTTTACAATAAGTGCCAATAAGAAAAATTCCTCCCTCTATTATTAATAAATTACAGAGATACATCCAAAACTTTCTGAGACCAGTCTAGCAAGTTAATTTTTAGGACTCTCTACTATCTAAGCCAAAAATATTTTTATTGTTAAAGAATAAGGTTTTTTTCTTATCCCATAACATGAGACATTTATCCTTCTGCTTGATTTTAACAAATTATTTTATGGAATCAATATGGTGCAATCAAAAAAAATTGAGACCCACCCTTAAAGTCTTTACAAAACGATCGGAGGAGGCAATATAATGTAATTTTAAGTAACAAATCAATCTCGGCAAGTGGACCTGAATTTGGATGTATTTTCTTCAAAGAACCCTATTCAAATGGGGTCAAAAAGGGGACACCCTATACAACAAAAAAACATATTCGCTTAGCAAGCCACCGGCCAACGACGTACCACGCCACTACCCCAAACATACAGCGACTGACAACATATCCCTGAAATAAATACATAGATTAGAAGCTGGAAAGAAGGAGACATGTATTAGTCCTGTGGAGAGAGTAATTCATTAGTGCCTGAAAAGGAATGCATGATTAGTTGACGGCTGGAGAGAGTAAAGGTGTTGATTCGTTCATAGAATTTTAACAGCAACGATTTTCGAAAACCATTAAAAATAACAAGCCAAAATAATTATTGAAAAAACTTAACACCGGGCCGCAAAAATTATAATATTTTTGAAATGGTCTTTTTACTGGCTTTTATTTGATATACATACTGCTATGGTAAGGAAAAAATCAATTCCCCCTCTCCTTTATTTCCATTTGCGGGCGCCATTTTTTAAATGTATGTAGCCTATGCCACTATCACAATTTTGACGAATTCAACACCTCCTATGTCAAAAATTGGCTAGCCGTTTGGGCTGTAGGGCGTGTCAAACAATAATACATACATTCATACATACAAACTCTCGAAAAACATAACCCTCCTTTCGCAGTAGGGTAAAAATTGGGTAGCAATTCATTGCTCTGATCCCAAAGTAAATTGCTAAGGCACTTGTTATGGAAATCAGAAACAACAGTAGTATTACAACACCTAGCAAACCCATTTAGAATTAAAAAAAGCTTGACTCGACAAGTTTTGAATGACCTGAAAGTGACTAGAGTTTCTTTCGCTTATTTTCTGCACCTGTAACTTTATAAGATTTCTTTGCGTGTCGAATAATGTGTCATACTATTTTGTAAATTATTTTATTTACCCAATTTTCACACACGCGCCACAAAAGTCGTAACAGATGACATTATTCTTCATTTTCGATTCCCGCTCAAGATGATCTGGCGTGCCTAGTCAAATCCTTCCAGACTAATATCTATTCTCCTACAGATTTTTGGCAACGGCGGCCAATCCAGTAGATTTCATCCAGGTACGTAAGAGATACTATAGTGCACAAGTGTGTGCGCAATACACAGGTGCGCTCTTTGTTCCTTCGCTCTTATATTTCGGTGAGCAATCCGACATGACCGGAGAGAGATCAGGCGCAGAACCAACGGCTTAACGAGCGCACAGAGGCACGGGGGTGTAACACCACCAACTTTCTGACTCCGGAGCTGTATATCCGAGTTATTTCACGACAAAAACTCAGATACTCGGAGTATAATAAATTGAAGCCAGCTCGAACAACGAGCAGGCAGTCAGTCAGAATAACTTAACTAAGAAAAATGGAATAGAAATGTCTTGTTTGGGAAAATTCGCACAAAAACTACATTCACAATTATTCTCATACAAAAATTGACAAATAAACACATTAACTCTCTGCCACCGTATATTCCTACGTTCCCTAACGCCTCTATTTTCATTTACAAGAGTAACCAATATAACGGGCAGATTTTCAAATTAAAACGCTAAAAAAGTACATTCTAAAATACTATCAACATCTACTGTGATAAAGCCTTAATAATAAAGAACTGCATACATGCTGTAGAAAATTATACTTCTTTTAAGATATTGGCTTGTTTGTGGATGCATTAATATATGCATGCAAAACATATATTAATGATCGGAATCGAACCGACAAGATGGCGACAATTACCGGATTCGAACCGACTATTGTACCATTGAACACCCGTGTAGCTAACATCAGTAATATGACCATGAAAACTCCAATCAGTGAAGATTGGTTAGTGGCAACACCCAATAATACCACTTTTTTACAATTGTCCATAGGAAATGAAACTTGAAGGGGTAGAAGTTTTAGCTGTTGACAAAATAGCTTCGAGATCCAAAAAAAATTGACACATCGAAATGTCAACCATGAACAAAGCAAGTTAAAAATACACACAGCAAAAAAAGTATGTGATCATTTAAAAAAAATTAAATATTTTTTTGTATGGGTGGATTTAAAATATTGAATTAAAATGTACAACAATAGAAAAATCTTGAAATAGTATTTTTTTAGAAATATATGAGCTTTAGTCAGTGATCAAACTTTGAATGCATTGTGTATTTGCAAAACACTAATATTTTCATCATGTTTTAGAATTCTTAATTGTCCATGACTTGACCTTGACTCGGCACTATCACAGGGCATAAGCCTCTTCTTTACCATGGGCATCTGAGAATAGGCCTCTTCTTACACTCTTATTGTCTATTCTAGTCTATGGCATACAACCATACACGTCTTTTATTCCTAACTAGTTCTTTTACTGCGTTTTTGTATAATTTATAGTTTTGTATTCTATCCGCCCGTGATTTTGATTTCCCTTGTCAATTTCTAATAAATAAATATATTTCATTACATTTCGATTCGTAATTATTCGTAATGCAAACAATATTTACTTTAATATTCATTCATTTTGCAAAATTTACTTTAACAATATGTTTAGCATTTACTTTACTTGGTACTTTTGGCTCTAATTTTAATTTGATCTGTATTTGAGTTTCTATAGAAGTAATAATTTATACGCAAATATTTTTCAATCTATTACACAACAAAAAAAAACATTTTTTTGAACATATTTTATGATTGTTTCATTTCAAAAATTTATTAAGTAAATTTAAAAATAAGAAAAAATATTTGCGCATGCAAAAAAGAAATAAAATTAAAAAAGAGCTGAAAAAGAAATCAATTAGTGAAAAACCTATCTGACAGCTGACCGACTTCCAAATTCAAAATGTATTTACATAATTCTCTCAATACCATCACCAAATATGCTGTCGGTCCAAAGCATGCAACTTCTTCATTCTTTATTGCTGGCAAAATGCCCAAGTTCCAAGTCGGAATATAATGTGACATTTGTTTTTTTAATGTCTTACCCAAGTGGTAAGCGAAGACAATGTTTGGGTCTTTAAATTTGTTAGGTGAGGCTTTGTGTGGTATGATAGTGTAAAGCATAAAATAAAATGGTTTACTGTCTTTATTTCTCATAAGAATTTTACAAAGTTTACAATGAAGACACGTGGTTCTATTCTGTAACGCTCCATTTTTACTAACCCTAAAATGTCAGTTGTGATATTGTTTATTTTAGGGTTGCCAGCACTTTACCGCACAATGGCAACAAATCCAAATCTTACGTGGGATACCCTTTATAAGACACCCTCAACTTACCCTAAAATAAAAGTTTAGAAGTTAATTTGACGCTGTTTAAATTATCCATACTAATACTATAAATGAGTGTGTCTGTCTGTCTGTCTGTTACCTCTTGACGCTTAAACCATTGAACCGATTGAGATGACATTTAGTATGGAGACAGTTCGAGAACCTGGAAAGGACATAGGCTACATTTTGTTGCGATATAAAAACATTAAGGGGATGAAATAGGGGATGAAAGTTTATATGGAAAATCCAACAGTTGCGGGCGAAGTCGCGGGGAACCTCTAGTGATTAATAAATCCGACATTTACTCGTATCTCTAGAGGTAAAAATATCTCTAACACACTAATCTAAAACAATATTGACTGAGTTTCTTGCGTTTCTTCTTCTCAGCACTAGCCCACAATTGTCTTGAAGCAGTGTAGGACTAGTATTGTATCTCTCAAATTTCCCCTTATTGAGGTCTATGCAAAATAAATTGCATTTTACATGGAGTAAAGTATCTTAGTTTGGGTACAATTTCTCTAAGAAAAGTGTCCTTTCCCTTTTTAGAGGTAACATTTATATTCTGACGCAAGGCTAAGTATACCTTATTTTTTTTTAATTATACCAACAATTAACTCCCCCTTCCTGTGAATGAGTATGTTCCTTTACCTAAAGGTTGTCTGGAAGAGATCGCTTATAGCGATACATTGTACATTTTTCTGTGTAAATCGCTGTACTTACTGTATTTTCTGTTATGGTGTGCAATAAAGAGTTATCTATCTATCTATCAAACCTGTCAAACCCCATAAGACCCACGAGCGGGTTGATAACAATCAATTTTCTATTGTGTCTGGTAAATGATACGCGAAGCTTTATAAGTAAACCAAAATTAAATGCTTTACACAAACATACAATATAATATGGCTTATAATATTATATCTAACCTTATAACTGAGGCGTTCTGTAGCGGACACGGTTCCGTACAGATAATTACCGACCAATCTATTCGACGACGTCTGCCATACCCTCGGAACTGTCTTGACGATACGATTTTCCGTCCGAAGTGAAGAAGTCTCTTGTTTTTATTTATTTTACTATATTTTTTGTATTTTTTTATAATTATCTAACGTAAAACCTCTGTTTTAAGTATTTTTGGACATTTTTTACAATTTCTTTTTAAAAAAAAGTAATTTTTGACAGTTTATTTTTATTTTTAAGCAGCTGTGAACCTAATATTTGTTAGTCTACAAGTTTATTTATTTTTTATAGTCAAGAACCGTTTAAAAAGAGACTCCTTCGTTCAGACGGCCTACAGGGGTTGCCAGATGCCGGGATTCCCAATATCGTGCCGGTTTATGAACAAAAATATTTTTAACACGTTTTTAACTTAAAAATATAGTATTTAATCGTTGTTTTTTGGTAATTAATTTTACAGTAAAGTAATTATGCTTACAACTAAGTTCTATTTGGGTATTTGTTTTAGGTATGCTTACGATTTTTATAATTAGAATTTATTTTTACTACTAAAGATTTGATTTAATTTTCATTAATAGTTTTTAGTTTATAATTTTTTTACGCAATATCCAAATTTATTTTTTATTTTATCTTAAGGTGCGGTAGAACAAACGAGCGAATGCACATTAGCATTATTTTGTTGTTCTACTTTTGTCCGCTGAATGTTTCAACAAATTTTATTCAATTTATTAGCGCGATATTTGATTTAGGCATTTATCGTTTACTCAATTTGCTTATTTTCACGAAAGTATATGTTGCACTTAAAAGTTCATATAGTGGTCTTCATCATTTGTTTTTATTTCATAACTGAATATTTGTAAAAAAGGCAGACAGATTTTTAGCCGTTTTATTTGCCCCACTGCTAGGCTAAGGCCTAAAGACGGACTAAACCATTGAGGATCGGAAGACCGCTGGCGGACTCCTAACAATTTATTTTCTATTGGCTCTGGAAACATGATTTCTGAAGTATTATTGCGTTTATTTTCCTTTCATTCCCAGCCCGGCAACCCCGACCGCGGCTATATCGAGATAGTCACCGTAGCAGTCCCGCGTCGCGTCTGTCTCCCTCACTCAGCGTGTCTCATGTCCACCGCCGAGACTGGTCGAGTCTCGCCGTAGCCGGGCGTGTCTCATGCGCTGCTAACTCGGGCCGGGCGTGTCTCATGGTCGCGCTGAACCGGTTAAATGTTAGTTACTATTTTTTTAGGACAACCTTTGGACTTGGAGTTACGTTTTTTTTTCATCGATTTCCGCTAGCATTTAAAAGAGTCATTCAAGAAGAGATGTCTTTTGTTTATTTACTGAAAATATTTATAAATTTATTTGTTATTTGGGGCCCCTAAATTCGCATTGCACTTAAGCCCTCATTTCGCTTGACTTGCTACACTACGATCCTACTGCAAACCTATATCAATGCTTTTTTTACGCAAGGGATTATCAGAAAGCAGCTGTTTAAATACTTTTTACCTAATGTTACTATTATTATTTATTAATTTGATAAAGCGTTCGACCAGGAGACATACTCGCCGTTACCGAAAGACAAAAACAGTTTGGATAAAGTGATTTTTATAATCAAAAATGATTATTTTTGGTGCAAAAAATCACAAACATATAAATTTATTTTGTCTTTGACATAATTTAATAAAAATATAAAATATTTGGACATAAAGTTAAAAAAAATACAGTTTTATAAATTATTCTGTTTAAATTATGTCACAGACAAACATAATATCGAGTTTTATGGTCAAAATATTAAATTATAAGAGATTTTCGCACAGCAAAATATTGTGTTATCGCTAGCGGCAATTTATGTATTTTAAAGAATAACTTGAATCAAGATTTGAACCTGTAAGCATTTATGAACACGCAAAAACTCTATTGATCTTTCAAATGGGAGTCGAACCCACAACAACAGGAACTTATTTTTTTTTGGGTATCAGATAATTTTAGGTAAAACTATTGGTAAACAATTATCTAAAAGATTGCAATTTTTAATGTATTTTCGTGTGGTATTTGAACTTTATTTCTTTAAATTTAAGGGAATCGAACCCAAACCTTTTATTCAACCTAGAGTAAGGTAAAGTAAAAAAGATAGTTTAAATATTAAATTATTGAAACATTAAAATAAATAAAAACATTTAAAATTTCGAATAAAATAATCTTTCGCGATGGGATATTAATTGTATTGATTCAATCAGGAATCGAACCTGAGAACATTCACTATGGCTTGCAACAATGACAGAAACTATATCACATGTAAAATTATTCATGCATTGACTACATCAAATTGTCTTTATAGCGTGCGTTTGAATACCTTGAAATAAAAACATCGTATAATACTTTTGTTTGTTAAAAGCTTTTCACCAATCAAATATTATAAATGTTAACATCTGTCTGGCTAGACCGATTTAGATGAAATTTGGTAATAGTGATGGTTTGAATCCCGGAAAGGGATATATGATAGCTTTTATCCCAGCATTCATATGTTGAGGTGACAAAGTTTTTATATAAAGAATTCCATCCATACTAATATTATAAATGCTAGTCTGTCTGAACCGATTTAGATGAAATTTGGTAATAGAGATAGTTTCAATCTCGGAAAGGGATATAAGATAGTTTTTATATCAGAATTCATTAAAAAGTTCTGTATATAAAGAAAATCATTTTTTAAAGTGTGTAAGTTCGTATGGGCAATCTAATTGCGCAAGCGAACTCGCGTGAAACCGCTAGTTCATAACATACTCAAAAGGTGCCTCAACTCAATGTCACGTATTTTAGCTGAACCTTTATCGGAGGCAGCAAAAATGCTATAATACTTAGTTGTAGACAAATAAGTTATAAGATTATGTAATCCTAGGTTAGGTTTATGATAGGACTGACATGTCTCTATTGGACAAAAGTCCTGAAAATAAATGTAGATAAAAAAAAACTCAATGTCACCTGTATCAACGATGTTTCAATTTACAGAACAAATAGAAGCAACGATAAATTTATAAATAACATTCAGTCACATCAAACACTTAACAGTTCTCGAACGGGGATATTCTGTTGTACAGCGGTCACCATTAGTCATAAAAATGACTCTTATTAAAACCACATAAGATGCCATAGTATTTACTTTGCGGTATCGTCGTAATTTAATTATTCGCTGCTTAGTTTGAAGCCGAGGATCGTTAAAAGTATTTAAAAAAATTATTGTCTGAAAAGACGGCTGTGATTTTAATGATTAGGTTTGATTTACATAAAGTTTCTGGGGATATAGACAACCGTCTTGGTGTAGTCGGTCGCGCCCCGGACTTCTAAACCAGGTGGTTGCGGGTTCGAATCCCACAAGGGGCTAATGTTTGTGTCTATCCGTTATCCTAGTCACCATAGCACTAGCTCACGTTTAGTTTATGTTTGTTGAAGCAATTTATTTATTTATTTATTTATTTATGTGAAATCAAATCCTCACGAATATAACGTAGGAGCAAGAATACTGTTTAATCTCTCAGTAATGTAGTTAGTATAAACCATAGATAAATTATACTAGGATAAACTAATCCTTACCAAATCAAAACACACACATGCCACGAGATTCGAACGCACGATCCTTCGCTATCCGGGCGAAAGAATGCTCATTCCAATTGAGCTACGGAGGACGTTAGTCAGTCGACGAGTAGATAAGTGCTTGCTAAGCCAGTGAGCCGGCGTACAATTTCATCAATACTTAGGAAATTTACTCAAAAGTATCCAATGGTATCGTATTTAGACCCTTGTTCAATTACAAAAAACATAATTATTGAAAAAAAGACTACCCGAATCCAAAAATTATTATATTTTGAAAATAGTCTTTTTACTGGCTTTCATTTGATACCCATATTGCAATGGTAAGGAAAAAATCAATCCCCCTTTCCCCCTTTATTTCCATTTGCTGGCACCATTTTTTAAATGTATGTATAGCCTATTTCACTCTCACAATTTTGACAAATTCAACGACACCTCATATGTCAAAAACTGTCCAGCCGTTTGGGCTGTAGGGCGTGCCAAACAATTATACATACACACTCTCGGAAAACATAACCCTCCTTCCGTAGTCGGGTAAAAAAAAACTAAACCATGCTTTAACTTGTAGTTGCTCAAACTTTCAATATGTAAGGGTTTTATTTTAATCGCCGAATAAACAATTTTCTTTCTTTCTTTCTTTAAAACAGAGTCTATATCCGAAGTTGTGTTTTTTTATTATCTGTCAACAAAATACCCCCGCCCAATCGCTGTCACAGTCACACGCCTCGTCCACCCTGCGCGGTAGCTCACCTGCTCTCTCTTTTTCTCTTTATCCTCTTTCTCCTTCTTGCGCAGCTCCGCGATGTACTCGTTGAAATACGTCGTCCTGTCTCGGGGTTTCTCCACCGCTTTAAACCGGTCGTCTCGCCCGTGCTTCGATGAGAAATCGCTGAACGATGATCTGGGGGAGCAAGTGTCTATTACAGTACGTGCCAGATAAACGTGCATAAAAGGTCGTTCATCTTGACAGCTAAAGCCTTGTGACACGTATCATTTGTCTTTCTAACTAGCGATTATTACGACTTTTGATTTTTGGGTTTAAGGTCGACCCGTACCGAGGTTCATTTGTTAGACAGATTCGTATCGCTACGGCTTATAGTTAGGGTCGCCGCGCTTCGCTTACTGGCGTGCAGACTGCAGTGGTACACGGGTGACGGTCTGCAGGGGTGACGGGTCAATGACTTTTTATGCACCGTTAAATGGCATGGACTATAGCTTTTAAAAATTCTCAGATTGAAGAAGTAGAAGAAACATTTTGAAGACGATTTAGTAAAGACGACGTGACAATTTTTAAAAAACATAGAGGCACTATAGAAAGATTTGTTTTTAGAACAGTAGTGTGACTCAGCCGTATTTTTGAAGTTAGAACCTACGGATGGGCGGAGCGCTAGGGTTGGTACACAAAAAGTAAAAAATGACTAGATTTTTATTCTTTATAAGTGTATTGTTTTAGGTTTAGGAATGAGTTATATTTTTATTAAAGATTATTATCATATCCACAGACAGTGGACTCTTAGTAAAACGGGCCCGTTTTTATTACATTGTCAGTTCGATGAGACCAGGTACAATTTACGAGTTTGCTCCTACACATCATTGAGCCTTAAAAAATATATTTAAATCAAAATATATTTAAATCCTATGTGTATGAAAAATATCCACAGACCCTGCAGTTACCGCAATCTTCGGATGCATTGAAAATTTTGCGAAACGAATTTTAAATTTTTTAACATGCACACCAGTTGTCTAGGGTAGGTAGTTTCCGAGTTATGGCTATTTTAATTTTGACAGCTGTCATCCGAAATGAAGATCTCGTCGAGCCCTAAAATTTCTCCCTACACACCAGTAGTCTAAGGTGGGTAGTTTCCGAGTTATGGCTGTTTCAATTTTGACAGCTGTCATCCGAAATGAAGATCTCGTCGAGCCCTGAAATTTCTCCCTACAAACCAGTAGTCTGAGCTGGGTAGTTTCCGAGATATGGCAGTTTCAATTTTGACAGCTGTCATCCGAAATGAAGATCTCGTCGAGCCCTAAAATTTCTCCCTACACACCAGTAGTCTAAGGTGGGTAGTATCCGAGTTATGGCTGTTTCAATTTTGACAGCTGTCATCCGAAATGAAGATCTCGTCGAGCCCTGAAATTTCTCCCTACAAACCAGTAGTCTGAGGTGGGTAGTTTCCGAGATATGGCAGTTTCAATTTTGACAGCTGTCATCCGAAATGAAGATCAAATAATGTATATCTATATACCGTGATAGAGGGGAGAACTTATGGAAAGAAACAAGCAACTTCAGAAAATAAGAAAAAACGCACAAAAAATGAACTTATTAAATAATTCAGACTATACAATGTGTTTGGGAACCGACCCGACAAACTTTAAGAGCTTTTTCTACAGTGAATTTTAATGATAAAATGGTCTATATAAGTGGGTGAAAACTCAACCCTTTTGGAATGGCGGCATTTTAATTATTTAGTAATCGTGTAGGAAAAATATTGTCGGATAACTCAAAACGAGTGGCAATCCAATAAATATCACTTAAGTATCGAAAACAATATCGTAGACTGTTAAAAATATTTTTACTCAAAAAATACAGACAAAATTAAAGTTGTTCTAATTCATCTCAAAAATCTTAAGTTGGTTTTTCACCCCACATGTATGGGACATTTTATGATTAAAATTGTACGTAGAAGAAGCCCTTAAAGTTTGTCGGGTCGGTTATCAAACACATTGTAAAAATACTAACTTGGCGTGCAGCTTGGCGTCGTCCATGAGCGCGCGGAAGGCGAGCTTCTTCTGCTGGAGACGATTCTTCATCTCTTTCCGTTCTTCCTCGGCGCGGTCGCGGACGTACTGGTCGAACACCTGGACACGAAGGGTAAATTTACATGAAGGCAGGCCTGTGTATCTCCCCGCGTAAGTAGCAAAAACGTACCTACGCGCGGCGCCCCTACTTAGGGGCTAAAACAAGTTGCGTGTCGCTACCGGCCAGCGACACGCTCGCGCGTTTCATTCACCGGCGGCCGCGCGGCTACGTTGCTGGCTGGACCAGAATGAATAAAGTACTAGAAAGAGGCGCTAGATGGCGTTAGAAGCTTCTCGTAGCAGTCAACACTATCGCGTCGCGTGACATTACGTCACTGAATAGGTTCAATTTTTGTATTTCTCTTTTACTAGCAGTTCCCCGCGACTTCGTCCGCGCCAGAATTCGAATTTTCCATACAAACTTTCATCCCCCATTTCACCCCCCTGATGATTTTATATCGCGACAAAAAGTATATGTCCTTCCCAGGGTCTCGAACTATTTCTGTACTAAATCTAATTGGAATCGGTTCAGTAGTTTCGGAGCCTATTCAATACAAACAAACAAACAACCATGTCTTTACTCTTAATAATATAAGTATAAAAGTAGAGATCAACGCACAGTCCAAACTACTATGATACTTCATTTTGCATGCTTCCTTTTATGGTGAGGTGATGTTTGATATTAGTTGATATTAGCCCCAAAATTGAGGTGCTTGTGGCGCAGTGGCGGCAGCGCTTTGGTAGTGATACCAAAAGTTAAGCAACCCACGGCGCGGTCGTGATTGGATGGGTGACCATTCCGACCATTTATGTGACGTCCATGACAAGCACCTCCGTGCTTCGGAAGGCACGTTAAGCAGTTGGTCCCGGCTAATATCTGTGGTATTAGTCGTTAAGCCTAGTCAGAGGCCCTAGGGCGGCTTGATAACTTCTGACAGTAAGGTTTGTCACTTGCCTTACATACACCCCTCCACCAATCCGCACTGAGCCCGCGTGGTGAAGTATGGCTCGTTCCTCCTCATAGTTGAGGTGAGGCCTTTTCCCAGCAGTGGGATCTAATAGGCTGACTTATTTATTATATAGCCCCAAAATAACAAGTTTGTATAAAACTCCATCAGTTTTGAAATTGATTATTTAGGTGTTTTGACGTTAAGAATAATGTATGTCAAGGTTTTAGAAAATTCAATTACCAAAAACTAAAAATCAAGTCAAAATAAATATTTTTTAAAATATTTATTTAAACTTTTTGCACACAGTTTATTGTACAAATGGCGGACTTAATGCTAAAAGCATTCTCTACCAGTCAACCATAGGCCCCAAACAGAGAAAATACAGGCGGTGCAAGATAGCATATTGGAAAGGAACAAAATAATAGATATACCTACACACTACATACATAAATAATAGTAAGTAATAATAATAATAAATTGTTTTAACAAACACACCAATTACCTAGCCCCAAACTAAGCGTGAGCTTGTGCCATGGTGACTAGGATAACGGATAGAAAGAAAGTATCCAATAAATGATCCAATAACTATTTACACAAAGAATTTCGATCTTTTCACTGTCCAAAATAGTATTGCTTTGTAGATTATTTATTAAACATATGGGCCTGTATCTCTCTGTTTCCTGAAATAAACTAATTATTGTTATTTATTTGTACACAAAATTATAAATCCTCACCTGCCGCCTCTCCTTAGCATCGAGCATGAGATATCGAGGATCAAACACAATCTTATGTAGCTCCTTCTCCCACGCGCTGAACGCGGACACGTCCTGTGAACAAAACGTTTACGTTAATAAGCAAATAATGAAGAAAAGAAGAAAAGAATAAATTTATAATTATTTTTATAACTTAAGCAATAATTTTGCAAGTTTCAGTGCGACTGCCGATTAATTTTTGTGAGCGAAATTTGATTTAATTTTGTGAAAAGAAGAAATACTTACAATACTACAAAACTTAGGGCTTTGGACCTCGACCCTACCCTTTGCGTCATGACTCGCATAGAGCGGACGCAACATTGGCGTTGCCGGCTAAGAGTGGAGAGAGCAGTCCCGGGCCCCCTTCTCTTACTTCCTAATAAGTGTCTCCCAGGGAGCACTTCCGGGTCCGCTCCTCCTAGTATCTAGTGGGTGTCTCCCAGGGAGCAGTCCCGGGTCCCCTTCTATTTATACCTAATGAGTGTCTTCCAAGGAGCACTTCCGGATCCCCTCCTTATAATGCCTAATGACAGTGGGTGTCTCCCAGGGACCAGTCCCGGGTCCCCTTCTCTTTATACCTAATGAGTGTCTCCCAAGGAGCACTTCCGGATCCCCTCCTTATAATGCCTAATGACAGTGGGTGTTTTCCAGGGAGAAGTCTCGGACCCCCTTCTCGTACTTCCTAATGAGTGTATCCCAGAGAGCACTTCCGGGTCTGTGTCCCTTCCTCCTAGTACCTTGTGAAAGTGGGTGTCACCCAGGGTGCGCTCCCGGGTCCCCTTCTCTCACTAAGGTACGCGTCGCCCAGGGTGCCAACACGGGTACCTTCTCGTGCAGCATCTGCAGGAAGGCGCGCAGGCGCTGGTCGTGCGGCACGACGGCGCGCTCTCTCGCCGCGCGCATCTCGGCCTCCATGGCGGCCTCCTTGCCCGCGTCGATCAGCGCCGCCGCTCCGGCTGGCTTCTTGCTGCTCGCTGTTGCGAGGAACAAGTTACAAGTAAATAAATAACACCGTCAACAATCACACTTAGCCTAAATCTTGAGCTGGTGAGCTGCGTGTTAAATAAATGTGGAGATTTATTATTAGTATTGATGTTAAGTATTAAGTCATTTGGATATAGTGATTATTAAAACTGTAAATTTTCCTAAGAATAAATAAATCGATGCAATAATGGCCTCAATTCAAGTTCATGTAAGATTAAATTTAAATTGAATCTCACTCTATAACTGTTAAACAAATGAAAAGAGAAACAATAATAGTTCAGAAACGTCTGAATTAACAGCTGTCAGTAGCTAAGCAAATTAGAGTCCGTAGACAATTTAATAGGTAAGTCATTCGATGACAACTAAAGTTTTTTTTAAAAACACACCAATTTACCTAGCCCCAAACTAAGCGTGAGCTTGTGCTATGGTGACTAAGATAACGGATAGACATACTTATATACATATATAAACATCCATGACTTAGGTACTGTTGGAAAGAATGATATCAAAGTAGTATCTACTTGGTAGAGCGACATCTGTGTCAGTTATGTGAACTAAACTCGTAATGTCAAGTGCCTTTGTTTAAATAAAAAAAGGACAGTCGTTATTCAGCAACCAACGTGTTTTATTATAGGTTGGAATTATGCTAAAAGAATTTTAAAGTATTTGTTGAAAACAAAGAAATATTGTCTAAGATATTCCAAAGAAGGACCAGAACTGGTTGGTTTTGTAGACGCAGATTGGGCCAGCGATGCCATTGATAGACGTTCATAAACAGGACGTTCATACATCATACATCATACAGACGTTCATAAACAGCAGATCCAGATTTTGTGAAACAAAATTCTTGGGAAAGTAAAGAGCAAAGAACCGTAGCTCTCAGTAGTTGTGAGGGAGAGTACATGGCTTTGTCCGAAGCATGTAGAGAGGCTTTATACTTACAGAATTTAGAATGTAAATTGATTGGAAGTTGCAATAAGATTGTATTATATACTGATAATCAGACTGCATTAAAAATGGCAAACAACCATTCTTCACATAAGCGTTCCAAACATATTGATGTGCGATATAATTTCATTAGAGATGTAATTAACAACATAAGGTTGAGACAAAGTACCTGTCAACTTCTAGTATGCCTGCGGATCTTTTAACCAAAGGATTGTCAGGAATAAAACACTATGAGTTTATGCAAACACTTGGTATTGTTCAAAAGTAAATTGATTATTTTTATAATGTTATTGAGATTTTATTTTTGTTATTTTGATATAGTGGGGGTGTTGGAAAGAATGATATAAAAATAGTATCTACTTGGTAGAGCGACATCTGTGTCAGTTATGTGAACTAAACTCGTAATGTCAAGTGTCTTTGTTTAAATAAAACAAGGACAGTCGTTATTCAGCAACCAACGTGTTTTATTATAGGTACAAATGCTCGTGCTCATCACACAAACATTTACCCCTTGCGGGATTCGAACCCGCAACCGCCTGGTTTAGAAGGCCGGGGCGCGTACCACTACACCAAGACGGTCGTCAAGTTAGTCAAAAGCACGCAACAACTTGTGAAAATACGAAAGAAATCGCATCACTTAATTTGAAGTTTCTAAATTATTATAGTCTGTCTCTTTTCGGTTGTTTAGCCACAGAATACTAGTACTCGTACAGAAGTATGACTTAGCAATTGTATTCAAAGAAATGTCTACTCAATGTCGTTAACAATATGGCGTAATTTAGTTCGCCTCAGAGTCAAGCACATTTTCGTGTAGACACCTACAAAAATCCATTGCAAGATAATTTCATACTTATTGCTCTGGAATATGATTCATAATACACTAAACCTATTCAGTGACGTAATATCACGCGACGCGATAGGGTTGACTGCTACGAGAAGCTTCTAACGCCATCTAGCGCCTCTTTCTAGTACTTTATTCATTCTCGTCCAGCCAGCAACGTAGCCGCGCGGCCGCCGGTGAATAAAACGCGCGAGCGTGGCTCTGGCCGGTAGCGACACGCAACTTGTTTTAGCACCTACGTAGGTGCGCCGCGCGTAGGTACGTTTTTGCTACCTCCGCGGGGAGATACACAGGCCTGGTTTAGCAGAACAAAAGAGCGACTCAAATTTTTGATTTTAAAAAAGATACATTAGCATCAAATCCAGTCCATCCATAAAGAAACGACTGATGTCGCAAATACTTTAAATCACTAAAATAAAATTTTACGGATTACTTCGCAAATTATTTACATTTTATTTTAAACCTAACGTTTCGAACACTTTACAGCCCGCGATCACAGGAAGGCTAAGCTATTATTAGTAACTAGTGGTTTCCCGCGACTTCGCCCGCAAGAGTTGTATTTTCCATATAAACTTTCATCCCCCATTTCACCCCCTTAATGTTTTTATATCACAACAAAATGTAGCCTATATCCTTTCCAGGGTCTCGAACTGTCTCCATACCAAATTTCATCTCAATCGGTTCAGTGGTTTAAGCGTCAATAGCTAACAGACAGGCCCGCGAAATAACTTTAAATGGCCCGCGCTAGTAAGTTTTGAAAAACGCACCAAATTATAATGCTACGGATGAAGTAGCACGTTGCATAATACGTGCAAAAGGTCTTAACAGACGTCAATTCAGACTATTACTTGAAGAGTGATGATGATGAATAAGTCAGCCTATTAGATCCCACTGCTGGGAAAAGGCCTCACCTCAACTATGAGGAGGAACGAGCCATACTTCACCACGCGGGCTCAGTGCGGATTGGTGGAGGGGTGTATGTAAGGCAAGTGACAAACCTTACTGTCAGAAGTTATGAAGCCGCCCTAGGGCCTCTGACTAGGCTTAACGACTAATACCACAGATATTAGCCGGGACCAACTGCTTAACGTGCCTTCCGAAGCACGGAGATGCTTGTCATGGACGTCACTTAAATGGTCGGAATGGTCACCCATCCAATCACGACCGCGCCGTGGGTTGCTTAACTTTTGGTATCACTACCAAAGCGCTGCCGCCACTGCGCCACAAGCACCTCAATGATGATGAAGATAATGATGCAATCCTGTTGTCCCTCATCAGAGACATAGGGCTAAAAGAAGAGAACTTTACTTGAAGAATAAATAATAAAAAAAATTTTTTATTTTAATATTGCGTTTTTATTGCGCATGACGACGAGTCTTCTGGAGCACCTCTGACCATGGGTGTGCCCCAGGGATCGATATTGGGACCTTTATTGTTTTTAATTTATATAAACGCTGTGAAAGATCTTTGTGATAAAGTATTATTTGCTGATACTTAACTTATATTCAAAATTCCCAGGGGGAAAGATACTTTTGACGATGTGAATAATACTCTTTCACAAGTATTAACGGGAATAAGACTAAATGTGTTAAGTTTACGATGCCTAATGTCAGACAGGCCTCAACACATGTTTTGATAAGACAAATTGCTAAATACTATAGATTCAACAACATTTTTAGGCATAATTTTAGATTCAAAACTACAATGGGGTCCTCAAATCGTGGTCTTGTCATTGCTGTAAAAAAGATACGGCGCTTGACTGATGTTGAAACGGCCAGACTAGTCTATTTTAGTTATTTCCACAGCTTGATGTCGTACGGTATTTTACTGTGAGGCTCAGCTGCTGATATCGAATCAGATTTTGTTTTACAAAAAAGGGCCGTACGTGCTATTTATAACCTCAAACCTCGAGATTCATTACAAGAATTTTTTCAAGAGATAAGGATATTAACGGTAGCTCCTCAATATATTTATGAAAATATTATATATGTGCGCAAAAACCTGCATTCATTTACAAAGATTGTTTTAACACTAGAAATAAAAATAAACTTGCTGTTCCACAATTCAGGCTTCAAAAGGTTGGTCAGTCTTGTAAATGATCTTCGATAGTAGAGGTGGTGGAAATTAAAAGCGGACTGTATTTTATATGAAAGTTATTATTCAAGACGACTAGGTTTATAACGCAGAAACAGTGACCGCTCACTTAGATGCTATGGAGAGGAGTGTTTTTGCGGGCATCGATGTTCGCCGGCGAGCCGAACATCGCTCGGTTCGATATTCTTCGCCGGTGCTCGGAGGTCCTCGTCCCGTGCGTGTCGTACGTAACATATCACGAGGCTAGTGCGTGAACAGTCTTTTATGGGGAAATGTATCAATTTCTTTAACAAATAATCACAACATATTGTTGAATTAACAATTAATAAATTTAAATCATTAATTAGGAATACTTTAATGGCAAAGGGTTATTATAAGGTAGACGATTATTTGAATGATGTCAACGTGTGGACCAGCTCGCACCAGTAAAATTTTAATTTCTGTATCAAAATATTATTTTTAAAAGAGGCTTTGACAAAAGTGACTGAGTTTCTTGCGCTGCTTCTTCTCAGCACTAGCCCAGAATTTGTCCCGAAGCAATGGTAGGTAAAAAATATATGTTGGGACGTGTATAAGTGCCCCCAGTGGGTCTACATGCATAAATAAATGACTTTTATGACTTTTCATGTCCTGAGAGTAGTGCTCAAAAAGGAAAATAATTAAATATGCTATGTGTTTTTTTGATCCGCACGCCTATACTTCGCTTTGTTTGCCCGATGTAGAAGAGCGATAAATTCGTTTTGACATCTACTTAAAAATATTCGAAAATAAAGTAATTAGCGAGACAACGCAAATTTCGCGCGTCATAATGAATGTTTTAAACGTTTCAGTTAATCGCTACGCAGATATCGTATTTTTTTACGAATGAGTGAAATTATCCAAGCGTACGGTTTTTTAACAGTGGATAGGACTTATAAGTCAGCCTATTAGATCCCACGGCTGGGAAAAGGCCTCACCTCAACTATGAGGAGGAACGAGCCATACTTCACCACGCGGGCTCAGTGCGGATTGGTGGAGGGGTGTATGTAAGGCAAGTGACAAACCTTACTGTCAGAAGTTATCAAGCCGCCCTAGGGCCTCTGACTAGGCTTAACGACTAATACCACAGATATTAGCCGGGACCAACTGCTTAACGTGCCTTCCGAAGCACGGAGATGCTTGTCATGGACGTCACTTAAATGGTCGGAATGGTCACCCATCCAATCACGACCGCGCCGTGGGTTGCTTAACTTTTGGTATCACTACCAAAGCGCTGCCGCCACTGCGCCACAAGCACCTTAAATAGGATTTAATTAAAATAAATTTTTTTTATAGATTAATTAAATTACTAATTCTGATTCGCTCCAAAAAGTTTGGCAACTCTGTGCAGTGTAACCCGGAGTAGGGCATGATGTGATGTGATGATTAATCTTTAGAAGAAGTATCCTTAAATACAAATTCAAACTTGTGACGACCGTCTTGGTGTAGTTGTAGGGGCAAATGTTTGTGTGATAAGCACGAGCATTTGTACCTAAGTCATGGATGTTTATTAAGTATTTCTATCCGTTATCCTAGTCACCATAGCACAAGCTCACGCTAATTTTGGGGCTAGGTAATTGGTGTGTTTGTTGAAACAATTTATTTAAAAAAAAAAAAAACTAGACACTATAATGCAACAAATGCTACACACAATGAGCGTCGGTGGCGCAGTGGCTAGCGGCTTGTCTCTCATGCGGGAGGTGCCGGTTCGATCCCACGTGCTGCCATGTACCAATGACTTTTTCTGAGTTATGTACATTAGTTGTTTCACTAACCGATGCTCTTACGGTGAGGGAAAACATCGTGAGGAAACCTGCACATTCAGGCGACTGCATGTGTAATCATGATCCAAACTGGTCAGGTTCCTCTGTTTACAGGGTCACGGAGGTCAGATGGCAGTCGCTCCACTGTAACCTAATCTGCCACATCCTGGATCATGGTCAGCGGACCATGGGCCCTCGCGTGCGAGTGCACAACCGGGACAACGCTAGGAGGATGATGAGACACTATAATGCACTCACTCTCATCCGGCTTGTTCTTCTTGGCAGGCTCCACAGAGTCGTCACTATCACTGTCAGGTGGCCGCTTCAGCTCGCCGTTAGAAGACTTGGTGGTGGCCGCCGCTGCTTCCTTCTTCTAAAAAGACAATACTCACGTTAGATTTTTTAATTGGTATATCCCAGTGACTTAATTCACTGAAACATCCAAATCAGTATCACCTATGGCTGTAAAAACGGTAACGGAACACGTAAGGCCTAAAGAATCAAAGGCAGGTTAACACCATGTCGTATTGTCGTTAAATAAAACTTTAACTATGGCACATTAAAAAAAACGGTTTTCGTGTCAAATACCGTAGCCAAAATATCAGTTTTTGCAGCTTCATGACTTGACTTGACTTCGCGATTTATTTACATTTTATTTAAAACCTGACGTTTCGAACATTTTACAGCGATCGTACAGACTCGATTCCAATGTGTCACGGACTAAGACTAAACCTATCTCTAAGCATAACATTTTAGTCATCGATTAGCCAAAGTACTACTTTGAAAACCACCTTGACTAATTTTAGTCATAGATTCACAGCTTAGTTTAGTTACCTAACCAAACCCATTGTACAATTAGCCTCGCAACGAATAGAGTGCTATTAAACGTTTTACATGATAGGTAACATAAGTAAAGACGCGGGTTTTATATTCATCTACTGAAGAAAATTGAAAT
Source organism: Pyrausta nigrata (assembly GCA_949316185.1). NCBI lineage: Eukaryota > Metazoa > Arthropoda > Insecta > Lepidoptera > Crambidae > Pyrausta > Pyrausta nigrata. Next base: position 8,682,920 of record OX438963.1, on the reverse strand, counting down.
ACTAGAAGCGGACTCACTAAAAAGTCGGGATTCACAATCTTGATTAGGTAAAGAGAAATGCACATGAGTTTTCAAACTTTAAAGACGAAATTAAAAAGAATTGAATTCAGATTTGGTGTCACAGGCTGCGTTCAAAGTTCCTCCATAACATGCTAATGGCTGAAGGAATCGTGATAAATATATACAACCTTACCTACCTATCGATTAAGTAATGCCTATATTTTAAAATAAACTGTTTTTGGAATATCTTTACCTATTTACATACAATATAACAACAAGTCAACACAAAAATATAAAAGCATAATATTTGACAGACTTATTCAAGTCTAGTCATAGAATCTGTATCTACATTAGCAACTATAACACTTTTGACTACAGTAGCGACTGTTATAGCACTTGTAACTGCTCTAGAGACTACCATAGCACCTATAGCTGCAAAGTAGTAAAGCAGCTGGCCATTTGTAGGTCGTTTCTGTATCGCCTATTGCTACATTAGTCCTATAATAGCGCTTTTAAAAGATGGTTATAGCACCTGGCACCTGTAGCTTCTGTTGAGCGGCAGTTTACTTGTAGCTAATTTCTTTAATAACTAAGCCTGTAATATCAAAAACCCGTGGCTGCATTAGCCCTATAAAAGCAATAATAACTACTATTATATTACTCGTAGCTGCTGTAACGCGGCGGGCAGATGCGCTAGAGCTTTATCCACGTGATTAAATAGCTGCTGCGGTCACTCCCATACTGAAGAGTTGGCGGTAGAATAAGCGACTGTTACAGCACTTGTAGTTGCATTAGCGACTGCTATAAAACCTGTAGCTGATGTAGGGACTAATAAAGCACCTAAAGCTTCAGTAGAGCGGCGGACTACTTGTAGAAGCCCCTGTAACACCTAAGCCTGTAATATCAAAGACCTGTGGCTGCATTAGCCCTATAAAAGCACTTATAAACACTACTATATAACCTGTAGCTGCTTTAACGCGGCGGGCGGGTGCGCTAGAGCCTTGTCGACGTCCGCGCGACCTAGTAGCTGTTGCGGTCGCTCCCATACCGAAGAGTGGGCGGTCGGGTTGTAGAAGAACACTCGCCCGTCGCCTGTCCACACCACGCACCTAGAACAAAGGAGTAATAATCTATAGTCATAGTATATAGTCCGTGCCATTTAACGGTGCTTAAAAAGTCATTGACCCGTCACCCCTGCAGACCGTCACACGTGTACCACTGCACGCCAGTATGCGAAGCGCGGCGACCCTAACTATAACCTCGGTACGGGTCAACCTTGAACCAAAAAATCAAAATCGCTGGTTAGAGAGACAAATGATACGTGTCACAAGGTTTTAGCTGTCAAGGTGAACGATCTTTTATGCACGTTTATCTGGCACGTACTATAGTATTGTAGGAAGCGCCAATCGCACGCAATGAGGGATTTTCCTAGTGTCAAAAAACAGTACTTAAAAATCTACAATATGGCGCTGAACAACGCTAGTTTTAGCATTTATTAAGTTTAGCACGTTTTAGATTCACGCGTACTATAGTTTAAATAATCTAATATGTTCATTTTGACAGCTCAGAGTTATCACAGAACAAAGCAGTGTATGCGGAGGGACTCCATAGACAACACATAAAACAATCCATATCCATACATAAATGCGAAAGCGTATCCGTCTGTCTGTTACCTCTTGACGCGTAAGCCCCTAAACCGATTGACATGAAATTTGGTATGGAGACAGTTTGAGACCCTGGAAAGGACATAGGCTACATTTTGTCGCGATATAATAACACTAGTGGTTCCCCGCGACTTCTCTCGCAAAAGTTGGATTTTCCATATAAACTTTCATCCCCCATTTCACCCCCTTAATATTTTTATATCGTGACAATATGTAGCCTATGTCCTTTCCAGGGTCTCGAACTGTCTCCGCACCAGTCTCCGCGCAGACAGTCCGTCCTAGTCTGTCACAGCAGAATATCTTCTACGTTTATGGACTGATTTGCATGTAACTTGGTTCGAGGATACTTCACATATAGATCTCATTTTTAAAAATACAAAAAAATAAAATTACCCCTCTACCTCCCTATACATGTAAAGTGGGGGTGAATTTTTTTTTGAGTGCACCCCCTTGTGTGGGGTATCGTTGTAAAGGACTATAAAAATAAGGTAGGGTTTCCATATAACACTTATTTACGAGGGTCAAACTGAAAGTTCTTAGAAAATCAAAAACTGATTACATTAGCCAGTTATTAGTTTTATTATATCTTTTCAAAATATTGTCCATTGACGTCAATACACCGCTGCATGCGATGGAACCACTGGGAAAAGCACTTTGCCCACTCGTCCTTAGGGGTCTCTTCAATGGCATCGCGATACGCAGCCACCGCTTCTTCAGCATTCATAAACCGCTTTCCTTTAAGTTTTTCTTTAATTTTTGGAAATAAATAAAAATCACAAGGCGCGAGGTCGGGGCTATACGGCGGGTGACCCAGTAATTCAACGTTTGATGTCGCCAAATAGTCGATCGTTCGCTTGGCGGTGTGCGACGAGGCGTTGTCGTGGTGAAGGAGGATCCTACTGCGAGGTCGTTTCTCTCGAACTTTTTCCAAGACAAGTGGCAAACAATTGGTAGTGTACCATTCTGCAGAAACTGTTTTTTGATCCTCTAACACAATTGTTGCGAAATGACCTATCCTTCCAAAGAACGAGGCCACCATTTTTTTTCCCGCACTTCGATCTCTCTTCACTTTAGTTGGCAACTCCTCGAAAGGAAACACCCACTGAGCAGATTGTCTTTTGGTTTCAGGATCATAACAGTAAATCCAGCTTTCGTCACCTGTTAGTATGTCGAACACAGCATTTGAGTCACCTCCGTTAAATCTTTCAATCATTTTACGGCACCAATCCACACGATGGAGTTTTTGAGCCTTAGTCAAATTATGAGGTATCCACCGGGCGCAAAGCTTCCTGACCGCTAAATGTTCGTGGAGGATTTTGTGCACTTGACTCATACCGATGCCTAAGCTTGTCCGAATCTGCTGATAGGTCACTCTTTTGTCAGTCTCTATCATACGCCGCACAACACAGATGTTATTTTCAGTCGTCGCCGTAGAAGGCCGTCCCTCACGTACATCATCAGTGAGATTAGTGCGACCACGTTTAAACTCATTAAACCAGTTGTAAACAGTCGCACGAGATGGGGCTTCATCGTGAAAGGCCAATCGTAGTCTATCATAACTTTCTTGTTGACTTAAATGACATCGAAAGTCATAAAAAATCATTGCACGAAAATTTTCTCGTGTTAAATTCATTTTGACGTGACACAGACAATTTTCAATTTGCCGCCAAGTCGTAAAACAAATGACAAATGAATGAAATATATACTCAGTAATATTGGCAAAGAGTTCTATTTTCAAATTTTAGAATATTTTTTTATTATATTGTTTATAAGTGGCCAGTTCTAAGAACTTTCAGTTTGACCCTCGTATCAGCTTTACCATTTGCGAGATATAGCCCGCCAAAGTCGTTTACACGGTGTCCCCCCCCCCCCCCGCCCCCCTGTAATTTCTAGTTTTGGACCTATAAACTTCAAATCACTCACGTAAAGAAACAGGCGCGGAAACTCTTATTGTTTCGGGTATCCTGTGATGAATACTTTTGTAATTACAAATAAAATAAAAGTATATACTACTTTTTTTGCCTATACTCTCTAATGTTTTAAGTTAATGGTACGGAGCCCTTCGCGCGCGAGTCCGACTCGCACTTGGCCGGTTTTTTTATACATAAAGTGGAAAATTAATCGAAATTTTATATTGCTGACAGACGTTTTAAAACGGCGATGATCTAAACTGTTTTTTTCTTCATTTTAGTGTTGTCACTATTTGACTCGTTACGGAGGAACAGATTTATCGATTCATCGGTTGGTATTGAACAAATTACATTTTCAGTATGCAATTTCGAGTTTTAATACTTAATTTTATTTGTGGTTAATAGAACGTAATTTTAAAACATACTCATGAAATAAATTGTCACTAAAACGTAAAATATTTTGTAACAATTGACAATGTTTTGAATCGACCGTAAATTGATGATGATTGAATTTCCTACCGATTCGTAAACACCCGACCATATAAGTCAAGTGTCAAAATAAACCTATTAAATTTATTCAGACTATAAAAGGCATTTTCCACTCTTGTCCGAGGGAGAGTAGAAAAAGGGACAGTGTGTAAGAGAGCGACTTTTACACACTGTCCCTTTTTCTACTCTCCCTCGGACACATACTCTCACACGCACTGTCTATCACTATCTCTCCTCTCTCTCCCTCTATCACCTTCTATCTCCATCTCATACCATTCCTTTCTCTACACGTTTTTCTTTCCCTTTCTCCCACTTACACTCTCTCTTTCTCGCATACACTCCTTATCTTTCTCTTACACTCTCCCGATCACAAACTCATCCGCTTTAATACACTTTTCGGCTCTCTCTTCCTCACACACTCTCCCTCTCTCGCTCTCAATGGCACTAGCTGTGTTCCTGCCTTGATTTGACGTTTGATATGCTATAAAACACTTAAGTATCTCACCAAGAGGTTCCCGATATCGGCGCACTCGAAATCGGTGGACTCTTATCCTGCTTCGCCTTCTCCTTCTCCGCCTTCTCCCTCTCCGCGTGCTCCCTATCCACGCGCTCGCGCTCCAGCCTCTCCCTCTCTTGCTCGCGCTCCAGCCTCTCCCTCTCTTGCTCCCGCTTCAAATCCCTATCTCTTACTCTTACTGTCACTTTTATCATCTACTCTCTCTCTCTCTCTCTCTCTCTCTCTCGAGACGAACTATGTCACACAATTTCACTTCCTCTAATTCTCTTACACACGATCCATGTCTCTCTCAGGCTATCCTTTTCTATACACTCTCTTCTTCTGTCACACTAACCCTCTTTCTCTTACACTCGGACTCCCCGCTCTCACACTATCCCTTTATCTACACTCTCTCTCTCTATCACCCTCACCCTCTCTCTCTTACACTCTCGCACTAGATCTCCTTCTCCTCGCACTCGATCTCCTTCTCCCCTCACTCTATCCCTTTCTCAACACTCTTCCTCTCTTACACTCTTATCCTCTCTCTTACACCCTCTCCCTCTATTACAGTGTTTCTCCTTCTTTCGCTTACTAGCGGTGTTCCACCTTGATTTGACGTTTGATTCGCAATAGAACGTCTCTTCCTATTTAAGGCACTAGTTCTTTCTGCATCTTTCTACCCTATTTAATTTCTATAACATAATAAACTCACCAAGGGGTCCCAGATATCGGCGTACTCGTGATGGGCCGGGTCTTATCCTGCTTCGCCTTCTCCTTATCAGCTTTCTCCTTCTCCGCCTTCTCCCTCTCAGCGCGCTCCCTCTCCACGCGCTCGCGCTCCAGCCTCTCCCTCTCTCGCTCCCGCTCGCGCTCGCGCTCCATCTCCCTCTCCCGCTCGCGCTCGCGGTCCGCAGCGGCCTTTCGTTCCGCTTCCGCTGCCGCTGCCGCTTCCGCGTGCGCCTCTACGTCGATCACTGGTGGGAATTCTGGTTTATCAGTCAGAGAGGTGGTTGTAAATATAAATTTTAATTAACAAAAAATTGGAAATGATGGGGACTGGAATTCTCGGAGTTTGGGGTAGCAGTGGGTAGAAAATGAAAAAACTAAAAAACCCGATTGCGTTTCTGAGTAATTGGAAATTAAAAAACCCTAAAACAAGAAAGCGGTCATACCCGGGTTAAATTGGTACCCATATTAAAAATTGTTTAGCAGTCGGGACCCACTCTAGAAATGGAGACTTAGTGAATTTAGAGCACATACCTATACATAGGCATACTTATGCCTATATTTTCAATAATTAATTACAAAATAACTACTGAATAAAAAGTCAAAATACTCAAATTACTTTCTGAATTTGGTTTTTACTTCAAGAACAAATATAATATATGTAGCTTACAATTTACTTTACATACCGAATTGCCATTATGTAACTTATTACGTTTTGCAATATATTTATTTTTAAGATGATCTTTATGTCGCGAAATTAATGAAATGTGAAACTTGAAAAGAAATAATTACAAATCAGATCAGTGTGTGAAGACTGCATATTAAAATATATAAGTCAGCCTATTAGATCCCACTGCTGGGAAAAGGCCTCACCTCAACTATGAGGAGGAACGAGCCATACTTCACCACGCGGGCTCAGTGCGGATTGGTGGAGGGGTGTATGTAAGGCAAGTGACAAACCTTACTGTCAGAAGTTATCAAGCCGCCCTAGGGCCTCTGACTAGGCTTAACGACTAATACCACAGATATTAGCCGGGACCAACTGCTTAACGTGCCTTCCGAAGCACGGAGATGCTTGTCATGGACGTCACTTAAATGGTCGGAATGGTCACCCATCCAATCACGACCGCCGGCCTGATTCGAGTTGCATATTAAAATATATTCATTACAAATATTGAAATATTTAAGTTACTTAAGTAAATACATATAGACTACAGGCCCATGACCAAAATAGATGGGTCAAATGAACCACCAGGTGACGCATATAGGATGATATAAGAGCATAAAATAATAAGATTCAGCACTATGCTGTCACTTCTAAGCTGTCCAACTGAGTGCTGGTGAGAATTCAAAAGTGCAGGAGAAGAGTAAGTACATTTTGGTCCTATATTTTTGTATGGCATTTTGACCGTCGATAGGTCCATGAAAAATAATGAGAAAGCGTGCAGTGCCGTAAAAAATGGTGCGCCACAAAGTCGGTAATTTTTTTAGGGAAAATCAAAATTTACCGACTCCATTTTGGACATGGGCCTGTAGTCTAATAATGAATAATATCACGACCAAAAAGCTAAACATAGAATTACCAAAGAATTATAAATGTACCTGTTTACTACAATATTTTGATTTGTTTGTGTACCCTATTGATACTACGCCGCGCACACTCACACGCATACCTGCCTTATTTTTATTTGTTTAAAACATACAGAACCCCGGAGATCGAGTCGACATCGAGACGTTCCCTATGACACATGTACTAGACGGACCAAAGTGCTTTCGCCGCGTGTGTATCCTGTGAAGCTCTTTACAGACATTTCGAGTGATTGTGGCCTGTGAAGTGATACCTGAACCCTGAAAGCTGATGTGGCAAGTACCTAGCTATAAGTGCTCAGACCTGACTGATTTTCCACCTATCATTGTCGCCCTCCACGTGTAATCCACTGCCTAAACTCTCAAACAGTACCGAATAAAAATATTTTCAATTCGCTCAGCACAAATTAAAAGATTTAAAACAGAATCAAATGCAATGAGAATAATAAATACTGCACAAATAAAAACATCAACTGTCCCTGAAGGTAGGACTCGAACCTACGACCCATCGCTGCATCGAGCTACTGGCTACTGAGGACATTAGTCACTTAGCCCGACTTGCACAAACACGGGTTGATCCCTAACCCGAGAATAGTTCATACAAAAATGACAGGGGTTAAGGGGTTAACCCGGGTTAGCGCCATCGTGCAAGTGGGCCTTATTTGCTGCGCCATTGAGCCGATTAAATTCATCAATACTTCAGGAAATGTACCAAAAAGTGTCTGACAGGAACATTTTTGCAACAAAACTAATTTGTTTTTAAATCGCCAAAAACAATAGCCTTTGTCCTTTCTCCAGGGTCTCAAACTGTCTATAACAAATTTCATCTAAATCAGTTCAGCGGTTTTACGCGTGAATGTACCAGACTGACTGACACACTTTCGCATTTATAATATTAGCAGGAATAGTATAAATTTAAGCAATTTCTTTGAAATTTTTTACGAAAGTAAATATTGCACACCAATGACAGTGTATTAAAAAACAGGTAGACATGTCATCAACTACTGCCGGCGATTCGAATTTGATGCGCCGAGCTCACGTTCGTTTACGTGTGAAATGTCACACTATGTGTACGAAGTTTGAATGTAAAATTGAGCAAATTGCTCAATTTCAGTCACAAGCAATTTCCACCCGCAAATAACACATCTACCTCTATTTATATGCACTATCATTGTTGCACACAATGCCAATCTTGAACAACATTTCCGCTTACCCTCAATTTTAACGTCGTCAACGTCAATCTTGTCAAACTTGGTCTTCCTCTCCGGTTTTTCGCCCTTGGCTATGGCGATCTTGTTTTGGAGTTCTGAAACAATATTTTAATCAAATAAATTTTTAATTTTTCATTTATTTATCCAATAAAAAATTAACAAAATGACTTAAAATTATGCAACATTCAGTAAACCATTGAGGTTTGTAACGAATGTCGTGCTAGTCTACGACGTCGTCAGTTTGTTTAAAAGTGACGACGTCGACTTAACTTATTTTTAATATAATTAGGTCTGACATTATTAGTACGCAAGTCCGGCGGTAATGCATTTATAAGTCGAGGAACCAGATAAGCAGTCGTTCGCTAGCCGTAGGTATCGTTCGTACCGGTCACCGTGCGTCACTCCTACTGGTTTCTAGCGGCCGCTCGCGTGCATACAAATAAAAATACTCCTCGCCAATTTCAACATGGCCGCCAGTTGCGGCCAAGATAACTTAATTACTGATATTTATTTATTTTTTATTTATTTAATGATTTATTTTCCAAACTTATATCTGTCATTACAGGATAATCATAACACCCAATGCGATAATATAAGTAAATGAGAATACAAACTACATACAAATCAATGTGTAGCAAATCCATACTAATATTATAAATGCGAAAGTGTGTCTGTCTGTTACCTCTTGACGCTTAAACCACTGAACCGATTGAGATGATATTTAGTATGGAGACAGTTCGAGACCCTGGAAAGGACATAGGCTACATTTTGTCGCGATATAAAAACATTAAGGGGGTGAAATGGGGGATGAAAGTTTATATGGAAAATCCAATTCTTGCGGGCGAAGTCGCGGGGAACCACTAGTAATATATAATGCAGCTCGTGTGAACTCGCTCAGAGAACAACTTAAAAGGTCTACACCGCTCGGTAGTGCGTTGATATATCGCGTGGCGCGAGTTAACGGGGTATATCAATGCACATCCCAAACTACTGGGATTAGAAACTTGAAATTTTTTACCATGCCACAGAATAAGTACTAGTACTCCGTACAGAAGTATCACCAATGCATATCATGAATCATGAATACATCATCAATGCATAGCAGATCTTAAAAATATAGGCGTGGCCCTGTATTCAGCTTGCATGCAGGCATGCAAATAATAATCATTGTTACAATACTTATAAAAAACATGGAAAAATAATAATTGTATGAACAGGCCAGGAATAATTATACAATATAAAATGATATATAATATACTAAATTCTTTTTATTGTAGATATTATTGTGGCATGGAGGTTGATACACCATGAATATTCCTCAAGTTTTAATAGTACGAACGACAATACGTAAAGTTTTAAATACTTTTACATTTAGTGCTAAATAGGGGTTACCTTAGATTTTATTCTACAACAAACTTTCCTATCGCAATGCAAACGCATACAAAAATCAATCAACCATGTCATCCATCCGGTGGGACATAGACGATGAATTTTTGTGAGCGAAATTCAATTTAATTTCGTGTCTTCGTATTGTCTTCACGTTGTCTAGATATTATACTCAAAATATGGCACCTGATTAAAAAGTAGCCCTGAAGATCCACTAGCTGGTATCGCACCTCCGGACGATGAACTAGCCAAGAGGGGCTCAGCGACAACAGTACACGGACCAGAGCCGTTACTGGCCATACCGCAGGCCCAAACAAAGACATGGCTGCGTGCAGAAACTGAAGCAACACACCTAGCAGAGTGGAGAAACGGTGAAGGTTGTAGGCAGACAAAGGACGCAATCCCGGAATTCTCAAAAAGGTTCGCCCGCAACCTCACCCGACTAACAAGAGACAAGCTGCGCATAGCCGTAGGAACCATAACTGGCCACTGTCTTCTAAACAAACACCTATTCAACATAGGTGTCACAGACAGCCCCTTATGCAGAGGATGCATGGAGGCAGAAGAAACACCGCAACACGTACTCATGGAGTGCGCCGGCGTAGTGGAGCAACGGGCAGACATTCTCAAATCCCCAGCAACATTTCCGGAGGCCTGTAGTAACCTGGGCAGGTTGCTAGCCTTTTGGGAAAACCTGAAGTGGTTAGAATAAAAGAGTAAAGGGACACACGCACAAAGGCCCAATCAAGAGGCTAAGTGCGGAAAACACCCCAGCCAAACTAACTAACTAACCTCCGGACATCCGCAGACGGGTGGCAATTGGTGTGGAGCGACGGAAGCAGGAGACGAACGCACTTCATCCAATGCACGGTTACTGCACGGTTCCCCAAAGGCTTAAGAGTCGCAATAGCTTTATGAAGTGCGTTCCCCCTCTTGACCGCGAACCCCCTACTGCAAGACGTGTCCTGTGGGAGAACGGTCCCTTACCGCCTGCCCCCTTCGTACCTCCCGCTGAACATCCCCCACCAGGACACAGACTGGTATGGCCCACGTGGAAGTCCCTCAACTGACTCCGGACGCAGGTGGGTAGATGTAAGACCAACATGCTTAGGTGGGGCTTTTCTGACGGAACCGACCTATCCTGCATCTGCGGCTACAGCCCGCAGGACATGGCTCACCTTCTGTCTTGCCCCGCGTGCCCTAACCTCTGTTCTCTGGAAGACCTCATGTGTGCAAATGCCAGGGCAATCAGTGTCGCCAATTACTGGGCACAACAAATTTAAGTCGTTTACCATCGACACGCTAAGAAGAAGAAGATTACATAATGTCTAAAGGCCTGGCCTTACTCAGTCCTAATTTTTGAGTCAAGCTGGTACGAGTGACAGGGGGCATGTATAGCTTGACGTGCGTGTACTGTACCTTCGAGCTCCTTCAGCGGGGCAGGCTTCTCCCACACGCTTTCTTGCTTGCCGGCGTTGAAGTAGTACGGACGGCCGTCGGGAGCACGGTGGGTGGTCCATTCCGACGCGCGTGCCAGCAACGCCGGGGGTATTACCTAAGAAAAATAAAAATATTTATAAAAACCTATTGTTCAACAAATCAAGTAACAGATCTATAATGGGTACTTAAAGGATTATCTTTCAATTACGGGACACCCTGTATACTACAGCTAGTGTTTGTATTAAATACGATTTCACGCGCGAAAACTATTGTGTGAAATAGTTGTATAATATTAAAACTATTTTTCCATGATATTTTTAAGTTCAATTGCAATCAATTGTATTGATCCATTGACTACGATCTCTACTTTTTCACACCATACAGATAACAGATTCTAAAATACAAGAACAATACAGAACACTTGCGAATTAAGTACAAAAAAGTACAGTTCGGGTAAAAGTAAAATTATCTTTTGTTCTTATAAATATCATTATAAGACTTTTATTATCTTACAATTATTGTATATAACCTTTTAGTAAAGTACTAGCTGACCCGGCGAACTTTGTTCCGCCTTAATGTCAATAAATAAGCATTTTTTTTTTATTGGAAAAAATACAAAAAAAATTAAATTTCTACATCAATCATTCATAATTATTTCTGTATTTTAGTACATAGGTTGCTCTTCATTTAAGTACCTTGTGATACACGACATTTTTTGTTTTATTATCAGGCGCAAAAACAAACAACGCAGATGGTCTTCCGACCCGTGAACATGCCACGTATAATTGACCATGGGAAAAACATGAATGTTCTAGATTTAAACCACAAACTTTTAAGGATTGGCCTTGTGATTTGTTGATGGTCATGGCAAATGCAAGACGTATCGGAAATTGAAGTCTTTTAAATTCAAACGGCATATCGGTTGGGATCATCGGTATCCTCGGAATGAGAACTTGCTCACCTTTGAATTTTCCTATCATTATCGTAGCGTAAATTACATTGTTCATCAATTTTCTAACCACCAAACGCGTACCGTTGCACAGTTTTGGTTGGTTTATGTTTCGAAGCATGATTACTACGGAGCCAACCTTTAGGCGTAAATTGTGCGGTGGTAAGCCAGGCACGTCCAAAGAGTTTAAAAATTCAATTGGATAGTTGGTGGCTTCATCTTCATTTGTGACGCAGTCAATAGATTTGAATGAATGCATTGTTCCAATGATCTTATTTTGAATTATGTTGTTTAGGTCATCTACATCTTTATTCTTAGCCGCTAAAATTGCTCGCTCACTCATCCATTCATAATTTTTGTAGTTAGAAATAATTTCTGGAAATACATTGTTGATAAGTTCGTCTTTTGATGAGACAAAATTACAGAAATTATTTGGAAATGATATTAATCCGCTCGATTCATCGACAGGTACTTGACCATTACCGATAGTCAGCAATTGCTCCGAGAAATCTTCAGCAGATGTATCATTAAGCAATGCAACTCTCATGTTTGTTGTCAGTTGCAGTTTCTTCACATGGCGCCATAGATTTGACGATTTGAGGCAAGCGTTTATTTCGTCGGCAGCCGTAGATCTTGGAATTACTGGCAGTATTTGGCGGAAATCACCAGAAAGTAAAATCATTGCTCCTCCAAAACATCTCGAGTCATTGCGTAAATCTTTTAATGTTCGGTTAAGTGCTTCTAATGCACGTTTATGCGCCATTGTGCATTCGTCCCAGATGATGATTTTCGATACCGCTAAAACTTTGGCCATTGCTGAGTGTTTTGCAATATTACACGTTGGTTCTTCAATAGTTTGAAGATTTAACGGTAATTTGAATGCTGAATGAGCCGTACGGCATCCTTCTAACAATGTGGCTGCTATTCCAGAAGAAGCAACTGCAACCGCTATGTTAGATCTCGCCCGAACAGTTGCTAAAACTAATGACATGAGGAATGTCTTGCCAGTTCCACCAGGGGCATCTAGGAAATATAAACCACCATTTTCATCATCGATTGCCTTCATTAAAGTATCATAAACTTTCTTTTGTTGGTAATTCAACAGGGGTACATTCGTTTGAACTACTAAATCTAATTCCTGGTGATCATATTCACGTTCCCGTTCCAATTCTCGATTAAATGCGTCATTCATTTCACGATATGGTGCTGGCATTCCTAACCTGATTAATAAATTACCGCACATGAGGTAACACATATCTTCGATCAAGAGTAAAGCACGATTATGTATCTCCTCATTCATCTCAATATCTTGATTTCTGGAACTGACACGAATTTGATGTAAAATATCTTCTGACATATTATCCTTGTATTTGTGCCACAGGTTACATGGGTTTGATGGAAAACATGTCGAAATTATGATAGCGAATAATGTGCGTATCTGACTTGGAGATGCACAGATAATGGCTTCAGCGATTGTCGTATCCCAATGACTATCGTTTTCTAATAACTTCAATTCTTCACATGCAGCACGATATGTTGGGAATATTACACCATTAACAGTTCGTAGTGACTCAAATGACGTTGGCCCACGCACATTTACCAGCAACAACCGCAAATAGAAACATTCATTATTCTTTGGATGAACTGTATACATACGACCAAGAGCATCAGTAGAACGCACATCTGGATACCCAGGAACCGCATCGCCTTGCTTCCGTCTTTGAAAATTCTTCGATGAAGCATTCCAAGTATAATAACGTGGCATCTCCGAGTAAAGCAAAGTTCGTGCAAACTGATCGCTTTGGCAGATTGCAAAAAAACTGGTCAATGTAGTTGCTGGAGGTGTTTCAGCACGTTGCGTAGCATTCGAAGCCGTGAAATATACTCGTTGACCATTCTCCAGATGCACCGCCAAATGCGTAACAGTAGGATGACGTTCGTGAATGGGAAATGCGAATATACGCCAAATCGCTTCATTACAGTTCACATAACGACCAACTTGATAGCGTGAAATTTCATCGTTGGTATTCGAGGATTGCAATCCAAAAACCGCCATATCACTGCCTTTCGTGACATATTTGCAAATATATTTTATGGACTTAACTGAATTGCAGTATTCAACGTTGCAATGTGTCTTGAACGATTTAGAAATAAGTGGCGAATATGGAACAATCCAACTGTTGTCGACAACGAAATCCATTCTTTTCACTTTCGTTGTGACAGTTCGACCGTTGTCATCTGGTGATCGACGCCGATACAGCGGATAACCATCATTGCCAGTGACAGTCTCCGCCGTTAATTTCCGTGGATATCGTTTAGAGCACTTTCCATCGACCATGCAAGGTGATTGGGGATTGATGGCACCACACGGTCCATGAATCATATTAGTAGTAACAACATCATGTAGGTCTGGATCGACTTCATAATCAGGAATCTCAGCACATATGATATCATCTATTTGGTCAGGCTGAATTCTTTCCACTAACCAAATAAGAATGTGTGCGTGCGGCAGGCCTCGCTTTTGCCATTCGATTGAATACATCCAGCATCGAGTATCTCCAAAGACGCGTTGTTTAACAATAAAGTTCATCAGGGACCGAATTTTTTGCCTGAATATACGTGCTGTGATGTCGTGTCTATCACTTGATGTTTGTCCGGGAAGCAGCAATTGAGTAATTTCTATCCATTTTGGATTACAGGTAAAAGTAATAAAGAGATCGGGCCGACCGTAATGACGAACATATGTCATTGCATCTTGTGCATATTCATGCATATGACGTGGACTACCAATGTATGTCGCCGGCAGAATAGTTAATCGACCAATATTAGCTGCATTTCCTTCAGTATTAACTGCATCACGTAAATGGATGTACTCCTCAGAACGCAGTTTGGCTTGGTTCAACCTAATGAATGTTAAACGTTCCGTTTCTATTTTTACATACATGTCAACGCAATACTGCTGAAACAATCGACGAAACCGCAGCAAATAGTTGTCAGCATTTTGACGAATCATCAAACGATATGCGTAATAATTCATTGAGCTAACTTTCTTTGTAGTTTCTTCACCTGAAATTAAAAATTTGATAATTAACCATTTCAAAGGCAAATTTTAAAGGCAAACAATACAGACATTAACCATTTTTTTAATAAGCATTATTTTAAATCAGTGTCTTTCACAAATAAATGAAATAAATTATGATACTGATACTCACCATTCAATGGATTTTTCATTTTAATATTAAAATAATATCCATCTTCTCCTTGCCAAAACATCAGCGGGTATTGCAATGTGTCATATGATCGATGAGTTTCAGATATTTGTTGCAGTTGCCCAGTATCGCGACGTGTAAGCACAATATCGCGTTTTTCCAATTGTTCACCAACAATCAGGATGGCAACTTCGTCTACTGTTGGAGCATTAAATGTCCTTTCGTGTGTTCCAGATGGTCGTTTATCTGCTTTGATAACAACTTTATAGTCATCACTTGGCATGCGCTCTAAAGCACTCTTAAACAACCTGACCAACGCATGATGTTCATGAAGCAGACACTGCAAGTCTTGAAGAATTGCTCGCTTCATTCCTGCATTGATCTCTAGGCGTCGATCAAGTTGTTCTTCCATGTTGCCCATGAAATATATTTGTAAAAATTTATTCTGTGTATCTTCGAAAGGTAGTAATGATCCAATTCGATGATGAATCTGTCCTTGTATCTACAAAATAAAAACCAGACAGTATTAACTGGGTTATAAACACTTTTTTCGGTGGGAGAGTAGAGTTCAGAATTAGCAAATATACTACATAGGTACCAATAGATAAAGTAAGTTATTCTTTAACTACATTCTATATAAGTACAAAAATAAATACCTTAAATGTCGGATTAAATCCCCGTTCTTCGATAATATCTGCCCCAAATGACGTCATCTGGAAACAACCATTGTATTTTTGAGTATTTGCAAGAAAGTGGCGTGATTCTTGTGTTTCGCCACAAAGCAATGAATACAATGGCTCAGGTGGCGGAGTCAACAATGGCAATTTCACTTTACCATTAAGGCAGCATAATCCAGGCGTTTCTCCGGAAAACTTTAATGCACCACAATACTCGCAAACTACGTCCATTTGCCCAATGCAAACGCTAGGATGCAAGCTGTAATCATTGCTGCAATCGTATTGAAACGCTGCTCGATTCAAATCAGCACTTGATAAATATCTTGTTCTGCGTCGCAAATTATCTATTTGTTGACCTCTGTTGTTCGCTCGACGATTCTGCATTGCCAACCGAGCTGTTTCACGGGCTGCTTCACTTTGCTCTCGTGATTGAGAAGCACGAAGTCGAGCCATACTATCGCGGCGCTGTTCACGTGCAATTTCTTGTTCTTCTTCAGTCCTTTCATTTGCAGTATTTCGTATTCTTCTTGCATCACGGCTTTGTCGGGAAAGATTCGATCGTCTTGGTCGCGGCATTATTAATTAAACTTCACTTCACCTAAAAACTTAAATTTTTAACCATACCGAGTTTTATAGTTCACTTCACTGTTTATACGAATGGGCAATTGGGCAATAATGTTAATTATTTATTTAATAGAAATAGTTATATTATTGATTTCTTACAAATATCAAATAGTCATCCATACGTCATTACATAGCTGTCATTATACGTCAATTTTGTTATTCCAAGTCTGATTCTTTTTTGTTATACCACGTTTTATAGTGACTGACGTTACATGTCAAGTCACACGGGAATGATGTCGAACGGGATAAAAAGTATCCTATGTCCTTCTCCTGGCTCTAAACTACCTCCCTGCCAATTTTCAGCTAAATCGGTTCAGCCGTTCTTGAGTTATAAGTGAAGTAACTAACACGACTTTCTTTTATATATATAGATTCTACCAACTATTTTAGTAAAATATCAAAGCAGGGTAATTAAGAAAATAAAACTCTTAAAAGAAGTATAAATACTTGTCATTTCTAAAAATCGTTATTAAAACATTCTCCGTTACCATCGCCAATTCTCACTATTCGCACTGTATGACGTACCACAAGTACGTCATACAGTGCGAATTGTGGTATGAAACTTAAATCAGTAATTCATTTAAATAAATTATGTTGATTACACAGGTGTCCTCGTCGAAAATGACTAAAACACATGTTAAACCACTTTTCTTTTACGATAGCGAATAGATTTCGGCGTTTTTAACACATAATAATATCACATACTTAAAAATTAGATTACTTTTCCTCATTGACACAAATCATTATGACCAATAATGTCATGATAATGACGGTTCGTGGTTTCTGTTGCCAGTAAAAGAAATTAGTTCCCGTTGTTTTTCGCAATATGGCGACGTCCTAAATATATTTGGTCGGGCTATAATTTGTATGAATTTGAATGTATGATGGAGGTCAGTGCCGTCAGCTGATGCTCACGGACTATATAAATGCGTGACTCGTCACTCACCGGCTCGTCCCTGGGCGGCTGGGCGGGCGGCGCGTCTGCGGCGGGCGGCATCTCCCCGGGGCCCGCGCCCACCGCATTGCCGGGCGGCGGGAGTTGCGTTGCCGCGCCTAGGAGTAGGAAAAATAGGTTAAAAACGCTATAGCGTTTTATCTAAGGTCTGTATCTAAGTAACGAAAACTTTAATTGAAATGAATTTAATTACTGTAATATTATGTATATATCCCACTGCTGGGAAAAGGCCTCACCTTAACTATGAGGAGGTACGAGCCATACTCCACCACGCGGGCTCAGTGCGGATTGGTGGAGGGGTGTCTCTAAGGTAAGTGACAAACCTTACTTTCAGATGCATTGATTTATTATATATAAGGATGCACTACGCCATACAAAATCAAAGCCCAAACATGGCACATGTTATTATTCACCTTATGAAGCTTCAACTGGCTAAGTTCAAACATTGCCGCTTAAGCTTCAGCTATTTAAATTGTCATGTGTAATTACGCAGCAATGGATGACGACACTACGTCATATGTCAAATATCATTCACTTGAAGATTCATAAGCCAATAATACGAACAAAGAAGTAATGGAGTAGATTGTTTGTTCATGTTTTGTATGAAATTAAGTGACTGATAAAAGTCATGATTTATATTTTATTTACTACTTTTCATAAAATTAGGTATATTATGTGTATGAGAATACGAGTATTTTTTTTTAATGAAGACACTTTCATAATAATCATATTTCGACATTTCTACTATACAGGTCCAAACTTGTCTTAATACAACCAATAATAATTATATTGACACAATTCACAAATTCTGGGTAAGTACACTGTAACTACACTAAACTACAAACTAACCTAACCTAACTCATTGAAATGCGGGGATGGTTCACATTTCGATGCTCGACAATGACACAAACGATAATGTACAAAATTGATTTTGAGGCAAAATATTCTAAAGGTACTATAGTACACACACACCAACAACATGTTCCACAGATTTATAAGAAGCATAAGGCTATTGCCACAGGTATTCATTTAGTTAATTAATGAGTGTAATAGTATTATAATCGGATTACTCAATTATTATATTGAAAATGTATCTTATGCTTTGAACATTACGTTATTATTTCTCTGCAGCTGTTTTTATTGTTAGCACGGTTTAAAAGACAAGAATTCCAGCAGAAATTACTATTTATAAAACACTTTTTTTCGTCTTTATTTTAGCTACAGTTATTTATTATAGTGTGGTTTTATGAAAATACTTTGTTTTACTGCTAAGGTAGCTAGAAGGTTCTCTTCTAAACAGTTGGCTAACTTAATTTAAAAATGAGGTGAATAAGGTAACCTAGTTAAGTTCAGTCGGAAGTACGTCAAGGCATACATTTGAACAACAAAAACAGCGTTTATCATGTAAGGAGTAGAAGCGGTATCAAGGTCAACACGTGTAGTCTGACTTGCGGTGTGTAAGTACACTCGGCTCACGTTAGACTACCCCACTTTCACTTTAAGACCACCCCTATTAACTACGTAATAAAAGCTGTTTTATAGCTCACATGTAACCTGACGTACTGCTGGCTGTACTAAAATTAAAAACCGTTTCTTTAGTCTGGGTACTCGTTATACCTAACTTCTACATTGGATTTTACCGATGGCTAAGATATATGACAGTTAAACAACAAGCAAGTGAAATACAACATAAAAACTTAGGCTGGGTGCCCCGAATACTAGCCTAATTGCAGCCTTTTTTGCATCTACATCCCTTGACGTGAAGTGTAATACCTACATATCAGATTCAGAAAAAATATACGAACACAAAACGCTATATTTTCCCTTCCCATAAAACTCATCGTCCTGGTTTATTGCGATAAATTTGCTTCATTTTCTTTACAAACATAATTTTGTGGAAACCTAAAAACTCAAGTATTTTGTTTAACAAAAAATAAATTCACTGGCGACTCCATCCTTAAAATTGACTTTGTTCCGATGACTTCACGTATTTTGTTTCATTTTAGCTTTAGATGTGAAAGTGATAGAAGATTGGCAATGTTTCACGTAAATAAATTAGAAAATAAAATATTAAAGCAGGTTTCAAGTATTATTTCGGTTTCAAACCTTATCAATAATATTAACCTACCGATGAAACGTCATTCCATATTTTTTACGATTCATTGAGCTGTGATTTTTGCAACTTTTGACGACACACTTAGGCATGTTCATTGTTTGACGGACCACGCGTCATTAGATACTTAATCGGCTTAAAATGGCGATCCGGCCGGTTAGAGCATGTGCCATAGCTGTCAGTGTGATGAGATATCCCTATATAATTATATTAAATCAATGTTCAGATGTTATCGAGCCGCCCTAGGGCCTCTGACTAGTCCGACGACTAATACCAACAGAGATTAGCCGGAACCGACTGCTTAACGTACTTTCCGAAGCACGGAGATGCTTGTCATGGACGTCACTTAAATGGTCGGAATGGTCACCCATCCAATCACGACCACGCCGTGGGTTGCTTAACTTTGGTATCACTACCGAAGCGCTTGCGCCACAAGCACCTCAAATAATATCTAATGTTTAATGTTTTTTATTATATATATCTCATCTCTATCTGCATCTCCAAGCGGTTGACTGGTAGAGAATGCCCTAAGGCATTAAGTCCGCCAATTGTACAACTTACAGTGCAATAAAGTTTAAATAAATAAATATATATCTTTTTCATATGTGTGTACACAGTGCCCCAAAGGGTCCCTGCTGAAAATGAGTAACGTGACATGCTTCGCGCTGTCACGAAGCAGGAACCTTTTTGGCACACACTTGGCCTATTGTATAGTGATTGTTTTTTTTTCTCATTTGATTATTGCATGACTGTATTTTTATTTTCCTGTGTTTTCTGTGCCAAATAAATAGTTAGGTATTCTATTCTATTCAATACTATTGACATTAAATTAAATTTAGTAAAAACTTGCAAATTGCTTCATCATCATAACGCTATTACGATTGTGCAGTTGCACGCGAGTACCCGGGTTCCGCTGTCCGTGATCCAGGATTTGATATTTGAAACAAATTGCTTAAATTACTAAAATAATTATAAATTAAGCATGTTCATCTTAAGACTGTATAAGGGTTCATTCCCGGGAATTCCCGAAAATGAACCCTAAATCGTTGGGTTTTGCTCCCGGGAAATTATGCTCGAGAAAAGTCGAGAACTCGAGAAATCATATTTCGTCGTCGTCATATATCGTTGCTACAATACTTGAACAGACCCGACAATTTCATGTTTAAAAGTACTACTTTCGTAGTTAAAACTTATTTAACAACTTTTACTTTAAAAATTATAGATATTTTTAATATCAGGAAATGTTATAAATAAAATAAGGAACCGGCTGTCTGATAAAGTTATATAAGTATGCTTTAGTTTTTCTAAAGGCTAATTTGTAAGACAGAACAAGCAGACGATGGTTTTGTAGGTATGTTTAGAAATTGTTCTCTTGATCTTTTTCATTTTTTATTTTTAGAACCGAATCGATACGTTAATAAAACATACGTGAAGGTGAATTTATCGACAACCCGAGAAATTGGGCTCGAGAATTCTTGAGACCCGAGAAATTGATAAGCTCGAGAAATCATGAACCCTAGACTGTATAGAAATTCTTCAAAACGGCCGGTTCCAACCTCAAGATGAGCAGACAGGAAATTCAACAAACCAAGGAAGTCCCAAATCGAACATTCCAAACAAAAACAAGGCCAAAGGTCACTGAAAAGGACACAGGACTCCAGTGAGCGACCTCCACTTAGCCAGCCCATCTTAATTCTGTTGCCCATATCTCTATCCGTGGTTGCCTTGGTGTTGATAGATCCTAGGTACTCGAATTCCTCCACTTGGTTTAGTGGCGTTCCATCTATGTTTAGTGCTTCCATGGGGCTAATTACGTAACTCTGTTGCTAACAATTCAGGATTAAAATCGGTTTAAAATGTCACATTTGACAACTTCAGTTACTCTGTTAAGCTGGCCATTCACGGTCAGTTCGAAAAATGACTCCACTCACTACCTTAAAAATAATCTGAAAACTAAAATTCATTGAGTGAGGCCAGAACGTGGGCAATTCCCCACGCAAAGGGTACTTTTAGTTTTTTAATTTAGTGGGTAAAATGGATAGGAAGGTCTTAGAACCGGTAAAATATGGGCAATCGCGGAAAAAAAATATAAGGTTAAGTTACTTTTTTAGTACTTATGCCTATAGCCTAGATTTTAATTACCGATATTGAAAACGTCAAATTTTGGTCGTACCTCAGAATGACTAATTAGTTTGACTGGCCGTGAATGGCCAACTTTAGTAACAAAACTTTGATTGAAATAATTTCATTCAAAGTTACATAATCCACTACCATGTCTAACATATCATAGAAATACACAGTGCAACACTCACCGCTAATAGGCACACTAGGCGCGGCCATATTGGGTGGGGGTTGCGCCACCAGCGGCGGGGGCCAACCGCCCCATCCCCCCCACCCGCCGGGGAACCCCCCAGGACCTCCAGGACCCCCAGGACCCGCGCCGGGGGGGAACTGGCCCGGACCGCCCATGGGGCCCGGGAAACCTCCGGGTACCATGTTACCTGGGGAAAAATATTGGTATTGTAGATTCTCAAGACTATGGAAAAACATTGTTAGAAATTAAGTAATATGATAATGTAAAAACCAAACAGTGAACTGTAAAGTAGCAGGGAAAAGGAAAAGAGGAAGGCCAAGAAGGTCCGACATGAAACAAATAAACAAAATATTATTATGTACTATATCTCTTCACATTTGATGAAGCATAAACACTATTTTCCAGCCATGTATTGTATAAAACTTTATTGACACGTTTACCAACCCTTAGACCAAAATTCACCAATAATTTTGTTAATTTGACAAATAAAATAATAAACAAAATAATTATGTCAAATAGTGCTAAACCGGATGATTTAAATTAAACATGTGTTGGTGAAGTCAAGCCTGAATGAGGCTAAAGCGTCTGCTGTCAAATCGTTTATTTTTTAGGGATGCCAACACTTTACTGCACAAATGGCGGCAAATTCAAATCTTACGTTAATTCTGGGACACCCTTTAAGAGGAAGAAGGAAGCGAGGAACAATAAGCTATATAGCAGCAAATAAAAGAAAACATAAATATGTATGATCAACAGAGGTCGGAATTAGATAGAGTTATTCATGTACTTACACTGATTTCATACAGCGAAAGAATAAAGTGGATATGCCTCAAATCCCGAGATTAATTTTAAAGAGCAGAAAAAAACCCGTGATTTTTTAAATAAAAAGTTATTTACTTTTACACAATTTAAAATACTGCACGCGCGACGTTGCCAAACTTACATCAATGACATCGGATGTCCGAAGTTGCAAAATTTCAATACGCGCGATGTTGCCACACTTGTAGTTCGCACAACATAGCTTGTGAGAACAAAATAATACAATAGCGGAAATGCGAAGCACTCCCCGCTTAACGAAATGTACTAGATTTTGTCTCTTTCTACCGCATTCAAAATATATATTAGCAATAAATCGGTTTACTCATTCACACAGCTCATTTGCTTACTTCAGTTCGTCGAATGCGCTCACTTGTTTCCTATTGTGTTGTGAATCCTGTTTGAGCCTGGCTTGTTTACTGGATTCTGGACTCTACTTAATACGGGACACGGGCACACATTGTCCATTAGAAATCCCGGGAAGGTTCACATTAATATCAACATTTCGATGCAAGTACATAAATAACTCTACCTAATTCCGACCTCTGAGGGATGATCAATAAAAAGACGAAAAGGGGGATGGAAAGAGGGATAAAACCTTTACAATCAAGACCTAAGCTCTTAAATTGGGTACTTGACCCCACCTACCCACCCATAAATAATTACGAAACCCTTTTTCTTGAAAATAACAGCATATTTTAAACATTGATATTTTTAACTACCTGCAGTAGTTAATTTTTAATTAAGCTAAACTCGATAAAAAGTAAGTAATACAAAATCTATGGAAGAAGAGGGTTTTGACAGTTCATTAAAAGTACGTCAACGATTGGTAGTGTCAAATCTCTTGGGCCCGTAGCTAAATGGCAATCTTTCAGATATCAGAAAGTTTATTTGCAAGTTTATTTCTGGAGCGAACTTTGCAATCGCCAACATCATATCAGCCTATTGCAGTCCACTGCTGGACATAGGCCTCTCCAAGACTGCGCCAACCTGCACGGTCCTCCGCTTCTCGAACCCAGCCACCACCGGCCACCTTCGCCAGCGACATGTCAAAATATGTAACGAACTTCGCGTGAGAATACATAGCCACTTGGCTATGGGCCCTGGCACAGAATAAGTACTAGTACTTCGTACAGAAGTATGACTTAGCAATTGTATTCAAAGAAATGTCTACTCAATGTCGTCAACAATATGGCGTAATTTAGTTCGCCTCAGAGTCAAGCACATTTTCGTGTAGACACCTACAAAAATCCATTGCAAGATAATTTCATACTAATAAGTATGAAATTATCTTGCAATGGATTTCGAGAGATCATATTTCAGAGCAATAGCTCTGGAATATGATTCATAATACACTAAACCTATTCAGTGACGTAATATCCCGCGACGCGATAGGGTTGACTGCTACTTTAGCAGTCAACCCTATCGCGTCGCGAGAAGCTTCTAACGCCATCTAGCGCCTCTTTCTAGTACTTTATTCATTCTCGTCCAGCCAGCAACGTAGCCGCGCGGCCGCCGGTGAATAAAACGCGCGAGCGTGTCGCTGGCCGGTAGCGACACGCAACTTGTTTTAGCCCCTAAGTAAGGGTCGCCGCGCGTAGGTACGTTTTTGCTACCTACGCGGGGAGATACACAGGCCTGGCCCTGGATAGATGGTGATGATCTGAATGACATAAGGACACAGCCGTTAATGTTCAACTGTATCTTATTATTGTATCGCCAATATTTTGTTGTATATTTTAAGATACCAGATGTAACAATTGTACAAATAAAACTTATTATTATTAAGGACATCATAACTTACCCGGAGGTGGGTGTAGCGCGCCCGGAGCCGCCTCGCCGGGCGGCATTTCGTCCGATTCAGCCGCCATCGCTTCTTCCTTCTCTTTCACGGCCGCTTGCACTGTCAACAACGAATAACATATTTAGAAAGAAGCACTTATTAATTTGGGACATCACAAACAAACATAGCACTACAAAAGACACAAAGAAAGGAAAATAAAAACGATACTGTGGCGACATCTTACCACTATCGCCCACACTAGCAAGCAACTTCCAGGCGCGACGCCTTGACTCGGCTCCTACAGGCTAGATGGCGCTGTTAGCCCGCTGCATACAACACAAACCGCGATATATAAGATTTAGCACGAGCTTGACTACATATAGACAAACCAAGACAGTGACCATCGGACTTTGGTCCCCGACCATAACAACCGGTCGGTAGGAAGCGCTACCCTTTGCCTTCCTAACTCAGTTGCGCCAAAATACGAAATCATTGACACAACAAACAAAACAGTAACTGTCGACGCTAGCCAGACAGTGCCTTCGTGTGACTGTAATGTCGAGATCAAGGGACCTCACTTAAGCCAGGCCCTCAGAAGGCCCTGGCATTTTCAGTGGGCCCCAACTATTTATTGATTAATTCGCGACTAAATTATATTTTAAAACCTGAACCTGTTTTGATTACTGAAGCGCCTATGGGCACAGGTATAGTGCGTGCATGATAAACGTGCAATAAAGGTCGTTCACCCTTAATGCGGGTACATTCCCCAAGTATTGATGAAATCGAACGAATCACTGGCGTACCAAGCACTTACAAAAATTCGTACCAACCAACCAACTAAGCTACGGAGGACGTAAGTCAGTCACTAACGTCCTCCGTAGCTTAGTTGGTAAGAGCATTCGCCCGGATAGCGAAGGGACGTAGGTTCGAGTCCCAACGGATGACACAGTCGATTAATTTTTGTAAGCGAAATTCAATTTGATTTCACCCTTACCGCTAAAACCTTGTGATACGTATCATTTGTCTTACTAACAGCGATTATTACGACTTTTGATCGATTTTATAGTACTACGGCCTCGTCGAAATAAGAGACCACCTCAAAACGCACAAAAAAAATGGTGTTGATACATGCTAATTTTTGGGTTCAAGGTCGACCCGTACCAAATTTCATTTGTTAAACAGATTCGTATCGCTACGGCTTATAGTTAGGGTCGCCGCGCTTCGCACACTGGCGTGCAGTGGTACACGGGTGACGGTCTGCAGGGGTGACGGGTCAATGAATTTTTATGCACCGTTAAATGGCACGGACTACAGACTAAGGTGTTATTTGAAAAAAGTTTACTGCTGTACTTGTTTCTGATATGGTGTGCAATAAAGAATTATCTATCTGTCTATCTATCTACCATCACGTATTATTTATAGGAAACCATAGCCAAACAGCACCTTGAGATCTCACTGACAGCTTGCACTGTTCGCAATTAAAAACCTATCTACAGGTTTGGGGAAAAAAATATATTAGTTTTAGATTCATATTATGGCAACAAGGAGGTTAGAGTTAAGGGCTATTAACTTATCGATACTAATATTATAAATGCGAAAGTGTGTCTGTCTAGCTGTCTGTTACCTCTTGCTTAAACCACTGAACCGATTGAGATGAAATTTAGTATGGAGACAGTTCGAGACCCTGGAAAGGAATAGGCTACATTTTGTTGCGGTATAAAAACATTAAGGGGGTGAAATGGGGGTTGAAAATTTATATGGAAATTCCAACTCTTGCTGGCGACGTCGCGGGGAACCACTAGTATTTTTATTTTCATCATCAGTTTAAATATCCATTACAATGGCGTTATACATATCTTATTGAAATATGTAAAACATGCAATTCTGTATAAAAACCTACTACTCTAACCTACCAAGTTTCAACGGTGTAATCCTATTCAGAATAAAGTGGCTGTAACATACGGACAGACAGACAGACAGACAGACAGAACAAGAACCTTGGCTAAAAACCCAAAAGAAGTTATAAACTCACCCTGCTCCTTTATCCACGGCGGTGGCTGGTTGATGAAGGGAGGATGGCCAGGGTTGGGCATCACTCCGTTCGGCATGACTCCCACACCACCTGGCATCCCCCCGGGAGGCATCCCACCGGGCATTCCCGCTGGCATGCCACCGGGCATTCCCGCGCCGGGCATCGCCGCGCCGGGCATTTGACCTGGATGGGGAATTGTACAACTGGTAAGTCAAAAATATTTATAGAATATCGTGAAAAAGCCCTGGTAGCACTTTTTTACATTAATCATTAAAAAAATACAACATTTTTGTATGGCAGTACATGTTTAAATAATAGGGAAAAAAATATTCATTCAAAATAATAAAGAAATATAGATAATTGTTACTTTGAAATCTTTTTTGAGCCCTTAACTCATGCTTAAATAAATAATAAATGACCAAGAATATCGGCAGTCTATGCTAAAGCGAAGATGAAGAAGCGCGGATGGAAAAAAAAATACGGGAAAGTATGGGAAAGAACGGAAAGATTGGGAAATATTCCAATTCGGCAAGAAAATACTCAAAAGTGGACTTAAATTAATAAAATGCGAGAATTGAGCCATTCTGACAATGGTTTTACGCCTATAGCACACCTTCACATAAAACCATAACAGCGGGACCGCGTTTTGCCTGTTTGTCAGTTTTATTACACCAAACGTAAACTGCATGTTCTAATGCTTAGATTTATCTGAGTCTCTCTTTCTTTGAGATTCGACGATCCTGTAGTATACTTCCTACTACTGTGCCCACGATGTCGCGAATGGGTGCAGAAATGTAAACGTTTGAGAAGGATTGGAAAAATCTCGACATAAAGAAACAAGGTCATAAAATATCTACATTAGAAACGGCAGTTTGGGTTCTGCTAAGTTTGAAGATTTGAGATAAGTGATAATAAAGTTAAATCTTCGTTATTAGAAACAAGAAATTCAGAAAAATAAGTACTTAAAATCAGAGTCAAAAACAATTTAGGACAGAAAATACCACTTATGAACGTCAAAATTTTTAAATCAGTATTATTGGCCCTAAGGGTGCCTGAACATGTACCCAAACTTTGGGACCTACTAATGCCACAGATTATATAATAGTTTCTACGTAACAGATAAATCACTCCAAGGAAAATCGTCCATACCTATTCTTACAATAGCCTAAATTTTTTTGTCGCACACCGCTGCGCCCGAAAATGTGCTTTAAGTTTCGAACATTACGTTATTATTCTTCTGCAGCTACGCGACCTTGGAGTAAAACTAATAAAGACAGGGTTGCCTCTTTTGATACAAGGCCTATTTTATTTGTAGCTTGGTTTGAAATGTTTTACAATGATATAGTGTTTTACAAAATGTTTACCTGTGAAAAATTTTCGGTTGTCCCGGAAAACAAATCGGATTCGTACAAACAGTTTTAATAAGTAGTAATGTGGAAAACAAGATCTAAAATGTTGTTCTGTGACTTTCAAAAATGTATTCATATAAAAAGCATCTGTGGGAACTTTCAGTATCAGTCGCCAGCGGCGAGCCGTGGGAAGCGGCCGTACATGCGTATTGAATACCAACGGTGACCAAGTTTTTGAAAAGTACCCTACTTTAAAAAAAATGTCTAAAAGTGATGAAGATGAGGTGAACTCATCAACTGTTGTGCTGAGTGGAAATAGTGAGATATGTGAATCGGGTATTACATCACCTATCATTAGTGAAGTTTCGAAACAAAATTCTGAAAAAGGTTTATCGCGACTATCACAGAAAAGAACGAGACCAGAGAGCGCAGAAAGTAAAGAAGATGACGAGGAGTTTATCATAGTAAGAAACAAGTCGAAGAGAATAAATAGAAGCATATCAAAAAGTAATAATCACGATTTAGAAACTGGAATGAATGAAGATTCGGTTATAGAGGAAAAATACGAAGTATGTATGACGTCAAAAGAAGCCCTTCCGAAACAAATAGGATTGGCCAAACTACTGAGAGCAGAAAATATTCAAAATATATTAAAAATAAAGTACAAAAATCCGTACAAAGTTGTGATACAATTTAAAGAGAGTGAAGATGCCCAAAAGTTATACACTTGTAGTAAAATTAAAGATCTGGGATATAGATGTCAATCTACTCAACAAGTCAGTCTGTCATATGGTGTTGTTAAAAACATTGATATTGAAATAGAAGAAAAAGAAATTCTGGAGTCATTTGAATGTAAATATGAGCTAGTGTCTGTCAGAAGGATGAAAAAGCTTAATGAAGGTGGTAAATAGGTCGACTGTGAAACGATCCAACTGTGTTTTAAAGGCCATATTCTACCAACTCATGTATATGGATACGGGTGTAGATTTGCAATAGAACCCTACGTTTTTCCAGTAACCCAGTGTTCTGGTTGCTGGAAATATGGCCACTTGATAAGAAACTGCCCTACAAAGAAAGTAATTTGCCCTAAATGCGGAGATTCTCATAACAATTGTGAAACTGTTAAATACACATGCATTAACTGCAAACGAACACACATGGCTTTAAGTAAAGATGGTCCGGATTTTCTCAAAGAAAAAAAAATTCGCTACATCATGTCCAGGCAGAATTGCACTTATAGAACGGCACTTGAAACATATTTAAAAGAAAAGAGAGAAACAAATATAAGTACCCATTTTGAGAACACAATATCTAATAAAAGTAACACTTTACCACACCTCCCAAATAATAATTTAAGTCCTACGTACAGAGACATATTAGTAACAGATGCTATAATACACAGAGAACCAAGTAAAGAAAGGGAAATAAGTGCACCTGACCAACTTAACACCAAACCTTTACAAAACAAGAGGAAAAAAAAGAGAAAGAGAAATACAAAAAAAGGATACCAGACTCCGTATGAAGACGATCAAAATATATCGTCAGAAGATGAAATTTTAATAGAAGATCAACAAAAAGGAAAAAAACTGACAAAAAACATAAGGGAATTTGATATTCAAAGCATAATACAAAAAATTAAGGATATTGTGATGGCTGATATTAATTTTGAAGGAAAGATAATTATGGTTTTGAAATTGATAGTAGAGGAATTTAAGAACTACGTATATAAAGCGTTTGACAAAACAGAGTGGACTAAAGAAGACCTTGCCCTTCAAGACTCCTTTCCATCAATATAATACAGTGGAACGCCCAGAGTATTAAGCCGAAGCTTGTAGAATTTGAAGCACTCTTATATCAAGAAAAAGCACATATAGCGATACTTAGCGAAACCTGGATGGACGTGGAAGAAGACCTTCGAATTAGCGGATACAATGTATTTAGACAAGACGGACGACTCATATGGCGGTGTCGCAATTTTAGTCCACAACTCAATCAAAGTTCAAGCGTCACAACTACATCAAAATAACTCAGGTATACAGGCTTTACATGTAAGGTTACTTAACGTCTCTCATCTCGAAAATGTTGTTTCTATATATTGCCTTTCGAACATTCACACTACACAAGCAGATTGGGATTATTTCTTTAATTTATTTTCTAAGGAATCTTTAAGGCGACTTTAACGCACACCACACAAATTGGTCTAATAAAAATGACACAAGAGGTAACTTAGTAATGGAATCGTCAATAGAAAATAGTTTTGTATATTTAAATGATGGAAGCTTTACTAGAGTAAAATTGGTTAACAATATCCTTCAGGAAACATCTTCTGATATAAGTTTTGCTACAGTTGATAATGCAATAAAGTATAAATGGAAAGTTATTAACGAATCGCTAGGCAGTGATCACCTTGTTATTAAAATGTCACTTAATCTAGAAAGTCCAGCTACCTATTCTAAAAAACGTAATTATAAAAATGCTGATTGGGTTACGTATAGAGATATCCTTGAGAAGTGCTTTTCTGGTCCGGTTAGATGTGGCGTGCTACAGGAAGACTATACCCATTTTGAGAAACAATTAAATATTGCAGCCGACCAAAGCATACCAAACATTAAAATATGCACTGATCCGTCGAGAAACTTCAAACCCAAGTCTTTTTGGAACCAGGAGCTTTCTAAATCTGTGGCTCAGCGTAGACTAGCACTTAAACTATTTAGACGTAATCCTACTCCTGATAACCTTTCAAAATTAGAAGATAATATTAGTAAAATTAAACAAGCAAAATCAAAAAGCTGGAAACAGTTTTGTGATGACATTGATGAGTCTATTTCAGTCTCAGACATGTGGAATAGAATGCGGTGGATAAAGGGCTATAGACGAGAGAGAATTTTTGCAACTGAAAAACAATCTCAAGAACTTTTATGCAGCTTAACGCCCGAGTCTGTGTTTCCGCCAACACCAACTATTTGTTCCGCAAACTCGGCTCTTGATGCAAGTTTCAGTTTACAAGAATTGACAAGCTGTTTAAAAAAGAAGGATACAGCTCCAGGTTACGATCAAATTACATACTCGATGCTTTATAATTTACCAAATGTAGCAAAATATTACCTTTTAGACATTTTCAACAACATTCTGTCTTGCGGTTATGTTCCCGTACAATGGCGACACATACAGATAGTCCCAATACCAAAAAATAGTAGCCCCACATCTAAATTGCGACCCATCTCCTTGATATCTTGTATTTGTAAAGCGTTCCACAGTATGATAAATAAACGGCTTGAATGGTACGTAGAAAAAAATAAAATATTGCCCCCAAAAATGACAGGGTTTAGGCGCGGACAATCTTGCTTGGATTCTTTGACCCGGTTAATATGCTACATTCAAATAGGATTTACATTGAATACGCCGACGTTAGCTTGCTTTGTTGATGTAGATAATGCATATAATAATGTCCCTGTAAATAAAGTTGTCGAAACACTAGACCACATAGGAGCGGGTTCAAAAATTTGTAAGTATATCTGGTCTTTCCTCAGTGAGAGAAAGTTATCAATAAATAGAAATATGTCTTCACGATTAGAAGAAGATAGCCATGAGATACTTGTATCAAGATGGACCAGTAAGGGTATCGCTCAGGGAGATCCCCTATCACCTTTAAGAGGAAACGCGGTCTAAGTGACATTTGAAAAAAAGGTTTTTGAATAAAATGTTGCTGTCTCGATGCATGCTCTGGCGGCCGCCCCCGTACCCCGCACTGATCTATCCTTGTGTGAGTATGGTAAGTTTGTGTGTGTGCGCACTGGACCTCGCGCAAAACTCGCTAAAATAAAGTATTTTCAAGAAACATGATGTACTCTTTGATAAACTATAACTGAAGATACAGTACGCAATACAAAATAAAATCATTCACAATTATTTTTAGTGGAAAGTTTCTTAAAACTATGAAAACAAAGAAGAAAGAGTTATTCAAATTCAGGTTATGGTAGAGTCAATATTGAATAAAATTCGTGTTTTGATTCCAATATTTACGTGATTATATCTTTATAGCAGGGTATTATGCAAGATATAAATACGTTGCTATTTATATAGGAGCTTGAACATGACACATCATTAAATTAAAAGAAAAAAATAAATGTAAATATGTCCCGTGGCTGTCAGTTTCATTATTATATCCTTTAATATAGTTTATCAAAGATATACCTAGAAATACAAAGGCGAGGTGACAGATGACATTTTCCGGTTCACTCATATTACGATTAGGTTACTAAATAAATATTTTACAAAAATAATAATTTATATATTTTTTTATATCTTTACAAACATACAATTAAGACAAGACACGACAGTCTACTTTAACAACAAGAATGATTTTGCAAAAGCTTAATGTTTATGAAATTAAAGAAAAAAACTTTTTTTTTTAATTTTGTTCATACGTGTAACGGAACTTTTTGCTTATGATGATTTACTGACAACAATGACAACACCTTTCAACAAGACATTTTCTAATTGTGCAACAATAAAAGTTAAAATCCACAATCTCTTATAGAAAATGAAGCAAATGTTGTTTATTTATGATCGCAAAATAGAAGAACATCATGTTCGTATAAAATGCAGGGTTCATGAATACTTATGTTTCATATGCCCATTACAAATAGGTCAACCTGCACAAACATCATGTGCTTTACACGAAACAATCGCAGCAAGAGAAGAGAAGAGGCAAATTAATTTAAATGCTGGCGTGGACGGAAAATGACGGAATCCCTTATATAACAGTGGTCGGAGATGGATCTTGGGCGAAGAGAACCGACAAGAGTGGATACAATACCCCCGGACAATTTCATATCAAGTGCAGGATAATGCTGCGTGTGCAACACCTATAACCATGGGTTCAGGGCTCTGCTTGGACTTCTTCGTCACTGTAGCGCATCCTCTATGTTTGCGAAGCATAGAACTGATAATCTTTAGTCGATCATTCGCAAGAAGACGGACTCAGTCTAACTAGAATGTTGTGGTTGCAGTCTCAATGTGTTCGTGTAACGACATTCATAGTTGTAACAATAAAATTGTTTTTTTTTTCTTTGTTAATAACCCTAGTTTATGAAATTATAATATACTAGCTGACCCGGCGAACTTTGTTCCGCCTTAATGTCAATAAATAAGGAGATTTTTTTTTTATTGGAAAAAATACAAAAAAAATTAAATTTCTACATCAATCATTCATAATTATTTCTGTATTTTAGTACATAGGTTGCTCTTCATTTAAGTACCTTGTGATACATTGTTAATAACCCTAGTTTATGAAATTATAATATATTATGCTAACAAGTGGTTCGCAGTTGGCGCAATAAAAACAATATTATGAAACAATTTATTTAATTTTTCTTATGAGATTAATTAGTGATCTGCATCAGCAGATTATCTACAGTGAGCTTATAAACCATACAATAGATAGTGTAATTTATTAGACGTCTTGGTGGATATTACAACAAGCCTTCACTCACATTATCTTCTAAATATTATACAAAAATGAAAACTGACTTAATGACTGACTGACATATAAACCCACAGCCCAAACTGCTGGGTCTAGAGACTCCAAATCAAAGGTTCCATCAGAAGTCTAGGGGTGCCCTAAGAAAGGTTTTTTGGAAATTCATCCCCTAACGGGGTAAAAAAGGAGGGGCAAGTTTGTATGAAACTCGGGCAGTTATGCAGCTAAATCGATAAAATGTTGTATTTATCTTTTTGGTTAGAAATTAAGAATGACATAACAGGATTTTTGGAAACTCATCCTCTAAGGGGGTGAAAATGGGAGTGGAAGTTTGTATGGTAAATTCGACATGTGCGTGGACAAAGTCGTGGGCAACCGCTAGTAAAATCCACTACTTATAATTAGCTTCCATCAGAAATCACAACTACAATCTATCGAATTGAAATGAATCTACTTACGTTTACGTCCTCATCAGTAAGTGCTTACATCACATGTATGTGCACAGTCATTCTAGGAGTCAGCAATGGAATACTTACCTGCTTTTTCATTTATAGAACCACTGAGGAGTAGTAGACCTTTAAAAGCCAGAGTGAAGAAAGCTAATGATATAAAATATTAAGACAAATATTATCAAGACAGTATATAACTTAATAAATCGATGTCGATTAGGCCAACAATGGCGTATCGATAAAATTTTCGACTATGAAGCATCACTATACGTACACGTATTTGTTATGACATTACCCACCCCCCAAACCTCTCCTCTTAAAGCAAGAAAGGGACAAATGCAGCTCAGACCAAAATTCGCTTCATAAAACTGACCAAAACAGCATTTCGTAGTCCCCTGTTTTCTCGACGAAAACTTTACCAATGACAGTAGTGTTTTCATAAATAATTAAAAAAAGGATGGGACTATGCTCCTATGTTTTAGTTTTTGTCTTGATGTGCGTAGATTTTATTTGGCGAGCGTCTAAAGTTTGGGGTTGAAATTTGGCAATTTTCTTAATGTTTGAAGGCCCATATTTCCTGTGTTAATTCGAATATAGGAAAAAACGAAACATAGGAGCATAGCGGTAGTAAATGCAGATATTACAGTAAAAAAAAATTCGACATTAGTCTATATCCAAGGAGGAAACAGGGGACTACGTTTGTATGGAGAAATGGTGCTATTCTTTCGTCTTAATTTTTAACATATTAACAGCTAAAATATGTAAAGAAATAGTTAATGTACAGATTTCACAATACGCAGACGATAGTTTTATACACTCATAATAGGACACTGAGTGATAGTTCATTACATATGCAGAATGCTTTAAATTTGCTTATTAGTATTCTAGATGATATAGGCTTAGAAATTTCAAGTTATAAATCACACTTCTGTATTTTTAGTAGAGGATACCGAAAACAGGAAGCTAGATTAACAATATAAGGAGATATACTAAGTTCGGCTGATAATATTAAGTATTTGGGTATTTGGCTTGATCGGTCGTTAACATGGCGCAAGCACATTAACGAGCTGTATGAAAAAACAAAAATATTTAAATATACTCAAAGTACTATCAGGAACGACTTGGGGCATACACCCGAAGCACCTTCGAAGATTATACATATCGTTAATTAGGAGCAGACTAGATTATGGTAGTTTTTTTATATGATAATAGCGCAAACACAAATACGTATAAAATAAATAAAGTTCAGAACCAAGCATTAAGAATAATTGGCGGGTTTATAAGGTCTACACCCATACATGTTATGGAGTCTGAGTTGCGTATTCCACCCTTATTTCTAAGAAGATTATATTTAGCCATAAAATACTGCTTAAAATGTCAATCGTGAAAATATTACATCTAGATTATTAAATGAAATTAGCAATCTCAGGGGAAACCTTTGCTGACAAAAGTCTTTATAGAAATAGGGGAGGAGAATATATCTTGTAGTAATCCATTGGAAATGTTTACTTTAGATACCTGGCTGACTAATATTAAAGTTGATAGTGTTATAGAAAATACTTTGGAATGTGTCACACTTAACAAAAAGTCATATGATTTTAATTGTATTAAATATGCTGTTTTGCAAGAACTGTACCAAAAATATGAAGGTTGGCACACAGTATATTCGGATGGATCAAAATGTGATAGTGGCCTAGGTGCTGCCTTCTATGATTCACAAAACAAAGTTGGTGCTATGTTTAAGATTATCAATAAAAATATATGTATAATGTCGGTGGAGCTCATTGCAATCTCCAAAGCAATTACATACATAATTGAAAAAAGTTTACGTAAAGCAGTAGTTCTGACGGATAGCAAGAGTGCTCTACAACATATAGCTCGATGCGCCTCTGGACATAGCAGAGGTGTATCGACGGCTTACACAATTATAAAGCAATTCAAGGAATTTCAAGACACTGGAATAGCAATAATATTCCATCACATGTTGGCTTGCCGGGTAATGAAGAGGTAGATCGTCTCGCGAAACAATCAGTATTAGAAGGCGAAGACACTCACATTATATCCAACTACTCTGAACTGATTCCTAAATATTAAAACAACTGTCGAAATACTTGGAAAGAGTATTTTGATGAGAAATCTACATCTAAGGGCATTTGGTATAAGACGATGCAGAGCGAGCCGCCTCGTGTTCCCTGGTTTGCCAACATTAATATAAGCAATAAATTTGTAATAATAGCCCATAGGTTGCGGTCCGGACACATACCACTAAATAAGTTTGCTTATTTGATGAAACGCACAGATAGTCCCAATTGTGAGGTCTGTGGAAAAGTTGAAGACGTTATGCACTTATTGGTGGAATGTGGCCGATATGCAGCGGCTAGAGAAAATTTGCGGTATAAATTACAAATAAATCAACTAGATATAGGAAACTATCAAAGTATATTAAGCAAACCATGTAGTAGTAAAGCTATTGTCATCTACAAAGCTATATATAAATATTTAGAAAGTAGGTAAGTAAGAACGATAAGTAAGTAATCATGTAAAAGGTACAATGGGCTTGGCATGGCTGATTATAATGTAAGTCAAAAGCCCATAAAAAATAAAGATTTAAAAAAAAAAATATTAAAAAAAAAAATTCAGTATGCCGTAAAATTATGATGACTTATTAAAAGATTTAAGTCCAGAATTTTATTTAAATCCGAGACTAATTCAGGACATATTATGCTTCTGGTTTCATTTGTACAGTAAATATCAGATTTTTAAATCATATTACTTAATTAGTTTGCATAAAAACGAATCGACCGTAACACAAATAATTAAACAGTGCGTACGCGCGCGCCCGTCGGTTGTTGGCAGCCTACTGATTTACGCACCGCCGTCGGTGCGCTCGAGAGTAGGCTATTAACGCGCGCAAGTACATTGAGTGAGAGATGCCTGCTAATGCTTCAAAAGAAGACAGACAACCTGGCAAGTACTGATTTTTGACACTAGGAAAATCGTTCATTGGACTTAATATCTTCGCTGGCACTCACCGGCAGCAGCCATGGCCTCCATCTCTGCCTGCGTGATGACCTTCACGTTGGGGCTCTCCTGCGGGCGAGTCCACGTCGTCTCGCGGGTCCTGCTGTGGTAGTAGTAAGACTTGCCGTCTTCAGACTTCGTCTCCACCCACAGTTCTGGTGCCGGCTGGGGGAAAAACGAGTGATGTTATAGATTAACCACTTAGATGATTTTATATCGCGATAAAAAGTAGCCATATCCTTCCCAGGGTCTCAAACTATCTCTGTACCTTGCATTTGAATCGGTCCAGTAGTTTCGGAGTCTATTCAAACAAACGAATCTTTTCTCTTTATAATTAGTATAGATAATATTATTTTAAATAAGTGGTTTCCGCGCAAGTGTAGAATTACCCATAAAACCTTTCAACCCCTTTTCACCCCCTTAGAGGTTGAATTTTAATCTTCTTTCTTTCTTAATTTCTAACTAAATGAATGCTAAATATCAATGTTTAACTATTCCCCAATTTTTTACTTTCTAAGGGGTGTACTTCCAAAAATCCTTTCTCCACGACTCCACAATAGCGTCATTACTATTTATCATCCTTTCGTGTCTTCATATAGCGTACTCTCTTGACTGTGAGACTGTGGAGATGCTGCGTTCACGCAGAACACACCTCCATTTCATACGTATCTTACTATGATCCGAGTATTTCTACACAAAGCTGTAACTCACCATATTAGGCGGCGGCATGCCAGGCGGCCCCCCAAACGGTGGGGGCTGTCCCATCATATTAGGCGGGGGTCCCATCGGCCCGCCGGGCGGCATCATGCCGGGCGGGGGCCCGAAAGGAGGTGGTCCGCCCATCATGCCTGGCGGAGGTGGTCCCATCGGGCCCCAGTTGTTGTCGAAGTTCGGCCCGTTGTTGGGGCCAAAACGGGGACCACCACGGCCTCTGAAGAAGCCTCGCCCGCGCATCGGAGGCCCGCCGGGGCCATAGCCGCGCCCTCGGAACCTCATCGGGGGTGGGGGCCCGTTCATCCAAGCAGGAGGCGGGCCTCTACTGCCCCGTCTGTAAGTTTAGTACATTAATTCAACAAATAGGGCTCCATTAAGCCCTAAAGTCTGTGCCCTCTACACTCCATCCTATACCAATGCTATGTTAGTATCAGGCAAAAATAAAAATGTACATTTTGTAAATTTAGAACTCATGACTGCAATATCATTGTCATCTTTAAAATATATATTACTAGTGGTTCCCAGCGACTTCACCCGCAAGAGTTGGATTTTCCATATAAACTTTCATCCCCGATTTCATCGGATTCACCCTGGAAAGGACATAGGCTACATTTTCAGCGACAAAATGTAGCCTATGTCCTTTCCAGGGTCTCGAACTGTCTCCATACCAAATTTCATCTCAATTGGGTCAGTGGTTTAAGCGTCAAGAGGTAACAGACAGACACACTTTCGCAATTATAATAATAGTATGGATTTGGCTTTATTTTGCAGTGTCAACTAGGCATGGAAGATTTCATGAATAGCAGATGAAAAATCATATGAAATGAATTTCATTGTTCACACCTGCTATTTTTTTCATATAGATTGCTACAAATCGCACTCTGCGAAATCATAGATCATGCTCATTTCATTTCATTTATTGATGACTGCATGTAGCAGAGCGAGTCGCGAGCGAGCGAGTAGGAATGATTTGCCCTAGGTGCGTGTTAGAAAAAGACAAACACACTAGTTATGCGATCATATGTGACGATCGATACTGGATGGGCATTTAAAGAACTTTTAACTTATGGGCATAAAGTTTAGATTCGTTTGCCATGATTTTTCATGACAACCTAAATATCACATTTCATATTATTAGCAAATTAGCAACCGTTCTCAATAATTCATATTTCATTATAAGTAGCAAATAGCAAAAAATGTTACATTATGACACTGCGAAAAAAAAACATTGCCAATGAAATTTCACATGTGATTTCATATGAAAAAAATCATCATTTCATGAAATGAAAATGAATTAAAAGTAGCAATCATTTCCATGCCTAGTGTCAACTACTTATTATCACAACCTAGGATTATGATTGAGTTTTTCTATGATACAGCATACAATTTACTGTTTGAAAACATGTATTACCAATAAATAATCAGATTTTCTTTCATTATTTTAATATCCCCCATAGTGGTAACTTCACATCAGTTACTAAGAACAGTAAGTTATTGTTATTGCCAATGTATGTACCAACTGCAAGTGCGTGTAAATATTTGATTGTTAAACATATGCATCTGATATCATTTGTGTCAAGGTGAACAAAAACTTTGTATTTTTATTAAAAATTAATTATATAAAAAATACAAGTATTTGTTATCTAGTATGTAGAAAAAAAATGATTTTTTCCATCTTACATAATCATGTTGCTTCTTTGACTTTTAACTATTTTTTTTCTTAAAATTTAAAGCCAAATTTTCGATGATAATAATAACATAAAACATGTTTGCTATATGTGTTTAGCAAAACCTTGTAGTCTTTTTTTATTTGAAATGGGTATGCCCTAGTCTCTAGACATAACCTGACGTGGTGTAGACAGTGTTCCGAGACTTCCAAAAAATAAAATAACAAACATTATTGATCCAACCAAACATTTAGATAGCCTTTTAGGCTTATCCAATGACGAAATGAAATATTCGGCCTCCTGCAGGGGACGCGGGGGTTGTTTTGCATCCACCTTGGATAACATTTTTGCTGGATTTTGCTACCAAAACAGCCTTATGTTTACCCGAGAGTGTTGGGTTTTTCTGTGTTGAAAAAAACTCAGACACAGCTCCGGAGTCAGGAAGTTGGTGGTGTTAACACCCCCGTGCCTCGGAAAGCACGTTAAGCCGATGGTCCTGCGCCTGATCTCTCTACGGTCATGTCCGACTGCCGTCTCACCGAGTTATGAGAGTGAAGGAATAGAGAGTGCACCTGTGTATTGCGCACACACTTGTGCACTATAATATGTCCCGCGCAGTTGGCTAATCTCTGATGAGATAGGCCGCCGTAGTCGAAATTCGGCTAGGAGGACATTATTTATTTATGTTTTGTTTGATGTTTGTTGTTAGATAACACAAAAAAGGGTTACAGAAGACCCAGCATGAATAATACGGATAATAGAAATGCATAGCATTACAAATTCACAAGTAATAATCATCCTCGGTAGCTTTGCCACAATAGCGAAAGGTCGAGTCAGTGGGTGGTTGTCAATATACTTCTAACAGCAAAATTTAATTGATGCCATACCTAAACTAAACCCTTTTAGTTACATAGTAGCCTCTTATCCAACAACATTATCAAATCAGTTTTCCATGCAATAATTTAATTACAGACACGGTTATAATAAGTACTGCTACTAGATACATAAAGCTTAAATTAAATTATCTTTGCAGTCTAGTGGTACGATCAGGCTAAGCTGAAATACAAACAAGGAATATAGATTGTTCATTCGAAAAGAGTGAAAATGCCAGAATACAGTAACTGAAGTCAAGTACAATACTTGGGATTGTTCTAAAATCACATATTTATTGATATTTTTCAAGATATTCGCTAGTTATGCCGGCTTAGCATTCATTAGCATGGCGTGGTACCACCGTTCTGCTCAGTTTGTTTATTGAACAAATGGTATACAGACCTGAAATGGTATACACTCTTGGAAAGAGTGAAAATGCCAGAATACAGTAACTGAAGTCAAGTACAATACTTGGGATTGTTCTAAAATCACATATTTATTGATATTTTTCAAGATATTCGCTAGTTATGCCGGCTTAGCGTTCATTAGCATGGCGTGGTACCACCGTTCTGCTCAGTTTGTTTATTGAACAAATGGTATACAGACCTGAAATTCCCTCTTCCT
The DNA here is from genome assembly GCA_949316185.1 of Pyrausta nigrata. NCBI lineage: Eukaryota > Metazoa > Arthropoda > Insecta > Lepidoptera > Crambidae > Pyrausta > Pyrausta nigrata. The sequence goes on along the minus strand of OX438963.1, from coordinate 8,642,360 downwards.
CTGTTGCCTCTGAAGTTGTTGCCATCTTCATCATCGTAGCCACCTTCGTCAAAACCCATCATATCACCCCCATAGTCTTTTAGAGCCTCAATATTCTCAGTCAACTCACTGCTCCTGCCCTGCTGAAGTTCACTCATCGCAGAGTCCTGCGTTTCCATATAATCGTCACCCATTTTAACTGAATATAATTTTACACTGAAATCACAGAGTCCTCATAACTTTTTGGTATGTTTTTTGCGAAAAATCACATCACATTGATACCGCGGAATAACAAATTTCCACGCAAAATGGCGGGCACATCATGGCGACGGCTTCTCTAGTGAAGTAAATTAAAAAAAATGTTTAGTCGATAAGTCGATTGTCATGTCGACAGTCGACAATCGAATTTTGTTGATAAGACTTTTAAAACAATCATAAGAACTTGAGGATGAGCAATGATGAGCTTTTTAATTTGAAAATATGTTGATAATTATCGTCTGCTTTTATTTAGTCTTAGTTTGTGGTGAGAAATAAACATATTATTATTTATTACCTAATCTGCCAGATCCTGGATCATGGTCCAAAGCGCACCCTTGGCCCTAGTGTGACGCGCTGGCCGCGAGTGCACCTTGATGATTAATGTGATGATTGAAAACCATTTTTGTCAATTTAATAAATAATAACTACCTAGCCCTAAATTAAGCGTGAGCTTGTGCTATGGCGACATATACTTAATATACCTAACGCCACAGATTAACGCTACGTTTACCTGCATCTGCATCACACAAACATTTGCCCCTTGCTTGCGGGTTTTGAACCCGCAACCGCTTTTGTAGTGAACCACTACACCAAGACGGTCGTCAAGCCAAGGTCCGTCAGTTTGGACCATAAGCAACCTTGTAGGACTAGAGTGCCCAATGGATACTACTTACGTATCAAAACCAGAACCAGTTCACTTTAAAAATCGATCGCTCGCGACTATTTGTCCAGTCGATCGTAGCATGGCAAAAATATGTATAAATACGTAGAACAGACTGCGCAACGTACCTAATCAAATTAACAACATCTCATTTTTATAATGGTACTAAAATTCAAAACCCATTTCGAGATTTGGTGATGCTCAACACGTTAAAAATATTTTAACATTTTTTTACGCTATGAATTCAGCGATATTTGGAAAAAACTGAAAGGTACTCATACAGGCATTATAAGGGGACATGCCTTTGCTTGGTTATCTGGTCTGACTTAGAAAAGTATTTTACCATACATAGAAGCTGTCATTTTGACATTGACATTTGACACTGACACTATGATGAGTGAGTGAGACAAAAGATAATGGTAGTGTTGTTCTATAGAAGTGAAGTCCATCTATTTATCGATTGTTTTGGTATAGTATATTTAAGATTGCTAAATATACACATGCATTTAAATGTTTTTCTAGTATGGTGACGAAATCATAAAAGTTGCTTTATTCACTTTATTGATGTTTCATTTGATTTTAAAAAACATAAAAATTTCAGTAAGGAAAATTGCAACATAAGCTTTTTTGTTAGGTTGTATTTGAAAAAAAATACTCACTAAGATTATTTATCTACTTCTTCATTTAGACTTTTCTTATTTTGATATACGTCTTACTGTCTATACAAAATACAACACTATAGACGTCAGTCATTTTTTAAAATTTAAAATATGGCAAGAAAAAAGCGCGGGAAACGTCGGGTTTGGTGGACGTCATTTTTCTTGCTCTTGTAAAATAATTTTGAAATAAGTATCAGATTGGTGGTGAAGTGCATGAATATTTAATATTTTTATTTATATTTAGTATATATAATAGTGTAACATAGTTTTCTTCAGTTCTGGGTGAGTTTTTCATCTCGCCATGAGCGAGCCGCCTGATCCTGGCGGCGGGAATCCGCTCCTCCGCCAGGATATGAACATTTTAGCGCCATGTGATGTCCCCCAGGCATCTTATTCTGTAACAATAACACAGAGTCAATCTGGAATGGATACTGAAGGTTCAGTTTTGGAGACCGACGGTTCTTTATTGGACACGGACGGTGAGAAGATCTCAGCGAGTCATCGCAAGAGGAAAAAGTTTTCTTCTCGTAAAATTTGCAAACACTGCAATAAAAAACGGAAAAGTCGTCATAGTGATAAATTCTCTTGGGTTGACTCTGTGGGTGACTCAGACTGTCGTTGCGATAAACCTACTTGCACTCAGCAAGTTAATGCTGTAATAGAAAGTGAAAGAATGTAGGATTCTTGTGCTACCGCTCCGGCATCTACTTCTAACCAAGACGCAAACTTTTCACCTAACCAGGTTGGTAGACAGTTATATGAGGCTACTGATGTCTCACCCTTTGTTGTGCATATTCAAAGAGAGCAAACTGAACCCAGCCAAAATCTTTCTTTACACCCAGTCACACTTGGACTGTTTTTAAAAAAGAAAAACATAAAGAGTATTGTAGAGGGAAGCCTTAAAAAGATAGGTAGTGTTTACTACAATATTTTGATTTGTTTGTGTACCCTATTGATACTGCGCCGCGCGCACTCGCACGCGTCCCTGCCTAGTTTTTATTTGTTTAAAACGTACCGTGAGAACCCCGGAGCCCCTAGTTGTCACCGAGACGTCACCTATGACACACCTAGACCGACGAGAGCGCTTTCGCCGCGTGTGTATCCTGTAAAGCTCCTTACAGACATTTCGAGTGATTGTGGCCTGTGAAGTGTGTGAAGTTACCCCAAAAACCCCGGAGAATTGATGCAGCAGGTGCCTGGCTGTAAGTGCGAAGACAGACGATTTTCCACCTATCATTGTCGCCCTCCACGTGTAATCCACTGCCTAAACTCTCAAACATTTTGGTAGCAGAGCGTAGTTTTTTATTAGGACCCCTTATTAGTAACGTAATTTGTTTAATTTAGAGTTATTTATTTGCTACCTTCCTTTGTAATTTGAAGAAAACGTCTCGTCATATACCTAACCTATTTACAGTAAATTCCTTAATAACATTCAAGTACAACCCCTTTTACATAAGTGTCGATTAAATCGATTAGCGCGTTAATTACCTACCCTTTGAGTGCAAGTGAGGTGCGCCAGCGCTTTGTTTCCCTATTGATCACGCCATTACCGCGTGACCGCGTGTGAGTTGTTTACGAGTTACGTTTGCCATACCCGGTGCCGTCCCTCACTATTTGTTCCTTTACGCATCGTATTGAAATCTTTTGTGAGTTTAATTTACCTACCTTGTTTCCTGCGATTTACAGTAAATAAAATGTCGGATACCGAAACCGGCAACGAGACTGTAAAGGCCGTACTTTACACGGATACAGCTGAATACCGTGAAGCTATAGGTGAACTCCGTTATATTAGTGACTGGGTTGATGATTCCCACCGAGTTCTTGAGACCTTTTCCTCCAATCGTATGCGAGCGCGTCTTTCCGACCTGCCACTTATGTGCGATAAGTTTTCTGCCGCTTGTTCCAAGCTGTTAGGTAATCTCGATCCTTCGATTTATGAACAAGAATATGTGCAAGTTAAGAACGAGATACGCGTAGTAAGGGACAAAGTAGACGACTTAAAAATTAAGTTAGACGAAATACGACCTCACCAATTTGAGACATCCCGTATTAGCACCCCCTTCAAGGAGAATAAATCCCTGGCTATTGATAACCCGGCTAGTAAATTACCTGACCTACCTATACCTAAGTTTGATGGCCGTCCCGATAGTTGGATCAGTTTTATAGACCAGTTTGATAGCGTGGTGGACAACCAGCCTACCCTTACCCCGACTTTGAAGCTACACTATTTAGTGGGAGCCTTTACGTGTGTCGTTCCTGAACCCGCTGCTTTCGACTTATCGATGCTTAGAAAGATTGGAACTTCCTGTTAAACATTGGTCGTACCTATTAGTTCACTTATGCCTTGCTAAACTGCCTTCAGAGTTAAAATCGAGATTTGAACGTCGTTATGGCGATAATCCTAATCACCTCCCTACTTTTGATCATCTTATTACCTTTCTTGAGGATGAATGTAGGCACCACGACAATGTAGGTAGTGCTTCTGTCGTTGACACTACTACCCCCCCTACTGTGAGCTCCCCTCGTTTGCCTAAACCTAACGCGCGTTCCCCACCTCCTGCGAGAGCCTTTGTTACCTTTGCGACGACATCTAAATGTCACCTTTGTAATAGTACTTCGCATTACTTACGCGAGTGTCCCGATTTTGTTCGCCTTCCTACACGTCAACGTATTACCTTTGTAAAAGAAGCCCGACTGTGCTATCGATGCCTGGATAGACACTCCATATCCCAATGCACGCGAAATTATCGCTGTCGCACGTGCCGCCGTTCCAGTCATCACACATCACTGTGTTATAATGACTCCTCTCCTGTGAATAACGATCGCGAGCGCTCATACCGAGACGTCCCGGCCTTAGCTTCCAACCAACCGCGGCAATCCCACAAAGTCACTTAACGGACCGTGTGTCACCACCACGTACTGAATGGCACCGTGTTCGTACCCCGCCCCCTCGTGATTCCCGTAGAGCATCACCTCCCCGTTTGGGCGGGCGATCCCCACCTGCACCCAACGGTAACCGTACTTATAATGCCCCTCTAGGTCAAAGAACCCAGGATGAACGTGCATTTCATCATAAGTACAATGAGGCCCCACAATTCTGACTAGATAGCAGTTCCCCTTCCATACCCGCTTTTACATCTTTACCTCGCAATTCTCTCGTTCTTTTACCTACGGCCTTGATTCATGTTAAAACCTCGTCTGGATATTATGTGGAAGCGCGTGCCTTATGTGACACTGGTGCTCAGGGCTGCCTTCTTACTACTGAGCTTGTCGTTGACCACATGAACTTACCTATCATTCCTTCTCCAGTTCCTGTTCGTGGAATAGGTAATGTTCAAGCAATTAATTCCCCGGGCATTGTATCCTTTTCATTTAAGCCAGTTAATTCTGCCTTTCCAGAAATCTCCACCAGTGCAATAGTTGTTGATGTGATTGCTGGTACCCTACCAGAGGTAGACTTACCTATGTAATTACCTGTACTAAGCACCTCCCTCTTGCTGACCCTTTATTTTACAAACCTGGTACTATAAGTGTACTTCTTGGAGCTGACGTCATTGGTCGCCTTTTAAGGTCCGAGTTGCTTGTGTCCCCTGATGGCCTTACTGCTATCTCGACGATATTTGGTTATGTCCTGTGTGGTCCTGTTCCTGGAGGATATGCCCCCGGATCATTTGCAACTTCCTCATTCATTCTCAGACCCAGATAATCCTCAGACTGTCGCTATTTTAGGTGTGCAGTACTATCCTGTGAGTGACTCATTTACCTACAATTATACCTGTGATACCCGTGATGCCGTTATTACAAAACGCAAAGTTTTATCTTTGATTGCCCGTATGTATGACCCTTGTGGCTGGATATCTCCCGTCGTATTTAAGGCTAAGGAATTTATCCAACGCTTATGGATGTCAGGCTTATCCTGGGATGATCCTTTAAATGAACCCCTGTCTTTAGAGTGGACTGCATTTGTTCAGGACCTAGCGAAGGTTAGTGAAGTGGCCATTCCGCGACATATTCTTCCCAGAGGTTCCTCCTCCTTATCCCTACATGGGTTCTGTGATGCTTCTGAATTGGGATATGCTGCCGCTGTTTATTTACGTGCGGAACTTCCGTCTGGTGTTTGCTCCGTCCATCTTGTTATGGCTAAATCTAAAGTTGCCCCTGTTCGGACCCGTTTAACAATTCCCAAGTTGGAATTGTTGGGAGCTACCCTCCTCTCTAAATTACTTCATCACGTCGCTCTTTGTCTGCAAAGGTCGTCTGTGTTGACTTCAAACCATAGTTGGACGGATAGTAAAATCGTGTTGTGTTGGTTAAAAACCACTCCTCACCTCCTTCAGACTTTTGAGGCTAATCGTATCTCCCAGATTAATAATAGTCCTACATCTAGCGAATGGAGGCACGTCCCAGGCTACATGAACCCTAGTGACTGTGCATCGAGAGGTATGTCAGTCACCCGACTGATCGACCACTCCCTTTGGTTTTCACCTTTGTGGTTGACGCAGTCTCCTGACAACTGGCCCGGTATTTCGGAACCTAACCCAAGTAGTGATCTTCCTGGACTACGTTGTTTAGTAGTCTCTGCCGATGTTCCTACCCCGGATCCCTCATTCTTATTAGAGCGGTATAGTTCTTTGAACAAGCTAATAAACGTGACTTGTTACCTAAGGCGGTTTTTATTTCCTAAATCTTACTTGTCCTACCTGAGCCCTGAGGAACGGAGAGATTCCCTTTTGTTTTTAGTGAAAATCGTTCAATTTACCTCCTTTTCTGATGAACTTGATCGCTTACGGCGTGGCGATCCTATCACTAACTCCCTGAGAAAGTTGAATTTATTTCTAGATGACAGAGGCCTGATTCGAGTTGGAGGTCGATTACGAAACTCCGATCTATCCTTTGATGCGCGCCATCCCCTTCTTCTGCCTAAGAATGGTAATTTCGTGAACATCCTTATTTCACATTACCATCGCGAGAATGCTCATGCTGGTGTTAATGCAATTCTTGCCATGTTAAATAGAGAGTTTTGGATCTTGTCTGCACGCAGAGCTATTCAGCATTTGATTTTTAAATGTCGTCCCTGTTATCGTCTCAAGGCGGCTGTATCTCAACCCTTCATGGGTGACCTACCTAAAGACCGCGTCACGCCTGCTAGACCGTTTGACGGTGTAGGTACCGATTTTGCAGGACCCTTTTTTACCAAAGTCCAGGCCTATAGGAACAAAAGGTTAGTGAAAAGTTACCTGTGTGTATTTGTCTGCCTTTCTACTAAAGCCGTTCACCTTGAGGTTGTGTCGGACCTAACTACTGAAGCCTTTATTGCGGCCTTTTCCCGATTCGTGTCGCGTCGTGGTGTACCCCGCCTAATCCGATCTGATTGCGGTCGAAATTACATCGGTGCCAACAATTACCTTAAAGAGTTAGAGTGTTTCCTGTCTCAAAACCAGGCGGCTATTGGTTCTGAGCTTTCAAAGCGGAACATATCCTGGGTTTTCGATCCTCCTGTTTGCCCTCATTGGGCCGGTCTTTTTGAAGCTGCGGTTAAATTGGCAAAATCGCACCTAAAACGAGTAGTAGGCGATACCCCCCTTACATTTGAAGAGCTGACCACTGTTTTTGCTAAAATTGAAGCAGTTTTAAATTCACGCCCATTGTGCCCACTTTTTTCGGACCCTAATGATGTCGAAGTGTTAACTCCCGGCCAGTTCTTAATTGGACAACCCTTAACTGCACTTCCGGAGTACCCTTATAGACGTAAAATTGCATCGCCTTACACGGTTTCAGCTAATCCAACAAATTACCCAGCACTTTTGGTCTCGCTGGCATTTAGAATATTAAGTATTCTTACATATATTCATACATTACAAATTAGAAATAAATGGACCTCTCCTTGTGATCCTCCTAAAGTGGGTGAGCTAGTACTCATAAAAGATGACAACCTCCCCCCTTTGTAGTGGCGTCGTGGACGCATTAATAATTTATACCCTGGCCAAGACCAAGTTGTTCGTGTGGTAGATGTTAAAACTCTTACCGGTAGCCTAAAGAGATCTTTGACGAAATTAGTTCGTCTTCCTGTCCAGTGAACTTCCTTTCCTTAGCTTCCTAACCTTCTCGTAAACACTTGACGTGTTTAGGGCGGGCGATATGTTTACTACAATATTTTGATTTGTTTGTGTACCCTATTGATACTGCACCGCGGGCACTCGCACGCGTCCCTGCCTAGTTTTTATTTGTTTAAAACGTACCGTGAGAACCCCGGAGCCCCTAGTTGTCACCGAGACGTCACCTATGACACACCTAGACCGACGAGAGCGCTTTCGCCGCGTGTGTATCCTGTGAAGCTCCTTACAGACATTTCGAGTGATTGTGGCCTGTGAAGTGTGTGAAGTTACCCCAAAAACCCCGGAGAACTGATGCAGCAGGTGCCTGGCTGTAAGTGCGAAGACAGACGATTTTCCACCTATCATTGTCGCCCTCCACGTGTAATCCACTGCCTAAACTCTCAAACAGGTAGGAATCGTGTTTCATTGTCATTTACAAAATATGAAGATGCCAATGCCTTTCTCAAAAATGACACAGTTAGAGCACAAAAATTTAAGACAACAAGTTCAAATGTTACAAGAATTATATAAGAAGAAGGTGTAATTAGAGGAGTTCCAATTGAGTGGAGTGATGAGGATATTCTGAATAACATTTCATTGCCTGTGGGTTGTGGCAAAGTACTGAAAGTCAGACGTCAAAAAAAAAAGAATACAATTAATGGCAAATCAGAATTTGTTCCCATAAAGACAGTCATTGTCACATTTGATGGTCAGATATTACCTAAAAGGATATTTTTATGTTACAATTCATTGCCCGTAGACCTCTACATATATCCAACCATCCAATGTTTTCAGTGCTGTCGGTATGGTCATGTAAAAAGTCAGTGTAGATCCCTTCCCAGATGTTATAAGTGTGGAATAGGCCACACTGGTGATACTTGTGATGTTGATGAGGAGAATATTGTGTGTTTTCTATGCTCAGGACCACATCAGGCTACTAATAGAAAATGTCCCGAATTTACCCGACAGAGCAATATTAAAGAAAGCATGGCCAAAAACTGTATTAGTTATGCAGAGGCATTAAAACTACACCCTGCTGTTGGAAAATCTTTTGCTGATGTTTTAAAATCTAGCGGCTCTTCACAACAACAAACTTCCACTCCCCTTTCTTCAAACTCCAAACTCAAATATGTCCACAACAATAACCCAGGTTGGAATTCCTACAAAAAAACAGTTTTAATGAAACCTAGATCCCCATTCAAACCAGGTAAAAGTTATGATCAGAATGAACATCGAGCGTTTATGAATGAATATAACACACCTTTTGCTACAAGCAAAAATATTTTAAATAACAGAGATAACATTAGTGACAACTTATCTGACTTGTCTATTAAAGAGTTACTTATTACTTTAATTACATCTTTAAATCAGTCTAATTTTGTTTTACCGTCCAACGCTGCCAATAAAAATGATCTCATAGCTAAACTTAATTCCACTGTTGATGGGGAAGCTCTCCATAGCAGTTCAATGGAATTGCCGAAGCATTAATAATAAGAAAAGTGATTTACTGCACATAATTAATAAATTTGACCCTTTTTAATTTATTTGCAAGAAACATGGCTCCGGCCAAATTCTATCTTCAAAATTTCAAGTTTTTCATGTGCCAGAGAAGATAGAGATGATAGTTATGGTGGTTTAGCCTTACTTATCCACCATTCTATCCCATTCACCCATATTCCTCTTCCAACTCTTAATAATGACTTCTCTATAATAGCTATATCAGTACAAAATATCTCATTGATGGACATTGTTCAAAGAAAAAGTTGACCAAAAATTAAATTCATTGCCAAAAGTGCATGATGGCAGTACTATAGTCTGTGCTGAGGGTTTAGCGTCTATCTTATTACAATCAGCTGATGAAGTATTTCCTATTAAAAAAAGTAAAAAATTTACATTATCTACCCCACCTTGGTGGGACAGTGAATGCTTAGAAGGAGTTAAAAAAAGAAAGGCGGCTGAAAAATTGTACAACTCAAACTCTTCTGCGGAAAATTTTGAAAATCTCTCTTCTATTATTAATGGTACCAGGAAATTACTCAAACAAAAAAATGGGAGGGATGGAAAACTTTTTGTCACTCTATCTCCCCAGATACTTCCCCTTCTGCAGTGTGGAACAATATAAGACGCTTTAGGTCAGCTTTTAAAGAATCTAAACCTGCCTTCCCTCATGAACCAATAGTAGATAAATTCTTAGACAAGTTAGAACCTCCGTTTGTTCCCCAACAACTTAATATTCCTAGTGAACCCTCAAACCCTTCAGCTTTTCGGAACTAAAAGGCATTCTTACTTATGTGAAAGACTGCCCCTGGTAGTGATGGCATTCCCTATTATTTTTTAGTTAATTTGAGCGATTCGGCATTATCTTATTATTTATCTATTATTAACTCAATTATGTTTTCAGGGTGTCCTCATCTTGGAAAGTGCAGGAGGTAATTCCTATCTTGAAACCAAATAAATGTCCGTCAAAGGCTGATTCCTATCGCCCTATAGCTCTGTCTTCGGTTTTGATTAAAATAGCTGAGCACTTAATAAAAAATAGGCTCGAATGGTTTATAGAAAGTAAAGGGCTTACTTAGTTTATTCCAGTTGGGCTTCAGAAAGGGTAGAAGCACGTTGGATAGTATTGCCATTTTTACTACTGATATGAGATTAGCCTTTTCTAGTAACCAACATTTGCTTGCAGCCTTTTTAGATATTTCTTCAGCTTATGATGGGGTGGTACTCTCAATTCTCAGAGATAAATTGTTAAAATTAAAAATTCCGCTTTAACTGATTAATTTCATCATAAATATTTTAGTAGATCGTAATATTCATGTTGTATGTGAAGATTTTATAAAGACGAGATTCTTATGGAATGGACTTCCGCAAGGATCTGTTTTAAGTCCAATTCTTTTTAATATATACTCGTATGACTGACCAAATTCGATAAATAATAACGCCAGTATGCTGCAATATGCGGATGACCTTCTTCTTTACTTCTCTGGGAACAACGTTGATATTTTATGTTCACAGCTTAATTCTTCACTTCAAATGCTCAAGTCCTGGCTAACTATGAATGGACTATCCCTTTCAGTTTCTAAAAGTTCTGTAGTTCTCTTCACCAGTATGCGATTTTCTCCCCCTGTGTTCGTACAGTATGACAATATGAACATAACTGTTAGTAATAAGGCGAAATTTTTGGGTGTAACGTTAGATTCTAAACTTACTGGGACTCCTCATTGTTATGATATAAATGATAAATGTGAACGTCTCCTTAATATTTTAAGGTGTTTAGCTGGCGTCTGGTGGGGTGCCCACCCTTTTAGCTTAAAACTTATATACAACTGTCACGTGAAATCCTGTACTGTGAATGCCCTACGGGTTCCACGGACAAAAGAAATAAAAGAGAAACTTGGAATTGTTTGTTTTATTTAAAATAATTAAATAAATGAATTTACAATGACCAATTCCCTATGAACAGCTAATGTACTAGCTTAAGGTTATGCTTTTATACCTCAATCACAGAAAAACTAGTTCATCGGAGGGGTCGAACATAAATGGGTTCTGATTAGGCGTTTACACTTTACTTCCAAATCTAAAGAAATACTAGTAAAAATAGTATTTACCACCACTTTGCTTTGATATAAAGAATACTAAAGGGGTACTAGTTGCCCTAATTAAAGTAATGAAGTTGACCGACCTGCATTCCCGGTGTTTAACAAATTCCTGCGGACAGACCGAAGCTTAGCATTGGCTATAAGCGTGATGGAAGGTGTGCAGTGGCAGCTGATTGCAGGTTAATGTTCCACGTGGAAGCTGGTCTCACATGTCCCCGTCAAAGCATGTGGAACTCAAACATGTGCTTAAGTTGCAAGAATTTATATAAAAACAATCTTGTGAATTTGTACAATTTCAATGTTAATGTACAACAATAATAATTTGAATAATAATAATCTGACAAATAATGTACAATCCCGTGCAGCTGAAATGAAAAATGAAAAGCATTAGGGACACGTTTGCAACGAGCCTCTGTGGGACACGAGGCTTTGAAGAAATTGGGTGCAGAGAGGGCACGTGCTTGAAAGCAGCATATTTTGCAACTTACCATGTCATCGACGTCCAAATATTTGGCAAATCATTCAAAACAAATTGGCGACTCCACGCTGCTCCTCCCGCCCTGCCGTGCCATGTGGAATGGTGGCACGGCAACCATAAAATTTAGGTTAAATCAGCCTGAAACAAGAACGAAAATCACAGGGGCTGCTCGCACCGAGCATTGAAGACATTCAAGCCTTGAAACCTGAACTCACCATCGTTTCCAAAGACTCGACGTCTTTGAGATCGTCGAGTTAAACTTGGCAAACCTGCCATTTTTCAATAAATCAAAAGAGGTTATGAGCTCGACACTCGTCGACGTAAGAAAAAATAACCCACCTGACAGGTGTGTTCATTGTTACCAAAAAAAAAATACAAATTTCTACTAAAACATTGAAACCTGAAAATACTCATCTTTACAAAACAATAAAATTACATTCCTTTTGTAAACGTCGAGACACGATATAACTATTAAACACCAATTTCAATTTATTCACAAAGTAATTAGTTCAGAAAACCAAAATTCATTGTTTAGTTTGGTAGAAAATAATTCACAACAAGAATAAAATTCCTCCATTTTGGTAAATAAGGAATTGCAATGTCAGCCCCGTCTGGAACGATGAGATGTCATTGGGCAAAGGCTGCGAGTGGCCAGCTACAAAATAAGATCAAATTTAAGTCAGGAATACCAGACGAAAAGCCCTGTGGAATGGGGAAGATTACGCAAAACTTTTTGGTAGAGGGCGCTGTGTGTTTGTTACATGTCAAATATTGTTACTCTGAATTTTGTGGATTTGTGAACTTTTTCTGACTCTACTCGTAGACACTTTTTTTACAATGTATTCCTTCTGGCTGGATAGGCTAAAGGAAGAGTTGAGAAAACGTGGAGCTTCGTTAAAAGGGATTTGGGGGCTAGGTATGCCACCCAGTTATAATGCAGAAGGAGTATCGGGAAGAAATGATAACGCACAGAGTTTGTTGATAAATTCGCGTGAGCCGATAGGTATAGCGGTCGGGCGAGCGAGCGTGCGCTCCGCGTAGTAACTATGTTCGCACTGATGACGGGAGACGAATGCGCGCTCGCGGCGGCTCGCCGTGTCCAGTTTAGGCCGCCGCTGTGACGTAGTAAAGAGCACGGCAGGCGACCGGTCCATTGCATCGCGCCGCGATAGATATGCACGCGCGATAATATGTTATGCTATGATTTCGACTTGATGGCTATTACGCGTAGTGAATAAGTATAGTTAGTAAGTGTAGTGTAGTATAGTTAGTTAGTTAATTCTATTATGTAAATAATGTTAATCTATGAAATATACAGAACCGTATGAACTTTAAATTAATAGCTATGTTTATTATTTATTTCTAATCTAACTAAGTTTATGCATTTGTAAATACTATAAAAGACAATTTGTAAATAATAATTATTATTCCTAATGGTAGCCTACATCTTACCCCCCCCAGAGACCGTCACTACGGGCGATAATAATCCGGGAAGCGGACCGTTCTGCCAGAACGTGTTGTTTTTTGTACTGGCGTGTGGGCTACTGTATTAGGTATAGTTAAATTAGGATGAACATTGATGTTGTTTTCACGTGGAATTGGAACGTTGGGTTCTGTTTGTTTTTCGGTACTTTCAGGGGACAGTATATAGGCTGGTTTAAGCCTATCAATTGATACTGTAACCAATTTTCCTTTTATATCTAATTTAAAACTTTTGTCACCTCTATCTAACACTTTGTACCGCCCTGTATATGCAGGCTGTAAAGTGCCCCGAACAGTGTCATCACGCAAAAATACATGGGTACAGGTAGATAAATCCTTAAAAATAAAAATTGTGTTTGAACTGTGTCGGGAGGCTGGACAAGGTTTGAGTTTTTGAGCGAACGATTTGAGTCTAGCAATAAAGTCAGTCATGTCAGTGGTACCAGATAAGTCAGGCTGAAAAAAGTCTCCTGGAAGTCTCAACGGCTCACCATAAACGAGTTCAGCTGGTGTGGCTTGAAGATCTTCCTTGAGAGCACTGCGTATACCTAAGAGTACCAGCGGTAAGGATTCTGTCCAGTTACTTTTAGCATGGCAGACTATGGCGGCTTTCAACTGTCGGTGAAATCGTTCAACGAGACCGTTGCACGCAGGGTGATAGGCTGTGGTCCTACGATGCTGAAATCCGACTCGTTGAGACAGAGAGGTAAATAACGCCGACTCAAACTGCCTACCACGGTCTGTGACTATGATTGCTGGACAACCGAAACGTGCTATCCATACGTCTATAAATGCCTTTGCGACTGTCTCCGAAGAAATATCAGTTATAGGTATTGCTTCAGGCCATCGCGAAAAACGATCGACTGCCGTGAGGCAATACCGGTAACCATTGGATACGGAGAATGGACCTATGAGGTCAATATGGACATGCTTAAATCTGGCGCGTGGTAAGTCGAATGTGCCCAATGGTGCAGACACATGACGGCTCACTTTTGGGCGTTGGCAGTTTAGACAAGCTCGTGCCCACTCCCTACAATCCTTGCGGATACTCGGCCAAACGTACCTCTGAGCTACAAGCTTGGCAGTGGCATTGGGTCCAGGGTGACTTAACGAGTGTAAGCAATCGAACACTTGACGACGCATCATTTTGGGTACGAATGGTCTGGGAGCCGGTGTACTGATATCGCAAAACAGTTCATGACGACTACCAGGTATTTTCATTTTTACCAACCGGAGTGAAGTACCGCCGTTAATAATATTTTTCAACTCGCTGTCCACGTCCTGAGCTTTGGCGAGAGAATCATGATCTACAGGGGCTTCTAACTCTTCAATACGCGAAAGTGTATCTGCGACTACATTGTCCTTGCCAGATATGTGCTGTATGTCGGTAGAAAATTGCGAGATAAAATCTAAATGACGATACTGACGGGGCGAACAGTTAGACTTTCGCGTATGAAAGGCAAAACTGAGCGGCTTGTGGTCAGTGTAGATCGTGAATTCTCTCGCTTCCAGCATATGGCGAAAATATTTAATAGCCTGGTAAATTGCAAGGAGTTCGCGATCGTACGGAGAATACTTACGTTGCGCGGGACTCAACTTGCATGAGTAAATGTCTGAAGCATCAGCTGTAACTGCCAATTTAGCCTGACAATCTGGGTATGCTAAAAGTGCTGCATTGCATAAACTGTCTTTGCTGTCATTAAAAGCTTTTAGTGCGTCCCCTGTCAGGTCTATGGGTTGGTTTCCTTTGACTGAGCCAGTTAAAAGAGCGTTAAGAGGTGCCTGGGTTTCTGCAGCGCGAGGGATAAACCGTCTGTAAAAATTGATCATGCCGAGGAACCTCCTAAGCTGTTTGATAGTAACTGGCTTAGGAAAGTCTTTAACGGCCTGAACTCTCTCATCTAATGGTCGGATACCGTCTGCCGAAATGCTATACCCCAAAAACGTTACCTTTGACTCGCCAAATACGCATTTTGAGGTGTTCAACAAAATGCCATAGTCGGACATCTTCACGAACAGCTGACGGAGGTGTTTTTGGTGCGTCAAAGGGTCAGACAAATAGACCAAAAAGTCGTCCAAGTATGGATAGACGAAATCCATGTCTCGTGTCAGCTCATCTACGAACCGCTGAAAAGTTTGACCTGCGTTACGCAAGCCAAATGTCATAAATGGGAATTCGTTGAGGCCGAAAGGTGTAGTGATCGCCGTTTTAGGGATATCGTCATTATTGATAGGTATCTGGTTGAAAGCTTTCACGAGGTCTATGGTCGAAAAGATAGTGCAACCTGAAACGTTGTGTGTAAAATCGTGTATGTGCCTAACCGGATACCTATCAGGAATGGTGCGTGCATTTAACCTGCGATAATCGCCACACGGACGCCAGCCATCTTTCTTGGGAGCTAAATGCAACGGAGCTGACCAAGGACTATCAGAAGGTCGAGCTGTCCCCTCCTGAAGCATGATGTCGAACTCTCGTTTGGCTATTTTTAATTTATCGGGAGCAAGTCGACGAGGTGTGCTAGCCACAGGTGGTCCCGGAGTAGTTTTTATGTAGTGTATCGTGTTGTGTTTTGTGATGCGTGGTGAGCCAGCAGGTCGAATCAAGTCTGGAAATTCTTTTAATATATCATGATATATTGAATTACCGGTCGAGATTTTAACAGACGAAATGCTACTATGTCTATCGGCTGACACGACTGAAACATTTAATGATGTAGTATTGTCAATCAAACGCTTGTTCCTTACATCTACTACAAGGTTATAGTAAGATAAAAAGTCTACACCGATAATAGCTTTGTTCACGTCAGCTATAACGAAACGCCACACAAAGTCTCGACGCAAACCTAGATCCAACCGGAGGCTTGCGTACCCGTATGTATGAATCACGGTTCCATTCGCGGCACTTAGGTCGTAACTAGTCTTAGGACGTCGTTCTTTGAACGCTGAACGTGGAAACACACACAAATCACTACCAGTGTCTACAAGAAACTGGGTTTTACTGTTCCGGTCTGTGACAAATAGGCGACCGTGACTATTTGGGTAATCGTCTGTCGCCATTACCGACCACCCTGATCGTTTTCCGCCTTGTAGTCGCAGGGCTTGATGCACGAATGAGCCTTGGTGCCAAACTTCCAGTGGTACCAGCATGTTGGGTACTTGCGGTAGCTGGATTGGGATCTGCTGCGACTACGTTGCCGATTATTGTCCTTAGGTCTTGAAGTGGTTCTGGATCTGCTAGGACGCGTGCTGAGTGCGTAAACTTGTTGTGTCAGCTTCTCTATTTGTGCCGCCATCATGTCCAACCTGTCATCTGTGCTGCGGCGATGTGATGACGTTGACGCTGAGGTTGAAGCTACGCACGGAGATGCTGGTACGATGTCCTGGATGCGGTCAGCGAGGTCAGCAATAGCTTCTAAAGATGAAGTGGCTTGGGATGCAATAATCGTTTGCATGCTACTGGGCAGTCTGCTGGTCCAGATAGTGCGGAAGAAATCCTGTGGTACATTAGGGCCAGCTAGATGTTGCAGGTGTCGAAGGAATTGGGAAGGCTTACGATCACCTAGCTGTTCATGGTCCAGTAGCTGCTTCACCTTTCGCTCCTTGGATGCCGACAGACGCTTTATTAGCTCAGTTTTTAATTTGTCGTACTTATCTGTAGGCGGTGGGGACTCGATGACATCCTCCACTTCAATTGCGTACTGATGGTCGAGAATAGCAATCGTGTGGTAGAATTTTGTGTTTTCGCTTGTAATATTAGCTAAAACAAACTGACCTTCTAGCATCGCGAACCACAGTGCTGGCTTGTCCGGATAAAATGGTATATTCCTTACACCAACACGAAAAACATCACTCGCATCGCTTCTAGTGGAGGCTTGCCCTTTCGCCGCGCCATCTATGCTGTTACCCTCCATCGCCTCAGAAAACCTGTCGTCGTTGCTATCTTCCATCGACGTGTGCAAAACGGGTCACCAGTTTGGGGGCTAGGTATGCCACCCAGTTATAATGCAGAAGGAGTATCGGGAAGAGAGAGATAACGCACAGAGTTTGTTGACAAATTCGCGTGAGCCGATAGGTATAGCGGTCGGGCGAGCGAGCGTGCGCTCCGCGTAGTAACTATGTTCGCACTGATGACGGGAGACGAATGCGCGCTCGCGGCGGCTCGCCGTGTCCAGTTTAGGCCGCCGCTGTGACGTAGTAAAGAGCACGGCAGGCGACCGGTCCATTGCATCGCGCCGCGATAGATATGCACGCGCGATAATATGTTATGCTATGATTTCGACTTGATAGCTATTACGCGTAGTGAATAAGTATAGTTAGTACGTGTAGTGTAGTATAGTTAGTTAGTTAATTCTATTATGTAAATAATGTTAATCTATGAAATATACAGAACCGTATGAACTTTAAATTAATAGCTATGTTTATTATTTATTTCTAATCTAACTAAGTTTATGCATTTGTAAATAAAATAAAAGACAATTTGTAAATAATAATTATTATTCCTAATGGTAG
Source organism: Pyrausta nigrata (assembly GCA_949316185.1). Classification (NCBI taxonomy): domain Eukaryota; kingdom Metazoa; phylum Arthropoda; class Insecta; order Lepidoptera; family Crambidae; genus Pyrausta; species Pyrausta nigrata. Next base: position 8,624,643 of record OX438963.1, on the reverse strand, counting down.
CCTACAGGGAAAAAACTGACCTAATCGACAGGTAAGATAACATAGTGTTTTTTTATACTTTTACACGTTTTCATAGCAAATCTAGGATTGAATTTGATCAAATAAAGTCTAAACTAAAGGCTTCTTGTAAAAAAATACCAGTATATCATTTCTAAAGGACAAAAAGTAAACTCGACATAACCTCTAAAAGCATAAATATAAGCTTAGCGTATGGTATTCATTATAATAGTATGTATCTTAAGCCTTCATTGTTTACCTACGTGTAGTCTTAGAAGTAGTCTCAAAATCAGTTTCTTTAAAATGTTTGCACATAACCTAGAATAGCCACTTGATTCAAAGTTTTCTCTTTTCAATGCCTTTTCCCATTTTTTCCTTTGCTGTGAATTACTAAGGAATTTGTAGGAACCTATTTCTCCACACCTAATAGCTGCACAGCGCCCCATTTTTAAAAAAAAACTAACAAATAACAACAAAACAACAAATATTTGTACGGGTTTTGACAGTTCCTGAGTAACAAACATTTGGCGCCCTCTATAAGGAACTAATTTGACAGTTTGCTTCCCCATTCGCGCGAAATTAAAAAGACAAATGCGCAAGATTCAAAATGATTAAAATCCACAGCGTTGTGTAAACGCTCTAATCAGAAGCTCTCTTGATTATGGTACTCAATTTCTAGAGCCTTGTAATGTGGTCGGTGTTAGGAAACTTGATGTCATCCAAACTAAAGCTCTCCGAGTAGTGGTAGGAGCAATGAAATCGAGTCCTAATAACTCTTTACAAATTGAATGTGTTGATCCCCCACTAAAGCTCCGACGGCAATTTCTTTGCGATAAGTTTTTATTCCATGCATTACAATTATCAAACCACCCTCTATTCCCTAAATTAGAAGCTTTATCTAAACAAATTGAAAATTCACCTTATTGGTCTCACAAATCTCCTCCTTGCTTGATAATTAGTTACCGCAAAATTCTCTCCTTACAATCTCCCACTCACAAATCAATGTATCTCCCAGATTTTTGTTCTGATTTTAAATCATTAACTCTAAATCCTAATGTTTTCTTAGATATTGATATTGCGAAAAGCGATATTCATGCTAGTGCTAAATTTAATTTAGTTGTAGATAATAAATGGAGTGATTGGCATCATTTACATAGTGATGCTTCCAAGCATTCCAATAATGGCCATGTCGGAGTGGGTGTATACCATGCTCAGTATAGTATAAGCCAGATGATTAAACTAGCGCCTGAGTCATCTGTTTTTACTGGCGAATGTTTCGGCATCTTCAAATCTTTACAGTATATCTTGTTAATGAAACTAAACAGAGCAGTTATTTATTCTAATTCTAAAAGTGCTCTTCAAGCATTAATTAAATTTCCTTTCAAATCAAATGTCACTTACCCTATCATCATTGAAAGTAGAAAGTTATTAAACACCTGCATACAAAAAGGTTTTTCGGTTGTTTTTGTTTGGATTCCAGGACATAGCAACATTCCTGGCAATATAAAGGCTGATTCTTTAGCCAATGATACTATACATTCTGGGGACCTCTTCCCTTATAAAAACATGATGATGATTTGGTAGCCCTTCCCATACTTTACTTACGCGATAAATGGAAGGAAGAGTGGGACATCAGTAGTCAGACTAAAGGGAAATCATATAAACAAATTCAGCCAAATATTCCGTGTAAACCTTGGTTTTTTAGAACAAATTTGAATAAATTCTCTTCTTCCAGTATCATTCGTATGAGGCTGGGACACGTGTGTACCCCAGTTCATTTAGCACGACTTAAAATAGTTGAAAGTGATTTGTGTGAATGCGGTGCTGGAGTGAGTGACTTGAACCATGTATTTTTCGTCTGCCAGAATTACGACCGCTCAATTTTAATGTCATCATTGCTATCCTTCCGTGTCCCTTTCCCAACATCCATATCCTGCCTTCTATATTCCTGTGATTTTGATATATATAAATGTTTATCTGAATATTTATGTAAAAATGATATAAAATTATAGTGTAGATATATTTGTTATATTTTTCCATTTTAAAAGCCTAATCTTTATTTAATTACATTACCTGCCTTACCGACCTATCCTGATACTTACCGTTTTGTTTTTCCTTTCCTACTCCGTTTTTATTTCTTTATCGTTTCCAAACCTTTAACCTGTCGTGGCAAAACGCAAACCGCGGGTGCCAAAACATTTTAAAAAAAAATGGCAAAGACGTCGTCACATCATTACTTTTGTACTTAAGCTCTTTTAGAACGGAGAGTTTTTAAATAATTAAATTCAAGGAGAAATAATGAAAGGAAATGAAAAAGAAAAAATATGTGTGTCTTGGTTTTTTACGTACTATACTGAAAAAAAAACGTGCATGTAAATTTTTTGAAATGTTGTCAATTATGTTGTTGGTAAATCCCACAGGGTGTCGTCAAACAGTAGATCTGGAACCTTACCATCGGAAACAATGTAATCGCTAAACCAGGATAGTTCCTATAATTCGTACCATGAGCCCGAAAATTAGCAGGCCCGCAGCGAGGAAGTTAGTTTATCCTGTCACTTTTTTTTTGTATGCAATTTCGTACTATGACACTTCATCTGAAATCAATCTAGTGTCAGTTTGCCCGCCTTAAATGTCAGATAGAAAAAAGGGCGCAAACTCTTGAGGCGGGGAGTTTGTTTTATTTTCTTATCGATTTTGAAAAATATGTTCAGTGGTTGATTTTAAAGTAAATTTGCTCTAATCTTTGAAAATGTCGTCTGAAAGTGACGGCAATCCCAGAAAATCTAAGAAAAAGAGAAAATCACAAGATCCAATAGCTGATATATCTGAGGAAGAAGAAGAAGAAGTCAAGTTTGCTCCACACTTTAAGAAAAATCATATTAGGACTTACCCTGACAATGCACCCGGTACTGTCTTTCCCGTTTATATAGAAAGTAGTAATGAAACTATTAAATTTGGCAATAAGGATCCGATTTATCTGAATAATATATTCAGCAGGTACAACAAGGGAGTCAAGGAAATCAAAAGAATAAATGCACTTCGTTATGCAATTTTATTTGATAATCCAAAAAATGCTAACTCTACTGGCTAATACAACCTTTTTGACATCCCATGAGTTAAAAGCCTTAATTCCAGCTTCAACCACGAAATGCATTGGTGTCATAAAGTACATCCCAACAGACTTGAGTTGTAAGCACCTCTTTGATAAGCTGACAGCGTCTCAGGAGATTTTATCTGTCCACAGATTCACGAAGAAGACCACAGAAGGTATAGTTGGGTTGCAGACAGTTGCCATCACATTTGCGGGTAATATACTCCCCTCCTATGTCACTTATGGATTATGCTCTATCCCTGTAGAGGAATATATTCGACCGGCTATTCAATGTTATAAATGCATGGCTTTCGGCCACACAACAAAGTTCAATGTTGTGTGCTCTATCTGCTCACAATCTCATCACTTCAAAGACTGTACTAATGTTGACAAACCGCTATGTGTTAATTGCAAAGGAGAGCATATTGCTGTGTCCAAATTCTGTCCCATTAAAATACAAAAACTTGCAGAAAACAAATCCAAAATTCAGAATAAACAGACACTTGGTTCATTTTTCCCAACTTTAAAGTCCAGCTATGCAAAAGCAACAAGCTCTCCAGTGCAACCAAAACTTAGTAAAAAGAATGTTAAAGACGATAAAGATTTAATCACTGATGTAATAAATAATGATAAGATACTGAAAGCCATTATTGAGACCCTTCTATGTTTTTGTAATAAAGACAACAGCTTACCAATAAATTCATCCACTGTTAAAGAAAAATTCATCAAAAATATAAGTTGTGTGGATGGATAGCGGTCAGCTTAAAATAGTCCAACACAACTTACAAAGCCTCAAACCAAAAGCAGCTCTCTTACTGCAGTTTTTACAAACACAAAAAGTTTATATTTGTTTACTAAACGAAACTTGGCTCAAGCCAACAGACAATGTAAATATTATTATTTTTTTTGTTTACTGGCTTGCACGACTTGTGCCTTGCCACGGACGGGTAAAAGGTAGGAAAAGGAATGTCTAACAAAATACCGGATGACTTTAAAGGAAAGGATCAGAAAAAGTTATGGAATCAGGTCAAATATAATATAAGGGTAAAACTAAGTATATAGAGAAGAGCATAAAATAAATATATTATATTAAATCTTAACATCATTTTTAAGCAAGAACATAGAAATACACTTAAATACAGAATGGTCATTTGTACATAAAATACTATTTATACTATTTAAACGGAATACGGAGGGAAATCAATGATGAAATAAAAAAGGAGCGGTCATACTTAGGGCAGGAAAAAAGAATATGATTGGTATCACCCACATCATTGCCACACTCACAAATAGCGCTATTTACAATTTTTAGACGAGCTAAATGTGCTGGAGAGCACGTGTGCCCCAGTCTCATGCGTATTATACTAGTGGTGGCCCACTTATCCAGCGTTGTTCGAAAGTACCAAGGTTTTACCGGAATGCAAGATTGTATATTCTTATAATGCTTGCCCTTAATTCGGCTACTGCTATCCCAGTCTTCGTCCCATGACTTACGAAGATAAGATTTAGGCAAATTAGATAAATCATGAGCAAAATTCTTATATGGGAAAATGTCACCACACATCACTGCATCATTCGCCAGTCTATCAGCCATCTCATTACCTGGGATACCAGTATGGGAAGGAATCCAAGCAAAAACAACTTGAAATCCTTTAGATAAACATTTATTGAGCAATTCTCTACTTTCAATTACTACTGGAAAACTAGTATTTGATTTAAATGGGAATTTGGCTAAGGCTTGTAAAGCACTTTTTGAATCTGAGAATACAATGGTTTTGTTAAGATTCATAAGCAAAATATATTCCAATGATTTTAGCAAACCATAACCTTCACCAGTAAACACTGACGTTTCAGGAGGAAACTTAGTCATTTGATGAATTTGATACTGACGATGATACACTCCGATACCAACATTACCTACCGAAGAGTGTTTCGAGGCGTCACAATATAGGTGATGCCAATCCTGCCAATTATTGACCTCCAGAGCATAATTGAAGCTACATAAAGCAGAACTACCATATTTAGGGATATCTAAATCAAAACAAATATCAGGACAAATAATCAAGGACTCAAAAGAAGAACAGAATAGAGGAAGATACACAGACCTACGTGTAGGGGCTTGAAAGGAAATACATTTTCTGAAGCTAATAACTAAACAAGGGGGATTTTTATGAGACCAGTAGGGATTATTATCTACATACTGCGATAGTTGCTGTAATTTTGAGAAAAGAGGATGATTGTGAAACTGCAAAGCACGAAAAAGGAATTTGTCACTTAAGTACTGACGTCGCAGATGTAGAGGTGGTTCGGCACATTCTACTTGCAATGCATTATTAGGACTTGACCGCATTGCTCCAGTTACAATTCGCAAACCTTTAGTTTGCACAGCGTCTAATTTACGCAATCCCACCACACTACAGGGTTCCAAAAAGAATGTCCCATAATCAAGAACGCTCCTTATAATGGCATTATATACAAGCTTTAGGCTGAATGGATGGGCACCCCACCAAACTCCTGCTAAGCACCTAAGAATATTCAATAACTTTTCGCACTTGGCAACCAAATAATACAAGTGTGAAAGACCAGTTAATATAGCATCTAGAATTAAACCTAAAATTTTAACTTCTTTTTGAACGGGAAGAATTAAATTATCATAATAAACATTTATGACCGGTGGACACCGCATTCTCGAAAACAAAACAACCGAACTCTTATTGACTGAAAGACTTAAACCATTGCTATCAAGCCATGACTTAAGAAGACTTAAAGCAGAAGAAAGTGAGTTGCAAAGCTTTTGAATATTAGTACCAGAAACGTACATAACCAAATCATCAGCATATTGTAAAAAGTGCACACTATTTGTTAGCGACGAGAAAACTTAGTTTTAAGTAGCTTTATAAAAAGAAAATTATGATTTTGTTAACTTAGTTAGGAAGGCATGTATTTAATAATGTGAAATGTTTAGGTTTAAAATGTTCATGCTTTGTACATAGAACAAGTTTTCCAAGTCAGAAAGTTAGGAAAATATCGGGAGAAAACATATCTTCTAGTCCATTTACACATATATAGCTATTTCCTTCACACATCTTCTTGAAAATGGTGGAAAATTCGAGATACGGATAGGAAGGGGATGAAAGTGCTGGAAATCCCAGAAAGAAAATTCTAGAACGTGAAAGGCAGATATGTTTTGTCCCTTTCCCGCACGAAAGGTCCCTTGCAAGCGGCAATACCGTAAAGAAAGCCGTTTCAGTTTTTTAGCTATAACTTCTAAACTAATTAGAATATTGTAATGATTTTAGTGCTATTAGATAGCTAAAATAATGACTCAACTTAGAAAAATAAGTTTCTGTAAGAATATTAACTGCCACCCAGGAAAACTAACGAAAAACTAATTTCCTCGAATTACAAGGAGATAGCATAATCCGAGGGAGGGTGAAAGAATCCCGGAACCATATAAATATGGAAAAGGTTTTTCCGGATGGCAAGTTTTAGTTCTCAAGTTTTAGTTCTGAAGTTTTAGTTCTGAAGTTTTAGTTCTGAAGTTTTAGTTCTGAAGTTTTAGTTCTGAAGTTTTAGTTCTGAAATTTAGTTCTGAAAAGCTCTCAGAATACTTCTGAAGAGAAGAAAGTGAACAGTGAACAGTGAATACCAGTGCAATAGTAGTGACAATAAGTGCCATAGTAGTAAATAACAGCTTTGTAAGTGCAATAGTGAGTGAATAAAGTCTGCAAGTGCATAGTGCAATAGTGTTTCAATCAGGACCCTATAGTTAGTGCCCAGCACATCCAGTTAGGCAGCTTCAGACCGGCCAGAACACCACACACCCAAATACAGTCCATTACCGGGGGCCGCACCGGATTAACCGACCTGCCGCACCCCGACAACACGCCTACCATTTTCACTATTATTCAAAGCAGCCTCTAAGTCGTAGGTATAAATGTTAAATAATGTGCCGGATGACACTCGTTCTGGTGTGGTGCGAAGAGGAGGGAAGCCAGACACCCGTCTGCACTGGTACGAGAGGCGAAATGATAACGCCTATGTCAGGTCACGGTAGTAAACAGCCAACCCAATTTTCTATCGGTGGACTGTATTGTGTACGGTGAGGTGGCTGTTCAGTTCTTCCTATGTGCAGTGTTTTCTTCCTAGTGTTCTGGCTAGGGCTCTTCCTTTTCCTTAGGAGAGATGTTACTTCTTTGCTTGCTCTGGATCGAATGAATTTCACCGGCAACCTGCCTCTCTTTTATATCGTATTTTGGCGGGAAAATTCCGGCCAATTTGGCGCCGAGTGAGCAGGAAGTCGGTGCGAGCGAGAGGGGAGATCAATCAGTCAGTCGGTCTTCGACCCACCTAAGTGGGGCGGTGCGGGCTTCGGGCTCTTGCCCCTTGCCCGGGCGGAGCTCCCCTACTGTCCAGCAGGGGGTGTATGGCCTCCTTGTACAGGATACCCTCCCTTGGTGCAAGGCGCTGCCCTCGGCGCAGTACGCCCACCGGGTGAGACCTCATTCGAGGAGGCCCAGCGAGCGCCGCGAGCGGGCTACGGCTTACTTGCGGAAGAGCAAGGGAGGGGGGAGGACGTGTCATGTCGATGGTATTGATGGTAGCTACAATAACAACTACTTAGTAGTTGCCTACAAAATAATTGATACTATAACAACCATCAATATTTAAAATGAATGTCTGTCCTTGTCTGTGTCTGTCTGTCTGTAGCGTCCTATCCAGGGCCTATCTGCGCGCCGGATCGAGATCCGAGCGCAGCAGACAGCCGAGCGCAGCAGACAGTCGAGCGCAGCAGACAGTCTGCTGCGCGCGAGAGGGGAGATCAATCAATCGGTCTTCGACCCACCTAAGTGGGGCGGTGCGGGCTTCGGGCTTCGGGAGAGGGGAGACAATCAATCGGTCTTCGACCCACCTAAGTGGGGCGGTGCGGGCTTCGGGCTCTTGCCCCTTGCCCGGGCGGAGCTCCCCTACTTCCAGCAGGGGGTGTATGGCCTCCTTGTACAGGATACCCTCCCTTGGTGCAAGGCGCTGCCCTCGGCGCAGTGCGCCCACCGGGTGAGACCTCATTCGAGGAGGCCCAGCGAGCGCCGCGAGCGGGCTACGGCTTACTTGCGGAAGAGCAAGGGAGGGGGGAGGACGTGTCATGTCGATGGTATTGATGGTAGCTACAATAACAATTATTTAGTAGTTACCTACAAAATAATTGATATTATAACAACCATCAATATTTAAAATGGATGTCTGTCCTTGTCTGTGTCTGTCTGTCTGTAGCGTCCTACCCAGGGCCTATCTGCGCGCCGGATCGAGATCCGAGCGCAGCAGACAGGTCCTGGGGTCGCCGGGGACTAACCTGACCCTTGGGACGGGTCCGGGACGAGGCTGGGGACAAGAACTGGGCTGTGAGCGTATTGTGTCTGAGTGTGCGGCATGTCGTGAGGTGTGTTGTGGAACATCTTCCTCCGCGTGCTGTGGGAGTAATAACTCCCGGGGCAGGGCACGCCCGGATCTGTCCGGCGGCCGGGCGTGGAGTGGCGCGATATTACAGAGATGCCTTTGTGGGCCATTGTCCGCTCTATCGTACATACGACGAGCGGAATGAACCACAAAGTCCTCTATCGATTGTAACTTCACGTCCCGGGCGATGACGTCATTCCTGACGTAGCGACCCGCCCCTGTGAGGACGCGAAGGGATATGTTTTGCTGGACTTGTATGCGTTGGCGTGTGTGTTGTGTACATAAGCCATACCAGGCCGGCATGGCATATGTTAGCCTACTGCGAATGTAAGTCTTATAAACAGCAAGTTTTGTGCGTAGTGGAAGTCGTGACGTAAGGACCGGTCGCAACACCGCGCGTGCCGCCTTCGCCATATTAATGGCGTGGTTGGCCTGGGGCACCATACGCAGCGACCGGTCTATACGACACCCTAAGTATGTGACATGGGTTTTCCACTCAATCTCCTGCCCGCGAAGTTTGAGTGGCGGCACCGCTTGCCTGCGACCGATAAGTAGAGCTACGGTCTTACCCACGTTGACCGCCATGCGCCACTTATCTAGCCATTCCGGAAGCAGGTCTAAAACCCTCTGCAATCGGTTGAGTGTGAATTCCAACTTCCTGGAGGTCGCGAAGAAGGCGCTGTCATCAGCGAAGAGAGCGAGCATTACATCTCGCTCTCCCTCCCTCCGGTGACCCTCAAGAGTTGGAATGTCGTTAGTGTAGGCCGCGTAGAGGATTGGGCTGATACAGCTGCCTTGCGGCACGCCGGCCTGGATAGGATAGACGGGTGAAACCGCATTCTCTACTGCTACATAGAACCTGCGGTTTTGTAGGAAGGAGTGAATGAGATGGATGATGGCGGGATGTGGTGGAGGGTCGAGTTGGATTAGCTTATACAATAACCCCGGGTGCCATACTCTATCGAAGGCCTTCTCGATGTCGAGAAAGACTCCGCCAGCGACTAGCCCCCGGTTCTTTGCATCAGCCAGGTGGTGGAGAACTCTAGTAAGTTGGAGCGTGGTAGAGTGGTCACTACGGAAGCCGAACTGTTCATCCCGAAGGTGAACGAATGGTCTTAGCCTCCGTAGGAGCATACGCTCGAACAACTTAGCTAGGTGGGAGAGAAGGGTGATTGGCCGATAGCTACCGGCAGCTCTACGGTCCTTCCCAGGCTTGGGAAGGACTATAACTCTACCGGTTTTCCATGACTCCGGAAAGTGTCTGGTGCGAAGGATACTGTTAAACAGTCTGGCCAACGCTACCATACACTTTCTGGGCATGTGCTTAATCATCATTGTCGTTACTTTGTCATCACCAGGGGCCTTCCGCTTGGGTAAGCGGAGTATGGCCTTGCGCAGCTCGGAGGGAGAGACGAACTCGTCCCCCCCGAGCACAGGCACTGGCTGTGACAGGTATCCGGCAACGTGATTTTCGACCTGGGAGTGGTGCTCTAGGATATGAACGGGGGTGGAGGGTGGTATGGGGTGGGGGGTAAATTGGATAGAAAGGTGGTCGGCAAGGATTTCCGCCCTGTCACTCGCCGCGTAGCAGAGACTGCCGGCGGCGTTGATCAGGGGGCATACGGGGGCGGGCGACTTTGAAAGCTGTCTATTGAGAGTGGACAGGCTGACGGGATAGTCGGAGGCCAGGTCGATCCGGGCCTCCCACTGCTCCCCACGCCACGTCTTCATGTCATCAGACAGCTTCGCAGACAGCTTGTTCAGCTCGCGCTTGAGCGCGGGGCAGCGGGTCTCCTGCCACAGTCTGCGAAGTCTCCGCTTTTTTGGGAGAGAGGGGAGATGGCGCGCGCGTGATTTTCGCGGTCAAAAAGCAATACCGTGGAGAGAGCCGCCCGCCATTTCGCAATTAGAAAGAGAGGGAAATAGAGCGGGCTTGAATTTTGAGTTGAAAAGTCAATACCGTAAAGAGAGCCGCGCCCTATTTCCCTATGACCGAATTATTTCTAAGTCCTCATATACGAGGGTGTGTACCTAAGTTATTTGTGTGCCTAATCCCCCCCGGCTGTTACTTTATTTATTTACAAACACATAATACATAATACAATTTCAACACAAACAGAACAAATTTCAAACTTATAAATATTTACAAACGGTCATACCTACAAATCTATAACAATAACAAAACAAAACAATACTATCTACTATCTACATCGTGGACGCCGTCCTGTACAAATAATAATGGACTCAACACAGAACCCTGGGGTAATCCTCTCCATACTAATCTAGACTTAGTAGACTTTTCACAAACAACATTTATTGAACGTTCAGACAGAATATTCATAATGAAATTTACTAATATAATCGGAACTTCCAGAAAAATAAGCTTATTTTTAAGAAGAGGCAACAGCACCTGGTCATATGCTGCTGTAATATCTAAAAAGGCCGCTAGAAGCGAATGATTACGGGATAAAGCTAAACGGATGTCACAGGTGAAAATTCCTAAACTATCTGAAGTGCTTCGACCTTTTCTAAACCCATACTGATTATTGCAGAGCAATCCTCTACTTTCAACGAACCATTCTAAACGGTTTTTTATTAAGTGTTCAGCAATTTATATTAGAACCGAGGAAAGAGCAATTGGTCTGTATGAGTCAGGATCACCCGAGGGTTTATTTGGCTTTAACATAGGAATTATATCCTGGGATATCCAGGAAGGAGGCACAGATCCTGTGGTCATAATGGAGTTAACAAGAGATACATAATAATTTAAACTAATGTCACTTAAGTGACAAAGGAATGAATACGGAATCCCGTCACTACCCGGAGCAGAGTCTTTCACTGAAGATAGAACACCCTTCAATTCGTTTAGATTGAAAGGAGCAGATAGACTTGAAGAATCCACATTACACGGAGAAGAAACAACTGAAACAATGTTTTTTAACGGAACGAAACGAGGAGCAAGTTTATCTAAAAACTGATTAGCAACTTGTTCTTGGAGAAAGAGAGGACTAGTTTCCCTAAAGGCAGATCTAAATCTTCTGATATTAGACCATACTAATGATGGAGGAGTATCAGGAGAGATAGAAGCACAAAACGTTCTCCATCCTTCCCATTTTATTTTGCTTGAGCAACTTTCGTGTACTTTTTATGATATCAGAAAGAATGTTGAAATTTTCTTCAGTAGTACTGTTACAATATTTTTTCTCAGCTTCTTTCCTTTTTTAACTGCAAGGGTGCATTCACTGTCCCACCAGGGTGGAGAAGGGATATTTATACTACGCTTTGATTTAACGGGAAATATTTCTTTAGCAGAGTCTAAAAGAAGGGTGGTTAGGGCTTCAGCACATAACAACTGATTATCTTCAGCTACAAGAGGTAATGATGAAACTTTTTCATCTCCTTTTTCATTGAACAGCTGCCAGTCAGCACTAGCTAGTTTAAATTTCATTCGAGGAGGGCGGGGAGGCAAAGTTTTAGATACTGAGGGGAAAGTAATATAAATAGGAAAGTGATCACTCCCATGGGTTGATGATAAAGTAGACCAAGTCAACAAAGATACTAAATTAGGAGAACAAATAGTTAAGTCAGGAGCACTTACAAGCTGGTTAGGAGAAGTGCGGCGAGTAGGAACCCCAGAGTTTATAATACATAAGTTTTCGTTATCAATTAGATCTAAAATTCTACTACCGTAATAATCTGATCTAGAGCTTCCCCATGAATGATGGTGGGCATTAAAGTCGCCGAAAATTATTATGGGTTTCGGAAGGTCATGAATAATACTCTCCAACTCGTCATAAATTGTTGATGAAGGGTGAGGTATATAAATTGATACATAAGTAATGTTATTCAGACTGGCAGCAACAATAGATAAATCACTGCTGTGTTGAGGGATCTGAATAGTAGTGAAAGTAAAAGAATTATGAATTAAAAGGGCAACACCTGCATAATTATCTGCTCTGTCTTCTCTAATGCAAGAGAAGCCAGAGACTTTAAATAAGGAGGCGGGCTGAAGCCACGTCTCCTGAATCGCAATAATAAACGGACGAAATTTATTAATCAAATAAATCAACTCACACTTTTTAGTGGAAATGCTACGGCAATTCCACTGGAGCACAGAAGACAGCTTGGCCATCTTGTGAATTAAAACGGGCTAAAAGATTCTTAATAGGAAGGGCAACGTTGGACGGTGAACTAAGCAAATTGGACTGTGCCAGAATGGTAATAAGGTTGATAATTAACTCTTTAAGAGACAACTCAGAAACTGAGTTGTTTTGAACATTATTATTTTCTAATACAGACTGACTAGGACCAAAAGGACTATTATAATCCTTGACAAAATCATTGTGACTAGAACGGTCATACCCTTTATTAGGTTTGGAGGGAGTTTGGGTTTTATAAATACAGTTTTCTTATATGAATTGTTTGAGGGGTTAGAGTGAGAATTATACCTAGGCATATTTACTTAATGCTGTCGAGATGGGGATGGAGGTGAAATCAAGACATCAGCATAAGATTTGTTGCAAAATGAAACCCAGAACATAAACAACACATCAAATCATTCTCATGAACTGAACAGCTATCCCCAGAATGGCCCTGCCCACACTTGAAACAACGAGGGACTGACCTGCACTGACTCTTGATGTGACCATACCTACAGCATTGGAAACATTGAATCGTAGGGTTATATAACTCAACAGGTAAGGATGTAAAGCACATGAAGACCCTTTTTGGTAATACCTGCCCGTCAAAAGTTAAAACAATTGTTTCAATAGGAACAAATTCTGACTTACCGTTGATCACATTTTTTCTTTTCAGGCGTCTAGCTTTGAGGATGTTACCACACCCTACTGGCACAGAAATGTTGCTTATTATTTCCTCATCAGACCAATCCACAGGAACTCCACGAACTACACCCATGCGGGTGATATTAGAAGCTGGGATAAAAGCCTTGTATTTATGAAGGGACAAAATATCATTATTTAAAAATGCATTAGCATTCTCATGAGATGAGAAAGAAATTGACATTCTATTCCTGCCAACTTTTTTTAAGCTGCCGTTGATCACATTATGAATACCATTATTTTTTAAGAAATGACCGAAGGACACAGGATGCAGTCACATTATCATTTGGGGCAGTTTGCTCTTTCTGTATATGAACCACATATGGCGACAAATCCGTCGCTAGATAAAGAGGCCTACCAATAGGTTGACGAGAAGGTTCATCATTCACTGTCACTGAATTTACTGGCACTGAGGAGGGGGTGTTATCAAGGTTAGAATCACTGGGATTCAGTTGCGTCGCATTTTTTTCTGACAAATGTTCACATTGACAATCAATTTCGTTTACTTTAGCTGATTTATGATGTCTCCTTTTTTTGTTACAGTGCTTACAGATTTTACGAGGACCAATTTTACGTTTCTTTGCACTGCCGTTTACTGTGCACTCAGAACCATCCGTCCATCCGTCCGTATCCGCAAAACTTTCATTTTCCCTACTTACATTGTCGTACGGGACTGTAACAAAGTTCGACGCCTGGGGAACAGCAGCCCCACCAGGCTCATCTGGGACGCTCATGCAGCAATGAAAAAAGGTTATAACTTACCAATTATGCAATGAAAATTGATACACTCCTAGATAAATAGAAAGAACAACTTAAAATAAATACACTACACTAATACTGATCCTGTTTTAACTACTTTTAACAATAAAAAATTGATAAAACCCAAGGAAGACGTCAACACAGCTCGACCTTTCCCGCGCTTTTTTCCAATGTAAATATTTTAGGTTATTATTTGTACCGTAGAGATTGTCAAAATGGCTATGGTGGTGTTGCCATACTGTGTAAAAATACCATAAAAAGTGTACTTATTGATACTTGTAGTACCGACAAAGTTCAAACTATTGCTGTTAGCTTTAAAACCAAAGATAGCAATATTTCTATTTTAAACGTGTACTGTCCCCCAAGAAGTGGCCGTTTCCGTGTTATTAAGTCCTTACCTTCTCCTGTTTTAGTCATGGGAGATTTCAATGCCCACCACACCGCTTTTGGTTCATTGACTAATAAACCTCGTGGAATTCAATTGTTTGATATGATAGATGACATAAATATGTTTATACTTAATAACGGTGAATTCACGACTTTAAATCGACCAAATCAGTCAGCATCTTCTATAGGTATTTCTTTTATTTCTCCTAGTTTAGCTACTTCTGCAGAATGGTCTGTCTTTTCTGAAGATACTCTTGGAAGTTACCATTTTCCGACGACAGTATTGTTAGACGTTTCTCTTGATTTGTATGAGTATGCAAGGCAAAATGAATCATTTCTTTACAATAAAGCTGACTGGTCAGGTTATACAAGTAAATCTGAACACTACTTTAATGGCTTATTATCTGAATCTGATCCGGTTAAGGCATATGATATATTTTACGATATGTTAAGTAACTTGCGAGATAAGTTTGTACCTATACATAAAAATAAAAACCCCAGACTTAAAACTCATAAAGCGGTACCATGGTGGAATGAGTCTTGTTCAAATGCTGTTAGAGAATGTAGATTGGCGCTATTTATGTACAGGAAATATCCATCAATTGAAAATTATTTAATTTATAAAAAAATAGATGCTAATAAGAAATTAGTTATTAAAAATGCAAAAAAAACAAGCTGGGAACGCTTGTGTACAGGATTTGATAGAAACACACCTATAAGTCGAATATGGAACATGATTAAAATATTAAATAGAAAGAAACCGTCTGATAACAATAAAGAAGATTGTTTTATAGATGATTTCTTAAATAGGATCACTTTGAATAAGCCTTCAGAAAACACAGACCGTCTTAACTACATTTTCAGAAGAAATGAATTTAATGTGCATTTAAATCTCCCATTTTCTAACGAAGAATTTCACTTCTCATTAAAATCAAGAAGAGATACATCTCCTGGCTTAGATAATTTTCCTGACATTTTGATTAAAAAACTTCACGTATCAGCTAAAATGTTACTGCTGAAAATATTCAATAATCTGTGGAACCATAATTTAATTCTGAATTCTTGGAAGACCGTAGCAGTAGTTCCAATTATTAAGCCAGGGAAAGATCCAAAGTTAGCTGAATCTTACAGACCGATTTCTCTTTCTTCTTGCATTGGAAAAATATTTGAGAATATGCTAAAAAATAGACTAGAACTTTATATGGAGTCAAGGTCAATATTACCTAGAGAACTATTTGGATTTCGGAAAGGTCGTAGTACAACGGATAGTCTAGTTAAATTTACAGGGGATATACAAAATGCACTATTTAGTAACAGTTATATGCTCTGCGTCTTTCTCGATGTAAGTGGTGCTTTTGATAATGTTGATTTATTTTCGTTAATGCACATTCTCCATAGTCTAAATATTCCTGGAAAAACTTGCCAATGGATTTTTAATTTCTTTTATTCCCGCTCGATCTATGTTAAGTTTAATCATTCTATATTTGGTCCTAAAAAATCGTATAAAGGTGTCATGCAAGGGGCCACGTTGTCACCATAAATTTACACAATATACACGTCATTGATACACAAGTATGTCACACTGCATGACATATCAGTTCTACAATATGCAGATGATATTTTATTATATACGAAAGATAGAAACATGTTTCAGGCAGTAAATAAGCTTAATAGAGCGCTCGATTCGCTTTGTAAATATTATAAAGATTTTATTCATTTAGAGATCAATCCCCATAAAAGTTCTGCTTTGGTTTTTAGCAATACGATTGATTTTAATCCTGTAAATATAAATGTAAAATATGATTCTGTAAATATTGATGTAGTTGAGGAAAAAAGATTTCTAGGTGTAACGTTTGACACTAAGATGAATTTCAAAACGCATGTTTCTAATGTGGTTCTAAAAATGCAAAAGAGTGTTAACATCATGAGATGTTTAGCCAGTGTCACTTGGGGTATGGACCCTAATTTATTAAATATGATCTTCAAATCAATAGTTAGAAGTCACTATGACTATGGACTTTAGTATATGGCAAATTTGTAAGTCAGCCTCTATTAAAAAAGATCGAAGTCACTCAGAATAAAGCACTCAGGATAATTACTGGAGCTATGTGTTCCACTCCAATTAATTCACTCGAGATAGAGGCTGGTATCCCGCCAATCCTTGTTAGAATTAGATATTTAACTGAAAAATTCTATATGAAAGTTTTATCAAATAAGGAATATTCCTTTTTATATGAACGTAACACAATATTTTAAAGTGAGCATATAAAAAATTTAGGAAATGTATGTCAATCCATAAACCATATTGACAAATGGGACTTAGGCTCGTTAGAAGTACAAGTTACCATACCTTTAATTAATTCTACAAGAGTTTCAAACAATACTGAATTCTTAAATTTCGTAAACACCGAAAAACAAGGCTATCGTAAAATATACACAGATGGATCGAAGACAGACGCTTGTACTAAATCAGCTTATTATGACTCTATGAAAAACTTTGGACGTTGTTTTACGTTGAATGAAAATGCCTCAATATTTACGGCTGAGGCATATGCTATATATGCAGCTTTAGAATATATTAGAAGTATAACAGATGACTACTCATTCTTAATAGTATCGGATTCGCTAAGTGTTTTAAGTTGCCTTGAAAATTGCCATATATCATATAAGACTAACATATTCATCACCATGATAAGACAGTACCTGTTTGATAACCCGGAGAAGCATATTGAATTTTTATGGGTGCCATCGCATTGTGGAATAACAGGGAACGAAATTGTGGTCAAACTAATGAAAATTCAAACTCCATCTATCATCAATCCTCAATGTGCTTTGGTGCCAGTTCCAATCACAGATTATTATCCAGTCATAAAGTCTCGTATGTTCAAACACTGGCATGAAGAGTGGGAGTGTTCCCAGCAGAACAAAGGGAAGTGGTATGTTAGTATACAAGACAATATCCCTGCGAAACCATGGTATTTCAAACTGAAATCACCATCAAGAAGATTTATTACCACCATGAATAGGCTTAGATTAGGCCATGGAAGATTTAGAGCCCACCTGAAGAGAATAAACCTATCTACAACAGACATCTGTGAACATTGCTTAATTGAAGTCGCAACTCTTGATCATCTCATATTGAACTGCTCCGCCTTTCATATACAGAGGCTGATCTTAATAGATGGCTTACAGAAGATATTTAAAACTGAAGATACCGCCTTCTGCCATCTCTATTGAAGAATTATGAATCATATTCATTGATTTTTGAGTATATATGTGCCTCGTTTGAGAAATTATAAAGAGGATTACAACGAAACTCACATAATAAGCAAATATTATGGACGACATTATTTTTCTAATGAAGGGGAAAATAAACAAATAATGCACTAACACTAAAGATTAGGCTGTTATGGACGCATCCAAAGCCGTAAAACTAAATAGGAAAAAAAATGTCAGATAAGCTATCACAGATTAGTAAGAGTACTATCATAAAAAAGTTACCCATCGAGTAGCTTTTTCAAAATTGTTATGATTAAATCTTGTTTCATAAGGTAATTTTAGGATTCATTCACGAAATGTGAAATGTTAACAATACACCGAATTAACTAATGTGAGATTTTTGAATGCAAAATTGAAGAAATATTTACGAGATGTGAACATTAATCTAATGAAATCCGATTTCTTGATTTCTCCGTAGAAGCCTGATGACTATTTTAATTTTTTTTTGATAAAGTGACTTCATTGTGTAATCATAAGTAAAATTATAACGCAGGTACGTAAATTGCAATAAAACCATTATATAGGCTACACCTGCAGCCTTAGGTTCTAAGATGTGAATATTCATTTTCCTAGGCAGTAAATACCTATTTTCTTTATGCGAGAACTTTGTCCCAACGAGCAGAGATTATTACTAATCAAATTTTCAATCTATCCACAAATTCAATAATTTGGGTATTTATTGCATCAGTACACATATCTAGTCTTGGCTAACCTACCTACCTACACATATTTAGGTACTACATAATAATTATATGTATTTAATTCTTCTTACGACTTTAGGGTAGGATTTCATCTACCTAATGTATGTACCAAGTTAATAATTCCTTTTTCCTTCCTTCCTTATGCTATAGAACTATTTTATTCGCATGAAAAACCAGCAAAGTATATACTGTTTCCAAGTAGAATGTATTGTATGTATTGGTTGCCCTATTGGAAATTACTTACCGATATTAAATATGTCAAGAAAGTTTTTATTGGAGGAAGGCTAAAAAATTAACAAGAAACACCTTCCTACCTATTTTTAGCTAGGTAATCAGTAGGTAGGTAAATTAACAAAGCATCTACTAAATTGTTGTATATTTTTTCAGGATAAGAAAACATATATTGCACTAAAGAAAACACATATAACACGTGTGAAGATCTTGATTTTCGTCTGTGAGAGTTCAGAAGATTCTGTAATATTTTCTATTTTTATTTTCATAATTAAATATAGCTTATTGTTGAACATTCAGTCAGCCTTTTTAATTTTCCCTCTAAAAATTACTACTATACGTTTCACATGAGATAGAATACGTTCATCTCCCTTCTAAATATATATTTTTTTATCCACCTTCTAGGTCGGCAAAGAAATCAAGAATAAACAGCCACGACTAATTTAGTTCTACTTTTCTTCTTTTTGTACAATAGCTCTTAAAAACCGGCCAAGTGCGAGTCGGATTCGCGCACGAAGGGTTCCTTACCATTATTTACTTCATCTTAGTGATTTTAAAGAATTTGCTAGAATTTTGTAATTGGTACAACATTATTCAACACCCAAGTTCTACCAATATTACTGCTAAACTAATAGAGTTATCTTAACCGCTATAGTTTATGAAATGCACTATCATCTAGATTTTTTATTTTATTTTTTAGACCAGCAGTTAAGCTTTTAGAGGAAGGGGGGACGCGCACTTTAAAGTTTAATATTTCGTAAATAGAGCAATAAATCAAAAAAATGTTGTAGAAACCCCTAAATCATTTTAAAAGACATACTGAACGATAGCTCACGATGGGGTAGATGACGAAAAAAATCATTCCCTATTTTTATTACTTATTTATTCTTAAGTGCAAAAAATATATACTACTCAAAACAAAATAAGGGCCACGAGGTATTTTGTCAGTACTATTAAAATAATAATACCAATATATATTTTTTTTGTCTCCATAACGAAAACTAATGTTGTTTTTAACGTGTAGACCAATAAATTTATTCCAATAATATTGATTAAAAAGTTTATTTGCTTTTGAAAGAAAAAACTCATTTAAGGTTAAAAATAAAAAGAATGTAAAGTTACTGAAAACAAAAGAAAATACTCCATGCTCATCTTTTAGTAACGGGTATGCCCCCCTCGTTTCGCTACGCACTCCTGAAGCCTGGAGTGCATGCTCTCAATCAAATGCCTGACATTTTCCATTGGAATTTCTTCCCAGGGCCTTTTAACAGCGTTGATGAGTTGCTGTTGGTTGTAGATTTCCTGATCACCGTCTCTAACTCTTCCTTTCAACTGATCCCACATGTGCTCTATTGGATTTAAGTCCGGACTGTTCGCCGGCCACGGCAAGACTTGAATTTTAGAGGCTTCCAGTACGAACCGAGTCGCTTGAGCCGTGTGTGCACAAGCATTGTCTTGCATCAAGATGAATCCAGGACCCGCTCGCTGGGCAAATGGGATCACATGTGGTCTGACAACTTCCTCAATATACCGCTGAGCAGTAACAGTACCCTTATTTAAAATAGCGAGCTCAGTTTTGCCGTGTAAGCTTATCCCGCCCCAAATCATTACATTTGGACCACCAAAACGATCGACTTCATGGATGCAGGCTTCTGAAAATCTCTCGTCGCGTCTTCTCCATAATTTAATACGCCGATCGTCGTTAAAAAAATTAACTTTGCATTCGTCTGTGAAGAGCACCATGCCCCATTGGTTTATGTCCCAGTTGACGGGAAAATCTTAAACGATTTGCACAATGATTTCTGGTTAATGGAACACGGACAACTCGCCTTCTTGATGCCTGCTGGTCTTCATGCAATCGATTACGAATAGTTAGGTCACTGAAACGAGTACCCGTTGTGAGCCGTAAACGATTTTGCAGCTTGCGGGCCGTCGTTGTGCGATCTCGGCGCGCACTTAATCGAATGTAACGATTCTCTTGAGCTGTTGTAATGTGAACTCTGCCCGAACCAGGTCTTCTTCTAACACTGCCGGTCTCTTGGAAACGATTCCATAGATTTTTAATAGCTCTTCGAGAAAATCCCAATTGCAAACCCACAGATCGCTGCGAATGACCTTCTTCAATCATTGTAACGGCTCTGGTTGCTGTCAGCGAGTCCATATGACGCCTGCGTGCTTGTGGCATATTGCAAAAGATGTTTCTGAATCGAGATATCAATGAACTCTGATAATTTCTATTGAACCAAGAAGCTAAGGAAAGCAAAACGTCAAATAAACTGGAAACAAAATTTTCAGAAAGAATTTTAAATCAAATTTTATTTAAAATTGTTGCCAGCATTAGATGAATACTACAATATTAAAAAGTTTAGGTATCAAAGAGTTTGTATACTCAATATTTTACTACTTTCAATATAAAAATGTTTAATAATTTACACCAAAATGAAAAAATACCTCGTGGCCCTTATTTTGTTTTGACAAGTATATATTTTAGACCTCCTTACTTCATACTCCTTACTTACCTACATCTAATAAATAATTATTATCTGTGTCTCTACGTTTGACATCTTAACAATCAAACGAAATAGACATATGTTAATGTATAGCTCCATCTCGATCTTTCATCCTGTCACCGTGAGGCCTTTTCTTAAGAGCTCATGGTACGAGTTTTAGCCATCCTTAAGCAGGATGTTTTTCGGATTGTTAGCAATTCGAAGGATAGTTATTTTGCTGATAGTACGGGCCCTGGGTTCTAACAAAATTGGCCATCCCTGCCCTATCGGTTTCGATTCCCCTGAGAAATGTATTGCTTAAACTTACAAGTGATACAAGTTTTTTTTTTATTTGATGTTAATTTTTTAACTTAACACCTCTACGCGTTCCTAAAAATAAAAGGGTCTTGGAGCCTTACCATAAGAAACAATGCAATCGCTAAACCATGATAGTTCCCTTATTTCGTACCATGACCCCGAAAATTAGCAGGCCCGCTGCGAGGAAGTTTGTTTATCCTGTCACCTTTTTTCTTGTATGAAGTTTCGTACATGACACTCCATCTGATAACAATCTAGTGTCAGTTTGCCCGCCTTATATGTCAGATAAGCTATCATAAAAAAGTTACTCATCGAGTAGCTTTTTGAAAATTGTTTAGCAATAATCTTGTTTGATAATTTAATTATAGGATCCATTTACGAAATGTGTAATGTTAAAAATCCAACGAATTAATTAATGTGAGATTTTTGGATGCGGGATTGAAGAAATATCTACGAAATGTGAACATTAATCTTATAAAGTCCGATTTCTTGGTTTCTCCGTAGAAGCATAATGACTATTTTAAAATACCTTTGATAAAGTGACTTCATTGTGTAATTTCAGGTAAAAATTATAACTCAGGTATCGTAAATTGCAATAAAACCATTATAATATAAGCTACACCTGCAGCACAAATATCTAGTCTTAGCTAACCTACCTACCCCCACACATATTTAGGTTCTTACGTCTTTAATGTAGGATTATCTACCTAATGTACCAAGTTATAAATTCTTTTTCCCTTTCTTTTTAATGTTATTGAACTATTGAGTCGCATAAAAAACCAGCAAAGCATATACTACTTCCAATTAGAATGTATTGGTTGCACTATTGAAAATTACTTACCTACATTAAATATGTAAAAAAAGTTTTTATTGGAGGAAGGCTAAAAAAATAACAAGAAATACCTGCCTACCTAGTTTTTGCTAGGTAATCAGTAGGTAGGTAAAGTAACAAAGCATCTAACAAATTGTTGTATATTTTTTCAGGATAAGAAAACATTTATGGCACTAAAGAAAACACACAATAACACAACTAAATATTTTCCAGATAGATACAGAAACGTATGAAGATCTTGAGTTTCGCCTGTGAACTGCGAACTTCGGTAGATTCTGTAATAATGTCTATTTTCATAATTAAATATAGCTTATTGTTCAGTCAGTCTTTTTTATTTTTCCCTCTCAAATATACGTTCCGCATGAGAGATATTTACGTTTTTCTCCCTTCTATTTTTTTTTTATTTCATCCTCCTTCTGGGTCGGCAAAGAAATCAAGAATACACAGCCACGTCTAATTTAGTTTTACTTTTCTTTGTACAATAGCCCTAGTAAAAACCGGCCAAGTGCGAGTCGGACTCGCGCACGAAGAGTTCCGTACCATTATCTACTTCATCTTAGTCACTTTAAGAATTTGTAAGAATTTTGTAATTGGTACAAAATTATCCAACTAATATTACTGCTAACTAAACTAATAAGGTTATCTTAAGCGCTATAGTTTTATTTTAAAGTTTATGAAATGCACTATCATCATGTTTGTTTTAGATTTTTTAGCCCAGCTTTTAGAGGGAGAACTACTACTGGACCAAAAAATTGCACTTTAAAGTTTAATATTTCGTAAATAGAGCAATAAATAAATAAAAATGTAGAAACCCCTAAATTATTTTAAAAGGCATACTCAACGATACCCCACACGATGGCTACCCCAGTACCTCATAACGAAAAAAAAACATTCCCTATTTTTATTATTTATGGTTAATGACACTTTATTTCTCATTAGAAAATACATTTCACTTACTGAGAAACTTAAATAATTCAAACTTAAAAAACATTAAATCGTCTGAGCGACGTAAGCTTCTAAAATAAAATAATAGGACGGTAGTTTTAAAAACTAAACAGTCATCAGTAAAGTTATTTATTTATCCTTATGTGCAAAAAATGTATATTCCCGCCTCTGGTGGTCATTTTTTCAAGTGCAATAATATATTTAGATTGCAAAGTGAATGCTTATCACTTAAAAAAAAAACAATAATTTATCGTATTTGCAAGCTTCATCTTTCGATTGTTAAATACTTGCAAAAGTATTTCTTTCGAGTGTTGAGGGTGTAATCCCAATAACATTGATGAAAGCAACGCGGCATTACAGCGTTAAGAAGCACTTGAAAAAATGTATATTTTAGACCTCCTTAGTCTCCTTACTCCATACTCCTTACATCTCATAAATGATTATTATCTGTGTCTCTACGTTTGACATCTTTACAATCTAACGAAATAGACATATGTGAATGTATAGCCCCATCTCGCTCTTTCATCCTGTCACCGTGAGGCCTTTTCATGAGAGCTCATGGTACGAGTTTTAGCCATCCTAATGCAGGATGTTTATCGGGTTATGATGACAGTCAGATGGATAACATGCGAGTGACCCTTATAGGGTTACTTTGTTCCTTTTGAAGAACGGAACCAACGCGCCCCTATAGTCCGACAAGTAATAATAATAATAATTCTTGTTATGGAAGAGAAGATCCTCCTAACACAAGAATTTATATTGCTTAAAAGGAGTTTCTAAACCTTGTGATGTATGTATTCTAATGATGAAATAAACAATTTTGAATTTGAATTTTGAATAATAAATTGTTTCAACAAACACACCGATTACCTAGCCCCAAACGTCAGCATCAAGATGGCGGGACCAAGCTTCCAATTCAAAATGTTTCAATCAGGGTATAAGTGCATCATTTGTACCCTGACCTAGACGTTTGTACATCTGAAGACAAAAACGGCACATAGACATTTTTCTGGTCCCGCCATTATGACGTCAAAGTGGCGGGACCAACTTGAAGCGCTGCACACACAACCATAATTCATTGAACTCGATTAGTACTGCGTTTGTACTTCCTATATACTGTACTGTTTTCTTGGTAGCAATAACTGGATTAAAGTAATGAAATCAAAACGCTGATCCCGCCATTTTGACGTATCTGTAAATTGGTGCATTCATATGAAAGTCGCTAAATCACACAAAAATACACAATAAGTCTTTGTACTAGCTGAGTACATGACCGTGATGTTTGTCTCAGATTTGTAAGCCTTGTAGGGAAAAAGTTATCATCAATTTGTTGCCCCATAATCCGCTCTACACTCGCTCCTCCCTACGCTCTACACTCGCTCCTCCCTACGCTCTACACTCGCTCCTCCCTACGCTCTACACTCGCTCCTCCCTACGCTCTACACTCGCTGCTCCCTACGCTCTACACTCGCTCCTCCCTACGCTCTACACTCGCTCCTCCCTACGCTCTACACTCGCTCCTCCCTACGCTCTACACTCGCTCCTCCCTACGCTCTACACTTGCACCTCCCTACGCTCTACACTCGCTCCTCCCTACGCTCTACACTCGCTCCTCCCTACGCTCTACACTCGCTCCTCCCTACACACACACACACACTCCTCCCTACAATCGACACACACTCCTCCCTACAATCGACACGCACTCCTCCCTACAATCGACACACACTCCTCCCTACAATCGACACGCACTCCTCCCTACAATCGACACGCACTCCTCCCTACAATCGACACACACTCCTCCCTACAATCGACACACACTCCTCCCTACAATCGACACACACTCCTCCCTACAATCGACACACACTCCTCCCTACAATCGACACACACTCCTCCCTACAATCGACACACACTCCTCCCTACAATCGACACACACTCCTCCCTACACTCGACACACACTCCTCCCTACAATCGACACACACTCCTCCCTACAATCGACACACACTCCTCCCTACAATCGACACACACTCCTCCCTACAATCGACACACACTCCTCCCTACAATCGACACACACTCCTCCCTACACTCGACACACACTCCTCCCTACACTCGACACACACTCCTCCCTACAATCGACACACACTCCTCCCTACACTCGACACACACTTCTCCCTACAATCGACACACACTCCTCCCTACAATCGACACACACTCCTCCCTACTATCGACTCACACTCCTCCCTACCATCGACACACACTCCTCCCTACTATCGACACACACTCCTCCCTACTATCGACACACGCGCCTCCCTACAATCGACACACACTCCTCCCTACACTCGACACACACTCCTCCCTACACTCGACACACACTTCTCCCTACACTCGACACACACTCCTCCCTACACTCGACACACACTCCTCCCTACACTCGACACACACTCCTCCCTTCACTCGACACACACTCCTCTCTACACACGACACACACTCCTCCCTACACTCGACACACACTCCTCCCTACACTCGACACACACTCCTCCCAACACACGACACACACTCCTCCCTACACTCGACACACTCCTCCCTACTATCGACTCACACTCCTCCCTACTATCGACACACACTCCTCCCTACACTCGACACACACTCCTCCCTACACTCGACACACACTCCTCCCTACACTCGACACACACTCCTCCCTACACTCGACACACACTCCTCCCTACACTCGACACACACTCCTCCCTACACTCGACACACACTCCTCCCTACACTCGACACACACTCCTCCCTACACTCGACACACACTCCTCCCTACACTCGACACACACTCCTCCCTACACTCGACACACACTCCTCCCTACACTCGACACACACTCCTCCCTACACTCGACACACACTCCTCCCTACACTCGACACACACTCCTCCCTACTATCGACACACTCCTCCCTACACTCGACACACACTCCTCCCTACACTCGACACACACTCCTCCCTACACTCGACACACACTCCTCCCTACACTCGACACACACTCCTCCCTACACTCGACACACACTCCTCCCTACACTCGACACACACTCCTCCCTACACTCGACACACACTCCTCCCTACACTCGACACACACTCCTCCCTACACTCGACACACACTCCTCCCTACACTCGACACACACTCCTCCCTACACTCGACACACACTCCTCCCTACACTCGACACACACTCCTCCCTACACTCGACACACACTCCTCCCTACACTCGACACACACTCCTCCCTACACTCGACACACACTCCTCCCTACACTCTACACACACTCCTCCCTACACTCTACACACACTCCTCCCTACACTCTACACACACTCCTCCCTACACTCGACACACACTCCTCCCTACACTCGACACACACTCTTCCCCATCTATCACAAGTCACTTTTCCCTCACATCCCTAGCTAAAAAGATAGCTAAAGGGAGTCGCTGTACAAGAAGTTAATTAAAAAGAAAACAGTTTAGGTTTCGGTTTTTATTGTGTTTAGCTTATTATTAAGTTCATTTATGTCAGCAAGGGGATAATATAGATTTCCTATTTAATTTCTCATGTAACTTATTGGGAATCGTGGCACACGGCTTTTGTGATTCTGAGGTTTTTTGAATGACGTTAGCTCCTGGATTGTTTTGATAGCTTTTTCAGCGCCAACCTTTCCGGATTGAGTTGAAAAGTATTGAGCCAGAATAGTGCTTAAGGGGGGCATAGACTTGCTGCTGAATCTTGGGTTCACCTTACTGTAGGGCTGGGTCCGAATGATGTTGGGATTGTTGTCGCATTTTGGAGGAGGTGGCAGTGGTAAAGTCTTCGACGTTATAATTTCTGTGTTCTTAGCCTCGTTTTCAGCCGTTCTAGCTGCTCGACAGCCGTCGCAGAAGCAGACTTCGTTTCCTTCGGCTAGCGGATCTAATGGGCCAAGGATGCAGCACTTCGGGAGGGGTCCCACGGGGCCAGTAGAGGCTTTCGGGCCGCATGGGCCGCCAGGGGTGATAGGGCCGCAGACCGGGAACGGAGGACATGGGCAATTCAGGCATGGGCCGGCAAAGCACCCACCGCAACCACACCCACACGGGCCACACGGGCCACACGGGCCACAGGGTCCACAGGGGCCACAGGGTCCACAGGGTCCACACGGGCCACAGGGTCCACACGGGCCGCAAGGACCGCAGCCGCAAGGGCCACAGCCGCACGGGCCACAGCCGCACGGGCCACAAGGCCCACAGCCGCACGGGCCACAAGGCCCACAGCCGCACGGGCTACAAGGCCCACAGCCGCACGGGCCACAAGGCCCACATCCACACCCACAGGGTCCACACCTATATCCACATCCGCAGGGCCCACATGGACCGCATGGTCCACAAGGCCCGCAAGGCCCACAAGGCCCACAAGGCCCACAAGGCCCACAAGGTCCGCAAGGCCCACATGGGCCACAAGGTCCGCAAGGCCCACATGGGCCACAGACGCCACAAATGTCAAGCACGTCAGGCAACACGCAGCATAATGGTCCACAAGGGCCGCAAGGCCCGCAAGGTCCACAGCACGGTCCACAAGGCCCACACGGCCCACAAGGCCCACAAGGCCCACACGGCCCACAAGGACCGCATGCTGGACCACAGCATCCAGGTCCGCAAGGAGAGCAGGGTCCACAGCCAAACGGTCCGCATGGTCCACCAGGGTTGGGTGCCGACGGCCCGCACGGCCCCCCAGGGCTGACAGGGCCAGCGCAAGGCCCGCAAGGGCCCGTCTGGATATGATACGGTCCGCAAAACCATGTTCCGTAAGGATAGTAGTAGTATCCAGTCATGAATTGCATGCATTTTGCTGGCGTGTTGCATGGTGGTGGTAGGCAGTTGCCACCGCCGTGGCCACAAGGGGGACAAGGACCACAGCAGGGCCCGGGACAAGCGAAGGCTGAACACAGCTGCGATATGGCGTCGTTAGTCGCGTTAGCTCTGATCAAGTTAGGTTCTATTTCTGGTGCAGGATGCTGCCTCGCGCCGGGGGGTTGCCTGAAGTAGTTCGAACATTTTTGGTCTTCAAAGAAAGTTGCGGAGCGAGTTCTCGGCAAATGTTTGCGCAATGATGCACGGTCTTCTTTATGCATCTGGCTATAGAGATCTGGACAGGATATGCTCCGGCGTGGCGTGGCTGCCGCCCTCTGAGGCATCTCCTCCTCCTCCAGACACGCCTTGGTCTGGATGTATTTCAGCGACGCCGGCTCTAGTTGCATCTTATTAATGTGCTCTCTCAACCCCATCTTCTTGGCGAGATTCGCTGAAAGGATGAGTGGGTACTGTAATGACAATCCTACATTCACACTAAGCAAAGGGTCAAGATTTAAATGAAATCAGTCTGGTTAGTTCGATAGTTTATTCACTTAGTTCTACAGAGCTATTGCATAATAATATGGGCGCGATGGTAAATGACTAAGTATTAGGCTTGTTTGATTTAGACTACCATTTAGTCTCACCTAGTTAAGTCACCGCCTAATATAAGTCTTAGCTGGGAAGTTATAATTCATATGTTTTAAACTCCAGGTCGATGTTTGGACGCGGATAAGGATTTCTGTAGTTTGGGATGGAAGCATAATCGAACGCCCCAGCCTTAAACCTAGGACTGTCCCTCTGTTCCTGAGTCTTAATAGCCCTAGGCTTTTCAAGAGGAGGGCAGTTCCTGTATCTCATATAGTCATATTCAGGAAATTTGGTTTGAATGGAAGTGTCGGTAAAGCTCTTGTTATTCAAACCCTGGCTGGGACTGGTAGTGTAACTGGCCGATTTGGGGGTGTCCACTTGAGCTTTACGTAATAAGTCTTCAAAGGGACAATCCGGATTCGGAAGAGTATTGTAAGGGCACATGAATGAAGAAAGAATTGTGGTAGTAGGCAGGTGATGTTTAGGATCCTTGGGTGGCTGGGGCTGCGCTGGCCGGGGTGGGGGCAGGGCCCCATCTAAAGCAGTACTGTTGAAGGGAAGGAATCTTGAAATTCCAGATTTGCTGGTTTGTCTCGTAGCGGAGTCTTGGGACATGGAGTATTTGATTTGATTGCCAGGCATGACTCCGCATCGATTTGGCAGGGGAGGAAGTTCAGAGACGGATGTATCCATGGCAGGCATAGGGCATACAGCAGCCGCAGGACATATGCAGCAAGGGCCGCATTTGCAGGGTCCACACGGGGCGCATGGAGGGCAAGGTCCACAAGAAGGTGGGGTAGGTCCACAGGGTCCGACTGGACAGCAGGTTCCGGTCACATGGTATGGCCCACAGAACCAAGTACCATAGGGATAGTAGTAATAGCCAGTCATGTATTGGATGCAGCGAGGTGGGGTATTGCAGGGTGGGGGTAGACAGTTACATCCACCTGGGCAGCCGCAGGGTCCACAAGGGAAAGGGCAGGGGGCCCCACAGCTGCAGGGCTTGGAGTAAGAGCGGGTAGAGATAGCCGTAACGTTGGTCGCTTGAAGGAGGTTAGTGCAGTTGGCGTGAAAGGGGGATGCCGACAGCTGGTGGGCAATGGTGGGTCTGGTTCTAGGAGGGCTGAGATGTCGGACGGCGACGCGAATCTTCCGTCTCGTCTCTGGGACGATCGTTGGGCACGACATGCTGAGCCGCACTCGCAGCGTCTCGCGCGGCTCGCGGCTCCGGCGCACCGGTGACAGTCGTTTCGAATGGCGCATCTTCGTGTATCCCAAGCAGAACGGCTTTTTCTCGTCCTTCAAGCTTCGGCATAGCAGTGCCCTCGCTGCAAAGGTATGGTTATGCTATTCACCTCAATTAAAAATCTTAATTTCATCCTAATAGTAGTTAGAATGTAGAACGAAATTAAACAAAAGTTTTAATGGAAACATAAAATATTTATTGGAATAAAAATAGTCAAAACAAACTGATAAAAAATGAAATTGCGGGCTTAAATCAAAAGTGTCATTTTAAATATGTTTCATTAAGTTGTCATGGGTTAACCTTCACACCACTGATGCGTGAAATCTTATCCTTCTTAAGTTCTTCTAACTTCTTAGCCGTCACCGGGGCCTGTGACTGTGCGATCGCTCCTTGTGGACAAGTGGCGCAGGTGGCGCAAGTGGTGCATGCAGCACAGTTGGCGCACACAGCGCAGCTGGCGCACGCGCATTTACTCTTCGGCTTCGGCGGTGCACAGGGGCAAGGGCACGGGCAGCAGGGACCGCAAGGCCCACACGGCCCACAAGGGGGGCATGGGCATCTGCACGGTCCACAGGGGCCACATGGTCCGCAGGGGCCACACGGTCCGCAAGGGCCGCACGGTCCACACGGCCCGCACGGCCCGCAGGGCCCGCAAGGTCCGCATGGGCAAGGGCACCGGCAGGGGCCGCATGGTCCGCAAGGTCCACAGGGTCCGCAGGGTCCACACGGACCGCAGGGGCAGCAGGGGCCGCAAGATGGAGTGCCGCAAGACGGGCAAGCCCCATCCTTTTTCTCGTCGCCTTTCTTCTCAGCGTAATAGCGCACGGAGCCGGTTTGATCGCCGCAGCAGAGGATACTTGTGCGGCCACTCAGTGCCGGGCCGAAGGCAGTCGATCCACTGTAGTTTACGGCTGCAAAGGACATCCATCATATAATACTCGGTAATGAAGCCGCTGGCTGGCTGCGGATGCTATTCGGAAGAACGACAGAAGCGCGTCGCCTCGCCGAGTATTATATAGGCTGGAGGTCCTTTGGCGACCACCGTTCTCCAAAATAACACTCACAAACCTCACCAGCGGCGGGAGGGTCACGGCAAGCGCGAAACACCGTTCGTGAATGTCAACTGACAGCTGTCACGATAGACGATAGTCTTTTTTTCAAAAATAAAAACGACATGCGCGTTGAATCCGAAATAAGTAGCGAGACAATTCCGATCCACAAAATCCACTGGTACTATCTACCACTTACCTCCAGCTTGAATCTATGCAACTGAATTTGAGTAACTAGGTAGGCAACTATAATTACACTTCTACCGTAATAACCAGACAAGATCGTAGAGAACTAACAACAGATTCAGGACAGTAGTACACAAAAACCATGCTATCTATTCCACAGAACCGCTAAACACCACTAAAGGAATTAGTGTTGTACCAACTACTCTAAATCGAGGTCTATGAAATCAAAAACTAACTAGGCTTAACGGATTGCGATACAAATTGAAATTACGAAAGGAAACTTAATAGCTACTTACAGAGTGGTGCGACATTTTTCTTTTGCGTTGTGGTGGAGAGTTGTCGCCCTTTGATGCATTTCAGAAGCGAGACATTTCTCGGCATAACCGCCTTCCTCAAAACTAGAGCCATTTTTTTATTGTTTTGTTTGGGTTTGCTATTTGTTTGGCCGCCTGGCAACTTGGGATTTTTCTATAGTTTTGGATGGTTACTTGAAAATTTGGCCCATGGTAGGTAGGGTGGTGGAACTGTGAAAGTGACTGATTTGAGAGAACAAAAGATGAGCAGATGTTTTCGATTTTCAAAATTTCGTATTATTCTTTTTATTCTTCTCAATGTGGTTAGAATTTTGGTGAAAGAAGTTCACGAAAAGCAATGAAACCTCTTGATTAAGGGGTTTTTGAAAGTTAAGGTCAGTTTACACTGTAATTTTTTGGACAACATGAAATTCGTTTACAAAGAAGACTGACCCAGTTCTTCTTTTTTATTACCTCATTAAATTGGTAATCTACACCTAACTTCATGTTCACCCCTCCACCAATCCGCACTGAGCCCGCGGTGGAGTATGGCTCGTACCTCCTCATAGTTGAGGTGAGGCCTTTTCCCAGCTGTGGGAATCTATATAGGCTGACTTTACTTTTTTACTTTACCTAACTTCAATGACTAAAGTTACTTTGATTGTTATTTTTATTATTTGAAATAAAAAAAAATATTGTGGACTGGTGTGTTTTAATAAAATTATCATATAGTTAGTAGGTACCACAGAATATATATTTCTTTGGTTAGTACATAAATGTACTAGAATTTATATACCTACTTATCATAACAACGCATGTAGATTCTTAAAAAAACAAATTTGTCGTTGTAGTATTGTTTACTCGGCAGGTACTTATATCAGTATGAGTGATGGATGACTTAGACAATTAAAACATTGAAGAGGATACCTCTGCTTCTTCATAATGTGGAAGCTCCGCATTTTTGAAACTAACTGAATTAATCAATGATTATTAAAACTCGCCAACTATGATACGTCAAGACGTCACGTTTTAGGGTGATGGCAACCTGTTGTTGGATACGGCTACACAATCCCACGCAATATGGAGCAACTTTAAGAAACTAGGAAATACTGCCTCTCTCGAAAGAACGGGGTGGAAAGAAAATAGAATATTTGTATAAGTTTAAATAAAAAACCAAAATTTTGCGGTAGGATTTGAAACCACGACCTATGGCTAACCGGGCCAACGCTCTTACCAACTGAGCAACCATGCAGTCCATCCACCCGTGCCAAATTCTTGTTCTCTTTTGAATACTTCATTGCGTGACGTCAGAGACATCTAACCGAGCTGTATTGTTATAATATAATATTGCAATAATTTGTTCAAAAGTGACCAAGAATCTCACACGGGGTACCCGTGGGTATTCTTGCTGACTGTACGGTAGTTCAGTTGGTAAGAGCGTTGGCCCGGTTAACCAAAGTCGTGGGGGTCGGTTCAAATCCTAACCGGTTTGCGAATTTTTGGTTTCTTATATAAACTTATTATAAATAAGACAGAGCACTGTGAGTGTTAAAACATATTAAAAGCTATTGATTATGTCTTCTAACCGATTGGGTATAGAATGGAACAATGAGAAGCAATATTCGTAAAACAGTTCCTGCAATTTATCTGAGTGCACCACTTATTACTCCAGTCTAGATTGATCCATTAAAATATTGTCGAAAAAAATACCCTTGTAAGCACCTTACCAGTGAGCACGCAGCCTTATGTAGGTAACCAATTTCAAAGAGTCTACTCTGAAAGACTGACTACACTCATGCTCTCACCTTCGTCCGTGTGACCACAGATTATATAATAGTTTGTATTAAAATTTGGTCAGCGCCCCTAGCGGCACGTTTGCAAAACCTTTTTTTTTTCTATAGAAATTGCCGACACTCGGTCGTGAGCGCGAGTGACTGGCAAATAAAAACTCGCACTAAACCCTCTGAGGGCTTCGTAACCATTGAGTAAATAGA
This sequence comes from Pyrausta nigrata, assembly GCA_949316185.1. Lineage (NCBI taxonomy): Eukaryota > Metazoa > Arthropoda > Insecta > Lepidoptera > Crambidae > Pyrausta > Pyrausta nigrata. Next base: position 8,591,099 of record OX438963.1, on the reverse strand, counting down.
ATGGAGAGAGCATGTGTCAAAATCCCAGTTCAGAAAATTTCGCCACTTTTGGCGGGGGACGAGGAAGCACACGTATAGTACACAAAAACTTTGACATTTATCGCCACTTCCATTTTCTGCTAAGGACGGGACATGGCTAACTAATTCGTTAGCTCACTAACTGAATGCACTCATCCTATACTATTAATATTATGGCTGTATAAGCGAAACATTTTGAAGATGGTCAAGAATAGACGTGGAAATATTATAGGACACTTTGGCAGTTTTTTTGACTACACAATAGAGAGAGGGGAAGGTTGAAGGAAAAAGAGAAAGACTAAGTTTAACTTTGTTGTTAATAAACTTATGTAAATAACTGTAAATGGTCTTCGGTAGTAGAGGTGGTGGCAATCAAAAGCGGACTGTATTTTAAATGAAAGTTATAATTTAAGTCGACTAGGCTACTTTACAATAAGGCAGAGACAGTGACCGCTCACTTAGGTGCTATGGAGAGGAGTGATTGAGCGGGCATCGGTGTTCGCCGGCGAGCCGAACATCGCTCGGGACGATGTTCTTCGCCGGTACTCAGAGGTCCTTGTCCCGTGCGTGTTGTACGTTACGTATCACGAGGCTAGTGCGTGAACATGCTCCCCGGGTTGAAGTAGAAACTTCAAGAAATTGGGAGGGGGCAGATGTTGTTGAACCCGCGCCGAATGGTCCCCTTCTTTGTCTTTAGCTCGGCGACCCTCACGAAGCCGTCGGTGCCTGGGTACACCTGTACGACGCGACCCAGCAGCCAGCAAAGAGGTGGAAGTGCCTTATCCTTCACCAGGACAAGGCTCGCCACTGTGATATTTCCCCTAGATAAAGACCACTTGGTTTTTTGCTGCAGCAAAAATACATATTCTGTATTAAACCGTTTCCAGAAGTGCTGCTTTATAAATTCCACCCTTTTGAATCGCTCGAGTCGACTTATGTTTCCGCTATCAGCCACCTGTGGATGCGGAACGGGCGTAAGTGACCTTCCAATTAAAAAGTGTGACGGAGTAAGGGCAGAGAAGTCAAGTGGATCAGGAGAAAGAGGAGTAAGAGGACGGGAGTTGAGAACAGCCTCTATTTGAGCTAGACACGTAGCCATTTCTTCGTACGTGAAATGGGTGAGTTTAGCAGTCTTTTTAGGTGATGCTTAGTAGAACGAACTGAGGCTTCAGCAAGTCCATTGACATGCGGGCTGTATGCCTTTCCTAAGACGAGCGCGCCTGTGAAACAAGTTTTTGTTTAAATACCGCCCGTAGTTCGGACGGCCGTTTTGTAGTTACTATGCCGCTCAGTGCGGACCCTAGTGTTCTCGGTGACTCATACGGCATGGAGAAGCGTAGGTTTTTATCATTAGAGAAACGGTTCGAGCGCGATCCTAATTTCAAACATTTGTATGTAGACTTTATGGACGAATACGAGTCCCTAGGACATATGACTAAATGTACCAATTTGCCAACTAACCGGGATGATGAGATTAGTTATTTTTTACCCCACAATGGCGTATTGCGCGAAGCGAGCACCACTACCAAGTTGCGAGCTGTTTTTGACGCATCAGCCAAAACAAGTACTGGGATATCACTTAATGACATCCAATACGTGGGTCATACGGTTCAAAATGATCTTTTTCCAATTTTGGTTAGGTTTAGGCAACACAAATACTTGTTTCTGGGGACGTCGAAAAAATGTATCGGGCCATTCTTTTAAATCCTGTTCAACGTCCATTACAGCGTATTTTATTTAGACGGGATCCCTCTGAGCCGCTAAAAACCTACACATTGAACACCGTCACCTACGGAACGGCGTCTGGGCCGTATCTCACTACGAGGTGTCTCGTAAGCCTCGCTGACGTCACGAATAACAAACAGGTTAAACGCAGTGTTTGGGTGAAATAGAATCTAATTCCCAAAATTTATTTAATTCCACGTTATTTATTTAATTATGTGTTTGCGCCGTTTGGCGTCGAAACTTTTGGACCGTGGGGACCATCCGCTAAATTACTTTTTGGAAAAATTGCACCTAAATTAAATTCTGTTTTGGCAAATAGTAAAGCTGGCTCGTTCCTCGCTCAAAGGATAAATATAGCCATCCAACGCGGTAACGCAGCCAGCATCCTCGCCTCCTTGCCTAAAGGACACGGGTTTAATTTTGATTAAGTAGGTTTTAAGTTTATTTGTTTTTATTTCATGCATGTCTTTGTTTTTCTTTTCTTTTATTCCACGTCATCTGTTTTAGTAAAGTTGAAAAAATGTGGTTGATTTAAAGTCGATTTAGAAGGTACGAGACCCGGTATCAACCAGCCCAACTTACTTTCACACAATTTTGGCATATTTTTTCCTAAATTAATATAATTGCCCAGAATGACATTTCAAAATAGCTCGGCACCTAACAGAATATCGATGTCTGACGGAATATTAAAAGATGGGTCCGCTAAAAATAATCCTGTAGGTAATTCAATGTTTACATAGGAAGCCAGCAATCGTTTAGTTATCTCTGGTAGAATAAAACAATTAATTTTAACTTGGTAATTATTGTAAGACTCGATAGTTAGGTTGCAAGACTGTGTACTGGTACTAAATAGATTATTAATACCTGTGACTTTGGAACTAGCGTCAACTCGAGGCAATCCGAGTTTGGTACACAAGCTGTCAGTAACAAAATGAGCTGTACTACCGCTGTCGAGCAGGACTGGCGTTGTACCTATCACCTTTGCCGTTCACCACTCTCACCACTGCCGTAGATAGTAAAATATGATTCTGAGAGGTAGGCTGTATATTTGTAGACAAAGAGACAGTATTGTGCGAGGTAGTAGGTAGCGGATAATTTTGTACTGTATTCTCGGGCTCAGATTGATTTAGGTGCAACAAGGTATTATGTTTGCCTTTGCAGTATTTACTATGTGAAAATCTACAGCGTTTTTCGATATGCCCAATACGCAAACAATTCATGCAAACCTTAAAATCCTTTGCTTTCTGTAATCTGTCGTATAAAGTTAATTTTCTAAAAGAAAAAAATATTTAAATAAAATTTTCTTATTTTATTTTTATTTTGTACATTATGATTGTTATTATTTGATGATTGATTTTGATTTCCGCTAGGTATATTAACTTTATGGTTTTTTCACGGTTTCACCTTCGTCTGTGTGACAAACAATTTGTATGGAAATTTGGTCAGCGCCTCTAGTTGCGAAACCTGTTTTTTTCTATAGAAATTTCCTACACATTAATATAGGTACGTACAGACAAACGAAAATTCGCTCTAAGCCCTCAGCCGCTACGGACGCCTAACAACCGTTAGACCGTGAGTTGTACTAGTGTCAAAAATCAGTACTTTAAAATCCGGTAGATGGCGTTCAACCACCTAAGTCAGGTAGATTTTTTTATGTAAGAAAAATGCCGATTTTAGCGATTCTTATGTTATAATATTTATATTTTATATTCACGCATACTAATTTAAGGTAATTTGATGACAATTTATTGATCATCAAGACGTTTTAACCATGAAATTTTATTTTTAACTGCATTTTGAAACTCGACCATTTTTAACGTAAGTACTTCCACAACATGTCTGTACACAAAATATTACATTAATTTCTTTTTGTTTTAAGCTCAATGATTTCGACACAATATTTATGTATAAATATTTTTATAACTTATGCAATTTTTTTTGCAAGTTTTTTCGAAATCAAATTGAATTTCGCTCACAAAAATTAATAAAAAAAAACAAGTATTGATGAAATCGAACGCCGGCTCACTGGCGTAGCAAGCACTTACAAAAAATCGTCGGCTGACTAACGTCCGTACCTCCGTACCTTAGGTAGTTGGTAAGAGCACTCGCCCGGATAGCGAAGGGACGTGGGTTCGAGTCCCGCCGGATGACACAGTCGATTAATTTTTGTGAGCGAAATTCAATTTGATTTCGAAAAATATTTATGTAACTTAGATGAAAAGCGCCATTCTATCAACATAAAATAAAACTAAAATTTTGAGCTGTCACAAAATCCTTCATTTTAAAATGGGTGTTATTTAAATGGTTAAATAGTATTAGTATTATTGAAAGCAGAAAAATATTATCTGTAAGCAGAAATAGCTACAATTAGCTATTTCTGTCAGCAACTCATGGCCAGCAAACAATTAAAAATCAATCAGCAATTTATGTCATTCTGGATGGCTGTAATTATTTTTGTACTGCATATTAATTATATAAGCAGCAGTAAGCTGTTTCCGTTTTATAAAATTTAGGTAAGCACTCAGAGAGTAAGCAAAATAATCAATTTTGTGCTGCTTATAAACGTAGCACAAATACTTACTTGTCATGCGCAAAATGGACGCAATCCTTACAAAAATTATATAATTACTCTCTGAGTGGATGTGTTTGTAATAGAAATGTAAACTAATAAAAGATTTTATTATTCTTATTTTTTAATTGAGATGAATCAAAAATATGAAATAATCAAGAAGATACCTTGTACTTAAACTATAATTATTATTATTAAATAAATTCTAATACGCGCCTACTCTTGCTCTTTACTTTTGCAAAATTATTTGCGAAACAAACATTGCCGCCTGATTTTTATTATTGCAGACAAAATCTTTGTATGCTGACAAAATAATTTAAATGCTGTTTTGGATTGGCTCACCAAATTTTATAATTGCGTATCATTTAATTACTTCTCTTTTAAAATTGTCTAATTGCCGTACTCAGAGACGTCAATCAAAGTTAATCCTCCATTAAAACTTACGCACTCTATTTCGATTTTATAGAAAACTAGCAGTACCCCGCGACATCGCCCGTGCCAAAATTCTGATTTTCCATACAAATTTTCATCCCCCATTTCACCCCCCTGATGATTTTATATCGCGACAAAAAGTAGCCCTTCCCAGTGTCTCAAACTATCTCTGTGCCAAATTTCATTTGATTCGGTCCAGTAGTTTCGGAGCCTATTCGATGCAAATAAACAAACAAATCTTTCCTCTTTATAATATTATTAGTATAGAAGAAAGTGACAGAACGACAATTGGTTATAGATTTTTAATAGGCGACTTTGAGCAGCAGTGACGATCAAACCATACAAATTTTCGTCACACAGATGAAAGGTGAAATGTAACATAAATGTAAACATATAAAATGTTTATTTTTTGAATGTTCAGTAGCCAATCTACGCTGTTATGACTATATCAAGTGTTGTCATATAAAGAGGATCGTAGCGCACTTAATTCAGGTCCCATATATTTCTGGTCAGGCTATAATTTATAGCACCGGCAAGTCGAGAAGCGTCCTACATTTTACCAAAGCCGGTTCAGGCTATTATATAATCTGTGGTTCAGATTTCTTGACACTATTTCATTGATTTATCATTTACACTAGTTGGTCACTATTTAAAAATGTAATAACTTATCATCTTTTTTAAAGAAACTAAAACACATATCGCACTTTTGGGAACAAAGGGTCACTTCTGCAACTTTTTGCAAAAACGACTTAAATATGCAGAAAAAACCGCGATATTTGACTTTACACACATAGTAAAAATGGCGATAATCGCATAAAAAACTTCGTTTTGAGGGCGATTGAGACGTTACATTATTTTGCGGGATTGGTCCGTTCGCTTGAAATATAACGTCACAACCGGTCAGTAGTGTTTTGAAAGCTAAAGTATGACCTTTCGTTTTAGCAACAGAGCGGCACTACGCTAAGTTAAGACTTATTTGTTTACATATTTCTTGAAATATTAACGTTACTTCTAAATAAAAATCACATAAGTTACCAAATTTTGATATTTGTCTGCTGTAAACATAACGTCACTTCTGTTTCAAAGTAACAGTGAAGCATTAGTGATTTGTAACAAAAATACACTTTTGGGACCCTCCCTCAGTTTATGGCTTGTTTTTCAAAATCGTCATTTTGAATCTTTTTTTTCAATAGTGACTAGTATCTCTTAAGAATTGATCAATGTAAAAGTGTGAGAATCGTGTCATTACTCTAAAAAATTATTGAGTTATTTAGGAATACGTCATAAAAAAAAATTGATTTGCTCCTCCTGAAAATTTGGAAAACATGCAGAAGTGACCCTTTGTTCCCAAAGGTGCGATATAATAAATTCAATATAATTATAAACTAACTTGACAATAAAACTTTGCTAAATTATGCAAACTTGACTACATATTTGTAAAAAACTAGTCCATTCATAAGAAATTTGGCTATTATTCTGACAACTTTGCTTTATTTAATACAGAAACATGTTTTGATTCATAAATCAGTGGCGCTGGCCTTGTCTTCCCAGCCGGTGGCGCCTTTGTACTGGTGCACCATACGCAAGTGCCTCTTGGCGTAGTGGCGCCGCCTAAAGACCCACGCGCAAATCGGACAGGAGTAGGTTCGATTGCTGTGGAAAGGAGTATCAGCTGCGAGGGGTACTTGGCTGCAAGGGGGACTTAATTTGAATTGGGCATTGTCATTGGGCTTAGCTGCTTGTAAGAAACTTGGCTGATTAAATACAAATTTGCCTATATTAACAAACTTGGCTTAATTTAAAAAAAATTAAGAAAGCTTGGCTACTTTTAAGCAATTTGGCGCATTGTAAGAAACTTGACTAAATAAATACAAATTGGCCTATATAGTAACATAACAAACTTGGCTTAATTGTAAGAAACTTAAGACAGCTTGGGTTATTGTAAGAAACTTGGCTAAATAAAAAAAATACTCATCTCGTAAGAAACTTGGCTTTTATTATGACAACTTTGCTATTTAAAAGAAACTTGGCTTTATAAACACAACTTGGCTACATATTTGTAAGAAACTGCCTCATTTAATTAAGAAACATGTCCTAATTTAATACAGAAACTTGGTCTCATTCATTTTGGCTCAATTAAGACAACTTGACTCCATACTGCTTGTAAGATACTTGGCTAAATTAAGACAACTTGTATTGTAAGAAGTTTGGCTTTAGACTACTTGTAAGAAAGATGCCCTCATTTAATAAAGAACCGTATCTTAATTTAATACAGAAACTTGTCCTCATTCATTAGTCTGTTGCACCGGCCTTGTCCTCCTAGCCGTTGCGCACCATACTGGTGCACCATACGCAAGTGCCTCTTGGCGTAATGGCGCAACCTAAACACCCGCGCGCACATCGGACAGGAGTAGGTTCGATTGCTGTGGAGGGTCAGGCGAGGGGGACTTGGCTGCAGGGGAGACTAGCTGCAAGGGGAATTCGCTGCGAGGGGGACTTGGCTGCATATGAACTTGTCTGCAGGGGGACTTGGCCGCATGGAGGACTTGACTGCATGGGGGACTTGACTGCAAGGGGGGACTTGGCTGCATGGGGGACTTAACTTGAATTGGACATCTTGGCTGCTTGTCAGAAACTTGGCTGAATAAGGACAAATTGGCTTAATATTGTAAGATACTTGGCTAAATAAAAACAACTGGGCACCTTGTAAGAAACTCTGCTTTTATTATGACAACTTTGCTACTTAAAATAAACTTGGCTTTATAAGCACAACTTGGCTTCATATTTGTAAAAAACTGTCTCATTTAATTAAAAAACTTGGCCTCATAATAAGTCAGTGGCACCGGCCTTGTCCTCCCAGCCGTTGGCGCCTTTGTACTGGTGCACCATACGCAAGTGTCTCTTGGCGTAGTGGCGCCACCTGAACACCCGCGCGCACACCGGACAGGAGTAGGTTCGATTGCTATGGAGGGACTGCTTGTGAACTGTAAGGCCGTTGCTTGATTTGAAACTTGAGGGGCATCGGTCGCACTGAAAAGAAAAATAAACGAAAAATTGTCATCGTCACTAGGGCCATGCTTCAAGAAGGATGCAAGGCAAGTCTTGCGTACAGATACCACAAAATAATAAATGTCCTCCTAGCCGAATCTTTACTACAGTGGCCTATCCCAACAGAGATTAGCTGACTGCGCGGGAGGTATTATAGTGCACAAGTGTGTGCGCAATACACAGGTGCACACTCTGTTCCTTCACTCTCATAATTCGGTAAGACGGCAGTCCGACATGACCGCAGAGATATCAGGCGGAGGACCAACGGCTAACGTGCTTTCCGAGGCACGGGGGTGTTAACACCACCAACTTCCTGACTCCGGAGCTGTGTCTGAGCTATTTTAAGACAGAAAAACCCAACACTCTTGGCCCGACCCGGGATTCGAACACGGGACCTCGTGGATAGTACCCAGCGTGCTGACCACTTTTTTTTTTTTTTTTTTTTTTTTTTGCGTCAGGAAAATGCGGTGCATACCCCCCCCGCCAGCGGGGATGGTGGAGGGGGTTATGTGGGGCTCCAACCCACTAAAAACCTGACGGTGTCCTCCGGTGCTGTTGTCGGTGCGAGTGCATGGGTTTCAGCCAACGCTATGCCACCACGCACTCGCTCCCAGCTGCGGCCCACGAAGTTGACAGGGCCCCGCCCGGCTTCGAGGAGGGGAGAGCAGCCCCCTCCTCGGTACAAGCAACGACGCGCGGGAACACACACGCGCCGCTGCGACCCCGTGTGGGCGTATCGGTACCCCGCACAGAGTACACCCGGGGTCCTTCAGGGAGGCGGCAGGAGGAGAGCAAAGCGTCCCCTCCAGCGGCCTGTGCGTCGGCGGCGGATCATCGGGGCGTCAGCCGAAGCCTCTCGCACCCTCTCCGCCTCCTCCTTCTGCAGGAGCACGCTCTCGCAGAAGGTTCGCACGGCCGCAAACGCCTCCCTGGATCCGGCCATCCTCGCCACGATGGCAGCGAGTGACAAATCACCTCCGACTACCGCGATGAGGTCCTCGCGCTCCCTCGCCCAGGCCGGGCACGACTCGAGGGTGTGTTGCGCGGTATCCTCCTCGCGGCCGTCACAATGGTGACACCGCCCGGTCAACTCGCGACCAATCTGGGCGAGGTACGCCCCAAAACAGCCGTGGCCAGTCAGCATTTGGGTCAGCCTGTAGGACAGGCGACCGTGCCCACGACGCATCCACTCCTCCAGCACAGGCTGGAGGGCCTGACAGGTGCGTCGACCGGCTTGGCTGACGGCCAGGCGATCCTGCCACCGCTCCACGGCGGACTGCTCCAACCGAGCCCGCTCCGCCTCGACCTCACGTGGTGCAGGCCTTTGCCCCTGGGACCTCTGGTCTCCCCGCCACTGATAAAGAGCGGCGAGGACCAGTGCATGGAGATCCCATGGTATGCTCCCGGCCAACGCAAGGGAGGCATCCGCCGAGACCGTGCGGTAGCCGCGAATTTCCCGTATGGCCAAGTGGCGCTGCGCCCTCCTCATCAGCATGGCGTTGTGATCCGACATGGCGTCGTACCACACCGGTGCCCCGTACAGGGCCATGGACCGCACGACGCCCATGTACAAACGCCGGCTGAATGAAGAGGGCCCACCCAAGTTCGGCATTAACGTGCCGAGCGCTCCGGCCACCCGCAGGAGTCTCGGCGCCAACCGTTCAAAGTGGGCGCGGAAACTCCAGCGGGGGTCCAGCGTCAGCCCCAAGTATTTGAGGGTTCGCCCTAGTACAATCTGTGTGCCGCCCACAGAGAGATGGGACCCTGCTGGTGGCGCTTGTCGAGGCCCGTGAAAACACAGGGCCTCAGACTTATCGAGCGCCACCTCCAGTCCCAGCCTCCGGATCCGCTGCACCACAGTTGCGACGCCGGCAGTCGCGCGTCGCGTCGCCTCGACGAAGTCGACTCCGCTGGCAGTGACGAGGGTGTCGTCGGCGTAACAGGTTACGCCCACCCCCGTAGTAAGACTGCCGCGGAGGACCCAGTCGTAGCCAATGTTCCACAGGAGTGGTCCTAGAACCGACCCCTGCGGAACGCCACACGACGACTGCCTGCAAACCACTCCTCTCGGGGTGACGCACATCACCTCGCGATCGCTCAGGTAATCGGCGATCACTGCTTGCAGGTAGGCGGGCACCCCGTGATACTCGAGGGCCCGCCTGATGCTCGCCCACGGCAGAGTGTTGAACGCGTTGGCAATGTCGAGGGACACCGCCAACAGCACCTCGCCGCGGGACACCGCACTCTCCGCAAGCTCACGCAACCTGAGCAACGCGTCGATGGTCGAGCGACCGGCACGGAAGCCGAACTGGAACTCACTCAACCCAGGCCCCGTCCCCTCGAGATGCCGGACGAGACGCACGGAAATTATGCGCTCGAAGAGCTTCCCTATCTCGTCCAGCAGGACGATGGGTCGATAGGCCGAGGGTGAGTCCGCCGGACGGCCTTCCTTCGGAAGAAGGACCAATCTGCCTTGTTTCCACAGCGGAGGGAAACGTCCCTGGGCAAGGCATGCCGTGTATAGCCGCCGAAGTCGGATGTCCAGACATCCAGCGGCAACCACCAGAGCCTTGCCGGGGATGCCGTCTGGTCCCGGGGCCTTGTTCTTGGCGCGCAGCCTGAGAAGCGCGCCGCCAAGTTCGCCCTCCGAGACAGGCTCCGGGTCCGCTGTGGAAGCAGGCGGGTGGGGTCGCATGGCCGGTGGCACGTGTTCCCCCCTAGAGGGGAACAGGCCGGACACGACTGCGTCCAGGAGAGCCGGCTCCAAGGTCTCCGTGACCGGGGCTGCCCATGGCCGGAGTTTCCCCCGAACCGTGAGATACGGGCGCCCCCACGGATCCCTGGAAAGGTCGGCCAGCATCTCCTTTCTCGCCTGCGCCTTGGCCTGCGCTATGGCGACCCTCAGGTCCTTCTTGGCCGTCCGATAGGCCTCGTGGAGCGGAGCGTCGAGATCCGGATCTCGACGTCGCCTACGCAAATGGCGGGAGGATGCGCGGCGCGCTGCGATACACGCACGGCGCAATTCGGCGATCCTCTCCGACCACCAATAGACGTGACGTCGGGGTGGCAGGGGCCCGGACCGAGGCATAGACGCATCGCATACGTGCGTCAGTGCCTCCCGGAACCACTCTGCCTCCTCGTCCACCTCGACCTCTCCGCTCGGGATAGGGAGCCACGCTTTGACAAGGGCTGCCTCCTTGAGCATGTCCCTGTCCAAGGCCTTCAGCCTCCACCTCGGGAATGGGGAAGTTGCTGTCCTCACAGAGGGACAGGGTGATGGCGAACCGGAAGCGGAGATGTCAAACCGGATGTACCGGTGATCGGACAATGACTCCGCCTCCACCAACACCTCCCAGCCACTAGTTCTGGCGGCAACCGCGGGATGGGCGAACGTAATGTCCACCCTTGAACTTCCCTGCGGTCGCACGCATGTGGGGGTCGTCCCTCTGTTGAGGATTGTTAGCCCATGTGAAGTGGCCCACTCCAGCAACTTCTCGCCGCGCCTGTCGGTCAGCCTGGCCCCCCAGGCGGTCGACTTGGCATTGAAGTCGCCTGCTACGAGCGCGGGCAGTGAGGACCGCTGCAGATCGGCACTCAGCCTGTTAAGGCCGGCCTCGAATGCAGCGAATCCATCGTTGGGGGGGCAATATACCCCGGCCAACAACATCTGCCCGTGCTTGACGACCACATAGCCATCGCCTTGGGCGTGAAGAGTGAACAGCAGGCCGCCAGCGAACTTAATCGCCACAAGGCCCGCCGAATCAACTGCCCAATCCGAACGCCCCGGGGGGACGTAGTACGGCTCCGACAGGATTGCCACATCGGCGGCCCATTCCGCAAGATGCTGCAGCAGGAGGTCCTGGGAGGCGGCGGAGTGCCCGACGTTCGCCTGGACGACTTTTAAGGCCATCCTAGGCGCCCGTCACTTCCATGTCCTCCCCGGACCCCCTGCCTTGGGGTGGAGGCACTGCGGCTGGAGTTCCGGCGGCCGCAGGTTTGCCTTTATTCTTTTTGGGTGGGGAGCAGTTCTTGCTCCCCACCTTATGGCCGGCTGGCTTGCCCGCATCTGCGCAGATGGGGCAATGCGGGGCGGCGCTGCAGTCTCTGGCAAGGTGACCCGGCTTACCGCAGCGATGGCAATGGTCGCTGCGGTCAACGCCGGACTTGCACTGAGCCCTGCAGTGACCGGGTTCGAGACACCGGTAGCACCGCAGGGCTCTCCTCTCCAGCAGATCTACTCGTGCGGAGACCCACCCCACCAGGAGCCGGCCCCGCACGAGCAGTTTCGCCGCTGTTATGGGGACCTTGATGACCACGGTCCCCATGCCAGTGTTGGAATGGCGAATCTCGCCAACCCTCACTACTTCCGCCGCGCAACCGCCCTTGGTGGCCGCCGCTGCCGCGACCTCTTCCCTGGTCACAGAGTCGTCCAGCCCAGACAGCCGGACGTCTACCATGACCATAGGTCGGGTCACCTTGACCTGGCCTTCCGGGAGGACCTCTCGGAGCCTGGCCGCCAGTGCATCCGCTCTCGCGTCATTCGCCGAGCCGGGGATCTCTAAGAGCTTACCCCCGGCCTTCGCCCCGCGAAAGCGGATGCCCTCGATGCCAAGCTCGCCCAAGTCGATCTTGGCCCTGGCCTCCCTTAATAAGTCCTCGTATTTGGCTCCGCCTTGAGCAGCCTCTGGCTGCAGGGTGATGAGCACCGCTGCTGAGCGTGGTGGGCGGAGCCTACGAGGCGCGGGCCTCGGTCTTTTGGCAGCGGCGGCGGCAGGCTGTGCTGCGGGCGCAGTTGCAGCCGCAGGCCGCCTCAAGCCACGCCGGACGACTGTCGTCCACGCCTCGTCCATAGATGTGGGGGCCGGAGGCAGAGGGAGCGGCTCGCGGCGCGGTGGGTTGGGGACTGTGTTGTCCCGTCCACCACGCCGGTTCTTGCGGCGGCGGTTCGCTGCTGGCCTGGACGTTGCGGGCGTCGGCGCAGTGGCTCTCTGTTGCCCCCTGGTCCCGGAGGCGGCTGCGGTGACCGGGGCCTTAGTGGCCGCCCTGGTGTTCGCCGGCCCTGCCGCGGGTGTCACCGCCTGCGACATACGGCGGTCAGCCGCGAGCGGCGGACGCATCCTCTCCTTTGGGAGGAGGGGCTCGAACGCAGCAAGGCGTGCGTCAAGCATGGTGCCCACTCGAAGCATTATCGAGCGGGCAAGTTCCTCCTCCCTGTCCTCCGCTGCCGGAGTCCGTCTCGCCGCCTTGGCCGCAGGGGGCTTTGACGAGGGCGCCGTTCTCGGCGCCGGTTCAGGCGTGGGAGGTTCCGCCGCCGTGTCGGGCACCGGCGTCCTCCCCGCCTTCAGAGCGGCCACCTCCGCCTTAATGGCCGCCATCTCGCGCTGCAGCTGAGCATTGGCTGCAGCCAAGCGCCGCACCTCGTCATTGACGGTGCGCTGCGAGAGCTCGGTGACCGCGCTCTCGATGCACACCGCCGCCTCCGTGAGGAGCTTCTGGGTTGTGCCCTTTTGCCCGCGGAACTGGGAGCATTTAAGCACGGCTTGGGCGCTTGCCCTTGCCTGCTCCACCAGCTCCGTGGCGGTGAGCTCACCCACTCGCTCCTCGGCCTGCAGTGCTGCCCGCTTAATGTTGCGGGTCAGCCGTATGGCCACATCCTCCTCCTCCTCGGACGGCCCCCCTTTCTTTTTCAAGAAGGTTTCGGCGCTCAGCCGAGCCGCCGTCCCCCCCTTGCCTCCACGCCTCGCCGTAGGCGCAGGCACTCTCCTCTCCTCCTCCAGGCAGATGGATTCCCTGTCCACCCGGTCGAGTTCACGGGCACAAATATCATCGCCATCCGTAGTGACGATCTCGCTCTCTACTTCACTAGCCGCCGGAGTATTGGAGCGCACGAAGCGTCCGTGTTTGTCCCTCCGGAGCTGCGAAGCTCTCGTCCCTCTTGATGTTTGCCGACCCCTCCTCGAAGTCGGCAGCTTGGGGGCCGGCATGCCTTCCTCGTCTGAGGACGGATCCACCGACTCGCCTCCCACCAGAGCAGGGTCGCGTGGACGCTTCCTAACGGAAGATTGTTCACGCGGTCCTCCTTCAATTCTCCTCCTTCCATCAGCACTCTGCTCGCGCAGAAGAGCACCCCCCATATCCCCAGATTTATTAGAATTAGAACTCATAATAGTTCCCACGAGTGTGGGGGAAATAAAGGTCCACCCGGGCAGTGCCCCCTGTACCCGGGTAAGCGTACATACTCTAGGGAGTCCGCCGGTTCCCTAGAGGTGTGCCGTTCACGACTGACCACCCGTCAGCCACGCATCCCCTCGCCACGGCACCAAGCTTGAGATTGGGGTAACTTTTTATAGAGGTTTCCTCCCTCTCGGCCCGGCCAATTAAGGCAAGACCGGCCCAGCAGCGAGCCGCGAGACGTGATCCACGACACTCGCCGCCAGGTCTTTCCTCCCCGGGCGCCAGTTTCCCGGCGCCTTGCGCACACCGGGCCACTCTGTAAGCAGAGCGGGCGGTGCGCACACCTCTATTGCGCACTTATTATGCACGCCAACCTGGCCGCCCGATACGGGACAGACGCCAGCCTCCTACTGCCGCCCGATGCGGGACAGACGCAGCGGGGACACCTCGGAGACACCTCTTGGCTTCACCTGCCGCTGGATTGCGACAGGCTACTGAGCCCCCCCACCACGACAAGGTGGGTGTCCGTCGTCGTCCACCACTAGACCAACGATGCAGTCATGGACAGAGAAATATAAACATACCTTATACTGCCTCTCAGTCCTGTGCGAGTGCTTGTGCTGTACGAGCAGGTATGTGGCATGGAAGCTAGCGCCGCACGTTTCACACACGTATGGCTTCTCGCCTCGGTGGCGGCGCTCGTGGTTCTGTACGTCAAGAAACTTACATGAATTATAATATAACAAGCAGTTCCCCGCGACTTCGCCCACGCCTACAGTCGGATTTTCAATACAAACTTTAACCCCCTGATGATTTTATATCGTGACAAAAAGTATAATATGTCCTTATCAGGGTCTCAAACTATATCTGTACCAAATTTCATTTGAATTGGTCCTGTAGTTTCGGAGCCTATTCGGTCCAGATCGGATATCCGAACGCATATTGATCTACACCTACATACTAACCCGCATGGTCATCACGCTGGCGGTCTGGTACTCGCAGCTGTCGCACTTGATCTTCTCTACATATATACCTAGACCCGGCCTGTGTATCTCCCCGCGGAGGTAGCAAAAACGTACCTACGCGCGGCGCACCGACGTAGGTGCTAAAACAAGTTGCGTGTCGCTACCGGCCAGAGCCACGCTCGCGCGTTTTATTCACCGGCGGCCGCGCGGCTACGTTGCTGGCTGGACGAGAATGAATAAAGTACTAGAAAGAGGCGCTAGATGGCGTTAGAAGCTTCTCGTAGCAGTCAACCCTATCGCGTCGCGTGATATTACGTCACTGAATAGGTTTAGTGTATTATGAATCGTATTCCAGAGCAATAAGTATGAAATTATCTTGCAATGGATTTTTGTAGGTGTCCACACGAAAATGTGCTTGACTCTGAGGCGAACTAAATTACGCCATATTGTTGACGACATTGAGTAGACATTTCTTTGAATACAATTGCTAAGTCATACTTCTGTACGAAGTACTTAGTATTCTGTGCCTAGACATAGATCGGATATTCGGACGCATATTGACCTACACCACACTCACCCGCATGGCCATCACGCTCGCGGTCTGGTACTATTATAGATTGGATATGACAAGATAATGGCATTATTTCCCAAACTGACACTTTTACTAGTCGTGTTATTTTATTTAAAGGTCTATGGCTAAGCGATTTCCAGTGTCAGTCTGGCGTGCCAATTGTGGACAAAAAGTGTCATTATCTACCAAACCTAAAGATTTGGATATCCGGACGCATATTTACCTACACACTCACCCGCATGGCCATCACGCTCGCGGTCTGGTACTCGCAGCTGTTACAAATGAACTTCTCTATATACCTGGATATAGATCGGATATTCGGACGCATATTGACCTACACACTCACCCGCATGGCCATCACGCTCGCGGTCTGGTACTCGCAGCTGTCGCACTTGATCTTCTCGTAGCCGTGTTTCGCTCGGCAGTGCTCTTTCAGGCGGAACCTGTTTCCAAACTTCTTGCCGCAGTGCTGCAAAATCGTAAAGTATTTGTTTTTTACCCGACTGCGGAAGGAGGGTTTTGTTTTCGAGAGTATGTATAATTGCTTGGCACGCCCTATAGCCAAAACGGCTGGACAGTGTTTGACATATGAGGTGTCGTTGAATTTGACAAAATTGCGATAGTGACATAGGCTATATAAATTTTAAAAATGGCGCCCGCAAATTGAAATAAAGGGGTAAGGGGGGATTGTTTCTTTTCTTACCATAGCAATATGGGTATCAAATGAAAGCCAGTATAAAACCATTTTGAAAATATTATAATTTTTGAGTCGGGTATTTTTTTTTCAATAATTATGTTTGCTTGTTTTCACAGACAAATAAAGTATACAATAAAAATGATACTATTAAATATATACATATAAATGACTAAATATTTATACCGCTTACCTATGAATGACCAGGAAATGCCTAAATATTTATAGCACTCACCTCACACACAGGCCCCAGGCCTTTGTGCTTGACGGCTTTGTGTATTCGCAGGCTGCCTCGCTGCATCGCCTTATGACACACGTCACAGTTCACTAGCTCGCGACTCTAGAATAAGATTTTGCTTAAGCTTTGGTTTCCTAGGGTAGTGGTGTCGTCACATAGCGGCCGTAATACAGCGGTGAATGACGTCACTAGAACGTTGTCTTTGTAAACAAAATGGCGCGGTTTCCTAGAGAGCGGTATTGACACCGTGACGTCAAAAAAACCGGCCAAGTGCGAATCGGACTCGGGCAGGTAAGTTTCCGTACATTATCTTTACATCATGAAATTATTAGTCACTATATTATAACCATTTTTTAGTTGAAAAATCAGCAAAAAATACGTTTATATGAGATTCCCTCAAATTAATTACTTTACAACAAAAGATTCAAACACTACATTTTTGTACTACACTGACCTAATTTGAATCTTGAGTCTTGGGTATTTTTTTTAATTTATAGAATTCGACTTTCTACAGTTTTACTAATGTATAGATAGATATAGATGTTTTGCTCACCCTAATATTATTTTGCGTCCTTTTCTTAGCTGTGCATGTGGCGACGTGGTCGACAACAGCTTGCCGATCTTCGAACTCAGTACTACAATACTGAAATACACGAAAAAAAAAAAATTTATTCGCAGAGAAAATGCAATTCGTCAAGATCTTAATTATAGTAAGAAACTCAGATGATAAAAAGAAGAGATCTACGTGACGCGCGAACGCGACATGGGCATAAGGAACTATTGATCTTCGCGGCGGATTGGTTACACTTCACAGTCATTTGTGTGCGTGCACTGCGCGTCGTGAATTGAATTACTGTGCTCCTTATGCTTAAAATAGTATATTCATCAATATGCAATCTTAGCAGTTGGAACGCACACAAAAATAAATTTAGCAAAACAGATTTGCGAAGACTTACCGAGTTAGAAGAGATAAGTAAATATCTCTTCTTTCTATTTTCTATGAATTCAGGTAAGAACATAAAAAAACCATGACAACACACGACACGATAAATCTAATCTTCACCAATATTATAACAGAGGTACAACTAAGACATAGGAAAACATTTAAACAAAAATAAAGAACCAAAAAACACAATGTGCCAAAAAGGTCAGGCTCAGTATAGTTTTGTCACAACAACACAGATTTTCACACTTATCTATACTCGCTTAACCTAATGTGAAAAACTGGATACTAAAGTTTAGGTAATTATGCATCCGAATATCCTATCTTAACGGGTGTCCCAAATCTAACGCAAGATTTTAAATGCCACTATGTGTGCGTTAAAGTGTTGGCATCCTTAAATTCATGATCTCTTACCCTGCACTGGAGGCCCCCAGCACTGTGCATTTGCCTTAAATGTCTGTTCATTTTGTCCAAAGTTACCCGACTGTCACACAGCTCACACTTGACCTTGCTGTCATTATCATCATCGGGGCTCGGGTGGCAGATTTGCATGTGTCTGTCTATACTCCTGTAAATATGGAAAAATATCACCATTTAGAACAAAACAAATCTGCTCTTTCGCGTGGCAAAAATGTTGCCTCCACATTTTAAACTATATACCATTACAATATCATTCAAAACAGATGTTTTTTTTAACAAAGAGAATAAAGATTTGAGACTTAAATAAAATCCTCACCTAATGGACAGTTCCTTTTGACAAACATTACAAATTACTCTATGATTTTTCCCATTTTCACTTGTGACTTTAAAAGACATATCTCCTTCAGATTTCCTTTTAGTTATCCCTTTAATGTCATCTGGCTCTTTGTCTAAACGTTTTAACACTTTATTATCACCACCATCATAATTAATTTCTGAATCTACTGGTTCTACCTTTATATCTACAGATAAATCTAATTCTCCACTATTAACTGTCAAACTTGGGTCCAAAGGCTCATCTTTAATTGTTATATCATCTGCTACTTGATTTAAATAAAGTTCAGGGTTGTCCGTTTCCCGTTTTATTTGCAAAAGTTGTAAATCGGTATCTTTGCAATTTTCTCTATATTTGACAGCATTGTTCTGACTATCAGCTGTGACTTGGTTTGAATCAAGTTTGGAGTTGTTCATTTCCCGTTTCATTTGCAGAAGTTTTGATTCGGCATCTTTGCATTTTTTTCTATACATGATGGCATTGTTTAGACTGTTTATGCAGTGTATGCACATGTTTTGAGGCAGGCCATCGTTAATTTTAACCTGAAAACATAATTCAACTGTTCAAGATCAAATATATTATTTAAATTTTTCAAACATTCACACCAACTTAGCTCCAAACTAATTGAAGCTTGTGCTATGGCGACTATGATAATGGATAGGCACACTTATATACTTTCTGTAATCATCCTTAACTTAGGTAGAAATGCTAGTAGTGCTCATCACAGAAAAATTCGAACCTGCAATCGCTAGTATAGTAGTCAGAAGGGCGCATTAGATTCTATGCAACTTTTCTGGGATTTATTCCGTTAGTTTAGACATTCTTTGAGTCAATTTCTTGAAGATTTGGAAGCAATACAAGTCCATAGAAATAAGTGAAGAATTCGTAGTAAACTAGGTCCGGCAACTTAAAAATACGTAAATTAAGGCAAAACATTTACCTTTAGTCCTGATACCATGAATATTGCGATAGAATAACACGTGGCTTTTTCAGGATTTAGAAAAATGGGATTGAGGTTTACCGTCCCTAAGCAAGTACGGCAAAGTGCCTCAAAATCAACCTTTTTAGCCATTTTTGAGCGTATAATTGAAGCTTTAAATAAACAAATGTATTGTGCTACATTTTAGTGCCACTATCACATTTGTTTGAATAAAATAATCTAAATTTAGTAAGATCACTCGAACGTAAATTCACGTAAGAAAATCACAATACAAACAAACGAATCAGTGTTGTTCCGCTAGTAATTGATATTTTATTTATCGACAGTATCGTGATCTTATAGTGACCTTCAAAAGTAATTTATTGATGGTCGTAAATAAAATATCAATTACTAGCGGTAGCGGAACAACACTGATTCGTTTGTTTGTATTGTGAAATTGTGATTTTCTTACGTGAATTTACGTTCGAATGATCTTATTAGATCTTTCGATTTTGACGTCATTTTGGATATTGTTATTCTATCGATAGCATTATTTAACAGCATTGACTATATTTATTCATTATCAACACCAGGTAGTGGATTATGTACCTAGCTTTGAATGAAATTATTTCAAAGTTTTGTTGCTAAAGTTGGCCATTCACGGCCTGTTAAACTATTTAGTCATTCTGAGTGTACGATCTTTGACCGTACATGGAACTCTGCAAGTCGCGCGTCAGCATGAATTGCCCGTGGCACTTCGATTTCTCAATTTAGGTCATTACTTAAACTTATGATTTAAATTAAGTTTTATGTGTGTGTTCACTCATATCATTTCTCTATTCTCTTCTTCACCATTCAGTATCGTGTTAACTCTGTACTCTTGTGTTCCTTAGTACAATAAACTTTTGTATATTCTTACGAGTGACTTTCTATCAACCATTCACCACTCTAGAGTACAAACCGTACACTGAGGTATGATCAAAATTTGACGTTTTGAATATCAGTAATTAAAATCTAGGCTATAGGCATAAACACTAAAAATGTAACTTAACGTTATCATTTTTTTCCACAATTGCCCATATTTTACCGGTTCTAAAACCTTCCCGCCCATTTTACCCACTAAATTAAAAAACTAAAAGTCCCCTTTGCGTGAAGAATTGCCCACGTTCTGGCAGCACTGAATGAAAGTCAGTTTTCAGATTATTTTTATGGTAGCGAATTGAGACATTTTTTGAGCTGACCGTGAATGGCCAGTTTAACAGAGTAACTGAAGTTGTCAAATGTGACATTTTAAACCGATGTCAATCCTGAATTGTTAGCAACAGAGTTACGCAATAGCCCCCTGATTTGTTGGACTACTGATACTATTGAAAATATTGTAGCATTTCGATATTTTCAAAAGGGCTATCGAGCTAGCTATCGATAATGAATCTGTGGACTATTGCAACAACACTGTCACAGATGTCAAAAATATTTCATCTTTTTTTCTTTTACCTACTCCGCATTGGCAAAGGAACTGAATTTATGCAGCCTCTTTGTCAGCGAAGCGATGTGTCAGATTGTAATTTTTTTGACTTTGACACTTTTGTCAGGCTGATTCACGTGTTGTGTTTTTTCACTGAATGCAATGCGTGTGTAAAATTAAATAATTATTTCTGTAATTGCTTTGAAATAACCATCAAAATGATGTTAACGCAAGACAAGGAAATAGATTTATTTGTAGCCACTAAAATTGGATCGTTTAAGCGTAAGTCCCAACAACAGAACCTATTTTTAAGCCATGTTTTACTCTCCCTAGCTATTTATTATGTTTCCTAATAAAAATCTAGTATTTATCGTCTTACTCATGGCTTAGAATTATAGCTAGTATCCTGTATTAGCAGTTAAAACTAAGAAAACATAGGTGACAATATATTTATGTAGTTAATTTTACATATTTTATACATGTGTGTTTCAGATATAAAATATTATACAGACCCCACAAGAAACAGCAAAAAGTGCATAGAGAACCTCGTAGATATAAAAACACTACAGAAAGATGACGGCATCTCTTGTATGGTGTGGGGAAACCCTGAACAGTCGGAAATTTTGGTGGCCAAGAAGAATCAACAGGTACTTATCTTCTTTATTATTTAGCGAGCGACTTAGTTTAATTTGGTATTTGGCTGTCTGTATTTGGCAATTGGAGAGGAAAGGGATTGCGAATTACTGCAACAGGATGTCAACGCGGTAGTTGAAAGGAGTCTTGAGAACAAATTGCCCTTAAACATTTCGAAAAGCAAAGTGATCACGTTCTCTAGGCTTCAGAATACGAGGCTTCACACGTATACTTTGAAAGGCAGGGCACTCAAAAGAGTAGCACAAATTAGGGACTTAGGGCTAATTATCGACACCAATTTAAACTTCCACAAGCACATACTTGTTACTTGTTTGAGTGCCAACAAAATGTTCGGTTTTATAATAGGCAGTAAAAAGTACATGCGCACGGGTCGTCGCACCGGCTATTCAGCGCTCCGGCGGGGCTGCGCACTCAGCATGCGAACCACACCCCAACTCCCAGGGCTCTATCTCTGCTAAATAATCTAACTCAAACTGTCCAAGACGTTGACATTTTTTCCAATTCACTAAGTGTTTTTGTAAATAGATTAAGATTATTTTTGTCTGCTAACTAATGTTAATTTTAAGTCTACCTACTAACATTGTAACATTTATGTATCAAAATTAGCAATCTGAGCACTTTGGAATTTTCTGTAAGCTCACTTGCAACTTTCAAATAAATAAATAAATGATGCTATATTCAACTAAGTCGCTCCACCCACTGTCTGTAGGCTTAGATGTTTTAAACTAAGCAATGGATTTTAGTGTAGTTTCAGCAATAGATAAAGTGAATCATGAGGAAGGTTTACTGTAATGTAATACATGCTTATGCACACTGTGCTAAGGCAGCCTGGTATCTAGTTAATAATTTATCAGTTTCCATATAAAACTACTGTAGGGATGATGAATTTGTTGTACAGGATTTTTGAACCAAAAATGATCTATTCAATTTAGGACTAAGGCTACTTATCAATGTCAATTATGACAATCAATATTAGCTCATATTGCATTATTGCAGCCAGAACATGTCTTCTTATTTTTGGATCTACTAGTGCTTTGTTGTATAGTAGGCATGTAACAATGTATAACATTGTTACATGCCTACTTAGGATTATTTGTTTATAATAATAATAATTCTTTATTTAGACAAACAGTGAGTGATCCAAAACTGTTAGTATCAATTTTTCTTATAAACTAAAACTATGTTAGTAATCTCTAAGAGTGCCCACAAAGTAACTATGCAACATCTTCGTTCACTTACTATCCAGCTGACAAATAGACTGCCTGCAAAAATTTGAATTTTCTATTATCAAGCAGAAGTAAATTTTAGAATAATCCATACTTACAGATACATGTCTACAATACCGACGAAGGCTTCACAAAGACATACACAGCAGATTTCGGCACCGGGCACATAGTAGGCCTCAGTCGGTACAAACGAAAACTGCTAGCGGCCCACTCTGACGGTGCTGTGAAAGTTTGGAGCAAGAAACACGAAGAGTTAATTCAAGTTGGAAAGATTGATCGGATGAGAGTTTGTCCGGATGATAACACACTGTTTGCTGTAGGTAAGTTCTTAATCCCTTCTCTGTTGGACCCTCAGATTATAGAAAGATTATAGAATGAAGAGATATATAATAACTCTGAAATCCTTCGTCCAGGAGCTCTATTTTTTAATTGCTCGCGTGCAGATTTCTACTGATTTTCGTTTGTCATCTTATACTCCACTATCAAGCACTTAACCTATAGAGACAAAATGACATTAATTTTGTCTAACCCATTTGCAGTTGCTGTACTTAAGTGAGTACAGTGTTGAAAATCATATTTTTTTGTAAATTTCTTAATAAATGTAGGTTGATTATCTCGTGATTTGGTAAGAATGTGAAGATCAGGAGCTAAATAAATGGTAATTACTGTTTTCTAGTCTACCATTGCCAGAATTTTAATAAAATACTGATTTGTATAAAAATGTAATGTTTTTTATAACTTAAGCAATTATTTTGCAAGTTTTTACGAAATTAAAATTAATCGACTGGATTAATTTTTGTGAGCGAAATTAATTAATTAGTTATCCGGTGGGACTCGAACCCACGTCACGTCCTTTCGCTATCCAGGCGATTGCTCTTACCAACTGAGCTACGGAGGACGTTAGTCAGTCATCAATTTTTGCAAGTGCTTGCTACGCCCGTGACGTCTTCCGTAGCTCAGTAGGTAAGAGCAATCGCCCGGATAGCGACGGGACGTGGGTTCGAGTGCCACCGGATGATGACACAGTCAATTAATTTTTGTGAGCGAAATTAAATTCAATTTCGTAAAAATATCTTATTTTATAAAAATAAGTTTTGTTTTTATAATTAAACTCTCTTGTATCTCTTCATTTTAAGTTCGATTCTGAGTGCATTGTTATTAGTTTCACGTTGGCTGTTAATGGGTTAAAAAAAATCCATCCAAATCCCTTGGCACGGAATGTCTTTGTTTTTTCCTCAACACATTTTGACAATTAAATTCACTTATTTCTTTATCTATTTTAAGTAAAATGTATTGTTTAAAATATTGTTATTAAAACATGACAACCAAAATATCTCATACTTCTTAATTTTGATTAAAAAAATATATGCTTAAATTTACTATTTGTATCAGTACCAAGCAGTGATAAATTTCGGAGAAAAATCGCCCTTACCTCACGCCTCCACAGGTTACGTGCTCGATGTACTCCGCATTTTTAAAACACTTGATCCGCTGCACTCGACTGCTTGAAACCGCAACGAGTGCCTTTATCCACTCGTCACAGATGGCAAGTGATATAATAAACTCTAAATTATTAAGTATTGAGTGAAAAATAAGTCATAAGCATTCGCCATCAGAATGTCATACGAGTGATTCAAAAATAGAGCTCCTGTGTCGCCAATTTTATTAATGTGTGCGTAACAGTAATTTAATTCACAACGCTCTTTGGTGCGCGGTGCACACACACAAACGTCTGCGAAATGTGACCAAAACGCAGCATAGAAAACATAAACAAAATAAACAAGTACAGAAGGATCACTCCGCCATGTTATTTAAATGAATAGCGACTCTTGTTGCTACACAATAAAGTGCAGAACGCCAATCGCCTAGCGATATAAACACCTAGGTATTTGCCTCTCTTTCTGTCGCATAATCTTATTTCACACGACCGCGTAGGGTAGACCGACGTGACGCTAAATCGCACGTGAATTGTCGTACGATCGATCCGATCGACCCGCACATGTGTTGGTAGGTGCTACCAACACTTCACATGTTGCCTAAAAAATTTATTTTCCAAAATTTTAGTCTACCACTTTGTCGGCGTAATTGGTATACATACACCTACAAAATTGCAGATTTCTAGTACTAACGGTCTCTTAGCAAAATCTCGGACAGACAGACAGACATGACGAAACTATAATAATGTCGTCCTAGCCGAATTTCGGCTACAGCGGCCTATCTCAACAGAGATTAGCCAACTGCGCGGGACATATTATAGTGCACAAGAGTGTGCGCAATACACAGGTGCATTCTCTGTTCCTTCACTCTCATAATTCGGTGAGACGGCAGTCCGACATGACCGCAGAGAGATCAGGCGCAGGACCAACGGCTTTACGTGCTGTCCGGAGCTGTGTCTGAGTAATTTCAAGACAGAAAAACCAAATACCTCTCGGCCCGACCCGGGACCTCGTGGATAGTACCCAGCGTGCTTAAGCGTTCCTTGTCAGGACTATGGAGCCCTAAATAGAGTAGGGTTTTTCTAATGCAGATTTCTCACCCTTAAAAAGGGAGATCTCTCAACTCCGATGCGTTTTGTTAAACCTACATATTTAAACTTTTTTATGTGTCACAAAACGACTTTTCCTCTTCAGGAGGTGAAGAAAACGACCTAAAAGTGTACCGAATAGGCGAACCAGAACCGACTTTCACAGCCAAGAACTTGCCCCACGACTGGCTGCAGCTGAGAAGACCAGTGTGGGTGTCCGACCTGACGTTCTTACCTGGTGAGGGGGGGAACCTATTGACTGTCTGTTCACGGCATGGATATGTCAGGTAGGACCTTAACCCCGTTATTACAAAAACTTAGTACCGGGCTTAAGCCAGGACTAAGCTATTAGCTAGCCAATTAGATAAGCATTTCTCTATTAGGTTATGTCACGAATGTGTCATTCATTCCTCTGTTGTCGGCTGATATTTAGACCTATTTTAAACCTGGTCAAATTTTTTTGTAATAACACCGTAAGAGTTTTTTATACATTAAAATGATTTTGTGTTAAAATCATTTTACATAATAACAAGTGTTATCTATACTAATATTCTATAGAGAAAAGATTTGATTGTTTGTTTGTGTTGAATAGGCTCCGAAACTACTGGACTGATTAAAACGAAATTTGGTACAGATATAGTTTGAGACCTTCGGAAGGACATCATTAGGGGGTGAAATGGGGATGAAAATTCGCATGGAAAGTCAGACTTTTGGCGCGGGCGAAGTCGCGGGGAAGTCCTTGTTATTAATATGATCTAAATTGGTGTAATACATGAACATGATTAATGATTAAAAAACATTATCTATACAACTTTATAGTTTTAAAAACAGCAAAAAAACACTTTTGTACGAGAGCCCCTGTAGTTTTTATTTTATTTTCACGGCCAGGTCACGATTGGGCCGGATATTTTTTCTGGGTTTTCTGTCTTGAAATAACAGAAACATTTCAGAGTCAAGTGATGTAAATACCCCTGGGCCGCGAGAAGCACGTTAATCCGTTGGTTTAACGCCTGACCTTGGAAGACCTGATTAGACAATCATCACTGACCTCTATAGTACAAGTACGCTGGACTGCATACTGTCACACTGCACAATGAAGCCATTTGACTATCGCCATTTTGGCGCTGACGGCTGTAGTGAGCGTGTGGTGACCGTCCACGGAATTAATTAGAATTGACATAAATATATGGAAGTTACTCTATTTTAGTTCCCTGTACAGTCGGTAGGGGCGCTTTAATTCGGCACAAAAATTATCTGTCATTTTGAAAAGGCCGGGCTGTCAGTCTATAGGGTCAGGAAGGAATCTAACCTAGGGAGTTAATGTCCCTTAGCGTGAATGTCCCTTTACCACAAGACACTAAGTCTCTAGAGCCCTAGCTCCGCCTAACAATGTACAATGGCCTGCAATGTACGATGCTAGCTCGTACACATTTCTTAGAGAATGTTTAGTCCAGTGTACTTGTACTATGAGTAAAAATCATGTTTTCAACTGTTTTTGGAATTGAATAAAACTTATAATTCCAGATTGTACGACACTCGGGCGCAAAGAAGGCCGGTCATCAATGTAGACTTTACGATGGCGGCCACTTGCATCGCGCCCAGCTTTGATGAGAGGTAAGATCATCATTATCGTCCTAGCGTTATCCAGGTTGTGCTCTCGCACAAATATATGTATATTGCAGTCCACTGCTGGACATGGGCCTCTCCAAGACGGCGCCAACTTTCACGGTCCTCCGCTTCTCGTATCCAGCCACCACCGTCATCGTTCCACCTAACAGGGGGGCGTCCAACACTACGTTTCCCGAGACGTGGTCTCCATTCGAGAACCTTCCTACTCCAACGCCCGTCGGTTCTGCGACAGACATGACTCGATAAATCGATCTAGATTATTCTTATGTTTGGGAAAACACGTATTTTCGTGTGTCATGCGTTTTTCTTTTGCTTTGGTCGCTAGTTTCGCAACGGTAAGCACGAGCGTCGTGGCCAAGTGCATAAGACGTAGGAGTTATAGTACTATAATAATATACAATATGTAGTTTTTTGGACCCGACAAACTTTAAGGGCTTTTTCTACAGTGAATTTTAATCATAAAATGTCCCATACATGTGGGGTGAAAAATCAACTTAAAATTTTTGAGATTAATTACAGCAACTTTAATTTTGACTGTATTTTTTGGGTAAAATATTTTTTAACAGTCCACAATATTGTTTTCGATACTTAAGTGATATTTATTAAATTGCCACTCGTTTGGAGTTATCTAACAATATTTTTCCCACACGATGACCAAATTATTAAAATGCTGCCATTCCAAAAGGGTTGAATTTTCACCCCACTTATATAGGACATTTTATCATTAAAATTCACTGTAGAAAAAGCCCTTAAAGTTTGTCGGGTCCAAAAAACTACATATTGTATACATAATAATCATTTTCTACTCGACTTGGGAAAGCCAGAATGTAAAGTTGAGATTATTTTTTTATATTCGTTAAGTAGTAACTTTATTGAACACAAACAAAAATAATTTATTAAATATACATTAAAACTAATACAATAACCTAAAACTTAACTAAAAGTAATGTAAATATATATATATATATATTTACAAAATATAAAAAGCATCAGCCCCAGCAGTGCCGAAAGGAATGGTGCTCAAAAGGCTGGCAGCATTGCCCCTCTGGATAGCAATACTGATTCTTTGCCCGAGGTAGCTGCCAGCCTTTTGATCACCAGTAGAATCAGTTAGCCTTTTGCAGAGATCTTTGTAAAAACTAAGGGCACAGGGACCCCAAGAGCCCATGGTCTCTACGCCAAAAGGCACAAATATGTAGCTACCATTGAGGGCTGCATATTTGCAACTTTTTAAGCATTCTGCAGAGCCTGCCGCCGCGCCAGCAGCGGAAGAAGTACCACTTACATGGGACGGCGCGAGCGTATCCACGCATGTGGCATCCCATACAAGGGAAAGTCCCCGCTTCCAGGGAATGAGCGTCATGCCGTCAGGTCTCTTGCCGTCATCACGAAAAATGCCAGGTGGCTCTAGCACAGCCGGCACATTGGAGGCGACAAGAGCTCTGCGGATGACGTCATTGATGCTCGCGTGGCGGGAGACCCTGCCAGCGCTAAATAGGCAAGAGAGACCATGATGCCCCAATTCATTTACAAGATCTCCGCATCGGCAGCGATGGGGCTGATTTGTGTTGGCGCCAATTCTTAAACTCACAGCAATGGAAAGGGTGACCCTATCGAAGAGAGTCCCAATATTAGCTGCAGGTCGTGCCTGTAACCAATAGCCAGACTCTATCCGAAAAGCTGCCAGCAAGCGAGCACGCTCTGCTGCGTTCTCAGAGTGAGCCAAAAGCTCCCTCTGAACACTCAAGCAGAGAGGCTCATCCCACATCCGTTGGGAGGATGGTAACGAAGGGAGGTCTGTCCCAGGGCACGCCATTGACCATGCACTTTTCGCCTCCGCCAGATACGCCAACTCCACTGCTCCTAATGAAGGACGCAGAATGTCAATAAAGAGTTTGGACGTAGCATGAGCGGAAGAAAGAAATGCTGGTAGAGCGATACTGGACACCTTTCTCGTACCAAGACCACCAAAACGGATGGGGAGAGTGGCTTGAGTCCATGACTGGCCCGAAAATTTTATATTTAGAATTTTGCCTAAAGTTACCTGCAAAAGGTTGTCTATATTGTCTAGTAAATTTGAAAAGAGCCAAAAATGAGTAAAACGTAAGAAATAAGTAAACTTGGGTGCAAAAGTACAAAATCTAATGATAAATAAAGCCATGTGGGGATTAATTTGGAAGAGTTTTTCAGATGACTGTTCAAATTTAGTAATTTGTTATTGTATGAAAAAAGAAAAAGCTTCCTCAAAAATTGGGGCACCAAGGAGACGTAGGGATGATTTGTTTTCAATTTTGATGTTGGGTGCAAGGGTAGAAAAATCTAAAATAAAATGTTGTTTCTCAAGATGAGAGAATTTTGAATCAGGAATAAAAAGCTCACACTTAGAAAAATTTAGATTAAGGCCAATATCTTTGAATTTCAAAATAAGCTGTTCTAAATTAGAGAGAACAGTTGACACATCACCACCAATGGTACCATCATCTAAATACCAAATATTTAATTTAGAAGTAAGAGAGGAAATAATGGGATGAATAACTAAACTAAAAATAGCGGGCCCAAGGGGATCGCCTTGCTGGCAGCCAACCGATGAAGAGAGGAGCTTGTTTTTGTAAAGGAGCTTTGATGGCTGAGAGTAGCATTGCCATAAATATGAATATATATCTGGAACTCTATTAAGGATCTGTGATAACATTGCTCCTCTATCCACCGAGTTGAAAGCGTTTTTTACATCCACCTTCAAAACCACTTCCCCTGCGTCTTGCTTCAGAAAGGTTCGAACGGCATGGACAGCTGCTTCGCAACCGCCATTGACGCCAAAACCAAGCTGGATCGGCTGAAATTCGGTAGACAAATAATTTTTAACAGATTTACAGCACAGTTGAGAGACTATCCGGCGAAAAGGGGACCCAACTGCGATGGGACGGATTCCGCCATCTTTTTTCTTAAGAGCCACGAGGTTGGCACCGTATAGAATGCTTGTAATTTCCTCATTTACTTTACCCGCAAGCATTAAATTAAAAAGCAAGGTTAAATTTTGCAATAATGTTCTACCTGTGTCTCCTAAAGAGGGTGAAAGCAAATCTTTGAGATGTTGTGGAGACAAACCATCTAAACCACTAGCAGACCCACTCTTAAATGAAAATATGGCTGCAAGAACATCATCCTCTTTAACCAAGAGATGCGAATCATTTGGAGCAGGAGGCACAGGTAAATGCAGAGAGGTGGCTGAAGGTGGGTGTTTATTTTCCAAAGCAAGAAAAGTGTCCTGGAGCAATGACATCACTGCTAAAAAGTAGGTTAGAGGCACCCCTAAGATCACCATCGCTTATTTTTGATTAATTTCAAGGAATGATTAGAATTTTGAGACCGAAAAGGAGGGATTATTAAATCATTAAAGTGTTTTATGGATCGGCAGTTTTCTTTGATTTTTTGGATAAGGGATCTATCTAGGCTTTTGTTTTGAGTTTGGGTGACACTTAAAATTCTGTAAGCAAACGTTAAAAGATCTGACCAGCTATCAGTAGAATTTTCATTTATTACACGGTCAACGCACTGAGAAAGAGAGGAAGCAACTTGTTGACGAGCACTTCGTGGTATTCTTTTTATTACGGGTAATGAATTTTTGAGATTACCGAGTAATTGCCAAAGAGGTTGATTTGATAAATCTTGTGAAGAAGCGGTAATTTCGTTGTCTATTGGTTTATGGGATTTACCAATGTGAATTTTTAGACCTCTATTACCTCTAAAGAATCGCGGAAATGAGCAATGAGGGCATTGTACCAAATTAGCATCACCAGTACTGCCAGAAGACTGTGACATAGTATTATGAAAGGCGCCAAAAGAGGATTATTAAAACTAGTTATACTTACTATATACAATCCTTAAAGGGCATACAAAAGAGGAAAAAAAGACAAAATAAACGTACAAAACACAAAAATTACAAAATACACAATTGACAGCAGTAAGTCAAAACACAAAGACGTTGCCAGGCAGCCGATCACTCCGATGGTATCATTGGTCACCAAGATGCATGCGCTAGACAGCCCAAACCAGTCCGATGCATTTCATTGGTTGTTAGAAAGCAGGTGCTAGGCAACGGTAAAACACAGAATGGCGTCCTTGGATACCAAAACAGCTGATTTTGAAAACCTTATTCACTGTATTAAATGCGCGTGCGTATGGTTTATCCCCATGCACAGGGGTGCAAAACAGTTCAGGCTTCGGAAAATAAAAGTCAATAAGAAGCTCGCACGACGTAATTATTTTAAAATTCAGACTTTGATCCAGACCATACATTGACGTTTTGTCACGTTTTTTTTTATAGATTATTTATTTATTTATTTAAATATACAAAGAATAAATTTTTTTTAGTAAATAGTGTCTTAAAGCCTATGTTAGGTTTATTTAGACACTACTAGTTCTCTTTATACAATTACAATAAGCATGCTTGTTATTGAGCGAGCGCGCACAGCTACAGCGAAGCTCGACGTTCACAGGTTTGTAAGATTAAGTTTGGTTGTATTGGTGTATGTACATCTATTTATTATGTGTGGTAATCTGGACCAAAATTAACAAATGAAGCAACGTTCTCAATCTTTGCTTTAGGTCAAAATGATGTCCATTACAGTCATTATCCTCCTAGCTTTATTATTATTATTCATTTATTTCGACATAATTAAGTCATACATACAATTTATAACTATATCTCGCTCGATGACGAAACATTTTTAACTTATGTGTTTTTTGTATTGATTCAAGTTTATACCTTTTAAGTTTTTAAAGTAAGACTTAAGACGAAAGAATAGCACCATTTCTCCATACAACAAACGTAGTCCCCTGTTTCCTCCCTGGATATGGACTAAGGTCGAATTTTATTTTTGCTATTATATCTGCTTTTACTACCGCTATGTTCCTATGTTCCGTTTTTTCCCATATTCGAATTAACACTCGAAATATGGGCCTTCAAACATTAAGAAAATTGCCAAATTTTAACCTCAAATTTTAGACGCTCGCCAAATAAAATCTACGCACATTAAGACAAAAACTAAAACATAGGAGCATAGTCCCATCCTTTTTTTTAATTATTTATGAAAACAATTTTATCATTGGTAAAGTTTTCGTCGAGAAAACAGGGGACTACGAAATGCTGTTTTGGTCAGTTTTATGAAGCGAATTTCGGTCCGAGCTGCATTTGTCCCTTTCTTACTTTAAGAGGAGAGGTTTGGGGGGTGGGTAATGTCATAACAAATACGTATACGTATAGTGATGCTTCATAGTCGATACTCATATCGATACGCCATTGTTGGCCTAATCGACATCGATGTATTAAGTTATATATTGTCTTGATAATAATTTGTCTTAATATTTTATATCATTAGCTTTCTTCACTCTGGCTTTAAAAGGTCTACTACTCCTCAGTGGTAAAAAAAGGAGGTAGATATTCCGTTGCTGACTCCTAGAATTACTGTGCACATACATGTGATGTAAGCACTTACTGAGGGCGTAACGTAAATAGATTCATTTCTATTCGATAGATTGTAGCCAAGCTGATTTCTGATGTCAGTTGAAGCTTATAAGTAATGGATTTTACTAGCGGTTGCCCACGACTTCGTCCGCGCACATGTCGAATTTATCATACAAATTCCACTCCCATTTCACCCCCTTAGAGGATGAGTTTCCAAAAATCTTGTTAGGTACGTCATTCTTAATTTTTAACCAATAAGCTTAATACAACATTTTATCGATTTAGCTTCATAACTGACCGAGTCTCATACAAACAATTGCCCCTCCTTTTTTAACCCGTTAGGAAATGAATTTCCAAAAAACCTTTCTTAGTTCACCCCTAGACCACTTATGGAACCTTTGATTTGGAGTCTCTAGACCCAGCAGTTTGGGCTGTCAGTCAGTCATTAAGTCAGTTTTTATTTTAATATACATATTTAGAAGATAAGGTGAGTGAAGGCTTGTTATAATATGCCAGCTTCTTAAATCAATTAAACAAATTGTTTTCTTAATATTGCTTTTATTGCGCCAACTGCAAACCACTTGTTAGTATAATATACAATTATCTTCAAAACTGGGGTTAGTAACAAAGAAAGAAAAACAATTTTATTGTTACAACTATCAATGTCGATACACGAACACGTTGAGACTGTAACAACATTCTCGTTAGACTGAGCCCGTCTTCTTGCGAATGGTTGAGTAAAGATTTATCAGTCCTATGCTTCGCAAACATCGCGGATGCGCTACCGTATGGAAGAAGTCCAAGCAGAGCTCTGAGAGAATCCGTTGTTATAGGTGTTGCACATGCAGCATCCTGCACCTGATATGAAATTGACCGAGGGTATTGTATCCACTTTTGTCGGTTCTCTTCGCCCAAGATCCATCTCCTAAAGGAATTCCGTCGTTTTCCTTCCACGCCAACATTTAGAATAATTGGCCTCTTCTCTTGCTGCGCTCGTTTCGTGTAAAGCACGTATGATTGTGCAGGTTGACCTATTTGTGTCGGGCATATGAAACGGAAGTATTTATGAATCCTGCATTTTATACGAAAATGATGTTCTGCCGTTTAGCGATCATAAATAAACGACATTTTCTTTAAACAATAGTGGATTTCAACTTGTTATTGCTGCACAATTCGATGTCTTGTTGAAAGGTATTGCCATTGTTGTCAATCAATCTTCATAAGTAAAAAGTTCCGTTCCACGTATGAAAAATTAAAAAAATAAATAAATGATTCTTGAATTTTATTATTATTAAGCTTTTGTAAAATCATTCTTATTGTTAAAGTAGACTGTCGTGTCGTGTCTTAATTGTATGTTTGTAAAGATATAACAATTTATATAAATTATTATTTTTGTCAAATATTAATTTAGTTACCTACTCGTAGTATGAGTGAACCGGAAAATGTCATCTGTCACCTCTCCTTCGTGTTTCTAGGTATATCTTTGATAAACTATATTAAAGGATATAATCAGGAAGCTGACAGCTACGGCACATATTTACATTTATTTTTTTATTTTAATTTAATGATGTATCATGTTCAAGCTTCTATATAAATAGCAACGTATCTACATCTTGCATAATGCCCTGTTATAAAGATATAACAACGTAAATTATAAAAAAATATATATAAGTTAAGCTGATTTCATCTTAACGGATGGTCAAATATTTGTAAAAATATTTCCATCGGATACATGCGGGTACATTCCCCAAGTATTGATGACATCGAACGCCGCCTCACTGGCGAAGCAAGCACTTACAAAAATTCGTCGGCTGACTAACGTCCTCCGTAGCTCAGTTGGTAGAAGCATTCGCCCGGACAGCGAAGGGACGTGGGTTCGAGTCCCACCGGATGACACAGTCGAAATTTGATTTAATTTCGTAAGAACTTGCTAAATAATTGCTTAAGTTATAAAAATAATTAAAAGCTTTTTTTATTTATAGCAGTAACCCAGGTACTAATAATGAAGTTGACAAAATAATCCGATTACTTCCAGGCAAGTTCTAGTAGGCTTCGGTCGGGGTCAACTCCACCAAGTGGACTTGCGCAAAGGTCGCCAAGACAAGGGGTTCAAGGGGGCCACCGGCGCAATCACGCATATAGACACCGTGCAAGATGGCCGCCTCGTTGTTAGCACCAGTCTGGACCGGCAGATCAGGATACACCAGTACGAGAGCAAGGAGATGGTTTATAGGGTAAGAATGAGAAAAAAATCATGTGATATTTTGTCACGGTGATAAATAAATATTACATGATAAATCACTTTGACAGTAGTATGCCTAGTGAAGTTTTGCATGGGTCGCCGCGACAAAGATATTTGTCACAGTGACAAAAATATCACGTGTTAAGTCACTGTGACAGGATAATGCCTAGTGAACTTTTGCATGGCCCCGTATGTGTCAGTCGATATTTTGTAACAGTGACAAAAACGTATCATGAGTGTCACAGTGATGAAAATATCATGTCATAAGTCACTACGAACACATAATGCCAGGGGTCGCCTCGACAAAGGCAGTAAATCATACTGTATTTTGTAACAGTGACTTGTGATAATTAGTCACTGTTACAATATCAAGTGGACTTGCGCAACAAAGGTCGCCCTGACGAGGGGTACAAGGGTGCCCCCAGCGCGGTCACGCATATAGACACCGTGCAAGATGGCCGCCTTGTTGTTAGCACCAGTCTGGACCGGCAGATCAGGATACACCAGTACGAGAGCAAGGAGATGGTTTATAGGGTAAGAATGACAAAAAAATCATGTGATATTTTGTCACAGTGATAAATATAAATCACTATGACAGTATAATGCCTGCCTAGTGAACCTGTGCATAGGTCGCCCCCACAATTTATTTGAAAGCCAATATTGTATGTGATATTTTGTAACAGTGACAAAAATGTGTCATGTGATATTTTCATAACAGTGACAATGTGACATGCTCTGTTGTGTATTACGTGCAAACGTGTTATGATATATTTTTTATATTAAATTGCATGTGACTGAGGGTTACACAGTTATTGAAATACACTGTTTATGTAAAAAAAAAAGTTTTCACTATATTCAATAAAAGAAAAGAAAAACAAAGACATGCATGAAATAAAAATAAATAAACTTAAAACCTACTTAATCAAAATTAAACCCGTGTCCTTTAGGCAAGGAGGCGAGGATGCTGGCTGCGTTACCGCGTTGGATAGCTATACTTATCCTTTGAGCGAGGAACGAGCCAGCTTTACTATTTGCCAAAACAGTATTTAATTTAGGTGCAATTTTTCCAAAAAGTAATTTAGCGGATTTTTATGTAATAGTGCTGAACATATGTATAGTATTATTATCAATGATAGTGCAATTGAAAAGAGGTAGATGGGTCATTAGCGCGCGGAAATTGACTGCCTGAAATTGTGCAATTCGCTCAATTTTGCATTCAAATATGACATTTGACACGTAAAAGAACGTGTGCTCGGAGCATCGAATTCGAATCGCCGCGCAGTACGAGATGTCAGGTCTACCTCTTTCTATACTAATATTATAAAGAGGAAAGATTTGTTTGTTTGTTTGTTTGTTTATTTGCATCGAATAGGCTGCGAAACTACTGGACCGAATCAAATGAAATTTGGCACAGAGATAGTTTGAGACACTGGGAAGGACATAGGCTACTTTTTGTCGCGATATAAAATCATCAGGGGGGTGAAATGGGGGATGAAAATTTGAATGGAAAATCCGACTTTTGGCTCGGGCGAAGTCGCGGGGAACTGCTAGTTTAAAATAAATACACTACGATTATTATTATTTCTCTTTCCAGCAATACCTAACGTCTAAGTTGACGTGCGTCCTGGCGCAGACCGCGCGACCCACGAGCCTCCGCGACGGGGGGGCGAAGGAGGAGGAGGCACCCGTGGAGGAAACAGTGGAAATTGAGGAGGGAGATATGGACGAACTGTTTGATAATATGGAGACTGTCAGGTATACTATACTAGCTGTAGCAAAATTCAACCCTGTTCGTCAGTTACTTTTTTATTTTAAAATATGGCAAAGGCGTGAAGACGTCACATCCTAACTCTTGTTTGGCGCAACTGTGTTAGGAAGGCAAAGGGAAGCGCTTCCTACCGACCGGTTGTTATGGTCGGGGACCAAGGTCCAATGGTCACCGTCTTGGTTT
The DNA here is from genome assembly GCA_949316185.1 of Pyrausta nigrata. Classification (NCBI taxonomy): domain Eukaryota; kingdom Metazoa; phylum Arthropoda; class Insecta; order Lepidoptera; family Crambidae; genus Pyrausta; species Pyrausta nigrata. The sequence continues at coordinate 8,554,894 of OX438963.1, read as the reverse complement.
ATCTATATGTAGTCAAGCTCGTGCTAAATCTTACATATCGCGGTTTGTGTTGTATGGAGCGGGCTATCAGCGCCATCTAGCCTGTAGGAGCCGAGTCAGGGCGTCGCGTCTTGAAGTTGCTTGCTAGTGTTAGCGACAGTGGTAAGATGTCGCTACACTTGTACTTACGCTCTTTTAGAATAGTCTTCAAAATTAGTCGTCCCTTCTTACACAAATCTTTACGGTAAGCGCACACTGGAATACATGATTCCATACTTAATAAACCAAATCCCTACGTATATCAGAACGCAAATTACACTTAACATAAAAAATAAACTAAAGAAATACTTAACTAAACATTCTGTATGCGCGCTCGGCGGAACCGGTCGCGCGTCCGACTAGTGGCAGCAGTGGGCGACGCGAGACGCATGCTTAGGAGGCGAGATAGCATAATATTTGTTTACTTGTACGAAACTTAATATTGCCTTTCCTAGATTGTACTTATTGTTAAGTAGATATAACGGCGCCGGTATGCGGCTTATATCATATCGTTTAAAAAACATGTAACTTAGTGCTAAGATATATAACTGAATTAAAAAAAAAAACAAAAAGAAAAAAAAACGTGTCTTCTTTTTTGATGTACTATATGGAAAAAAATAAATGTCCATGTATTATATTTGAAATGTTGTCAATGAGGAATTTTCTGACAACATAAAATTTTAGTTTTATTTTATGCTAATAGATGTCGCCATTTATCTAGGTTATATAAATGTTGCGTCGAAATCATCGAGTATAAAACAAAAAGAAATTATTGTAATATTATGTGTACAGACATTTAGTGGAAGTAACTTACGTGAAAAATAAGCAAGTTTCAAATTGCAATGAAAAATAAAATTTAATGGAAAAACTTGCCAAACATCATCCTCCTAGCGTTATCCCGGTTGTGCTCTCTTATGCGAGGGCCCAGGGTCCGCTGACCATGATCCAGGATGTGGCAGATCAGGTCATTACAGTGGAGCGACTGCCATCTGACCTCCGGGACCCTGTTACCAGAGGAACCTGACCAGTTTTGGATCATGGTTACACATGCAGTCGCCTGAATGTGCAGGTTTCCTCACGATGTTTTCCCTCACCGTAAGAGCATCGGTTAGTGAAACAACTAATGTACATAACTCAGAAAAAGCTAACATAGTACATGGCGGCACGTGGGATCGAAACGGCACCTCCCGCATGGGAGGCAACCCGCTAGCCACTGCGCCACCGACGCTCCTAAAACTTGCTACACATAAACATTATAAACGTAAAACCAGCCTTTCTCTTAAATAAAAATCTACCTGACTTAGATTGGTCAACGCTATCTAGCGGATTTTAAAGTACTGGTTTTTGACACTAGGAAAATCCCTCATTAGTTTAACTGACCGCGAATGGCCAGCTTTAGCAACAAAACATTGATTGAAATAATTTCATTCAAAGTTACATAGGTAATCAGCTAGCTTGTAGTGGATTATGTAACTTTAAATAAAATTATTTCAATCAAAGTTTTGTTGCTAAAGTTGGCCATTCACGGCCAGTTACACTAATTAGTCGACCAAAATTTTACGTTTTCATTATTGGTGATAAAAATCTAGGCTATAGGCATAAGTATTTAAAAATAACTAAACTTAACGCTTATTATTTTTTCACAATTGCCTATATTTTACCGGTTCTAAGACCTTCTTGCCCATTTTACCCACTAAATTAAAAAAACTAAAAGTACCCTTTGCGTGAAGAATTGCCCACGTTCTAGCAGCACTGAATGAAAGTCAGTTTTCAGATTATTTTTAGTAAGTGAAGTCATTTTTTGAACTGACCGTGAATGGCCAGCTTAACAGAGTAACTGAAGTTATCAAATGTGACATTTTTATGCGATTTCAATCCTGAATTGTTAGCAACAGAGTTACGTAATTAGCCCCCCTGTGACCGAATATGTTGTAACCCTTTCCCTAAAAAAACGCGTGAAGGAATCAAGATGAATTCACAACCAATAATAATTATACTTATGTACAAAATTATAAATGCATAGTACCTACTTGTCTGGTTATTTGTAATAATGTAATAATTTTACGTTTGTGTTTCCAGTGAAAAGCCACGCAAGATACCCGAGCCGGTTGCGAAGCGAGCTAAGACAGTAGCCACGGACGAGGCCGCCATCTTCCATCTCCTGCGAAGCACGGAGAAGCAGAAGAGAAAGAGAGAGAAGCAGAAGCGACAGAAGAAGGCGAAGAGCGTGTTTCATAATGCGTAGAATAAAATCAGTTATGAGAGATGGTTGTTTCATTTCAGACGACCGTCTTGATGTAGTAAACCAGGCGGTTGCGGGTTCGAATCCCGCAAGGGCCAAATGTTTGTGTGATGAGCACGAGCATTTGTAGCTAAGTCATGGGGATGTGTATAAATGTATATAAGTATGTCTATCCGTTATCCTAGTCACCATAGCACAAGCTCACGCTTAGTTTGGGGCTAGGTAATTGGTGTGTTTGTTGAAACAATTTATTTATTATTATTATTTAACGACTAGCTGAGTCAGTGACTCGGCACGTCGTACCGCCTTAAGAATTTTTAAGTTTTCTAAGGTCCCTAGACTTATAGGAATATTTAGGAAAAATGCCACTTCATCTAAATCAGTTCAGAAGTGTAAGTGTGAAGAGGCAACAGACTGACACACTTTGGTATAGAAGATTGAATTCAGAACGCAACATCCTATATAAGATAAATAAGATATAAGTCCAATCTCTGTCGAGAAGAAAACTCGTTCTATTTCATTTTTCTAGCATTTAAAATTCTATTTAGTTCTGGTTTCTTTTGTACATAGGTAAAGTAAACAAAGAAATATTAGTTAAAGCTGTATAATAGTAATCATTATCACTTCATAATAAAAATACAGAACCTGATATACCTTCACCTATCTTTATATGCCATATATTTCTTTAATGATGGCTCTATTCCATATTAATATTATATTAGCGGCAGAATAAAATACAACAAATTGTTTTTATTATAAATTTCTGGAGAGCACATCAAGATAAACACTGTGGCACTTGTAATAGGGGCTATTTTAGAACGAAAATATGTAGCGTGATGTGCTTGCCATTCTCTGTTGTAAATTGCATTCAGTTGAGTTGGATGCTTAGAATAATAACGCCTAGAAGCCTATTCCGCGCGCGTAAACTGAAGCATATCAGTAGTAGCCCATCTGGCCACTATTTGACTTTGAGTTCTTAGTGCTCGAGGTCACGCGACACGAGTAACAGCTCCCGAATTATTGTTAATAATGACGGTTTGTGCAGTCAATGGTTGCCACAACAGATTTGAAAAACACAAAAAGCCTAACAACATTGCATTCCGCGCGTAAATTATTTCTTTTAGCTTACATTTATATGTAATTAAGTTAAACTAATACATTGTAAGTAAGTTAAACTACATGTTTAGTATTTTAGTTTGCATTAGCATAGGTTTGCGTACAGATAAATGACGCTGAATAAATATGTATTTGATCAATAATTTTTTTTTGTTCCAACCCCAAAATTCGAGGTCGGCTTAGCTGTACCGAGTGACTGTTCAAAACAAAAATGTAAAGGTAGGTAACTAGCTGAATCCATATTATTTAAACCTTATTTGAGTTTGTAACTTAGCTCTTAAATTTTTAAATTTTCTACCATTTAGTAGAAAAAAGATTTGCTGGCAATATTATTTCTTTACTAGTGTGCGTGTTGTGCGTGTTGCTTACGCACACATAGTTTTGAAATTTGCACACTTTTGACAGCGGTCTAATTAGGGAACTATCCTTCTAGGTGTTATTATTCTAAGGTTGTATGATCATTTATTTTCTCGTTCTATCACCACGAAAGGACAAGGATTTTTTGTATAATATGAAACTGTGTCAATGCTAAAATCAATCCGTTCTTCCTATTAATTGATAGGTCTGTTCTCATCATTGTGTGTACGTTTATTTCCAACGACCGTGTTGAGCAGCGTCCAGAGTGCGTTGCTGTCTGCTGTCGTCATATCTATCTCAAACGGGTGAAGCTGTTTGTGGTACTCGCTTTTGATATCTGCGGGGTGTGGGTTAAGGAAAACATGTATGGAACACCGATTGATAAATAAATTATTATAAGTATTTTGTAATTTTCTTCATGCAAGAGAATGGTATGGCAGAGGATAGGGAAAGATGGAAGTAACTCCACCCACAAGAGTATTAACTCTTAAATGTGATGAGCAGAGATCAGAGTAGTTAGATTGATTTGATGTTCTTTGAGTGCTGGAATAATATGGATATGCCATTTTTTTTAAGAACTGATAATGCAAAATTCCGGTTTATATCATAAGATCTTACTCATTTTATGTCACCTGTAATTACTTGGTTTGGCACTTAACACAACTTTGTTCTTAATATTTTTAGAATACCAAGTTTAATGCTTTTGAGATACTGAAAGAAAGAGATGGATGGACTGTATAAAGCATGATATGATTGTGAAAGGAGTGGATGAGTCAATGACGAGTGATAAGATTGTATGGAAGAGAAAAACATACTGCGCCGACCCCAAATATAATGGGAACAGGGCAAGCGAATGATGATGCTTTTGAGATACTGAAAGCATGTCTATATTAATAGCAATGTTTGCGGTCATTGACCCCAAATCAGTATACCTACTCTGATCTCTGATGATGATGCAATAAAGAGATATTTATTGATACTCCAATGAATTCATGTAGCCATTTGTATAACATGGCATATTACAAGTAGACATGAGTATTAAAGAAAGTCACTGTAATGTGAAAAAATAACAATTATTCTTTGTTTCAAAAAGGATACATCCTTTAGCGATGTGTGGCGGTGCACTGAAGTCCAGCCGAATGCCAGTCAGCTCTTTGGCCAGTTGGTATGCCTCTCTGTAAAACAAAGTGTACAGTTTAGTACAAGATTCTTTGAGACACTTGACTATTGAATTTTTGATTAGGGAAGAGTATTATTAAAATAACCAAGAATTTATGTAGACATAACATCCTCCTATTGGCAATCCATCATCAGTGCTTAAACTTAAATAGTACTGGGATCTTGACTCATTCAAGAATAGTTAAGTTACAAAAAAGGGCAGACTTTTCGGTATGTTAGTTTATCACAGTTATCTACATTAACGACGACCGTCTTGATGTAGTCGTTCACGCACCGGACTTCTAAACCAGGCGGTTGCGGGTTCGAATCCCGCCAGGGGCAAATGTTTGTGTGATGAATTTCTATCCGTTATCCTAGTCACCATAGCACAAGCTCACGCTTAGTTTGGGGCTAGGTAATTGGTGTGTTTGTTGAAAAAATTTATTATTTATTAATATTACGAGTATAAAGAAGGAAAGATTTGATTGTTTGTATTGAAGAGGCTCCGAATATACCGACCAATTAAATAAAATTTTTCATAGATAGGGATATACAAAACATAGTATTATTGTATCCAAAATATCCCTAGACAGTGTTGATTAGTATAGTTTGAGACCTTGGGAAGGACATAGGTTACTTTTTGACGTGATATAAAATCATCGGGGGGGTAAAATGGGGGATAAAAGTTCGACTTTTGGCGCGAGCGAAGTCGCGGCGCGGGTAACTGCTAGATTTCACGACTATATAATCGATTGCAGGACTGGCTTGATATATACGACGCAAGCTCTTCTCGGTATAAGGCTGCAGTGAAAGTCGACACAGATGACCTCAGCTAAGGCGCACACAAAAAATTTTTTTTTTTCTCTTTCTCATTTTCGTGTTTTTGATTTTATTTTGTATTTTAATTTTAGCCTTGTTTACCTACGCAACTTGTGATTAGCGCTAAGGTGTAACATTTAAGGGCATTAGTCCAGTTTCTCTTAGTCTTTAATATTTTTTGTACTTTCATAATACGATTAATGTCTGTTTTTGTTACCAATAAATAAAATAAAATAAAACAAAATTTCAAACTTACTTGGCATTATCCAGTCTAGCCTTATCACTATCCGCTATCGTCAGGCAGGACTCAAATGACGCACATACTCTGTCCAGCTCGTTCCCGCGCCGTGAAAGCTCAGCCAACCTCTCCGTTAGTTCATTCTGGAAATATCGGAGAAATATAGTCTACGAAAGTTAACCACTGAACTAGCTATTTAAGGGCACAGAATTGACATGAATTACTTACGTTCAACTTCATTTCATGGGCTAATTTAGTTTCTAGTTCCGTCTTCTTTTTACATGCTTTAAGTTGTTGTTGTTCTTTGTCTATTTTTTCTGTAAAATAGGAAAAAGCTTGAGTTATAAACACTGTACCACAGTCAAATTGATGCCTACATATTTCATCAAATCATACCATCAAGACGTTTGCAAAACGTATCCAGCTGTTCGACGGCTTTTAAATACCATTGTTCTTTTAATTCTACTGCCATTTTTATATCATTCAACAAGAAATTAACAAAATTTTCCGAAAATCCAGCGCTTTGTTTACTAACTAACGAAAAATTCGAATTCAAAAATTTTAAATCGACTGACAGCTGTCAAATAGTGCGGTGGTACGTAGCTTAGTCTGACAGTTCGGGTAGACACGAACGTTAAAATAATGTGAGCGAAACGAGCTATTGTGTATCCAAACGTTTTTCAAAAAACAACACGCCTCAGTGGCGCCACTCACTGTCAAATCCCGGAACTTGTTTATCGCCATTTTTGTGATGGCCGCTGATATTTATAGGTCGTAGGGTGTTGTTATTTTCTAATATATGTATTGAAAATGGAGGAAACAAAAGTAATATACTACATAGACGACGAGGAGACGCCGTATCTAGTTAAAATTCCAATATCGCCGGAGAAAGTTACGTTGTTGGACTTCAAGAACCAACTTAATAGGCCGAATTACAAATTTTTCTTCAAATCCATGGACGATGATTTTGGTGTGGTGAAAGAGGAGATTGTGGACGATAACGCTCATCTGCCGTGTTTTAACGGCCGTGTGGTGTCGTGGCTGGTGTCTGCTGAGGGGTCTAACCCGTCGGACGGGGCGTCCCAGTGTACTGATAGTAATGCTGGCAAGGGGAAACCAAATCCCCACGGAGCTCCTACGGTGCCTCTTACGAGAGATACCTGTACCGATACTGATAGCACGATCAGTTCACGACCCGGTCACAGGGCTTCATGCGACAAGTACAAGTATAGAGGCCTCAGAATCAACGGGCATTCGAAATATGGTAACCATGGCTTGGAATACGAGACTGCATCAGTTCTTAGTTCAGATTTGGACTCGACTAGCCTATTTGATAGCCAATCCGAGATTACTACGACCACTGGGAGGCACACAAATGCTTCTGTGGACCGTGCATTGACTGAATGCAGTAGTGTATCCCACCTTCAAGTGAGTTCCAGAAAACGACCGCAAAGAAGACGAAAAAGACCTCAAGTCATGTCAAGAACGTCTTCTTACTCCTCAATAACGGACTCTACAATGTCTATGCACATAATAACAGTGACTTTGAACATGGATACAGTGAATTTCTTGGGAATATCAATAGTTGGACAATCAAATAAAGGTGGTGATGGAGGAATATATGTTGGAAGTATAATGAAAGGTGGTGCAGTGGCTTTGGATGGGAGGATAGAACCTGGAGACATGATTTTGCAGGTAAAAGATAACTTTATAATTTTTTTTTTTTTTTAATCATTGTTAGAATATACTACAGAGTGTCGGTGGCGCAGTAGCTAGCGGGTTGCCTCTCATGCAGAAGGCACCGGTTCGATGCCACATGCCGCCATGTACCAATGACTTTTTCTGAGTTATGTACATTAGTTGTTTCACTAACTGATGCTTTTACGGTGAGGGAAAACATCGTGAGGAAACCTGCACATTCAGGTGACTGCATGTGTAACCATGATCCAAACTGGTCAGGTTCTCCAGGTAACAGGGTCAAAGTGGCCAAACGGTACAAAGTGGTACCGGGAGTCGATCTGCCTGTACTTGTTTTTTTTTTAGTTTTCGGCGTTTGTTTATTATATTTTATTTTAATTATTGTACCATGTACCAAAGTACCACTCCCTGCATTATGTGAAGTTTTTGCAAGATTTCATATAACTTTTGTCCTTTTTGTTATATATCCCTACAAATTAAATTATGTATGATTCTGTAATTTCTCTACATCACATTCAGCAGTCTGTCTCTTCTTGTTATTCATCAGATAAAGAGATGGTATGAACTTGAAATCAGTCTTAGAAAGGCCTGTGGGCCCATAGTCTCATATTATCATATATTACTACATCCATACTAATATTATATATGCGAAAGTGTGTCTGTCTTTCTGTAACCTCTTGACGCTAAAACTACTGAACCGATTGATATGAAATTTGGTATGGAGACAGTTCAAAACCCTGGAAAGAACATACATTTTGTCGCGATATAAAAACATTAAGGGGGTGAAATGGGGGATGGAAAATCCAACTCTTGCGGGCGAAGTCATGGGGAACCACTATTTTAATAATAGTTTTTCAGTTTATTACTATTTATTTATTTATAATATGTATTATTATTTATTGGTGTATCTGTCTGTAACCTCACTGGGCTAGGGCCTACTGAAATACAGCTTTGTGACCCGCCAGGGGTTACAACCTAAGCTGATTGGGGCCCTTTTAATATGGACATCACAGGTGTGCACAGTCCGACTGGTGTTCCTTAATTTTATTATGTTTTTGTTTTATAATGTGTTATGTCATGATATCCATTTGTAGCAAACGCATCACACACAAGAAAAATACGATTGATGGCTTCCTGCTACACCTGGATCAGATTGAAAAATCCGCTAACAAGATCTCGATGTTCAGATACAATAGGCACGCAGAAACAAAATATAATGCACTCACGTACCTTTAAGAAGATCGATGACCGGCACCTTTGATTGGGCAAACCAGCTGGTTCTAGCACATCACTTCAAGTCCTTCTCAAGATAGTAGCTGATGATGGTTCACGAGCACGCGGTGGCTATTTCAGAGGTTAGGGGTTCGCGCGCATAAGCAACCGTTTTAGGGTTGCGTTTTGTTACTGCATGGACCAACCATACAGAACACCGATATATTGCGTTTAATTAGATTACAATAAAGTTACGATAAAATACGAAGACGGAACACCATTTATTAATAAATGTATTTTCTTTCTAATTTTAATTGCTTTTAATAACAAGACCACCAATTTTTTTTTATTCTCTATGAACATTTATGTAAACTATAAAAAGTTAGTCTACTGTGTATGGTGTGCATATCTGTCTACACAAATATCATAAACAAGAAAGATTTGTTTGTATTGAATAGGCCCCGAAACTACTGGACAGATTTAAATGAAATTTGGTACAGCGATAGTTCGAGATTCTGGGAAGGATATGGGCTACTTTTTGTTGAGATATAAAATCATCAGGGGGGTGAAATGGAGGAGGAAAATCCGACTTTTGGCGCGGGTGAAGTCGCGGGGAACTGCTAAGTACTAAATATTTTGATTCACAACTACCCACACCCAATACCGGCTTCTTCCAGGTGAACGATGTCAACTTCGAAGACATGACTAACGATGAAGCGGTGAGAGTCCTGAGGGAGGTGGTTCAAAAACCGGGACCGATCAAGCTCGTGGTGGCCAAGTGTTGGGACCCCAACCCTAAGGGGTACTTCACGATACCCAGGACAGAGCCAGTCAGGCCTATTGATCCGGGTAAGTTATTTTTCTCATTGTTAAATACAATATGAGGCTGAGTATGCTAAATTATGATTGGATGTGGAATTGTGGACCGACCAGATCAACTAAATGAATAAATAAACTAGTTCTATTCAATATAAATTTATTTCAGGCGGAGCACATATCGTGTTAGTAAAAATTTCACTTAAAAACTAGTGTTAGTAGAAGATATTAAACATTGAAAATTCTTAAAAATATTGAAATTGCCACAACACAGATAGCACCGCAAAACGATGCGGACCACGATGTGCTACAGCACTGTGTGGGTCACCACCCATCGTTGAATGAGTGGTGTGTCCCATTGGTCCACGAAGATCCTCAGGATGGTGTTAGAAGAGCCGCGAAGCCGAGTCATAGCGGAGGCGCACCTCTTTCTCATTATAGCAGCGAAGCCGTCTGTTCTCGCCTCCGCAAACATGCCCGAAGCACTGCATCTCCATGGCAGTCCCAACAACACCCTGAATGCGTTATTATATTGCACACGTAGGTCGCTGTAGGCTTAAAAGAAGTGTCTTATCTGGCTAAACATCTCTCTGTGTAAATGGGGATCCACACGCAAAGCTTGATGCAGATGGCGCTAGCATAGATACGGCTATGTCAAACATTTCGCTATTGTTTATGTCGGGCTTTTTCGTATCTAGTTTACAGTTTTTCATGACTATCTCATGTTATTATTATATACATCATAATGTATTCGTCAATGAAGTTATCTAAACTAAAAGATGAACTTCGGAAACGAGAATCAAAAGTATCTGGTAAAAAAGCCGATCTTATTGCGAGGTAAACATTTGGGTGTTAATCCAGTTTTATTACTGTAAATGTTACATTTAATTGGTTGTTGAAATTGTTTTTGTTGTATTTGTGTTACAAATTAACTACATAACAAGGTTTTTAATAAATATAACTAAAATATTAAAACACGTACATGTTTGTTTTTTAGGTTAGAATTCTACGATCGGAACCGCGATAATACCGGGAATTTTTGTGTAGTCGTAGCTTCACAATCTAGTTATACGATGAATATTCCCGATCCAGAAGCTTATCATGTTGTAAATAGTTCCAGTAAACTACCTAAAATTAATTAATTTTCTTCTTATAGCTGTTTCCCACTTCTTTTTTAAAACTGGGTCTTTTGTAAATAAATGAACACCATTATTGTAACAACCTGGCACAGCACATAACGGTATTATGCTTTCGTAGATTGAAAACACAAAAAAATACTCAAAAAAACAACTTCTGTACTGGAATGACTGATAGCTTTAGCCGCATCAACAATGCGCCACCTACAGGGAGAATTTGGCAGTGTGGATCCCCATTGAATTGTTGTTACTTTTGTGGTGTGCAATAAAGAATTATCCATTTTACCTATCTTGTATAATACATACATTACTGCATCATGATGATCTCTGAACCCACGTGAATATCATAATGTACATGACATGGTTGGAGCGAGCTCACCCAGAAGGTTCTGGCACTCCCACTGACCGACGGAACACAGCAATCTGCTTGGCGCCGGGCTCCTTTGGGAGGGTCATAGCTACCGGGCGGCACTTATCGGAGCCTACCACTGCTGTTGTACATAGCTGAACCAGATTTTTTCTATTTACGTTTTTCACAGGTGCGTGGGTGGCCCACACGGCAGCACTGAGGGAGGCCTACCCCCCTCCCCCTCCCCCGCTGTCCGCCCTCCCCCCGGCGTCTGAGCGGGCGAGTGAGGCGGGGGGGACGGAAGTGGCTCCGCTCTCCGTCAATATGGACGTGGCGCAAGTAGTGAGGGCCATGCTGCGGCCTGACTCTGGTAAGTGGCTGATGGGCTTCATATTATTCATTTATTTCTTTCCACTCTTCTCCTGCCAGCACCTTCAACTCCCTGTGAAGTCAGCTTATATTTATCCCACTGCTGGGAAAAGGCCTCACCTCAACTATGAGGTACGAGCCATACTTCACCACGCGGGCTCAGTGCAGATTGGTGGAGAGGAGTCTGTAAGGCAAGTGACCAACCTTACTATCAGATGTTATCAAGCCGCCCTAGGGCCTCTGGCTAGGCTTAACGACTAATACCAACAGATATTAGCCGGGACCAACTGCTTAACGTGCCTTCCGAAGCACGAAGCACGGAGATGCTTGTCATGGACGTCACTTAAATGGTCGGAATGGTCACCCATCCAATTACGACCGCGCCGTGGGTTGCTTAACTTTGGTATCACTACCAAAGCGCTGCTGCCACTGCGCTACAAAACACCTCCTTTAGGGGGTGCAGCGCGAAGCAGGTCGAGTAAGTCTAAAAGATCTTCAAACAGAATCGAACTTATTAATATTAGTAATTAGATCCATTTGCTTTGAAGTATTAGACTTGATGACTTAATTAGAACAATAGTTTTATTCTGCATACATATTGTGACATTTCGTTGCTGATATCAAAGTTCGCTCTTAAAAGATTGCATCTTCACTAAGGGCCCAGAGTAGTTAAAGAACATAGCAGTGTATGCGTAGTAATTCCATAGAAAACAGATAAAACAATGAAAATAAAATGCAATTAAATTTTTTAACTGTCCTCTACCCGAAGGTTGTCTAGAAGAAACTGCTCTTAGCAATAAGACCGCCTAAATTTTCTATGAACATTATTGTAAATGTCTACTGTTTGTGGTGTGCAATAAAAAGTATCTACAGTCGAAACCGATTATAACGACATCGTTTACAACGACCGATCGGTTATTACAGCCAGATTGTAAAGTACCGCCCGAATCTCTAGTAAACTATTTAGCAAACATACCGCCTATAACAACATCGGATACAGCGACTGTACAGGACGGTGTCCACGATGTAGATAGTAGATAGTATTGTTTTGTTATTGTTATAGATCTGTAGGTATGACCGTTTGTAAATATTTATAAGTTTGTAATTTGTTCTGTTTGTATTGAAATTGTATTATGTATTATGTGTTTGTAAATAAATAAAGTAACAGCCGGGGGGGATTAGGTACACAGATAATTTAGGTACACACCCTCGTATATGAGGACTTATAAATAATTAGGTCATAGGGAAATAGGGCGCGGCTCTCTTTACGGTATTGACTTTTCAACTCAAAATTCAAGCCCGCTCTATTTCCCTCTCTTTCTAATTGCGAGATGGCGCGCGGCTCTCTCCACGATATTGCTTTTTGACCGCGAAAATCACGCGCGCGCCATCTCCCCTCTCGCTCGCACCGACTTCCTGCTAACTCGGCGCCGAATTGGCGGGAATTTTCCCGCCAAAATACGATATAAAAGAGAGGCAGGTTGCCGGTGAAATTCATTTGCTCCAGAGCAAGCAAAGAAGAAACATCTCTCCTAAGGAAAAGAAAGAGCCCTAGCAAGAACACTAGGAAGAAAACACTGCACATAGGAAGAACTGAACAGCCACCTCACCGTACACAATACAGTCCACCGATAGAAAATTGGGTTGGCTGTTTACTACCGTGACCTGACATAGGCGTTATTATTTCGCCCCTCGTACCTGAGCAGACGGGTGTCTGGCTTCCCTCCTCTTCGCACCACACCAGAACGATTGTCATCCGGCACAGCGACATATCGCTTACAACGACACAACTTTATCGATATTCATTGACTATAACGACCAACCGCTTCTTGTCCTTGTTTTAAAACAATACGGACGATTTTCAATCTTATTGATAAGCATTGAAGGAATATTTAGGCGCGTATTTTTACCTACGCACTTTCTCCCACCTCATCCGAACCTCTTCCCGGCCTATCGGCCTGTATCTATTAAGCAAAAATGACTAGCACAGACTTAATAGTATGTAATGCTACACATTTTTGTTAATATTTTTAGCTTTAAATAAATTTTACATTGCAAAATTCTTTGTTGCTGGCCGACATATTAAAAAGGCTATGTTTTGTTCTTAAATTTTCTTATTTTATTAATATCACGCAGGTCTCGAGATCCGCGATCGCATGTGGCTAAAGATCACGATTCCCAACGCTTTCATCGGAGCGGACGTTGTGGACTGGATCCTGCAACACGTAGCCGGGATAGCGGACCGTCGCGACGCCAGGAAATACGCTTCGCATATGCTCAAGGTACAGTAGAAATAGTCTTGCATATGCTCAAGGTACAGTAGAAATAGTCTTGCAAATGCTCAAGGTACGGTAGAAAATACGCTTCGCACATGCTTAAGGTACGGTAGAAATAGTCTTGCATATGCTAAATGTACCTACGGTAGGAATAGTCTTGCATATGCTCAAGGTACGGTAGAATTAGAAATAGTCTTGCATATAGTCAAGGTACGGTAGGAATAGTCTTGCATATGCTCAAGGTACAGTAGAAATAGTCTTGCATATGCTTAAGGTACAGTAGAAATAGTCTTGCATATGCTCAAGGTACAGTAGAAATAGTCTTGCATATGCTCAAGGTACGGTAGGAATAGTCTTGCATATGCTCAAAGTACGGTAGAAATAGTCTTGCATATGCTCAAGGTACGGTAGAAAATACGCTTTGCACATGCTCAAGGTACGGTAGAAATAGTCTTGCATATGCTAAAGGTACCTACGGTAGGAATGGTCTTGCATATGCTCAAGGTACGGTAGAAATAGTCTTGCATATGCTCAAGGTACGGTAGAATTAGAAATAGTCTTGCATATAGTCAAGGTACGGTAGGAATAGTCTTGCATATGCTCAAGGTACAGTAGAAATAGTCTTGCATATGCTCAAGGTACAGTAGAAATAGTCTTGCATATGCTCAAGGTACGGTAGAAATAGTCTTGCATATGCTAAAGGTACCTACGGTAGGAATAGTCTTGCATATGCTCAAGGTACGGTAGGAGTAGTCTTGCATATGCTCAAGGTACGGTAGAATTAGAAATAGTCTTGCATATGCTCAAGGTACGATAGAAATAGTCTTGCGTTTGATTTTCGTCTAGTTGGCTTGGTTGGGTAGTACAGAGAAATGCTTTTCATCTCTCCTGTTCGGAAAGTTGAACTTTCATGTGTAGATAGCCGGTTGGGAAATAGCTTTTCCCTCCTACTTTATACTCCACTCCTACTATTGAATAAAAGGCCACTATCGAGAGTATTGATAGTTATTGCAATAGTCAGAGCTGTATCAGCTATCGATAGTGATTTTAGTATTGAACTTTGATTCTATCGATAGTATCGATATTATTTATTTATATTAACTGAGCTATCGATACAATCATTACTATCGGTAGACTATCGATATTATATCGATACTATTGCTTTTGCCTAGGCTATCGATAGTCTAGATACTATCGATATTTTATCGATAGTATTGCTTTTGCCTCAACTATCGATAGTCTATCGATACTATCGATATTTTACCGATACTAAAGCTTTTGCCTCAACTATCGATAGTCTATCGATACTATCGATATTTTATCGATACTATTGCTTTTCCCTCAACTATCGATAGTCTAGCGATACTATCGATATTTTATCGATAGTCTAGCGATACTATCTATATTTTATCGATACTATTGCTTTTGCCTCAACTATCGATTGTCCATCGATACTATCGATATTTTATCGATACTATTGCCTTTGCCTCAACTATCGATAGTCTATTGATACTGTAGATATTTTGTCGATACTATCGATATTTTATCGATACTATTGCTTTTATCTCAACTATCGATAGTCTATCGATATTTTATCGATAGTATTGCTTTTGCCTCAACTATCGATAGTCGATCGATACCCTTGATTTCCTCACAGTCGAAATGAAAAATAGTATGTTTAACTCGGGTGAAAGCACCCATTCCACTCTCGAGCTATTGGCGGAATGGTCACTTTCGTCCCTTGTATAATCTACTATTGCATATGCTCAAGCTACAATATCAATCAATCAATCAATATATTATATATTTTTCGTTGTTTAATTCTCTCTATAGATAGATGTGTATGTTAATGTAAAGTCAGTTTTTCTTTGCGTGTCAAACATTGTAAACAATCTTTTTATGACTTTTAAAACTAATAATCCAAAAATATTAACCTATAAATGACTATTTATAGGTTAATATTTTTGGATAACTGCTCTAAATTATGCTATGATAGACTTATCATAGCATAATTTAGAGCAGTTCTCTCCCTGTGACAAACAGAGAGGAACCTTCTACTTCTTCTTTGTTTGTCACCATACTCTTTCTTCCACCTTTCCTTACCTCATTCTTTTTCCAACTGCATGTTGTATTTTAGCTTTTAACTGTGTTGTGTTTACTTAATGTTTCACACGTGACCTTCGCGGAACAGTATACCCGACCTGGTAGACTTATGTTCACTCGCCATAAAAGAAAAGAAGAAGAAGAAAAACTAATACTGGTGAAAAAAATAATCACTAAATAGCTCTAAAAAGCTGCATATTATATTAAATGATAAACTACCATATTAGGATGTAATTTTTGTATATATCTTATTTTTAAATGAATAATTTCGTTAAAAAGGAATTTCAAGATAGTTTACAATGTTTGACAAGCAAAGAAAAACTAACTTAATACTCAATATGTATTTCATTCATATTATTATTCATGTATGTATGTAGTGTGTATATCAATTATTTTGATTCTTTTTTTATATCCCTAATATGCTATCTTGCACCGCCTGTATTTTCTCTGTTTGGACCTGTGATTGACTGGTAGAGAATGCTCTTAGCATTTAAGTCCGCCATTTATACAAATTTTAAAAGGGTATGCTGAAGCCGAAACTAGTTCAGAGGGATGCTAAGTAACGCTGAAGGGCGGGATTTCGAAGAGAGATTAATAACCGAACCCGACGAGTGTTGATCGTACACTGATTTATTATTCCTCCAAATAATTATGCCTAAGTACAGGCTTATGACCAGAGGTCGGGAATTAGGTAGAGTTATTTATGTACTTGCACTGAAATTTTGATATTAATGTGGACCTTCCCGGGATTCCCAATGGACAATCCCGTGTAGCCAACAATATTACAAATAAATAATAATAAAAACCGTAGATATAAGACAATTGGGAAACAAGTGACGACGAACAATTCGACGAACCAAGGTACGCGAATGAGCTGTGTGAATGAGTAAACCGATTTATTGCTAATAGATAGTTTGAATGCGGTAGAAAGAGACAAAATCTGGTACATTCCGTTAAGCGGGGAGTTCTCCGCATTTCCGCTATTGTATTCTTTTGTTCTCACAAGCTATGTTGTGCGAACTACAAGTGTGGCAACATCGCGCGTATTGGAATTTTGCAACTTCAGATATCCGATGTCATTGATGTAAGTTTGGCAACGTCGCGCGTGCTTAAAACTTAAGTCAACTTAAAACTTAGAATATATTTATGTGTGATTGGCTCGTACAAATTCTCTCTTTATAATTCCCTTCTTACTGTCTTGCAGGCGGGCTTCATCCGTCACACCGTGAACAAGATAACATTCTCAGAGCAATGCTACTACGTGGCCGGAGAACTGTGCGCGGATCTCGCTGCGTTAAGACTTCGAGCGCCTGATCAGGACTCTTTAGCATCGGATACGCTGGCGCCACTACCTAACCCCAAGTAAGTCATGTTTTTAACTAATTGTGGCTCTAAAGTGACCCTAAGGTCACTAAAAGGTGTCCTAAAATATCCTTATCGGTGAAAATGTAAAAGACGCTAAATCATTGATCAATATACGTGCTGGGCGAGATATGATTAATAATAAACCTACTGTTAGCTAATTACTATGTAGTTTAATAATAAATATAAAATAAAGCATTTCAGTATACAAACAAATATAAATATGCATACCCCTGTAAAAGTAAATAATAATAAAAACTTAATAAAATATATTTAACACATAATTTTTTATCAATATGCCACATCCGATTTTTAAGTACGCACGGTGCGCAATTACATCCGTGGTTGACGGACGTGCAAATTTGTTCATATTTTGTCTCGATCTTTTTGTTTGTGTACCCGACACTATTTTATTTTTTACTCGGATACAAGTCTAGTTTAAGTATACTTATTAAGTTAAAATATACCTGTTTATTAATGCAATTTCTCAGCAAGTGAATGTTATTCTTTTGAGACAATAAAGCTCTTAAACCGTATCATCATCCTAGCGCTATCCCGGTTGTGCACTCGCACGCGAGGGCCCAGGGTCCGCTTTGGACCATGATCTAGGATGTGGCAGATCAGGTAGTTACAGTGGAGCGAATGCCATCTGACCTCAATGACCCTGATCTGGCCGGTTTCACATTATGTATTTGACAACTTAAATTATATTTGCAGCATGATGGGTCCCGGGTACATGCCGTACGCGGGCTCGTACGGCTACCAGCCGATCCCGTACAAGTACTCGTCGTGCCACCCCGCCGACCACACCGTCTATGGGTGAGTTGAGCTGTGCTTGTATACTTGTGATCTTTATACAGGTGGTTTGGTGAATAAGAAGCCAAATTGAACAGGGTGTTTGGTGAATTAGGTACAAATTACCTAAGTCATGCATGTTTATATGTATTTAAGTATTTCTATCCGTTATCCTAGCCACCGCAGCACAAGCTCACGCTTAGTTTGGGGCTAGGTAATTGGTATGTTTGTTGAAACAATTTATTTATTTATTTTATTGTTATTTAAATAAAGCATCATTCATCATGCTAGACGGCCCCCCTGCTAGGCGGACCGATGACCTGAGGAAGTTGGCCGGTGGTGGCTGGATGCGACAAGCGGAGGGCCGTGAAAGTTGGCGCAGTCTTGGCCTATGTCCAGCTGTGGACTCCAATAGGCTGATATGATGATGAAAGCATCAGTCATTAAAGGACTCGTCCTCTTTTTGTATGGAGGCTGGTTTTTTATTCCAAGATGTCACCAACCACATAGTTAGGCTAGTTTTTGTGAACTCTTTTATATAATATTTAGTTTATTCTGGTTAGAAATATTGACGAATAAAAAACCATTAATGGACAAGTCCTTTATTAAAGCCTGTTCACTCTGACTTTTTAGGGTTCCGTAGTCCGACAAGGAAACCTTATAAGATCGTTCAGTCAGTCTGTCCTAGTCTGTCACAGCAGAATATCTTCTACGTTTATGGACTGATTTGCATGTAACTTGGTTCGAGGATACTTCACATATAGATCTCATTTTTAAAAATACAAAATAATAAAATTACCCCTTTTTAAGGGTATCTCCCCATACATGTAAAGGGGGGGTGAATTATTTTTTTGAGTGCACCCCCTTGTGTGGGGTATCTTTGAAAAGGACTATGAAAACAAGGTAGGGTTTCTATATAACACTTTTTTATCAGCTTTACCATTTGCGAGATATAGCCCGCCAAAGTAGTTTACACGGTGTCCCCCTGTAATTTCTAAAGTCTTGGACCTATAAACTTTAAATCACTCACGTAAAGAAACAGGCGCGAAAACTCTTATTTAAAATTGTTTCGCGTATCCTGTGATGAATACTTTTGAAATTATAAATAAAATAAAAATATATCCTTTTTTTGCCTATACTGTCTAATGTTTTAAGCTAATGGTACGGAACCCTTCGCGCGCGAGTCCGACTCGCACTTGGCTGGTTTTTTTTTTCGGGTTGTAACCCCTTGGAAACACTGACGCAGGTAGTGAGTTCCACATCTTTGCTAATTAAAAAAAACTAATATTTATCTATGTTATCTTGCAGATACAACCGAGAGGAAAGCGTCCTATCGGGTAGCGGGGGTTCGAGTGCCGGCTCGGACCACCTCACGGCTAAAGAGCATACGGGTGAGTCTATAGTAAACTAGTGGTTCCCCGCGACTTCGCCCGCAACAGTTGGATTTTCGATATAAACTTTAATCCCCCATTTCACCCCCTTAATGTTTTTATATTACGACAAATGTAGCCTATGTCCTTTCCAGGGTCTTAAACTGTTTCCATACCAAATTTCATCTCAATCAGTTCAGTGGTTAAAGCGTCAAGAGGTAACAGACAGACAGACACTTTTGCATTTATAATATTAGTATGTGTTTAAGAGTTTAGGCAGTGGATTACACGTGGAGGGCGACAATGATGGGTGGAAAATTGTTAGGTCGGGTAGGTCGGGCGCTTATAGCTAGGTACTTGCCACATCGGTTTTTGGTGTCACTTTACACACTTCACAGGCCACAATCACTCGAAATGTCTGTAAGGAGCTTCACAGGATACACACGCGGCGAAAGCGCTCTGGTCGGTCTAGTACATGTGTCATAGGTAACGTCTCGATGTCGACTGGGGCTCCGGGGTTCTCACGGTACGTTTTAAACAAATAAAAACAAGGCAGGTACGCGTGCGAGTGCGCGCGTCGCAGTATCAATAGGGTACACAAACAAATCAAAATATTGTAGTAAACAGTATGGATATATACAGGTGGTTTATCTAAGAACAAAGCCGATAATTTGATACTTAACACTATACACAAATAATTCCGAAAAACTATCTCTTGAAAGCAACATCATATTTTAAACACACTTACAATGATATTTTATAGCTATCTGCAGTATCTATTTATTTGTAAAAGTGCACAAATAGAATGCTGTCTTAACATGCTAATACCACAGAATACTAGTACTTCGTACAGTAGTATGACTTAGCAATTGTATTGAAAGAAATGTCTACTCAATGTCGTCAACAATATGGCGTAATTTAGTTCGCCTCAGTCAAGCACATTTTCGTGTAGACACCTACAAAAATCCATTGCAAGATAACTTTATACTTATTTTTTGGAATATGATTCATAATACACTAAACCTATTCAGTGACGTAATATCTCGATCGATAGTGTTGACTGCTACGAGAAGCTTCTAACGCCATCTAGCGCCTCTTTCTAGTACTTTATTCATTCTCGTCCAGCCAGCAACGTAGCCGCGCGGCCGCCGGTGAATAAAACGCGCGAGCGTGTCGCTGGCCGGTAGCGACACGCAACTTGTTTTAGCCCCTAAGTAGGGGCGCCGCGCGTAGGTACGTTTTTGCTACTTACGCGGGGAGATACACAGGCCTGCTAATACTTAGATTTCTGAACTAAACAGCAATCCAATAATAGTGTTCATAACGTGCTTCCATTTTCGAAGCGTAGTGCAACTTAATAAAATAGAACTCGATAAAAAGTATGTTAGTTGAGTATAGTGAAATGTGACGTCATATGTAGTTTACTATTCACATACAATATCTATGGTAGAAGAGTGTAGCGGGCTGGCTGCTGTCCGCGGGGATACTTTGAACTTTAAGGCGCTATAGGTTCCTGCAAAGTAGGCATTTTGCGCTGTCCCGGCCGGCTTCCAAATACTTCGCGCGGACGCTGTGGCGGTGAACTCGCGTGACTCCGCCAGCGACACAGTATAGAAATAAGCAGTAGGATAATTTTATTTTACTATTTTTTACTATCAAACTTTGCGTATTAGTGGTGATAATTAGGAGTTTAGTAAATAAATGTATAGTATGTACTTAATGGTAATTAATTAAATTAATAATAAAAAAATAATTAAATAAATTACATCAATTTCAATAAGTTTTATTAATCGGAAGACACGTTGTTTAAAAATCATCGTAATTAATTAATATAGATGTATCCCCTGCTTCAGGTTTCGGAGAAAGACTTGTCATATTAAAATCTTTGTTCTCCTTGTCTTTCTCATTGTTCCTTATTGGCAAGCCCCTACTGTAACGAGAGTCCACTAGCTCGACGAGAATTTGATTCATATAAAAATCGACCAATTTTTGTTCCATATTATCTTCCCAGAACTTTTTGTCTTTTTTTATTTCAATTACTTTCAACGGTTCCTTCTCATTTTCCCAAATTCCAAAAATACATTTTTCCCTACCTGTAACATTCAGTTGCCCTTGGACTTGAAAATACCAATTACTATTCATATTAATTGTCACCTGTTTATTTTTTTTATCATATTTATAAATTTGAACTTTATTTGTTTTAATAGCTTCATCCATACCAATTTTGTTCGGAGCTATGGGACATTTAACTTCAACTATTTTATCACTACCCACTAAGCCATCGGGACTCGCTCCAAGAAATGCATGTTCTTCATGAACAAATAGGCCACAAGGCTCAATTACCAAATTTTCTTGTTTAGCCAACTGTTCCAAAGCAATTTTTTCATTATTTATTCCGTGTGATACGGAAGCCACGTTTGAAATATTCTTTTTGTATAAAATGTCTTTTACCAAATTTCCTGGACATTTTTTTCTTTTAATGACTCTTCCAAAATTTGAAGCGGTTAGCAAATTTTTTCTTAACTCTAACCATTCGCTGCTGTCCCTTTGTAACACCGTTTTCCTTTCCACTGCCTTTCTGTCTGCTACGAGACCTTCTAAGTTTTGTAAAAATTTCTTCTTTGCTATTTTCAAATCTGAAACAGAGATAAATATGATAAATTATCTGAAGTGAATATAATGTATAAATGTCGTAAATGTTGCAAGTTTTATATATTTACCAACAAAGTCCAAAATTAATCAATGTTCGTACAAAATGAAATAATGTCATAAAAGTAGATCCAATGGATATTAAAGTACCTACCAATATAACAATTAATTACACGTGAAAACGATTTCGAATGAATGCACTCTGAATAATGAAGGTATAAACAAATAAATATTAGATAACATTTTGCATTTGTATCATATATGTTTCACTCACCCTCATCAGGCATATCAGGAGCGCTGCTGCAATTTCCATAGTCATTCTGAGGTTGTGAAGCAGTTTTGTGACTTGTCCTATTCTTCTTTCTTGGCACCAAAATTGCCCGTCTTCGTATTTTATCACGCTTCATTTCTAGTTTTCTTACAAGAGTTTTAGGGCTTTGACCGATGAGTTTTTTGTGCAATGTGGTAATAGGCTTTCCAGTGTTAAAAGACACGACCGCAGCAGAGCATCGAGATTGATATGAGCGACGCAAGGAAAAGTTTATGCGTTTTCCGCCTACAAATTTAGCAACAACACTATTGAACCTTTCAACTGTGTTTGTATCCACGTCTTCTATAAGGCTACGTGACTTTGATGCAACGCCTCCAACTATTACTTTCAGACGAAACCACATAGGAGAACTTTGCATTTCTGAAACAACTGAGCTTTGTAATGTACCCACTTTATCGCAATAATAATCCTTGCACTCTTGGTGTTCGCCGAAGGCATGTAAAGATGCATTAGTTATATCAGCATGCAACTGGCGTATTGCTTCGCTTTTATTTTCCTGGGCTTTATTGTGTTTCACGGACAACACCACTACTTTACGCATGGTCATTACTTTTTTGTCAGTCACCAGCTTTCTGTGGGCCAAAGGATATTTTAGATCTTTTCCTATTGCCCTCAGTTTCTTGCACATATTGCGCAGTATGTGGTTTCGACATTCGATCTTTTCTACTATATGGTTCAAGTACGGATTAGCGGTCAAAATTTTCGAATAAGTAGAAGAATCGCCATCCGCTATTACTTTGGCATATATTAAACCGTACATATCAAGAGATTGTTTGAAACCATCACAAATAATGTCGGACTCCATGCTTGACGAAGAACCCTCGAAATTTTTGTAGCAAGTATGTTGCTTTGGTTCGGTGTTATTTTTCCCGGCTCGGGCACACACAGTGCAATATTTGTTTTTTACGCCAATGTATAAAACCTCGCCAAATCTTCGTCCAATGATAACTGCTGCACCTGATAGTGCTCGGTAATTGTCTCCATACGATCGGGCACTCCAACATCCATCTACATAAACATCTATTAAAGGAATACCATTTTTTAGTCGACCTTCTTGAATTGCAGCTTCTTTCTCTCGCTGAGCCGCAGCTTCCATAATATCAACAGCAGTGCTTTCCCATTTGTCAAATACCTGATCCTGTAATTTACTATAGTATTTTTCGGTAAAAACTGGAATATCCATGGCAGAGGTCAGTTCCTGAAATTGTGCATATCCAATCCCAGTCGAAATGATTCCCGTTACGGCTGCTGTGTTTACTTCAACTTTATCGATGCTATTCTGGTCCTCCGAATTTATTATAAAAGATTTATTGCAAAAGTTACATCTAAATTTATATCTTGAAAAAAGTCCCACGCGTTTTTCTCCTATTAAAATTAGATTACTTAATTTGCAGTCGAATAAAGCGTCATGTGCAGAGATTATTGAAAGTTGCTTAAAAAAATAATTTACATCCAAAATTCTGCGACCAGTCAAAGGATCAAAATTTTCTTGTTCTATTTGATTCTCAACCAAATATGGTAAATATTTTTCGTTCGAGTTCAAATCCCTGTCAAAATAAAAATAAAAATTGTACAATAACTGTAGACTAGATAAAAATTAAAAGAATATTTTAGTAAAAAAAAATAGACTTACTGAATTTCATGTGTGGTGGTAACATTTGAACATGTCATCATAGAATTGTTATCATCTATTTTACAAGATAACGGTGACCTGTAAATTAAAAAACAAATAAAATAAACATTTAAGTCACAATTATTGTAGAAATAATGTCCAAATACCAATTAATTATTTTGGAAGGTAATAAATTAAACGTACTGCTGATTTTCATGAAGGGTGCTGTTTTCCAATTCAACGTTACTTAGGGTAGAATATTCTTTGATAGATCTGTAACAATTACATTTTGAAAAATAAATAAATAAAGGTAACTTCCAACAATAATCACAGCGCCATCTACTTTCACACTATATGAGTAAGGTATCTATAGATAGATACAGGTAAGTCGGTAGGTACACAAAATAAATAAATAAAGGTAACTTCCAACAATAATCACAGCGCCATCTACTTCCACACTATATGAGTAAGGTACCTATAGATAGATACAGGTAAGTAGGTAGGTACACAAAATAAATAAATAAAGGTAACTTCCAACAATAATCACAGCGCCATCTACTTCCACACTATATGAGTAAGGTACCTATAGATAGATACAGGTAAGTAGGTAGGTACACAAAATAAATAAATAAAGGTAACTTCCAACAATAATCACAGCGCCATCTACTTCCACACTATATGAGTAAGGTACCTATAGATAGATACAGGTAAGTAGGTAGGTACACAAAATAAATAAATAAAGGTAACTTCCAACAATAATCACAGCGCCATCTACTTCCAAACTATATGAGTAAGGTACCTATAGACAGATACAGGTAAGTAGGTAGGTACACAAAATAAATAAATAAAGGTAACTTCCAACAATAATCACAGCGCCATCTACTTCCAAACTATATGAGTAAGGTACCTATAGACAGATACAGGTAAGTAGGTAGGTACACAAAATAAATAAATAAAGGTAACTTCCAATAATAATCACAGCGCCATCTACTTCGACACTATATGAGTAAGGTACCTATAGATAGATACAGGTAAGTAGGTAGGTACACAAAATAAATAAATAAAGGTAACTTCCAACAATAATCACAGCGCCATCTACTTCCAAACTATATGAGTAAGGTACCTATAGACAGATACAGGTAAGTAGGTAGGTACACAAAATAAATAAATAAAGGTAACTTCCAATAATAATCACAGCGCCATCTACTTCGACACTATATGAGTAAGGTACCTATAGATAGATACAGGTAAGTAGGTAGGTACACAAAATCGTATAAGTAGGCAATAGGGACTTACTCGCTGCTGTGTAGATTATTTATATCGTCTGTACCAGTGTCATTAGAGTTTGGTAGTAGCGAGCGTCTGCAATAAAATAATTAGATAAGTATAATTTCTCAAAGGGTTCTCTTTACTTGCATTACTGTCACATTTTATTACACTATGACACTTTATTTATTTTTTGTCGTTACTTACCTTCGTTTATTATTTCTGTTTTCATATGATCTGCGAACAGCCAGACTTGACAATTTCCTTTTTTTATTGCGTTTGTTAGCCATTATTATAACAAACAACTGCACGTAATCGTATCGCGAGCGCAGCGGTGATTGCGGGAAATTCGGCACACGTCCGCCGTCGATAAGGTCTGCGACCCGACTGAGTAACGCGAGCTCACGCTTTGACTCCGTATTTTCGTGTATAAAATATGATATAAAAATGCCATGTAATCTTTTTAAAGTTTTTGTTATTGAATTCACTAGTTCAAATAATAACTAAAAGGTTAGTTAAGTTTCAAATTTTAAAACGTGTCAGAAGTCAGTTTAAAATAAGATATTTGTTTTAAAAAAGGGGAATTTTTGAATTTTTTTTCTATCGAGTGAAGTAATTCGAATTGTGTATTGAATATATGATTTCACTAGATAAGGTACTCAAGAATACTAATTATTTTTTTAGTTCGATAATCAGAAGAACTTCCTCAAAAAAACTTTGTTTTCCTAGACCTCTTCACAGGCATTTCACGAACCTATAGCGCCTTAACTCCTTTGTTTAGGGTTGAAAATCAAATGTGCATTATTATACGATACTACCAAGCACGGTCATGGTATGGTACAGACCTTAAAAAGTGATTGAATAAATATGATTATACAGGTTGAAATGTGGGGTGAGACAGGGGGGGCTTACTTCTCCTTCTATTTTCAATCTGTATGTTAATGGACTGATTGAGGAGCTGAGCAGTGCCAATGTTGGGTGTTTGAGAGTTTAGGCAGTGGATTACACGTGGAGGGCGACAATGATAGGTGGAAAATTCGTCATGTCTTAGCTAGGTACTTGCCACATCAGGGGTTCACTTCACAGGCCACAATCACTCGAAATGTCTGTAAGGAACTTCACAGGATACACACGCGGCGAAAGCACTCTGGTCAGTACATGTGTCATAGGCAACGTCTCGGTGGCAACTAGGGGCTCCGGGGTTCTCACGGTACGTTTTAAACAAATAAAAACTAGGCAGGTACGTGCGGGTGCGCGCGGCGCAGTATCAATAGGGTACACAAACAAATCAAAATATTGTAGTAAACATTGGGTGTTCAATAGACGGAAAAGGCATTATTTACTACAATATTTTGATTTGTTTGTGTACCCTATTGATACTACGCCGCGAACACTCACACGCATACCTGCTTTATTTTTATTTGTTTAAAACGTACCGTGAGAACCCCGAAGATCGAGTCGACATCGAGACGTTCCCTATGACACATGTACTAGACTGACCAGAGCGCTTTCGCCGCGTGTGTATCCTGTGAAGCTCCTTACCAACATTTCGAGTGATTGTGGCCTGTGAAGTGATACCTGAACCCTGACCGGCAAGTACCTAGCTATAAGTGCTCAGACCTGACTAATTTTCCACCTATCATTGTCGCCCTCCACGTGTAATCCACTGCCTAGACTCTCAAACATTTTGGTAGCAGAGCGTAGTTTTTATTAGGACCCCTTATTAGTAACGTAATTTGTTTAATTGAGAGTTATTTATTTGCTACTTTCCTTTGTAATTTGAAGAAAACGTCTCGTCATATACCTAACCTATTTACAGTAAATTACTTAATACCATTCGAGTACAACCCCTTTTACATAAGTGTCGAATAAATCGATTAGCGCGTTAATTACCTACCCTTTGAGTGCAAGTGAGGTGCGCGAGCGCTTTGTTTCCCTATTGATCACGCCATTACCGCGTGACCGCGTGCGAGTTGTTTAGGAGTTACGTTTGATATACCCGGTGCATCTGTGCCGTCCCTTACTATTTGTCCCTTTACGCATCCTATTGGAATCTTTTGTGAGTTTAATTTACCTACCTTGTTTCTTGCGATTTAAAGTAAATAAAATGTCGGATACCGAAACCGGCAACGAGACCGTAAGGGCCGTACTTTACACGGATACAGCTGAATACCGTGAAGCTATTGGTGAACTCTGTTATATTAGTGACTGGGTTGATGATTCCCACCGAGTTCTTGAGACCTTTTCCTCAAATCGTATGCGAGCGCGTCTTTCCGACCTGCCACTTATGTGCGATAAGTTTTCTGCCGCTTGTTTCAGCCTGTTGGGTGGTCTCGATCCTGCGATTTATGAACAAGAATATGTGCAAGTTAAGAACGAGATGCGCGTAGTAAGGGACAAAGTAGACGACTTAAAAATTAAGTTAGACGAAATACGGCCTTACCAGTTTGAGACGTCCCGTACTAGCACCCCCTTCAAGGAGAATAAATCCCTGGCTATTGATAACCCGGCTAGTAAATTGCCTGACATACCTATGCCTAAGTTTGATGGCCGTCCCGATAGTTGGATCAGTTTTATAGACCAGTTTGATAGCGTGGTGGACAACCAGCCTAGCCTTACCCCGACTTTGAAGCTACACTATTTAGTGGGAGCCTTATCGGATGAACCTCGTCGATTGATACAACACCTCAAGATAGAGGCGGGCAATTACACCGTGGCCCGTGACCTCCTAAAACGTAGGTACCATAACCTTCGTGTTTTAGCGGATACCCACATAGCTCAAATAATGATGCTCCCTATTATAACGCCCAAACTTTCCGGGTTACGTGTGTCGTTCCTGAACCCCCTGCTTTCGACTTATCGATGCTTAGAGAGATCGGAACTTCCTGTTAAACATTGGTCGTACCTATTAGTTCACTTATGCCTTGCTAAACTGCCTTCAGAGTTAAAATCGAGATTTGAACGTCGTTATGGCGATAATCCTAATCACCTCCCTACTTTTGATCATCTTATTACCTTTCTTGAGGATGAATGTAGGCACCACGACAATGTAGGTAGTGCTTCTGTCGTTGTCACTACTACCTCCCCTACTGTGAGCTCCCCTCGTTTGCCTAAACCTAACGCGCGTTCCCCACAACCTGCGAGAGCCTTTGTTACCTTTGCGACAACATCTAAATGTCACCTTTGTAATAGTACTTCGCATTACTTACGCGAATGTCCCGATTTTATGCGCCTTCCTACACGTCAACGTGTTACTTTTGTAAAAGAAGCCCGACTGTGCTATCGATGCTTGGATAAACACTCCATATCCCAATGCACGCGAGATTATCGCTGTCGCACGTGCCGCCGTTCCAGTCATCACACGTCACTGTGTTATGATGACTCCTCTCCTGTGAATTACGATCGCGAGCGCTCATACCGAGACGTCGCGGCCTTAGCTTCTAACCAACCGCGTAATCTCCACAAGGTCACTTAACGGACCGTGTGTCACCCCCATGTACTGAATGGCACCGTGTTCGTACCCCGCCCCCTCGTGATTCCCGTAGAGCATCACCTCCCCGTTCGGGCGGGCGATCCCCACCTGCACCCAGCGGTAACCGTACTTATAATGCCCCTCTAGGTCAAAGAACCCAGGATGAACGTGCATTTCATAATAAGTACAATGAGGCCCCACAATTCTGACTAGATAGCAGCCCCCCTTCCATACCCGCTTTTACATCTTTACCTCGCAATTCTCTCGTTCTTTTACCTACGGCCATGATTCATGTTAAAACCTCGTCTGGATATTATGTGGAAGCGCGTGCCTTATGTGACACTGGTGCTCAGGGCTGCCTTCTTACTACTGAGCTTGTTGTTGACCACATGAACTTACCTATCATTCCTTCTCCAGTTCCTGTTCGTGGAATAGGTAATGTTCAAGCAATTAATTCCCCGGGCATTGTATCCTTTTCATTTAAGCCAGTTAATTCTGCCATTCCAGAAATCTCCACCAGTGCAATAGTTGTTGATGTGATTGCTGGTACCCTCCCCGAGGTAGACTTACCTAAAAGTGTAATTACCTGTACTAAGCACCTCCCTCTTGCTGACCCTTTATTTTACAAACCTGGTACTATAAGTGTACTTCTTGGAGCTGACGTCATTGGTCGCCTTTTAAGGTCCGAGTTGTTTGTGTCCCCTGATGGCCTTACTGCTATCTCGACGATATTTGGTTATGTCCTGTGTGGTCCTGTTTATGGAGGATTTACTGATTTGGAACCCCCCATGACTGGAGTCTCGCTGTCCCAAATAGTTGAAAAATTCTAGAAAATCGAAGAGGCCCCCCAATCTCCAGTTGCGAACCCCTTGGATATAGAGTGTGAAACCTTTTTTAAAGCAACTACCACTCGTGAAAGCGATGGTCGATTTATGGTTAGACTCCCTTTTCTTCATGATCGTCCACCTCTCGGTGATTCTAAAACCAATGCCTTACGGCGATTCCATAATCTTGAGAAGCGTTTGCAAGCCAATCCTAATTTTCGAGAGAAATATATTTCCTTTATGCGTGAGTACCTTGACCTAAACCATATGTCCTTTTCCTCATATGACTCGACCCGGGAACATTATTTTATCCCTCATCATGAAATTTTTAAGTCTGTTAGTGACAAAATACGTGTTGTGTTCGATGGTAGTAGTCCTACGTCCTCTAAAGTGTCCCTGAATCAATGTTTACATACAGGCCCTAAGCTTCAGCGAGATATTTCTCACATCCTCCTAAATTTCCGCAGGCACGAGGTAGTGTTTGTAACAGATATTCGTATGACTTGGGTACATCCTGATGATAGAAGGTACCAACTTGTGCTTTGGCGTGAGGATCCCTCTCAGCCACTTCTTGCCTATGAACTTAATACCAATACCTATGGTCTTCGTTCCAGTCCATTCATTGCAATTCGTGCCCTTCTTGAGCTCGCTGAACAAGAGAGACTTACCTTCCCTCGAGCTGCTGAAGTCCTTGAGAGAGATATTTATGTCGACGATTGTCTTACTGGTGCTGATACTATTGCGTCTGCCCGGGCTTTGAAAACTGAACTTATAGGAATAATGGCCTCTGGTGGTTATGATCTCCGTAAGTAGATTAGTAACAGGCCCGAGCTCCTGGAGGATATGCCCCTGGATTATTTGCAACTTCCTTATTCATTCTCAGACCCAGATAATCCTCAGACTGTCGCTATTTTAGGTGTGCAGTACAATCCTGTGAGTGACTCATTTACCTACAATTATACCTGTGATACCCGTGATGCAGTTATTACAAAACGCAAAGTTTTATCTTTGATTGCCCGTATGTATGACCCTTGTGGCTGGATATCTCCCGTCGTATTTAAGGCTAAAATTTATCCAACGCTTATGGATGTCAGGCTTATCCTGGGATGATCCTTTAAATGAACCCCTGACTTTAGAGTGGACTGCATTTGTTCAGGACCTAGCGAAGGTTAGTGAAGTGGCCATTCCGCGACATATTCTTCCCAGAGGTTCCTCCTCCTTATCCCTACATGGGTTCTGTGATGCTTCTGAATTGGGATATGCTGCCGCTGTTTATTTACGTGCGGAACTTTCGTCTGGTGTTTGCTCCGTCCAATTTGTTATGGCTAAATCTAAAGTTGCCCCTGTTCGGACCCGTTTAACAATTCCCAAGCTGGAATTATTGGGAGCTACCCTCCTCTCTAAATTACTTCATCACGTCGCTCTTTGTCTGGAAAGGTCGTCTGTGTTGACTTCAATCCATAGTTGGACGGATAGTAAAATCGTGGAGGTGAGGAGTGGTTTTTAACCAACACGGTTAAAAACCACTCCTCACCTCCTTCAGACTTTTGAGGCTAATCGTGTCTCCCAGATTAATAATAGTCCTACATCTAGTGAATGGAGGCACGTCCCAGGCTACATGAACCCTAACTGTGCATCAAGAGGTATGTCAGTCACCCGACTGATCGACCACTCCCTTTGGTTTTCACCTTTGTGGTTGACGCAGTCTCCTGACAACTGGCCCGGTATTTCGGAACCTAACCCAAGTAGTGATCTCCCTGGACTACGTTGTTTAGTAGTCTCTGCCGATGTTCCTACCCCGGATCCCTCATTCTTATTAGAGCGGTATAGTTCTTTCAACAAGCTAATAAACGTGACTTGTTACCTAAGGCGGTTTTTATTTCCTAAATCTTACTCGTCCTACCTGAGCCCTGAGGAACGGAGAGATTCCCTTTTGTTTTTAGTGAAAATCGTTCAATTTACCTCCTTTTCTGATGAACTTGATCGCTTACGGCGTGGCGATCCTATCACTAACTCCCTGAGAAAGTTGAATTTATTTCTGGATGACGGAGACCTAATTCGAGTTGGAGGCCGATTACGAAACTCCGATCTATCCTTTGATGCGCGCCATCCCCTTCTTCTGCCTAAGAATGGTTATTTCGTGAACATCCTTATTTCTTATTACCATCGTGAGAATGCTTATGCAGGTGTTAATGCAATTCTTGCCATGTTAAATAGAGAGTTTTGGATCTTGTCTGCACGCAGAGCTATTCAGCATTTGATTTTTAAATGTCGTCCCTGTTATCGTCTCAAGGCGGCTGTATCTCAACCCTTCATGGGTGACCTACCTAAAGACCGCGTCACGCCTGCTAGACCGTTTGACGGTGTAGGTACCGATTTTGCAGGACCCTTTTTTACCAAAGTCCAGGCCTATAGGAACAAAAGGTTAGTGAAAAGTTACTTGTGTGTATTTGTCTGCCTTTCGACTAAAGCCGTTCACCTTGAGGTTGTGTCAGACCTAACTACTGAAGCCTTCATTGCGGCCTTTTCCCGATTCGTGTCGCGTCGTGGTGTACCCCGCCTAATCCCATCCGATTGCGGTGGAAATTACATCGGTGCCAACAATCACCTTAAAGAGTTAAGAGTGTTTCCTGTCTCAAAACCAGGCGGCTATTGGTTCTGAGCTTTCAAAGCGGAACATATCCTGGGTTTTCGATCCTCCTGTTTGCCCTCATTGGGGAGGTCTTTTTGATGCTGCGGTTAAATCTGCGAAATCGCACCGAAAACGAGTAGTAGGCGATACCCCCCTTACGTTTGAAGAGCTGATTACTGTTTTTGCTAAAATTGAAGCAGTTTTAAATTCACGCCCATTGTGCCCACTTTCTCCGGACCCTAATGATGTCGAAGTGTTAACTCCCGGCCATTTCTTAATTGGACAACCCTTAACTGCACTTCCGGAGTACCCTTATAAAGACGTAAAATTGCATCGCCTTACACGGTTTCAGCTAATCCAACAAATTACCCAGCACTTTTGGTCTCGCTGGCATTTAGAATACTTAAATACATTACAAATTAGAAATAAATGGACCTCTCCTTGTGATCCTCCTAAAGTGGGTGAGCTAGTACTCATAAAAGATGACAACCTTCCCCCTTTGCAGTGGCGTCGTGGACGCATTATTAATTTATACCCTGGCCAAGACCAAGTTGTTCGTGTGGTAGATGTTAAAACTCCTACCGGTAGCCTAAAGAGATCTTTGACGAAATTAGTTCGTCTTCCTGTCCAGTGAACTTCCTTTCCCTTGGCTTCCTAACCTTCTTGTAAACACTTGACGTGTTTAGGGCGGGCGATATGTTTACTACAATATTTTGATTTGTTTGTGTACCCTATTGATACTACGCCGCGCACACTCACACGCATACCTGCCTTATTTTTATTTGTTTAAAACGTACCGTGAGAACCCCGGAGATCGAGTCGACATCGAGACGTTCCCTATGACACATGTACTAGACTGACCAGAGCGCTTTCGCCGCGTGTGTATCCTGTGAAGCTCCTTACAGACATTTCGAGTGATTGTGGCCTGTGAAGTGATACCTGAACCCTGACCGGCAAGTACCTAGCTATAAGTGCTCAGACCTGACTAATTTTCCACCTATCATTCCGCCCTCCACGTGTAATCCACTGCCTAGACTCTCAAACAGGCATTAATAACATTAGCTATGCTGACGACATGGTACTGCTCAGCCTTTCAATCAGCGGCTTAAGAAAACTTATAGGCATCTGTGAAAGGTACGCGGAGGCTCATGGGCTCAGGTATAACACAAAAAAGAGTGAGGTAATGATTTTTAAGGCTGGCACAAAATCATACTGTATGCCTCCTGTCACGCTTGCTGACACTGCACTACCTAAGGTGAATAAGTTTAAATACCTGGGCCACTGGCTTACCGAGGACCTAAATGATGATCTTGATATTGAGAGGGAGCGCAGGGCATTGGCGGTAAGGTGCAATATGCTGGCACGAAGGTCTGCACGGTGTACAAAGGAAGTTAAGGTAACTTTGTTTAAAGCATATTGCCAGTCATTCTACACCTGCAGCCTGTGGACCTCATATACACAGAAAGCCCTCAATGCCTTGCGCGTCCAATACAATAATGGTTTCAGGGTGCTGATGGGGCTGTAGTGCCTCAGGGATGTTTGCTGAAACCCGCGTGGATGTCTTCCATGCGATTGTACGCTAAAGAATTGGCTCTCTGATGCGCAGGTTACGCGGTAGCGTCAGTGGCATCCTGAACACTATTTCTGTAAGGGAGGACAGTCCCATATTAAAGCACTGGGTAGTGATACATCTGTCACCGGCAGTTGCAGATACTGCTGAGTGGGCGTTTATCTGGGCAGGATTTTAAATATTTAAATTAAATTTTATTTACTAACATAGTTTATAAGCAAATTGTTACTAACACCAATACGGATTTATGGTCCGAAATAAAAGATTTTGAATTTAATTTAATAATTCGCTAGGCGCTCGAGAGGGCGAGGTTAAGTCAGTGTCGTCGGGGTCGGGGTCCGCCGCGGCCGAGGGAGGGGGAGGCACGCGCCGCTCTCGCTCGCACTCCAGCGGCGACGAGCGGGGGGACAGGCCTGTGCTGTTCCTGTGATGAGTACGCAGGTATGGATTATATTTATTATTTTTATTTACTAGCGCACACAACACACATCATATTAAAAAAAATCATGGTCGTCGATACTAAATACATGATGATGGACGTGAAGATGATAAAAATATTTCTTTAAACATTATTCGGATAAGTCATAGTCACTATTTTTTCAGTTTATTCAAAAAAAATTAGAAAAACATATTTTTTATAAATAACAAATAATGTGTTAAGTTTTTTTTGTAGAAAATATCGTTTTTTTTACCCTAAAATCATATTCATTCTAAAACTTAATTTAAAAAAAAAATCTAAGCAACTTTTGGGGAATTTTAAGTATTCTAATTCTTTCGCGGCACGATAGCAGAGCGGAGAAAAATTCACTTCTCATCCGTGACGAACGTTTGTATAAAAGCTTAAGTAAATAAATAAATAAATTGTTCCAACAAACACGCCAATTACCTAGCCTCATACTAAGGGCGAGCTTGTGCTATGGTGACTAGGATAACGGATAGACATACTTAAATACTTTTATAAACATCCATGACTTAGGTACAAATGCTCGTGCTCATCTCACAAACATTTGCCCCTTGCGGGATTCGAACCCGCAACCGCCTGGTTTAGTAGTCCGTGGGGCGAACCACTACACGAAGACGGTCGTCGAAGTAAGTTACAGTCTTTTTGAAAGAAATCTCTGCCTTACGGCGAAGGAAAACATCGTGACGAAACCTGCACACTACTTGACTATTGTGTGAAAAGGAGAAGGCAATTGCAAACCACAACGTAAATTTTTTTTTTACTTATTTTAGCAATTGCCAAGAAAATTCGTTGTGTGTGTTTCAGTCCACACAATGATGACGACCCTCAGTCATGAGGTATACGACTGTGAAGAAGATTTATTTCTCAGTAACCATTGGATCTTATTTCCTAAGGCTCGCTTGCACCAGGCCACAGAATAAGTACTAGTACTTCGTACAGAAGTATGACTTAGCAATTGTATTCAAAGACATGTCTACTCAATGTCGTCAACAATATGGCGTAATTTAGTTCGCCTCAGAGTCAAGCACATTTTCGTGTAGACAACTACAAAAATCCATTGCAAGATAATTTCATGCTTATTGCTCTGGAATATGATTCATAATACACTAAACCTATCAGTGACGTAATATCACGCGACGCGATAGGGTTGACTGCTACGAGAAGCTTCTAACGCCATCTAGCGCCTCTTTCTAGTACTTTATTCATTCTCGTCCAGCCAGCAACGTAGCCGCGCGGCCGCCGGTGAATAAAACGCGCGAGCGTGTCGCTGGCCGGTAGCGACACGCAACTTGTTTTAGCCCCTAAGTAAGGGTCGCCGCGCGTAGGTACGTTTTTGCTACCTGCGCGGGGAGATACACAGGCCTGACCAGGCTGGGTTAACTCGGCTAACTCCGAGCTGGACGCTAATTTCGAGTTAAATTCTAATCACATCATGCACCACCAAGAGTTAAGGGCTAACCTAAAGTTATTTTTTAAAATTTTAACCCACCGATGTGGGAGGGTTAAGTCAACTAACTCTAGGCTAGTTATTTTTTTAGGTTATGTTGTGTTCGTTTTGTTGTATTCAGTAAAGAGATAAGTTTTATTCAAGTTTCACAATGATAAACGAATGGTTTTTGTCTGATGATGATGAGGAGAATACATTAGTTTCTGAGTTCGGCCACTCCAAATCTGACGTAAAGGAAACATACTTATTGAAAGTACTGTAGAGCTAGAGAGAGAGAGGTATACTTAAATCATTCAGCATTCATACTATCATATTTAGCCGGGTGTAAATAGAATGAATGATCATAACATTTACTCGGGGTTAGTTGACTCTGGGATAATTTCTACTGGCGTAATAAATGCAGTGAGTTAAAAATTCAAAAGAGTAACACTGAGTTAGGAAGCCTGGAGTAAAGTAGTTAACTCGAAGTATTTGCGCAAGCGGGCCTAAACAATGTAAAACAATTACTAATGAATTGTTTCCAGTGTTTAGGCCCTAATTTATGCAAAATCATGCATGTAAAAGTAGTAAGGTATTTTTATTTTTCTTATTTTCCCGGTAATATGTTACTACTATAAAAATCTTCCAACTTCCTTCACCCAGATCCCCTGTACTGTATAGTATTAATAAAGTACAATCTTATAATGTAATTTTATTTATTGTTTTCTTACAGGAACACATCCCCTCGCAACGCGGTTACTGCCAAATAATTCATTCAGATGATGTACGTACGTCATTTATATTAGTGTACTTTAAGATTCGTAAGCCATACGACTAGTTAGCACGCGCGACCACTGCGAGCGATGCTATAAATATAGTATACTGCCAAAGAAATAAAAAAATATCAGATTGTATTTAAGAAAATATTACAGTAGATACAACGTTTTTATCTGTGATATTTTTTAATCTTTTTTTAATATCAATACGAAATTAATAATTTATAAAACCGCTTATTTATTCAATTTATTTATTTAATTTAAGACAAAACATGCCACTCATTTTTTACCTTGACTGTAAGCTGAAATGAACGCGGTTGACTGGTAGAGAATGCCTTAAGGCATTAAGTCCGCCAATTGTAGTTTATTTTTTGGCGCAATAAAGTTAAAATAAATAAATAAAATGAATAACATTAAACAAAAGCAGGTGTTTTTTTTGTGGAATACTGGTTATTTTACCTGAAAATATACACTTACTAGTGGTTCCCCGCGACTTCGCCCGCAAGAGTTAGATTTTCCATATAAACTTTCATCCCCCATTTCCCCCCTTAATATTTTTAAATCGCGACTAAATGTAGCCTATGTCCTTTCCAGGGTCTCGAACTGTCTCCATACCAAATTTCATCTCAATCGGTTCAGTGGTTTAAGCGTCAAGAGGTAACGGACAGACAGACAGACACACTTACACATTTATAAAATTAGTATGGATAGCTTTTTTTGATTGCGGCGTCTGTGAAAAACATATGCTAGGTTCAATTTTAAAAAACAACTGTCTTTTTTTGTATTTTATATTTATAGAATCGCTTCACCCAGTGGTCGTGTGCATAATAAGTAAAACATTTTGATAACTATATAATTTTATACAACAGCATCTGTTAACATTTTTAGAAATGTACTGATAATATACTTACCCCTATTCATAAAACTAATCAGCCCTCTAACTTGCAGTTTTTTGTCCTTTTCTGACGAAACAAATGTCAAATATGACAAACAAAGTCATACGAACTTTAGTGTCAAATCCGCTATATTTTTAGAATTCAAAAAGTATTTATTTTGACTCCTTCCACACTGTGCACTACGCAGTCATGTTAGTTGTTTATGAATAATAATATCTCCAATCCAGTAAATCAAATATTTGATGTGATGACTGAATTAATATATGATTATATTTTTATGTATTTGTATTATTTGAAATTTACCCGGTGATTTATCAAAAAATGACAAGTCATGTTTTTTATTCTATTTATATATGAAGTAAAAAAAAAGATTTCTTTATATTTTTAGTACATTTCTAGAAAGCGTTGACTGCAAAAATAATTTGTTAGTGGAAGATTACAGGTGATGTACATACATACATAGCGTTAGTTAGTTATTATATAACTATTATACTAGTATATAACATCTTTCATATGATATAACTGTAGTTTTGATGTCAGTAACTTTTTATCTATAGGCTTGTTGCTATTTTGAATTGCAAATTATGGCATCAATGTTATTTTATGATTCAAAATAATGGCGTATTTTTTGTAATTCTAATGATTTTACAAAAATAATGTTGTTTTCGAATTTTTATTGACCATTAAATTTTTATTCAAACTATACTTAAGCCCACTTTTACGAAACTCGATAAATACACTTAGCGCTAAACATATTTAAAAACATCATTCTGTCTTTGTCAGTCATTCGACGTTGGCAGAAACGGGATGATATTTTAAACATAATTACCGCTAAACGTATTTAACGAGTTTCGTAAAAGTGGGCCCACTTGTTCAATCGCATCAAAATCAGTCCAGCCGCATACAGACTGATGTTTCAAAGTTTTTGATAAACTTTACACGAAGTATAGTCATAGCTTAATTAATGTTCATATAAATATGTTGTTTATTATTTTAAATTATGGAATTGACATTTTTAATTTATGTGCCATAATTTTTTATTGAAATGACAAAAAGCGACATGTTTACAATCCCGTTAAACATGAGAGTCCTAAGAATTTTGACATTGACTCTTGAGTCAAATTTATTAACCAGAAGGTGTTTAGAGCTATCTGACATCGCCCCAATATTTTTATTTTACACGACCACGCAGCTATAATTTTTTTTGTACAACTATTTATAAACTACTAGTGTTTCTTCGTGACTTTGACCGCCTTAATGTACTTATGAATTTACCCCAGGCATCCTCTGAAAATCAGTGTCGTGGTTTGCCTACGGCTACCACGACTATAGTCCGTGCCATTTAACGGTGCATAAAAAGTCATTGACCCGTCACCCGTGTACCACTGCACGCCAGAATACGAAGCGCGGCGACCCTAACTATAAGCCGTAGCGATAAGAATCTGTCTAACAAATGAACCTCGGTACGGGTCGACCTTGAACCCAAAAATCAAAAGTCATAATAATCTCTAGTTAGAAAGACAAATGATACGTGTCACAAGGTTTTAGCTGTCAAGGTGAATGACCTTTTATGCACGTTTATCTGGCACGTACTATAATGCTGAGTAGGATGCCTTTTCGGTAGATCATATTTTTATAGTTTGTAAATTGTTTCTTGTTTACCGATCTCCATAATAAATGCTTTTTCTTTCATTCTTGATAACGAATTTCCCAAAATATACTTTTATTTATCATATCTTTGGAGACCGGTTGAAAAATATAAATTGTTTTTGATCTTATAATTATAATCCTAATAACATTGATGAAAGCAACGCGGCATTACAGCGTTAAGAAGCACTTGATAATTTCGACAGGCTCTGCCAACGCCAGGGTGGCCGAGAGGCAATCGCCCGGTATGCGAGAAACGCGGGTTCGATTCCCGCCTCTGGTGGTCGTTTTTTTCAAGTGCAATAATATATTTCGTTTTTCATCACTCCGCAAAATTTTTCTAAATAAATAGCGACCCTTGCTACAACACAGCGAAATTCAGATCGCAGAGCGCTAATCTTCATACTTGTAGATTCATACGTAAACTGCGGAGTGAGCCAGTAGTAATAGTTATACAAAAATATTTACTAGTAGGGGTGGTCGGTGTCGCCATCGAGTTGATGTAAATTTAAATTATAATCGGTTTGTAAATATATGACTAATAAATAAAATATTAGTAAAAGAAGTGAGGGCTGCGTTCGGTGTGTTAACTTTTTGAACTTACATAATTAACTCATTAAAACACAATTTTACGGATTACTTCGCGATTTATTTACATTTTGACCACGAACGCTGTAAAGTGTTCGAAACGTCAGGTTTTAAATAAAATGTAAATAAATCGCGAAGTAATCCGTAAAATTGTGTTTTAATGAGTTCAACAATTCGCGTAAACGTAAGAAATAAATTACATAATTAAAATATTATTTTGAGGGTTGACTTTTCAATAGGTTAGAAATATTCGTCTAATAAAATAGAGCATGATCCATTTTAGAATGACACCACCTCATTTTCGACTTCTTTTTGAATTACGTTTATTAATTATTCGGACATTTGAAAAGGTGGACCTTTTAAAAAAGAAATTAAATCAAATTTCACTTACAAAAATTAATCGACTGTGTCATCCGGTGGGACTCGAACCCACGTCCCTTCGCTACGCGGGCGACTGCTCTTACCAACTAAGCTACGGAGGACGTTAGTCAGTCGACGAATTTTAGCAAGTGCTTGCTACGCCAGTGAGCCGGCGTTTAAAAAAGACTTAGTAATTTTATCCAGTATTTGAAAAAACGTTTTATTGTCACTTTCCAATTAAATGAATTCCGTTTTTTTAATTTGACGAGGCGATTGT
This sequence comes from Pyrausta nigrata, assembly GCA_949316185.1. Lineage (NCBI taxonomy): Eukaryota > Metazoa > Arthropoda > Insecta > Lepidoptera > Crambidae > Pyrausta > Pyrausta nigrata. The sequence continues at coordinate 8,514,671 of OX438963.1, read as the reverse complement.
GTTATAATTGCACAAAAAATAAGAGTGATATTTTTTTAACTGGTTCCATAAAAATCAATTGTTATCTCGCAACAATTGATATTCATTTGTGTCTCGAATTTGGCAGTGAATGGGTTAACACCTTATTTCGGAGTTTTTATAGCATCACCGAACGCAGATAAAAATATATTGGTTTAAAAAAGAAAGGCAAAGAAGGTTGTATCGAAAAGTATTCGCATTTACTTGGCTAAATTATTCGTATTCCATTAAAAAAGTATTTATTTAAATGCGTGCTTTTAAAAAACTTAGGGCACAGTTTAAAAATGAATGTATACGTAGAGATTTCTATTACAAATTGTATGAGGGTATATGTGAATGTATGATATTATGTGGATAGTTATAGAAATGTGGATGTATTGAAAAAAAAATATGAACCTTTGAGGAATTCAGTTTTTTTTTAAATAACATGAATAAGCTACAGGTTGGTGAAATTCATGTTTTTAATTAAAAAAAAAAACCTTTTATATTTTTTATTAAAATATATTGACTTTATCTATAATTTTTAAAATCTGTTTGATTTCAAAAATTGGCATTTATTAAAACCCAACTTTTTTGTATCACTTTACATAATTTGCTCTTGCTTTAAAAAAGGCAAATCAAATTTGAATAAATAACAATTATCTCTAGTTAGTCAGCTAAAGCCTCAAAAATAAGCGCGATAAATATGATTTTAGAAATTAATCGTAAAATGTATAAAATCATTTGTTTAGTGAATTAGTTTGTGAACATATCAAAGGCTTGTAACACGCTGAATTCGCCAAATCAATATTTATATTATTATTAATTGATTATAATTATTATTGTAAAAGAAATTACGCTGTATTGTTTTACAGAACCGATTTGATGAAAATGTTTTAATTTTTTACACAGAACGTTAAAAATAAACGATAAAAACAGCTTGGTTTGTTTTTCATCAAAGTCATAGGTTATTTTAACTAATAAACATAAATTTTTTTTTTCATACTATAAAATTTTCACACAGAACATTATATTGTTTTTTTTTTTTTTTTCAAATCTTGCTTTTTTAGAATATTATCATGAAATCGGTTCGAAACGCTCTAAGTAGATACTTGCAAATATGTTTATTGTTAATAGCTCTATAATAATCTAGTAGGTACTAAAATAAATATTGAAACACCATGTATATGATATACGTAATTTTTAAGGATAATATTTTTTTTTGTAGGAAATTGTCTGTGAGTGGCTTATTTTGCGCAATTTTTTTTTTCTTTTTATCAGTATTTGATAGGGATTTTAAAAGTTGGCAATGTCATTTGTAAAAATGTTAATTATTTCATAATTGAATCGATTATTTGAGAAACCCCACAAGTCACAATTTTGTCAAAATTGAGTTAAGTATGCCAACATATTCAATAGAGGTAAATACATAAGTCACGGAAAAACCCCACTAGTCCTGCATCATGCATACAATTTATAACCAACCGAAATTAAATTTCAAAGGTGTTGTTGAAACCCGGAATTACATTGGAGGTCTTTCCAGTGACACATTTTCACTAAGAAACACATCTAAAGCAATTACAGAGTTTCCCGCAGAACCTGCAAGTATACAAAAGAGACCAATAAACTCGAAAAAGATGGCGGATCTTAAAAAATTGAGGTCATACCTGCCACAAACAAGAAGAGCTAAAAAATTCTATGATACTATTTTTAAATGGCTAGTAACAGACAGGGTAACTGAAGAACAAGATAAATATTGAATTCAGCATAAAATAAAGTACATTTGTTTTAATTTTTTAATAAAAAACTTGTTTTTTGCTATATAAATAATCGTTTTATTTATTGTATTAGAGAAACCCCACAAGTCCGTTAGCTTAAATTTGTTTTTTTATAATAAAAAACGTAGGATTTTGATTCTAGTATTATGTTACCTACTAAAAAATGGTCCCAGTAAGTCTTCAATGTAATAATCGTAACAACAATAGTATAAAAAACAATCAGTACAATGTTTTTTGTTCTTACTGTAAAATAGTATCTAATGGACATGTGAGGTTTCTCAAATAATCGATTCAATTATCTAAACAATTATGTATTTTCAATCTTTTGTTTTTCAATATACGGTTGTGCCATATTCTAGTAAGAATAATGTTCAAATTATTTTAAGTAGGTGCCTTTTTAACACTTTTTATTAACATTTCTATTCCATAAGTATAACGAACTTTGAGTTTTAAAACAATTTCGTATTTTTTTTGTATAAAATTCGCCACTCTTAGACGTTAACAAAATAATTATGATTTAATTAAAACATTGAACAATAATTTTGACATGCCACCATGCAAAGATGGTATGGTATCCCCACCTATAACTAATCCGACAAAGATAGACCCGTATTCTTTGTGCTATGTTTTAAAAACACAGTTATTTAAAGTCAAAGACAATTGTGACTATTCATAATAATAATGTCCTCCTAGCCGAATTTCGACTACGGCGGCCTATCCCAACAGAGATTAGCCAACTGCGCAGGACATATTATAGTGCACAAGTGTGTGCGCAGTACACAGGTGCACTCTCTGTTCCTTCACTCTCATAATTCGGTAAGACGGCAGTCCGACATGACCGTAGAGAGATCAGGCGCAGGACCAACGGCTTAACGTGCTTTTGTAACGAAAACCAAAACATTTATGGAAATGTTTTATTGGGCATAAAACTATTATAATATTACTAGTGGTTCCCCGCGACTTCGCCCGCAAGAGTTGGATTTCCCATATAAACTTTCATCCCCTTAATGTTTTTATATCGCGACACAATGTAGTCTATGTCCTTTCCGGGGTCTCGAACTGTCTCCATACCAAATTTCATCTCAATCGGTTTTGTGGTTTAAGCGTTAAGAGGTAACAGACAGACAGACAGACACACTTTCGCATTTATAATATAAGTATGGATATTTAGGTGTGATACAAAATCGTCTGTATAATGATAAAGGTTAATACGAATGTTGATGCTGGTTATCACTTGGAATCAAGAATAAATTAGACATGTGTAGTTCCTGAATGAATGATACAATTGAACTACTTCACCTATCTAGTTCATACTATGTATCACTCACTCACTATAGTCCAAAGCAGTTCATTTAGTTCAGTAACTCAGTGATATGAGAGTAAAACGTACGGATATATTTGTTAATACTGCAAGAGCGAGACTGCAGTATTCTGCTACTGCACTGCAGTTTTATATGAAAAATGTTCGGTATTAATTAATACGTTACGTACATAAATAACACTACATCCTTTGTTAACGATATGTGTGAAATGCGTGTAACAATATCTTCGAAATACTGCCTAAATATTATAATAGCTATTTTTTAGTCATTAGAATTCTCTGTAGTACACGATACATTTTAACTGAATGAAGTAGTGACTGAGATTTTGATAGTAGATCTGCTGAACTAATTGAACTAGATTAGTGATAACTAATACACATCTTCAGCTCCCACTGAACTATATCACTCATTTCACTTCAGTGAACGATTTTGGGCATGTCTAGATTAAATCTATGGTCTTCTGGAGGCAAATTAATAGGCATTTAAAGTAGAATGTCCCATTTACGACAACACTCGAACAATACACTAAGTACTAACTAACCACAAGTGAATGCCACGATTTTTCTTGATTTTGAATATTATTAATTTGTATATAGATATGAATAATACTCATGTTTATTCTTTAACGGTCACAATTACTATGCATTTATTTTAAATTATTTACTGTTTCGACGGTTATTTGGACTTGATTACAGCAAGTTGTATTTCAGTTATAGTACATCTTCATTATTTTTGCCAGTGATAAAATAGTTTGAAAAATGATACTAATTAATTTATTTTTATGCTTTTATCTTGGTCTGAACATCAAAATAATATATTTTTAACACAAAAATAATAGTCTTAAAACATTATTATTAACTGAAAAGACTCGGATGACTGCTCCTTCTTAGGTTTATTTAAAAGTTTTTTACTATTTTTCTCGCATTTTTTTTTATTTTTTCTGCTCAAAAACTATATTTTTCGTCAAATATTTGACGAAAAATATTTAAATTGGTCCAGCCAGTCTCCAGTTTTGCTATTAGCAACACATTTAGCGAATTATTTTTATTTATATAGAAAATGGAAGTTCAAATACCGTCGATATGCATTGGTCTCATATAAAAGGCACACAAAAGTAAGCATTTCAAAAATAATAAAAAACGTAAAAAAGCAATATCACACACCAGTGCATTCCATCTAAGTGCCCTTAGTTGTAGAAAATTGACAGATCAAGGTGGGTTGATGTGTACCATTAGCCCACTGTACCATCCTATAACCCACTTGTGACTTATTTATACTTACACTATTAAACTAAATCTGAATCTGGTGTGTCAGTTTGAAGTGCCATGTTTGGTCTTTGACTTTTGTATGAGAACAATGTAAAAACACTGACCTCTATAATACAAGTACGCTGGACTAAACGTTCTCTAAAAAATGACAGATAATTTTTGTGCCAAATCAAAGCGCCCCCACCGAGTGTCCAGGGAACTACAATAGAGTAACTTAAGTACCTTTTGTTTGTGTCAACTCTAATTAGTTCCGTGGACGGTCACCACACGCTCACTACAGCCGTCAGCGCCAAGTGGCAATAATCAAGTTCATTTTTGGTTAACAGTATGCAGTCCAGTGTACTTGTATTATAGAGGTCAGTGAGTAAAAATATTTTGTTGTGATAACGGCAGCCTACAATACTTGGAGTTGTGTCGACAATGTACATTGCTATATTATTATTTTTGTATACACTATTATTTAATGCGAGCTATGTTAATGACATGTGTAATTTTTAATAAACGAATAGCATTTTGTAATTTATGTTATGACTTTTATTATCCGACTGCGAAAGGAGGGTTATGTTTTTCGAGAGTATGTATGTATGTATAATTGTTTGGCACGCCCTACAGCCCAAACGGCCCAACATTTTTTGACATATAAGGTGTCGTTGAGTGAGAGTGACATAGGCTATATAAATTTTAAAAATGGCGCCCGCAAATGGAAATAAAGGGGGGGGGGGAGGGATTAATTTTCTCCTTAGCATAGCAATATGGGTATCAAATGAAAGCCAGTAAAGAGACCATTTCAAAAATATATCAATTTTTGCAGTCTTGTGTTTTTGTTTTGATATTAAAACTAAAAATAATAAAATAAAAAACTGTAATTTAAAAAACTAAAAAACCCGACTAAGTTTCTGTGTAATTGGAAATTGAAAAACCTTAAAACAAGAAGAGGTTATGCCCGGGTTAAATTGGTACCCATATTAAAAATTGTATAATTGAAATTATCCATTGGGCGGCTTGATAACATCTGACAGTATGGTTGGTCACTTGCCTTACAGACACCCCTCCACCAATCCGCACTGAGCCCGCGCGGTGGAGTAGGGCTCGTACCTCCTCATAGTTAAGGGAGGCCTTTGCCCAGCAGTGGGATCTATATAGGCTGACTTTACTTTTACTTACTTAATGGGCTCAATTCCAATGCGGCCTGTCTAAGATTAAATTTAGGTTCAGTCTCTTTCTTTCACTATCAAACAAACGAAAAGAGACAGACTACAATAATTTAGAAACGTCAAATTAAGTGATGCGATTTCTAACTTATTTGTACAAGTTTTTGGGTGTTTTCGTCTACCTTCAGTCGTCATCGAATGACATCGCTACCTTAATTTAATTTTAGACAGGGCGCATTGGCATTGAGCCCAATGTCTTCATAACCGAATATCGACTACAGCGGCAAATCTCAACAGAGATTAGTCAACTGCGCGGAAGATATAGTGCTGAAGTGTGTGCGCAATACACAGGTGCGCTCTCTGTTCCTTCACTCTCATAGTTCAGTGAGACTGCATCCGACATAAAAGAAATAACCAAAGTTCTACACCAAATTTAATCTTCATAGGTTTAGCTGTTCAAGCGTGCAGAGGAAACAGACAGCCAGGCACACTGGCATTTATATGATACCCCCTACATACATACAGTATTTACACAGTGTGTCCGGGTTCGGACTTAAAAAGTCCATAATTAAAAAGGCCTGTCAATTATCGCTAAACGGAACCCGAACACCCGTGTAGTCCCCGCGACTTCGTCTGCGTTTTCACCCCCTTTCACCCCCTCAATGTAAAGCTTCTTGATGTTTCTGTTCTTCTTCTTCTTGTCGTGTCGACACTGGCCTTATATTTTTGAGGACCAATACTCGGCGACTAACAAAGCATTATCAGTATGTACAGGTCCTCACGTGTGCAGGTGTAGGGGCACGTAGGGCATGACAGTAGGTGTGCCATTGTCTGGGGAGAGACACCACACATACATTCGCTGTCCGCAGCGTAACCCCATCGGTGCATTTTCTCCTTGCTTCGGCGGACTTGTGTCCGAAGTCTATTTAAAGACTTCCAAGTTTGCCAAGGTAGATCATGCCCAGGGGGGAGCTGCTCTGCCAGAGGAATGTGTGATGTATTGGGGTATCTCTCTTTCCAGAGTCTTAAGCAAGCTGATTAACCTCGCCATCAAGGGGGGACACCTCTTTGATGAAGCTATGTCGACTCTTTAGACGCTGGACTACTACTTATTCTACTATTCTGCTATTAAAGGCGGAGACAAATCCAACAAATCATAAAACATCGAAATCGGTCTAGCCGCGCTCCAGTTATAAGTGTTCGAACAAACCTTACTTTGATTTATCTATTAAGATTAGTATGAAACTAAGACAAAGCAGGGACAAAATACGCTAAGTTATAAGATTTATAACAGGTTACCGCCACCCTAACAAGCATCTATTTACCATAGGTGTAACAGACAGCCCCCTATGCAGAGGCTGCATGGAGGCCGAAGAAACGCCACAACACGTGCTGATGCAGGTATTGAACGGGCAGGTATTCTTCAATCACCAGCGTCACTCTCGGAAGCGTGCGGCAACCTAGGGAAGCTAATAGCTTTTTGGGAGAGCCTGGGTTGGTTGGAGTAGAAGGATACACACAATCCGTTATCCTAGTCACCATAGCACAAGCTCACGCTTAGTTTGGGGCTAGGTAATTGGTGTGTTTGTTGAAACAATTTATTATTGTTATTATTATTTATTTATTTAATACCACAGATTATATAATAATTACTACACAATACGCACAATGGCCCCAATCAAGTAGCGATGGGCGATTGTTTGAAAAAAATAATCGACAATTGACCATTCAAACTATCGAATGTCGATTTAGTAATTCGGAAAAAAAAATCGACAGTCGAATGATAATCTACACTCGCCCCTTCGATGCTTTCGATTGAATTGCCGCGACAGAACAGGGTCAAACTGAAAGTTCTTAGAACTGGCCACTTATAAACAATATAATAAAAAAAATATTCTAAAATTTGAAAATAGAACTCTTTGCCAATATTACTGAGTATATATTTCATTCATTTGTCATTTGTTTTACGACTTGGCGGCAAATTGAAAATTGTCTGTGTCACGTCAAAATGAATTTAACACGAGAAAATTTTCGTGCAATGATTTTTTATGACTTTCGATGTCATTTAAGTCAACAAGAAAGTTATGATAGACTACGATTGGCCTTTCACGATGAAGCCCCATCTCGTGCGACTGTTTACAACTGGTTTAATGAGTTTAAACGTGGTCGCACTAATCTCACTGATGATGTACGTGAGGGACGGCCTTCTACGGCGACGACTGAAAATAACATCTGTGTTGTGCGGCGTATGATAGAGACTGACAAAAGAGTGACCTATCAGCAGATTCGGACAAGCTTAGGCATCGGTATGAGTCAAGTGCACAAAATCCTCCACGAACATTTAGCGGTCAGGAAGCTTTGCGCCCGGTGGATACCTCATAATTTGACTAAGGCTCAAAAACTCCATCGTGTGGATTGGTGCCGTAAAATGATTGAAAGATTTAACGGAGGTGACTCAAATGCTGTGTTCGACATACTAACAGGTGACGAAAGCTGGATTTACTGTTATGATCCTGAAACCAAAAGACAATCTGCTCAGTGGGTGTTTCCTTTCGAGGAGTTGCCAACTAAAGTGAAGAGAGATCGAAGTGCGGGAAAAAAAATGGTGGCCTCGTTCTTTGGAAGGATAGGTCATTTCGCAACAATTGTGTTAGAGGATCAAAAAACAGTTTCTGCAGAATGGTACACTACCAATTGTTTGCCACTTGTCTTGGAAAAAGTTCGAGAGAAACGACCTCGCAGTAGGATCCTCCTTCACCACGACAACGCCTCGTCGCACACCGCCAAGCGAACGATCGACTATTTGGCGACATCAAACGTTGAATTACTGGGTCACCCGCCGTATAGCCCCGACCTCGCGCCTTGTGATTTTTATTTATTTCCAAAAATTAAAGAAAAACTTAAAGGAAAGCGGTTTATGAATGCTGAAGAAGCGGTGGCTGCGTATCGCGATGCCATTGAAGAGACCCCTAAGGACGAGTGGGCAAAGTGCTTTTCCCAGTGGTTCCATCGCATGCAGCGGTGTATTGACGTCAATGGACAATATTTTGAAAAGATATAATAAAACTAATAACTGGCTAATGTAATCAGTTTTTGATTTTCTAAGAACTTTCAGTTTGACCCTCGTATCGAGAACGACTGCCAACAAACTGTTCTGCAGTTTGGCAGACTAGATTTAAGAAAAACAATGTATCTTTTATAATGTACAATAAATTTAAAAAAAAAAACTAATACTAAATGGTTTTAATTATCTGCGGCTACATTAGTATTTAAACATTTGGTGGCCACATTTTTTGCCACCAACCAACGGAAGTTAGTTTTTTTGCCCATCAGTAGACCCCAATGAGTCAGCGGCACATAATAAACAACATTCAGTGAGTTCGCAGTAACATACTTATAAGTTTAAATAAAAAACCAAAAATTCGCCACACGGGTAGGATTTGAACCCACGACCTTTGGCTTACTGCATTTTGGTTTTTTATTTCAACCTATATAAATAAGAAAGAACTCTGAGTAATAATCATTTATTTCTCACCATAAGAGAATACAAAATGAAAATAAACAATTTGTGGTAGGTACATATAGATTATGGTGGGCTGATACCTGAACTAGGATGATTCCTGTATATCAGGTTATCAGCCCTCCACCCCATCCAGTGATCTTATATTGGTACCTAATTGGCAACATAGTGAGCAATGATTTAAAGGTAAGTAAGTGCATTAATTTATACATTAAAAGGGAGGGTAGTTGTAATCGCGCCAGCAACCGTGCGCTAAGCAAGCCGCCGGACAGTTAACAATCACAAATAGATACTTGGTGTGTGGTACAAGCTACCAGCGGATTAACAACATGAACATAGCTTACTAAATATGTGTATTTAAGCATTGTAATTTTTATTCATATTTATCTGTATATTAATGTGTGTGCGTGTGTGTGTGTGTGTGTGTGAAAGAGCGCGTGTGTGTGTGCGTGCGTGTGTGTGAGCGCGTGTGTGTGTGTGTGCGTGCGTGTGTGTATGTAAACATTATTAACACGATGCTACTTTAATTAAGTTAGCCCTATGACGTTTCAATCTTGGGATCAGTGGTCCTAGCTAGGATACCTGCCACTAACTTATATATGAATAATTTGAATGGCCATAACAGCAATTGTGAATACATTGACCAACTTATGTAGCAATTTTAAGTATATTCTCTGATGCGTCGTAGCCAATTGCTTTCAAATTGTTAACTAATATTGTTTTTAAGTTCATTTTATTCATACTTACTACTTTATGGGAGTCGTTGAAATGTCTATATAGAAACGGTCCAGTGAATAAGAATTGTCGTCGCGCAAAAACTGTGTGAACAGTTGGCACGTGTGTGCGTATTCTTCGCTTATGATGTGGTAATTGCGAGGGGTCAATTGTTTTATGATGGCGAAGGACTGTGTGCATAATAAATAGTTGTCTGACCGTGAGTAGGTTCGCTTCTTTATATAAAGTTTCCGTTGGATGCAGCCTGGGTTTTCGCAGCATAACTTTAATAACGGCTCTCTGCGCTCTTTCCAACTCTAGAAGGTGTGTTGCAGCAGCACCACCCCACACGGGAATACAATATGTTAAGAGGGATTGACCGAGAGCAAGATAAATTTTTCTAATGAGGTTTGTGTCAGCGGATTCCCGAAGATTGTTGAAAATATGTAAAAGTTTACGAACTTGTTTAGAGAGTGTTGAAATATGCGGTTCCCAATTAAGTTTTTTGTCGATAAGAATACCTAAGTATTTGTGGATTTCAGTCTGAGCAAGATAAGGGCAAAGGCAAGAGGTGTTAGTTTTTTTGTCTTTAGTACAAAGAAGGGTGTGAACTTTAATAACGAATTCTGGGGGTGGTTTCGTGACTTCAGAAATTCTAAAACAAATATATTTAGTTTTTGGAACATTGATAGTAAGAAGATTTTGATCAAGCCATTTCATTACGCCGCCGCTTTGACTTCCGACCACGATTTACCCCAGAAAATAAGTGCTGTATCGTCCGCGAAAGCTAGTATACTGCCTTTATCAATTTGGAGTTTACACAGACTATTGATGTAAGCTAAGAAAAGAGCTAAGAACGTTAAAAGTGTTAAAAATATCTTCTTTTAATTTTTTTTTGAATCAGATTACAATAATCTAGCACTATTATTTATTCTCATAGCACTAACTATTATTTATTCTTATGACACTATTATTTATTCTGTATGATATGGAACTCTATGTGATCAACATAAGGTTGAAATAGGGTTGCTGAAATTTGAGAGATCAGGGTAGGTTGATGAGTACCCCGTTCTCGTCTACCCCCTCGCTCCTGTGCCGTTACCATGAGTTTACGGTGGTTTTTACTCGCTAGCGACGACGTAAAAAAAGTGTATAGAAAATTTTAGTTCTCCAAGTAACCGCTAGAGGCGCTGTGCAATTTTCCATACACTTTACGTCGTCGCTAGCGAGTAGAACCGCCGTAAACTCATGGTAACGGTACTGTACCCCGCAAGCGAGGTCTAAGATACGCGGCCAAACTGAAGAAGGTTTCACACCACCCACTAGCTGACGTTTTATTAGTCACTAGTTTGCCTAATTTAGTACCTACCTACCACTTTTTTGTCTCCATGAAAACAAAATGAATTCAATAAAAAAATCCGAGATTATCGGTCCTGCCTTTCTCAAATAAACATAATAGATAGAAATTGAAATTAATTTCGCTCACAAAAATTAATCGACTGTGTCATCCGGTGGGACTCGAACCCACGCCCCATCGCTATCCGGGCAAGTGCTCTTACTAACTGAGCTACGGAGGACGTTAGTCAGCCGACGAATTTACATGCGGGTACATTCCCCAAGTATTGATGAAATCGAACGCCGGCTCACTGGCGTAGCAAGCACTTACAAAAATTCGTCGGCTGACTAACGTCCTCCGAAGCTCAGTTGGTCAGCACTCGCCCAGATAGCGAGGGGGCGTGGGTTCGAGTCCCACCGGATGACACAGTCGATTAATTTTTGTGAGCAAAATAATTTCAATTTCGTAAAAACTTGCAAAATAATTGCTTAACCGCTTGAACGGCCAGCCGCAGGTCTCAAATTACAGTCGAGTGACCCGAGCGCTGACGTCATCGCCGATAATGCCGGGCGCGTTGCACATGTCGTAGACAAAGACGATCTATGACTCTCATTCTAAAAAGTTAGCTAACACTTGATGTTTTTTATAATGCTGATGAACAGACCTTTTAAACTGTGTTTATTTCATTAGTGTTTATGATTTGTTTCATTTATAAAATAGGTTGTAAATATGAAAATTGAGAATTTTTTGCTTATTTCTCAAATAAATGGCTGTATAAATAAAAAACAAGTGATGACCTATATGTTTTAAGGTTTAAAATGCATGTTGTGTATACGCTTAATGTAAAAAATAAATAAAACCACTTCGTTTAGTACAATATTTTTTAATAAAAACGTTCCTAAAACTTCGTAAAAATTGTTGCCGCATGGAAGTTTTGCAACCAGACTGAATCTTTTTTTTCTAAGTACATCTGCTACATAGAATTAAAATATTGGTACCAGTTTGTAGCTGATTTAATATATAAACATATATGTTACAATCGTAACAGTACAATAAAAACTGTCTTCAATCTAAGGTAAAGAAAACACACCAAAAAACCACAAAGCATTATGAACTACCTTCTTCGAACCATACACGTTGCGGAATATAATGGAAATAAAATACAAAAGTTACTTACCGACTTGAATCTTTCACTGAGTTCAATTATCTAGTAACTAATTAACACTCACCTAAAATTATTTGTGTTTATAACGGAAAAAAACTATTCAAATACAAGAAAACTTTGAGTCACTTGAACGTGCATGCCAAACTATGAAATGTCAGTTTGAAATATATTTTTTTCTGAGTTGAGTGAATGATTTCTAGTCTTGTCATACCTTAAAATAACCGGTGATTTATGAGGAACGATACGTAATTTTTTCCAGGCGAAATGACTTTTATTTTGAGAGCAATACGGCTTTATATTCAAAAACTTCGTTTGGGTACTACTACTACCCATGACCGCTCAACTACAATTTTCGTTTTGGGTACTACCAGTACCCATGGCCGTTCAAGCGGTTAAGTTATAAAAATAATTATATAGATAGACTTTATTTATGGGAATGCTACTATAGCTACATAAAGGCGGTCTCAGGTCAAGGTGTAGTCAGACGTGCGGCGGTGCGTGTGTACCTTTTTTGTGTGGGTTTCCGATATTTCTATCTATTCTAATGTTAGTGGCCATAAGTTTAAAACAAATATATAGTATATATAGTTCTCGAGTTTTACACTTGAATTTTTTTCTGTGGTTTTGTGCTTACACACTTTGCTATTTAGTTTTACTTATATTCGATTTAGAATATCTGTAAACATATTGATGATCCCCGGTCGGTCTTCAGGTCTGGGTGTTGTGGTACCACCACCGTTGTTTCAGATTTCCATAGCACAAGTGCTTAAGCTACTTACTTTGGGATCTGAGCAATGTATGTGATGATGGTGACTAATATAAATATAAAATGATAAATTGGTGACTATAAATATAAAATAAGTCAGCCTATTAGATCCCACTGCTGGGAAAAGGCCTCACCACAACTTTGAGGAGGGACGAGCCATACTTCACCACGCGGGCTCAGTGCGGATTGGTGAAGGGGTGTATGTAAGGCAAGTGACAAACCTTACTGTCAGATGTTATCAAGCCGCCCTAGGGCCTCTGACTAGGCTTAACGACTAATACCACAGATATTAGCCGGGACCAACTGCTTAACGTGCCTTCCGAAGCACGGAGATGCTTGTCATGGACGTCACTTAAATGGTCGGAATGGTCACCCATCCAATCACGACCGCGCCGTGGGTTGCTTAACTTTTGGTATCACTACCAAAGCGCTGCTGCCGCCACTGCGCCACAAGCACATGTTGGGGTCCCATACTTTGTTCTTTGTTGCTGCGTGTGACCATGTTTGCTGCGCCTGCACATCTGATTAAGTAAAGCAAAGTAAAGTTAGCCTATAAAGATCTCACTTCTTTTCTCTATGCCTTTGCCCAGCTGTGGGTTTAAGAGGAGTGGGAGTGCGGATTGGTGGAGGGGTGTCTGTAAGGCAAGTGACAAACCTTACTGTCAGATGTTTTTAAGCCGCCCTAGGGCTTCTGACTAGGCTTAACGACTAATATCAACATATACTCGAATTAGCCGGGACCAACTGATTAACGTGCCTTCCGAAGCACGGATCACTACCAAAGCGCTGCCGCCACAAGCAACTCGCATACATCTAATAAAATTGTTGAAAAATAGTGATTTACATTGTGTGAAGATACCGAAGTGTTTCTCTTGATACTTTCTCTCTTTCTTTCTTACGGTCCTAGCACTGTCAGGGTATGGTACGGTGTAGTAGGCACAGTTACGAGTGAGATACATATTTCCAAAATTTTCAAGCCAAAGTTGTCGTATGTTCATGATTTTTTTTTTGTCGTAACTACGTACCTACTTTAATGTAAAGCCAATATTCTTCATCTACCTTCAACAAATAATTCAAACGGCAACATAGAAGGAAGAAGAGGAGGGCCACGAACATACACACAGTTGAAAGAAAAAGCTGATGTCATGACGTAAGTATAGGGAGTTGAAGGTGCTGGCAGAGTCCAGATAAGCGTGGAAATTGATCCACCGACAAGAGCTAAGTTATGAATGAATGAACAAATAATTCCTTCTTTCGACTTTGTTCGATTAACAAGTTCGAAGAGACTTGTAAGCTTTCTGAAACACGACCCAGGCGTCCAGGGCCATGTTTCAGAATGCGTACCTACTACAAGTTCGTAACCATTGTAAAACATTAAACAAATATGTATACAGGTGAGTCGCGGTTACGGGTTACTGTGGTTACACACTCGTATTACAATGCAATGCTTTCTGAAATAGGGCCCTGCTCGCACTACCGTCTCCGTACCTCATCGACTGCAATGAAACTGACACTGACTTTCCTGGTAATTTTCAAGAGTTGCCGTTGCCTTTTTCATCATGTCACACTGTCACACACTAGCCAACTGCCAACTGGGCCTTGTTTCCGATTGCGTACAAGATTGTAACCATGGTAATAGGTACATAGTAAAAAGACAAAAAACCCCAACACAGTAAGTACCCAGCGTGCTGACCACTACACCAACGAGGCAGTCAAATAACTAACTAACTAAATAGTCAATTAACTTGTCTTGAAATAACTCAGACACAGCTCCGGAGTCAGGAAGTTGGTGGTGTTAAAACACCCCCGTGCCTCGGAAAGCACGTTATTATCTCTGGCGTAAATGAAATCTGTCAAAATATCTCAAACGATATGTAACTCTATGTAATCAAGATAAGGTTGAGGAAATTTGACAGATCATGGTAGATTGATGTGTAGCTCACTGTACGTTATTTTACTCCTCTTTTAAACATATTAATGATCGAAAATTCCTACCAAGGTTTGAATCCGTAATAATATCACTACCTCGTTGGTGTAGTGGTCAGCACGCTTGGTACTATCCACGAGGTCCCGGGTTCGAATCCCGGGTCGGGCCGAGTGTTTGGGTTTTTCTGTCTTGAAATTACTTAGACACAGCTCCGGAGTCAGGAAGTTAGTGGTATTAGTACCCCCGTGCCTCGGAAAGCACGTTAAGCCGTTGGTCCTTCGCCTGATCTTTCTACGGTCATGTCGGACTGCCGTCTCACTGAATTATGAGAGTGAAGGAATAGAAAATGCACCTGTGTATTGCGCACACAATTATGCACTATAATATCTCCCGCGCAGTTGGCTACTCTCTGTTGAGATTGGCCGCTGTAGTCGAAATTCGGCTAGGAGGACATTATTTCGGTCATTCTCACGATAAGGTGTTCTTCGTATAATTTCCGTCACGATTTTTATTTCGCAAGAAATTCGTTTAATTGGCAATTAAATTAAGAAAAGACGATAAACTAAACAGAATTATGTGTTTGGCACTTCAATGTGCCGACTGGTTATGGAGTTATTAGGTGACAAAGTTTTGGGTGTGACGGAAATTTGAAAATAGCTTACTTAAATTTATATTGTAATAAAATAAAACTCAAATAGAAAATAAACAGAATTAAATGAAAAGTAAACCTCACAAGTTATTGTACAGTCTACAAATAACAAAAAAACCTCTTTAATAAAACAAAAAAAATGCTCGGTAGCCTACTGATAATTTTAAAAAATCAAACAATATATATATAATTATATTATATGTAAATGAACCATTTTGGCTGTCTATTTATTAGAAACTCGAACGATAAACAAGTCATTATCACCAAATCCCCTTTAACAGCGTCTTTTTATAAAGCCTTTGTTGCTCCAAAATCTCCTCTCGACTTCGTTTTGGCTTACCCATGTTTTCTGTAAAATAAGAATACACATTATGGTATATGCTATGTATACCTACCAAAAAACTTTAAGTATGCACCTGTTTTAAGGTAAAAACATAAAGTAAAACAAATGTTGTCAGGTATTATATAATTTCCGTCACGTTTAGCGTGACGGAATAGGGTGATGGAAATTAGGAACACGTCGGTATTTATGAGATATTAACTAAATGGCTCAGACCAAATAAAAAAAGGTAGACGTAGCCTCGCGTACTAAAGAAGTGAAGCCTGCAATAGGAAGCCGGTTTCAAAATAGGAAGCCGACCGCGCGTCAGTGCCCTGCCAAATATTTGACGTAATAGTCGCGCCACCATTCGTTCACAAAATAATTTAAAATGCCTTCGTGCATGGTAAAATGTTGCAAAAACAACTCAGTTACTCAAAAAAAAAACTCTGGAATCCCTTTTCATAAGTAAGAAATAGAATCCGTTGATAATTTCAATGTTATTCTAAAATGTTTATATATTATTTTTGGAACACAAGACCTCAACAAATGCAGTCAGTGTGCCTATAATCCGTCACAAAAATTTACCCCAAATGTGGGATAATTTTTAGCTGGCTATCATTTGCTTCTATTTACTACGTTAGTAATCAGGCTCACCAGCTGCTAGATTCCGAATAATTGACTCTGACTTGTGCGAACTGTGAATGTGGGGCTGACATAGGTGACCTGAACCACATCTTCTTTTTATGTCCTTTAATTAATTATTCTTCATTGTTTTACTCTCTTGTATCCCACCGTATTCCTTTCTCTACTTCCATTCTTAATATCTTATCCATATTTATAGTAGCTAATCATATAAAAGTATAAACATCCTATCCCAAACAAAGTTACGTTCCATAATCGTTTCCTTACCTTTTAACACTCCGTTGTGGCGAATGCACTAGCCGTGCAAAGAATCAAAAACAAACCAAAAAATATATTATTGAGAACGTACGTACTTTCAATTCAATTTTTCGCAACCATTGTTAATTTCATAGGTATTGATTTATTGCAAGTTTTACTAAATTCACGAAACTGTTTTGGCTAATGTATGAACTATAAGTGCTGTTTGATTCCTTAAATAAATCATCTTTAAATTAAAATTGTGCAAAATGTATTTGAAAATCCTTAATAATTTTAAATCCAAGTGAGAAAAAGAGCTTCGTACTAGACTTATTATTTTCATTCGTTTGTGGGTCAATTATTTTTAGGGTACTGGTATCACTTAACCACTGTACACACTAACGTAATCACTGTACTACGCATTAGGTCACGCACACAGATTTGCACAGTGAGCTTCACTTCATTGTTTGAGCGGGCACCGTCTTCCTTTTTTTATTTGGTCTGAGCTAAATGGTAAACACTACAGTACATTGCTACAAGTATGAGGTAGCCAACGAATGCCTGCATATAATATTATCACAGACCAGTTTGTATCCATTTCAAAATATTAATTAAAAGAGCGAATGGAAATTAGAAAAGAGGTGAACCAAGCGAATAGAAATTAGGTACTTACGGTCGCAGTTCGCCAACGGAGCAAGTGACACGGGTCCGCTTCGGTTGCCTGCCGCGACGCAAACACAAATTAGATAGCATAATATGTCTAAAGACAGATTTGAAACGGGCCTTTGAAGGACATCATGTTAGAGAAATGTCAAAAGGTTCCTGTAATACAACGCTAAAGCTGCTCAGCGCTAGTGTGCAGTATGGCGTCGTTGTTTTTTAAAGCCAAACATAGATTATACAACTAGCAGTGTACCCATTATATTATCTGTGCCTACACAGGTGGTTTTGGCGGGTTGCACCATTACCTTAATGTTACTTTAACAAACGGCAAGAATCTTTCATGCTCGATAAGGAAATCACCGGTTATAGTTAAGGTCGGTAAAATCCTGTGAGCCTGGGGTAAGTAGTAAGGGAGCTGAAATATACTAATAATCTAATAAATAAGTGTTTTTGATATTTACATGTTTTATTTAAAAATGACGACATAAATTTACATTGCGGATAAACGATAGCAATCAATTATGGTACAAATGTGTTTCACATGTTTAAAAAATAATGGTATAAATACGTCCGATTCATAAACGAGTCACCTTAAAACATGTTAGGAGGAAGCTCCTTATTGGTCATCTATTACCGTTGGACCTGAAACAATAACCACAATATGAATAAACTTTATTCCGAGTTTCACTTATATTAAACAGCCGGTAAAGATCGATTGACGGTTAATTTTATAGAATTCCTATACAAAATATGTGAAATGATGCTAAACCGGCTGATTTAAAATTTAACATGTGCTTAAAGCATACCTACTGGTACATAAAACCCTGGTACTGGTACCTAATAGATCATGTAATACCTTAAACATAATTATAAAAGTACCTATACCTTTAACATTTGAGAAAAACTTATTCTACAAATTAGATGGAAATTATAGAAAGTTGTTTAAACTAAAAAAATAAGACGAAAATATTATTAATCAAATGTATTATATAGTAGGTACACACCTTTTAAAGCGAGAAAACTTATTTTACGAAGTAAAATACTAGGTATTTCAGTTTCACAATTCTTTTGACAAAATTTCAATAAATATCTGTCTATATTTATTAATTAATTGTCTTTTCACAAATTTGAAAGAATAGTTATGTCATCTTATGTCAAAATGTAAACACATATTCTTTCTTATTTGTGGTTATTAATTTGTGGTCAATTTTCAAAAAATAAAAGGTCTAGCACAGCGGAACTTAAGCCAAACTTTGGCTAAATTGCATTGTGCCAAACCGAAAAAAACATGTCAAAAAAGAATACCACAGTTTATAAAATTGTTGGAATCATTGTATTACATTTGAGAGTGCGCTATACTGTTTGGCACGTGCGAAAGAGATGCTAAATGCAATAACTAGCTTAGAAGGTCTTCCTCGTTCGGCCCCCGTGGACGCAAATGATCAAACACGACGTTGCGCTAGGGATGGGAATTACTTACTCTGCAAGCAAGATATTCGCTACTTTTATACTAGTGACTAAAATTAGGCATGATGAAAGGACAAACATTTTCTTTTTGTCTAAGAAAATACACAAGTTAAACAGAATATTTTTAGTGAATAATAATACTTAATTATTAATCTTAAAATTGTATACACTGAAATGTACCAATCGTAACTTATTTTGACACTGTTGAAGGTTTTGTACTTGAATCTGGGTTCTGGACAGCGAACGACCTAAGAAAAAATAATTAAGTGCTTTTTTACAAGACGATGTGTCTCAAATTCAAATTCCTAAAAGATAAATGCTAGATCTAGTTCCTAAAAAATTGACAGCTTCAAAATATAACAAACTAGTCAGATATTTGCACGGACGCACCAAAACCAGGCCTGCTGAGAATGACCGATTTATTATTAATACATAGTAACCTATAGTAGAAATTGGTGTTACTATGGTTACACACTCATATTTACGAGACTTGTATGCTTTCTGAAATAGGGCCCTGGAGTGCATAGATTCATGATGTTTCTTCCTTATTTTATTTGAAATGGGTTTAGTCCTTCTTCTTAGCGAGTCGATGGAACACGATAAAATTACATCTTAGCAGCCCAGAATTCAGCCACTTGTATTGCAAATCGACTGCCGTCCATTTAATCCGCTGGCGTGCAGGTGTTGGGGCACGCCGGGCACGATGATAAGAGTGCCATAGTTTTCACTGCACCACAAACACAGTCTTCATCGGAGCTTACCGAAAATCCCTACCTGACCATGTTCTCCTTACTTCGGCCAACCTGAGTCCGAAGCCTGTTTAAGGACTTCCAGATCGGCCATGGTAAATCATGTCCAGGAGGGAGATTCTCGGCAAGCGGGACAAAAGGAGTAGGCAGAGAGGCTTTTTTGCGCCAAAGTTCGCATCTGGCCTGTGCAGGTTTGGTAGAAAGTGGGGCGACACACTTAATAAAACTGCGACGACTTTTTAGCCTTTGCGGCACTGAGACGTAGCCGTGCATAGGATGCCGTGAGTCGCGATCTACGTTTGCCCTTTCAGTAGAGCTAGCTACAGCCCTGCGGACTTCCGGAGGTGCTATACCAGCTAGTGGATATAGCATTGACACTGGGGTTGGTTTTAGACAACCAGTTATAATGAATGGATGGTTTGGTCCTGACTACATTACTAAGCCTGACGTGGCGTAAACAGAGTCGACGGGTGGACCGAGCTCACCCAGAAGCAGAACCTTCTCCACTCCCTCTCACCGACAGAACACATCGAGCTGCTTGGTTGGCGCCGGGCTCCGGTGGGAGTGTGGTAGCTGCCAGGCGGCACCTAAAGGAGCCTACCACCTCTGTTAGGATCCTTCAGCCGCCATCACAAACTGAAGATTGTGACGTCTCAGCCCGTGGTGGAATAGATAGATCCTTCACCACCCCATATCATATCCTCTAAAAGACTGGTTAAGTTTTGTACTAAGTGGTACAGGCAGAGGATCGAACCCACCAGATGAGAAGTGAAGTTTTCTTCATTAAGCTATCGCGTTTTTAAATATTGTACCTAGGTACCTACAAACGGTGGTCTGTGGCATGGCTCGTGCTTTCTCTATCATACTTATTACCCACTTACTTCTCTGGCACAGTGACCCAAAGTGTGTCTTGTCTCAGACACAAGAGAGCGCCATATCCGGCGCCGCCCCTTACCGCACTTATTACTTACCTATTAAAACACAATTTTACGGATTACTCCGCGATTTATTTACATTTAATTATAAAAACTGACGTTTTGAACACTTTACAGCGATCGTGGTCATAGGGAGACTATTATTATTTGTCAATTACAAAGTTTTGAAAAATTAAACTAGGTACCGTCACTTATTAATATTAATATACGTTCCTATTCACGCACAAAGAGCTAACCGTGTCTTGCAGTGCAGAGTAATCCACAAAATTGTGTTTTAATGAGTTCAGCAATTTTTTAAACGTAAAAAAACAAATACATACTTATTTATTACGTTCTATTAATTAAATTATTAATCTCTGAGCTATAGTAATATCCTAGGTAGATAGACGATGTATTAACTGATTACATAGTTTATCAATAAGTATGCATTAGTTACCTACAATCGGGTACTTGTTTATTTTAACGTTTTTATAATATTTCCCCAGATTGCCAGTAAAACTGCTTTACTACACTATAAACATTTTATGTGTACATATCGCGCCATTTTATATTCGCTATTATTTTAAAACTAAACTAGCTGTTACCTGCGGCACAGAATAAGTACTAGTACTCCGTACAGAAGTATGACTTTGCAATGAAATTCAAAGAAATATCTACTCAATGTTGTCAACGATATGGTGTAATTCAGTTCGCCTCAGACTCAAGCACATTTTCGTGTAGACACCTACAAAAATACATTGCAAGATAATTTCATTCTTATAACTCTGGAATATGATTCATAATACACTAAACCTATTCAGTGACTTACTATCACATATACAGTGTGTCCCTGGATAAAGTGCAATCCCGAAAGGGGATGAAACTAGACCATGAATCATTGACTAGAAAAATATTAAAAAAAAATATAAAAAATTATTGTAGGATTTATTGGTATTTTAAGATTTTCATGTTTCATTAAGGACTCTATGTACAAAAGTATTGATTTCTTCCAAAATAATGGGTCTATTTCTTTGAAAAAAAAAAACAGTATGCCTAATACCTGGCGATGACCATGAAATAATAAATAGTCCGCAAAAAAGTAACTATCTTGGGTAAAAAAATGTATTTTTATGAAATAAATGATTTTTTTAGACGTTTATTTTAAAAAACTTCAAATTACTAAAAAAATGTGCCCTATAACTATGTAATTTTATAGCTTACTTTTATTCTTTACCATTTTAGCTTCCAACTAAAAAAAAAACCAATGTTCTAACTAAAAAAACACGCTATCTACGAACTTTTAAAGTGGAGCCTAATCGTGTTACCGTGCAGGTAGAGACCGTTTTTTTCCATTGTTTCCGTCCTACTCTGTGCCCTTCGGCAGTGTAAATAACTCCTACCTAGCCAATTTTTGAGTTAGAACATTGGTTTTTTTTATTTGGAAGCTAAAATGGTAAAGAATAAAAGTAAGCTATAAAATTACATAGTTATAGGGCACATTTTTTTTAGTAATTTGAAGTTTTTAAAAATAAACGTCTAAAAAAATCATTTTTTTCATAAAAATACATTTTTTTACCCAAGATAGTTACTTTTTTGCGGACTATTTATTATTTCATGGTCATCGCCAGGTATTAGGCATACTGTTTTTTTTTTCAAAGAAATAGACCCATTATTTTGGAAGAAATCAATACTTTTGTACATAGAGTCCTTAATGAAACATGAAAATCTTAAAATACCAATAAATCCTACAATATTTTTTTATATTTTTCTAGTCAATGATTCATGGTCTAGTTTCATCCCCTTTCGGGATTGCACTTTATCCAGGGACACACTGTATTTCGTCCATGCTACCACGCAACGCGATAGGGTTGACTGCCACAAGAAACTACTTACGCCATCTAGCGCATCTTTCTAGGACTTTATTCACGCTCGTCCAACCAGCAACCTAGTGTCGCGCACCGCCGGTGAATAAAACGCGGGAGCGTGTCGCCGCCGGCTAGCGACACCCAACTTGTTTAGGCCCTTACAAAGGGGTCGCCGCGCGTAGGTACGTTTTTGCTACCTACGCGGGAAGATACACAGGCCTACCTGGGGCTTCAGTTGCACAAACGGATTCCACATTTAATTTTTATTCCTTATACTAAGGCCCACTTTTACGAAACTCGTTAAATACGTTTAACGGTAATTATGTTTAAAATATCATCCCGTTTCTGCCAACGTCGAATGACTGACAAAGACAGAATGATGTTTTTAAATATGTTTAGCGCTAAGTGTATTTATCGAGTTTCGTAAAAGTGGGCCTTAGTTTTTTGTGACAAAAAAGGTACCCTGTAAGCTTGCCGATTTTGATGAATTTAAGTACTGGAATAGTACCAAAATTCACTAAAACCGGCTTAGACGAAACATTGTAAAAATGCCAGTTACTCTCCAAATTTTAATATCAGACGGCACAAAAATAAATGAAAAAATCAGTTTAGATTATATAAATTTGTTTATTTAAAATAAAACTAATAAATACAATGCGTTCAGAAAATAATCATATCATTTATATGACAGTTAAACTTAATTTCCATACATTAAAATAAAGACTTAATTAAAAATACTTTTGATAAACTCAACTTTAGGAACACTCCAACTGAAATCATTCGTAAAAACAAATTTCTACGCTGATTTGCAAGTAGATTTATAAATAAAAGTTTAATAATATTGATTTTCAAAAATATCATTTTAGTCTAAAATGGAAAGGATTCGGAAATTCAAACATTCATAGCATCTAATTTTAAATACTGCGTAGAAAATTAAATTAAAGGCTTAGAAAAATAATAGAAATGTAAAAAAACTGGGAAAATAACAAATTTAAAAATAAACTGATTCTGAGAAATATTACTAATTATAAAGTAAATAAAAAAAAATAAAATTAAAATAAATGCACGAGGTATTTGAAAACAATAAAAAAATCCGTAAGGTATTAAAATAATGTAATTTTTGTGTTTTATAATTAAAATAAAAGTGCACTTTAAATAATGAAAATTAGAAAAAATATACAATAAAAAGGTCGACCAGTATTTAGAGCATCCATTTTTTTATTCTATGCAACATTTAAGTACAGGTCTTTAAAAAGAAATTATGAGTTTTCAGTAGGTAACCGCTCGCTAGATGGCGTTGCATATATTGCAAAGATATACACATAGAGGCAAGGACGATAGATATACGGGGCATTTGGTGCACCGTTTGCCAAATTGAAATGGCAGATAAGGGGGCTCATTTGCTACCATCTCAGCTTCAAAAAAAATCTAGGCCTTACAGATTTTTTTACTTTTTTAATCTCAGAATCCAGTCAAATTCAATTTTAAAAAGGTTATACATATTTCGCCGTTTTTATTTATAAAATATGCCTACTGAATTCTGGGATTAAAAAAGAAAAAAATGCCTAGTTTTTTTTTTGTAGCTGAGATGGCAGCAAATGAGCCGCCATTTCAATTTGGCAAACGATGTACCAATCACCCTGTATATCCAAGCTTTAAATCATTGCTGGACATCCTGTACAATTAGACATAGGCAGTAAAAACCGGTCAAGCGTCAAATTAAGTAGAAAATCACACGTTTTGTGACGAATCTCTTAAGTCTTAGGAATAGGATTATTGTTCTTAGAAAATAGTAAATACTAACGTTTTATTAGCTGTGAAAAACTGGTCAAGTGCGAGTTGACTCGCACGTAACGAGTTCCGTACTTGTGTACATACGTCTCCCTTTCACTATTAACACATTGACGGGCATTATATTACACACAATAGAAGTTATATTGTTTTTATGCGTATACTGTCCCTAAATGTATTAATGTTATTTTAAAGAAGAAACACTAAAAAATTTAATTCTATACTTATGACTACAGGCCCATGTCCAAAATGGATGGGTCATATGAACCACCAGGTGACGCATATAGGACGATATAAAAGCATAAAATAATAAGATTCAGCACTATGCCGTCACTTGTAAGCTGTCCAACTGATGCTGGTTAGAATTCAAAAGTGCAAGTAGAGTGAGTACATTTTGGTCATATATTTTTGTACGGCATTTTACCATCGATAGATCCATGAAAAATAATAAGAAAGCGCGCTGTGCCGTAAAAAAATGGTGCGCCACAAAGATCAAAATGTACTCACTCTATCTGCGCTTTTGAATTCTCACCAGCACTCAGTTGGACAGCTTACCAGTTACGGCATAGTGCTGAATCTTATTATTTTATGCTCTTATATCGTCACATATACGTCACCTGGTTGTTCATATGACTCATCCATTTTGGACATGGGCCTGTAGTCTAATTAGCAACGGTTAATGAGATAGATACATAGAGCCTGCTGACGCTTAGTAATAGAGTTCCGTTGGTTGCCCACACTTCTGGTATAGAACCCAAAAAATTTTGAAATCAGCACTTTTTATCAGCTATTCATTTATCAAGTAAAGCTAATGACATTTCAATGCAATCAGTAGTGGAAATAATCAGGCATAAAAATGAATTTCGATCAGTCCAGTTTGCTTTCACGGAATATGAAATTCTAGCAGGCTTTGTCCGCGAAAATTTTCAATATTTTTATATGAACGATCTTTCCCAAAACGCTGGATACTGTACTCTCAACCTAAAAATAAAGCCATTTGACAATCGCTATTTAGGTGCTGACAGCTGTAGTGAGCGTGTGGTGACCGTCCACGGAACTAATGAAAGTTAAGTTACCTACTCTATTTTAGTTCCCTGGACACTCGGTCGGGGCGCTTTGATTAGGCACAAAAAATATCTGACATCTCTTAGAGAACCTTTAGTCCAGCGTACTTGCATAATCCATAATTAATGTTTTTGATAAAGTAGCGATTATATCGCTTAATATAATAAGATACAGATCGGTATTAGATTAATTGATATTCGCATATCACATGATATCTTTACTCGTGAAGCTACACGTGAATTTAATATTTTTTCTTGTCGAGTATAAAAATCTAAAACGATAAAGTATTTCTTTTTAAGTGATACGCATTCACTTTGCAATCTAATCTTTAAAAAATCAAATACCGAATAATGACTAAATGACGCATCTACGGAACCCTACACGTGCTTGTACCAACGCGCTTGGCATTTTTTAAATTTTTTATTATAACATGGGCATTTTGGTGTAGGCAGCTATATTTTCGGAATGTATTTTTTTATGAAAATGTTTTACTAACCGATGCTCTTACGGTGAGGGAAAACATCGTGAGGAAACCTGCACATTCAGGCGACTGCATGTGTTTCCATGATCCAAAACTGGTCAGGTTCCCCTGGTAACAGGGTCCCGGAGGTCAGATGGCAGTCGCTCCACTGTAATTACCTGATCTGCCACATCCTGGATCATTGTCAGCGGACCCTGGGCCCTCGCGTGCACGTGCACAACCGGGATAACGCTAGGAGAATGATAATGATGATTTTTATGAAAAACATTAGTATTGCAGAATTACTAAGGAATCTTGTGCAATCATTTTAAGTAACTAATTTATATGGTTTTACTTTATAGTGGTTAGTTTATATATTATCTGTCTGTAGTAATTCCGAAATTCATATACTATTCAAATTGGTTAATTAAAAACTTGTTTATCAGAACACGTGATTATTATCAATGTGTTTTTCATGAGGATAACAATATTAAAACCAGACATTTGCGCGAACAGAGTCACAGGAAACAATAAGTATAGTAGTAAGTATGATTGATATTCTAACGAGGTAAAGTTTGAGTATATTTGCAAGAAGTAATCCCTGGAACTAGAGTCCGTCAAGTCTTTGTGCGACCCTCCTTGCACCCCGCAAGACGTGCGGGGGGCGGGGAAGCGCCAATCACTAGGCATGGATGATTTCATGTATAGCAGATGAAAAATCATATGAAATGAATTTCATTGTTCACACCTGCTATTTTTTTTCATATAGACTGCTACAAATCGCACTCTGCGAAATCATAGATCATGCTCATTTCATTTCATTCAATGATGACTGCATGTAGCAGAGCAAGTCGCGAGCGAGCGAGTAGGAATGATTTGCCCTAGGTGCGTGTTAGAAAAAGACAAACACACTAGTTATGCGATCATAGGTGACGATCGATACTGGGTGGTCATTTTAAAAACTTTAAACTTATAAACATAAAGTTTAGATTCGTTTGCCATGATTTTTCATGACAACCTAAATATGACATTTCATATTAATAGCAAATTAGCAACCGTTTACAATAATTCATATTTCATTATAAGCAGCAAATAGCAAAAAGTGTTACATTATGACACTGCGAAAAAAAATCATTGTCAATGAAATTTCACATGTGATTTCATATGAAAAAAAATCATCATTTCATGAAATGAAAATGAATTAAAAGTAGCAATCATTTCCATGCCTACCAATCACACGCGATCGTCAAAGCAAGTCCATTTTTTTTGTTTAATTTACCCATTCTGGGTAGGCAAAGGATCAAGACCATGCAGCCACGTCTTTAGTATCTTTATTTTATATTAATTTGTTATCCTTTTCAGTAGTATTCTTCTTCTTTTATAACTACACTAACTAACCTAACTCATTGAAATGCGAGGATGGTTCGCATTTCAATGCTCTCAACGAAATTTTGAGCGGGAACATCGAGCCGGATCATATAGGAGCGCCTTACTTTGTTTCTCACTTTTACGTCATTAGTTCTCCTCTGCAGCACATTACGAGGGTCAAACTGAAAGTTCTTAGAAAATCAAAAACTGATTACATTAGCCAGTTATTAGTTTTATTATATCTTTTCAAAATATTGTCCATTGACGTCAATACACCGCTGCATGCGATGGAACCACTGGGAAAAGCACTTTGCCCACTCGTCCTTAGGGGTCTCTTCAATGGCATCGCGATACGCAGCCACCGCTTCTTCAGCATTCATAAACCGCTTTCCTTTAAGTTTTTCTTTAATTTTTGGAAATAAATAAAAATCACAAGGCGCGAGGTCGGGGCTATACGGCGGGTGACCCAGTAATTCAACGTTTGATGTCGCCAAATAGTCGATCGTTCGCTTGGCGGTGTGCGACGAGGCGTTGTCGTGGTGAAGGAGGATCCTACTGCGAGGTCGTTTCTCTCGAACTTTTTCCAAGACAAGTGGCAAACAATTGGTAGTGTACCATTCTGCAGAAACTGTTTTTTGATCCTCTAACACAATTGTTGCGAAATGACCTATCCTTCCAAAGAACGAGGCCACCATTTTTTTCCCGCACTTCGATCTCTCTTCACTTTAGTTGGCAACTCCTCGAAAGGAAACACCCACTGAGCAGATTGTCTTTTGGTTTCAGGATCATAACAGTAAATCCAGCTTTCGTCACCTGTTAGTATGTCGAACACAGCATTTGAGTCACCTCCGTTAAATCTTTCAATCATTTTACGGCACCAATCCACACGATGGAGTTTTTGAGCCTTAGTCAAATTATGAGGTATCCACCGGGCGCAAAGCTTCCTGACCGCTAAATGTTCGTGGAGGATTTTGTGCACTTGACTCATACCGATGCCTAAGCTTGTCCGAATCTGCTGATAGGTCACTCTTTTGTCAGTCTCTATCATACGCCGCACAACACAGATGTTATTTTCAGTCGTCGCCGTAGAAGGCCGTCCCTCACGTACATCATCAGTGAGATTAGTGCGACCACGTTTAAACTCATTAAACCAGTTGTAAACAGTCGCACGAGATGGGGCTTCATCGTGAAAGGCCAATCGTAGTCTATCATAACTTTCTTGTTGACTTAAATGACATCGAAAGTCATAAAAAATCATTGCACGAAAATTTTCTCGTGTTAAATTCATTTTGACGTGACACAGACAATTTTCAATTTGCCGCCAAGTCGTAAAACAAATGACAAATGAATGAAATATATACTCAGTAATATTGGCAAAGAGTTCTATTTTCAAATTTTAGAATATTTTTTTTATTATATTGTTTATAAGTGGCCAGTTCTAAGAACTTTCAGTTTGACCCTCGTATTAAGATTATTCCACCACACAATTACAGCAATGACCACGAAAAACTAATTTAGAAAATTAAGAAACGAAGCCCATTTTGATCGGCTTATTTCCCGCCAAAAACCCCTCCGTAAGTCCATTCCCCGCGACATCACCCGTCACCCGCTGACGTCTAGCGTGCCTCGCCCCCCGCACCTCCGGCGACCGAGAAAGTCACGCACAAACTTTTCGGACTATAGTATAGTACAGTGATATTATATTTTGGTAAGAGTGTGTCAAAAGTTGAAAATAAATTCATGTGTCTAAAGTTATAGATCTATTTATGTGTCAAATACTTAGTTTCTGAAAGATTAGGGCCCACTTGCGCACGTCCGGATTAACTATTCCGGACTTGTTTAAGTCCTTTTTATCTGAGTTGAAAGCACACTTGCGCACGTCCGGATCAGCTTATCCGGAAGATCCACTTGCGCCAGTCCGGATTAGCTGATCCGGACTTGTTTAAGTCCTACTATCTGAGTTGACAGCCTACTTGCGCACGTCCGGATCAGCTTATCCGGAAGATCCACTTGCGCCAGTCCGGACTAGCTGATCCGGACTTGTTTAAGTCCTATTATCTGAGTTAAAACCCTACTTGCACACGTCCGGATTAGCTTATCCGGAAGATCAACTTGCGTCAGTCCGGACTATCTTATCCGGACTGGCGCAAGTGAGCTATAAACTTAGATAATAGGCCTTGAATAAATCCAGATTAGCTGATCCGAACGTGCGCAATTGGGCCTTACGAGGTTAAATCTATAAGTGGATACTAATTGGATAGATAAACCACTTTTATACCTCAAAAACCGGGTATATCTGTCTTTTAACATAACTGTTCTAAGTTCAAACCTAATTAATACGCTTAAGAAGTAATTAATCTTAGTAATACTATGAATTAAATCTACAGTAAGAATAAAATAAAATAAAAAACTGTCAGAAATTGGTTTCGACAAATAAATTTCATAGTAATTTTAAGATTTTTTTTACACTGTGTTATTTTTATTTTTTTTAAGTATAAATATGAAACCAAAAATTCTCGCACGGGCAGGATCAGGATAATTTATAAAAATAAACTTATAAAAATGTCATAGTAAAAATATTTGCGAATAATTATTTTTATAACTTAAGCAATTATTTTGCAAGTTTTTACGAAATCAAATTGAATTTCGCTCACAAAAATTATTCGACTGTGTCATCCGGTGGGACTCGAACCCACGTCCCTTTGCTATCCGGGCGAGTGCTCTTACCAACTGAGCTACGGAGGACGTTAGTCAGCCGACGAATTTTTGTAAGTGCTTGCTACGTCAGTGAGCCAGCGTTCTATTTCATCAATACTTGGGGAATGTATTCAATGGAAATATTTTTACAAATATATAACCATCAGTTAAGATGAAATCAGCTTAACTTTTAGTTATTTTTATAACTTAAGCATATATATTAAGTGCAAAAGGACGTGGGTACGAGTCCCATCGGATGACACAGACGATTATTTTTTGTGAGCGAAATTCAATATTTGCAAAGCCAATATCTGCAAGTTTGATTCCTTAACCATCCCATACTTAAGTATAACTTAGCAGTACTTGGTTTGTGACAGTTCTTGCGACCTTTGAGTACCTGAAACAATAACATTGATCATGAGCAGTTTTTACAATAAGTATAAGGACAATGGGCGATTAATTAATAGGCTTGGAGATTGAAGCTAAACATGGCAAGATAGACGGTTTACATGCAATATGGATCTACAGTGTATCCGGTCACCGATGTCAGGCCTGTGTATCTTCCCGCGTAGGTAGCAAAAACGTACCTACGCGCGGCGACCCCTTGGTAAGGGACTAAACAAGTTGGGTGTCGCTAGCCGGCAGCGACACGCTCCCGCGTCTTATTCACCGGCGGTGCGCGACACTAGGTTGCTGGTTGGACGAGTGTGAAAGTCCTAGAAAGATGCGCTAGATGGCGTAAGAAGCTTCTTGTGGCAGTCAACCCTATCGCGTTGCGTGTTAGTACGTCACTGAATAGGTTTAGTGTATTATGAATCATATTCCAGAGTTATAAGAATGAAATTATCTTGCAATGTATTTTTGTAGGTGTCTACACGAAAATGTGCTTGAGTCTGAGGCGAACTGAATTACACCATATCGTTGACAACATTGAGTAGATATTTCTTTGAATTTCATTGCAAAGTCATACTTCTGTACGGAGTACTAGTACTTATTCTGTGCCGATGTCCGAGCCTTCATGTGGCGACTAAGAAGCAAAATTTAATAAATAAATTGTTTCAACAAACACACCAATTACCTAGCCCCAAACTAGCTTGTGCTATGGCGACTAGGATAACGGATAGACATACTTATATACGTTTTATACATCCTTACTTAAGTGCAAATTCGAACCCGCAACCTCTATGGTAGCCCTAAAGTTGAAATTTTCAAGAAATATCCAGTCAGCGTCATTAAGTAATCGGAGAACATACATAAATATTCCGAATGTGAACCTACTTCTTTTTTGAAGTCGGTCAAATAAAAGTCGTCGCAAGTATGGCGGACTGACATTGATGTTTGAGGGTTATACAGATAAACTCATATGCCGTTATCAATGCAATATCTATAGGGTTTTCCTTGCAGTATCATTAAACTACATACTTAGATAGCGACTCCGAAATTGCTGTTTCTAAGAGGATTTTTTCGTTTTAGCTACTTTTATTAGTGACAAAGGTGCCTTACAGACACCTCTCCACCAATTCGCACTGAGCCCGCGTGGTGGAGTATGGCTCGTACCTCCTCATAGTTGAGGTGACGCCTTTGCCCAGCAGTGGGATCTATGTGGACTTACTTTACTTGTATTAATAAATTGATCTAACTTATAATTATTTATTTTATTTTATTTCATTTTTATGTACCTTCCTACCTAACTAGTAATGACTGTTTTTGTTAAAATTATAAATATTTTTACTTTCTATTTTAAAATGTGAATCTCTGGCGTAAATAAAAGTTTTTGAATAAAAAAACAATTGCATGAAAAGCCCAAAATAACTACAAAATGTATGTGCCAACCCTAGTAACCTAAGGTCAATGTCTCACGTGTGAAATCATTAAATCGATGCAATAGTCATATTAATGATCATAACGATAAATGCCGGATTCTTGCACGATTACTGCACTTGCCCATAATCGTGTAAAATAATATTTTCCAGTAGAAAATACCGCCATGTATGTACAACCCACTGACGTCTATAATACAAGTACGCTGGACTAAACGTTAGATACATATATAGATACTCTTAATTGCACGATTGCTACAATTTAACATTCTCCAAGAAATGATAGATAATGTTTGTGCCGAATCAAAGCGCCCTCATCGAGTGTCTAGGGAAGTAAAATAGAGTAACTTGCATATGTTTATGTCAACTCTCATTAGTTCCGTAGACGGTCACCACACGCTCACTACAGCCCTCAGCGCCAAAATGGCGATAATCAAATGGCTTCATTTTTAGGTTGACATATGCAGTCCAGCGTACCTACTTGTATTATGGAGGTCAGTGGTACAACCATACTTATATCAACCTACCCAAATCTGTCAAAATATCTCAAACGATATGGAACTCTATGTGATCAACATAAGGTTGAGAAAATTTGCCAGGTCAGGGTAGGTTGATGTGTGGCCCACTGTACGTTTTTACTCCTCTTTTAAACATGTTAATGATCGATCCATAGTAATATCACTTATAAATGCGAAAGTGTGCCTGTCTGTCTATCTATCTGTTACCTCTTCACGCCTAAACCGCTGAACCAATTTAGATTAAATTTAATACAAAAATAGTAGATAGAAGAAGTTAACGAATTTGAACTTTACTAAATAAAAGAAATAAAAAAGTTACACAAAATAAGCATTAACAAAATAAAGCTCTCAAGGCAACTTAGACTTTTAGACAATATACATCTAGGTTGTCCACATCGACGTGAAGAGAAATATGGACTCCATGTCGCCTACATTAAAACTGAAGCACCACAGTATCATCGTCGTAAATACACGATCTTCTCACGCACACACTCACACCAAAGTTAGCCGATCGGCCGCCATTGTAACCCTATGAGCTTGGCACAGGCTTGAACCCTGCTTCACTCTTTAGTATCGCGGTACGGACTCCATAGTTTTTTCAGGTCGATGGTTGTCCAGTAAGGCAATATGGCGACAGTTAATAATTTTCAAGGATCCGTACCAAGAAAACAATAGAAGCTCTAACTAGAAATAGAAATAAATGCCATATTGATGTCATGACCTTATAGAAGAGCTATGGATTTTTAAAAATCAAAAATCTTTCAATTCTTTCTTCGTTTGCGCACCGGACTTCTAAACCAGGCGGTTGCGGGTTCGAATCCCGCAAGGGGCAAATGTTTGTGTGATGAGCACGAGCATTTGTACCTAAGTCATGGATATATATGTATGTATTTAAGTATTTATATCCGTTATCCTAGTCACCATAGCACAAGCTCACGCTTAGTTTGGGGCTAGGTAATTGGTGTGTTTGTTGAAACAATTTCACTTTTCTAATTGGTCAGCTAGTGAGCTCGATTTCAATATGCCTTGTCTATCATTAAATCGAAGTTCAGCATCTTTTTACCCGACTGCGGAAGGAGGGTTATGTTTTTTGAGAGTATGTATGTACATATGTATGTATAATATGTTGGCTCGCCCTACAGTCCAAGCGGCTGACATATGAGGCGTCGTGGCATTTGTCGAAATTGTGGTAGTGACATAGGGTATATACATTTAAAAAAATGGCGCCCGCAAATGGAAACAAAGGGGGGAGGGGAGATTGTTTTTTTCTTACTATAGCAATATGGGTATCAAATGAAAGCCAGCGAAAAGATCATTTCAAAAATATAATAATTTTTGCAGTCGGATGTCTCGTTTTTTCAATAATTATGTTTACTTGTTTTCTTTGCCAAACAAACCAAAAGAGACAAACTTAATAATATAGAAACTTCAAATTAGTAATGCGATTTCTTACGTATTGTTACAAGTTTTTGCGTGTTTTCGTCTAAGTTAGTCGTCATCAAATGACGTCTATTAAATCGCCCATGAATTCTGTAGAATAACCTTAGCAGCTGACAGCTGTTTAGTCTGATATTTCTAAATTATTATCGAGGAATTTTTGTAATAATATTATAGATAGACTATCTATAATATTATTACAAAAATTCCTCGACTGACTAACGTCCTCCGTAGCTCAGTTGGAAAGCGCGTTCGCCCGGATAGCGAAGGGTCGTGGGTTCGAGTCCCACCGGATGACATTCTTCGATTAATTCTATGTGCCAAAATTTTAAAAATTGCACACGAATTGATTGAGTTACAAAAATAATTAAAGAAAGAAAGGTTTATTCATTTGGGACATCCCAAACACAACAAAAATACACATAAAACAAAAAAAAACCGATAAACCACCAAAGAAATTATGAATCATTAAAAAACAACAATTACGAATAGTCAATGCCAGTTATTATAAAAATTAAATTATAAATTAAATGAATGTGGACAACATCACATACATTGTTCTGATCCCAAAGTAAGTATAGCTAAAGCACTTGTGTTATGGGAATCCGAAACAACGAAGGTACCACAAACATACAGACCTAAGACAATATAGAAAAATATTTTTCTACATTGACCTGACCGGGAATCGAACCCGGGACCTCAGAGCTGGCGACACCATGAAAACCGGTGTGTACACCACTCGACCACGGAGGTCGTCTATTATATTATAGTATAGTCTGTCTCTTTCGTTTGTTTAGCAGAGAAAGAGAGAGACTGAACTTAAATTGAATCTTAGAAAAGGTACATTGGGATCAAGCCCAATTTTAGATTTGGTATTAAGTTCGTAATAAGGGGGAAAAGGATCACCTCGTTGTCTGTCTGTGTGTCTGTCAGACTGACCTTCCTTCTCTTTAAAACTTACATGACCCTCACATTGAGGAAATGTATTTGGGCAGTGGTTAATTGATATTGGCATCACGATCTCGTCGTACTGATGACAACAATCGTGATTAGCCAAGGTGAAGACGAGGCTGGATTGATTGCCCTAAGAATATTAGTATGTCGACCGCATCGTTGGTCTAGTGGTCAGCACGCTGGGTACTATCCACGAGGTCCTGGGTTCGAATCCCGGGTCGGGCTGAAAGTGTCGGATTTTTCTATCTTGAAATAACACAGACAGCTCCGGAGTCAGAATGTTGGTGGTGTTAACACCCCCGTACCTCGGAAAACACGTTAAGCCGTTGGTCCTGCGCCTGTTCTCTATAGTCATGTCGGACTGCCTTCCACCGAATTATGAGAGTGAAGGAACAGAGTGTGCTGTGTATTGCGCACACACTTGTGCACTATAATATCTCCCGCGCAATCGGCTAATCTCTGTTGAGATTGGCCACTGTAGTCGAAATTCGGCTAGGAGGACATTATCATGTTGATGTAGAAATTTCGCCTTTTCTTTCCTCCTAAGGACTCATTAAGTTATAATAGACCAAGAGAGAAGTCGAGGTATTGTTATAGTGCACAAGAGTGCGCAATACCACAGAAAGTACTAGTGCTTCGTACAGAAGTTTGACTTTGCAATGAAATTTAAAGAAATATCTACTTAATGTAGTTAACGATTATGGTGTAATTTAGTTCGGCTCAGAGTCAAGCACATTCTCGTTTAGACTTCTACAGAAATCCATTGCAAGATAATTTCAATCTTATAACTCTGGTATATGAATCATAATACACTAAACCTATGACATGACGTACTATCATGCGACGCGATAGGGTTGACTGCTACAAGAAGCTACTTACGCCATCTAGCACTTTATTCATGCTCGTCCAGCCAGCAACGTGATTACACTTATGTGCCGTGCGCCGCCGGTAAATATAACGGACAGGCGTTTTGATGCTCGCTCGCGACATCCAACTGGATTTAGCCCCTTTCAAGGTGTCGCGTAGGTACGTTTTTGCTACCTACGCGGGAGTTACACAGGCCTGGCAATACACAGGTGCACTCTCTGTTCTTTCACTCTCATAATTCGGTGAGACGGCAGTCCGACATGACCGTAGAGAGATCAGGCGCAGGACCAGCGTTCTCGAGAAAAACATCTTGCCACTGTTAATGACAAGTGATTTTATAATAAGGCAGGGTTTCTTAAAGTGGTGGTCCGCGGACCCCTTAGGGGTTCGTAGCATGTTTATCAGGGGTCCGCAGTGGACAGTTAAATCTTATGCATGCATTTCTCGGCCAAGTTACGAAGGCATTATCGTTGCGGCGCGTATTTTTCTTTGGCAGGGGTCCGTAGATTTTGTGAATTGTGAAAGCAATCAGTGACTGTAAAAAGCTTTAGAAACCCTGATATAAGGGCTCCGTTTCTGAGATAAGGAACCCTAACAAGCAAACATAATTATTGAAAAGACAAAACAATCGACTGCAAAAAATGAAATATTTTTGAAATGGTCTTTTACTGGCTTTCATATGATACCCATATTGCTATGGTAAGGAAAAAAAAATCCCCCCTCCCCCTTTATTTCCATTTGCGGGCGCCATTTTTTAAATGTATATAGCCTAACATAGGCAATTTTGACAAATTCAACGACACCTCATATGTCAAAAACTGTCCAGCCGTTTGGGCTGTAGGGCGTGCCAAACAATTATACATACATACTCTCGAAAAACATAACCCTCCTTCCGTAGTCGGGTAAAAAGAAGATCAAATTAAGGTCATTTGCTTCCGTTGGCCACATAGAGTTCGACGCCCTAAGTGTGGTACAAAATACGTTCGCTGTCTAGATCATTTCGCCTGGGCAGACCGGTTCTCAGAATTGTAAGTACCTACAGTCAGTATTTATAGAAATTTCACGCAGATTTTTTTAGTCGTTTCAAACTTGTAAATAATACTAAGTAGGTATGCACTTGTATTAAATAAATAGAATAAAATTCATTTATTTCGGACATTATTTTAAGTTTTAGTTGTAGAATAAAATGTCAATCACACTTGTGCCAAACAAGTAAATAGGTAAATAAAAAAAAAACATGCAAAGATAAAGAGAACTTTAGTTCTTAAATCAAAGTAGCAAGATTTAAAATTAAGAGATTCCTAAAGGTTTTCAATAAATTATCGTGTTACCGCCAATACGATAGGCCTTGACACAAATTCGTCAATTTTCGCGTATGGAGCATAGATCAACTATCTTGTAAATATTGCATAAATCGTCGCGGTACATTTACAAGTCCCCGTTCTACAATATCTGGTTACCTGACGCATTGCTTACTGTACAGTCACAAAAAATGAAATATACACAAATTAGTTTAATGCAATAGTAATAATTAAAAATGTCTTCCTAGCAAATTTCGACTACAGTGGCATATCTCAACAAAATTAGCCGACTGCGCGGGACATACGAGTATTATAGTGCATAAGTGTGTGCGCAATACACAGGTGCACTCTCTGTTCCTCTTCCTTCACTATCATAATTCGGTGAGACGGCAGTCCAACATGACTGTTGAGAGACCAGGCGCAGGACCAACGGCTTAACGTGCTTTCCGAGGCACGGGGGTGTTAACACCACCAACTTCCTGACTCCGGAGCTGTGTCTGAGTTATTTCAAGACAGTATAACCTTACACTTGGCCCGAGCCGGGATTCGAACCCGGGACCTCGTGGATAGCACCCATCGTGCTGACCACTAGACCAACGAGGCAGTCAATGCAATAGTAATAAGGTCTCAAATCGAATGCAGATGTATATGTCACCGTAAGATTATAAACATCGTTAGATTACAATCTATCTCGTGAGACTGTAAACTGTCGAAAAATTGTGAACCGTAACATATGATTGCAATTTAACGCATTATTTTTCGCTATATTGTAATCTATCGATGGGAAGCGATCAAATTGTGAACCGGCGTAGAACGGAATGCATCTCAGGCGCTGATTGGTTGAACGTTATGTGCCCCCCTCCGCCCCGGCACTCGGCATATTTGTTTGTTATTTGGTTTGTTGTTGAATGTAGACTACTGTGTTTTCGTGATTATAAATTAATTTCGTGTTGAAAATAACTTATATCTATAGAATTAGTTATGTAAAATTATTGTGGACGTAAAAAAATATGTGATTAACAAAAAAAAAAAGTTTGAATGATAAACCAACGAGTTACTGCTAGTTTTCGAACTTAATTAACCTAAATTACATAAATTTTTCGTGTTTTAATATTTGTTTAAGTATTTATTTCATTTCTAACTCTGCGGGGACAATGAACGGCTGGTCGTGATAGGTCGCTCTTACAATAAGACCGACCAATCAGGAAGAGCTTTCAGACAGTTGACAATTTGATGCGGGACAGATTGTAATTTAACAGTTTCACTTCGATAGATTACAATATAGCGAAAAATAATGCGTTAAATTGCAATCATGTTACGGTTCACAATTTTTCGACAGTTTACAATCTTACGAGATAGATTGTAATCGAACGATGTTTATAATCTTACGGTGACATATACATATTGATGCTCGTGACTGTACATCATAGATTCCTAGAGTAATACATTCCGGCAGTCTCTTTCATAAAAAATATTGCATAATTTATTGCATTAAATAGATAAGAATAATTAATATGTTCGCCATAAAAAATCTTTTGCTTACTATTTTTACGACCACAATAACAATTTAAAAAGTATATTTATGCCATAAAAACATTTGCGGAAACTAAAACAGAACAATGACAAAAATAATTATTATTATTGCATTTAATAGAATAGAAAACATTTATTTGGCACAACACACAAGATAGAGTAAAGAAAAAAAAAACAGTGACAAAAATAATACCGTAAAAAAAATTAAATATAAAAACTTATAAACCTAGAAAGTGTACCAAAAAGGCCCCCGCTCAGTATAAGTCTTCCACGATCTGATTTAATAATTCATCCCACCTCGACTCGAACCTACGCCCCTTCGCTATCCGGGAAAATTGATTTGCCAAAAATATTTAGCTACTTATTGGGTTGGAAATTAAGATTGACGTGCCTATTTCAAAATTTTTAGAATCTATCTGTCCCCAGTATAAAAATGATGTACCAAGCATACAGGGTAGCTCATACATAATGGATCAGGGCCCGTAGCCAAATGGATCTTTCTGGAGCGAACTTCGCCATCGCCTACGAAATGTCAAAATATGTATGCAAAAGTCACGTGATGTTGCTATGGCTTATGTCAGTTTCATAGATTTTGTTAGCGATAACGAATGTAAACGAGTGGCATAAATAAAAAACGCACACAGATTTAATCGCCGAATCACACACATTCAAATAATTCTGATTATGGTTACTAATACTGGCATAGTTTTAGCTTATTCAGTGACTGCTGCGTACAAGTCTGCTAAATTGAACTGTCCGTCGCTTATAAAGGCGTTCCCCCTCCATCATAGGCACATTGGCGGTGGGGAAAGGTGGAAAGCGGTGGCTTGGTGTTGGCTGGCGGTGGTGGCTATGGCTGGCTTTGGTGGCTATGATTGGCTTTAGCTGGGTTGGCTTTTGCTGGCTTGGGTGGCTTGGCTGGGTTTGGCGGGCTTTGGCTATGAGTGGCGCAATTGTCGAGTGGAGTTTCCGGTAGCGTTATTAATTAATTAAATTAATTCCCCGCTTGTGACGTAACGGTGCCTAAAGTGGATGTAACACGAACTTCGCTTGAGAATAAATTGCCACTTGGCTACGGGCCCTGACCAGACGTAAAGACTTCCGAGCAATGCGGCCTGTGGCTGCGGCTCACCGCATGCGGCCTCTCAGAGCCGCGCGGCTATCATGGCACTATGGGAGTGTGTGAAATCCTTTCTGAGCGATGCGTCATGGCCGCATGCCGGAATTCCATACAATCCTATAGTTCCGTGATAGCCGCAAGCCGTATCTCTCCGAAGTTATAATTGTTATGACACACTCAAACAACTCGAGTCCGAACTGGGGGGCCGGAAGACTGTAACACAGGGTATCCTAGTACAGATCCGCTCCCTCACTCTGGCGTATTTATGCATGTATGCATGCTTTAATACTATGTGTAGTATCTAAGTTATGATATCAATAATTTTAAGTGCCATTGTGATGGATAGATAAATATAAATTTGATTGATTGATTGAAGTCTACCTTACTTAAGTGGTAGACGTGGTAGTCAAGGAAGCCTAGTATAGCTAACTGCTAGGTACTTACGGTTGATCAATTTTGTACGGGACACTGTATTTTTTCCAGTGTAAACCGACATCACTGCAGATTGGAACTCCAAAAGGAGTCATCAAAAACCCGTATTTTAAAACATCAGTTTATGTCTGCCATTACTATGTAATGTAGCTTATATCTACAGTGCTAATTATTTTTTATGTAGCCACTATCGTAACGGAAACTACATGTTCTGATAACATACTACTAACAAACCATTTTAGGTGCGGTATATTGCTGATGGTATATTTTTATGACTGCCTCGTTGGTCTAGTGGTCAGCACGCTGGTTACTATCCACGAGGTCCCGCGTTCGAATCCCGGGTCAGACCGAAATTTGTTTCTGAGTTTTTCTGTATTGAAATAACTCAGGCACAGGTCCGGTGTCAAGCATGTTACGCCGTTGGTTTTGCGCCTGATCTCTCTACGGTCATGTCGGACTGCCGTATCACCGAATTATGATAATGAAGGAACAGAGTCTCTCTCAATATCTCTCTTGCAGATGGCTGATCTCTGTTTGTGCCGCAGCGCTCGAGGTGTTTGTGCCGCAGCGCTTTGGTAGTGATATCAAAGTTAAGCAACCCACGCCGCCGTCGTGATTGGATGGGTGACCATTCCGACCCTTAAGTGACGTCCAAGACAAGCATCTCCGTGCTTCGGAAGGCACGTTAAGCAGTTGGACCCGGCTAATATCTGTTGTTATTAGTCGTTAAGCCTAGTCAGAGGCCCTAGGAAGACATCCCTACACCATTCCGCACTGAGCCCGCGTGGTGGAGTATGGCTCGTACCTCCTCGTAGTTGAGGTGAGGCCTTTGCCCAGCAGTGGGATCTATATATGCAAACTTAACAGGTTAACAGGGTCTCGGAGGTCAGACGGCAGTCGCTTCACTGTAATTATATGTTATATCCTGGATCGTGATCCAAGGCGGACCCTGAGCCCTTTGGGCACAGCATGGAAAACGCTAAGTTAGTGATGATGATATTGAATTCATACAATACCTCCCCGACTGAATGATACTGTGAGTGCAATGTGTACTTATGTAGTTCTGTAATCATCAAATGACAGACAACTGTTTCAGGGTATTGTTTGTTGTATCAAATCATCGTTGCGACTTGCATCATGCTTGCTGAATATCTATCTATACTAATAATATTATAAAGAGGAAAGATTTGTTTGTTTGTTTGTTTGCATCGAATAGGCTCCGAAACTACTGGACCGAATCAAATGAAATTTGGCACAGAGATAGTTTGAGACACTGAGAAGGACATAGGCTACTTTTTGTCGCGATATAAAATCATAAGGGGGGTGAAATGGGGGATGTAAATTTGTATGGAAAAACCGACTTTTGGCGCGGGCGAAGTCGCGGGGAACTGCTAGTCCAAATATAAACAGAACATTTAGCTACCTAGACGTACGCTATGCCTAGAAAGCAAACATAATTATTAAAAAAACAAAACTCCCGGCTGCAAAAATTATAATATTTTTGAAATAATCTTCTTACTAGCTTTCATTTGATACCCATATTGCTATGGTAAGGAAATAATCAATCCCCTCTCCCCCATTATTTCTATTTGCGGGCGCCGTTTTTTAAATGTATGTATAAAAGCCTATGTGACTCTCATAATTTTGACAAATTCAACGACACCTCACATGTCAAAAACTGTTCAGCCGTTTGGGCTGTAGGGCGTGCCAAACAATTATACATACATACATAAAAAAATAAAAATAAAAAATAAATTGTTCCAACAAACACACCAATTACCTAGCCTCATACTAAGCGCGAGCTTGTGCTATGGTGACTAGGATAACGGTTAGACATACTTAAATACTTTTATAAACATCCATGACTTAGGCACAATACATACATACTCTCGAAAAACATAACCCTCCTTCCGCAGTCGGGTAAAAACTGTACAGCCGTGTGGGCTGTAGGGCGTGCGAAACATTATACATACATACATACACTCGAAAAACATAACCCTCCTTCCACAGTCAGTTAAAACAATTTGGTAACGTAACGATCACTACTTCTGAACATTATACCTACAACAATTTTGGCCTTATAAATTACCCATATAAATTTTGACCCTACTTTTCACTCCCTTACATGATTTCTAAGATATAATAGTTTTTATCCCAGAATTTGCTTGAAAATGCTTTACCCTTTTCCGGGACTCAAATTATCTGTAGCTGTACCAAGTTTCATCAAAATCTGTCCAGCGGTTTAAGTGGCTCAGTGTAAAGTGTTACATAGGCAGATACACTTCCGCATTTATATTATTAGTAATGGGTTAGTCTGAAAACACTTTGTTGACCGATTGAACTTTAGGCTCCGCGCAGATGGGCCTCCGACCATAGCCATCGGTGGCTAGACAAGCTGTTTACATTGTTTTAATACGCTGTTGCGGCAACACCACACCAGAATTCAAGAATTATCGCGCGACTTAGGTCCGATGACACTGGCTGCACATAACGTGATATCGGGCAGCGGACCAATCAGAGGACGACCACGCCGGCACACGTGAAGTCGTTAGAAATAAACCGAAACTACAATTTTTTTTGGGGTTGCTCGCGACGCGCACATCATATTATTTTGTATATTTATTGATTTTATCACGAAATAAGTACGATCTACATACTGACTGCTGTTTCAATTATCCACCACCTCAACAACTGTTGTACGCTAACATACGCTTTATGATGGAGTCACCGCACACGTGACACAAGTGGCGTCCACTTGCGACTCACTCTTCTCGACTCAGAGTTCACTCGCCATTTTGACAATACATCTGTCAAAGGATCTAGCAGTTGTGTGTGTAGGCGGGGGTCGCGGTTTTTTTCTAGGGAGAATGACCAACACTAGCTTTTCCACTTGTAGAGCGTAGTTTATTTACATACTAGTAGACGGATACAAAATACTGCTTCTTGCTCTTTTTAACATCGGATAACTCCTTCGCACCTATGCACATATGCGGGGGAGGTAACGACGGGAGCCGTAACATACATTTTTGTTATTTATTTCTATGTGCAATATCTTCTTAATCTATTTATCAGTGTGTTTGTGATTCTGTCCTTTACAAGGTGAGTGTCAAAATGTAGCGGCCACCGACCACCGACCACCTTCGTTTGCGCGAGCAAAGGGCGTGGCGCGCGACAGCCACCCTTGGCGGTGGCACAGAATAAGTACTAGTACTCCGTACAGATGTATGACTTTGCAATGAAATTCAAAGAAATATCTACTCAATGTTGTCAACGATATGGTGTAATTCAGTTCGCCTCAGACTCAAGCACATTTTCGTGTAGACACCTACAAAAATACATTGCAAGATAATTTCATTCTTGTAACTCTGGAATATGATTCATAATACACTAAACCTATTCAGTGACGTACTATCACGCAGCGCGATAGGGTTGACTGCCACAAGAAGCTACTTACGCCATCTAGCGCATCTTTCTAGGACTTTATTCACGCTCGTCCAACCAACAACCTAGTGTGCGCACCGCTGGTGAATAAAACGCGGGAGCGTGTCGCTGCCGGCTAGCGACATCCAACTTGTTTAGTCCCTTACCAAGGGGTCGCCGCGTGTAGGTATGTTTTTGCTACCTACGCGGGAAGATACACAGGCCTGGCGGTGGTCGGTGGCCCGTCTGCGCGGAGCCTTAGGCTCTCACATCAATGTTGCTACTTTGTTACCTGTAGCTATTATATGCGGCCCATTCAGTGAGCTGCGAGTCACCGTCTGCCGTGATTATCAATATGAGACATTTGATATGGCAGGCGTCCTATTGTATCAGCAATATCCCGGCTACACTGACCTCTATAGTACAAGTACGCTGGACTAAAAATTCTCTAAGAAATTACAGATAATTTTTGTGCCGAATCAAAGCGCCCCCACCGAGTTTCCAGGGAACTAAAATAGAGTAACTTGCATAATAATATGTCAACTCTCATTAGTTCCATGGACGATCACCACACGCTTACTACAACTGTCAGCGCCAAAATGGCGATAATCAAATGTCTTCATTTTTAGGTTGACAATATGCAGTCCAGCGTACTTGTATTATAGAGGTCAGTGCCCGGCTACCATTACATCAATTTGAAATTTTCCTTCCATTGACCCAGTATCGGTTCCGGTAACAAGTCCAGAAAATTCTCTTCCATATTAGCATTCTCACCAGATGATAAGTGAAGATAAAGCCGAAGATGGGTGGTTGTCTAACTTGTACTTTGCGATTTATTTACATCCAAATTTGAATAGAGAAGATGGTTGGAAAGTTCCATCGGCATGGGATCCTATTCTAGCAAAAACCAAAACAACACCTCGCAGTGCAAGATCTCAAGACACGGT
This sequence comes from Pyrausta nigrata, assembly GCA_949316185.1. Lineage (NCBI taxonomy): Eukaryota > Metazoa > Arthropoda > Insecta > Lepidoptera > Crambidae > Pyrausta > Pyrausta nigrata. The sequence goes on along the minus strand of OX438963.1, from coordinate 8,470,489 downwards.
TAGCTCTTTCTGCGTAAATAGGAACGTAAATTAAGATTAATTAGTCACTGTAGTTTAATTTTTCAAAACTTTGTAATTTACAAAATAACACCTTAGTCTCCCTGTGACCACGAACGCTGTTAAGTGTTCGAAACGTCAGGTTTTAAATAAAATGTGAATAAATCGCGAAGTAATCCGTAAAATTGTGTTTTAATGAGTTCAACGATTTGCGTAAACGTAAGAAACAAATATTGTAACAGCCTATTCACTCTTTACCCGACTGCGGAAGGAGGGTTATGTTTTTATGTAGTTGTATGTATTCGTATGTAATAATTATTTGGCACGACTTACAGCCCAAACGGCTGGGCGGTTTTTGACATATGACGTGTCGTTGAATTTGTCAAACTTGTGATCTTCTTCTTCTTTTTTCAATATGGCAATCCACGCCTTTCTTCAGTCTTGCAATTTGTAGACCGAGGATGACTTTTGCCATTTTCAAGTTGGTGATTTTGTTGCGGTTAGGTAGGATTAGGCGGGTTGGGATTGGATTATTGGGTGGGATGATAGGCAGGTATATAAATATATTTAATATTAATAATAATATATAATAGTATTTATACAAATTTTATAGGATTACAGTTTGATATTATGGTACTTTATAAACTTTAAAAGAGAATAAATATATATTTTATTACAAAGCGATAAAATACATGAAAGGTTGTAAGGAAGAGGATCTTTATTTTTGACTAGGATGTCATGAAGTTGTAAAGACCTGTATAAGGGACAATTAAAAAGTATATGTTGTATATTTCCTTCCTCTAAGCCACATTCACAAATAGAAGAGTCATTGATGTGGAGTTTTGCTAAGTGAGCGGGAGAACTACAATGTCCAAGACGTAGACGAGAAATAGTAGAAGAAATTCGTTTCTCTAAGCGAATTTTAGAAAACCAGGGTTTTAATGCTATGTTAGGTTGAAAATTATGATAAAACCTGCCTTTGGATTGACTAGAGCTCTGCCAATCTTGGTTCCAGTCATGTATAAGAATAGCACGAAAAACAGTTACTAAGTCTTGACAATAAACCGTAATAAAATTATCTTTACCCTGTCTAGCAGCCAACTTCGACAGTTCATCGACCAACTCATTGCCCTGAATACCCGAGTGACCAGGAATCCAGGCCAGTTTTACTTTTAAGTTACCATTATGACATTGCAATAATTTACTTTTCACCAACAATGAAAGAGGGCTGAACGAATTATTATTAAAGGGATTTGCAAGAAGAGACTGTAAAGAACTCAATGAATCCGTGAATATAAGACTATGGCTAATTTTAAGACTAATTATATAATTGATACACTCTAGGATGGCCAAACCTTCACCACTAAAGTTAGATGATATGCTTGGATATTTAAAGAGTTTAAAATGACCGGACGACTGTTGTAAAAAGGCTGATCCTACATGGTTTCTTGAATTTTGGGCAAAAGGATTATCTGATATAACTTTGGATGCATCAGTAAAAAAGATTTCAAAATTGTTAGCATGTTCTTGAACATATTGCACAAGTTTGTGATTTGGATTAGTTGTGTCTATGTTAATGCCTATTGACAGACAAATATCAGGCTCAAAAATTAATATTTTAAAATCAAAAAAGAATAATGGATGACATGGAAACTTTTCCAATTTACATTCTAGTTCAATATTTTTTTTATAACTGTTTATGAGGTAGGGGGTGGGTTTATTACGTAAGAAAGGATTACTATTATTAAAAAAGTCGTTAAGTAATCTTAACTTATCAAACAAGGGATGGTTATCGAACTGTCTGATTTTGAACAGGAACCTATCGGAAAGGTATTGACGTCGGAGATGAAGAGGAGGATCTGCACATTCCACTTGTAAGGCATTAACGGGAGTGCTACGCATTGCACCTAAAACGATTCTAAGGCTTTTATTCTGAATAAGATCTAACTTTTTAAGGGCTGTTTTGCTAGCAGCGCCGGTCGTAAATGAACCATAGTCCAACAAGCTTCTTATTAAGGCGTTGTAAACTAGTCTTAATGAAGTTGGATGTGCTCCCCACCAAACACCTGCCAGGGCTCGCATTATATTTAGATTTTTTTCACATTTATCTGATAATTAACATGAGCTAATCCATTACATTTGCTGTCAAACTTTTTACCTAAAAATACCTTTTCTTCAGCCATGGGAAGTGCAGAGCCATCGACTATTATATTGACATCTGGAATGGAACGTTTTCTCGAAAAAATTACTACTGTACTTTTAGAAAGTGATAGTGACAGGTTTTGATTGTACAACCAGCTGCAAAGCCCGTTTAATGATTCTTCCAGATCACGCGATGCAACTTCGATTGAATCATTAACGGAATAAACTAAAACGTCATCAGCGTACTGTAGGATTGCACACTTGGACGAAATTGAGTTCTCCAGGTCTCTTGTGTAGATATTATACAAAAGAGGACTAAGGACCGAGCCTTGAGGAACTCCTTTCCACAGATAGCGGGAAACACTAACACCTGAAACTCTTAATTGAATAGATCGCTCACTGAAGAGATTGAAAATGAATGTGGATATAGTTTTCGGGATACCGAGCTTATCTAACTCTTGTTATAAAATAAGAAGGTCTATCTGATCATAAGCTGATTGTATATCTAAAAAAGCTGCTGTAACCGACTTGTCTTCAGAAAAAGCTAAAAGAAGATCCGTGGAAAAAATGCTAAGATTATCTGATGTACTTTTACCCTTCCTAAAACCAAATTGCGATTGAGCCAAAAGGTTATTGTGTTCTAAAAACCACTCTAGTCTATTTTTGATAAGGTGCTCGGTAATTTTAGAAAAAACGGATGACATAGCTATTGGTCTATAAGAAGATGAATCGGATGGGTCTTTTGATGGCTTTAGAATAGGCATAACAACATGAAGTTTCCAAGAAGAGGGTATAATACCAGTACTAACAATCAGATTGATAATAATTAGAAGAAAAGTCAAAGTAAAAGAGCTTAAATGTGAAATAAAAGAATAGGGTATACCATCTTGGCCTGGGCAGGAATCTGTAACACGACTAAGAACTAATTGTAATTCCTTCATCGAAAAAGGCGATAGAAATTGGTCATTGTTTGACTCATACTCTGTGTTAATTTCATAAGGGGCAATGGGTATTTGGTTTTTATTTGGGACATAAGCTGGCGCAAGTTTATTGACAAAAGCATTCACCCACTCTAAACTAAAAGAAGTGTGATTGTTATTAGCTAAAGAACATCTATAACGCCTAATATTTTTCCAGACAATGGTAGATGGAGTGTCCGGACACAAAGAAGAACAAAATCGCTGCCAACCTTCTCTCTTTTTCCTCTTTAAGAGACGCTGCGTAGCAGATGAAACATTTTTGTAATTCAAATACGTTTGCATATCTAGAAAATCCCGACACTGTGTCTCTGCGGCTTTTCTTTTTTTGATCGCAAGTGTGCAATCTTTATCCCACCATGGTGGAGATGGTATTTTATTGTTAGCAACATTTTTAAGTTTGAAAACTGCATCAGCTGACGTTTGTATGGCATGAACTAAGCTGTCAAAAGAAGAAATGAGGTTATCTTTAGAGACGATTGGCAACAATTTTGCTTTTGCCTCTACCAATGACCTGTATGAAGCCCAGTCGCAATTGTTTAGATTGTATTTTAGCATAGGAGGCAAAGAAGTTACTGAACGATTATTTTCTGGCAAAGTTATGACAATGGGATAATGATCACTGCCAAAAGAATAAGGTAAACAAGTCCAGGTTAAACATGGTGTAGCGACATCTTACCACTGTCGCTAACACTAGCAAGCAACTTCAAGACGCGACGCCCTGACTCGACTCCTACAGGCTAGATGGCGCTGATAGCCCGCTCCATACAACACAAACCGCGATATGTAAGATTTAGCACGAGCTTGACTACATATAGCTAAACCAAGACGGTGACCATTGGACCTTGGTCCCCGACCATAACAACCGGTCGGTAGGAAGCGCTTCCCTCTGCCTTCCTAACCCAGTTGCGCCAAAGTGGTGACCCCGACGTGATCTACACTGGAGCATGGAGCCTCACCGTCGTCATCATCATCGTCGCCTTCTCCCTTGCCAACAGGCACCCAGCCAGCAGCATCCAGCCAGCAGTCTCCTGCAAGCCAGCTCACCAGCCCTAAGGACACCACCGCAGACCGCACCGGTTCTACCTGGTTCCTCGGCAGCCTCATCCAGCTCATCATCCCGACTCACTGTGGACTTCGAGCTCATCCGCACGCATCGTGGACATCACACATGCTCATCCCGACTCACTGTGGACATCACGCATGTACATCCTGACTCATCGTGTGGACATCGCGCACTCATCCCGACTCACCGTGGACATCGCGCATCCCGACTCGCCGTGGACATTACGCATGCCCATCCCGACTCGCCGTGGACATCGCGCATGCACATCCCGGCAAATTGTGGACTCAACAAGCACTAGCACTTGCAAGCTCACTACGCACAGACTGCTGAGCTCTCAACCACCCTGGCTTAATCAACCTCCGGTTCTTCGGGGGGAGTGGTGTAGCGACATCTTACCACTGTCGCTAACACTAGCAAGCAACTTCAAGACGCGACGCCCTGACTCGGCTCCTACAGGCTAGATGGCGCTGATAGCCCGCTCCATACAACACAAACCGCGATATGTAAGATTTAGCACGAGCTTGACTACATATAGCTAAACCAAGACGGTGACCATTGGACCTTGGTCCCCGACCATAACAACCGGTCGGTAGGAAGCGCTTCCCTTTGCCTTCCTAACCCAGTTGCGCCAAAATGGTAACAGAGCAGAGGAGCAAAGAGAGATATCTAGGAAGCTTAGATTTTGGCCAGGGCAAGGTCTCCTAGTAGCAGATCCATCGTTGAGAACACAAAGATTAAAATCATCAATAACATCAACAATTGCAATTCCTAACTGGTCGTTGTTTGGAGCTCCCCATAAAGAATGGTGGGCGTTGAAGTCACCTAAGATCATTAAAGGCGCAGTAAGATACGACAAACAATTTCGTAATAGTGGGAAAACAGATGTGTCCTTACAAGAGATATAAACTGCCAAAATTGATATTTCCCCAATTTTGGCTGCAACAGCATTGAAATGTTTATGGTTGAAGGCTGGAAGTGAAATAGAAGTAAATATATAGTTCTTTTTAATAAGAAGGGCGGCTCCACCGTACCCATCGTCTCTATTATCTCTTAGAACTGAGTACCCACGTAATCTAAAGTTGTAACCTGGCTTCAGCCAAGTTTTGGAAAGAGCAAGTACAACAGGTTGATGTTTATTAACTAAAGAAATTAGTTCTGTTGTTTTAGAGGACACAGTTTTACAGTTCCACTGAAGAACTTGATCCATTTTTAATAAGATTGTAGATTGATACTGATAAGTTGTTAATTAGAGATATGGCAACGGTGTACGGTAGAGCAGAATTTACTATTATGTTTATTAGGGAAGACAATAAGTTGTTTAAAGCATTTGAAGAGATCGAGTCATCATGTGAAGATTCAGTAGAAAAACCATATCCATTTTGAGGTTGTGGGATATGATCAATTAATGAGTTGTGTTCAATCTTATCATACCTTGGGCTGATTTTATTGTTATGAGATTTTTTAGGGATTGTAACTGTTTTTTTGTATGACTTCTGTTCTTGTACTGGTACTGGAGCTGATTTTTTGGGACTAGATGTAATTTCTGAATAGGTTTTTTTATGTAATGGAAACTGGTTTGCTGCCTCTTGATAGGAAACAGAGTGATGGGACATGAAGTGTTTAATATTTTTCTGCCGGATAAATTCAGAACAATTTTGGTCAGTTGCTTGATGGTAATTGTTACAATTGATGCATCTAAATTCTAATTTATTACAGTTAGATCCTGGATGATTCTCTGCACACTTAAAACACCTGGGCATACTTCGGCACTGCACTCGAGTGTGCCCAAAACGACAACAATTGAAGCATTGTATAGTGGGAAATACGTACTGTTCCACGGGTAATGATGAGAAAAAGGAGAACACTCTACTTGGTAAAGATTGGCCATCGAATGTAAGAATCACAGTTTGTGTAGGTTGCCATGAAACCCCTTCAAAGGTTGATATTTGCCTGCTCAAACGTCTGAACCGAATTATGGGCCCAAAACCATCAGGCACTCTGAGATTTTCTACTATCTCCTCATGAGACCATTCTGTTGGTATCCCCTTAACAATACCCATTTTAGAAATGGTAAACGATGGTAATAGCAAATTATACTCTCTCAAAATTATTTCATTTGTCAAAAACAAGTTGGCTGCACTTGGAGTTTTGAAAGTAACAGATAGTCTATTTCGGCCAATACGCTTGATGCCATCATCAATAATATTTTTCAGGTTGTTTTTGAACAAGAAATTGCCAAATTTAATGGAATGAAGAGTGGAGCCAGCATTGGGAGAATTTTCTTTCAAGCTAACATGCACAACAAAGGGGCCAACATCAGACTGCATATTTGCTGCGAAATACCGATGGGGTTGATGAGGAATCAGTTGTAAGGTGTGATGTTGTTTAAGCCTTGTTGGAAATTTGCTTTAATAAAGCATCTGGAATGTGTATTTTTGGAGGAGTTGTTTTATTTTTAAGTTTATTGGCAGCAATGTGCTGTTACTTTTTTACTTTATTTCTCCTATCTGTTACGAGCTTAAAACTTTCGTATTCCGACTGTTGGTTAGAAATAAAGCTGCCGGCTTCTAACAATGTAAGTAACGAATTCGTCGTCGCTGGAGGAGGGTCAGGGTCAGGATCGGGCTCCGTGTCCATGGTACTGCTGGCTGCTTTATACAATATGTGCAAAAACTTACCAAATTTTATGAATATACGATATTTAACACTAAATACACTAATATATTATAGAAAATTACAGTTTAAATAATAATTTACAAGAAAATACAATATGAGAAAAATAGCTAGACCACCCTTTTCAACTTCCCGCCAAGAAAAAAAACCAAACTTGTGATAGTGACATAGGCCTTATACATTTAAAAAATGGCGCCCGCAAACGGAAATAAAGGGTGGAAGGGGGATTGATTTTTTCCTTACCATAGCAATATGGGTATCAAATGAAAGCCCGTAAAAAGACCATTTCGAAAATATTTCATATTTTGCAGTCGGCTGTTATGTTTTTTCAAAAATTATGTCTGCATGTTTCTTAAATGAATTCAGATCATGTTGGATCCATATCCCCACGTACGCCTTCCAAAAGGACCGGCCTCGTGCTGTCATTTCCGCTGAGAAGATACAAATAATACTTTGGATTGTTAGAAAATATGTGCCTGAGTTAAAATCTACTTAGCTGAGTTTACTGCAGACTATGTAAACATATAATAATAATAATGTCCTCCTAGCCGAATTTCAACTACGGCGGCCTATCTCAACAGAGATTAGCGAACTGCGCGGTACATATTATAGTGCACAAGTGTGTGCGCAATACACAGGTGCACTCTCTATTCCTTTACTCTCATAATTCGGTGAGAGGTGGGTGGGTTTCTGTCTTGAAAAAACTCAGACACAGCTCCGGAGTCAGGAAGTTGGTGGTGTTAACCCCCCGTGCCTCGGTGCGCACGTTAAGCCGTTGGTCCTGCGCCTGATCTCTCTGCGGTCATGTCGGACTGCCGTAAACATATAACCGTGGAGCCAACACTCGTGGGTGTGCAAAATACGCATTAGCTAATCAGGAAGTGCGTCATTGTATTCGTAATACTAATGTGTTTGGAGTAAGTAAAAACAATTTCAAATTGTTGTAGATTTTGAGACCAAACTTATACTGGATGTCTAACAAAGTAAAAACCGGCCAATTGCGAGTCGGATTCGCGCACGAAGGGTTCCGTACCATTAACATAAGACAGTATAGGTAAAAAACACATTTGTATGGGAGCCCCCCTTAAATTTATTTTTTAATTTTAATTTATATTATTCTGTTTTTAGTATTTGTTGTTATAGCGGCAACATAAATACATCATCTAAGAAAATTTCAACTGTCTAGCTATCACGGTTCATAAGATACAGCCTGGTGACAGACAGACAGCGGAGGCTTAGTAATAGGGTCCCTGATATGAAAATGAAAAATTAAAATGTTTTATTTGCGATTGTTGATATGAACCCTAAAACTGAGGATTTAAAAATTGTTGTAGATTTTAGAGATAATATCTATACAGGGTGTCCGGATAATCTTTTAAAGCCAGATTAGTCACATCATGCCTTACTATCCTTTCATATAAATTCAAAAGCATGTATGCCTGTCTGTCTGTTACCTGTTCACGAATTATTCGATTAAGTTGTGGTGTGGAGATAGTTTAAGACCCTAGGAAGGACATAGGCTAATTTTTGTTCCAATGTAAAACCTTAGAGTGTGAAATGGGGGATGATATGGGAGTTTTTTACAGGGAACCTGACTAGTGTCTAGTGAATGATATTTCTTTAAGTGCATATTACATCATGCCCTACTTTATGCCTATTTATTCAAGAAAAGCAACAGCTTTTATTTAGGTGTGTGTATACTAAAAACATCTTGATAACATCTGAGAGTAAGGTTTGTGACTTGCCTTACAGAGACCCCTCCACCAATCCGCACTGAGCCCGCGTGGTGGAGTATGGCTCGTACCTCCTCATAGTTAGGCTGACTTATACTACAAACATGGTAGTAGATAGGTACTTTTTTTCAATATAAAGTTTTACCACTCACAAATATACCTACAGTTTAAAATTATCTCGAAACAATATCATGACGTAGTACGAAAACTTATCACTTGATTACAAGTCTACTAATTATACATTGTTTTGCCACGTGAAACATTATTACATAGCGATCGCTTTGATTATGTCATTTATGTATGTGTTAAATTGTCTATAGCGCCTTCGAGACGATCAATCGCTATTGTGAATTTTAAGGTTCTCTGTCTGTCTGTCACTTGGCTGTATCTCATGAACTGTAATAGAGAGACAGTTGAAAATACTAAGAACAGAACAAAAATATTTTTAAGGGCTCCCATACCACAAACGCAGATTTTGTTGGCGGTTTTTTCTCTATATTAATAACGGCAACAGGTAGACGCTTGAAACTTTAACAAAATATCAATCCATACTAATATTATAAATGCGAAAGTGTGTCTGTCTGTTACCTCTTGACGCTTAAACAACTGAACCGATTGAGATGAGATTTGGTGTGGAGACAGTTCGAGACCCTGGAAAGGACATAGGCTACGTTTTGTCGTGATATAAAAACGTTAAGGGGGTAAAATGGGGGATGAAAGTTTATATGGAAAATCCAACTCTTGCGGGCGAAGTCGCGGGGAACCACTAGTATTGTATAAATTAAAATAAAAAAAATATATACTTACAAACGTCCCATACAAAAGTAATGTTTTTACAGTTTTAAAACTAAAAAATGACCATAGTATAGTGCCTAATGTTGTATAGGTACGGAACCTTTCGTGCGCGAGTCCGACTCGCACTTGGCCGGTTCTTAAGTTATTGATTGACCAAGTGATGTTTCAATTGAAGGTGCGAACGATGGAGATTTAATTGACGCGTCAATTGGTCGCTGTTCATTTTTTCTTTCTGTCGACCAATGATGATTCATATCGAATTTTGAATTTCTGACCCACGACGACCTACTGAGCGAGGACTCGACTATAAGTCAGCCTATTAGATCCCACTGCTGGGAAAAGGCCTCACCTCAACTATGAGGAGGAACGAGCCATACTTCACCACGCGGGCTCAGTGCGGATTGGTGGAGGGGTGTATGTAAGGCAAGTGACAAACCTTACTGTCAGAAGTTATCAAGCCGCCCTAGGGCCTCTGACTAGGCTTAACGACTAATACCACAGATATTAGCCGGGACCAACTGCTTAACGTGCCTTCCGAAGCACGGAGATGCTTGTCATGGACGTCACTTAAATGGTCGGAATGGTCACCCATCCAATCACGACCGCGCCGTGGGTTGCTTAACTTTTGGTATCACTACCAAAGCGCTGCCGCCACTGCGCCACAAGGACTCGACTATGTCTCCAATAATTTAAAAACTACCATAAACCACAAAATAAATAATAATACAAGTGTTAAGTTACTGAGTCTTGTTCTAGGCACACGATTGACAATTTTTACGTTATTGACGGGCAAAATGATTGTCAAATTGAAGGTGCGAATGATCGAGCTTCAATTGCTCGCCCACATTTTGACCAATGACGATATCGGATGCTGACTGAACGATAGTCAATTGCACAGCGAGACGGTCAATGGCTGAGACATGAGGATTAGGTAGATAATAAGTTGTATTGTAGGTACTAGCTAGGCAGCCAGAAGTTTTTCTTTCCGCCCGTATAGAAACGAGCGTTAAAATTCAATAGATACAGAACCAAGCGCTAAAATTCGACGAGTAGTGCCTTCGTGAATGGTAGTAAGGGTAGGAAGCGAGCGCCAAACATTTTCGCATTGCATTGGAAAGTGCCGCGAAGATATTAGTAAACTTTACTTCGGTATACACAACTTTGAGAGTGAAGGAACAGATAGTGCATCTGTGTAGTTCCGCATACATTCTTCTTCTTAGCGTGTCGATGGTAAACGACTTAAATTTATTGTGCCCAGTAATTGGCGACACTGATTGCCCTGGCATTTGCACACATGAGGTATTCCAGAGAATAGAGGTTAGGGCACGCAGGACAGAAGGTGAGCCATGTCCTGCGGGCTGTAGCCGCAGATGCAGGATAGGTCGGTTCGGTCAGAAAAGCCCCACCTGAGCATGTTGGTCTTACATCTACCCACCTGCGTCCGGAGTCGGTTGAGGGACATCCACGTGGGCCATGGCAGTCTGTGCCCTGGTGGGGGATGTTCAGCGGGAGGTACGAAGGGGGCAGGCTGTAAGGGACCGTTCTCCCACAGGACACGTCTTGCAGTAAAGGGATCGCGGTCAAGAGGGGGAACGCACTTCATAAAGCTACTGCGACTCATACATACATTTGTACACTGTTATATTTCCCGCGCAGATAGCTAATCTCAGTTAAGAGTCCTTCCTAGTATAGCGTGCTTTGTGCACTTGCATGCGAGGGCCCAGGGTCCGCTTTAGACCATGATCCAGGATGTGGCAGATCAGGTAATTACAGTGGAGCGACTGCCTTTTGACCTCCGTGACCCTGTTAACAGGGGAACCTGACCAGTTTAGGATCATGGTACCCATTCAATCGCCGAATGAGCAGGTTTCCAGTGTTTTCCCTCACCGTAAGAGCATCGGTTAGTGAAAAAACTAATGTGTAACTCAGAAAAAGTCATTGGTACATGGCGGCACGTGAGATCGAACCGTTACCTCCCGCATAAAAGGCAACCCTTTAGCCACTACGCCACCGATGCTCAGTTGAGATCGGCCAGGACAACACATCTTTATAACTTTCTTTCTAAGGAAAAAAATCAACATAAGAGTTTCCCTAACTATAGGTATGAGTGAATATTGTGTGGGCCCAGCCATTAGAACTTCATTTTTTATTCATATTTGTAATGGTTAAATTTCCTAGAGGTGGGTCCTGAGTTTGCAAAATATTATTCAGCCACTCGACAGAATAAACAGCTATGCACATACTCTGCTCATGCGGACCGCTTGAAGGCAAAAGAAGTATCCATTTAGGGCAACATATAATGCACCTGGAAGAGATAACAAAACTCACTCCCTGAAAAATATGACAAGAAAAGAAAGAAAGAAAGAAAAAGCATTTATTCGGTGATCGGTGAACAATGGAACAGTTTAGAAAATACATATTATGAAATGATCTACCGAAAAGGCATCCGACTCAGCATTAGTCGTGGTAGCCGAGGGCAAACCATGACACTGATTTTCAGCGGATGCCTGGCGGAGATTTTCAGCAGATATGGCGATTCCTGGATTCAACAGGCATAAGTAGTGAGCTATAAAAAGGGCTGCCACAATAGACTGATCACTGGTCGAGTTGACTTGTACGATATTTGGCACAAAATTTCAATAATAATAATTTGATGGGTTGTAGCCCAGACAACTTTGGAAAATACTGATCTACATAGAAAGTAATGATGTAATAAATTGTTTTAACAAACACATCAATTACTTAGCCCCAAACTAAGCGTAAGCTTGTGGTATGGCGACGGAAAACGTAACTTAAAGAGAAAAGTGATAAAAAAACTATAAAAAATAGAGATTGCCTAAAGGCATTAAGTCTGCTAATTGTACTTTCAAGTTTAAAAAAAAAAAAAATACTTACCTAATTCTATACTATGGCAGTGTCTGGCTTCCTTGTGCTCTGATGCTCCCTGTTCTTGACAGCCGCTTGCCAATCGTCTGCACGTGGAAACCGATGTTCAGCAATGCTTCATGATCCAATATCTTCCTCCCATCAAAGAGATATGCTGGCTTCATCATCACATTGTATATCTTCTTGAAATCCAACTCTTTAAACTCGTCCCACTCCGTACATAACACTATGGCATGAGCTCCGGTCACTGCTGAGTACGCTGAGTTGTGGATTTCAATGTTTTTCCGTACTTTTTCCGGTTCCGACGTGACTGAAGGATGAGTTAGGTCGTAATATATTTGATCAATTTCCACTTTAGGATCATATATGTGTAATTTTGCTCCTTCATCCAGTAACGTCTGTGACACATAAATAGCTGGTGACTCTCTGGTATCTCCCGTATTCTTTTTGAACGAAAACCCAAGTATAGCAATGTTTTTATCTGTAACTGTGTTGAATAATGATTCAATGACTTTACGGGTAAACCGAGTCTTCTGGTAATCATTTAAATCGATGACTTGCTGCCAGTAAGCGGCTACTTCAGGCAAGTTCAGGCATTCACAGAGATAGATCAAGTTTAGAATATCTTTTTGGAAGCAACTGCCACCAAATCCGATTGAGGCTTCAAGGAATTTGGGTCCGATACGAGAGTCCCGTCCCACAGCTCGGGCTACCTCAGACACATCAGCACCTGTCGCTTCGCAGACAGCGGATAAGGAATTAATACTTGAAATTCTTTGTGCTAAAAACGCATTTGCTGCTAGTTTTGATAGTTCTGAACTCCATGTGTTAGTTGTAAGAATATTTTTAGCTGGAATCCAATGTTCATACACCCAGCACAGTTCTTGGATAGCTTTCTGACCCTCAGGGGTGTCTTCTCCGCCAATTAACACTCTCTCTGCCTCAACCAAGTCCACAATAGCTGTTCCTTCCGCCAAAAACTCTGGGTTAGACAGTATCTGGTACTGCACACCGGGTTTAGTGTTCGCTCGGAGTATTTTCATGATGATTTCTGCCGCCTTCACTGGTACTGTACTCTTTTCGACAACAATTTTGTTACTTGTAGCTAAATCAGCTATCATTCTAGCGGCACCTTCAATGTATTTTAAGTCTGCAGCCCTCCCTTTGCCGTTGCCAAAGGTTTTAGTGGGAGTATTCACGGAAATGAATATCAGATCCGCCTCCTGAATGCCTCTCGCGATGTCGGTGGAAAAAAATAAGTTTTTACCTCGGCATTTCTTCACAACCTCGTCCAAACCAGGCTCGTATATCGGCAGTTTTTCTGAATTCCACTGGCCTATCCTCTCTGCACTCTTGTCACACACAGTTACGGTAATGTTCGGGCATTTTAAAGCTATAACACTGCACGTAGGGCCGCCGACGTAGCCCGCGCCTAAACAGCAGATTTTCTCTATCACCATCTTCACAAACTAGGGTGGTACACCAAATTTATAATTGGTAAGGCTGTGGGACGGATAAATACGGCCACCGTGCCTCAATAACGGGTTGCATCTGATGGAAATAATTATTTTATTCTCGACGAGCCAATCGCAAAGAGGAAGAGGTGAACGGTGTCAATGACATTTCAGAGTGTAGTGATGTATTGATCGTGTTTTCCGGAGCTTGAACAAAATTTCGGAAAAATATCCGGTACTAGACCTAAACTACATTGTTATCATTGCTTCTTGAATGCTCTGATCGAATACCTAGGTTTTGCACAAGATTCTAATAAACATAACTTATTCCTTACAATAGTCATTTATTGAATTAACGAAAATTAAACTACCTTCTCGTCTAGCTTAATTAGGGTGTTGAATGCTTTAATATTTTATGTAAAGAATGAGTTTGTAAAAGAAGCACCGGATATTTTCTAACTAACCTTATTAAGGAAATCCGGTCTAGTTTTAGCAAATGCGTATTTACATCACTAGTGGTGTTGCAAGGTTAGCAATCTGACAAAGCCATGGTAATTTATTTCGCAATGTGTGCATTGCAAGCAAGCATTTTTGTAATTTTGCAATCTCTCAAATATGACAACTTACATAAGTTCATGATTGATAGAAAGGCCAACGCTTCCAAAAAAATGCATAAGCATCAAAACAATTGCAATAAAGCTTCTTCTTGTTTGATTTTACAAAGCTACACACGGCAGCACGTGAGACTTTCCCAGTGCGACCAGGAATAGAGGCTGTCCTGTCTGCCTCTATTCCCTACGTAATAAAAGCTGTTTTCGTAGTTTGAATGGGTAACCTGACCTGCTACCTATCGTACGTTACATACGGTGCCAAATGCCTTCTATCTTCATATACGCAGTTGACTTATTAAAATAACTGTAACTCGTTTATATTACTCGTAGGTGTTTTCTCATTGTGTATTATTATACAAATCCTTAAATTATTGAAAAAAAATAAGAAATGGAAATTTAAAGCCACAACACACAGCATGCTTGAAATGCACCTACTTAAATTTTCAAGACACTTAGTGTAGTATTATATTTAAGTTTGTTTAGTTAATAGATATTAGAAGCTTGAACTTCATTTCGACATAAGTAGTAGGTACCGTACTTATTTTCTAAAAAATACAATACTGAAAACCAAACATATCTATGGCAACATTATTCTGTCACTTTGACAGTGAAGTTATTGAGTCTGTTTATAAGGGTAGTTAGATACTAGTTAGTACCACATGAGTAAATATAGTACAGAAAACTTACTTCGTAAATGCATTTTTTGACAAAAACGGTCACCCATCATATTTAAAAAGCAGCTAACGTTGCTTAACCTATTTTTTACGTCACGAATACGAAAACGGTCACCCATCAGCTTTTTGACTTATTTTCTGACCAAAACGGTCACTAATCATCTTTCTACAGAGCGGCTACATCATCACCTTACTACTTTATAATATAAAAAATAAGGAATAATCGTTTTTACCTGAGATCAATGCATATAGGTTTTACCCAGATAATAAAAATAATAAATAATTCATTACAGATTTGCATCTATAAAGTGTTATTAACAAGGTGTTCTTATCGTAATGTTAGTGAAATAATACTTAAATTAAAAAATAAAGATCTCAGACCAAATAAAAATTTTTTTATTTGGTCTGAGGTAAAGATAAAGTTGCTTAACCTACTTTTCGGTATTTTTTTTAGCAAAAAACGGTCACCCATCAACTTTTTGACGCAGCTAACGATGCTTAACCTACTTTTCGCATCACTTTGCACATCAAAACGGTCACCCATCAACTTTTTGACGCAGCTAACGATGCTTAACCTACTTTTCGCATCACTGCACACCAAAACGGTCACCAATCAACTTTTTGATGCAGCTAACGATGCTTTAGCTACTTTTCGCATCACTTTGCACACCAAAACGGTCACCCATCAACTTTTTGACTCAGCTAACGATGCTTTACCTACTATTCGCATCACATTGCACACCAAAACTTTTTGACACAGCTTACATCCCGACCATACTTTTTTTGGTTTTAATTTGATTTTTTTCTTTCTGTGCATGTGTACACAGTGCCCCAAAGGGCCCTGCTGAAAATCAGCATCGTGACGTGCCTCGCGCTGTCATGATTAATGCTGAGCAAGGACCTTTTTGGCACCAGTTGGGTCTATTGCTATGTACTTACCGTACCTAATATCCATTTTATCTGCGTGCCAAATAAATGATTGAATTTGAATTCACCCATAATTTTTTTGACGCACTCAAAGTTCCTTAATCTACTTGCACACTCTCCGTTTTAGAAGGAAAAACGTTCACCTATCATCTTTTTGACGCACTCGAAGTTGCTTAATCTACTTTCACTGTTTTAAAAAGAAAAACGGTCACCCATCATATTTTTGACCTAGCCAAAGTTGCTTAACCTAATTTTTATTGGATTTTTCAACGAATAAAAGCCAAAGTAAGGGTCTGACTAATTTATTAAATAATCTATATGTGAGCCAGCAGCAGTGCTCGGAGCGCTAGGGATCGCTGGGGGCAGCTAATACGGCGCCGCTGTAGGCCAGGTCCCAGTAGTGCTCGGCACCGTGTTGCTGCAGGTCATTGCACGCTTACCTATGACCACTTAGGTATAAAAATAATAACGAAACCGGTCACTCATCATCGTTTAGCTACCCAGCTAAAGTTGCATAGCCAGGTACTTTTCAGTGTATATTTTTAGCAAAAAACGGTCACCCATCATCTTTTTGATACACCTAAGGTTTATTTTTCCAACTTTTAGGTTACTAAGAAGACAAAAAAGGTCGCCCACCAACTTTTTGAACTAACTTAGGTTGCATGTTGCTTAGACTAACTTTTAGTGTAAATTTTCAGCCAAAAACGGTCACCCATTAACTTTTTGACACAGCTTACTTCCCTTAACCTTACTTTTAGTTTCAATTTTATGCTAAAAACGGTCACCCATACATTTTTGACACAGCTTACATGCTTTAACCTTACTTTTTGAGTCAATTTTATGCCAAAAACGGTCACCCATCATATTTTAGACGTACGCAAAGTTGCTAAACCTTCTTCCACTCTGATTTGAAAGGAAACAACGGTCACCCATCATCTTTTTGACATAGCCAAAGTTGCTTAACCTACTTTTTATTGGATTTTTTTACGAATAAAAGCCAAAGCAAGGGTCTGACTGATTTATTAAATAATCTATATGTGAGCCAGCAGTGCTCAGAGCGCTAGGGCTCGCTGGGGGCAGCTAATACGGCGCCGCTGTAGGCCAGGTCCCAGTAGTGCTCGGCACCGTGTTGCTGCAGGGCCTCGCGCGCTTGTTTCTCTGTTGGCAACACCTGGAAACAAAAACATATTTGACTTTTGCGCGGGAAGAAGAGAACTTTTAACACTAATAATTTTAAAACTACGAAATAAATAAGTAATTGTCAAAACTTGACTTCAAGCCCGATTTTGTCATTGGTAAAAAAATCTTAATTTTAATATGAGTAATTCCTATACCTAAATTTGATGTTGGTAAATCTATTTCTTTTTCTTTATATTTTTTTATTCTTAAAAACTTGCAAAATAATTGCTTAAATTATAAAAACAATTATAAGTTAAGCTGATTTCATCTTAACTGATGGTTAAATATTTGTAAAAATATTTCCATCGGATACATGCGGGTACATTCCCCAAGTATTGATGAAATAGAACGCCGGCTCACTGGCGTAGCAAGCACTTACAAAAAATCGTCGACTGATTAACGTCCTCCGTAGCTCAGTTGGTAAGAGCATTCGCCCGGATAGCGAAGAGACGTGGGTTCGAGTCCTACCGGATGACACAGTCGATTAATTTTTGTGAGCGAAATTCAATTAGAAAACATTTTTTTTTATGTTGGTCAACACCAAAACCAGGCATAGTTATAGAAACTGTTTTAAGAAGGTAATTCCTGATTTTGATATTGGAAACCTGATTTTAATGTTGTTAAATCCTGATTTTGATATTGTTAAATCCTGATTTTGATATTGTTAAATCCTGATTTTAATATTGATTAATCCTAATTTCGATATTGTTAAATTCTGATTTTATAATTGATTAATCCTGATTTGAATATTGGTAAATCCTGATTTTGATATTGTTAAATCCTGATTTTAATATTGATTAATCCTGATTTTTAATATTGGTAAATCCTGATTTAGATATCGTTAAATCCTGGTTTTAATATGGTTAAATTAGGATTTTAATAGGTACATTCTGATTTCGTTACAGGTATCTTAAACTTGATCTCCCTAAATGCTTGGTGACCCCCTCCCACACAAGCTGGCACGTGTTGGATTTAGGTATTGGTGAATCATTATTTCAATACGTAAATCCTGATTTCGTTACAGGTATGCTGACCTTAAACTTCATCTCCCCAAACGCCCTCTGCTTGGTGACCCCCTCCCACACGAGCTGGCACGTGTTGGATTTAGGTATTGGTGAATCATGATTATAATAGGTTAATTCTGATTTCGTCACAGGTAAACTGACCTTGAACTTGATCTCCCCAAACGCCCTCTGCTTGGTCACACCCTCCCACACGAGCTGGCAGGTGTCGGATTTAGGTATTGGTGAATCATGATTATAATAGGTTAATTCTGATTTCGTTACAGGTAAACTGACCTTGAACTTGATCTCCCCAAACGCCCTCTGCTTGGTGACCCCTTCCCACACGAGCTGGCACGTGTTGGGCACCTCGTTCCCCTCAGAGTCCTTGACGAGATCGTCCTCCCACTTGATCCGGTGCAGCATCAGCCTGCAACAGTTATTGTACGGGTTTAAGTTACAAGTTTGTGTATTTGAGGAGTTGGGAGTTGGTGGGCGATTTAAAGATATATTATGGAGGTTTTGGGTCTACAGAGAGAGAATAGAGGCCTTTGAGATGTGGTGTTGGCGCATGATGAAGGGGATTAGTTGGGTGGCAAAGAAGACAAATGAGGAGGTTTTGACGGTTGTTGGCGAGAAGAGACAGATACTGCAAACCATCGAGAATAGGTGGGGAAAGATGCTGGGACACTTGGTACGACACGATGAACTAATCAGAGTGATTATAGAGGGAAAAGTAGAAGGGAAAAGGAAAAGAGGAAGACCAAGAAGGTCCTACATGGACCAAATAAAGGAAAAGTTAGGTGTCGTGTCGTACCAGGAAGTCAAGGAAATGGCACTGAATAGAGAGGAATGGAGAAGCTCCACCGACAAGAGCGTAGCGCTTACATTATAGATAGATAGATAACTACGCAAACCATTTGGGTATTGCAATGTTTACCTCATGTAACCCTCCCAAATAATGGTTATTCACAATAATATTAATACTTAGAAAATTAAGTAGGTACTATTATTAGCGATGGGCGATTGTTCGAAAAAAAATAATCGAATGAATCTACAATCGACCATTCGAACTATCGAATGTCGATTTCGTAATTCGAAAAAAAAACGAATAATAATCGCCAATCGAATGATAATCTATACTCGACCCTTCGATGCATTCGATCAACGATCGGCGCACCGCGCGCTCCGGTATTGATCGCCGCATAATTGAAGGACAATCGAATGACTGCGTTTGCTTATCGAATACATTCGATTACAGAGATCATTCGAATAATTCGATTAATTTAGTAATAATCGCCCATCGCTAACTTTTATATTATTTTTGTTTTTGGTCTGCTCCAAATGTTAACTAAAGAAAGGAAACGTAAATGGTTTGAATGTTTTTAATTTTGTAATTGTATTTTATCTTTATACTTGTAACTATATGTTTTGTTTTCCAAATATTAATAAAATAAAAATACTTAGTATTTATAGTTTGGGCCAAGTATAAGCCATCTCGACCACTGATTGGTCTATTGTGGCAGCCCTTTTGATCATAGCTCACTACTTATGCCTGTTGAATCCAGGAAGCGTCAGATTTTTCGGGGAGTGAGTTCTGTTATCTCGTCCGGATGCATTATATGCTTCTTCTTCTTCTTGTCGTGTCGACACTGGCGTTATATTTTTGAGGACCAATACTCGGCGACTAGCAAAGCATTATCAGTACGTACAGGTCCTCCGTGTGCAGGTGTAGGGGCACGTAGGGCATGACAGTAGGTGTGCCATTGTCTGGGGAGAGACACCACACATACATTCGCTGTCCGCAGCGTAACCCCATCGGTGCATGTTCTCCTTGCTTCGGCCGACTTGTGTCCGAAGTCTATTTAAAGACTTCCAAGTTTGCCATTATATGCTGCCCTAAATGGATATGGCGCGATAGCCGAGCGGAGAAAACTTCACTTCTCATCCGTGAGGTCGTGAGTTCGATCCCCGCCTGTACCACTGCGTTTGTACAAAAACTTAAGTACAGTCTTTTTCAAAGATATCGCTGCTTAACGGTGAAGGAAAACATCCTGAGGAAACCTGCACACTAATCGGCTAGTGTGTGAAATGGAGAAGGCCATGGCAAACCACTCCATTAAACATTGCCAAGAAAGTCGTTGTGTGTGTTTTATTCCACATAATGATCACGACCCTCAGTCATGAGGTATACGACTATGAAGATAAATGGATAGTTCTTTTGCTCATAAGCGGTCCGCACGAGCAGAGTATGGTGCAGCGTGTGCAGAGTAGAAGGACATTGTTAATAATTGTATGATCTCATTAAAACACAATTTTACGGATTACTTCGCGATTTTCTTTACATTTTATTTAAAACCTGACGTTTCGAACTTTACAGCGTTCGTGGTCACAGGGAGACTAAGGTGTTATTTTGTCAATCACAAAGTTTTGAAAAATTAAACAACCGTCACTCATTAATATTAATTTACGTTTCTATTTACGCAGAAAGATATTGTGTTTATGAGGTTGGCTTACTGGTAAAACATGATAAATGCACTTTTTGCCAAAAACGAGTTAACAATGCAGTTTTTTTCGCTCTATCGACTGGTAAAACAAAATAAGTGATAAAGTAATTCTATCGCAAGTAATTCTATTTTTTAAATTACTGGTAAAACAAGTTAAGTGCATGCCCTTAGTCAATTTAAAACAGTTTTTTTTTAACCATCATAAAAGTTAATATATCATTTGATATGAAACATTCCGCAACAAGTAAATTATTTAACAAAATCCGATTTGATTTTTTAAACCTTATTATCTCAGTACTATGTCTTATGCACTTATGTTTTTTTACCAGTAAGCAGACGGTATAAGAATTGAGTTTTAATGAGTTCAACAATTCGCGTAAACATAAGAAACAAATAATTGTAATATATTAACTGCTGACCTCTTGTACTTTGCCTGCTGCTTCGGCCCGCCCTCTACGATGATGACGCAACACCCGCGGTGCAATATGACGCACCCGGTCATGTGGAGTTGCTGAGCGTTCACCTCCACTTTGAACTTGGCCGACGCACACTCGAACAGGTCTTTCACTCTAGAAATATAAAAAAATAGTCAGTTAGTCAAAGTCAAAAATAATTTATTCAATTTAGGACACAAAATGCCACTTATGAACGTAAAAAATTAAAAAATCTGTAATATTGGCCCGTAGGGGGCCCGAACATGTCTCCTTATCTTTTGGGCCCTACTAGTGCTTCGAGACAAGACACAGACAATCAGGCAAGTGCTGAGAAGAAGCACCGGAACAAACTCAGTCAGCAACTCTAGCTGACAAAAAAAAGTGAAAAAAGTTACAATAAAAAGGTAGGTACATCAGTTTGGTGCAGGCTGGACTGTCCATGCATTCTCGTCATCAAGATAGTCTTGAATTTTATAATACCCTTTAGACATGAGGGTAGTTTTGACATGCGACTTAAACCTATTAATAGGTAGTTCGACAATATTGTGTGGTATATTGTTAAAAAATTTAATACAATTTCCCAAAAATGAATTAATTATTTTTGCCAATCTTAAGTCTGGAACGACAAGTTTGATTTTGTTTCTTGTATTATAAGAATGAATATCACTTTTTTTCGTTAAAAATAGACCAAGTGCGATTCGGACTAGCGCACGAAGGATCCCGTACAAAACAAACGTATTTTTCACGATGCGCGATGTGACCACAAATTTCTTTTACTTGTACTGTTAGACCTTCCTTCTTGCCAAATTTCATGGTTCTAGGTCCATGGGAAGTATCCCATAGGTTTAAATAAATAAATAAATTGTTTCAACAAACACACCAATTACCTAGCCCCAAACTAAGCGTGAGCTTGTGCTATGGTGACTAGGATAAAGGATAGAAATACTTAAATATATATAATATAAATATAAATGGTCGTATCTTTTGATTATCTATCGCGTGCGACTCTAGTCCACAGATATCCAGCTGTCATTTTAATAGACAACAGTGGAAGTCGCTAGAGAAGCCCTATGCCAGGCATCTCTCACTCAATGTACTTGCGCGCGATAATAGCCTACTCTCGAGCGCACCGACGGCGGTGCGTAAATCAGTAGGCTGCCAACAACCGACGGGAAAATTTTAGGTGACCCTACATCTGAGTCTGCGAAATGTTTAGCGGACATGATTTTGAGTCATTGAATTTCTGCCGCCTGCGCATCTGTCCGTGCTGATTGTATGTGTAAACTAGATTAAGGTACGATGGGGCTGGCATGTGATTTATCAAAAGCCCCAAAATAAATAAAGATTTAAAAAAAATACCGACGGGGTACGCACTGTTGAATTGTGTTAAGGTCGATACGTTTTTATGCAAACTTAAGTAATATGTTTTATACATCTGGTATTTACTGTACAAATGCAACCCAAAGCATAATATGTCCTAAAAGAGTCTCATATTTAAATTAAATTCTAGACTTATCAGAGTCTCGAACGTTTGAACTTATTAATTTAATAAGTCATAATAATTTTACGGCAGACTAAAAGTTCCCACATATGCATTTTATAACTATGTATGAAAACATTTTTGAAAATAATTTAGCACAGAACAACATCTTAGATCTTGTTTCCACATTACTATTTATTAAAACTGTTTGTACGATTCCTATTTGTTTTTCGGGACAACCGAAAAATTTGCGCAGGTAAACATTTTGTAAAACACTATATCATTGTAAAACATTTCAAACCAAGCTACAAATAAAATAGCCCAACTTGATCAACTCAATTTTCAATCATCACGCGTTCCTGAGAAAAAGGTGCTTGACAGACAGACGGACAGACGGACAACAAAGTGATCCTATAAGGGTTCGTTTTTCCTTTTGAGGTACGGAACCCTAAAAATACATAAACGACTGGTTTTTGCGCGGGAAGCAAGAAGAGAAAGATGGGTTTTACTTCTGTCGGGTGTGGTAATAAGAAAACCAATTAAATAAATGTTTCTATTTTTAAATCCATACTAATATTATAAATGCGAAAGTGTGTCTGTCTGTCTGTCTGTTACCGCTTGACGCTTAAACCACTGAACTAATTGAGATGAAATATGGTATGGAGACAGTTCGAAATATATTTTTGCACTTGAAAAAATGACCACCAGAGGCGGGAATCGAACCCGCGTTCCTCGCATACCGGGCGATTGCCTAACCTCTCGGCCACCCTGGCGTTGGCAGAGCCTGTCGAAATTTTCAAGTGCTTCTTAACGCTGTAATGCCGCGTTGCTTTCATCAATGTTATTGGGATTACACCCTCAAGTTACTTTTTTGAATTCCTCCCTCCTAGCGGTACCCAAAAATACCTTATGTATGTTCCCCGTTTTTTTTTAGTTTTCGAGATACCACCAAGATGGGTTTTCAGTAATTTGAAAAATAAAAAAACCGATCAGTTTTTTTATGTCATTTTTTTATGTAAACACTAGCGAAATTTTCGATGAAAGCATAAAAAAAATCGTATCTCGAAAACTACAAAAATCGGGGAACATACGTGGGGTATTTTTGGGTACCCCTAGAAGGGAGGAATTAAAAAAAAAATTCTTGACGTCATTGGACGGACCACTCTGTATATGTACCCTGTTCCAAGGTCGTAAAACCTGTATTTAAAAAAAACTAAAATAAATATTGCAGAAATTCGACCGCGGGACCTTATGGATCGTAACCAGCGTGTTGATCACTATAGCAGCACTCAAGAATAATGTAGCATTATGGGTACAAGAGTTTGAAATCGATGCAGTTGTTTTTGAGTTTATTTGTCTAGAGTCAAGAGCAAACCTATTTCGAATAAAAATAATGTTACATTTCAAAAACTAAATGTTTTCTCTTTATAATATTAGTATAGATATAAATTAATAAATTATAAATAAATTGTTTCAACAAACTCACCAATTACCTAGCCCCAAACTAAGCGTGAGCTTGTGCTATGGTGACTAGGATAACGGATAGACATACTTAAATACATCATATAAACGTCCATGACTTAGGTACAAATGCTCGTGCTCATCACACAAACATTTGCCCCTTGCGGGATTCGAACCCGCAACCGCCTGGTTTAGAAGTCCGGGGCGCGAACCACTACACCAAGACGGTCGTCAATCATAAATTTGGCGTATCACTTACCTGTACACAGCAACATGAACGCCCATCGTCGTATCTTCCCTGAGTTTCCGATCCACCTGCAACAGATATTTGATATTTATTTATTTTTCTTTTATTTTATTTATACAGTCAGAAATCAATCAGAAAAAAATATAAGAAATAAAAATGTTTTACAGCTAGACTATAACCCAAAATATGCATCTAGACTAGGACCTTAGAATGGATCATGATCACCCATAACAGCAGGTTTCACAACAAAACAACTATTTATAACATGCACCAGATTAAAATGTATGCAAAAAAAATACTTACGATTTTCTTTAATTACATCTATTACATGTGCAAAATCGCCTTTATTTGTTTTTAAAGATATTTGGATTACTACTTACGAAAATGTAAAAAAAAAATTATTAAAAAAAAACTCAATCAATTCCATTCCTCTGCTTTGGCAGCAAATCGTTAAAAAAACTAACGATCACAAATAAAAAAGTAATGTTAGTTTTATAATGTGAGAACGAGATGTGTATCCTGGCTCTTTTGCTTTGGCAGTCTGTCTGCCAATAACAAGCGACCATCTCTTCCACCCTAGTGTCGATCGTCCTAAAACGATTGACAATCGCTCGCAGGCGTAGTGTTTCATCGCAAAGGGTAATTCTGCCGAAAACAAGTGACGATCGCTGACTCAACGCTAGTGTCAGTCTTCCAAAAACAAGTGGCGATCGCTTGCAGACCAAATGTTTCCATAATAGTGTCGTTCTTCTTAAAAAAAAGTGACGATCGCTGGCTCAACACTAGTGTCAGTCTTGCAAAAACAAGTGGCGATCGCACGCGGACCAAATGTTTCCACAGTAGTGTTTCTCTTCCTAAAAACAAGTGACGATCGCTGGCTCAACGCTAGTGTCAGTCTTCCAAAAACAAGTGGCGATCGCTCGCAGACCAAATGTTTCCATAATAGTGTCGTTCTTCTTAAAAAAAAGTGACGATCGCTGGCTCAACACTAGTGTCAGTCTTCCAAAAACAAGTGGCGATCGCTCGCGGACCAAATGTTTCCACAGTAGTGTTTTTCTTCCTAAAAACAAGCGACGATCGCTGGCTCAACGCTAGTGTCAGTCTTCCAAAAACAAGTGGCGATCGCTCGCGGACCAAATGTTTCCACAGTAGTGTTTCTCTTCCTAAAAACAAGTGACGATCGCTGGCTCAACGCTAGTGTCAGTCTTCCAAAAACAAGTGGCGATTGCTCGCGGACCAAATGTTTGCATAGTAGTGTCGTTCTTCCTAAAAACAAGTGACGATCGCTGGCTCAACGCTAGTGTCAGTCTTCCAAAAACAAGTGGCGATCGCTCGCAGACCAAATGTTTCCATAATAGTGTCGTTCTTCTTAAAAAAAAGTGACGATCGCTGGCTCAACACTAGTGTCAGTCTTCCAAAAACAAGTGGCGATCGCTCGCGGACCAAATGTTTCCACAGTAGTGTTTCTCTTCCTAAAAACAAGTGACGATCGCTGGCTCAACGCTAGTGTCAGTCTTCCAAAAATAAGTGGCGATCGCTCGCGGACCAAATGTTTCCATAGTAGTGTCGTTCTTCCAAAAAACAAGTGACGATCGCTGGCTCAACGCTAGTGTCAGTCCTCCAAAAAACAAGTGGCGATCGCTCGCGGACCAAATGTTTCCATAGTAGTGTCGTTCTTCCTAAAAACAAGTGACAATCGCTGGCTCAACGCTAGTGTCAGTCTTCCAAAAACAAGTGGCGATCGCTCGCGGACCAAATGTTTCCACAGTAGTGTTTTTCTTCCTAAAAACAAGCGACGATCGCTGGCTCAACTCTAGTGTCAGTCTTCCAAAAACAAGTGGCGATCGCTCGCGGACCAAATGTTTCCACAGTAGTGTTTTTCTTCCTAAAAACAAGCGACGATCGCTGGCTCAACGCTAGTGTCAGTCTTCCAAAAACAAGTGGCGATCGCTCGCGGACCAAATGTTTCCACAGTAGTGTTTTTCTTCCTAAAAACAAGCGACGATCGCTGGCTCAACTCTAGTGTCAGTCTTCCAAAAACAAGTGGCGATCGCTCGCGGACCAAATGTTTCCACAGTAGTGTTTTTCTTCCTAAAAACAAGCGACGATCGCTGGCTCAACGCTAGTGTCAGTCTTCCAAAAACAAGTGGCGATCGCTCGCGGACCAAATGTTTCCACAGTAGTGTTTTTCTTCCTAAAAACAAGCGACGATCGCTGGCTCAACGCTAGTGTCAGTCTTCCAAAAACAAGTGGCGATCGCTCGCGGACCAAATGTTTCCACAGTAGTGTTTTTCTTCCTAAAAACAAGCGACGATCGCTGGCTCAACGCTAGTGTCAGTCTTCCAAAAACAAGTGGCGATCGCTCGCGGACCAAATGTTTCCATAGTAGTGTCGGTCGTCCAAAAACAAGTAAAGATCGCTCGCGGACGTAGTATTTTACCGCTGCTATTAGTCTTAGATTAGTCTCCCAAAAAAATATCATGGGAAAAGTGTTAGTGTTTGTGAAAGAGACAAGTATACAAGTAAACTACCTTCTCCCTCTTCTGGTCCTTGGTGAGCGCGCGCGCCTTGTTCGCGTCGAGGTGAGTCTTCTGCCGCTTGGCGATCTGCTCGCGGACTTTCGCCTCTATTGCCGTGGGGTCTTGTACTGCTTCCGTGCCCAGAGCGCGCATCAGGTTTGATATCCTTAAAAATGTAAAAATTGTTTAGTAAGGGATGAGTTTAAAACAATGGTAAGGGGCGTGCCTGAAACAGACGGGTATTTTGTGCTGAGGCAAGTTTTTATAAATATCATCAGCCGCAGGACGTCCACTGCTGAACATAGGCCTCCCCTATAGAATTTTAAAGTGATAAGCGGCATGCGTCACACAGTATCGTACTGGACAATATTTTGCCCGTGGACGCCCTACGCTACGCTTTTCATCAAATGGTCTCCAATCAAGAACCTATTTGCCGCAACAGCCACCAGTTCTTTTCGCAATTTGCCCTGCCCCCTCAACTGACACTTGAGCTTACTGTTCCGCTGTGCTATATCTGAGCTAGTTATAGAGATTATTTACTCCATGCTTGATGTCTCTATAAGGAATCGAATCAGGGATGAGGAGGTGCGTAAAAAAATGAAGGTAATTGACAAACGACTTTTTTGGGTTCCATAGTCAAAGGGGGACACTTATAGTTTCGCCATGCCCGCCAGTCTGTCCGCGGCCTAGCGCTCTTTTCTTGGTAACATCATGGTCTATTGCTGCCCTGCTACGAGTTTGAATATTGAAAGAGCGCGTCGTACTATAATTTAGGTTCCAGCGGTGCCAACAGTGCCTTCTACCCGGTATTATTGGGTAATATTCAGTGTGTTGTCCTGTTTCGTCCCTAAATGAATGACAGAGAGCGCGTTACCTAAACTTGGATACAGCGTCAACTGTCTTCTGCCCGTTATTTCTGAGTACTGTCATGATCTATCGCTGCCCTGTTTTACCTCTAAAAAGTGTCTGAGAACACGTCCCCAGAGCTTAGATACAGACAGCGTCAAGGCAGTTTCAGCTTATTACTACTTGGTAAAGTCATGGTCTATTGCTGTCCTGCCTCGTCCCCTAAAGAGTGACAGAGAGCATCTCACCTCAGTTTAGGTTCCGGCGGCGCCTCAAGCCCGAGGCGCACTTTCTCCTGCTCCTCTTTCCACGCCTCCCTTCGGCTTTGTCTGCGGAGCTTCTTGCGTTCTTTCTTCGTTAGGAACACCGGCATGTATGTCGGTTTGAGCGGCTCAGCTGTGGACAAGATAAAGTCATTGATTAAATGCAGAGAAGTACTAGTACTGGTATGCCTTGGTGTTCGGCACTGTAATATACCATGTGTAAAGAAAGAAATGAATAAAATAAAATCTGATTGTATGTCGAATGCGATTTTTTTTCCTTTTTCGGTTTTTTTTTTGATGCCATGGGCGCTTTATTTATTTTATGATATGAAAAAATACCCGCCTGTACCCCTGCGTTTGTAAAAAAAAACTTAAGTACAGTCTTTTTCAAAGATATCGCTGCCTAACGGTTAAGGAAAACATCGTAAGGAAACCTGCACACTAGTTGGCTGGTGTGTGAAATGGAGAAGGCAATGGCAATCACTCCATTAAAATTGTCTGGAAAAACGTTGTGTTTCATTCTACATAATGATCACGACCTTCAGTCATTGAGGTATACGACTGTGACGAAGGGATATGATATGACATGATCTTCCATATCCTGGATCATGGTGCAAAGTGGAACCTGGGCCCTCGCGTGCTAGGGCACAACCGGGATATCGCTAGGATGATGATGAGAGAGATATGTCATTAGACAAGCAGGAAGCTACCTCCCATAGCTGTTAGATAGAATCACCCATTCTGTGGCTTGCTGTAGTATTGAGAACCTTCAATGACGCATAGGTTGACTTCACAAATATAAGTAAATCATGTTTCAACATTTACCACGGTTTGCCGTGTAGTGTATTAATCCATATCCATACTAATATTATAAATCCGAAAGTGGGTCTGTCTGTTACCTCTTGACGCTTAAACCACTGAACCGATTGAGATGAAATTTGGTATGGAGACAGTTCGGGACCCTGTAAAGGACATAGGCTACATTTTGTCACGATATAAAAACATTAAGAGGGTGAAATGGAGGATGAAAGTTTATATGGAAAATCCAACTCTTGCGGGAAAAGTCGCGAGGAACTACTAGTTATTTATTAATAAACCGAATTTCCTACAACAAATACCATCTATTATCTGTATTCCGAGAACATCATATTTATAAATAATAATGTATAATATGTTTTTAAACGTAACCCAGTGCTTTATCAGCACTTGATTGAGCGGTACTCGTCTCAGAATAATTTAAAATATAAAAATAAGTATTGTTAAAATAGTTCAATGACAAATTTGACATACCACAAGTATTCAAAACATGTACACGTGTATTTTTAAGTGATCTCAATGAAATAACGGAAATAATAACTGTGTGTGCTATATCGGATTTTCTTCATAAGGATGTTCGGAGTGTTAATTATAAATATACATATTTACTAGGCAATATACAGAAGAGAAACATTTAAATATGTTTATTACTATTATTACTTTGGTAAGCGTGGTGAATATAATCGCGCAAAATTATAATTACAATATTAACGCGACTAGAAATCCTGATTTTGACATTCGAGTAAGAAGAGACTTGAATCGAAATGATGTAGTTATTTTGACACCTGAAGAAAATGATGATCTACCAAACCAGGACGAAAGTAAAGACACACCACTATTTTTAGACATATTAAGAAGATATAAAAAAGTAATATCTGAAGATATTTTTACAAAAGTTAAGAGAGACACATACTCACAAAACACACAATTAAACGACGGAAATATAAACAACGGAATAAACGAGAATAACGGAAATGCACACCTGGGACATTTCAAGACCAACCCTGATTTCATAACGAAAACATATAACAAAGTTGTTCAAGTTTTCGGACGAAAAACTACACCAACCTATAACAGTGTTTACTCTAATTATAACAATATAGTCAACGACAAGGGATATGCAAACCAATATAACGGAGCCAACTATGCATATGGAAATCAAATAAACAATAACGATAGATTTTACAATCCGTTTAATGCCACAAGCTATTTCATCCCCATGCCGTATAGAAATAATCAAACTACTTTAACATATAATCCGAATACAAATTATAATAACGGAAACAACGGATTTAGTACACCTTTGCACAACGGCATCCCATTGGCCCCATACAACAACCAATTTAATAATTATAATACCAGCATGTATAACTATAACTCGGCATACGCTACTTATAATTATACCTACTATAATCCAGCGTCCAATGCAACCTTCTACCAATACAACGGAACATCATTCGTGCCCTATACTTATCCAGCAACAAATTCAACTTTTAGCAGATATAACGGAACTGTGCCCTTTTATCCAGCGACGAATTCAACGTACAACACATACAATGAAACTTCGTTCGTGCCTTACAGGAATAACGATAATAGAAATACAAGTAACGAAAATGTAACAACAACGACAACGGAGAGGGTTATAGCCGAAGGTTGCATATTTTGTCAAACTTTCAACTGTCCAGTGAACCAAAAACGAGTAGGTTTTAAGTGTGTTGATTTAGACTATGATTATTGAATAAAAAATACAGACTTAATGCGTTTTGTTTTCATAGACTTATGAAGTATTTTATGACAGTCATAGTGGGATCTAATTTCAGCAGTGGGATCTAATAGCCTGACTTTACTTACAAATGCTTTCACAAAAGATTCTTTTTTTGAAAAGGCGTTTGCTCGCGACTCTTGACTAAACCAGACGTGTATTCAAGTGTTGACACTAGGTTCATTTTGTTACCCGAACCGGGGTTCATAATGTCTTAAAATTGTGGCAATGCTCTTTTTACTGTCCAAGTGCTACGCCAAGGCTCGAACCGAAACAACAGTAAGATAAAGTCTGTCCTGGGAGTTGCAGGTCAAGGTTAATGGATGAGTTTGCTTGATAATATAGTTTTTAGGGTTCCGTACCCCAAATGCACACTGCAGCACTTGTCGAATTGTCTGTGTTTTGTCTCGAAGCACAAGTAGGGTCCAAAAAATAAGCAGACATGGTTAGGCTCCCTAAGGGCCAATATTATTGTTTTTTTTTTATAAATTTTGACATTCGTAAGTGTCATTTTCTGCCTTAAATTGAATAAATTATTTTTGACTTAGACTTTTGACAAAATGATAGACACGGAACCCTTGTAGGATCTCTCTTTGTAGTCTATCTGTCTGTCTGTTCATTCGTTTGTTTGTTTGTCTGTCAAGACCTTTTTTGTCATGAACGCGTGGAGGTATAAAGTTAAAATCCGTGTTTCAGATAATAGTCTGCATTGGTAGTTGGGTACCGGCTTACTCTAAATAATACATAATAACGACGTTGTATAGTGATCGTATTAGTAATTTAAGGTTGTAGGTAATTATCGAAGTCTGCATATTTATGTCTTTGCTCTTTGGTACCGAGATAAGATTGACCTTACTGCTATTCAGAGTTCAGACAGTCCAATACATATCATACTTACTAAGCTTGTTAATAGTGTACCTATGTATTAATAAACATTTTATTTTTTGTGGATGTTTGTTTTTATAATACAAAAATCTATAGAATTGACTGTCGCAGCCTATTAGGTGAATTCTGATTGGTTCTCGAAACGCATTGTTTTTATATAAATGAAACCGATAACGTATAAATAAATTAAGTATTAAAATCAGTCATAATATATCGATGTCTGAATTTATTGTCTTAAATAAAATGTACCTACTTAGATGCGAATTTAAATAACTAAATTGCAAAAATTAATTGACACGCGCAAGCAGTACATAGTTAACAAACTGAATTTTGAACACAATCTTAATTAGATTAATAAATTACATCTATTGGTCATTAAAATCATGATATCATTTCACAAACATGCTTAAACACGACTATCATTGCACTATTAGATCTTGACTTAAAACATCGTTTAAGCACGTCAAAACAATATATCAAGAAACATTTGCCATTTAAAAATGAAAACTTCCATTTTGTTTGTTCTAAGTGCCTCAGTTGCGATTGCAATGTGTTTTCCGCACAATCCCGAATTAAAGGAAGAAATCATTTACTCTAAAGATGTCGAGAGTGATCTACAGAAAATAAATAACGACAACGATTTGTTGGGCAGCCCAGAAGTTAGAATAACGGAAATTGATACGCCAAATTATTCAGGAGGACTATACAATGGAATCGATATTGTGGAAAAAAGAACAATGGAAACGAGAAATGAGGATAACGATAGAGTAAGACTAAGCAGGCAGATACGTTCAAAATGTGTTATGTGCAAAAAGTTGAGTTGTCCACGTGGATATATTAGAATTAACAGCGAATGTTTAGCAGAATCTGAAGTACAATAATAAAATATGTATTTAAGTAACGAGGTCTTGTTACTTGTGGCAGGTTTGTATAACACATCCAAGTTCCAATCCAATCTAAGTATAGTAAAATCATAAGTTTGTTTGTAAGAAGTTATATCTGGAACCATGATGTAAACGATTTTAAAAATTATTTTACAAGCAGAAGTAGACAAATAAATAAATAAAATGTTTCAACAAACACAATAATTACCTAGCCCTAAACTAAGCGTGAGCTTGTGCTATGGTGACTAGGATGACGGAAAAACATACTTATATATACTTATAGATAGCGACATTATTTTACTGCGTGACATATGATATATATTTTTTTTATTACACCCAAAACATTAGTTAATGTTGAATCTGGAAACATATTGTGTATTTTATTTAGGAATGTTACCACATAAGTGTATTTTGTTGCTTAATTGTTACTGTGAATATACAGTCTGCCCGGGTTTCAACTGGCGATAATTTATGGGCTATTAGATCATCAAAAATGCTATCGACAAAAAGCCCCCATGTTAAGAGTCTAACTCCCTCCCTCTTGAAATGGCAGCAATTTTTATTATTTTTTTAAAATGCTTATTCTATGGATCTGGAGGTCCTGAAAGTTATGAAAATGATTCTTTTGGAAGGTAACGCTATCGCATATCAAGCGAAATAAAGATCAATTCAAAATTA
Organism: Pyrausta nigrata; assembly: GCA_949316185.1. Classification (NCBI taxonomy): domain Eukaryota; kingdom Metazoa; phylum Arthropoda; class Insecta; order Lepidoptera; family Crambidae; genus Pyrausta; species Pyrausta nigrata. The sequence goes on along the minus strand of OX438963.1, from coordinate 8,437,592 downwards.
TTAACCGTCATAGAGGAAAAAAATTATTTTTTTAATAATAATAAATCTTGCTGAAAAAAGTTTAATAGGTTTTAAACCTATAACAAAACTAAACCCAAAATTGAAATTTTTCTGATTTTTTTTTCTATTTGTCAAAAAAAATCATTAGAAAAATGTCTTAAAAATTTTGTAAATAAAAGGCCCTTAAATTATCGCTAGTCGAAACCCGGACACCCTGTATAAATAAATAAGCGAAATAATACATTTTCGCGTCTTAACCGTCGAACTGAGTGTGATGAAGTTTGGTACAGAGTTGGGACTTTGTATAATGTCCTCCTAACCGAATTTCGACTACGGCGGCCTATCTCAACAGAGATTAGCCAACTGAGCGGGACATATTATAGTGCACAAGTGCTTAACGTGCTTTCCGAGACACGGGGGTGTTAACACCACCAACTTCCTGACTCCGGAGCTGGGTAATTACAAGACAGAAAAACCCAAACACTCTCGGCCCTACCCGGGATTCGAACCCGGGACCTCGTGGATAGTACCCAGCGTGCTGACCACTAGACCAACGAGGGCAAATCTAGTTAATAATGCATGTTTCATTTGAAGCAGTTATTAGTAGGAAAAATAGCAACATTTCCTTAGTCATTATAGTCATAACAGTTCATGCAATAAATTATTAATTAATTGAACTGATGCATGAATAACATCCATAACAATGCAATTTGCTCTACTATAAATTCTCTAAAAACAAACGCTCTATATCGCGCATGATATATTATGTTGCACAACGAGACATAAATCACACCACTATATAATTACATTACTGTATGTATGTTCGCGATAATCACAGAAACTTCTACACGAATTTTCATGCTCATGAATTAGTGATTCTTGGAGAATTCTTGGGTTTAAGTTTATAATTCGTTAACTCCTCAAGGTTCATAAGAACCACCGCCGGCGGTCTAATAACAATTGATTTTCTATTTTGTCGGGAAACATAATCTCTAAAGTATTAAGATTTTGTGTAAATTGATTGAAATATGACGATGAGTTTTAAGATGTCGAAAAAAAACAAGCTGTCTGGGAGCTTAGATCAAAAGCTCTGCCTAATCCGTTAGAGCTAAAAATAAAAAAAGTCCGCAATTGGTGGCGGGGTGTCTGTAAGGCAAGTGACCAACCTTACTGTCAGATGTTATCAAGCCGCCCTAGGGCCTCTGACTAGGCTTAACGACTAATATTAACTGATATTAGCCGGGACCAACTACATAACATGCCTTCCGAAGCACGGAGATGCTTGTCATTGACGCCACTTTAATGGTCGGAATGGTCACCCACACAATCACGACCACGCCGTGGGTTGCTTAACTTTGATATCACTACCAAAGCGCCACCGCCGCTGCACTACAAGCACCTCATTTAATAAGCAGCAAGCATTTAATAAGGATAGCTTACTATAAACATTGTTACATCGACACGCGCATAGCCGGGTCAAGTCACTAGTTCAATTACGATAAAGTAAAACATTAGCAATACCTGCCACTGCGACATTGTCCTTTGCGAGAATAGCAAGATTAAAGTGACTCTATAACAAAATAGCTAAATTAAAAAACAACTGTGAATAATGAAGATATTATTTACTGTACTTGCAATATTTATTATTAGTGTAACATCAAGAGAATTTACACGCAAAAAAGCGAAATCTACAAGCAATAACGACACGTGTGTAAAAAATACGCCTTCCAGCCTTGAAGGCAGATATGGAAAGGAAGAAACGAAATTAACGGAAATACTTTTAACGATACCCAAAGTGGAAGACTTTAACGGAAACAAAGATGACACTTTCGGGAGGTATCGGAGACATACCAATGTAAACAAGAAACCTGTGCCACAATGTGTTGCTTGCGGCCACCACGGATGTCCGAAAGGTTATGTCAGTATTAACGGAGAATGTATTCCTGAAGACAATATAAAGGGATCAGATTAGCTGGTATGTGTATGTATGTATAATTCGACAATGAAACCAAAACGTGTGTTATACAAGATTATTTTTTGTTAATGCAAAACCTTGCGGACTTGCGCAAAAAACTGTAATCATAGTCTAGTCAGGCCTGTGTATCTTCCCGCGTAGGTAGCAAAAACGTACCTACGCGCGGCGACCCCTTGGTAAGGGACTAAACAAGTTGGGTGTCGCTAGCCGGCATCGTTGCACGCTCGCGCGTTTCATTCACCGGCGGTGCGCGACACTAGGTTGCTGGTTGGGCGAGCGTGAATAAAGTCCTAGAAAGATGCGCTAGATGGCGTAAGTAGCTTCTTGTGGCAGGCAACCCTATCGTGTTGGGTTATAGTACGTCACTGAATAAGTTTAGTGTATTATGAATCATATTCCAGAGTTCTAAGAATGAAATTAACTTCAATGTATTTTTGTAGGTAAATGTGCGCTACACGAAAATGTGCTTGAGTCAGAGGCGAACTAAATTACACCATATCGTTGACAACATTGAGTAGATATTTCTTTGAATTTCATTGCAAAGTCATACTTCTGTACGGAGTACTAGTACTTATTCTGTGGTCTAGTGGACCTTCCTGATTAGCTAATACCGACCAGTGCAAGTGGTCTTTCAAGTCAGATAATAGGCCTTGAACAAGTCCAGATTAGCTAATCCAGACTTGCGCAAGTGGGACTTGGGGGCTGATTCTAGTGCTCAAATACAACAACTTTTACTAGGTGACCAACATCAAAATCGCAAAAAAAAAAACACCTCACAATCCATACTAATATTATAAATGCAAAAGTGTGCCTGTCTGTCTGTTACCTCTTGACGCTTAAACCACTGAACCGATTGAGATGAAATTCAGTTTGGAGACAGTTCGAGACCCTGGAAAAGACATAGGCTACATTTTGTCGCGATATAAAAACATTAAGGGGGTGAAATGGGGGATGAAAGTTTATATGGAAAATCCAACTCTTGCGAAGTCGCATGGAACCACTAGTATACTCATAAATAATACACAATCGCCGATCAATTACCTACTCACATCAGATTGTATGGAGAAGAAATTTTTTAGGAATTTTTTTAGAAATTTTTCTATGTTGGTCCCATAGTTGTATATAAACGCCAGAATCAACCCCAAGAGGTTTTGCATTAACTAAAAATAACTTCGTATTTCGTATAGACAGACAAGTTAGTGCGCAAGGAGGCTTGCACCCCGCAAGACGTGCGGGGGGCGGGGAAGCGTCAATCACACGCGATTGTCAAAGGAAATCCTCTTCCATAAAAATCCAATTATTCCAATAGCGCCATCTATGTGTTGTGTTGTGTAGGTACTGTAGAAACTATTATATAATCTGTGGTACTGTGTTTTTTTAATTTTAGTGTTTTTATTTTTATATGCCCCCTGCTAGATGGACCGATGACCTGAGGAAGGTGGCCGGTGGTGGCTGGATGCGAGAAGTGGAAGACTGTGAAAGTTGGCGCCGTCTTGGAGAGGCCTATGTCCAGTAGTGGACTGCAATAGGCTGTTATGATGATTTTTATAATTATGTGTGTGTGTCTTGTTAGGCACACTATGCCCGAAGGTTCCCGCTGAAAATGAGTGTCGTGACAAAACCTGCTTTTGTCACGACTGATACTGAGCGGGGACATTTTTGGTACACACTCTTAGATTTATAAGTTTTATGTTCAATTTTTGTTATTATTTTTGTCAGTTGTTTTTTTTCTTTACTCTGTCTTGTGTGTTGTGCCAAATAATTGTTTTCTATTTCTTCCCTGCAACATCACCCGTCACCCGCTAACGTCTAGCGTGCCTCGCCCCCCGCACCTCCGGCGACCGCAGGAAGGTCGCGCACGACTTGTAGACTAAAGTCTCTCTGTATGCAATGTTCAGCACTACATTTTTGTCATAAAATCAATCCTATTACAATTGCTTAAGAAGCCTTACTATGATCTTGATGCGCTCTCTGTACAGTCGGCAGCACGCCAGGTTACCCATTTGAACAGCCTACGAAAACAGCTTTTATTACGTAGGAAACAGAGGCGGACTTAAGGTCGAAGTGGGTCAGTCTGTGCGGCCGTGTGTACCTTGTAAGCAATGACCATACTCGTATGAAATATCTTACAGGTAGAAAAACATTTCCACTAGATTTATATTAATTAACTAGTGGTTCCCCGCGACTTCGCCCGCAAGAGTTGGATTTTCCATATAAACTTTCATCTCCCATTTCACCCCCTTAATGTTTTTATATCGCATCAAAATGTAGCCTATGTCCTTTCCGCGGTCTCGAACTGTCTCCATACCAAATTTAATATCAATTGGTTGAGTGGTTTAAGCGTCAAGAAGTAACAGACAGACAGACACACTTTCGGATTTATAATATTAGTATGGATATATCAAATAGACAGAACACTGATATTACACACTTTAATTTCAGATGTTATCTGTCAGCTGATGTAAATAAGAACAACGACCAAAAACAGAAACAACGTTTCGGTATTAATGGAAATGACAAATTCAAACGTTCTTAAAAAGATAAAATAAATAATAAAAATTATGTTAAACGCACATACTTGTTTTATTCTGAAAAGCACTGGTCCAGATTAGCTAATCCAGACTTGCGCAAGTGGGCCTTCAACTCAGATACCAGGCCTTGAACAAGCTAAACCGGACTTGCGCGACCTGGCTTACTGTTCATTATTAGTTCAGAAAAATTATTGAAGGAATAGTCACCCTTAATTTTTTTCACATAGCTATGGTGCTCTCATAGACCACTTTAGTATACAAAGAGTTACCCATCAACTTTTTAACGTAGCTTAAGTGTGTCTAATCTACTTTAATAGGCCTCTTTATAGTCCGATCACCTAAGTCCTTGTCTGCGTGATACAGGGGCGCGGAGGTAGACAAGAACTGACGCAGTGAGCGGTGCAAGCGGCGTGAGCGCGTGTAATTTAGATCGGGTGCTTCAATTTGCAATGCGACCGTTCAGAATTTCAAAATTCAAATCACCGATGATTCAGTTAGGCGGTCGGACTATAGTATAGAAGTCAAAATGGTCTACCATCATCTTTTAGACGCAGTTAACGTGGCTTAATCTAGTTTCCGAGTCTGTTTTCAAACTCAAACGGTCAACAATCATCTTAAAGACGCAGTAAACGTGACTTATTTTATTTTTGGAGTCTGTTTTTGAACTCAAATGGTCACCCATCATCTTTTTAACGCAGCTAAGATTACTTAACCTCCTTTCATAGCCCACGTATGTAGTCTAATGGTCACCCATCATCTTTAAGACGCAGTCAACGTGGCCTAATCTACTTTTAAAGTCTTTTATTGAACTCAAACGGTCACCCATCATCTTTTTAACACAGTTTAGGTTGCTTAACCACGTTTTATAGCCCACTTAAGCAGTGTAATGGTCATTCATCATCTTTTGACGCACGTATCGTGGTCTTATGTACTTTTAGAGAATCATTTCAAGCTTAAACGGTCACCCATCATCTTTTTAACGCAGCTTAAGTTGCTTAACCACCTTTCAAAGCCCACTTAAGCAGTCTAACGGTCACCCATCATCTTTTTGACGTGCACAAGGTTGCTTGATCTGACTTAAAGAGAGGTGTCCCCCCTTAATGGCGACGTTAATCAAGCTAGCTTAAGACTCTGGAAAGAGAGATACCCCAATACATCTCACATTCCTCTTGCAGAGCAGCTTCCCCCGGGCATAATCTACCTTGGCAAACTTGGAAGTCTTTATAGACTTCGGACACAAGTCCGCCGAAGCAAGGAGAACATGCACCGATGGGGTTACACTGCGGACAGCGAATGTATGTGTGGTGTCTCTCCCCAAACAATGGCACACCTACTGTCATGCCCTACGTGCCCCTACACCTGCACACGTGAGGACCTGAACAACGCTACTGATGATAATGCTTTGTTAGTCGCCGAGTATTGATCCTCAAAAATATAACGCCAGTGTCGACACGACAAGAAGAAGAAGCTACTTCCACTTACTTGGCGGCCTCAGCTGCTGCGGATGCTCCACCAAGTTGGTGACGGCTCTCTGGTTCAGGTTGTTCACTATGTCGTCGTCGCCGACGTTGCACGCGGCCACGCGCTGCGTGTGAGTGCGTGTGTCTGTCGATGTGTTTGTTTGTTTTGTCGCTTCCCGCTCTTCTGGAGTCAACAGGATTACGCTGTCCCACCTGGGAATTGGTTAAGAGATATACTTTGTGTCCAGGAAATGAGGGATGATTCTTTAACTATAGATCAGTCACACATTTTTTCAAGTGAAAAAAACATGATTAATGGCAACACTTTAATTTCATATCAGCCTATTGCAGTACACTGCTGGACTGCACTGATAGGCCTGTCCAAGACTGCGCCAACTTTCACGGTCCTCTGCTTTTCGCATCCAGCCACCACCGGCCACCTTTCTCAGGTCATCGTTCTACCTAGCAGGAGGGCGTCCAACACAACATGTTTCCCGGTTTCCGCCAAAAGACGAAAGTCGTAGATATCGTTCAGAGGTGCAGAAGCTGAAGTGGCAGAGGGCTGGTCATGTCTATCGCATAACCGACGGGCGTTGGAGTAGGAAGGTTCTCGAATGGAGACCACGTCTCGGGAAACGTAGTGTTTGACACTTAATTTGACATCGCTAAATTATTGTTGCCTGTCTCCTTTCGTTCTCTTCAGAAGAGAAAGATACCATTATATATCGACGACCGTCTTGGTGTAGTGGTTCGCGCACCGAACTTCTAAACCAGGCGGTTGCGGGTTCGAATCCCGCAAGGGGCAAGTGTTTGTGTGATAAGCACGAGCATTTGTACCTAAGTCATGGATGTTTATAAATGAATATAAGTATGTCTATCCGTTATCCTAGTCACCATAGCACAAGCTCACGCTTAGTTTGGGGCTAGGTAATTGGTGTGTTTGTTAAAAAAATTTTTTATTATTATTTATATATGTTTTGATGTAATTTAGTTAAGTCTGTGGCACCTCGAAGTTGAGCCAATCGTGGCGTTGACTAAGGATGTAGGGGAAGAGCCTGTAGGCAGATATTTACAATACAATTGGGCAGGTGATTCAAATAAATTGATTGACTTGACGATTATCTTGGTGTAGTGTTACGCGCTCCGAACTACTAAACCTGCAGTAGCACCTTTCAAATCAAATCAAAATCAAATCTTTTTATTTCGGACTACTAAGGCCCAGGTGTTAGTAACAGAAACATCTTAAGAAATAGGGATTAGTACGCATACATTTATTTATTATATTATATTTTTGTTACTGTACCATGTACCTAAGTACCACTCCCTGCGGACGCGACCCAGTGCTACTTGCGACTTCGGTCATCGTCCGCACGAAGTGCCTTAGTATAGGCGCATGCGGATCATCTGCCACTGTCTTCAGGATGCTGTTGTCACTCTCTCGCACCCTACGCATCAGTGACGCCACCTTCTTACCCATCAGTTCTAGTCTGTGCGAACATTTCAGACGCACTGAAAAAGCGGGGAAGTCTCAACAACATTCTGAAAACATTGTTGTATTGGATTCGAAGAGTATTTAGCGTTTTTTGGGCAAAGCTGATCCACAGGCCGCCCTTGTACAGATTCTGACAGTACGCCTTAAAGAGTGGTATTTTTACTTGATCTGTACAGCGAGCAAATCTGCGGGCCAGCATGTTGCCGCGGATCGCCAACGCTCTTCGCTCCCTTTCGCTCTCCCGTCCTTAAGGTCGTCGGCAAGTATGTGACCTAGGTATTTAAAAGTGAAAACTCTGTTCAGCTCCTTTCCACTAAGGTAGATTGGAGGTATATCTTCGGGACACCTGTCGGCGGCCTTAACGACCATATATTGGCTTTTCTTAATATTGTAGGCCAGGCCATGTAACGCAGCGTACTTCTCGCCCACGACCAACATTTCTCCGGTAGCACTTGCAGTGGGACTCAGCAGCACCATGTCGTCAGCGTAGCTAATGTTGTTAACACTAACTCCACCCACCTTGCATCCGACACGCATGCCGCTGAGTTCCACTAGGAAGTCATTTACATACAGGTTAAAGATCTTCGGAGACGTTAGCCCCCCTTGTCTCACTCCGCACTCTAACCTGTACGACTCGGAAAGTTTGTTAGACCATTTAACAAAATTCAACTGGTTCGCATACCAGTATCGAAAAATGTTACGCATTTCCACGGGAACACCCCTACCCTCCATCCTTTGAATCCCGCAAGGAGCAAATGTTTGTGTAATGAACAGAGCATTTTACCTTGGTCATGGATTTTTAAAGTATAATCGTATACGTATGTGTATTCTTTATTTTAGTGGTCTGGCCATTGCACAAGCTGACGCGAACGTTCAGTTTAGGGCTAGAATAATTAGTGTGATTCAACATCATCATTCACTCGTACGCATGGGCCCAGGGTCCGCTTCGGACCATGATCCGGGATATAGCTGATCAGGTAATTACAGTGGAGCGACTGCCATCTGATCTTTGAGACCTTGTTAACAGAGGAACCTGACCTGTGTGGATCATGGTTACATATTTAGTCGCCTGAATGTGCAGGTTTCCTCACGTTGTTTGCCTTCACCGTAAGAGCATTGATTAGTGAAACAAACAACTAATGTACTAACATAACTCAGAAAAAGTCATTGGTACATGGCGGCACGTGGAATCGAACCGGTACCTCCCGCATAAGAGGATTTCAAATATCCATTTCAACCCCAAAAATAGTGAGAAATGTGCATTAAAAAGAAACTTACCATTCGATATCAGGCACTCTATCGGAGTCAGGCACATCAGCTGCTAGCAACGCGAGCTTGGTAGCCGAAGATATTCCGGTCTTGCGCGCGATCTGTGATATTTCGCTTTGGAGTTTCTCTAGTTGCGCCTAGAACAAAATGGAGTAACTTAGAATTACACTAGGAAATACTACCGCGCCCGCTGAATTGGCCACCCATTATCTATTTGACACACACAAAAATGCTTTTAACGAGTACTTTATCTACAGAAAACGGTCACCCATCAACTTTTAACACAGCTTAAGCTGCTTAACCTACTTATCAGAATGATTTGGAACGAAAAACGGTCACCCATCATCTTTTTAACACAGCTAAAGTTGCTTAACCTACTTTTCGATTAGTTTATCGACAAAAAACGGTCACCCATCATCTTTTTGACACAAAAAGTTGCTTAAATTACTTTTCAGCGTCGACTATCGCAAGCAAACGGTCACCCATCATCTTTTTAACACACCTAAAGTAGCTTAAACTACTTTTCGATTAGTTTATCAACAAAAAAAAGGTCACCCATAAACTTTTTAACACAGCTAAAGCTGCTAAACCTTCTTTTCAGAGTCTATTTTCACAAGCAAATGGTCACTTATCATCTTTTTGACAGACACAAAGTTGCCTAACCTGCTTTTCGAGTCAATTTTCGGTTGCAAACGGTCACCCATCATCTTTTTAACACGGTTAAAGTTGCTTCGCCTACTTTTCGAGTCGATTGTAGCAAAAAATCGGTCACCCATCAACTTTTTAACACAGACAAAGTTGCCTAATCGACTTTCAGAGTCGATTTTCGCAAGCAAACGGCCACCCATAATCTTTTCGACCGGCACAAAGCCACCGCATCGCGTGTATACCTTCATCCGCAGCCGCTCGGCGAGCTGGCGGAACTTGCCCGGCTCGTGGAAGCGCAGCGCGCGCTTGGCCCGCGCGGGCGGCTTGACGCGCACGCGCGGGTCCTGCCACGCGCCCGCCTCGCCGCGCGGGTCGAGGGGCGGGGCCGCTAGTTGCGCGCGGAACTCCTCGCGGCGTTTCGCTCTGATGTTCGCCTGCAAATTAAAAGTTTATAGTTACCTATTGGAACGCATAACATTTCCCGTTATAAACTGACAATGCATAATGTTAATGGCCATAATAGTCATTTGGCATAGATATAACATGGCCTTTATCGCATACCTTCAGGACGCATACCATCAAATGGCCGAAATCTGGAAGGCGCAATCACAGAAAGATATAGTTTCGATAAGCATAACTATTAAAAAACATAATTTTTGTATACCATATGTTTACTACAATATTTTGATTTGTTTGTGTACCCTATTGATACTGCGCCGCACGCACTCGCACGCGTACCTGCCTTGTTTTTGTTTGTTTAAAAACGTACCGTGAGAACCCCGGAGCCCCAGTCGACATCGAGACGTTACCTATGACACATGTACTAGACCGACCAGAGCGCTTTCGCCGCGTGTGTATCCTGTGAAGCTCCTTACAGACATTTCGAGTGATTGTGACTCAAAACCCCGGGAAACTGATGTGGCAAGTACCTAGCTATAAGTGCTAAGACAGACCGATTTTCCACCTATCATTGTCGCCCTCTACGTGTAATCCACTGCCTAAACTCTCAAACACCATATTATTTAGAAGACATAACATTCAAAAGGCATACATTCATTAAACATATCCGCCAAAATCCCTAACGCTTAAGGAATGATTACATATAATTACCACATTAATATTTCAATTAGATGTGTTTTGATTGATGTAGCCAATGTCCAAGACTAGTGATGTAAAATGAAAAAAAAAACAATTTGTTTTTTTCTGTTTTTTGAAAAAAAAAACATGAAAAAAAAACTTAGCACCATTGTTTTTTTTCTAAATTTGTTTTTTTTTCTGCCTTACGTTTTAGGGCCTGAACCGAGTCGTTTCAGCATACTCGGGTATTTTAGTTGGTAATCATACTCGAAATGGACACTCGAATAGCACAAAAACTAAATAATTTGATACTCAACTTTCTCCGTCCGTCACGCACCCCAACTGCGCTAAGCCAACTACGTTCAAATAAACATAAACCTAAAGGGGATTTCTCCTTGTGCAAATGTAATTGATTTGGGGATTTCCCTTTCGTTGATGTAAAAATGTTGCCAGTATATTCATGATATCTTAGTACCACTCAACCAGAAAAGTATAGTAGAGTTAAAAATAAACCGATAACTCTATTTCCTATGTATTCTTAAGTATTTGTCTTAAAAGTTTTGGATTTCGTACTCTTGAAAAAAGACATGGTCCAGAAAAAAAACAGTTTTTTTACAACGTTTTTTTTTCACACCAGAAAAAAAAAGGTTTTTTTGCAACACGATCCAAGACCTTTTAAAATTATGACTAACAATAATATAGACGACATTCTACTTTATTCGACTTTCAACGATTATGATTTTCAATATTATGTCTTTCAACAATTCTGCGTTATTACGTTTATGCTTAGTAATAAGTAAGCTAAAACATATTATTTTGATTGGTCTGCCATATGATGTATGTCAATTGAAATTATGACAATAAACGTTATGCGTTTCAATGTGTCACCAAAGTTTATTAATTTAATCTTAAAGGCAGTTCCACGAGACTTCGCCCGCGCCTAAAGTCGGATTTTACATACAAACTTTCACCCCCCTGATGATTTTATATCCCGACAAAAAATGGCCTATGTCCTTCTCAAGGTCTCAAACTATCTCTGTACCAAATTTAATTTGAATCGGTCTAGTAGTTTCGGAGCCTATTCCATACAAATAATCAAATCTTTCCTCTTTGTAATATTAGTGTAGAAAACAGTAATTAGTTGGTATATGTATTTTATATGATTTTTTAATAAAATTGATAGAAAATGAACGGCAATTTTATCTAGTTTCAGAAAATACGCAATATGTTGTACTTTTGCGGCATATTATTGAGAAATTTTAGAGTGAAGTGACATGCTGTAATCAGCGGATTTTCCAGTATTTTTATAAGAGAGAATCTGTCATATGGCAACACGGTACCTATTAATTATTGTTTTTAAGTGATAAGCATTCACTTTGCAATCTAGATATATAATAATATATCTAGATTGAAGTGCAATAGCACTTGAAAAAAAATGACCCGCATTCCCGCCTCTAGCGGTCATTTTTTCAAGTGCAATAATATTTGAAATGGGGTCTTGACTCTAATCTAAGCCAGACGTGGCGTAGACAGAGTCGTCAAGCTCACCCAGAAGAAGCCTGTACATTCTGACTTTGAAGGTTTCCAAGTTGGAATCCTATGGAAACACTTACGCGGGTAGTGGGGTCCACATCTTTGCTGTGCACATTAAATTATTACATCTTAATACATTTTAGTTTTTGCATTCATACAAATTGGTAATAGTTTCTTGGGAAAGAAAGATATACAAATCGGCCTAAAAATAAATCCTTATCTTTCCATTACGAAGAAGGGCATATTTCTTTTCACAAAAAAACTGTCATTATTATTATCGATTTGAAATTACCTAATTTCAACAATACCGCTGGGTATGTCGAATTTCTGAAATCATTACATGTTATAAAACAAATTCCCCCACCGCGTCCGTTGGCTGTCATGAATGAGTGCGTGCAAGTTAGTTGTCATTTTGCACGTGGCAAAGACATCTGTACTAATACAGCCATACCACAGTAATGAAAGGCAAAACTTTAAAAAAAACATTTAAAAAAATACTGCTTGTAAAACAATTTTCTTCAAGGACTTGTCCATTAATGGTTTTTTATTCGTAAATATTTCCAACCAGAATAAACTAAATATTATATGAAAGAGTTCACAAAAACTAGCCTTTCGGCATAATTAATATATTTTTTAAGGCCTCCGATTAAGAGAAAAATTGAAATTATTTTTTCTCTTTGTCTGTACATAAACCGCACCTTCGCCTATACCAATTAACGCATGAAAAAAAAATGACGGCAAAATTGACAATCCATTGACAATAGTACCTATTATATAATCTGTGGTAGTAGCCTAGTAGTTTTTATCCACCGGAGGAAAGGCAATAGTATATAGCCATACAGCCAGGAAATACAAGTAATGATCAATGGATGATGCCTCATTACAAACATATTTTTTCTCAAAATTGGGGGCATTTAAAATTCAGATCTCTTTAGTTACGTGTTTCATATTTTTGTAGCTAAAAGATAAATACAGGTTATTGGTGGTTGGTGATATCTTGGAATAAAAAACCAGCCTCTATACAAAAAGAGGACAAGTCCTCTGCTAAACATTTAGAAAAAGATATAAAATAAATATCTAATTAAAACTATACAGGGTGTGGCGTAAATAGTGGTCCAAAGCAAAGGTGTGGATACACTGTACACTGAAGCACCACATACCAGTATTTAAAAAAAATTATGTACAGGGTTTTAAAAAAAAAAAAAAAATTTAATTTTTTTAGAAATCGTTACCTTGCCTTACAAATTTGGTTATAATTTCCAAAAATGACGGTTTTTTTTTATCCATTTTTTTAATTATTATTGCTGATCACTTGTACTTAGTACTCCATTCGTTTTTTTTTTACAAATTGAATTTAATGAAAAAAAATTAAGTTTCTTTCAAAATTCAATACTCACTGCTAGCAAATCGTTTGACTTTCAATGCTTTTGGTGCAAAAAAATGCACCACACTGTCAGTACCCATTGTTTAAAAAAAATGCCCATCTTTTGCAGATTCTAAAATGGTGCAACAATAAGTGTTACGACTTACAGGAAAAAAGTTATTGCTTTTCGAAACAAAAAGGAGCCCAATTCAGAAAAACAATTTATTTGAAGTTCAAGGGTTTACAAGGGTTGTAATTTTTTTCTGTGTGGTCCAAAGCAAAGGTGTGGATACACTGTACACTGAAGCACCACATACCAGTATTTAAAAAAAAAATTATGTACAGGGTTTTCAGGGTTTTTTTTTTAAATTCAGTTTGTAAAAAAAAAAAACGAATGGAGTACTAAGTACAAGTGATCAGCAATAATAATAAAAAAAATGGATAAAAAAAACCGTCATTTTTGGAAATTATAACCAAATTTGTAAGGCAAGGTAACGATTTCTAAAAAAATTAAAAATTTTTTTTTTTTTGAAAACCCTGTACATAATTTTTTTTTAAATACTGGTATGTGGTGCTTCAGTGTACAGTGTATCCACACCTTTACTTTGGACCACACAGAAAAAAAATTACAACCCTTGTAAACCCTTGAACTTCAAATAAATTGTTTTTCTGAATTGGGCTCCTTTTTGTTTCGAAAAGCAATAACTTTTTTCCTGTAAGTCGTAACACTTATTGTTGCACCATTTTAGAATCTGCAAAAGATGGGCATTTTTTTTAAACAATGGGCACTGACAGTGTGGTACATTTTTTTTGCACCAAAAGCATTGAAAGTCAAACGATTTGCTAGCAGTGAGTATTGAATTTTGAAAGAAACTTAATTTTTTTTATTAAATTCAGTTTGTAAAAAAAAAAAACGAATGGAGTACTAAGTACAAGTGATCAGCAATAATAATAAAAAAAATGGATAAAAAAAACCGTCATTTTTGGAAATTATAACCAAATTTGTAAGGCAAGGTAACGATTTCTAAAAAAATTAAAAAAAAATTTTTTTTGAAAACCCTGTACATAATTTTTTTTTAAATACTGGTATGTGGTGCTTCAGTGTACAATGTATCCACACCTTTGCTTTGGACCACTATTTACGCCACACCCTGTATATACAACTTATTAATAAAAATTAAGATAAATTACTTAATACAACACAAAAACAAAAATTATAAAAAGGGTCCTTGTGGTAAGGTTCCCAGGATGCTGGCAGCATTACCGCGCTGGATAGCGATGCTTATACGCTGAGCAAGGTAGCTGCCAGCTCTTAGGTCACCACTGATGTCAACTAGCCTCAAAACCACTTTACATACCGAATTCAAATATATTCTCGCTATTTTTGTGGGGAAGAAACGACAAGAAACAGACTAAAATAGTTTAGAAAATGTCAAATAAGGTGATGCGATTTCTTACGTATTTTTACTAATTTTTTCTTCAACAGCGAGAGAGACGGTATGATCTCAAAATTCATCTTGTGGAGAGAGAACTTTGGAATCGAGTTCAACGATTGTTTATGATGTCGAAATAAAATCAAGCTATAATCGTGTCTGAAATATTTTACCAAAACAACATTTGGTGGGATTATTTCCATTTTACAAACGTGTTTTCTACAGTAAAAATGTGATGCGGTTTTATATACAGGGTGTCCCGTTAATAAAGGATAATCCTTTAGCTAAAGATTAATTACATCATTTTTCATTGCAGTTGGTCCCGGCTAATATCTGTGGTATTAGTCGTTAAGCCTAGTCAGAGGCCCTAGGGCGGCTTGATAACTTCTGACAGTAAGGTTTGTCACTTGCCTTACATACATCCCTTCACCAATCCGCACTGAGCCCGCGTGGTGAAGTATGGCTCGTCCCTCCTCATAGTTGAGGTGAGGCCTTTTCCCAGCAGTGGGATCTAATAGGCTGACTTATTATAATTACATCATGCTTTACTATAAGCCAAAAAAAAAATAAGTAAAAGTGTTGCCATTTCTGAGATTTTGGTTTTAATTCTTTATTATTATTGGGAGCCTTACTTTTTTTTTTTTTTTTAAAGTTACTCTAGCTTTTAGTGTTTGAAATATTCAAGAGTAATATAAAATAGACACAAGACTTTTAAAATGTCATAATACAACAATTTAACCCACAACTTCTCTCAAATTGACAAAAGTATACCAAAATGGCCTTAATGTCATATACTTAACATATTTATAACTGTTAACAGCAGCAGCAACCCTGGAAGAATCCAGATCCAAGTATAAACTTGAATATCTCAATACTACCTCTGAGCGGGTTGGATCTTTAACATGGAAATACGTCCAATTGAATATTTATATCTCAAAAATGGTAACACTTTTATATTAAAAAAAATTTGGCATATAATAGGGCATGATGTAGTTAATCTGTGCCTAAAGGATCATCCTTCATTATCGGGACTCTCTGTATATTTATTTAACCTTAAATACTATTGTGAAAATCCTGTAATAGAATGTAGTCACGAGCATCAATATGTTTACATCTGCATTTGATTGTAGACCTTATTACAATGATATTTAAACTTAGATGTATACATTTCATTGCTTGTGATTGTACATGTATAAATTTTAATAAATAAAAATAAAAAACAACTCACTTTGAGCGTAGGGGCGACATGGGTCAACTGGACCCGCTTGCCACTGATGTCTATAGTCCGTCCCTCTCTGTCCAGAATGAGAGGCGCTGGGCCTGTCCCAGTTGGGGCCGCTAGTGCTCCGCCTGGAGAAAATTTATTTTATTTTATTTATTTATAATAAGTTTAAATAAGAAACCAAAAATCCGCACACGAGTAGGATTTGAACCCACGACCTTAGGCTAACCGGGCCAACTCTTTACCAACTGAGCTACCGTGCAGTCCATGCACCCTTGTGAAATTCTTGGTATCTTTCGAATACGTCATTGCGTGACGTCAGCGACATCTACCCGAGCTGTATAGCCGCCCTAGTCCAAATTTGGTCAGGGAGAAGGACATTATAACAGAAAATTTCGACAGGCTCTGCCAACGCCAGGGTCGGGAGGTTAGGCAATCGGCCGGTATGCAAGGAACGCGGGTTCGGATTCCGTCTTTCGGGTGGTCTTTTTTTCAAGTACAATAATAGCTAATATTTAAATTGCAAAGTCAATGCTTATCACTTAAAAACAAAAATGTATCGTATTTGCAAGCTTTATCTTTTGATTGTTTAATACTTGCAATAGTATTTCTTTCGAGTGTTGAGGGTGTAATCCCAACATTGATGCTTTGAAAATTTCGACAGGCTCTGCCAACGCCAGTGTGGCCGAGAGGTTAGGCAATCGCCTGGTATGCGAGGACCGCGGGTTCGATTCCCGCCTCTGGTGGTGATTTTTCAAGTGCAAATATGTAATATCAAATAAATTGAGAAGGACATTGTTTTTACTTAGTACTTACCAGCTAATTTCCTCTGTATTCTGGCCTGCAGCTCGGCTATCTTTCTCTGTTTTTCCAGCTCTTCAGCTGTTATTGGTGTCGCTGTAAATAAAAAATAATAATTTTATAAAACTGCTTTTATTGCTATAACTTCCGTTGTTACATTTTGTGTGTACTGTGTATTACCACACACACACATGTAACAATATGTGTTCAGACTGTGTGTCGGGTGTGTGTGTGTGTGTTATCTTTGCTTACCTGGTTTAGAATATAAAGTAGGTTTTATCACGCTTGGTGGAGGCATGGAACTGCTTTGTTGGACCTGGGTCTTCAACTGCTGAGCCGCTTGCGCAGCCGTGGCGAGGCCAGACTTCGGCGTGCCCTTGAGGGCTACCAGCGCTCGCTTGCGCTCTTCTATCTCTTTCTGGGCGTTCGCCATCATGAGCTGAAGAGAGAGAGTAATACACTGTGTAGGTATGTATGTATACACACCGCACCACATCAGATTATACCCCACTTCAACCTTGAGACTGCCTCTATTGTATGTAATGGAAGCTGTTTTGTTGTTTTTTTTTAAAAGAGTAACCTAACGTGCTTCCGGCTGTACATTGGCATACTTTAAAATTCACTGGTAAGAAAACAATACTATAATACCAACCTTAATCCTATCAGCGCTTAGAACAGCAATTTTCGAACCGACAGTCTCCCCTTCAGGCATTACCGATGGCAAAGGTAAAACCTCGATTCCATTCCCTAACTTCTTCTCTTTCTCCTTTTCTCTATCTTTGTCTTTCTCTTCATGCTTATCTCGATCTCTGTCATCGTGCCTGATCTTTTCGTCTTGCCGTTTCTCGTCATGCCGGTCATCATGTCTAGATTTCTTCGAGTCCTTTTCTCGTTCTGGTTCATGCTTACGTTTCTGGCTTTTCGACGAAGAGATCAGTTCTTGAGCTAGTGCGATGACTTTATCGGTTAGTTTACTGGCCTTCTTGGAGTCTATGTGTGAGGATATCTTGTCTATGATCTTACGACGCTCGTAACTGTAAATAGGAATAATTGCTTATGATTATTACTTATTATTATAAAGAGGCAGGTATAATAATTTAATTAATAATGACCTCCTAGCCCAATTTCGACTATGACGGCCCATCTCAACAGAGATTAGCCAACTGCGCGGGATATATTATAGTGCACAATAGACAGGTGCACTCTCTGTTCCTTCACTCTCATAATTTGGTAAGACGGCAGTCCGACATGACCTTAGAGGGATCAGATGCAGGACCAACGGCTTAACGTGCTTTCTGAGGCACGGGGGTGTTAACACCACTAACTTCCTGACTCCGGAGCTATGTCTGAGTAATTTTAGGACAGAAAAACCCAACCACTCTTGGCCCGGCCCGGGATTCGAACCCGGGACCTTTTGGACAGTACCCAACGTGCTGACCACTAGACCAACAAGGCAGTCGAGAGGCAGGTATACACTGCCAACATAGGGCTAATTTTACACTAATCAGAATATTTGCCAACTTAAGATTGATTTTACACAAGTCATATTTGTCAATAAAATACAATAGGACTGATTTTAAAATGTCATCAATTCATCTGTGATATCTCTGTTGAATAACATTTTTATAGGTGACTGTACAATTATTAGGTCCTTAACTACTTAATACAGTTGAAAAATGGGTCCTTAGTGACACTAAAATAATCTTGTGATCTTCTTAATATCTCAAGAGATATTTTGGACTGCTTTGCTTATTACCTACAACATTGTAAGAATCATGTAAAATTTTGGATTCAATATCATTTTCCTAAAATCTACAATACAAATTTATTTATTTACTGTTAAATTTAGACTAAGAAAGGATATTATGTGTATATTTTGCATTCTAATAAAACATAAATAATGTATCTTTACCCATTTGTAAGACATGAAGACACAGTTGATAGCAGTGAGGTGTCAGACTTCCCTATAGTTCTGTATATAGCTCTATCCAACGATGAGCGAATTTCTTCAACCTCCCGTCGAGATAATTGCAAAGCCATCGTTGAGACACTAAATTACAATCTACGTAAAACAGGGTAAGACCCTTTTTGAGGTTATGTTCTTACTACGACAACACTCACAATACACAAGTTTTTAGCCACAAAATTATTTATTGCTATAAAACACACGATCAATCGCTAAACTCATGGCTATACAGTAAAATTAATGTTAAAATAAACGATTTGCATAAAATTATATAGCTACACGACTGACGTAAACAATTACTACCACAGACAAATAGGGTGCCCAACATCACTACGCATAGTCCCCATTTTTCTTCAATAATAGGGTTGGCAAGGGATAGCTGATCCCCTGTCAAAGATAAAATAAACTTGGAATTTCTTAATTTGCGATGATTTCATGTCAATTTTTAGCTTTAAAACATGTATTCCACTTGAAAATTATGTGAGTTAAAAGAAGAGTAAAGAAAAGGAGGCACTTTTTACGTGGAAGGAAGGAAACTAAACCTAATTAAAATTTCCTGAATTTCTTTAGATTTTTTCCATTTTAAGTTCATTAAACTCTTGCTACCTACCCATGTAGGTAGCAGTAGCATAATAATGTACGCTTACCTAAAACAGTCTAGATAGTGTATGATGATAACAACATATAGTTCTATTAATAACTTCAAATATAGCACTTAGTCTTTATGTCATGCTAAAAAGTTTTATTTTTAGTACAAATGATAAAATATATCGTTTTTATACATATTTATATTCACATTAGAGCCTTATAACAAAAACTTCAAGTTTGGGCAGTTAGTTCTCTTATAAAATGCAAAAAGTAAACTTTCCAAAATTTTTGGTTATGTTATGGCAGTAGGTATAGTTTACTTAGGTATTATTTTTTAAGTTCCTTATCACGAGAAAACCGGTTATCTATAGTAATTTTACAATTTGGTACATAATATCTAGGCATTTCATCATTAATGGTCTAAACTCATGGTACTCACGGCAAGTAGGTGGGTGGGCTAGCAAATGTTTTCTTACTATAGGTTTTTTATTTAGAGAATCCACTTATTACGGAAGAGCTAATTGCTTGCTCTTGGTGATTCACAGCTAAATTGTATAAGTCCAAAATAAGAGAAAATCTAATTTCCCTGCCCGGAGTGCTGACCGATTGCGTTGCGTTGACCGCAGAACGATTGCCCTGACCGACGATGTGGTCACACATAATGTGGGCTGCGTTCACATTGACCTGACCGTAGACTGCAGAACGCATCCAGTGTGGCAAATTCGTAAATATTATTACTTTAAAATTCAAAAACTGAAACCCGACTGTTAGAAAATCACGCTGCAAAAATTTCAGATGAGAATATTTACTTGTCTCATGATTTTTAGTATTTTAACATATTTGAAATGTGCTAAAATAAAGCCCTTTCATTTAATACCCAGCACGATAAGACGTTTCTGATGATACCTCATGTATCTAATTCTGATAGGAAGTAATGAAGGAACAGATGAACATACATACAAACAAAACATACCAGTCAAACCTCTTTTTGTTCGCCGTAGTCCGGTAAAAAAAACTCTGCTTTTTGTCTGTTAAAATATTTATTTTACACTGTTTTAAGTAAGTTTTTTTATCCTTGTAGCACTTCTGTCTATGGTAGTCTTCAAACGTTCCGATGTATGCAGCATGGTTAGATTAAGGTAAAAATTTAACATGGGATCCTGGCTATTTCCTAAAAATAAAATATCGAGTAATTCTATAAGCTCTAAAATGAAATGATGCTATTTATTTTGCATTTTTTTACGGTATTTGCTATAGTTTTATGGTTTTATGTTTAGTTATGGCGTTAACATTGATTACGTGAATTGGAGCATTCAATGTTTATGTTTGACGTTTGAGTGTTTCTGCGTTACATTGATTTTATCTTCGAAACGTATATTTTCCCTATTATTTTAGTCTTGGAACCACAATTGTCTTTACTAGTACGAGTTAATCGAACTGCTATCTGTTAAATAGTTTAATTCAACCAAGTTCCAAAACATAACCCCAAAATGTCTGATGATGAAGAAGTGATTATGGTAAAGAAAAGCAAGCAGGTCCACTATGGCTCGTTGGAGGAGCAGGAGAAAGCCCGGCTGGCTGCCCTCGCGGCTGCCGCCAGAGATGGCATCGAAGACAATGGCGGCAAAGAGCTTGGAGATATACAAATTTCCAATGGTATGTTTTTACTATAAATATCTGATTTTAGACTGTTTCCAAGAGTCCACAGCAATATATTTCAGTGGTCAATTGTTTTGGAGTAAATCTTAACGATTTAGTGAATTTAAAACCTGTTCTTTGTTTATTTTCACAGTTTTAATGTATACATCCCTCCATCCCATTTTTAATCCCAAAAGTTCTTTCTAAAAGTGTTTTATATTTCAAATATGCTGTATGAAATCAATTATTTTGTCCAAAAATCTTTCTACCAGTCTGGTATATACATTTTAAAAATGTTTTCTACAATTTATAAGAATATTAAGTGCATTGAAAATTATATAAACATGTTATATTCATCAACAGAATACATGGAGCTTGAAGAAGAAATGTCCAGAGATAAGAAAGCGTTGCTGGAAGAGTTTGAGCGAAGACGCAAGGCTCGACAGTTGAATGTATCCACCGATGATGATGAGGTAAGTAATTTAATTCTTTATACCCTTTTCATTCTTCCTTGAGGTTAGATTCTCATACCCCTTCATATTCATATTTCTGTAACTAGCTGTTTATTTTGGAATCCAAGCAATGTATGTGTTAAACTGTCTATGAATAACTTAAAACAATTTAACTTATTATTGAATGGCTTGATTATCCTCAGATTAGCATGGTGCTTAGAGTTAGTAATAAGTTCACGATAATGTGAAGAGATGTCGCTAGTATTTATGCATTGATTCGAACAACTTATAGCAAATGTACGTAGATATCATTAGTGTTTATCACTTGTATAAAGGCATAAGCTCGCTCCTGTAAATATATTATTTTCATCTCGGATTCAACAAATAAACACGGAATTTCAGCAACCTAATAATAATTTATTTTTCATTTCTCTGGGCCTAATAAAATACAGTATGTATGTGATTGTTGCCCAGTATTTATATTTATTTTTATTGCTCACTGACTATTGTTAAAAAAAAAACTGTTTTTGGATGCATGGTAAATATTGAAAACAATCTTGACATTCCCTTTTTTCATAATTATTCATTTGAAAATTAAATAAACACAAAAATAACAACACACTCTGGTAATGTAGGTCAGAATTTATTATTTCCATTTTTTTTAAAGGTTCGCAGAAGTCTCAGGCAGCTAGGAGAGCCGGTGTGTCTCTTTGGTGAGGGGCCAGCAGAGAGGAGAGTCAGATTACGAGATCTGCTTAGTTAGTAAGTATAATACATCTGCTTAGTAAGTATAGATCTGCTTAGTGATTATAATAGGTCTACTTATTAAGTATAATACATCTGCTTAGTAAGTATAGATCTGCTTAGTAAGTATAATAGGTCTACTTAGTAAGTATAATACATCTGCCTAGTAAGTATAGATCTCCTTAGTAAGTATAATAGGTCTACTTAGTAAGTATAATACATCTGCTTAGTAAGTATAATAGGTCTACTTAGTAAGTATAATAAATCTGTTTAGTTAGTAAGCAGATCTATTATCTATCAAATAGATGTGTTACAATGTTTGTCTAGCTGGAGCCCTTTTTCCAACAAGTTGAGCAGTTAGACCAAATTACTCACTCACTTATTAAGTAATAATATTACGTTGAACCGCATAATTGAGTCCTTGCTTGCAGGGTGGTGCAGTGGAGCGCATTCTTGTCAAAATTCAAATCCTGTATATATTTTAATGTTATATTTATTTTATACTAGCAGTTTCCCGTGACTTCGCCCGCGCCAAAAGTCGGATTTTCCATACAAACTTTCATCCCCCATTTCACCCCCCTGATGATTTTATATCGCGACAAAAAGTAGCCTATGTCCTTCCCAGGGTCTCAAACTATCTTTGTACCAAATTTCAATTGAATTGGTCAAGTACTTTCGGAAGCTATTCAATACAAACAATCAAATCTTTCCTCTTTATAATATTAGTGTAGATTATATTATTAATCATCTTAATACCTCCCCAGCCTCGGCGAAGATGCGATTCACAAGAAAATGGAGGAAGAGGAAGCTCGTATCGAGCGGGACAGAGGGCGGGAGGGCACGTGGTACCACGAGGGTCCCCCACAACTAAGGGACGCTCGTCTGTGGATAGCTCGGTACTCATTACCTAGGGCCAAGCAGAGGTGAGGGATATCACGTATCTTGAGTTTATTTTCAGGAGGGCCTTGCCCCTGACATGCAGCAATTCAGAGATTTGTATCTAGAAGATACCGAGAAGGAAGAAAGAAGAAATAGGAGATGGGCATGACACATTGCTAGAACTAACCACAGTTGTTGGGTCAAGAGAATTTGGATTGGCGCCCCCGCGCTAACATCTGTGGTAGAGGACGGCCGCCTAAGAGGTGGATAGAAAGAAAGAAGAAAGAAAAATAGTTTATTCGGCAATCAAAATAAAACCCTTACATAACAAATCTATCTATACTATAATAAAACTGTAAAACCGATGCGTCTGTACATTGAGTATTTTTACGAAAAACTAATTGAGGGTGATGTTAAAATAGTAACAAAATAGAAATCTACAACTTTTAATTTTTTTGTCTGTTTGTCTGTTTGTACACGCTAATCTCTGAAACTACTGAACAGATTTGAATGAAACTTTTTTTGTTATGTAGCTATTAAGTCTAGGCAAATACTAGGCTATAACTTATTTTGAAGATCGAAGTACCTGATGTGAAACCTTAGCAGTACACTTAAACTAAGAGAGATATGTAAGCAGCGCCTTAAGAAAAGTTATTTGGCTTGATGAGCATTTTCTATTGACGTACACAAATTGAAGGTCTGGAGCAACTGATATGGAACCCTAGCAGCTCAGCTCAACTATAAGAGATATGAATAGAGTTCCTTAAGGAACATTGTTCCGCGTGATGAGCAATTTCTATTGTCGTACACAAATTGAAGGTCCGGAGCAACTGATATGGAACCCTAGCAGCTCAGCTCAACTATAAGAGATATGAATAGAGCACCTTAGGAAAGATTGTTCAGCGCGATGAGCACTTTCTATTGACGTACGCAAATTAAAGGTCTAAAGCAACTGATATAGAACCCTAGCAGCTTGGCTCAACTATAAGAGATATAAATAGAGCGCCTTAGGGAACATTGTTCAGGGTGATGAGCGTTTTCTATTGACGTACACAAATTGAAGCTCTTGAGCAACTGATATAGAACCCTGCTGCTGGTGCTGAGCTTAAAGCTAAGTAGTTCGTGGATACTTTCACCACAGACAGTTTGTCGAAATCTAAATAGTCTTACCGAGTAGGTACTTTACGATAGTAGTAACTTACAAACCGACCCTTGAGTAGGCTAGGGACACCACAGGAACACAAAAAATAGATGCTAAACCACATCCATCTATTGTGGTAGGGAAGTTTGAGTCTGACTTTTTCTGAACACTAAAACCTTAACTTACATAGGTATATTTTATTACAAACGAATAAAGCTGCCTTCAATAAAGTAAACGAAAAAGTGAAAACATTTCCTTTCCACTTTTACTAAGAAAGATATCCGACAAAATTTAGTTTTGGAGTCGGTGTCACTGCCATACGAAATTTTCTTACCAGAATAGGAGGATGGCGAGGTGATAGTAACCTATCAAAAAGAAAGTGCCCATTGACCTTGATTTTTCATTCCTCTCATCTCCTTATGACATGGTAAACTAAGAGATCATGATAGCTGGATGGCGGAGTATAGAATATTTTGTATCATGGAGTCCACGCGTACGAAGTCGCAGGCAACAGCTAGTAATAAATAAAAAGCAACAAGATGATCCACCGAAAAGGCATCCGCTCAGCATAATTCGTGGCAGCTCGGGAGCATACCACGAAGCTGGTTTACAGCGGATGCCTTGGGGTAACCACAATGAAATGAAAATGTGCATTACATTTATACAATTAATTAAATTTAAATTTACCATTTTATTAAAAATTACATAAAATAATAATAAGAATATAAATCATTTTTTAGCAAATTTAAACAATAATAAAAATTAATGATACATTCAATTTAAAAAAAAAACATAAATAAATAATCAAAGCTAGTATCAATAAAAAAAATAAAAATACAATGAGCTCAATACCAGAGGGCCCAGTGCCAATTCTTATTGGTTACTGTCACGCGCTCACGATCGACTGAGTGTCATGGAAAAAACAGGTTTCGCAAACGTGCCGCAAGGGGCGCTGACCAAATTTCCTATAGATAGACGACATTCGGTAGCAGGCTGGTGTGAACTGAATGCAAGTAGCATAGCAGACAGACAGGAGTATAAGATTAGAGAGGAGGGCTATGCCCGAAGACGGTGGCACCTGATACTGTTATGGATAATTGGTTGTATGTATGAAGGATGGATAGATGCAGAATAGACGGATGGCTAGATCGATGGAGGATGGATGGTTGGATGGATTGAGGATGGATGGATGGATTGAGGATGGATGGATGGATCAAGCGCGACGGAGGGCGGGAGGGCACGTGGTACCACGAAGATCTTCGACAACTGAAGGACGCTCGGCTGTGGATAGCTCGGTACTCATTACCTAGAGCCAAGCAGAGGTGAGGCACATGACTTATCTTAAATTTTTAAAGAGGGCCTGGCCCCTGACGTTCAACAGTTTAGAGACTTGTATCTAGAAGATACTGAGCCAACTAAGCAGATGTGAGGCATGGCGTATTTTCAGGGGGGGCTGGTTTTTGACATGTAACAATTTAGACTTCGCGTAGATAGGCGTTCCTCCTCATAGTTGAGGTGAGGCCTTTTCCCAGCAGTGGGATCTAATAGGCTGACTTATTAGATAGGCGTTCGACCACAGCCACCGGTGGCTGTCGCGCGCAACGTTTTTAAATACCGCGCAAACGAGGGCCGTTAGTGGCCGCTACTAGTATTTGGTGGCTGCTACTAGAAGACGGTGACTGCCATTAGTAGTTGGTTGCCGCCACAAGAAGTCAGAGGCCGCCACCTAGAATTCAGAGGCCGCCACTAGAAGTCGGTGGCCACCACTAGAAGTCGGTGGCCACCACTAGAAGTCAGAGGCCGCCACTAGAAGTCAGAGGCCGCCACTAGAAGTCGGTGGCCACCACTAGAAGTAGGTGGCAACCACTAGAAGTCAGAGGCCGCCACCTAGAGGTCAGAGGCCTCCACTAGAAGTCGGTGGCCACCACTAGAAGTCAGAGGCCGCAACTAAAAGTCGATGGCCACCACTAGAAGTCAGAGGCCACCACTAGAAGTCAAGGGCCGCCACCTAGAAGTCAGTGGCCACCACTAGAAGTCAGTGGCTGCCACTAGAAGTCAAAGGCCACCACTAGAAGTCAGAGGCCGCCACTAGAAGTCAGTGGCCACCACTAGAAGTCAGAGGCCGCCACCTAGAAGTCAGAGGCCGCCACCTAGAAGTCAGAGGCCGCCACTAGAAATCAGAAGCCGCCACGGAAGGGTTGACATGGTTCAAAAGCAGCGCACGAGTGGCTGGCGAGTGTCGGCGTTTTTAAGAAGCGAGTAGCCGCCATCGTCGCGAGTGGCCACACACATAATGTGTGCGACGACTCCATATAAAACGTATTAAAAAGCGACTGATCTCTCTACGGTCATGTCGGATTGCCGAGTCACCGAACTTTGTGATATTCGAACACTCGTATTTTAGAAGAAAACTACAAGTTTGAAATAATCATCCTACATTTGTTAAGAAATTACAATATGATAAGATGTAGATTTCACCCAACTCGGCATAAAGACCAGACTGTCGTCCGCTACATGCCCACAACGCATTCTCTCTTATTTCGGCCATGTTATGCGTAAAAAGGATGGCAACCTAGAGAAGTTGGTCGTCGTTGGCAATACTGACTGAGGGTAGAAGATCAAGGTCGATCACCGACCCGTGGGACCAAATAAAAGAGGCCTCTCCATCCAAATTCTGCCATATGGTGAAGGCTGCTGCAGACCGGAATCGTTGGAGGCAAATCGTCCGTCGAAAGGCTCAAGTGACCACGATCCTCAGTAATGGTCCCTCATTACTGAGGATCGTGGTCACTTGAGCTAGAGAGAGAGGGAGTAGATTTCTCCAGTGTTATTACAGTTAAACAATATATCGTTTCAGACTCACAAAAGCCCGCGAAGACTTACAACTGGCGGGCAGCGTGCGAGCTGCCGCTAAGCAAGACTCGCAGCGGAAGGCCTCCGCCGTATCCATCTACTGCAGTCAGGTAACCCTGTCCTCCTAGCTGAATTTCGACTACAGTGACCAATCTCAACAAAGATTAGCCGACTGCGCGGGACATATTATAGTGCACAAGTGTGTGCGCAATACACAAGTGCACTCTCTGTTCCTTCACTCTCATAATTCGGTGAGACGGCAGTCCGACATGACCGTAGAGAGATCAGGCGAAGGGCCAACGACTTAACGTGCTTTCCGAGGCACGGGGGTGTTAACACCACCAACTTCTTGACTCCGGAGCTGTTTCTGGGTAATTTCAAGACAGAAAATCTCAAACACTCACGGCCCGACCCGGCATTCGGACCCGGGACCTCGTGGATAGTACCCAGCGTGCTGAACACTAGACCAACGAGGCAGTCAGTTTTTTGCCCTACCAGCCATGAAGCCATGTGGCCTAGTGACTAATTTGAAAGGTATCTCGAATTAATTGCTCCAAGATATTTATGAAGTTTTCTCAATATCAGAGATCCTGGAGACCGGATTTAGACATGCAAGATCCTACTTTACGACCTTAAAAACTTTGACCAACTATTCACGCGCAACAAAAATGACCAAGAGGCCACCATCTCACACTCTGTACCGACATCTCAAAGTGTAACCCTTACAAGCATTTTTTGAGCAATAGAGTAGTCAAAGCATGGAATGGGCTTCCAGAAGATGTGGTCTCTGCCCAAAATATCAATCAATTCAAAAACCGACTTGACGCTCATCTAAACTCGCTTAACTTAATGTGAAGAACTGGATACAGGCAGCTATCAGTTGTCTTAACTGCCTGCCTGATAACTGATAATAATAATAATATAAATAAAACCTTTTTTGTTCTAGATAGGAGACACACGTCCTATAAGCTTTTGCAGATTCAGCAGCGATAGCAAAATGTTGATTACCTCTAGTTGGTAAAGTATACATCTATTTCCACTAATATTTAAATTTGCATGGAAAATCCAACATTTGGAGTTTAAATATATTATTGCACTTGAAAAAATTACCACCATAGGCGGGAATCGAACCCGCGTTCCTCGCATACCG
Organism: Pyrausta nigrata; assembly: GCA_949316185.1. Classification (NCBI taxonomy): domain Eukaryota; kingdom Metazoa; phylum Arthropoda; class Insecta; order Lepidoptera; family Crambidae; genus Pyrausta; species Pyrausta nigrata. The sequence continues at coordinate 8,409,377 of OX438963.1, read as the reverse complement.
GGCGATTGCCTAACCTCTCGGCCGCCCTGGCGTTGGCAGAGCCTGTCGAAATTTTCAAGTGCTTCTTAACGCTGTAATGCCGCGTTGCTTTCATCAATGTTATTGGAATTACACCCTCAACACTCGAAAGAAATACTTTTGCAAGTATTTAACAATTGAAAGTTGAAGCTTGCAAATACAATACATTATTGTTTATAAGTGTGTCATTTTTTCAAGTGCAATAATATATTTAGATTGCAAAGTGAATGCTTATCACTTAAAAACAATAATTTATCGTATTTGGAATTTAGAAACGGTACCATATCAGTGCCTCAAGCTTTTATTAAAGACTAGCCCATTCCCGCGACTTCGTCCGCGCAATAGTCCAATTCCCCATACAAACTTAAACCCTCCTTTTCACCCCCTTAGAGGTTGAATTTTAAAATATCCTGAAACATGTATGTCATTCTTATTCTCGGCCCGGCGAACCTTGATCCTTATGACAGTTCATGTTTGTGATGGGTCGTATCGATGTAACTTAACTTTTTTATAACTTAAATGGTTATAATAAAATAATAAATAAATTGTTCCAACAAACACACCAATTACCTAGCCTCATACTAAGCGTGAGCTTGTACTATGGTGACTAGGATAACGGATAGACATACTTATATACATTTATAAACATCCAAGACTTAGGTACAAATTGCTCGTGCTCATCACACAAACATTTGCCCCTTGCGGGATTCGAACCCGCAACCGCCTGGTTTAAAAGTCCGTGGCGCGAACCACTACACCAAGACGGTTGTCGGTATGTATGTTGATATGTCAGTCAGTTAGTCCATCATTTACCGTTTTACTTTTTATATTATTTTTGTGTCCAAGTTTGTACTTTGACTACTTGTGAGAGTTGTGAGATAGAAAAAACCTTGGTTGGGTATCATATCTTTGTTTTTATTTATTACTTTAACACTAACATTACTGTTAGTTTAGTATATAGTTACTTATACATATTTGTTTTTATTCAAATAAGAAACTAAAAATTCGCACAGAAGTAGGTGATTTGGACCCACGACCTGTTTGATAAAAAAATTATACATTTTTTTTAGGTCAGGGCTAAGTAAAGTGTGGTCAGTCCCCGACTGCACTCCCCTGCAGGTTCTGAAGGGCCACTCGTGTAATGTCAGCGCTGCCACCTTCCATCCGGATGCTGTGCTGCCTGACCACTTCAGAGATAAGGTAAGAGCGAGGTGTCGATCGAGCGATAGACGTATACGAGATACGGACGTACAGATTCATCGATTCATAGGTTGGTATTGAATAAATTTCATTACATTTCCAATTGAAATATACTCACGAAAAAAATAGTCAATAAAACGTTAAATATTTTGTAATGATTAACAATGTTTTCAATCGATCGTAAGTCGATTTGATGTATGAATCGATTCTTCTACCTACCGATTCGTAAACATGCCTGCCTCTTATATGGCAACTGTCAAATTGAACCTACAAAATTCTGTCGTGATGGCCATCTTAAACGAATTGTTATCACCAAATACCTGACATGTTATATATTTCTGTTTATTTTTGACAACTTGACATCATACCTGTTTTTTTATGTCATTTACGTTATTATTTATAATTTTATTTGATTATCTTAATTTAAAACTCCTACCAAACTCAATGCTGGACATAAATATTTTCGTTACTGTATTGTTGCTTATTAGTTAATATTGCATGACGACGAAATGTTTGCCTATCGTTACATCGATGAAACATGATTGTTCACTTTTACTAATATTAAGACCTGATATATATACTTACCATGTTTTAATGCAAATAAATAATCATTCATTCATTCAAATTATTCTGTAACGGACTAACCATGCCACTGACCTCTATAATACAAGTACGCTGGACTAAACATTCTCTAAGAAATGACAGATAAGTTTTGAGTCGAATCAAAGCGCCCCCACCGAGTGTCCAGGGAACTAGAATAGAGTTACTTGCATATGTCAACTCACATTAGTTCCGTGGACGGTCCCCACACGCTCACTACAGCCGTCAGTAAAGAATCAAATGGCTTCATTTTTAGGGTGACAGTATGCAGTCCTTGTACTTGTACTATCCACGAGGTCCCGGGTTCGAATCCCAGGTCGGGCCGAGAGTGTTTGGGTTTTTCTGTCTTGAAATCACTCAGACACAGCTCCGGAGTCAGGTAGTTGGTGGTGTTAACGCCCCCGTGCCGCGGCGCGCACGTTAAGCCGTTGGTCCTGCGCCTGATCTCTACGGTCATGTCGGACTGCCGTCTCACCGAATTATGAGAGTGAAGGAACAGAGAGTGCACCTGTGTATTGCGCACACACTTGTGCACTATAATATGTCCCGCGCAGTTGGCTGATCTCTGTTGAGATAGGCCGCCGTAGTCGAAATTCGGCTAGGAGGACATTATTATTATTATAGAGGTCAGTGACACGAGCGCTCGTCCACAGATAACGAACAATGCTGATGGCGCGGCGGGCACTCCCGCCGCCATGGAGACGGATCACAAGTCAGAGACGTGCGCCATGGCGTCTTGCGCTTACGACGGAACCGTGTATCTGTGGAATTTCAGCAGGTGAGATAGATAGATAGATTGATACTCTTTATTGCACACCACACACAGTATCAATTTACATAAATGTTCATAGAGAATGGTACAATTTAGGCGGTCTTATTGCTGAAAGCAATTTCTTCCAGACAACCTTCGGGTAGAGGACAGTCCAAGATTAAATTAGGTCGGCGGTGAAAACTAACACAAATGGGTAAAAAATAAAAAATAATTAAATAAAAAAGACACGATATAAGCATACATATACATAAATTACTAAGGCTATTAAATGTTAGTGATAATTAGGTGAGTTATTTATTTACACTAATATTATAAAGATCGTCGGTGGCGCAGTGGTTAACGGGTTGCCTCTCAAGCGGGAGGTACCGGTTCGATCCCACGTGCCGCCATGTACCAATGACTTTCTCCGAGTTATGTACATTAGTTGTTTCACTAACCGATGCTCTTACGGTGAGGGAAAACATCGTGAGGAAACCTGCACATTCAGGCGACTGCATGTGTGACCATGATTCAAATTGGTCAGGTTCCTCTGGTAAGAGGGTCACAGAGGTCAGATGGCAGTCGCTCCACTGTAATTACCTGATCTGCCACATCTTGGATCATGGTCAGCGGACCCTGGGCCCTCGCGTGCGAATGCATAACCGGCTTAACGCTAGGAGGATGATGATTGATTCTAAATAAAGTAATTTCCAAACCAACCCCTTAAACAAGTTCTTAACAGTCTATTATTCGTTTCTCCCCAGCGAAGCCCCAATGGCGTCTTTGGACGGTCACAGCCCGTCGCGCGTGTCACGAGTCGAGTTCCACCCGTCAGGCCGCTTCCTGGCCACGACGGTGTTCGACCACTCTTGGCGGCTGTGGGATCTAGAGACTGGTGAGTGGAACTATACAGTGTGCCCCTGGATAAAGTGCAATCCCGAAAGGGGATGAAACTAGACCATGAATCATTGACTAGAAAAATATTAAAAAAATATATAAAAAATTATTGTAGGATTTATTGGTATTTTAAGATTTTCATGTTTCATTAAGGACTTTATGTACAAAAGTATTGATTTCTTCCAAAATAATGGGTCTATTTCTTTGAAAAAAAAAACAGTATGCCTAATACCTGGCGATGACCATGAAATAATAAATAGTCCGCAAAAAAGTAACTATCTTGGGTAAAAAATGTATTTTTATGAAAAAAATGATTTTTTTAGACGTTTATTTTAAAAAACTTTAAATTACTAAAAAAATGTGCCCTATAACTATGTAATTTTATAGCTTACTTTTATTCTTTACCATTTTAGCTTCCAAATAAAAAAAAAACCAATGTTCTAACTAAAAAAACACGCTATCTACGAACTTTTAAAGTGGAGCCTAATCGTGTTACCGTGCAGGTAGAGACCGTTTTTTTCCATTGTTTCCGTCCTACTCTGTGCCCTTCGGCAGTGTAAATAACTCCTACCTAGCCAATTTTTGAGTTAGAACATTGGTTTTTTTTTATTTGGAAGCTAAAATGGTAAAGAATATAACATGGTGACAAGGTTTTAGAGAGGTAGATAGATACTCATTATTGCACACCACACACAGTAAAAATTTACATAAATGCTCTTAAAGAATGGTACAATTGAGGCGGTCTTATTGCTGAAAGCAATTTCTTCCAGACAACCTTTGGGTAGAGGACAGTCGAAAATATTAATTAATTTTAGTATAGTCAGGCCTGTGTATCTTCCGGCGTAGGTAGCAAAAACGTACCTACGCGTGGCGACCCCTTGGTAAGGGCCTAAACAAGTTGTGTGTCGCTAGCCGGCAGCGACACGCTCCCGCGTTTTATTCACCGGCGGTGCGCGACACTAGGTTGCTGGTTGGACGAGCGTGAATAAAGTTCTAGAAAGATGCGCTAGATGGCGTAAGTAGCTTCTTGTGGCAGTCAACCCTATCGCGTTGCGTGATAGTACGTCACTGAATAGGTTTAGTGTATTATGAATCATATTCCAGAGTTATAAGAATGAAATTATCTTGCAATGTATTCAGTCAGAGGCGCACTGAATTACACCATATCGTTAACAACATTGAGTAAATATTTCTTTGAATTTCATTGCTAAGTCATACTTCTGTACGGAGTACTAGTACTTATTCTGTGGTATAGTACAATCATGTTTGAGTCCACTTGCGCAACTTGTTCAAGGCCTATGGTCTGAGTTGAAAGCATATTTGCGAAAGGCCGGATATGCTAATCGGGACTAGGACCAGATCAGGAATCCGGACTATAGTCGACATGCCAAAAAATGGACATTAATTATTTAAATATACATTATTATTTGGTACACAAATGCATTGATTTTTATATAATAACAAATCTTTTTTAAAAGATAAGATATTGCACTTGAAATAATAACTGCCTGAAATATAATTAATAGAATCAGGCGTTACTTTGCGGAAATCCATTATCAGATGGGAAAAATAAAATACAATTATTTTGCTTTAAATTTCCGCTAAGAGACGCTAGCGCAGGCACAAATTTAAAGCAAAATAATTGTATTTTATTTTTCCTAACTGCCTGAGATTGTATTCGAACCCGCCTGGCCACTGCCTAGGCTACTCGGCCACCCAGACGTGAGCTGAGCCTGTCTAATTGTCAAGTTTTGAAAATGTCATTTGGAATTTTATTATATACTAGCTGTTGCCCGCGACTTCGCCCGCGTTAACTACTATTTCTGTATTCTACAGGAACTGTGTTTTTTTCGGGATAAAAAGTAGCCTATATGTTATTCCAGACTATAATCTATCTCTGTGCAAAATTTCATCCATAACCGTTCAGTAGTTTTTGTGTGAAGAAGTAACAATTATAAATTATAAATGCGAAAGTTTGTAAGTGTGTATGTACACTCACAAACTTTCGCATTTATAATATTAAGTAGGATTTTATGATCCTCAAGGGGTTGACTGATTGATTCTTTTGAGTGTTTGTTCGCAGCAACCGAAGTGCTACATCAGGAGGGGCACGCCAAGCCTGTGTACAGCATAGCCTTCCAAATTGACGGCTCCTTAGCTGTCACAGGGTAAGTAATTATGCATTACTAGTGGTTCCCCGCGACTTCGCCCGCAAGAGTTGGATTTTCCATATAAACTTTCATCCCCCATTTCACCCCCTTAATGTTTTTATATCGCGACACAATGTAGCCTCTGTCCCTTCCAGGGTCTCGAACTGTCTCCATACCAAATTTCATCTCAGTCGGTTCAGTGGTTTAAGCGTCAAGAGGTAACATACAGACAGACACACTTTCGCATTTATAATACTAGCTGTTGCCCGCGACTTCGCTCGCGTAAACTACTATTTCTGTATCCTACAGGAACTGTGTTTTTTTCCGGGATAAAAAGTAGCCTATATGTTATTCCAGACTATAATCTATCTCTGTGCCAAATTTTATCCATATCCGTTCAGTAGTTTTTGCGTGAAAAAGTAACAAACATACACACTCACACACACACACACACAAACTTTCGCATTTATAATATTAGTAGGAAGGATTAGTATGGATTATTAAAACGAAATATGCTCGATGCCTTGCAAAATATGTGAGGAACTCAGTCAGGTACGTTGAAAAAATTCATTTGTATAATAGGAATTCGATTTTGAGTTACCAATTTTTAGTATCAGAAACTTCAGTTTTTTTTTTAAATTTAATAGGCAGACATTTGGCCGCAATCTCACCAGATGGTAAGCGACGATGCGGCCGATGATGGGACATGTCTGTCTAGAAGCAGCCTATTCACTCTTTTCTTAAAGGAATCCAAATCGTAGTGTTTAGGGAACACTTCAGCTGGCAACGAATTCCACTCTCTAGCCGTACGCAAGAGGAACGACGATTTAGAATAGAATAGAATAAATAGAATAAACTTTATTAACAGAAAGTGATACACAACAATTTCAACTTACTACCACTAACTTATACAAATGTTTTTTAGTATTACTGTTAGTCCCCAAACTAGGTATTCCTGTCTTTTGGGGACTCGAGTTTGGCTTATAAAAATAAGGTAGAAAGAAAGATGGAGGTCGCTGTGAATAACTTGATCAAAATACTTGTTTTTTTTTGTAAATACGAATATTTTAAAGATAATTATGGTTCCCGAAACATGACTAGACGAATTTGTTTCGACAGAAATAATTATGAAGTTTGGTCTATCTTTGCTCTTTTTGCATATTTAATATTGGTGTAATATCGGAGCCTTCTCCACAGAATACTAGTACTTCGTACAGAAGTATGACTTAGCAATTGTATTCAAAGAAATGTCTACTCAATGTCGTCAACAATATGACGTAATTTAGTTCGCCTCAGAGTCAAGCACATTTTCGTGTAGACACCTACAAAAATCCATTGCAAGATAATTTCATACTTATTGCTCTGAAATATGATTCATAATACACTAAACCCATTCAGTGACGTAATATCACGCGACGCGATAGGGTTGACTGCTACGAGAAGCTTCTAACGCCATCTAGCGCCTCTTTCTAGTACTTTATTCATTCTCGTCCAGCCAGCAACGTAGCCGCGCGGCCGCCGGTGAATAAAACGCGCGAGCGTGTCGCTGGCCGGTAGCGACACGCAACTTGTTTTAGCACCTACGTAGGTGCGCCGCGCGTAGGTACGTTTTTGCTACCTCCGCGGGGAGATACACAGGCCTGCCTTCTCTTATATTCTGTTCCTTACACACAAAAGACGAAAACAACGCGAATACATTTTTGATTTGTTTTAATTTTCATTTACGAAACGGCCAAAAAACATTTTTATGTGAGAAAACTTCGCAGCTACGTTGCAATGAACAGTTGGGCCTTATGAGCATGTAAATAAATTAAATAAATAAATTGTTTCAAAAACACACCAATTACCTAGCCCCAAACTAAGCGTGAGCTTGTGCTATGGTGACTAGGATAACGGATAGACATACTTATATACATTTATAAACATCCATGACTTAGGTACAAATGCTCGTGCTCATCACACAAACATTTGCCCCTTGCGGGATTCGAACCCGCAACCGCCTGGTTTAGAAGTCCGGGGCGCGCACAACTACACCAAGATGTGATGTTTCCCTTTTACCAAGATGTGATGTCTCCCTTTTTCCACTCTTCACGATTTTAGGCATGTTTTACTCAGTCTTTTGTAGGCACCCAGCTAGTCACGCCACCGCCTTTGGGGTTTATCGCGTGGCCATTTTACTATCAATTCAATTGACTTATCCGATGAATATTTTGCAGAATTATTAAAGAGCAAACGATATCTGTGTTCTGTAAGTCTTCCTGGCTCGATCCGTACGTTGTCGCGTTGGTCCTGCGCCTGATCTCTCCCCGGTCATGTCGGACTGCCGTCTCACCGAATTATGAGAGTGAAGGAACAGATAGTGCACCTGTGTATTGCGCACTATAATATCACGCAGTTGGCTTATTTCTGTTTCAGCTTGCACGAAAATTATTCGAAATTAGACTAAGAGGATTTTGTTATTAACTCTCTCTCTCTCCTGGGCATTATTAATCCCATCTGATGGTGGGGTCTGCCTTCTCAATTTTTCATTTCCACTTTGCCCTATCGGACGCATCGTCTACGGAGACATTGCAGAGTCTCAGGTCTTTCTTGACCACATCTGCCCATCTTGTTTTTGGTCGCCCTCTGGGTCTGAGCCCTGGGATGTTCAGATTGGCCGTAACATTTCCAACGTACTCGGGAGGTCTTCTTGCTACGTGTCCAAACTCTTGGAGCTTATCGGCGATGTCGCGTACACCGAGACTGCCGCGGAAATATTCATTGCGAATTTTGTCGAGTCTCGTCACCCCGCACATCTACAAAAGCATCTTCATTTCGGCCACTTGAATGGAGTGGACTTTGTTATTAACTGTTGATAGTAAAAAAATAATACAAAGAAGACAAATTGCACTTTAGAATATAACTGCTTGGCCACCCAGACGTTGGTTGGTGAGGTAGGTTAGGTTCTCCAAGTATGCTAGTAAAGCGGGTTGAAGTCCTGCTGCATTTTTCAAATGCAAAGGCGATGTAACAATTTTGGCCATCTCTTGTACAGGAAACCAAAAAAATAAGAAAAATCACTTTATCTCCCTAAAAATATAAAAAAATATATATCTTGCCGTTTTTTAATGTACAAAAACATTTTTCATTGTTACACATTCAATAATGATGGCAATTTCTATCGCCATATTTGAGAACGTTCAGAAGTCAAAATGCAGTGTAATCTATCAATGATTCAAAAATCAACCTAGTTTTACTGCTTTACTATAACCATTAGAAAATTATGTTATCAATATTAAGTTCACTAAGAAAGAAATATATCTCGAATGATAAAACTGTTATTTAATTTGAATTTACATGCAAAGCCGAATATGTTTTCTGAACGATCAGCGGACAAAACGTCTGGTTCCAAGCGTGAAAAAAGTAGCTGTCATCTGTCATTCATTTGTGCCGTGAATTTGGGCGGGAAATAAACCGTGAAGGCTGGGCTTCGTTTCTTAATTTTCTAAATTAGTTTTTCGTGGTCATTGTTGTGATTGTGAGGTGGAATAATCTTTATAATGTGCTGCAGAGGATAACTAATCAAGTGAAAATAAGAAACAAAGTAAGGCGCTCCTAACCGATCCGGTTTGATTTCCTGCTCAAAATTTCCTTGAGAGCATGAGTTAGGTTAGGTTAGTTTGTATTTTGGTGTTAGTGTTGTTGTGTAAGTACATAAGAAGAAGATTTTGAAGAAAAGAAAGAACAATGAAATGATACTGAAGACGTGGCGTGGCTGTATGGACTTGATCCTTTGCCTACCCAGAATGGGTGAATTGAACAAAAATAAATCATTTGTGCCGTTCCGTCATTATGAGATAGTATTGCCGTAAAATGAACATTTATCTTCTTTGTGCAAGAAAACAACGAAGAAATTGTAAAAATAAATATGTAGGTAAGGTTTCATATCATAGCCTTTTTCCTATTTTTCGGCATAATGTTCAAGAGATGGCCAAAGTTCCATAGAAAACTGAAACATCTCCTTTAGTCAAACTGTCTACTATATTCAAAATGGCTCCCTGTAAAGTCTAACCGAAGACATTAAATTCAAGTTCAGAGTTTCTCGTTCTTTGCCAAACAAACGAAAAGAGACAGACTACAATAATTTAGAAACGTCAAATGCAATTTCTTACCTATGTTTACAAGATTGTGCGTGTTTTCGCCTAACTTTAGTCGTCATCGAATGACATCTCTACTAAATTGTCTATGGATTCACTTATTTTCTTAGCAACTGACAGCTGTTTAGTCTGACGTTTCTAAATTATCTGCCTCATTATGTTTATTTGGCAGAGAAAGAGAGAGACTGATAAATTTTAGATAGAACACATTAGAATCGAGCTTAAACGCCATAATAATGACCTCCTAGCTTGGATGAATGAACCTAGTCTAAGCCTCCTAGCGAATTTCGACTACAGCGGCCAATCTTAACCAGATTTAGTCAACTACGCGGGAGAGATTATAGTGCACAAGTGTGTGCGCAATATACAGGTGTTCTCTGTTCCTTCACTCTCATAATTCGGTGAGATGGCAGTCCGACATGACCGTAGAGAGATCAGGTGCAGGACCAACGGCTTAACGTGCTTTCCGAGGCACGGGGGTGTTAACACCACCAACTTCCTGACTCCGGAGCTGTGTCCGAGTTACTTTAAGACAGAAAAACCCGGAAACGTTCGGCCCGACCCGTGATTAGAACCCGGGACCTTGTGGATAGTACCCAGCGTGCTGACCACTAGACAAACGAGGCATGACGTCATAATACCCTTACTTCCCCAGCGGCATGGACGCGTTCGGTCGCGTGTGGGACCTGCGCACGGGGCGGTGCGTGATGTTCCTGGAGGGACACCTGGGCGGCGTGCTGGGGACCGACTGGGCGCCGCAGGGACACCAGCTCGCCACCGCCGCCGCTGACCACCAGGTGAAGAGATAACTAGGGTCTATCTTTACACCTTACCAGCAGTGGCGGAACCACCATATAAGCCAAAAAGCCCGGCTTGCCTTAGTGTAAAAAAATAAAAAAGATCGAACACATTTTATTTACACTTAAATTTTCGCGCGTGCATTAATCCTTCATCGAAACTTGAGTGAAAACGGGACACGTAACGCCATCTAGCGTGCGAGCAAACAAACCCGCGTTTTGCGCGCGATTTTAGAACGTTATCTAGCGTCTCTCTCGCACCAGTGGGCTTCTTATGAGGCTTGCTTCACGGCTCCGGACGCACTCTTCACACATATGAGAAAGTGTGTAAAAGACGTATAACTACCGGTAAGTATCTATAGTCGGTCAGTATAAAGAATTAAGCCGGGCTTTAAAATGAAGTTCGTGCAAGTCCGAACTAAATGCGGGCGGGAGTAATGAATGAATAGAGTTTGTTTATGACCGAAAGAGGCGAACTTCACGTATATTGTCAGTCGAGTGAGAGTTTGAGGAAATTTCGTTGTGTTTTTTCTAAATTGTATGAAAGTTTGTTTCATTACAAAATGAGTGCCGCTAGTGATAATAACATTGTTCCTTGTGAAGGTTTGAAATGTGTGCAAGTGTTAACAAGCGGGGGCAAGGTAAAATCTTTAAATTTTGCTGAGAATAAACAACTCATAGCTTCGCCAAAGCCGACACCGGATTTGAATATTTTGCTAACACGTAAGTCTCACAAGAGACAATTTAACAGATCAGTTTATAAAACTCATTGGTTAGCTGGCTGCTCGCATTCCAATAAATTATATAGTTGGTGTTGCATATTTTTTTCTAATGAAAACCATGTTTGGTATACAACTGGTTGTGACGACTTAAATAACTTATCAAATGCCATAAAAAGGCATCAAAATTCTCAGAAACACATTAACGCTGTTATTTCATTTTGCGATTTTGGTAAACAACGTATTAAAACATCTTTGTCTCGTCAGTTGTCGGACGAAATATCGACACATAATTCGCGCGTCGATCACAACCGTAGTGTTTTTCAAAGACTAGTTGATATTGTTTGTCATTTGGCACAGCAAGAACTGCCTTTTCGAGGACATGATGAGTCCGATACCTCATTAAATAAAAGAAATTATTTAGAACTTGTATCATTGCTTTCTAAATATGATCTTGTCCTGGAAAAACATATGCAACACCAAGACAGTGGCAAATCGGGGCCAAGCTATTTATCTAACAGAATTCAAAACGATATTATACATTCTGTAGCTGAGGCAATGAAATCTCGCATTAAGTACGAGATTAACATTACAAAGTTTGTTTCAGTTATTATTTACGAAACCAAATCACCAACGTGCCAACGTGTCGCAGAAATGTGAGGCAGTTTTTTGCTGCAATATTTATCATAAAATGAAGCACGTTTTGTACTGTTGCTAAAAAAAATTATCAAATCCTGAAGAGCTGAGAAAAACGAGCTCAATTCGCCAATTCTGCCACATGATTTGGATAATACTAAATTCAAAATATGAGCATTGCACCAAATAAAAATAGCTTGAGGACAAATTTCCTTAACTTTTTGTTGGACTCCTTTCCTTACGCCCGACATTACACTAGCACCGTCATAGCTTTGTGCTACGAGTTTTTCGGTGCAATCGTGTTCATTAAGTGCTTCTATTACTTTCTCTCATCGCCAAAATAATATCTAAGAATTATGCACAGTTGTTCCCTGTTACTAACGTCAGGCGTTTGCAGGCGAAACTGTCAATTAAATACGAAAAATCCCGATATAAACAATAGCAAAATGTTTGACATAGCCGTATCTATGCTACGCCATCTGCATCAAGCTTTGCGTGTGGATCCCCATTGGTTGGAGTCTGTCCAAAAAACCTGGTCCCATAAATGGGAGGTTATCAAATTTGATAATTTGAATTTTTATTAATCATTTTTATTTCAGGCCAAAATATGGGATCTTCGGAGGAGATCCATCTTGTACACGATACCGGCTCACACGCATTTAGCTAGCGGTAAGTTGTAATTATAATTACTTGTTGTCTGTCCGTCTGTCTAGTATTTTTTAAGTTGAAATTCTTATGTCTGCGGTTCGTTGAAGCTGTAATAAAAGTCGATTGACTGACTCGTTGGTCTAGTGGTCAGCACGCTGGGTACTATCCACGAGGTCCCGGGTTCGAATCCCGGGTCGGGCCGAGAGTGTTGGGTTTTTCTGTCTTGAAATAACTTAGGCGTAGCAAGCACTTACAAAATTTCGTCGGCTGACTAACGTCCTCCGTAGCTCAGTTGGTAAGAGCATTCGCCCGGATAGCAAAGGGACGTGGGTTCGAGTCCCACCGGATGACACAGTCGATTAATTTTTGTGAGCGAAATTAAATTTAATAACATTATTTTGGTTTTAAATTTCCGCTATTAAACGCTGGCGCAGGCATCAAAACCACACCGACCGCAACCGCGTTAAGTACCAGTTCAGGCAAATGCAGAATGCACCGCCCTCCCTCCCTCAATACGCATGCACTACAGCTAATGCAGTTGTTACTTGCCAACACCAACGTGCAAAAAACCTGGACGCGTTTCGCCACTCCACGCGGTATCTCCCCGCGTAGGTAGCAAAAACGTACCTACGCGCGGCGACCCCTAGGTAAGGGCTTAAACAAGTTGTGTGTCGCTAGCCGGCAGCGACACGCTCCCGCGTTTTATTCACCGGCGGTGCGCGACACTAGGTTGCTGGTTGGACGAGCGTGAATAAAGTCCTAGAAAGATGCGCTAGATGACGTAAGTAGCTTCTTGTGGCAGTCAACCCTATCGCGTTGCGTGATAGTACGTCACTGTATAGGTTTAGTGTATTATGAATCATATTCCAGAGTTATAAGAATGAAATTATCTTGCAATGTATTCAGTCAGACGCGCACTGAATTACACCATATCGTTAACAACATTGAGTAGATACTTCTTTGAATTGCAAAGTCATACTTCTGTACGGAGTGCTAGTACTTATTCTGTCTCGGCCGAGCACGGACGACACCGTCGTCTTAGCGGAAATTTATTATACTTATTACAATAATTAATAGAATCAGGCGTTACTTTGCGGAAATCCATTATTAAATGGAAAAAATAATCATAAAAATTATTATTTGAAATTTAAAGCAAAATAATTATATTTTATTTTATTTTTTTCCATTTATACTTATTACATTTATCTCTTTTTCACACAATTAACTGTATTCCCAGATGTAAGGTACCAGCGGAGCCACGGCCACTTCCTGCTGACGGCGTCGTATGACAAATCCGCCAAGCTGTGGTCCAACCCCGCCTGGCACCCGCTCAGGACTCTCTCGGGGCATGACAATAAGGTAATCATTTTAACCGACTTCAGTAAAGGGGGTTCAATGTTCCACTGTTATTTACGTTACTGTTCACAGATGTACATCATGTACAGTACATGATATATGGGCCTGTCTCCCTACAGCCCTTTTCCTACCTCTCACTGAACCCATCTTTATCTTAGCCGATTTTTAGTTCATGTCTAGGTACTGTTTTTTGCTGAAAAAATTTTAGGTAAAGAACACATAAATAAATAAGTATTTTTTAATTTTATTTGAAATATATTTAAAAAAATGATTTATTTTCGGTTGTAAACAGTAATGTCGTCCCTGTGATTATTGAAAATAGGAAAAAGTAGCTTATTTCATAAACTATTCATTATTGTTTTTTGTGATAAGCATTCACTTTGCAATCTAAATATTATTGCACTTGAAAAAATGACCACCAGGGGCGGGAATCGAATCCGCGTTTCTCGCATACCGGCCGATTGACGAACCTCTCGGCCACCCTGGCGTAGGCAGAGTCTGTGTAAGCTTCATATTTCGATTGTTAATACTCACTTGCAATAGTATTTTTCTTTCGTGTGTTGAGGGTGTAATCCCAATAACATTGATGGAAGCAACGCGGCATTACAGCGTTAAGAAGCACTTGAAAATTTCGACAGGCTCTGCCAACGCCAGGGTGGCCGAGAGGTTAGGCAATCACCCGGTATGCGAGGAACGCGGGTTCGACTCCCGCCTCTGGTGGTCATTTTAAAAAGTGCAATAATATCGAATATCATAATATTGAGGTTCAATGCTTCACTGTTGTTTAACTGACTGGTCACTGATGTACATACATGGGCCTGACTCCCGGAATCCTTCTTCCTACCTACTCTCACCAAACCTACTTTTATCTTAACCGAATCATGCCTACTGTTTAAGGTCTCTGCCCACTACACCGTACCATACCATGACCGTGCCAGGACCGTATAAAAAGTACCTATTTGAATTTCGACCTTAGCGTCAAAAGTAATAAAATGTTTAAGCTCTGTGTTCGTCGATGCACCGTTCTGGCACTGCGAAAACAAACACCCGCTTGAATATTTTGTACTTTACCTCCTCTGTGTAGGGTTGAAAATTTAATGTGTATTTTTATACGGTCCTAGCACGGTCAGGGTATGGTACGGTGAAGTGGGCAGAGACCTTTATGAGGGATTTTCAGACAGCTCATAATTTTAATTTTATTTTATGTTGATAGATGGCGCTGTGTCAACTTAGTTATAGAAATATTGTGTCAAAATCTTTGAGCATAAAATAAAAACAAATTATTGTAATATTATGTGTACAGACATGTACTTACGTTAAAAATTAGCGAATTTCAAAGTGCAGTTTAAAATATATTTTAATTGAAAAAACCTTTTGATGATCACTAAATTGCCTGTTAGTACGCGTGTATCTAAAATATGCTTAACAAAACCATTACAATTTAAAAAACGCCAAAATCTGCGTTTTACTTAAATTGAAATCTACCTGACTTATTACATTACATTAAAAGTAAAAAAGTCACTCATTATTACATTACATCATAAGTAAAAAAGTCACTCATTATTACATAACATTAAAAGTAAAAAAAGTAAAATAAATTGTAATTTAGCTATTTTGTAGAAGTAAACTGATGTGGCATTGCTGACAATCCTCAGTTGTTTATGTCAATGTCAAAGGGGCATTCCACGCGAAGCGGACTGCTAAAAAAAGTTGATGTTTCCGATTTCAGTAATATTTGAGTATGTTTTACCTATACATGATACGTGAACCAAATATTTTTGTAATATAGTGCCTAATTAGAGAGTTATGGGACTTTGATTTTGACCAACGAGTGGGCATGCAGTACTTCAAAGCCGATTACTAAGTCATAAGATAGATATAAATAATTTAACTAATGTATTTAATACTCCATTTGATGAGGTTTTTAACTGAATTTTTGGATACGAAAAAAAGTTTTTTTTTTAAATTAAAAAATGCGAATTCATTTTTTTACCTTGACTTTCACAAACTTAGACCGTTTCGATTTTAATTTTTTTTTAGAAATAGATAATATTGTAAGGAACATTCGTGCTAAGGTTTATAATGGGCGTGAAAGTGGTTTATGAGGTGGACTAGAAACACTGCCGAAGCGTGGCGTCCTGCCCCGCACCGCGCTTAGCGCCTTCGCGTGGAATGCCCCCAAAGTAATATAAGCTGTAAATGAAGGATTTTCCTAGTGTCAAAAATCAGTACTTAAAAATCCGCTAGATGGCGTTGACCGATCGAAGTCAGGGAGACTTTTTTCAGAAAAGAGATGGTTTTAGCGTTTATGTTATGTTAATATTTAGCATCTCTTTGATTCACGCGTACTAACAGATCGTTTTTAACAATTTAGTGATCATCAAGACGTTTTTCCATTAAATTTTATTTTAAACTGCAATTTGAAGCTTGCTAATTTTGTCAAGTCTACATGTCTGTACACATAATATTATAAATGTCGGAGCGCGAGGCGATTGGCGGTGTTTATTTTGAAGTTTCGAGCTGTCAGAACGCGATGACAGAAGTCATTCGATTTTGACGTTTCAACATCACATCCTATGCTTACGTCAAACTGTACCTATTTATCGAGTTTAGTCAGAAACGTCAAGTAGTTTACTTGGGCATGGTCGATACGGCGGTGGCAGCACTTGTTTGTCATTTTGACGTTTCGTTTGACGGGAACGTGAGAACCCCGTGGGATTGTTATGGCCGGAGTGTCGACACAAATGGTTGTGTGGTTGTGTCTTGTTGAGTTTTGCGTCGCCGTATTGAACTTGCCGCGTTTCTTGACTGTAATCCGAAGCCATCTTGTTCGCTGTTTGTTATTTTGTGTTAAATTGATTGTGATACTGAAAATAGACGACTGTAATAACTAACCGGACTAATATTTCGTGTACGCCACCATGTATGAGCCTTCTGATAACGATCCGCTCTTACGTCTACGTCGTTATAAAAATATTTTGTTTTTGTTTTATGCTCAATGATTTCGAAGCAATATTTATAAAACTTAGATAAATAGCGCCATCTATCAACATAAAATAAAACTAGAATTTTCAGTTGTCAGAAAATCCCTCGTGTTTTAAAAAATAAAAAGTTTCAGTCCAAAGACTTCTAGCGCCACCTCTTGACGCTTGCTGACAGCCTGAACAATACCTTTTAGGAAAACTGCTCATTTAATGTATATTTAACTTGCAAGAATTCGTCGACTGACTAACGTTCTCCGTAGCTCAATTGGTAAGAGCACTCGCCCGGATAGCGAACGGACGTGGGTTCGAGTCCCTCCGGATGACACAGTCGATTAATTTTTGTAAGTGAAATTTGATTAAATTATGTATATTTTTTTCAGGTGATGAGTGCAGACATCTCGTTTGACAACAAATACATAGCGACATGCTCCTTCGATAGGACGTTCAAGCTGTGGGCCCCCGACCTGTCGTAATGACCCCCTTTTTCAATAATAATAATTTATCTTGTGACAGTAAAATTGTTATAAAAAAGAATCCAGATTACACCGAGCACAGAACCTATAGAGAGTAAATGTCATTAATTTAGTTTCAGAAAAATTCCGTCAAATCCCTCGGCACTGAATGCGTCGTTTTTTATTCAACACATTTTGTCAAACAAATTCACTTATTTCTTTACATATTTTAAAATAAAGGTGCTGTTTAAAAGATCGCTATTTACGATCAAAACCTAAATCCATACTAATATTATAAATGCGAAAGTGTGTCTGTCTGTCTGTTACCTCTTGACACTTAAACCACTGAACAGATTGAGATGGAATTTTGTATGGAGACATAGGCTACATTTTGTCGCGATATAAAAACATTAAGGGGGTGTAATGGGGGATGAACTTATGGAAAATCCAACTCTTGCGGGCGAAGTCGCGGGGAACCACTAGTATCTCATATTTCATGATATTGTTTAAAAAATACACGCTTAACTTGACACATTTCGGATCAGTACCAAGCACTGATAAGTTTCGGAGAAAAATCTTCCTTACTTCGCCTCTATAGGGTACGTGCTCGATGTCCGAATACCTGATGAATTTAACCCCCTGTTGGGTGACCCCGTGTTTATTATGAGGGGGGGGGGGGAAGGGCATGAGTCCCCTACTTTAAGAGTGATTGCATTTGTATAGTTTAAGCAAAGTAATTATTACAGAAATAATTATTATTACATGTGTTTTTTTTTATTATTAATCTTAGTTAGTTAAAGTAAAGTTAGTCTATATAGATCCCACTGCTGGGAAAAGGCCTCACCTCAACTATGAGGTGGTACGTACGTACTTTACCACGCGGGCTCAGTGCGGATTGGTAGAGGGGTGTCTGTAAGGCAAGTGACAAACCTTACTGTCAGATGTTATCAAGCCGCCCTAGGGCCTCTGACTAGGCTTAACGACTTTTATCAATAGATATTGGCCTTAAATAATTTATAGTCTGACCAGAAATATATGGGACCTGAATTAGGGGAACTACGAATCCTCTTTATATGACAACATTGATGTTATCATACCAGCGTTGATTGGCAACTGAACATTTAAAAAATATACGTTTTATATGTTTACATGTCAAAGTCTGATAACATATTCTACGATACAAGAATAAGACAGACAGAACACTTGCAAATTAGGTACTTATTACATTCAGTGGCTCTTTGTAATATTGGCTTCGATATTTGGACCAAATTGGAATTATTTTTGCAAAACCACAGTCGGCTAGAAGTAAAATTACCTGTTGTTCTTATAAATGATGTTGTTTATTATGTTATCAGAATATTACCATTCAATAATTGAAATTTTGGAAACTTCTACGAACTATTTCAGTAAAATATCTAAGCAGGGTTAAAATAAAGAAAATAAAACTCAAAACAAGTATAAATAATTGTTAGTTTCAAAATCGTTATTTAAATATTCTCCGCTTCCATCAATAGCCAATTCTTTCTGTTCGCACTATATGACGTACCAAAAATTGGGATATGACAACTATATCGGTAATTCATTTTAAAATGATTAAAACACATGTTAAATAACTTTTCTTTTACGACAACGAATAGTTTTCGGCGTTTATAACACATAATAATATCACATACTCGATTATAAATTAGAGCACGCTTCCTCTTTGACAAAAATCATTATGACAAATAATGACATGACATGAAAAGAAATTAGTTCCTGTTGTTTTCCGCAATGTGGCGAGGTCCCATATATTTTTGGTGAGGCTATAATTAAGTTATTCTAATAATTGCCAGTCTTACCTTTATTTTAAAAGTTTCATATTTTTTAGTCTGTGGGTATTGAAAGATTCAAACAAAATCAATTTTAATCATTTATTTGTACGGCAATCGTTATGTTACAGACTTACGCACGAACTTACACAAATATATACAAACTTGAATTAGAAAACTTACTTCGAGAAACAACATCCAACCAATAATAACTGAATGTCGGGTTCCGTGTATCATAGACAAAAATAACTGTGCCAAAGACTTTTTAAAGATTTCTGTATACATTGTAACATAAAAATATTGGGTACCTAACTACTATATTTGGATCCACAACTGGCGTTTATTATTACCATTTAAAAGTATATGAATTTGTTGTTTCCAAATCCATACTAATATTATAAATGCGAAAGTGTGTCTGTCTGCTACCTCTTGATGCGTAAACCACTGAACCGGATAAAATGAAATTTGGTATGAAGACAGTTCGAGACCCTGGAAAGGACATAGGCTACATTTTGTCGCGATATAAAAACATTAAGGGTGTGAAATGGGGGACGAAAGTTTATATGGAAAATCCAACTCTTGCGGGCGAAGTCGCGGGGAACCACTAGTAAAAAATATATTTGTGCCCGTGACCCATATTTGTGCCCGTGACCCATATATGGGCCATGTATTTAAACACTGGAGCCATTTATGGGACAAACGAAACTTCAATGACAATCTAGATGAAAAGCAAATTTGATAAATGTTGAGTTGTAGAATCTCGTTCGTATTTTGCATTTAGATAAAATAAACGATTAAAATATTGTAATTAAACCATTTAAAATCGAAACCCGACATTTTGTTATTGGTGATCAAAGGTATTTTATTCTACAATTGCGCTAAAATTATTTTCGGTCAAAACATTTTCTTCTAAGATAAGCCCTTGAAATAATGTCACATTTCTCACTAAAATAAAAATTAAAATAGTTTCCCATTTTTTTGGGAAAAAATAATCACAATGGCAACACCGCTTGCCAACTAAAGTCTTACATTTTCAATATGAATGAAGAAATGAAACGTTTTAATAATTAAATGGCAATACTTATTTTAAAATAAAATATTCTTTCACAAAATAAAATGCCGTTAAAATAACAGTAACATAACAAATTTAAACACAAAAATAAAAATTAAAAACGAATTTTCGTAAATAAAAAATCAAGGACTTATCCAAAATATTTAAAGGTGTGCTGAACTAATAATAAAACTAATATATACAAAATGTATGGAGAAGTTTGCTCCCATCCACATAACATAAGAGATCAATATGGGAAATACATAGTTTTCAGCTTGTGTGACTGCGATCGCGATATTACTACTAAATTCATACAGTGAACGAAAAATAAACTTAATTTTATACAACATGTTCCTTTTTGATAATCAAGAAATTAATATCTTTGTTCTGTTTCATTGCAAGAATAACATATTTCGTAGTGTCACTGAAGAAAACATTGCCAAATAATAACACAACACATAAAAAAATGTATTATTTCTTCTCTGTGGAATATTTTGTAGTATTTTCAAATCTATTGCCATCTTACTTTTAAAACTTTTGGACAAATATCAGGCGACATTTGGCATTAATGACAGATATGTGACATGACATAACGGCGACAAATATTAACCGTAAGTATCATATTTATTCAAATGGTATGACATGTTGTATATTGAAAAATGTTATTTCAGTAATATTTTTCGTTCACAGTATGACTTTGTATGACTATTACTACTAGTATGGTATGGTTATCAAAGAAAATGTATTTCATAGAAATACTAGTCAAGCAGTTTTACATGGAATGTGTTGAAATTTATATATTATAGGAATCCCTAATTAATAATTGAACATCGATCGGTAAACTAGTGATCAAAAAATTTAACATTAATCGTTGAAAGTTTTTGGTCAATTTCTATCAAAATCTAACTTGCCAAAACTGGCCAGATTACAATGTATTTTTTGGTATAGACGATATTAATTTTTCTGATGACAATGATTACCAAATATTTATTATACGTTAAACAAGGAATTCTTTTCTAACCTTGTCTATTTTGCCCTCATATGGGTCACATTACATTTAACTTTATACATATAATCATCACAGCAAATTTTAATTATAAGATGACAGTATTTCGATGGCACAGTCATCTTAACCAGTGTCCCATATATGGGACATATTCTGTTTTCACTCACTTCACAGTAAAATTTCAATCATAAATCGTTAGATGACAGTGTTTCAATGGCACAGTCATCTTAACCACATTGTCCCATATATGGGACATACAATATTTTCACTCACTTCATTTCCTAGTACAGTACAGCCTATTTAATTATATAACCCACATATGGGACATACACTGTTTTCACTCATTTTATTTGCTAAAACAGTACACCCTATTTGACCCATATATGGGCCAAAAGTGTTCACTTTCGCAGTCACACCGTATCAGACTAGACTCAATTCTTGGTCGTGGGTGTGCCTACGCCCATATTTAGCAAACCAGTGTACCTGAACTGGTTGGCCATGAGGTCCCTATACATCGACAGCTGGCGTTGGTCGAGGTGGCCTAGACTGCTGTATAGTGCGCTCATGTACACTGGGTCCATGAGTGGCACGCTCGGAACTGACTTCTGCATTTCGAGGATTTGCGCCAGATTTGACGGCTTGAACACATTGGTGGCGTTGGTTTGACTGTCTCTGGACCCTGGGGGAGAGGAAATATTTATTTATTTAAACTTCATTGCACCAAAAAATAAAGTACAATTGGCGGCTTTCATGCCTTAAGGCATTCTCTACCAGTCAACCGCATGGGAACGCAGAGTTAATATTGAGACATATACTGTTTTTAAAATAGTAATTAATTACTAACATTTGCAGGAGAATGGATCGGTCAGATCCTGTCCCATATTTGACCCTTTTCTAGATTTTAATGTTGGTTCCTTCAAGAAATACGAATTTAACAGTTGATTTGCAAAGTGTTTTACTAACTGAATTAATAAAACATCTACACTTATACTATTATAAAGAGGAAAGTTTGATTGTTTGTTTGTTTGTATTGAATAGGCTCTAAAATAAAAAAGCTCTAAAGAAACTACTGGACCGATCCAAATGAAATTTGGTACAGAGGTAGTTTGAGACCCTGGGAAGGACATAGGCTTTTTGTCGCGATATCAAATCATCAGGGGGGTGAGATGAGGGATGAAAGTTTGTATGGAAAATTCTACTTTTGGCGCGGGCGAAGTAGCGGGGAACTGCTAGTAATAATTTTATAAAGAAGAAAGATTTGATTGTTTGTGTTAAATAGGCTCCGAAACTACTGGACCGATTCAAATGAAAATGTTCAGATATAGTTGAGAAACTTAAACGCTATATTCAGAGAAAATAACATAAGGACCGCTATAGAGAATAATAATGTAAAATAATAATGTCCTCCTAGCCGAATTTCGACTACAGCGGCCTATCTCAACAGAGATTAGCCATCTGCGGGGGATATATTATAGTGCACAAGTGTGTGCGCAATACACAGGTGCACTCTCTGTTCCTTCACTCTCATAATTCGGTGAGACGGCAGTCCGACATGACCGTAGAGAGATCAGGCGCAGGACCAACGGCTTAAAGTGCTTTCCGAGGCACGGGGGTGTTAACACCACCAACTTCCTGACTCCGGAGCTGTGTCTGAGTAATTTCAAAAAAACTCAAACACTCTCGGGCCCGACCCGGGATTCGAACCCGGGACCTCGTGGATAGTACCCAGCGTGCTGACCACTAGACCAACGAGGCAGTCATATAGAGAATATGGCGTGCTAGTAGAGAATATACAATGTATAACAAACTTACCAGTAGAGCTAGTAGGCGACACGTTATCCCTCGAATTGACCTGATAGCTGGGCACTACTATAGGATTCTTCTTCGGCCCCGAAGGCGAAAGGTACTTAGGATTCTCCTTAGGAGGCGTGGGGGTCTTACTAGACACAAACTTGCCATTCGAAGACCTTTTCTGCGGAGGCCTATTCTTATTCGGAGTCTGCGACCTTGGATTGACTAAGGTAATTTCCAAATTCGACCCAACCACTGCCTTTCCATCTATCAGAGTGTAATTTTTGCTTAAGTTTTGTGGAGAATTTTTAGAAGGGGAAGGGGTAGTTGGTATTCTAACGATTTCCACTGCCGGTTTTTGTAATGGCACGGGACTTTTGCACGTCAAGTCTAATATATCTTGTGGGGACGTCGTCGTTGTGGGTATATTCCGTAGCGGTTTCACGGGGGTGCCGTGGAGAATGTGTGGTGGGGGCATAAAGGGGTCTTTGGGGTTGCCATAGACAGTTTTTTCCGGACCGGAAGTGCCGAATAGGCTGGTCGCTTGTATCACTTTAGGGGGCTGAGCACCGTTGTAGTTCGGTGGGATAATATTGTACATTTGAAATATTTGCGCTTGCGTCATTATTTGGTGTTGGACTGGGTTTAGGAGCATGGGGGTGGGGGTCATGAGTGGGGCGATGGGGGCTTGGAGAGGCCACGTGGGGATAGCCGTGACTTCTAGCCCCCGTTCTTTGAGGATGTCTAGTTTTTTCTTCTTGATAGATTGCGGGCTTTCTGGGTATTCGTCTAGGTCGATTATTTCTGGCGTTTTTGGTTTGTAGGGCACCTGGAAAAGAAATACAATATACCTTAGAATGAAAGACTTATAATTATAATCGAAATTCACTTACATATAACATATAGGTAAGTACGTTTAATTATTTATTATTTATGGACTTATTATAAATAAATTACAATAAAAAAGGTGTTTATTTTATTTACGTTATGCAAACGCCTAACGAAGTATCATAACGCCTTAATAAATTGTAAAAGCAATAAAATGATACATGGCTTGTGTGATACTGTTTCGTCAGGTGCTTTTCTGATGTTACTCTAGACAACAGTTATTTAATTAAAATAACAGACACCACCGGATGACACAGTTGATTAATTTTTGTGAGCGAAATTCAATTTGATTTCGTAAAAATAACAGATTTAAAAGTATAATAACGTTATCGTTCTATATATGATGCAATTTTTGGTACCCACCTCCAATAGCAATGTGTGATACGTCGTTCGTTAGACAGCTCTTAGTAACCTGAATAAAAGTTACTATGGCGCCAAGTTCCGATCGTTAGTCCGTTCTGTGCTGTACGGTATTAAAGTCTCAGAATACGAACTAAGCACCTACTCATAGTAACCACCACCAATAGCAATGTTTGATACGTCATTGGGTAACTATTAGTGTTTGAGAGTTTAGGCAGTGGATTACACGTGGAGGGCGACAATGATAGGTGGAAAATCAGTCAGGTCTGAGCACTTATAGCTAGGTACTTGCCACATCCGCTTTCTGGGTTCAGGTATCACTTCACAGGCCACAATCACTCGAAATGTCTGTAAGGAGCTTCACAGGATACACACGCGGCGAAAGCGCTCTGGTCAGTCTAGTACCTGTGTCATAGGGAACGTCTCGATGTCGACTCGATCTCCGGGGTTCTCTCGGTACGTTTCAAACAAATAAAAATAAGGCAGGTATGCGTGTGAGTGTGCGCGGCGTAGTATCAATAGGGTACACAAACAAATCAAAATATTGTAGTAAACAATTAGTAACCTAAATAAGTCTCAGAATACGAACTAGCCGAAGTTGGTCATACTTACCTCGACGATCTCGTCGTCACTGTGCGTGGCGGTGGCGGTGACAGCGGGTGGCGGGGGTTGGTGGACGCCACAGTTGGTCACTGGCGGTCACCCTGTGTGTATACTGTGTTCTTACCTCGACGATCTCGTCGTCACTGTGCGTGGCGATGGCGGTGACTGAGGGTGGTGGATACCACAGTTGGTCACCGGCGGTCACCCTGTGTGTATACTGTGCTCTTACCTCGACGATCTCGTCGTCACTGTGCGTGGCGGTGGCGGTGACTGAGGGTGGTGGATGCCACAGTTGGTCACCGGCAGACACCCTGTATGTATACTGTGTTCTTACCTCGACGATCTCGTCGTCACTGTGCGTGGCGGTGGCGGTGACTGAGGGTGGTGGACGCCACAGTTGGTCACTGGCGGTCACCCTGTGTGTATACTGTGTTCTTACCTCGACGATCTCGTCGTCACTGTGCGTGGCGGTGGCGGTGACTGAGGGTGGTGGACGCCACAGTTGGTCACTGGCGGTCACCCTGTGTGTATACTGTGTTCTTACCTCGACGATCTCGTCGTCACTGTGCGTGGCGATGGCGGTGACTGAGGGTGGTGGATACCACAGGTGGTCACCGGCGGTCACCCTGTGTGTATACTGTGTTCTTACCTCGACGATCTCATCGTCACTGTGCGTGGCGGTGGCGGTGGCGGTGACTGAGGGTGGTGGACGCCACAGTTGGTCACTGGCGGTCACCCTGTGTGTATACTGTGTTCTTACCTCGACGATCTCGTCGTCACTGTGCGTGGCGGTGGCGGTGGCGGTGACTGAGGGTGGTGGACGCCACAGTTGGTCACTGGCGGTCACCCTGTGTGTATACTGTGTTCTTACCTCGACGATCTCGTCGTCACTGTGCGTGGCGATGGCGGTGACTGAGGGTGGTGGATACCACAGTTGGTCACCGGCGGTCACCCTGTGTGTATACTGTGCTCTTACCTCGACGATCTCGTCGTTACTGTGCGTGGCGGTGGCGGTGACTGAGGGTGGTGGATGCCACAGTTGGTCACCGGCAGACACCCTGTATGTATACTGTGTTCTTACCTCGACGATCTCGTCGTCACTGTGCGTGGCAGTGGCAGTGGCGGTGACCGCTGGTGGCGGGGGGTGGTGGATGCCGAAGTTGGTCACCGGCGCCGGCGGGGACGATGTCGCTACCATCGGCGCTGGGGGACAATAATATTTATTTATTTCAGACTACCAACAACAAAGTTATACAGACATAGAATAAATACTTCACAGAAGTAACACACTCATGAAGTGTAATAAATTACATTAATTCGACGACCGTCTTGGTGTAGTCGTTCGCGCCACGGACTACTAAACCAGGCGGTTGCGGGTTCGAATCCCGCAAGGGGCAAATGTTTGTGTGATGATCACGAGCATTTGTACCAAAGTCATGGATGTTTATAAAAATATTTAAGTATGTCTATCCTAGTCACCATAGCACAAGCTCACGCTTAGTATGAGGCTAGGTAATTGGTGTGTTTGTTGGAACAATTTATTTATTTATTAATTATTTTAATGTAGGTATTCTGTTGATTTTTAACGCTAAAAATGGAAGTCTAAACGATCTTCAAACAGCGTCGAACTTATTAATATTAGTAATAAGATCCATTTGCTTTAAAGTTTTAGACTTGATGATTTAATTAGAACAATAGTTTTATTCTGCGCAATGCGCAAAACCATTAGGCATTTGTGTTAAAAACTGAAAAGTGATCATATTTTCTTATTTATATTTTATTCGTGTATATTAAAAAGTATTGATATTCCGCAGGTCCCCGTTGAGGTGCTTGTGGCGCAGTGGCGGCAGCGCTTTGGTAGTGATACCAAAAGTTAAGCAACCCACGGCGCGGTCGTGATTGGATGGTTGACCATTCCGACCATTTAAGTGACGTCCATGACAAGCATCTCCGTGCTTCGGAAGGCACGTTAAGCAGTTGGTCCCGGCTAATATCTGTGGTATTATTAGTCGTTAAGCCTAGTCAGAGGCCCTAGGGCGGCTTGATAACTTCTGACAGTAAGGTTTGTCACTTGCCTTACATACACCCCTCCACCAATCCGCACTGAGCCCGCGTGGTGAAGTATGGCTCGTTCCTCCTCATAGTTGAGGTGAGGCCTTTTCCCAGCAGTGGGATCTAATAGGCTGACTTATTAGGTCCCCGCGGAATATCAATACAATCATTTTCATGTTCAAATTATTGTTTCATGCGTTAAAATCACCAAGTTTTCGAAAAAATATGCTCTTAAATATCTTAGATGTCATGTTTACTATCATAAAGAATTTGTTTCAAATTTCAACAAGACCAGGACCTTGTGCAATGATAAGACTAACGTAAATAAGTTGTTTTAATGTATTTAACTAATTCAGCTCATCGTACAAGTGACTTAGAAATACTATAATTTTCTCAATTTCGTGCAGGACCGCCTTAATAAATGAAGTGGGTCGTAAATTGTATAATTATTCGTTGGCTACACTCACGCGTGCTGGCGGGCGTGAGCTGTGGCCGAGTCGGCTTGACGCGCACCGCTCGCAGCGAGCTGCGCCCCACCGGACGACTGCTTTTCTGCTGGAAACAACATGGTGATTATAATCTTTATAATAACTAGGGTCCGACTGCCTACTGAATCCTCGCCTGCGGGGTGGCAGGGTGCGAGGTAGACATGTGTAGTTCCTGAATGAATGATACAACTGAACTACTTCACCTATCTAGTTCATATGTATCACTCACTCACTATAGTCCAAAGCAGTTCATTTAGTTCAGTAACTCAGTGATATGAGAGTAAAACGTACGGATATATTTGTTAATACTGCAAGAGCGAGACTGCAGTATTCTGCTACTGCACTGCAGTTTTCTGTGTAAATTTTTCGGTATTTATTAATACGTTTTTAATACGTAACGTACGTACATAAATAACACTTAACATCCTTCGCTAATGCGTGTAACAATATCTTCGAAATTAATGAAAATGTTTTTAATTCGTAATTCCAGACTGCCTAAATATTATAAATGTTATTTTTAGTCATAAGAATTATCTTCGTACACGATACATTTAAACTGAATGAAGTACTGAGTATGATTTTGATAGTAGATCTGCTGAACTAAATGAACTAATTGAACTAGATGAGTGATACATATCTTTAGCTCCCACTGAACTATATCTAAAGGTGAAAACTTCGTAATCTTTCCGAAATTTTGGAAATTTTCAAGAATACTTCCGGAAGTTTTGCTGAAAACTTCCAAAACTTCCGGCAACTTTGGAAGTTTTCTTAATAGATTAATTTAATAAGAAAAACTGGGGATACTTTGAACCTTACTTACTGTGTTACTATTATTACATACTGAACATCACAAATAAACAGTGTTTGATAGCTAAACCCTATTATAAGTAACTAGCAGTCCGCCCCGGCTTCGCCTGCGGTACATACATAGCCTATGACACTTGGGGATAGTGTAGCTACCCAATGGTGAAAGAATTTTGGAAATCGGTCCAGTAGTTTCGGAGCCTATTCATTATAAACAAACAAATCTTTCCCCTTTATAGGGTAAGCATACCGGTTTGCCGGCCACCACCCCTTTTCGGCCACTTTGCACGTTATTTTGAATAATAGGTAGGTTTATAGACAATTCCTTTCTAATTATGCGCCGTTCAACCCGGACAAACTTTACGCTTCATAATCCTCAAAATTGACCTCGTCATTTGCGTGATCAGCCCACAGTCCTCATTTCAAAATTTGTGGTTTGGATGCGTGGCAGATTTAGCAAAAAAAATAGCAGGTGGATGGATTTTCAAAGTTAAGTTTTTTTGTGTTATTATTATTTTATTGGTGACTATTTATAGTTTATGTGTTAAATACATGTTAAATTTTAATATTCCGATGCCCAAACTCGCTAAACATTACATAATCTGTAATATTTTTAGTGGTCGGACAATAGGTTTCGATTTATTTCAAAAACCACTTTCCGACCGGGTGGTCGCAAACCAGTTTAATTACGTCATTTCTGTTTGCCTACATTGCGGAAACCTTCAATTCACCAACATTAATTCCATTATATTAGTGAACAGCTAGAATTTTGTGAATTGACAACTAGATTCCGGCCGCCAGTATACCTGATAGATGTTGAGATATGAGTCCGAAAGTTTAGCGGCCGATATCAGTATAAACTAAACATATTTCCGGCCGCTTAAAATAGTTATGATTTCACGGTGTTTTTTTATATGATTGTTTTAGGCGACATTTAATCAATAAACATCTCATAACGGAATCGTATAAAAAATGAATTCAAACATAACATGAAGTCATAATTATTTTAGACGGCCGGAAATAGGTTTTGTTATCGGCCACTAAACTTTCGTCCAACGGCAAAAATAGCTATTTGTTTGACTCGAGATTTTAATCTGTTACCTAATTGTGTTTTAAGTCGCAGAAGAGCGTAAAACTATACCACTCCTTTTAAAGTATTAATTGTTTTACTGACATACTATTATAAACCATATGACCTATCAAATAAGACTCGTTTTTCTACCTTGAATCAGGAGGCCGATAACCAGTAAACTGCTGGACGATCACTGGTTAACGAGGCCGATAACCGGTATATTGGCTATTTTTACGAAAAACTTATTTAAAAAAAATATGTATCACTCCTACGCCTATCTACTCCCACTCCTAGGTTTTTTGTAACTAGACTATTGTAGGGTCAAATGACTTATTTAAAAAAAAGTCGTGACGTACAGAAATATGATAGAAATCAATTCTGAAGTCAACAAGTCGCTTAACTGGCCGATAACCGGTATCTTTACCCTAATATTAGTGTAGATAAGTGTAGTTGTTAGCCAATAACACATATTTTTGATACGTGACGAGGCATATTAATTACCTAATCTACGAAGGCACTTATTATACTAACTCATATCCATATACAAAATAAGCCACAACCCCGACTATTCACTGTTACTGCGTGCACGCAACTACCATAAAATCGGTTACACAAGCGCGGTGTAGGTGCGGGGCGGGGCGGGGGTAGCGCCAGTCAGCCGCGCGAGCGGCGGCGTCAATCCTTTGATATAAAGCCGCCAAACAAATTTACTTATCTTCAAATAAATCGTCGTGTTATGTAAGTGCCTACCTATATATCATATAATTAAGTTTACATTTAGTCGATGTAACGAAATTATTGTACCTAATTAAGGTAAACAATTTTTTTTAAACTTCCAAAAACCCGGAAGTTTGGAAGTTTTCAGGAAAACTTCCTTGGAAATGGAAACTTTCCTGGAAGTTTTCACCTCTAACTATATCACTCATTTCACTTCAGTGAACGATTTTGCGCATGTCTAGTGCGAGGGTGTGATTAAGTGATTTTAATTTTGAAATTCTAAATTCGCTTCCTTTCAAAAATGCAAATTAAAAAGTACGTCACAAACGGGTTATAATGCAACTAATTTATTTGTTATTTTTTTACCCGACTGTGCCAGGAGGGTTATGTTTTCCGAGAGTATGTATGTATAATTGTTTGGCACGCCCTACGGCTCAAACGGCTGGACAGTTTTTAACATATGAGGTGCTGTTGAATTCGTCAGAATTGTAGCAGCAACATAGGCTATATACATTTTAAAAATGGCGCCCGCGAATGAAAACAAAGGTTGGAGAGGTTGATTTATTACTTACCATAGCAATAAAGGTATCAAATGAAAGCTAGTGAAAATACTTTTTCAAAAATATAATCATTTTTGTAGTCAGGTGTTTTATTTTTTCAATAATTAAATTATGTTTACTTGTTTTTAAAAGGTTTAGTGTTTTTCAAATAACTCTGTATAAAATAAGGTAGTAAGAGCGAGACAGGTCGATGTTTCTCACCTGGTCAGCCTGTGGCGTGTCGTGTCCGTTCACCCGCGTCTCCGGCGCCACCGCCACGAATGGACCCGCCGGGCTGTCTGAGGTAATACATACATAATAAGTACAACAGATTATAATAATGTCCTCCTAGCCGATTTCGACTACGGCGGCCTATCTCAACAGAGATTAGCCAACTGCGCGGGACATATTATAGTGCACAAGTGTGTGCGCAATGCACTCTCTGTTCCTTCACTCTCATAATTCGGTGAGACGGCAGTCCGACATGACCGTAGAGAGATCAGGCGCAGGACCAACGGCTTAACGTGCTTTCCGAGGCACGGGGGTGTTAACACCAAAAACTTTTTGACTCCGGTGCTGTCTGAGTAATTTCAAGACAGAAAAACCCAAACACTCTCGGCCCGACCCTGGATTCAAACCCGGGACCTCGTGGATAGTACCCAGCGTGCTGACCACTAGATCAACGAGGCAGTTTATTTTTCAATACATATTAAGTAAATCCAAAATGTACCTAGACCGTGTTAATGTGTATATTTGTACGTACATTGGTAAAAACTTAAAAATTGGAACTTGTACAAAGAATATGGGATGGCAAATTTTTAGTCTTATATTAAACAGCATACGTAACAGAAGTTGATACTTACTCATATTTAACTTATGCGCCAGCTCGTTAAGCATCGCTCCGCTCGCTTCGCTCAGCTTACTCCGCTCCACGTCCGGTTTGCTCTCTTCGCTCTTGCTATCGCTCGTCTCAATCAACTTCTCGACCGGTTTGACGGTTATTTTTAAAGGTTTCTCGTCTTTGGGAAGCGATTCTAAGAATTCCCTGTTTAGTACTTCGGCAGGCTTAGATATTAGGTTCAGTTCGTCTTTCATTTCGCCCGTTTCGTTGTCTACGCGGTTTTGCTGCAAAAAATGATATGAAAATCATTAATTTTAACTTTTATAGTGGTCGAGCTTCGTAAAAAAAAGCGCGAATTGATGTGAAGGATTAGGGTTGCCATATCCATACTAATATCATAAATGCGAAAGTTTGTCTGTCTGTCTGTCTGTCTGTTACCTCTTGACGCTTAAACCACTGAACCGATTGTGATGAAATTTGGTGTGGAGACAGTTCGAGACCTTGGAAAGGACATAGGCTACATTTTGTCGCGATATAAAAACATTAAGAGGGTGAAATGGGAGATGAAAGTTTATGTGGAAAATCCAAATCTTGCGGGCAAAGTCGCGGGTAACCACTAGTGTCATTATAAAATTCTCGTCTTCGGGTATTTAAAATTAAAATAATTAAATAATAATTTAAAGTTCTGATAAAAAGCCTTATTTCTAGTAAAAAGTCCTAAATTATTGTAGTCTGTCTGTTAGTTTGTTCAGCAGAGGAAGAAAGCGACTAAACTTAATTGTAGTCTTAGACAGGCACATTAGATAAGTTCATTTTTTGATTTATTTATTTATTCAACGAGATGAAGAACGGTCAGGCCTGTGTATCTCCCCGCGTAGGTAGCAAAAACGTACCTACGCGCGGCGACCCTCACTTAGGGGCTAAAACAAGTTGCGTGTCGCTACCGGCCAGCTACACGCTCGCGCGTTTTATTCACCGGCGGCCGCGCGGCTACGTTGCTGGCTGGACGAGAATGAATAAAGTACTAGAAAGAGGCGCTAGATGGCGTAAGAAGCTTCTCGTAGCAGTCAACCATATCGCGTCGCGTGATATTACGTCACTGAATAGGTTTAGTGTATTATGAATCATATTCCAGAGCAATAAGTATAAAATTATCTTGCAATGGATTTTTGTAGGTGTCTACACGAAAATGTGCTTGACTCTGAGGCGAACTAAATTACACCATACTGCTGACGACATTGAGTAGACATTTCTTTGAATACAATTGCTAAGTCATACTTCTGTACGAAGTACTAGTACTTATTCTGTGGTATGGTCAACAGCACATCAGGTAACCTATGTGAACTACGACAACAGTTTTTTTTACGTAGGGAATAGAGGCGGTCTCAAGGGCAGTGGGGTAGTCTGACGTGTTACCAACTGTGGAGTAGTTAGTAGCTCACTTGGACCTAAATATATAATTAATAAATAATAGGAAGTGTCTAGTCTGCCACCAGTGGCCATTTAATATAAATTAATATACTCCCACTAGTGGTAAGTTAAGAAATAATGTTATTCTACCGCTGTAGGTAGAACAAGAAATAATAATAAAAATCTATATTTTCTCTCCACAATCTAAATGACAAAAGTTTTGGTTTATTATAATAATATGTTTGCAAATAACGTAAGATTGGGTAAGACTGGCGTCTGAACTAGGCTGTTAACCTGTATTACAGAGCACCAGCACTCTCCTCTCTCGGTGCTACTCACAGTACAGATAATTCCAAAATATTACAACTAGTCACGTGGTACGTGTTACAAAAAAGCAAAAGAGAGATAGATTAATAATATAAACAAAAACCTAAAAAAACGTCTGTATGTGTGTGTTCGTGTGTAATTAATTACCTAAGGGGAATAACAAGATTTTCCGTATCGGAGTAGGTCAGATTTTATGAGTACCACGTTATGGGTATATGTTATATGACTACCACGGTAAAGACATCAAACAATTACCGTGGCACTAATGTTATCTATTCTATGACTAAATAAACTGAGACAGGTAAAAGTAGTCATTACACCATCCTATCTGATGCTCCTATATGACAGCCTCGTTGGTCTAGTGGTCAGCACGCTGGGTACTATCCGCGAGGTCCCGGGTTCGAATCCTGGGTCGAGAGTGTTTGAGTTTTTCTGTCTTGAAATTACTCAGACAATGCTCCGGATATAGGAAGTTGGTGGTGTTAACACCCCCGTGCCTCGGAAAGCACGTTAAGCCGTTGGTCCTGCGCT
Organism: Pyrausta nigrata; assembly: GCA_949316185.1. Taxonomy (NCBI): domain Eukaryota; kingdom Metazoa; phylum Arthropoda; class Insecta; order Lepidoptera; family Crambidae; genus Pyrausta; species Pyrausta nigrata. The sequence continues at coordinate 8,375,745 of OX438963.1, read as the reverse complement.
TGATCTCTCTACGGTCATGTCGGACTGCCGTCTCACCGAATCATGAGAGTGAGGGAACAGAGAGTGCACCTGTGTATTGCGCACACACTTGTGCACTATAATATGTCCTGCGCTGTTGGCTAATCTCTGTTGAGATAGGCCGCCGTAGTCGAAACTCGGCTAGGAGGACATTATTATTATTAATCTGTTGTGTTGTACCAAATTTATTCCACAAAACTAACTTTTATTTTTATAACACTTTTTAAATTTTATCAGAAGAGGCATACAAACTAACAAGACGATTTTTATATTTAGCAGTCGTTTTGCAAGAGTATTTTGTATCTAAAATAAATAAGGATGGAGCTATTATCTATGTCAAAAATCACTAATAATTAGCTAGTTTTTACTAGGGTTCCGTAACCAAAGGGAGTGCCTTACAACAAACCCTTTCCTTGCCCCTTTTAAAATAATCAGAAAAAGGTTATAATTATGTAGTGTCTAATGCTGTATAGATAGGTGGGTAGGTGCTTGATTATACATATTTTGTGTCGTTTATCGTGAGCTGCGAAGTCCCAATTGATAACGATAAATTGGTACACAATATTTGTGATAAAACCAAGTCTTAAATAAGCAGCCATTATGATAACGGCTTAATCTGCAAAAGTGATTTTGAAGACAACATGGCGTCGCTACAGTTCGAAGGTGCTCTAGAAGGCATTAGCGATAAACAACAACAGTATATTCGAGAAGTGCTTCAAAAGCGAGGATATGAAACTAACAAGGTAATATTCGAGCCCGCTGCAAAAGCAGGCGACAATTACGTGGCCCACGTTGTCAGGATTACCGTAGTAGCCGAAGGAGGCGATGACTTCAAGATAATCGCGAAAATAGCAAGCTCTAACGAAGTTCTGCGAAGTGCGATGAACACAGAACTGTTGTTTAACAACGAAATCAGAATCTACGAGCAAGTCCTTCCGAAATTCACCAGTCTACAAATAGAAGCTGGTGTTCCTGAAGTTGAAAGACTGAAGTACGCTCAATGTTACGGCTGTCACACAGAAGAACTTTATGAAGTGATTTTATTGGAAGACTTGAAGCCCCAAGACTACGTCATGTTAGACAGACTTGCACCTATGGATCGTGACGCAGTGTTATTGGTGCTTAAAAACTTTGGCAACCTGCACGCCATGTCATACGTGCTTAAACACTTGGAACCTGAAACGTATGACAAATTCAGTACAGACTTGGTACAAATCTGGACTCTCATGACGAATAGAAAGGAACAGATAGCTTTTATGGAACAAATCGAAAACAGCGCTCTTGAAGTGCTGGACGACGAAAATTATAAAGTGGCTGTACGTGACGTTGTTTCCAAAACATATTTGTACTTAGAAAAAGCCAAAAGACACGAAAACCCCAAACACTTGGTGATTCAACAAGGCGATGCTTGGACTAATAATATTCTGTTCAAATTAAATGTAAGTAAAATACGATAACGCATGTACTATACTTTTAAATAGAATAGCTATGTCCACTTTAAGAAAAGAGTGAATAGGCTGCTTCTAGACAGACATGTCCCATCATCGACCGCATCGTCGCTTACCATCAGGTGAGGTTGTGAGGTTGTCAAATGTCTGCCTATTAAATAAATAAAAAAACACTCAATCCATTCTAATACTATAAATGCGAAAGTGTATCTGTCTGTCTGTTACCTCTTGACGCTTAAACTACTGAACCGATTGAGATGAAATTTGGTATGGAGACAGTTCGAGACCCTGGAAAGGACATAGGCTACATGTTGTTGCGATATAAAAACATTAAGGGGGTGAAATGGGGGATGAAAGTTTATATGGAAAATCCACCACTTGCGGGCGAAGTCGCGGGGAACCACTAGTTTTATATAAATATAGATTAAATCTGATTTTAATTATGTAATGACTGATAATGTGTTTATTAAAATAATCAGTCAATTTATTGGTGCAAATTGGTGTAGTAAAATGGTTGATATCATCATGGCTTTTAAATTTTTTAAAGGTAATATGAAGGTTAATTCGGACGAGGATGACTTTGATTTTGTAGTTAATAATATTAATAAATCATTGATTCGATACCACGTAGACAAAAATCTTGCATCTTAGCTTAAATAATAAAATAGACACAAGAATTTCTTTGTCTTAACTAGGTGAAACCTGTATCTCATGGCAGAAAGGGCTTACATTACTTTTAGGTATCATCAAATCATTTAACAATGAAATGAGTTGCGGTCTGAAGTCCTGCAAACATAGTGTTACAATGTGACAACAAGTCATAGCACCACTGACCTCTATAGTGCCCACAGCACAGGGAATCCTAGTGTGAGGGCCAGGGCGTAAACTAAACTAATGTAACTTTTTGGATAGTAAACATTTATTATTATTATTATAAGTACAAGTACGCCGGACTAAACATTATCTAAGACAAATGACAGATAATTTTTGTGCCGAATTAAAGCGCCCCTACAGACTGTACAGGGAACTAAAATAGATTAACTTTCATATGTTTATGTCAACTCTCATTAGTTCCGTGGACGGTCACCACACGCTCACTACAGCCGTCAGCGCCAAAATGGCGATAATCAAATGGCTTCATTGTTAGGTTGACAGTATGCAGTCCAGCGTACTTCTACTATAGAGGTTACATAGCACTCACACCATCAGTAAAACAGAACGTAACCGTATCAACTCGAGCTGTTTATGTATTATTTGTATGAAACTCTATACGGCAACGCGTACTAATCGGAATAGTACCTTAATCGCTCCGCTTTGGGATAAAAAAATCGGCCAAGTGCGAGTCGGACTCGCGCACGAAGGGTTCCGTACCATTATCTATACAACATCAAGCAAAAATCGGCAAAAAAATCATGTTTTTTGTATGGGAGCTCTCCTAAAATATGTTTTTTAATTTAATTTAAGTATTTATTTTAAAAATAAATATACAATTTTATATTTTGTGAGAGTTTCAAGCGTCTACCTGTTGCCATTATTAATATCGTGCAAAAAAACAGCAAAAAAAATCACGTTTGTTGTATGGGAGCCCCCCTCAAATATTACTTTTATTCTGATTTTTGTATTTGTTGTTATAGCGGCAACAGAAATACATCATCTGTGAAAAATTCAACTGCCTAGCTACCACGGTTCATGATATACAACCTGGTGACAGACAGACAGACAGTCACGTTTTTACCCTTTGGGTACGGAACCCTAAAAAGATCTGGCTTCCTTTATACTAGAATACCTACTTTGTGATTTTGTTATAAAAATGTTTTATTAGGACGACCGTCTTAGTATAGTGGTTCGCGCCCCGGACTTCTAAGCCAGCGGTTGCGGGTTCGAATCCCGCAAGGGGCAAATGTTTTTGTGATGAGCACGAGCATTTGTACCTAAGTCATGGATGTTTATAAATGTATATAAGTATGTCTATCCGTTATCCTGGTCACCATTCATAGCACAAACTCACGCTTAGTTTGGGGCTAGGTAATTGGTGTTTGTTAAAACAATTTATTTTATTTTTATTTTTTCTTTTCATTTCAGGGAGACAAACCTGTGGATGCAATTATGATTGACTACCAATTGGCATCGGAAACAAGTCCAGTTGCTGATCTCTTGTACTTCATTTTCAACAGCACTGATTACATATCTCGGTCGAAACACTACCACGAATGGATCAGCTACTACCACGACCACCTTGACAATATGTTGTCATATTTCGGTTTGAAAGCAAATTTAATATACCCAAAAGAACAGTTAGACGCAGATCTTAGGAGATACTCCCAGCTGTTTTTTGGTACAACTGTTATGTTGCTTAATTTTATAACTAGAAGTAATGAAGAAGCAGCCGAAATGCAAGATGCAGTGAAGAATTATGATGAAGAAAAACTTGAGAGCATGCAAGTGCAAACTCTCAGTCAGGGTACAGTTACGAAATACAAGCTTAGACTTCAAGAGCTAATAGACAGTTACCGTGAGCTGGGATATATCAGATAGGATATAGAATTATACATGGCTATCAACTCCTTATTGACTCCATGTAATTTTTTTTTTAATGTTTTTGCAAATACGTATTATATCATATTACGTTTTTTTTAATAAGAAATAATTGTTCGTGGTTCCAATATTGTACATTTTGTTAAATGTGTTTACAATAAATGCAGAATTTTAAAAACGTTGTGACATTAATTATCCGTACTAATATTATAAATGCGAAGGTGTGTTTGTCTGTCTGTCTGTTACCTCTTGACGCTTAAACCACTGAACCGATTGAGATTAAATTTGGTATGGAGACAGTTCGAGACCCTGGAAAGGAAATAGGCTACATTTTGTCGCGATATAATAAACATTAAGGGGTGAAATGGGGGATGAAAGTTTATATGGAAAATCCAACTCTTGCGGGCGAAGTCGCGGGGAACTACTAGTTGTTAATAATTTACAATCGATTGTAATTAACATTCGATTTAATTATTGAGGGTTTTTCTGACAGCTCAAAATTTTAGTATTATTTTATGTTCATAGATGGCGCTGTTTATCTAAGTAATATAAATATTGTATCGAAATCATTGATTTTAAAACAAAATCCAAATATTGTAATATTACGTGTACACATATGTAGTAAAAGTGCTAACGTAAAAAATAAGCGAGTTTCAAATTGCCGTTAAAATAAAATTAAATGGAAAAAACGTCTTAATGATTACTAAATTGTTAAAAAAATACCTGTCATTATGTGTGAATCTAAAACATGCTAAACAAACATTATAACAATGCTAAAATCAGCCTTTTTCTTAAATAAAAATCTCCTGGCTTATGTTGTTGTCTCCAGACTTAGAAATTAAATTTAACTTCGTAAAAACTTGCAAACAAATTGCCTTAGTTATATAAATTATTATACGTCAATCAAATTTAATCTGTAATTAAGTCTCGTTCTGTCACTTTCTCTATGTGCTTGTGGCGCAGTGGCGGCAGCGCTTTGGTAGTGATACCAAAAGTTAAGCAACCACCGCGCGGTCGTGATTGGATGGGTGACCATTCCGACCATTTAAGTGACGACTATGACAAGCATCTCCGTGCTTCGGAAGGCACGTTAAGCAGTTGGTCCCGGCTAATATCTGTTGGTATTAGTCGTTAAGCCTAGTCAGAGGCCCTAGGGCGGCTTGATTACATCTGACAGTAAGGTTTGTCATTTGCCTTACAGACACCCCTCCACCAATCCGCACTGAGCCCGCGTGGTGAAGTATGGCTCGTTCCTCCTCATAGTTGAGGTGAGGCCTTTTCCCAGCAGTGGGATCTAATAGGCTGACTTAACTGTCACTTTCTTTGTCAATGAAATAGAAAAGGACGGCGGCGAAAGGTTAACTTTATTCAGGCCTGTGTACCTCCCCATGTAGGTAGCGCGAGCGAGCAGCGACACGCGCGCACGTTTTATTCACCGGCGGCGCACAGCACTACGTTGCTGGCTGGACGAGCATGCATAACGTCCTAGAAAGATGCTTTGACGTAAATAAACTGGTAGCACTCACCACAGGCACAGCGACAGGCGACGGCGTCCTCAGCCTCTTGGCGGGCTCGGGCGGGGGGGAGCCGGTGACGTCGATGGTGGCGACGGTGCGCGGCTCCGGCAGGCGACCGTTGTGAGACACGCCGTTGTGGCGCGAGTGGTTCTCGTAGGCTAGTAAGAACCTGCGGACGAGATATGATAGTTGAGGTATTTTTAAATTACTTTCAAGTGATATGCGTTCACTTTTGCGATGTAAATATTAGGTAATGCACTGGAAAAAATGACCACCAGGGGCGGGAATCGAACCCGCGTTTCTCGCATGCCGGGCGATTGCCTAACCTCTCGGCCACTCTGTTGAGAGCCTGTCGAAATGTTCAAGTGCTTCTTAACGCTGTAATGCTGCGATGCTTTCATTAATGCTATTCCACCGCGGGCGCCCTTTTTAAAAAGTATATAGCCTATGTATGTATATAATTTGCAAAATTCTAATTTTAGAAGTTTCTAAAATATTTTCTCCTATTTTATACATAAAAAAAGCTCTGCTAACATAACTTTTCTTACTGATCTAGTAAAAACGTTTTTACATTTTTAAATTGGGTTAATTTTTATTTATTTTTGTTTAAGTTTTTATTTTTTTTGTCAGTAAAATTTGCTCCTAAGGTTGGTTGTATATAACCCACCTCTCGTAGTGCCTCCTGGCGCGCGCCGGCTGCTAGGCGCACAGAGTCCGCCACAGCTTGTGTCTGCACACAGCTTCGTGCCGCTAAGAGCCGACACAGCTCGTAGCGCTCGCGGGACACTGGCGGCACCTACACCTGCAGTACCCACCTCTCGTAGTGCCTCCTGGCGCGCGCCGGCTGCTCGGCGCACAGAGTCCGCCACAGCTTGTGTCTGCACACAGCTTCGTGCCGCTAAGAGCCGACACAGCTCGTATAGCGCTCGCGGGACACTGGCGGCACCTACACCTGCAGTACCCACCTCTCGTAGTGCCTCCTGGCGCGCGCCGGCTGCTCGGCGCACAGAGTCCGCCACAGCTTGTGTCTGCACACAGCTTCGTGCCGCTAAGAGCCGACACAGCTCGTATAGCGCTCGCGGGACACTGGCGGCACCTACACCTGCAGTACCCACCTCTCGTAGTGCCTCCTGGCGCGCGCCGGCTGCTCGGCGCACAGAGTCCGCCACAGCTTGTGTCTGCACACAGCTTCGTGCCGCTAAGAGCCGACACAGCTCGTATAGCGCTCGCGGGACACTGGCGGCACCTACACCTGCAGTACCCACCTCTCGTAGTGCCTCCTGGCGCGCGCCGGCTGCTCGGCGCACAGAGTCCGCCACAGCTTGTGTCTGCACACAGCTTCGTGTCGCTAAGAGCCGACACAGCTCGTAGCGCTCGCGGGACACTGGCGGCACCTACACCTGCAGTACCCACCTCTCGTAGTGCCTCCTGGCGCGCGCCGGCTGCTCGGCGCACAGAGTCCGCCACAGCTTGTGTCTGCACACAGCTTCGTGCCGCTAAGAGCCGACACAGCTCGTAGCGCTCGCGGGACACTGGCGGCACCTACACCTGCAGTACCCACCTCTCGTAGTGCCTCCTGGCGCGCGCCGGCTGCTCGGCGCACAGAGTCCGCCACAGCTTATGTCTGCACACAGCTTCGTAGCCACCGCGAGCTGACACAGCCTCGTATAGCGCTCGGAGGGACACTTGAACAATAAGTCATGTGTGAATTTCATACGAGAGGGTTATAATATCCAGATATACCGTCGACTCAAATCTATTGTGTCCTGTCTAAGAATAAATTTGAGTTCAATCTCTCTTTCACTGCCAAACAAGAGACAGACTATTAATTTTTATGTCCTCCAAGCCGATTTCGACTACGGCGACCTATCTCAACAGAGATTAGCCAACTGCGCAGGACATAATATAGTGCACAAGTGTGTGCGCAATACACAGGTGCACTCACTGTTCCTTCACTCTCATAATTCGGTGAGACGGCAGTCCGACATGACCGTAGAGAGATCAGGCGCAGGACCAACGGCTTAACGTGCTTTTCGAGGCACGGGGGTGTTAACACCAACAACTTCCTGACTCCGGAGCTGTGTCTGAGTGATTTCAAGACAGAAAAACCCAAACACTCTCAGCCCGACCCGGGATTCGAACCCGGGACCTCGTGGATAGTACTCAGCGTGCTGACCACTAGACCAACGAGGCAGACTATATTAATTTAGAAACTCGAGCTGTCAGCTGCTAATAAAATTAGAGAATCTATAGATTTAGTAAGGTTGTCATTCGCTGACGACTAAATTTAGACGAAAACACCCAAAAAGTTGTAAAAATACATAAGAAATCGCGTCACCTAATTTGACGTTTCTAAATTATTGTAGTCTGTCTCTTTTCGTTTGTTTAGCAGAGAAAGAGAGAGAGTGTACTTTTGGAATAAAGTGCAATCCCAAGAGGAGGTGAAAGTAGACTTGCTTCACTAAAGGACGCCTTAAATAACGTTGGGTGTCTTAAATCACAGTATAAGAGCTTAAGGTAATAAAGGGGTGCCTTGCGTTTCTACAAGGCGCCTTACCTTGTGTTTCAAATGGCACTTTGGGTTTCTAAGAGAGCTTGGAGTTACTAAGAGACGCCTCGAATTACTTAGAGAAGAGACGTCTTGGGTTACTAAGGGGCGCCTTGAGTTACAAAGAGGCGCCTTATGTGACAAAGGGCGCCTTGAGTTACAAAGGGGCGCCTTGAGTTACAAAGGTGCGCCTTGAGTTACAAAGAGGCGCCATAGATTACTAAGGGGCGCCTAGAGTTACAAAGGGGTGCCTTGAGTTACAAAGAGGCGCCTTGAGTTACAAAGGGCGTCTTGAGTTACAAAGGGCGTCTTGAGTTACAAAGGTGCGCCTTGAGTTACTAGGAAGCGCTTAGAGTTCCTAAGAGGCGCCTGGAGTTGCTTCTAAGGGGCGCCTTGGTTTACTAAGATGATTTGATGATGATAAGATTTATGTAAATTGATACTGTGTGTGGTGTGCAATAAAGAGTATCTATCTATCAAAGATGCGCCATAAATAATTATGTATCCATATACTCACAGTCCTTCCTCGCGTGCGGCGCGTGCATCGGCTCGTTCCTGTCGCGGTAGAACTGACGAAGCGTCGCCATGAAGGCGCGATCCGCGGCGCCCCCTAGACGGTCCTCCTTATCTTCCTCGTCCGAGGGGGCGGTCCCGTTGCGGAGGGAGAGGCGGCGGGGGGTAGCCACCTGGGGGCGAAAGGTTTTTTATCTGTTACCTCTTGACGCTTAAACCACTGAACCGATTGAGATGAAATTTGGTATGGAGACAGTTCGAGACCCTGGAAAGGACATAGGCTACATTTTGTCGCGATATAAAAACATTTAGGGGATGAAATGTGGGATGAAAGTTTATATGGAAAATCCAACTATTGCGGGTGAAGTCGCGGGGAACCACTAGTACATAATAAAAGACAAAACAACAAAAATTATCTATACTTCTATACTAATATTATAAAGAGGAAAGATTTGTTTGTTTGTTTATTTGCATCGAATAGGCTCCGAAACTACTGGACCGAATCAAATAAAATTTAGCACAAAGATAGTTTGAGACACTGGGAAGGACATAGGCTACTTTTTGTCGCGATATAAAAATCATCAAGGGGGTGAAATTGGGGATGAAAATTTGTATGGAAAATCCGACTTTTGGCGCGGGCGAAGTCGCGGGGAGCTGCTAGTAAAATATAAAGTTAGTGGAACAACTAATGTATTTAACTCAGAAGAACATAAGAGATATAAAAACATAAAGGGGGTGAAATGGGGGATGAAAGTTTGTATGGAAAATCCCACTTTTGGCGACCAGTTATAAATAAACTTACGCTCGGCATCGTCCTCTCATCCGAGTCGGGCTCGGGCGAGGCGGAGGCGCGGGGCGGCGAGGGGGACGGCGTGGGGGAGGGGGAGCCCGCGCGGGGGGGGCGCCGCCGCCTCCCCCGCGGCCGCCCCTTCAGCTTGGGCGCCAGGTGGTTGCATACGAACTCGTGGCCCTCCAGCTCGGGGTACTCGAATGTGTCCTGCGATGAATTGGGGGAAAATTAATAAGTTAAGACGCACTTGCACAGTGCACACGTCCGAATTAGCTGATCTGGACTTGTTCGAGGCCTTTTATCTGAGTTAATAGTTCACTTGGGCAAATAATAGGCTTGGAAAAGTCCAGATTATATAATCCGGACTGACACAAGTGGATCTTCCAGATTAACCAATCCAGACATGCGCAAGTGGGCTTCCATCTCCAATAAATGGCCTGGTAAAAGTCCAGATTAGCTAATCCGGATTTGCGCAAATGGGCCTAAGTGTATTTTAAATGAATAAATACTTATAAAACTGTGTTAAGTTGGATTCTGTACATTGAATCAAGAAAATAAAACCACGAAGTCGTTAGCCATAGTTAGCTAACCAAATACTACATTTGGACACTATAACGAAACAAATCATAAACTAAGCACAAATTTTAACTGAATTAGTTGACAATTGGCGCCTGCTAGCCCCAGATCCTGGACAAGTGTTTAAGTGGGCGCCAGAATCATGTTGTAATACGGTTTAAAAAATCGACACTGCGTGCGATCCCAGATATTAACTCTGTCTGATACTGCGTACCCCAAACACTTCGTACCCCATCCAGACACTGCGTAACCCATACACTACCTAAAACTTTTTGTTCCCCATAAACTGCATACTACATAAACTATGTACCCAGATAGTACCCCATACACTGCCCCAGCCACTGTGTAACCGACATTACCCCAGATACCGTAGCAACCATTGCATACCCCAGACTTTACCCTACATATTGCGTACCCCAGCCACTACCCACCTCGCAGTAAAGTATGCTGGTGTACCCGCCAAGCGCGGCCACCAGCGATTTGCGCAACCAGCCGCCCTGCCGCCCAGAGGCCACTACACACCCCAGACACTACCATAGAACATCCAAGACACTATCCCAGACACTGCATGCCCCAGATACTACCACATCCACTACCTCAGTCACTACAAACACTCAGACACTACCATAGACATTGCATACTTCAGACACTACCCCGAACACAACGACACGACCCTAATACTTACTTGACATATTATCATAGACACTGCGTACCCCAGACACTGCTTGCGTCAGCCACTCAGTCCAACTACTACCCACCTTGCAGTAGAGTATGCTGGTGTGCGGTGCAGCGCGGCGTACTCGCCCAGCGCGGTCACCAGCGAGTCGCGCAGCCAGCCGCCTTGCACGCCCACACTACACACCCCAAACACTGCCATAGACACAGAATACCCAAGGCTTATTATTATTATTACTATCCCAGACACTGCGTGCCTCAGATATTACCACAGCTACTACCCCAGTCACTACCATAGACACACAATAACCTAGACACTACCCGGGACACTACCTCAGACACTGCGGAACCCAAACACTACCCCAGACACTACGCACCCCAGTCACTGCGTTCCTAAGACACTGTGTACCACAGACGCTGCGTACCTCACACACTACCCCAGACACTGCGTACCCCATACAATACGTACCCCAAATATTACTAACCCCAGGAACTGGGTATCCAGACCCTATTACTACCCTAGCCATTTCCCAACTTGCTGAAGGTAAGGAAGTCCATGACAGGGCCTGGCTCCAGAGTCTTGCCCACAGGAAAAGAGGCATAACCGTGTTATGGTTAACTACGTTGCTACTACGGACTCTCGGTTTGTGTGCCTGAGGACGAAAGTGCCGCTCACGGATCGGCCTTTTAAGCCACGAGAGGCATTGCCCCTCGCACTGGGACGCTGCCTCAATCATCTGTCAAGATGCAAAGGCCTAATGATGATGACCCACCTTGCAGTCAAGTATGCTCGTGTGCGGTGCGGGCGCGGCGTACCCGCCCAGCGCAGCCACCAGCGAGTCACGCAGCGAGCCACCATGCCGCCCTGTGGCCCCCACTATACACCATAGACAAAGAATATCCAAGACACTACCCTAATACTGCGTAACCCAGAAACTACCACTGCCACTACCCCAGCTGCTACCTTAGACACTGTGTACCTGACATTGCCCCAGCCACTGCCCCAGGCACTACCTTAGTCACTATCCCAGACACTGCTTACCCCAGACTCTTCCCCAGTACACTGAATACCATAGACGACATTACCATCGACAAAAGTAACTGAGTTTATTGCACTTCTTTTCTCAGCACTAGCCCAAACTTTGTCCCGTAGCAGTGGAAGGGCTTAAAAAATTGTTGGGACATGTGTTAGTACCCCCAATGGGCCTACATGGACACTGACACTGGCATACTGTATACAAGGTGGTCCACCACCTTGTATACAGTATGCTCGTGTGCGGGGCTGGCGCAGCGTGTCTGATGTTTGGAGTGGGCAGTCCAACCCCAGACACTACGTACACCTGACAATGCGTACTCCAGACACTTACACACTACCCTAGCCACTGGACCCACCTTGCAGTAGAGTATGCTAGTGTGCGGAGCGGGCGCGGCGTACCCGCCCAGCGCGGCCACCAGCGAGTCACGCAGCCAGCCGCCCTGCACGCCCTCCAGCCGCGACGCCAGCGCGCGGTAGCGGCAGTACCGCCCGTACGAGAACACCACCACGCCAGGCCCGTCGTCAGCTGGAACAATTGATTAGTAAACCTCAGTAATAGCAGGCCGGTGTAACGCCCCGCGTAGGTAGCAAAAACGTACCTACGCGCGGCGACCTGTTGGAAGGGGCCAAATCAAGTTAGGTGTCGCGAGCGAGAAACGAGACGCCCGCGCGTTTTATTCACCGGCGGCGCACGGCACTTACGTTGCTGGCTAGATCAGCATGAATAAAGTGCTAGAAAGGTGCGCTAGATGGCGTAAGTAGCTTCTTGTGGCAGTCAACCCTATCGCGTCGCATGATAGTACGTCACTGAATAGGTTTAGTGTATTATGATTCATATTCCAGAGTTACAAGAATGAAATTATCTTGCATTGGATTTCTGTAGGTGTCTAAACGAGCATTTGCTTGACTCTGAGGCGAACTAAATTACACCATATCGTTGACGACATTGCGTAGATATTTCTTTAAATTTAATTGCAAAGTCAAACTTCTGTACGGAGTACTAGTACTTATTCCGTGGTAATAGTTAATAAACTTTCATTCTTACGTAAATACGTCGTACCCCAGACATCATCCCAGACGCTGCTACCCCAGATATTTCGTACTGTCACTGCGTACCCCAGACACTGTTTACCCCAGACATTACCCAGTGTCAAGCCGATGCATGGCGACTCGTGACCACCATACCTATCAATTGAACTACTATGTATGTTCAGGGATTCTTGCTGTTGATTATTGCTGTTTGTACATAATCGACATCGACATCGATTAGCAGTTTGATAAATTTTTTCATCTATTTTTTTATAACCATAATGATTCGCTCAACATACAAATGGTCTTGCTCACCAAAAAAATTTTAATGTAAAATAATATTTTTTTGGTATTTGCCCCTTGCGGGATTTGAACCGGCAACCTCAGGTATTGTATTCCGGAGCGCGAGCCCCTACACCAAGGTGCTCGTCAATAAATAATAATAAATTGTTTCAACAAACACACCAATTACCTAGCCCCAAACTAAGCGTGAGCTTGTGCTATGGTGACTAGGATAACGGATAGACATACTTATATACATTTATAAACATCCATGGTACAAATTGCTCGTGCTCATCACACAAACATTTGCCCCTTGCGGGATTCGAACCCGCAACCGCCTGGTTTAGAAGTCCGTGGCGCGAACCTCTACACCAAGACGGTTGTCAAAATGTTTCAAGGTCAAAGGTCAAGATTGTGTTATTGCTCCGATCCCAGCTTCCTTAAGCTTAGATGAATCAATACAGTATGTTAGTTCGGACTTCCGTTAAAATTTAACAACTAAACATTCAGTGAAAAACAAACATCAAAAAACCGGGTAAGTGCGAGTCGAACTCGCGCAATGGGAGATTTCCATACAAACAAAGGTTTGTTTTCTTTGATCTAAGTACAAATTTGCGGTTTTCATTTTTTTTCCTTTACTTGGCTGTAAGACTTTGTTTTATGGGAAGTACCCTACAGGTTTTGATTCCCCTGCGTAAAATACGGTTAAATGGTCGTATAATTTCCTTTTTTTTTTAATTTGAATAACTAAACTTGATTTTTTACAGCCTTAAAAGTCTGCAGAATATATTAGGTACTTCCCTTACTACCTTGAAACCTTACTACCGTGGCTGAAAACCAGCGCTGTGTGGGATCACATCCTATGTCAGCACAAGCTGAGCCAGCTTCTATTTTTTGTGTGTTTTTCTGTAATCACTCTATTTGTAACAAAGGCAATAAAACATATTCTATTTTATTCCTAATAAAATGGTATTGACAGACAGATAGACAAACAGGCAGACAGACAGCATATCTTAATGTTTCCGGCCGGGTTTGTTTTTCTTTTGAGGTACGAAACCCCTAAAAAATACAAAAGCTAACAGATAAAACGTACTAAGAGCATTCTTCTCAGTATCCACATCACTGAAGTCTATATTCGTATGGTGCAGGGGCGTGGTGTGCTTGATCTCGGCAGGGGGGGCACAGTCCCCCCTCCACACGGCCTTCAGCCCCCACCGCCAGCCTTTCCCGGAACACACCCAGCTGAGTAAGTCTTCGGCTCGAAGCACTACCTTGTCGTTGATTGCTAGCACTTCATCCTGGAAAGATAGAGACAGTTACGTTATTTTTTAAATAATTGGCAGACATTTGACCGCAGTTATGTAATCGTAAGGGACAATTCGGCGGAATGGGGTATTCATGTCTGACTAGAAACATCCTATTGTAGGCCGAGATATAATTCAAATAAACATAGTATTTGAATTATAATAAAAACTTTTACACACAAACTTAGATCAACCATACTTTGGCGGGCATTCATGCTTGACCACAGAATAAATAATAGAACAAGGCCTGGCTAGAAAAAGCCTAGATATGTATATTTGAATTATACACAAACTTTCACCTACCAACTTAGATAAGTCATGTATTGTGTATTAACCGTAAATGTTGTACGAAACTGTCAGCAGCGGGACCTTTAACAACATTTGAGGGGCTTTAAACCCAATTATGCGTATACATTGTCGGTAAAACTACAATAAAACTTAAATGCTAATAAGTAATGGATAATTGTCACTCTGTCAGTAAGAAAGTTCTATGTTCAAGTTTCGATTTTGTACGGCGTAGTATCACAGATTATATAATAGTTACTACAAAATACGTAGGTAGTATATCGTAGTAATAATGTCCTCCTAGCCGAGTTTCGACCTCGGCGACCTATCTCAACAGAGATTAGCCAACTGCGCGGGACATATTATAGTGCACAAGTGTGTGCGCAATAAACAGGTGCACTTTCTGTAGTAGTATATCGTAGAATAATTCACCTATACATACTAAATAAATTTATGAGGGCCCCCACTTTAAAAAAAACTTGAGAACCAATGTCCGCCCTACAGGGCCACGCCGCTTGTCATAACAACACGCAAACCGTTGCTAGGCAACGACAAAGCAAGCGCCGGCAGATGGCGGTGTTCTGGCAGTTAAGTACTCTTCAAACATGATAGATGGCGCTGATAATGATGTCAAGGGCAAAGTGGAATACACGTAAATATATAAAAAGACTTGGTTCAGTAGTTAAGTTCTTTAAAAGCCCTAACTAGCCAATTTGTTGTACCAACAATAAAAAATATTTAGTATTTAAAATTTAGTAAAGTAGGTTTGTTTGTTAATGGGACGTGTTTTCTTTCCGAGGACGACCAACCTTCTGAGTCCGAACTATTCTATTTCTGAGTTATTTCAGGAAAGAAAATACCAGAACCAAATATAGTACAAAAACTAGGTCATGATCATGATTACTGGACAGCGATACGAGTATGAGTCATTTTGTATCATAGGCTACGCAGACAAAGTCGCGGGAAACAGCTTGTCGATAATTATTATTATGTTCAGTTTTCTAAGAGGCTGATTGACATCAGTGGTGACCCAAGAGACAGCTACCTTGCACAGCGTATAAGCATCGCTATCCAGCGCGGTAATGCTGCCAGCATCCTGGGAACCTTACTACAAGGACCCTTTTTATAATTTTTAATTTTGTACATAGTATCAATCATGTATAATTGCCTCGTTGGTCTAGTGGTCAGCACGCTGGGTACTATCCACGAGGTACCGGGTTCGAATCCCGGGTCGGGCCGAGTGTTTGGGTTTTTCTGTCTTGAAATTACTCGGACACAGCTCCGAAGTCAGGAAGTTGGTGGTGTTAAAACCCCTGTGCCTCGGAAAGCACGTTAAGCCGTTGGTCCTGCGCCTGATCTCTCTACGGTCATGTCGGACTGCCGTCTCACTGAATGATGAGAGTGAAGGAACAGAGAGTGCACCTGTGAGCGCACACACTTGTGCACTATAATATGTCCTGCGCAGTTGGCTAATCTCTGTTGGGATAGGCCGCCGTAGTCGAAATCGGCTAGGAGGACATTATATTAATTAATCATCATCATCATCCTAGCGCTATCCCAGGTGTGCTGTGCACTCGCAAGCGAGGGCCCAGGGTCCGCTGACCATGATCCAGGATTTGGCAGATCAGGTAATTACAGTGGAGCGACTGCCATCCGACCTCCGTGACCCTGTTAAGGGGAACCTGACCAGTTTTGGATCATGGTTACACATTCAGTTGCCTGAATGTGCAGGTTTCCTCACGATGTTTTCCTTCACCGTAAGAGCATCGGTTAGTGCAACAACTAATGTACATAACTCAGAAAAAGTCATTCAGTCAGACAGTCAAATGTCACGTGGGATCGAACCCAGCTCCTCCGCATGAGAGGGAACCCGCTAGCCACTGCGCCACTGACGCTCCTTATTAACAATAGTTATAAATATATGTTCAAGTTCATATAAAATATACATAAAGTAATGTACTAAGTTCTACAAGGTCCTATTCCACTACACAATGCAACTTTTCTCATTTGAATCTTAAAAATAAAAACTATCTCACAACTGCAATGTCCAACAAAAATTAATGAAAACTCCCCACAAGATGGAGCGAAGCCAGCATTCTGGTGTAGTATATTTTTGTCTGTAACGACTTATACCCGAAATCCAAGCGAGCAGGAGAAGCGAAATTATTGAGCAGGGGGCGGTGGGGGCGCAGAGATGGACTTTAGGGCTGTCTGGGGCGACAGTTAATATTATTTTTTACAAAATTAAAATTAATTTTAGACTGTTCTCTACACGAAGCTTGTCTGGAAGAAATTGCTTTCAACAATAAGACCGCCTAAATCGTACCATTCTCTATGAGCATTTATGTGGATTTATACTGTGTGTGGTGTGCAATAAAGAGTATCTCTTAAATTACGGGCGAATACTCTTACTAACTGAGCTACGGAGGACTATTAATTTTTATTTATTTATTGAAACTTTTTGCACACAGTTTATTCTACAAATGGCGTTAATGCCAAAAGTATTATCTACCAGTCAAGTAGAGTCTACCAGTCAACCAATAGGTCCAATCAGAGAAAAACAAATTTATTAATAAAGGACCTTATTTAAATAAGTCTGAGTATAATTAATTAGGTATTCAGACACCTAATTATACTCGGAATTCACAATTATTAACTGATTAATGACAAGGACTAATTAAGTCACACACGCAACGCAAATAAAAAATGATTTAAACATTTATAATACTTTGCCATTTAACTAACTCAACACACAACCGAATTCAGGAGTATAGGTATTCAATAAACATAAACAAAATACTTCAACCTTAAATAATTTCTATTTAATTCGTATACAAATTCTTATAAACTATTTGTAAATCTGTAGACACAAAATATTTTTTCTTTCGTCTCTCCGCCCCGATTCTCGGCCTTAGTCCGTCCCTGCGTCATTCTAAAAGGTGGTGGGAGTAGAACTAAAATTGCTTTCAAATAAGTAACCAACCCCTAGAGACTATTCTGTACTTTCAGTGCGATATCGAAACTACATCGCTTTGATGTTATTTTTTTTACGAAATATTTAAAAAGACAACTAATATAAGAAGTCTTAAATGACATAATTATAACTGGTATAGATACTTTTTATAGGGCTTTAGTAAATTTCTAATGTAACTAAAACGACATTTACAACTGCCATTTAACGCGAGCAAAGCAGCGAGAAAAGTCTGTTAAATATACAATTACATCATTCTTTCAGTATTTCGAACAGACAACCGTTTTAAAACGTATTTCAAAGTCAAACAATAATGGATGTACGGGCGACACACAAAGCGCATCAAGGTAAACACTACGGCATCTTATCCAGTTGTAATAAAGGCGATTATGCATTGATAAAATGCTGTCTGGCGTGCTGACCACTGTACGTAATTTATGTACAGATTATGTAAGTAGGCCTCAACTTATCTACCATTTGTCCTACGTAGTCACTTGTTTCTATGGAGAGAAAAATAAACAAAACTTACTGAGAGAATCACTTTTCTTAATCAGTTATTAAGATAGCCAGTTTGTGTGTTTATAACAAGTGGTGCTAGTAAAAAAAAACAATAGGCACGTTTATATCACTCGGGAGTTATGCTTTTCATTAATATATATTTTTTTTTAAATCGGTTAAAAATAAAATCCAGGGTCAGCGATCTTGGTTACATATTTTATTTATAAGTATATATAAATAAGATATCTGACATATTTGGAGTCTAATATCTGACATATTACAAACTTTATTTATTATATGCGATATAAATAAATTTAAATAAAATTCAGGGACAGCGATCTTGGTAAGATATTTTATTTATGGGTTTTTTTCTATAAATAATCTATGTGACATATTAGCGTCTGATATCTGACATATTACAAACCTTTAACTCATCATTATAATCATATATTAGATATAAATTATTTAAAATAAAATCCAGAGACAGGTATTTTAATTATAGAAAAAACATATTAATCAAATATTTGACATATCGTCACCGGAAATATGAATTGCTGTAAAGGACAAACCACAAATTTTCAGGAGAGCCAAAAAACGATCTCTTTTTTTAAAAATGTGTTATATTTTTTGAGTTTGTAATGCTATTGAAATGACAACTACAGCAAAGTTTCTTAACATTTAAAGCTCTATTACATAAGTTTACTAAATTTTTTCTAATCTTTATAGTTTTAAAAATAGACTGTCCCTTACGTTATTTTTATTGTTTTAAATGTCACTTACACTATCTTTTTTTGAAAATGAAGAAATGAGATTTAATGTAAGTCTTTAGAAAATTTACTTGTGTTAATGTAAGAAACACTAAATTGGTATTAGAGTTACGCTATTCGAAGTGTTTAAAGAAAAATGACACTTAAATTTAAGAAGTTAAAGTTTATTTGGCTGCTTACAACAAAAGTCTAAGAAATTATTGTAGTAACTACGATCTATCGACTGATTTTCTCTTTATACCATAATGAATAAAATAACTGTGTTAAAATCATATTTTTATTTTTTTCTTTCAAAATAAAAAAATAAACATTAATTATGGCTTAACAAAAATTGCTATTATACAACAAAAAGTATTTACTCCGTACGTAATTTAAATATAAAAAAACATAAAATACCTGTGTTCTGATATTTATTTATTAACACATTGAGCGCCATGGTGGTCACCGGTGACCCCCAAACAACAAAAATTCTATTGTGTCTAGTTTCGTGGCAGTCAAAGGCTTAATATTATTTATAATGGGTCTCAGAGAGATGATGTAGGTAGTAAACACATATTAAACCTAAACATTTTTCTAGAAATATTATTAAAAATAATAATGGTAAGACAGCCTCGTAAAGCGTAACAAAATGCATGCATAATAAAATGGATAAATACTCGTTTTTATCCATTTTTATTGGATATTTACTCGAAATGTAATAACTAATTAGGCCTGGGGTCTTCTTTACCAAGTGCGACCTGTCATTTAAGTTTTTGACCGATTTCAAAAAGGAAGGAAGTTCAATGTTCCACCGTATGGGTTTTTATTTTTTCGTTTTTTTATCTACGTTAACAGAGTTCTTCGTTTGTTGTAGATTGATTTTTAGAATTGTTTTTTATTGAAAGAGCATACTTTTGAGGTTGTCCCACTGTCACCAAGTCAGGATCTGATGCTGAAACCCAGAGAAAATAAATGTTCACGCTTGCTCCACTCGTGCTTTTTTATACATTGTAGTGTACTGAGACTGCCTGTTGATGTAGGTTTCAGCATCCTGCCTTATATCCAAGAGGTTTCAGGTTCAAACACCGGTTCAAGCCGATTTCTGGGTTTTTCTGCCTTAAAAAAACTCAGAAACAGCTCGAATTCGAGAAATTGGTGATACATCTCATCGAACTATGAAAGTAAAGGAACAGATAACTGCACTTATGAATCGTGCACACACTTGTCCACTATAATATTTCTAGCGCAGTTGGCTAATCTCTGTTGATTGGGTACCGTAGTTGAAATTCGGCTATATAGCATAATATAATTACTATTTTTTAGTGTACTGACAGGTTTAAAAGGTAGTTCCTTTGTCAAAATTGTCATAAGTCAATGTTATCACAATTTGTCTTGAGACAGAAATGTGTCATCGTCAAAGGCAGGGGTTTTAAGAAAGATCGAAAAGTTCTGTGAGGACACCTCAGTGTTGTACACTGAGGTGTCCTCGCGGTGTAGTGTCACTGCCAAACCTGTTGAGAGCTCGGCCAGCGATCCAAGAGCTATACTGACTCGACACTACACCGAAGACATCCTGGACATAGGCCTCTACAAAATTAGGATGGCCCTGAAACAGCTTAAAAACAACAAGGCACCAAACTCTTTGGTTCGGTGCTACTAGAGGGCATCACGCCTGATGCATGGAAAAGGAGTATGGTAACCACTATACTCGTTAAATGTTGTTCTTTAAAAAAAGGAGACAAAACCTTATTAAAAAAATACAGATCTATATCACTGCTAAACCACAAACTGTTTTCAAGGGTTATCACGTATTGTCTTGTACGTAGTTTTAATGACTTCCAACCTCCTGAAAATGGCTACAGTACAATAGACCAT
Organism: Pyrausta nigrata; assembly: GCA_949316185.1. Lineage (NCBI taxonomy): Eukaryota > Metazoa > Arthropoda > Insecta > Lepidoptera > Crambidae > Pyrausta > Pyrausta nigrata. The sequence continues at coordinate 8,355,099 of OX438963.1, read as the reverse complement.
ATCCATACGCTAAGGAAAATGTTACAGAAGTCCGAGGAGTAGGTACAATATTACTCTATGCTTAGCGTTTGTAGATTATGAGAAGGCCTTTGATTTGATCGAAGCGTGGACGGTGCTACGGTCTCTTCAGCGGTGCCACATAGAGTATAGAGGTGTTAAAGTGTTTGTACAACAATGCTACCATGTCGGTCCGATAACAGAAGCAGAGCTCGAAGGCCATTCCACTGCGGAAAGGTGTGAGACAGGAAGACGTAATATCTTCGAAACTGTTCACATAGACATTAGAAGACGCCTTCAAGCTTTCGAAATGGAAAGGATTCGGCATCAACGTTAATGGCGAATGCACCACATACCTCAGGCTTGCCACGCTGGAGCTTGGCACTATGCTCGAAGACTTAAACCGAATATCCTAACAAGTGAGTCTTAAAATGAACATGGACAAGACGATAATAATGTCTAGCTCCCGAGTGGTACCCACTCCAGTATCTGTTGGGAACTCAACTCTCGAAATTGTTGACAAGTACGTCTACCTGAGACAAGAAGGTACTTGGATTGGTACCCAGTGGTCCAACTAGGTAGTAGTTGGACCACTAGGTCCAATTTAGAGAAAAGAGGTCTGTCGACGAAACCAATTCGGCTGGGCAGCGTTTGGGAAACTACGCAAAAACACCTTCTCGTCTTAATAATCTTAGTGCCTTAAGACGAAAGTCTTCAATTAACGTGTGCTACCAGTCAACACATATGGATCTGAAACATGGTCTCTATTATGGGCCTCAAAAAAAGCTTAAGTTCATGCAATGGCGAGGGCTATGCTCAGTGTTTATCTACAAGATCGAATCAGAAATGAGGAAGTACGTAGGAAAACTAAGGTAACGGACGTAGCCCTGTGAATCAGTAAGCACAAGTGGCAATGGACAGGGCACATAGCGCGAAGAACTGATAGCCGTTGGGGCAGAAAAGTTCTAGATTGGAGATCCTTTGATCAAAGGCGCAGTAAGGACGGACGCCCTACGGCAAGATGGACAGACGACATTGTAAAATTGCAGGATCACACTAATCTGAATACAGACCGTTTGCAATCTGTCGTTGTGGAAAACCATGGGGTAGTCCTATGTTCAGCAGTGAACATCCTACGGCAGCATCGACATGATTCTCAGTCGAAGCCGAAACCGAAATTCTTGGTCATTTAATAATAAAATTAAGATATATTTTTTTGTTTATAGCTAATTATATGGAATTCAAAACTCTTTAGCACTTGTTTGGATTAAAATTACCATTTTACTAATATTATTATCATAAATTTGCGGGTTATAGCAAGAAACATATTTATAAAATATTTATCCATCTTTTTGGATAAATACTCGAGTAAAAATGGATATTTACAAGTATTTATCCCATCACTACGCACGTGGTGTCGAGGATTAAAAATACACTAAATGAATCAAAACAAACAAACACGTCGATGTGTGATGATAAATGATTCGCGCGCAAAATGTCTCACTCTAACGCGTGGTGGCAGTGGTACAGATAGAAAAGGAAAACAATATATTCCCTGTGAATTTTAAAGTAAACTATTGTTCTAGGAGTAGATGTTTTCAAATAAGTAATGTAAGCATCATTTACTGAATAGAAATAATAGTAAACATAAAGTAAGGGCGCAGGTGACTATTTAGCTTCTCTAAAATATTTAATGTAAAGGACAAAAACAGTTTTTTCTTTAATTGATCGTTGCTGTAAAGGGTACATTTTAAGTGAATACCGTAAAAAGTTTAGCGTAATGGTCTTATTTTTTTTTATCATCAGCCTGTCGACATTAAAACATCAACTTGTTATTTTTAGTTTCTTTAAAATACTAAATGTAAAAGACAAAGTTGAGTTCAAAGCATGAGAAGAATAATGTAAACGGACATTTGTCTTTTCCAGATACCTTTTCAACAATCAACTTTCTCGGACTTTTGGGGGTATGATTTTTTTATGACAGTTAGGTTAGTGGACACTTGATCACCCGATGGTAAGCAAAGCTGTAGTCTAAGATGGAGCGCGCTAGCGTAAAAGGAACGTATTTACTCTTGACTTGAAGGCGCCCAGATTATATTTGTCAGGAAACAGAGAGTTCACGGAATGCATGTAGCGGTAGCGCTTATTTAAAATATAATTCAAGTGAAATGAATGTAACGTACACTACTACGGGAATTGAGTAACTTATTTTAATGTAAAGGGCTCGTAGCAACACCAGTTTCCTTTACATTAATTTGTTGAAAAATAAACGTAAAAATTTATTTTCGAGATTAATGTAAGGAACAGTTTTGTAGAAGTTCAGTAGCTTAGCTAATGTAAAAAACAAATTTACTATGTTAGTGTGTTTACAGTAAAAAGCTTCAAAATAAATACTACGTTACATTAATCAAGAATTCTACACAGTTCTTACACGTACTATGCATTACTTTTTAAGTTTATTTTTTACCAAATTAGTAGATGTAAAGGACATCATTTTTAAAGATATCCAAATTCTAAATATAGGTACCATTGGATAGAGCGGAAAATTTGCAATCGAACTGTATATAAAACTCAATTTCGACAAATTGTCCTTTACATTAATTCATATTTCCGGTGACGATATTATCGAGTAAAAACAAATTAATAGTTTATTCAATAAAAGAAAAGAAAAAGACATGCATGAAATAAAAATAAATAAACTTAAAACCTACTTAATCAAAATTAAACTCGTGTCCTTGAGGCAAGGAGGCGAGGATCGAGTAAATAGTTTATGATTAAGTTTTTTTTTAAATTAATATGTTAATAAAATTAGTTATTATCCCCGCTAATTCAGAATACGGCTTCTAATTTATCTGGCGTATTCAACTCAGACGTTTTAAACTAATTTGCCCTTTCCCTAATATAGCGGTGGCTGCACTAGCGTTGCCATGTGGCGTTGTCTGTGGTATTAAAATTTTATAATTATTGTTATAACCTAAGCAATTATTTTTGCAAGTTTTTTTTTTGAGTCCCACCTAGCGATGGGCAAGGGAAAGAAAAAATTGGGATGGAAAAGAAAAATACGGGAAAGTATGGGAAAAAACGGAAAGATTGGGAAATATTCCAATTCGGCGGGAAAATACTTAAAAGTGGACTTAAATTAATAAAATGCGAGAATTCAGCTACTGTAAAAATGCTTTTATGCTCGTAGCACACCCTTACATAAAACCATAACAGCGGGACCACGCTAGTTTTGCCTGTTTGTCAGTTTTATTGAACCAAACGTAAACTGCATGTTCTAATGCTTAGATTTATAGCTCTGATTTTTTTTTCTTTGAGATTTGACGATCCTGTAGTATACTTTCTATTACTGTGCCCAAGATGTCGCGAATGGGTGCAGAAATGTAGATGTTTAAGAAATATTGGAAAAATCTCGACGTAAAGAAACAGGGTCATAGTAAAATCTCTACATTAGAAACGGCAGTTTGGCTTCTGTTAAGTTTAAATATTTGAGACAAGTGATAATAAAGTTAAATCTTCGTTATTAAAAACAAGAAATTCAGAAAACAAAACGGGTAGGTTTGTTTTCTTCGAGGTGTCTAGGTAAACATACTTAAAGTCCCGAGTGTGGTAAGTAAGCTGTAAACAGAATAGTAAAAGAAAGGCGCCTCTTTTGTTTATATTTTTTTTGCTTGTAAACTCGAAAACTGCTTATTTTATTTGAAGACACATTTATTTAGTTTTTTTTTCTTTAGGTCCAAAAGTAAACAATATATTACAAAGTATCTGATTTGATAACAAGTTCAAAAACCTTATTCCAACTGGGGACAAATCTCGCGATACAATTTTTTTGATAAAGAAAACACTTCCAAAGTGGTAAGCTATCTTACTCAACAATGTTTAAAAAAAACTATATTGGTAAATTTAGTATAGTTTTTAAATACATACATCAAAAAAAGTTTACGATTTCTTTTTCTTTTAAGATTCTTCATTTAAAAATATACAATTTGAATACAAAACCATTAAACACAAACAGTTCAATTGTTTTTCCATATAAAAAGGCTTTCAGTCATAACTTACGCTCACTCAGAAATCTGATTTAGTAAATTTTGACGGATTTTAAATATTTATTCCCAAAAAGTTGTGATTGAAAAAATGCCAAGAGGATTATCAGAAGTTTTACGTGAATAGTAACTTTAAGGGAAGAAGGATACAGCACGAGAGATATAGCACGCAAACTTGATATATCCCAATCCTGTGTCGTGACCACGTTGCAGAGGTACCAGGGGATGGGTAATTTAGCTGACCTACCCCGCAGTGGTCGCCCAACTGTTTTGACTGCTGCCCAAAAGCGCTTTATTAGTTTGCTGGAAGCCCGTGACCCAACAATCAACGCTACTAAAATAAAAGCAGAAGTTCGGGCCGCCCCAGGGCTTGAAGTTAGCACTAAGACCATTTGGAATTGCTTGCATCAGGCTGGATTACGAGCACGGAGGTCTTGCCGAGCGCCTCTGAATCCCCGGCAACGTCAGCGACAGAGATTGGATTGGGCTAGGCTTCGGCAGTATAAAGAAGATGAAGAAGAAAACATCTGGCAAAACTGTCTCTTCGTTGACGAATCGCGAATCAGGAGTCATCCAGATAACCAACGTGTCCGTGTCTGGAGAAGACCAGGAGACCGTAAAAGGCAAAGAACTGCCACAGGAGCAGTTCAGCAAGGCGGGAAATCGGTGTCCTTTTGAGGGTTGTATTATGATTGGAGCTAGAACACCTTTGATCCCGTATCGAGGCTTCATGACAGCAGACATATATAAAGCAGTTGCTATTGATGGAATTGTCAGACCATTCCGAGTAAACCATGGGCACCAATTTGTACTGGTCGATGATAATGCGCCCGCACATTGAGCTCAACGAGTCAATGCTGCTCTCCGAGAATACGACATCAAGAGGTTAGACTGGCCTGCCGGCTCGCCTGACTGAAACCCAATAGAGCACGCGTGGGATGCTCTTAAGCGAGCTGTTTGGAACCGTCAGCCACGTCCCCAGACAGTGCCAGACCTCAGGGAAGCCGCTATTCAAGAAGGGGACAGGTTACCCCAAGAAATGCTGGATAACTTGATCCTCAGCATGCCCAGGAGGATCTCCGTATGTGTCCGAGCCAGGGGAGGAGTTATATTATATTGAATTTTTTTTTTTTAGTCACCATAGCACAAGCTCACGCTTAGTTTGGGGCTAGGTAATTGGTGTGTTTGTTGAAACAATTTATTTTTTATTTAAATTGTCGTTAAGTTTGGTTAAACAGTATTTTCCTTTATATCAAATTTCTTTTACAATTACATAATGGTTAATTAATAAATTTTTGTTATTAAAAAATTTTTCTTAATTTCAAAGGGTTTTTCTATTTTAAGGAAACACACAACAAATATTTTTTCTTGGTAAAGTTAAATTTTGAATTATATCAGTTTATGCTAGTGATCTCAAACTTTTTTTGATGTGTGTATAGCACATTTCATTCAAATATAAATTAAATCATTTCTAATGTAGAGATTTTACTATGACCCGGTTTGCTTATGTCGAGATTTCTCCAATCCTTCTCAAACGTCTACATTTCTTGACCAATTCGCGACATCGTGGACACAGTAGTAGAAAGTATACTACAGGATCGTCGAATCTCAAAGAAAGAGAGACTCAGATAAACCTAAGAATTAGAACATACCGTTTACGTTTGGCGTAATAAAACTGACAAACAGGCAAAACTAGCGCTAGCTAGTTAGGTCCCGGTGTTATGGTTTTATGTGAAGGTGTGCTACAGGCGTAAAGCCATTGTCCAAAAAGCAAAATTCTCGCATTTTATTACTTTAAGTGCACTTTTGAGTATTTTCCCTATTTTCCCGCCGAATTGGAAATATTCCGCATACTTTCCCCGAATTTGGGAATAAACCCAACAGTTGGAAATATTCCGGGGAGTAAACCCAACGCTAGTCCCACCGGATGACACAGTCGATTAATTTTTGTGAGCGAAATTCAATTTTAATTCGTAATAATTTTTTTATCACATTATATGACAGATATTTATTTATATGAGACAACATCAAAACTTGTGCAAAGGCTATTTTAAAATGGAAATGTGAAATCTCACTTGCTGGTACATTATAAAAAAGTAATAAATAGTACATTATTTAAGTATCGTACTCAACAAAGTTAAAAAAAAAAAACTAGTTACACGATTTTTAGATAAAACTTTTGTGAGAACAAGTACTTACGAGTGAATAACTAAACGGATTTTGATAAAACTAAAGTTGTATAATGGCTTTACTGATTTTGATGATTTTTTTATCAAATCTAATTGACCCTAATTAAACAAACCTCTTGGTCTTGTAGCCTAAGGGTTATTGAAAATACTAGCTATTGCTCGTGACTTCGTCTGCGTTATCCGATGATAGAAAAAGATCCATGACCTCCTATTGTTAACACGACCGCACATCAGACTACACATGTTGACCTTATGATCATCTCTATTCCCTACGTATTAAAAGCTGTTTTCGCAATTCAAATGTATAACTTGACGTGCTGCCTACTGTACAATATCGTTAAAGAACATGCACATAATTAAAACCGTTTCTATTCCCTACGTTTTAAAAGCTATTTTCGCAAATCAAATGTAAACTTGACGTGCTGCCGACTGTACAATATCGTTAAAGAACATGTACATAATAAAAACCGTCTCTATTCCCTACGTATTTAAAGCTATTTTATAGCGTAATCCAAATGTATAACTTGACGTGCTGCCTACTGTACAATGTCGTTGAAGAACATGTACATAATTAAAACCGTCTCTATTCCCTACATATTAAAAGCTGTTTTTGCAATTCAAATGTATAACTTGATGTGCTGCCTACTGTACAATATCGTTCAAGAACATGTACATAATTAAAACCGTCTCTATTCCCTACGTATTTAAAGCTATTTTCGCAATTCAAATGTGAAACTTGACGTGCTGCCCACTGTACAATGTCGTTAAAGAACATTTACATAATTAAGACCGTCTCTATTCCCTACGTATTAAAAGCTGTTTTCGCAATTCAAATGTATAACTTGACGTGCTGCCTACTGTACAATGTCGTTAAAGAACATTTACATAATTAAGACCGTCTCTATTCCCTACGTTTTAAAAGCTATTTTCGCAAATCAAATTTCAAGGTAACTTGACGTGCTGCCGCCTGTACAATGTCGTTAAAGAACATTTACACGAAATGTTATTAAAACTTAACAATCATCACAAAATCTAAAAGTCGCACTAGAACTACAATACACTCATCTTAAAAGTGTAGTTTTCGTCAAAAAAAATCATTCCATGTATAAGGATTGATGTTAAACAATTAAATTTAACATAAGCCAAGGTTGTGTGAGTGTGTTTGAAGGTGAACGGATACAGGGTGTCCTGAAAACAACTCGCAAATACTATATTTTAGGTGCTTTTTGGTAAGCCAATTTTTGGGCAGTTTCAGGTGTGACGACTGGAGAAGTGGAGAGTGGTTCGCGCTCCGGTTTTGGTGGGGTCGCCAATGGTTTGACAGTTCGAAGGTCGACTGAGTCGCGCGCTGGTTTTGGTGGTGTCGCCATCTCTGTGTTCCCGGAAATACCCGATAGAATAGTATGTAAAAATCCTATTCTCTCTGTGTCGGGTTCGGGCGTTGTGGTACCAGCGTGGTTTGTTATTTGAGTTACTCTGAGTTATTTCTATAGCCAAGTGCTACTTTAGGAACATACACTTTGGGGTCAGAATTTTGTTACAATTTTTTTTTTGTGTTGTCGAGCCCGCACATACAAGTAGGACTTGCTAGCTTTATATCATTTTTTATTTTATTTAATAGGATAAAGGAAGACAATTGACCGTAATCTCACCTGACGGTAAGCGGCCGAGGATGGGTCATATCTGACTAGTAGCCTATTTACTCTTTTCTCAAAAGTATTCAGATCAGTGTTTAGGGAGCATTGCGGCGTGAGCCAGGCCAGGCCAGGCGACTCACCGTGGTGGGAATCAACTTGGGTGTCGCGAGCTAACAGCAACACGCGCGCGCGTTTAATTTACCGGCCGCGCGCGGCACTACGTTGCTGGCTGCACCAGCATGAATAAAGTGCCAGAAAGGTGCGCTAGATGGCGTTATTAGCTTCTTGGAGCAGTCAACCGTATCGCGTCGCATGATAGTACGACTCTAAATAGGTTAAGTGTATTATGAATCATACTCCAGCCAGAGTTATAAGAATGAAATTATCTAAAAAATGTGCTCGACTCTAAGGCGAACTAAATTACACCATATCGTTGACAACATTGAGTAGACATTTCTTTGAATTTCATTGCAGAGTCACACTTCTGCACGGAGTACTAGTACTAATTCTGTGACCAGGCGCGCCTGTAGTAACGCGAAATCGCTAATAACTAAAATACTAAAGTACACCAACAATAACATTTAGGGACACCCTGTGCGGTGACATGTGACACGCACACACGCGCAGAATTGATAGCGAGTCGGATCTATGCGGTGCAACGCCCCGGTTGGGCCTGGGGCACACTGACCACAAGTTTGGTAAGTCTTGCGTTAGGCCTAAAAAGCAAACATAATTATTGAAAAAAATAAACACCCGACTGCAAAAATGATTGTATTTTTGAAATGGTATTTTCACTGGTTTTCATTAGATACCCATATTGCTATAGTAAGGAAAAAATCAATTCCCCTCCCCCATTTATTTCCATTTTCCGGCGCTGTTTTTTAAATGTATATAGCCTATGTCACTCTCACAATTTTGACAAATGCAACACCTTAAACGTCAAAAACTGTCCAGCCGTTTGGGCTGTAGGGCGTGCCAAACAATTATACATACATACTCTCGAATGTCGTTCGCGCACCGGACTTCTAAACCAGGCGGTTGCGGGTTCGAATCCCGCAAGGGGCAAATGTTTGTGTGATGAGCACGAGCATTTGTACCGTCATGGATGTTTATATGTATTTAAGTATTTCTATCCGTTATCCTAGTCACCATGGCACAAGCTTACGCTTAATTTGGGGCTAGGTAATTGGTGTGTTTGTTGAAACAATTTATTATTTTTATTATATTATTAATAACATAACCCTCTTTCCGCAGTCGGGTAAAAACACAAAGACTAGTCCGCTATTTGCTCTATTTTGTTTGTGCTATTTCGCTTCTATTGCTTTTTAACAGTTTTAACACTCACAGTGTTGTTTTTCTTTTTATAATTAAATAACAAAAAAAAACGCACACGGGCAGGATTTCAACCCACGACGTTTAAAAAAGAATAAATTACCCCTTTTAAGCCTATATACCACAACCAGCTAAATGAAGTCCATCTGAATATTTGTACTATGTAGTAAACCACAATTTACAGTTGTCTCTGGATGTGTATCGTAAAACGCACACAGTGACTCATAAAAATAGTATTTTTACTCATACTTGCACAATCTTAAAATATGTATTATTTATTATTAACACAAACTAAATAGAGTTCAAACACGATTCAGAAAGATTTACTATCACGTTAGCTATAAATAATTATTTATCTGTTGTCTGTCAAATACAGTATTTTATACAATACAAGGCAGAAAATGCCTAACATACTGTCGGTCAGCCGGCGATTATTAGGTGAAACGAGAATACAGTAATAGGTTGGTTATTTCTATAAAACATTAAAAAAAAATAGTACAATATGCAGGCAGGGGCAAATTGTACACATTATTATAACTTATTTACCCATTAATTACACTTCAATGATCTAACAGTTCTTTGTTTGTCCTTGGAAAAGCCACTTCTTAAACTCTTTAACCTAAAAATAAAGTCTATGCGCCCAGTGTGTCGCGGCCTAGCCGGCATAAATTCCCAATAACACGAAATGGAGGCGCGGGGAGAGGGGAGGGGCGCAGGGCCGAACTAAGGGGCCGTATTTATTATTATTATTACTTTTACTAATTTTATTTAGAGATTATACGATAATTTTGGATGTGCAGAAATGTTTGATTAGAAGTAATTTTGATTGCGTTTGTATGTAGCTTAGTAGAAATTGCGAAGAACACATTATTTTTATGACTTTTCGATGTTGTATGAATAAACTTTTAAGATAAATAAATATATAACACGTCAAACAAAATCTATAATGCGGGTCCCAATTAATTTAATTATATTACCACCTAATATAACATGAATTTGTAACGTGTTGATAATTTTATAGTTTTATTATTTTCTTGATAACAATAGGCTGTTTATATGGAACGTTAAACGTACGACGTAAGTAAAGTTAATGACACGATTAATTAATAAAACATGTTAGTTACCATTTATGGCCAGTAACTTCACCACGTTTTAGAGATTATCCCGATTCCCTAGCGTCTTCCAAACAAAAAGCAAACAATATGTTTACACTTAGCAAATTGCAAAAGCACGTTTTCAAACTAATTCAAATTCTAAATTTACCAGCAAATCGAGTTCAAACTTATTGTCAAATAATTATCAATTCGAGCGCTCAAGCGGTTTCTTAATCGGCCATTTTAGCCCTTAATCTCCACACCCGAGTGCGGCCCTGTTCGAAAACAGTGAAAGATGAGAGTCGGTCTCATAGAGCGACCGTGAATGTTTGATCCTTGCTGTTATATAATCGTATAACAATATTGTTGACACTCACTTGACCTATGGTTTTTGAGGTTTTTTCAAAATTTTATTTAGTGGCCAGCATTTATTTATACATTTTTTTTAAACAGACCAATTACCTAGCCCCAAACTAAGCGTGAAATTGTGCTATGGTGACTAGGATAACGGATAGACATACTTAAATAATTGTATAAACATTCATGACTTATGTACAAATGCTCGTGCTCATCACACAAACATTTGACCCTTGCGGGATTCGAACCCGCAGCCGCCTGGTTTAGAAGTCCGAGGCTCGAACCACTACACAAAGACGGTCGTCAGTTGATAAACATCCTTATTTCAACTGCATAAGATGCTAGTGTTTACTATGAGATTCTATAGTCCGTATTTAAATGACTGCTTATCTGTTCGATATCGATACTGAATGGATTGATGAACCGCCGATAAAGCACTTACGGAAATTGACATTTGTTAAAATAATCAGAAATGGAAACAAAATTGCTACTATTAACCCTCTAAGGCTTTTTGAAATTTCATATTTCATAAGTACTGTTGATAAAAGTCGACCTGATATTAAATGTAAAAATAGTCATACAAATAATTTCCTTGTCTGAAGTGCCTACCTAAACTACACCCACATTACAGAATTTATTTAACGTTATAGATAAGGATTTTATCCTTATTTAATTAATCGCGTCATCGCTATTCTTATCCGTTGTACCAACATAAAAATTAAATTCATAAAATTCATTTATTTCAGTACATAGGCTCGCAAGGAGCACTTATACACGTCCCAACATAAAATAGAATCCTTCCACTGCAACCATACTAGTATTATGTGGTTTTCCGATACTAAATAAGTAAATTAAAAAAAATTGTCTGTCTGTTAGTCCGTTTTAAAAGGTCGATGTAAAGGCATAGAGACAGTTTGAGTCTCGGAAAAGGACAGAGGGCGGTATTTATCCTAGGAATCATTCTATAAGAGAGCGAAAAGGGGGGGTGGAAATTTGTATGAGAACTTCGCGCGAGTGAAGTCACGGGGAACCGCTAGTTAATAATAATCCGTCTTATTCTTCTTATCGACTTTGTGAGAAATCTAAGCAAAATTGTTTGCAAAATAAGTTTGATGACAGATAAATAAAAGTCAGAAAAAAGTATCAATGATAAAGGCGCTTACTCCTGAACTCAGAAGATCAATGTGCTGCGTGCATTTTATTTAGTAATTTGTGATGAATAATATTAAAATTACCTTAATAATTATTCAATGGAAGAAAGAAAGCAGCTAAAGGCGTACGGTCAATTATGTGTTTATAGATACCTATTAGTATAATAAGACCAAGAAGGTACTACATGGACCAAATCAAGGAAAAGTTCGGTGTCGTGTCGTACCAAGAAGTCAAGGAAATGGCACTGAATAGAGAGGAATGGAGAAGACTCTACCAACAAGAGCGTAGCTCTTAAATTAAAGATAGATAGATCAGTAAAATCACTTTTATTTTTGCCTATGAAACTATAAAACTTACATAGATATTGTATTTTTATGAAATCACTATTTATTTCGTCTTAATTTATAGTTAAACAATATCTACTGTATCATGTAGGCAATTATGTTATGAATGATGAATAATTGATGAATACAACGGAAGTGCGAGATTTGTTATTGCCAAAACTACGTAAGTAGCATTATTTTGCTTTATACTTATGTGCGATTGGAATTATTTGCATAAAATATGTTTTTACGACACTAAAACCCGTACATTTTGCATAAACCAATGAAATGTATTATTCATTAAAAACATGGCAAAACAAAAGCCTAAATAGTGTATAAAAAAAACTAACTAATTTATACAAATGGTCAGCGACTTTGCAAAAATGAAATCATATGTATAATATTGTTCTGCAAATCATTGGCCTTTTTACTAACAATATTAGACAATTGTGTTGTCTTAAATAAAAAATATATATTATTAGGTGTATTATTATAAAGTTTCTTCGCACCTTGAAATTTTTGTTTTGATTTTAATATAAACAAAAAGCAAAAGGATCAAGATCGTTCAAACCATTTGCACGACTATTCACAAAGTTTTCAAAGCAACCGGACTCACAAGAGCATAAGTGCCAAATCGGGGCAACAATTCTCAAACGGAATGCACTTTAACTCGTTACTTTAAAGTTGATTTTCGCAAATATGTTTATTTAACTTATTAATGCCGTAGCTTATATACAATTTGGAGATTAGGAAAGGTTTTTTTTTCGGTTTTTTGCTGCTATGTTTTTATTTGACTATTTATATTGCAGTCCTGCGTTTAGGTAAGCTATGACGTGTTGAAACCTGTATTGTTATGACTAAGTGCGCTTTATAAATACGTTTTCACTACAGTTATATTTTTGGGTACTGTAAAGTGCTCGACAGGCTCTGCCAACGCCAGGGTGGCCGAGAGGTTGGGCAATCGGCCGGTATGCGAGGTTCTATTCCTGCCTCTGGTGGTAATTTTTTCATTTTTGCAATAATATCTAATATTTAGATTGCAAGGTGAATGCTTATCACTTAAAAACAATAATGTATTGTAAAGTGATATCTGAAGAACGATCAAGTTGAGGTCCAAACCAATGATAAGAAGCATGTAGCAGTAATAATGCTAGCAAGATTGAATATACTAGAAATAAAAATATTGAATCTACCTTTTTTTTTTAAATGATCAAGGCAAGATTTATATGTAATTAAAAATCATATTTTATCATCGTCTTCCATAAAATATATTCTATACTTACAAATAATAAATTAAATTAAGAGCAATAACGAGTTTCATTTCTGACAAAAAAAATGTCTTATTCTATTAAGTTACTTGCAGTCAAAAATTTTAAAAAAAATAAAAAAAAATATATTTTAAAAATTCCATGGACCAGCTTTACCTCAAACATCAAAGTACTGCAACGTGCCAAGTGTTAACGTGAACTGATGTCAACTATAATGAAGAGGAAGGTTGCCTTCTTTGGACATATGCAGAGAGGTTCTCAATATGAGTTTTTAAGGCTGATCCTCGAAGGCAAGATTCCTGGCAAGAGATCACCAGGCCGACCCAGAAGAAAATGGATAGATGACATCAAAGACTGGACCAAACTTCGTTTTTATGACCAGCTAAAAAGAGCGGCTCAAGACCGCAACGGTTTCTACGTCTGACCTCCAAAATTCAATTTGAAGATGGCACCCCATGATGTGAAAAGAAGAAAAACAATATCTACCATAATATCGCCATCTAGATAAATGTCGGGTCGTATCAGGAGGTTAAGAGAAGGGCAGAAAGCAGAGAGGAATGGAAAAAACTCCACCGACAAGAGCCTAGCTCTTAAATTTGATGATGATGACCCCATGATGATGAGTCAAAAATTGTATATTTAATTTAGACAAAATAAAAACATTTCAGGTGCGATTGTTTCAACATAATTCTCCTTTGTCTACGATGTCTTTCTTTCTTTGTTCGACGTAGAGGGTATGTAAAGGACAGACAATATACATATTTAAAATGTATTACCTTAACCAATTTTTCCTGCTTATAAATTCACATTTTTCTAAAGTCAAAGGCATTTGTCATAGTTATGCATAATACGTTTCTCGTAAAATTTTGTTTCTGTTCGAGGTGTTTTATCTATATAATACAGGGTGTAAACCAATTAATAAATAATAAATGTTTCTTTGTACGAGTATATATATATTTATTTCTTAGTAAATGAATTTGATTTTGAACTATTTCGTTAAACTACTAATATGAATTGATGAAAAAAGTGAGATTTCGAAGTCAAAAGAATATTAACCGATTCCTACCACCTGTCATTATTACCTAGCTACCAATTTTATTTTAATTTGAATTGGCTTTGATTACGACTCAAGACTAAGCCAGACGTGGCGTAGACCTAGACAGAGTCGACGGTAGAGCCTAGCCTAGTGTACCTATACTTAGGTACCTCTGTCTGATGGTAGTAACATTTATTTTATTTATTTATACCATAATGTGGACGAGTTGTGGTTTGCGGTTTCGATCTAGTGTCTGAAGAATCTATAATGTGTGTCTCCAGTTTTCTTTAATTTAAATTCATATGCATGCTATATTTAAAGCATAAATTGAGAAAAATTCAGTTATAAATTATACCTCAAAATTCTCAGCCGAATTGCAGCAATAGGCTCTAAAATTTACCAAAACTTGTCAAAATTATTCAAAATATGGCGTGCTTAGCCCCCCTTGTCTATGAGGAAGAAGACATACACGTGAATTTATAGTCAGTCTGTTTTATTTCCGTCAGTTATTATGAAAACCGCCTATATTTATTTATACTTTAGGTTAACTTATTTTTTTAAATTTATTGTACCTTTGTTTTCTTTTATTCTGCAATAAAGTTTATCTACCTATGTATCTATGATATACTCACAAACTAGTAAAAAAGTAGATTTGTGACATTTTGTTTCCGCACTATATTAAAAACATCACCCTCCTTCTGACGCAGTTTTAAAAATTTTTAGCAGACTGCGTCAGAAGGAGGGTGACCTTCTGACGCAGTCTGGTAAAATTTTTTGCATTCAAACAAAATAACTATTCTAATAAAATAACAAACGTATGTGCCCATTAAACATTTGAATTTGCAGTTCTCAATAAATTGCCACACTGGCAAAAAAAGTTTTTCGATAAGATCGATTGATCGATTAAACCACTGTACAAATACTGCACCAGGATGCAGGTTAAGAAAATCATTACAAACTCCATTCAGACTAGTATAAAATTATCTAAAAAAAATATCCAGATACAACTTAAGAAATAGGGACAAACTTGAATTAATTAACACACGCACAGGTTACGGAAGAAGGACGATATTATTCGAGGGAGCACAGCTGTACAATAAATTGCCAAACTATGTAAAGGATTCTGATAGTTTAGCCATGTATAAAAGCAGACTGAAAAAACATGTCCAGAAATAACTGTACGTGCACAGAGGCAAAATGTTAATTAAGAATAGTTTTATTTCAATCTCATTTTAAGCGAACTGTTTATTAAGTTCTTTATGAGGAATAATATAATCTTTAAACCTATAAGCGAAGCCATTAAAATCAATTCACCAGTTGCGTCACTCACACAAAACAGTTACTTTCTTACTAATAACATATTGACAATAGCCATACGTTATCTAAATGCCAGTTAGTGTCTGCTATAGACACTCATCATATTAAACCCCGGTTTATCGATTCGATACTAACAATAGACATGATTAGAGTGTGGCTTAAGTTATAAGAGAAGCGATTAGCGAATATATTTTTTACAAAAAAACGACCGCCTTATAAATCGTATTAAAAGATTGAAAAATAGTTTAAGAAAATGTATAAAACACATTTTCATTACGCGTCCTTTAAAGATAAAAAAATGTATAAAACACACTTACATTATGCTCTCTTTAAAGATTTGATGGTTGTCATCGAATTTTCTGGGATTCCATCATCAGATCCTGACTTGATGTCTACTACGATGTAATCTTCTTCAGAATGTAACACAAAGTTTTTAAAAACGCATCAAAATCGGTTGAGCCATACGCAAGATAATCGCAGACAAACATACTAACATACGGGTCAAACTGAGAACCTCCTTCTTTTACAAAATCCTTTTTGTACAGTTAGTTAGTTTTTTGACACCAGGCCACAGAATAAGTACTAGTACTCCGTACAGAAGTATGACTTTGCAATGAAATTCAAAGAAATATCTACTCAATGTTGTTAACGATATGGTGTAATTCAGTTCGCCTCTGACTAAAGCACATTTTCGTGTAGACACCTACAGAAATACATTGCAAGATAATTTCATTCTTATAACTCTGGAATATGATTCATAATACACTAAACCTATTCAGTGACGGACTATCACGCAACGCGATAGGGTTGACTGCCACAAGAAGCTACTTACGCCATCTAGCGCATCTTTCTAGGACTTTATTCACGCTCGTCCAACCAGCAACCTAGTGTCGCGCACCGCCGGTGAATAAAACGCGGGAGCGTGTCGCTGCCGGCTAGCGACACCCAACTTGTTTAGTCCCTTACATAAGGGTCGCCGCGCGTAGGTACGTTTTTGCTACCTACGCGGGAAGATACACAGGCCTGACCAGGCTTTATCTGATGAACCTTGATAGTTGGAGCTGGATAGTAGAAAATTTTCACAGAAGATGTATTTCTGTTGCCGCTACAACAACAAATATAAGATACCTACAGAAAATAAAATAAAGTATCTCTATACATATCCCTAGATAAAATGTCCCATACAACAAACGTGTTTTTTACCGTTTCTAAAACTAAAAAGGTTATAATATAGTGTCTTATGTTGTACCTTAGATAATGGTACGTTACTGCCTCGTTGGTCTAGTGGTCAGCACGCTGGGTACTATCCACGAGGTCCCGGGTTCGACCTAGGTCGGGCCGAGGGTGTTTGGGTTTTTCAGTCTTGAAATTACTCAGACACAGCTCCGGAGTCAGAAAGTTGGTGGTGTTAACACCCCCGTGCCACGGAAAGCACGTTAAGCCGTTGGTCCTGCGCCTGATCTCTCTACAGTCATGTCGGACTGCCGTCTCACCGAATTAGGAGAGTGAAGGAACAGAGAGTGTTCCTGTGTATTGCGCACACACTTGTGCACTATAATATCTCTGTTGAGATAGGCCGCCGTAGTCGAAATCGGCTAGGAGGACATTATTATTTATTATAATGGTACGTACCATTATCCTGTTTTTAATTTTAAAAGGCGTATTATGCCCTAGTGTAATTCACGTAAGATCACATTTGGTATTTTATAGAGACAATTATATTTACCTCCAAAGTCACACAAACAAAACTAACTGCCATAACTTTATCAATATCATAAAACAACTGAAAACCAGTACATTTGAGGCTAAAGTCAGTAATATAAACAAAAGCAAACTCCAGAGTTGGCAACATCCGAACTACAATATTCAAGTATCAAGACAACAAACCGTTCTCGAAACAGAGTTGTTTGAAAGAATCTCACAAATTATCAAAACTAGGTCACTTGATGACAGTCAAGTATCAAACTGTGTTGGTAGCCGTATTAAGAGTTGTGTTTTCATAATTGATAACCTTCGCTTAAGCAATTAAAAATAGTGGTAGCTTGGGGTTTTATCCACGCAAAAACTAGATTTGCAACTTAAACTATTATCCCCAAATAGTTCCGTTCTTGCGAAAAAAAAAACGATATTTTTGGCCTCCTAATTCTAATTTACTTACAAAAAGTGATCAAAATTGGTCTAGCAGTTTAAGGGTTGAAATGTGACAAATAGACAGACAAATAATTTAATAACTGGTGATATTTAGTAAAAGTAGTGTATTGATACATCACATGGCACACACTCATTACAGCCACCTTACCTTACTCATTACCTATGAACGATAAAAAAAATGTAAATACTACTTATCAACAAGTAAGATACGTATTTACAGATTTAAATATTACTAGTGGTTCCCCGCGACTTCGCCCGCAAGAGTTGGATTTTCCATATAAACTTTCGTCCCCCATTTCACACCCTTAATGTTTTTATATCGCGACAAAATGTAGCCTATGTCCTTTCCAGGGTCTCGAACTGTCTCCATACCAAATTTCATCTCAATCGGTTCAGTGGTTTACGCATCAGGAGGTAACAGACAGACACACTTTCGCATTTGTAATATTAGTATGAAGTATAGATCGTTGACATAAGTTTCATTTCTCTAATCATAACATAATATATTAAATATTATTTATACTTGAAACAAAGCATTACCAACCCTTTGTACAGCCAATTTTTAATTCAGGTCATGTCAAATCAAATTAAGTCTCTCCAAGTATCAAATCGGCTCGCTCCGCGTATAAAACGGACAATGTTAATAAATAACTATGTTTGGGCTCTTTAAATAAAGTAAATCGATACTTGATTCTAGGTTTTGCTATGTTGTGTTAGGATTCGCACACACTAGAATTTAATGAAGGACAAAATAATAGGGATGCTACCAATTTGAGAATTTGAGGCAATGGCATATTAAGATTGGTTTTTATCATTATTTCATTATTCAATCCCTCGATTTAGCTAGTGTTTGTCAAAGTCAAAGTCAAAAATTCTTTATTCAATTTAGGACACAAAATGCCACTTATGAACGTCAAAATATCAATCAATTATGGCCCATATGGGGCAGAACATGTCTCCTTATCTTTTGGGCCCTACTAGCGCTTACGAGTCATATAAGTAAACATAAAAGCTTTATTAAAATATGATTTCAATTCTTGACTTTAAAAATATGAACGAACTAGTGATTTTCCATATAAACTTGCATCCCCCATTTCACCCCCTTAATGTTTTTCGCGACAAAATGTAGCCTATGTCCTTTCCAGGGCCTCGAACTGTCTCCATACCAAATTTCATCTCAATCGATTCAGTGGTTTAAGCGTCAAGATGTAACAGACAGACAGACAGACACACTTTCGGATTTATAATATTAGTATGGATGTAATGGAAAATGCTATTAATTAAACATATTTCTTTGAATTAGCAGGCAATTGTCAGTTCGCGATCTGATGCACTTAATTATGGCGTAGCAAGAGACGCTTTTCATTAAAAAAACACAGAGGTTAAACTTGATGCTAAATAAAAGCTTATGTCAGCATAGAATCAAAAAACATTCTTAGGAAAAAAGTAGGTATAATGAGAGTAGGCATTCTAGGTAGTAGGGTACAGCTAAATGATTATTCGAAGTGATTTTTCTGGACTTCATTATTTATTTTGCTTATCCTGGTGATTTTTAGGGCTTCGGTTTTAAAATATTACAATCATATATTATTTAAACTGGAGATATTAAGCGTAGCAAATATGTAATCCCTTATAATTAAAAAAAAAATACTTATTTCACCTACTCACCACTTAACTATTAAAATTTAAAGTATCAAACAGATCTAGTCCAGCCCTACCTAGCGTCAATACGAGACATGATTTTAATCAAGTTGAAGTAATTTTAACTTTGTCGTGAATAATATTGTTTATTAAAAATTTCAAGTATCAAACTCAGGTAGTCTCGCTACACCGGGATCCGACAACGCGCGACGCTTACGAAATGTCCTTACGCTTGTAGAGTATAGGGTGGTAGCTGAGTTTAACTAGAATGCGGTGTTTGCTAAAAACAGATTTCAATATTGATGATTTATTTCAATCATGCTGTGTATTTTTTTTAGGGATACCGTCTTATTTTTGTTGGCAAACGTTATCAAAGAAGAACGGCAAAGTAAAGAACTTTGTGCTGTGCCAGTCCCAAATGCTGGCAGGTTTTAGTCTTTGGTGAAAAGCATAAAACTGTATAGAGGAAAAAATAATATAACTGACATTGAACGACTTTATTAATTTGGTGCATTATGTCGAACTGATATTTAAACAATGTAGGCATGATCCGGTCAACATTGACGTTTGATATAAAACGTATACCTACTTCATATGTGACTGACTATATTTTAAATTTTAATTTCCTGCTTTTTAAATTACAATAAAATCATAAAAAAAGCTAATAAAGTGATTAGTACGGTGTCTCTATCTATTGGGTCGATTAATTAAGCTTATCTTCTTTAAGCAAACGCGAAGAACGCAGTCATGAAGGAATCTCTCACTTCATGGCATACCATATTATTTGCAAACTTGCTTACTATATTACATAGTACTTATATTAATAACAGATGTTGTTATTATTGTATAAAAACATTAGACTGACTGAGAGCAGGCTCGGAATAACACTACCTAGATTACCACATTAAACCTATTAAACAGTCACAGGGATAGAATCCGGAACAAGATCATCCGCCAAAAGACGAAAGTCATAGATATCGTTCAGAGGTGCAGTAAGCTGAAGTGGCAGGGCTGGTCATGTCTGTCGCAGAACCAACGGGCGTTGGAGTAAGAAGGTTCTCGAATGGAGACCACGTCTCGGGAAACGTAGTGTTGGACCCTGCTAGGTGGACCGATGACCTGAGGAAGGTGGCCGATGGTGGCTGGATGCGAGAAGCGGAGGACCGTGAAAGTTGGCGCCGTCTTGGAGAGGCCTATGTCCAGCAGTGGACTGCAATAGGCTGATATGATGAAACAGTCACCATTATCATTATCATCTTAGCGTTATCCAAATTGTGCACTCGCACGCCAGGGTGTAGGAAACTAATGTACATACCTCAGAAAAAGTCATTAGTACATGGCGGCACGTTGGGATCAAACCCGGTACCACCTCCAGCATGAGAGGCAACCCGCTAACCACTACGCGTCACCGACGCGTCAATTTAACAGTCACCAATAAATCCAAAATAATTAATGGCGACGTTAATGTGACTAAAAAAAACTTATCGTGAATTTTCAGTTGCAACCTTATCCCCGTGGCGCGTCGTAAGTAAAGCAAGCAAACGAAGCAAGCCCGAGGGCACAGGGCTACCGAAAATGTACTATTTTATTTTTTTCTACTCAAAATCACAACAAGTTGAAATTATGAATATTTCCCACAATTGACGTAAAATTTGTGTTACTTGTGTACTTTAATGGCTTAAATGGAACTTATTATTGCTAAAATTTATGCTTATTAACAGAAAATAGAAACGAATAAAATAAAATTACACTGATACATTCAGCAGTTTTCCATAACAAAAATGTTAACTGCAACAGCTTATACAGTACATTTATTTTTTTATTAGTATGTTAACTGTAGTACTAATAAGTATTTATTTTTTTAAACGCTACTATTTTGTAGATTGACTGTAGTTTTTGAGTACATAATTTAATTTTAAAAAGTTTCCTTTTTCCCAAAATACCAAAAAAATACAATAAAATTAATGACGAAGTAATAATAATAATAATGTTTGCGCCACCCCTGACTCCATAGCAAGTATGCGCTCGGCCGATATTTTTTCACAGCGCACAGAGAAACTGTGGAGTCGCCACAATATTGTATTTTTGTTTGTTACTTTTGTATTTTTTTGGAAATCAGCAATTGTAAGTTTATTGTGATATTAAATTTATAGTTAAAAATAACAAAAAAAAAATTGTTCTATGCAACGAAAATCCATTAACAAATTTTAAAGATATTTTTTTTAAAAGAGATAATTAATTGGTTTTATCTTTCGGTAATTCGCTAGGTATCTACATTATACAACTAAATAAGGTTGTTTCCTAATTTAATTTTATAATGTAGATATTATTATGCTTATTTAAAATGCACGAATGTGACCAACACGAATATTATATTTTTTAGAACATTTTGATTAAAAAATTCCGAGTATATGAAAAGAAGACTTACTACCGGTGTGTTGTCGTATCCAAAAACTAACGACAAAACCCATAATTTTCTTTAAAACATATATTAAATATAATCTCAACACTTTCGAATTCACATAAATGGCTACTTAAAAATAAAATAAGAAAACAAAGCAACTCCATAGAAGTCTGCTTAAAGTAGTGTTGCTGTCTCGCTTGCGCCCCTCCCCCTCTCGACCCGCGCAAGGGTTCACCGGCGTATGGTATGTAGCTGTTAGATAGTGCAAAATAATCTATATATTTCGTGATCAGTTTTTAAATATTATTTTAAAACTCCGTATCCAGCCTAGATACACCAAAGATTATAAATAGAATAAATAAATAATTAGCAAATTTTCAGATAAGATAAGATAATAACCGTCAAATAAATACAAAACGACTGACATTTAAAAAAGTCACTGTGTACCTTATTATCAGGCATTTGGGTCCTTATTTGCACATTTTTTAGGTTGCATGATTACTACTAGACGAGACGACTTCTGCCAGATACTTACCACACCGCGTGTGGCCATGTGACCGGCGACGTATTTTTTTATGGCCGCGTTATTTTTTTATTTAAACGCTTATTACCTGCCTGCGAGATTACAGTTGATATGCCTAAAGTTGTATTTTAATTGTATGTTATGGGAAAATAGTTTTCAATGTGTCATAATAAGACGATTTTGTACTTAGGAAAAATTATGTGAATTCTAATATATTTTATTTACACTAATTGTATGATAATAGTTCTTCTTGTGTATTTCAAAATTACATGCATTAGATATACGGCTAAATTTGCGTACTAATAATGTCAGACCTAATTATAATAAAAATAAGTTAAGAGCTTACTTTTAAACAACCTGACGACGTCGTAGACTAGCACGACGTTCGTTACAAACCTCAATGGTTTACTGAATCACACTAATATTATAAATGCGAAAGTTTGTGAGTGTGTGAGTGTGTATGTTTGTTAATTCTTCACGCAAAAACTGCTGAACGGATATGGATGAAATTTGGCACAGAGATAGATTATAGTCTGGAATAACATATAGGCTACTTTTTATCCCGAAAAAACCACAGTTCCTGTAGGATACAGAAATAGTAGATTACGCGGGCGAAGTCGCGGGCAACAGCTAGTAGACAAATAAATTGAAATAGTAGGTATTACGTGCACAATCTTAATTCATTTTCATGTAAGCAACAACTTAACTAGTTTTCATGATTCAAACATTTTCCATTTCTAAGTTATCGCCCAACAGTACACATAAAACGTTATCAATTTAGGTCAAACATAAGTATACTGAGTATTTTGCAGATTCAAGAGATTTGAGCAGTTTTATATCAATAAAGGAAGCTGAATTCTGGGCAATTTTGTTTTTTGGTATTGGTGTCAGAACTGTCAGAAATCGCTCCCAGCGATAAGACCTCCTAAATTGTACTCGTAATTTTCTTGATTTAATCAGATGCTGTGTATCTTTGTTATTTTATTATACTAGCACAAATCTCGACTGAAAAAAATACATACAAAAATTTAACGCCATAGTCTACGTCCACAAAAGTATGATAATTATTTCGATGACATTTTCTGCCACTTCTTCCTTCTTTTCATGGGCTATTTTGACATTTTACGTCAAAGTACCCAATATTCTTTCACACCATGTGTACACCGGCCCTTATAGCGTGCCAGCATCAGTGGATAGACGGCCTTAAGCTCGATATAGCCACAGAGAAATTACCCCGATTGTATTGATATTTATGCGGCAGAGAGCCCACGGGTTGCAACTCGTTTGTATATTTGCATTCAAGTTTTATTTCCTCAATGACATTTATATTTTTTGGATAGCTTACTAAACTAAGCAATGTATTAGTGTGTGTTATAATTATACGATTAGTTATAAAAAATATAAAAATGGAAAAAATGTCCCTGCTCTTAATTATGCCAAACACATAATACAAATGCGAAAAAACATTTTTTTTCAATTTTTAGTTGTTTTATCTTTACTAGTATTTATACGACAGCAAATTGCTTCAAAGAGCGATTGACGGCCACACCACAAACAGGTTATGAAATTCCCACGCGATTATCTTTACCGATTTACACAAATAAATATTTTACAATACGAGTTACAACCCAATGGCAGTCATCGCTCTAATATACGCACACCAGCGATACTAATTTTAAGGCAACAAACACACACATCGACATTGCTTCACAGTAAATTCAACCTTATTTTGAACGTCATAGAATCTAAAATCGAAAGTTTAGGTTGCCTCATTCGACTGCTTGAATTTGGAATCCCTGTAATGATATAAGCACATGGTTCGTGAGTCGAATCTTCCAAATGTAGCAAGCGATTTTCGACTATATTGCATACGATATAAGATAGAAAAAACGGGCTAAAACTTTAATGCACATTCAAGCGGTTTTGGCCTTTATTTAAATAAGATATTAAGTGGTCATTTGATTGTATAAATACAGCTGACGTAACTCGGTTATAAGTTTTTTTCTTTCGACTACCGATTTTAATGTACCTAGAGATGTACTAAGACCACTAGATAGTTATAATTTATTTGATTTGAATTTTAGATGCTAAAACCTGGTATAGTATCATGACTGAATGTAATTACAGTGAAATATATTCAAGACTGTTTTTGGGAAGTTCCTTAAAGTGTTTTCCTTGTTTGTTACAAAACGAAATTTGGCATGATTGGTGCCGTCATTATATCATCGAGGATTCGAGGACAAAGAAAAATTCCAGAATCTAATTTCCCGCCTCTGGTGGTCGTTTTTTTTTTTTCAAGTGCAATAATATATTTAAATTCCAGAATCTCTTTAAAATTAAATAATTACTTACATCCCTTAATTTTTTATTTAGTACTTACTTACTACCAAACTAAACTAGGCCAATCATCTTAAAAAAAACTATTTAGGTAGTCATCAAATATTAAGCATATGTATCTACTAAGAGATTTCTCCCGTAATAAAAAAACATCTAGTATCACCTTATTACCTTCTCATTCACTCGTTGGCGATTAGACAAGAAACAATGCAACGTCATACATACACTGCAATCTTATCGATTCAAGAGAATGAGCCCTATCTTTTGTATTTCTAGCTCTGAATTTGGCTATTTCGGGAGATTTTTCCTCATTATTATAATATACAGCTACATACTACTTACTACTACGTTTCGGTGTAGGCTGTTGAAAATCGTGAATTATACCAGGTATTAAAAGTATACTTACTATCTGACCAATTTAATTTATTTTTACAGTATTTTGTTAATTTTTTCTTAAAAGTGTATCAATACTGAATGTCCCGCCATTGATTATCTTTCTGCATTCCCGCGCAGTTGACTGGTAGAGAATGCCTTAAGGCATTAAGTCCGCCAATTGTACTTTCTTTTTTGGTGCAATAAAGTTTAAATAAATAAATTCATTTGATAAATTTAAATTCTAAGTATAATAAAAAAACGAATATTACTTATATATGTATTATAATGAAACTACCAGACTTAATCTTTTTTTTAAATCTAATTTTGTTATTATTTAAGGGTTTTCCAGACTCAGCTGGTTGTCATAGGAACCAGTTTAGTGGTCTTATTGCTTGACAGAAACATCACGGGTCAAATGCCACTTTCTACTGATATGGCGTGTCTTTAGTATCAGCGGGCTGAGAAACTTATTTGGTATTGTGTATTACGCTGTCGGTTTGTCACTTAAGATCTTTAAGAGCTGCCAAAATTATGGTTTAACTAGAGATATCCTTGTGAACTCTTCAATTTGGCGGAAAATTAATAAAAAAAAATTACGTCAATTGTATTACTTACTAGCGACTGCTAGCCCTGTCTTTGCAAAAAAAAAGTGCATGTAAATGATGATAGAACATTTGAAATCGGTCTAGTAGTTTAAAAGTCCGTAATAAACATACATAAAATACCACTCTCTGTAAAAATTAAAGTAATATAAATAATATTACAAAAATGTCAACGCTAACGTGTTAAGCACGTGATAATATAGGCCCCTAAATAATTTTGACCGGATTTTTGCCTCAAATACCCCTTAGTGAGTCGATTAATTTTTGTAAGTGAAATTTGATTTAATTTCGTAAAAACTTGCAAAATAATTGCTTAAGTTATGAAAATATAATAAATTAAGCTGATTTCATCTTAACTGATGGCACAGATGGTTAAATATTTTCATTGGATACATGCGGGTACATTCCCCAAGTATTGATGAAATCGAACGCCGGCTCACTGGCGTAGCAAGCACTTGCAAAAATTCGTCGACTGACGACGACTTAATTATTCCTAATAATGAAACTCCGCTCTTGTTATTTTTAACACAATGTTTCTTTATAGTAAGTGAATTAGAGAAATCTAGTCGTGCAGAGTCACAGGCAATACAGGCATATATACAAATCGTGTCTACGAGTTGGTATATGCCTGTGCCTAGATAGACTATCGTTAAGTTGCCGAGTAAGCGAGATGACATCACATTATTAAATACCATTGTTCTTTATATTAATGAAGGCTATTGTACTAATACATACCTATTTTGCTAATTGTAATCGTTGAAGTTATCCTTAGGCAAAATGTTTTAAAAAACAGAATCCTTTGTTTTACGTGTGGATTTTGGAAATATCCTCGTAAGAAAAAAAAATAATATACTTTGTCGCACATCAACTGACAATCATTATTATCCCGACACATTTCATAATAGTTAAAAGCAGACTTGTATAAAAAAGCTTTTACAAAATTATTTAATCAATAAAGTAAAAGATATAAGCTTCGCACGCACTGTTTTCTGTCGACGTTCAAATTTATCTTAAATAATATGATAAATCTTATTTTGCTAATATTATTAATGCGAAAGTGTGTCTGTTTGTCTGTTACCTCTTCACGCTTAAACCACTGAACTGATTTAGATAAAATTTGGTAGTTTACAGCCCCGGAAAAGCCTAAAGGGTTAAGAATATTTTTTATCTCACATAATATTATCCTATAAGAGGGTAAAGGAGGGGGGGGGGGGGGGTTGGAAGTTTGAAAGGAAAATCC
This sequence comes from Pyrausta nigrata, assembly GCA_949316185.1. Classification (NCBI taxonomy): domain Eukaryota; kingdom Metazoa; phylum Arthropoda; class Insecta; order Lepidoptera; family Crambidae; genus Pyrausta; species Pyrausta nigrata. The sequence goes on along the minus strand of OX438963.1, from coordinate 8,328,081 downwards.
GACCAGAAGGTAAAGGGGAGGGGGGGGGGGGGGGGGGGTCGAAGTTTAGCAGGGGAAATCCGACAATTTGTGTGGGCGAAGTCGCGGGGAACTGCTAGTTATGTAGTATGATACATAAATAATTATTACAAACTATAAAAACAATTACACCACATCCAGTCCGTAACTAGATAACACGAAGAAATGTTTTCACAGCTGATAACGAGTGTGTCAATTGACTCCGCAATTATGACGTCATCAAAACAATGGACAACCTGACAAAACATAATTCGAAGTTGATATTCAAATGTTGGTATCATTAAAAATATAACCGAGCGGTTGGCAGCCCTGGCGGCCGCGTCACTGGTAAATAATTGCTTAACTGGGAATCTGTGGAGTCGAAAGGAGCTTATAAAATAATTTATAAATGTAAATGTAAACGCAACCTTCACTTTATTTTAAGCCTATGATATTTATCTCACAATATTCATGTATCGCCGTGACACATACAAACAGTGTTATAAATATTAACTTATCCATTTCGGAGATTTTAATGCATACCTAAAACGTACCAAAAAAAATCAGTCACTCTTTTTGTTTAACAACTCTCAAAATAATATTTGGATTTTGTTTGTGTAAGAAAGATGATGCCGATGTTTGTTTGTTTTGTTTGCCATAAAATGGTAAACATAACATTTGTACCTGTGATTTAGTGCTTGTTTACAAAAACGACAATTTTATATGTAGACCATACTTATTTAGAATTTACTATTATTACTGCTGCATTTAAGTGAATTATTCTGTTAACGATGTTTCTACACACATTATTATAACTGCATAAATCGATAACTGACTTCTTTATACAATCAAAGAGTATCAAACAAATTATTGAGTTAGTGATTATTTTATTGTTGATAAAAAGTAAAGACCATTTATATAATAAGGTAGAAATCGTTGAATTACTATTAGAAAAACAAATACTTACGGATCTATTAATGGAATGAAATCCATGGTTGTAAAGCAAAAATATCTAACTCAAAGAATCTATTACAAAACTTTGAGAAACATTGACGAACATAACTCCTTATCGGCATGGACATTATTTTAAAAACCATGTTCTGTACCAATGACTTACAATGTACGATTATTATTACTTGCAGTACAGCCAAGTGAAAAATACGTGTCGATTGAGATAACTAATCTAGGGTTACATTAAATTGAAAAATGTACCAACTGAATGATATTATTATGAACTAGATGTTTCTGCCTTATAATAATGTATGTGTATACCTACCCTTAAACAATGTATTGTCCAAAAAGTTATATCAAAGAAGTTTTATAAAATAATATCACTAAAGAAGTCTTATATATAAATTAAGAGCAAAAATTTAAACTTTTTTTTTCCATGCATGAATTCATAATTTATTAATAGTGACAAAAAGCTCTTTTTAAAATTTTACAAAGCCATGAATGTTGCTTTCGACTGTACCAAAGCGGTCCGGTCTTATCAGTTATTTACACAGGGAATGAACCCGCGATAACGCATTTAAATACCTATGCGTCGACTAGCACTACGTTTCCCAAACTTTAACACCGGACGAAATAATATATTAATGGCTTTAGAGTTTGTTATGATACCCTATCTCCGCACAACAGCGGAGATACCGCAGTGTTGACATTAATGAACAGTCCGCATACATAGTTTTGGAATGAAATGAAACAAATTTAATTAAGAAAACATAAATTCCATTCAATTATGATATTGTGAGCGATAAGCGATGATAAGCAACACTAATTTTATCACTATCAACGTTTGTCATATTATCATTAAGTTAATTCTAGCGGTCTAATCTGTTTTCCAGGGAAATTAAGCGGCTACATAATATCTGCAACTTATTCAATTTGTGAAAGGTTAGTATCGAAGACAGAAATTACATCCAAACTTTAGGAGGGAAGTATAATATCTGACAAAATATATTTTATTAATTTATTTAAGTTTTTGCATTCCCATGCGGTTACTTGTAGAGTATTTCATAAGGCGTTTTTCAGTGCAATAAGTTTAAATATATTATATTTCCTTTTGATTTTGGAATGTAATTTTGACTCCGATACTAACCTTTCACAAATTAAGTAAGTTGCAGATAAAATATGACCTTATTTATCAATCTATATAACATTTATTTTAATTGCCAAATAAAAATATTTTATTGTTTCATCTCAAGATTACTTGAATACATTATAATATTTTCAACTCTGCAACGCATTCCATATTACCGTATTGTTAATAAACATAATATCACCCAAAATACCAAGTCAATAACTTAGTGAAAAAATTAAATATGCAAAGATGTAAATAAACTTCGATTTCAGTGTCGACTGCACTCCACTCTTGTTCTGAAGTCGTCACATGGCGCGTCGCAGAGCGAATGTATTGTGTACCCCCCGATCGAATAGTCTTGATACTTGCTATTATTATTACTTTTCATTTTCTTTTGAAAGTGTTAGTTTTCAATAGAAAATTAACTGTGATGAATATTTTCTATTGACTGACGAAATAGTTTATTAAAATAAAATAAATAAATAAACGATTGAATTTAAATAATTTTGCTTATGTATTTTTGACTTTACTTAATCAGATTAAAAAATTAGTCAGTTCAGTCGTAATATTGTTAAATAAATCCTATTTATAGTATAACCTGCCTTAAAATAAGAACGGTATTCTGTTAGTTAAACCGACACGATTTTTTAGAGAACCTATAAATTTAAACTATCGCAAAAAATATTTCATAATCAATTATTGAATAAGATTTAAACACGTAGTAAATACAGTTTTCATCCACATTATAATTTACGACTATAAATTATCTACACTAATATTAGTAAACAAAGAAATTACTCGACATTCAAAAAACTTGTTAATAATAATAATCTTATACCACTGCCCAAGACTCTTCGAGCGCACTACAAAAATCCCATAGCGTTCAACAAAATTACTCTTCATGCAACACGAACGACTGTCACCGTTATTACTACCGAATAAGGTCTATTTTGGCTTGCAGAGTGCAGCATAGGTATTGCCGTGTGGTACAAAAAGAATTTATATCTTGTCGTAAATAATATAATTCTTTAAAATTAATCTGAAAGGATGTGCCCCGCGTAATATGGGTGTTTTATGGTAAGAATATTCTAATAGAGTACGTGAGACGTAATTGGGTATTAGGTACATACTTTAAACAAAAGTCATTTTAGTATTAAGATGGTGTTGTTAATATTTTCTTAATGATACTAATTACGTTACATTACGTTAATACTAAGCACGTTGATATAATAAACACTACTAAACTAAAATAGTATCATTCACAAACAATTTTCGTCTCTATCTATAGTAGTAGTGTAGTCTCTATTAATATAATTTTCAGTTTACCTAATTTGATCAGTTTACATGGATTTTTTATCAATGCATGCAATCAAAAAAGCACAGATTATACTACAAGTTCTGCTTTATTTGGGTTCTCGTAACTAATGGTACAAAATACATAAGTATGGAGACAACTCATATTTTTGTAGATGTTGTTTTATTTAAAAAAAAGAAACTTAAACCAAAACTAAACATTATTATGTACGAAATTTTACAATACAATAGAATTACTAACAAAATCACTAATATTCATATTTGAAAACAAATGTATTAATAACTAAAATCGCTACCGCCAATGTCCCCGCTATCTCCTATGCCTTCCGCCAAATTCAAACCGTAATTTCATCCATGAAAATAGTTGGCGTTACCAAATAGGGATTAGAAAGAGACAGCGATACGAACGGCACTGGTGCGAGTGGGACGGCGACACACACTTCGCACCGCACTCAATTTTTGAGGTTTCCTCGCGTTGTTGTGTTCTTATTTTAAACTTTTTCGATAATAGATTAAAGAGTTGACATGATGTAGCACATTTTGATCGGCATTCATTTGTTATCGCTGGTTTTGTACGTGCGACAACACGTGGTATTGAAAATTTTAGAATAAAAATGGCGTCTCAAATGTTAAGTAGTAGGGCAGGGCACTAAGTTAATAAAAAAAAAACTCTAAAAACCGGCCAAGTGCGAGTCGGACACGCGCACCAAAGGGTTCGGTACGATTATGTATACAACTTTAGACACTATAATAAGTACTACTTTTATTTTGTTTTAAAATCGGCAAAAACATCACGTTTGTTGTATGGGAGCCCCACTGAAATATTTATTTTAAACTGTTTTTCGTTTTTGTTGTTATAGCGGCAACAGAAATACATCATCTCAATTCTCATCAGGTCTGTAAAAAAATTAACTGTCTAACTATCACAGTTTATGAGATACAGAGAGACAGACGGACAGCAGAGTATTAGTTATCCGGTCTTTGGATACGGAACCCTAAAAATATTGACGAAACACAACACATCACGGCAAAGTAAACTTGTGACATCTTGTACAGTTGTTATAGCGGTGATTTTACAACAAAACTGAAGAGTTGGATACGCTGATCACTGTATGTGGGTACTAACATATAGTACATACCTATATTACTTCGCATCCTCGCCTTATAGCGATGCAAAAATGGCTAAATCTAAGAGTAGTGGATTCAAATCCCGCCTGTGACAATTTTAAAGGGTATCTCACCTCGCCAGCTGGTTTACCTTGACACTGAATATTTTCTAGTTATACTATGTTTGAATATTATGTAATTATGTAATTTAGCTAAGGATGCCGAATAATCATTTTTTCTTGTTACCCGACTGCGGAAGGAGGGTCATATTTTTTTCGAGAGTATGTATGTATGTATAATTGTTTGGCACGCCCTACAGCCCAAACGGCTGGACAGTTTTTGACATATGAGGCGTCGTTGAATTCCCCAAAATTGTGGTAGTGACATAGGCTATTATTATACATTCAAAAAATGGGGCTTGCAAATGGATACAAAGGGGGGAGGGGGATTAATTTTTTTCTTACTATAGCAATATGCGTATAAAATGAAAGTAGAAAAATAAAAAAATATACTAATAAAAATAGAAAAATATACTATTTTTTGCAGTAAGTGTTTTATGGTTTTTTCAATAATCATGTTTGCTTGTCCCTTCTGTCAAATCAAAGAGTAGTGGGTTAAGATCCCGCCTGTGACAATTTTTAAGGGTAACTCACCTCGCCATGCTGGTTGCGGCCGTCGGGCGTGTTCTCCGGCAGGAAGTACAGCCGTAGACTGACCAGGGTCTGATCCGATATCCTATCGGTCCACAGGAGCTGAAGTTCCCCTGTAACAGAAAATGCTGTTAGTTTTATATTTTAGAGGTAAACCGGTCAAGAGGCTAATATCTATTGGTATTAGTCGTTAAGCCTAGTCAGAGGCCCTAGAGCGGCTTGATAACATCTGACAGTAAGGTTGGTCACTTGCTTTACAGACACCCCTCCACCAATCCGCACTGAGCCCGCGTGGTGGAGTATGGCTCGTTCCTCCTCATAGTTGAGGTGAGGCCTTTTCTCAGCAGTGGGATCTAATAGCCTGACTTTACTTACAAATGCTTTCACAAAAGATTCTTTTTTTGAAAAGGTATTTGCTCGCGACTCTTGACTAAACCAGACGTGTATTCAAGTGTTGACACTAGGTTCAAATCCAAATGTCTTTAAAATATTTATTTATGATATTTTAAAATAATTTCGTCTCACATGCGAGACTTCATGTAGGTTGTGTTGTTGTCTTTGTTAGTTTAGTTGTAAAACCTGTAACCTGTAACTCACCTATCGATGCCCAATGGGTGATTGCAAAACCATCCCTAACCAACTCTTTATTTCTACTAATACTAAAGTTTTAGCTTACAGTTTAGTACCTACTTATGTTAAAAAAAAAAAAAAATTAGGGCACCGCAACTGAAAACTGTTTTGTATTATTATTTATTATTGAAATAAAATAAAAAATGTCCTCCTATTTGTGGCATCTTCCTACCTAGGATTCTAGTCAAGATCTTCCTTTGAAGAAATTTCGACTACAGCAGCCCATCTCAAAAGAGATTAGCCAACTACGCGGGAGATATTATTGTGCACAAGTGTGTGACGAATTAATTGTAATTATTTCGATAATGGGGAAGATTACGCAAAACTTTTTGGTAGAGGGCGCTGTGTGTTTGTTACATGTCAAATATTGTTACTCTGAATACTTTTTTGCTTTTGTGAATTTGGAACTTTTTTGACTCTAGACATTTTTTTGTGGACTTACTACAATGTATTCCTTCTGGTGGCGTGTGGATAGGCTAAAGGAAGAGTTGAGAAAACGTGGAGCTTTCGTTATAAGGGAAAAAAGCTGACCTAGTCGACAGGTAAGATAACAGTGTTTTTTTTATACTTTTACACATTTTCATAGCAAATCTAGGATGAAATTTGTTAAAATAAAGTTTAAACTAAAAGCTTCTTGTAAAAAAATACCAGTTTTATTATTTCTAAAGGATAAAAAATTGTAAACTCCACATAACCTCTAAAAGCATAAATATAAGCTTAGCATAATGTATTTGTTATAATAGTATGTATCTTTAGCTTTCATTGTTTACCTACCTGTAGTCTTAGAAGTAGTCTCAAAATCAGTTTCTTCGAAATGTTTGTCACGTAACCTAGAAAAGTGACTTGATTTAAAGTTTCCTCTTCTCAATGCCTTTTCCCATATTTTTCCTTTGCTGTGAATTACTGGGGAATTTGTAGGAACCTATTTCACCATACCCAATAGCTGCACGGCGCCCGATTTTTAAAAATACTAACTAATAACAACAAAACAATAAATATTTGTATGGGTTTTGACAGTTCCTAAGTAACAAACATTTGGCGCCCTCTATAAGGAACTAATTTGACAGTTTGCTTCCCCATTGACGTCCGTCTTGGTGTAGTCGTTCGCGCACCGGACTTCTAAACCAGGCGGTTGCGGGTTCGAATCCCGCAAGGGGCAAATGTTTGTGTTATGAGGTCGAGCATTTGTTCCTAAGTCATAGATGTAAACGTAGGTATATAAGTATGCCTATCCGTTTTTTCAGTCGCCATAGCACAAGCTCACGCTTAGTTTGAAGCTAGGTAATTGTGTGTTTGTTGAAACAATTTATTTATTATTTATTACTTACCAACAGAAACCAGCTCCGAGTCCTGCCATATCCTGACGAAGAAGAAGTCACCGATGGCTATGATCCTCTCTTTCTCGCCGCACAGTCTGATGGCCTTGTAGAATGTATACTGGCCGTGCTGGCCGCAGGGGGCTCCCACCAGCTGTAGAAGAAAAATAAGGGATGAGTAATTTTGATTTTTATTTGAAATGGGTTTGCTCTTGACTTTAGAATTAACCAGACGTGGCGTAGACAGAGTCGACGGTGAAGCGAGCTCACCCAGAAGGATCTGGCACTCTCACTCACCGACGGAACACAACAAGTTGCTTGGCGCCGGGCTTCGGTGGGAGGTAGCAACCAGGCGGCACCTAATTATTTATTTTGTGACCTAAGGGAGCCTACCAGCGCTGAATATACGCAAAGTCACGGACAAAAACTAGTCTTACAAATATTTTTCTGTAAATTATAGAATAGCATATAATATAGTATATTTCCTTTACCCAAAGGTTGTCTGTAAGAGATCGCTCCCAGTAATAAGACCGCCTAAATAGTACTTTGAGTTAATTTAATTTTAAAATTCATAGTACCTTTGTTTTCTTTTATTGTGCAATAAAGAATAGATATATAGATAACTCTTTATTGCACACCATAAAAGTAACAACAATAGAATTTACAAAGAAAGATTTACAAATTAGTAGAATCAATCTATCTATCTATAGCAGACTTAAGTTGAAGTTATTTGTCCACAATGTTGGTGTGAAATGTGAACGCACCTTAAGGAACAATTTTATATCCTCTGGTAGACTATATATATAGAATATATCGTTGGAAATTGTACCTACTTATATCGTCGACTCGGGTCATGTCATAACAAACCTTGGTGGTTTAAGTACGTGATTTTACTAACATATATATTTATATAATATATTGTAATGTTTTGTACATGGTAAATAAAAAAATATATAAATATTGGACAACCTTACATACATTGCTGATGACCTCAAAGTAAGTATCTACCTAATTAAAGCAATTGTGTTAGAGAAATAAGAAACAACGGTGGTAGGCAACACCTAAAACCCTGATAATTATAATGTATGACTCTATTTATAAAATCAAGGGCATAAAATAATAAAATTTTAAAGAATTCGCAGCATCGCGATTTCCGATTCTATGACCGATAGAGAATGCCTGAAACATTGTATACTGACTGCGTGACGTTAATTACCATTTTAAACTGTAGTCAACTAATGTAAACTCAAGTTAACGTTGGTTAATCCCAGTTCCGACTAATGAAGTGCACAGCACGGCAACAATCACTGCGGATGTGGCCATTTTGAAATATACGGCCAGCAAAAAAGTTGAGAAAAAAAAATGTTTTTATTTATGATAAACAACAAAAAAAACAAGGTTTCACAGAAAAAGACGTAAATTGTGATCAATATACATAAAATTTTAATTAAATTGTACACTTGTAAGAAATTTTCAGAGGGCTCCTCTTAGGAGTTTATTTAACAGCCTTCACTTATCTTATCAAGGGTTGTTTGTAACACCTTGTACAAAAAGCATAAATGATAAAAAAATGATTTCGGTAATTCCTATTAAAACCAAAATTTTCATTCCTAAAACGACAAACTATTTTGATGAATGTTTGTTTATGAAAAAAAAAGAAAATTAAGAGGCTACTTTTAGTCGTAAAAATAAAATAACGTAGTACGAAGACGCTGTCGCGGAAGTTCGCTAGTATAACATAGTTACTTAAATTACTCTTTGTAATTATGTGGTATGTGGAAGGTTATTGTTACTTCTGATGGATCATCATAAAATTAAGTAAACTCAAACTTGAAATAAAAATAGAATGAAATGTTTAACTAAATGACTATTTATTATTTATGTACTCCGTGACTAATTACTTACTTCGTTATATTTTAATTACTTTTATAACGTAGTTTGTTTAATTAAGTTTTTCATTTATGTATTGATAAGGATTTTTTTGGAATAGTTGTATACAAATGTAAGTTTACTTTATTTTAATAAATTATGTCACTAATACTTATTTTTTAATACGTTATTGACACTAAAGTTAGTAAGTATTTTGGAAAGAAAAAATTTAATACATTTTTAACCAATTAATAAGATTTTTTGTGTCCAGATTATTTTGTTATTATTATCGTAAACCCTTTTTTGCTAACCGTATCCGAACGACCTCTGAATCAATAAGTATAAAATTGATACAAGCCAGCGCGAGCGGGACGGGGCTAAAGTGCGAGCGAGAGGACAACACACGCCTTGTGACTGCGGTGGCCACGATTGAGGATAATTCGCTTGCCCAATAAAACACACACACACAATAAAAAATATTTTGGAAAAAAAAAAATTTGACTGGGATAGCCTTTGCCGACACACGATAGCCGAGCGGAGAAACTTTGCTTATGTGAGGTCGTGAGTTCGATGCCCTGACCACTGAGTTGTACAAAACTTAAGATACAGAAGAGTGAAGGAAACATCGTGAGGAAACCTGCACACTAATGGTTGGATGACGGCATATGTAAAATGAAGAAAGCAATGGAAAACACCTCATTAAAATTATCAAGAATTTCGTTGCCGTGTTTCATTGTACAACTAATTAATTTGCGCGGAAGATATAAATAAATACATATCCTCCTAGCCGATTCTCCACGATCTGTGCAGGAAATAATTATAGTGCACGCACAGGTCTTTCAAAATAGCAAGATACGGCACGTGCTATACAACTCAGAAATAGTCGAATAAGTCGCACAATTTCGTTGTCAGTCACACGTTTGCCATTGTCGGAGCCTAGCCGGTTGCTAAGCAACGCGCAGATGACTCGATATTTTTTTTGATCGATGCTATTATTAGTCTCTTCTCTTTTTGATGGGTTAATAAGAAGATGGACGAAGGCTTCTTCACTCACAGTTGTAAACTTAAGTCATGACTGAGGTTCGTGGCGGACTTAATCTCTAATATTCTCTACCAGTCAACCATAGGTCTAAAATTGAGAAGACAGGCGGTGTAAGTGAAGAAAGAGAGCAGTTTTTACGAAATTACTGTCGGCAGCACATGAAGTTATACTTGAACTACGAAAACTGATTTAATTACATAGAGAATAGAGGCGTTCTCAATGTCAACATGTATATGTTGCAAACTAGTCTATAAGTATGTTTCATAAGTAGTTTCTAATATTGTGTTTATATCAGTTTTGTACATCTTAATATAAAATAAAATAAAATAATCCGACTTAATACCATGTGTCCATCATTATCCCTTCAAGCCTTACCGTGTGGTCACCCCACTAAGCCGTTTCCCTACCTGTCTCTGCGAAACTTCCGCTTACGTTTCTAATGGCGACGAATCGGTCACAGATTCGCGGGTTCTGTACGAATAAACAAATTATAGATTGTGACATCTGACAGAGGTTAACCACTTATTGTTTTTTTTTTAAGTGATAAGCATTTACTATGCAATCTAAATATATTATTGCACTTGAAAACCGATCAAAATAAGAAAGGATTGCACAGACTTAAAAAAAAAACTTAATCAAAATCGGTTCATCCGTTCGGGAGCTATGATGCCACAGACACACTCTCACACACACACACACACAGAGACACGTCAAACTTATAACACTCCGTCGTTTTTGCGTCGGGGGTTAAAAAGTAAAGACAGACGTTAAAGTGTAATATGACGATGTAATATGAAGTAAATATAAAAAATCTATTTCATTTATTTCTGTCAAGCTTCCAAGCTTTGTACTGGTGGAAAGTCATCTATACTTATACTAATCTATACTAATATTATAAAGAGGAAAGATTTGTTTGTTTGTTTGTTTATTTGCAACGAATAGGCTCCGAAACTACTGAACCGATTTGAAAAATTCTTTCACCATTAGAATCCTGCATTATCTGCGACGGACATAGGCTATATTACATTATCAAAAAAGTTAGGGTTCCGTATGAAAACTTCGATTATGTAACCAAAGGTGTAAAAGGAAAATCATTAAATTGCGAACGCTGCGAAAACTATTGACAATAGAGCAAAGTAATGTTTTACAGTTTTGTAGAGGACATCATTATCTACAATTAAGTCCGCGATAACATATGTCTAACTATAACAGTTAAGTCACAATAACTCATTTTTAGGTAAAAATATGAAATTTTTGCGGCGGCAAAAAGAAAGCCTCAGTTTCAGTATGTCGGTATTAATCCTTGTCCAAATAAATCACGCCATATTCAAGGCTATATCAGTACCTGTAAATTACTTCTTGAATTATTCAAATCGGACATACCATTAAAAATTTATTACGAGTAATATAATATTGTATCGAAGTTAGGACGGCAGCAAAGGTGGCCTTTTGCTATATCGTCAATAGATTTATTTTTTTATTAATAACTTTATTTCACTTAGAACAGTGTACAAAAGGTGGACTTAATACTAAAAGTATTCTCCCCCAGTCATACCTATAAGTCATGTAGAAAAATTGTAATGGGTGCAGGATAATGTAGTCGAATAGAAATTAAAAGACGCAACAAAATATTATAATGTATATACATGGTGTTACTTTGCATCCTTGCCATATTCACAGAGATAAAATAAGGGAAAAAAAAGAAGAAGAAGAAGTGGCGGCGCTTATGATGTTAGAAAGAGAGCGCAATCGCCGCGGTTTTTTTGTGCCGATGAACAGCCAACAGTGATGTGTATGTGCTACGATCGTTATTGGTGTGCGTAACAGATTGTCGATAAAATTAAATAATCAAGATTAAAAATCAAAATTTTAGGTCACTATTTTTTTAATAATTTGAGTTCAGTGTCCGTAATATAACAACCTCTGTAAATATGGCAAGGATGCAAAGTAACAGCGTGTATAGATGGTGCTGTGCGTATTTAACTCGCGGGTCAGCTTGAGTTTTTCCCAATAACTAAGTAAGTAGGTAATTACTGAGACATACAAACGATGTGTTGAATTGAAGTTCAAGCTAAGAGGTGTCGGCCGCCTGCCATAACTACACGCACCTATTGTCGCTTGCACACACAATACGACAAGACGCAATGCTCTTTTTTTGGCCAATGGGGTAAGGCGGTGGTGACCAGGATAGTACTTTAATATTGCTGATTTCTTCTTGACTTTTGTCTAATTAAATCAAATTTCACATACAAAAATTAATCGACTGTGTCATCCGGTGGGACTCGAACCCACGTCCCTTCGCTATCCGGGCGAGTGCTCTTACCAACTAAGCTACGGAGGACGTTAGGCAGTCGACTAATTTTTGCAAGTGCTTGCTACGCCAGTAAGCCAGCGTTCGAATTGTTTTTTTTTCTAATTGATTGTTTGAATGCACTTATCTCAGATCAGAATTACCTATTCACGGTCCGATTTTGAAAAAAACCTTTGTGTAATTTAAAAAAATCACGTTATGTCTTTCAGGAATGGAGTAAAATCAATAGGTGCGCATGAAGTCCTCGGGGACTGCTATTTTTTCTATACTAATATTATAAAGAGGTTAGGGTCGGTTGCACCATATCTCACATTATAACTGGAAAAACGGAGGAATTATTTTTTTGCTTAAACATGCTAATCACAGGAACTGCTGAGCTGATTTGAAAAAAATATTTTGTGTTAGATAGCTTATTTCTCGGGGAACGCTTTGTATGAGCTATAAAATGCATGATACCTACCTAGAAATCAACGGGGAAGCAGTTAAATCAAAAAGCACGGACGAAGTCGCGGGGGACCGTTATAATTAATATGTTCATATTATTCACACGCGTTTTGATTCTTATCTTAAAAGGTATTACAGTTTTAAAAAATTCTCTGCTCCTAACATGCCCACAGGAAATCCTAAATTTACGCGAACGAAGTCGCGGGGGACCGCTAGTAATATTATAAAGAGGAAAGATTTGTTTGTTTGTTTATTTGCATCGAATAGGCTCCGAAACTGCTGGACCGAATCAAATGAAATTTGGCACAGAGATAGTTTGAGACACTGGGAAGGACATAGGCTTTTTGTCGCGATATAAAATCATAAGGGGGGTAAAATGGGGGATGAAAATTTGTATGGGAAATCCGACTTTTGGCGCGGGCGAAGTCGCGGGGAACTGCTAGTGGTTTATAAAATCTCGGGCTTTTCTGAAGTAAGAATGAAATAAAAATAGAATTATGGCGGCCACAAGGCAAAAACAAGGTCCAAATGTTCATTATAACCGGTCGATTTTCCTTATTTCGTTTAGGTATTCTTCATGTTGCGATAAAAACTAAGCACGCATTATTTTTAGGGTTCCGTACCTGAAGGGTTAAAACGGGACCGTATTACTAAGATCCCATTGTGTGTCTGTGTCTGTATGTCTATCTGTCACCTGGCTGTACCTCATGGACCGTTATATCTAAAAGTTGAAATTTTCACAGATGATGTAGGTAATTTGTTGCTGCTATAACGACAATAAATAAGAACAAATATGTTTTTACCCGTTTTTTTGTTCAATATTAATAACGGCAGCTAGTAAACAGTTTAAATATGTACATAATATTAAGTTGTAATTTACTTTAATACAATACAAAAACAAAAATTATAAAAAGGGTCCTTGTGGTAAGGTTCCCAGGATGCTGGCAGCATTACCGCGCTGGATAGCGATGCTTATACGCTGAGCAAGGTAGCTGCCAGCTCTTAGGTCACCACTGATGTCAGAGCCTCTTGGAAATCTCTTTCAAAAAAGAGATAGCGTTGGGACCCCATTTTTGTTTTTGTATTGTATTAAATAATTTATCTTAATTTTTAATAATAAGTTATATATATATTACTTTAGTGTAGTATTTACTTTAAAAATAAATAATTAAATAAAAAAAGGCTCCCATTACAAATAGAAAAAAATTTTTTTTGCTGTTTTTAAAACCAAAACATAGGTTATAAATAGTGTCTCATGTTGTATAGATAATAGTACGGAACCCTTCGTGCGTGAGGCCAACTCGCACTTGCCTTTTTTTATTGTTTTCGTAAAGATAAACAAAAGGTACTCAATACAAATTTAATATAGGTACGTTATTACGTACGTATAGTGACCACTGGCCAGCACGTCAGGCTATACATTGTTATCAACGCTATTACAACCGCATAAGATGTCACAGTTGTTTACCTTGACATGCCTAGTTTGTATCGTTATCGACCAACCCACCACAATTTTTGCAACAGGGTGTAACATTTTTCAAGCTCTTTCCGTGCACCTTGGTAAAATCTACTTTTTTACTCTTCTTATCTTTTTTTTTTAATTTAATAGGCAGACATTAGACCGCAATCTTACCTGATGGTAAGCGACGATGCGGCCGATGGTGGGACATGTCTGTCTAGAAGCAGCCTATTCACTCTTTTCTTAAAGGAATCCAAATCTTAGTGTTTAGGGAACACTTCAGCTGGCAACGAATTCCACTCTCTATCTTATCTGTGCAGCATTTTTAGAATAGAATATAGTTTGGCACAACAAAATAGGTAAATGAATAGAAAAATAAAATTAGGGTTCCGTACTTCAAAAGGAAAAAAAGAACTCTTTCAGGATCACTATGTTTCCGTCTGTCTATAAGACCCTTTTTCTTAGTTAAAATAAACAACAAATGGATGCGGTCTCTTAAAGTAGTAAAAAAACAAATTTTTAGGTTAAGAGCGACTGTGGCGCAGTGGCTAGCGAGGGCTCTCATGCGGGAGGTGCCGGTTCGATCCCACGTGCCGCCATGTACCAATGACTTTTTCTGAGTTATGTACATTAGTTGTTTCACTAACCGATGCTCTTACGGTGAGGGAAAACATCGTGAGGAAACCTGCACATTCAGGCGACTGCATGTGTAACCATGATCCAAACTGGTCAGGTTCCCCTGGTAACAGGGTCACGGAGGTCAGGTGGCAGTCGCTCTACTGTAATTACCTGATCTGCCACAACCTGGATCATGGTTAGCGGACTCTGGGCCCTTGCGTGTGAGAGCACAACCGGGATAACGCTTAGGAGGATGATGCAACCCAAAGATACGACCAATTTAGTCGTACTAACATTTCGCAGGGGAATCAAAACCTTCATATAGTTTAAGGTACTTATAAAAGACCTAGAATCAAGAAATTTTGCAAGAAGTAAGGTCTTACAGCGCAAGTAAAGAAAAAAGTCCGAAAACAGCAAAATTGTTGTTCCGTCGTAGAAAAAAACACCTTTGCTAGTACGGAACCCGCAGTGCGCGAGTTCTTTTGCTTGCATAGCCAAGCTAGTGTCAAGTATTTTAGAGTCCTTGATAACATTGAAAAGGAACTCTTTTGCGTTTAGCCAGACAAAGGAATTTAAAAAAAGTTATGTCAAAAGTCGCACGTATGTATCTACGTACGTACTGCGGCATCTTATGTATAGCACGTCAGGTTACCCATGTAAACTACGAACTACGAACACCGCTTTTATGACATAGGGAATAGAGGCGATCTCGAGGTTAAACTGGGGAAGTATGACGTGCGGCCGTGTGTATTTTATAATAGAGGCGATTTTGCAAGAAAAATGAGTGTAAACTGGTGTGCCGACAACTGTATGTATTTATATCGTTTTGTTTTAAACAGCTTCTTTTTAATTTAGCCTTATGATTTCAATTTAGTCGAGTAAAATAATTATCTACCTATCTAAAAAGTAATATAGATATTAGTATTTAAAACCATTATCTACACTAGACTTGTGTAACTCCTGAGTGAATGACAAAAATGATATATATATCATTTTTGTATATCTTTTCAAAGAAGCTAATAACTCACTTGCATCTCAAACATATCTTTAACTCTTTTGATATACGACTCCTTTTCGAGCGACTGAATGAAATGAACTGAACTACAGGACTGAGTGAGACGGTGTTACTGGTCACTAGTATGTAAAAGAGAGAGAGAGAGACATAGGATAGCAACCAACAAATCACTCATTCATAAATGATTCGCATTCTGTATCACTGAGTTAAAAGAGTGATATAAGTATATCAGCAGCTCACAATGATATGAATCACTCTTTTCTTTTCATTGATATATTTTGCGCATCCCTAATCTACACTACCTATCAAAAAAGTAATATTGGTATTAAAATATTATTTTAATTATCTTTTTAATGTTGGCAGCGCTGGCTTCTTCTAAGCAAACTAAGATTTATTCAACAGTGTACACGCGTCCTTACAAAAAATATAAAATGGCGAACGGCTAAAATGACTTAGACAGCGTAGTGACGTGAAATGTCGATGTTTTGAAAAAAGTGTCAAGTTTAATATCGACTTACAAAATAGTTCAGAAAATTACTAAAATTATAATTTGTTCAAGTAAACACTCAACTTAATCTTTCCATATATTATTACTTATAAATGCGAATGTGTGTCTGTTTATCCGTTATCTCTTTACGCTTCAACTGCAGAATCGATTTAGATGAAATTTGCACTAGCAAATGCGCGGGAAACTGCTAGTAAGTTAATAATAATTGATTGTGTAAATATTCAGTCAGACATATTTGTTTTAATAGGTTGTAATAGGGCCGATTATGCTATAGAAATGTATAGGCTAATAATAATCAATTTGGTTCAAAAAGCTTCTTCGATCGCCACATACCACACACGCTGCGAAAACGCCCCTATAAAATATATTTCCATTTTAAAAAACAAGGAGAGTCACGGGCTCCGCTAGACTAGTTTGATTTTAGTCAAACTAACAAGCAAACATAATTTGAGAAAAAACAAAACACACGACTGCAATAATTGTTATATTTTTGAAATGGTCTTTTTACCCGACTGCGGGAGGAGGGTTATGTTTTTCGAGAGTATGTATGTGTATGTGTGTATAATTGTTTGGCACGCCCTACAGCCCAAACGGCTGGACAGTTTTTGACATATGAGATGTCGTTGAATTTGTCAAAATTGTGAGAGTGACATGGGCTATATACATTTAAAAAATGGCACCCGCAAATGGAAATAAAGGGGGGACGGGGGATTGTTTTTTTTCCTTACCATAGCAATATGGGTATCAAATTAAAGTTATTAAAAAAACAATTTCAAAAATAAATAATTGTTTGCAGTCAGGTGTTTTGTTTTTTCAATAATTATGTTTGCTTGTTTTTGACTCTTTGAACAATTAATAGTCTAATAATGCTAAATCAAGAGAAACTAGGATATAGTTCAATACTTGGAATCGAAGTTGACGAAGCTTATCCTTGCAATGACTGACTTGTGCACCGGCTGCGTTATCGTGTTGAAAAAAGGATCCTTTTCCTATGCAATCCTGGCCTCCTTTATAAATCCTTTGGATCAATTTATTACTGGCTTTCATTTGATATCCATATTGCTATGGTAAGCAAATAAATTAATCCCCCTCCCCCTTTATTTCCATTTGCGGGCGCCTTTTAAAAATATATAGCCTATGTCACTCTCACAATTTTGACAAATTCAACGACACCTCATATGTCAAAAATTGTCCAGCCGTTTGGGCTGTAGGGCGTGCCAAACAATTATATATACCTACATACACAACATACTTTAGAAAAACATAACCCTCCTTCCGCAGTCGGGTAAAAAGGCAGCGAAGGTTTGTCAATGACACATCTTGACTCCTGACCTTGCGGTAGACATTTTTAAAGTGAAAACGCATAGGCCTATACCGCGTCCAACAAATAACAAAATTCTTAATGCAAATTAGATGAGTTAGGAATAATAACGGCTATACAATGGTTTGTTTAACTTGACGTGTGGTTTATTGTCAAATTATCTTAACTAATAAACAAATAATATGTACTATGTGAAAGAAGGATGTCCGTCTGTCTGTTTTCATAGCACAGAACCGATTTTAATGAATCGGTTACAGATAGTTTCATTATTGAAAATGTAATATAGCTTATTATTGTAATTAGCGGCATTTAGATTTTTTTATTCAAGAGATGTTTCGGTCATTTATTAATATTTTAAACTAAAATACAGTTATATGTATACACACATAAACTTAAAAATAAACTATTTATTTAGGTATTTTAAAAAAAGGAGAAAACCTATAGATGAAATACCTGACTTAGGTCGCTGTCCCGCGGGACGGTGCCTATAAGGCGGGCACATTACCCCGTTGGATGGCCAGGCTGATCCGCTGGAGATACAATATGACAAATATGACAATATCACAAGTTTGAGATGAACACAACATAATTATGTAGTTTTGAATTAAAATTTTACGTAACGTCTTAGCATTTTTACTAAAACTATGTCATAGAACGTCAAATACGGAATTGTCCTTTTTAGTAAGCATTGCACAATACAACATAAACCCCATAAAACAAAACACTTTATTGCACCAATTAAAGATACGATGCATGTTACGAAATCACCAAGGTACACATTTGCAGATGTCAAAAAACATGTTGAACAAAGAAAAAATGTCTGTAAAGCAAAAAAAGTCACGAACGCACTTTGGAGTATTTTTAATACATTTTTCTACGTGTCATCATCATCATGAATTGGCATACGTTAAACACACAGTGAGCTGAAGCAGCCAAATATGATGACAATCAAATCTGTAAGAGAACTGTTTATTTTATTTATTTTGAGCTAAAGATCTTAAAAAGTAATAAGATAATTACTAACAAATACTCTTTATATATTTTTTTTTTCTTAGGATTGCGCGAATAGTCGAACTCATTAAATCACAATTTTACGGATTACTTTGCGATTTATTTCCATTTTATTCCAAAACTGGACGTTTTGTGACGTCGTCACATCATAACAGCTATATCTTATTGCACTCCACACACAGTAGACGATTACAAAATATTCATAATTATGGGTTTTTTTAATTAAGGTTATATTCACTAGTTATCGATACCTAGTATATAACCTAAACCACAATAGATATTCTTTATTGCACAATAAAAGAAAACAAAGGTACAATGAAATTTAAAAATAAATTATCTTGAAGTTTAGGCAATTAATTAATAATTAATTCTTACATTTTAGGCAACACAATAAGTACGTCAAAAAGGATTCAGAAGTTTCTTTATATAATTCATGTTCATATTTTTATAATTTGTAAATTGTTTCTTGTTCACCGATCTCCGAATAAATGCTTTTTCATTCTTTCTATAGTATTTTTCTCAAACTTTTTCTGATTTGAATTTGAAGTATACATATAATTTATTTTTGATAGGTTTTCTATTATTGATATTAAATGACTTGGTCTGGTCACGTTTTGATTCCTTTATTTCTATTTGGCGACCCATGATTACTTAGCATATATTTTTTACACTAGCTCTCGTAAGTGACAGAATATGTTTATTTCGCACAGATAAATATTTATTTAATTTTCAGAAAAAAAAACAAATTCGAACATTTAAAGTTTGTTTTCTCTTGTCAGTGATTCAAAGGCATAGACTAGAGATTTGAGAGGAAATTCGCTGAGGGTAATATTGGGGTGAACTATAAAAGGATTTAGCCAAAGTTCCTTTGCTAGGGGCGTGACGTAAAAAGGTCGATAAAAGGTTTTATGACACAAGTAATCTCACATTTGCACAAAGTCGGACTAAACTGTTAGATATGATATTTCTATTTTAAATACAAATGGGAAATGGATTTTATCTCTGTATTGCTTAAAAAGGTTTTGCAGATCCATACTCATATAACAAAATAAGGGGAAGTGTGTCCATCTGTTACTTGTTCACGCGTAAACTGCTAAATCCATTTAGATGGTATACCAAACTATCTCTATATATATGTAGAGATAGTTCAAACCTTGGGAAAGACATATGCTACATATTAACATTAAGGGGGAGAAATAGGGGGTGAAAGTTTACATATGAAATCCGACATTACCTTAAGTATACAGTAATGCACATACACAGACAGACGTATGTACATTTTGAGGCGGTTTTATCGCTAAAAGCTGTCTTTTCACACCTTTAGAGAATAAAAAAGTAATTTTCGAAACTAACTTAAAACAAGTTATTTAAAATCGATATGCTCCTTTATTAAGAACTTTCTTTTTTAGTATTCAAAAGTGGGTGCCGCAATCAGTAACCCATATAACCGAACGTAAATTTAGCGTTTCTATTTATAAAAACGCTTCGTTACGCGCTAGGGACGTACGTTTTTGTTTTATCGTCGGTAGGAAGCAGGTTGGCTATGATTATGACTTAGGGTTCAGATTATAAGACAAGTGGTTCGCGCCAATTCTACGTGTATGTTAAGGCGAGGAGACAAGTGGTTCGCGCGAATTCCACGTGTATGTTAAGGTGAGGTGGAACTTTTAAAGCGGCTGGGTTCAGTATTTCGATACGTATAGCCTGGTCGAGGCAGATTTTTTTATTGAAAACAGAAACCACTGGCTGAAACCAGCGTTGTTGTCGTATGCATTGTGATCACGACTAAAGCTGAGCGGATGACATGTATGATAAGTATTTTTTATTGTATTTTTATCTGTTATGTAATTCTTAATGACGAATATTAGTAGAGATAATTATATACAAGAACAAAATACTCACACTATAAAACACAAAAATTAATATAAGTACAAAAAAAAAACTAATCTACTTACTTACATATAATAACGAATACTTATAATATTTTTCTTTTTTTTACCAATTGATGCACGTTACGACTACAGAAGTGTGAATTCATGTTGAAATGAATGGCACATCATTCAACTGACACTTTCAAGTGCCACTATCAGTTTCTGGTTAGCAATCGATGATTATAAATTTTTGCAACAATATGTAAGCATAATTTTTAATGTTCCCCAAATGTTAACACTCCCCCTCTGTCCCCACATGAAAATTCCCCGCGTTTGTAAATAGGTTACATGCATGCAACATCTACGGGTATGGTTTATCTGAGTTTAAAATGCATATTAATTGAATGTAAGTGGCCATGGAGGTAGGAAATAATAATGTCTTGCTTGGTAACAAAGAGGTTCAAAACTGCAAGTTTTTTTTCACTTTGAACTATGGAACAATGTTGTCTTATGTGCCTTCGTTTACATGTCGGTAAGTATCTACACTTGCCATTAAATCATACTACTATACACATCCGATCCGAGAGCCGATCAATTTTTGTGAGCGAAATTCAATTCGTAAAAACTTGCAAAGAATTTGTTTAAATTATAAAAACAAATAAGTACATAATCAATATTTAAAGTGAATGCAAGAATGCATGTCTGTCAAGAATTCAGGCTTATGCGGCTAAACCGATTTAGATGAGGTGATAGTTAGGTCCCGTAAAAGGACATAGAATTGATTTTATCTAATAAATCATCGGGTGAGAAGAGTAGTGAAAGTTTGTAAGAGATGACATTTTCATAAACACTTTCATCCCCTTTAAACCTTTTAGGGGATGAATTTTGTAAAATCTGTTTTTAGCAGTCTATCTTCATTTTGCCTTTTATGTTCATAGCTGAAATAGTTTTCTAGATTTTGTGATTAATGATAGATGAGTAAATTTTCGCTTTACACCTCCACCTGGAATAAATTCGTGTCCTAGGTTTACGCCTATTGAATTAACCAAAATGTACAGTCACAAGCACATAGACCTATCCAGATCTGTCAAAATATCACAAACTAGGGATCAGGCGCGGCATCGCACAGGTGCCATTAAAAAAAATATGTACGCATTTCACTTAGGAAAAACTTAGCCCTCAAATGGTGAAATAATTTTTTAAATTGGTCCAGTAATTTTTGAGTTTTTTCGTTACAAACCTCATGATGCCACATGGTTGTAACCCATCATCTAATCATAATCATATTAGGTAACTCACCTACCAAATTGAACGTTTCAATTATATTACCCAATTTCATTTATCGATGTGCCAACTGCACTATTTGACAAAATGGCGAACGGCAACCAAAGAAAAGCTGACTTCACGTTGCAATGACAAAGTACAATCAAATTTACAAACCGATCAGTCTTACGATACTTCATTTGAATGTTGTAATTACAGTGCTTATTCAGTTGAGATATGGCCCATATTTGAACAAAAAGTACACGGTATTGGGCTGAAGCCAAAACTGTGTGCTCATTCTGTGTTTATAAACATAATTATACAGGGAAGAGAGGCGACACATTAAAAGATTTATACACGAGTTGAAAAAATTTGACAGTTTATGGGTAAAGTGGTCATTAGAAACAATAGGGTTACAACAGTGCTCGGTTGGTTTTCGACATCGATATCGATAAAATTTTGGCCTGTGTATCTCCCCGCGTAGGTAGCAAAAACGTACCTACGCGCGGCGACCCTTACTTAGGGGCTAAAACAAGTTGCGTGTCGCTACCGGCCAGCGACACGCTCCCGCGTTTTATTCACCGGCGGCCGCGCGGCTACGTTGCTGGCTGGACGAGAATTTATAAAGTACTAGAAAGAGGCGCTAGATGGCGTTAGAAGCTTTTCGTAGCAGTCAACCCTATCGCGTAGCGTGATATTACGTCACTTGTACGGTTTAGTGTATTATGATTCATATTCCAGAGCAATAAGTATGAAATTATCTTGCAATGGATTTTTGTAGGTGTCTACACGAAAATGTGCTTGACTCTGAGGCGAACTAAATTACGCCATATTATTGACGACATTGAGTAGACATTTCTTTGAATACAATTGCTAAGTCATACTTCTGTACGAAGTACTAGTACTTATTCTGTGCCACTATTAAGCATTGCATGTCTGTCACGCCCTCAGCTTGTCTGTTTTAGTTTAGCTAGAGTCTTATAAGATAAAACAATGCACCAGAAACCTCGAGTTCAAAAGATGACTAGGACTAGAGTACGATACTTTCTGCACAAATTTTTCTTATTACTAAGCTTTACTAACCTTTTTGGTACTCACTCTTAGATTTATATTTTTTCTTTACTCTGTATTGTGTGTTGTGCCCAATAAATGTTTTCTATTTCTAAATTAAATAAATGTACAAAGGTCGGACTTAATGACAAAGCATTATCTACCAGTATTAGAGTCAGTCATAATAACTTAATCCAATGTTACAATTTCACAAGCGATCGCTACTATTTACTATCAATTTACATGATGGTCATGACTCATAAACACAACACACACTAACGACATTGATGACACATAACATAATCATTTAAAGTTACGTTTCCAAGAAAAATATGTACAATTTTTTTAGCATGTTGTTTTTGTGAACCTTCAAATTAGAATAAAAAAACAGACTAAGATCAACAATACCTGGTAGATATTGCTAAAACTGACAGCGCAGGACATTCTAAAGTTTGGGCAGGCCTGTGTATCTTCCCGCATTGGTAGCAAAAACGTACCTACGCGCGGCGACCCCTTGGTAGGGGACTAAACAAGTTGAGTGTTGCTAGCCGGCAGCGACACGCTCGCGCGTTTTATTTACCGGCGGTGCGCGGAACTAGGTTGCTGGTTGGACGAGCATGAATAAAGTCCTAGAAAGATGCGCTAGATGGCGTAAGTAGCTTCTTGTGGCAGTCAACCCTATCGCGTTGCGTGATAGTACGTCACTGAATAGGTTTAGTGTATTATGAATCATATTCCAGAGTTATAAGAATTAAATTATCTTGCAATGTATTTCTGTAGGTGTTTACACGAAAATGTGTGTTTACTACAATATTTTGATTTGTTTGTGTACCCTATTGATACTACGCCGCGCACACTCACACGCATACCTGCCTTATTTTTATTTATTTAAAACGTACCGTGAGAACCCCGTAGATCGAGTCGACATCGAGACGTTCCCTATGACACAGGTACTAGACTGACCAGAGCGCTTTCGCCGCGTGTGTATCCTGTGAAGCTCCTTACAGACATTTCGAGTGATTGTGGCCTGTTAAGTGATACCTAAACCCTGAAAGCGAGATGTGGCAAGTACCTAGCTATAAGTGCTCAGACCTGACTAATTTTCCACCTATCATTGTCGCCCTCCACGTGTAATCCACTGCCTAAACTCTCAAACAATGTGCTTTAGTCTGAGGCGAACTGAATTAAACCATATAGTTGACAACATTGAGTAGATATTTCTTTGAATTTCATGGCAAAGTCATACTTCTGTACGAAGTACTAGTACTTATTCTGTGGTTTGGGGGACTTTAGATCCAGACCAGTAACGAGTATAAAACAGTATCAAAAGTTGTGCCATGTTAAGGTTTAACAGTAAGGCGTAGTATAGGTGGGTACATACCTAAGTATAGGTAGGAACCTATAGTCATTTAGTAAATATTCCAATATTAAAAAGTACAGATATGAATTTGAATCTGTTCAATGAAATACAATCAACATACAGATAAAGGGGACAATCCGAACAGAATTTTATCTTACATCACCTCACCTATAACATTATGTTCTGATCTTTGGGTAAAGCAAAGACAAACCTATGACAACAAGTTATTAATAACGTTTTGTCAGATAGTAATATCTGGTTTTAGCCTGGGTTGGGAAAATCATGTTTTTTGCATAAAAAATAAATGTTACAAATAAAAAAACTACTAAATCATCAGCAATCGTGATTTAAATAATAATTTAATCATGCCAACCCTGTGATAAAATAATTAAAAATAAAATAATACATCACACATACATAATCAATCAACATTCATGTGCCAAACCTAGTTATTTTTAATTTTATTTGAGTGAATTTGAAAGACTAACCTACACAATTTAGCAAACAAAAGTAAGTTAGGTACGTTTTTGTTAGTTTTTTTTTTATCAATTATTGGAATTTGCATTCCAAAATAACAATTGACGCAATTTTTTGTGTGATCATTACGTCTAATACTGTAGATATTCTGTTTATCTGTTATTTACTAGTAGGTACAGTACAGTTCATAGTACAGACAATAGATAAGCAGGTACAATGGTCAGCACTTTAAGCTACACATTTTTGTTGCAAAATCACCCCTATTGCAACTGCATACGTGCAACGTTTTTACCTTAACGTGCTCTTGTCCTAACTTGGTGCAGGGTACAGTTAAGGGAAGATCGTCAGTGTTGCCTCCATTTTAAAACTTATGGCGTACGAAAAACGGATCAAAATTTAAATTGGACGCAGTCCTTATTCAGTTTTGAGCAACTGAAAGTAATAATAATAATAAAATACAAAAACGGCTTTTATTACGTAGGCAATAGAGGCGGTTTCTAGGTCAAATTGGGGTAGTCTAACGAGCGGTGTACAGTGGACAGCATAATTATGTAGTTTTTTTAAAGTTTAATTACAATGCCATGTCATTTATCACAACTCACTTAATCATATCTCTTGTTGCGTCTATAAAGTTATCTATTATTAATATTATCATCTATTGACCTACGCTTCTTATTTGACAGAAAAAAACTATGTTTTAAAATAAGACCCCAAATTTGCATAGATAGATATAACGAGAAAATTGTTAAGTAAATTATCTACTTTACATCATTCGTCCGAATTAGAACAATCTTCTTTTAACATGTATATGTTATAATATCATATAATTGAAACAGAAACAATATTTTATACCTTTTATATAACCCACGTATCGACTAAGCAGCCTACATTACCTCAATGGACACGAATTGAAAAAATCAAAACTTACAATAATCCATATGTAGAACGATAAAACAAATCTCGATATCGACAATTTTGGACACGCGCCCTGCACTAGCTCTGCTGATATGGCGGCACAAGGCAGGGTTGAGTTGGCTAATAACAATAATTACATTCTTTACTTTTAAATGCCCTATCAATATTAGCAAATTGGTTCTCTATTGTTTCGATTAAACACGTTAATGCATTAATTAAAATACGTGTTTGCACCAAATATTTTACGATTCGATTATGATTAGGAATGCCAGTAAGCATCGATTATGTAAAAAAAAAGTTGAAAAAAAACATTCATTGTGTACACAGGTTTATGCCTCGGAAACAATGGCTGACGTCATAGTCTTAAAGTAGAATCATAACATCTTTTAATTCCGTATATATTGTATTAATTTATTTTAAATCACATCTCATTATTCAAATTAGATTATTTTATCAGCAAGTTATTTTTGATAACTGTTTATTTTAATATTTTTTACCGTTTAATCGAATAAAAGACACATTCTAATTTTAGAATATTAAGATGTAGGTATAGATTATAAAAAACAAAGATAAAAAATATTGTAGGTACCTTGAAAGAAGGTTTCTCCATTTCCGAAAAAATCCAAACTATGCAGGCAATCCAGTAAATCACTTTAATTTAACCGAAACACCAAAACTGTGCATAACAAATGTTAAATACATCATGTCCTCACACAATGAAGATAAAATGCATCTTTATTTTTAACATACAGCGTAGACATTACACTATATTTAACTCGCTGACTGTTCTCAAGTTATTTTTCAATGCGCTAATTCTGGCACTACTACACAAGAAAAAAATCAACACTTTTTAATTTTCACCACGGAACTCCAAAATCGATTATAATTAAAATAATTATCTTCCACAGATAACACGAGTAGGTACGTAACAATAATAATAATAAGCACTTATTTAGTTAATTGCAATTTTAAAGCTAGAGTTCATGTTGTAAATAGGAAATTGGTAATAAAGACGATTTTTATGGTGGAATTATGGTTGACAATAGGACAATATGGCGTACGTTTGACAAAAATAAGGGATCGCTCTACGTTCACGCGGCCGTCTCAACGCGCGGCCGGCGGTTGTCTGTGTGCATGTGGTAATAATGCTCTGTATTTTCTTGCACTCGCACACACGAAACTGGCAGGGTTGACAGATTTTCGACTAATTTAATAATAACGGCTCGTGGTTAAACGATTTTTATTAATAGATACATACAAACAAAACAGATGATAAATTATAGCATTCAAGGTTTAGCGACAAAAGATACATTATTTTGATATAACCTACCTACCTATGATACTTTTTACTATTTTATTTGTTTCAGCTTTGTTGCACAACTGAAATTATGTTCAAAATGCGGACAGACTCAATATCCAGTGGCATTCTCTACCAGTCATACCTTTGGGCTAACTAAGCAGTAATAAATACTAATAACTTTAATTGCATATTAAGTCGTTTTGCTTAAATACCTTATTCAAAATTACGTGTGTTAAATACCTAAATCAAAATAAGTTCGAAATCACCGTAATCCTTCCTATGATCGAGGAGATTGGTGGTTTTAAGATTATTATTTATTTATTTATTATTATCTTCTTGACTGAAATACGTACCACCTACCTACAAACAAAGGTATATTTTCTAGAAACGTGACGTAAAGATTTCAATTGGCTATTTTATTTTCTAAATCTGTAATCTGAGTTTTACACGTTTATAATCTTCAATAGATATCTAGGTATTTTTACACATCTACAGCTATTTCATAATTTACCTTTTATATTTTTATTGTAACTCAAACAAATACATTACCTTTGTATAAAATAACAACACCCGAAAGTCCTTATTTCAAAAATTGAGTATCGATCTTTGCCGGCCCTGACTCCGCACTACGCACACATAGCCGCGCACTCACACACAAGTGAACGCGTGCGTACAGCATTTTTTACGTAAACACAGGCATTGTCACAGTACACCTACAGACTGGGGCATCAAACTATTTTATTTATTCTATTTTATTAGGATGTTTAACCTATTTTATCTAATTTATTTTGCATTAGCAACAGATCACAATATTGAAACATACATGAAAACACACAATATACCAAAATATTTTTTTAAGATGAGCTACGTGTTTGAAAACATAAGCAGTGCATTGACAGACATAGATTAAGTATTATCTACTATGTACAGTGAGCCCCACATCAACCTCGTGTTGATCACATATAGTTCAATAAATATCATTTGAGATATTTTGTCAGATTTGGGAAGTTTGCGAGGCCCACTGTACTGTGTACGAATTAAGTATATCTGAGATAATACATTTTAAAAACGCTTAATTTCATAGCCATTTTACAAAGAAGTACCTAATGGAACGGAAGTAAAAAAAGCTTTGACAATAACCCACCATTAGGTAGCTAATTAATAATTACTAAAAATAAAAACCAAGCACACTTTATTTTACTAGCCTAAAAATATATTTGTGCAATTAATTTGATTTGAATGAAATCTCAATCAGAAATATCGATAAAAAAACACATCAAAGTAAGTTTAAGAGCTACGAGGCCACTGACAGACACAGATACATTCAAGTCAAAAAAACTTCTAACACCCCTATTTTTGGTCCGGCCCGAGTAACCAACCAACCCGAGTGGCAACCCTTAGATATAAATATTTCTTTTTGAGAGCTCAGTAATAAAAAAAAAATTGTTAACAAATTGAAATAGCTAAATAAATAAGAGAACTGTCTTTGAACTGACCTAAAAAAGATGCTAAATTTGTGTAAGTATAATATCTAGATGTGACCGTTTTAATAGCACGTAAAACTATTTTGTAATTTAAAACTTTATCGGTCTCATTACAAAAAACTTAGAACCAGGTAGCCAAGACTAAATATTTGCTGACAAATTTGAAATAAATGACACATTCGTGACATTACCTAATAGAGAAACGCTTTTCTGCTTGGTCGGCTAATATTTGGTCTTGGTTTAGACCTGGTACTAAGTTTTTTTGTAATAAGGGGGTAAAAGTACAGCCGTCAGCACCAGCACCTCGACTACGTCAAGGTACACAGCTAAACTTCTATGGGTTCGTGGGTTATGCCCCCGGTGTGTGACGCCCCCGTGGTGGAGGCCCCTAGTTTCGACTTTTAATCCGACGTAATAACTTACTTGAAAATCGGGTGCCTCCACCACGGGGGCTTCACACACTGGGAGCATAACACACGAACCCACTTTTATCACGTAGGGAAAAGAGGGGGTCTCAAGATGAACGTGTGTGGTCTGAGTCAGTTTGACTTGCGACGTGTACCTAAATTTTTTTTTGTCTTTAATTTAACCTTAAGTGTCAATTTTCTATCCTAAATTGGATACATGTTTTATGACTTTGAATTTAGCTGCATATTTATTCATCATCCCTTTTTTAAGTTTTATGTGAAAGCTCCGCATATACTGCGCGCTCATACAGTTTGTCCGGTATTTAGTTAATTTATTTTTAGCCGAGCGCTAGATTTCCGCAAAAAGCGATTTGGTCGATGCAAACTAACGATTTCTAATGCGTTAAACCTTTTCGAATGAGCATTACTCAATTTTTCAGACTTCAGTAGGTATACGTACGTACATAAGTACGGATTATGTAAGTGTGTGTGTATTGGTCGTGGACACGTTGGCAGTCTGTGGCATTATCGGTAGTGCTGCCGTGTTTAATTTTCGAATTTCGAAACATGGAATTATATTTTTTCTGTCACCGAAAGAGTTTAAGTAACTATTTGAGTTTGGAATTGTTATTTTTTAGATGTTTTGAGACAAAAGGAACAAAAAAGGCATTTAAATAAATAAAAAACAGTCAGCAACATCAATTAGTACTTAATTGTTACCTAAGTCTTTTAAATACAATTAACGTACCTAAGAATTTTACTAGCATTATTTTTTAGATAAAAAGATAACTCTTTATTAAATTTCATAGCGTTTAAGAATTAACAAGAAATTTGCACAGAAATATTATTTTTATATTTAAGTACTACTTCAAAATAAAATATGGAAAGATAAGTAGGTAAGTAAGATTGGGTCTAAGTAGTAAGCTAAGCCTAATAGTACTACTTCATCTAGTAGGGCAAATACTTCTATATTAGCTACTAGACCTATAGTTACCTTCACAAACAATGCAAGATAATCCTATGATCCTATGACTGGTAGAGAACGCCGCTTGGCGTTTTCTCTTTTATACACAATTTTAGTAGGTAGTTCTAATGGTTCTATTAAACTAAAATAGTTATAATTAATTATGTACGTACATTTATTATATACGTGTACTTATTTTTAGGGCTGAACGGATTTTGATAAAATTTGGTTCAGGTAATTATCTAATAAAAAAATCAGGTATTTTTTTTTAAATAAAATACATATAAAAGATGTATGTTGAAAACACACAGGCAAAGCCGTGTGCAATCACGAGATAATTTTTAAAACTTTTTGTAAGCCTAAAATCGTCGATATCATATGGGTTTTCGCTTATCATCAAAAATGACACGATATTGCTAGATAAAAGCCTCTTAGAGATAATTAACGCTATGCTACATATAACCACAGATTATATAATAGTTACATATAACTGAAGAATACTCTAGATGTCATAGGAAAAGGGCGTTATTATTATGAAATATTATGTAGTGTGGAGATTGTTTTGATATTATTTTCTTAAGAAGTCTATCTTTAAAATGTTTAGAAGTTTTGAAAAAGAATAATCCATGCGGACTGTACCTTAAAGAGGTGTGTTGCTTCTTTTTTTATAAAAGTATAAACTATGTACATACGTATCCATACTAATATTATAAATGCGAAAGTGTGTCTGTCTGTCTGTCTGACTGTTACCTCTTGACGCTTAAACCACTGAACCGATTTAGATGAAATTTGGTACGGAGACAGTTCGAGACCCTGGGAAGGACACAGGCTACATTTTGTCGCGATATAAAAACATTAAGGGGGTGAAATGGGGGATGAAAGTTTATATGCAAAATCCAACTCTTGCGGGCGAAGTCGGGAATCACTAGTATTTAAATAAATAGCACTTACTCTTTATAACATGCTAACATAAGTAAGTATTAGTCCTTAAGAAATAATAATAATATTATATATGCTTTAAATTGATTACTAACTCTCTTATTAGTTATATTACTTGAGTATTTATATTGCTAGATAATATTGTTGGGGATAGATATTTATTAAATCCTTTTTTTATTAATCTTTGTACTTTGTCTATGACTTTTTTTGGATACTTTTACTTGTTTTTAGTTGCTAGTTTTTGAAGATACAATAAACAGTAAAAAGTGATTTATTTGTTATTTATCGGTTCAATTACGTTGTGTTGCATTTCTAATAAATATATTTTATAAATAATAAGACTTTTATCAAACCATCCTATTTATTTTTTATCGTTTTTATTTTATTGTCCTTATTATATATCTGTGTTATTCAATTGTGACTATTTAGGTATTATTCCATAGTCATTATTTTTATTTTTTATTATAACATTATTTTCCCCTAAATTTTAAATTATATTACTTAAGTGCCAAATAAATAAATTCTGATTTTTATTTGGTCTAATAATAGAAACTAAAGTAAATAATAACTAATAAAAAAAAAACTGACCCAGTGCGCGCCGGCCCTTACGTCTTACGTCATTTATGTTGTTAAAAAACCCGTTTAATCAAAATTTATATATCCGCAGTCAGTCGATTTGTTGTTTAATTTTCGTATCAGGTTCTTTATTTACTTAATAATACATTTGCATTGATACATCGTTAGTGTTTCTTAAATTAGTTAAGTATCTCTTCTTCCGTTGACATAATAACTAAATAATAGGTACACTTACCTAACTAATATGAATTAAAAAACGAAAACTATTGTCGTTGTCTCAAAACAATAGAGAATAATGTTTTTCTCAGCTCTATCCATACTAATATTATAAATGCGAAAGTGTGTCTGTCTGTTACCTCTTGACGCTTAAACCACTGAACCGATTGAGATGAAATTTGGTATGGAGACATTTCGAGACCCCGGAAAGGACATAGGCTACATTTCGTCGCTATATAAAAACATTAAGGGGGTGAAATGGGGCATGTAACATGAAAAATCCAACTCTTGCGGGCGAAGTCGCGGGGAACCACTAGTTTAAAATAATTTAGGTACCCATTATATAGATATAACTACTTATAAACACTATCCCTACTTTATAGGTATAAGAAATCATTTATTTTTATCAATAGATTTTCAATCTTTGTTGAAATGCCAGAAAACAAATTATTTTTAAAAACCATGTAGTGTGAACCGACTCACTCACACAAGGATAGCTTGTTCCTTGTCCAAATAATCCCAAACTGCTGCTGAAATCATAACCGACCTTATTTCAACGGACTATTGTCTAATTTGGCACGGATAAATAACTTATTATTACTTTTGAACCAAACAGTATACCTACGTTCAATAGACATACAATTACTGTGGATTTGATTTTTATATTCAAAACAAAATGGCGGCAATTATATTTTGAATGTTGTAACAGTCAATGGGTTTATTAATTTTGTAATGGATTCTTCTGGTTTTTGTTATTGCTAGACCTTAATCTTCATTAATAGGTCATTAAAATAGTTAATTACAGTTAATGAAATAAGGTTCTGTCCCTATTTGTGTCATTTTTAGGGTTCCGTACCCAAAGGGTAAAAACGGGACCCTATTACTAAGACTTCGCTGTCTGTCTGTCTGTCACCAGGCTGTATCTCATGAACCGTGATAGCTAGACAGTTGAAATTTCACAGATGATGTATTTCTGTTGCCGCTATAACAGCAAAACTAAAACCGGAATAAAATACATATTTGAGGGGGATACATATTTGTATACAACAAACGTGATTTTTTTGCTAACTAAAATATATAATATAGTATCTAATGTTGTATATATACCTAATGGTACGGAATCCTTTGTGCGCGAGTCAGACTCGCACTTGGATGGTTTTTACTATTTAATGTTTGATGTGAACTTTATTTGCAACAAATACAAATATTCGTTCGTATTCGCCGAATGTGATAACGATAATTCGTATATGTATAAGATCGAACTCCACATAACGTAAGTTCGCTTAATCACCAAAATATTAGCTGTTTTCTATATATATAAGGAATGTAGTTGTTGTGTAACTAATTAAAAATATCTGTCAAACTTAAGATAACTTTCATAAATGTATCAAATGCCTAAGTACAGTAAAGTACTAAAACAATTGATGGAAACAAGGTAAAGTAACCAAATTTTTTGGTATCTGTAAAAGCTTAAAAAAACCCCTGCCTGAATCCTTGCATCACACTTACCTAATTAAAAAAAACAATATTTTTGGTATTTATAATAATAAGTAATTTATGTAATGAGTATACTACTAAGGACCTTCTTAATCTTGCCCAGGCAGATAATAATCTGCCCAATTTTACGATTGAGCCGCGACGTTAACTAAAATAACAGTTTTATCAGCTTGACCAGAGAGAGATAAAAACTGGCAGTTGACTTGACATGTGCAACGCAGGCATGTCGCATTTCCCTAGAGACATCATATTATCCATTGACCTCTATAATACAAATACGCTGGACTAAACGTTCTCTAAGAAATGACAGATAAATTTTGTGCCGAATCAAAGCGCCCCCACGGAGTGTCCAAGGAACTAAAATAGAGTAACATGCATATGTTTATGACAACTCTCAATAGTTCAGCACGCTCACTACAGCAGTCAGTGCCAAAATGGCGATAATTAAATGGCTTCATTTTTAGGTTGACAATATGCAGTCCCGCGTACTTGTATTGTAGAGGTCAGTGATATATTTTTTAATATATTTTTTTATTTCTCTTTACAAATAGGTAAAATACTAAGCAACTTTACATTAAGTTAAGGGTAGTACCTAGTACACATAAAATTATTACCAGCAATTTGTGAGAGACTAGTGTCTGAAGTAGGTTTCCGAAAAACCTGTGATACAGATCACCAGGCATCACCTGTGACCAGTAATATTATTATCACTTTAGCAGTGACTGTGACACCAAATCAACCATTTAAAAACTCTTTCTGTGTGTGAGTTCTGTGACTAGACTAGCGAGCTACCCCATCTTAGCATGGGCAATGGGCACAGATTTAATCATGGCATAGATGCAATTAGAAAAAATATGTAGCCTATTAATATTTATTCTCCCTTATATAATAAGTTTGTTCGAACGTCCGAATACACGTTTACTAACACTATAAGTCATTTGTTACTAACACTACTATAGATTATTAATGGTCCGAAATTATTGAATTATTTAATATGTAGTATTTCAAGAATAATGTAGAATTCGAATGATTGAAGACTTTTTGAATTCGGTTAATTCCTTTTTAGACTATTTATAACAAACAAATGCAAATCTTTTCTCTGTATAATATTTTGTAGTGGAGATACTATACCTTAACTATACTTTAGCCACGCTGTGGAAGCTGCAACTACTAATTTATAGCATTGTCCTTGTCTGTTTGATATGTTATTGCTCTGTTTTGTGTAACCAAATTTATAAAACAATGTGGGGTTTATGCTGTTTGATACCTCAATCACAGAACAAATATTAGTACCTACTATAATATTGGTGCTTGTGGCGCAGTGGCGGCAGCGCTTTGGTAGTGATACCAAAAGTTAAGCAACACACGGCGCGGTCGTGATTGGATGGGTGACCATTCCGACCATTAAAGTGACGACCATGACAAGCATCTCCGTGCTTTGGCACGTTAAGCAGTCGGTCCCGGCTAATATCTGTTGGTATTAGTCGTAAAGCCTAGTCAGAGGCCCTAGGGCGGCTTGATAACATCTGACAGTAAGGTTTGTCACTTGCCTTACAGACACCCCTCCACCAATCCGCACTGAGCCCGCGTGGTAGAGTATGGCTCGTTCCTCCTCATACTTGAGGTGAGGCCTTTTCCCAGCAGTGGGATCTAATAGGCTGACTTTACTATAATATTAATTTAAAACTGTTATTCTTCGATAACATTTTGGTTAAATCAATCGATCAACAAAAGAATGAAACAACAGAACACAATATTTGAGTGTCGCTGTATGTACGCAGCCTAAGCAGCAATTTCAAGCAAATGGATACGACACGCGGCGCGACCACACGGAGTGAAATCTTATTTTAGAATAGTAATCAGCATTTATTTTAGACCCATTTATTATTTCCCCGCGACTTCGCCCGCGCCAAAAGTCGGATTTTCCATACAAATTTTCATTCCCCATTTCACCCCCCCAGATGATTTTAGATCGCGACAAAAAGTAGGCTATGTCCTTCCCAGTGTCTCAAACTATCTCTGTGCCAAATTTCATTTGATTCGGTCTAGTAGTTTCGGAGCCTATTCGATAGGCTTCGAAACTACTGGACCGAATCAAATAATAAACAAACAAACAAACAAACAAATCCTTCCTCTTTATAATATTAGTATAGTATAGAAGTCGGTACAGTCGGCAACACGTCAGTTACTCATTTGAACTACGAAAATAGTTTTTATTACGTGGGGAATAGAGGCGATCTCAATGTCAAAATGGATTAGTTTGACGTGCGGCCGCTATTTTCGTAGTTCACATGGATAACCTGACATGCTACCAACTTTAACTTTATAAAAGGCACAAAAAAGTATTAAATTACGAGATACCTACTAAACTGAGATATAGGTAATTTTTTATTACTTGTCAAAAGCCATTTTTATTCCAAATGATCTAAGTTCCATTGATATGAAAATTTAAAGGACTGAATAATACCATGTGCCACATTTTGCTTGGTTTTTGAGATGCTTTAACTTTATGCGGTTTATCGAATCGATAGTGATTCATGATGACAGAAAATAAAGTCGGTAATTATCTACCTTACTTCAGAAATCAGGCATTACTGATTACAACTTTGTCAGGTCATGATGAAAGGAAATAAAAGGTTAAATTACCTATTTGTTGTTTATATTTATATCCTAACCCCCCCCCCCCATCCATCCCTCTGCCTACCCCTTTAAAGGACAGTCAGGGCGTGATTTTTTCCGTATTCAAAACTAAAAGAAAGGTCATAATAATTATAGTGTCTAATGTTGTATAGACAGTGCTACGGAACCCTGCGTACGCGAGCTCGACTCGCACTTAGCCGTTTTTTTTTAAACAAAATCTCGGACAAAGGAATCTCGACATAATCTTGTTTGTGCTAAAAATCCGGCAGTGTGTCCGCGCTGACCCGAGCGCCACTCGTCCAACCAAATGAATGTGCAAGGTGCGCGGACACACAGGGTACTTTTTGGCTGATTGTATTAACGAGTTAGTGTAGGGTTAGAATTTTGTTGTTGCAACATTAGATTATAAATAATAATTAAAAAATATTATTTTTTGATTATAAAATAATTCCTGGTTGACTGGCTCTTAATAAAATAGTTTTAAAACAAGAAATAAAATGAAAAATCTGATAACTAGCGGCCCGGGTCCCGGCGCTTACGGGTGCAAAAAAATAATAATTCGATTTTTATTTACTAGGTACAACCTTGTCCTGACAATAACCAACACAAGATGAAAGCAAATTCTAATTTTTATTCAAATTCTAATTCGGAAGTTAGCTATGCGATGTGCTTACATTTTTTCTAAGCAATCTGGATTTCTAATCTAAGTTAACTTATATATACTTTTTAAATAATTAAAAATGTTATATGTTTTTCGCAAAACTATCAATAGGCGGGTTTTGAAATATACACGTCACTCTAGACAGTTATCGATACTTATCGATTTCACTATCACTTATCGAGAATTACAGATAAACATCGTGTTGTAATTATTTACCTATTCTGTGGTCGTAATAATAATATCAATAATGAAAACAAGTCGATGAGATTTAAAAAATAGTGAAAAGACAAAGAACTAAGATGTCTAAATAAAACTGACACCGGATTCTAAAAATCTATAAATTTTTAATAATGATAAATTAATAACTTAATCTACACTAATATCTTAATGCTAAAGAGTGTCGGTTTGTCTGTTACCTTTTCACGTTGGACCGCTGAATCGATTTGGATGGAATTTAGTATAGATTAAGTTTAGGTCCCGGGAAAGAAAATAGGGTAGTTATTAACCCAAAAAATACCCTTAAGGAGGTAAATTAAATAAAATATTTCAACAAAATTTGTTGAAATATTTTATTAATTTTTATTATATAATAGGTGTATTTAATACACCTATTGCCTAGCCCCAAACTAAGGACGAGCTTGTGCTATGGCGACTAGGATAACGGATAGACATACTTATACACATTTATGACCATCCATGACTTAGGTACAAATGCTCGTGTTCAACACACAAACATTTGCCTCTTGCGGGAATTGAACCTTTGGTGACAAGGGGGAGTAGTTTGAATGTAAATTAAATATAACAACCGCTAATTACCTATATTATGAAAAATACCGAATCAATTTACAATCAGAAATCAAAGACAGACTTAAACATGAGTGAGCGTTATTTAAAAGTGATATTAAACGTTTTTTTCTGTTAACTTGTAATAATTTAGTTAATAAACACACAATACTTTTTTGTGCGATCGGGTAGAGAGGGCTACAGACGGAATTCATTGAAATATATTCTCGTAAAAACAGAACACAGGTGCCATGGAGACGTCTTGAATTGCAACATTTTCAAAAAAATAGTTATCCAAACATTCCTAACAGTTAAGCGAATTTTTATTTTACTTGTTTAAGCTTATTGCCAGTGATAAAAGGTTCAAATCCAGGGAGGTAACAATGTTTGAATGATTGGACAAACTGTACATTGTTGGCGAGAGATTTTTTTACTCTTCTTAGTTTATTTTGATAATTAAATATCTAATAATGGAGTATTTATTTTATGTGATAGAATAATGGCCTGAAGTCATTAAAGATTTTCAGTTAATTTGTGTTTTAGTAGAATACTAGCCGTTTTCCCGCGACTTCGTTGGACCAAATGTTGAATTTACCATACAAACTTCGGACCCGTTTTCACACCCTTAATTTTAACTTCTATCTAAATATCTAATCAAATAGCATGAATACCAATTATTATCGATTTAACTACAAAACAAAGTTCCTCTTTTTTGCCACCGTTAAAGGTAAGAATTGCCAAAATTCGTATATTAATATACTACTCACCTACTGACTGACTATGACTGCCCCGTTGGTCTAGTGGTCAGCACGCTGGGTACTATTCACGAGGTCCCGGGTTCGAATCCCGGGTCGGGCCGAGAGTGTTTGGTTTTTTTTTATCTTGAAATTACTCAGACACAGCTCCGGAGTCAGGAAGTTGATGGTGTTAACACCCCCGTGCCTCGGAAAGCACGTTAAGCCGTTGGTCCTGCGCCTGATCTCTCTACGGTCATACACGGTCAGTACATATTTATATTTATTCATTTTTAACAACAATCGCCTATTCCACTACTGTCTCTGTTCCACCCATCCTTCCCTCGGCAAGCCTGCGCGACAAAACTTTTAATTATATCGCCGTCTCGCTCCCACTAGCGTCATACAGGGTGACCCCTCTCGCTCTAGCTTCAAAACGCTGTAAAAATACACTGTAGAGTTGCGACGTTTGCTTGAAATTATATTAAAAAATCAAGTAGTACCTAGTATTAGTAATGGTGATAACTCTACACTATATTTTACAGGCGTTTGAAAAAGCAATAACATTACAATAATAAATAAATTAAATCGTTTATATTTTAATAAATTGCAGAAATAATATTATTGCGTAATGTAACATTTTTGCTTACCATAAATAGGTATCTTTTTTGAATAATTAAGTACTTATATGTGTACACTACAGACACTATAGCATTGATAGGTATGTACAGAGCGAATTAATGCATTTGAGACATTTTTTTAAACTGACATAAAATCACATTTGTACACATTTTATTACTCGTTAAGTTTAGTATAAAATAAAGATTCATACTAAACGACCAGGCACGGCCGCTCCGAATTAAGAAAGTTTTTTTTTATATATATATTTTCGATTGACAATATTCTAATTCTACCTACATCTATCAATCTCGCCAAATACATTTTTTTTTATTTACCGAATAAAAAAGACATAATACAAGATAACTTAAATGACAGCGACTAAATACCACTGAGGCTTATAATTGTGCTATCATGAGCTTGTAGTTTATGAGTAAACTTCTGTATTAGATAGGTACCTAATGTTCTATACACTGAGATTGAACCAAAACTATCTTTACGGACCACGGCTGCTATAGTGGTAGGAAAAATAAAAAAAAAACGGTAATTTAAAAAACTAAAATACCCGACTGCATTTCTGTGTAATTGAAAATTAAAAAACCCTAAAACAAGAAAGAGGTCATACCCGGGTTTAATTGGTACCCATATTAAAAATTGTAGCAGTCGGGATATTGTTAAAAAAAAAATTGACAGTTGCACATCATAATATAATCATATATCTACACATTACAAAGTTAAATAAGTTAAATAGCAATTTAGGTCTTTGTTTGTCTGAATCCATATATTTTTAAAAAGATCTTTTTATGCTTAGGTCTTTCTAAATCTGAACATTTATTAAAAATATCGTTTCATTTCAAGTCTAGTCTCTATAATACTGAATTTCTTACTTTAAAGGTAGAATTTTTGTATCTTACTTTCTATTTACTGTTAATGAAAATCAATATATTCAAGACTATAGTATTAATTTAACTAAAACATTTTATTTGACAACAAAACTTAGACAAAATCAAATTGTAACAGTGTACATAAGCATTAAAAGTATCTTATATCTTAATTTTTTTGTCAATTCTAGTCAGTCTGTAGGCCAATTAGAATAAAATCACATTATCACTTAATATTAAAAAATATTGGCAACAACAAAGTTAAACTTTGATAATTGAAACTTCTAAGCTGTTACTTATTAAAGTGTGGAATTATAAAAATACAAAAACTCGCGGAACATACAAGGGGGTATATAATACAACATATTAAAACACAATTTTACAGATTACTTCGCGATTTATATACATTTTATTTAAAACCTGACATTTCGAACAGTTTACAGCGTTCGTGTTTACAGGAAGGCTACGGTATTATTTGTCATTACATAGTTTTGAAAAATTTAACTACCGTCACACATACCGTTCCTATTTACGCAGAAAGAGCTAACCGTGTCTTGAGATCTTGCAGTGCGAGGTGTTGCGTGGGTTTTTGCTAGAATAGGATTCCATGCCGGTGGAACTTTCCAAGCATCTTCTCTATTGAAATTTGGATTTTTTCAATGGCTTCACGTAGCATTCGCGGAATAAAACGCCATTCTTTTACAAGTATTTTAGGTTGGTCGAAACGAATGAAGTGGTTGGGTTTGTCTAAGGCATGTTCACACACTGCAGATTTCGTGTTCCGTCTATGTTTAACGTCAGCTATGTGTTCTTTTATCCGGATGCCTATAGTTCGCTTTGTTTGCCCGATGTAGGAGGGGCCACAGTCACACTCCAGTCTGTACACTCCTTCATCTTGAAGAGGTATGTTGCACTTGACAGGTGGTAGGAATTGGTTAATCTTCTTTTGCAGCTTGAATTTAGTTTTGATTAAAGCACGCTTCAAGATATTTCCAATCTTGTCAGTGACTCCATGTAGGGTAGTACTAGTACTGCAGGTTGGCGCCCACTTGTCGTAGGCTTGGCACGGGGTCTGCAACGACGTGGTACTAGAAGCTGGTTGTCCCGTAGTACCTTCCTTACATGCTGAAGCCCAGCAGCTACGTGTCGGTCGTCACAGATGCCCCTTGCTCTATGAAACAAAGTTAAGCCCACGGTAGCTAACTGTGAAAGGTGATGGTGAGACGCACCATTGAGATATTTATCGTTATGGGTGGCTTTTCTTAAGATTGTGGCTAAGGGTATGATCCAAATTCTAGTTAGTAAAATATCTAAGAAAGCTAGTTTACCGTCTGCCTCAATTTCTATAGTAAATTTGATTTTTGGATGTATTGAATTTAGATGATTAAGGAAAGCAGGAACACTATTTGTGGGTAAATTTGTAAAAGTGTCATCTTCGTACCGCTTATAAAACCTTGGTGATAAAGGTGATGTGCTCAGAGCTCGATCCTCAAAATCATCCATAAATATATCAGCAACAACTGGGGATACCGGAGAGCCCATTGCTACCCTATCGGTTTGCATATTATCCTACAGTAAATAGGCAAAGCATGTAAGGCAATGTTCTAATAGTTCTACATATTCTATTAGCATGTCGAGTTAAACCAGCTTCTCTTTTTGGTGATTTCAATTAAGTCCTGTATTGGTTACTGTTAAACTTGTAAATAGGGACTGAACATGAAAACTAACCATAGTTTCATGATCTGCTAATCGTAAGTTCTTAATTTCGCTTATGAAATGGTAGGAATCCTTCACATATGCCGTTGTTCCTCCCCGTAGCTTTGATAGTTTTCTAGCTAAATGCTGAGCTAATTTGTAGGTTGGGCTATCAATTTGGCTAACAATGGGATGTAACGGGGTATTAGTCTTATGATTTTTTGGCAATCTATACAATTTCGGTGGTTTTGCACACGTAGGTACTAATTATTGAACATCTAGACTTAAACTGTCACTGTGTTTTCGTACTAAGTCGCTGGTGTTATTTGTTTGATCTGTTTCACGCGTTTGTAGGTACCGGTATATTCGTCGGACAGTAACTGCGACATTTTAAGTTTTTAGTCCGATGTATCCATTATGACCGTAGCGTTACCTTTATCTGCGCGCACGATTGTTAGTTCTGGTCTAGATTTAAGGTTAACAATCGTGCGCGCAGATAAACAAAAACTTCAAATAAAAATTAATATCATAACTCACCTCACTCTGTTCATGCAGAATGGGTTTTGGATTTTTTTTTATTAGAAGAACTATGTGATATTATTTGGCTAGATCTTTTCTAGGCGTACTTTGAAACATTATTTATACTTACAGGGTTAAACAATTTTGATAACAATGATTAACAGTGTAAATAACTTTACAAAGAATTTGGTACCTACATCGGGTTGAAAAAATCTATTTCATCGATACTTTCGTAACAGTGAGATAGTATTTTTTTTATTAGTGTTATTCTGAAAATATTTCAACGATTCTGAATTAATATTTGTTCATACAATAATTTACCTAAAACCTTTAAAACATGTAAACTTTGTATGTAACAAGTCATCAAGACCACAAAACATTTTTAAATCATGTTAGACTCATTTCTAAAACGGTCGGTGCTATTGCATTCGTTTTTAATATAAGGGAGACAAATTAATGAATAAAATCTATTATAAACATTACTTATAATACAACACAGACCAAATAGCACTTAGGTCTTCTATTTGAGCTATTTTTTTCGTATGAGAGTGACTCAAATACGAATACGTCAAAGTTTATTCGATACTTTTTGCTTTAAAATAGACTCGATACCAATAGGTCTTTACTTTACTGAAAAAAATATTACACTTCCTTACCTTTGTTTAGTATTGTTCCAACGAAATTCGGATTAGGTCTCCATATTTACAAACACGCAACGACATGCTTGAAACACTTGTGGCGCAACACTGCTTTCGTCGCTCTTAAACCGAACACACGCGGGGGTAGGGCGGCGTGAAAGAGACCGAAATATACGCGTAGCTCAGTTCACGCGAAAAAATGCCAATGTTTTATTAAAAGTCGATAGATGTGTTCGTTTTAAGTCATTCTATGTATAAAAGTCAAAATCTTAAAATTTTGGGTTAGGTCCCAATAATTCTGAAGGTGCGACATACTCTCGAAAAACATAAC
This sequence comes from Pyrausta nigrata, assembly GCA_949316185.1. Lineage (NCBI taxonomy): Eukaryota > Metazoa > Arthropoda > Insecta > Lepidoptera > Crambidae > Pyrausta > Pyrausta nigrata. Next base: position 8,285,570 of record OX438963.1, on the reverse strand, counting down.
CCTCCTTCCGCAGTCGGGTAAAAAGACATGTAAGAATGCATACTAATATTAGGTTCTATATTTATTTTAACACGTTAAGTAGCATCTCTGTGGCGGTATCTTCCATTGCTTAACGATTAGCTTGCCATCTCTCTCCCACTTCATTTTTTTGCATAGACCATCCGAAAGGTACGAACCAAATCTCCAAGGATTTGCTACAAAAAATTATGTGCACTATTTGTTATTGAATAGTTTGAATTTAAAACTATTTTTTTACAGAAATACTAATAAGTAAGTAGATTGCAGTACTAGGTATTTAGTACTTTGATTAATTTACTTTAGTACCTGGGCGAAATTTAAAAAAACCCTTATCATTTGTAAGTGTTATTTAAAAAACAAAAAAAACCTACATCCATGATGTATCAACCTACCAACTTAAAAATATTATTAAAATCGGTTCATTTTTTAACACAATCATAACTCGATTTTTATGTAAGATAAAAAATTACTGACGCGTGCTCGCAAAAACCTTCGCTCAAAGATAATGAAAAAATAAACCGATTTTAATGATATTTTTGTATATAATGTGGATCACAAAAAAAATATTAATATTAAATGCGAACGTACCTATGTCTGTTTGTTACCTTTTCAGGCCTTGTTTTTTTATTGCGCAACAAGAATATCAATCTAGTTCTATCGTCTATCTGTAGATATTATATTTAGGTAAATAAATCATACTAACTATGAAAAAGAGAAAAACATCAATGTATAATATAAGTGTTTATCGATTTATCAATTTCAGCACGTTTTTTTTAACAGATACAAATTCTGAATCCCGAAACCAAAGTAGCTTAGAAGATGGCTCATCGAATTCGCGCCATTTTGTGTTTAAATACAACCACCAATTTAATTTTTCGGTCTGTCGAACTGCATAGAGACCTAATGTAGTTGAATTAGAGTACTTTATCGTATAAATCTTGATTTCATGGCTGCAACATACGTTTGTCGTTACACTACACGCTAATAACCAAAATGCATTTAATGAAATAGATAACTAGCTTGTAAGTGAAGGGAGTAAGACTCGGATTGCAATGGCAAATTAAGTAATGGCAAGACCAGTGGTATGTGTGTGTTATTTGAATGTAGTATACCGGTTATTGGTTTGTGCTACGGTTAAACTACGAAAATAATAAAAAAAAAACAATTTTAGAAATTCGGTGTCGATGCTAAAAAATTTTTTCGTGTTCAACTATTTTTTTATTAACCTCTGATCTGATATACAACTCCAGTTCAGACAAAAAATAAAGAATATATTGTGACGCGAGATCGAGTCAGGAAAACAGATTAAATTAAATTGAACTTTTTTTTTTAACTTATTTAAAAAAAAGGTAGGTACTTTGATAAAGATTAGATTATCAATTTCTGTGTCACATAAGTAGAGCCGCGAGCAACAGCTAGCTTTTAATTTATAATTCTTATTTTTCATTTATTTTGGCATCACACAGTCATGTACATGTCACCGTAAGATTATAAACATCGTTCGATTACAATCACGTGAGATTGTAAACTGTCGAAAAATTGTGAACCGTAACATATGATTGCAATATAACGCAAGTTATATACACAAATATTAGGTTCTAAAGCTAAGATGGTCGGACGCGATCCAATTAAATGAACAACAATATGTAGGCAACAAATAAACCAAAAATGGTACAAATTTTCTTGCAATTAAATAAATAAGTAATATCTATAGTAAAGTGCTCTTAAGTTATTATCTATACTATCTATACTAATATTATAAAGAGGAAAGATTTGTTTGTTTATTTGCATCGAATAGGCTCCGAAACTACTGGACTGAATCAAATGAATTTGGCACAGAGATAGTTTAAGACACTGGGAAGGACATAGGCTACTTTTTGTCGCGATATAAAATCATCAGGGGGTGAAATAGGGGATGAAAATTTGTATGGAAAATCCGACTTTTGGACGTAGTAACTATTTAGTAATCTGTGCTTTTGGCGCGGGCGAAGTCGCGGGGAACTGCTAGTTAGAAATAAACAGATGATCTAGCTACGTGGTTGAGTGTTGAGTTTCGTGGATATATTGATTAGCTTTGGCCTCGGTACGTAGAGGTTGTTTTTAGGGTTCCGTAGCAATATGGCCATACCTAAATTACGTCACATTATTACATACTTACATACGTACAGATAATAATAATAAATTGTTTCAACAAAAACACCAATTACCTAGCCCCAAACTAAGCGTGAGCTTGTGCTATGGTGACTAGGATAACGGATAGACATACTTATATACATTTTTATAAACATCCATGACTTAGGTACAAATGCTCGTGCTCATCACACGTAAACACTTGCCCCTTGCGGGACTCGAACCCGCAACCGCCTGGTTTAGAAGTCGTCAGCAAATTAAATCGATCGAGGTCGTCGATCTTAGAATAATAATGGTACAATATACATAGGTGTTATTATTCTAAGTCGTCAATAAAATATATTAAATGCCTTATCATTACCATAATAGTAGACGTAGGCTTTTTTACCCGACTGCGGAAGGAGGGTTATGTTATTCGAGAGTACCTATGTATGTATAAATGTTTGGCACGCGCACCCAAACGGCTGGACATTTTTTATGACAATTATGCCAATACGTGAGTAAATACTTATGACAACAAATTTAAAATGTTTGTCTTCACTATGTCATGTCACCTATCTGTCATTAATTCGAAATTAGCCATTTAATATTTGTTTTTTTATAATAGCGTTATAATTATTATTATTAGTAAGGGGGTTCCTTAGAATAGAAAAGAAATAGTATAAAAGATTTGAACGCTGCTTTGTAGCTCATCCACCATGCTGAATCTATTTCCACCCCAAAAGTCACCGTGCTTTCGCCAAATATCGAAATCAGCTGTACCGTTTTTGATGATATTCATTTTTTTAACCTTTGAGTTGGTTCAGTAATTGTTAAGATTTACAATTGGGCCTGATAGGTGACGCTGCAATCGGAAACCTATGTCGGGTTCGCCAATGAATTAGTAATGAAATATTTAAAATAATATTTTTATTAACTTCTACAGTATAATAGAAGGTAATCAAATTGTGTGCTAGGTTAACAGACATCACATAAGATATTATGTTTATAAAAGGAACCAAGAATGCTAGTCTCATTTATAACACTAGATAACATGTTTTATGTAAGGTATATCTTTAGCTTAGCTTGTAGTGTGTGCAATATTTTTGTATAATTAAAATTTACTAATAACATTGTAATTATTTTTATTTAATAAAAGAAAAGAATCACAAAGACATGCGAAATAAAAATAAATAAACTTAAAACATACTTAATTAAAAATAAACCCGTGTCCTTGAGGCAAGGAGGCGAGGATGCTGGCTGCGTTACATAGTAACTATTATATAATCTGTGGCGTTACCGCGTTGGATAGCTATACTTATCCTTTGAGCGAGGAACGAGCCAGCTTTACTATTGCCAAAACAGAATCTAATTTAGGTGCAATTTTTTTTAAAAGTAATTTAGCGGATGGTCCCCACGGTCCAAAAGTTTCAACGCCAAACTAGCATTTAATTGATTAGCAATTTTAAGGTAATATTTTAAAAGTCAGATATAAAATAGTCTTGAAACAATACGACTCGTTTTACAATGCCACGGAGACTAATAAGTGATCTAGATTAACAAGATACCTATGGAAAGCTCTTTTCTCTTCAGATCTAGGTGTGCGTACGTGTTTAAGTACCCAGCTTAAGTAGGTAGTACTTTCGTACCTTCAATTATCATACGACTTGACTACAAATCCACGAATACACATAGGTATTACTTAGTTTCCAGCATGTATGGTAGGTACCTTCTACCACAGAATAAGTACTAGTACTCCGTACAGAAGTATGACTTTGCAATGAAATTCAAAGAAATATCTACTCAATGTTGTTAACGATATGGTGTAATTCAGTTCGCCTCTGACTCAAGAACATTTTCGTGTAGACACCTACAGAAATACATTGCAAGATAATTTCATTCTTATAACTCTGAATTATGATTCATAATACACATACTTAACCTATTCAGTGACGTACTATCACGCAACGTGATAGGGTTGACTGCCACAAGAAGCTACTTACGCTATCTAGCGCATCTTTCTAGAACTTTATTCACCCTCGTCCAACCAGCAACCTAGTGTCGCGCACCGCCGGTGAATAAAACGCGGGAGCGTGTCGCTGCCGGCTTGTGACACCCAACTTGTTTAGTCCCTACCAAGGGGTCGCCGCGCGTAGGTATGTTTTTGCTACCTACGCGGGAAGATACACAGGCCTGCTTCTACATACAATTCCAAAACTTCGGTAATTATTACTAGTTAATTTTTTTGCACTAAAAGCAGGCATCTCTCTCTCAATGTACTTGCGCGCGTTAATAGCTTAAATCAGTAGGCTGCCAAGAACCGACGGGCGCGCGCGTACGCACTGTTGAATTATTTGTTTTCGTTTGATTCGTTTTTATGCAAACTAATTAAGTAATATGATTTAAAAATATGTTATTTACAGTACAAATGAAACCAGAAGCATAATATGTCCTGAATTAGTCTCAGATTTAAATAAAATTCTGGACATATCAGAGTCTCGAATGTTTTAACTTTTTAAATCTTTTAATAAGTCATCATAACTTAACGGCATACTGAAAGTTCCACAGATGCTTTTTATAACTATGTATGAATACGTTTTTGAAAAAAAATTAGCACAGAACAACATCTTAGATCTTGTCCGATTTGTTTTTCGGGACAACCGAAAATTTTGCACAGGTAAACATTTTGTAAAACACTATATCATTGTAAAACATTTCAAACCAAGCTACAAATAAAATAGGCCTTGTATCTAAAGAGGCAACCCTGACTTATTTAGTTTTACTCCAAAGTCGCGTAGCTGCAGAGGAATAATAACGTAATGATTAAAACTTAAAGCACATTTTCGGGCGCAGCGGTGTGCGACAAAAAATTGTAGGCTATTATAAGTAGTATAAGAAAAGGTATGCACGATTTTCCTTGGAGTGATTTATCTGTTACGTAGTAACTATTATATAATCTGTGCTAAAAGTAACGAAGGGTACGTAGTAGGGGCCTATAGCTTTAGGAATTTTCACATATTTCGTGAAAATTTTAAATTAAAAATTTTATAACTGAATAAGATGCAGCGTTTATGTAATGTTCTATCGTTTGTGCAATACCAAGGTTATATGCGGAAAACAAAAATAATAAAAAAATAGCTTTCTGTGTGCACATAGCTTACCATTGCTAATAATAATACGAACATACCTTGAGCGCGACTCCTGCGAGCGGGCAGGGGTGCTGTCGATATGGCGATATCGATAAATAATTATTATTTTTACGTTCTAAAAAAGTACGTATTATAAAATATACTTAAACAACACGTTATTTTTTTGTGTTAGATTTATATTAATAATAAATTATTCAAGTAAGTATGTAACAAAATGTTTAATAAATTGTAAACATTGAAAATAACACTCTTAATGTTAAAAAGTATTATAACTTTTAAATTAAAAACAACATTTATAAAAATAATATTTTGTCAATAATCAAAACGTAATATAGGTACTAGTCCATCTTTATTAGGCCCTACTGGCGACCCTACGACCTAGTTAGTTATACTAATTATTTTACTATCTGTGCTTAGTCCCTTTTGCTTGCCTACACAAAAAATTACAAATAAGGATGCCCCTAAGTTTTTTTCCCAACATAATAAAAATTTAATTAAAAATAATAATCTATAGTGGAATCCACATTCTTATCATTAGTTAAATAATTGTTAATTGGTCTATTGAACAAAATCATGTCATAAAGAAAGGTCCTCTTAGTATTATTTGTTATAAAGTACTTATTGGTGTTTAATTCACGATTAATTAAGCAAGCAAGCACTAACATACTAATAGTTAGATAAGTAATATGTAATTAGGACATCTACCTCCTCTGAAATTTTCATTTCGATTTTTTGTCATTAATTTTAAATCTAGTCATGAAAAAGAATCAAAAAGAGGAAGTAAACCCAAAATAAATACTTATCGATAAGGCTCAAAATTGTCACAACCTTATTCGCCGTATCCATTTAGTTTGACAAGCATTCGGTTTCATATATCCGTTCTGTGTATGTGTGCGTGTGTACGTGACGCGCGTAGGTGTGCGTGCGGCCAGGGCTGCCTACTGTGCAAATTAATTATTAATTTTGAAGATATTTGTCAATTGTCATAATTGATGTATAAACCTAACCTGTTATTAATATTAAAACTTTAGGATTTGGGACATTGACCCTGCATCTTGACTTTTAAAAACTTGACTTGGTTGTGATTATGAGTTCCTACTATCGTACCTAGTTCCAAGGGTCAGACAGGCATGTCCATTTTTAATTACCATCTCAATTTAAATTTTGAGACTGTCCTCCTAGTCTTCCTAAAGGCTGTCCGGAGGGAATTGACTTGAGCAATAAGACAGCCTAAATTGTACGACATAAAATTTCTGTACTCTGATCTGATCTTATCATGTCCTTACCTATTTTATGAGTATGTAAGTATTTTATTCTTGTATATAAATTAATAAATTGACATTTTTTACTTTCTATTTTTTATGTACAAGAAAGTCTGTAAGTGCGATGTAATTAAATAAAAAAAAATTATATGGTGAAAGATTATGCCAAGAACCGTTTAGGTAGGTAGGTATGTCAAGTCAAATGTACATACAATAAACATAGAATTAGGGGTCGATGTTTAAAGATGAAAAGTATAGGCAGGATAATTTTAGTTACTCATTTTACTTTTTTATTTTTCATTCCCATGTCATGGGGCTGGATAGATCTTGAAGATCTGTTCATAATGTCTGATTAACTTAAATTACGTGTGTGGTTGACCTACCTACGGTCATCTATCATTCTTTAGCGTTTCACTTAGACGACCGTCTTGGTGTAGTGGTTCGTGCCCCGGACTACTAAACCAGGCGGTTGCGGGTTCGAATCCCGCAAGGGGCAAATGTTTGTGTGATGAGCACGAGCATTTGTACCTAAGTCATGAATGTTTATAAATATATATAAGTATTTCTATCCGTTATCCTAGTCACCATAGCACAAGCTCACGCTTAGTTTGGGGCTAGGTAATTGGTGTGTTTGTCGAAACAATTTATTTTATTTATTTACTAGCTGACCCGGCGAACTTTGTTCCGCCTTAATGTCAATAAATAAGCATTTTTTTTTTTATTGGAAAAAATACAAAAAAAATTAAATTTCTACATCAATCATTCATAATTATTTCTGTATTTTAGTACATAGGTTGCTCTTCATTTAAGTACCTTGTGATACACGACATTTTTTGTTTTATTATCAGGCGCAAAAACAAACAACGCAGATGGTCTTCCGACCCGTGAACATGCCACGTATAATTGACCATGGGAAAAACATGAATGTTCTAGATTTAAACCACAAACTTTTAAGGATTGGCCTTGTGATTTGTTGATGGTCATGGCAAATGCAAGACGTATCGGAAATTGAAGTCTTTTAAATTCAAACGGCATATCGGTTGGGATCATCGGTATCCTCGGAATGAGAACTTGCTCACCTTTGAATTTTCCTATCATTATCGTAGCGTAAATTACATTGTTCATCAATTTTCTAACCACCAAACGCGTACCGTTGCACAGTTTTGGTTGGTTTATGTTTCGAAGCATGATTACTACGGAGCCAACCTTTAGGCGTAAATTGTGCGGTGGTAAGCCAGGCACGTCCAAAGAGTTTAAAAATTCAATTGGATAGTTGGTGGCTTCATCTTCATTTGTGACGCAGTCAATAGATTTGAATGAATGCATTGTTCCAATGATCTTATTTTGAATTATGTTGTTTAGGTCATCTACATCTTTATTCTTAGCCGCTAAAATTGCTCGCTCACTCATCCATTCATAATTTTTGTAGTTAGAAATAATTTCTGGAAATACATTATTGATAAGTTCGTCTTTTGATGAGACAAAATTACAGAAATTATTTGGAAATGATATTAATCCGCTCGATTCATCGACAGGTACTTGACCATTACCGATAGTCAGCAATTGCTCCGAGAAATCTTCAGCAGATGTATCATTAAGCAATGCAACTCTCATGTTTGTTGTCAGTTGCAGTTTCTTCACATGGCGCCATAGATTTGACGATTTGAGGCAAGCGTTTATTTCGTCGGCAGCCGTAGATCTTGGAATTACTGGCAGTATTTGGCGGAAATCACCAGAAAGTAAAATCATTGCTCCTCCAAAACATCTCGAGTCATTGCGTAAATCTTTTAATGTTCGGTTAAGTGCTTCTAATGCACGTTTATGCGCCATTGTGCATTCGTCCCAGATGATGATTTTCGATACCGCTAAAACTTTGGCCATTGCTGAGTGTTTTGCAATATTACACGTTGGTTCTTCAATAGTTTGAAGATTTAACGGTAATTTGAATGCTGAATGAGCCGTACGGCATCCTTCTAACAATGTGGCTGCTATTCCAGAAGAAGCAACTGCAACCGCTATGTTAGATCTCGCCCGAACAGTTGCTAAAACTAATGACATGAGGAATGTCTTGCCAGTTCCACCAGGGGCATCTAGGAAATATAAACCACCATTTTCATCATCGATTGCCTTCATTAAAGTATCATAAACTTTCTTTTGTTGGTAATTCAACAGGGGTACATTCGTTTGAACTACTAAATCTAATTCCTGGTGATCATATTCACGTTCCCGTTCCAATTCTCGATTTAATGCGTCATTCATTTCACGATATGGTGCTGGCATTCCTAACCTGATTAATAAATTACCGCACATGAGGTAACACATATCTTCGATCAAGAGTAAAGCACGATTATGTATCTCCTCATTCATCTCAATATCGTGATTTCTGGAACTGACACGAATTTGATGTAAAATATCTTCTGACATATTATCCTTGTATTTGTGCCACAGGTTACATGGGTTTGATGGAAAACATGTCGAAATTATGATAGCGAATAATGTGCGTATCTGACTTGGAGATGCACAGATAATGGCTTCAGCGATTGTCGTATCCCAATGACTATCGTTTTCTAATAACTTCAATTCTTCACATGCAGCACGATATGTTGGGAATATTACACCATTAACAGTTCGTAGTGACTCAAATGACGTTGGCCCACGCACATTTACCAGCAACAACCGCAAATAGAAACATTCATTATTCTTTGGATGAACTGTATACATACGACCAAGAGCATCAGTAGAACGCACATCTGGATACCCAGGAACCGCATCGCCTTGCTTCCGTCTTTGAAAATTCTTCGATGAAGCATTCCAAGTATAATAACGTGGCATCTCCGAGTAAAGCAAAGTTCGTGCAAACTGATCGCTTTGGCAGATTGCAAAAAAACTGGTCAATGTAGTTGCTGGAGGTGTTTCAGCACGTTGCGTAGCATTCGAAGCCGTGAAATATACTCGTTGACCATTCTCCAGATGCACCGCCAAATGCGTAACAGTAGGATGACGTTCGTGAATGGGAAATGCGAATATACGCCAAATCGCTTCATTACAGTTCACATAACGACCAACTTGACCAACTTAATTTCTTGTTCTTCTTCAGTCCTTTCATTTGCAGTATTTCGTATTCTTCTTGCATCACGGCTTTGTCGGGAAAGATTCGATCGTCTTGGTCGCGGCATTATTAATTAAACTTCACTTCACCTAAAAACTTAAATTTTTAACCATACCGAGTTTTATAGTTCACTTCACTGTTTATACGAATGGGCAATTGGGCAATAATGTTAATTATTTATTTAATAGAAATAGTTATATTATTGATTTCTTACAAATATCAAATAGTCATCCATACGTCATTACATAGCTGTCATTATACGTCAATTTTGTTATTCCAAGTCTGATTCTTTTTTGTTATACCACGTTTTATAGTGACTGACGTTACATGTCAAGTCACACGGGAATGATGTCGAACGGGATAAAAAGTATCCTATGTCCTTCTCCTGGCTCTAAACTACCTCCCTGCCAATTTTCAGCTAAATCGGTTCAGCCGTTCTTGAGTTATAAGTGAAGTAACTAACACGACTTTCTTTTATATATATAGATTAACTTATACCAAAAAACATTATTTTGTTAAGTTTTTAAATTGAGACGTGATCTGCAATAGCAAAACATAAGTTATAAAAATTAACATTAGTCGTTACGTTGTTAGAAGATATCAGATTTAAAATTCAACAAACAGTTGACACCCCTGAAAATGTCAGATAAACAACTCATATATGTGTGAGTGTTCTGTAAGTAACACGCAAATACATACAGTATAGATGTATAGCCATGGTAATCCGTTCAAAAGTGCACCGTATTACGTAAAAGTTTAAATTCTATTTTGAAAAAGCTTGCGTTTATATTTTTATGGGACAAAAATAGTGTTTTTTCATAATTACTAATTTTCAATACTGCTTAGCCCAAAGGTAAGACTGATAGAGAAGCCCAGGCATTAAGTCCACCTTTTGTACAAAGTTTTAGTTGTGCAATTAAAGTTAAATAAATTTATTTTCTTTAGATTTAATTAATTCTCTCAATATTATTTAATTTTGTGATAAGTTGGTAAGAGCACTGGCCCGGATAGCGAAGGGACATAGGTTTGAGTCCCACCGGATGACACAGTCGATTAATTTTTGTGAGCGAAATTCAATTTGATTATGTGATTTGTTTTTTTTTCACGGTAAAAATCACTTTATTCAATAAAAGAAAAGAAAAACAAAGACATGCATGAAATAAAAATTTGTGTGATAATAAGTTGAATTGAATTCATTTATTCTCAAAATATGTTCCTGTCAATCAATGTTCCTATCTAATTCAATAAGTAGGTGCAGTCGGCAGCACGTCAGCTTACCCATGTAAACTTCGAAAACAGGTTTTATTACGTAGGGAATAGAAGCGGTCTCAAGGTCAAAGTGAGGTCAATGTGTGGTGGTGGTGTGTACACGGTCTGGGCGCTCAAAAGTTGCGGGTTCGAATCTCGCAAGGGTGAATTGTTTGTATGGATCGAGCACTTGGTGTGAGTCATAGTCATAATAAAGTCCATGACTCAGATGTCATACGAGTATAATAATAAAGTTATAACTAATTACCGACTTATTTGATTATAAATTTATGTACTTACTAGTGGTTCCCCGCGACTTCGCCCGTAAAAGTTAGATTTTCCATATAAACTTTCATCCCCCATTAATGTTTTTATATCGCGCCAAAATGTAGCCTATGTCCTTTCCAGGGTCTCGAACTGTCTCCATACCAAATTTCATCTCAATCGGTTCAGTGGTTTAAGCTTCAAGAGGTAACAGACAGACACACTTTCGCATTTATAATATTAGCATGGATACGTAAGTATGTCTTGTGTTGTGGACTTGTGGACGTACCTACAACCTGCCTACAACACTTAGGCCCACTTGCACAAGTCTGGATTAACTAGTCCAGACTCGGACTCCGGACAAGTAATCCTTAGATTCCGAAAATCCTAGACACAAATAGGTACCACAGATAGCTAAATAAATAATAATATTATCCTCTTAGTCGAATTTCGACCACGGTGCCAAGCTCAACATAAATTCAAGAACGGCTGGACCGATTTTCATTAATTCAAGTGTCTCTTCCCCAAACAGCAAAAGGTAAAGTAAGGCAAGGTAAAGGTACCTAGTTACACCCTTAAAAACGTAAAAAAAAATTAATTGGGAAAACAGTTTGTAAAATGTAATGGAAAATTTGGTATTTGTGCAGACGAAGTCGCAGGGCGGATTGCTAAAGCTTTAAAAACCGGTCAAGTGCGAGTAGGACTCGCGCACGAAGGGTTCCGCATATTATCTTTACAACATAAAACATTAGACACCATATTATAACCAATTTTTAATTTTAAAACAGCGAAAAACACATTTGTATGAGAGTCTGCCTTAAATATATTTTTTTATATTAATTAAATTACATTATTTATTTGTAAAGTTAATATAAAACTTAATATTCTGTTAATATTTCAAGCGGCTACCTGTTGCCATTATTACTGCCAAGCAAAAAAACACGTTTGTTATATGGGAGCCCCCTTAAATATTTTCTTTATTTTGTTTTTGGTATTTGTTGTTATAGCGGCAACAGAAATACATCAACTGTAAAAATGTCAACTGTCTAGCTATTACATGAGATACAGCCCGGTGACAGACAGACAGCAAGATGTCTCTAAAGGAGACTTCGAGTCAAATCTGTTGGACCGAAGTTCATCAAAATCGGTTCAGCAGCTGAGGCATTATGTTACTTAATAAAAACTTTCTTTCGCATTTAGTTAGTAGTAGCTAGAATTATAATATTATTTAAACAAAATAAAAATAAATATGTTTCAACAATCATTAATTGATTAAGTACCTACCAAGTCCCAAAATAAGCGTGAATAAAATAATTATTGATTCATATAGACAATATAGATAGTATAGTAAATTAATATTAAGACAATGTAGTAAAGGAATAGAGAGTGAACCTGTGTATTGCGCACATATTATAATATCTGTGACTATAATAAGTCCCGCGCAATTGGCTAATCTCTGTTGAGATAGGCCGCCGTAGTAGCGATGGGCGATTGTTCGAAAAAATAATCGAATGAATCAACAATCGACCATTCGAACGAATACCATATCGAATGTCGATTTAGTAATTCGGAAAAAAAACAATCGAATAATAATCGACAATCGAATGATAATCTATACTCGGCCCTTCGATGCATTCGATTGAATTGCCGCGACAGGACAGGCAGCGAACGAATGGTTAATCGACGGGACGAATGACGATTCATTCGTTAGTTGTTAGTAATACGGCCTGCGCACCGCACGCTCCGGTATTGCTCGCCGCATAATCGAAGGATATTCGAATGACTGCGGTTGCTTATCGAATTCATTTGATTACAGGGACCATTCGAATAATTCGATTAATTTAGTAATAATCGCCCATCGCTACGCCGTAGTCGAAATTCGGCTAGGAGGACATTTATTTATTATAGATATTATAATTTTTAGGTAGGCCTACCTACTTTAATTTCTATTTATTTCTGTCACATTTTGGAAAGGAGGTTTTTGTAACGAATTATAAAAGCCGTAAGAACTAGATAGGTGTTTTAATATTCGGTCGGTCGCTAAAATTTTAATACCTACTTATCCTATATCAGTTTCATGAATGTGTTTTGTAGAAATATTGATCTAACTCAATGTTTTTTCTTAGAAATGAGTTTCGGCACATCAAACTGTACATTTTTGTTTGAAAATAGCCCTTAAATACAACTGCAACAATGTCGCAGTTATCTTGACCTGTTTGTCACAATGCTATTATTTATTTCAATACGATCAATCGTATGAAGGTTAGGCATAAAACAAATTTTCATTTATAGATTCCCTCATGAATGTTAATAACTTCTTTCGTGTTTATTTTATGTTAAACTTAACTAAATTTACACAAAAAAACGTCTAAACTCTGTCTTTGTGACATAAACACTCCTGCCATGAGAGTGTAATAAAAAATACGGCCGAAACGACTAAGAGGGTAAGTCGGATTTTAACAAAATAACATTTAATAAAAATAAAATAAAAATTTAGATACTGAAAGAGAAATCAGTCAGTAAATTTAATTGCAGGCTATTGTTATTAAATAAATGCAGTAGATTAGGGCTAGTTATCAGCAAAACCATAACTACTGTGAGCTAAATAAATTACAATAAATAGTTTCGTAAAACTTTAACAAGCTCAATTTAATAGTAAAAAGACATAATAAAAATAAAATAATTAGTAAAAAAACCTTAACGGCCGCGAGGATCATTAGACCGCGGGCGGGCCAAAAACAATAGTTTTTTATTGTGTCTGGAAAGATACGTGACGGTTTAAAAACTAAAAATACGCATTAAGTTTTTCGTCAGCAATAATCACAATAATAATAAAAATTAATAATAAATTGTTTTCACCAAACACACCAATTACCTAGCCCCAAACTAAGCATGAGCTTGTGCTATGGCGACCAGGATAACGGATAGAAATACTTAAATACATATAAACATCCATGACTTAGGTACAAAATTAAATGCTCGTGCTCATCACACAACCATTTGCCCCTTGCGGGATTCGAACCCGCAACCGCCTGGTTTAGAAGTCCGGTGCGCGAACGACTACACCAAGACGGTCGTCGCAATAATACCAAGGCTATGATGCAAACAATTTAAAAACATCCTAAATAATTTATGAAAATCGTACTTACTGCACTTTTCCCTGCAAATGCCTATAGAGTCGACCCTAATTCGTGAGCGCATCTGTGTGTGTTTGTTTGTATGTTGCTCTTGTATGTGTGTATTGATAAACCTTAAGGGTTGGCACTCAGCCGATCTATTTTAAACTATGAGTAATAATAATAATTATAGCATTATTTTTCAAATATCGAATGAAAACCATGTGTTTAATTAGACAACGGAATTTAGTTACATATTTGTTAACTATTTAAAATGAACAAGGTCATCATCATCAATCCGTACAAATATTAAGCTTAAGCCAGGCCAGAGAAAGAGGCGCTAGATGGCGTTAGAAGCTTCTCGTAGCAGTCAACACTATTGCGTCGCGTGATATTACGTCACTGAATAGGTTTAGTGTATTATGAATCATATTCCAGAGCAATAAGTATGAAATTATCTTGCAATGGATTTTTGTAGGTATCTACACGAAAATGTGCTTGACTCTGAGGCGAACTAAATTACGCCATATTGTTGACGACATTGAGTAGACATTTCTTTGAATACAATTGCTAAGTCATACTTCTGTACGAAGTACTAGTATTCTGTGCTTAAGCTGAGTGAGGCCCCCTTGATTTGGACATCACAGACACACAAAGGCACTTATTTGTTTCTTACATTTACGCGAATTGTTGAACTCATTAAAACACAATTTTACGGATTACATCGCGATTTATTTACATTTTGTTTGAAACCTGACATTTCGAACACTTTACAGCGTTCGTGGTCACACTATGGTATTATTATTTGTCATTACAAAGTTTTGAAAAATTAAACTACCGTCGCTCATTAATATTCATTTACGTTCCTATTTACGCAGAAAGAGCTAACCGTGTCTTGAGATCTTGCAGTGCGAGGTGTTGCTTTGGTTTTTGCTAGATGGGGTCCTACCCATGCCGATGGAACTTTCCAACCATCTTCTCTATTGAAATTTGTATGTTTTGTAAATAAATCGCGAAGTAATCCGTAAAATTGTGTTTTAATGAACACAAAGGCACTGTTTGGCTAGCGTTGACTGTTACTGATTTGTTTGTGTGGTTTTTATTTCGTATTGTTTTTATTATTTTTTTGTGATCTTTGTAATTTTGTATTTTTTTGTAATTCTGAACGATGTTTGTTTGTGATGTCCCAAATCAGTAAATGCTTATAATAATTATTATTACCTAAGCAATTATTTTGCATGTTTTTACGCAATTGAATTAAATTTCGCTCACAAAAATTTTTCGATTGTGTCCCACCGGATGACACAGTCGATTAATTTTTGTGAGCGAAATTTAATTCAATTTAGTAAATGCTTCTTTCTTTTCATTTTTAATTGTGTGAAATGCAAAATCTGTTTTTGTTTGTGCTATTGTAAAAGTTTATTATTGAAATGCTTTTCCTAATTGCACCTTGATATATAACACTTATCATGTCTTTTGTAGAACAGTTCGAACAGAGGCAGTTGACTGCCTCGTTGGTCTAGTGGTCAGCACGCTGGGTACTATCCACGAGGTCGAATCTTAGGTCGGGCCGAGAGTGTTTGGGTTTTTATTCTTGAAATTACTCAGACACAGCTCCGGAGTCAGGAAGTTGGTAGTGTTAACACCCGCGTGCCTCGGAAAGCACGTTAGCTGTTGGTCCTGCGCCTGATCTCTCTACGGTCATGTCTGCCGTCTCACCGAATTATGAGAGTGAAAGGAACTGAAAGTGCACCTGTGTACACGCATGTGCACTATAATATGTCCCGCGCAGTTGGCTAATCTCTGTTGAGATAAGCCGCCGTAGTCGAAATTCAGCTAGGAGGACATTATTTAGAACAGTTCGGTTCAATTTACCTATGTTTTGTATGTAATAAGATGTGTACATTACATGGACCCACTAAGATAGAATAGCTGCTGGCGATAGATATTAATCCTTTTTTTATAACTCTATGTACTTCGTTTATGACTTTAATTTTGATACTTTTACTTGTTTTTTTAGTTGTTAGTTTGGAGTCATTAAAACACAATTTTAAGGATTACTTCGCGATTTATTTACATTTTATTTAAAACCTGACGTTTCGAACACTGAAAATTGTGTTTTAATGAGTTCAACACTTGCGTAAACGTAAGAAACAAATATGTTAGTTTGAAGTCTTAGAAATCATAATAAACGGTAGAAAAAGTGATTTACTTGTTGTTATTCATAGTTTTAAGTTACTTTGTGTTGCATTTCTAATAATAGCTTTTAGTTTAATTTATTCGCTCATTTTATTCTCTGTAAATTAAGATTTTCATTAAAAATGTTTCGCATAAACTGTACGACTTCCTATATTTTTTTTGTACCTAAACGTCGTGTGTGCTATCTGATTCAATATATTCATCCGTTATCCATTATTTGTTCACTTACTGTAGATAATACATTTTGTAAGGAACCCGAAACCTGATGATATTTAATTTATTGTGATGTCCGTCTTCCTTCGCGACCGCAATTTTTATTATGTTTGAGAGTTTAGGCAGTGGATTACACGTGGAGGGCGACAATGATAGGTGGAAAATTAGTCTGGTCTGAGCTCTTATAGCTAGGTACTTGCCACATCAGTTTTCCAGGTTTAGGTATCACTTCACAGGCCACAATCACTCGAAATGTCTGTAAGGAGCTTCACAGGATACACACGCGGCGAAAGCGCTCTGGTCGGTCTAGTACTTGTGTCATAGGGAACGTCTCGATGTCGACTGGTCGTCGGGGTTCTCACGGTACGTTTTAAACAAATAAAAATAAGGCAGGTATGCGTGTGAGTGGGCGCGGCGTAGTATCAATAGGGTACACAAACAAATCAAAATATTGTAGTAAACATATTATTTGCTGACTTTTGATAGCACTCTCTCATTTGACGTCGACGTCTAGCTTAAAACAAACATTCTGTCTTTTCTTAAAAGAATTCAGATCATAGTGTTTAAAGAACACTTCTTCGGGCAACGTATTCCACTCTCTAGCCGTACGCAGACTTTATCTGCTAACGCACATCCATTTCTCATTATTTACCTACTTAAAAAGGAAACTCAGAAATAATAACAATAATTATGTTATTCGCGACACCCCTGAGCAGTTTAGTTTGCATTCCGCCCGCCGACGCCAGCGCCACAATCAAGTACAATACCCGACATATACTATGACAAAATATGGATACGACAAGATTTTCCAGATTTTTGATACCAGACTTACCATTCAATTTTAGACTAAAAAACCAGAGGTTTCGGGTTCGAATCCCGCAAGGGGCAAATGTTTGTGTGATGAGCACGTGCATTTGTATCTAATTCATGGACGTATATAAGTATGTCTATCCGTTATCTTAGTTGCCATAGCGCAAGCTCACGTTTAATTTGGGAATAGGTAACCTAACTTGTTTGTTAAAACAATAATAATAAAAATAATAAAAGTATATTTATTTTCCATCACAAAAAATCTTAAGGCTAGGATAACACTTAGGTATTTAGTTAAGTTTTTAAATAATTTTGTGACACACTGGTACCTGAAATAGGTTTAAACAAACCTGTACTAAAGGTCACCAGGCCAGCCTCGCATGTTTAGTCAAGATGCAATATCTTACATGAAATTCTTTAGATAAGTGAGAATGCAGACAGTACAATGAAAGTAAAAACAAAATTAAAGTATTAATAAAAGCTAATAAAGGCTATTAATAATGTTGTTAAAATTTTTAATAATATGCTTAAGTAAGTTATTTTAACAACATTGTTTTTTAATTGCCATCGGTATTTTATTATGAATAATCGAGTTAAAGTTTATGAATGATTACTAATTGACTTCATAAAATGCGCAAATCTGTACAGGCAGGCTTACAGTAGTAATTGTGTTGCCATCGAGGACGGATACGTCTGGAAGGACCGGACAGGAGAAGGAAGGAGGAAGGAAGGATCATCATCTTTACTTGACAAAATAGAACCTACCTAGGCACTAAAATCTAAAAAATATAAGTAACAAACGTAACAAAGTAAAAAGCGAGCAAAATCACTTCAAAAACGGTAAAAATACACATTTTTTGGAAGCCTTAAGTCGGTGGGTTGTGACAACTTTTTATTACTGAAAATTAACATATACTTATAATTAGGCCACAGTTCAAAATTTTTCATTCAAGTCATATATTTACTCTGGAGTTATTCATGCTATGATCACTGGATTGTTTTTACAGTTGGTGTTAGAAATCTACATTAATCTTAATCTACACTCATATTATGCAAAGGAAAAATTTGATTGTTTCTTTGTATTGAATAGGCTTCGAAACTACTGAGCCGATTAGAATGAAATTTGGTACAGAGAGAGTTTGAGACTCTGGGAAAGACATAAACATTTTTTGTCGCGATATAAAATCATCAGGGGGATAAAAGTTTGTAAGGAAAATCCGTCTTCTGGCGTGGGCGAAGTCGCAAGGAACCGCTAGTTCACTTATAATTTCGATAAATAGGTCCATATTATTCTTTCTTCCGCACACAGATGAAGTAGTAATATATGCGATAGGTCGGCTACGTACTCTCCACGCGCAGCTTATAAAGGTTCAGTAGGTTTTACATTTATTTTATATTTTATTTTTCATATGAAAATTTAGCAAATTTAAAACAATCGTAGTCTTTGACGACCGTCTTAGTGTAGTGGTTCGCGCCACGGACTTCTAAACCAGGCGGTTGCAGGTTCGAATCCCGCAAGGGGCAAATGTTTGTGTGATGAGCACGAGCATTTGTACCTAAGTCATGGATGTTTATAAAAGTATTTAAGTATGTATATCCATTATCCTAGTCACCATAGCACAAGCTCACGCTTAGTATGAGGCTAGGTAATTGGTGTGTTTGTTGGAACAATTTAATTTAATGTTAAACCTACTTAATGGAGAGATTTTCGGTCTATCGGGTATTCGGTAATATAGTAGGTAGGTACTTTCTTCTTTTTCTTCAAACACAAAATTGAATTCATATACTTAATCGTCTTCACATAAGTTCAGCATCACAAATCATCTCTTCTGAATAAAACACTCAAACATATAAAAACATACGATAATGAATTGCGATATGTACGCCTAGCGGATACTATCTCTGGCTGCACTATTAAGATGATACAGCCAAAGACAGCACTCGATAGATGCAAGGACTATTGCAGAGAAGATGGGAACTAATACTGGGTCTATGGATGGAAAATTGCTGGACTGGTTGCTGGGATATTGGATAATCTAGATAATCACAGCACACGGTGATTTGCCGCTACTAAATGGGTCGCCTATAATAGCTACAGCACAGGTGGTAGCAAGGCAGCAACATTGGCGTGAGCGGCTAAGGTTATAGAGAGGTACAGGTGGCCAGTGCTGAGCGCACCAGCCAGCAGGCCCCCGAAGTTATGACATTTTACACTTCCAACCTGGAGCATAGGTTCTGCTCTTGCGATCTCCACTCTTGGCCGGCCGCTTAGTGCAATCACGAGCATAAGGTGAACCGGGTTCTCGGGAGTCAGGGGACGAGGTGTCGCCACTCACGTACAACATGCCTCGACTTAACTGCCTCGTTGGTCTAGTGATCAGCACGCTGGGTACTATCCACGAGGTCCCGGTTCGAATCCCGGGTCGCGCCGAGTGTGTTTGGGTTTTTCTGCCTTGAAATTACTCAGACACAGCTTCGGAGTCAGGAAGTTGGTGGTGTTAACATCCCCGTGCCTCGGAAAGCACGTTAAGCCGTTAGTCCTGCGCCTGATCTCTCTACGGTCATGTCGGACTGCTGTCTCACCGAATTATGAGAGTGAAGGAACAGAGAGTGCACTTGTGTATTGCGCACACACTGGTGCACTATAATATGTCCCGCTCAGTTGGCTTATTTTGTTTTTAGGCCGCCGTAGTCGAAATTCGGCTAGGAGGACATTACTATTATACAACATCCCACATGCTGCCCCTGTGCCTGTAATAATAATAATAATTAAGTGAATTAAAATTAAACATTCAGCGACCCTCTTTTTGTGCGAGAAGAACCTATGACCCTTCGCTATTCAAGAAAAGGTTCTCCCAACGATAGACGAATCCCATCTTATGACGATCGGGTGAGTGCAATATTTTTCGTAAGAACTTGCGTAAACAGAGATTATTAAAAAAAAACTTTAAATAATAAAAAAAACAAAGTACTTTAATAGTTTAGTCATACCTAAATGGCATCTAAACTAATTTTTGATCCAGCGGGGTCCTGTGTTGTTATCAGATCAAATCAAGAGTAAAATATGCTAATGGATACTTCATTATGCGTACCTTTCGATGATTTCATTGGTTTTCCTAATTAGGTTGTAGAAAACAAATAGGATAGTGAGCTCCAATGCGCCCTGTCTAAGATTTAATTTAGGTTCAGTCTCTCTCTTTCTCTATCAAACAAACGGAAAGAGCCAGACTACAATAATTTAGAAACGTCAAATTAAGTGATGCGATTTATAACGTATTTGTACAAGTTTTTGCGTGTTTTCGTCTAACTTTAGTCTTCATCGAATGACATCCCTACTAAATTGTCTATGGGTTCTCTAATTTCCTTAGCAACGGACATCTGTTTAGTCTGACATTCTAAATTAATATAGTCTGTCTCTTTTCGTTTGCTTGGCAGAGACAGAGAGAGACTGAACCTAAATTTGATCTTAGACAGGGCGCATTTGAATTGAGCCCAGTGTAATGAGTAATTAGGTTAAAAAAATAGTTAAAAATGACAGTCTCTTAACACTTTGAGATTTAGCCTAGAGTAAGTTACTGAGTGGGCCTACTGAACCTTTTATATTTTGCCTGGACAACATACACGTGTACATATATAAAAGTTTTTAATTTTAAAATCCACCGAAATGGTAAGTAGTGAGAGTTAAAATGTATAGAAGAAACTTGAAAAATTTGACGTAAATATCCTGTAGATAAATATTTATTATAAGACAAACACAATATAGGTACCTTAGACAAGGATGAATGAATTTTGAATTATTATGTACAAGAAGGTAGCTACTTGATAACGTACGTAAGTGAACTTACACTCAAAATAATGAAATATTAAAAAAAAAACATTTTTAGTTCAGTAGGTGTTTGTTTTTTGTTCATGTTTGGTTCACTACTTCCATAGAAAAGTTGTATGTATGTAAGATGTTTGTTTTGTATGTACAGACATGAATGCGTTATAAGAATAATCCCCTTTTGCAACAAACAGTTTTTTAAACGCTGTTTTACTTTATAGTCACAAGATGGCGCTAGCTGTTCTTTATTTATTCTGTGGTTTGCAGCGAGCGCGAGTGAACGCGCAGAACTGCCCTACATTACATTTACTATTAAACTATTCCATGCCTTCCATACATAAATACATCATTAATCTGTAGGTTTGAGTGAATTAAAAGGTTTTATTTTATTACTAGTGGTTCCCCGCGACTTCACCCGCAAGAGTTGGATTTTCCATATACACTTTCATCCCCCATTTCACCCCCTTAATGTTTTTATATTGCGACAAAATGTCTATGTCGTTTCCAGGGTCTCGAACTGTCTCTATACCAAATATTAGCTACGCACTCGAGCCAATATATAGACGATCGTTCCCTCGATGTTATGGACTGTATTCTTCAAATAAAACGCTTCTTGTTTCTTTCTTCTTTATTGGAGACCGATGACCGTGAGAGCAGCTAACAAAAATCCGGCGCTCACGGCCCTATACTTATACTAATTACATAGGTCTTACTTAGTGACTAAAGCACCCTAGTGCTTACTGGCGAAAGGATAAGGATAGCACCTACGTTACTCTTTCCAACGCGTTCAACAGCCACCCTCAAAACATCGAAATACTGAGGGAGGCAACCGATGCGTATCTCCTATCTCTTTCTACAACATTTCACAACTACCTACCGATAGCCTAACAATTCCCACTCACAACATTCTACCTCTGCGGGTTTTCCTACCTACCCTCGGAATGTGCGAGATGGGGGACAGGGACAGACTATTGGTCTTACCGGTCCCACACTGCCTGAGTGGGACGACCAGATAGGGTCTCCTTCGCCCCTGTACCGAACTACCTACTTTAAATTTTATTATTAGTTCCTACCTGCCTAACTTACTGCAAGTGGGAATCACCTATAGATAACCGGTTTGCTATCTTTATTAAATAAAACAAGCCCTGAGCTAATTTACATTGTTTCTTATGCTAAGCCCTATGAGAAAATTAAACTTTATTGAAATCCACAAAATATCCTATACTAAATTACAACATTCAAATATAAACATAAAGTAACTGATTGGGTGTCCGTAACAGTCTCCCCCCGGTGAAGCGCTGCGAAGTGCGAACCTCTTCATTCCACCGGCAGGACAGCCAATCTTGACGTCGGTCGACGAAACACGCCGCCCTTGGTCCGAATCTCGACGTTCCTTACTGCTCCGTCAGGTCCGGGATGTACTTCAGTGACGACTCCTCGCGGCCACACATTGCGTGGTAGTGTGTGGTCCACCACGACGACTACGTCACCGGGCTTGATAGCGACCTCGGTAACGTCACGAGCTCCTCTTCTTGGCACCAGGTTCGGTAGGTATTCTTTCAGCCAGCGGCGCCAATACTCGTCGGCTAGCGCTTGTGCCGCCCTCCACGTCTTCTTCGACGCCGGCTCGCACGGCCCGGTGATGGGTAGGCCGCGCGATCCCCCCAGGAGAAAGTGGTTTGGGGTAAGCGCCTCCGGGTCGTCAGCGCTGACAGGCACGTGTGTGAGCGGTCGGGCGTTCATAGTGTGCTCGACCTCTACCAGCAGAGTCTGTAGAACCTCTTCCTTCGGTGCTTTCTCGTTCAGTGTTACTCGTAGCGCGTTCTTGACTGAGCGTATGAGTCGCTCCCATGCTCCCCCCTGATGCGGCGCCCCCGGTGCTATGTAGCGCCAGTCGATGCGCTGGGTGAGCGCGAAGTCCCGTAGAGCGGGCTCCCACTCATTCATCGCTGCTCGTAGCTCCTTGTCTGCGCCCTTGAAGTTCGTCGCGTTGTCTGAGTACATTACTTGTGGCCACCCTCGTCGCGCTCCCATCCGCCGCAATGCCATGATAGCTGAGTCGGTCGACAAGCTTGCTACCAGCTCTATATGGACGGCTCTTGTAGTGAGGCATGTGAATAACGCCCCCCACCTCTTCTCGTGACGACGGCCCACGGTTATTATCATGGGACCAAAGAAATCTAGACCACAGTTAGAGAATGGTCTGGTGAAGGCTTCTACTCTAGCGCGCGGCAGATCTCCCAGCACTGGTCTCACTGGTTTCGCCTTCCTCATTCGACAAAAGGTGCACTTGTAGGCCACGGCACGTACTGTAGGTCGCAATCGTAGGATCCAATACTTCTGTCTCACGTCGTTAACGACGCGTTCGTTGTGGGAGTGGTGGGCGCGACGGTGTTCCCGATTGCACAACAACCGCGCATACGGGTGGCTGCCGTCCAATATTACGGGCGTAGTATCGGGGGCAGACGCACCCGCTGCCCTCGTTCGTCCTCTCGCCCGCAACACGCCCTCCTCGTCGATAAACGGATCCAACAATTTGAGGCGACTTCCTGTCTTCAAGTTTTGGCCTTTTCCTAGGCGCTCTATATCTTGTTGAAATGAGTCGGCCTGCGCTCGCCTTATCAACCATCTTTCTGCTCTATCTATGTGCTCTTTGGTCATTACAGATGCGCGCCCACGACATTTATCTATAAACAACAACACGTATGCCATCGCTCTCACTAGGCGCTCGTGGTTAGAGAAACGCCCGGCGTCTGGCACGCTCCATTTGTCTTCTGTCGTGACGCTATATATTATCTCCTCGCTGCTCTCTGTGCTGACTGGAGATGGCCATGAATCTTCATGTTGATACAAAAACGACGGCCCTGTGAACCATCTGTCTTCTTGACATTTATTTTCTGTGACGACTCTCGTCGCGTCGTCTGCTACGTTTTCTTGCGTCGGCACCCACCGCCATTGATTGGGACTTGAAAACTCGCTTATCTCTCTCAGTCGGTGCGCTACGTAGGGGGTGTAACGCACTCTGTCGTTCCCAATCCAATATAGAACGGTTGTAGAGTCCGTCCAGTATGTAACTCTATCTGGTTGCCATCTGTGCTCTGTCACTATCGCCGACGCGAGCCTCGTTCCTATTAAACACGCTTGTAACTCTAAACGTGGTATCGTTTGAGTCTTCATCGGGGCTACTCTAGCCTTCGCTGCCGCTAATACAACACGTCTCGGCCCATCTTCGTACTCTATAAGCCAGTAAGCTGCCGTCGCATAAGCAGACTCGCTGGCGTCGCAGAACACGTGCAGCTGCTTTCTAGTCACTCCCCCCGTTAAAGAGTAGAGACGGGGTAGACGCAGTCTGCTAAGTGAATCTACGCTACGTAGCCATACGCCGAATTCTCTCGCTATTTCTTCAGGTAGAGCCTCGTCCCAGCCGGTTTGTAGGCGCCATATTTCCTGGATTAGAATCTTCGCTCTAATCGTGTAGTAGCTGAGCAGTCCCAACGGATCGAAGATAGACATTACTGCGCTCAATGCTTCCCTCTTGGTCGGCGTTCGCTCCAACATCTTCACCTCCCGCGGCACTCTAACTAGGTCGGTGTTGAAGCCTAGCTCGTCTGCGTTAGCGTCCCACACGAGGCCCAATGTACGCCCCTGCTGATCCCCACTAGAGCAGAGCTGTTTCGGTGCGGTTGCACGGCTTTCTAACGGCAGCTCACGCATGACGTCAGGCCCGTTTGAGTTGAAGGCCGCGAGCGTGAATCCTGCCTGCGCGTGCACGTGAGTTACGTCTCTAATGACGTCACGGGCTTCTTCTTGTGTATCGAAACAGTCTACCCAGTCGTCCATGTAGTGGTTCTCTGTTATGGCTTCGTACGCTCTCGGGAACTCTCTTGCGTGCTTCTTCGCGTTGTGGTTTCTTACACTGTGTGCTAGAAAGGGTGAGCTCTTCGCGCCAAATATCATCGATGTCATTTTATATTTCTTCGGTGGTGCTGCTCTGTCATCGCCTCTCCACAAAAACATCTGAGCCGGTTGGTCTTCCTGTGCTATCTTTACTTGTAAAAACATCTCTCTGATATCTGCAGTTACTGCGATAGCCTTCTCTCTGAATCGAAATAGAATTCCGGCTAAGTCTCTAAGCAAATCGGGGCCTTCTAATAGCGCGTCGTTCAGGCACACCCCGTTGCTCTTCGCTGCGGCGTCAAACACTAGTCTTATCTTCTGTGGCTTGTTTACATTTACCACGGCAAAGTGTGGTAAATACCAGAGACGTGGGCTCTGTGTATCGCTCTCTCGGCTCTCTTCTGCGTAGCCCTTTTTCAGCATACCGTCGATCTGAGCAGTGTATTTACCTTTGAAGTCTTCTGATGCGTCCATCTTCCTCTCGATTGACATGAGCCTCCACTTCGCAGCATCGTAGCTTGGCGGCATAACTGTGTTAACCTTGCGCCATGGCAATCCAACTTCGTATCGCTGATTGACACATCTCACTGTAGACTCGAAAGCTTCTAAGGCGCGAACATCTTCAGGGTTTTCGCGTTCCTTCTTCTCTATGCCCAGAGAATCGATCTCAAAGTATGCCTTCACCATATTGTGTAACTCTTCGTCAGGTTGCGTAGACCGAGCCTTCTCATGGCCGTCGACGAATAGCACCGTATCTCTCTCCCTTATGATCCGGGACGGCGCTAGACCATGTATCACCCACCCCAGTCTGGTGAGCGATGCTGCTGGCTCGTGGGGCTTGCCTGTCAACAGCTTCCTGCTTACTATAAGATGCCAATTATCCGCGCCTATGAGAACACGCGGCTTGGCGTTTACATAACACACGTTACTCTCGTTCAGGTTACGCATGTGTCCATAATTCAAACAGCTTCGATCTACCGTTTGACTATTCAAGCGGAGGTTCTCCATGGTTCTCGCTTTCACCTTATATTCTTCCTTGTTACCGGCGATAATTCGAACCTCTACTTCTCTGCTTGCGTGTGGTACGCTCTGCGTGTTCACACTACATATGTGTAAGTCTCGAACCGGGCCTTCTGCGCCGACGTAATCTGCTAAGTCCTGATCTATCAATGTTACGGTGGACCCTTCGTCAAGTAGAGCGTGTGTAGTTACTCTGGCCCCTCAATGACAATCGGACACACCTTCAACAGCACCTTGGCTGCCCCAGCAGTGTGGTTAACTGAGGCTACCACTTCCTGGCTTTGTTGACTTCCGCTGTTATTACTCTCTGTGTGTAACAGCCTGTGGTGACGTCGGTTACAGCCATTCTCATTACACATCTGCGCCTTACATTTAAACCGCCTGTGTTTACTATTCAAGCATAGAAAACATATCCTTTCCTCTTTTAACCAATCCCATCGCTCGCGCACTGTCATGGTTGTAAACTTCTTGCATTTCGGTACTTCGTGGTCCCCGCCGCAACATAAACAACACGGTTTCTCTTGTGACGCCATCGCCTTCTCGTCGGCTGTGGCGTACACCCCGGTGTTTCTTCCTTTCGTGTTTGCCTTCGGTTTACCTTGTACGACTTCCTTCTTGGCTGCGGAGCTGCTAGGTTGCGGTACGTATGCGAAACGAATCGCCTTGTTAGCTTCTTCCATTAAAAAGTGCGATAATGTAACGATCTCTGGCTCCGAATAGCTTGAATACTGGACCGCGTAGTCGCACCATCTCGCCTTCAGGTGTGGGCTAAGCTTCTCGACTATGTCTCGTATCAGCATCGGATTTCTTAGGTAACTTCTATTGTCTACAGAGTCCAGTGTACACACGATGTTTTGTACCTTTATAGCGAATATGTTCAACTCACTGGCTGTGGTACCCACTCGCGGCAGGCTCCTCAGGTCGTTCAGTGCTCGATCTATAATCACTTCCGGTCTTCCGTAACACTGTTCTAGCGTCCGCATGATTTTATCGGGATCTGTAGCACCGTACAACAACGCCGCCACTGCTTCCTTGGCTTCTCCCTTTAGACAATTTCGTAGTCTAGCCAGGTTCTCGGCCTTACTGAAGTTACATGATTCGTTGACTCTTGCATCGCAGCTTTAAAAGGCAACCACTCATTTGGATTTCCATTAAATATCGGCAACTCAATAGCTTGACGTGGGGCCGGTCGCTTTTACATAATCCTCTCTAATGTAGTAGCAAGTCGTTCAACCCCGTCCATATCACCTCGGGGCCCTGCCTTACATTCATTGTTTTCGTTGATTAGTCGCTGCTCATTATGTTCACAATTGTTATTAACTTGATTTGGTTCTATGCTTGGCGAGTTTAAATGTCGGTTTCTGTCCATTTCCATATTACGCGCCTCCTTTTCCTTGCGACGCGTAAACATATGTCTGTCTCTTTCATTCCTCTCTTCTCGGAGGGTAGGAACGCCGAAAGACATTTCTGTTGTGGGTATCTGCACATTTTCGTCGTGACGCCGGGACTGGGTTCTGTCCAGCCAGTCATCCACCCTCGCTTGGACTTCACCGGCGGGTAGGCTCTCACGGTCACGATCCTCTTCATCGGTCTCCATAATCGTAGCTATTTCATATTCCAATCGCTTTTGAATTAAATTCTTTTCTATCGCCATCTCTCTTCGCTGTATCTCCGCGAACTTCTCGGCTGCTAGTAACTCCGCTTGTTTCAAACGAGCGGCGACGCTTGAACCTCTCGACGACGGTGGCCTTGTCCTAGGCGCGTCGGCGTCGGCGTCGTGACACCTCTCCACTGGTTCGATACGTCCGCTTTCTGCGGGTACTACGCTTGTTTGGGCTTGTGGCATGCTTGCGGTGGCTTGCACTGACGGTGATGCGGGTGGCTCTTCAAAGTTGCGTTGTCTTGAGTCTTCCGTCTCTTTCCTTCCAGCTTGGCTTCTTGTCGTCGGCATCTTCTTTCTTGCTGCCCCTACTCCTATCAATCTCAAACAGGTACGCTACCAAGGGGAGCCTGTTCGAGGATGGATGGTCGTGCAGGATCGGAAGGGAAGGAACCGCCCAGCAGAGAATGTACGCATCCGCGGGGTGCTCAGTCGCTGGCTGGAATGTCCAGGACCCTCAGCAGTGCCTACAGTCCGGCCCCCACGCTTACGCACACCGTACTGGCGCGGTCGGACTGGTTCACAATCGCTTGCGCGATATGTGGCAGCTCGCCCGACAGACTGCACCGCCTGGAAACGGCGTTAACTCGCGACAGACACCGTTTGGCACCGTTAGGTGGTGAATGCCGGAGCCACGGTACACCCGTGTAAATGTGATCGTCTCTCTCACAGGAGTAAGTCTTGATCGCGGCTTCGTTGATCCCTCGTTGCTGGTTACACTTTCTTCACACACGAAGTCGATGCCACGATGCTGATTTCTTCTTATCCGGCGAGCAATGGACCAGACGATATTAGCTACGCACTCGAGCCAATATATAGACGATCGTTCCCTCGATGTTATGGACTTTTGGCGCAACTGGGTTAGGAAGGCAAAGGGAAGCGCTTCCTACCGACCGGTTGTTATGGTCGGGGACCAAGGTCCGATGGTCACCGTCTTGGTTTAGCTATATGTAGTCAAGCTCGTGCTAAATCTTACATATCGCGGTTTGTGTTGTATGGAGCGGGCTAACAGCGCCATCTAGCCTGTAGGAGCCGAGTCAGGGCGTCGCGTCTGGAAGTTGCTTGCTAATGTGGGCGACAGTGGTAAGATGTCGCTACACCACTCCCCCCGAAGAACCGGAGGTTGATTGAGCCAAGATGGTTGAGAGCTTGTTGAGTCCACGATATGCCGGGATGAGCATGCGCGATGTCCACGGTGAGTCGGGATGGGCATGCGTAATGTCCACGGCGTGTCGGGATGCGCGATGTCCACGGTGAGTCGGGATGAGTGCGCGATGTCCACACGATGAGTCGGGATGTACATGCGTGATGTCCACAGTGAGTCGGGATGAGCATGTGTGATGTCCACGATGTGTGCGGGAGAGCTCGAAGTCCACAGTGAGTCGGGATGATGAGCTGGGTGAGGCTGCCGAGGAACCAGGTAGAACCGGTGCGGTCTGCGGTGGTGTCCTTAAGGCTGGTGAGCTGGCTTGCAGGAGACTGCTGGCTGGATGCTGCTGGCTGGGTGCTGTTGGCAAGGGAGAAGACGACGATAATGATGACGACGGTGAGGCTCCATGCTCCAGTGTAGATCACGTCGGGGTCACCACTTTGGCGCAACTGTGTTAGGAAGGCAAAGGGAAGCGCTTCCTACCGACCGGTTGTTATGGTCGGGGACCAAGGTCCGATGGTCACCGTCTTGGTTTAGCTATATGTAGTCAAGCTCGTGCTAAATCTTACATATCGCGGTTTGTGTTGTATGGAGCGGGCTAACAGCGCCATCTAGCCTGTAGGAGCCGAGTCAGGGCGTCGCGTCTGGAAGTTGCTTGCTAATGTGGGCGACAGTGGTAAGATGTCGCTACAGACTGTATTCTTCAAATAAAACGCTTCTTGTTTCTTTCTTCTTTATTGGAGACCGATGACCGTGAGAGCAGCTAACAAAATCCGGCGCTCACGGCCCTATACTTATACTAATTACATAGGTCTTACTTAGTGACTAAAGCACCCTAGTGCTTACTGGCGAAAGGATAAGGATAGCACCTACGTTACTCTTTCCAACGCGTTCAACAGCCACCCTCAAAACATCGAAATACTGAGGGAGGCAACCGATGCGTATCTCCTATCTCTTTCTACAATATTTCATACTACCTACCGATAGCCTAACAATTCCCACTCGCAACATTCTACCTCTGCGGGTTTTCCTACCTACCCTCGGAATGTGTGAGATGGGGCACAGGGACAGACTATTGGTCTTACCGGTCCCACACTGCCTGAGTGGGACGACCAGATAGGGTCTCCTTCGCCCCTGTACCGAACTACCTACTTTAAATTTTATTATTAGTTCCTACCTGCCTAACTTACTGCAAGTGGGAATCACCTATAGATAACCGGTTTGCTATCTTTATTAAATAAAACAAGCCCTGAGCTAATTTACATTGTTTCTTATGCTAAGCCCTATGAGAAAATTAAACTTTATTGAAATCCACAAAATATCCTATACTAAATTACAACATTCAAATATAAACATAAAGTAACTGATTGGGTGTCCGTAACACCAAATTTCATCTCAATCGGTTCAGTGGTTTAAGCGTCAAGAGGTAACAGACAGACAGACAGACACACTTTCGCATTTATAATATTAGTATGGATATGGATTGTTTGGGAAACATACAGTTATTATGGAATAAATATAAATACCATATATAGATAACACAAAAACCAATTAAGTTTCCTCAGACTATTAGGTAAATCTAAATAAGTTTCGCAACATGCTTCAGTATAACAACATGCATCAATAATATCATAACTTGTTATGTATGTAAGTTTAAAATTTTAAAATCCTGCTACCTAATTAATGTA
This sequence comes from Pyrausta nigrata, assembly GCA_949316185.1. Classification (NCBI taxonomy): domain Eukaryota; kingdom Metazoa; phylum Arthropoda; class Insecta; order Lepidoptera; family Crambidae; genus Pyrausta; species Pyrausta nigrata. The sequence continues at coordinate 8,254,835 of OX438963.1, read as the reverse complement.
TCCTCTTGTGTTCTCCTTTCCCCACGTGGGACGAAAAAAGCCTAAATTGCTTTAACGCCTTTCAAATTAGCATATTTTGCATACTGAACCCTAGAATAACGCGTTAACCTAGTTTATGTGTTTGTTTATCATTCTTATCTTATCGTTATCAACATAGCATATTTGCGAAAAAATTACGAACTCAAATACTTACTTACTTGCTTAATTTTTTATTTACCTGTTGACACATAAGTACAATGATAATGCATTTAAAAAGAGGTAGATGGGTCATTAGCGCGCGGAAATTGATTGCCTTAAATTGAGAAATTTGCTATAGTATGTAATAGTAGTATTTTGCTAAGTAAGTGAAAAATACCGTTATTAGTCTATATTGCAGACAATTGCAGAGTGATCAGTGACCCAATGATGCACCACCAGCCAACTGATTTTGTATTGTAAATTATTATATTATTAAAGGAATGAAGAGGAAAAAATATAAATTAATTCAAGTCCTATCAAGTCATGAAAAATTTTGAAGAAGATTTCTCGTCAGGTTTTAAACATCGACGTAAAAATATAGTTCTAAATTCGTTTATTCGATGACGCGTACTGCCATCTATCTTCACAGGCACTAAAAACATTTCTAAACTTTTCTTCTGGCTAATCGGGTAGATGTCGCTTTTTACATAAAATATGATATAATACGGCCAAATGAAGATGAAAAATTATGTTGACAGCACTGTTCAAAACGTACGATAAATTACTTTACAACAGGATAAAGACTAACGTGATAACTATTTCAGTAGCTTCGTACGCTTACGTTTGGCATGCAGAATATGACGCATATTAAATGTAATCAAAAGTTGTTTAATTTCTATGTTTTTTAATGACAGGAAACAAGTTTTAATTAAAAAAATACTTATCAAATATGTTTATAAATTAGGTTTTTGAGCGTACTTTTCTCCTATTGACATTTTTAATTCAGCCGGATTATTATTGACGGAAGAAAAGTAATTCGGTTCGGTTTTGTCTTCGTAAATCTTTTATTTCTGCGCTATCACATCCATGTTAATTATTGGATAGTTAAATTTGTTTAATTAGGCGTGTTAAAGTGAAAACTTCGCCGTGGATCCCAATATAAACGGTATGTAATGCTTGTTGTTATGACGCAGAATTCCGGCCAACCGATGCTCTGTTTTTACCGATAAATCCGTCAAAACATACTAAACTTGATCATCTGAAACTAATAATATACTAGCAATCGCTCTTTCTCAGAATCAAGTAATTTGTTTGCTATAATAATGGGGAAATAGCTATTTCTTCTATCTCTTCCCACGTGAATTTCGGCCGAAATGTAGCAAATTTTTTGCCAGGTAAGGCCCTTAGGTATTTTATCAGGGAATTACTTCTACTCTCTGATTTATGTGTTTTTTAGAATCATTTATAAAAATCTCGTGCCAAATTCGGCGGTGGAGGTCGTTGTGTGTACCACTGACATAGGTCATGTAACTTCAAGTAGGTACTCCTCCACCCATCTATTTTTAGAATGTGCCACAAATGTAGACATAAGTTTACCTACAACGCCTCTTTGCAACATCGCAACATTATTTGAAAGAATATTAAAAAATTTTCATCATTATTTGAAATATAAATAGAGAACACAAACATTAACATATTTTAAAAAACAATTTGGGTACATGTTTGAAATGGCTTTAAACTCAGCATAAATTTGCTTGTCCGTGTGTTCCTGACGACTAGTTGGTGATCCATTGGAATACAGTTTGAAAAATTGTTACTGGTAAGGCGGTCTTTACACTGCCCCACAGTAGGGTAAAGATACCGGCTATCGGCCCGGTAAGCGACTTGTTGACTTCAGAGTTGATTTCTATCATATTGCTGTGTCTCAAAGCTTTTTTAAAAATAAGTAATTTGACCCTACAATAGTCTAGTTTCATAAAACCTAACATTTATAGGCGTAGGAGTGATAAATAATTTTAAAATATATGATTTTCGTAAAAATAGTGAATATACCGGTTATGGGCCTTGATAACCAGTTATCGTCTACCAGTTTACTGGTTATCGGACAACTAATTCAAGGTAGAAAAACGAGTCTTATTTGATAGCCCATAAGGTTTATAATAGTATGACAGTTAATCAATTAATACTTTAAAAGGGATGGTATAGTTTTACTTTCTTCTGCGACTTAAAACACAATTAGGTAACAGATTAAAAATAAAAAAATAAAAATAAATAAAATATGTTTATTTCGTACCAGAGTCCATATAGTGTTAGTAACAATTTAAGCTTAAAACTATGTTAGTAAAATTCAAATTAAATAATTAATAAGTATTAAAATTATTGTAATTAATTTTCGCGTCTTTGCCGAGATGGACGCGAGTCCAGTGCTGCATAATAGCACTGTCCGCGTTCAGTCTCGCCACGACCGCCTTCAAGAGGCTGTTGGCGCTGCCCCGCACTCGCTACAGCAGGGACGCGACGCGTTTCATAATAATAGACGATAGGCTATCTACTGCAGCTGCTGCTAGCATTCCGGATGCACTGCAGTGTCGTCAGCCCCCTGAATGCATTGTTGTATTGGGTGCGCAGGACACCGTGTGTTCTTTGGGTATAATTAAAATCTCGAGTCAAACAAATAGCTATTTTTGCCGTTGGACGAAAGTTTAGTGGCCGCTAACTAGTAAAAACAAAACCTATTTCCGGCCGTCTAAAAAATTATAACTTCATGGTATGTTTGAATTTAATTTTTATATGATTCTGTTGTGGGATGTTTATTGGTTAAATATCGCTTAAAATAATCATTTAATAAAAACACCGTAAAATTATAACTATTTTAAACGGCTGGAAATAGGTTTAGTTATTACTGGTTATCGGCCGCAAAATTTTCGGTATTTTGGAAGGTCATATCTCAGAATCTATAAGGTATAGTGACGGCCGGAATCTAGTAGTCAATTCACAAAATTCTAGCTGTTTACTAATATAATGAAATCAATGTTGGTGAATTTAAGGTTCTCGCAATGCAGGCAAACAAAAATGACGTGATTAAACCGGTTTGCGACCACCCGGCCGGAAAGCGGTTTTTGAAATAAATCAAAACCTAGTGTCCGACCACTAAAAATATTACAGATTATGAAATGTTTAGCGAGTTTGGGCATTGGAATATTAAAATTTAAAATGTATTTAACACACAAACCATAAACAGTCACTAATAAAATAATAGTAACACTTAAAAAGTTAACTTTATAAATTCATCCACCTGTTAATTTTTTTTGCTAAATCTGCCTGCATCCACACACCAAATTTTGAAATGACGACTGAGGGCTTAGCACGCAAATGACGAGGTCATCCTTGAGGATTATGAAGTGTTAAGTTTGTCCGGGTTGAACGGCGCAAAAATAGAAAGAAGCTGTCTATAACCTCGTAAGGCTCAATGATATGCTTTCAATTATCGCCCAGTGTAATCATCTGATCACATGTTAAATTTTCTCGCTTATGTGTATTTGGTATGAATTAATCATTCTTTCATATATATTAATTTATTTTTTCATAAAATATTATACAAATTACGTTAGAAAATGTTAAGTTAGCGTTTATCACAAATAATTTCCTATATAAAGACTATGAATATGTACATATTACAATACAAAACAAAAAAAAGGTATATACAAAAATAATTACATTATTAATCTTTTTTTCATATATATTTATTTATATTTAGTATTTATGCATATTTATTTATATTATATACATACATTATAATGACATTTATTTATTATTAAGTGCACATAATTATATTTATTACATTTCTTCACTCTTAATAATTGTAACCTACGTTTTTAATCCGGGCCGTAGCTATTAAGAATAATATGTCATCATGTGAGCACATTGGGCAATAATTTATGAGAGATGTTATTTAATGGTGGGCCTTACGAGGATAAACCTACCTATTATTCAAAATAACGTGCAAAGTGGCCGAAAAGGGGTAGTGGCCGGCAAACCGGTATGTTTACCCTATGCAGTGTGGCACGTGAATTTCTTTGTTTGCTTGCGCAACGTGCGGGCTAATACAAATAGTGTCACGTGCCGCCCAAAAGGTTAATAAGCTATATAAACTTTATGTTGTAATAAGATATGGTTTGAAACCTATGAATTTTGTAATTTGAAAGGGATTTTTTTGTATGAAAAGTTTTTAACCTTGCCTGTTTTACTAAATACTTTATTATTATTTAAATAGTTAGTTAGTTAGTTGTTTTCCGCACTTGATTGATCGGGCATCTTGATTGGGCCATTGTGCGTATGTCCTTTTACTCTTTTATTCTAACCACTTCAGGTTTACCCAAAAGGCCAGCAACCTATGCCCAGGTTACTACAGGCCTCCGGAAATGTTGCTGGGGATTTGAGAATGTCTGCCCGCTGCTCCACTACGCCGGCGCACTCCATGAGTACGTGTTGCGGTGTTTCTTCTGCCTCTGTGACACCTATGTTGAATAGGTGTTTGTTTAGAAGACAGTGGCCAGTTATGGTTCCTACGGCTATGCGCAGCTTGTCTCTTGTTAGTCGGGTGAGGTTGCGGGCAAGCCTTTTTGAGACTTCCGGAATTGCATCCTTTGTTTGCCTACAACCTTCACCGTTTCTCCACTCTGCTAGGTGTGTTGCTTCAGTTTCTGCACGCAGCCATGTCTTTATTTGGGCCTGCGGTATGGGCAGTAATGGCTCTGGTCCGTGTACTGTTGTCGCTGAGCCCCTCTTGGCTAGTTCATCAGCTGCGTCGTTACCTAGTGAGTTACTGTGTCCTTTGATCCATTGCAGGGTTACTTTATTTGTGCTCGCTATGAATTGGAGTGCACTATGGCATTCCAGTATAAGGACAGATGTTATGCTGTTGTTTTGCAGAGCTTGAAGCACCAAGGCGCTGTCTGAGTCAATTTTTATTTGTAGGTCTTTTATGTCTCTGGCCGCTATCGCCTGCGCCGCTCTGGTGATTCCGATGCATTCCGCCTGGAAGATTGTGTTCAGTTTGTCTAAGGTGGTTGAAATTCTTATGATTTCAGATCGTTTGAAAAGACGCCAGCTCCTGTACCCTGTGGGGTCTTGGAGCCGTCTGTGTATATCCTAACTTCATTGATGCCGGAGCTGTCTTTTGGCTCTTCAGTGAGTTGGATATTATATCTTCTCTCAAAGATGTGTTGGCATGGTGTCCTGTCCATGGGTGCGTTCAGAAGTGGTCTTTCTCTCAGGATGCCATCCAGGACTTTTGAGTGCGTGGTATCCGTGTTTTGTTTCCATAATCCGTTCGCTCGAAGTCTTAGGGCAGCCGCCTTTGCTTCCTCCTGTATGACCAGGTGTAATGGTCTCAGATTCAGGAGGAACTCTAATGCGGCCGATGGAGTGGTTTTCATACATCCTGTAGCCGCCACAGTTGCTAGGCGTTGTAAGCTTTAAAGTTTTGATTTGGTTGTGGTCAGTTGCGTTCTGGGCCACCATACAACTGATCCGTAGGTAAAAGAAGGCCTGATTACTGATGTGTATAACCACAGTGTTATCTTTGGATTTAGGCCCCATTTCTTGCCAACTAGTCTCTTACACTGATGGAAAGCTATGCAGGCCTTCTTTATTTTATCGTCAATATGACTCCCCCAGTTTAGTTTACTACTATCAAGGGTGATCCCTAGATACTTCACTTGTGTTGAGAGAGATAGTTCGGTGTTAAATAGTTTTGGTAATTGTAGGTGTGGTAACTTCCTTTTTTTGGTAAAAAGGATAAGTTCCGTCTTTTTTGGATTTACTGATAGCTGATGCTCATCACACCATTTTTCTACAATCTGGAGCGCGGAGCGCATTATTCCACATAGGAGGTTTTCTGCGTTTCCGTTTATCAATATTGCTAGGTCATCTGCGTATCCAATAGTAGTGTATGCTCTTTCATTGAGACTTTTCAAAAAGCTATCTACTACTATGTTCCATAAAAGTGGCGATAGGATGCCTCCTTGTGGGCATCCTCTGACTACTGTTGCACGTGTATTTGTGGTTATTTGGACTGCCCTCTTACTGACCAGTTCATTTATCCATTTTGTTATGACTGGTTCTACTTTAAGTTTTCGTAGGGCGTGGTTAATGCTGTTGTGCATGGTCTTATCGAATGCCCCCTCTATATCTATGAAGGCGGCAAGTGTAGACGATTTGTTGTTTATGGCTGATTCTATTTTGTGTACTACCATGTGTAATGCAGATTCTGTTGATCTGCCTTTTCTATACGCGTGTTGTTGTGGATGAAGTGCTATATATATATATTTTTTTAAATAAATAAGTACTTTATCACTCACAGGCCTCATTGATATAAAATTAGAAGAATGTAGTGATATAAAAGTTTCGAGATTTTGAAAATTTTATAATCGGGTTCATTCAAACCTGCATATTGCTATGAAGCTAGGAAACATATTATGTTTTATTTATTTGGTTAGTAACCAAACATACCAAACATTAACATTATTATTAGGTGACAAAAGTGACACAATTAATATTATATCTAGCCTAATGTCCTAGAGCAATGTTTCACAAACATTATTCCATACCACCATGGCATAGTAATTTTCACACTGCATCTTTGTTAATAATTATTAATAGGAATTTTATTTTTAAAACAAGGCGGGAATGTTGTGATACGGTGTTTTATTTTCATGGCCCGGTACTGGATCATGTGCAACTTGCGAGGGCTCTACTGCATCATCAAAATCCAGCAGTCTGTCTTGCAGGCACATGGTTCGCCTCACATATCCTACACTTGAACCACTAAACCAATAAATATTTAATGTCATTTTACTAGGAATACTGAAGATGATGAAGAATTGCTAAGATGGTGGCAGGAAGTAGCCTCTGACTTGAGTCTTTTTTTTTCAGTGGAAATGTGTCAGGCGGAGGCGTGGCGCGGAGGGGGGGTGGCGCGCTCCCCCTCCCACGAGTCAGTCACGACGGACCTGTCTCTCTTCAGCGTGTCCTCAGCTGCTTCTGATGCCAGGGTGTTGAGGCTGCTGGCTTGCAAGGTAACTTCTACTAAATGCAAGCTAGGCTAATTTACCTTAGCCTATCTTGCCTACTATAAGCTCAATGTAACCACACATCTTATGCAAAGTTGCTGCCTTTAATATAACCCCTACTAAAATTTCGCGAGCTAGGCTAAGTTATGTTAGCCTAGCTCGCCTACTAGAGGCTCATGGTGATTACAGATCTGATACCAGGGTGCTGGCTGGCAAGGTAACTGCACTTTCGCATGCTCAACCAGGCTAAGTTTGGGCTAGCTCGCCTAGCTGAAATCTCGGTGGCTTCTGGCAATTGATAAATGCACTAGATTCTCACTAGAACTTGACAAGCTTAGCAGCTCAGGTGATAACAGTCCTTGTACTCCTCGCGGCCTCAGCTGCGTGTGACACGAGAGAGCTTTGGCTCTTTGCTTGCAAGGTACTTTTACAGCCTTGCTAGTGCAGTGTGAGCTAAATATAGCCTAGCTCGCGTAATCTTATCCTTCCTTTATCTTCAAAATAAGTGGTTCTTTATAAAATCTTATCTCTGTTTGCAGGCTGGACAAGGTCCTGATCCTTCGTTGAGGGTGGCAAGTCCAAACCCTGATAGCAAAATGCTCAAGTAAGTTGTGGAACAGTTCGCACTATCTCTCTATCTTTCTCTCTCTTTCTGCTAACCACTGATTCATACTATATATATATATGTGCCTACGTACGTCACATGATGATTCAATGACTTATGTCAGATTTATACAGTTCTTTAGCGAAAACCCATAGCTGTATTCCCCGACCAAGTCAACTAGACAACTGTCAAACGACTTTCGACATCGAATACAACGAAAATACAGATGGAAATTAAAAAGCAATGGTGTTAAAATAAACTTAGGCAATTCATTAAAATTTTAACAATTTTGCTTTTTAGGGTTCCGTACCCGAAGGGTAAAAGTTGATAACGGGACCCTATTACTAAGCCTCCGCTGTCTGTCTGTCTGTCACCAGGCCGTCTGTCTGCTAGACGGTTGATTTTTTCACAGATGATATATTTCTGTTGCCGCTATAACAACAAATACTAAAAACAGAATAAAATTAATATTTAAGGGGGGCTCCCATACAAAAAACGTGTTTTTTTTTTTCGTTTTTTGCTCGCCATTAATATCGGCAACAGGTAGACGCGTGAAATATTCACAGAATATTAAGTTGTATACTCATTTTAAAAATAAGTAGGTAAATTAAAAAAATAATAATAATAAATAAAGTTCACTAAACGTGAATTTTTGCCATTTTTTGCTCAATATTTATAACGGCAACAGGCAGACGCTTAAAATATTTACATAATATTATGTTGTATTTCATTTTCAAAATAAATAATTTAATTATAAAATAAATTTAAGGGGGGCTCCCATACAAACGTGTTTTTTTACTATACTGTCTTATGTTGAAGGTTAATGGTACGCAACTCTTCGTGCGCCAGCCCGAATCGCACTTGTCCGATTTTTTATTACCTTAGGTAATTTCGTTGTATTCATCGTAGGTCGTTTGACAGTTGTCTAGATGCCTTCGTCGAGTAGTAGAATAGATTGCAACATATCAAGTGGCCGTAATAAGTGCACCCAAGACGATCAATCGCGATTGTCAATTGTTACGTCATTGACGAGCCAAAGATGCGAATGATGGAGCTTCAATCGACGCGCTTGCTTACCGCCATTTTGTTTTCTGTCGACCAATGATGATATCGCATTCTGACCGATTGACTGTCGACACGGTTAATGGCTGCGTCATTCGCGATTGTAAATGGCCTTCAATGTTGCTGTTGTTTCACTAACCGATGCGCTTACGGTGAGGATAAACACCGTGAGGAAACCTGCACATTCAGGCAACTAAATGTGTAAACGTGATTTAAATTGGTCAGGTTCCCCTGCTAACAGGGTCAAGGAGGTCCGATAGCAATCGCTCCACTGTAATTACCTGATCTGCCACATCCTGCATCATGGTCCAAAGCGGACCCTGGGCCTTTGCGTGCGAGTTCACGAGGGATAACGCTGGGATGAAAAAACAAATGGGAATGACAATCCCTCAATGTTGCTGTAGACGATCATTTGGCTCATCAATAACCTAAATATTGACAAACGCTGAAACGTAATTCGGTATGTAAAGTAAATTTAAAGATAAGTGTTTTATATTTTTTTCTTGAAGTAAAGACTTAATAAAGAAAGTAATTTGAGTATTTTGAACTTTAATTCAGTAGTTATTTTGTAATTAATTATTGAAAATTAAAACTTGTGACGTCATAAGCATGCCTATGACGATTTTCTCTCATATTTACAGGATTGTCTTTGAAAGCAATTTTTTTCTCGATTGGAAACTCACTCATGCAAATAGTAACGTCATATGTCGGTTTCCGGTGCGTTTAGAGGGCATATGAAGAATAAATTATTAGCCGTATATTCGTGAAAATAAGCCCCATTTTTTAATTTTAGGTAGTATAAGTAATTATAGTGATGGGAATAAAATCACTAAATGGTTTTAAAATTACCATAGATTGTTTTTTACTTTACACACCAAATTGATCGTCTCGGGGCCGCTTTAGAATGTCTCCCCTCCCCTTTTTACGCAGGAGGCCCTCCTCAGCGCTCCCACTGCAATCGGCAGATACGTGTCGGGAGCTGCTGGCGGGGTGCGCAGCCCTATGCGCGCAGCTAGGGCTCCGCAGGTCTTTCAGTGCTGGGGACGTGTCCGCCGCCGACCGCGCGCCGGTGCCGCTGCGCAGGTCAGTGAGTAGCGTTGCAGCACTGTCGATAGTTGACCTCGAAAATCATCTAATTCAATTTATTTAATGAGTAACCAAATTGGTTTTTACTATAAAAATATGTCAAGTAAGAGCGCTTTCACACTAGCGTTCATCGAACGCCTACGCTGGACAAACGCTAGTGTGAAGATGCTCTTAGTTAGGTACTCGGATATCCGAAAAATATCCGAACTTGCTAGGTACTCTTACCCACGTTTTATTTAACACGTTTTTTTAAATCATACAGCCCCCCAATAATTACTATTCTAATTCTCTCACTCACTCAAGCCCCGCCAAGATTCCCGCTGAAAATCAGTTTGGTGGTGGTATATTTTTACTGCCATGAATTATGTCAGGCAGACCTTCTTGGCACATCTCTCATGATCCCTCCCTTTCTGTGTTACCATTGTCTCTATTCTTTGTGTGTTAATAATAACTTTTTTAATGAAGTACTTTTAAATAAGGATGCCAGTAAATGTATTTTCTTTCTTTCACCGTCGGTGAGTGGGAGTGCTAGAACCTTCCGGGTGAGCTCGCTCCACCGCCGACTCTGTCTACGCCACGTCTAGCTTAGTCTAGAGTCATGAGCAAACCCCTTTTTAATGATAAACTAGCAGTTCCCCGTGACTTCACTCCCGCCTTTAGTCGGATTTTCCATACAAAATTTCATCCCCTACATAGGAAAACTAGCGTTGCAGCACTATCGATCTAATATCAATTGGCTTATCGATAGTACCGATTTGTGAATAGTTCCCTACTTGTATCTTTATATTAGCATCTACCACAATTAGTTTCCTCCGCATAGTATCTCGATGTTAAAGCTTACCATGCTGTGTGCACATACTTTCGGAGTCGCCTACCTCTGTATTTCAGTTATTGACTATTTTCCTTAAGTTAAGCAATCAATTGTTGTAACTCTGTTAAATAAATAGATAGCTCCATTAGAGTCAATACTATCGACATACATTCTATCGATATTATATTATACTGACTATTGCAACAACTATCGATAGCATCGATAGTTTTCTTTGCCGATAATGACCTTTTATTAAATTGTATTGTGAATAATATTTGATGTAGCTAGTAAATATCCTGAGGCTTGATTTAATCTTTCTTGATATAGTAACTGATGTGACGTAAACGGCATGATATAAAATAATAAGAAAGTACACAACCAATACTATTGAATAAAAGGCCACTATCGATAGGACAAAACAATCGATCCTTTCGATAGTATTGCTCTGTGTTGATAGTATTTATAGTAACGGAGCTGTCAATAGTATCGATACTATTGCTTCTGCCTAAACTATCGATAGTCTATCGAAAAACTATCGATAGTGGACTACCGAGCGGCAACGCTATCAGTGAGTGAGTGAGGTGGATGAGCAAGTAAATGAGATTTTTTCTACACTAACGTTATAAAGATGAAAGATTTGATTGTTTTGTTTGTTTGTATTGTAGGCGAAACTACTGAACCGATTCAAATTTAATTTGGTATAGAGATAGTTTGAGACCCTGGGAAGGACATAGGCTTGTTTTTGTCTCGATATAAAATCATCATGTGGTGAAATGGGGGATGAAAGTTTGTATGAAAAATCCGACTAAAGGCGGGAGTGAAGTCACGGGGAACTGCTAGTTTATCATTAAAAAGGGGTTTGGTCATGACTCTAGACTAAGCCAGACGTGGCGTAGACAGAGTCAGCGGTGGAGCGAGCTCACCCAGAAGGTTCTAGCACTCCCACTCACCGATGGTGAAAGAAAAAAAATACATTTACTGGCATCCTCATTTAAAAGTACAGTCGACCAAATTGAATCATGACCCACCTTATGGTCATTTTTCTACTGTCATTCTATACAAGTAGGTTGAAATTCGCTTGAACATACATTTCCTAGAAACGAACCTGTCATCATTTTATTAGACACTGACAGTTACTGACAAGGCTATGATCGCTATCTGTACGAATAAGTTAAGTATGAAAATCGGCGAGAACTTAGGTAAGGGTTGCAATGCAACACACAGGTAGGTAGGTTGATATTCGGGATTCGGCACAGCCGGGCGCCGAGTCTGTATCGGGAACAAGTTTCTTTATAAAAGTTCCACTGGAACTTGTGTTGTGTGCCACGATGAAATAAAACAGTATACTTAGTTGAAGAATATAATATTTATTTTACGTATATATTTATCAAGTGGCATTAAATTGGTAAAGTGAAAAGTGACCCGATTAGACGACTACAAATGTCACTTCCCCAATCCAAACCCCACAAATTTTCTATTGGATTAAGGGGACCTAGACGGCCATGGAATAAGAGCGAATTCATCTTTATGCTGGGTAAACCAATTCGTGACAATTCTGGCAGTATGCACTGGACAGTTATCATGAACAAAGGAGAATACTGGCACTTCTTCACGCAAGTAAACTGACAAAGTCGGTAACATTGATTCTTCCAATAAATTGACATAGTTTATAGCGTTATGACGCGGAAAAATTTGAACAAGTTCTCCGACACTTCCGGCATCCATCTAGGCACACAAGTTAGCTGAAATTCAGCCGGATAATTGGTTGGGCACTTGACATCTGACACATGATTTTTTTATTTTATTATAATACATTTTTCTTCGTAGTGAAAGGAGTTTGTATTATGGGCTTATTTTAAATTCATATAAAGACTGGTTTATCTAAAACATGTCTAGTGCAGTGATAATAAAGGTTAAACTTGCATAGATCTCTGACCCGTAATGACGCATTTTTATTCATATTTAAAACGTACTATGTGCAACATGCATGACAGCGAAGAAAACCTTACTACATTTATGAATACAAAGGAATAATCGGCAAAGTGGGTCATGATTCAATTTGGTCGACTGTACTTCATTAAAAAGTTATTATTTTTACACAAAGAATTGAGACAATGGTTACACCAAAAGCTATAGGTTTTCTGTCTTGAAATTACTCAGACACAGCTCCGGAGCCAGGAAGTTGGTGGTGTTAACACCCCCGTGCCTCGGAAAGCACGTTAAGCTGTTGGTCCTGCGCCTGATCTCTCTACGGTCATGTCGGACTGCCGTCTCACCGAATTATGAGAGTGAAGGAACAGAGAGTGCACCTGTGTATTGCGCACACACTTGTGACTATAATATGTCCTGCGCAGGTGGCTAATCTCTGTTGAGATAGGCCGCCGTAGTCGAAATTCGGCTAGGAGGACATTATTATATTTATTCATATTTTTATAGTAAAAACCAATTAGGTTACTCATCCAAGTTTTTATTATTAATAATAAGAAACGTGTATGAGTTAAATTGTGATGATTCTTTTTGTTCTTCATGTTTTTATTTTTGTTATTTTAGGTGATGTGTACTAGACGTGTGCGCCGAACGGCGTGGCGTACGCCGCCGGTAATTTTTGTCACGCCGCCGCCGCCGAATTTCATGCCGGCGTCGTCGGCGCAAAGATAGTACTGAGCGAACCACAAGCTAACGGCCGAATGAAAGCTCTCTCAGTCTCTCTCTCACATGCCGTAATATAAGCGCGTTAGTTCACGTTCTAGGTCAGCATTTGTCAGTTGATCAGTTCGATTCCATACGAGCCGTACAAGTGTTAGCACAAAACTTACGCGTTTGTTATTGTTTAATTTTACCATGTCAGAAGACAGCGAAGAACGACGAGTGTTAGACAGAATAGAAATAAAACATTTTACAGTTAAAACACTGTATTCGGAGCCTCTTACACCCCGTAAGAGGCTCCGAATACCATCTTACGAAGCCCAATTGTCAACCTCACCTGCACGTGGTGCGCCCTGCCGACTAACAGACGAGGCTCTGGCGACCGAACCGATGGCGGTATAACCATCTAAAGGCTGAGCCAAATTCCTCTGGCCGGCGGCGGGCAGCAGCGTCGCCGGTACGAGGCTCGGTCCTGCGCTCACCAACCCGCCTGCCCAGCGTGGTGAGTATGGCCATTACCTTTGAGAATGGAGCCAAAAAAAAAACGGCCCCCAGTTCCCAGCCGCCCTACTATTCCGGGCCACGGCAGCGGCTCAACTTAACAATATTCAAATGATTAAAGAGAGTTTTTATTTCTAATGTTATTATCATTCGATCTAATATTCACGCCGATTACGCTGACGACGCCGCCGCCGCCGACAGTTTTAACATCAGACGCCGCCGCCGATCAAAAAGGCATCGGCGCACATATCTAATGTGTACCAAATAGAAAAAACTCATTTTAAATCCTTGTTATTATCAATAAATTTGACAAAACCAACAGCTTAAAATAGGTAGTTTTACATAGGGTTATTCGTATAAAAAGTAAAGCCAATAATAGGTTATTATTATCAGATTTGTTTGAATACTTACTTCCAGTGCGACGTCTGAAGTGGGCCTATGCGCGGCTCTTGAGGCTCTCACGCTCAGTGCTGCCTCGAGGTCTTGCAGCACTTGGGTTGCAGGTATGTTACTATTTCTAGGTGATGCTTGGAATAATATTACATATTTGTACATACCAAAGTTAAGCAACCCACGGCGCGGTCGTGATTGGATGGGTGACCATTCCGACCATTCAAGTGAAGTTCATGACAAGCATCTCCATGCTTCAGAAGGCACGTAAAGCAGTTGGTCCCGGCTAATATCTGGTGGTATTAGTTGTTAAGCCTAGTCAGAGGCCCTAGGGCGGCTTGATTACAGCTGACAGTAAGGTTTGTGACTTGCCTTACAGACACCCCTCCACCAATCCCCACTGAGCCCGCGTGGTGGGGTATGGCTCGTACCTCCATAGTTGAGGTGAGGCCTTTGCCCAGCAGTGGGATTTATATAGGCTGACTTAAACCGAACTTCAGGAGGATTTTCAATTTCTCTAAACGTATTTCGGATCTATAATTATTATACGTTTTGAAGTTTTTCGTTATGTTAGTATAGGTTTAAAACTCTTACGTTCGAACCTATCATACGCAATGACGTATTCAAAACAGACTAGGAATTTTGCAAGTTGGTAAGAGCGTTGGCCCAGTTAGCCAAAGGTCGTGCGTTCAAATCCTGACCGTTTGCGAATTTTTTGGTATCTTTTTTAAACTTATAAAATGAAAAAGTAGCACTGTATGAGTTAAAAAAAATTGAATCTGTTTACCAACGCGCTCCTTCCCGACTTAGCTTTTAGTTCATTTGCTAGGCATCGACATGAGTGTTGGGTTTTTCTGTCTTGAAATAACTCAGACACAGCTCCGGAGTCAGGAAGTTGGTGGTGTTAACACCCCCGTGCCTCGGAAAGCACGTTAAGCCGTTGGTCCTTCGCCTGATCTCTCTACGGTCATGTCGGACTGCCGTCTCACCGAATTATGAGAGTGAAGGCACTTGTGCACTATAATATGTCCCGCGCAGTTGGCTAATCTCTGTTGAGATAGGCCGCTGTAGTCGAAATTCGGCAAAGAGGACATCATCATAGGCATCGAGCATATGGTAAAATAATGAATAAATTGTTTTAGTGGGAGGGTCCCAGCTGCCTTCCCCGCAACGCTCGCATCCTCTCACGCAGCCCCCTCAGAGGCAACCGCCCACAGACAATAAAAAGGTAAATATTATATCTTCTTAATTTAAATATCAATTCTTGTATATTTATTTATTTATATATATAAGCTGAAATTTTAATAGTTGTTTTCCCGCAGTAAAATAAGTGCAGTTTATACTGTATTGCCAGGCCTGTGTATCTTCCCGCATAGGTAGCAAAAACGTACCTAAACAAGTTGTGTATCGCTAGCCGGCAGCGACACGCTCCCGCGTTTTATTCACCGGCGGTGCGCGACACTAGGTTGCTGGTTGGACGAGCGTGAATAAAGTTCTAGAAAGATGCGCTAGATGGCGTAAGTAGCTTCTTGTGGCAGTCAACCCTATTGCGTTGCGTGATAGTACGTCACTGAATAGGTTTAATGTATTATGAATCATATTCCAGAGTTATAAGAATGAAATTATCTTGCAATGTATTTCTGTAGGTGTCTACACGAAAATGTGCTTGAGTCTGAGGCGAACTGAATTACACTATATCGTTAACAACATTGAGTAGATATTTCTTTGAATTTCATTGCAAAGTCATACTTCTGTACGGAGTACTAGTACTTATTCTGTGGTATTGCTTAGTGGGTAGAGCTTTTTTTGCTTTCAACATTAATTTCGTGCGGCAAGCAGTACCCAAATACGTCAATTCTCGTAAAAAATATGTTATGTTACAGGCATTATCCATTGATCACTTACTTGTATTTCCTGGCTGTATGGCTATGTACCATTGCCTTTCCACTGGTGGATAAATACTACTAGGTACTACCACAGATTATATAATAGGCACTACTGTCAATGGAATAACAATTTTGCTGTCATTTTTTTTTCATGCGTTAATTGATATAGGCGAAGGTGCGGTTTTTGTACAGACAAAGAGAAAAATTAATTTCAATTTTTCTCTAAATCGGAGGCCTTAAAAAATATATTTATTATGCAGAATGGCTGGTTTTTGTAAACTCTTTCATATAATATTTAGTTTATTCTGGTTAGAAATATTGACAAATAAAAAACCTTGAATGGACAAGTCCTTTCAGCGTGTATATTTGTGATCTCGGAAAGGCTCTAACGGTGTCGCTTTTTGGTGGTGAGTGTTATCGGGGATGAAAAATCGATCTAGACTAGTCTTTATGTGTGGGAAACGCGTGTTTTCGAGTTTTCATGCATTTTTCTTTCGCAATTGTTCGACGCAGATTAAGGTAGTTAATTTCGCACCGGTAAGCATGAGCGTCGTGGCCGAGTGCATAAGATGTAGGAGTCTTTGCTTTATTTTTATTTCGCTGCTTTTTAAATTACCATAAAACAATACAAAGCTGTCTACAGAAGTGTCTCACTTTGTATGGTGTCTCTAACTATTGGGTCGATTTATGCCAATCTTCTTTGGCTAAGAGGACATTATGTAAAGATATATCAATGATTGTGGCAGGTCCGTCAGAACTACATAAAGCGGCGGCTGCTGACCACGTATCGCGCGTTGGAGCGGATGTCACAGTCTGACTTCAATCTGGACAGGCTTGAGGTAAGTCAACACATAAAATAGGTTGCCTACCTATAATTTCGCTCACAAAAATTCGTCGTCTGACTAACGTCCTCCGTAGCTTAGTGGTAAGAGCACTCGCCCGGATAGCGAAGGGACGTGGGTTCGAGTCCCACCGGATGACACAGTCGATTAATTTTTGTGAGCGAAATTTGATTTAATTTCGTAAAAACATGCAAAATAATTGCTTAAGTTATAAAAGTATTATAAGTTAAGCTGATTTCATCTTAACTGATGGTTAAATATTTGTAAAAATATTTCCATTGGATACATGCGGGTACATTCCCCAAGTATTGATGAAATCGAATGCCGGCTCACTGGCGTAGCAAGCACTTACAAAAATTCGTCGTCTGACTAACGTCCTCCGTAGCTTAGTGGTAAGAGCACTCGCCCGGATAGCGAAGGGACGTGGGTTCGAGTCCCACCGGATGACACAGTCGATTAATTTTTGTGAGCGAAATTTGATTTAATTTCGTAAAAACTTGCAAAATAATTGCTTAAGTTATAAAAGTATTATACATTTGTGTTATATAAATCTAAGACTGAAATCAATTTTTGAGGCGGGTGACCAAAAATACTTATGCTACTTGTAAATCTAAGTTTTAAAATTGACTGCCTCGTTGGTCTAGTGGTCAGCACGCTGGGTACTAACCACGAGGTCCCGGGTTCGAAACCCGGGTCGGGCCGAGAGTGTTTGGGTTTTCCTGTCTTAAAATAACTCGGACGCAGCTCCGGAGTCAGGTTGGTGGTGTTAACACCCCCGTGCCTCGGAAAGCACGTTAAGCCGTTGGTCCTGCGCCTGATCTCTCTACGGTCATGTCGGACTGCCGTCTCACCGAGTTAATGAGATTGAAGGAAAAGAGAGTGCACCTGTGTGTTGCGCACACACTTGTGCACTAATAATATGTCCCGCGCAGTTGGCTAATCCCTGTGGATAGGCCGCCGTAGTCGAAATTCGGCTAGGAGGACATTATTTTTTAAAATTGATTTTTGCGAATTTTATACAGCCCTTTATCTGAATTTTTAAGGTCAAGTGATATAAGATACATAAATATGGAAATAGTCTCTAGCCATAATTGTGAAATGTAGAAACTATAGTACGTGCCAGATAAACGTGCATAAAAGGTCGTTCACCTCGACAGCTAAAACCTTGTGACACGTATCATTTGTCTTTCTAACTAGCGATTATTACGACTTTTGATTTTTGGGTTCAAGGTCGACCCGTACCGAGGTTCATTTGTTAGACAGATTCGTATCGCTACGGCTTATAGTTAGGGTCGCCGCGGTCCGCATACTAGCGTGCAGTGGTACACGGGTGACGGTCTGCAGGGGTGACGGGTCAATGACTTTTTATGCACCGTTTAATGGCACGGACTAACGGTTTTTTTTTTCAAAATTTTGTAAGAAGGTATTCGGTCGGTGTTCATCGTCGATATGTAGTGGCCAGCACTTTAGACTACACAGTAACTACATCTCAAGACACCGAGCACATACCCTATAGAGTCAAAATTACATTAATTTTAATTCAGAAAAATTTCGTCAAAATCCCTGTAAAATTAATGCTTCCGTTTTTTGTTCAACACATTTTGTCAAACAAATTCACTTATTTCTTCACATATTTTAAAATAAAGGTGCTGTTCACACGGCTGAATAGACTGCACAGTAGCTTAATGGGAAGAGTGTTGGCCCGGTTAGCCAAAAGACGTGGGTTCTAATCCTACCTGTGTGCGAATTTTTGGTTTCTTATTTAAACTTATATAAATAAGAAAGAATACTGTGAGTGTTAAAAACAATAAAAAACTATTGCTGTTCAGAAGATTGTTAATTCGGATCAAAACTGAAATATCTCTTTATTTCGGTTATATTTCATTATATTGAATAAAATACACGCTTAATTTGATACTTTTCGTATCAGTACCAAGCACTGATAAGTTTTGGAGAAAAATCGCGCTTACCTTGCCTCTATAGGTTACGTGCTCGATGATATGTACAGGTGCCAGCAGTCTAGACTACCAGAGAATATTGCTATATTTGAGTGAATAAATAAATAATTAAATTGTTTCGACAAACACACCAATTACATAGCTCAAACTAAGCGTGAGCTTGTGCTATGGTGACTAGGATAACGGATAGACATACTTATATACATTTATAAACATCCATGACTTCTGTGCAAATGCTCGTGTTCATCGCACAACCATTTGCCCCTTACGGGATTCGAACCCGCAACCGCCTGGTTTAGAAGTCCGGGGCACGAACTACTACACCAAGATGGTCGTCAGAGAAGTTGTTATATGTATATTGACGACCGTCTTGGTGTAGTGGTTCGCGCCACGGACTTCTAATCCAGGCGGTTGCGGGTTCGAATCCCGCAAGGGGCAAATGTTTGTGTGATGAGCACGAGCATTTGTACCTAAGTCATGGATGTTTATAAATGTATATAAGTATGTTTATCCGTTATCCTAGTCGCCATAGCACAAGCTCACGCTTAGTTTGGGGCTAGGTAATTGATGTGTTTGTTGAAACAATTTATTTATTGTTTATTGTATATGGGACCGTTTCCGCCACCAGGCGGCGGCGGTGTCGGCGGTGGCGGCGTGCGTGGGCCCGGGTCCCGCCACGCTGGCCGTGCCGCCGCACAGGAGGCAGGTGCACCCAGGTAAGACCTTTGTTGACGTAGACTAGCCTTACTCAGGCCTAGCAATGGGCGATTGTTCGAAAAAAAATCGACAATCGACCATTCGAACTATCGAATCTCGATTTAGTAATTAGGAAAAAAATAATCTACAATCGAATGATAATCTATACTCGGCCCTTCGATGCATTCGATTGGGTTGCCGCGACTGTGCGCACAGCGAACTAATGATTAATCGACGCGACGAATGACGATTCATTCGTTAGTAGTTCTGCGCACCGCACGCTCCGGTATTGCTCGCCGAATAATCGAAGGATAATCGAACGACTGCGGTTGCTTATCGAATACATTAGATTACAAAGACCAATCGAATAATTCGCTTAATTTAGTAATAATCGCCCATCGCTACTCATGCCAAAACCCAAAAATGCATTTTTCGAAAAAAAAAATTTTTTTTTTTAATTCCATTAAATTGTCGCTAGTCGAAACCCGAACACACCCCTGTATATATTCAAATCGGATTTAAATTTGCATGGCTGCATGCAGGCTGAATACAGGGCCACTCATAGCAGATCTAAAAAACATAGAAATTTAAGATCTGCTATTCATTAATGATGTATTCTCAGCAAATAATCGATTGTTTGTCTGATTGATTGAAAAACATAACCCTACTTCTGACACAGTCGGGTAATAAACTCTATACCTTCCTTTCCAGAAGCGGCGCACCTAGCTTTGACAGCAGCGGACTTGGAGAGAGAACGCGGGCGCCCCCTGTCCAAATACGAACGCAACATGATGATATTCAACTGGCTTCACACTCTAGACGAAGCTGCGCCCTTCTAGACTTACCAAGAACGACGAAGAAGATGACAGAAGGATGAAGAAGTTCGAAGAAGTTAGCAGAAAATAACTTTGTAATGTACAGGATTTCAAAACATGTTGAAACAAAATAAAGAAGGGTTAAAAAAATTGCAGAAGGACGCAGAAGTAAGTAAAAAATTAAAATATCGCAGAGGCATGGAAAGATTTTATGATCTGAATTGTTAGTTAGTAAAGTTTATAAAGAAGGAGGTAGAATGTTATAGAAAGATGCAGAAGGAATACAAAGTTAGCAGAGTCACTAAGGATCTCATAAAACTGCCCGAAAATGGAATATTATACAGAGCAAGTATGTGAAATTGTGAGAACTCTTGAAAAAGTCATTCAGTCTGATATACAATATCGCCAATAACTTTGACTACAGAAATAATGCTGAAATATCGGAAAAGAATTAAATAATCTTAATTCTTATTCACACGTGTTACAAGTATTTTTTTATCCAAAATAGTTAATTTATTTTTTTAAGGGTAGTTCTGAAATCAAAGTTTTTGAACCACCATATAGATTCCATACCTGCCCTGTATAATCCACTTATGATATTAAAATTGAATGATCTCTGAAACAAGAAAATAATCCAGAATGTAACTTGATTATGACATAGTGAATTATTAAAAAAATACGATTTCGACATTCCTAAATAAAGCATTTAATGATATAATTAATAGAATCAGGCGTTATAATATAAAGCTCAGCCGAGGCGTCATCATCATCATGTTGTCGCCTCGGCTGAGCATAAAGCTCAGCCGAGGCGACAACATCTCCTGAGGATACCGCGTGGAGTGGCGGAACGCGTCGAGGTTTTTTGCACGTTGGTGTTGGTAACTAACAACTGCATTAGCTGTAGTGCATGCGTATTGAGGGAGGGAGGGCGGTGCATTCTGCATTTGCCTGAACTGGTACTCAAAGCGGTTGCGGTTGGTGTGGTTTTGTTGCCTGCGCTAGCGTCTCTTAGCGGAAATTTAAAGCAAAAATAATTGTATCTTATTTTTCCCATCATTTAATGATAGAAAATAAAACATCAAGAAACAAAACAAACGTCGCGAAGTAATCCGTAAAATTGTGTTTTAATGAATAAAACATCAAATTATAGATACTATTCTTTGCAGTCGTTTTCAAAACTTGATAAAGTATCCCATTTAGAGTTAATGAGACCGACAGACCATGACACAGAATAAGTACTAGTTCTGCGTACAGAAGTTTGATTTTGCAATGAAATTCAAAGAAATATCTACTCAATATCGTCAACGATATGGTGTAATTTAGTTCGTCTCAGAGTCAAGTACATTACAAGAAGGTACTAACGCCATCTAGCGCACCTTTCTAGCACTTTATTCATGCTCGTCATGCCAGCAACGTAGTGCCGCGCGCCGCCGGTGAACAAAACGCGCGCTTGTATCACTGCTCGCTCGTGAGTCCCAACTTGATTAAGAGCGTTGGCGCGGTTAGCCAAAGGTCGTAGGTTCAAATCCTACCTGTGTGCGAATTTTTGGTTTCTTATTTAAACTTATATAAATAAGAAAAACATTGTGAGTGTTAAAAAAAACTATTGAATAGCGAAAGCGTCATCATTCAAGTTGAATTTATTCTGTAAAGAATAACTACTTGGCCCACTGCTGTTGCAATGCAGCTCGGGTAGATGTCGCTGACGTCACGCAATGACGTAAGACAAAAAGGGACCAGGAATTTCACACGGTTGGATGAACTGCACAGTAGCTCAGTCGGTAAGAGCGTTGGCGCGGTTAGCCAAAGGACGCGGGTTCAAATCCTACCCGTGTGCGAATTTTTGGTTTCTTATTTAAAACTTATATAAATAAGAAAGAACATTTTAATTGTTAAAAGAATAAGTAAAAACTATTGATTAGCCCACCACGGTGGGTCGCCGCGTGTAGGTACGTTTTTGCTACCTACGCGGGGAGTAACACAGGCCTGACCATGACACCATTTTAAGATAGTTGTGAGTAGTCAAGTATACAACTTCCGACGATCTTAAAATCTGGTCGAAGTATCTCTCTTTCATTTCATTTGAAACTAATCATGCGGTGTCACTGACCTTTATAATACAAGCATGCTAGACTGCATACTGTCAACCTAAAAATGAAGCCATTTTGGCGCTGACGGCTGGAGTGAGCGTGTGGTGAGCGTCCGCGGAACTAATTATAGTTAGCATAAACTTACGTAAGTTACTCTATTTTGGTTCCCTGGACACTCGGTGGGGGCGCTTTGATTCGGCACAAAAATTATCTGTCATTTCTTAGAGAACCTTTAGTCCAGCGTACTTGTATTATAGAGGTCAGTGTGCGGTGTTGAATCATTTTGAGATTGTCTATGGATGCTTTTTATTTTATTTTATTCATTTCATCTTTTACAATGGAATAGACTGGAAAATTTTAGAATTTCAAAAAAATTGGTCATAAAGCGACTGCACTGAATCTTATCCAATACATTCCATTTGGCTTCAGCATACTCGGCTAAAATATACTTCTAGAATCAAACAGAAGGAAAAAGAAGCTTCTAAAATGTAAGTGTGTCGGATATAAGTGAATGTTTTTCGTAGAATGTAAGTAAAGTGTTATATTTATTGGATGGTTTGACACGGCCGTCCTCGTTCTAGATCTTTCTAGAAAACGCCAGAAGATATCTGGTTAATTTATTTGTATATTAATGTGTTTTTGTGGCTAAGTCATAATAAACAGTGTGTCCTGGTTTGGACTAGCTATAATTTATTTTCATCAACTGTTGTCGACAAAAAAACCCCATGTTGGGGGTCTAACTCCCTCCCTCTTGAAATGGCAGCCATTTAAATTATTTAAAAAAAATACTATTGCTGTGGATCTGGAGGTCCTAAAAGTTACGAAAATGATTTATTTGAAAGGTAACGCTATCGCCTATCAAGCGAAATAAAGATGAATTCAAAATTATTAACCGTCATAGAGGAAAAAATATTATTTTAGAAATCTTGCTAAAATTAAAAAAAATAAGTTAAATACTATTTTGAACCTATTACAAAATTAAACGAAAAAATTAATTTTTTCTGAAAATGTTTGTCTTTTTTTTTGAACATTTTTTTTAAATGTTTTTTTTTATTAGGATTATGTCTCTAAAATTTGATAAATAAAAGGCCATAAGATTATCGCTAGTCGAAAATCCGGACACCCTGTATAATGTGTTTATATGTGGCTAATTCATAGTAATATTACTACATCATCTACACATACATCTATGATCATATTTATTAATGACGCATTTTACAACCCAAGCTCAAAAGGCAAGATATATTTCGGGTATTTAAAGTTAGAATCTCATTTATTTTGGGGTCCCAACGCTATCTCTTTTTTCAAAGAGATTTCCAAGAGGCTAGTTGTGGTGACCCAAGAGCTGGCAGCTACCTTGCTCAGCGTATAAGCATCGCTATCCAGCGCGGTAATGCTGCCAGCATCCTGGGAACCTTACCACAAGGACCCTTTTTATAATTTTTGTTTTTGTATTGTATTAAATAATTTATCTTAATTTTTATTAATAAGTTGTATACATATATATTACTAATTTATTTTTAGTTTTAGTAAACTTATTTATTTAGGGCCCGTATACAAGATGCAATCAATCCTAAAGCGAAGTTCGCTATCGCTAACAAAATGACAAGCCATCGTAACATCACGTAATTTTTTTTTCTATGCAAGTTGTTATTGAAATAACGCAAAACCTACACGCATACTCTGCTGTTCAAATACAACACAATTTTTAGTACAGGATCAACATTGAAATCTCAAAAAAAAAACTTCTCCATACATACTGATGCTAGCTGGTTGCGGTTTAGTATGGGGAAGCAAAATTATTTTTCATCTCACCTGTTCGGAATGTTGAACTTTCATGTGCAGATAGCTGGGTGGGAAATAGCTTTTCCCTCCTACTTTATACTCCACTCCTACTATTGAATAAAAGGCTACTATCGAGAGTATCGATAGTTATTGCAATAGTTAGAGCCGTATCAGCTATCGATAGTGATTTTAGTATTGAACTTTGATACTATCGATAGTATTGCTATGTGTCGATGGTATTTATATTAACGGAGCTATAGATACTATCGGTAGACTATCGATACTATTGTGTTTGTCTCAACTATCGATAGTTTATCGATACTATCGATATTTTATCGATACTATTGCTTTTGTCTCAACTATCGATAGTCTATCGATACCCTCACAGTTGAAATGAAAAATAGTATGTTTAACTCGGGTGAAAGCACCCATTCCACTCTCGAGCTATTGGCTCTCTCACTTCGTTCGAGCGCCAGAAACTTCTCGAGTGGAATGGTCACTTTCGTCCCTTGTATAAAAATCTACTATTTTGCGATTTCGATGTTGGTCCCATAGAAGAAGTTGTTGTATTTGAGCATCTGTGTCGGCCGCTAAGGGGTTGTGCGTTATTTTAATAACACCTTGTATGTTGGACAACATTACATACATTGCTCTGATCCCGAAGTAAGAAGGTAAAGCGCTTGTGTTGAAACAACGGTGGTCATCACAACACAAAGAACAGATATTTTCTATATTGTCTCGCAAAATAGAAAACATGGATTTCTATATCAACCCGACCGGGGATCGAACCCGGGACGTCAGATATGGCGACACCTTAAAACCGGTGTGCTAGCCACTCGGCTACAGAGGTCGTCAAACTTGACTTGCATACATTATTTGACACTTCGTTGGCGATTAGCTTAGTTCGCTGAAGAAAGAATGCAAAATGCACCTTGCCTAAAAGCCAGTTTCATTCACATATATTTATTATTATTTGACTATTATTGTTTATTATTTGACGACCGTCTTGGTGTCTAAACCAGGCGATTGCGGCTTCGAATCCCGCAAGGGGCAAATGTTTGTGTGACGAGCACGGGTATTTGTACCTAAGTCATGGATGTTTAAAAATGTATATAAGTATGACTATCCGTTATCCTAGTCGCCATAGCACAAGCTCACGCTTAGTTTGGGGCTAGGTAATTGGTGTGTTTGTTGGAACAATTTATTTATTATTATTTTATTATTTGATGGCAAAGAATATCAAGATAGCAAAAGAGCTTATATTTCTTCATTGTTTTAATTTGTTTCATAGATATAAGTCGACCATTCCTAATAGGTATTAAATGCTGGTATTGCCTCAAAGATATCCAAAAAAAATATATCACGATGATAAATATCATATAAATATAAATAGATGCTTCTAAAAAATATGTAAATATTAAAGTTTGTATTGTATTCTTGTCAAAAATAATTACTATATATCGGGGCACAAATACATCTTTCATTTTTTAAGTGATTTCAAATCGTACTGATGGTCAAATATTTGCAAAAGTATTTCCTTTTTATTTATTTTTAAAACTTAAGCAATTTGTTTGCAAGTTTTTACGAAATTAAATCAATTGCAGTCATAAAAATTTAGCGAGCGTGTCATCCGATGGGACTCGAACCCACGACCATTCGCTATCCGGGCAAATGCTCTTACCAACTGAGTATTGATGAAATCCAACGCCGGCTCACTGGCGTAGCAAGCACTTACAAAGAATCGTCGACCGACTAACGTCCTCCGTAGGTTGTTGGTAAGAGCATTCATTCGCCCGGATAGCGAAAGGTCGTGGGTTCGAATCCCATCTGTAGTCCCACATTAATTTTTGTGTCCAATATTTTCTATCGATGTCACTGTCGATAAAAATGAACGGAATTACTAAGCCCCGTTGTATAGTTTTTATTATTGATAGAGAAATAAATAAGATGTTAGCTATATCGATAAAATGAGAGCCCATTATTTTGCTAGTCCATATAAAATTAAGTTACCGTATTTTTTTGGTATTAATGCTTTATCGCAAGATAAATAAAAAAAAACATTGTTAAAGTATACACCATAGGGATACTATGGAGGATGGAAACTATAGGACATTCGTAATAAAAATATATCCGTACCACTGCCCTCTATAATACAAGTACGCTGGACTAAACATTCTCTAAGAAATGACAGGTAATTTTTGTGCAGAATCAAAGCGCCCCCACCGAGTGTCTAGGGAACTAAAATAGAGTAACTTACATATGTTTATGTCAACTCTCATTAGTTCCGTGGACGGTCACCACACGCTCACTACAGCCGTCAGCGCCAAAATGGCGACAATCAAATGGCTTCATTGTTAGATTGACAGTATGCAGTCCAGCGTACTTGTATAATAGAGGTCAGTGTTCGTAATCGAATTCAACATAAAAGCTTCGGTTATGGGCGGAGTTTAAATAAATCATTATTGAATTTTATTTTAACACGAAAGTTTCTGAGGATTCATAAAAAAGGCATTGCTAAATTCATGGTAATGCATTTAGATTAAGTAAAAATGAAATGTACTTACTTAGTTATAATATGGTAAAAGAAATTTAAATTGTGTCAAAGCGAGTTCATGTATTAATTTTATATACGGTTTCTGTTCAACATTACATTAATAGTATTATTTATTTTAATTGTTATTATGTTATATTCCAGTTCATATTGTACCTACTAGAAGAACTAACCATTTTTTTATGATCTTCGAAATAAAGATATTTCGAAGATCATAAAAAAATGGTTAGTTAAAAAAATGCATCTTTATAAGAATAAAGATGCATTTTTTTTTCGAAAATATTACATTACAAAATGTGACTTACCGTATTTTTTGCAAACCCAGGTAAAAATACGTAAAAATAATAATAAAAATACGGTAAAAAACTAATAGTTCGTGCGCATCCTTCCTGCGGTCGCCAGAGGTGCGGGGGGCGAGGCACGATAGACGTCAGCGGGTGACGGGTGATGTTGCGGGGAACGGTCTTGCTTTGACAATCGCGTGTGATTGGCGCTTCCTCGTCCCTCGCACGTTTTGAGGGGGCGCAGGAGGCTCGCGTATGAAGTTGTCGAACTATTACATAGAGATTTGAATTGTCGCGATCTCAACAATCATCATCATCATGGGGTGCCATCTTCAAATTGAAATTTGGAGGTCAAACTTCAATAACAATCCGTTGGTGAAATTCTGTGTTAATATCTGATTGTCACTAATTTATTTATAATTCGCCGCTCATTCATGCTAAAAAGTGTATTGTCATAGTTAGTTAAATAGTTCTGAAATTGCTTCAGTTCAAATGAATTAAGATTAATTGTCTTTAAATAATTTGTAAAATATGTTTGTACAGTAATATTATTTATAAATAAACCACGACGAAAATGAATACTTACCCAAAATATGTCGGTATTTTCGACTGTAGCCATCCTAGTCACTCAGCAACCATGACAGAGCGAACGAGCAGGATGGATATAGTCCGCCAAGTTCATGCGCGACCCTCCTGCGAAAAGAGACGTGAGGGGGGCAAGGGAACGCCAATCACACGCGACTGTCTTGGTAAATGCCCTTCCCCGCTGACATCAAGCACGCCTCGCCCCCCGTACGTCTTTCGTTGCGTAGAAGGGTCACGCAGCAGGACTATTGTCGGTCTAAAGACGAAAAAAATACGGATGTCTTTCGAAATTTGACCCCAGTACCGTTACCATGAGTTTACGGTGGTTTTACTCGCTAGCGACGACGTAAAAAAAGTGTATGAATAATTTTAGTTCTCCAAGTGACCGCTAGAGGCGCTGCACTGTGCAAATTTCCATACACTTTTTTTACGTCGTCGCTAGCGAGTAAAACCACCGTAAACTCATGGTAAGAAGTAAACAAGAAAATAACTTTAAAAAAAAAACAAATGTTATTGTTTTTATGTTCCTGGTCATATTTTCATGTAGGCATTATTTTAACAATTATCTTCCTATGTATTTTTAAGTTTGATATTACAATTTAGACTGTTGAAAGCTAAGAATCTCTACGAATATGTATGTGTACCCATGTTATTTTTATGAAAATAAAGTTGAATAAACTGATTTGTGCATTATATTTTTCTACGAACGTCTTACTGTCTAGGACTTTAACGCGGGAAGCGAAAAGAGTAAGATGGACTTTATCCGTACTAATATTATCAATGCGAAAGTGTGTCTGTCTGTCTGTTACCTCTTGACGCGTAAACCACTGAACCGATTAAGATGAAATTTGGTATAGAGACAGTTAGAGACCCTGGACTGGACATAGGCTACATTTTGTCGCGATATAAAAAGCATTAAGAATGTGAAATGGGGGATGAAAGTTTATACGGAAAATCCAACTCTTGCGGGCGAAGTCGCTAAGAATATTTCTAAATTATTTTTCTGTAAACTTGGCTGTATATAGACCTTATTCGTTTGCCAACCTAAAATGGTTATTATATTTTAGTTAAAACTTTGGAATCCATATTACATCAAAATTCTTCAATATTTTAAACGGCTGATTTTACAAAATAACTGCCAAATATACTTTAAACATTTTTAAAAGGAAACAGCTGCGGTGACAACCCTATTGTAATTAACCCTACTTAGCCAGGAACCGGACCTAGACTTGTATTATTGTTGGTTCTGGTTGTGCAACACTGCATATTGTATTGCCATTGACATTGAATCAAGGTGAGCAGATGCTTGGTTGCTTTCGCAAATACTGAATAAGATGATAGGGTTCACAAAAATCATTTTTCCTGTCCTCCAAGAATTTCTAATAATAATAATATGGTCTTATTCGAATTTTGTTAACGGCAATATCACCTGAACTAAGTAGACTAAGAATCTAAAGAATATTTCTTTTATTCTAGGGTTTTTGAATAAAAATCTTAATTTCAAATTAAATTTATTTTTATTTTTTAAATTTACATCCTTGGTAAACATTTACAAAATAACATACAAACAATACTAAATGTACATTTTGGAACTCAAATCATCCTTTTTTACAAAAAAAACTGTACAT
Organism: Pyrausta nigrata; assembly: GCA_949316185.1. Lineage (NCBI taxonomy): Eukaryota > Metazoa > Arthropoda > Insecta > Lepidoptera > Crambidae > Pyrausta > Pyrausta nigrata. The sequence goes on along the minus strand of OX438963.1, from coordinate 8,225,584 downwards.
TACATCTTACATTAAAAATATTATTAGTTTCTTTAATGCTAATTTTAGGGTTGCCTTCAATCCATTTCCAATTTATATAAAATTTGGTATTTAAAATTATGACAGAAAAACTTATTCTAAACTAGGTTTTTGCTTAGATATAAAAAAAGCACCATAAAATAATTTTGATTCGTTTATTTTCAATCAAAAGGCAACCCTATTAGTAACCCAAGGATGACAATGATTACTTCCATACAAACTTATATCGAACATAAAATGTCTCCTAGCCAAATAATAAACAAAAAAATTTATTTTTAGATAACTATAAATAAATTCGTGGTATATACAGTGGGAATGAATCGTTACGTCTTTTGGTAAAAAAATGTATACATTATGTATACACTAAGGTACAAATGGTTTTAAATCAGAGCAAGAAGTGCACCTCTCGAACAAGAAAGCAAACACTAAAAACGAATGGAATTATCTTCAGTTTATGATATTTTCCAAAGTATACAAATAGAGAAATGAGAGTAAATACGCCAAAATAGGTCAAAATAGCGCGAAAAAACATTTTTTATTCTTTTTCACAATGATGATAATTTCGTTCAAAATGTGAACACCATTTTATTCCATACACCAAATTAATATTTATGAAATCTTTTGAATTATACCTGTATAAAATATTGAATTGGTGTACAGAACTAACATTATCTGGTAAACAAAAAAAAACATTTTGGATACTGTAATGTGTTCAAAAATATCGGATAATTTTGACGCCGGACTTTTTTATCGGATATATTTTCTGATTCATTCGAAAGTGTGGATGTTGTGACAAACACCGTGAAGTCTTCCCGGTCGAACGTAGTTGCGCAGGCCTAGCCCCCGCGCGACGCGTGTGCGATAATAATAATTATCAGTTAAAAAAATATCACATTTCAAGCAACCTGTGTATATTATTGTATAATATGGGCTATGGAGACTTGGACGGCAGAATGCAATGTCTTTGATATTTGTGCATATTGAACCAAAAAAAATTAAGCAAATATTTTTTGAGTCAACATTTTTTTGGTTAAAAAAATACCGAAGACAAAACATTCTGACTTACAAGTCTTTGACTATTGTACATTGTGGAGGATAGGGGGGCAGAGGAGGGTGTGTAAAATGACGTGTATAGTAAATAACTCTGTATCTACATTATTGCTAAGTTTTCCTTTCAAAAGAAACAAATAAAAATGCAAATAATCATTTCACCATGCGCGAAATCTGATAAAAATATAGTAGGCTACAAAAATGTATGACTTTCGGCAGTAAAAGGTATAAAAATCATACACCTTGCAACCATACTACTTTAGAAGTACTTCGAATGAAGACTTCTGAATTTTAACACAAAAATTGGTGATTTTTTTGCATTTTTCTTTGTTCCTGCAGAAAGATTGTGTGTGTGGCACGTCGGCGGGTAACTATAACTGGCTGGCCTGCTTCAGTCTTATTACACGGTTTCCCGCCTTTTTCTGTTGTCTCATTTTTTTTAAAGATTTGAGGCCGAAATTAATGAAATTAGTATGTTATCTGCCATATTTTGACAGCAAGTGAACTTAAATTTCACTACCAATACCAATTACTTTGATTTTTACTTTAAAAATGTACATGTTATGTCTAGCTGTCCAAAAGAGCTGTGCTAAGAAAAATACACTATAGTATAGAAAGCAGTACTTATCAGTGTATTTTTCTATATGAAAGCTGTAAAGGACAGCTAGAGGTAAATTTTTGAAATCAGAATATCTTGCCAGGAGTAAAAAAAGTTAAGATAATCGGCAAAATTGCTAAATCATTTTGCTGTTTAAAACAAATCTAGATTCAAAATTGTGGTTTAAAAAACGCTTATTAGATTAAAATAGATTAAATTTTACGATATAGCAGCTTTCATCAAAATTTCAAACGTTGACTTTTATACATTTTAGTAGCTTCGTCTTGGCCTCATTTCCGTTAAACGGCGGAATTTAAACCAATATCTATAAAACTTCTTCATGATCACATCATAACTCTTGAGAACAACAGTAAAGGCAGTCAACCACAACCAGGGGGGACTCCAAAGTGCTTCTTGGGGCGCAAGGGCGCAGACCGGGCCCGCGCGGGCGTAGAGCAGCGCGCGGGTACTGATTCAACGGACTAATACTAACTTACCACTAATATGTCAAGGTAGTTGGTGAACTGGTTTAATAGTAATTGGTCTACTGGTTAAAAAAATTTTTTTTTTGTTTTGTGCTACCAATTAATTTAAAAAAAAATGTGTAATTGCCTTTTTGGAAGATTTTTGAGTCATCAAAATTCATTTTTATATCTGACTGTACTTTACTTTAGAATGAAGAATATTTCATATACTTTCACCAACCACTGTGACAGAGATGTAGAATATGACTGTTGTATTTCTTAGAACATTTTTGTTAGAACCTTCAATGTTATTTTTTCTTTTCTACGTTTTTTTTGGCTATGTTTGGGCCTCACAATAAGGCAGTGTTACAAATACGGCTGCAACGATGTAGCCCAGACTAGGTTAAATTTTATTTTGAGTATGATTGTCTGGACAAGATCTCTCATAATACTCTCAGGCAGCCTTATACCTTCATTGTACATTTTTTCATTTAAAATTGCTATGTTATATTTTTTTTTATGGTGCAATAAATTATCAACCTATGCTTTACAGTTCGAAGGTTGAACAATGATTACAATTTCAGATAAGATTTCGTAAAATACAACAGTCATATACTAAAAATGCAAGTAGAAAATGGTAAAACAATGAGTTTAACACTTATTTCTAAAAAATGGGAGCTTGTGCAGTATGCATACATAAGATGTACCTTGTTTTATAGTTTACATGTTGCTTATCACTTTATTTTACCAAAATTGAAGTTGATTTTGCCAGATTTATGATCATCTTTGGTTTATGGTCAAATCAAGAAGCATTGGTTGAACACCTAACCATTGAATTCTGACATTTTTTTGTCATTTGTATAAACATTGTACTTTTGGGTTTCTTATTTCTTTTGTTGTGACAAGTACCGCTCGAGGTACATTGTTCTGCCAATGTCACTTATGCAGCATTTACACACGGCAATTGTGATAAAAAAAATTAAAATATGAGAGAAATTATATCCTCAATTGATTTGAAATTTCTGATAATTCTCTTGAAATTTGAACTTATTATTATTGTGTTACAAAGACTAACCAATGACTTCATTCAGGTTCTAAAAACAAGATTTGATTGCATCTGACAAGGCACATGTCCGAAAAGAGATTATGCATTACTGTTCCTAAATGCAGAGCATGAATTTAGGTTGCTCATTCAAAATACCTGTCCCTACGGCCTAGTAAGCCACATTAAACATACTGCAGCAAGCTCAGCAGTTCCAAACACATCACATGCGCGAAAAAAACACTTTCCAACAACCCTGCAGGTCTTGGCATGTGAAAACGGCCAGTTGGCTACGCAACAAAGTCTAAAGGCCTGTTGAACCCGCCTTTTCGGTTCATGTACTGTCTGTACTTCCTTTTAAGGACAACATGGACATCACCTTCAATATTATCTTCAACTTTCTTACCTTTAGTTGTGTCGAAGCCACAGAAGCCCATTACCTTGAGCATCTCTTGTTCTTCGGGCGTTTTTCCTTCTAGATCGGCCGGGGTCACGATGGGGCGCTCCCCAAACGTCTTTTTCGCCTTTGGCACGAAGGATGAGGTAGGGATAGGAGATATGGAACGCGACCTTCTTCGACGCGGCGAAGGCGACCGCCGGCGGTCGGGGGAACGCCGTCGTCGCTCCAGAGACCGCGAACGGGACCGGGTCCTCTGTCTCCGCCTTTCGCGGTCCCTATCTCGGTCTCTTCTGTCGTCCCGACGCCGGTCATCGCGTCGCCTCGCCGGGCTAGGCGACCGCCCCATGTTGTCCTGTTAATAAACCAAATTTAAGTTAATGTAACCTGAAATTTATGAGAATTGGAAAACAGACAATGTAGGTCTAGATTTTACCTCAGTTTAATGGTAACAGTTTTTAAAATTTTGCAAAAATAAAAAATTTAACAACAAGCTCGACCTAAACGACTGCCATTTTGGTTTGTACTGTTTTTTTTTATTAGTACGAAATCGTCAAAGCACGCCAATGTCAATTACGTTCCATTTCTCTTATGACTACTTAGTTTATTATGTAATTTACTAACTGCTTGAGTCAGAAGTGTTTCGAAATTATTTTCAAGAAATGAAACATATATTTTAAATACATTTGTGGTATAATACCGCAGTATTTAATCCAAACAAGGAATTTGCAAAGCTAATATTCCAAAGATTTATGCGTAAAATGAATCGTAAAAAAACAACGTTACATTACACTCAAATTTGCAGTTTATAAAATGTTATGATTAAAAGCCACAAAAATATCAAATTAAGAGAGGATTGCATGCAGCGTTTTAAATTAAATTCAATGTTGTCTTTTCTTTCGTCTGGCTTTTTTATTACAATGAAATATGTGATAATTTGAAGTAACTGTAAGATGTTCCATGCGTGCAAAGGAATGTGTAGTAAAGTATAATGTTGTCAGTCACTAGAAAACTCCATTTTTTTTCGGTAATTTAAAACTCAATGTATTTTTAAAGTAAAATTTATTATTATTGCAATTTACTTCAATTTAATTAAAAGTGTCATAAAATTATTAAAAATAAAAATGGCGGAGTCTTGGCGCCACATTGGGTGACGTGAAACCTTTTTTTAAGACCTATCGAGTGGAATATCAAAAACAAGAATTTTAAAAAGTGATTTCAAAATATATAATCCTTCTTATATGTTTTAAAGACAGCATAATATAATGAATTAGCATACAATCGTCTGTGAAGTCTTGTACAAGCCAATATATTATAATGAAGAATGATGACTATGAAATGATTTATCTCTTTTAGCGATTCTCGCTCATATAATATTCTTCAATTTCAATACGTGAAATAAAAAGCTAAAAAAAACTCGACTGTAAATAAAAGCAATTTGGTATAATAAAAAATATAGGGTTACAAAAGGATATGCGTATCGCGACGATCGGAAAGTAAGTCAGAATGACATTAAAAAATGTAGTACTTGCTAAGAACAGAAAGAAGACGATTTGCAATAGCAATTATTTACATAATTAGAATAAAGTGAATAAGTTTACACTTATAACCTAAGTGTACTTGTGTAAGTGTGTGCGTGCAATGTCAAAAGTATGTACCCACGTGTTTGGGTCTGAAGTTATATGAAAGTGTATGTACAGCAAGCACACATAAACGCACACGCGCCCCCACATACACTGAATAAATAAATAAGGTGTGTACTTTGTATTGATATCAAAAATAAAATAAAAAATAATATTAAATGTTAACACAAACTTGATTGATAGTACCTACTCGGTTCTGAAACTGGAGGGCTGGAACTATGTAAAATACATGGTATCCTAATGCAGGTTCCGCTCCCTCACTATGACTTTTTGCGGGATTGCGTGCTGTACATACTTAAATATTATGTTAATTAGTATTTAAGTTATGCATTACGCTATTTTGATAAATAAAATTGATTGATTGATTGAACTTCTCGTTACCCGTCTGCTGTGAAGAGGTAGTATTTTTGACAGCTAAAAAATTTAAAATGGTAATTTGGTATTGGTTATGGCAACATTTAGGACTGCAGCGCCATCTGGTTGAAATGTTGATTTTACTTGACAACAGCGACGCCGCGGCGAAAAAGCGAAGCTTGCCCATCGATCTACTCCGGTGGCGTGCTGTCGGATTCTTTTTTACGAACGAAATAAAGTGATAAAACGCGTTTGCGCGTAATGTCGTTGGTGCTAGTGCATTAAAAACAAAGAGAAACATTTAGTGCGTGTATTTTGTATGATGTTGCGTCGTTTATGTGCTTAGTGCATTACAATAGCTTCTATTCAAGTGAGAAGTGTATGTGAAGTGACTGAGAAAAAATCGACATCTACAGCCTTCCGGAGCCGATTACCGGTGCGTATTGCATGCAATTAGCTTTCTTTCGTTCGAATCTGTTTACATTTCCAATAGACCGGTCGCGATTTCTGTTTCATACGAGTTTTTATGCGGAACTTGTGTGTTGGGTGTGTCTTCTCAATCAGGGTCGTTTTTTTTAGTCTCCGCTGTCGAGACGATTTTATTTAGAACATTTGCAGAGTCGCTATGCAGTATTGTGTTATTTCGGTAGTAAAAATGCTATTTTTCACACAAAACTCCCTTCCGTAATCGTTTACGCGTTCTAAACATCTGTAATAGCGGTTATCTGGTCTTTTTGATGTTCGAAAGCCTGTTTTCGACCGCGTACAATAAGATTTTGGGCGTATCTCGCTGTGTTCAATTAAATATGTACCTACCATGTTATCTATGTACTCAATAAAAAGGTGATGTCATAGTAGGGCCGGGCGCGCCGACTACCGATGACCGTGTAATCCGGCTGTAGCGTGTGCGTCTTTGATTCCGCGTAAACTGGCACAATGATTGGTATATTCAATTTGGCTGGTTATCAATCAGTTAATTCTGGTACTAAATAAAATTCTGATTTGATGACTTGATCCAACTGTTTATTCTTTTGAGATGTTCTTGTTTGGAAGCACAATAAAAAGCAATGAAAAGTGATTTAGTCATAAGTATTGGCTATTTACACATTCTCATAGAATTTTTTACCCAATATTAGTTGATAAAATTACATTTATATTATGTTATCACAATTATTAATATGATTAATTAATGTGTTGATAAAAACAATATGTTATTCAAGCACGGCTCATTTACGTAATAACTTGTTATATCAATTGTAATTGTTAAATTCGTTAATAATTTATTACCTTTCTGTCAATCCTGACTAATATTATAAATGTGGAAATCTCTCTGTGTGTTACACAATCTCACCTAAACTACTGAACCAATTCAAATTAAATTCGGTACAGAGATAGTTTTCTTCCGTCCGTTCCGACCGTCTTGGTGTAGTGGTCCGTGCTCGGGACTACAAAACCAGAGGTTGCGGGTTCGAATCCCGCAAGGGGCAAATGTAAGTGTGATGAGCAAGAGCATTTGTACCTAAGTCATGGATGTAAAAACATATACACGCTGAAATTTTAATGGTTGTTTTCCCGCAGTAAAATTTGTGCAGTTTATGCTGTATTGCTTAGTGCGTAGAGCTTCTTTTGCTTTAAACATTGATTTCGAGAATTCACGTGTTTTTCTTTACGTGTCAAACATTGTAAACAATCTTGACATTCCTTTTTAACGAAATTATTCATTTAAAAATAAGAAAGACACAAAAATTACATCCTAATATGGTAGTTTATCGTTTAATATATGCAGCTTTTTAGAGCTATTAGTAATTTTTTTTTTCACCAGTATTATTTTAAAAAGTCATAAAAAGATTGTTTACAATGTTTGACACGTAAAGAAAAACGACTTTATGTATGTTAATGGTACCAAATGAACTTAAAGTTTTCTCATTTAATTTTGATGCTTTGAACATGGTAGAGTCCGGGGCCTCGTTGCCTCGTTGGTCTAGTGGTCAGCACGCTAGGTACTATCCACGAGGTCCCGGGTTCAAATCCCGGGTCGGGCTGAGAGTGTTTGGGTTTTTCTGTCTTGAAATTACTCAGACACAGCTCCGGAGTCAGGAAGTCGGTGGTGATATCATCCCTGTGCCTTGGAAAGCACGTTAAGTCGTTGGTCCTGCGCCTGATTTCTCTACGGTCATGTCGGACTGCCGTCTCACCGAATTATGAGAGTGAAGGAACAGAGAGTGCACCTGTGTACTGCGCACACACTTGTGCACTATAATATGTCCCGCGCAGTTGGCTAATCTCTGTTGAGATAGGCCGCCGTCGTCGAAATTCGGCTAGGAGGACATTATTATTATTATTTATTTTAGTCCGGGGCACAACCTAGGCTATATTTTATCTTAAAGTTTATGCAAGTTGAAGAACCAAATTTCTCTGCTTGTCGAGTGAAAACCACACATTTATGTAAAACTGTACTAGAGTTACCCACTTGGCTTAATGTCTACATGATTATTCATCATTGTTTGTCGCGACTGGGCTCTGGGGCTCTATTTTTTAATCACTCGCGCGCAGATTTCTACTGATTTTCGTTCGCCATTTGAAACTTCGCATTTTTGAATCGCTTGACTTCACTCAATCGCTCGAAACCGCAACGAGTGCCCCTACACACTCATCACATAAGGCGAGCGATAGAATAAACGTCAAAATTGAAGTGTTGTTGTGTCACTTTTTGTGTGTCATAAAACGAAATATGTTCGTTCTTTCCATTTTAGTTGCGGTATTAACCGATTTTTAAAAACTGTGGTTTATAGACATTATTTTGACAAGCCGGCGACAAGTCGAAGACGAGCGATTCAAAAATACGGGAATTCAGTATCATGCGACTTGGTAGACGAATGAAAATTAAGTCTCATTCGCATACGATACGAGTGATTCAAAAAATAGAGCCCGTAGCTGTACATTGTTTTGGCACATTGTATTTTTTTTAATTTAGGTCATTTTTGTTGTTTACTTATTATTTTTTCACCTCATAATAAGGTTTAATAATAAATAAATAAATTGTTTCAACAAACACACCAATTAATTACCTAGCCCCAAACTAAGCGTGAGCTTGTGCTATGGTGACTAGGATAACGGATAGAAATACTTAAATAACATATAAACATCCATGACTTAAGTACAAATGCTCGTGCTCATCACACAAACATTTGCCCCTTGCGGGATTCGAACCCGCAACCGCCTGGTTTAGAAGTCCGGTGCGCGAACGACTACACCAAGACGGTCGTCAAAATGAAAATTGCTTTTATTACCTAAGGAATAGAGGCTAGGCGGTTTCAAGGTCAAAATGGGGTAGTCTGACTTGTGCCCATAGATGCGTACTTTGAATAGTAGGGCTTAAAGGGGAAGCAAATGATAGTGATGATGAACCAAAGAAATTCAGACAGAACAAACCAGCAGATAGCCTCCGAAGTATGGAGTCATTAATGTTGAATCCGGTCAATTAATTTACTGCAATGTCTTGAACAAACAAAGGATCAATACCACTTCTAGTCTTACCAGGGTATCAAACCCGTTTACCCACAGCTGAGAGCGTCTGTCAGCATTGTCAATTTGTTCTGGTTGTGTATTTAAACGCTAAACGAAATTCATTTTGTGACATTAAATTAAACTATAGTTTTATATTTTCGCAAAAACAACATCCCATTGCAATATGAAATCATGGCGACACTACTATTTATACGCTATAAATATATTTGTATAATACGCTATTTGTATTCACTAAACGAATTTTATTAAAGTCTACTTTACTACCAGACAATGGATTATTATTATTTAGTACGTAAACCGTCTGCGTTTTATTTCTTTGCTTAGTAGGTAGCTAGACTTTTGATCTCACCTGTCCATAGCCAGATTCAAAATTAGGTTAATTTGATAGTAAATTATTGACCGATGAACATGAATGAAAAAGGCCCACTTTATTAGTGGATTAGTTATTCCGGACTTTTCAAAGGCTTATTATCTGAGTTTAAAGCTTACTTGCACAAACCTGGATTACGTAATCCGAAAGGACCACTTGCGCCTGTCCGGGTTAGCTAATCCGGACTAGTGCAAGTGGGCTTTCAACTCAGATAATAGGCCTTGAACAAGTCTGAATTAGCTAATCTGGACATACGCAAGTGGGCCTAAGCGTCGGGAGTTACCAGGTGATCACACGTGCGGCCATGTACCAATAACTTTTTCTCAGTTATGTATATTAGTTGTCACTAACCGATGCTCTTACGGTGAGGAAAAAAACATCGTGAGGCAACCTTCACACATTCAGTCGCCTGAATGTGCAGGTGCCATGATCCAAACTAGTCAGGTTTCCCTATTAACAGGGTCATGGAGATCAGATAGCAGTCGCTCCACTGTAATTACCTGAGATGACATATCCTGGATCATGGTCCAAAGCGCTGGGCCCTCGCGTACGAGTGCACAACCGGGATAACGCTAAAAGATGACGATGAAACATGAAATGACACTAATGTTAAAAAATAAAAATGGACGCCTAACCGAATTTCGCCAAAAAAACTGCACTTATGAATTAACATACTTACTATAGTCACAAAACTTCATGTTTTGTGCTATAGTTAGTAGTTCTACCTACGTATTACATCATACTACATTTTCAGGGTTATAAAGATCATTAGGAGCCATTATCGGCCGTTTTTTGCCATATTTGTTTTCCATAGCTCATTTCAAGTAGCTTTTATTATAGCTTATGGCAATTCGTATTACCAAACATAACTCGAGGTGATTACGAAGTAGATTAGATTGTACTCAACTTTGAATTTACGAGATATAAAACATGATTTAACTATCAATGTTAATGTATTTTCGTATTAGGTTACTATTAATCCATTTATTGATTAAAATCTATCCTGTAATTACAATTTGGTCCTTCTAACACTATTTTGTCTCTCTCTAAGGTCATGGCGGTCTGCCGTCTCCCTGAATAATGAGAGTGCAGGAACGGAGAGTGCACCTGTAAATTGCGCACACACTTGTGCACTATAATATCTCCCGCGAAGTTGGCTAATCCCTGTTAAGATAGGCCACTGTAGTCGAAATTCGGCTAGAAGGACATTATTACTATTTTTTCTCAACATCTATTTGACGTAACTCTGAATCAAAGCGCCTTCCTTATGTATTGTAAGGAAGGCGCTTTGATTCAGAACAAGCTCGTTTTATACATTTTCTTACCCGAATTCCGCAAGGTGCAAATGTTTGTGTGATGAGCACGGACATTTGTACCTAAGTCATGGATGTATAATCGTATATGTCTATCCGTTATCCTAGTCGCCATAGCTCAAGTCCACGCTTAGTTTGGGGCTAGGTAATTTGTGTGTTTGTTGAAACAATTTATTTATTTTATTGGAAATGGACAAGACTTACATCAGTCAGACACATAGTAAAGTCAGCCTATTAGATCCCACTGCTGGGAAAAGGCCTCACCTCAACTATGAGGAGGAACGAGCCATACTCTACCACGCGGGCTCAGTGCGGATTGGTGGAGGGGTGTCTGTAAGGCAAGTGACAAACCTTACTGTCAGATGTTATCAAGCCGCCCTAGGGCCTCTGACTAGGCTTAACGACTAATACCAAGAGTGCCTTCCGAAACACGGAGATGCTTGTCACGGTCGTCACTTTAATGGTCGGAATGGTCACCCATCCAATCACGACCGCGCCGTGTGTTGCTTAACTTTTGGTATCACTACCAAAGCGCTGCCGTCACTGCGCCACAAGCACCTCAACCACAGACACATAGACATTACTGAAATACCGATCGCGCCAAATGTACCAGAAATACCGAGGCGCGAGGGTCCTATTCTGAAACAATCCTTATTTCCGCCAAGCGAAATTTTCGACCATTGAACTCCCAACTACTAAAGCTCCGTATTTTCTAACCTATGCGTCTTTCTCTTTCACACTGGGGCATCATACCCATAGGCTTAATGTCCTCCAGTAGGTAGGATTTAGGCTTAGAACAAAGGTATGACTGGTAGAGAATGGCACTAGGCATTAAGTCCGCCTTTTGTACAAAGTTTTAGTTGTGCAATAAAGCTTAAATAAATAATAAATTTAATGTCCTCCTAGCCGAATTGCGACTACAGTGGTACTTATATATTTATATTTCCATCGGATACATGCGGGTACATTCCCCAAGTATTGATGAAATCGAACGCCGGCTCACTGGCGTATCAAGCACTTGCAAAAATTCGTCGACTGACTAACGTCCTCCGTGGCTTAGTTGGTAAGAGCACTCGCCCGGATAGCGAAGGGACGTGGGTTCGAGCCCCACCGGATGACACAGTTGATTAATTTTTGTAAGTGAAATTTGATTTAATTTCGTATAAACTTGCAAAATAATTGCTTAAGTTATAAAAATATAATAAGCGACTACAGTGGTTAATTTAATCTCAACAGAGATTAACGGACTGCGCAGGAGGTAATTATAGTGCACAAGTTTGTAAGTTCACCTTCACTCTCATAATTCGGTGAGACGGCAGTCCGACATGACAGTAGAGAGATCAGGCGCAAGACCAACGGCTTAGCGAGCTTTCCGAGGACCGAGCCACGGGGGTTTCAACACCACCAACTTCTTGACTCTGGAGCTGTGTGTGACTTATTTCAAGACAGCAAAATCCAACACTTTCGGTACGATCCGGGATTCGAACCCGGGATCTAGTGGACAGTACCCACCACTAGACCAACGAGTCAGATAGGATTTACTGACATCATCTTACTTATGAATGTTATCATGTTACTTATAAATGGCCATCTCGTTGCAGTTTAGATTACCGTCCCATCGTTATAATAATAATAATGTCCTCCTAGCCGATATCGACTACGGCGGCCTATCCCAACAGAGATTAGCCAACTGCGCGGGACATATTATAGTGCACAAGTGTGTGCGCAATACACAGGTGCACTCTCTGTTCCTTCACTCTCATAATTCGGTGAGACGGCAGTCCGACATGACCGTAGAGAGATCAGGCGCAGGACCAACGGCTTAACGTGCTTTCCGAGGCACGGGGGTGTTAACACCACCAACTTCCCGACTCCGGAGATGTGTCTGAGTAATTTCAAGACAGAAAAACTCAAACACTCGGCCCGACCCGAGATTCGAACCCGGGACCTCGTGGATAGTACCCAGCGTGCTAACCACTAGACCAACGAGGCAGTCCCATCGTACTCTGAGAGTAAATAAGCATAAAGTGCACCTGTGTATTGCGCACTACTTGTGCACTATACTCCTGGTTCAGCTCTGTGGTGTGAGCCTTGATTTTTGCCAAAGGAATAGAAAAACTGTAGGCGAATATTATTTTCGACCAGCTATCGCGTTCACGTGCATTCGCTTATCGGAGAGTTAAAAATACGTCTTAACAGAATACGGCTTCAAGATAGCATATCTCCTAAAGAGGTTTTATTGTACATTTTATCCCGGCTCGCCCGTAATAAGGAAACTTGGCGCGTAGCCAAAGACAAGACATGACGTGTCTTACACGCCGAATTTGTGTCAGGATGACGCATGTTTCATGGAGAAAGTGGAGTTTGTTTGTGGTATTCTTAACTTGGTTCGAGGATACTTCACTTATAGCATACCCAACAAGGGGCATTTATACACGTTCCAATCTTAACCCTACCACTGCTTTGGGACAATCGTGAGCTAGTGCTACTAAGAAGAAGCAGCAAGAAACTCATTCACTATTGTCATAGCCTCTTTTCAAAGTTTTACAATTGTCGAAACGAGACATGTGACACCTTTCGTATTTCTAAGACTACTTTCCAGTGGTATCATCTTGAAAATGCTGTTGAAAAGGTTTTTTTTATTTAAATGGACCTAACTTCTTAATATCTAATTAAAATACATCTCAAATGTCAGTTTTTGCCTACCTAACTGCATCGCTTGCATCAGATAAAAATAAAAAAATACCCATGTCTACTGTCTAGCAATTATGTTTCGACTGTGCGTTATTCGACTGGCCGCTCGCCAAATGACGTCATCAACTGCTCCCGGCACTCCCGACCCTCAATGAAAGCATATGAAACTGGGCCCACTCCCTAAACGCCAATTTACACTTGAGAAAGGACATTTTATTTGAGAAAAGGACATTGTGCGCCTAGACTTTATGTACACAAGGCTGCCCGTGGTCTGTCAGACTACCCCCTTTTGAATTTGAGACCTCTATTTCCTGCATAATAAAACTTGTTTTTTGTAGGTCACATGGATACCCTGACGTGCTGCCGTGTGTTAGTAGTTATAGTCGAGTTCCGTACAGAGTACTTTACCCGTCTAATTTATTTTGTAAAAATGCAATTGATTAAACATTTATGACTTGGAAGTGCTATACCCATAAGCACATCAATTTGAATTATTATGAAAGATATTTTTGATAGTTCGTTATGATTCTGGGACGGTACTTTGGAGTCAAGTCTATCTCTCTCACTCACGTTGGGCTGCTGGCTGAGTGAGCGATACGGCAACAGATGGTAATTGGAAATACGAACATCGGATTGTTCAGTAAGGCCCCTGGAGCGCTGCCAATGCTGGAGTAGCTGATTCGACAGATTCGGGATGTGTATGTTAGTTTCCTTGGAATTGTAAAACGACTGGTCGTAATTTTTTCAATTCGGTACTTTTCCCCAAAGCGACTGTGGTGCAGTAGCTAGCGGGTTGCCTCTCATGCGGCGGGTACCGGTTCGATCCCACGTGCCGCCATGTACCAATGACTTTTTCTGAGTTATATGTACATTAGTTGTTGCACTAACCGATGCTTTTACGGTGAGGGAAAACATCGTGAGGAAACCTGCACTGTTTACCTGTAACCAATATCCAAACTGGTCAGGTTCCCCTGTTAAACAGGGTCACGGAGGTCAGATGGCAGTCGCTCCATTGTAATTACCTGATCTGCCACAGTGCACAACCGGGATAACGCTAGGATGATGATGATGTTACCTTTCCCCACCAATACAATTCTAGTGCACCCAAGATCTTCAACATGCCTTTGCGATTTGCACGAAGTTGCAGAGAACAGCTTGCATACACTCATGGCGACATTTCACACAAGATAATCTTATAATAGCCTCTAAAACCTGAGACAGGTCAAGTAAAGAAAGGGTATAAGTTACGTTATAATCACAAGTACCGTTGGCGATCTTAAGCTTTTGCTGGACCGGTTTGGTTGAGGTTGTGGTGCAGTAAAAGATATAACATGCTAAGCTAATGTAAGTAAAACATGGATTTTATCTGCCTTAGATGAAACAGTAGGGTAGGGTAACTATGAGTTACAAAATGTGCTCTATACATGGCACAACTTTTATTTGACACTAGCGACGCGTCAAATGTCGGATTTTCCATACAAACTTTCATCCCCCATTTCACCCTCCTGATGATTTTATATCTCGACAAAAAATAGCCTACGTCCTTCCCTAGGTAGATGGGTGGACCAACTCAAGGAGGTGACTGGAGGTCAGATACAGGGGGCGGTACATATGGCGCATAACCGGACCGAGTGGAGAAGATTGACATACAGTCACGATCCTCGGCATTGAGGGAACGACAGAAAGAAGAAGAAGAATGTCCTTCCCAGGGTCTAAATCTCTGTACCAAATTTAATTTGAATCGGCCCAGTAGTATGTACTAGTATAATAAATGCCTTACTGCCCTTATTAAACCAACACAATAAAATACTGCGGTGTTTATGCAATAAAGCAGTGAGTGCATGCCAGTGGTATAGCGACAGCTTAGCTTACAGTGGTACGCAAGCTTTAGCACTAAAGCCGGTCCACAATCTGCGAAATGGCAAAGCTATAATGAACTTTGTTTACGGAACATTTGCAGACAGACAGTCACGACGTGAGCTTTTTAGGGTTCCGTAGTCAGGCGAGGAACCCTTATAAGATCGTTCAGTCCAGGGACCGAAAGGGTATCTCAACAAGCGGTTTTAAACGGATTTTTCCAGTGATACTCGAACGCAAATTTCGCATTTGGGTATCACAATGATATCTCTAAATTATGATACCCTTTCTTCTTGTCAAATTTCAAGATTAGAGGTCTACTGAAAGTTCCCTATAAGTTTTGATTCCCCCGCAAAATGTTATAGAATAAATAAATAGAAATATATAGAAGAAGATATGGCCGTATTTTGGAATTGCGTTAACTTGGAAGCTTGATTTTTTCACAGCTTCAAGGGACCGCAGACAGAAGTATTTGATGTTAATTCCAACTTGATACCTTCGCGCGTTCCTGAGAAAAAGTGTCTCGACAGACAGACGGACAAACTGATCTTAAAAGGTTGCCTTTATTCCTTTTGAGGTACGGAACCCTAAAAAGACCTGGAACTGGAAATAGCTTCACAAAATGGTGGAGAGTGGAAATAGGAGAGGGAGGGATTGCTCTGTGCTGTGAGACACTACAGGCTCTCCTAAACAGCCATTGTTTTTGGTTTCGACTGTACAGTCAACAGCATCAGTATGTATACATCTGCATTCGATTTGAGACCTTATTACAATGGCATAAAAACTTATTTGTGTACTGTGAAAATGATAGGAAGGTTTGTTACAACAAACCGCGTTTTTGTTTTTATCATAAGAAAAAAAGACTTTTATTGACACGGAAATAGTATTGTGTGTAAATTTGAATGAATGTAAATATATCTACACATTTCCGTTCTCTCATTTTTGCGAATGTAAGGCCCTGTTTACACTACGTCAGATAAGGCAGGTTTCTTCTTCATAGTCGTATACCTCATGACTGAGGGTCGTGATCATTATGTGAAATGAAACACACACAACGACTTTCTTGGCAATGTTTAATGGAGTGGTTTGCCATGGCCTTCTCCATTTCACACACTAGCCAATTAGTGTGCAGGTTTCCTCAGGATGTTTTCCTTCACCGTTAGGCAGCGATATCTTTGAAAAAGACTGTACTTAAGTTTTTGTACAAACTCAGTGGTACAGGCGCGGATCGAACTCACGACCTCACGGATGAGAAGTGAAGTTTTCTCCGCTCAGCTATCGCTCTCTTTTTCAATGGCAGGTTTGCCGGACCGGTAGAACTGACTAGGTAGTAGTTTCAGTAGCAGAGGCCGTACTCCGGTTGACGATGAATATATTAAATATATTATTGCACTTGAAAAAAAACGACTACCAGAGGCGGGAATCGAACCCGCGTTCCTCGCATACCGGGCGATTGCCTAACGCTGCAGCGTTAAGAACCACTTGAAAATTTCGACAGGCTCTGCCAACGCCAGGGTGGCCGAGAGGTTAGGCAATCGCCCGGTATGCGAGGAACGCGGGTTCGATTCCCGCCTCTGGTAGTCGTTTTTTTTCAAGTGCAATAATATATTTAAATTGCATAGTGAATGCTTATCACTTAAAAACAATAATTATCTGATGAATATATTTTCGAGTCTAGCCATCACACTCGTTCGCGTTGACATTTTGGCGTGAGTGACAGAGACCGGGTCTACCAGAGAGTGCCATCTTCAACCGGACTATTGGCGTCAATTGAAAACTTGGTAAATGTTCTACTCATCCGAACTTTACTACTCATCCGTCAGGTCGTCACTGACTGCCTCGTTGGTCTAGTGGTCAGCACGCTGGGTAGTATCCACGAGGTCCCGGGTTCGAATCCCAGGTCGGGCCCAAAGTGTTTGGGTTTTTCTGTCTTGAAATAACTCGGACACAGCTCCGGAGTCAGGAAGTTGGTGGTGTTAACACCACCGTGCCTCGGAAAGCACGTTAACGTCGGACTGCCGTCTCACCTAATTATGAGAGTGAAGGAACAGAGAGTGCGCCTGTGTATTGCGCACACACTTGTGCACTATAATATGTCCTGCGCAGTTGACTAATCTCTGTTGAGATAGGCCGCCTTAGTCGAAATTGGCTAGGAGGACATTATTATACTGAGATCGATGCCCGGCCTTTACCACTGAGTTTTTACAAAACTTAAGTATGTCTTTTTCAAAGACATCGCTGCTTAAACAGTGAAGGTCAACATAGTGAGAAGTTGGATGCTGGCTAGTGTGTGAAATGGAGAAGGCAAAGGCAAACCACTCGATTGAAAATGCCAAGAAAGCCTTCGGGCGTGTTTATATACACACAATGATCACAATACGCTGAATCCATACTAATATTATAAATGCGAAAGTGTGTCTGTCTGTCTGTCTGTCTGATACCTCTTGACGCTTAAACCACTGAACCGATTGAGATGAAATTTGGTTACAACGAAACCCTGGAAAGGACATAGGCTACATTTTGTCGCGATATAAAATCATTAAGGGGGTGATAGAGGTGAATGGGGGATGAAAGCTTACATGGAAAATCCAACTCTTGCGGGCAAAGTCGCGAGGAACCACTAGTAATAAATAAAATAAATAATTATAAATTGTTTCAACAAAAACACCAATTACCTAGCCCCAAACTAAGCGTGAGCTTGTGCTATGGCGACTATGATAACAGATAGACATACTTACGTTTATACATCCATGACTTTGGTCCAAATGCTCGTGCTCATCACACCAACATTTGCCCCTTGCGGGATTCGAACCCGCAACCTCTGGTTTTGTAGTCCGGAGCGCGGACCACTACACCAAGACGATCGTCGAAACATGTTAAGAATACTATTAATACTGTTTCTTATTTAATAAATTTGATGGTGATAGAGATCTTGACTTTTATCAGAAAGTCGAGCTAAAATGCACTGAAATTAAATCTGACTTATACTTCCGGATTAGCTAATCCAGACTGGCGCAAGGGGGTTTTCAACTCAGATAATAGGCCTTGAACAAGTCCGGGTTAGCTAATTCGGACATGAACAAGTGGGCTTTAGCTCCTCAACCTACATCATCAGAATTAAACTCTTTAACAGTGAATTCCTACGATCCCACTGCCCATATGATGCGGCGTGGGTGGCGTAATGTCAGACAAGAGTCGTAATGCCCAAAGGTCAGTCAGTCAGTCAGTCTGTGTGTTACCCGAACACCGTTTTGTTTATATTGATGACATAATAGTCTGAGGAGCAGCATTGGAACTGATTGAGCGAAGTAGTAAAGCCGATTCAAGTATGAAGTTGAAGGACTGCGTCAAATCGTGATGATACATTAGTTGAAAGAAGGAAATAGTAGATTATTCACTAACGTAACGTAACGAAGGATTCGAGTGTTATCCCCGAGGAGAATACTCTGCTTTTCACACTTCCTACGAGGCAATAAAAAAAAATTACTACAAATACCTTATTTTATCTATAAGAATATATCCTTTGACTTTTCTGGCAGTAAATTATTATTATTAACAATACCAGTAGCTTTACAATACTAATGGACTCCAGTGTCATAAACTTCGTCACTCTACAGTTTTACGAAAATATTGCTTGTAATTTCTTAAAATACATAGGTTTTTTCTTTATTATTTTCTTTTTTTAGAAGCGCGCGCTTTTTTTTTCATTCTATTCGTGCTAAAATTCTTGGTTGCCAGGTTTAAATTTCAAATATGTTCTCTTTGGTGCGGGACGGGCTAGCGTGATCATGCCTACGAACTCTTATTCGAAATTCAAATCACTTTGCCCCCCTAGGGGCGTAATGAAATTTTATACAACATTACGTCCCTCTAGGGATGCAATGACTCACTTTGAGTCAGGTTTACTTGATGTGTAATTGAACATTGCCGAGTAGGTAGTGTGAAAAAGTATTTATTTAACACCAAAACTACAAAACAATGGGGCGACTCAGTGCTTAAAACTAATAATTATTTTGGTACCAAAAAGGCTCAGTGTATGTCAGTGACGGCAAAAAGGCACATCACGACTACTGGTATTCTGCGGAGGCCGATATTCTGATAAGTTAGTACCCTGGCGAACGAAAGACACTTTGCTCGATTACTACTGTTTAATATTAAAAGATTTATAAATCGTAAGTCTTATTTAAAAACAAAAAAGTTATAAACAATAAATACAAAAATAAACAAAAGGGAAAAAATGTTTCGTCCCCGAGCGAGATTCGAACGCACGTCTTCTACATTTCTTATGTCCGACGTCTTATGCACTCCGCAACGACGTTCATGCTTACCGTTGCGAAATTAGCGACCATATTCTGCGTCGAACAATGCGAAAGAAAACCGCATGAAAACTTGAAAACATGTGTTTTTTCGGAGAGTGAGTTTTGTTATCTCAATCGAGGAGCTGGGATTCGAACTTAGAACCTCGTGGACGAAAGCCAGCTTGCTGACCAATAGACCAACGAGAGGTAGTCGTCTATTATAGCAATTGAAGTCACCATAATATTGTAGTTAGTAATTGACAGTGAGACATGAACAAGAGCATTTGTTTGTAACTTGAAAGTAGTTCAAAGGACATAGGCCACACGTGCAATATCAAACGAGAATGTTTAATGTACAGTCGGCAGCACGTCAAGTTACGCATTTGAACGACAAAAACAGCTTTTATTACGCAGGGAATAGAGGCGGTTTCAAGGTTAAAGTGGGGTAATCTGACGTGCAGTCGTTACGTACATGTCGATGACATAATCGCCTATTGGCCATATGCCTGTTAGGGTTTATCGCAGTTATATTTTTATATGACTTGTGCTTCGTTCAAACAAAGCTGAGTGGCATTTAATTTAAGCTTTTTTTTTGTTATATTACATCTGGGCGAAGCTTGATCACTTCGCGTAGTTAGTTATGCATGCATAATATCAATTATACGAGTATAATGTCCTCCTAGCCGAATTTCGACTACGGCGGCCTATCCCAACAGAGATTAGCCAACTGCGCGGGACATATTATAGTGCACAAGTGTGTGCGCAATACACAGGTGCACTCTCTGTTCCTTCACTCTCATAATTCGGTGAGACGGCAGTCCGACATGACCGTAGAGAGATCAGGCGCAGGACCAACGGCTTAACGTGCTTTCCGAGGCACGGGGGTGTTAACACCACCAACTTCCTGACTCCGGAGCTGTGTCTGAGTAATTTCAAGACAGAAAACCCAACTCTCCGCGATCTCGAACCCGGGACCTTATGGATAGTACCCAGCGTGCTGAACACTAGACCAACGAGGCAGTCAAAAATTATACGAGTACCAAATATTGGACAACATCACTTACATTGCTCTGATCCCAAAGTAAGTAGCTAAAGATTACGGCCTGGGTCTCTTTCAGACAAAAGTGAATAGGTTTTTACTAGGCAGATATGAACCACCCTAGACCGTGACTACACCTCGTGATCACCTACAATCTTGTGTGATCAGTTTGACTACGGTCGAATAGCTGCTATTACTATCCATACTAATATTTTAAATGCGAAAGTGTGTTTGTCTGTCTGTCTGTTACGTCTTTACGCTTAAACCACTGAACCGATTGAGATGAAATTTGGTGTGGAGACAGTTCGAGACCCTGGAAAGGACATAGGCTACATTTTGTCGCGATATAAAAACATTAAGGGGGTGAATTGGTGGATGAAAGTTTATTTGGAAAATCTAACTCTTGCGGGCGAAGTCGCGGGGAACCACTAGTTCGTATATAAAAAAAAGCACTCGTGTTATGGAAGTCAGAAACCACTGTAGTACCACAACACCCCGACCCGAGACAAAATAGAATAGAAAATATGAAGAGCTGTATTGACCCGACCAAATCAAATTCGGGACCTCAGAAATGGCGACATCTTGAAAACCGGTGTTCGAGCCACTCAGCTACGGAGGTTGTCAAACACAATTCACAATCATCAATCTTCTGTATCTATGCATCATCTCTTGTAAATTCTTTACATCCCAATAAACACATACGAATGTGCCACTTACCTACATGCCTCTTCCGGGAACTGAACCCGTCTATTAATAGACACCGGGTTACCCTCAGGAAGTGCCCCGTTTCGCTGATTTTCGTGTTAAGCTGCTACATTGTTGAATTGTAAGTCATGGTTGTAGCTTTATTTGTAGTGTGTTAGGCGGGTAAAATAATTCAACAATTTTTAATAAATAAATTGTTTCAACAAACACCAATTACCTAGCCCCAAACTAAACGTGAGCTTGTGCTATGGTGACCTAATGAGTGGTGAATATGACAGACAAGTTTGACTGCCTCGTTAGTCTACGCTCATCTAGTACTACAAAGACGGAATTGATTTTGATATTTTTAAATACTCATTAAAACACAATTTTACGGATTACTTCGCGATTTATTTACATTTTATTTTAAACCTGACGTTTCGAACACTTTACAGCGATCGTGGTCACAGGGAGACTAAGGTATTATTTGTCATTACAAAGTTTTGAAAAATTTTAACTACCGTCACTCAATAATATTAATTTACGTTCCTATTTACGCAGAAAGAGCTAACCGTGTCTTGAGATCTTGCAGTGCTAGGTGTTGCTTTGGTTTTTGCTAGAATTTTTTGAGAAAAGAAAGTTTTTGATAGAAAGTTCAACAATTCGCGTAAACGTAAGAAACAAATATTTTTAAATATTTTTGGTATTATACCTTTATAATTAAACATCTGAAATAACCTGGTTTCAGTTGTAAATACATACTCTTACAACTGAAACCAGGTTATTTCAGATGTTTAATTATAGAGGTAGAATAACAAAAATATTTAAAAATATCAATTAAAAACTACAAAGACAATTCCGTCTTTGTAGTACTAGATGAGCGTAGTGGTCAGCACGCTGGGTACTATCCACGAGGTCCCGGGTTCGAATCCCGGGTCGGGCCGCGAGTGTTTGGGTTTTTCTGCCTTGAAATTACTCGAACACAGCCCCGGAGTCAGGAAGTTGGTGGTGTTAACACCCCCGTGCCTCGGAAAGCACGTTAAGCCGTTGGTCCTGCGCCTGATCTCTCTGCGGTCATGTCGGACTGCCGTCTCACCGAATTATGAGGGTGAAGGAACAGAGAGTGCACCTGTGTACGGCGCACACACTTGTGCACTATAATATGTCCTGCGCAGTTGGCTAATCTTCTTTAAGATATGCCGCCGTAGTCGAAATCGGCTAGGAGGACATCATCATCATCATGACAGACAAACAAGGCAAGCTGAATTGTTGCATCAGTCAACAGATACAAGTAGTAATATTCTTTTCTTCAGTATTAGGTTGGCATGCTCATAGGTATTCTTAATAAAATCCTTTTTTACCCGACTGCGGAAGGAGGGTTATGTTTTTTCGAGAGTATGTACGTCTGTATGTATGTATAATTGTTTGGCACACCCTACAGCCCAAACGGCTGGACAGTTTTTGACATATGAGGTGTCGATTAATTTGTCACAGTTGTGAGCGTGACAATGGCTATATACATTTCAAAAATGGCGCCCGCAAATGTAAATAAAGGGGGGAGGGGATTGATTTTTTCCTTACCATAGCAATATGGGTATCAAATGAAAGCTAGTAAAAAGACCATTGCAAAAATATAATATTGTTTGCAGTCGGATGTTTTGCTTTGTCAATAGTAATGTTTTCTTGTTTTTTCAGTAAAAGACACATTTACGACTTCGCTTTCTCAAAAGGTTGATTACTTTTGGTCACAGAACTACATTCCTAATTGGCTAAAGTTCTAATGTCCGTCTACGATTTGCAAATTGCTGAGGCGTCAACTGGGACACAGTTGAATGCTAACAGAATAAACGATATATAAAAATGGAGCCGAGCTTTCGAAAAAAGTTGATAAATTTTGATTGATCAACCAACCGACTTTCAGAATCACTCGTACATTCTTGGAAACGGCACTCAATGAGTGAAATTAACCGATAAGGAAATGGGAGACAAGCGAACAAGTTATCTTATCATCACGGTTATCATGTCTTGAAACATACTTGGCCATGTAATCGATAATATTGCAGTTAAAACACTAAAATCATACATCCTTAGATCTACCATTCCTGTGGATCTATACTAATATTATAAAGAGGAAAGATTTGTTTGTTTGTTTATTTGCATCGAATAGGCTCTGAAACTACACGGAAAAAAAAAAGTGTTTTATACCAAGAATATCTCACTTGGTCAAGACAATGCGTGATTCATATATGGGGAAAACATTATATTCTTAAAATTAGTAAATATTTGTCTTGTTATTCATTTTTCTTCCAAGTATATATATTCACTAACCAAGGCAATCTAAAGTCTTGCAATGAGAAAGCAACGTTTTCTTTACATAAGTAAGTTTATTTTTTTAAGTCAAGAATCTTAAATCCTCAAATTTAAGACAATTATGTCTTAAATCTAGAATGGTTTTCTTCTTACTTCTCCGAGTATGAAAAGTAATATCTCTTATCAAGAATATATTTATTGGACAAGATATGTCATTGTTTCTGATCAAGATTATATCTATTGGTCAAGAATTTCCGTGATTCATATATGGGGAAAACAATAAATGGTTGTATCAAAACACAATTCTTCTCAATGTTAGTAAATGAATAGTTAAGTCAAGATATTTGTCTTCCTTCTAGAATTTACATGCTTGAGATTAAACAATATATTTGAGAATAATGCTTTTCTCAGTTGAACACTTCGTCAAACGGATCCCGGAGTTTCTTTAAAAAAAAAAAAAAACTTAGATGAAAAATTAATGACTTGTAAGAAGAATGGTATCTATTTATCTATATGCTACGGCATATTTCAGTGAAGCAGCTTTAACTCTTGCATCAATTAATTCTATTTTCACACTGAGAACAATTTATCTATAGTGAAGAATATCATCAATCTTAGTTACTGGTTGATGCTCTTCAGTGAAGAAGTTTTAGCTACTAGTTCAATAAAAATAAGTTATTCTCTGGAGATCACGTTGTTTTAAAAAGATGGTTTCAATGTTCTTAGTTTAATAATCATGCGTTTTTTGTGAAGAAGTTTTATTTCTTACTACAATAATATTATTAAATTTAAACGGAGATCACATTGTCTACAAAGAATAATACTAATTTTCTTAGTTCAATATGTATGCGTATTTCAGTGAAGAAACCCAGTTCTTAATTCAAAAACAATAAACAATTGATACAGAGATCTGATTTTCTCCAACCAATAATGTTAATTTTGTTAATTTAAGAACGTACAGGTACTTAACTGAAGAAGTTTTCGTTTTTGATCTAATTCCTTGCATGTTTCATTCGGAGATCAGAAATGTCTTAGCTCAATAATAGTGTATTTCACTGTAAGAAATTCTAGTTCCTGGTTCAATGCATGTCATGTTTCATACGAAGATCGGATTTTTTCCAACGAATAATGTCATTATTATTGATCTAAAAAGCCTGTGCTTTAGTAAAGAAGTTTTAGTTCTTGATCTAATTCATTTAATGTTTCATTCGGAGATAATAAATCTTTTGGCTCAATAATAGTTTATTTCACTGCAAGAAATCTCAGTTCTTAGTTCGATGCATGTCATGTTTCATACGAAGATCAGATTGTTTCCAATGAAAAATGTCATTATTATTGATCTAAAAACCCTGTACTTCAGTAAATAAGTTTTAGTTCTTGATCTAATTCATTTCATGTTTCATACGGAGATCAGAAATCTCTTGGCTCAATAATAAAGTGTTTCATACGGAGGTCAGATTGTCTTATTTGAAGAATTACAATAGTCTTGGTTCAATAGTTAATATGCGTTTCAGTAAATATTTTTCATTTCAGTGTTCGATTTATTTTTCATTTCAGTTTCGTAATTGAACAAAATGTTAACACAAATATTTCATAAGTACCTACAAAAAGTTGGTAAATAAAATTGAATATTTTTTTCCAGCTATGGACAGAAAATATTTGATTAGTTACATTCTAACTTAACTTTAGCTTTAATAAATCGAACGATGAACTGAAAATATTAACTGAAACGCATCTTATCCATTGAACCAAGACTATTGTAATTCAAAGAAGACAATATTAATTCGAAAGCTGTTGAATCTGTTCATAGATCTGAAACGGCTTCACTAAAATACCATGATAATTAAGTACCATTTGAAACATGAAATAAACAAGAAAAAGCACTAAAACTCACTTACAGAATTTCGAGTCTGATGCACCATCACATCATTCAATCTGATCTCCGCGTGCCATTTCATGCCTGAAAATAGAGGTAGGTAAATAAGTGGGAAGTACTCAAATTAATAATAGATAAAATAATACAATGGATTCAAATCTATGATATCATTTATTAAAAAATAAACAGTATTGATTATTTTAATTACATAATTATATTATGACGGCACCGACTACATAGTAAGCTTTGATGAAGTACATCAATGATAGTAAGCTTTAGATCTTAAATGACAGGGTAAATCATTGCTTCTCAATTACTACTATTGCTGACACTCGCCGCCATTTAAGATTCGTTGCTTTATTGGCGCGGGTTATACCATCTTATTATTATACAGTGTGTCCCTGGATAAAGTGCAATCCCGAAAGGGGATGAAACTAGACCATGAATCATTGACTAGAAAAATATTAAAAAAAATATATAAAATTATTGTAGGATTTATTGGTATTTTAAGATTTTCATGTTTCATTAAGGAATTCTAATTTTCAATTACATCTTGTGGGATATTCCATTCTCTAAGAAGCAGCTCCATGTTTTTAACTAAGAGATTTGATTTAAATCTGCAAATAGACAAAACATAAATTAGTAATTATTCTAGTAACCATGTAAAAAAACAGCGGGGTAAGATAAACATTCAGCAGGGTTAGCATTGTAGGTACAGTGACAAACACCTCATGCTCACATTTCCAGTACACAAAGACATAACGTGAAAAGCAGTCCAACAGCTTTTCCACCATGTTTGGTTAAGTTCACCGAGATTAGACACCTCTGATTCTGACCAACCAGCTTGCCGCCATGTCGTAAAGATTTGAAGCTGATTGATTGGAATCAGAAGTTGCCTATGCTCGGTGAACTTCACCTTTGGCGATCAGGCGGCTGGTGGCATTTTCACCAGCTAGATCTACCGGCCGGATATGTCTAGATTCTAAACGTAAAAAGCAGCTTTGTAGCATGGTGTGAGAAGAGAATACGGTTTCTCGCGGCACCGGTAAATTTGAACATTGAAGCACAAAGCATTTTTTGAGCAAAATTCGTAAGGGAACCACGAAATGTCTACCGCTTTGCATATCTGCCTACTACAAGCCTATAATTTTACAAGTGAACCCATAATCGAACCGAATAGGTAGGTTTAACCAGATAGATGTTTTTTTGCTAACAACATGGCGCCTAGCCGGCCGCGATGCCATGTGTGTCAGTCACTTTCACTTTCACTTCACATCTTTAAAATGCAATAACTTAGACATTCGAAATAAACACCTACCTTAACACACACAACTCGTAAAAATCAACTCACCAGCTGGAATCACATGGAAACTTGCTTGCTTGAATACGTCGTTCGTCACAGATCAAAGATGCGTGGCAGGGGTATGCGCTCGCGCTGCGACACTGTACTGTGCCGAGCGAGCGGCAGGCGGCGGCGGCACAACAAACCAGTGTTGCCACCCTCTGATTTTGATTTTCCCCCATCTCGTCGTGAAATTACACTAAATTAAGCACTTGAAAATAATTTCCCCTAAATATTTTTTTTATAAAACACAAATTGAGGTGAATTATTATATATTAAAGAAATAATAAAGTTAGAAGCTTTATTATTTCTTTATTAATATTTTCTTTAAATGCTTCAATTGTTTTACTATCCCATTCCTTCCACTTCTTATTTTTTTTTCGCATAAAAATTTCTTTTGTAATTTTATTTCGTCTGTTGGTGTGAATGTACCGCAAAATTTGTGGTCGTAGAGGTATTTAGTTCCTTTTTAGGCCGTTATTATGCACTCTGGGTTAAAACATGAAATTTCTACCAATGTTCCTTGATGATAATTTTGATGTGAAGGGAAGTCAGATTCGTATCAGGAGGGGTGAGAGGGGGGGGGGGGGCAAATGTGTAAATGTAACTAGTATAAGCACGTTTTTATTATTTTTTACTGTTCTTTTTGTGCTACTAGGGCTTGTTTGGTATCATTTTCGTATAAAACAGATACAAGAAAATCATATTCAATACAAAAAAGGGGAACTAATTTTTACAACTGTTATTTTAACAATACAGAAGTTATCATGATCAGTTGAAAAATTTAAATGGAAGTCACTTAATTTTTCGGCGGTTAGTAAATTTGAGAGTCCGTAAATCATGAGCAGTAAGTAATAAACATATTGGTCAGTTATTTCATCATTCAATGTCAGTGCAAAAAATACTCAAGTAGTTTAATAAATTTATGAGCTGTAAAACGGTTGGAATGGGCAGTTCGAAAATAAGCCAATTCACAGTGAGCAATAGCATCCGAACGTCACTTTGATTGAAAAGAGAGGTAAACTTTCGTTAAAAGGGGCGGAGTTTAAAGCGCGCGAGGTGCAAACGGCCAATCAAAGGTGTCTCATTCATTTATTTGTATCCTAATGCCACATTATAAATACTTACAGATTGTCGTAATGTTCTTTATTTTTACCATCCGACATTTAAAACATTAGGTAATGTGTTCATTTTCAGCATTTAATTTAAAGAAGGAAAAAAAATGTGATGCATGGTT
Source organism: Pyrausta nigrata (assembly GCA_949316185.1). Classification (NCBI taxonomy): domain Eukaryota; kingdom Metazoa; phylum Arthropoda; class Insecta; order Lepidoptera; family Crambidae; genus Pyrausta; species Pyrausta nigrata. The sequence goes on along the minus strand of OX438963.1, from coordinate 8,197,470 downwards.
AATGCTTCATATTTTTCCCTTCTTGACATTAAATGCTGAAATATACAAGGAATACATTTTACCGCCTCATCGTTTATAGAACTGATTAAAATAAAATTTATTACTAATCAATTACGATTTGTTAACTGTACGCGCCTAACCGCCCAGTTCAACTATTCCACTGCTCAGATTTATTGACCTGCCAGTTTAAATTATTGAATGACTCATTTTTATTTAGTTTTCTGCTCACTTTTTACTGCTAAACTAGTTTGCAAACATACGTTTTTTATTTTTTTACCTACCATAACTCAAATATTGAACTGCCGCTTTAATTCTATGCAGAAAAAAAGTATTTTTCCATATAAAAAAAATGGTTTGTAGTATTGTAGTATCATTTTTGTATTAATAGGCATAACAAAACCATTTTAAGTGCATAGAAGGTAGTTTTCCGTACCAATAATCTATATTGGTACTCTCTTTCGTTTCGAAAGTTGTGACGTCACAACTCAATAAAGCTATCTCTGTCTGATCAGGGGGGTAACCGCCATGTCCAAAATCACGATTAAAAGAATCTTGTTTGTGTTTGACGCTGTCATTTTGTACTGAATTTTGACAGATATGGCTGTCATAACTGATTTAAACGTTGTTTTTGAGACATCGCAGTTACCCTGCAGAAATATTAAAAGGCTTATAACTTTTTTGTTGTTTCATCGATTTTAGTATTTCCATCATTTTACTCAAAGGTCAATCTAGTTTCAAGAATGAATAAAAAAAAAAAATTGGTATTTGGAGTACCCAATTATTTTCCCTACATCTTGGGAGAACACTGCAACACCGAATACAAGCCTAACTTTTCTATACTATTTATTCCAAGAAACGTGAATTTGGTTCAAAACATTTTAATTCAAGAATAATATTGTTTTAGACTCAAGACATCTTTTCTCAATATTTTTTTTAAAGATTTCCATGCTCAAATCAAGAAACGTAAATTTGGTTTAAAACACTTATTTTTATCATAGTTTTCAAACAAGAAATTTATTGTTTACATTCAAAAGTGTTGTTTTAAATTATATTTTTTTCAGGATTTGCATTCAGAACCAAGAAACCTCATGCTCAATTCAAGAAACGTAAATTTGGTTTAAAACACTTATTTGTATCATAGTTTTCAAACAAGAAAATTATTGTTTACATTCAAAAGTGTTGTTCTTACCCGGCATTTACACATGCGCGCTCGCGACTCGCTTGACGCTCGCGAGACGTTCGACGAAAAACTCGCGCTCGAGTGCTGCCGCGAGCGTGCTGTTCACACATTCGCGACAATAATCGTAGGCACTATTGCACATGAACATGTTCAACGTTGAATTTGTTGTGCGTTGAGTTATTTTATGCGTTTAGCTTTTAAGATCTTTGAGGGTGGTTTATTTTTGATATATTTTTTTAATTTCATGAGTTTTAGTTATTATTTACTCATAATACAAAAAAAATTGGAGTGATTTTAACGACGAAACTAACACAACTATACCTTATGCACTTATGCTGACATATATCTGCTTGAATTAAAAAATAATCGTTTCGACTATGACTTCTCGTTTTCGAGAAATCCGTGGACATGTTACATACACTTACGAAAATTTAAAGACGTGTTTACCAGCCTTAATAGATCAACACAGTGAAATTTCATCCAATTCTATTCATATCACATACTTATAGGTGGAACTGATAACCACCTTTTTTTTAAGTCGGTAAAAATATAAAACATGCAACGTAACATTACACATAAGTAACAAAGCACAAAGTAATAATTAACCAAATAAATATATTTAATTAATCTGTACGCTGTGAAACCAGCCTAAAAACTCGTGCTCGCTACTCCACCCTTTGCTCGCGCGAGTACACGAGCGCGAGGCGAGTAGCGAGCGTACTGTTCACACATGCGTGCTCGCTGCTAAACTCGCTACTCGCCTCGCGACTCGCGCGCATGTGTAAATGCGGCATTAAATTATATTTTTTTCAAGATTTGCATTCAGAACCAAGAAACCTCAAGAAACCTCAACTTTAGTCTAACTTTTAGGGTTCCGTAGTCCACAAGGTACCCTTATAGTTCAAGGTATCCTTCTATAATACAATTTTTATCTTGCTATTAAATATTAGATTCTAAAAATGTATCTTTAATATATTTTGAATCAAAACGAAAAAACTCGTATTAACAATAATATTGTTGAAGGAATATACATAAAATTTTAATTCAAATTTTTATCGTTTTCGTTTGGACTTAAGCAAAAAAAGTTAGCAAAAAAGTTTTTTTCTAGAGTCAATAAATAAGGTTTTCTTAGATAAAGAAAGCTGTAATTCTTTTTTAAAGTATAATGAAGTATTCCAGTTAACACAGATATAAAAGGTAACCATATTCACTGAAGAAGATATTTCCTTGACTTAAAAAGTTTATTCTTCCTCAAATTTAGAAACGATATTCTTAAGTTAAGAAACATTGTACTTACAGCAAAGCTGTTAAATTTCTCTTACCAAGAAAAATAGATCTCAATGGCAGACAGTTATAATTCTTAATAGAAGAACAGTTAGAATTCAAATCAATATATACAGATTTTTGAATTGTTAATGTTATCAATATACAATGAAGCAAATAATTATTTAACATAAAGTTTTTGTTCTTAACTAGTATTTGAATTCATATTCTTAGGTTAAGAGGCAACAATTGTCATTTGAAAGCTTTTATAAAACAATTTTTTTCTTGCTATTACATATTAGATTCTAAAAATGTGTCTTTACTATATTTTGAATCAAAAATAAAAAAAAAACTCTTGTCTTAACAATATTATTGTTGAAGGAATATACATAAATTTTTAGTTCAAATTTTATCGTTTTCGTTTGGACTTGTAAGCAAAAAAATTTTTTTTCTAGAGTCAATAAATAAGGTTTTCTTAGATAAAGAAAGCTGTACTTCTTTTTTAAAGTATAATGAAGTATTCCAGTTAACACAGACATATAATTGATTGTAAAAGATAACCATATTCACTGAAGAAGATATTTCCTTGACTTAAAAAGTTTATTCTTCCTCAAATTTAGAAACGACATTCTTAAGTTAAGAAACATTGTACTTACAGCAAAGCTGTTAAATTTCTCTTACCAAGAAAAATAGATCTCAATGGCAGACAGTTATAATTCTTAATAGAAGAACAGTTAGAATTCAAATCAATATATGCAGATTTTTGAATTGTTAAAGTTATCAATATACAATGAAGTAAATAATTATTTAACATAAAGTTTTTGTTCTTAGCTAGTATTTGAATTCATATTCTTAGGTTAAGAGGCAACAATTGTCATTTGAGAGCTTTTATAAAACAATTTTTTTCTTGCTTAATAAATACTAGATTCTAAAAATGTGTCTTTACTATATTTTGAATCAAACATAAAAAAAACTCTTGTCTTAACAATATTATTGTTGAAGGAATATACATAAATTTTTAGTTCAAATTTTTATCGTTTTTGTTTGGACTTGTAAGCAAAAAAATATTTTTTCTAGAGTCAATAAATAAGGTATTCTTAGATAAAGAAAGCTGTACTTCTTTTTTAAAGTATAATGAAGTATTCCAGTTAACCCAGATATAAAAGGTAACCATATTCACTGAAGAAGATATTTCCTTGACTTAAAAAGTTTATTCTTCCTCAAATTTAGAAACGACATTCTTAGGTTAAGAAGCATTGTACTTACAGCAAAGCTGTTGAATTTGTCTAACCAAGAGAAATAGATCTCAATGGCAGACAATTATAATTCTTAATTGAAAAAATCAATCAATCTTCAATGAAAAAAATGTATTTATTGTTTATTCTTGGCTGATCATTAATGAAACAATAGTTTTCTTGTTGTTAAATAGTAGGATTTATTTGAAAGGAGTATTTTACGTTTTTTGAATTAAAAGTATAAAACTTTAGTCACAATAACATTTTTGTTGAACGAAGTTACACATTTTCTTAAACCAATAATGCATTTTTATTCTTGGCCCTAATCTCTGAGCTTCTTAAGCTAAATCTTTTTATATTCAGAATAAGAATTCTTGATTACTTGTTTCAAAATGCAAATGTTTTCTAAAGTTAAGAGTAAATATCGTCTTGATCCAAAAAAATATTCTTGATTTAAATATATAAATGAAGAATAATATAATATATCTAGAAGAATTCTATTTTATTTTATTCAAGATATTATTGTTACCTTGAGTAAACATATGCTTGAGATTAAACAATATACTTGAGAATAATTTTATTCTTGAATGAAAACTTTGCCAGACCCCATTTTTTTCCGTGTACTGGACCAAATCGATTGAAATTTGGCACAGGCATAGTTTGAGACACTGGGAAGGACATAGGCTACTTTTTGTTGCGATATAAAATCATCAGGGGGGTGAAATGGAGGATGAAAATTCGTATGGAAAATCCGACTTTTGGCGCGGGCGAAGTCGCGGGGAACTGCTAGTATTATATAAAAGTGATAGCCGCAGGACATTTTATAGTCCCCCTGAAACAAATTTTGGGGGATTTTAAATCAAATTATGCGCTATATCATCATCCAAAAGTAATCCTGGTTGTACACAGGTCCTGGGTCCGCTTTGGACCGTGATCCAGGATATGACAGATCAGGTAATTAAATTACAGTGGAGCGACTGCATGACCTTACGTGACCCTGATAACAGGGAGACCTGACCATTTTGGACATGTTTACACATTCAGTTGCCTGAATGTGCAGGTTTCCTCACAGTGTTTTCCCTCACCGCAAGATCATCGGTTAGTGAAACAACTAATGTACATAATTGAGAAAAAGTCATTGGTACATGGTGGCACGTGGGATCGAACCGGTACCTCCTGCATGAGAGGCGCATTTCGCTCATGCAATGCGATACATTTTCGCTAAAACTTTAATTTAAATTATCATCCGTCAGTAATGGACAGTAATAAACTAACAAACTCACTTGAAGTGTCAGGTCTAAGTGTCATGGTTTAGTTTAAGGTCTTTGATTTTGTATGTGAGATGTAGTATGATTTCCTCGTGCAATTTATAATGCATAAAACCAATGTAAAATGCTGTCTCTTAAAAATATGTATTTAAGTAATCATTTCAATAAAATGTATTTTGCATGTCATCATAGAGAATGTTTGTCTAGTTAAAAATGTTGTTTTAACCGTCATCGATTCGAATAATAAAAGTCATGGTTGTTTTTTGCTAATACCAACAATAAGACTTGATAGCTACATGCTAGCTAGACCGATTTCAAATATTAGCCTACCTATACCGACCGGTTTTGTCAACAATTTCAAAGTATCGTCCGTTGAGACAAAATGTAGCCAGAAACAGTAGGAACTCTCTTATAATCAGAGGTCGGAATTAGGTAGAGTTATTTATGTACTTGCATCGAAATGTTGATATTAATGTGGACCTTCCCGGGATTTCTAATCGACAATCCCGTGTGGCCACCAATATTACAAACAAACAGGATTCACCACACAAAACGCAATTTTATAAATTATTTCGAATAACATCTTCTTTAAAATATTCGTAGAACTATTTGTATAGTGCGAAACCGCCCTAATTGCAATAGCTTTCACATAAGGCGGTATGCCTTTCGGTGTTGTTGAAGGATCTACCCTAGTGGCCCACCCCGGGCACAGAATAAGTACTAGTACTTCGTACAGAAGTATGACTTAGTAATTGTACTCAAAGAAATGTCTACTCAATGTCGTCAACAATATGGCGTAATTTAGTTCGCCTCAGAGTCAAGCACATTTTCGTGTAGACACCTACAAAAATCCATTACAAGATAATTTCATACTTATTACTCTGGAATATGATTCATAATACACTAAACCTAATTAGTGACGTAATATCACGCGACGCGATAGGGTTGACTGCTACGAGAAGCTTCTAACGCCATCTAGCGCCTCTTTCTATTACTTTATTCATTCTCGTCCAGGCAGGAACGTAGCCGCGCGGCCGCCGGTGAATAAAATGCGCGAGCGTGTCGCTGGCCGGTAGCGACACGCAACTTGTTTTAGCCCCTTACTAAGGGTCGCCGCGCGTAGGTACGTTTTTGCGACCTACGCGGGGAGATACACAGGCCTGCTCCGGGCAAAGACATCACATACTCCAGTTTGTGATGGCGGCTAAACGATCCTATCAGCGGTGGTAGGCTCCGTTAGGTGCCTCATGGTAGCTACCACCCTCCCACCGGAGCCCGGCGCCAAGCAGCTTTTTGTGTTCCATGAGCGGAAGTGCCAGAACCTTCTGCGTGAGCTCATTCCACCGTCGACTCTGTCTACGCCACGTCTGGCTTAGTCTAGAGTCAAGAGCAAACCCATTTCAAATAAAAAAATCCCTGATGGTCCTACTGTATCCAGTATCATATTGAGATCAAAATCGTCCATCTTCCGTCTCTTTCTACTGGTACACGTCGCAGGACCGGTCCGTCGAGATGCGGCCGAAAATGGGATAAAAAAATATATCGGCGGTATTTTGGGTGTCTTGCATTATGTGGGGATAACGTCAAATATTATTGTGTTCAGTTGAGCATGAGTGTTTGTTTTGAAGTTCTAGCAATCACTAGATTGATTTATTTTAGTTTTATTCGTTTGAAAAGCTTAGAATCTAAGCTGCTAAGCAGGTTTGGTGGATCTAAGCCTGTCTGGATTTCACCAACACAAGTGTTTAATTTTTATCAGCTGGCTTAGCATTATTTGCATGTGTTGTATGGGGATTCTGTCAAAATTAACTGTCAATCAAGGTTCACCGGCTATTTAAAAATTAGTGAACTCGATGAGCTTTTAATTGGAGAACATATATTTTTTTTGAGACATCTTATAATCGAGCCCAATGCTATTTTTATTTATTTTTATCAGGCAAACAAATGATATAATAAAATATCATTTATTGGCTTCATTCAATTTTGTAGGTGCACATGTCTAGCTAAAATTATTTAGCGTGCAAATTATTCTAGTCGTTATAGCACAATCTCGCGCTTAGTGTGAAGCTAGTTTATGAGTGTGTTTGTTAAAACAATTTATTAATTTACGCATAGGTAAGTTGATATTAGAAATGCGTTATTTACAGCGGACGATCGCAGGGAACAGCTAGCAAAATAATGTCAACATTACCGAAACTCCCAAGTCCCAACAATTCTGTATGCTTACAGTATCCTTCACAGCATAATAGATCCATTTGTGCCGTGACATCAGCTCAGCGATCCGCCAATTGGCCACAAGGTCGGCGGATTGGTCTGTTACGAAATATTTGAGTTATACCGCTGGTAGAATGAATCCATGAATCCAAATTCCATGACCTATTGACGTGCGAAAGACGTATGGGGGGCCAGAAAATCTAGGTCAACGGGGAAAGGGATTTCTATGACAGTCGTATGCGATTGGCACTTCTTCGCCTTGTCAGATGTGCAGGGGCACATCTGACAAGGCACAGGAGGGTCGCGTGGTGACTGCTGTATCTAGATCATTCATGGACCAGAGTTAAGAAGTTGGTATTGCCTCGGTGCGCACGTTAAGCCGATGGTGCTGCGCCTGATCTCTCTCCGGTCATGTCGGATTGTCACACCAGACGTTGGCAGTGAAGGAATAGAGAGTACACCTGTGTATAGCGCACACACCTGTGCGCTGTAATCTGCACAGTTGGCTACACTTTGTTGAGATTGGCCGCCGTGGTCGAAATTCCGCTAGGAGGTCGTTATTTTGATAGATCACCCAACTAAGTACACACAGAGTTGCAAAGAGAATTCGCAAAACACAAATACATTAAATAATCAAGAACACTATCTATCATTGTGCTACTTTGTATTATCAAAACTTGCTCAGAGCAACTGATAACGGCAAGAAAATAAGTTGTACAGTCATCCTCAAAAATAATGAATGCTTAAACACTTTTGCCTATAGTTCTGTTTAAAATTCGTACCCAAACTTACTGCGGTTGCCAGGGATGCGGGGGGGCGAGGCGTGCTAGATGTCAGCGGGGACGGGTAATATTTAGATATGGGTAGTTCCTGAATGAATGAAACAATTAAAGTACTTCACCTATCTAGTTAATATGTATCATTCACTCACTTAGTCCAAAACAGTTCATTTAGTTCAGTAATTCATTTATATGAGAGTAAAACGTACGGATATATTTGTTAATACTGCAAGAGCGAGACAGTTGCACGGCCCGGCTCGTGTGACCTCGGTAAACGTCAAGCTAGTTTCGCGCCTTATCCGAATCCAAATATTTGAAACAGTGCAAGCGGAAATAGTCTAATGAATATGAAATAAGTCTTAGTATTTGTTTCCGATTTGTGCCGAAATCTTATAAATGTTAATTTTGAGTCATAAGAATAGTCTGTAGTATACGATTAACACGATAAATTTAAACTAAATGAAGTAGTGAGTGAGATTTTGATATTAGATCTGCTGAACTAAATCAACTGATTGAACTAGCTGAGTGATACATATCTTCAACTCCCACTGAACTATATCACTCATTTCATTTCAGTGAACGATTTTGCGCATGTCTAGTGATGTTGCGGGAAAGGGGATTTCCTATGACATTCCTATTCCGGCTACAATTGGCGCTTTCTCGCGCCCCACACATGTCCTTGCACGATGAAGTCCTTGCATGAAAGTAACGAGTAACTAAAGTTTATAAAAGACTAGTGGTTAGGCATGGAAATGATTGCTACTTTTAATTCATTTTCATTTCATGAAATGATGATTTTTTTTCATATGAAATCACATGCGAAATTTCATTGACAATGATTTTTTTTCGCAGTGTCATAATGTAACACTTTTTGCTATTTGCTACTTATAATGAAATATGAATTATTGTGAACGGTTGCTAATTTGCTACTAATATGAAATGTCATATTTAGGTTGTCATGAAAAATCATGGCAAACGAATCTAAACTTTATGTTCATAAGTTTTAAGTTCTTAAAATGCCCACCCAGTATCGATCGTCACCTATGATCGCATAACAAGTGTGTTTGTCTTTTTCTAGCACGCACCTAGGGCAAATCATTCCTACTCGGTCGCTCGCGACTCGCTCTGCTACAAGCAGTCATCAATGAATGAAATGAAATGAGCATGATCTATGATTTCGCAGAGTGCGATTTGTAGCAGTCTATATGAAAAAAAATAGCAGGTGTGAACAATGAAATTCATTTCATATGATTTTTCATCTGCTATTCATGAAATCTTCCATGCCTACTAGTGGTTCCCCGGCCCCGCGACTTCGCACGCTGCCATTTCACCCCCTTAATATTTTTATATCGCGACAAAATGTAGCCTTTGTCCTTTCCAGGGTCTCGAACTGTCTGCATACCAAATTTCATCTTAATCGGTTCAGTTGTTTAAGCGTCAAGAGGTAACAGACAGACAGAATAATATTAGTTTGGATATGGATTAAATAAGAAACCAAAAATTCGCACACGGGCACAGAATACTAGTACTTCGTACAGAAGTATGACTTAGCAATTGTATTCAAAGAAATGTCTACTCAATGTCGTCAACAATATGGCGTAATTTAGTTCGCCTCAGAGTCAAGCAGATTTTCGTGTAGACACCTACAAAAATCCATTGCAAGATAATTTCATACTTATTGCTCTGAAATATGATTCATAATACACTAAACCTATTCAGTGACGTAATATCACGCGACGCGATAGGGTTGACTGCTACGAGAAGCTTCTAACGCCATCTAGCGCCTCTTTCTAGTACTTTATTCATTCTCGTCCAACCAGCAACGTAGCCGCGCGGCCGCCGGTGAATAAAACGCGCGAGCGTGGCTCTGGCCGGTAGCGACACTCAACTTGTTTTAGCACCTACGTAGGTGCGCCGCGCGTAGGTACGTTTTTGCTACCTCCGCGGGGAGATACACAGGCCTGACACGGGTAAGATTTGAAAACACGTCATTTGGCTAACCGGACCAACGCTCTTACCAACTGAGCTACCGTGCAGGCCATCCAGCCGTCCAAAATTCTTGGTCTCTTGAATACGTCACTGTGAGTGTTAAAAAAATATATTAAAAACTATTAAACTTATGCAAGGAATTCTATAGTGATCAGAACACTTAGTTCATATGATAAAACCTTCTCATCAGTTGACAAGTTTCATCTGTCTAAAGAAGCTTTCAAAAAGGGTATTTTAAGCGTGCTTGAGCCATTGGCTGGTCTTCAGAATGACCCATAGTCTTGGTGTTTTTGATGCGCTGACTTTGTTTCCTTTTCTTATTTTATTTAATGTTTTAGTTAAGTTGTAAAAACTGTTTAGATTAGTATATATTTCGCGCACACACGCACTTACAAATTTTTCGTAACCTAAGTGTCACTATTACATCCAATTTTATAAAATGTAAATACATTTTTGGTTGTAAGTTTAGCAAGTTAGTCTAGTTTAATATTAAGAAAGAGCTGTGAATTTTATTAATAAAAAAATAAAAAAACTTTATACAGATATTCTTGAGTATGACTGCCCTGAAACAACGCTATCCATTTTATACTGATAAGGATGAAGATAAAAATGCAGCGAACGATACGCTCTGTGACCTTGAGGATATTTTGTTAAGCAACATTGGGCGCGGTCAGCGTGTGGATGGGTCGCCGTTTGTTATAAATAAAGTGATTGCTGTTTCCGATCCGCAAGGAGCAGGTATTTTTGTATGAGTTCAAACACTTGCTTCTCTTTAAAATACGAGCAAAGGTCATGGCCCACTATACCGGCACCGCCTCAACCCAGCAATAACTTGCCATTCAAATTAAAGCATGAAGTTCTGAGTCGTACAATATATTTTGAAAATTTGAGGCGGACGCCGTGCTGTTGCGGTGCCGGTATAGTGTGCCATGACCTTAACGGTATCTACTTGACTGTCATGTCAATGGCTTTTTTTTGCTAAAACAGCCTGGTCTAAACACCCTCCCACCGGAGCCCGGTGCCAAGCAGCTTGCTGTGTTCCGTCGGTGAGCGGGAGTGCCAGAGCCTTCTGGATGAACTCGCTCCACCGTCGACTCTGTCGACGCCATGTCTGGTTTACTCTAAGGTCAAGAGTAAACCCATAACTCATTACAGAACATGACTGTCGAAATGATCGAAGGAAAAACAGGAATCTTTATACGATGACAGTTTATTTAGAAAAGAGGTAGACATGTCATCTCCTATGGCACGGCGATTGGATTTGATGCACCGTGCACACTTTCGTATTCATGTCAATTTTGCATTCAAATTTCTTTATTAATTGAGCAAATTGCTCAATTTTAGGCAAGCAATTTCCGTGCGCTAATGACACATCTACCACTTTTTAAATGCACTATATCAATATTATAGAATCATTTTGTTGTCTATCAGTCTGTTTATTTTGGGTTACTAAAACGTATTTTCCTAACAATTGGTGTCAAAAGATTTCAAAGTCGATTCACTCTCAACCTAGGTAAATTAATTTTAATTATAGCCCAGTTTATGCCTACTAATAGTATAACTTTATCAAAACCAGGCACTATACTGAATGTTCATGAATCAATCAATTTGTCGTTACAAATGATAGGTATTTATTGATGCGACTTATCTGTGAGGTCAGGAACTCAGGGTCAAATCTTTGACTCGTCAAGTGAGGAAGGAATTTTTGGTCCATTGATAAAGAGGTCAGTGACCTCGGATATATTGTAGGCAACCAAATGGCTTTCATATGATATTATTTTTAGTAATTAACACATTTCGTGAACTTATCTTTTGGAGATTGGTGGAGCATAGCAGGTCCCGAGTTCGATTTCAGTAAGGGTCGATTTTTTTTAAAAAGGTTCGATTTTGAGATGCCAATTTACACCGCTTCAGTCATAATGACGGGCGTGCCCTGGGTACTTCGCCTTACATCCTAAGGCATGCTCCGAGAAGTACATCTGTTCCTCGCTGCTGCGTACAGTTGATGATAAATGACTGCCGTCCAGTGATCATGACCCCTTAGTTGTACCATGTTATATGGTAAAGAGAGGCCACCCTGTGTCTCTGGATGTACTTATCCTATTGAGATAAAACATGGCCTAGGTTACTGGACTATACTATACTAATCTTCTTCTTCTTAGCGAGTCGATGGAACACGAGAAAATTACATTAAAGATTAGGATTAGGACCCGGCTCCTCCTGCATGAAGGGCAACCAGCTAGCTACTAAAAACCATAAAACCGCAGCTCTTTGTCTGTGTTAGAGATGTGCAAAATATATCAATAAAAAGAAAAGAGTGATTCATATCATTGTGAGCTGCTGATATATATCACTCTTTTATATCTTCGGCTCTTTTAACTCAGTGATACAGGATGCGAATCATCGATGAATGAGTGATTTATTTGCTTGCTATCAGCGTCTCTCTCTTTCACATACTAGCGAGCAGTAACACCGCCTCACTAAGTTCTGTAGTTCATTTCATTTCGTTCAGTCGCTCGAAAAGGAGTCGTATATCAAAAAAAAATAAAGATATGTTTGAGATGCAAGTGAGTTAGTGAGTGATTAGCTTCTTTAAAAAGATATATATCATTTTTGTCATTCACTCAGGAGTTACACAAGTCTAAATTACATCGTAGCAGTCCAGAATTCAGCCACTTGTATTGCGGAACGACTGCCGTCCATTGAATCCGCTGGCGTGCAGGTGTTTGGGCACGCCGGGCACGATGTTAAGTGTGCCATAGTTTGCACTGCACCACAAACACAATCCACATCGGAGCTTACCGAAAATCCCCACCTGACCATGTTCTCCTTACTTCGGCCAACCTGAGTCCGAAGCCTGTTTAAGGAGTTCCAAATCGGCCATGGTAAATCATGTCCAGGAGGAAGATTCTCGGCAAGCGGGACAAAAGGAGTAGGCAGAGAGGCTTTTTTGCGCCAAAGTTCGCATCTGGCCTGTGCGGGTTCGGTAGAAAGTGGGGCGACACACTTAATAAAACTGCGATGACTTTTTAGACGACTAAACAAATACTAATATATGCTTAAATTATAGTAAGCGCATGATAACTAATTCAGTAGTCGGTTCTTCGATTAAGAGTTCCTCGTTGTTTTCCCCAAATATGTAATTGCAAATGCAAATTTAGCCACATTATACTAAATGTTTTGGAATAAAATTCCCGCAGTAATACAAAGTTTAGTAGTAACTAGTGGGCAGACGGAAATAGCGACAAGGCCGTTGCTGGGTGTGTGGAGTCAGTGTTTGAAGTGCAGACCGAAAGCACAGTACGTACTAGACATGGAAGATTTCATGAATAGCAAGTGAGAAATCATATGAAATCAATTTCATTTTTCATACCTGCTATATTTATTTTTTTATATTGACTGCTACAAATCGCACTCTGCGAAATCATAGATCATGCTCATTTCATTTCATGAAAATGTCACATGAGAATTTTTACATAGTCAGTCCCAAGCCTGTACAAGTATGAGGGAAAGTTCATTGTTTGAAAAAATTAGGCTTAAAACACATATCACATTACGTAGCGCACGAACTAAATATGACGTTTCATATAGTAGCAAACTAGCAACCGTTCACAATAATTAATATTTCATTATGAGTAGCAAATAGCAGTGTTCTTCTTCTTGTCGTGTCGACACTGGTGTTATATTTTTGAGGACCAATACTCGGCGACTAACAATGCATTATCAGTAGCGTTGTACAGGTCCTCACGTGTGCAGGTGTAGGGCAAAGTGTTAAATTATTATGACACTGCAAAAAAAATTCGCAGTGAAATTTCACATGTGATTTCATATGAAAAAAATCATCATTTCATAAAATGAGAATTAATTAAAAGTAGCAATCATTTCCATGCCTAGTACGTACCCACTGGCCCACATACGTCTCACCGAATTACGAGAGTGAAGGAACAGAGAGTGCACTTGTGTATTGCGCACACACTTGTGCACTATAATATCTCCCGCGCAGTCTGCTAATCTCTGTTGAGATTGGCCACTGTAGTCGAAATTCGGCTATGAGGACATAATATCATTTGAGATATTTTGACAGATTTGGGCGAGTTGATGCGAGGCCCACTATACGGAGCATTCATGGGATTTCAATGAATTCCTGATTAATGAAATCAATTCATTATACGGAAGTATATTTGGAATATAAGCGGTTCCCTCCCGACTCAGCGCAAGTTTGGTGGTACCGTAAAATGGGGTGAATAGAAACGTTTTCAACTTTTGAAACCAATTTTAAATATGTTTTAACCTTTATTAGATGATACAATGAGTTTTATATTATGAGTTAAATAGAAATTAACAGTTTTTAATCAAAGGATTACTTAAATTCTTTGTGATTCATGAAATTAAAGGAAAAATATACCTATTTTCTATTTACCCTTGATATGGGTGAATGGAAATGAAAAGGGGGTGAATAGACAAAAATGCTAGTGTTGACAAAATTTACTACTGTAGCTACAATATTTACGTAATTAGGTGTAAATAAAAAAACATCCACGAAATATATTCATAACTTTTTTATTTTTGCAAGAAAGTACAACAACTTAAAATAAGTAGCTTCTTTACAAAAACATCTATGAAATGTTCAAACAAAGTTTTTTAACCGTTTTTAAACATTTTTAGGCAAACACTATACACTACACAGGTATTATGGAATGCATACCTATTTTACGTACCTAATAGGTTTTCCCGACGTTTCAAACTCATTACATAGGCCGTGGTCACGGGCCTCCACTGCTTGTGTAATAATATTTGCATCATACCTTCTATTGCGCTTTCCTCCAGGTTCCGGCTTATACACGCGGGGCATTTTGCAAATAACTATGACAAAAAAAACATATATATTGTGTTAGCAAAATGAACAAAAATGTAGTTTAGCAGCCCTAGCAATGTCATTTCTAATGACCCCATATGCATAACTTTTCACCCCTCAAGCATTTCTATTCTGCCTTTACTCGTTTCTATTTACCCCACACTTCGATTCTATTGACCCCGCAGGCGTCTTCTTTTCACCCCAAGATAAATCAATAATTGAGTAAGATAACTTTAAGGCAAATTTCAATGAAAAAACATGTTTTGTTTTACTTACGTGTATGTGTACGTAATTATTTGATTGCTGCCACTTCACGCAACTAAGTATTAAGTTCAATTCGTTTAGTAAGACAACACCAAATAATAGTAAATTTTTCGACAGCTCAAATTTTCAACCGTTGAATTGATCACTTTGACACATAAATTTTGGCATTCAGGAGCAACTTCACTTGTAATAATAGTGCTGCCTAAATTCTGTGAGTGTTCTTATATCTAAAAATCATCAAAACTGCCAATTTCACGCAACAGTGTGTGCACAATAACGCGACGAAGAAAAAGACGTATTTTTTTTCTTTCCCCCCCTTGAATTCTATTCTCCCCATTATACGGTACTATTTTAACCCACTTGAAGTTTTATTAGAATTGACAGCTAAAGTAGCCTATACTAATATTATAAAGAGGAAAGATTTGTTTGTTTGTTTGTTTATTTGCATCGAATAGGCTCCGAAACTACTGGACCGAATTAAATGTAATTTGGCAGAGAGATAGTTTGAGACACTGGGAAGGACATAGGCTACTTTTTGTCGCGATATAAAATCATCAGGGGGGTTAAATGGGGGATGAAAATTTGTATGGAAAATCCGACTTTTGGCGCGGGCGAAGTCGCGGGGAACTGCTAGTATCATATAATATAGAAGAGGGATTCCCAAACTATTTTTGCAAGAGACCCCTTTTCCATAATGAACTATATACTATAAAAATCATCTTTTTTCTTCTGCCGGCGTTTAATGAACGGCTTAGGCATCCAAGTGGCTGGCTAATTTAACCAGATGGCTGCGACAGATACATAACTAAACTGTGACCACGACGACCACAACTACTATCTAATCTCGTGTTTCTGGTCATCGATTGGTCACGTGACCATGCAAACTTTTCACCTTCATACTGAGACAATATGTATGCCACCTTGAATGAACCTTTTCCACGTGCAAAAAACCGTGTACACATAAATAATGAATGAATGAATGATTATTTATTTGCATTAAAACATGGTAAGTATATATATCAGGTCTTAATATTAGTAAAAGTGAACAATCATGTTTCATCGATGTAACGATAGGCAAACATTTCGTCGTCATGCAATATTAACTAATAAGCAACAATACAGTAACGAAAATATTTATGTCCAGCATTGAGATTGGAAGGAGTTTTAAATTAAGATAATCAAATAAAAATATAAATAATAACGTAAATGAAATAAAAAAACAGGTATGATGTCAAGGTGGTATATCGATTTCAATGATTACTCAATCATGTAATGTTTAACACAGATGCGCATGCGACGGTTGTATACCGACATGCTCTGATAACCACAAATTCGATCGGGGTCTCTTAGTGACGTGTATGTGCCAAACAATGATGGAACTTGTGGATTGATGATTCATTGTCAACCTAGCTATAGTCTGCGATTCATGCTCTCATCAACGTCCAGTAATGATGACCTCTTACGAGTATTTATACTAATTCGTATAGTGGTAGGCTTGCCAAGTGTTCCGATGTCAGGCCCTGTGTCCTGGGTCCCGATCCGATTGTCCCGATTTTTAAGGTCTATTTTTTTCATTTTATTAATCCCGCCTGTTTCGCTATTGATGTTTCCAAAAGTTCCGATATTTTTTGTGAAGAAGACAGGTCACCCATACCAGGCCTGTGTATCTTCCCGCGTAGGTAGCAAAAACGTACCTAAGCGCGGCGACCCCTTGGTTTTATTCACCGGCGGTGCGCGACACTAGGTTGCTGGTTGGACGAGGGTGAATAAAGTCCTAGAAAGATGCGTTAGATGGCGTAAGTAGCTTCTTGTGGCAGTCAACCCTATCGCGTTGCGTGATAGTACGTCACTGAATAGGTTTAGTGTAGTGATGTACAAGGCTCGAGGCGCCCGAGCCCTTTTGCCTAGAGCTCGGTTTCGTTTACAGGGCTCGCCTCGTTTGTATGGCGCCCGACGACTCGGGAGTCTTTTTCAGAGCTCGAGATTCTTTGAAGGCTCGAACTCTTTTGAAGGCTGGAGCTCTTTTGAAGGCCCGAGATCTTATGAAGGCTCGAGTTCTTTTGAAGGCTCAAGGCCTTTTGAGCATTCGATCGATCTCGAAGCATTTTTAGCGCACAATTTTAAATGATTCAGTTACATGATGTTAAGCTAGAGATTTAATTTAAAAAAAACAACAATTGTATGAAATACATATTGTCAAACATATCCCCAAAAGCACCGATGCTCATGGACACCGCACTGCGACCGCGCATTATTACTTAGTTACGGAGATATTAAAGTCATCAACATAAACTGGAGCTTTTATTGAAGGATTGCGTTCATTATAGGTCTTGACCTTGTTTTACGGCTCTTTTGAAGGCTCGAGCTCTTTGGAAGGCTCGAGTTCTTTTGAAGGTTCGAGCTCTTTTGAAGGCTCGAGCTCTTTTAAAGCCTTGAGGCATGGCTCAGAGAGCTCGCAGCTTAGCTAAGCTCGGGGCACCAAGCCTACCGAGCTCACTGAGCCTTGCCATTCCGCCTCGAGGCTTCAAAAATAGGACTCGAAGCCTCAAGTCTTGTACATTACTAGTTTAGTGTATTATGAATCATATTCCAGAGTTATAAGAATGAAATTATCTTGCAATGTATTTCTGTGGGTGTCTACACGAAAATGTGCTTGAGACAACATTGAGTAGATATTTCTTTGAATTTCATTGCAAAGTCATACTTCTGTACGGAGTACTAGTACTTATTCTGTGATCTAGCTGTAAGTCTATGGTTCTTTTTCCGAAACATTGTGTGCCCACATATATTTTAGGTAAGACCGCCTACATTCCGTCACTATTAGTGGAACAATATAGTCATTATTTTTGCCAATCAACAGATATGCGTGGGCGCACACATAAACTCGATTGCAAAGTGACGTTCAATAAAAGTCCTCTACAAATCTTGGCAACCGATTGAGACATTTTATCAATTAGTGTTCAATTGTGGTACAGTCAGCCTCAAAATAATACACTAAATGTATAAACTAGGGTTAGTTAAAAAACGAAAAAACACTAAAGACCACGACAACTATGAATGTAGTTACACCATCACAGCGATAAAATGTTGCAGCATTGTGTAGAAATTTGCACGTTTTACAGATGCTCACTCTTATTACAAGGGAACAAGGTGGTTCAAAAAGTCGCACATATTTTTGATGATGACTGTACCAATTACTTAGATTGGTAGATTTAATTGAAGATGACGACTAAATAGTAATTAATAAAAGTGACTTGATGATTTAATCAATTGTATAGTTTAGACTCTACTTGGTGTGCTGTTTTCGAAGACTAATATAAATATTTATTTACAATTTCAAGGCTTCTTTAAGGCGGTCCTGCACGAAATTGAGAAAATTAACGTATTTCTAAATCACTTGTACGATGAGCTGAATTAGTTAAATACATTAAAACAACTTATTTACGTTAGCCTAATCATTGCACAAGGTCTTGGTCTTGTTTAAATTTGAAACAAATTCTATATGATATAATAAACATGACTTGTAGCTAATGTTTTTTTTTCGAAAACTTGGTGATTTTTAAATATATTATTGCACTTGAAAAAATGACCGCCAGAGGCGGGAATCGAACCCGCGTTCCTCGCATGCCGGGCGATTGCCTAACCTCTCGGCCACCCTGGCGTTGGCAGAGCCTGTCGAAATTTTCAAGTGCTTCTTAACGCTGTAATGCCGCGTTGCTTCCATCAATGTTATTGGGATTACACCCTCAACACTCGAAAGAAATACTATTGCAAGTATTTAACAATCGAAAGATGAAGCTTGCAAATACGATAAATTATTGTTTTTAAGTGATAAGCATTTTTACTCATGAAACAATAATTTGTACATGAAAATTATTGTATTGATATTCCGCAGGCATTCCTTTTTAATACAGGAATAAAATATAAATAAGAAAATTTGAACACCAGTTTTTAACACAATAATTGTGTTAAAAACTGAAAAGTGTTCATATTTTTAAGTGTTCATTCTTTATTTTTCAGACTTAATTATTAAGTCTGATGGTTTTGCGCATTGCGCAGAATAAAACTATTGTTCTAATTAAATCATCAAGTCTAAAACTTTAAAGCAAATGGATCTAATTACTAATATTAATAAGTTTGATTCTGTTTGAAGATCGCTTAGACTTACTTCGCACTGCATCCCCTTAAGGAGCTGCTTTCTTCAGCAGCACCTTTATACAGGGTGTGGCGTAAATAGTGGTCCAAAGCAAAGGTGTGGATACACTGTACACTGAAGCACCACATACCAGTATTTAAAAAAAAAATATGTACAGGGTTTTCAAAAAAAAAAATTTTTTTAATTTTTTTAGAAATCGTTACCTTGCCTTACAAATTTGGTTATAATTTCCAAAAATGACGGTTTTTTTTATCCATTTTTTTTATTATTATTGCTGATCACTTGTACTTAGTACTCCATTCGTTTTTTTTTTTACAAACTGAATTTAATAAAAAAAAATAAGTTTCTTTCAAAATTCAATACTCACTGCTAGCAAATCGTTTGACTTTCAATGCTTTTGGTGCAAAAAAAATGTACCACACTGTCAGTGCCCATTGTTTAAAAAAAATGCCCATCTTTTGCAGATTCTAAAATGGTGCAACAATAAGTGTTACGACTTACAGGAAAAAAGTTATTGCTTTTCTAAACAAAAAGGAGCCCAATTCAGAAAAACAATTTATTTGAAGTTCAAGGGTTTACAAGGGTTGTAATTTTTTTCTGTGTGGTCCAAAGCAAAGGTGTGGATACACTGTACACTGAAGCACCACATACCAGTATTTAAAAAAAATTAAATACAGGGTTTTCAGGGTTTTCAGGGTTTTTTTTATTAAATTCAGTTTGTAAAAAAAAAACGAATGGAGTACTAAGTACAAGTGATCAGCAATAATAATAAAAAAAATGGATACAAAAAAACCGTCATTTTTGGAAATTATAACCAAATTTGTAAGGCAAGGTAACGATTTCTAAAAAAATAAAAAAATTTTTTTTTTTTAAAACCCTGTACATAATTTTTTTTTAAATACTGGTATGTGGTGCTTCAGTGTACAGTGTATCCACACCTTTGCTTTGGACCACACAGAAAAAAATTACAACCCTTGTAAACCCTTGAACTTCAAATAAATTGTTTTTCTGAATTGGGCTCCTTTTTGTTTCGAAAAGCAATAACTTTTTTCCTGTAAGTCGTAACACTTATTGTTGCACCATTTTAAAATCTGCAAAAGATGGACATTTTTTTTAAACAATGGGCACTGACAGTGTGGTACATTTTTTTTGCACCAAAAGCATTGAAAGTCAAACGATTTGCTAGCAGTGAGTATTGAATTTTGAAAGAAACTTAATTTTTTTTTATTAAATTCAGTTTCTAAAAAAAAAAACGAATGGAGTACTAAGTACAAGTGATCAGCAATAATAATAAAAAAAATGGATAAAAAAAAACCGTCATTTTTGGAAATTATAACCAAATTTGTAAGGCAAGGTAACGATTTCTAAAAAAATTAAAAAAAAATATTTTTTTTGAAAACCCTGTACATATTTTTTTTAAATACTGGTATGTGGTGCTTCAGTGTACAGTGTATCCACACCTTTGCTTTGGACCACTATTTACGCCACACCCTGTATACGAGGGTCAAACTGAAAGTTCTTAGAAAATCAAAAACTGATTACATTAGCCAGTTATTAGTTTTATTATATCTTTTCAAAATATTGTCCATTGACGTCAATACACCGCTGCATGCGATGGAACCACTGGGAAAAGCACTTTGCCCACTCGTCCTTAGGGGTCTCTTCAATGGCATCGCGATACGCAGCCACCGCTTCTTCAGCATTCATAAACCGCTTTCCTTTAAGTTTTTCTTTAATTTTTGGAAATAAATAAAAATCACAAGGCGCGAGGTCGGGGCTATACGGCGGGTGACCCAGTAATTCAACGTTTGATGTCGCCAAATAGTCGATCGTTCGCTTGGCGGTGTGCGACGAGGCGTTGTCGTGGTGAAGGAGGATCCTACTGCGAGGTCGTTTCTCTCGAACTTTTTCCAAGACAAGTGGCAAACAATTGGTAGTGTACCATTCTGCAGAAACTGTTTTTTGATCCTCTAACACAATTGTTGCGAAATGACCTATCCTTCCAAAGAACGAGGCCACCATTTTTTTTCCCGCACTTCGATCTCTCTTCACTTTAGTTGGCAACTCCTCGAAAGGAAACACCCACTGAGCAGATTGTCTTTTGGTTTCAGGATCATAACAGTAAATCCAGCTTTCGTCACCTGTTAGTATGTCGAACACAGCATTTGAGTCACCTCCGTTAAATCTTTCAATTATTTTACGGCACCAATCCACACGATGGAGTTTTTGAGCCTTAGTCAAATTATGAGGTATCCACCGGGCGCAAAGCTTCCTGACCGCTAAATGTTCGTGGAGGATTTTGTACACTTGACTCATACCGATGCCTAAGCTTGTCCGAATCTGCTGATAGGTCACTCTTTTGTCAGTCTCTATCATACGCCGCACAACACAGATGTTATTTTCAGTCGTCGCCGTAGAAGGCCGTCCCTCACGTACATCATCAGTGAGATTAGTGCGACCACGTTTAAACTCATTAAACCAGTTGTAAACAGTCGCACGAGATGGGGCTTCATCGTGAAAGGCCAATCGTAGTCTAACATAACTTTCTTGTTGACTTAAATGACATCGAAAGTCATAAAAAATCATTGCACGAAAATTTTCTCGTGTTAAATTCATTTTGACGTGACACAGACAATTTTCAATTTGCCGCCAAGTCGTAAAATAAATGACAAATGAATGAAATATATACTCAGTAATATTGGCAAAGAGTTCTATTTTCAAATTTTAGAATATTTTTTTTATTATATTGTTTATAAGTGGCCAGTTCTAAGAACTTTCAGTTTGACCCTCGTATGAGATATATCATGACTAAGGGGCGTAATCATTATGTGGAATGGAAGTCACACACAACGTTTTTCTTGGAAATAATAGAGTTGTATGACATTGCCTTCCACATTTCACACACTAGCCAACATCCAACCACTAGGGTGCTTGTAGTTTGACTGCCTCGTTGGTGCTAGTGCTAGTGGTCAGCACGTTGGGTACTATCCACGAGGGCCCGGGTTCGAATCCCGGATCGGGCCGAAAGTGTTTGGGTTTTTCTGTCTTGAAATAACTCAGACACAGTTTCGGAGTCAGGAAGTTGGTGGTGTTAACACCCCCGTGCCTCGGAAAGCACGTTAAACCGTTGGTCCTGCGCCTGATCTCTCTACGGTCATGTCGGACTGCCGTCTCACCGAATTATGAGAGTGAAGGAACAGAGAGTGCACCTGTGTATTGCGCACACACTTGTGCACTATAATATCTCCCGCGTAGTTGGCTAATCTCTGTTGAGATTGGCCGCTGTAGTCGCAATTCGGTTAGAAGGACATTATTATTGGGGTGCAGGCTTTCTCAGCATGTTTTCCTTCGCCGCTTGGCATCGATATCTTCGAAAACTGTGCTTTATAGTCCGACAAAATCGTGCGCGACCTTCCTGCTGTTCGGTATGTAAAGTAAAAAACAACCTATGGTAATTTCAAAACCATTGAGAGATATTATGTCCTGTACAGTTACTTATACCACATAAGATTGAAGATTTTTACGAAAATACGGAGTATAATTTATGTCTCATTATGCTAATGTACTGTCACGAGCATCAATATGTATACATCTGCATTGAATTTGAGACCTTATTGTATACATTTCATTGCTTGTGACTGTAAGTACATCATCATTCGCTTGCCCTGTTCCCATTATATTTGGGGTCGGCTTGTGACTGTAAGTACATAACTCAGAAAAAGTCATTGGTACATGGCGGCACGTGGGATTGGACCCGGCTCCTCCTGCATAAAGGCCAACCAGCTAGCTACTAAAAACCATAAAACCGCAGCTCTTTGTCTGTGTTAGAGATGTGCAAAATATATCAATGAATAGAAAAGAGTGATTCATAATCATTGTGAGCTTCTGATATATATCACACTTTTATATCTTCGGCTCTTTTACTCAGTGCTACAGGATGCGAATCATCGATGAATGAGTGATTTATTGGCTTGCTATCCTATGTCTCTCTCTTTCACATACTAGCGAGCAGTAACACCGTCTCACTGAGTCCTGTAGTTCAGTTCATTTCGTTCAGTCGCTCGAAAAGGAGTCGTATATCAAAAGAGTTAAAGATATGTTTGGGATGCAAGTGAGTTAGTGAGTGATTAGCTTCTTTGAAAAGATATATATAATTTTTGTCATTCACTCAGGAGTTACACAAGTCTACTAACTTGTGACTCCTGCATAAAAGGCAACCCGCTAGCCACTAAAAACCATAAAACCGCAGCTCTTTGTCTGTGTAGTCAAGTGTCCATTCGAGATTATTTACGTTCGAATTAAAGTAGACTTTCAAAGTCTTGCCTAAGTTTGTTTTTTGCAAAAGCTATGGCAAATAAGTCAGCCTATTAGATCCCACTGCTGGGAAAAGGCCTCACCTCAACTATGAGGAGGAACGAGCCATACTTCACCACGCGGGCTCAGTGCGGATTGGTGGAGGGGTGTCTGTAAGGCAAGTGACAAACCTTACCGTCAGAAGTTATGAAGCCGCCCTAGGGCCTCTGACTAGGCTTAACGACTAATACCACAGATATTAGCCGGGACCAACTGCTTAACGTGCCTTCCGAAGCACGGAGATGCTTGTCATGGACGTCACTTAAATGGTCGGAATGGTCACCCATCCAATCACGACCGCGCCGTGGGTTGCTTAACTTTTGGTATCACTACCAAAGCGCTGCCGCCACTGCGCCACAGGCACCTCAAGCTATGGCAAGCTTGGGTTGAATTGGTTAACTTAAATAGTAAAATCTATCGACTAGAAAAAAATATAGACTCGTACCGCGATACTAAAGAGTGAAGCAGGGTTCAAGCCTGTCTGTGTGAGATCACAGGGTTAGAATGGCGGCCGATCGGCTTACTTTGGTGTGAGTGTGTGCTTGAGAAGATCGTGTATTTACGACGATGACTGGCTTACTTTGGTGCTTCAGTTTTAATGTAGGCGACACGGGGTCCATATTTTTCTTCACATCGATGGTAAAATCGGACAAAAACTTATATCCAAATCCCAAGAGACGGGAGTTAAGTAGCTAAGCTAATACAGGCTGCGGTTTTTGATGTCGTTGATTCAGAAAGATGTACAAATTTCAAAACACGGTTGTCGGTTAGCTCTATCTGCGTGGATAGGAACGTATTTTTTTCAAAACTAGATATGTAACAAGTAAACATAATTTTCGAAAAAACAAAACACCCGGCTAAAAAAAATTTTTAATTTTCTAAATGGACTTTTTACTGATACCCATATTGCTATGGTAAGGAAAAAATCAACCCCCCTCCCCCCTTTATTTCCATTTGCGAGCGCCATTTTAAAAATTTATATAGCCTATGTCACTCACAATTTTGACAAATTCAACGACACCTCATATGTAATAAACTGTCCAGCCGTTTGGGCTGTAGGGCTTGCCAAACAATTATACATACATACATACTCTCGAAAAACATAAACCCTCCTTCCGAAGTCGGGTAACAATACTATCTTATGACAAGTTGTTACGGTCGCTGTAATGTAAAGTGTTCGAAACGTCAGGTTGTAAATAAATTAAATTACGAAGCAACCTGTACCGTTACTATGAGTTTACGGTGGTTTTACTCGCTAGCGACGACGTAAAAAAAGTGTATAGAAAATTTTAGTTCTCCAAGTAACCGCTAGAGGCGCTGTTCAATTTTCCATAAACTTTTTTACGTCGTCGCTAGCAAGTAAAACCGCCGTAAACTCATGGTAACGGTACTGTAAGTGTGTTTTAAATAAGAAATACCAATCCTATCAATATCAATACTATGGCGTCATGATCAAAATTGGTGGTCGTAGATGACACATTCACACAGCAAAACATGCCAAGTAAAAATTAATTTAAAAAAAAAATATTGTTCCAGGGCGGTGCATGACTCCGAAGAGACGAGTGTTGTGAATATCACCACGACCGATTAAGTAAGTTTTTTGTTAATTAAAAACCTATTAAAATTATACTTCATAGATGAGTGTTGGTAAGGGCACATTTGTGCTAGTGATTCTGACAGTTGAATTGTTAGCCTGTACTGTCAGGTACTTTTTTGGTCTTTAAATTTAGTAAAAAGTAGTATTTTTAAATTACTAGTGGTTCCCCGCGACTTCGCCCGCAAGAGT
Organism: Pyrausta nigrata; assembly: GCA_949316185.1. Classification (NCBI taxonomy): domain Eukaryota; kingdom Metazoa; phylum Arthropoda; class Insecta; order Lepidoptera; family Crambidae; genus Pyrausta; species Pyrausta nigrata. The sequence continues at coordinate 8,172,128 of OX438963.1, read as the reverse complement.
TGGATTTTCCATCTAAACTTTCATCCCCCATTTCACCCCCTCATGTTTTTATATCGCGACAAAATGTAGTCTATGTCCTTTCCAGGGTCTCGAACTGTCTTTATACCAAATTTCATCTCAATCGGTTCAGTGGTTTAAGCGTCAAGAGGTAACAGACAGACACACTTTCGTATTTATAATATTAGTATGGACTAGTAGTTTGAAACCAAAAATTCGCACACAAGTAGGATTGGAACCCACGTCAAATCCTACCTGTGTGCAAATTTTGGTTTCTTATTTAAACTTATATAAAAAAGAAAGAACACTTGTAAGTGTTAAAAACTATTTACTAGTAATATTTTTATAACTTAAGCAATTATTTTGCAAGTTTTTACGACGATGGTTAAATATTTGTAAAAATATTTCCATTGGATACATGCGGGTACATTCCCCAAGTATTGATGAAATCGAACGCCGGCTCACTGGCGTAGCAAGCACTTACAAAAATTCGTCGTCTGACTAACGTCCTCCGTAGTTTAGTTGGTAAGAGCACTCGCTCAGATAGCGAAGGGACGTGGGTTCGAGTCCCACCGGATGACACAGTCGATAAATTTTTGTGAGCGAAATTTGATTTTATGTACTAGTAGTTTCTCGCGCCCACGCCACAAGTCAGATATTCCATAAAACTTTCAACCATATGATGTTTTATATCACAACTCATATTGCACCTGCAATTAATTAAAAATATACTCATATGAAGCACTCTTTCTTTCTAAAAGGCACCCTTTACAATTGCGCTCATTAAATTTCCCTATCCCCTTACTTTAGTTTTGCGGGTAGACTCATAAAAAAGCATATCGATTCCGCCATGACGGCGCGGCGTCTGGCGTAGAGTAGAGACTCGCAGAACGCCCATTAAACGGTCGGTTTATTGCCTACTAGATGTTTTGCTGCCGAGTTGCTGAGTCAGTTCACAGTCAGAAATCCTAAATAAATATTTAAATATTAATAAAGTAGGTACTCGTCTTTTCTTAAACAAATTACTACACTTTAAACGTTATTATAAGTATAGTAATAATAAGTATTTATTTTCATAAAACACACTGTCAAAATACATCAAAATCTCGCAGTCACTGCACTAAGCTATGCTTGTCTCGCAGAGACTAGGTTGCACTTAACTATCAGAGTATTTAGACACTCGGCTTTAGGACGCGTTTATTAAATACAATGAAATAAACTAAAATGATTGATGTCTGACACCAATGTTATAACATTTCTACTTATTTAAATAGTAGGTGACATAATCGTTATTTTGGCCGTAAGATATGTAGACACTTTATAAGTTACGGTTATTGGAAAAGAAAACTAATAGGTTACAAATTGTGTGTGTGTGTGTCTCTGTGCGTGTGTCTTTTTGGGTATAAGTGTGGGTGTGTGTGGATTTGTGTGTGCTTGTGTTTGTGTTCATTCATGTGTGTGGGTGAGTATATGGATGGTGTGTTAGTGTTCATAAAGGCCTATGATATGATTGTAAAGTCAGCCTATTAGATCTTACTGCTGGGAAAAGGTCTCACCTCAACTATGAGGAGGAACGAGCCATACTCCACCACGCGGGCTCAGTGCGGATTAGTGGAGGGGTGTCTGTAAGGCAAGTGACAAACCTTACTGTCAGATGTTATCAAGCCGCCCTAGGGCCTCTGACTAGGCTTAACGACTAATATCAATAGATATTAGCCGGGACCAACTGCTTAACGTGCCTTGCGAAGCACGGAGATGCTTGTCATGGTCGTCACTTTAATGGTCGGAATGGTCACGCATCCAATCACGACCGCGCCGTGGGTTGCTTAACTTTTGGTATCACTACCAAAGCGCTGCCGCCACTTCGCCACAAGCACATTATTAATTAAGGGGCTATTATTACTATAAATTTCAAACGATAATTAGCTAGTAAATAAATCAATCAGGATTTTGATAGTAAGGTAAGAAAGATACAAACAAGTACTTCTAAACTCACTAACTACGAAATCTATTACTATTTTACTAGCTGATTGTGTCCAGGAGCACATTAAATACTTTTACTAATGGACATTGACCTGCACGTCGAACTACACATTTTCATTGTAAAATTACCCCTATTGCAAAAGCATAAGATGCCACAGTGATTACCTTGACGTGCTGTCGTTCGCACAACTGGACTAGTAACTCCAGTTAGTCTACCTTTGTTACGTTTCATAATTTTACCTCCCTCATTATTTTGCGATGCGGTCATTAAAAAACTTTCTTAACGACGTCTGGCGTAGACTAGACACGTTTTATCCTGACGCAGAGGTAATAATCTGGAAGAAAATGTACGTATTTTTGGTTTCTTCCAACCGTCTCACTCGCTCGAATGGTCATGCTGGTTAAAGTGACAAGGATGCCTAGAGTAAAAAGTACGGACCTGATCTTACAGAGTAGGGCTTCAGAAGCAGACACGACAAATCATTGACATTCAACTACCCAGCCATTTAACTTTGACATTTGGAAAGGTGCCCGGACATTCATGTGGATGAATGTGTTTGTTTGAATGTTAAAGTGCGTCAGTCAGCTCTTGAACTGTTTCGCCTGAACCTGACATGTTTTTGAATCTTTTATAAAAGTCTAAATAAGATTGACTTAAACTAAGTGCAAACGGCCACACGGTCCATTGTAACCTTGGGAACGCCTCTATTCCCTACGTAGTAAAAGCTGTTTTTGGAGCTCGAATGGGTAACTGACGTGCTGTATATCTTTCTGTCATCGGGTGGTTACTGGGTGATTTCTGGGTGGTTTTCATGGAATTCGATCATTAAATGTTTATTGCTGTTTTTTTTAACGGACGAAAATCTACCTCGTTTCACGGACGCGGGTTATCGAGTACCAGCGATACTTTACAGGCAGGGATGCAATTATAGGAAATCACAAACAGTTGAAACGAGATGCAAAATATGCGATGTTCATTGATTGTATGTGACAGAATACCGCGGCACGACGCGTTAGTGTGCTAGCTCCTAAATGCATGTAACTTTTTGAACTTTCTTGATGCATAGATTTGTTCACTAACATTTTAATACGGGAATCCATGCAACTTACCTGTCTAATCTAAATACTTTGTTAGTATGGACAAAGTACGTTGACGTTTCGGCCCAATAGCATGGACCGTGGTCACAGGCAGATTACATAATAAAGACATAGTTTTTTTAAACGTTTATCAAAGCCTCAAAGGGCGTGTTGTAGTATGTCTCCTCTCCAGCTTCCTCATAAACAATGTGGACAAAATATGAGAATAAAGCTATAAGTTTTCATAAAATAGAAGCCAAGTGCTGCGATTTGTCTGGGAATTTTGAGGTATAACACATATTTGATTACTATAATTATTATGCTTCAAATATGGCATGCATATAAATGTATGTAAAAAAGCTGGAGACAAACATACACCCATATAGGTACTTACTAATGTAAATTATTTTTATAACAGTTCCATTTAAATAATAATGGTAAAGGCGGCACATAAATGTTACTTTATAGGTATTGCGTGTTCTTACTTAAAAAATAGGTAATGTCGTCTTATCAAAGGACTGACCCGTCTGCGTGTTGACGCTAATCTATGTCTCGTTCGATTGCATTTCCTTGTAAAGGCAACGACTCGGATCTATGACGCGGGCGCCGGCATAACGAATCGCAAACGCTTGCCGCAACGACTTGACTTTTAAAGTTGAACTGAATCCGAGATGAGATTTCGTCAGGAGAAAACATGGCCGATTGGATTCATGACGGATTATTAAATACGTCGGTACTATCGAGGACAAGTGCGCCTTACCAATACCAGTATGTTTCTTTACCTAAAGGTTGTCTGGAAGAGATCGCTTATAGCCATAAGACCGCCTACAATGTAAATTTTTCTGCGTAAATCGTTGTACTTACTGCATTTTTCTGGTTTTCGTGTGCAATCAAGAGTTATCTATCTAGGACTAATTGCACCTATTCTTCTAGCTACGTTACAATAAAATTCAGACTCGCTCGCAGTAACGCTGACATCAAAATTTTTTTAAGTACTTATATTGACCGGTAATTCGAATTTTGAAATCGACGACCGTCTTGGTGTGGTGTTCGCGCTTCAGATTACAAAACCAGAGGTTGCAGGTTTAAATTCCGCAAGGGGCAAATGTTTGTGTGATGAGCACGAGCATTTGTACCTACGTCATAGATGTTTATAAACATATTAAGTATGTATGTCTATTCGTTATCCTAGTCGCCACAGCACAGGCGATTAGTTAGAAGCTGGAAAATTGGTGTTTGAAACAATTTTCTTTATAAAGGTTTTCTATTTTCAACGGCAACAATGCCTACCTACTGATAGTTAACCGTGTCCGTTAATAATAAAAATAATAATGTCCTTCTAGCCGATTTCGACTACGGCGGCCTATCTCAACAGAGATTAGAACCGCGCGGGACATATTATAGTGCACAAGTGTGTGCGCAATACACAGGTGCACTCTCTGTTCCTTCACTCTCATAATTCGGTGAGACGGCAGTCCGACATGACCGTAGAGAGATCAGGCGCAGGACCAACGGCTTAACGTGCTTTCCCAGGCACGGGGGTGTTAACACCACCAACTTCCTGACTCCGGAGCTGTGTCTGAGTAATTTCAAGATAGAAAAACCCAAACACTCTCGGCCCGACCCGGGGTTCGAACCCGAGACCTCGTGGATAGTACCCAGGGTGCTGAGCACTAGACCAACGAGGTAGTCCGTACCGGTCCGTTACTATGTATGATACTAGGAAAGCCCGAGTGAGCTTAACTGCCGGCTTTCCCTCAGTACACGGGAGCCACATTGACGCAATGCGGTCTGAACAAACTTTCAGACTTATACCAATTCGGTATGTATAGTAAAAAGCAACCTATGGTAATTTCAAGTCCTTAAAGCGATTTTATGCACATAATCACTATACAGTTTCTTATGCCAACTAAAATTGAAAGATTATTTTTACGAAAATACGGAGTATAATTTATCTTTCATATGCCCTCCAAACGCACCGGAAACCGACATATGACGTTACTATTTGCGTGTGTGAGAGTTTCCAATCGAGAAAAAAGTTTGCTTCTAAAGACAATCCTGTAAATTTCGATGTATGGGACAGGAAGTCGTCATACTTATATGTATAGTCACTTTGATTAAATTGACAGTCTAAAGTAACTGTAAAGCAATAATTTCTCTTGCGGGGTATGTACATATTTGACCCTGTAATAAATTAATGATATCTAAGCATCGAACACAAAACCTCCTTATTTGGAAGTATAACGTCACTACACTAAACCGTACAAAAAGACTTTTCCCAACAACGATCATATATCATCTACGCATTTAATAACCATTAAAAGCAAAGTCATTAATCATACCAACTAACCATAACAAACGTAACCAAATTTACTTCATTATCGAACCAATTTGTCACACAATCAAATCGCCACTTTCCGCCTCATTACTCGCAATAAACATAGAAATTAAACACGTCCACCGCGCGTGAGAGTCGAGCGTCAAATGATAGTTTTTCGAAATTCGAACATTTGAATTCAAACTTCGAATCGCGCACCATCTTCCCGCGCCGCCGCCACTTCCGGTGCGGCCCCAATTGGAAGCGTCCTGCGGAACGGTTGCTTCCGTAATGCGACGTGGTGTAGGGATGTTCTGTTTGCACCTACAATCGATAATTTGCGGTGGTGATATTGATCTAACAGCTTGTATGATAGTCGAAAGGTATGGTGAGAATTGGCGGACTTTTTAACACGTTTTAGACCCTTTATGCTCTCGTTATAGGTTCATTTTATAAATGTGGCAAAATTGACATTTATTTGTTTCTTACATTTTTATCATTTACTATATGACCCGGCAAACGTTGTTATGCCTGCCCTAAACCTTATCGTATCTTTTTTTTTTTACCCTATATTTTTTATTTATTATTCTATTCCCAACAAATACCAATTCAAAAACACAAAAATCGTAACTAACACGACTTTCTTTATATATATAAGTAGATTTATTAAATTGTCATTCTCAAAAAGAACAGGGAATGTAATTTGCGTTCTCTTGAGTTATTATAAATGGTGTAACTAACACGACTTTCTTTTCTATATATAATAATAATAATAAATTTATTTATTTGCACCAAATTAGTTTTACAGAAAATGTATGAAACCCTGGCTGCCAAACTAGTATAAACTACTAAATAGATTCGTTAAATTGTCATTCACAAAAAAAATAAGAAATGTAATTCGTTCGTAATAAGCTTATTAGAAGCTTATGTAAATGAATGATTACATATAACAGACAGACAGCTATTTCCAAAGTCAACACAACACAACCGCAAGCAAAGGTGTGGTCTAAATCTAAATTGTGTACAAGAATTTAAATAGGTATTTATCGATGTCACGTGCTCAAAATAGCTGTCATCCTCGTTAGCATTCGTGTGTCGTGTGACATAACGAGATCCGATGCGTTCACTGCACAGATTATATTACCTACCAGTCGTTTTATTTTTTCCTTGTATTGCGTCCATTTTGACTCGGGTGACGTCATTTCGCATTTGTATCACAGCTCTATGACGAAATATGTGCGATAAATAATAAATAAATTGTTTCAACTAACCCACCAATTACCTAGCCCCAAACTAAGCGTGAGCTTGTGCTATGGTGATTAGGATAATGGATATACATACTTGTATACGTTTATACATCCATGACTTAGGTACAAATAAAAGTCATAAAAGTCATTTATTTATGTATGTAGACCCACAGGGGGCACTTATACACGTCCCAACATATTATTTTTTAAGCCCTACGACTGCTTCGGGACAAATTGTGGGGTAGTGCTGAGAAGAAGCAGCGCAAGAAACTCAGTCACTATTGTCAAAGCCTCTTTTAAAAATAACGTTTAAATACAGAAATTGTACCAGTGCGAACTGGTCCACACGTTTACATCATTCAAATAATCGTCTACTTTATAATAACCTTTTGTCATTAGGGTATCCTTAATAAATGATTTGAATTTGTTAATTGGTAATTCTACAATATTTTTCGGTAATTTGTTAAAGTAATTGACACATTTTCCCATGAAAGAATGACCAACTTTTTGAAGCCTGAATTGTGGAATAGCAAGCTTATTCTTATTTCTGGTGTTAAAATTATGCGTATAACTTTTCTTTGTAAATAAATGCAAGTTTTTACGCACATACATAATATTTTCATAAATATATTGAGAGGCTACTGTTAATATCCTTATTTCTTGAAAAAAATCTTTCAATGAATCTTGAGGTTTGAGGTTATAAATAGCACGTACGGCCCTTTTTTGTAGTACAAAAATTGATTCTATATCAGCAGCTGAGCCCCATAGTAAAATACCGTAGTACATCAAGCTGTGAAAATAACTAAAATAGACTAGTCTGGCCGTTTCAACATCAGTCAAGCGCCGTATCTTTTTTACAGCAAAAGCAGCTGTAGTTTTGAATCAAAAGTAATTCCTAAAATTGTTGTTGAATTTATAGTATTTAGCAGTTTGTCTTTTATCAAAACATCTGTTGAGGCCTGTCTGACATTAGGCATCGTAAACTTAACACATTTAGTCTTATTCCCGTTAAGCAAAAGGTTGTTAACGGTAAACCAATGCAATACTTGTGAAAGAGTATTATTTACATCGTCAAAAGTATCTTTCCCCCTGGGAATTTTGAATATAAGTGAAGTATCATCAGCAAATAATACTATATCACAAAGATCTTCCACAAAGTGTGGAAGGTCATTTATATAAATTAAAAACAATAAAGGTCCCAATATCGATCCCTGGGGCACACCCATGGTCAGAGGTGCTCCAGAAGACTCAACCTCATTGATGCATACTTTTTGTGTTCTACTTGTTAGGTAAGATTCAAGTAGATTTAATGCAATCATATGCCTAGCAAAAAGCTGAGGACCGGAAGAATCGATATTGGTCTAAAATTAGAGGGGTCACTTTTCTCGCCAGATTTAAATAGCGGTATAATTTTACTAAATTTCATTAGGCTTGGAAACTGGCCATCATCAATGCACTTGTTAAAAATTATTGCTAATTGAGGAGCTATTGTGTTGATAATTGATTTTATAATATACACAGATAGTCCTCATAGATCCTCAGTCTTCTTCATATTTAAATCTAGAAATGTTTTTGTAATTACTTCGGGACTGACATGCCTAAAGTGCAGTGGAGAATCGCACTGGTCGACATTGGACTTGAGAATCGATTCCGCAAGTTCTGAAGAAGATGCAAGTTCTTTAGTTGTTGAAGGTGCAATATTAGAAAAAAATGACTCAAAGGCATTTGCAACTTCTTGATTGGATGTGATCAATTTACTTTCGACTTTAAGTGAGAATGAGCTACTTTTTGATTTATTTTTACAAGTTTCCTTGTTTATTATGTTCCAAGTAACTTTTGCCTTATTGTTGGAATTTAAAACTATTCTACGAATATAGTTTGACTTTGCTGCAGCACATACTTTTTTAAATATCTTAGAGTAATTTTTAACATATTCAATTGTATGTGGATCCTGTGAGTATTCTCTTATAGTCATAAAATTTAATCCTACGTTTATGAATACCTGGTGTAGCCCAGTCATAAAATTTACATTTAGCTTGATTTGTCTTAACCTCCTTCAGTGGAAAGATTTCATTGAATTGATTTTTTATTAATTCAAAAAGGTCTTCGTATAATTTATCAACATTATCGCAATTATTGGGTACAGTTGAGTTTACACTATTACAAATTGTATCCCTAAATCTGTCTAACCTATTTACTGTGACAGGCCTATTCTCCACAACACTTGAGGCATGACTGTGTTGAAAATGCTCATTTGCCCCTTGCGGGGTTCGAACCCGCAACCTTGCAATTGTTTAAGAGAGAAGCTCATTCAGGATGGAGCTCGTAGAAAAAGTTAATTTTTATGACGAGATGAAGAGTTTGATCGTGAGAGTTATAATTTTGTATTACCAGAAATTTCAGGACATCGATAAGTGGTTCTCGATACACAGGGGAATTTGATTCGATAGAAAATCCTCTTGAAGTTTGGTCTATCTTTTACTTTTACGAGCATTTGTACCTAAGTCATGGATGTTTATATGTATTTAAGTATTTCTATCCGTTATTTTAGTCATCATAGCACAAGCTCACGCTTAGTTTGGAGCTAGGTTATTGGTGTTAGATTAAAAAAAAATCTTTGCCCTTTTTGCATATTTAATATTGGTTTATGTTTGCTGGTGCTAAAATTTTGGGAGCCTTCTTTTTTATTGTGTTCCTCATTCCACAAAGACGAAAACTATGGGAATACATTTTTATTTGTTTAAACTTTCATTCATGAAATTGCCAAATACCCATCTTCATGTGCGAAATCTGCGCAGCAACGACGAATGATTATGAATACACAAACACCAAAAATATGACACGCTGAGATTCGTATCAGCCTATGGCAGTCCACTGCTGGACATAGGCCTCTCCAAGACTGCGCCAACTTTCACGCTCCACCGCTTTTCGCATCCAGCCTCCACCGGTCACCTTCCTCAGCTCATCGGTCGTTGCTGAGATTACCTAGCGAAAATAAAATGTGTGAAACCAAAAATAATTCGCCAAATTGATACTCTGCAACATAATGCATGAATCACAGCGCTAACTGACACCAAGGTCGTTGTGTGTGTGCGATGTTTGATTTGGTAATTGTGGCATGTTTATTGTGCTGGATCTACGTGATGTCATATCTCAGTAAAGATCAGCACCCATGTTCACAAACGTCGGAATTACAGATTTCGAATCCGAGAGGCAGGTTTCCGAAGACGTAAAAAGAAATGCGATTCTCAAACGTCGGAATCGAAAACTGTTTCCATTAGGCCTCTTTCAATTTATGCGTTTCTTGACGGCCGGCTGCGGTGCGGAACCGGTGCGTTTGTCGTACCGCATACGAACGGTCGTTAGTTTTCATACAAAACGCGCGGTGCGGCAACAGCATGAAATCAAGCGACCGTCCGTATGCGGTACGATAAACGCACCGCTTTCGCACCGCTGCCGGCTGTCAAGAAACGCATAAATTGAAAGAGCCCTTAGGCACAAATGACATTACTTTTCGAAAACCTATCGACGCAGAGTACTATAAACGCAAAATTCCAACTGTAAAACTCTGTCAAATGTTAGACATTCGAATTCGGAAAGGATCCGACACGGAAACTTTTCGAGTGTTTGTGAATCCGGGTGCAGGTATAGCGGTGAACGTGTTAAGCCATAGTCGAAGTCCATCCATCTCTTTCTCGGGTTGGCCTCTTCCTTTTAACCTGAACGATCTCCGTGGTCGAGTGGCTTGCTTACCGGTTTTCAGGTTAATTTCTGAGATCCCGGGCTAGATTCTCGGTCGAGTCAATAGAGGAATTCATAGTTTCAAATAGTCTCGGGTTGTTGTGGTAATATCGTTGTTTCTGATGTCCATAACACAAGTGGTTAAGCTGATACTTACTTTGAAGTCAGAGTTTGTGAGTGACGTGATGATGATGCCCAATATACATACATAATATCTTTGTAAATAGAAACAAATCTTTTTAGCAACTACATCCCGGGGTTTCAGTTAGAACCTCGGGGGAATGTCCATGTAGGGTGCGCACCTGCATAAATGCAGCGCACACAGTTTTGTACTTTTATAGGTTAAGTATTCCTGTGTCGCGGGCAGTCGCTCGTTAGCTCTAGACTTTACTGGGCGCGCTTAGGCGTCCCAAATAAATGAAGTATATCTGAACACGCATTATTATTTGGGGTCACCCGAACCAACCTTCTGATTAGAGGCCTAACCTCTAAATCCATATTATTATTAATGTTTGCGGTCATTGAACCAAAATAGCTCTACCTACTCTGATCATTGATAATAATACATATGTATGATAATAATACATATGTAGGTCTATAGACTTTAGGTCTTAATGCCTCTATTAGCTACTTATGTAGACAAGACTGCCTCGTTAGTCTAGTGGTCAGCACGCTGGGTACTATTCACGAGGTCCCGGGTTCGAATCCCGGGTCGGGCCGAGAGTGTTTGGGTTTTTCTGTCTTGAAATCACTCAGACACAGCTCCGGAGTCAGGAAGTTGGTGGTGTTGACACCCCCGTGCCTCAGAAAGCACGTTAAGCCGTTAGTCTTGTTCGCCTGATCTCTCTACGGTCATGCCAGACTGCCGTCACACCGAATTATGAGAGTGAAGGAACAGGGAGTGCATCTGTGTATTGCGCACGTCCTTGTGCACTATAATATGTCCCGCGCAGTTGGCTGATCTCTGTTGAGATAGGCCGCCGTAGTCAAAATTCGGCTAGGAGGACATTAGCTACTAAAGCGCTAAACTAAGAACTTTCGCAGTCACATCAAATTATGTAAAGCATCCTCTCGTCTCCGACAGCCAATGACTCAAAACTCGTAGGCGTGAGGGTTCAGAATTGGCAATGCAACGCTCGATTGGTCTGAGACATCGCACAGAGTAACAGAATTGCAAGTTTCCAGTTGGTCGATTGCGTCAATGTTGTTTGTGTAGCTTTACAACACCTTACAATTATAACATTTATTGTCACGAGGATAAGCCATCATCTTTAGGCATTGGATTAGGATTGCCAATCGGACTATAATATACAATGTGTCCCGGCGCCGGTGTCGGAGCCTTCATGTGGTGACTAAGAAGCAAAATTGCTACCACTTTCTTAATAGGATCAACTTTGAAACCCCAATTAATTTTTTTACCTCCCCATACTATTTAGTAAATCGGCTTGGTACATTTGTATGGACAGTGATATTTTTTGGTCTGTTTTCGAGATTCTTGTAATAGAGAAAAATGTTGCAGGGGAACTCATCTATCACCTCTTGAAGGATCCGACCTCCGTGACGGGACACGCTGTATAGTATTGTACTGTATACTGTATAAGAACGGGCCGCTTTCTTTAACTTTGACATTAACTTATAGAATTATATTTTTATAACTTAAGCAATTATTTTGCGAAATTAAATCAAATTTCACTTACAAAAATTGATCGACTGTGTCATCCGGTGGGACTCGAACCCACGTCCCTTCGCTATCCGGGCGAGTGCTCATACCAAGTGCTCACTGGCGTAGCAAGCACTTGCAAAAATTCGTCGACTGACTAACGTCCTCCGTAGCTTAGTTGGTAAGAGCACTCGCCCGGATTTTTGAAAAATACTATATTTCACTGAAAAAAATGTTAGCAACCCTACATTGGATCCACCTGCACAAAAAATATCTTTAATTTAGAGTAAGGTACCGCTATATCCCTACAAGTTCTTGCGCGACCCTGTTCCAAATGTAAACTTTGTAATAGTGCAATATACTCTACGTAATAATGTCGCTATGCTCCACAAAAGACGTAATTAATTAGTTTCGTGTTCTTTTTTTGTCCTTTTTTGGTTAGCCCCAATCATCCCACTGCTGGGCAAAGGCCTCCCCAACTTCTCCACCGATCCCTGTCCAGTCTTCTTTTTCTTTCGTGTCGGCAAGAGTACGGGCTAAATCTTACTTGCCCAGAAGGCGGCTACCGTGGTAGCCCTCTGGTTACTGACAAGTAAGTCCTCACGCGAGCAGGTGGTCGGGCACGCGGGACAGTTAGTGAGGTGAACCATGGTTTGCAGGGGTTCTCCACATTCACAGCTGACGTCTGCGCTGCTTGAGTACCCCCACCGACACAGACCCCCTGTCCAGTGAGAGTCTGCCATCCTGTCCGGTGAGTATCGAAATCGTCACACCATCTTTTTCATGGCCTCCCTCTTCGACGATAGCCGTCCGAAGGTGTCCACAAGGTGGGCTCGATCGTCACCCAGTGGTTTCGTGATTCACGATAAATAAATTATTAAAAGTACGTTTATTTCTATGATTTGGTAGATTATATTTATCAACGAGAGTTCAGCGAGTTTTAAAAGGTTATCAAAGTCCAAAATAGTTTATACAATTTAGGACAGAAAATGCCACTTATGAACGTTCAAAATTTTAAATTCAGTAATCTTGGCCCTTAGGGGCCCGAACATGTCTCCTTATATGGTCCCTACTAATACTTCGAGACAAGACTCAGACAATCTAAGTGGTTGTTTGGGCCCCATGAGTTGTAATTTTTCGTCGAGCTCTATGGTTTTTTACACTGCCCTCCGCTAGTCTGTGGCGAATCAAAGCCTTGCGCCTACGCCGGTTCAACGACCTCTGAGTCACCCGCTGTTTACGCCACGCGTGGGTGGTGGGGTTTTCATACCAACCATACCATACCATACCACGGTTGAGGTTAGGAAGGGTTTGGGAAAAGTGTGGTTCCTCACCTATATTTTTGCATTGTGGTTTTAGGGTTCCGTACCCAAAGGGCGAAAACGGGACTCGATACTGACCAGGCTGACTGCTGTGACAGTAAGACAGACGGACGGCGGAGTCTTACCTGAAATAGGGTCCCGTTTACATTCTTTGGGTACGGAACCCTAAAAACCACAGTTTTTCAAAACTCTTCCTATCTTAGCTAGCTTAGCTAGACAGTTGAAACTTTCACAGATAGTGTATTTCTGTTATCGCTATAACAACAAATACTAAAAATGGAATAAAATAAATATTTCAGTGGGGCTCCTATACAAAACGTTTCAAAACTAAACATACTACAATAATTTGTTTCAAAACTAAATTAAACCTTGGAATAGTATGTCTTATGTTGTATAGATAAGCGTACGGAACCCTTCGTTCGCGAGTAGACTCGCTCTTGGCCGGTTTCTAGGTAATTTGCCATAACAATGACCTCCTTTTGGTACATAATGGAAATTGAATTTTCAACGATTTGGGCTGTGAAGTTACCGTTTTGACCAAAGAAATATGAGTTTAAATAAGAAACGAAAAATTCGCACACAGGTAGAATTTGAATCCACGTCCTTTGGCGTGCGTCGTCCTTTCCTCACGTGTGTTCAAATCCTACCTGTGTGCGAATTTTTGGTGTCTTATTTAAACTTATATAAATAAGAAAGAACACTCTGAGTGTTAAAAATATTAAAAAACTGATAAAGAAATATGGAAAGAAAGTAATGGCTGCTATAGAATAATGCCCGATTTTTTAAGGCACTTACACGGTGGTAAATAGATAGATAGATATATACTCTTAATTGCACATCACACCCAGTCAACATTAACACAAATTTACATAGAGAATGGTACAATTTAGGCAGTCTTATTGCTAAAATCACTTTGGGTAGAGGAAAGTCTGAAAAATTAAATACTTTGACCGCAATCTCACTAGATGCAACGATGCAGCCGAGTATGGATCGTGTCTGGGTTGTAAACTGTTATTTATTCTGTGACTGCCTGGTTGGTCTAGTAGTCGGCACGCTGGGTACTATCCACGAGATCCCGGGTTCGAATCCCGGGTCGGGCCGAGACTGTTTGGGTTTTCTGTCTTGAAATTACTCAGACGCAGCTCCGGAGTCAGGAAGTTGGTGGTGTTAACACCCCCGTGCCTCGGAAAGCACGTTAAGCCGTTGTTCCTGCGCCTGATCTCTCTACGGTCATGTCGGACTGCCTCCTTTCCGATTTATGAGCGTGAAGGAACAGAGAGTGCACCTGTGTTTTGCGCACACACTTGTGCACTACAATATGTCTTGCGCAGTTGGCTAATCTCTTTTGAGGTATGCCGCCGTAGTTAAAATCGGCTAGGAGGACATTATTATTATTATTTATTCCGTGGTAATAGCCACTTAGATCATTTTATAAAAACTAGTTAGGGCCCTCCTCAACTGGGTTTAGTTGTTATTAGCACTGCATAATTGAATTCAAATACGGTCTCCTGCATACATTTGGATCTGTATCAAGAAATGAACAATAGGCCTAGTTCGTTCGACGACACTCGCTCTGTCTGGCAAGTTGCCAAGATTGCCCCGAGTTAGCCCACCCAGAACTTGACTGATGATTCGTCATTATTTTGGGGGTTAACGTCATTATTATATTGTCTTAATTGTAATGATACAACAGAAATACTCGAAGCCGTGGGGAGTCGCTAGTAATAAATATTTTAAATCGACTCCACTCCATTCCACTCCTGCTCCTGGCCACTTCAAAAGATTATGAATTTTATAATTTTAAATGCTACGTAGTTTTACATCCTTTTTTGTTTTTGGTCTGCTTTAAATGTTAAACTTAAGAGAGGAAACTTAATTGGTTGTAACTGTATGTTTCCCAAATATTAATAAATTTAAATAAAAAAGGGTTTTGCTTGGAAGCAGTACAAATTAGGATGCTTACAAAAAAATCACTAACCTGTTGTCAAACTTATATCAAGCTATTAGCCACAAGAATTGGGGTCTACCTACAGTATAGTGATACCAAACTGATATGCCTTGCCGATGTACCTGCCTGCGCTGAAGATGAATTTTTAAAGCACGGGAAATACTGTTGGCGAATCGGCACGCTCGCGCGTCTTTTTATGTAACGCTATTGGTCATTAGCTGCCGCTATGCTAGCGCGTACCGCATCACATGTCAGTTAAGAGAAAACGCGGTCACGTGGTGTTTGAAGAATAGGTATTGTTGCTGTCTCGATGCGATCTCTGGTAGCCGCCCAAGCAAGAAAGGGACAAATGAGCTCAGACCGATGAATCCTTCCTAAACAGCATTTCGAAGTCACCTATTCTCTCGTCCAAAATTTGACAAATGATAATATTTTCTTTCGAAATAGTTTCTCAAAAGGTGGGACTATGCTCCTATGTTTTAGTTTTAGTTTGAGTGTTTATTTGCGTGGATTTTTTTGGCGAGCGTCTGAAAATTGAGGTTGAAATCAGGCAATTTTCTTAGTTTTTGAAGGCTCCTTTGTTAATTCGAATTTAAGAAAAAAAGGAAAAATAGGAGCACAGCTGTGGTAAATGTCGATTTTATGGTAAAAAAAAAATGCCTTTAGCCATTATCCAGGGAGAAAACAGGGGACTTGGTTTGTATGAAGAAATGGCGCCTGGTCTTTCCCCTTAACTAGTGAAATCTAAAGTTAATTGTAAATATTAAGCTTTTTTGTTAATCATCGGAGCCAAACTTTCTTTTCTGCGAGAACGAAGATTTCCGACGCGCCTTACTAAGTGGGTACTACAGGCCTGTGTATCTCCCCGTGTAGGTAGCAAAAACGTACCTACGCGCGGCGACCCTTACTTAGGGGCCAAAACAAGTTGCGTGTCGCTACCGGCCAGCGACACGCTCGCGCGTTTTATTCACCGGCGGCCGCGCGGCTACGTTGCTGGCTGGTCGAGAATGAATAAAGTACTAGAAAGAGGCGCTAGACGGCGTTAGAAGCTTCTCGTAGCAGTCAACCCTATCGCGTCGCGTGAGATTACGTCACTGAATAGGTTTAGTGTATTATGAATCATAATAAGTATGAAATTATCTTGCAATGGATTTTTGTAGGTATCTACACGAAAATGTGCTTGACTCTGAGGCGAACTAAATTACGGCATATTGTTGACGACATTGAGTAGACATTTCTTTGAATACAATTGCTAAGTCATGCTTCTGTACGAAGTACTAGTACTTATTCTGTGGTACTACTGTAATATACTTCCTGTATGAGGGAAAACGCCTAGAAACACCTTTATCCAGCTCAACCAAACCATTGACTGACGGCATACCACCGAATTAGTATAATTATGCCAATTAGCTTCATGTGAGTGAGGTCAGCGTACCTCGGCTGAATAGACAAAAGGCGCTACTCTGTTAGATATTGTCCGAATGGAGATGGCCCAAATTGTATGGAGGCTGGGCCCGGGAACTGTACCCACTACCACAAGATGGGCTAATAAACCTACAATACTTTTTTACCATTGAATTTGTTTGAAATGGCTCCGTTTAATGGTTCTAACAAAATGATAATCAATAGAATAGCAATGTACAGAACACAAACCGTTAATCTGGCAATGTGGAGTAGCGCCCCTTAGAGGTGTTAATAGGGTTAAAGTTTGAATGGCAAGACCCATGATACTGACAATAGACAGGGTTAGACGACGACCTCCATCATTCACGGCCGATTAAATCGCACGCCGGTTTACGTGGTGTCGCCACCTCTGACTTAGGTCCCGGGTTCGATCCCCGGTCGGGTCAGTATAGTAAAGCATGTTTTCTGTATTGTGCACAATCAAGGCCCATGATACTGACAATAGACAGGGTTAGACGACGACCTCCATCATTCACGGCCGATTAAATCGCACGCCGGTTTACGTGGTGTCGCCACCTCTGACTTAGGTCCCGGGTTCGATCCCCGGTCGGGTCAGTATAGTAAAGCATGTTTTCTGTATTGTGCACAATCAAGGCCTATGATACTGACAATAAACAGGGTTAGACGACGACCTCCATCATTCACGGCCGATTAAATCGCACGCCGGTTTACGTGGTGTCGCCACCTCTGACTTAGGTCCCGGGTTCGATCCCCGGTCGGGTCAGTATAGTAAAGCATGTTTTCTGTATTGTGCACAATCAAGGCCCATGATACTGACAATAGACAGGGTTAGACGACGTAGTTTTACATCCTTCTCCTGTTCTTTCTACGCCACGTCTGGTTTAGTCTAGAGTCAAGAGCAAATCCTTAACCAAATTAAAAAAACCTTAGGTGCCACGGACTAGCGACGCAGAATAAATAAACCTATGTCTATGTATTTATTATAATCTTTCTTATTTATATAAGTTTAAATAAGCAACTGAAAATTCGCACACAGGTAGGATTTGAACCAAAGCCAAAGGTCGTAGTTAAATCAAATTTCACTTACAAAAATTAATCGACTGTGTCATCCGGTGGGACTCGAACCCACGTCACTTCGCTATCCGGGCGAGTGCTCTTACTAACGTCCTCCGTAGCTTAGTTGGTAAGAGCACTCGCCCGGATAGCGAAGGGACGTGGGTTCGAGTCCCACTGGATGACACAGTCGATTAATTTTTGTAAGTGAAATTTGATTTAATTTTGTAAAAACTTGCAAAATAATTGCTTAAGTTATAAAAAATATTATACAAAGGTCGTGAACCTACGACCTTTGTATAATATTTTTTATAACTTAAGCAAATCCTACCTGTGTGCGAATTTTTGGTTTCTTATTTAAACTTATATAGAAAACCATATTTTCTATATCGTCTCGAGTCTGGGTGTTGTGGTACACCGTTGTTTTCGATTTCCATTACACAAGTGCATTAGCATCTTTGGGCTTTGGGATCAGATCAATGTAATGTTGACGACCGTCTTGGTGTAGTCATTAGCGCACCGGACTTCTAAACCAGGCGGTTGCGGGTTCGAGTCCCGCAGCGGCAAGTGTTTGTGTGATGAGCACGAGCATTTGTACCTAAGTCATGGATGTTTATAAAAATGTATATAAGTATGTCTATCCGTTATTCTAGTCACCATAGCACAAGCTCACGCTTAGTTTGGGGCTAGGTAATTGGTGTGTTTGTTGAAACAATTTATTATTATTTATTATTATTAAATGTGATGTTTTAAATAACCTTCAATTAACTGGCACCACTGACATCTATAATAACAAGTACGCAGGACTGCATACTGTCAACCAAACAATGAAGCCATTTGATTATCGCCATTTTGGCGCTGACGGCTATAGTGAGCGTGTGGTGACCGTCCAAGGAACTAATGAGAACTGATATAAACATATGGAAGTTACTCTATTTTAGTTCCCTGTACACTCGGTAGGGGCGCTTTGATTTGGATCAAAAATATCTGTCATTTCTTAGAGAATGTTCAGTCCAGCGTACTTGTACTGTAGAAGTCAATGCCGGACACCCTGTAGATAATAGATTGGATTTTACTTCGTTACGTTTAATATTTATGTGTCAATGTTATGCGCCCATACATAAACATACAATCAGTTATGTATGCTTTCCAATACACATTTCCCTGTAGCGATATTCCGAATAACTTCATATTTATTTGTAGACTCGATGAGTATATAAACAAAGATATTATGGTAATATACGAAAACAAGTTGATTATGTATAATAATACGCAATGATGCAATATGGATTAGGTATTTGACATGACTTGCAATGCAAATAATACCATATAAAAGTTACCCGTGGTTTAAAAAAATGTTGTGGTTGAATGATTTTATGTTTGTATTTTTTTTGGTTACGCAAATAAATAAACAATAGTAATATGCACTCACAATAAAATTGTCTTACGAAACTAGAGATAAAAAATACTTACATTAAAGTAATTAAAAACGGTTGACTGGTAAAGAATGCCTTAAGGCATTAAGTCCGCCAATTGTACTCTCTTTTTTGGTGCAATAAAGTTTAAATAAATAAATAAAAAATCATTCTCATTCATATGATAAAACTGTAGAAAGATGAATGCTTACAAGTATAAATTATTTTGATTATAAATATCAAAGAAAACTTAATTGATTTAATATGATTTTATTTAATTTTTGTTTCTTTTTATTTTTAAATATTATTTTGATATTTTTTAATTCCGAAGTGGCTTCTTTCTGAAATGAACCATTTTTTATTTATTTATAATATGAAAATGTATGTTTCCAAAATGTTAATAAAATAAAAGTAAATAATTCTTTACATGAATAATAAGTGTGGTCTTCCGTTCTATTAACTCCAAAATAACATAACAAAATGGTCCCTATTTAACCACTAACCCGTCCTTATAAATCTCAATAAAAGTACAGTAATTCATTCAAACGTCTTTCTCTCGGATTACTGTCCATTAGTGATGGGCAGTGGATTAATACTCAAAGAGTAAATACTCGGATATTTATCCAAAATTGATAAATACTCGTTTTTATCCATTTTTATCGGATATTTACTCGAAATGGCGGATAAAAATAACTAATTGGGCCTGGGCCCTACTTTACCAAGCGAGACAGGTGCGATACCTGTCTTTTAAGTTTTTAACCGATTTCAAAAAGGAAGGAAGTTCTATGTTCCACCATATGTAATTTTTTTCGTTTTGTTTTATCTACGTTCACAGAGTTCTGCGTTTATTGTGGACTTATTTTCATAATTTATTGTTTTTCTCATTTAAAGAGCATACTTTTGAAGTCATCTTAGTGTCACCAAGTCAGGATCTAATGCTGAAACCCAGAGAAAATAAATGTTCGCGCTTGCTCCGTTTGCGCCTTTTTAAACATTCTAGTGTACTGTGACTGCCTGTTGATTTAGTTATCAGCACGCTGGCTTCTATCCAAGAGGCCCCGGGTTTATACCCCGGTTTAAGCCGATTTCTGGGTTTTACTGTTTTTAGATAACTCAGAAACAGCTCGAAGTCAGGAAATTGGTTGTATATCCCATCTCATCGAACTATGAGAGTGAAGGATCAGATAACTGCACATATGAATTGTGCACACACTTGTAAACTATAATATCTCCAGCGCAGTTGGCTAATCTCTGTTGATTGGTTACCGTATTTGTAATTCGGCTATATAGCAGAATATAATTATTAGTTTTAGTGTACTAACAGGTTTGAAAGGTAGTTCCTTTGACAAAAGACAAAACCTTATTAAAAAAAACTAGATCCATATCACTCCTGAGCCACCAACTGTTTTCAGGGGTCATCGCGTATTGTCTCGTACGTTGTTTTGATGCCTTCCAACCTCCTGAACCAGTTGGCTTTCGAAAAGGCTTCAGTACAAAAGACCATATCCATACGCTAAGGAAAATTATACAGAAGTCCGAGGAGTACAATATACCTCTATGGTTAGCCTTTGATTCGATCGAAACGTAGGCGGTGCTACAGTCTCTTCCGAGGTGTCACATAGACTATAGGTATAATAGAGGTGTTAGAGTATCTGTACAACATGCCACCACGTCGGTCCGTAAACAGAACCAGAGCTCGAAGGCCATTCCACTGCGGAGAGGTGTGAGACAGGGAGACGAATATCTTTTAAACTGTTACAGCGACATTAGACAACGCCTGCAAGCTTCCGGAATGGATTTGAATCAACGTCAACGGCGAATTCATCACATACCTCCGGCTTGCCACGCTGGAGGAGCTTGGAACTATGCTTGAAGATCTCAACCGAATCTCCCAACAAGTGGGTCTTACAATGAACATGGACAAGACCAAAGTAATGTCTAGCTCCAGAGTGGTACCCACTTCAGTATCTGTTGAGAAGTCAACTCTCAAAGTTGTGGACAAGTACGTCTACCTGAGACAAGTAGTTACTTGCATTGGTACGTTGTGGTCCAACTAGGTAGTAGTTGGATGTGGTCGAACTAGGTAGTAGTTGGATCATTAGGTAGGTCCAACTTCAAGAAAAGAGGTCTGTCGACGAATCCGATTTGGCTGGGCAGCGTTTGGGAAACTACGCAAGAGCACCTTCTCGTCTCAATTACCTCAGTGCCTTAAGTCGAAAGTCTTTAATTAATGTGTGCTGCCAGTGATCACATATGGATCTGTCTAATGATTTCTACTATGGGCCTCATAAAAAAGCTTAAGTTCATGCAATGCGAGGGCTATGCTCGGTGTTTCTTTACGATCTTTACGATCAGAAATGAGGAAATATGTAGAAGAACTAAAGTAAAGCACATAGCCCTGCGAATCAGTAAGCTCAAGTGGCAATGGACAGGGCACATAGTGTAAAGACCTGATAGCCGTTGGGGCAGAAAAGTTCTAGATTGGAGATCCTTTGATCAAAGGCGCAGCGTAGGACGGGCTTCCTACGTTTATAGCTAATTATATGGAATTAGCTGAATATAGCTAATTATAAGTTCCTCCGCGTGGACTCGATGATACAAAATTCTCATTCACACGGGATCCGTCATTGACGATTCGTCAAAATATCCGAATTGAATTTAGGTATAGTATGTACTATTAGATACGGCGGCCATTTATCATTGGGTATATGTAACTCAGTGAAAACACAACGATAGCGCGTTTTAAAATACTACTACTAACTACTAACGCCATCTATTGTTAGCATTTATATCTAAAAAAATTTTGTTCGTCTTAATTTATTCGTTCAATTAAGTAAGTACTGATAGGTTCAAAAAAATACATTTACATCCTCCACCATCCCTTATTTTATTCCCATGGGGGTTAAATTTATCTAAATCCTATTTAAGTGGACGTCTTTATCAAAGTAGCTCCAATCTTTAATTTCAGTTCAATCAGTCGAAAATCTAAGAGAAGAATTATATAAACTTTCATCCCCTATTTTATCCCCTTAGGGGTGGAATTTATCAACATCCTTTCTTAGGGGATGCCTACGTTATAGTAGCTTTATGCATGCAAAGTCTCAGCTCGATCGGTTTAAAATTGACAAAGTTTCATACAAAGTTTCATACAAACTTTTATCCCCTATTTACCCTTTAAAGGGGATACCCTTAGGGGTGGAATTTATCAACATCCTTTCTTAGGGGATGCCTATTTTATAGTAGCTTTATGCATGCAAAGTCTCAGCCCGATCGGTTTAAAATTGACAAAGTTTCATACAAACTTTCATCCCCTATTTTATCCCCTTGGGGGCAGAATTGATCAAAATCCTTTCTTAGCGGATGCTTGTAATAACATCTACCTGCATGCCAAATTCCAGCCCGATCCGTCCAGTGGTTTGGGCTGTGTGTTGATAGATCACTATGTAAGTCAGTCAGTCACCTTTAAGTTATATTTATTAATTATTATTTTGATTTAAAAACTCTTAAGCACTTGTTTTGGTTTAAACTACTAACTTACTATTATAATAATCATAAATTTGCGTGTTATAGGAAAGAACATGTTTATAAAATATTTATCCGTCTTTTTAGATAAATACTCGAGTAAAAATGGATATTTATGAGTATTTATCCATTTTGAGTATTTATTCGGATAAAATCCCATCACTACTGTCCATAGTCATTTATCAATGGGAGCAGTACCATTTGTCGTACAAAAATAAAGAATAGCGTTAGTTAAGGCGGCCCTGCACGAAATTGAGAAACTTAACGTATTTCTAATACGGGTTGCAGACCAAGAGCTAAGCTAAGTTAGTTTAGCCAGGCCTATGTATCTCCCCGCGGAGGTAGCAAAAACGTACCTACCCGCGGCGCCCCTACTTAGGGGCTAAAACAAGTTGCGTGTCGCTACCGGCCAGCGACACGCTCGCGCGTTTTATTCACCGGCGGCCGCGCGGCTACGTTGCTGGCTGGACGAGAATGAATAAAGTACTAGAAAGAGGCGCTATATGCGTCGCGTGATATTACGTCTCTGAATAGGTTTAGTGTATTATGAATCATATTCCAGAGCAATAAGTATGAAATTATCTTGCAATGGATTTTTGTAGGTGTCTACACGAAAATGTGCTTGACTCTGAGGCGAACTAAATTACGCCATATTGTTGACGACATTGAGTACACACTTCTTTGAATACAATTGCTAAGTCATACTTCTGTACGAAGTACTAGTAGTCTGTGGTTTAGCTTAGCTCGCATAGCTGACGCAGCTTTCCATACTTGTGTGCAGACCACAAACTATGCGAACTAAGCTATGTGAGCTAACTAAAATATGCGGAGCTAAGTTAGTTGTGCATGCTGATGCCTAGCTACACGAGCTAAGCTAAGCCCGCTGTCCGTCTAATTGAACTACGCAACACTGACTGAGCTTTGGCTTAGCTGTTGGTGTGCACGCTATTTATTTCTAGCTTAGCTTAGCCTAGCTTGCTATGCATAGCTTAGTTTAGCCTTGGCATAGCTTAGTTTTCGGTCTGCAACCGGCTTTATTCACTTTACGATGAGCTAAATTAGTTAAATACATAAGAACAACTTATTTACGTTAGCCTAATCATTGCACCAGGTCCTCGTCTTGTTGAAATTTGAAACAAATTCTTTATGATATAATAAACATGACTTAGTAGCTAATGATATCTAAAGTCAGCCTATTAGATCCCACTGCTGGGTAAAGGCCTCACCTCAACTATGAGGAGGTACGAGCCATACTCCACCACGCGGGCTCAGTGCGGATTGGTGGAGGGGTGTATGTAAGGCAAGTGACAAACCTTACTGTCAGAAGTTATCAAGCCGCCCTAGGGCCTCTGACTAGGCTTAACGACTAATACCACAGATATAAGCCGGGACCAACTGCTTAACGTGCCTTCCGAAGCACGGAGATGCTTGTCATGGACGTCACTTAAATGGTCACCCATCCAATCACGACCGCGCCGTGGGCTGCTTAACTTATGGTATCACTACCAAAGGGGCTGCCGCCACTGCGCCACAAGCACCGCTAACATGATATCTAAGAGCATATTTTTTCGGAAACTTGGTGATATTTATGCATGAAACAATAATTTGTACATGAAAATGATTATAATGATATTCCGCAGGTCCCCATCTTTTTAATATACACGAATTAAATATACATAAGAAAATATGAACAGTTTTTCAGTGTTTAACACAAACGTCTGATGGTTTTGCGCAGAATAAAACTATTGTTCTAATTATATCATCAAGTCTAAAACTTTAAAGCAAATGGATCTTATTACTAATATTAATAAGTTCTATTCTGTTTGAAGATCGTTTAGACTTACTCGACTTGCTTCGCGCTGCACCCCTTTTAGCACATCTACAGCTAGCTAAGTCGGTTGACTTATGGCTTATACTACTTACAAATATCATAAGTTAACGGCCTCCGTAGAGGAGTGGCTCGCACACCGGTTTTAAAGGTGTCGCCATCTCTGTGGTCCCGGGTTCGATCCCCGGTCGGGTCAATATAGGAATTCACATTTTCTATACTGTTTCGGGTCTGGGTGTTGTGATACCAGCGTTGTTTTAGATTTCCAAAAGACAAGTGCTTAAGCTACTTACTTTGGGATTTGAGCAATGTATGTGATGTTGTCCATTAAAAATAAAAAAAAATATTTCAATATTTCCCCTTCACGCAGTTATAATTATGTTTATAACTTAAGCAATTATTTTGCAAGTTTTTACGAAATCAAATTGAAAATTGAATTTCACTTACAAAAATTAATCGACTTGTCATCCGGTGGGACTCGAACCCACGTCCTTTCGCTATCCGGGTGAGTGCTTTTACTAACTGAGCTACGGAGGACGTCAGTCAGCCGACGAACTTTTGCAAGTGCTTGCTACGCCAGTGAATCGACTGTGTTCCAGTCACAGCCATGACACAGTCGATTAATTTTTGTAAGCGAAATTCAATTTGATTTCGTAAAAACTTGCAAAATAATTGCTTAAGTTATAAAAATAATTATAAGTTAAGCTGATTTAAAACTGATGGTTCAATATTTGTAAAAATATTTCCATCGGATACATGCGGGTACATTCCCCAAGTATTGATGAAATCGAACGCCGGCTCACTGGCGTAGCAAGCACTTGCAAAAATTCGTCGGCTGACTAACGTCCTCCGTAGCTCAATTGGTAAGAGCACTCGCCCGGATAGCGAAAGGGTAGCGATAGGGCTCTAGTCCCACCGGATGACACAGTCGATAATTTTTTGTAAGCGAAATTCAATTTGACTTTACGCAGTTGTTCAATCTCTGTTGTTGAGATTGGCTTGGTTAAAAATTCGGCTAGGAGGACATTTATTACGTATCTAGTGATAAAGAAATACATTTTTGAATTTTTCGCCTCATGTTTGGAGTTGTTTCATCTTCTTCTTTTGTTTATGGCGACATAATATTAGTGCATAGCTAAGCTACAATGGGCCGCCGCCACTAAATTCCGCCAACGACACGTGAGTAGCATTTACACGGATGAAATAATTTATAAAATCGAGTAAAAAAAACCCGAGATCTAAGCAGACTTATCTATGTATAAGAAAAACAGACAACAATGACAATCATTAGACAAAACATTTTTGTTGAACAATTATTTACAGAATGTATTATATAAACATATTGTACAAGGTAAAAGTAAATAAAATAAAGGAGTGGAAGTAGCAAGAGCGGGTAGGATGAAAAAAGTGTTTAAAGGTTGGAGTTGTTTCAAATCTGACTTTTGAACGTTTTGTTTGAATTTTGAAACTAGAAACTATTTATTTATGTATTGCATCTTTATTAGACTAATAGCAAAATAACTATTGGCGGACTTAATTTCTTTAATTAGTCAGCCTATTAGATCCCACTGCTGGGAAAAGGCCTCACCTCAACTATGAGGAGGAACGAGCCATACTTCACCTCGCGGGCTCAGTGCGGATTGGTGGAGGGGTGTATGTAAGGCAAGTGACAAACCTTACTGTCAGAAGTTATGAAGCCGCCCTAGGGCCTCTGACTAGGCTTAACGACTAATACCACAGATATTAGCCGGGACCAACTGCTTAACGTGCCTTCCGAAGCACGGTGATGCTTGTCATGGACGTCACTTAAATGGTCGGAATGGTCACCCATCCAATCACGACCGCGCCGTGGGTTGCTTAACTTTTGGTATCACTACCAAAGCGCTGCCACCACTGCGCCACAAGCACCTTAATTCCTTTAGGAGTTCTCTATCATTTAAAATTTGTCACGACTTATATTGACCGGGGACCTCTTTTACTTTCTTAGATTAATTAAGTTTTATATTTAATTTTTGTTATTATTTTCGTCAGTTGTTTTTTTTCTTTACTCTGTCTTGTGTGTTGTGCCAAATAAATGTTGTCTATTTCTAATTTTGGAATAACACGTTTTATCACAAATAGAAGTATATCTGAAAAACTAAACTTCCATTATACATTTTATAGACACATAAAAGTAAAAAAAAAACCGGCCAAGTGCGAGTCGGACTCGAGCACGAAGGGTTCTGTACCATTAACTCAAAACATTAGACAGTATAGGAAAAAAAACTTTTTAAGTTTATACTGCACTAAAAAAATAATTCACCCCCCCCCCCCTCTTTACATGTATGGGGAGGTACCCTTAAAAAGGGGTAATTTTAATTTTTTGTATTTTAAAAAATGAGATCTATATGTGAAGTATCCTCGAACCAAGTTACATGCAAATCAGTCCATAAACGTAGAAGATATTCTGCTGTGACAGACTAGGACGGACGGAACGGACGGACTGAACGATCTTATAAGGGTTCCTTGTCGGACTACGGAACCCTAAAAATAGTTTTGGGTAAATGTCTACAGTGTAACTTACTACCTCAGCCCCAAACCAATAAATTTCGTTTCGGTGCCTTTCATCGCCCAAATGTACTAAGGCTAGACAGAAAATTACAGTAATTTGTGTAGACACGGGTCGTCGAACTATACGTAGCCTGCTATTATACTATAATTAGCTTTGCCTTTGAAGACGCGGAATTTTGGGGTTACATCCATTCTGATGCTATTGTTAAGTACTTGTGGCGATTGAGACATTTTGTGTTCGAGATATTTGTCTGCGTGGACTAGATAATACAAAATCACTTAGCGGTATGAAAATGTTAAGGTTAATTCCAATCCAAGGTTTTTCCAACCTACATCTTTCCGTTACTAAGCATGCTACGCCTGTGGTTGCCGAAGACCGCGCTCATCCATCATTTTGTGTTGAAGTTTCGGACCTAACCGTCACGCCACTAAAAGAATCTTCTGCCCCTCGACGCAACTTTAGAAAAGGCGACGATGCCCTCAACTCTGTGTTCGCCAACGTAGATTGGGATGCCTTGATGAATAATGCAACAGTGGACGAGGCCTGTGATAACTTATACAGCCTCATATACACCACCATCGAAAAAAATATTCCTCTCTCTAGAGCTTCTAACTCATCTCGCTCTTATCCCATATGGTACAGCAGGGCACTTATAAAAATAATTAAAGATAAATCCAAAGCGCATTCACGTTGGAAGAAATACAAAAACCTCCTCGATTATGATGAATTCGTACTTTTACGCGCACGTCAACAGCGCGTACTCAAGGAATGCTATCAGAAATACGTTTCCGATGTAGCAGTATCTATTAAATCCTCTCCAAAATCATTCTGGTCCTACGTAAAGTCTTTGCGTGGCGGGTCCAGTTTTCCAAAAACGGTTACCCTAGGTGACGCCACTTACACAAATGGCTCTGACATATGTGAGGCTTTCAGTACTTTCTTTAAGAGTGTTTTTGGTGTGCCTAACACAACATCTCCTTCTGGATTGTGTGACACCAGCATGGATTCAATATTTAGTTTACACATATCCACCGCGGCCACTTTGAAGTCCCTTTAATCTCTAGACATTTCCAAAGGTTGCGACAGTGATGGCATTCTTCCTTTGTTTTGGAAGAAATGCGCTGTTACCCTGGCTTATCCCATTATACTTCTCTTCAATCGCTCGTTAAAAGAAGGGACATATCCGCATATATTTAAACAAGCTCTTATTGTACCTTTACATAAAAAGGGTTCTAGAGTGAAGATTGAAAACTATCGCGGTATATCCATACTGAATACTCTCAGCAAAGTATTTGAAAGACACGTATATAGCGCGATTTATGCACAAATAAAACAAGGCATATCCGAGAGTCAACACGGTTTTCTTCAAAGACGCTCGACGATCACTAACATAGCCGTTTTTACAGACTACGTCTTAAAACACATGGACGGGGGAGGGCAGGTTGACGTGGTGTACACAGATTTCGAAAAAGCTTTCGATCGTGTGGACCACGTCATCTTGCTTAACAAACTCTTTGGTTTGGGCATACGCGGAGATTTACTTCGCTGGGTTCAGTCCTATTTAGCTAATCGTTCACAGGCCGTTGTTTTAGGTGGCTTCAGATCTAACTTCATAAATATACCTACAGGTGTGCCACAGGGCTCGCATTTAGGGCCTATATTTTATAATGCGTATCTTTCTGATATCGGTCAGTGTTTTCAGTATAGTAACCATTTATTGTACGCAGACGATAAGAAAATATATTTAAAAATTAATAGCGTTCGTGACTGTGAATTTCTGCAACATGATCTAATCAACTTGGATTATTACTATAAAAATAACAACATAACTGTAAACATAAATAAGTGCCAGATAATATCATTCACTCGAAAAAAAAACCGATTGTTTATAATTATTCCTTTAACAACGTACCTATAAATCGAGTCGATGCTATACGCGATCTTGGTGTGCTTCTGGACACTAAACTAACAATGAACTCACATATAGAAAACATTGTAAACAAAGCTTTTAAAAGCCTGGGCTTTGTCTTGCGTACTTGCAAAACATTCAATGACGTCGATGCAATTAAAACAGTATATTACGCATACGTTCGATGTGTCCTGGAATATGCAAGTCCTGTCTGGTCACCCCAATATGACATTTATATAAAAAGAATTGAATCAATTCAATCTAAACTCATTAAATACCTAAATTAACGGCTCCGCGTCCGCCCAAGCTCTTATCTTGATA
The DNA here is from genome assembly GCA_949316185.1 of Pyrausta nigrata. Lineage (NCBI taxonomy): Eukaryota > Metazoa > Arthropoda > Insecta > Lepidoptera > Crambidae > Pyrausta > Pyrausta nigrata. The sequence continues at coordinate 8,142,812 of OX438963.1, read as the reverse complement.
GCTGTCGCCATCACGGTCTTCTTACTCTAGAAGAAAGACGCAACATGTTAGATATGTCCTTTTTACATGACATAGTGAACGCACGGCTCGACTGTCCCAGCATCTTGGCGAGCATGTCGTTCTGCACCCCGGCGCGTCGAACTCGACACACGCCGCTGCTACATGTTCCACGGCATATGACTAAGTACTCGGCTAACTCAGTTCTTACGCGAATCTCACGCACACATAACCAGATTTTCTGTGATGTTGACGTTTTCAGGTTTTCCAAAAATGCTTTTAAACATAAGATTAAAGAAAGCATCAAAGCAAATGCTGCTCACTTGCTTTGATGCTTCCTTTAATCTAATCTAATCTAATCTTTTATAGGGCAACCTTAACTTTTTCATATTTACTTATAGAAGACGTAGGTACGCAGGCACAGAATACTAGTACTTCGTACAGAAGTATGACTTAGCAATTGTATTCAAAGAAATGTCTACTCAATGTCGTCAACAATATGGCGTAATTTAGTTCGCCTCAGAGCCAAGCACATTTTCGTGTAGACACCTACAAAAATCCATTGCAAGATAATTTCATACTTATTGCTCTGGAATATGATTCATAATACACTAAACCTATTCAGTGACGTAATATCACGCGACGCGATAGGGTTGACTGCTACGAGAAGCTTCTAACGCCATCTAGCGCCTCTTTCTAGTACTTTATTCATTCTCGTCCAGCCAGCAACACGTAGCCGCGCGGCCGCCGGTGAATAAAACGCGCGAGCGTGGCTCTGGCCGGTAGCGACACTCAACTTGTTTTAGCACCTACGTCGGTGCGCCGCGCGTAGGTTTGTTTTTGCTACCTCCGCGGGGAGATACACAGGCCTGACGCATGCCGAAATCGTTCGATGCCGAACAATCGATCGGTAGCCTCCTATCCTATGTATATATCATATCATATCAGATCATCATCGTTAAATGTATTTTTATTACCTCATTAAAGGCGGTAAATTAACTAGTTTGTTAGTGGTAGGTATCCTCGCCAGTATCTACTGATCCCAAGACTAATGGTCGCAGGGCTAACTTAACTTAACTTCACTTCACATAATTAAAACTAACTAAACTTATGATCCGAATTCTTAATTATTGATAATATGTTGAACATTCTGCTAATGTATGTGCATTACATGATGTTCAATATACCTACATATCCACACATAAAAATACATTTTAACAACAAAAACACATAACACACACACACTTACTCGCGCAAACACGCACACCTACACACTTATGCAGTCGTTTAAGCGTCTGTTAAGTATAATCAATTTATCTATTTAGTCCTTCTCAGCCCTGTTGTGGTTTTCAATAAATAATCAAATACGCGTATTAACTGTCCATTTTAACATCTTCCTTCATACGTCTAATGCAATTATATAATTAGGGTTTTCATATGCCTTCTTATAGTACCTTCTTTTTTTCAGGCGCATGCCTCAGAATTTTGAATTTAAAATAATTCTCGATGTTAATAAATATTTAAAATAAGAGTTATATCACATTCATGTTCACTTTTATGAAATGCACGGACACGCACAAAAACAAAGTTTATTTAAAACAGATTTTGACGTACGCTTAGACAGCAATCTGCCAGATGTTCAAAACTAGACTAATTATAACGTGCCCCGTGCTTGTAACATGACAAATGACATATTTACTGTATAAAAAATGTGAAGGTACTTGTGGCAACAAGTGTATACTTAACCCATATTTAACCATCCTGTATACCTACTTAGTTACTTGCTTGGCCACTTACTTGTGCTTGTATAATATAAACAAGTTGTAACTTGTATTCGTCTCAGACACATATATATTTCATGCCACACTAATACTTGGTAACTTGTAATAATATAAATATTACGTATTACTTAATTAGACGCGTCCTAAACTAGTTGCAAGTAAGGGAAACCTGTTATTGGCTTAACTTTTCTTAAGTACCTACTTTGTCTGTATATCTTATTATAAAGCTGTTGGTTTTCTTAAATAAATAAAAGGTTACCTACGAAAATAACTTAATGCACTATTAAATATATTATCAATTTTTCTATTAATTTAATTTTGTTCTACGCGTCGCAGCAGATACGCGGCGTGCTGCGTTCATCGTTCGCAAAGTTGCCAACACGTCGTGTTGTTGCACACATACACTTATATTATATCCCTCTGACCGTAGCTTGTATTTTATTTAAATATATATTCAACTATCTATAGTATTATTAGATATCTATAAGTATGTAGTGTTGGCTCCATTGTCCGCGGACGTCACTCGGTAGGGGCGCACTGAAAATCAGCGCCAGGGCCTTCTGGGGACCTGGCTTAAGCGAGTGAGTGAGGCCCCCTTGATTTTAACATCACAGACACAGGCACTGTTTGGCTAGCGTTGACTGTTACTGATTTGTTTGTGTAGTTTCTATTTTGTATTGTTGTTTTTTTTGGGATCTTTGTAATTTTTTTTTTTTAAATTCTGTACGATGTTAGTTTGTGTTGTCCCAAATTAATAAATGCTTCTTTCTTTCTTTCTGAAAACAGCTTTTCTTACGTAGGGAATAGAAGCGGTCCCAAGGTCAAAGTCTGGTTGTCTGACGTACGACAATCTTTACATGAATAGCAATATAAAAGTTGACATTAGTGTACTGAGTATCTTGCTGCTTCTTCTCAGCACTAGCCCACAATTATTCCGAAGTGGGTAGGTGTATATACTAATCAACACTGTCTAGGGATATTTTGGATTTACTCAATTTATGAAAATATACACATGTGTTATTTTTAATAAGTTTTTAGTAAATTGAGTAAATCCAAAATATCCCTAGACAGTGTTGATGTGTGTAAATGAATTATTTTTACCTCGAAAGTATGTCTCCTGTTTACTACAATATTTTGATTTGTTTGTGTACCCTATTGATACTGCGCCGCGCGCACTCGCACGCGTACTTGCCTAGTTTTTATTTGTTTAAAACGTACCGTGAGAACCCCGGAGCCCCTAGTTGTCACCGAGACGTCACCTATGACACACCTAGACCGACGAGAGCGCTTTCGCCGCGTGTGTATCCTGTGAAGCTCCTTACAGACATTTCGAGTGATTGTGGCCTGTGAAGTGTGTGAAGTTACCCCAAAAACTCCACGTGTAATCCACTGCCTAAACTCTCAAACATCTCCCATTCTAAGCTGCAAAGAAGTGTTAAACTAGACACTATTACAGTGCAGGGTACACTGTACCTCCCCTTTGGGATTGAAAGTCATTAGAAGCAGGCCCTGGGGCCTACTCCTGTTGACGATGTCCATATTTTCGAGTCTAGCCATCACGCTCGTTCGCGTTGTCATTCTGTCGTGAGTGAATGGGACAGCTACATTCGAAAATACGCAGGAGATAGGTAAGTACTCTGAACCATCTCGGGAAAAGAGGGTGAATGTTTGATTAACTAAGAAAGACCTCCGGGCGTTCTGTGCCCATTAGTGAATTGGATTTTTTATTTGATCATAATTTATTTACGAGAACCTTCCTACTCCAACGCCCGTTGGTTCTGCGACAGACATGACCAGCCCACTGCCACTTCAGCTTACTGCACCTCTATGACTTTTGTCTTTTGGCGGGTGGTCTCGTTCCGGATTCTATTCTTTAGCGAGATCCCCAGCATAGACCGTTCCATAGCTCGCTGAGCGACATGTAGTCGGTGTGCCAGTTTGTCTGCCGTTGGAGTGGGAAGGTTCTCGAATGGAGACTACGTCTCTAGAAACGTAGTGTTTGTTGGACGCCCCCCCCTGCTAGGTGGACCGATGACCTGAGGAAGGTGGCCGGTGGTGGCCGGATGCGAAAAGCGGAGGACCGTGAAAGTTGGCGCAGTCTTGGAGAGGCCTATGTCCAGCAGTGGACTGCAATAGGCTGATAGGATGATGATAGTTTATCTATAGAGCTGTTGCCCGCGCCCGCGACTTCGTCTGCGTAGGGTGGATGGTTCAAAATGAGTCATACTCCCATCGCCGTTCAGTAATCATTGCCTCTTATTTGTACTAGAGTCTGGCTAATGAAAGCTGAACTCAGCTGTTTTTGGAATGGCAGCACTTAGTGTCTAACTGTTGTTTTTTGAGGTTATATCGGAGTTTGTGCACATCATGATTCTTGGAAATTCTAAGCTAATATAGCTATGGGTTATTCTCTAGGAAGTTAATGATTTAAACAAAAACAGGTGTAATTTCGTACTTATTTTTCTTTTTGTTTAAAAAAATGTATAAAGTTTTAAGTTACTGTCTGGAAGAAATTGCTTTCAGCAATAAAACCGCCTAAATTGTACCATTCTCTATGAACATTTATGTAAATTGATACTGTGTGTAGTGTGCAATAAAGAGTATCTATCTATCTATTACAGTAGTGACTTACCTAATCGTTTCCGAAACAAATAAAAAAATTAACCACACGAGTGTTTTTTGCATTAACTATTCCATCTTCGCCGACATTACCTGTCGTACGGATGACAGCATTGAAAACGCAACAAACTAAAAACTGAGGCATGTATGTAGTTGTAATAGGGGTGATTTTAAAACAAAAACGTGTAGGCCGATGCGCCGGCGACTGTACAAATCGTGTTATAAAAATTTCAGCAGCCACACATTGGTGAGCATAAAACCTTTGTGTACGTTCGGCGACACCAGTCATTTGACTGTGAAGGGTGTTAAATAATCAAGTCGTTTTTCTGTCCCTTTTTGCCCTTCTTTGACTTTCTTTTTTTACCTTTCTTGTTATTTTTACGACACCACGTCCAGGTAATGTGGCATCTTGTGCAGTTGTAAAATAGGGGTGATAATGCAATAAAACTGTATAGTCTGATGTCATAGCCACTGTACAGTAGATACAGGTCAGATCCCTTTTAACCCGGCTGCGTCAGATGGAGGGTAATGTTTTTTAGTTTATTCAAAAGTTCCTTTGTACAAACTAAGTTCCCATTAGGTTTTAAGTTTAATAAATAAATAAAGGTATTTCGTATCATACGTAACTGATATACTTAAGAATTTGCTTTAAATATCATTCGTCAAAGCTCTATTTTTTCTTTATTCAGCCGTTTCGAGGTTCGGAAAAAGCTGCTACTTGTGATAGTGTATAGTATATTGCAGCCCATAAAAAAGTTCATTGACCTTCCACGCTCATGGTAGACTAGCAAATACGCGTGTTTTTCCAAATCTTTATGATATCTGCGCCTGCAATTTAGTTTTGTCATAGTAGTTCGTTTGTTCTTACAATAAGAATTGCAATAACCTTATTTCTCTTCCTTACATTCCTTTGTTTGGATTAAGGGTGAGAGAGAGGCTGCGGTCGATGTTATAAGAATTCTGTCTGTGTTATTTTCATTTGTTTATACCGGTCAATAGTTAACGGGATATTTTTATAATCCCACGTTGAGCACCACTATTAGTGAGGTCATTGAAATTATCACTACAAGTACATATACCAATTTATTATTTAGTTTTTGTGGCTGTAGTTCTAATATATTCTATCCGAATAAAAAATGGCAAATATCCAATTTGCTTTTTCCATAACACTTGCACTATAGGCACCTCGTTGGGCGCCACTTTGGCTAATGTCATTCAAATTGACACTACAGGTACATAACTTGTTATTGTTTACTTTTTGTCGCTTTATAGTTCCAATGTAACTCATTCGAAAGTATATTCGCGATTTCTTAACACTTGCATGGAACCCCACGTTAGGCGCCACTGTGGCTGAGGTCAGCCGAATCAATACTTGACGCACGCACGCCTAGTTCCGACAGTGCGTTCGCTTTGTTCGGCTCTTGATTCGAGTTGAATGAAGGAATTCATTGAATTTGAGGTTGGAATTGGGCTGGGTTCAGCAATTAAGTCATCTGCATTGGTTGTCGCAGGTCAAGGGCAACGTACGTCATTAAAATACATATTTGAATGTAATAAAAAAAATTGTTATAGGAATGATATTAGGCATTATCGTGACTTTGTTGACTTTGTTTTCTGGAATTGGTGCCATTTGTTTTTTTATGGTTATATTGCAATCTAGTATTGCTGTTGCCAAAGATAATATTATTATTATTCTAATCTCAAAAGTGACTTTTCCCAAAAACCGGAAACCCATTAGATTTTGACATGAAAAAACACGCAAAAGCTTCCTGCTTTCAGAAAATAGAGCTATCATGTTCCACATTGAGTTTTCTGGAACGTTTTTTATGACTCCAGGCGAGGGTGTAACCAGGTCACTTTGTGCTGACGTCCCCTGAAATGACGTCACTATTCCGTATTGATTTTGAGGGGGACTTTAGTGATGCGTAGTATGAAGACATTGATGACTAAGAACGTGACTGTAAACCAGTTACATTTTAAAGGTTCCTTGCTAATTCGGAATGACTTAAATCTTAATATTCAAATAAAGGTACTATATCGTTTTAGTACGGATTAGAGAACATCAAGCTTAACACTACGGCATGTTATGGAGTTGTGATAGGGGTGAGTTTCCAACGAAAATTTCATTTGCTGGACACTGTGCAGTCGGCAGCACGTCAGGTTACCCGTGTGAACAACGAAAATAGCTTTTATCACGTAGGGAATAGAGACGGCCTTAAGGTCAAAGTGGGGTAATCTTATGTAGGGCCGTGTGTACAATTGCCTTGGTTAAAACTTCCTCTGAAGTTGACTTACCAAAAACACGAATTTTAATTTTACCCTTGCAAAAATCTAACCGTGCCATTATTAGGGCGCGGTCGTTGGCCCTTCCTTGATTTGGCGATAATTAAACGTTGACACGGCATTACGTGGAAAATGCCATTAATATTAGTAACAGCCACAATTTCCGGAGAAAAAGTTTTTTATTATCAACTGTCGCGAAATGCCTTGACATAACTTGATAGGGTAATAAAAACAATTTTCTGTTCTTTTAACCATGGAATCGGTAACCATTTCAGCTTTTTATTTTCATTGTCAGAAAGTATATCTGTTTGTAAATTGAATGAAAAAATATTAAGGTCAGCGACAAAACCTTGGGATTGGGAATACATATTCGCAATAATATGTGCACTGGAGGATGTCTTCAAGACTCTTGACTGGGAGGGATTGGGCATCAATGTCAACGGCGAATATCTCACGCACCTCCGCTTTGCCCACGACATAGTTCTAATGGCAGAATCGCCGCGGGATCTGCAAAAAATGCTGCACAGCCTAGACTCTGCCTCGCGATGCGTTGGTCTCCGGATGAACTTGGACAAGACTAAGATCATGTTCAACGAACATATTGTCCCGGAACCGATAGCAGTCAGCCGCGAGATGCTCGAAGTTGTCCAGGAATACGTTTACCTCGGGCAAGTGTTGCAACTGGGTAAAGACAACTTCGACCGCGAAATCGCCAGAAGGGTGCAACTAGGTTGGGCAGCATATGGGAAGTTGCGTCACATCTTCTCGTCGCCTCTACCGCAATGCCTGAAGAGCAGGGTATATAACCAGTGCGTCCTACCTGTCATGACCTACGGGGCCGAGACGTGGAACTTGACAGTCAAGCTGGCCCACCGACTGCATGTCGCTCAGCGAGCTATGGAACGGTCTATGCTGGGGATCTCGCTAAGGGATAGAATCCGGAACGAGATCATCCGCCAAAAGACGAAAGTCATAGATATCGTTCAGAGGTGCAGTAAGCTGAAGTGGCAGTGGGCTGGTCATGTCTGTCGCAGAACCGACGGGCGTTGGAGTAGGAAGGTTCTCGAATGGAGACCACGTCTCGGGAAACGTAGTGTTGGACGCCCCCCTGCTAGGTGGACCGATGACCTGAGGAAGGTGGCCGGTGGTGGCTGGATGCGAGAAGCGGAGGATCGTGAAAGTTGGCGCCGTCTTGGAGAGGCCTATGTCCAGCAGTGGACTGCAATAGGCTGATATGATTCGCAATAAGTTCAGTCAGAGCTATTAAAAAGCTTTTTAAATTCAATTGTAATTTAAAACTGTAATAGAACAATAAACTTTAATGCGCTCACGACAGTGGCGCCACTGATCCATTAGATCCCATTAAAGTATCGTGTTCACTTAATTTTAAAGTAAAAAGAGATGGTTTTAAAATTACTATATTTAACGCAACTTTGAGGAATCTATTAAATACAATTCAATATACGGAATTCGAACATTTTATTACACGTTTGGTAGTAAAGATAGACCACATAGAAGTCACTTTTCTCTCTATCTATTATTATTTGGTCATAGCATTTATTCATATCATGACTAGCAGTTCACTAACCGATGCTCTTACGGTGAGGGAATACATCCATGATCCAAACTGGTCAGGTTCCCCTGTTAACAGTGTCACGAAGGTCAGATGGCAGTCGCTCGACTGTTATTACCTGATCTGCCATATCCTGGATCATGGTCAGCGGACCCTGGGTCTTCGCGTGCGAGTGCACAACTTGGATAACTCTAGGAGGATGACGACTAGCGGTTGCGTTGAAATATTCATCCTCCATTTCATCCCCTTAATGTTTTATATAGCGATTAAAGGAACGTATGTCCTTTTCAGGATTGCAAACTATTTCTATAAAAAAATATATTCGCATTTAGTAGGATGGATGTATGGATGCTTTTATTGCTAGAAGCGATGTCATTTGGCAAAGCAGTCTTATAAATTGTTCAATTGGCAGTAACGCGTGCACTGAACATCAGTTCTTAATAACACTAGTTTAAAGCTTAAAATAGCATACATTTTCGTTTCAAAGCCCTAACTGGGTTTATGATTGTTCTACGACTAGTTCTAATAGAGCTCTAGTGTATTATGATGCACAAGTAATATTCAAACATCGAAAGATCTTGTTATACTGGCCGTTTTATGCCATATGTTTTGAATGCATTTTATGTAGTGACGTCTGTAAGCAATTGTTGATGTGATCGAGTATTGTATGGAAGACGTGCCTTGAAGTTATGTAACGGAGGAATACTCAAGTAGGTTTCTGACTAATAATAACTGTGCTTAGTTTATTTTCTAAAAGCTTGTTAAATTCCATCAGTAGGAATAAATATGGACCCAAGATAGCACCCTGACGCACACCTATTAATAGAACCCTATATTTAGATCCATTAGTTGCGTCTTCACGTCAGTTGCATGCACGTATGCATGCGCGAATCTAGACTTTCTCTGTTCGAAATTGACCATCCTATTTTTTTCTATTTGCAATTGACTTATGAATGATGATTTGCCAGTTTAGCCACGTGCTCCGATTCCCCGAATTATTGTAGGCACTTGGTATGCCACGATTGAGATTCTACTTACAACCTGCCAATATTTAGGGCGGTTTCGCACTAGACTTGTGTAACTCCTGAGTAAATAACAAAAATGAAATATATATCTTTTCAAAGAAGCTAATCACTCACTAACTCACTTGCATCTCAAACATATCTTTAACTCTTTTGATATACGACTCCTTTTCGAGCGATTGAACGAAATGAAATGAACTACAGAACTGAGTGAGACGGTGTTACTGCTCGCTAGTATGTGAAAGAGAGAGAGACGCTGATAGCAAGCAAATAAAACACTCATTCATCGATGATTCGCATCCTGTATCACTGAGTTAAAAGAGCCGAAGATATAAAAGAGTGATATAAGCAGCTCACAATGATATGAATCACTCTTTTCTTTTCATTGATATATTTTGCGCATCTCTATTTCGCACTACATCCAATCCGAATCCGATCTGGATTCCGTCGAAATGCTTTCCGGCGTAGTCGTAGTACTGTTTGTACGAGAGCTTACACACTACGTCCGTCATTCTCGGTCCGGTTTTCCATATTAAAAATCAAATGACATATTTTGACGGAGACGGATCGGATTCGGATCGGTCGGTGCGGAACCGCTCCTACTGTATGCGAGCGTGTGCGCTTGCAATATATTTTATTAACACAAGTTACAAATAGAAGTTTTGAAAACAACGTCGAACTCGCGCACTGCGGCTTCCGTTCAAAGTTTTTTGTGATGGAACAAAATATTGAGGTATTTTTAAAATTTTCCTTTACTTGTGCTGTAAGATCTTCCTTCTTGCCAAATTTCATGATTATATTTCTATGAAAAGGCTTTTATTTCCCTGCGAAATGAAATGGCCTTATCTTTAGGATGCTATGACTCATCATCATCATCATCCAATTTAAGAGCTAGGCTCTTGTCGGTGGAGTTTAGTTTTTTCCATTCCTCTCTGCTTTCCGCCCTTCTCTTGACCTCCTGATACGACCCGACATTTATCTTTTCTTTTATTTGCTGCATGTAGCTTATTCTTGGTCTTCCTCGCTTCCTTTTTCCTTCTATTCTTCCTTCTATAATCGTTTTAATAAAATTGTCGTGTCGAATCAGGTGGCCTAACATTCGTCTCCTCCTACACTCTATTGTTTCCATCAATCTCCTTTTTTTTCTAACCATAGACAAAACTTCTTCATTTGTTTTCTTCTCCGTCCAACTTATACGTCCAACGTATAAGTTGGACGGAGATGCTATGACTACGAAGTTTAAATTTTGGTTCGCTAAGACATAAGAATTTGGTGTCAATTTCAACTGGATACTTCGCGTTCTTGAGAAAAAGGGTCTTAAAGACAGACACAAAGTGAACATATACCCCGTTATTCCAAAAACTTAGTACCGGGTTTAAGACAGGACTGAGCTATTAGCTAGCCAATTAGAAAAGCGTTTTTCTATTAGGATATGTCACGAATGTGTCATTCATTCCTCTGTTGTCGGCTTATATTTGGACCCATTTTAAACCTGGTCAATTTTTTTTGCAATAACACCGATAAGGTTTCCGTGTTTTCTACTTATGTACGGAACCCTATAACGTCGTCATAATCCTAGCGTTATCCCGGTTGTGCACTTGCACGCGAGGGGCTTGGAATTAGCAGATCAGGTAATTAAAGTGGAGTGACTGTCATCTGACCTCCGTGACCCTGTTACCAGGGGAACCTGACCAGTTTGGATCATGGTTACACATTTAGTCGCCTGAATGTGCAGGTTTCCTCACGATGTTATCCCTCACCGTAAGAGCATCGGTAAGTGGAACAATTAATGTATATAACTTAGAAAAGTTATTAGTACATGGCAGCTCGTGGAATTGAACCCGGTGTCTCCCGCATGAGAGGCAACCCGCTAGCCACTAAGCCACTGACGCTCAAAAACGTGTGACGCAATAAATACTACTTATCGTAAGTTTGTTACGAACTCGCATTTAATCTGAGATCATACTGTTCCGTCGGTTGCAAAAACGGTCAATGACGATCGCGCAGTTTCACAACTGGTGGCGCAAGTTAAAAGATATACGCACTTAACAAATAAAATTTTAGTAATAATAATGGCTTCCTAGCCGAATTTCGACAACAGTGGCCAATTTCAATAGAGATTAGCCTCTCGGGAGATATTATAGTGCACAAGTGTATGCGCACTGCGCAATACACAGGCGCACTATCTGTTCATTCACTCTTATAATTCGGTAAGACGGCGGTCCGACATGACCGTAGAGAGATGCAAGGGGGTGCTAATACCAACAACTTCCTGACTCCGGAGCTTACTAGCGGAGTTATTTCAAGACAGAAAAACCCAACACTTTCGGCCCGACCCGGGATTCAAACCCGCGACCTCGTGGATAGCCAGAGCCATACCCAGAGCCATACCCAGAGCGTGCTAACCACTAGACCAACGAAAAAGTCAAAATTGAATTACGTTGACCACCGAGAAAGTCAAAATTGAAGTAAAATTTCCTTTTCCTAGTCTAAGATAAGCCAGTTGGCTTATCTTAGACTAGGAGAACATTTGCAACATTAGGAGAACACGCAGTTGCGCGGGAGATATTGTAGTGCACAAGTAGGTGCCACTATCCATAGACCAGGAAGCCGTTGCACTGGTCCTAGAGACGTTGAGGTTGAAGGGACATTACTGACCCCGAAAATGGACGTAGTTAGTAGCTATGCTGATCAAATGTAAGTAACCACGGGTCGATAAGAACAAAAACAAACAAAAAAAAAACTGTTTTTTACCCGTCCTAAACAGTTAGGCTAACTTTTTCCCGAAGTATATTTGACCCGGGGTTGCTATAGTCATTTGGTTAGCATCGCTTACAATGTACCTACGTCCATTTTCGGAGTCAGTAATAATATCCCTCCTCCCAACGTCTCTGGGAACACTGTAGTGGGTGACGATCTCTGACCATTCATTGGGATACTTTTAGTTTTAGTTGGAGAACATGCCCCATTCCCACTTCAGCCACGCAGTCTTTAAACCCACATCAGAGAATTTTGTTTTTGGTTTATACTTCAGAGATCATCTTTCCAGAATAAAAAATCAATTGTTATGAGACTGCCGGCAGTCTTCCGATCCTCAAGGGGTTAACTGTATTTCGGATCCTATTAGTAATACTTACCGTATTGCCCTGCTATCTCTTTGACATACCCCAAGTTTGGATTTCTAACATTTCGCTTTCGAGCATTTAGGTACTTGATTACATATATTATTGCACTTGAAAAAATTACCACCAGAGGCGGGAATCGAACCCGCGTTCCTCGCATACCGGGAGATTGCATAACCTCTCGGCCACCCGGACGTTAGCAGAGCCTGTCGAAATTTTCAAGTGCTTCTTAACGCTGTAATACTTGATTTTTATTATCTCCTGTATCCGCTTCCGCTTATACTCCACAGGCGATATTGCACGCTCTCTCGGGAGCGGTGGCGAAAAAGCACAGATAATAATTTATTACGTTCGGTTTCGAAATGCCCGCGCAGTCGTTGCATGGCGTCTGCGTCTGCGCATCCGAGCTGTTTGATAATTTGAAAGATCATGTTTAGTTTCTTTGCTTCTATATCTTTTACAAGTCGGGAATTGTTCAAGGTCTATTATCTGAGTTGAAAGCTCACATGCGCGAGTCTGGATTAGTTAATCCGGAAGCTCCCCTTGCGTCGGATAAGCTAATACGAACTAGCGCAAGGCCTATGATCTGAGTTAAAAGCATATTCGAAAGCATAGTTAAAAACATTATATCCGATAGTGCATTGCATTTACCAAAAGAAAACTGCTTTACCTTGCTTAAAATAAGCACTTGACACTTACAAAGCAAAAAAGCCTGCACCAAATCGTATGAAATAGATACTTGCCGCACGTACGCCGTTGAATTTCAAATCGACCTGACAGACCACTCTCGAACGCGCAATTACAAATAACACGTTCTCCAATCTCGGAGCACCAGAAAAACGGTATACCTAACTGGCGGTAGACCGCGTTTCCACCAGCTATTTGCGAGGATGAAGAACCTATAGAATCTCTTCATTCTTACCTAGCATCAAGCACGGAAAGCACATTAAGCCGTTGGTCCTGCGCCTGATCTCTCTACAGTCATGTCGGATTGCCGTCTCACCGAATTATAAGAGTGAAGGAACATAGAGTGCACCTGTGTATTGCGCACATACTTGTGCACTATAACATCTCCCGCGCAGTTGGCTAATCTTTGTTGAGACAGGCCGCTGTAGCCGAAATTCGGCTAGGAGGACATCATCACCTAGCATTAATAATAATATTTATTTTATTTGGTGCAAACTACAGAGATACAACCGTTTAATTACAATAGAATACAAAATTTGTCATTATAATTTGTTGCAGCTCCAAGAGCGCTGCTTGCTTGCTACACAGCATGCTTATCTATCAAGCTAACAGAGTAATACTGTCTTCCTAGCCGAATTTTGACTATAGCGGTCAATCCCAACAGAGATCAGCCAACTGCGCGGGAGATATTATAGTGGACAGGTGTGCACAACACACAAGTGCACTCTCTGTTCCTACACTCTCATAGTTCGGTGAGACGGCAGTCCGACATGACCGTAGACAGATCAGGCGCAGGACCAACGGCTTTGCTTTCCGAAGAACTTACGCGTCTTTTGCTTGCGTACGGCTAGATAGTTAGAATTCGTTGCCGGCCGAAGTGTTCCCTAAACACTAGGATCTGAATACTTTCAAGAAAAGAATGCATCCATACATAGTAGGCTGAAGGCTGGCTATAAGCCAGACATGATACACCCTCGGCCGCATCGTCGCTTACCATCAGGATCAGGTAAGAGCATCACTCAAGGCAGCTCCTGTGGAAATAGCCTAGCGTAGCCTAAGAAAATAAGCGATATTTGTTGGCCCTTAACCAACACATCCTCGCACAAGTATAGTGGAAACACAGCTTTAGGCTAAACAAAACACATCGCTTTGCAAGTCCAAAAGAAAAAAAAAGAATACATTCCTTTTCCGTATAAAAACAAACGAGAAATACCCGAGCACAATGCCCACGCGCCGCGCTTTGAATAAAATTAAAAAGTTTGTGAAAAATTTAAAATTGGAACGGGCGGAAGCGCATTCCACGTTTGAACTCTGTCTATTTCGGTTGTGGAGTATGCTTCGGCCTATTAAATGTTTTTTTTTTTGAGATACGTTACTGGGCTCGGGAAAAATATGCGGGAGAATTGATGCATTGAATTAAAAATATTGAATGCACAGAATACATTACACAGTAAGTTACATAGGGCAGGTTTGTGTTGATTTTATTCCACGACTTATAAACAATGCGTGATAACTTAAATATTAAGAACGAACACTCAAGTGCACTTTCTGGAAGATTTGAAACGCGTACCATAGTTTCTTGCCTAATGGGCCATTTAAAGTTTTGCTGTTATTAAAAGCAGAGTTGAAATCAGTAACTCATATTTATTATTCGAATGTCGCATCCCTAACTCCCGCTATGAGCTCAAGTTATGTGATAATATAAATAACATTCTTACTAAGATAATCTCTGTGTTATTTTTATAGAGTGCACGCAACTGCATTCGTTGATTGTTCAATGAATTTTTATGGCATACAAACCTGACGGATTTTTATGGGACTTTTATTATTGGAAATTAACTCATCGTAATTTAAAACCGGGCAAGTGCGAGACGGACTCGTGCACTGCGGGTTCCGTGCAAACTTGTGCAATTGCAACTTTTTTCGTGATGGAAAGTGATGATAACATTTTTTTAGGGTTCCGTACCTAAAGGGTAAAAACGGGACCCTATTACTAAGCCTCCGTTGTCTGTCTGTCACCAGGTTGTATCTCATGAACCGTAATAGCTAGACAGTTGATATTTCACAGATGATGTATTTCTGTTGCCGCTATAACAACAAATACTAAAAACAGAATAAAATTAATATTTGAGGGGGGCTCCCATACAACAATCGTGATCTTTTTGGCGGTTTTTGCTCTACATTAATAACGGCAACAGGTAAACGCTTGAAAATTTCTCAAAATGTCAACGTAAATATTATATTTATTTTAATATTATACATGTACCATCTTACGAACCACTTGTGACTTGCAATAAAGAATCTGAATCTGAATATAAAATAAATAATTTAATTATAATAATAATATTAGTTAAGGGGGGCTCCCATACAACAAACGTGTTTTTTAATCGTTTTTTGCTCGATTTAATATACGGCAACACGCAGACGCTTGAAATATTTACAGAATATTAAGTTATACATAAACATAAAAAATAAATTATTAAATTAAAAATATATGGATATTTAAGGGGGACTCCCATACAAACGTGATTTTTTTTATCGTTTTAAATCTAATAAAGTTGTGTAGGTACGGAACCCTTGGTGCGCGAGACCGACTCTTACTTGGCCGATTTTTTTCTTTAATTTGCTGTAAGACCTTCCTTATTGCTTATTACCTTCATGATTCTAGGTCCGTAGAATTGGGAAGTATAGGGTTTTATTCCCCTAAAAATAAGTCTTACATGGCTTTGCAATACTGACTGAGTTTTTGTTTTTTTTTAGCCCACAATTGTCCAGAAGCAGTGATAGGGTTTATATTGGGACGTGCATAAGTGCCCTTTGGGTTTAACTAAATGCTGATTTGAATTTCTCAATCAGCGTATTTACGGTACACACGGCCGCACGTCAGCCTACCCCACTTTGACCTTGAGACCCCCTCTATTCCTTACGTAATAAAAGCTAATGTCGTATTTCAAATGGGTAACCTGACGTGCTGCTGACTGTACTATTTCAGACGGTATGGCATTTGTAACAGTTTTACCCGTTAAATATTTATTTTAAACCAGCCATGAATTTTAATAAACTCATCATGGCTTGTCAATTAAAGTGACATCGCTAGAAAACCCTGACCTATCTCACTCACTCTTCGCGGTCCGATGCAGGTGATATGATTTCACTTCTCTGTAGATATCTGTAATTAAAGAAAAAACTTTAAGATGTCGGGACAAGGGCGTAGGCTGTCAGTGATTTCAAACCACGCCCACCTGCCAGGGTAACCACAAAGTACGAAGTGCATGCTAACAGCGATCCTTCGTCATCCCGATAAGCGGACTGGGGATCTACACGGAGGTTTAAGTGGGTATACTTGGTCATTTGCCAAGGAGTCCCACATAACCTGCTGCCATCCCCAGGGCACCAGGTATGCGTAACGCATTTCCTCCGCGGAAAAAAAGGGTAACCACAAAGTATGGCGTTACTGATTATGCCGAAAAATTGTTTGATGATGATTGTTGTCCTTCTAGATGAATTTTGACTTGCGCGGGAGATGTAGTAGTGCAATATGTGGCAAATACACAAAAGCACTCTCTGTTCCTTCACTGTCATAGGTGAGACAGCAGTCCGTCATGGCGAAAACCAACGGTTTACGTTGCCTTCTGAGGCACGGGGACCAGTTATTCCAATACAGATCGTGGACCGTGATCCAGGATGTGGCAGATCAGGTAATTACAGTGGAGCGACTGCCATCTGACCTCCGTGACCCTGTTAACAGGGGAACTTGACCTATTTGAATCATGGTTAAATATTCAGTCGCCTGAATGTGCAGGTTTCCTCACTATGTTTTCCCTCACCGTTAGAGCATCGGTAAGTGACACAACTAATGTACATAACTCAGAAAAAAATATTGGTACATGGCGGATCGAACCGGTACCTCCCGCATAAGAGGCAACCCGCTAGCCACTACGCCGCCGACGCTCCTGGCGCCCTACCATGTAACGCATTGTCCCCGAATTTTCAGGTCTAGCCTTCGTGCTCGCTCGCACTGTCATGCTGGCATTAGTGATAGGGACGGCTACAGTCGAAACTACTGATATCGTCTTACAGAGTGGGGCCTCTGATTTGATTTAAATCTGGTATTAATATTATTTATTGAATTTGCAAAAGAAAAAGTAACTTTAACTCGTTTAATAATGTAATAAACTCTTTCACTGAATATGATTACTTATAAAAATACTTATGTTATCTTGTTAGCATGGACTGGATATTATACAGGGTGTGGCGTAAATAGTGGTCCAAAGCAAAGGTGTGGATACACTGTACACTGAAGCACCACATACCAGTATTTAAAAAAAAATTATGTACAGGGTTTTCAAAAAAAAAAAAAATTTTAATTTTTTAGAAATCGTTACCTTGCCTTACAAATTTGGTTATAATTTCCAAAAATGACGGTTTTTTTTTATCCATTTTTTTTATTATTATTGCTGATCACTTGTACTTAGTACTCCATTCGTTTTTTTTTTTTTTACAAACTGAATTTAATAAAAAAAATTAAGTTTCTTTCAAAATTCAATACTCACTGCTAGCAAATCGTTTGACTTTCAATGCTTTTGGTGCGCCGGCGCTGCTTACACCCCGAATTGAATTGGAATGGTCATTTTTGGAAATTATAACCAAATTTGTAAGGCAAGGTAACGATTTCTAAAAAAATTAAAAAAAATTTTTTTTTTTGAAAACCCTGTACATAATTTTTTTTTAAATACTGGTATGTGGTGCTTCAGTGTACAGTGTATCCACACCTTTGCTTTGGACCACACAGAAAAAAATTACAACCCTTGTAAACCCTTGAACTTCAAATAAATTGTTTTTCTGAATTGGGCTCCTTTTTGTTTCGAAAAGCAATAACTTTTTTCCTGTAAGTCGTAACACTTATTGTTGCACCATTTTAGAATCTGCAAAAGATGGGCATTTTTTTTAAACAATGGGCACTGACAGTGTGGTACATTTTTTTTGCACCAAAAGCATTGAAAGTCAAACGATTTGCTAGCAGTGAGTATTGAATTTTGAAAGAAACTTATTTTTTTTTATTAAATTCAGTTTGTAAAAAAAAAAAACGAATGGAGTACTAAGTACAAGTGATCAGCAATAATAATAAAAAAAATGGATAAAAAAAACCGTCATTTTTGGAAATTATAACCAAATTTGTAAGGCAAGGTAACGATTTCTAAAAAAATTAAAAATTTTTTTTTTTTTTTGAAAACCCTGTACATAATTTTTTTTTAAATACTGGTATGTGGTGCTTCAGTGTACAGTGTATCCACACCTTTGCTTTGGACCACTATTTACGCCACACCCTGTATAGCTTAACTAGATACATCAAGTCTAAATGTAGATACTTGTGTATTAAGAGTAACGATTTTGTATATTTTCTTTGGGAGCTGGATGTTCACCCAGAGCCATCTCCAAAACGGCCTCCGCAGAATACCAGTAGTCGTGACGTGCTTTCTTGCCGTCACTGACATATACTGAGCGGAAGCCTTTTTGGTACCAAAATATTAGTTTTAAGTACTAAGTCGCACTAAGTTCAATTGTATTTTTTGGTGCTAAATAAATATTTTTTCTTTCTTTCTTTCTTTCTTATTACGAATTGTTTATTAATTTCCGAGCGCTTATAGTGGTTAAAAGAGGTCACAGGTCAGAGGAAGCGCGACTGAACTAGCTCCAGTTGCGTGGATAGTGGTCGTATGGCTTCTCCGATGGCCGACCTTCGTTTCGTATAAAGAGGGTATTGTATTTGTAATCCGAAGCTACTGATAGGTAGGATAGAAAACATCTTACTGCCTTATTAATGACGAGAACCAGGCGGTTGCGGGTTCGAATCCCGCAAGGGGCAAATGTTTGTGTGATGAGCACGAGCATTTGTACCTAAGTCATGGATGTTTATGTGTATTTAAGTATTTCTATCCGTTATCCTAGGCACCATAGCACAAGCTGACGCTTAGTTTGGGGCTAGGTAATTGGTGTGTTTGTTGAACAATTTATTATTTATTTATTAATTACTTGCACTTCCCCGCGACTTCGCCCGCGCTAAAAGTCTGATTTTCCGTACAATTTTCCTCCTGATGATTTTATATCAGGGTGTTAAACTATCTCGGTACCAAATTTCATTTGAATCTGTTCAGTAGTTTAGGCGTGACTGTGTAAACACACAGATAGAGCGCATTTATAATATTTGTTAGGACTAACGACCCAGCTCGGCTCCGCACAGGTTCAATTTAAAAATTAAAGCGTAGTTGAACATTTCAAATGGTTATTTAACATTTGACTTGTACTAAAACCGACAAATTCTCTCCATTGAGCGACTAAGTATTTTATTGACGCTGTCTTGGCACTGTATATTCGCGTTCGACGGCAACTGTCGCTTTAAGTTACTATTACATAATATCAAACTCCTTCGTGGTTTCAATAAAGCTTCAAACTAAAAAAAATCTATTTTTTACGCTAACTGTACCTGTGTGTGAAGACGGGGCGCGTCGCTAGTCACAGACAATAGCTCATATCATACGGAACCAATGTGGGTCACGCGCCGTCTTATGTCAACGATTCACGGTCATAAAGGTGAACGACCGGACGGCCATTTTGGATTCGATGAATTGTTTGTACTTGACGGCGATCATCGATTTGGAGGCGCGTTTTTTTGTGGTGACATGTTGTGTGAGTGTGTATATACCTACAGGGTGTCATATTTAAGGCAGCAATCGTTTTTTTGTATGAGTGTGAAGTTAGGGTAGGCTAGGTAGATACCATTTTGATAGTTACGACGGTAGCTCCCCCTCATTCGTTCTCTCCCCCTCTTTCTTGTAAAATAACAATTTTAGGCTGTATAAAGACACTTTACTGGTTCCAAGCCACACCGACACCACGCTCCAGTGCGTGATGATGACTGTTGATTTTCTGTTGTTGCTTGCTGTGTTCCGTCGGTGAGTGGGAGTGCCAGAACCTTCTGCGTGAGCTCGCTCCACCGCCGTCTCTGTCTACGCAACGTCTGGCTTCGTCTAGAGTCAAGAGCAAACCCATTCCAAATAAAAAATATGTCTCGAAGTTGGCAGGTAAAAGCACCAATGCAGTACAGTAGTTATTTGTACATAGGAAAAATCCTTATTTTATAAAAAATACGAAGAACTACTTACCACCTATTACATCTCAACTTCATAAGTGTGCTCGATTTCTCGTAAGACCACTATAATTATATCTGACAGAGCGCTTTTGTACCATGCTGCCGGGGTCGGTGACCATCAAAATTGACTCTCATAACTCATGTGTTAAGTGTACTATCTACATCAATCGAGTTTGTTGTATACTGGTAGTGGTGACGTCAAGTCTTTGGTTCAAAGGTATTATCATAGCCAATGATCATAGTTGCGGTTGCGGGTTCGAATCCTGCAAGGGGCAAATGTTTGTGTGATGAGCACGAACATTTGTACCTAAGTCATGGATGTTTACAAATGTATATAAGTATGTCTATCCGTTATCCTAGTCACCATAGCACAAGCTCACGCTCAGTTTGGGGCTAGGTAATTGGTGTTTGTTAAAACAATTTATTATTATTATTATTATTATAGTATGATAAGGTCTGTTTGTAATTTATTTGTTTTAGTTTATACATAACTCATATAAGATACCTCTCTAGATATTGCATGGTACTGACATCATGACAACTGCTAGACATTCTCCAGTCAACACAGCCACTTTGACAACAATTAGCCTGGAGTTCACCGACAAATGTTTAATATTTAATCAGCCGGTATAGCATTATTTGACATATTTTGTATGGGAATTATGTCAAACTAGTGGTTCCCCGCGACTTTGCTCGCAATCGCAAGAGTTGGATTTTCCATATAAACTTTCATCCCCCATTTCACCCCCTTAACGTTTTTATATCGCGACAAAATGTAGCCTACGTCCTTTCCAGGGTCTTGAACTGTCTCGACACCAAATTTCATCTCAATCGGTTCAGTGGTTTAAGCGTCAAGAGGTAACAGACAGACAGAAACACTTTCGCATTTATAATATTAGTATGGATTAACCGTCAAATGAGGTTTACCGGCTCGATTGTAGGTAATTTGACAGAATTCCCAGGCTTAGTAAATAAATAAATAATTTATCTAAGGTAAGGTTACATATAAATAAATATACCAATGTTATTATCAACTACATATTTATTTGAATAATTTTGTTTAATGTTTTATCGATATTTCGTAAATTAATTCCCATAATATTATCACTAATTTATTCCCTAAATTGTATCACTAAATTGTAAATATAAGTAGAAATAAAATATGCAGTCATTAACAAAAATCGATTAAATTAGAATAGGTACCTATATTGCGTGTGTAATTTAAATGATAATTAATGATTATCCTTAAATAATGAACTAATTAAAAACGAGCGATTTTCCGTAAATTCGGCTTTTAAAATGTCAGTGTGTTAAATATTTTCGGTAGATTCAATCGTGTTTTGACGATTTTGGTAAAAAATTAGTTCAATTTAACGTTATCGGTCATTGTTTTTGATGAAAAAAATAATTAAAATGTGTCTGTTCCTATAGTGAAGAAACGAAAGAAGCAGACTACGATAATAGGCAGCTATTCAGTTTGACATTTCTTAATTTATTGTAGGTCGTCATCGTTTCGTCCCTTCAGAAAATAGTTTTGTTACACATTCTTTCATACTTTCCATTGATTTGATAAATAAGCTATTTTTAAGACAGTGTTAGTCGACTTTGCTCAGAAAGACTGTTAGGTGAAAAGTAAATTTAGTTGGTGAAGTGGTAATAGTAGGTGAATATTTATTCAGTTTTTAGTGAAGTGGTAATAGTAAAATGGTGCACAGTTGGACTTACGAAGCATTTTCATTGTTACATTATGTGGTTTACTTCGTCATGTACTATATTGTAAGTGTTTATATTTATATACCTACTTTGAATCTGAAATAATTTTATCTTATTTTTTTTGGAATTCAATAAGATGGAGCTATGAGTCAGGTTATTAAAATACAGGTCCTCCCACTGATATGCTTCCTTTTATTTAACATGCTATGTTAATATGTTATGTGGTAAAAAAAACCATCCGAATGACACTTGTCATTGTAAAATATTCGCACTCAAGACCCTTTAGCTATCCGGGCGAATGCTCTTCTAACTGAGATACGGAGGACGTTAGTCAGTCGACAAATTTTTGTAAGTGCTTGGTGCACCCAGTGAGCCGGCGTTCGATTTCATCAATACTTGGGAAATGAACCCGCAAGTATCCGATGGAAATATTTTCTAAAAGTATTTAACCATCAGTTAAGATGAATTCAGCCTAACTTTATGCTTATTTTATAATTAACTGTCGTACTAACATGCAAAGAAATTGGTTAAATTAACAAAAAATTAAATCGGCCTGTATCACAGAATACTAGTACTTCGTACAGAAGTATGACTTAGCAATTGTATTCAAAGAAATGTCTACTCAATGTCGTCAACGATATGGCGTAATTTAGTTCGCCTCAGAGTCAAGCACATTTTCGTGTAGACACCTACAAAAATCCATTGCAAGATAATTTTATACTTATTGCTCTAGAATATGATTCATAATACACTAAACCTATTCAGTGACGTAATATCATGCGACGCGATAGCGTTGACTGCTACGAGAAGCTTCTAACGCCATCTAGCGCCTCTTTCTAGTACTTTATTCATTCTCGTCCAGCCAGCAACCGTAGCCGCGCGGCCGCCGGTGAAAAAAAAGGCGCGAGCGTGTCACTGACACGCAACTTGTTTTAGCCCCTAAGTAGGGGCGCCGCGCGTAGGTACGTTTTTGCTACTTACGCGGGGAGATACACAGGCCTGCCTGTATATTGTAGAACACTAAAACAAAATATTTGATAACAGTGACCAAAATTTGGTTACTAGTAGGCCGTAATCTAGTGACTTGCGAACTTCTGGTTATCAACTATTCAACTAACAAAACTAGTTTGGTTGATCCTTTTTTCAGTGAAGCTTGACCGTCTTATTCTAGTAATTGCCCGCGCTCCGACTTTAATACTTACTCACTGGAAGATTTAAAGGTAATATAGTATATCCTTACTAATGTTATTCATCTACGGTTCCCTAATTCATCTTGTACGTACATAAAATCAAAGATACTAAAGATAGATTAAATAAATAAGTGAAAAGTCGCTCTGATACCACAGAATCTAAACAAAGACAATAAAGATGACGTGCTGTAATTTAAAACAATAGAATAGCTATACTTTATGTAGACTCACCATTTTGTATCGCTTCTCACCTATAATTATAATATCATCTACACACTCCACAAAAAAATAATATATTCAAAACTGTAAGTACGTCTACCTGCCCATTATCTCTCTCGACATAAAAATACAATACTTATACACTTTGATTCCGTTCCATTCACATTTTATATTCGCACGTTAATTCGTGAGTAAGACCATAGAATGTAAAAAATCAGAAGGTCCACCCTTGTCTTCCTCACGCGGTTCGGTGAGACGGCAATCAACGTGATTGGAGAGAGATCAGTCGCAGGACCAACGGCTTAACGTGCTTTCTGAGGCACGGGGGTGTAACACCACCAACTTCCTGACTTCCTGAAATGTTGGTCTATTAATAAAAAAAGACAGAAAACCAATGGTCTGACCGTAGGTTTGATCTTACGCCTTATTGATCACTCACTAGTCTTGCCAGACGGTCACGTCAGTTCACCGAGCTTTGTGAGTATAGGAACAGTGAGTGCACTTGTGTAT
Source organism: Pyrausta nigrata (assembly GCA_949316185.1). Lineage (NCBI taxonomy): Eukaryota > Metazoa > Arthropoda > Insecta > Lepidoptera > Crambidae > Pyrausta > Pyrausta nigrata. The sequence goes on along the minus strand of OX438963.1, from coordinate 8,118,946 downwards.
TGCGCACATACTTGTGCGTGCATCTCTCACGCAGGCTAATTGGCTAATCTCATTTAGAGGTGGGCCGCTTCGGTCGAAATTCCAGTAGAGGACATCATTATAAAATTTTGGATAGTAGGTTATATTCATGTGTATCACCATCGGTTCTACTGTACCCACACCTACTCTATGATGAGGGCGTATCTTTTGTTTCGGCGCATCGTGTAGCGTAGTTACGACACCGGAGACTCCCACAAATTGTGCAATAGTTGTGGAAATTTTGCGCCATTGTGGATTTTTGGGTAGCGGTACAAGTGACAGAAAACGGAGAATTCATATAATTCCTTTATTTACTCGCAAGAAGCACTTACCGGCCAAATACTTAGGCGTACAAATACCTAAATGGGTAGGCCGAACTATTATATCGGACTTGTTTGGTCTTTATGCAGAAATAAATGAATTTTATTGAATTTTAATCTTATTGACACGCTTACGATGAACCGGTTTGGCATAGAAGCCCTAGGGCAAACAGTTTAGACGTCCGTCCATCATGGTCTTTTATATTTTGTACGTATTTTTCACACAGCATCATATGGTGAAGGCAGGACCCTCACCTAGCCTTGGGTACATTTGTTTGGCATAATGACATGTATTCCAAAACTTTTGCTAGCTTCATCTAGGAATGCTATAAATACATACTGAAAAACTCCTCATTAAGAAGTTTTGCAAAGACTCGGACACATTAAGCGCCGTGGTGGTCGCCGGTGTCCCCCAAATAATATATTTTCTATTGTGTTTCGAATATAGTTTTGTGGCAGTCAGACTAAGTTTGTTTCAAATATCTCATAACTTGCACCACATGCAAACCATTAACAGAATGACTTTTCTCGTTAACCGAACGGTTACGGTGCGTACTATGTGCTACGTACAAACTTTTGTATGTATGCTAATCGATCATTTGTTATGGTAATCTCGTCGGCGGGCGACTTGTTCTGGGTATTAAGCGTTTATAGCTATCTGTCTGCTGGCGATAGAATGATTGACAAGTGCCGGGCACCGTTGAATGATAAAATCAAAGCAAATTGTGCGTGCTGTCTGTGGTATGGTATGATTTTACGTGCATACACACTGGTCTTTACATTGTTACACGTGCTGTGCGCGGTGTCCATTCAGCTGTCATTTGAAATTCTGAGATAAGAGATCAGGCTTTTAAAGTATGATGGTTCCTATTCCTATGCTATGGTGTTCCGTCGGTAAGTGGGAGTGCCAGAACCTTCTGGGTAAGCTCGCTCCACCGTCGACTCTGTCTATACCACGTATTCTGATCTAGAGCAAACCTAATTTAAAAATGAACTTCTTTAAACTCCTGGGATTCTACTTTCTTTTCTATCTCTCTCCCTTAATGACCAAAGACGTGAATATTCTCAGTCTGATTATCTCTTGTTCTTATTCCAAGATCCATCTAACTAGTGCAGACTCAGCAATCACCTCTGTCTGTCTCCATCAACTTAATACAACGAACAGTCGCAACCTTTCGGTCCATGGAGCAAAAATAGTTCTCGTTCATACCACAGTTCCTCCAGTTGAGGAACCAAAAATGAACCTTGTCGACCACCAACAAAGCCTAACTCCTATCTCTCTTGTTACAGATACAAACAGCAGAGATGGCGGACACAGACACAGAGAATCTTCCCAACGGGAACGCGGCACTCTCCGCCGAGGAGGAGGATGAGAGGATGAAGCAGCGTCCCGCGGACATCGACGCTGTGAGTACCCTCCAAACTTTCTACTGATACCCTTTTAACACGAGGTCCCGGGTTCGACACCCGGGCCCGGCCTGAATTTTTTTCTGGCCCGGCACTTGTTGGTGCATTAACCGCCTATTTATTTGCTTGTGCTTTGATTTTCTGGTAAGAAATTTTATGAACAAGTTAATTATTCATTATAAAATTATCTGAGTGCCAAATAAATGATTGAATTTGAATTTTGAATTTGAATTTAATGTTTTTCTTTATTTGGTCGAAATAACTTATACCCTTTAAACACGAGGTCCCGGGTTCGACACCCGGGCCCGGCCTGAATTTTTTTCTGGCCCGGCACTTGTTGGTGCATTAACCGCCTATTTATTTGCCTGTGCTTTGATTTTCTGATAAGAAATTTTATGAAGAAGTTAATTATTCATTATAAAATTATCTGAGTGCCAAATAAATGATTGAATTTGAATTTTGAATTTGAATTTAATGTTTTTCTTTATTTGGTCGAAATAACTTATCTGATCTTGATCTGTCAAATCCTGGATCATGGTCACCGTGGGCGAAATTATTTCTCCTTGGTCTTCCTCCATTTTCCTTCCATTCTCCCCTCTCTAATGTTTAAAAAACAAATGGATTGTCTGGGTGTATCTGTGTTAAAAAAACTCAGAAACACCCCCCAGAGTCTTGAAGTTGGTGCTAACATCTCCGTGCCTCAGACGTCAAGCCGTTGCCGTTGGATCAGGTGCAGGACGCACCTGATCCCTCTCCGGTCATAGAATAGAATATAAATTAATTTATTGACACTTGACATAACTTTAGATCATTATTACAAAACCATAATAATAAAATAAAAATCATGGCCTATTGCGCACACACTTTTGCATTATTATATGAGCGTACTTCATTGATCACTGTTGGGATTGACCGCCGTTGCCGAAAAATGCGATGGGAGAGAATTTTATATCGAGAGAGATTACGGTGAAAGAGCAGTAATAAAAACTCACCATAAATTCCTTCGTATTTACAGGACGTCCGCGAGATGGAGCGCCGCAAGCGAGTCGAGGCTCTCATGTCCTCTAAACTCTTCCGCGAGGAGCTGGAGCGAGTGCTGGACCAGCAGATACACGAGGGAGGCGACGCGCCGCTGCTGCAGCGGATCAGGGAGATGGTGGGCGGTCGTCTGCATGCCGGTTCCCTTAGGGTAAGTGTCTCTAGCTTGGCTTGTGGTCCTCTATATAGCTTAGTAGCTGGAGACCACCTGTTCTGAGGATTTGGAGCTAGGGCCGAAGGACTACCTTAGAAGATTTCGGTATCTTCGTCTCTAGCCATATTTAAGCTCACGTTTAGGCCTCTAGTCCAGCATGAGGCTGGTAAAATGCTTCTGTGGCAACATTAAGAAATGGTATAAGGAGAAGGGTAAGACAACAGCTAGATTGAGTGTCCCTTGTCAGCTAGGTTATAGCTTCTGCAGCTCAGTAGCTAGTGTGTTGTGGACTGAGGAGTTGGAGCGAGTGCTTGACCAGCAAAGCGCCTCTCCCTGATTTGCTGCACAAATCAGGGAGATGGTGGGCGGGCGCCTGCGTGCCGGTTCCCTTAGGGGGAGTTTCTCCAGCTCGGCCACTATATAGCTCAGCAGCTTAAAAGGAGTGCGGGCAGACTACCTAGAAGACGTTGTAAAATCAAATTTCGCTCACAAAGATTAATCGACTGTGTCATCCGGTGGGACTCGAACCCACGTCCCTTCGTTCGATTTCATCTTTACTGATGGTTAAATGTTTGTAAAAATATTTTCATTGGATACTTGCGGGTACATTCTCTAAGTATTGATGAAATCGAACGCCGGCTCACTGGCGTAGCAAGCACTTACAGAAATTCGTCGACTGACTAACGTCCTCCGTAGCTCAGTTGATAAGACCACTTGCCCGGATAGCGAAGGGACGTGGGTTCGAGTCCCACCGGATAACACAGTCGATTAATTTTTGTGAGCGAAATTTTGTAAAAACTTGTAAAATAATTGCTTAAGTTATTAAAATAATTAGGAGACGTTGGTATCTCTAGCCATGTTTTAGCTTATGTCTAGGCCTGTAATGTAGTAAAAATGCTTATTGCTCATGTTGCATTCTATCTTTGCACTAGAAATGAGGATCTGCCGAGTCCTACAAAAATATCTGTCATTAATCTGGAGTCAACTATCTGTCATTAATCTGGAGTCAACTATCTGTCATTAATAAGGACTGTCAATACGTCGGTCGATCACGTACCATTTCAGGGGAGTAGTGCAGAATTGGCCGGTTTAACTATTTATTTCATATTTATTTATTTGTGCTGTGTTTTTAAGTAATTTAATGTATGTATTTTATTGAATTGAACTAACATAGTTTATAAGTTCTTATAACAACGATGAGTCATTGTTGCAAATAAAATAAATTTTCATTTTCATTTCATTAATAAGGAATATATAGGTTGAAGTTTTGGTCTATTACACTATCAAAAGTTTTTGCCGATCTTCTTGCTAACTGCATTTTTTTTCCGAAATCTATAATTGCCCACTAAAAAATATCCAAAAGATAGATATATTCTTCTTAGAAGCATTGCTATAGCAATAGCGATTAAGGGTTTATCGACCCACTCTCAAATTCAACCCTGTAATATCTTACGGCCTTTTCCTGTATTATCTAAATAGGTTTACATATGGTTAATGTTATAAAAAGTAAGCCAATAATACGTTTCCATACAATTAAAAATGTACAAAAGTATAAGACGCATCGCAACGAAATACCAGATAAAATTGAAAACCATTTGATCAAAAGCGTAGCGGAAGTGTCTATAGAGAAGAAAGACAGATGATCTAATAAAGGTGGTATGATTGCATTGGATGCAGGCCGCTTAAACAGGTCACTTTGGAAATCTATGGGGGAGGGCTATATACGAGGGTCAAACTGAAAGTTCTTAGAACTGGCCACTTATAAACAATATAATAAAAAAAATATTCTAAAATTTGAAAATAGACCTCTTTGCCAATATTACTGAGTATATATTTCATTCATTTGTCATTTGTTTTACGACTTGGCGGCAAATTGAAAATTGTCTGTGTCACGTCAAAATGAATTTAACACGAGAAAATTTTCGTGCAATGATTTTTTATGACTTTCGATGTCATTTAAGTCAACAAGAAAGTTATGATAGACTACGATTGGCCTTTCACGATGAAGCCCCATCTCGTGCGACTGTTTACAACTGGTTTAATGAGTTTAAACGTGGTCGCACTAATCTCACTGATGATGTACGTGAGGGACGGCCTTCTACGGCGACGACTGAAAATAACATCTGTGTTGTGCGGCGTATGATAGAGACTGACAAAAGAGTGACCTATCAGCAGATTCGGACAAGCTTAGGCATCGGTATGAGTCAAGTGCACAAAATCCTCCACGAACATTTAGCGGTCAGGAAGCTTTGCGCCCGGTGGATACCTCATAATTTGACTAAGGCTCAAAAACTCCATCGTGTGGATTGGTGCCGTAAAATGATTGAAAGATTTAACGGAGGTGACTCAAATGCTGTGTTCGACATACTAACAGGTGACGAAAGCTGGATTTACTGTTATGATCCTGAAACCAAAAGACAATCTGCTCAGTGGGTGTTTCCTTTCGAGGAGTTGCCAACTAAAGTGAAGAGAGATCGAAGTGCGGGAAAAAAAATGGTGGCCTCGTTCTTTGGAAGGATAGGTCATTTCGCAACAATTGTGTTAGAGGATCAAAAAACAGTTTCTGCAGAATGGTACACTACCAATTGTTTGCCACTTGTCTTGGAAAAAGTTCGAGAGAAACGACCTCGCAGTGGGATCCTCCTTCACCACGACAACGCCTCGTCGCACACCGCCAAGCGAACGATCGACTATTTGGCGACATCAAACGTTGAATTACTGGGTCACCCGCCGTATAGCCCCGACCTCGCGCCTTGTGATTTTTATTTATTTCCAAAAATTAAAGAAAAACTTAAAGGAAAGCGGTTTATGAATGCTGAAGAAGCGGTGGCTGCGTATCGCGATGCCATTGAAGAGACCCCTAAGGACGAGTGGGCAAAGTGCTTTTCCCAGTGGTTCCATCGCATGCAGCGGTGTATTGACGTCAATGGACAATATTTTGAAAAGATATAATAAAACTAATAACTGGCTAATGTAATCAGTTTTTGATTTTCTAAGAACTTTCAGTTTGACCCTCGTATATAATCAGCAGTGGCCGTCCTGCGGCTGACAATGACGATAATGAAGGAAATTCGCTAGGTATTTGTATAAGCCGACAACCTCCGTGGTCGAGTGGCGTACACACCGGTTTTCATGGTGTCGCCGGCTCTGAGGTCCCGGGTTCGATTCCCGGTCAGGTCAATGTAGAAAAATATTTTTCTATATTGTCTTGGGTCTGTATGTTTGTGGTACCTTCGTTGTTTCGGATTCCCATAACACAAGTGCTTTAGCTATACTTACTTTGAGATCAGAACAATGTATGTGATGTTGTCCACATTCATTTATTTACATTTACATAAGCAGACATTTGGCTACTATTCATACCTGTTTCCTTCGTTATTTGTATCTGGCATGGTCGGTCTCTACACTCTCAAACTAAGACGACAACTGTTATTAAGAATTCACCATTACCTACTGTTGAGTGACAAAATTGATAATCCAGCAGTCTTACAAAGTATTATCCTTTTTGTACCCCAAAAGTACACGCGCACGGGTCGTCGCATGCACCGGCTATTCGGCGCTCCGGCGGGGCTGTGCACTCAGCATGCGAACCACACCCCAACTCCCCGGGCTCTATCTCTGCTTAATAATCTAATTTAAAACTTGCAAAATAATTGCTTAAGTTATAAAAAAAAAAGGTTAAGCTGATTTCATCTTAACTGATGGTTAAATATTTGTAAAAATATTTCCATTGGATACATGCGGGTACATTCCCCAAGTATTGATGAAATCGAACGCCGGCTCACTGGCGTAGCAAGCACTTGCAAAAATTCGTCAACTGACTAACGTCCTCCGTAGCTTAGTTGGTAAGAGCACTCGCCCGGATAGCGAAGGGACGTGGGTTCGAGTCCCACCGGATGACACAGTCGATTAATTTTTGTAAGTGAAATTTGATTTAATCTAATTCAAACTGTCCAAGACGTCGACGTTTTTCCTAATTCACTGAATGTTTTTGTAAATAGATTAAGATTGTTTTTGTCTAGTTAGTAGACAAAAACAATCTTAATCTATTTACAAAAATGTCAATTTTAAGTCTACCTACTTAAAAATTATGTATAAAAATAAGCAATCTGAGCACTTTGGAATATTCTGTAAGCTCATATGCAACTTTAAAAATAAATAAATAAATGATGAGCTTCCAAAGGGTCCAAAGAAAACTGTCAACTCACCACAGACCTTCATCCGCAGGGTCCAGCGTGCGTGCTCCCGATCAACGACATCAGAGGCATCGAGGGCATCGGCTACGAGAAGGGGGAAAAGATACTCCGGTGCAAGCTGGCCGCTGTCTACCGATTGGTAGACCTCTTTGGATGGACGCAGAGTGAGTAGACTTAGGACCACTAGCCGGATTAGTTAATCCGGACCTGCACAAGTGGGCTTTCAACTCAGATAATAATGTCCTCCTAGCCGAATTTCGACTACGGCGGCCTATCTCAACAGAGATTAGCCAACTGCGCAGGACATATTATAGTGCACAAGTGTGTGCGCAATACACAGGTGCACTCTCTGTTTCTTCACTCTCATAATTCGGTGAGACGGCAGTCCGACATGACCGTAGAGAGATCAGGCGCAGGACCAACGGCTTAACGTGCTTTCCGAGGAACGGGGGTGTTAACACCACCAACTTCCTGACTCCGGAGCTGTGTCTGAGTAATTCCAAGACAGAAAAACCCAAACACTCTCGGCCCGACCCGGGATTCAAACCCGGGACCTCGTGGATAGTACCCAGCGTGCTGACCACTAGACCAACGGGACAGTCTTAGTCTCAGGAGAGATAATAGGACTTGCGCGAGTCCGGATAAACTAAACGGGAATAACGCATTTGGTCCTTTCAGATTAGCTAATCCAGACATGCGCTAGTGGGCTTTCAACTCAGATAATGACCCTTGCGCAAGTCCGGATTAACTAAACCGGACTTGCGCAGGTGGTTAAGGGATTAAAGATTTAGCCACACATTTTTTTTTATGATACCGTTTGGATATTTTCAAGCACAATTTGCAAAACATTTTTGGATATTCTTTAAAGAAAAAATACTTTTCATTTCTGCTTAGCCCAAAGGTATGACTGGTAGAGAATGCCACTAGGCATTAAGTCCACCTTTCGTACAAGGTTTTAGTTGTGCAATAAATAATTAAAAAATAACGTCAATTTTTAATATTTCTTTACGTTTTTAATCTACAACGACCTATTTAGTTGTTTTACGTACAATTGGTTATTGAGGTTATAAAGCATCTTATTTTACATGTCAAAATCAAATAATAATGGTCAAAGACTTACACATTTCAAAATATTATCTAATAACATAAATCGCCACCGCCAAAATAATTTCAAGTCATTTCTTTGTGGTTAATCTACCAACAGAGTGATTATCCTCTCTCAAAACTCTGCTTCCCAACACCTAAAATGTCTTAATTAATTAATTTAATCTCCATTCTTCTAGCGGCCATAAGCGGTCAGATTACAGCGCGCCTCAACACAGCAGTGGAACAAGTGCTGACCACCCCTCGTGGTCTTCTACCGCACGAGGTGACCGCGTCCTCCCTGGTGAAAGTGGACATGCAGGGCGTGGTGCAAGACCAGGGGACGACCAACTTTCCTGTCAACGTTGATGGTGAGTTGAATATTAATTTCCTCCTAGCTGAATTTCGACTACAGCGACTGCGACCAATACACAGGTGCACTCTCTGTTCCTTCACTCTCATAGTTCGATGAGACGGCAGTCCGACATGACCGTAGAGAGATCAGGCGCAGGACCAACGGCTTAACATGGTTTCCGAGGCACGGGGGTGTTAACACCACCAACTTCCTGACTCCGGAGCTGTGTCTGAGTAATTTCAAGACAGAAAAACTCAAATACTCTCGGCCCGACCCGGGCCTGCGGAAGGCGTCCTCAAGGGTCTAGAACCTGCTAGAAGCTACTTTAAGACACTAGACAGACCTGGGCAGCAGTAGCCTCGTCAATCAGGCACAGCTCTTGAACAGGGATGGCGGCAAGTCGTAGCTAACACCACCAATTTCCTTACTCCGACGCTGTGCCTGTGATATTTCAAGCAAGAAAAACCCAACACTTTTTGGCCCTACCCGGGATTCGAACCCAGGACCTCGTGGATAGTACCCAGCGTGCTGACCACTAGACCAACGAGACAGTCTCCTGATCTCTCTACAGTCAAGTCAGACTGCCGTCTCACAGAATTAACTTCCAGTCTAGCACCTTCAACCATTTTTTTTTTATAACTTAAGCAATTATTTTGCAAGTTTTTACGAAATCAAATCAAATTTCACTTACAAAAATTAATCGACTGTGTCATCCGGTGGGACTCGAATCCACGTCCCTTCGCTATCCGGGCGAGTGCTCTTACCAACTAAGCTACCGAGGACGTTAGTCAGTCGAGGAATTTTTGCAAGTGTTTTCTACGCCAGTGAGCCGGCGTTCGATTTCATCAATACTTGGGGAATTTACCCGCATGTATCTGATAGAAATATTTTTATAAATATTTAACCATCAGTTAAGATGAAATCAGCTTAACTTTTTTTTTATAACTTAATACATGCGGGTACATTCCCCAAGTACTGATGAGTCGCCCCGTTGTTTTTTATTTTTTATGCATGAACTGCATTACGACCTAAAAATTAAAACTGTAAAGCAAGAGATTGCGGATAGCACACAAGACCACAATGTCCAGTCATCCTAACACAATTGCCCGGCACTTAATGGACGAGCCGACTATGCCTCGTCGCCTGCGGAGGGAGATACCACAAGATCTATTGGAATAGATATTTTTTAGAAGGCTTTTTGTGTGGGCACTAACCGTATAAGCTTTCTAAACATTTCTTCTTAGCGTGTCGATGGTAAACGACTTTAATTTGTTGTGCCCAGTAATTGGCGACACTGATTGCCCCGGCATTTGCACACATGAGAACAGAGGTTAGGGCACGCAGGACAGGACAAAAGGTGAGCCATGTTCTGCGGGCTGTAGCCGCAGATGCAGGATAGGTCGGTTCCGTCAGAAAAGCCCCACCTGAGCATGTTTGTCTTACATCTACCCACCTGCGTCCGGAGTCGGTTGAGGGACTTCCACACTTATAAATCAATGGGGAAGATTACACAAAACTTTTTGGTAGAGGGCGCTGTGTGTTTGTTACATGTCAAATATTTTTACTCTAAATACTTTTTTGCTTTTGTGGATTTGTGAACTTTTTTTGGCTGTAGACCCTTTTTTTGTGGACTTACCACAATGTATTCCTTCTAGCGTGTGGATAGGCTAAAGAAAGAGTTGGGAAAACGTGCAGCTTCGTTAAAAGGGAAAAAAGCTGACCTAGTCGACAGGTAAGATAACATAGTGTTTTTTATACATTTACACGTTTTCATAGCAAATCTAGGATTAAATTTGATCAAATAAAGTCCAAACTAAAGGTTTCTTGTAAAAAAACACCAGTACCTATATCATTTCTAAAGGACAAAAATTGTAAACTCGACATAACCTCTAAAAGCATAAATATAAGCTTAGCTGATTGTATTCATTATACTAGTATGTATCTTTAGCTTTCATTGTTTACCTACCTGTAGTCTTGGAAGTAGTCTCAAAATCAGTTTCTTTAAAATGTTTGCACATAACCTAGAAAGGCCACTTGATTTAAAGTTTCGTCTTCTCAATGCCGTTTCCCATTTTTTCCTTTGCTGTGGATTACTGGGGAATTTGTAGGAACCTATTTTTCCACACCTAATAGCTGCACAGCGCCCCATTTAAAAAAAAAAACTAACTAATAACAACAAAACAACAAATATTTGTACGGGTTTTGACAGTTCCTAAGTAACAAACATTTGGCGCCCTCTATAAGGAACTAATGAGACAGTTTGCTTCCCCATTGCTAACACTGTTTGTCGAATTATTTAAATTTCTGTTTCTTTCCAGGGTTCTCCCTCCACGCGGCGGTGCACGCGGCCCGCCCGGACGTGCGCTGCGTGCTGCACGTGCGCGCGGCCGCGGCGCTCGCCGTGTCCGCCACCAGGCGCGGCCTGTTGCCGCTCTGCCACGAGGCGGCGTTGCTAGGACCCGTGGCTTACCACTCGCCACCACCCGGTGAGTCTTATTACCACGTCTTTTAAGTCGTGTACACCTCGTCTATTAGCACCTATACACCGCACCGCATCTTCCAGGTTTACCCGCATATTTTAAGCCCTGTACACAGAGACTCAGATCTAGACATGGAAGATTTCATGAATAGCAGATGAAAAATCATATGAAATGAATTTCATTTTTCACACCTGCTATTTTTTTCATATAGACTGCTACAAATCACACTCTGCGAAATCATAGATCATGCTCATTTCATTTCATTCATTGATGACTGCATGTAGCAGAGCGGGGCGCGAGCGAGCGAGTAGGAATGATTTGCCCTAGGTGCGTGTTAGAAAAAGACAAACACACTAGTTATGCGATCATAGGTGACGATCGATACTGGGTGGGCATTTTAAGAACTTTAAACTTATGAACATAAAGTTCAGATTCATTTTCCATGATTTTTCATGATAACCTAAATATGACATTTCATATTAGTAGCAAATTAGCAACCGTTCACAATAATTCATATTTCATTATAAGTAGCAAATAGCAAAAAGTGTTACATTATGACACTGCGAAAAAAAATCATTGCCAATGAAATTTCACATGTGATTTCATATGAAAAAAAATCATCATTTCATGAAATGAAAATGAATTAAAAGTAGCAATCATTTCCATGCCTGCTCAGATCCTATACACCGCGTCTTGCAGGCCCTATACACCGCTCTTGCAGGCCGCTACACTGCATCTTGAAGGACAATACATCGCGTCTTTTACACCTTATATATTGTGTCTTTTAAGCCTTATACACCGCGTCTGCAGCCTCGTAGGTCGTGTAGGTCGTATACACGGCACCTTCCAGACCATCTCAGTGTCTATATTACCGCGTGAGTAGTCCCCGCTCTAGCCGTGTCGGCCACCAAGCACGGCCTGTTGCCGCTCTGCCACGAGGCGGCGTTGCTAGGACCCGTGGCTTACCACTCGCCACCAGCCGGTGAGTCTTATTACCACGTCTTTTAAGTCTTGTACACCTCGTCTATTAGGACCTATACACCGCACCGCATCTTCCAGGTTTACCCGCATATTTTAAGCCCTATACACAGAGACTCAGATCCTATACACCGCGTCTTGCAGGCCCTATACACCGCTCTTGCAGGCCGCTACACTGCATCTTGAAGGACAATACATCGCGTCTTTTACACCTTATATATTGTGTCTTTTAAGCCTTATACACCGCGCCTGTAGCCTCGTAGGTCGTGTAGGTCGTATACACGGCACCTTCCAGACCATCTCAGTGTCTATATTACCGCGTGAGTAGTCCCCGCTCTAGCCGTGTCGGCCACCAAGCGCGGCCTGTTGCCGCTCTGCCACGAGGCGGCGTTGTTAGAACCAGTCGCTTACCACTCGTCACCGCCCGGTAAGTGAGTTAAAGACCATTATTAACACGTCTGCCAGGTCTGATACACAGTTTCTTACAAGCCCTATACAATGCGTCTTGCGGGTCTTATACACAGCTTCTTCCAGATACTATACGCGGCGTCTTACAGGCCCACACACCGCGTCTTTTAGGCCCTAAACACAGATACTGTCAGGTCCTATACAACCCGATTCCCACAAGGTGAGTGATGGCCTCTCCCAGTGTCTATATACCGCATGAGTAGTCCTCACTTTAACCGTGCCACAAGGCGCTGTTAGAACCCGTGGCGTACCACTCGCCACCGCCTGGTGAGACTCTTATAGATACACAGCATCTTCCAGGCCGTTACACCGAATCTTTCAAGCCTTATATACAGGGCTTTTAGGCCCTATAAACCGCGAGCGTCTTGCAGGCCTTATACATCTTGTCTTGCAGGCCCTATACACAGCGCCTTTTAGGCCTATAAACAGCGAGCGTCTTGCAGGCCCTATACATCTCGTCTTGCAGGCCCTATACACAGCGCCTTTTAGGCCTATAAACAGCGAGCGTCTTGCAGGCCCTATACATCTCGTCTTGCAGGCCCTATACACAGAGCCTTTTAGGCCTATAAACAGCGAGCGTCTTGCAGGCCCTATACACAGCGCCTTTTAGGCCTATAAACAGCGAGCGTCTTGCAGGCCCTATACATCTCGTCTTGCAGGCCCTATACACAGCGCCTTTTAGGCCTATAAACAGCGAGCGTCTTGCAGGCCCTATACATCTCGTCTTGCAGGCCCTATACACAGAGCCTTTTAGGCCTATAAACAGCGAGCGTCTTGCAGGCCCTATATATAGGGCCTTTTAGGCCTATAAACAGCGAGCGTCTTGCAGGCCCTATACACAGGGCCTTTTAGGCCTATAAACAGCGAGGGTCTTGCAGGCCCTATACATCTCGCCTTGCAGGCCCTATACACAGCGCCTTCTAGGCCTATAAACAGCGAGGGTCTTGCAGGCCCTATACATCTCGTCTTGCAGGTCCTATACACAGCGCCTTTTAGGCATATACATCGCGTCTTTCAAGCCTTATACACCATACACCGCATCTTTTAGGCCCATATGTAACCCGTCGCATATACGAGTATAATCAACTGTTATTGTTACGGACACCCAATCAGTTACTTTATGTTTATATTTGAATGTTGTAATTTAGTATAAGATATTTGTGGATTCAATAAAGTTTAATTTTCTCATAGGGCTTAGCATAAGAAATAATGTAAATTAGCTCAGGGCTTGTTTTATTTAATAAAGATAGCAAACCGGTTATCTGTTAGGTGATTCCCACTTGCAATAAGTTAGGCAGGTAGGAACTAATAATAAAATATAAAGTAGGTAGTTTGGTACAGGGGCGAAGGAGACCCTATCTGGTCGTCCCACTCAGGCAGTGTGGGACCGGTAAGACCAATAGTCTGTCCCTGTCCCCCATCTCGCACATTCCGAGGGTAGGTAGGAAAACCCGCAGAGGTAGAATGTTGCGAGTGGGAATTGTTAGGCTATCGGTTGGTAGTATGAAATATTGTAGAAAGAGATAGGAGATACGCATCGGTTGCCTCCCTCAGTATTTCGATGTTTGGAGGGTGGCTGTTGAACGCGTTGGAAAGAGTAACGTAGGTGCTATCTTTATCCTTTCGCCGGTAAGCACTAGGGTGCTTTAGTCACTAAGTAAGACCTATGTAATCAGTATAAGTATAGGGCCGTGAGCGCCGGATTTTTGTTAGCTGCTCTCACGGTCATCGGTCTCCAATAAAAGAAGAAAGAAACAAGAAGCGTTTTATTTCAAGAATACAGTCCATAACATCGAGGGAACGATCGTCTATATATTGGCTCGAGTGCGTAGCTAATAGTTATAGTAATATCAAAATCAATAATAATGTCTAATACTTATTGTAATGCAACGCGAAGCCTTAAAATCTTATTTGAATCCGACACACTTAACCGAATCCTCCTTTCCAGGCATCCTCGACAACGAAGAACGAGACAAGCTGGTCCGCGCGCTCGGACCCTCGGCCAAGGTGCTGATCCTCAGCAGTTCCGGGGCCCTGTGCTGCGGGGCCACCCTCGAGGACGCCTTCCACCAGGCCAGAAACCTGACTGCGGCCTGCGAGGTCCAGCTACGACTTGCCGCCATCCCTGTTCAAGAGCTGTGCCTGATTGACGAAGCTACTGCTGCCCAGGTCTGTCTAGTGTCTTATAGTAGCTTCTAGCAGGTTCTAGACCCTTGAGGACGCCTTCCGCAGGCCCGGGTCGGGCCAAGAGTGTTTGAGTTTTTCTGTCTTGAAATTACTCAGACACAGCTCCGGAGTCAGGAAGTTGGTGGTGTTAACACCCCCGTGCCTCGGAAAGCACGTTAAGCCGTTGGTCCTGCGCCTGATCTCTCTACGGTCATGTCGAACTTCCGTCTCACCGAATTATGAGAGTGAAGGAACAGTGAGTGCACCTGTGTATTGCGCACACACTTGTGCACTATATCACACAATATGTCCCGCGCAGTTGGCTAATCGTTGAGATGAGCCGCCGTAGTCGAAATTCGGCTAGGAGGACATTATTATCATTATTAAGTCCTTAAGTGATAACCTTATCACTATATTATTTACACATCACGGTTTGTCAAAACTGGTAGACCACTGTCTTGGCCACATACTTGTGGAGTTGCAGCCCACCTTCTTATAGATAGATAACTCTTTATTGCAAACACTAGAAATAAAAATAAACTTGCTATTCCACAACTCAGGCTTCAAAAAGTTGGTCATTCTTTCATGGAAAAATAGATAGATAACTTTTTATTGCACACCATAACAGAAAATACAGTAAGTACAGTGATTTACACAGAAAAATGTACAATGTAGGCGGTCTTATCGCTATAAGCGATCTCTTCCAGACAACCTTTAGGTAAAGGAACATACTCATTCACAGGAAGGGGGAGTTTGGTGCAAAATCATAGAATAGGTGTAATTAACAAATAAATAATAATAAATAGATAATAAATAAAATACATAAAAATAAGTAAATATACCTACATATAAATCAAACATATTCATGCATACATACAAATAAATACATATATATACCAATACCAATATGAGAAGTACTTGACCAACGTCAGTAAATAAAAGTATTTATTATTGGAGAAAATGATCTTTCAGTTAATAAAATGTGTCATTTTTTTTAGCAAATTAACGAAAAATATTGTAGAATTACCAATTAACAAATTTAAATCATTTATTAAGGATACCCTAATGACAAAAGGTTATTATAAAGTAGACGATTATTTGAATGATGTAAACGTGTGGACCAGCTCGCACTAGTACAATTTCTGTATTTAAACATTATTTTTAAAAGAGGCTTTGTCAATAGTGACTGAGTTTCTTGCGCTGCTTCTTGTCAGCACTAGCCCACAATTTGTCCCGAAGCAGTGGTAGGGCTTAAAAAATAATATGTTGGGACATGTATAAGTGCCCCCTGTGGGCCTACATACATAAATAAATGACTTTTATGAATTTTTAAACCATAAAAGTAACAACAATACAATTTACACAGAATAATGTACAATTAGGCGGCCTTATCGCTAAAAGCGATCTCTTCCATACAACCTTTGGGTATAGGAAATACTTAATCTATATCTTAGAAGTATATACCTGCTGTCTGTTTCCCTTATGTTTATCAAGACATTGATTTAACTTTTGTGCACCAATTATTTTAAAATTCTTTTGTGTTTTCTATAAGTGTTATTTATATTTATGCCATAATCCATACTAATGTTATAAATGCGAAAGTGTGTATGTCTGTCTGTCTGTTACCTCTAGAGTTCTAGACGCTCAAACCACTGAATCGATTGAGATGAAATTTGGTATTGAGACAGCTACATTTTGGCGCGATATAAAAAAAAAACATTAAGGGGGTGAAATGGGGGATGAAAGTTTATATGGTAAATACAACTCTTGCGTTCCCCGCGACTTCGCCCAGTCGCGGGGAACCACTAGTAACTAACTGTATATTTCCCAAATAATAATAAAGTTAGTATTTGGAATTTAGATGTTTGAGAGTTTAGGCAGTGGATTACACGTGGAGGGCGACAATGATAGGTGGAAAATCGGCCTGTCTTAGCACTTATAGCTAGGTACTTGCCACATCAGTTTCCCGGGGTTTTAGGTATCACTTCACAGGCCACAATCACTCGAAATGTCTGTAAGGAGCTTCACAGGATACACACGCGGCGAAAGCGCTCTGGTCGGTCTAGTACATGTGTCATAGGTAACGTCTCGATGTCGACTGGGGCTCCGGGGTTCTCACGGTACGTTTTAAACAAATAAAAATAAGGCAGGTAGGCGTGTGAGTGTGCGCGGCGTAGTATCAATAGGGTACACAAACAAATCAAAATATTGTAGTAAACATTAGATCAAGTCTTCATTGTGCCTCTGGACGTGCTCTCCAGCATTGGCATTATACCAAACCACTTACTCCAGAGCCTAAACTACTCGATCTATCGCAACACACCTACATAACCATGCAAAAAGCCGCTATTTACCCGACTGCGGAAGGAGGGTTATGTTTTTCGAGAGAAAGTATGTATGTATGTATAATTGTTTGGCACGCCCTACAGCCCAAACGGCTGGACAGTTTTTGACATATGAGGTGTCGTTGAATTTGTCAAAATTGTGAGAGTGACATAGGCTATATAAATTTTAAAAATGGCGCCCACAAATGGAAATAAAGGGGGGAGGGGGGATTGATTTTTTCCTTACCATAGCAATATGGGTATCAAATGAAAGCCAGTAAAAAGACCATTGGAAAAATATAATTTTGTTTGCAGTCGGTTGTTATGTTTTTTCGAAAATTATGATTACTTGTTAAAAGACATGCCGCTTAGTACGTCGATTCCTCCAAGATGAACCTGTCATACCTACAAATTAATTGTAATATTTGACATAAGATAATTTTACTTGGCAATAAATAAATAAATGAATAAACATAAATATTGGACAACATCACATACATTGCTCAGATCCCAATGTAAGTAGCTTAAGCACTTGTGTTCTGGAAATCTGAAACAACGGTGGTATCACAACACCCAGACCCGAGACAATACAGAAAATGTGGATTTCTAATATTGACCCGACCGGGGATCGAACCCGGGACCTCAGAGATGGCGACACCTTGAAAACCGGTGTGCGAACCACTCCGCTACGGAGGCCGTCAAAATGCCCGTAAATGATCTTTTAAAATACCGGTCTCAGAGCTGAGACAAATTAACCATGACTAATGCATGATTTTTTTATTTCTTTATCAACCGTTAATTAATTGAAATATTATCAATAAAATACTGCGAGAAAAAAAAAATATTTTTTTTGCTATCTCTACTAGATAAAAAACGCAAAAAATCAAAATAATTGAATAAATATAAACTTTTGATTAAATATCAAAAGTTTATTTTTTGAAATATTTTTATTAATTTAAATAAATATGCTTAATAACAAATGTGGTTTAATTTAAATTATTGTAATTTTAAGGTAGGAGTATTTTTTTTATTTTTTGGAAAAATGGTTTTATTTATGGAAGTAAACAGGTTCTGGCAGAAATGTCCCTTTACGGATATTGAAAATTTTATGAAAATTACTTATTTCATAAAATTGTTTTTAAAATTACTTTAATTTAGATGTTTATAGTCTAGAATAGTTTTAAAAATAAAAACAAAATTTAAATACATACATAATTTATTAATGAAAGATTAAAGGTATGTCGTTTAAAAACAACACCATGCATTTAAGGGTTAAGAAACCAAATAATAATAATAACCTCGTCCTCTCGTCCACAGATATACGAGGCGTCCCGCAAGCCCCCGGCGGACGCGACGAAGTGGCGCGCGGGGGGGGAGGAGTTCGAGGCGCTCATGCGCATGCTCGACAACGCCGGGTTCCGCACCGGGTACATCTACCGGCACCCGCTCATCAAGGTACGTGCCTCTTGTAGCTACCACCGTCGACGAGGAGTTCGAGGCGCTCATGCGCATGCTCGACAACGCCGGGTTCCGCACCGGGTACATCTACCGGCACCCGCTCATCAAGGTACGTGCCTCTTGTAGCTACCACCGTCGACGAGGAGTTCGAGGCGCTCATGCGCATGCTCGACAACGCCGGGTTCCGCACCGGGTACATCTACCGGCACCCGCTCATCAAGGTACGTGCCTCTTGTAGCTACCACCGTCGACGAGGAGTTCGAGGCGCTCATGCGCATGCTCGACAACGCCGGGTTCCGCACCGGGTACATCTACCGGCACCCGCTCATCAAGGTACGTGCCTCTTGTAGCTACCACCGTCGACGAGGAGTTCGAGGCGCTCATGCGCATGCTCGACAACGCCGGGTTCCGCACCGGGTACATCTACCGGCACCCGCTCATCAAGGTACGTGCCTCTTGTAGCTACCACCGTCGACGAGGAGTTCGAGGCGCTCATGCGCATGCTCGACAACGCCGGGTTCCGCACCGGGTACATCTACCGGCACCCACTCATCAAGGTACGTGCCTCTTGTAGCTACCACCGTCGACGAGGAGTTCGAGGCGCTCATGCGCATGCTCGACAACGCCGGGTTCCGCACCGGGTACATCTACCGGCACCCGCTCATCAAGGTACGTGCCTCTTGTAGCTACCACCGTCGACGAGGAGTTCGAGGCGCTCATGCGCATGCTCGACAACGCCGGGTTCCGCACCGGGTACATCTACCGGCACCCGCTCATCAAGGTACGTGCCTCTTGTAGCTACCACCGTCGACGAGGAGTTCGAGGCGCTCATGCGCATGCTCGACAACGCCGGGTTCCGCACCGGGTACATCTACCGGCACCCACTCATCAAGGTACGTGCCTCTTGTAGCTACCACCGTCGACGAGGAGTTCGAGGCGCTCATGCGCATGCTCGACAACGCCGGGTTCCGCACCGGGTACATCTACCGGCACCCGCTCATCAAGGTACGTGCCTCTTGTAGCTACCACCGTCGACGAGGAGTTCGAGGCGCTCATGCGCATGCTCGACAACGCCGGGTTCCGCACCGGGTACATCTACCGGCACCCGCTCATCAAGGTACGTGCCTCTTGTAGCTACCACCGTCGACGAGGAGTTCGAGGCGCTCATGCGCATGCTCGACAACGCCGGGTTCCGCACCGGGTACATCTACCGGCACCCGCTCATCAAGGTACGTGCCTCTTGTAGCTACCACCGTCGACGAGGAGTTCGAGGCGCTCATGCGCATGCTCGACAACGCCGGGTTCCGCACCGGGTACATCTACCGGCACCCGCTCATCAAGGTACGTGCCTCTTGTAGCTACCACCGTCGACGAGGAGTTCGAGGCGCTCATGCGCATGCTCGACAACGCCGGGTTCCGCACCGGGTACATCTACCGGCACCCGCTCATCAAGGTACGTGCCTCTTGTAGCTACCACCGTCGGCGAGGAGTTCGAGGCGCTCATGCGCATGCTCGACAACGCCGGGTTCCGCACCGGGTACATCTACCGGCACCCGCTCATCAAGGTATGTGCCATCGCTGGAGACAGCCAGGCCAGGCCTGTGTTGCGTATGTAGCAAACACGTACCTACGCGCGGCGACCCACCGTGGTGGGCTAATCAAGTCGGGTGTCGCGAGCGAGCAGCGACACGCGCGCGCGTTTTATTCACTGGTGGCGCGCGGCACTACGTTGCTGGATGGATGAGCATGAATAAAGTACCTACTTCCGCCACAGTTGGAGACTTAAAGTCACATTGCGTCGTCGTCAATTTTGCAAATGTAAAGGGGATTAGATTTATGAAAATTTATGTGTTTCAATAGTTTTTGTCTTTGTGCACTGAGCAACATATTGAAGTGTTTCGAGATCCATAATTATCTCAACGATGTTTTGAAAATGTCGGTAGAACGATATTAAGAAACGTCTTTGTCGCAATTATTTTTGATCGTCGTAATAAAAGTAAATAGATAGATAATACATCTTTCGCGCACCATAATGATTAATGTATTTCCACTCGACAGATTTATTTCACACTACAAAAAGTGGCTTCCGAAAAGAGGTACTTAGGATAATCGGTGAAAGTAATATCTAACACGCACACACACAAACACACACACACACACACACAGTGAGAGACATTAATACACTGTAAGTCTTATATGTCTGTATTTTATGTTATCATATTAAGAGCTGAGGATTTTGTAATACTAATAAAATAAAAAATAAAAATAGTTTAATTAGGTTACTGGTTCAGAGACGCTCCTAAAACTTTGGCACCCTTTTACAATTGTAACCGCCACTTGATTCGGTAATTTTTGATAGTAATATACTTATATAAGGTACTTATCACAGAACGACGTGCCCAAACCGAAGAACGATGTGGAAGTGCCTCCGGCCGTGTCCTCGCTCGGCTATCTTCTTGAAGAGGAGGAGCTATACAAGCAAGGGTAAGTGTTTTTTATAATTCGACATATTTGTAGAATTGTCTGGCATTTTTGACATGAGTTCGAAGCTGTGTCTCTTTTGCGAGACAATTGTAGTAGACGTACCTTTTGTTTGTACAATGAAAACAATTGTACAAACAAAAGGTACGACTGTAATAGCGATTTAGTCAAGTTCTCATAAAGACGAATTAATAAATATTTTAATTGAAATCAGTATGTTTGCGTTTAAAGAAAAATATTGAACAATTAAAACCATTGTAAAATATATAATTAATGTAATAACCAGAGGTCGGAATTAGGTAGAGTTATTCACACACTGATTTCATACAGCGAAAGAATAAAGTGGATATGCCTCAAATCCCGAGATTAATTTTAAAGAGCAGAAAAAATCCCGTAATATTTTTTAAAATAAAACGTTATTTACTTTTACACAATTTAAACTACTGCACGCGCGACGTTGCCAAACTTACATCAATGACATCGGATGTCCGAAGTTGCAAAATTCCAATACGCGCGATGTTGCCACAGTTCGCACAAGATAGCTTGTGAGAACAAAAGAATACAATAGCGGAAATGCGGAGCACTCCTCGCTTAACGGAATGTACTAGATTTTGTCTCTTTCTAACGCATTCAAACTATGTATTAGCAATAAATCGGTTAATTCATTCACACAGCTCATTCGCTTACCTCGGTTCGTCGAACGCGCTCACTTGTTTCCTATTGTCTATCTCTGAGATTTTTATTGTTATTTATTTGTAATATTGTTGGCTACACGGGATTGTCCATTAGAAGTCCCGGGAAGGTCCACATTAATATCAACATTTCGATGCAAGTACATATATAACTCTATCTAATTCCGTCCTCTGGTAATAACCTAAAAGAATGATTTGTAAACATTTGTGCCTGTCGCGTTTTGTGAAATAGGGCCCTGGAGTTTGTGATGTCGTACTAATTGACTCATTCCACAGGTTGTGGAAGAAAGGCCAAGGCAAGACGGGCGAGCGTACTCGCTGGCTGAACTCCCCCAACGTGTACCAGAAGGTCGAGGTGCTGGAGACGGGCACCACGGATCCCAAGAAGATCACCAAGGTAGAATATCTGAGAGTCGAGGCAGAGTAGACATCTTACTCTCTTCTACTTTAGAAGAGAAGTGGGGTGGAGACGGTAGCGGTGGAGTATGTTGGTGAGGGTAGCTGCTAGGTCTATTAGATTACATAAATAATTGAATTTATTCCGTAACAAATAACTACTTGGCCCACTGCTGCAATACAGCTCGGGTAGATGTCGCTGACGTCACGCAATGACGTATTCGAAGAGACCAGGAATTTCGCACGGGTGGATTAATTACACGGTAGCTCAATTGGTAAGAGCGTTGGCCTGGTTAGCCAAAGGTCGTGGGTTCAAATCCTACCCGTTTACGAATTTTTAGTTTCTTATTTCAACTTATAAAAATTAATCATTCGGGTATCAAAAGTCCCTGGTACCAAAAGACCCCGGATCTAAAATATTATAACAAAAAAAATCATTTTTTAAAAGATACTAGGGGTCATTGACCATATGTGGTTCTAAAATTCCAAGGTCCTTGTATCCTGGTTCCAAAAGACCCCGGTTTCAGAATATTTCCAAAAGACCCCGGTTTCAGAATATCCGGTGACTAAAAACCTAATTCTTGAGTATGGTTCCATATACCTTCTAATTGAGGGTCCAACTTAATCAAGTTGATCAGATCATGACATGAGAAAGCGACATGGCCAAAACGAACTATTGATCTCCACGGCGGATTGGTCACATTTCACAGCCATTCATTTGTGTGCGTTCACTGCGTGCCTACGTTCCTGTTCCTTCTGCTTACGAGAATTTTCTTGTATTTGTACACGCACACATAAGTAAATTTGGCGACACGGGCTCAAGGATTACTGGGATTTTATTTCTATGATCTGAGGTTGGACAGCATCCATACACAGTATACACAACATGGTTTATAATGAAATTATCTAAATATATATAACTCAAAGGTGACTGACTGACTGACATAGTGATCTATCAACGCACAGCCCAAACCACTGGACGGATCGGGCTGAAATTTGGCATGCAGGTAAATGTTATGACGTAGGCATCCGCTAATAAAGAACTTTGATCAATTCTACCCCTAAGGGGATAAAATAGGGGATGAAAGTTTGTATAGAAAATCCGACTTTTGGCGCGGGCGAAGTCGCGGGGAACTGCTAGGTATCTTATAAATCTTGACTTTGAATAACTTAAGTGTTTTCTGATAGACCTAGCATGAAGGGGTTATATTAAATCAAATACCTTATTATCACAAATGAAAAGTCATATTGTATTTACTATAAGTGTTCTATATTCATATTATTTTATAGTGTAAGAGCCGCTTTAATATATCGTATAATTTTTATTCTTGAGCTTGTAACACAGAAAGCTAAGCGAAATTTTTTGCGACATCTGAAGTTGTAATAATATGTGGATTCTTGAGATTTGCAACAAAATGATAGAAATAAAAAAAACTTTTCAAATCTTCTTCGAGCATCTTCGAGATTTTTTCTTGTTTTTTTTTTCATTTTGTTACGTTAAACGAATCAATATTGTATGTATTCGTTTTGCTTTCTGTGTAACAAGATCTATAATGAATAATCTTTATTCGTAAAACACATAGGTCTCAAAATATGTGCGATTGTTTTCTAAGACATTCCAGTGCTTTTTTTTCTATATTTTTTCTATATTTTTTATTATTTTTCTATTTATAAAGTTCGGGTTAGTGGTATAATACGTATTGTTATCGGGGTTCCAATTTTTTTTTAACAAAGAGAAAAAAGTGTTTCCGTCCTTTCAAAACATTATTGGCGGAAATGAGACGTTTATATGACTATTCAGAATATTTGAAATACTATTATTTTTATTTTATTATTAATATTAAAATCAAATATTATATCTTGTGGAGCCCTGTAATTAGTAAGACACCAAAAAAATATAGACTGCTTATATTTTTATTTTTTTTAACTAATCTTCAACTTGATTGTTTTTATTGTTTTTTATTAAAGTTAAACCACCATTTTCTGTCAAATTGTCGATAAAACAGACAGCAGGAACTCTACCTGTCTTACTTTAATAAATGTGTTTAGGTTTGATTATGTCAGTACCTATCAAGTTGCAACCTTTGCCTATCCAGAATAGGTGAATGAAAAAAATTCATTGTCACTTTAACAGTTCGATCAGTTTGACAGAAAAGAAACTAAGTCATGTTAACAATTTATAACGTAATAGTGTTACAAATTATATTCAATAGTTTAATAAAAAATTATAGGATTCCTTGACATTAACATACACAATGTTAAAAATATAGCATGTTGTATTTTCGTTTTCATTCCATACAAAAATCCATGTATATCCAACTATATTTTAAATAAAAGGACTTGCCCTGTTTTTGTATGGAGGGTGATTTTTTATTCCAAGATATCACCAACCACCAATAACCTATATTTATCTTTAAGCTACAAAAATATGAAACACGTAACCATAGAAATCAGAATTTTAAACGCCTCCAATTTTGAGAAAAAATATGTTTTGTAATGAGGCATCATCCATTGATCACTTACTTGTATTTCGTGGCTGTATGGCTATTTGCCATTGCCTTTCCACAGGTGGATAAATACTACTAGATATATGTACTAGGTACTACCACAGATTATATAATAGGTTTTACTGTCAATGGAATGACAATTTTGCTGTCAAGTTTTTTTTCATGCGTTAATTCGTATAGGCGAAGGTGCGGTTTATGTACAGACAAAGAGAAAAATAATTTCAATTTTTCTATTAATCGGAGGCCTTAAAAAATATATTAATCATGCAGCATGGCTAGTTTCTGAACTCTTTCATATAATATTTAGGTTATTCTGGTTAGAAATATTGACGAATAAAATACCATGAATGGACAAGTCCTTTGTAGTTAAAAACGATATTTCAAAAACCTGAACAATTTATCGCTCGTGTCATTGTAAGATTTTTTTTTGTTTTTTCAACATGCTATATTTTTATCGTGTCTTTACTTTCGCTCAAAATAGCACAAGGGGAAACTTCTTTAAAACTGTAGTATAATTTTTTTCTTCTTTTTGAGATAATCATCGAAATTGTTTTTAATATAAGAGATATTATTATAGAGATATTAATATATTGCGGGTTGTTTATTTAAAGCTATAATGCTTCGCTATTGTGTGTGGTAAAGTATATTTTTTATTATTTAAAAAGGTTCGACTTTTTTTGCCCAAAAAAGATATAATTTCGTTTTCCTTTAAGCGTAAAGATAATAGAAGTCGGATCTTTTTATTCGCGTATCCAAATTGTGCTTATAGAATCTATGTTTACAATTGAA
Source organism: Pyrausta nigrata (assembly GCA_949316185.1). Lineage (NCBI taxonomy): Eukaryota > Metazoa > Arthropoda > Insecta > Lepidoptera > Crambidae > Pyrausta > Pyrausta nigrata. The sequence goes on along the minus strand of OX438963.1, from coordinate 8,093,636 downwards.
ATAAAATCAAAAAAAGTAATTGAAAAATAAAAATAACTCTTTCACTCAAGCTTCTCACACAATGAAATGCTTTTGATATATTTTTACGTGTTTTTTTTTATTTTTGTGTTTTTTTTTGTGTGACTAATATAATAATGTTTTGCAGTGGGTGGACGCTAACAACGAAGAGGTAATAACAAGTTTTTTCGTGCCGTATTCTTCTTCTTCTTTTCTTTTCTCTTCACTGATTAAGTTTCCAACGGCTAGAGAAGGGTTGTACGCCATAGAGTTTTGTTTCTTATGTAATTAGTAATTTGATTTCTATAACACCAGAAATAATAATGTCAAACGCATTATTTATATTTTTGAACAAAATAAAACTTTTAAGATTATTCCATATTTATAACAACACACTTTTTACGAGCTTTCCAATTTTTTTTACTTTATAGGTCAAAGTCAAAAATAATTTATTCAATTTAGGACAGAAAATGCCACTTATGAACGTCAAAAATTAAAAATTCAGTAATATTGGCCCTAAGGGGGCCCGAACATGTCTCCTTATCTTTTGGGCCCTACTAGTGCTTCGAGACAAGACACAGACAATCAGGCAATTGCTGTCTTCTTACTTCTTTTAATGAACAGTTTTGTTACATGTTTATTTGGTATTCATTCTTTAACAGATATTTTTTGTAGTCTATAAGTCGCAAGTCGCAACTCTTTGGTACGTCACTCTTCCAGCCGGCTAGTTATTCTACAATACTTATTAATGGCCTATTTGTATTTATTTATGTTTTTATATAAGGCTATGGGTAGTTCTCTTTTGTTGTATAGCGTAAATAGGGTACGGTCTTGAAATATAGAAAAAATCGAAGCCAGTGAGAAGTTAATGTTATCATAGGTAACACATACAAATGAATATGTAAAGTAAAATAAACAAAATTAATATTCATAATTCGAATGCACATGCAAACACGTTTATTGCTTATTTTGGTATATGGGTCTTTTTTTAAGTAATATTGATATATTTGGCTCTAGTCCGTACTCAATCAGAGGAAGTCCAAACATTTTAAATATTTTAAAATAGTTTTTATTTCAATTTTATTTTTTATTTCTACCTTCGCGATATTTTTAGGGTTTAGCTTTTATCATCTCAAACTACCACAAAATTATCGGCAATCTTAACATCTAATGCACTTAAAAATATCAAAAAAATTAAAAATATCAACAGCATTTCATTTTCCTTACCCTGGTGTTTTGAATAAAATAAAATAATAAATTTTATTCATTAAAAAATCGAGTTTGTACAGTGTAGCGAAAAGGGAATAATAATAAAATGTTACCACGTGACAAATAGAGGAATAAATTAGTGAAAAATGTTGCCAAAATAGCTCCCTCCTCCTGCACTACCTTTTTGTTTCTTTCCCATTTTTCTGTTCGTAAAGTTCTTAAAAGGACGTATTTGTAAGTTGTGTTTGGTGACGAATTGTCGTAATATAGTGCTGCCAACATATTTTATAGGTAAACATACGAAAATAGTGTACGAACTCTCTGATCATTCATATGTATGTAGAAAATGAACCAATTTGAATACTCACACACATTTTCATCTTCGAATAGTAACTTATATTATTCAATCAGTTGGCAACACTGAATCTTTTTTAAACACGTCATAAACGGGAAGGCTTTGCATGAGGAATGTATTTCGGAATGCGTCATCTTTATTTAAAATCAATAAAAAAAAATGCATAAAATCCTATACTGTACACGCTCGATTACCGCCAGGGCTTTCAGAGATATTTGGATTACTTTTCACTCCATATAAGCACTTTTTCTCTCACGCTTTCCCACTAACCCCGCTTTCAAACTTACAAAAACTACCAAATTGGTAGAATTTCTTCTGGCAACATTTTTACTAATTCGTTCTCTCTTTCCTTTCGCTACATTGCCGTTGGATTGTCGACCGTATCGCGTACGCAGTGGGTTCAAGATGGCTCGCCGGCCCATTCGAGCACTCCAGTCAAGATCGATACGCTACAGTTTGTGCCTAAGAATACAAATCCCAAGGAATTCAAAGCGTTGCAACAACAGGTATGTACTATTTTTATTTAAGTAAATAAATTAACTAGACATGCGCAAAATCGTTCACTGAAGTGATATGAGTGATATAGTTCAGTGGGAGCTAAAGATATGTATCACTCATCTAGTTCAATTAGTTCATTTAGTTCAGCAGATCTACTATCAAAATCCTACTCACTACTTCATTCAGTTTAAATGTATCGTGTACTACAGAGAATTCTAATGACTAAAAAATAACATTTATAATATTTAGGCAGTCTAGAATTACGAATTAAAAACATTTTTATTAATTTCGAAGATATTGTTACACGCGTTAATAAAGGATGTAAAGTGTTATTTATGTACGTAATGTACGTACGTTACGTATTAAAAACGTATTAATTAATAAATATATCTGCAATAAAGTGCAAATTGAGATTGGCACGCCTATAGCTTACCGCTATAAGCACCTACATATTTGCCTCTCTTTCTCTCGCGTAAACTTTTTTGGGAATTTAATTTAGTACAACTATTACGGTCTGTTTTCTAAAGAGGTAATTGTTGCAATATTTTGCATTGATTTTCTGTACTTGTCTTTCGTAGCGTGATGCTATATACAGGGTGACTTTTGTATCAGAATCCAAATATCTTTCAGGCATTAGGTATCGTTTAAAGATGCTATTTTTGTAGAAATAATAGGTAGGTCAAGTTTAGTAAAAACCAATTTTTGTACTGATCCAATTATCAAAAAACGTGGCTACCTGTACCTACGCATGAATTAGATGAATGATGTTTATTTGTATCTTGTCAAGTTGTAATTTTAGTGTTTTTATATGTGTGTGTCTTGTTGTTACACTATGCCCGAAGGTTCCCGCTGAAAATCAGTGTCGTTGCAAAACCTGTTTTTGTCACGACATGTACTGAGCGGGGACCTTTTTGGTACACTTTATACGTTTGTAAGTTTTTATATTTAATTTTTGTTACGGTATTATTTTTGTCACTTGTTTTTTTTTCTTCTTTACTCTATCTTGTGTGTTGTGCGAAATAAATGTTTTCTATTCTATTCTATTCTATGATGGGGCGCGTAGGCATTGGCGCGGAGTTGCTATTATTATGATGACCTTGTGTGGGAGGTAGCGGCCTTGAGCTGTGTCCACAGTTTTAGCGATTTCTCGGATGTTTTCTAAGTGCTTTATCTCGATATTTTTGTACTGGATGACCAGAATAAAAAAAAATCATGTCTTATTTTTTGCGTTAAAGATAATTATATTCAAATTTGGACACTGATAGAAAAGTCACCCAGAATACCCTATACACTTCCTCGATAAATTGTCTTAGACAGTCAAAAGATTGATTTTTAGGGTTCCGTAGCCCGACAAGGTACCCTTATAAGATCGTTCGGTCCGTCCGTCCTAGTCTGTCACAGCAGAATATCTTCTACGTTTATGGACTGATTTGCATGTAACTTGGTTCGAGGATACTTCACATATAGATAACATTTTTAAAAATACAAAAAAAATAAATTACTTCTTTTTAAGGGTACCTCCCAATACATGTAAAGGGAGAGGTGAATTATTTTTTTGAGTGCACCCCCTTGTGTGGGGTATCATTGAAAAGGACTATAAAAATAAGCTAGGGTTTTCATACAACGCTTTTTTATCAGCTTTACCATTTGCGAGATATAGCCCGCCAAAGTAGTTTACATGGTGTGCCCCCCCCCCCTGTATTTTCTAAAGTCTTGGGCCTATAAACTTCAAATCACTCAAGTAAAGATACAGGCGCGGAAACTCTTATTTTAAATTATTTCGGGTATCCTGTGATGAATACTCTTAAAATTATAAATAAAATAAAAATATTTACTTTTTTGGCCTATACTGTCTAATGTTTTAAGTTAATGGTACGGAACCCTTCGCGCGCGAGTCCGACTCGCACTTGGCCGGTTTTATACGAATCAGTAGTTCCTGAGATTTGCGCTATCAATCAAACAAACTCTTCAGCTTTGTACTATTAGTTTTTTTTGTATATTTTGTAAATAAATAAGTATTACGAGTCAGTTAATCCTTTTTATATAACTTTTTAAATATAATTCACAATGACCCGTAGATCAAAGACAACCGCCGCGCAGACAAGATCAGCGCTGGGCCGCAGTCCCACATTCTGGAGGGAGTCACGTGGGACGAGGCCAGCAAGTTAGTGGGAGAGGACGCCGCCAACACGCACACTGGGGACCATGTGGTACGTGGCACTGTTAATAAATAATAATAATAATTCTACCAAATATCAATCAGGTAATGTAGCGTGCCTTTTTTAACAGGCTACATTTTAGCAGTGTTAGCAAGGAGGATATCAACCAGGTATTGTCGCGTGCTTTTCATTGTTCTACAGGCTACATATCGGTATTTTGCCCATGCAAAAGAAGGAGGAACATCAAGAATTGAACCCCGACGTCTGGCAAACGTTTTGAATATACGTTCCTCTTAGTAAAGTCAGCCTATATGGATCCCACTGCTGGGAAAAGGCCTCGACCTCAACTATAAGGATGTACGAGCCATACTCCACCTCGCGGGCTCAGTGCGGATTGGTGGAGGGGTGTCTGTAAGGCAAGTGACAAACCTTACTGTCAGATGTTATCAAGCCGCCCTAGGGCCTCTGACTAGGCTTATCGACTAATACCAATAGATATTAGAACGTTCCTCTTGCGTACGACTATTGTATGGGCCCAGTGTTTTAATGAAAAAGGTTTTTCTCTTGATATAAGTTGATTTACTTGACGAATTATTGTAACAATATTTAGTACACAGCAACAGAGTTTTTACTAGGAAGCCATCTTGAAGGGATTGACAGTGATGAATGAATGTGACGTTCCCGAGCAGACATCTTGATTTGACAGGTCAATGACAGCTGACTGTCAAAACGCCGTTCCGTTTCGCAACGACTATTGAGTGGAATTTATTGCCGGCTGTTCCTTTAACACTATAATCTCTGGATGGGATTCTTTCAAGAAAAGATTAAATAGGCTAAACTAGTCAGAAATGACCTATCCTCGGTTGCATCGTCGCTCACCATCAAGTGAGAATGCGGTCAAATGACGGCAAGCTAACGTGACCGAAGAGAGATTAGGCGAAGGACCAACTTAACTAGGTTGCCTAGGCACGGGGGTGTAAACACCACTAACTTCCTGACTCCGGGGGTGGTTCTGAGTTATTTTAAGACAGAAAAGCCCAACATCTCGCTCCGAACCGGGATTCGAACCCCGGGACCTAGTGTATGGTAGCTAGTGTGGTAAATATTACGTTAAGATCAGCGCTCGCGCTGGGCCGCAGTCCCACATTCTAGAGGGTGTCACGTGGGACCAGGCCAGCTAGTTATTGGGAGAAGACGCCGCCAACACGCACACTGGGGACCATGTGGTACGTGGCACTGTTCAAATATCACATGACAGACGCATCATAAATAATAATGTCCTCCTAGCCGAAGTTCGACTACAGTGGCCAATTTCAACAGAGATTAGCCGACTACGCGGGAGATATTATAGTGCGCAAGTGTGTGCGCAACACACAGGTGCACTCTCTGTTCCGCATATCATTATGAGCTCCTTCACAATAGTTCGCACGGCAGAGTTCCATGCTATTAAAAACGAGTTGGTAAAAAAAAATCTGCTGCGGCCGCCTTGCTGACGACCTAATGTGAAAGCGGTTTTAATTTCCACAAAGAACCATGTGTAATTTCCCCTGAATTTGGACGCCTGCTCGTCCCAACACAGATAAACCAGGTCTTCTTTTTAATGTGCCATCCCTAGCGGGCGTCGGCAACTATCCTTCTGAATGCCGTTCTATCTGTAGCTGCTCTACAGAGCACAGCTGCGTCTTTTGTGTTTGTCCCAAGTTTTTAGGTTGTCCATCCACTTTGGTCTTCTTCTACCTCGGAACCTAACAATAAACCAGGTACAACAGAAAAAACTAAGCCACAGCTCCGGCGTCAGGAAGTTGGTGGTGTTGACACCCCCGTGCCTCGGAAAGCACGTTAAGCCGTTGGTCCTGCGCCTGATCTCTCTACGGTCATGTCGGACTGCCGTCTCACCGAATTATGAGAGTGAAGGAACAGAGAGTGCACCTGTGTATTGTGCACACACTTGTGCACTATATATCTCCCGCGTAGTTGGAGAGTCTCTGTTGAGAATTGGCTCTGTAGACATTCGGCTAGGAGGATCGTATTTTTTTACTAAAATACCTTTTTACACAGGTACTAATGGGCGCTGCTTCGAAAGGCATAATTCAGCGCGGTTACCAGCACAACGCGACTGTATACAGCGCGCCGTACGCTCGGAACCCCTTCGACCACGTGACCGACCGCGAGATCGACGAGTACCGCCGCGTCGTCGAGCGCAAGCAGCGCGGTGGAGAGTGTGAGTAAAATATCGTATGATAAATATCAAATGACATAAAATCATATGATAAATATCACATATAAATAAAGGGATATAAATATCGTGGGGGCGAGTGTGAGTACAAATATCGTATTATAAATATCGAATGACAAATAACTATGGAGTGACAAAATATCGCGTGACAACATAAATATTAGCGACGGCGAGTGTCACAATATCTATTGGCTAAATACACTATTATTATTGTCGCCTAACTTAATATCTAATGACAATAAATGCCTATCATATGATACATATCGGCTGTCATAATATCAAATGACAAATAAATATGTTTGAGAGTTTAGGCAGTGGATTACACGTGGAGGGCGACAATGATAGGTGGAAAATCGGCCTGTCTTAGCACTTATAGCTAGGTACTTGCCACATCAGTTTCCCGGGGTTTTAGGTATCACTTCACAGGCCACAATCACTCGAAATGTCTGTAAGGAGCTTCACAGGATACACACGCGGCGAAAGCGCTCTGGTCGGTCCAGTACATGTGTCATAGGTAACGTCTCGATGTCGACTGGGGCTCCGGGGTTCTCACGGTACGTTTTAAACAAATAAAAACTAGGCAAGTACGCGTGCGAGTGCGCGCGGCGCAGTATCAATAGGGTACACAAACAAATCAAAATATTGTAGTAAACAAAATAATAGTGACAAAATATCGGATTATAAAATGTCGAATAATCATCTTAACACATTGAGCGCCATGGTGGTCACCGGTGACCCCCAAACAATATAATTCTATTGTGTCTAGTTCCGTGGCAGTCAAAGGCTTAAATATGATTTATATCGACCGTGTTATAAAATATCTAACGTCAAATATGACATCTTCACACAGAAGATCCAATGGCAAAATACAGTATAATTTATATCGGCATACAAAATATCTAACAACAAATACCGAACGACAAAGACAAATATCACATGACGAATATCAGGTGACGAAAAATGAAGCGTGATGTAACAGTATTAACTGATAAAATAACAGCGTGTAATTTTATTTTCAGACGACACCGACCTGTCGGAGTCTGAAGCGATCAGCGCGGCGCAGATCACGTCTCCGGCTAGCGCGCCTTCCGAGACTGAGGAGGAGTCACGCGATGGTATTGAGTTACTTGACTTTGGGCCTTATCATTAGCGATGGGAATATAAGTCAGCCTATTAGATCCCACTGCTGGGAAAAGGCCTCACCTCAACTATGAGGAGGAACGAGCCATACTTCACCACGCGGGCTCAGTGCGGATTGGTGGAGGGGTGTATGTAAGGCAAGTGACAAACCTTACTGTCAGAAGTTATCAAGCCGCCCTAGGGCCTCTGACTAGGCTTAACGACTGATACCACAGATATTAGCCGGGACCAACTGCTTAACGTGCCTTCCGAAGCACGGAGATGCATGTCATGGACGTCACTTAAATGGTCGGAATGGTCACCCATCCAATCACGACCGCGCCGTGGGTTGCTTAACTTTTGGTATCACTACCAAAGCGCTGCCGCCACTGCGCCACAGGCACCTCAAGCGATGGGAAATTGAGAAAAATTTCAAAATAAATTAATCGAATGAATCGATAATCGACCATTCGAGCTATCGTATGTCGATTTAGTAATTCGTAAAAAAAAAATCGACAATAGAATGATAATCTATACGGGGCCTTCGATGCATTCGATCAAATTGCCGCGACTATGCCGCACAGGACAGGCAGCGACCGAATGATTAATCGACGCGACGAATGACGATTCATTCGTTAGTAGTTAGTAGTATGGCCTGCGCACCGCGCGCTCCGGTATTGCTCGCCGCATAATCGAATGACTGCGGTTGCTTATCGAATACATTCGATTACAGACGAAAATTTCGATTAATTTAGTAATAATAGCCCATCGCTACTTATCATGGTGACGGGTTGCGAGCGTCTTCAAAGCGGAGCTAGTGGGTAGCGAATACGCTACGGTTGCGCGGCGAACACGTTGCGGTCGCGCAATGGTTTCGCCGGGAATAGCATCGTGGACATAACGCCAGGGTGGCCGAGAGGTTAGGCAATCGCCCGGTATGCGAGGAACGCGGGTTCGATTTCCGCCTCTGGTAGTCAATTTTTCAAGTGCAAAAATATATTTAGATTGCATAGTGAATGCTCATCACTTATAAACATAATTTATCGTGGACGCCATTTTGTACAGTATTCCCGAATATAATTTTGTTTTGTCACGATTTAATTAGATAAGCAATTTACCTTTTAATGTATTTATTAATTTAAAATAGAGAACATAATCACTCTTTGACAATCGCTAAGTGCCATAGATTTATTAATTTTTGGTCCTACGTCTTGGATGATTTAACCACTGGATATGAAACTCAAAAGAAATGTTTGGGAGGGAACATCATCGACCAACTTTTGAGGGCAGGGGGAGACCGTCTCATCAATTTCGTGACATCTTTTGATGTTTAGTGCATCCAAATGTCGATATTTTTTTATCGACAAATAATAATGTCCTCCTAGCCGAATTTCGACTACGGCGGCCAATCTCAACAGAGATTAGCCAACTGCGCGGGACATATTATAGTGCACAAGTGTGTGCGCAATACACAGGTGCACTCTCTGTTCCTTCACTCTCATAATTCGGTGAGACGGCAGTCCAACATGACCGTAGAGAGATCAGGCGCAGGACCAACGGCTTAACGTGCTTTCTGAGGCACGGGGGTGTTAACACCACCAACTTCCTGACTCCGGAGCTGTGTCTGAGTAATTTCAAGACAGAAAAACCCGAAAACTCTCGGCCCGACCCGGGATTCGAACCCGGGACCTCGTGAATAGTACCCAGCGTGCTGACCACTAGACCAATCGACAAATAGTGAATGATTGGTGGAGCAATTTAGTTGGCTGCATTTGTAAATCATCAATTTCATAGTTTTTAACTTTGGATAAAATTAAGACTTATTGTTTAAATCTGTCTGTAAACCCATTTTGAATTATATGGGTAAAATATACGTATGTCTTTCAACATAAATCTGTGTAGAAAGACATACATAGTTATGCCATATTAGTCCATCTGCCTGTATCCGCATTTATAAAATAATAATATATATAAATAATAAATTGTTTCAACAAACACACCAATTACCTAGCCCCAAACTAAGCGTGAGCTTGTGCTATGGTGACTAGGATAACGGATAGAAATACTTAAATACATATAAACGTCCATGACTTTAGGTACAAATGCTCGTGCTCATCACGCAAACATTTGCCCCTTGCGGGATTCGAACCCGCAACCGCCTGGTTTAGAAGTCCGTGGCGCGAACAACTACACCAAGACGGTCGTCAAATTAATTATCATTAATGGATAATTACTTTTACTGTTATCGATATCAAATATCGATACTTTCCAGCCCTATCAAAAAGATTTAATAAAGGACTTGAACTAAACAAAATCGCATCGCTTCCCGGCAAGAAAAGAGTCACAATACAAAAATAGCTGTTTCGAGAAAATGTAATTTCAATAGTTTTTCGTTCATTTAATCGTCAATAATTTAAAACTAAAACAGTCAGATAACTCAGTACTTTTAAGTAAATAACTTATTTATATGATATTCATAGAGCTTTAAATACGAGGGTCAAACTGAAAGTTCTTAGAAAATCAAAAACTGATTACATTAGCCAGTTATTAGTTTTATTATATCTTTTCAAATTATTGTTCATTGACGTCAATACACCGCTGCATGCGATGGAACCACTGGGAAAAGCACTTTGCCCACTCGTCCTTAGGGGTCTCTTCAATGGCATCGCGATACGCAGCCACCGCTTCTTCAGCATTCATAAACCGCTTTCCTTTAAGTTTTTCTTTAATTTTTGGAAATAAATAAAAATCACAAGGCGCGAGGTCGGGGCTATACGGCGGGTGACCCAGTAATTCAACGTTTGATGTTGCCAAATAGTCGATCGTTCGCTTGGCGGTGTGCGACGAGGCGTTGTCGTGGTGAAGGAGGATCCTACTGCGAGGTCGTTTCTCTCGAACTTTTTCCAAGACAAGTGGCAAACAATTGGTAGTGTACCATTCTGCAGAAACTGTTTTTTGATCCTCTAACACAATTGTTGCGAAATGACCTATCCTTCCAAAGAACGAGGCCACCATTTTTTTTCCCGCACTTCGATCTCTCTTCACTTTAGTTGGCAACTCCTCGAAAGGAAACACCCACTGAGCAGATTGTCTTTTGGTTTCAGGATCATAACAGTAAATCCAGCTTTCGTCACCTGTTAGTATGTCGAACACAGCATTTGAGTCACCTCCGTTAAATCTTTCAATCATTTTACGGCACCAATCCACACGATGGAGTTTTTGAGCCTTAGTCAAATTATGAGGTATCCACCGGGCGCAAAGCTTCCTGACCGCTAAATGTTCGTGGAGGATTTTGTGCACTTGACTCATACCGATGCCTAAGCTTGTCCGAATCTGCTGATAGGTCACTCTTTTGTCAGTCTCTATCATACGCCGCACAACACAGATGTTATTTTCAGTCGTCGCCGTAGAAGGCCGTCCCTCACGTACATCATCAGTGAGATTAGTGCGACCACGTTTAAACTCATTAAACCAGTTGTAAACAGTCGCACGAGATGGGGCTTCATCGTGAAAGGCCAATCGTAGTCTATCATAACTTTCTTGTTGACTTAAATGACATCGAAAGTCATAAAAAATCATTGCACGAAAATTTTCTCGTGTTAAATTTATTTTGACGTGACACAGACAATTTTCGATTTGCCGCCAAGTCGTAAAACAAATGACAAATGAATGAAATATATACTCAGTAATATTGGCAAAGAGTTCTATTTTCAAATTTTAGAATATTTTTTTTATTATATTGTTTATAAGTGGCCAGTTCTAAGAACTTTCAGTTTGACCCTCGTATAACAGCAAAAATTTCATTGTGTACCCAATATGTGTTGTGACTCTTTTCTTGCCGGGAAGCGACATGTGCAATATGTGTTGTGACTCTTTTCTTGCCGGGAAGCGACATGTGCAATATGTGTTGTGACTCTTTTCTTGCCGGGAAGCGACATGTGGAATATGTTTGGTGCAAGTTTTTGAAATCTTCAAACAACGTGCTCTTTTTGTTTTTCGGAAAATTCAACCAAGGATTCTACAAAGTGTAAACAATATTTTCCCGAAAGACTATTCTACATAGAGCACGAGTTAGATTGTTTTTGAAAATCAGTTAGTCATTATTTGCTCTCAGTGTTTTTGCGACGTTGCCAGCTTACCCATCTCCATTCATTGTGTTTACGCACACTCTTGAGCACGCTACGTTGCCAACTTTACTACAACTTAAAAGGGGGCGCGTTAGACTTAGGTCACACTAAGTGCAAAGTAATAATTTAATTATTTTGTATGAAACTGTAAAAAAATGCGAATTTGAGCAAAATCTTTTAATGACCTTTATTTATATCCTTAATTTCGGGAAGACAAAAGAGCACGTTGTATTTAATGTGTACTGGTTAGAAATATTGACGAATAAAAAACCATTTTTGGACAACTCCTTTACCTTTTAACACTTCATTTCAGAACACCGAGTGCTTAGAATAGAAACCAAGCAAGCGCCGGTCAGAAGTCAACCGGAGGTCGTGCTGAGCGATGGTGAGTGTATCCGATTTGTATATCCGATCGCTTTGACGATATCCGAACTTTTCATACATATAGACCAACCTTACCTATAGATATCGCGTCAAACTGTCAGACATGGGACGCTTTCAAAACAAATTTTGATAAAATTTGCAGGATTATGAATCCAAAAGTTTTTTATATTTAGTTGTTGTAACTATTTCTAGTTAAAATTTCGGATGTCGTTAAATATCTACTTTTTTTTTCAATTTCGTTTGACGGATTTGATAATGATGCATCCATTCGTTACTTGCCGAATTTTTTAGCATGTTTTTTCTATTTTTTGCATTTTTGATGCGTTTTTTATGATATATTTGATTGTAAGTATTTAGTTGATACTTATCATTATTGCTAGCTATGCTAGAAGAGCAAACAAGAATACTTTAAACTGACTATTATAAACGGAGAGAGAGAGATAGCAATAACGCTAGAAAGAGATTTTGGCGCAACTGGGTTAGGAGGGCAAAGGGAAGCGCTTCCTACCGACCGGTTGTTATGGTCGGGGACCAAGGTCCAATGGTCACCGTCTTGGTTTAGCTATATGTAGTCAAGCTCGTGCTAAATCTTACATATCGCGGTTTGTGTTGTATGGAGCGGGCTAACAGCGCCATCTAGCCTGTAGGAGCCGAGTCAGGGCGTCGCGTCTGGAAGTTGCTTGCTAATGTGGGCGACAGTGGTAAGATGTCGCTACAAGATGTTAGAAGGACAGTCCTTTTACTAGTGATAAGTCACATCATTTCCTACAATATGTCTTTTTTCTAGTGGAGTTCTTTTTCGAGATATTTATATTTATGTTTTAGGTGGCTATTTCTACAAATTAAAACTTTTTAACATCAGTTTTTAATATTTGAGACACCAAAATCGATATTTTTTTCACTTGTAATGCTAACTAAGCTCCCATAATGTTCCGCAGACAATGACAAGTTTCAATCAGTGGACATTTTTGCATCATCCATACACAAGTTATAAAAAATATATATTCATGATTTGTCGGTTGGCTGCAAATAGTGCGCTTTCAATTGTTAATCTTTTCCCATGTAAATTTTTAATTATATTTTTTTCTTTTTGTTTTTGGTCTGCTCTAAATGTTAAACTTAAGAGAGGAAACTTAATTGGTTTAAGTGTTTTTAATTTTGTAATTGTATTTTATCTTTATACTTGAACTGTATGTTTCCCAAATATTAATAAAATAAAATAAATAGTATATATTTTATCGAAACACTACGATTTGGATTCCTTTAAGAAAAGAGTGAATAGGCTGCTTCTAGACAGAGATGTCCCATCATCGGCCGCATCGTCGCATACCATCAGGTGAGATTGCGGCCAAATGTCTGCCTATTAAATTAAAAAATAATAATAATAAAATCTCTAAAATAAAGCCTTCACTTCAAAATATTGCATATAGTAGTACATGATGTAACTAATGTGTAGTAAAACAAATTTTCTTCAGTTTCTAGCCACCCTGTATAAATGGTGCTATTTTAACAGTCTCATCATTTAAGGAGGTTTATAATAACCAGAGGTCGGAATTAGGTAGAGATATTCATGTACTTACACTGATTTTATACAGCGAAAGAATTAAGTGGATATGCCTCAAATCCCGAGATTAATTTTAAAGAGCGGGAAAAATCCCGTGATTTTTTAACTAAAAAGTTATTTACTTTTTCAAAATTTAAACTACTGCACGCGGGACGTTGCCAAACTTACATCAATGACATCGGATGACCGAAGAGAATCAATAATTTGAATTGTAAATTAGTGTTAACTAATGAAAATTGTATGTTAAATATCTTTGTTTTATTTGTCTATCTCTGAGGTTTTTATTATTATTTATTTGTAATATTGTTGACCACACGGGATTATCCATTTGAAATCCCGGGAAGGTCCACATTAATATCAACATTTCGATGCAAGTACAATAAAAAACTGTACCTAATTTCGACCTCTGATAATAAGATATTGATACCTACAATTTTTATCATAAAATTTAAAAAAAACCGGTGCCTCTAACAAATAATTCTGCCATCTCGATGATAATGTATAGAGAGCGAGTTTTAGGATTCCTTACCCAAAGCGTAAAACGGGCCCTATTACTAAGGCTCTTCGTCTGTCTGTTATGAGGCTGTATCTCACGAACAGTGATAGCTAGACAGATGAAATTTTTATAGACTGTTCTGTTGCCGCTATAACAACAAATTCTAAAAACAGAATGAATTAAATATTTCAGTGGGCCCATACAAGAAAGTATTTTCATTTTAATTAAAAAGGAGGTTATAATATAGTGTCTTATGTTGCATACATAACGGCACAGAACCCTTCGTGCGCGAGTCCGACTCGCGCTTGGCCGGTTTTTTCTTAATTGCGGTGATGTGACTCGATTGTAAAAGTTGTAGGTATTGAAAGGGGTTAAATATGGTCAATTTACCCTCTTTAATGATGAGAATGTTTTAACTACTAAACAAAATTTTGTGTGGACTTAGTAAGAAGGGGTTTGAAACTTTGTATATGGAAGTTGGCATATACATGGTGTCTGGGTATCAACTGGCGATAATTTAAGGGCCTTATTTACCAAATTTCAAAGACATAATCCTTATGAAATTATTATTTTTGACAAAAAAATTTTTTTTTAGGATTTAAAAAAAAATGCATTTTTGGGTTTAGTTTTGTAATAGGTTTAAAAAACAATTTAACTGTTGTAGGAATATTTATTAACATTTTTTTTCCTCTATGACGGTTAATAATTTTAAATTGATCTTTATTTCACTTGATAGGCGATAGTGTTACCTTTCAAAAGAATAATTTTCATAACTTTTAGGACCTCCAGATCCATAAAAATTGCATTTTTAAAAAATAAATAAAATGGCTGCCATTTCAAGAGGGATCCCCAACATGGGGATTTTTTGTCGATAACATTTGATGATCTAATAGCTCATAAATTATCGCCAGTCGAAACCCAAACTGTATAGCCCCGCCTCCATTTGATTTTTTTTCGTGATTCCGGTGCACGATGAAAGTGATATGTATGGATAGAGGAACAAAAAATATAGTAACTATATCGATATACTTGAAAGTAAATATCGACGCATAATTACATACAATGCCAATATTGTACTCATATGTCGATCTTTGCCTTCAAATATCTCGATATAGTGACTCTTAAGGGTATCATATTACTTGACATTTTTTGTTCCTCTATGTGTCCTCTATCCATATACAGTGTGTCCGGGTTTGGACTAGTGACAATTTATGGGCTATTAGTTCATCAAATGTTATTGAAAAAAACTCCCATGTTGGGTTATACTCCTCTTGAAATGGCAGCCATTTTAATTATTTAAAAAAAATGCTATTTCTGTGGATCTCGAGGTTCTAAAATATATGAAAATGATTCATTTGAAAGGTAACGCTATCGCCTATTAAGTGAAATAAAGATCAATTCAAAATTATTAACCGTAATAGAGCAAAAAAATATTTTTGAGAACTTTTTCTGAAATATTTTCTGAATGCCTCTAAAATTTGATAAATAGAAGGCCCTTAAATTGTCGCTAGTTGAAACCTTTCATTCTGTGCCGCGATTTCCAAAAGAAAAAATATTGACGGCGGGGTCGATATATTTTCATTTATATATTTCTATTCTAGTATAGAAATGCATGTGTTTGCGTAACAGAGGCATGGTTTTATAGATGAGTTCCTGAACGCGGAGCGTGCTCACGCCGACAGGACTAAAGGTTAGTTATGCATTTAGATATACTAACAATAACATAAATATAAAAAAAAAAACATTTTGAATTTTGACTTATTTTTTATTGTTGTACGAAAAGGCTCTCAGTTTAAACTTAGCACAATGATTTAACGGTAAAATAATTCCATGATGACGTCATTTAAATTTAATGTATAATTAAGTCTCGTTCTGTCATCTTCTTTGTAAATGAAATAAAAAAGAATGGCATGTGACTTAATGAAAGATTAACGTTAATTGACGTTTCTGATTACGGCAGTATATTTTTTCTATTTCATGACGAAAAAAGAGGTACAAAATGTTTTTTTTAAATGTAAAATGTTTTTATTAATTGTTTTGCACTTTTCAATTGCATTTTGATTCACAAATTTTAATTTCTGTAAGTAACTCTAGTATCCAAAATTGAAACTTGAAAAAAATTTACGTTAGTTTTGTAATGATAAATTTCTTATTCGTTTTATAGTAAAGTGTTTTGGATACTCGGATTGGCATTTTTTGTAAACTTTTCTTTAACAATAAGGTGTGGATTATAACTAACTTATAACAACTATCTATTCTAACATTTTCACGCAATTTTCACTATTTCTCCTTCTCACTTACATATTTACTAATCAAAAATAATATTGCAATGAGTCATTTAAGTTTTATAAAAGACAATACAAAGAATCAAACATAAGTAGTAATTTAAAGTCATTGGTTAGATTTTCTATTGGGTTTTTCTGTCTTGAAATAACTCGGACACAGCTCCGGAGTCAGGAAGTTGGTGGTGTTAACGCCCCCGTGCCTCGGAAAGCACGTTAAGCCGTTGGTCCTGTGCAGGATCAGGATCTCTCTACGGTCATGTCGGACTGCTTTTTCACCGAATTATGAGAGTGAAGGAACAGAGAGTGCACCTGTGTATTGCACACACACTTGTGCACTATAATATGTCACGCGCAGTTGGCTAATCTCTGTTGAGATTGGCCGCCGTAGTCGAAATTCGGCTAGGAGGACATTATTATTTGTCGATAAAAAATATATATTAAGATAGTCAGGAAGGTCATTAGGGCTATCAGCAGCTTCACTTATACGGATTGGTTATTAATTTCGGGCGTTAGATGAAGTACGGGACTCGAACCTGCTACCCGACGATGAGGTGTTCCTATCCTCCGGGGCTACATCGCCGGCGCCTGTGGTGCTGAGGGCGCCAGTCGGAGGTGAGAAATGTTGGTGTTAGCTCGGTTGTATGTCGACGATTGCTTGATTACGCCCGGTTCTTGAAACGAGCAGTCGAATATTTTTGCTTTAGGGCTGTAAAATGTATATCACTAACATATAATGCGGGATTGTTATAAAGTTTAAAATAGCTACCAAGTTATAGGTCTGAAAAGTAATTTGGTCCTTATCGCTTACCAACGATTCTATCTCTATTAAGCGTTAGTAACCGAGATTTTAGTAGTGAAAAAACACATTTGACAATGGAACCTGTCAAGCAAAATTTTTGAACGTTACAATTTGACAGTTTGGCAATTATTTAAAGAGAAAATATTTAAAAAATAATTTCGGAACATTTTATTCGCTGCTGTGTGCAACACAAAATTTAGTGGGTTAGTTCATGACATCATCTTCTTTTCATTGTGTTCCATCCAGTGATGCTATTTGTGTACCTTTCAGCTATTTTTCATATGCTATTTTATGGGATTCTGGGTAGCTTTCATTCATCCATCTGTTACAACCTCTTGCTCCAACAGTACATCAAATGACCTTAACTCGGAGTCATGGTGTTACTGCAGTTAAACAATTGTGCCTCGGAGCGCACGTTAAGCCATTGGTCCTGCGCCTGACATCTCTCCGGTCATGTCGGATGCCGTCTCACTGAACTATGAGAGTGAAGGAACAGAGTGTGCACCTGTGTATTGCACAGTCGTACGAAATTTGTGGGGAATATGGCATTTTGTAATCGCTATTCAAAAACATACAACAAAGACCTCTATGAAATCAAAGATTATTGTGTCAGTCCCGTATTTACGTAAAAAACGATTGATTAACTGCCTCTCTCAAGATCCAAACCTGCTATCCGACGACGAAGTGTTCCTAGACTCGTCCGTGTCAAGTGTCGCGCCGGCGCCGGTGCGGGAGGTGGTCGTGAGGTCGGAAGTCGCTGCTGTCCAACGTGTCGTCGTCAGAGGTAGTTGGTCGTTACGGGTTGGTCGGTGGTCGTTGTTTGTGTCATTCCTGATGTCAAATTTGTTGACATTCTAGGTTTTTATGTCGATTTTTTGACTGTCTGGAACTGTTTGTGTCAAACTAATGTGTTTTTGTTTTGCTATAGGTGATGGTTGGATATGAATCGATTCACTTATCAGTTTAGTAATTAAGGCTGTCGTTGTGATCGTGTCTTGATTTATTTGATAAGTGTTTGTTCTTTTATGTGTTTGTTTCGTTTTCGTTATATTGTGTTGTCCAACAAATTATTAGTTTCTTGTTATTTAGATGTAGGTAGTACTGGTAAAAATAAGCCATACATACATATCATATTCGTCACTTTATTCATCACGTAAACTCTGCTAAAATTCATTTGCACTCTCTCTACACATCTTATCCACAAGATGAGTAGTCGTTTTAGTTTGAAATTCTCAATTCGGTTTCCAATTTTGATATTTAAGTCAGTAAAAAACCTTATCACACTGTACATATCTCCAAAATCCAAGCCCTATTCCGCTTCACTACTTACTCGCAACTTATCACACTGTAATGGGCAGTTTTCCTAAGAGATACCTGTCAAGTAGGCGTTATCAGCAATCAAAAGATGGCGCTAAAAGTCTTCGTAGTTTATGATTTTAAAGCGATGATAATGAGGCAACGGAATTCTATTTGTACAGACATTGTTATTACTACACAAACACTGACATTGTATTTAAAATAGAGGTAGACCTGTCATCCCCCTGTCATAAAATTGCTCAATTTTAGACAGTCAATTTCCATGCGCTAATGACTCATCTACCTCTTTAAATGCACTATCATTGCTTAAAAAGCAAAAATAAACTATATCTGCATAAAAATGCATCATTCATTATCAATTTCTTTTTTTAAACAATGTTACTAGTATCACGGTTACCATTGACATTGACTGTATGAAAAAACAAACCCGTTACCTCAATTGTTATTATTGCTACCGCCATCTAGCGGATCAATAAACGCATACTGGAAAACTCCTCATTATCTCGAAAATATAACAAAATCCATGCCTTATTCCACTGCACATGTCACCCGCTTGCTTCTAACCCGCCTGCACCTCCCCAGGTAACCTAACCGACGGTAAAAGCCTCAACGATGCTCTCTCATCGAACAAACGATCAATACACGACTATTCACGCAATGCCAACTTCGAACACGCGATCAAAAAATACGAATGCCCCGAAAAAACTGCCAAAAAACATCCCAAATGCAAAATTAGTCTCAACAATAAACTTAAAATATCTGACGACGTCAAAGTCGAAACTCTTGATCTCCAAAACGCTGGACACGCAAGCTCCAGATCAAGTCTCTTTTCCATACCCTCTATAGAATGGGATGGACGCGCCAAATCGGACTACGCGTTCAAAACCAGATCTCTACCCCGTCAAAGAGTCACTGATTCCGTAAAATTGTACAGAACCCGGTCGCATTGCGGGTTTATCAACAACTTTGTTAAAAATCCCGAACCTATGCATTACCATTTGCCTAGATGCAGGTCTTGTGGCGTCACTAACAATTCGTACGCGTGGGAGATTAAAGACAAAAGGAAAATAAACCAGTCGATATTTTACTCTGTTGATAATATTCCCGAAAAGTGTATTGAAGATGCGAATGTCAATGTTGTTAAAGTAGAAGAGAAAATCGTCCCTGTCTTCAAAATAGCTCAAGTTGAGTCAGAATTTGTTGAGAGTCAAGAATTTAACGAGGATAACTATCTAGGCGAGCTAGGCAGTAGTTTCTCGTCCCAAAATCAGACTATCATTGAAAAAGATTCACCAGAAAAAGATAAAATTGATGTCACACTAACGGAGGATGATAAAAAAGAGGTCACTGCTTTTGAACCTGATGTGTACAGAGCGGAATGTGTTCAAGTAGTAGAACAGACAGAGATAGAAGATGTAAATAATAATACAGTGGAATCTGTGGAAGGCGAATACCATAGTTTTATAGATGAAATGGATTTTGAGGAGGCAGTCTACGAAAGCCCGGTCAAGGACCTCGTTGAAAAGGATATAAGAGATTATTCTGTACCAATTAATTTCTATTGTGAAGATTACGCAAAACGAGAAGACAGTCCAAAAAAATCTCCTCAAAAAAGACGAGATATTCCTAAGACGAATGCAACTGTTTTAGAACCTATACTGGAAGAATCTAAAAGTTCATATGATGACTCTAATAATTCTACAGATGTCAAAGAGAAGAGTCATAATATTTTTGACGTCACTAACATCATTGATGATGCTATCGTTAAAGCAGTGTCGGCCATTGAATTGCAAAACGAAATAGGGTGTTCAAGCGAAAATAAAATGACTACAGAAATGCTGGAAACGGAATACGTGAAGCAAGAATATTTTATAAATGACGAAGAATCTGATATTACCACTAATGATCTAGAAAGTATCTCGACAAATGCTGTACAAACTGCTATAGATGTTTATAATGAAGCTGAAATTACCGAAACTATGGAAGACGAAGTTGTAGACAGTGTATATGACGATATTTTCGAAATCTTAACCAGCGAGGCCACTAGCACGACTACAGTCAAATTTAATCCGTCTGCTGATGAAAATAAGGACGTTAGATCGAGTCTTTATAGCGTCAGTTCAGGAAATGAAGCCTTGAGTTTTGATTCGACTGTTGAATTTGAGAAATTTGAAGCTATTTCCGATTTGATTGCTTCGATTTTGAATAGAATTGATTACGAACCTATAAAAGAAGATTGTTTTTTCAATAATATTGAAAATCGCGTAATGATAACAGATTTTGTAATGAATTTAAGTGATAATGTTGAAAAAAATACTGTTCCCGTGGATAGTGACGAATCTGAAAATTCAGATATTAAGCCTAACGAAACTAGTTCCGAATTATTTTCAATCACAAAGATTATAGATGAAATTGAAACAAACGTGTATTTAAACGAGACAGAATCTACCGAGAATAGCCAGACAGAATTGACCCAAACAAACAGAATTGTAGAAGCTATAATATATTATGTTTTCGATGCCGCTTTCTTCGCATGCACAAAAAAGAATAAAGTAAAGAAAGATACGAAAAAAGTGGTCACAGTTGTTGACACTGAAGATATATTGCTCACAGCTATACCTTTATGGAAAGATGACAGTATCGAGGATGTTTGTGATCTTGCAAAAGAACATGATCAGGAAATCATATCTCAAGTATCTATGGATAAAAATTTAAAAGACTTAGAAACATGTCTAAGCGACGAAAACATGCCGAACGAAAATGAGCGTTATAGCCAAGAAGCTAAAGTTGAAGATACCGAATCTAGCGAACATTATAAAGAAAATGATCTCAATATGACGTATCTAACTGATGCAAATCGAACTATTGAAGAAGAAAATGACACGTACGTTCTGTATGACGTACAAGAAGATATGAAAGGTATTATAAACAGCCTTGATCAGTTACAAGAGAACGAAGATTGTCGCAACAATGATGCTTCAAATATAAATCCAGTTGAAGATATAAATCATCAACAATCAAGTGATATATCAGAAACACATACAAATTATGAAAAAACATGTGAGCAATGCATCGCAGAAATAGCAAAACGAGCTGCAAGTGTCGAGAACTTTCTAAGCGAAACATTTGTAATGGATTCCAAATCCGATATGAATACGGCTTTCTTCGAAGAGAGCGCATATAGCAGATGCTCCTCCCCCAATCACGTTAGCAGAGCTTTTGAGTCGTGCACCGAATCGCCGATCAAGAATAACAGCACGAATTTTGCTGGCGACGATCTAAGTGTCTTATATGAAAAAGATGACACGATATTAGGGTCTCCATTCGTCAAGAAAGCACCAGTTATATCTATGTCACAAACCGAACATAGCGGTGGCATTAAATACTGGTTGTCTTTCGACAATAGCTTCACCGAAGCCAAAACAGAAAGCAGAAATAGCAGGAAATATGATGAGAATAAAGTCGCTAGCTTTATTAGTGTTAATCTAGAAGATGATACGATTGATGAGAAATTCGAATCTTACAAAAGATCCGGGATCCTACTAGATAAGTATAATGATAGTAACTTCACAACTGATAGTTTCACATCAGCGTGTGCGAGCAACACTGATTATAACACATGCGAGTCCAATTTCGATTCTAAAACGTCGGAAACGATTGATTCAAATCAGAAACGATTGTTATACGATTCTCGAGTGGATTTAAGAAGGTCTCAAAGAAAGTATTCCAGTTGGCCGCCGTTTGACGATACGTTGTTTTATAAAATTATTTCTAAATTTAGAATGTCTGAGAGTTTTGATCCTAGTGATTTGGAAGCTACTAGGTCAGATCCTAGCGATTTAGAAGCTACTAAGTTAGATACTAGCTTGTAGAATACTCTTAAGGGTTATTTTTTTTTTATTAAACGTTATTATTAATGAAGATTAACTTGAGTCTCTAAATAGTTTCTGAACCATTTCTAAATAATGTATTTAGGCTCTTAGACTCGCGTGTTAAATTGTCTGCCACATTGCGTGAATAGTGGTCCAACTCATTTTTTTACTATTTTTAGGGAGTGACAGTTTTTTGTGTTAGGTGCGTTTACATTTGTGTTTGTATCGTTATTTGTATGTTTGTAAATGTTTTAAAATAATATTTTAGTTCATAAACTAACGAGGAATTTACAATTCAAAGACCACATTTTTTCTAAATTCTTTTTACACTCAATATTGTTGTGTTGTAATGTTTCATTCATTTTTCCGACTTTGTGTCGTATATATTTATATCTACTGATTCGATATAAATATGTGCAAACTAACTACTT
The DNA here is from genome assembly GCA_949316185.1 of Pyrausta nigrata. Classification (NCBI taxonomy): domain Eukaryota; kingdom Metazoa; phylum Arthropoda; class Insecta; order Lepidoptera; family Crambidae; genus Pyrausta; species Pyrausta nigrata. The sequence goes on along the minus strand of OX438963.1, from coordinate 8,070,788 downwards.
TACCCTCGCATGTAATAATTAAAATTAATTCCTTCTTTGACTTCAATTATGCGTTGCAATTTTTTCACAAAATAGTGCCTTTTATTAAAGAGTTTGTTTATAAAGCTTGTTGTATGTTTTTGTGCTAATTGTAAGAATGTTTTGTGCTATTAAACTTATCTTTAATAAGTTGTGTGTGTTTTTGTGTTCAAATTATTTTTATGTGGTAAACGTTAAGCCAAGTGTATCAAAATATTATGAATCACATCAAAATAAATATACTGTTTGGTCCTAAATGGCTCAACATTTACCAACTGCTTTGGTGATAACTAACAAAACACGCATGTTACATTATTGGTCCAAACTAAAACGTATTGAATTTATAAAACAACATGATTCCTAAATCTTGGACCAAATATGTAAATGCATTGCACTGTTATAACTTGGCCCCGCACTGCCGTGCCTCGTGGCTTGCATGCGAAGCTTTCACGTGGATACGCGGGCGGAGTTTCACTCTACTGACACGGGGTAAGTGGCATTTTGCACGATTGTTTTGCACTTGAATATTTTTTGTTTGGCATAAGTATTACTTTAAATTATGTTTTTATTTATATTTTAATGATTTTTCATAAAAGTAAGAATGTTGTTAAATTACTATGTTAGGATGAGAAGACTTATTTGGCGTCTTTTCATAAATATCTACTTATGTCAATTCCTAATCGAAATATAACAATTATAATTAAAACATCAATATTCGTTTTATAAATCTGTCTTAATTTTTAATCGATGCATTTTTTTACGTCGGTTTTATTTTTTATAATTTTTTGACTTATACTCTTTTCAACAGGAGAGCACACCGTCAACGGGGACCATTCAGATGCGCATCAGAGCACATTCTCGCATAGCAGTAAAGAGGTGTGTGTTTTAAACTTACTTTATGTGCCTGATACACTGGCCTCTGTAATACAAGTACGCTGGACTGAATACTGTCAACCTAAAAATGAAGCCATTTGATTATCGCCATTTTGGCGCTGACGGCTGTAGTGAGCGTGTGGTGACCGTCCACGGAACTAATGAGAGTCAACATAAACATATGCAAGTTACTCTATTTTAGTTCCCTGGACACTCGGTGGGGGCGCTTTGATTCGTCACATTTTTTTCTGTCATTTCGTTTATGTTTAGTCCAGCGTACTTGTATTATAGAGGTCAGTTGCCTGAAAACATCAGATTTAAAAAAAAAAGAAACTACCCAATGTAAAAGACTGAAAGTTCGTCCTTAGCCATAAGGCCGCCTTTGCCTACATTGTACACATTTCTGTGTTATTTGTTTCTTATTTTATTACGCTCTTACTAATAATGATTTTGACATTTCTATAACACTAGGATAAATTTGATTATGAGAAGGCTGATTTGAAATGTTTATCTCCACTATGTCATATCATTTATCTGTCGTTAATTTTAATCAAGTGTTATAGCTATGTTGACTGCTTCGTTGGTCTAGTGGTTCCTACGCTACTACTGGGTACTATCCACGAGATCTTTGGTTCGAATCCCGAGTCAGAAAGTGTTTTCTGTCTTGAAATAAGTCAGACACAGCTCCGGAGTCAGGAAGTTGGTGGTGTTTACACCCCCGTACTTCGGAAAGCACGTTAAGCCGTTGGTCCTGCGCCTGATCTCTCTACGGTCATATTGGACTGCCGTCTCATCGAATTATGAGAGTGAAGGAACAGAGAGTGCACCTGTGTATTGCGCACACACTTGTGCACTATATCTCCCGTGCTGTTGGCTAATCTCTGTTGAGATTGGCCGCTGTAGATAAAATTCGGCTAGGAGGACATTATTTTTAGTTTGAAGACAAAGCGATTCCCGGTACCACTTTGTACCGTTTGAAGTCGAAACACTGGGTCCGTGGGGTCCCGACGCTATCTCTTTTTTTAAAGATTTGAAGAGGATGATTGACATCAGTGGTGATCCAAGAGCTGGCAGCTACGTTGCACAGCGTATTAGCATCGCTATCCAGCGCGGTAATGCTGCCAGCATCCTGGGAACCTTACCACAAGGACCCTTTTTATAATTTTTAGTTTTGTACATTATCGCGTATTATATTGATTTATTGTTAAGTTGTATATATTTTTAATATTTTAAAGATTCATATATAATTTTAACAATTCCCAGGGCTCCCCCTCAAAGGAGGTGTCCACAGAGGACTCCCCGAAGAAAGACAAAAAGAAGAAGAAGGGCCTGCGGACGCCCTCCTTCTTGAAGAAGAAGAAAGAAAAAAAGAAGGAGAAATCCAGCACGCCACAGCCCGCCTAGAGGTATGTTAAGGCGCTTTGCAGACGTAGCAACTTAAGTTTAGAAAAATGACAACTTAGTTGAAGCAATTATCAACTTTTTTAAAGTTACCAGTTGCTACAACTAGAGCATCTTCAGTTGATGCAACTGACAGCCTTGTTGAGGCATCTATCAACTTTTTGTGGTTGTTATAAAAGTTCCAGTTGCAGCAATCATTTTATGGCATTCTGCTTTGATAGGTGAGTCTTCACAGTCTTGCTAGGCCTGTGTATCTCCCCGCGTAGGTAACAAAAACCTACCTACGCGCGGCGACCCTTTGTCCTTACAAAGGGTCGCCGCCTATATAGCCCCTTGGCTAAAACAAGTTGCGTGTCGCTACCGGCGGCCGCGCGGCTACGTTGCTGGCTGGACGAGAATGAATAAAGTACTAGAAAGAGGCGCTAGATGGCGTTAGAAGCTTCTCGTAGCAGTCAACCCTATCGCGTCGCGTACGTCACTGAATAGGTTTAATGTATTTTGAATCATATTCCAGAGTAATAAGTATGAAATTATCTTGCAATTGATTTTTGTAGGTGTCTACACGAAAATGTGCTTGACTCTAAGGCGAAGTAAATTACGCCATATTGTTGACGACATTGAGTAGACATTTCTTTGAATACAATTGCTAAGTCATACTTCTGTACGAAGTACTAGTACTTATTCTGTGGTCTTGCTCAGTCTACGATGGACACCGAAGAGGCAGCACTTGTTTTCATCATATCACGTCAAATTATTCGCAGCAATCGTCTGTTTTGGATTCCTCCCTTCTTGCAAGATAGGACTAAATTTATTAACACAAATGAGCTGCAAAAACATAATGATAAGTTTAAACAATACTTTAGAATGTCTCATAACCTATTTAAAGATTTGCTGAAAGTATTGGAAAGTTATTTAAAACGTCAGGATACAGTGATGAGGGAAACTTTTTTCGCCAGATGGCGAAATCTGCAACTTTACCAAACTCGCTAGTTGCTGGCTGCTGCAATCAGAAACTAACTTCAAACTCAAGTTGCTGTGTACGCAATTCCATTGAAATATATCGTCTGCTTGCTGGTAAAACAACATAAGTGCATAAGACATAGTACTGAGATAATGAGGTTTAAAAAATCAAATCGAATTTTGAGTGTTGAATAATTTACTTGTTGCGGAATGTTTCATATCAAATGATATGAATAAAAAAAATGTATTGTGTCTGCGTTACTGTCTGTAAATTTTGTTTGCTTAAAGTTTGAAATAATATCATAGAATACTTAATAGTACAAGTAATATGCGAGTCTTTCTGATAGGATGGGAAATAAATACCTACTAACCATTAATTTATATATATATAATAAATCAATGCCACTAACTCAATATTTCATATTTTTAAAATGAGATTTGGTAACAGGGATTGTATGTGGTATTAATTTTTAACGCAAGTAATACGAATCTATGTACCTAACACATTTTAGATGTAGTTTAACACAGTTAATGTTTTGCTTCTAGTTTAAAATGGCCATTAAATTGAGAATATCGCATTTTTCTCGTGATTATTTATTGTGATATACTACTGCACATACTTTCAGGCGAAAGACTATCTCATAACTTAGTAAAATTTAATTATCCCCGCAATAAAATAATATTTGGCTTATAAATTAGGCTGTATTATGATATTTTGTGTATTATTCTATCGTCTAGTTTACATATATTTTCCACTTAGCTATTTTAGGATTCGAAATTAGCATAAAACGTATTTTTGTCTATTGTTTATATTGTTGAATAAGCGATTAAATAATGTTTAAAATGTTTAAAAATATATTAACTTTTATGTTACATTAAAACAGCATAACTTGCTGATGCTTTACAAAAAACTGTTTTAAATTGACTGAGGGCATGCACTTAACTTGTTTTACCTGTAATTTTAAAAATAAGAATTACTTGCGATAGAATTACTTTATCACTTATTTTGTTTTACCAGTCGATAGAGCGAAAAAAACTGCATATAACTGCATTGTTAACTCGTTTTTGGCAAAAAGTGCATTTATCATGTTTTACCAGTAAGCCAACGATATATGCACAGCGAGATGTCAGTTGCCGGTTGCCGCAACAAGGTGCATTGCGCAAGGTGAATGAAGTCTGCAAAACGCATAAGCATCAGAAATCGGAGTAGGGAGGTTGATTTGGGGTCAATGACTTTTAGGTCTATTTACAGTATTTTAGGTACGGTCGGCAGCACATCAGTTTACCCATTTGAACTACAAAAACATGTTTTATTTCGTAGGAAATAGAGGCGATCTCAAGGTCAAAGTGTGGTAGTTTGACGTGCGGCCGTGTGAACTTTCCGCTCAAGTCGTATAATCTTGAGACGCCCTGTATTGGAAGTATCAGCATTGCCCCTTTGGATAGCAACGCTTATCTTTTGCCCGTAGCTTGTCGACCGTCTTGGTGTAGTGGTTCGCGCTCCGGACTACAAAACCAGCGGTTGCGGGTTCGAGTCCCGCAAGGGGCAAATGTTTGTGTGATGAGCACGAGCATTTGCACCTAAGTCATGGATGTTTATAAACGTATTATAGGTATGTCTATCCGTTATCCTAGTTGCCATAGCACAAGCTCGCGCTTAGTTTGGGGCTAGGTAATTGGTGTGATTGTTGGAACAATTTATAATTAATAGCTAACATAAAATACTCTTCTTGTTCACAGATAAAACTACAAAAAAACACTGCCATCTCGCTTTCAAGATTTACTTGTATTTTAAAATATAAGATTATCAGGTTTGCCTCAATGTACTAAGCTTGTAACAGTGAGCTACGTATCTGTCAATCGCATGCTATCTCTTTCACAAGGCAAAGAATTTCGAGGGCCGCATCTATATCGGTCCAGCCGATCAGCTTAGCACGGCTCAACGGTATGCACGGTGGTTTCTGAGTTGAATCTGTGCTTCCTTTGTAAATGTAGATTTTTTACACATTTTTTTTCATTTCAACGTGTGGTTCTTGTGTCAGATTAAAATATTGGTGTAGTGGGCAAGTAAGAGATAGGTTGCGATTGAGTTGTGACACTCAGAAATCCGTTTTTGTATTTTGAGATCAATTAAATATATAAAAAAATAAATGATTTTAGCAAAAACAATGTGCAATACATTAAAATGCAATTGATACGGAAAATATAATGTTTTTTTATATTTAATTGATATCAAAAATATAAATAAATCGACCCCGTAGTGTATTGTATTCACGAGAACTATCTCTCTGTATGTGTGTACGGAATATTACGATATTATATTTATATGATAAAGTATAAACCAACGTTATATATGAAATATATCAAAACAAGTTATTTCAATCCAATTCTTTGTGAGATTGATTTCGAAGTATTGTTGTAACAAATATTTCCATGTTATCGAGTTTTAACATTTTAGTTGTGATTAACCAACTAGGTACTGCTAAATGGACAAAAGTAGTTTCATAAGACCTAGTAATTTGTTACGGCTAATAGCCGAAGTGCGGCTACACCTAGTTTTAGCCGGCTACAACTAGGTGCAGCCCGCCACATGCGGTTAATCTTAGGTGTATAACTGCTGAGCAGATATGAAAAAAATATTTTGTGTTAGATAGCTTATTTCTCAGGGAACGCTTTGTATGAGCTATAAAATGCATGACACCTACCAAGAAATTAACGGGGAAGCATTTAAATCAAAAAGCACGGATGAAGTCGCGGGGGACCGTTATAATTAATATGTTCATATTACTCACGCGCGTTTGGATTCTTATCTTAAAAGATATCACCAGTTTCAAAAAATACTCCGCTCCTAACAATGCTCACAGGAAATCCTAAATTTACGCGAACGAAGTCGCGGGGGACCGCTAGTCTCAAAATAAAACCAAAATCCTTAACTAAACTGAAAGCCTTGTTCTAGCCGATGATAAATAGGATACACCTAAGTTTAACCACCAGTGTGCGGCTGTACCTAGTTCTAGCCGCTATAATGAAGGCTAAACCTAGTTGTAACCGAAGATAAGTAGGATACACCTAAGTTTAACCGCATGTGGCGGGCTGCACCTAGTTGTAGCCGGCTAAAACTAGGTGTAGCCGCACTTCGGCTATTAGCCGTAACATATATATAAATTACAAAATCGTACAAATATAATACTGTAATATTAACATTTGCCCACCTATTATTAGGTAAAGGGTAGCTACGATTCAGGTAGATGGCGCTCAGTTCGCCGGAGCATAGATTATAAGTGCTATCAAATAGTTTAGAGTTGCAGAAATTAATTTATTTCGAGTAAAAAGGCGATACAAAATCAACACGACTTGCCAAGGTCTCTTTTTATTTGAAAATTGTATTTTTTTATACACATACCTAATATTTTTTAATTTTAGTTCTCAAGCTGTTCCATGGGGTTTTGGTGTGAGATTTCGAGATAGTACATTTTTGTGTTAAAATAATTAGCAATAAATGACTTTTGACAATAATTTTCTACTTAATTCTTCAACAAAAAAAACCTGTTTTTTCTTTTTTTATTAAAAAATGTCACAAAATACTTTAAGCAAGCCATTAATGTAACTTAATAATGTTTAATATACCAGCTGATGTTAAAAGTACAATATAAATCGTTATTTTCCCATCGAAACTCCTGATACGGCCTTTGGTGCATTCTTTAGTGTTACAGGCATGAAATGCTTTTTATAGGGGCCAGACCATTTTACAAGGCCCTATCGCCATTTGTGCTTTTAAAAATATTAAGAAAACTGTCGATCACACGATTTTATCACTTATTTTTATTTAAAAAAAACGAAAAATATGAAATGATATTAACGTTTTCAGTATTACACGAAAACTTATGATTCCTTATGATTTTTTCATATTACTGTTATTTTTTTTATTGTAATATCGTGTGACCGACTTTTACATATAATTATTAAATGATAAACAAAATATAATATATGTTAGCACTCTATGTAAAGTTAAGATTCATTCGGCTAGCCTACGTTTGTAGATTTTTTAACTTATTTCCTTTTTTTTGGTTTTTTTTCGGCAAATATCTGTTATGACACTGGGTTTACTGAAATATTCTAAAAAAAAAACAAATTCAAATGATTACAATGAAATTACTATTACCCAGTATATAAAATCAGAGAATCAAAGCATGTTGTTATGAAGGGGCCCATTTTTATTTTGTAATAAAAATCATATATTTTTTATTTTATTTTTTAGCTTCGGGCCCCATGATCAATTTGACATTACCTAGAAATAGTCTAGAGTTGTTAAAATGACAAGTTGATTTTTATTAATGTGTTGTATACGGGGTGTTTTTTTTAAATAGTTTACTTGATTTTTTTCTGTAAAATACACGTCACGTTTGGGTCAAAAATAAAAAAAAAACGTTTTAAGAAAATATGTAATTTGTTTTAGCCTAAATACAGCATTAAGAATCCATGCATAGGTTAAATAAAATTTTAAATTGTTATTATTTATTAAAATGTGCATGTTTATACGTACAATATGTACGTAGTTGTTTAATTGCAGATTTTTTTAAGGCAATTATATTTGATTACAATTTTTATAGGGTGTTCATTCTGTTGCGCAAATAAAAATACATTGTTCTATGATACTGCAACCGAAATAAAAAAAATGATAATAAACATGTGATCAGCTTTTTCAGGTTGGGAAATACTCATATTTCTTGAGATTTTGCAAGATATGTGATTTGTGCAACAGAATCGCACTCTAAAAAGTTAATTAATGAAGTAAAACCTTTTTAATCACCCCGTATGTCGAGAATTTATTTTTAAGATCCTATTTGTAATCTTTAAAATTATGACACCCGGCATTTTTGCTATCTATGTATTTGTAATTGAATAAATATTATTAGTTTTAATTGTTGTGTTTTCGTTGAATCACATTAGGATACAAATACTACGCGGTGCTACACCTCCCACCTAAAATCACAACCTTATGAGGGAAGGAATTTCTGACAGTTCAAAATTTTAGTTTTATTTGATATCGATAGATGGCGCTACTCATCTTATAAAAACATATGCCTGCCTCGTTGGTCTAGTGGTCAGCACGCTGGGTACTAACCACGAGATCCCGGGTCGGGCCGAGAGTGTTGGGTTTTTCTGTCTTGAAATAACTCAGACACAGCTCCGGAGTCAGGAAGTTGGTGGTGTTAACACCCCCGTGCCTCAGAAAGCACGTTAAGCCGTTGGTCCTGCGCCTGATCTCTCTACGGTCATGTCAGACTGCCGTCTCACCGAATCATGAGAGTGAAGAAACAGAGAGTGCACCTGTGTATTGCGCACACACTTGTGCTCTATAATATGTCCTGCGCAGTTGGCTAATCTCTGTTGTGATAGGCCGCCGTGTTCGAAATTCGGTTTCCTAGCCGACATTATTATAAAACATTGATTCGAAATCATTAAGCTTACAACAAAACAAAATATTGTAATATTACATGTACAGATAAAATATGTAATGGAAGTACTTACGTCAACAATAAGCGAGTTTTAAAAGCATCATCATTTGCTTGCCCTGTTGCCATTATATTTGGGGTCGGCGCAGTGCCTATGTTTTTCTCTTTCATACAATTCTATTACTAGTCTATACTAATATTATAAAGAGGAAAGATTTGTTTATTTGTTTATTTGCATCGAATAGGCTCCGAAACTACTGGACCGAATCAAATGAAATTTGGCACAGAGATAGTTTGAGACACTGGGAAGGACATAGGCTACTTTTTGTCGCGATATAAAATCATCAGGGGGTGAAATGGGGGATGAAAATCGCGGGGAACTGCTATCATTGACTGAAAATAAAATTAAATGAAAAAAAAAACGTCTTAATGATTACTACATTGTTTAAAAATTGCCTGTCAGTACATAAACTTTATAATATACTAATCAACACTGTCTAGGGATATTTTGAATATAATAATACTATGTTTTGTATATCCGTCGACAGTGTTGATCTGTGTATGATCAAAGTTAAAACCAGCATTTATCATGAGCAAAAATCTGCCTTATGTTGTTCAATGCCATCTAGCGGATTTTAAAGTACTATTTTTGACACTAGAAAAATCTCTCAATAATCATGACACAGCTTTTAACTCAAGTGACTTCGGTATCAATTTTTAACAATAAATATTTTGTAACATCGAAGTTTTCACATTAGTGACAATGGGCTCGATTCCCTAAAACAAATTTTAAGTTCAATCTATTTCTTTCTATGCTAAAACAGACTACAAAAATGCGCTAGATGGCGTAAGTAGCTTTTTGTGGCAGTCAACCCTATCGCGTCGCATGATAGTACGTCACTGAATAGGTTTAGTGTATTATGAATCATATTCCAGAGTTATAAAAATGAAATTATCTTTAGGTGTCTTCACGAAAATGTGCTTGAGTCTGAGGCGAACTGAATTAAACCATATCGTTGACAACATTGAGTAGATATTTCTTTGAGTTTCATTGCAAAGTCATACTTCTGTACGGAGTACTAGTACTTATTCTGTGTCCGGGCGAATGCTCTTACCAACTGAGCTACGACGGACGTTAGAGCTCATTCACACGATGACAGTTCGTTTTTTTAACGGCGGCAATGCTTTTTGAATGCCCATGTTCACACGGATCACGAATCGTGAAAAATGACGACTACGCCTTAAATCTAGTATCGTGTTTTGAAAATCACGTTCGACAAACTTACCAAATTCAATTCGGATATTTTAACGAATCGTGAAAAAATACGATTCCGTATGCAATGTGAACGTCCATCAGACAAGCAAGACGTATCCTGTATTTTGACGAATCGTCAATGACTGATCCCGTGTGAATGAGCATTTAGTCAGTCGACGAATTTTTGTAAGTGCTTGCTACGCCAGTGAGCCGGCGTTCGATTTCATCAATACTTGGGAACTACCTACATGTATCCGATGGAAATATTTGACCATCAGTTAAGATGAAATCAGATTTGCAAGTTTTTATGAAATTAAATTTTTCGCTCACTAAAATTGATCGACTTAATTTTCAACATCCAAGTCCGCACTCAACTACGGAGCGAAATACTATTTTTGGCGATCCCTATATTGAATACAAAACTGATTACCTACCTGCTAAACTACCATGTAGTTCGTCAATTTACTTAACTCTCCGAAGGAACGCAGGCTTTGCGGATAACCATTTGAAAATCGCTTTCAATAAAACGAATGAATACAAAACACAACTTTATTTCCACGCCCAAAAAACTTTAACTTCTTTCAATTTCACCCCGAACAATCACTTTTTACAAACGCACCTTAACAGATATTTCGTCAAAAAGTAGAAATCGTTTCCCAAGCACCACATCAACTGGAGCAGTTGTGACAACAGTTTACATATCCGCGTCTCCGTGGGCTTTTCGTTTAGACAAGATTTGAAGAGCTTGCATACTTCTTTGATATACTGCCCCAGGACAGAGCAGCAAGCGCAGCAGTTGGCGCTGACCGATTTCTTCAGGGTATTGAAGGAGGGATCCTTTTTGTACCCTTTACCGGGCCCTTGCTTCCCGCTCTTCGGTTTAGGGCAGCTGTCGTTGCCGCTTTTGCTTTTGGAACGTTTTTTTGAGCGACTACGCCTTGATGGGGATGGCGAGTCTTCTCTGTGGACCTGAGGATATAATTGTAGCACTGATATATTTTTATTACATCACAAGGGATAGGCAACAATGTTTTAACATTCCATGTTCCGATTTCACTGACGACCGAGTTAAGGTTAATTGGATTGTTGGAGAGGAACCGTGGGGCAGTTGCTTGGGGTTGCCTCTCATGCGGGAGGTACCGGTTCGATCCCACGTGCCGCCATGTACCAATGACTTTTTCTGAGATAAGTTCATTAGTTATTTCACTAACCGATGCTCCTACGGCAAAGGGAAAACATTGTGAGGAAACCTGCACATTCAGGCGACTGAATGTGTAACCATGATCCAAACTGGCCAGGTTCCCTGTTAACAGGATGACATGAAATGGCAGGAGGCACGCAGGTCAGATGGCAGTCGCTCCATTGTAAATACCTGATCTGCCACATCCTGGTTTATGGTCCAAAGCGGACCCGCGCCCTCGCGTGGGAGTGCATAACCGGGATAACGCTAGGATGATGATGGAGAGGAACGGTTTTCTTGAAATAATTGAGAACAGGAGAGGAAAGATGGTGGAACACTTGATTTAATGACCTTATAATAATACAATCATTGAGGGGAAGATAAAAGGAAAACGGCAGAGAGGGAGATACTTAGAAGGTGATGGAGAAGTTAGGCATCTTTTGTCGTATCAAGAGGTCAAGAGAATGGCGGACTATAGGGATGATGGAAAAAAACTCTACCAATAAGAGAATTAACTCTTAAATGTGATGATGAAGGGATGTAGGCTCTCTGCATAAGTAACAAGATCACACCGATTTACACCACATACCGGGATGTTGTTGTAAAAGACTGGATTCAGGGACTGTAGTCTTGAAACACTTATCCCGAACGACTTAGGTCTAAAGTTATTTTTGGATACTCTCAGTTATTCTTAAAGACTTGGAGCAAAAATGAATTTTGTATAAGGTCCCCGCAGTCTAAATGTTTCAACGCCAAATAGCCGTTTGGCCTTGTTACGTAATCAGCAGCAAGGGACTAGTATTTGATTGACGACCGTCTTGTTGTAGTCGTTCGCGCACCGGACTTCTAAACCAGGCGGTTGCAGGTTTGAATCCTGCAAGGGGCAAATGTCTATGTGAGGAGCACGAGCATTTGTATCTAAGTCATGGATGTTTATATGTATTTAAGTATTTCTATCCGTTATCCTAGTCACCATAGCACAAGCTCACGCTTAGTTTGGGGCTAGGTAATTGGTGTGTTTGTTGAAACAATGTATTATTGTTATTTTCGCCGCTTGGCGTTTTCTGTCGACTCTGCGATAGACCCAGGTTTAGGAGCAGATTCCCCGAGATGAATGGGGCCTAAGTATCGACACAAGTTGCGTCCCATACTGGCCTGTCCCTTCTCCCAGGCAATGAGCGTTAGACCATCACCCTCCCGCTCTTATCACAGACCAATCCCCTGGGATCGAAAGTGAGAAGACAAGATTGACCTATCAAAATAAACAGACTGTCTGAAACATACCTTAACTGTAGAAGTTCGACACATTTCAGCTTCACTTATAATTTTGTTTTTTCGATCCGAATTGAGGAAATACAACACAAGATTTAGATTACACTGAAATTCACTGGTACATTGTGAAATATATTAGAACACAAAAATTTCGATGGTTGTCAATTTTCTGTCAGCCTGTTTCTGACAAATTATTTTTATTCTTTGTGAATTTCTGTGCTGGAACCAAAAAGTATATCTTTTTTTGTAGAGGGTTTAGTATTGTGAGAAGGATATTCTTATGTAGCTTGCACGCCGGGGTATTAGTGTTCATCTCTGAGGTCCCGGGTTCGATCTAAGGTTGGGTCAATATTCAAATTCTAATTCAAATTCAAAAGATTTATTTCAGACAAAGTCCATACCACAGTACAATACAGTTGAGTCAGTAACACCAATATAAAAAAAAATACAAAAAGATAAAATAAAATAGGTAACATATGAGACATTTAAGGGTTTTTTATGTGCAGTCGAACCCATTGCTGCATAAACGGGCGGTCCACTCGCCCTGCTACAACACGCAGGATACTGCTGGAGCTCCCGCGGACACGGCTTAGCATCGAGGCGGCTCTTTTGCGTAGAATGGCATGAAAGCCATCGGTATGAGCGTCCGCGAACATGCCTGACGCGCTGCAGTAACGCGGCAGCCCCAACAATACCCTGAACTCGTTGTTATACTGCACTCGCAGGGCGTTGACTGTCTTCAGCGTATAGCTAATCCACAAGCTACACGTGTAGAAAGACTGGCAAAAAGCTTTGAAAAGTATCACCTTAACGGGTTCAGTACAGCGTGCAAACCTGCGAGCCAGCATATTGCATCTGACTGCCAACGCCCGTCGCTCCCGTTCTATATCCTCGTTATCAGAGAGATCCTCCGTCACCCAGTGACCCAGATATTTAAAACGCGATACCCGTTTTAGTGCAACACCGCCTAAGTAGACAGGAGGGACTGCTGTGATATTGTGACCCCGAGACTGAAACATCAGGATTTCACTTTTCTTTGCGTTATATCTAAGTCCACGAGCTCCGGCGTAATCCTCGCACACCTTAAGAAGTTTCTGAATGGCGCTTATCGAGGGAGCCAACAGCACCATGTCGTCCGCATAACTTAGATTGTTAATGATTTTACCATCGATGGAGCAGCCCACACCAGTGCTACTGAGTTCCTCGATAAGTCCATCCATATATAAATTAAAAAGACGAGGAGAGGTTAAGCCACCCTGTCTAACTCCACACCTGAGTCTATACTCACTGGAGACTTCTCCCGCCCACCGAACAACATTAGTTTGGTTTTTGTACCAATAGTCAAAAATATCAATTGTTTCACCTGGGAGAGTAGGAATGGTCCGCATTTTACTCCACAACAACTCATAGGACACCATATCGAAGGCTTTAGACAAATCCAGGAAACAAGCATAGACTGGTGTCTTCCTGTCAGTATAGTACCGGACGGTATGCTTCATGCACTGTATTGCAGTGTCTGTAGATAGTCCAGACCTAAATCCAAATTAAGCGTCATTCAACTGCAGATGTCTGTTTAAAATGCGATCAAGCAAACCGTCCAGCACCTTTGCCACAGTCGTCGCCAGCGAGATGGGCCTATAGTTGGCTATGTCTGATGGATCCCCAGTTTTATTCTTGACTATTGGTGCAACTACCGTCTTCATACACTCTGCCGGCAAGTATGAGTGACGTACACAGAACGTAAAAAACATTCTAAATATATTATTGCACTTGAAAAAATGACCGCCAGAGGCGGGAATCGAACCCGCGTTCCTCGCATGCCGGGCGATTGCCTAACCTCTCGGCCACCCTGGCGTTGGCAGAGCCTGTCGAAAATTTCAAGTGCTTCTTAACGCTGTAATGCCGCGTTGCTTTCATCAATGTTATTGGGATTACACCCTCAACACTCGAAAGAAATACTATTGCAAGTATTTAACAATCGAAAGATGAAGCTTGCAAATACGATAAATTATTGTATTAATTATATCCCGCCTCTGGCGGTCATTTTTTCAAGTGCAATAATATATTTAGATTGCAAAGTGAATGCTTATCACTTAAACAATAATTTATCGTATTTGCAAGCTTCATGCTGCAAATGCTCAATACTCAACCCATCGTGTCCAGGAGACCTTCCCTTGTTTATCCGTTTTATAACCAAAGCTACTGCCTGGCGACTGGGGGGAACGGACTGACTTAGAGTCAGGCATCCGCAGCACATGAGGTTGAGGTGTTGGTTCAACTTGAAAATGGTCTTTAACAAGTTCGCGATATCCTTAGGCTTAGTTACCCCATTCACACAAAGAGGAACAGTTGGTCTAGGGTTTAGTCTCTTAGTGCACTTCCAGAAGTTTTTGAAGTTATTGTTAGCGTGATGTTATGCCAAAATGTCCATTCTAAGCTTATCTTTTTTTTGTTATTTTGGCACCACTTAAGTTTTGCTTTAAATGCACGCCGAGACTCCACCATTTTATCATAGACCGCACCACTTGGTGGGCTACCCTCCCGCCTCCAAGCCTGAAAGTGAGACCGTGCCTCAGTGTGTACAGGTTGAACATGCTTGTTCCAACCGACCACCTCATGCCTTTTTTTGCCACGGACTTGCTTTTTGGAAGTAGCCTCAGCTGCCTTACACAATACATCAATAATGTTCTTGTACAACCGGTCTATAACTAAATTATGCTCTGTATCCCTACAAAAACCATCACAACATTTGGAAAACTCAGTAGAAAAATATATATCCCGTAACCCTATTTGACATAAAATGCTATACTTTTTTATTTGATCTTTATTCCTATCCCCCCAAATAACTTTGTTACAATATTGTATAGTTTCTGGCGGTGACACAGTAGCAGGGTTCACAGAGCTCAAATTGACACTAATTTCAAGCGGAAAATGATCAGACCATATACAGTCATAGTGCACCCCCACATCCACCACCGACTGCCACGAAGCCCCTGTCACTAAGCAATGATCTAGCCAACTAGTGGTACCGTGCGCGTCGCTAATGAATGTGAAAGTGCCCGAGTCAATGCCTAGTTTTTCTATGTCTGCACAAATCCATTTTTGCTCTTTACAAAATTTTATTAGTTCAATACCAAATAATTCACTAGGTTCAGCATTAAAGTCTCCTAAAATGAATACTGATGCTACTTCAGTGCTGTCTATGATTGCACTAATTTCGCTGAGACAGTAAATTCAATTAAATGTTCACTTCAGTTCACAGGCATATAGACCGACATCACTAAAAAGGAACGATTACACACACCAACCTTTATCGCCATAAGACGCACATTATTACAGGAAATCACTGTCACATTATCAAACGCACTTTTTCGCCACAACAACGCCACGCCGCCATATGGCCTGCCTCGTACAATACCTGCAGTCGAGTCAATTGCAGATGTACCCGTATATCCAAAGCCAGGGTCGACGGTACCGAGGAATCAGCCAAGTTACCTGCAGGGCTATAATGTTAGCTTTGCTACACAGCGACCTTACATGATCTATAAATCGTTTCAAAGATTTGCAGTTGAGGCTAACAAAATTACTTAATGTTGATATTATGTCTGTTTGAACTTGATCCATCTCGTTTGGTGATGTTTCTATTACTAAAGTCTATAAAGCGGCGAAAAGAAATGCCTTCAGGCCACATATGGTCATCCATGAATAAATCAAGTTTTTGTTTAGATACAAAAACCTTGTAGGCATCGTAAACCTTTTGATGCTTCATTTGAATCTTTTCTTAAGTGACTGTCACTAGCGTTTTTTCCTTAATATAGTCTGCAATGTCTACAGGCGAGGTATTCTTATCAACATTTTTTTTTATAAATAAATAATAAATTGTTTCAACAAACACACCAATTACCTAGCCCCAAACTAAGCGTGAGCTTGTGCTATGGTGACTAGGATAACGGATAGAAATACTTAAATACATATAAACATCCATGACTTAGGTACAAATGCTCGTGCTCATCACACAAACATTTGCCCCTTGCGGGATTCGAACCCGCAACCGCCTGGTTTAGAAGTCCGTGGCGCGAACCACTACACCAAGACGGTCGTCAATTATTTATAAACAACGGGATTATCAAATCGGCCGCCTTTAACTTACAGTCGGTTGCGGTAATCGCCATTCCTTTTTTTCCTATAAATCGATTCCTATATCTTTTTCTCTGCACTTCAATCCATTCGTTGTCCCTTTTAGGTTCCTTCCAGCCCCAATATTAGAAAAGTATGTTTGCTATTTACAGGGTTTTGTCTGTTTAGCAGTCCTTTAGCAGGTACTTACTTGATCAGAGCAATGTATGATGCTCTCCTACGTTTATAATGCAACAAGTTTGTGCGCAACCTTCATGCGGTCGCTGGAGGTGCGGGGGGCGAGGCACGCTAGACGTCAGCGGGTGACGAGATCAGAAATCAGAAATCAGAAAGTTTATTTGCAAAAAATACATACATCAAATAAGGTCTTAAACGCAAACGAGTGATGTTGCGGGGAATGTATTTGCTTTGACAATCGCGTGTGATTGGCGCTTCCTCGGGCTATAGGTGTATTCTAATTTTGTAATACAGGTGTTATTTTGAAAATACGTATACGTCGTCCATTTTAGATAGACTGAGGCATTGAAACCGCCTGTTTTTATATCGATGTCATTAAACGTAGGTGACGGCGTAAATTAGCCGAGTGTCTGATAAGCAAGTTGCTCACGAGTTCCATACGAACCTTTTGAACACACTTGCGAGGAAAAATAAACATGTATAAAACAATTGGTGAATGTATAATTTTGAAAACGATATTAGATTGTTAGTTTTCTCTAGATTTTGCAGGTTAGTATTAGGGTTTCGTTCGCGTTTTGTGCTGCATTAAGTACTCGTATTTCTTGCGGGGTTAAATCTGTCAATTGTTCATCTTCTGTACTAAAACTTGTAATTTTTACAATAATATACCACACAGCAACAAATGCGCTATAACCAAATTTTAAAATTATGGCAAATGGCGCGCAAGTTTTTTTTTCACGTGCCAAATGTATGGTGATTGCTTACATCTATATGGCTATCCATACAGCCTACTTCAAAATTTAAGTGGTAAAATGCAAATATTTTATAACAAATTTTTGCGAATTATTTGATAATAATAAATGTTTTTTCTTAATTAGGGACATATTTATTTATTTCAAAAAAACCTCTTTGCTGTTACAAAAAAAACTGCATGAATAAATTGAAAATACTGTTTACACGCAAACTTGCAGTTAGGTAAGTACTAATCTAATTTTTAGGGATAATTCTAAAACCAATATGCACTAGTGTGTAATATTACTAATATGCACGCATGTGTTATAGTTCGGTTTATGGCAACAAGAAATAGTTCTTGTTGCCATAAACCGAACTATAACACATGCGTGCATAGTAATATTACACACTAGTGCATATTGGTAATGGTTGGTTCAATTTACAAGCTAGTGTGTTGAAAAATAAATAAAAGCAAAGTATAAAACTTAATTCTTTATTCACTTTTTACAAATAATCAACAACCTCAAAATACGCATCACCAAAATTCTTCTTACACCAACACATATTGCTAAACACATAACTTTAAACAAATAGGCAAAAAATACATTGGTAAAAGGTCTTACTGAAATCTACATTCATTAAAAATCCCTGACTGCAAAAAATATTATATCTTTGAAATGGTATTTTTAATGGCTTTCATTTGATACCCATATTGCTATAGTAAGGAAAAAATCAATCCCCTCCCCTCTTTATTTCCATTTGCAAGCGCCATTTTTTAAATGTATATAGCCTATGTCACTATTACAATTTTGACAAATTCAACGACAACTCATATGTCTTAAAACTGTCCAGCCGTTTGGACTGTAATACGTGCCAAATTACACATACATACATACTCTCGAAAACCATAACCCTCCTTCCGCAGTCGGGTAAAAAAAACAACATTTAAATTATGCGTTTGTTGAACTATTGTTATCTATGGAATGGTCTCAAAAATACACTATATCAATGCAATAGCAATAGGCAACATAGATTTGGAACTATAGAAATGATATTTGGTACCAAAATGCCCAGTACAAACATAATACCTAAGTATAATCACAATTATTTGTTCTTTATGCATTCTATTCTTTAGATATTTATGCACTTGAGAAAATATCCGAGCCGGGAGTCGAACCCGCGTTCAACGCATACCGGGCGGTTGCCTAGACCACTAGGTCACCCAGACGTTGGTGTCGACATTTTCAAGTGCTTCTTAACGCTGTAATTCCGCGTTGCTTTCATCGATGTAGTAGGGATTGTACCTTAGAATGGGTGGGATCGATTCCCGCCCCAGGCGCTCATCTTTTCAAGTGCAAACATCTAATCGTTTATCAGTATATTTCCTGAAATGCTTTTACAAAAATGTGTACCGTAAATCATAAAATAATTGCAGTACCCATATGTCTATAACCAATTATCCCAAAAATATTGAACTTAATGTAAGCAACACGCCTGTATGAAAAAATACTTGAGATATTCAACCACCTGAGTCAAATATTATAAAACTCCGCTGGTCTGAATTGGAGCGATTACAATGCCCAAATATATTCCTTTTTACAGATAAAAAGTGTCACACAATGACGTATTCAAAGAGTTCAGAAATTTCGCATGGGATAGATTGCACGGTAGCTCAGTTGGTACGAGCGTTAGCCCGGTTAGCCAAAGGTCGTGGGTTCAAATCCTGCCCGTGTGCGAATTTTTAGTGTCATCAAAACTTTTAGACGTCGTGATGTAGAATCGATAATAGAATTTAGAAAAATGAAATTAAAAAACTTCGTCTTCACTTCTTTTAACACCCTGTATTGTTTATTAATTATAAAAATCAGTGACTGTTAAACCATCAGTCCTCAAGTGAAATACAACTTTTACTTTGAATTTTTTTGCGAAATTCAATTCAATTTTGCTGACAAAAATTAATCGACTGTGTCATCCGGTGGGACACGAACCCACGTGTCGCTATTCGGGCGAATGCTCTTACCATCAAACTGAGCTACAGAGGACGTTAGTCAGTTGACGAATTTTCATAAGTGCTTGCGACGCCAGTGAGCCGGCGTTCGATTTCATCAATACTTGGGGAATGTACCCGCATGTACCAATGACTGAATATTTGACCATAAGTTAAAAATACTTAAGAAAATTCGTCGACTGACTACCGTCGTCCGTAGCTCACCGGATGACACAGTCGATTTATTTTTGTAAGCTAAATTGAATTTAATCTCGTAAAAAAACTTCAAAAGAAAAAGTTGTATTTCTTTTGAGGACTAATGGTTTATAGTCACTATCTTTTATAAATAATTAAGCCTTTGACTGGTACGGAAGTAGACACAATGTTATTGTTTTGGGGTTACCGGTGACTTGATTTTAAGTTCTAATATTTGCTTAAAGGTTTTATTTTTTTAATCGCCCCTTTTGGTAGTTCCAGATTATATTTTTCAACTTGTTACATTTATTATAGTTTTACTTTTATCATAACATATAAAACCAACGATAATTCTAATTCCCAGTGATGTAACATTAGAAAAATATTAATACTAAGCTAACACAGAAACTTGAACTAAACAGAGTTCGTGAAATCAACGAAAACCTAACAAACTTTCAATATTTACAGTTAAATATTTAAACTTATTTATTTACAATATTCGTGCCTATAATAAACATACATATTGCGGGCAAGATGTATCACTAAATTAATTAAGTAATAAATTCCAAAAGAAAGAAAAATACACCACATTCCCGATAGTTTTTAAATCACAAAAAAACAAACACGAAATAACGCATTTAGCTTTTAAAAATCAAATTAGAAAAGTGTAAGTTTTCAATAGAATTAGACTATGTAAAAAGATTCTGTCTTGATTTTTATAATGGTCGACTTCTATACCAAATTATTCATAATGATACTGAATATGGTCTCAATTCCAATGCGCCCTGTCTAATATTAAATTTAGGTTCAGTCTCTCTCTTTCTCTGCCAAGCAAACGAAATGAGACAGACTATATAAATTTAGAAACGTCAGACTAAACAGCTGTCCGTTGTTAAGGAATTTAGAGAATCTATAGACAATTTAATAGAAATGTCATTCGCTGACGACTAGGGTTCGCGAAAACTTGTAACAATATGTACCATGTAATTTGACGTTTCTAAATTATTTTAGTCTGTCTCTTTTAGTTTGTTTGACAGATAAAGAGAGACACTTAACTTAAATTGAATGTTAGACAGGGCGCATTATAATTGAGCCCAATGTCTTCCAGACAAAATATATTTATCTAGCAATATTATGTTCGCACAAGATTTTAAAAATCTATTCAAAAAATGTAATATACCCTATGCCACTTGGTAATCGTGTAGAAGAGTCATACAGACTTGCGACTTAGTCGCATTTGGAATAAAATGTTAATAAAAATGGTACTAATTTGATAACATCAAATGAAACGGTTTACTAAAGGAGATGTCAAAATTGAATCGATAGACAATTTAAGACGGATTCGATTATGATTATTATAAGACGAAAATACAGAAAAAGGGCGTGAGAAATCGCTAGGGCCTACTTGCGCACGTCCGGATTAGCTAATCTGGATTTGTTCGAGGCCTATTATCTGCGTTAAAAGCCCACTTGAGCCAGTCTGGATTACCTAATCAATACTAAAACAAGGGGACCTTCCGGATTAGCTAATCCAGACTTGTGGACTCTCAACTCAGATAATTCGGACGTGCGCAAGTGTGCCTAAGTTTGACTCAGTTTAATAAATTTTAGTAAATATGGCACTTAAAAATTCATCGCCTCAATTCAGGTGGAAATCGAACCGACGACCCTTCGCTGTCAGGGCTAATGCTTTGACTAACGTCCACAGTAGCTCAGTCGGGAATTCGCCTGGGCGAATAGTAACTATTATATAATCTGTGGCCCGGGCAGCGAACGGTCGTGTGTTTGACTCCTATCTGAAGACGACCGATGAATATTTAGTGCAATAATTAATTTTGTATAAACTAACGCAGATATTGCTTAAATTATGAAAATATGAGAGCATGTATGAAAGCATTTTTAACTGACTCAAAAAAAAAACGGATCAATTCGACTGTATGACCGTTTTTGTAATCTTATTATGCGATTACTCCTTCCATTATGGACCGATTTTGAAAATCATAATTTTTAATACAAAATCTTTAAAAAATCGCACTGCGATCACCCTGCGACTAAGTCGCAAGTCTGTCTTAAACACTACTCTGACTCATCATTGACATAGAATGCATAGATCCCACACTATAATCTTTGTCTAACCTAAAATTGTAATCCTGGTTACCGTGTATTGTTCTCACGTGTATACGAAGGTAGCTGGGTCGAGTGAAAAATTTATAGCATATATGACATTGGTACTTTTTAAGGCCCGTATGAGTTTCTAAGTGTCTCTTAAGTTTCCCTTTAGTTATAAACCCTTTCCCGCACTGCTGGCATATGAACGGCTTCTCCTTGGTATGCGTAAAACTGTGCAACTTCAGGTAGTAATGTAACTTAAAACTTTTATTACATACTTGGCATACGTGCTTCTTCTCTTCTGGCTTCGACACGTCTTCCAAAGCTATCCTTGATCCGTGGCCTTTCAAATGTTCTTCCAAATAGTAGAAATGTTGGAACACTTCGCCGCAAATGTTGCAAACTCGAGATCTTTCGTCGGATGGTATTAGTTCTGTAAGAGTGGCGCTGCCGTCGGATTGCTTCGGTATTTTTCTGGCGTTTTGGAGAACCATTGCTAATATTTCGTTGCGGTTTTCTTCGAGGATTCTGGGGGGGAATTACATTGTTAATATAATATAATAAATAATAATAAGTCAGCCTATTAGATCCCACTGCTGGGAAAAGGCCTCACCTCAACTATGAGGAGGAACGAGCCATACTTGACCACGCGGGCTCAGTGCGGATTGGTGGAGGGGTGTATGTAAGGCAAGTGACAAACCTTACTGTCAGAAGTTATCAAGCCGCCCTAGGGCCTCTGACTAGGCTTAACGACTAATACCACAGATATTAGCCGGGACCAACTGCTTAACGTGCCTTCCGAAGCACGGAGATGCTTGTCATGGACGTCACTTAAATGGTCGGAATGGTCACCCATCCAATCACGACCGCGCCGTGGGTTGCTTAACTTTTGGTATCACTACCAAAGCGCTGCCGCCACTGCGCCACAGGCACCTCACCACATTGTTAATATAGTATGAATATGTCGAAAGCTTCGTTGGTCTAGCAGTCAGCTCGCTGGGTATTATCCACGAGGTCCCGGGTTCGAATCCCAGGTCGGGCCGAGAGTGTTGGGTTTTTTTGTCTTGAAATAACATAGTCACAGCTCCAGAGTCACGAAGTTGGTGGTGTTAACACCCCCGTGCCTCGGAAAGCACGTTAAGCCGTTGGTCCTGCGCCTGATCTCTCTACGGTCATGTCGGACTGCCGTCTCACCGAATTATGAGAGTGAAGGAACAGAGAGTGCACCTGTGTATTGCGCACACACTTGTGCACTATAATATCTTCCGCGCAGTTGGCTAATCTCTGTTGAGATTGGCCGCTGTGGTCGAAATTCGGCTAGGAGAACATTATAATAAATAAATTGTTTCAACAAACACACTGTTGGGGTCCTAGCTCAGGTGAGAGTAATTAAACGCAAATGGACTGTAATATAGGGTTTACTGGATTACTATGAATCAGTTACAAGGAGGAAGACTAAATCAAATCAAGTGCGCGCGCGATGTCGTCGGTGGTGTGATCTGAAGTATTGGTCGCCGCCCCAGCCGATGGTGTACGAACACACACCAATTACCTAGCCCCAAACTAAGCGTGAGCTTGTGCTATGGCGACTAGGTTAACGGATAGACATACTTATATACGTTTTTACATCCATGACAAATGCTCGTGCTCATCACACAAACATTTTCCTCTTGCGGGATTCGAACCCGCAACCGCTGGTTTTGTAGTCCGGAGCGCGGACCACTACACCAAGACGGTCGTATGGTATACTGATTAACATGGCAATAAAATGATTATATTAAATAGTATTTTAACTGGTTTAAATGCTTTTTATATATGACCATGACTTAAAAAAACATAATTGAAAAAAAAAACGCAAAAAAAAACAAATGACAAAATACCAGTACCTGCCTACCATAAAAATACTAGGTCTATAAAAATTTCTAGCTTTTTTATTCTGGTGCGTGATAATAAGTGTCAAGTATTTCAAATGACAAAAAATACGAGATCCAAAAAATACTAGGTCCAAAAAATACTTACAGCCCCTCCTTCTGGTGCGTGGCTAGATGCATCTGCACGTGATACTTGGTATTGAACATGTGCGCACAGACCGGACACTCGTACCTGCAAATAAAGTCAATTCTTTAAAATTTTCAGGATAAAATATTTATTTATTTATTTTATTTATTTAAACTTTATTGCACTGTAAGTTGTACAATTGGCGGACTTAATGCCTTAGGGCATTCTCTACCAGTCAACCGCTTGGAGATGCAGAAAGTTGAATCAGTGGCGGAACATTTGCAATTAAATAAAATAAATTATAAAATGCATTAATATTTCAACATAAACATACATACTAATATTACACAAATAAATAAAAAGATATATAAAACAATGATAAACATACATAAAATACACAAAAATGAATTTACAATTAACGAAATTGAAGATATTGACGACATCTAGGTAAACGAAAAGAAAAGAATTAACAAAAAAAAAAGGTTAGTTCTGAAGAGAGCCAAGAAATATTTCTGGTAAATTACTAAAAATAATATAAGTTTAAATAAGAAACCAAAATTTTTTTTTATAAATCTTACTAAAAATTTAATACAGTTAAATAGTTATTTAAACTTATTACAAAACTAAACCCAAAATAGCAATTTTTCTGTTTTTTTTTCCAAAAATTATGTCTTAAAAATTTGATAAATAAAACGCCCTTAAATTTTGCTAGTCGAAACCCGGGTATACATCAAAATAGAAATTGGAGCAAAGAGATGAATGGATAGTTCCTCTTTATAATATTAGTGTAGATAGACGATAGTTGCTAGTGACAGTTAAGAAGTCACACGTCGTTTTCTTCTTCTAGTGAGACTTCACATGTCACACGTCTTCGTCGTTCTTGAAGTGGGGCCTATGGAAACCGGACTAATAATAATGCCCGAATTTCGACTACAGCGGCCTGTCTAAACAGAAATTAGCCAACTGCGCGGGACATATTATAGTGCACAAGTGTGTGCGCAATACACAGGTGCACTCTCTGTTCCTTCACTCTCATAATTCGGTGAGACGGCAGTCCGACATGACCGTAGAGAGATCAGGCGCAGGACCAACGGCTTAACGTGCTTTCCGAGGCACGAGGGTGTTAACACCACCAACTTCCTGACTCCGGAGCTGTGTCTGAGCTATTTCAATACAGAAAAACCCAAACATGCTCGGCCCGACCCGGGATTCGAACCCGGGACCTCGTGGTTAGTACCCAGCGTGCTGACCACCAGACCAACGAGGCAGTCACCGGACTAGCGGGCTAAGGGTTCGGTAATTGTGTATTAAACTCAGCATTTTTCGGCCAAGCCACAATCTTGTGACGAGTATAAATAGGCTGGGTTTAATTTTCTAAAAATATGCTTTTGACATTCACAGGGGCGGTCTGTGGCATTGTTTAGATTGAGAAAGTTACGTTTAAGTTAAAGCCGGTGGTGGCTGGATGCGAGAAGCGGAGGGCCGCAAAAGTTGGCGCAGTCTTGGAGAGGCCTATGTCCAGCGGGTACGTATTATAATACCGAAAGTTCATAATACCTACAAATGAAATACCTACGCTTGAAACGTCGCAAATCAAAATACCGAACGAATGAAATACCTATACCCGATATACCGAAGCTCAATATGCCGAATTTCAAATAACCGAAAGTTTGAAATACCGAAGGTTCATATCCCGAATGTTTAAAATCCCGAAGATTCATATACCTACAGTTCTAATAATCAAACCTAATATATTTCTTATTTACTGAGTACCTAACCTAACTATTTTTCGTTAGCGTTGTGGTCAACACTTCTAACCTCACCTAATGTAATCAAACCTATGTGTATATAACCTATATAACCTCGGCATTCCAATTATAGGTCTTCTAATATTCGGTATTTTGAATTTTCGGGATTTCAAACTTTCGGTATTTAGAACTTTCGATCATATAAACATTCGGCATTATAAAATTCGGCATTCCGTTCGTAGGGTAATGTAATAAAGTCAAAGTCAAAAATAATTTATTCAATTTAGGACAGAAAATGCCACTTATGAACGTCAAAAATTTAAAAATCAGTATAATATTGGCCCTTAATAGTACCCATGTCCAACAGTGGACTGCAATAGGCTGATATGATGAGAAAGTTAAGTGGTAAAACATTCCCCAAGCATTGACGAAATCGAACGCCGGCTCACTGGCGTAGCAAGCACTTGCAAAAATTCGTCGGCTGTCTAATGCCCTCCGTAGCTCAGTTGGTAAGAGCACTCGCCCGGATAGCAAAGGGACTTGGGTTCGAGTCCCACCGGATGACACAGTCGATTAATTTTTGTGAGCGAAATTCAATTTGATGTCGTAAAAACTTGCAAAATAATTGCTTAAGTCATAATAATAATTATAAGTTAAGCTGATTTCATCTTAACTGATGGTTAAATATTTGTAAAAATATTTCCATTGGATACATGCGGGTACATTCCCCAAGTATTGATGAAATCGAACGCTGGCTCACTGGCGTAGCAAGCACTTGCAAGGGACGTGGGTTCGAGTCCCACCGGATGACACAGTCGATTAATTTTTGTGAGCGAAGTTCAATTTGATTTCGTAAAAAGTTCAAGAAATACCGCTAGAAGATGTAGAATGTACATACCTTAGCACGAATTTGTCTGCTCTATGGCTGACAATGTGTCGCTGCAGCTTGCAGGGCGCGTTGAACGACTTGGAACACACGTTGCATATGTAGTCTTTGTCGGGTTTGTGGTGCTTTCGGTGGTACACCTGGGGAAAGGAGTTGAGTTAGGCGAGTGCATGTATTCGCTACGTGCAAAATAGGTGTAAAAAAATATCTTAATTTTAACTATACTTCGTGGTATAATAACAATTATTTGCAGATGACCGTCTTGGTAGAGTGGTTCGTGCCACGGACTTCTAAACCAGGCGGTTGCGGGTTCGAATCCCGTAAGGTGTGATGAGCACGAGCATTTGCACCTAAGTCATGGATGTTTATAAATGTATATAAGTATGTCTATCCGTTATCCTAATCGCCATAGCACAAGCTCACGCTTAGTTTGGGGCTAGGTAATTGGTGTGTTTGTCGAAACAATTTATTGTTTATTTATTTATTTTTATTCGTTTTAGTGCTGATGGGTCCCCATGGCACCCAAAACCTAATGACAAATAATGCAGTTAACATTTTATTGGAGGCAAAAAGTCTGTTGCTGAGGCAAGCCCCAGCTATGTTCCGACAATATTCCCTTCAGTACATCGGTGTAAGAACATAGACGATTCTCAGGTCACTGCTAGATACACTCAGCGGCAGAGAAATCGGGCCATCGAGTAATTTTCATACAAACATGCTTACTTCACAGATTGACTAATGGAAAAGTTCTTATCTTACGGCACAGAATACTAGTACTTCGTACAGAAGTATGACTTAGCAATTGTATTCAAAGAAATGTCTACTCAATGTCGTCAACAATATGGCGTTATTTAGTTCGCCTCAGAGTCAAGCACATTTTCGTGTAGACACCTACAAAAATCCATTGCAAGATAATTTCATACTTATTGCTCTGGAATATGACTCATAATACACTTAACCTATTCAGTGACGTAATATCACGCGACGCGATAGGGTTGACTGCTACGAGAAGCTTCTAACGCCATCTAGCGCCTTTTTCTAGTACTTTATTCATTCTCGTCCAGCCAGCAACGTAGCCGCGCGGCCGCCGGTGAATAAAACGCGCGAGCGTGGCTCTGGCCGGTAGCGACACGCAACTTGTTTTAGCACCTACGTAGGTGCGCCGCGCGTAGGTACGTTTTTGCTACCTCCGCGGGGAGATACACAGGCCTGCTTACGGTAATAATGTTTAAGTCAATCGATTGAATAAATGTTCATCTTTCAACAACGATTTTTAATCGCCTGCAAAAATTACTCTATTACCTTCAAAACAATAAAGATTAACTCTGTCTGCGCGTTCCATACAACGTTATATAATGAAAGGTGACTGCCTCGTTGGTCTAGTGTTCAGCACGCTGGTACTATCCACGAGGTCCCGGGTTCCAATCCCGAGTCGGAACAAAGTGTTGGGTTTTTCTGACTTGAAATAACTCAGACACAGCTCCAGAGTCAGGAAGTTGGTGGTGTTAACACCCCCGTGCCTCGGAAAGCACGTTAAGCCGTTGGTCCTGCGCCTGATCTCTCTACGGTCATGTCGGACTGCCGTCTCACCGAATTATAAGAGTGAAGGAACAGGGAGTGCACCTGTGTATTGCGCACACACTTGTGTACTATAATATCTCCCGCGCAGTCGGCTAATACGTGTTGAGATTGGCCACTTTAGTTGAAATTCGGCCAGGAGGATTATTATTATTATTATAATATGAAAGGTAGAGTGAGTTATTCCATTGCATTTTTGAAGACATGCATAAGGTTTTGTAGCTAATTGGATAGCTTTATTTGGAACTGAACATTTACCCCATCTATTGACTCGAACATGATTTCAGTTGTACAAGTACATTTATAATTTGTGACCCTATGTAGTAAGTATGTTTGTATGAAAATTACTTGATGGCCCAATTGTTGTGCCGCTTAGTATTAGAATAATCTAGATTTAATTTCGCTGCAAAACGATTTGAAATTGCTAACAAAACATCTAGTTGCCATAGTTTGACAGATCTAAAGTCCACAGTATTTGCAGTCACTAGGGGCGCGTCATTGCACACATCCATACTAATATTATAAATGCGAAAGTGTCTGTCTGTTACCTCTTGACGCTTAAACCACTAAACCGATTGAGATGAAATTTAGTATGGAGACAGTTCGAGATCCTGGAAAGGACATAGGCTACATTTTGTCGCGATATAAAAACATTAAGGGGGTGAAATGGGGGATGAAAGTTTATATGGAAAATCCAACTTTTGCGGGCGAAGTCGCGGGCAACCACTAGTACCTAATAAAGAAAAACCGGCCAAGTGCGAGTCGGACTCGCGCACGAAGTTTTTTGTACTATTATTCAGACAACTTTAGACAGATAACAAGAAATTTCTTCATAGTCGTATACCTCATTACTGAGGGTCGTGATCATTATGTGGAATGAAACACACACAACGACTTTCTTGGCAAATTTTGATGGAGTGGTTTGCCATTGCCTTCTCCATTTCACACACTAGTTGGCAGGTTTCCTCACAATTGTTAAACTTAGGCGGTGTTATTACAAAAAAAAAATAGACCAGGTTTAAAATAGGTCTCAATATTAGCCGACAACAGAGGAATGAATGACACATTCGTGACATAACCTAATAAAGAAACGCTTTTCTAATTGGCTAGCTTATAGCTTAGTCCTGTCTTAAACCCGGTACTAAGTTTTTGGAATAACGGGGAAGTAGTCTTTTTCAAAGATATCGCTGTCTAACGGTGAAGAAAAAAATACTAGCTCCAACACTTATTACCATTATTTATTATGATTGAAACAACAACCATCGTCTCCCTAAAAAACACTAGTGAAAAATACTAGTTCCAAATAATACCACCCCCTTATTCATCCCTAAAAATACTAGCTCAAAAAAAATATTGAGGTACCATACTCTTCTTACCCGCATATGGTACAGATTGCTATATGAGTCAAATGACAAAAAATACTAGCTCCAAAAAGTACCAACCATCGTCTCCCCCTTCTTGTCGTACCTTTAATAAATCAAATTACAAAAAATACCCGTGAAAAATACTAGCTACGAAAAATACTAGGTCCAATAATACCCCTTATCATATCCCATTACCTCACAATGAATCAAATGACAGAAAATCACAGTGAAAAATACCAGCTCCAAAAAATACCAACCATCGTCTCGCGCTTCTTGTAGCTCTTCCCGCATATGGTGCACAGGTAGGGCTTGGGGCCCGCGTGCGAGGCCTCGTGCTCGCGGAGGCAGGCCTCGTCCGGCATCGACTCGAGGCAGTAGTTGCATTTCATCACTAGGTCTTCGCCCTCGTGCGACTTTTTGTGCACCTGGTAATTGAAAAAACAATTTGATAGAATACTCTTTGCATACACAATGCATTTTTTTTAAACTGATGAATTCTTGTTTTTAAGTGATAAGCATTCACTTTGCAATCTAAATATATTATTGCACTTGAAAAAAAATACCGCCAGAAGCGGGAATCGAACCCGCGTTCCTCGCGGAGATTGCCTAACCTCTCGGCGACCCTGGCGTTGGCAGAGCACTAAAAAACAAGAATTTATCGTATTTGCAAGCTTCATCTTTCGATTGTTAAATACTTGCAATAGTATTTCTTTCGAGTGTTGAGGGTGTAGTCCCAATAACATTGATGAAAGCAACGCGGCATTACAGCGTCAAGAAGCACTTGAAAATTTCGACAGGCTCTGCCAACGCCAGGGTGGCCGAGAGGTTAGGCAATTGCCCGGCATGCGAGGAACGTGGGTTCGATTCCCGCCTCTGGCGGTAATTCTTTTTCAAGTGCAATAATATATTTAAAACCGATGACTAGTTTTACAGTGGGGCTCCGCATCATCTTACCGAAACCTGTCAAAGTATCGCAAATCATATGGAACTCTATGTGATCGACATAAGGTTGAAATACGGTTGCGAAAATCGACAGATCAGGTTAAGTTGACGCGGGGCCGAGTGGACAATGGGGATCCACACGTACAGCTCGATGCAGATGGCGTAGCACGTAGCTATCTGGCAGAATCTTTTACTTATATATGTCGCAGGGATATTATAAAATCCGTGATATTATAATTTCACTAGTGACATTATAATTACACGGATTTATTGTCAATCGTTTGTATTACTTACAATTTAACTGGCTAGTTTCAGTGCCATTATAATTTCACTAGACCGATACTGTGACATTGTAAGGCAGTGATATTTTAACAATAACACTGGTTTAAGAAAGCCGTTAGATTATCAAAGCGATCTATTTTCTTTACCAACTGAACTACAGGTATTGAACACATCCAAATGCTCACTCATTTTGAAGATATTGACTAGAATTATCAACTAAATACCTCATAAAAACACCAAAAATATGTAATGAACTGATATTTGAAAATGCACGCTCCAATGTTTATAAATGTGTATTGCGACTGATTAACTCAATTGACCAATCAGAACACGCGAGGCTCCCACCACAAACTCAACTCATAATAAACCTAGATTTATTATAATACCACTATTGCATCCCAGTGAAATTACAATATCACTGAAAAGAGCCCGTTAAATTATACGAACCAGTCGTCATTGACAAAATCCCTGCGACATATATATAAAGAAATATACACTTGTTTAAAAGTATGAGATAATGAAAATTAAAAAATGCTGAGTTTTCTTCCCCCTTGCGACACAATACACGTTTTACAATACTATTTTATTCAATAAAAGAAAATTATTTGCTAACAGACTGGACTGCCAATACGTCGGTCGATCACGTACCATTTCGGGGGGAGTGGTGCAGAATTGGCCGTTCTAACTATTTATTTCATATTTATTTATTTTTGCTGTGTTTTTAAGTAATTTAATGTATGTATTTTATTGAATTGAAATAACATAGTTTATAAGCTCTACCACAGAATACTAGTACTTCGTACAGAAGTATGACTAAGCAATTGTATTCAAAGAATTCTACTCAATGTCGTCAACAATATGGCGTAATTTAGTTCGCCTCAGAGACACCTACAAAAATCCATTGCAAGATAATTTTATACTTATTGCTCTGGAATATGATTCATAATACACTAAACCTATTCAGTGACGTAATATCACGCGACGCGATAGGGTTGACTGCTACGAGAAGCTTCTAACGCCATCTAGCGCCACTTTCTAGTACTTTATTCATTCTCGTCCAGCCAGCAACGTAGCCGCGCGGCCGCCGGTGAATAAAACGCGCGAGCGTGTCGCTGGCCGGTAGCGACACGCAACTTGTTTTAGCCCCTAAGTAGGGGCGCCGCGCGTAGGTACGTTTTTGCTACTTACGCGGGGAGATACACAGGCCTGGCTCTACTAACAACGATGAGTCATTGTTACTTGCAAATAAAAAAATTCAAATATATAAAAAGACATGCATGAAATAAAAATAAATAAACTTAAAACCTACTTAATCAAAATCAAACCCGTGTCCTTGAGGCAAAGGAGGCGAGGATGCTGGCTGCGTTACCGCGTTGGATAGCTATACTTATCCTTTGAGCGAGGAACGAGCCAGCTTTACTATACACATTCAATTAATTTGACGTACTATCACGCCGGTTTTAGATAATAGTGATGCTCATGATATATTGTTATTTATTATAACATTATTTATTACAAGTTAATGGTAACTGCATACATTCGGTATTCTAAGCCTGGACACAGAATAAGTACTACTCCGTACAGAAGTATGACTTTGCAATGAAATTCGAAGAAATAGCTACTCAATGTTGTTAACGATATGGTGTAATTCAGTTCGCCTCTGACTCAAGCACATTTTCGTGTAGACACCTTCAGAAATACATTGCAAGATAATTTCATTCTTATAACTCTGGAATATGATTCATAATACACTAAACCTATTCAGTGGCGTACTATCACGCAACGCGATAGGGTTGACTGCCACAAGAAGCTACTTACGCCATCTAGCGCATCTTTCTAGGACTTTATTCACGCTCGTCCAACCAGCAACCTAGTGTCGCGCACCGCCGGTGAATAAAACGCGGGAGCGTGTCGCTGCCGGCTAGCGACACCCAACTTGTTTAGTCCCTTACCAAGGGGTCGCCGCGCGTAGGTACGTTTTTGCTACCTACGCCGGAAGATACACAGGCCTGGCCTGGAGTTTACTAGCACATTTTTAATTTTTAACCAGCCAGTTTAGTAATATTTGACATAATTAATTTGACAGAATTTACATGATTTGTATGTAAATTCTGTCAAATTAACCGTAATTTTGGCTGACCAGCTATATACAAATGGTGAACTCGGGTCATCATTAATTTTGCGGACAGGATCAGGCCACGCAATTTGACATTATCATATTTATGGCTTGCTTAAAATCTGAAAACTTAGAATATTTATTACCTGCAAGGTCTCCAAATGCAAGAACCGCTTGTGGCAGAACTCGCAAGCGTGCGGTCGCTTCTTGTATTTCTTCTGAGTCTCACCAGGCAAAAGTTTCTTGTTGAATTTCGCTCTAGCCTTCTTCATTAGGGATCTGAAACAAATGTTGGTTGGTCAAGGCGTTGCCACCAAGCGACACCAGGTGGCGCTAGAAGTCTTTGAGAATATCACTGACTTCTATGAGACAAGTACGCTGGACTGCATACTGTCAACCTAAAAATGCAGCCATTTGACTATCGCCATTTTGGCGCTGACGGCTGTAGTGAGCGTCCACGGAACTAATATTAGAGACATCAGAGTTGACATTAGGCATGGAAGATTTCATGAATAGCAGATGAAAAATCATATGAAATGAATTTCATTGTTCACACCTGCTATTTTTTTTCATATAGACTGCTACAAATCGCACTCTGCGAAATCATAGATCATGCTCATTTCATTTCATTCATTGATGACTGCTTGTAGCAGAGCGAGTCGCGAGCGACCGAGTAGGAATGATTTGCCCTAGATGCGTGTTAGAAAAAGACAAACAAACTTGTTATGCGATCATAGGTGACGATCGATACTGGGTGGGCATTTTAAGAACTTAAAACTTATGAACATAAAGTTTAGATTCGTTTGCCATGATTTTTCATGACAACCTAAATATGACATTTCATATTAGTAGCAAATTAGCAACCGTTCACAATAATTCATATTTCATTATAAGTAGCAAATAGCAAAAAGTGTTACATTATGACACTGCGAAAAAAAATCATTGTCAATGAAATTTCGCATGTGATTTCATATGAAAAAAATCATCATTTCATGAAATGAAAATGAATTAAAAGTAGCAATCATTTCCATGCCTAGTTGACATAAACGTATGTAAGTTCCTTCATTTTAGTTACCTAGACACTCGGAGGGGGCGCTTTGATTAGGCACAAATATGTCTATTGTTAGAGAACCTTTAGTCCAGGGTATTTGTGTTAGAACTACGCTTAGATGCTAGCTCAGAGACGACCTAAATAAAATTTGTTGAAGTTTGTAAATTTCAAAGCAGATGGTCCAGATTTCTATGGAACTTTTGCCATCTATTGTACACTACGCCAAAAAATAGGGAAAAGGCTATGAAACCCTATTCTCAAATTTATTTTCACAATTTCTTCGTTGTTTTCGTGCACAAATAAGTTTTTAAAAACGTTTCAAAGTCAAAAGTCAAAGTCAAAAATTCTTTATTCAATTTAGGACACAAAATGCCACTTATGAACGTCAAAATATCAATCAATTATGGCCCATATGTTTTGCGGCAATACTGCTATCTCATAATGGCGGTACGGCGGAAAGGACTGTCACAAAGGACAGGTGACAGCTACTTTTTTTACGCTAGGAACCAAATGTTTTGGCCGCTGATCGTTCAGAAAACATATTTGTGTGTCCATGTGAATTCAAATACAATATTAGTTTCATGTTTCATAATTCTAGTTATATTTCTTTAAGCATTTGACTGCCACGGAACTAGACACAATAGAATTATATTGTTTGGGGGTCACCGGTGACCACCATGGCGCTCAATGTGTTAATAGTGTGTTACCTATGACACATGTACTAGACCGACCAGAGCGCTTTCGCCGCGTGTGTATCCTGTGAAGCTCCTTACAGACATTTCGAGTGATTGTGGCCTGTTGTGAAGTGACACCAAAAACCCCGGAAAACTGATGTGGCAAGTACCTAGCTATAAGCGCCCGACCTACCCGACCTGACCAATTTTCCACCTATCATTGTCGCCCTCCACGTGTAATCCACTGCCTAAACTCTCAAACATTTTGTGTGTTGTTTACATAGTTTTCTAATGGTTATAGTAAAGCTAGGTTGATTTTTGAATCATTGATATTTCATTTTGATTACTAAACGTTCTCAAATATGGCGATGGAAATTTCCATCAATAATGAATTTGTAACAATAATAACAAGATATATTTTTTTAAGTGCTTCGGAAGGCACGTTAAGCAGTTGGTCCCGGCTAATATCTGTGGTATTAGTCGTTAAGCCTTGTCAGAGGCCCTAGGGCGGCTTGATAACATCTGACAGTAAGGTTTGTCACTTGCCTTACATACACCCCTCCACCAATCCGCACTGAGCCCGCGTGGTGAAGTATGGCTCGTTCCTCCTCATAGTTGAGGTGAGGCCTTTTCCCAGCAGTGGGATCTAATAGGCTGACTTATAAGCATTTGACTGCCACGGAACTAGACACAATAGAATTATATTGTTTGGGGGTCACCGGTGACCACCATGGCGCTCAATGTGTTAATAGTGAAATGAATATTGTTTACATAGTTTTCTAATGGTTATAGTAAAGCTAGGTTGATTTTTGAATCATTGATATTTCATTTTGATTACTAAACGTTCTCAAATATGGCGATGGAAATTTCCATCAATAATGAATTTTTAACAATAATAACAAGATATATATAATAATAAGTCAGCCTATTAGATCCCACAGCTGGGAAAAGGCCTCACCTCAACTATGAGGAGGAACGAGCCATACTTCACCACGCGGGCTCAGTGCGGATTGGTGGAGGGGTGTATGTAAGGCAAGTGACAAACCTTACTGTCAGAAGTTATCAAGCCGCCCTAGGGCCTCTGACTAGGCTTAACGACTAATACCACAGATATTAGCCGGGACCAACTGCTTAACGTGCCTTCCGAAGCACGGAGATGCTTGTCATGGACGTCACTTAAATGGTCGGAATGGTCACCCATCCAATCATGACCGCGCCGTGGGTTGCTTAACTTTTGGTATCACTACCAAAGCGCTGCCGCCACTGCGCCACAAGCACCTCAAGACACAAGATATATTTTTTTAAATATTATTAGGGAGTTAAAGGGATTTTTCGTATTTTTTTTGTTTCCTGTACAAGAGATGGCCAATATTGTTACATCTCCTTTGTAAATAAAAACTTACTTCTTATCAATTTTCGCATCTTTCTCCTTGTCACCAAGCTCCGGTTTGTGATCTTCGGCTCTTACTGACGCTTCATCGCCTGTGAATAGAAATACAATATTTAGAGCATCATAGATATCTTTATACAGGGTCCGCCATCTAAACTTTTTTTTTCAACTAGTGCTTATTTCGTGAATGGCAACACTTAACTCATGTCTAATTTGACAGATAATTAGTTTCATCCTTCCGCTGAACGAATATGGTTGTGTATACGCTTGAACAACGCTGGGAAATATTGCGACATTACTTTGAAAATCATGGTAATGTTGCAGAGTGTGTGCGAAAATTGCGTACGGATTTTGGAAGAAATGAAGCACCGTCAGCTCCGTATGTTCGTTACCTTGTGAAAAAAGTGAAAGAAACTGGCATCCTCATCGATAAACCAACGCGTGAAAAGCCAAAAACAGTGCGTACACCCGAGAATATTGCTGCTGTGGCCGAAAGTGTGCGTGAAACGCCATCAGCATCAGTTCACCGTCGTTCTCAACAATTGGACATTTCGGAGACATCATTGAGACGAATTTTGCGTAAAGACCTTGGTATGACGCCGTACAAAATCCAATTGGTTCAGGAGTTGAAGCCAACTGACCATCCAATGCGTTTTCGCTCCGCTAAGTGGGCCTGCGATCGACTTGCAGAAGATGCGGATTTTGCCAAAAAAAACATCTTTTCAGATGAAGCTCATTTCGAACTTGGTGGGTATGTAAACAAGCAGAATTGTCGCATTTGGGGCACAGAAAACCCGCACGCATTCTTTGAAAAGACGGTGCACCCAAAACGAGTCACTGTTTAGTGCGGATTTTGGTCCAGAGGCATAATTGGGCCATTTTTCTTCGAAAAAGAGCAAGGTGTGGCCGTTACAGTCAATGGCGATCGTTATCGGGTCATGTTGAACGAATTTTTGTTCACAGAAATTGAAGAGGAGGATATTGGCAAAATTTGGTTTGTAACAGGACGGCGCAACGTGCCACACAGCCGACGTTACACTTGATGTTTTGCGCCCTGGTTTTGAAAATGCATTATCAGCCGCAGAGCTGATGTCGTTTGGCCACCTCGGAGCTGCGATTTGACACCGTTGGACTATTATTTGTGGGGTGCCGTCAAAGATAAGTGTTACGCCGGCAAGCCAGAGACAATTGACGCTTTAAAGGACAATATTCGTGAAGCCATTGGTGAAATACAGCTGCACACAATCGATAATGTACTCAGAAATTGGACCGATCGTGTAGGCTACTGCATGGCCAGCCGAGGCAGCCATTTGAATGAAATTATTTTCCATCATTAACCGGAAGGATTGTACTTTCAAATAAAAAAAGAAATTTGAAAAAATATTTAGTAGTTTTTTTTAATAGCATTTAAAAAAAAAAGTTATTTGGCGGACCCGTTAGGATTTTTATTTCGTGATATGACGTTAAGAACAATAAAACATAAATGTGTAGATCTACTTTTGTAAAAATGTACAGTCCGCAGCACGTCAGCTTACCCATTTGAAGTACGAAAATAGATTTTATTATAGTACGTGCCAGATAAACGTGCATAAAAAGTCGTTCACCTTGACAGCTGCAACCTTGTGACACGTATCATTTGTCTTTTAACCAGCGATTATTACGACTTGATTTTTGGGTTCAAGGTCGACCCGTACCGAGGTTCATTTGTTAGACAGATTTGCATCGCTACGGCTTATAGTTAGGGTCGCCGCGCATCGCATACTGGCGTGCAGTGGTACACGGGTGACGGTCTGCAGGGGTGACGGGTCAATGACTTTTTATGCACCGTTAAATGGCACGGACTATACGTAGGGAATAGAGGCGGCCTCAAAGTCAAAGTGGGGCAGCCTCAAGTGCGGCCGTGTGTTCTTAGAGTTTTTGTTGATTTTATAATGTTTATGTGAGATGTATATTTCCAAATATTTGTTTATAAGCGATTCGCCAAACCTATTAAAATAAAAGTGCATACATGCTAGTTTACGACTAGTTTAGTAGACCTCTATCTTCATACAGTTAGCACTTCATCAGGGGTCAATTGATAACGGATCAGGATATGTTCCGTGGTAGCTGTTACCCAGACCTCTGTCTCCAAAAACTTTACTCTGCAGCAAGGCTTAACTTATTTTGGCTTACTCTAAAGTTTTAATATTGCAAAGACCAGATTACCCAGACCTCTTTCTCCATACATTTTGTTCCGCTGCGAGGCTCCACTTACTTTGGATGTCTCTAAACTTCAAAAAAGAAAAAAATAAGCAAAAAAAAACAGCTTACCCAGACCTCTTTCTCCATACATATTTTGTTCCGCTGTGAGGCTCAACTTACATTGGGCGTATCTAAACTTCAAAAAAAGAAAAAAAAATCACTCACCCTCCCAAGTCTCCTGATGCGTCAAAACATGTCTATGCATCTTGCTCGAAGTGATAAACCCTCGGCCACACACATAACACTTGAAAGGTCTCTCCCCAGTATGAGTCCTCATATGCACCCTCATATAAGACACTGTACTGATGTTTTTTGAACAAATGTCACACTTTAGGGGGCCATCCCCTTTGGTTCTCTTCACGCGGGCGGGGGAGGGGGGAGCGTCCTCTATTTTGGGGGAAGCAGCCCATGTGTTGGAGGGGAAGTAGTCGTCGTCGGAGTGTCTGGAAGAAATGGAGTAAAATCAATGTTATTCGAGTGTTTATGCCCTGAATTTTTTGGATTGTTAAACTTATCTGTACTTGAAGAATTTATTGACAGGAATTCCTCTATAGGTATCGGTAAATATTCTACCTTTAACTGAATATTCTACCTTTCATTATTGTCTTAAGCAATTAAGGGATTGCCTCAAGGCGCTAACTTAAGACCAAACTTGTATTTTTGTAAAATAAATTCCTCCCTCAAGACTCGATCCTAAATTACTAAGCCCCGCCTTTTATCATTCATTTGCACTCCCTTTCAAATTCTTAAGCTTACCTCAAGGCTCTATCCTGGGACCACTCATACTGTCTTAGAAATTTAAAGGAGTGCCTCAGGGCTCTATCCTAAGACCTACGTTTCATCCTTATACCTAATACCTTTTAGCATTGACACTTCCCTAAGTATTTAGAAGAATAACTAAAGGCTCTATTCAAGGACCATTTACAATATCCTAGGCATGGAAAGGGCTACCCCAAGGCTC
Organism: Pyrausta nigrata; assembly: GCA_949316185.1. Classification (NCBI taxonomy): domain Eukaryota; kingdom Metazoa; phylum Arthropoda; class Insecta; order Lepidoptera; family Crambidae; genus Pyrausta; species Pyrausta nigrata. Next base: position 8,031,805 of record OX438963.1, on the reverse strand, counting down.
TATCCCAAGACCTACCTCTCATCCATATACCTAATAAAAAGGGCTATCTCAAGACAATTTACAATACAGGCGTTCCTCAAGGTACTATTCTAAGACCTACCTCTCATCCTTAACGCTGTCGTTATCATCGGCCGGGTGTGACGTGTCCAGATCCTCGGGAACCGGTTCGTCCTCGCACTCCGTCTTGATCTCTACGTCGGGAGGGTCCACCTTCACCTCCTCAATGAGGATGTTGAGCGTCGAGGTCGTGGGTATCTCGGTATCTTTATTGTCTTCGTCCTGGGAATTAATTTTGGAATTGTTGATATCGAAATGGCTTTTAAGAACTTCGCATTGTTGGCGCATCGACTTTTTGTTAATTCGTTATGTAAAGTAAAATTATAACCTTTGTTAATTACAAAACCATTTGGAGATTTTACGCTCTTAATAACTATTTCGCTACTCAGAAATAAAAGATGGGCTTTATTTTTACCAAAATACAATAGTATTATTCACAAAGAGCGTAAAGTGATGTCTTACGTCACGTGCGTCATCTTGAATCTCGAGCGTAACGAAGGATTCGAGAGTTAACTCCCGAGCGCAGCGAGGGAGGCTAGTGTTTACTCCCGAGCATAGCAAGGGAGTTAAAAGTATAATCCTGAGTGGAGCGAGGGATTTATGCTCGCCCAAGACGAAGACATCTTTATTCCCGAGGAGAATACTCTGCTTTTAACACTTCCTACGAAGCAATAAAAAAATGTACTACAAAAAACTTATTTTATCTATATATATCTTTTGACTTTTCTGGCAGTAAATTATTATTATTAACAATACCAGCGGCTTTACATCTAATGTACTCCGGTGTCAAATAAGCTTCGTCACACGACAGTTTTACGAAAAACTTTCATACAACATTACGTCCCTAGGGATGCAATGACTCACTTTAAGTCAGGTTTGCATGACGTGTAATTGAACATTGCCGAGTAGGTAGTGTTAAAACAATTATTTGACATAAGACCTATAAACAGGCGGAAACCAACAAGTGACGTCACATGTGCCACTTAACTAATATTATCTGTCTGTCACTAAACTACGCCTGTGTGACCAAGTGAAACGCCAATATGTGCCGTTTTTAAGCGGAGTTATAGCGGCAACAGAAATGCATCATCTGTGTAAATTTCTACAGTCTAACTATCACGGTTTATGAGATACAGCCTGATGACAGACAGACAGACGGACATACAGAAAGACAGACAGCGAAGGCTCAGTAATAGGGTCCTGTTTTTACTTTTCCCCCTTGGGTACAGAACGCTAAAAATAATCGAATCTTTACATCCGTGATCCGATCGCTCTTTCGTATGTCGCGATAGAATCAAAATGATCCGATCGATCACGATCGACACAGGTCTAACCTAAATACTGCCTCGTTGGTCTAGTGGTCAGCACGCTGGGTACTATCCACGAGGTCCCGGGTTGGGCCGAGAGTGTTTGGGTTCTTACTGTCTTTAAATACAGATCCGGAGTCAGGAAGTTGGTGGTGTTAACACCCCCGTGCCTCGGAAAGCACGTTAAGCCGTTGGTCCTGCGCCTGATCTCTCTACGGTCATGTCGGACTGCCGTCTCACCGAATTATGAGAGTGAAGGAACAGAGAGTGCACCTGTGTACTGCGCACACACTTGTGCACTATAATATGTCCCGCGCAGTTGGCTAATCTCTTTTGAGGTAGGGCGCCGTAGTCGAAATTCGGCCAGGAGGACATTATTGTTAACCCAAATACGTACCTTGGGTACAATGCCGGCGTCCTGCGGCTGGTTGGGTCCCCACAAGTCCCCCCAAATGTCTTCAGTTTTCGGCTTGGCCTCGCTCTCCGCTTTTTCTCGAAGCTGTTCTTCCAACTCTTTGAGGTAGGGTAGGATCGCGTTGAAGTCTGAAAATAATACGTTCAGTAGTATACGTTATAATTATTTTTATAACTTAAGCAATTATTTTGCAAGTTTTAATGAAATCAAATTGAATTTCGCTCACAAAAATTAATCGACTGTGTCATCCGGTGGGACTCGAACCCACGTCCCTTCGCTATCCGGGCGAGTGCTCTTACCAACTGAGCTACGGAGGACGTTAGTCAGCCGACGAATTTCTGTAAGTGCTTGCTACGCCAGTGGGCCGGCGTTCGATTACATCAATACTTTGGGAATGTACACGCATGTATCGGAATACATGCGGGTACATTTGATTTAGTATACGTTATTTCATTTTACGTAGTTTCATTCAGTATACGTCATTTCTTAACTGGCCATTATTTTATGTTAAGACTAAGTACCTGGGCTACCACTATTTAATTAAAAAAACCTATATAATTCTTGTTTAAAAAACAAAAAATAACAAGTAAGCATAATTGTTGAAAAAACAAAACATCTCTGCAAAAAATAATATATTTTTGAAATGGTCTTTTCACTGGCTTACATTTGATACCCATATTGCTATGGTAAGGAAAAATCAATCCCCCTCCCCCCTTCATTTACATTTGCGGGCGCCATTTTTAAAATGTATATAGCATATGAATATATTGATAATTATTACATTATAAATTATTTCATATGTATATATTTTTAAATTATTACATTTTTGAAATGGTCTTTTTACTGGCTTTCATTTGATACCCATATTGCTATGGTATGGCAAAAATCAATCCCCCCTCCCCCCTTCATTTACATTTACGGGTGCCATTTTAAAAATGTATATGACCTATGTCACTCTCACAATTTTGACAAATGCAACGACATCTCATATGTCAAAAGCTGTTCAGCCGTTTGGGCTGTAGGTCGTGCCAAACAGTAATACATACATACATACTCTCGAAAAACATAACCCTCCTTCCGCAGTCGGGTAAAAAGCTATTAACTTGAATGAATACAAAAAAATATTTCGACAACGAGCGAGATCCGAAACCACGTCTTCTACATCTCTTCACTCCTACGTCTTATGCACTCCGCCACGACGCTCTTGCTTAGCGTTACGCAATGAGCGAACATATTCTGCGTCGAACGATGCGAAAGAAACACGAATGAAAACTTGAAAATACGCGTTTTCAAAAATACAAGAGTAATCTAGATCGTGATGTAATGAGGTGCTTGTGGCGGCAGCGCTTTGGTAGTGATACCAAAGTTAAGCAACCCACGGCGCGGTCGTGATTGGATGGTGACCATTCCGACCATTTAAGTGACGTCCATGACAAGCATCTCCGTGCTTCAGAAGGCACGTTAAGCAGTTGGTCCCGGCTAATATCTGTGGTATTAGTCGTTAAGCCTAGTCAGAGGCCCTAGGACGGCTTGTAACTTCTGACAGTAAGGTTTGTCACTTGCCTTACATACACCCCTCCACCAATCCGCACTGAGCCCGCGTGGTGAAGTATGGCTCGTACCTCCTCATAGTTGAGGTGAGGCCTTTTCCCAGCAGTGGGATCTAATAGGCTTACTTTACTAATTAACTTCAGTAAAAGCATGTAAAGACTATTGAAAATCAGCCTCCAGTGTTTTAAGTAATTATCCTGTGAGGTCTTGAATGGCCCAATGTTTATGTTGGTCATCATCATCATATCAGCCTATTGCAGCCAACTTTCACGATCCTCCGCTTCTCGCATCCAGCCACAACCGGCCACCTTCCTCAGGTCGTCGGTCCACCTAGCAGGGGACGTCCAACACTACGTTTCCAGAGACGTGGTCTCCATTCGAGAACCTTCCTACTCCAACGTCCGTCGGTTCTGCGACAGACATGACCAGCCCATTGCCACTTCAGCTTACTGCACCTCTGAACGATATCTATGATTTTCGTCCTTTGGGGGATGATCTCGTTTCGGATTCTATCCCTTAGCTATAGTTATATAGTTTACTAGTGGTTCCCCGCGACTTTGCCCGCAAGAGTTGGATTTTCCATATAAACTTTCACCCCCCATTTCACCCACTTAATGTTTTTATATCGCGACAAAATGTAGCCTATGCCCTTCCCAGGGTCTCCAACTGTCTCCATACAAAATTTCATCTCAATCGGCTTAGTAGTTTAAGCGTCAAGAGGTAACAGACAGACAGACAGACACACTTTCGCATTTATAATATTAGTATGGATGTTGTTTATGTTACATTATATTTATGTTGTAATGTATATTAAATGGAAAAGTTACCATACCATATGGTTCTCCTTCCAATTTGTCATCTGGATGTTTTTTGTCGAAGTGCATTGTTAGATTTTCGAATCTGTAGAGAAACAAGGAATTCTGTACTTATTTGGAACATAATATCATCAAAAACTGGATCAAGGCAGCTATAATAATAAAGTCCTCCTAGCCGAATTTCGACTACGGCGGCCTATCTCAACAGAGATTAGCCAACTGCGCGGGACATATTATAGTGCACAACTGTGTGCGCAATACACAGGTGCATTCTCTGTTCCTTCACTCTCATAATTCGGTGAGACGGCAGTCCGACATGACCGTAGAGATCAGGCGCAGGACCAACGGCTTAACGTGCTTTCTGAGGCAGGGGGATGTTAACACCACCAACTTCCTGACTGCGGAGCTGTGTCTGAGTAATTTCAAGACAGAAAAACCCAAACACTCTCGGCCCGACCCGGGATTCGAACCCGGGACCTCGTGGATAGTACCCAGCGTGCTGACCACTAGACCAACGAGGCAGTCAGCAGCAGCAAGGCAGCTATAAGATTATAATAACTTACATTTATAACTAAACTCACATAGTTTTTACGCAAGTTGTTACTAACAAATGGATGTAATTGGTCAGAAATAAGAGTTTTTTTTAATTTTAATAAGAAACCAAAAATTCACACACAGTTAGGATTTAAGCCCACATCCTTTGGCTAACCGGGCCAACGCTCTTACCAACTGAGCTACTGTGCAGGCTATCCAGCCGTGTGAAATTCTTGGTCTCTTTTCAATACAGGTGAGTGTCAATTGTAGCGGCCCTGACCACCTTTGTGCGCAAGGGACTAAATTGAGCTCACTGTGTCTGGGTTACTGGGTAAATGATACTCACCTAGAAAAGTATCTATAGCAAATCCTGCACTGGTACCGCACAGCGAGGTGTATTCTCTTGTTGTGCCTGCCCAGCTTGCTTGCGGTGATAAACGACTGCCCACATATTGTACAGGTGTACGGCTTCTCATCTGGAACACATAATTTAGAGATTTTTAGAAAAACCCTTTAGATTTTATGCCCATAATCATATAAACTATACAGTTACTTATTCCACCTAAAATTGTAAGATGGAGCTTATTTTTAAGAATATAAGTTATATTTTTCAATCTTTCTAAAAAAAGTTAGGTTTTTTGGCAAAAACGCAAGTTGCTTTAGTAGTTAGTTTAATTAACTTTTCATAATGATTTTTCTTTCTGTCTGTACTTGTACTATTATGTATTTGATATTAGTCGAGATAATAGGGTCACAACAAAGCTTATTTTCTATAAGTTGTAAATAATTACAAAATTGTATACAAATACCTGTATGAGATCTGACATGAAGTTTCAAATAATAGCTAAGTGTAAACTGTTTTAGACACGCAAAGCATTTATAAATCTTTTCTAAGTTTTTATCTGTTACGTCAGCATCACTTTTTCCGTCATTACCACTATCTGCTATTACGTTTTTCTTATCGTCTGTCTCTGTACTGTTCGACGGCTGGTTTTCGTTATTCTGGTTTGAGCTGTCACCGTTATATTCCGTTGCTTTCTCATTTCCTATATAACCATCTTCGGGTTTGATCTCCGGTATATCTAAATCAGGTTTGTCTTCCTTTTTCAGTTTGCCTTTGAGTTTTTTCATTTTTTTTTGTTCTTTCTTTATTTTTTTTCTCTTCATGAGGTTTTTAAGTTTTATATCATAGCTAGTTAATCTATCTTTGTGTACCGTTACATGCTGGTCCAGCTCAGCTAACGATGGGTAACTTACGTTGCATATAGCACAACCATAGAACTTAAAACTATTGTCCGTTATTTTCTCAGACCAATAATTGCTTCTTTTACCTTTGAGTTTCTCTTTTTTAATTTTTGTTGGCATTATAGGTTTTATATCATTATCGTTATTGAGGTTTTGAGCATCGTTATTTGTATTTGGTGTGTCATTGAGGTTAGTAAGTACTTTTTCTTGGTTTACGTTGTTTTCTGTGACGTTGTGTAGGAAATGGTTGAAGAATTCTGGGTTGATCAGAGGAGGAGGATGTTGTTCCATTTTGACGTCATAGTTGAATGAAGGGATCATCGGTGGCATCGGAGGCATAGGTGGTCCGTGGTTGTAGCCTTCATACGGTACATACTCGTATGAACTAAGCGGATCCATTTCCACCATGTTTTGATTCATTTTGACGGAATTATCTGAAAATTTTTTTCTTTTAATAAAACAAAAAAAAAATTTATTCAACTGACACAGTAAAGATATGACAGAAATTGTCAAATTATTTTCAATTTTCAAATTTGTTACTTTTTCTAGTAAATATATTTTTAATAAACTTGTGAAAATTAAATTGATTTACTAATGAGTTCATTTACTTGTTATTTGTGACAACACATGCTTACATTTAAAAATAAAACTATGAACTCATATCTTTAACTTTATGATTAGCAGTATTGAAAACTATGTGATTATAACCTCACATTTTGGTAAACAAACCAGTTTAAAGTGTATTTACCCCATTATATCAACAGTCAAGTTACCATGGACAGGAGAAAAAGTGTAATTAAGCATTTCAAATCTTCAGAAAGCCGAAGTAGACTTTTAAATTGCAATTACAAGTATTTTTCGTAATTTAAAACATGTAAACAGTTAGAAATAACCAAATACGCCCTGAAAACGCAAGATAAAACGCCACGTAAAAATTACAGAGCATCAGTAACTCGCCGCTGAGCTAATCAATACAACGAAGAAAAAAGTCCTCCTACCTGTGATGGGCAGTCATAAAAAAACACAGTTTTTTTATCAACACATTATGTAGACCATAAAAAATGCAGCATTTTTTCGCTTATAACTGACGAACGGAGCATCTAAAGTGCTCGGATAGACACACAAACACTTATTACAACAATATAACAACACTTTAAAGTTTAAACAATAAGTTAGAACAACAGAAATTTGGTCACAAATTCGGATTTTTTTCTCGCGTGACTGAACGAACTGCCATGGCCGTCATGTTTAATGTTGCCATGTTCAAAAGTTTATGTTTCCATTATTGTAGTATTGATTTTTTTTATTCGTGCATACTAGTACAATCCCTTGGATATGCTTTCTAGATTTTATGTCATTGTAATATTATTCGTAATAAATAGGTATATATACGACAATGAAAACCATCATGCACTTGCATGCTAAGCTTGATTTTCATATTCGGCCAATGTGAAAGGAACACACTAAGAATAAATCTACAGTACCTATTCATACGTAAAAAATGTTACTATACAAACAATTTATGGTATGCAAACATACTTATTATAAATGTATAGATCATAAAATAACATAAAACGTAGGATACTTGTGTTTTCATATTTTATTACTTTTAATATTCTGTAATTATTATCAGTAAGCATTCACTTTGGAATCTAAAGATTAGTATTGCACTTGAAAAATGACCAACTGAAGCTCTAGTCTCAGGTGGTTTTTAGTTCACAGGTTCCCTGTTCAGTGACTTGTCAGTCAATTTGCAGTTTCACTTGATCAATTGCAGTCAAATCCACGTTCCTCTCGCACCTTAGAATTAATCATAAGGCGGATAAGAATGCGGGTTCAATGCCAATGCAATATGTGAATGTGAGCTTTATAATATCTTGCCTGTTGTGCAGTTATGATGATTCATTGCTTTATGTCATGAAATTAAAAAATAAAGGCAAGGTGTCTATTCAGTGAACTTCTAGTAGGGTATTTGGTGACGTCAACCTTGCAGATCTTCAACAAAGGAAGCCGCTTGGCACAGACGTACCTGGTGGTCATCTGAGCTGATTTAGCCCGGTACCCACGTGGCACCTCCCTGCAGGTAGCTGGGGGGAGGGGGGGAAAAACATCTACCTTGCTGCACTCTCGCGTCTATATCTCCAAAAGTTTAGCAAACAGATCGTGTTTAGTATCATTTCCGTATAATTTAAGGACGAGAAATTCATTTCTTGAACAACATTTGGACTTGTTCATAGAAAAATAGCGAGTATAGCGCAAAAATTAAAAAAAAACTTATTTTTTTTAACAAAATAGATTCTCACAATTTACCTACGAGATATGTTTTATAAAAAAAATACGTTTGAATAGCTCTATATCTAGAATATATTAACATAAACTTTATTAACAGTTTTGACTTATAAGCGTGTCAAAAAAAATCATTTACGTCGCGCGGTGGAGCTGCGAGCGGCGGGAAAACTTTGTAATTTGGATAGGAATTGTCACATATTGTTAAATTATGACACTGATTGATTAATAAAAGTTATTTTATACGTCAAGATGGTATTATTAAAGGACTATCTCTAGTAATAATTTGTACCTAATATTAATATATAACCATAATTCTGGCATATTTTAATTATTTTATGCGTAAAAATTGGTACCTACTCGTATAAGAGTCAAAAGTAAGGTTAGCTAAATACTAAAAAAAGCTAAGTAATAAAAGTTTATTTATTTTATTAAAATATTTATAGTTTTTTTTATATTATAACAAAATACCTATAAAAATACATTGCTTTATAGGTAGCTAGTCGTTGCTTATGATTTCAAATGAAGCAACTATTGGAATGCGTATCGTATAGAATTAGCATATGGATTGAAAAACAGGAATTGGTGTCAAAATCAATTACTATTTGAATACGAAAAATGTCAGACAGCTGGTGAACCTAGTATTTTCCGCAGAAGAAATGTATTAAATACTTGTTGCTCTATTATAGGCTGCTCTATGACTGGGAACAGGTTAGGTAGGGCGAGGTGGCCAGTGACTAAGTACCACTAAAACCTCTGCGAAGTCTCTCTCGCTCAGGTCGCTGAAGGGATCAGCACCCTTCGGATCGTTCCTGTATTCGAATGACAAAACCTTTCTGAACGGATTCGAAAACCCTATTGACAAACGCCGTCGATGGGATCCGATACGATTTGACATTCCGATTCGAATTCGGAAAGGATACAACATGGAAACTTTCAGAGTGGTTGTGAGGGTGCTGAACGACGAAAAATCGCTGTTCGCATGCACCTGCCGTCCCAGCGGTTAACCGCACCTAATAATGCGGGCACAGCACTCGAGAGGATGCCTCGCAACCATGAAGCATCCCTTTCGCCCATGCGACTGCCAAGATTCCCAGCCCATCGATTCTAGGCCTAGGAGGCAGGAGTCGCTTATAGCGCCACCGCCTCACTATAAGGTATCTGCATCGAAGCGAGTCAGCCTAAGCATCTTTTTGCCTAGCCCAATTCCATGCCTGTCCTTGCACGATTGATTTAAGTTCTTGAACAAGAAAGTCAGTCAGTGGTGGATGTGAGGTGGCGGTCGTTGGCCTAAATGAGGCCATGTGTCTACGCAGTTGTGTAGCAAAGATGTAAGGGAGCCATGAACTCGCCCGGTAACTTTCGTAACGAGAATTGAACCCCTGAAAAGAGCGATTTACTCTGAAAAATGCCTTTGCGCATTTTTTCACCCGCATTCATTGTAAGGATTAGCAAAGCATCAGGCCAGCTAGAAAATCTATTGACCTTTAAAAGACAATTTTAGAAACCTTGCCGCGGGCCGATTATGTCTATGTATTGTGGATATGACGGAAACGCTTGGTTAGAGTGGGGAACTTGCCGAGCAGCGTTATGAACCTTGCTGCACTGGCAGGCGAAGCAATCTTTGTTCGTGCCGGTCCAAATGTATAGCTCAGCCACCAAAGGTGCGGGGGTGGCCAGGTGCGGGCAGCAAAACTATGGTGTCTGGTAAGTAGAGACGATTTCCTCTTGTTAATGCTTCTCGGCTGATGGAGATGTCGGCGCTCGTAGAGATTTTAATTGTCTCCAGCAAGACGCCCTGCGAAACCGCAGATAAATTGCAAGCGATTGTATTGAGAGCATTATATGGGAACTTTAGAACCAATATCTACTATCCTCCCATGTTCTGTTGACTGCGTTTAGACTAATAATTATGACCTGATAACCACTCACACGTCCGGACTCGCACGATGAACCTCGCGGATAACGTTCACACTGCAAGTGACGGCGCGCGCTCTTTGGCGCGCTCAATCCTTTGTCAATAAATGCTTCATAGTAGCTAAACTTTTGCAGCTATAATCTGTGTTTTGAATTGTGTGTGGGAAAGGCCTATTCTTTAATTTTGTTTTCGCATATAACACTTATAGAATTAACTAATGAAATACTGTACTTACGACATAATTCCGAGTAACGACGAAACACAAAAAGTTTGGCACTAAAGAAAAAAAATTCTTTGTAACAAATGTTAAGCGTTAAGTACGCCATCTGTATTTTTTTAGTTTATCTAACATGTCAGCTTGCTTTAAACACTTTCAAAAGTTCGGAACAATCTGTATAGATGGCGATATTTAAACTTTTGTGCGCGCACCCATGAAGCACTCTGTGTGGATACAAAACTGTACACGGACGTAAGTTAGTACTTTTTTTTGGGAACTAATCTATCCACGGACGTGTGAGAGGATAAAGTTGGTGTAATTTTTCGTAAGGTGTAATATTTCTTTTTTAAGGTGTACCGAATTGTGTAGTTGCAGCGGATAAAAATCATTCGATATTGTAACAAAATTTGATATTGTTGTACACACAGTACGGGCGACAACACTTTGCAATAACATATTACAATATTATAACAGATACTGCAGTGTCTATGCAGTATCTGTTATAATATTGTAATATGTCATGTTATAATATAGTATGCTGTTATAATATGGGCGGTTTTGTAATAAAAATTTTGGTAGGTAAATTGATGACTAACAATTGATGAAACACATTATGTTTATATATTCTAGATACATAGAGCTATTCAAACGTATTTTTTTATAAAACAGAATCTCGTAGTTAAATTGTGAGAATCGATTTTGTAAATAAAAAAAATTTATTTTTTTTATTTTCGCGCTATATTTGTTATTTTTCTATGCACAAGTGCAAATGTTGTTCAAGAAATGAATTTCTCGTCCTTAAATTATACGGAAATGATACTAAACACGACCTATTTGCTAAACTTTTGGAGATATAGACGTGAGAGTGCAGCAAGGTAGATGGAATTTTCCCCCCCTCCCCCCAGCTATCTGCAGGGAGGTGCCACGTGGTTACCGGGCTAAATCAGCTCAGGTGACCCAGGTACGTCTGTGCCAAGCGGCTTCCTTTGTTGAAGATCTGCAAGGTTCTCCATACAAACCATGTCCCTAAATACTCTACTATTTATGATAAATCGTTATCTCTACATTTCTTCAAAGCCTGTTCATTAATGAGTTATTGTAAACAATTTTTTTTTGTTATAATGTAAAATTCTTCCTGTTTAAAAGGTAAGGATGTCAAGAATGGCAACATTTTTTTGAAGTGTCAAAAGTCAAGGCCGCCACCCCGCGCCCCTCTACTGATACGTTTCTTTACATGCCGTTAACGTTTACGATTTTGTACATAGTTCATTACACCTCTTGGTCTTTTTTCCTAGAAAATAGAACTAGAGAAAATTTTATAGGAGTACTGTTTGGAATTTGACCCCAAGTAGAAAAAATCAAACAGAACACGCGTGTTTTCTTTTCGCATAAGTTAGGTGGAGGCACAGCACTGCCAACGATACGGAGATATCTACCAAGATTACAGTACAATAGCATGTATTTTATTAAATAAATGGCTATACATCATAAATAATGAGAACCATCACTAACTGAAACACTGATTTTTATGCCAAAATGGATGGGTGTTAGGTTAGGACTTATTCTGTGGTTAGGGCTAGTTTCCACAAACGCGCTTTTTTGCTAAAAGTTTTACTTAGAAAATTGATTCGAGTAGTGCGGGACATGTGCGGGACCGATGGTTGTAAAAATTGATTCTACGCTAAATATAAAAAGCTGATTTTGATAATGTTTTTGTCGTCCTTAAGCGAAGAGTTCACGGTTTTTGTCCGTATGTAACGTATCTGATGATGAGCATACGCCGGTGCATATGCAAAACGCAAAGACAATTCGCAGAAGCGGTTGTTCTTGTAGTTAAGGCGGTCCTGCACGAAATAGAGAAAATTGACCTATTTCTAAATCACTTGTACGATGAGCTGAATTAGTTAAATACATTAAAACAACTTATTTACGTTAGCCAAATCATTGCACAAGGTCCTGGTCTTGTTGAAATTTAAAACAAATTCTTTATGATATAATAAACATGACTTGTAGCTAATGATATCTATGAGCATTTTTTTCGAAAACTTGGTGATTTTTACGCATGAAACAATAATTTGTACATGAAAATGCTTGTATTGATATTCCGCAGGTCCCTTTTAATATACACGAATAAAATATAAATAAGAAAATATGAACACTTTTCAGTTTTTAACACAAATGTCTGATGGTTTTGCGCATTGCGCAGAATAAAACTATTGTTCTAATTAAATCATCAAGTCTAAAACTTTAAAGCAAATGGATTTATTTTCTAATATTAATAAGTTTGATTCTGTTTGAAGATCGTTTAGACTTACTCGACTTGCTTCGCGCTGCTACCTAATGCGAGATAGCTGCTTTTACTTCGGGAGTACTAGTACTTATTCTGTGCTTCGGGTTGGTATGTATATTATTTAGTAAGTATGCATTATGCGTTAATAAACGCGTTCGTGAAAACGCATGGTGCGTTTTTAAGGGGCTGCTGACTGAACAATATCTTTCAGAAAAAAAAATTGCCGTTCTGGAGGTTTGACGAATTAATGTATTGTGGGTGGCGTGGGGTGGCGGGGTTGTTTGAGATGTTTATCTGCATCAATCTACATACTAGTCTTTTACTAAGTATTAGATAAAAGTAGATAATGTACCTACCTACTTACCTCACATTCTGTTCAACAAATTAACAAGAATTCAATAACGACGAACGATCAATGTCCATTGTTATGATTGTGTTCATACAATTTGACAACAATGATTTCATCGTGTGTGGATGGATACTAGTAACCAAATTAATTATACAGCTCTGAAACTAGGCTTGAACTCTGCTACAAAGGAAAAATGTATCTACGCGATCGTATCAATAACTTTGTCAAAGATGGAACATGTGGGGCAGAATTAGACCAAACGAATTTAGATCTTATGCGGTAGGAATAACGAACGTAAAGAGAGTAAATAGAATTTGTAAATGTGATGAAGGCATTCAGTAATACAAGGTTCCTGGGGTTGAGCATCTAACATTTTGAACTTTATGGCTCAGATAGTAGGAGTTAGAGTACATTTTAGAGAGAATTAATAAAGTTGTTTGTGAAATCGTACGTAATCGAAATAGTATGGCGGGAAACCGCGGCGCAGAAGGTTGCGCTGCGTGCCACAGATAAAAATACGGGTTTTCTTTAAAAAAGTTTTAAATAACAAAAGAGTTTGTTACACTTTTATGTTTTGTTGGAAAAACGTGGTTTAAAAACAGTTTTGTTAACTAGTTGCGTGTGCTCAACATTTATAGGATTAAACGATTTTTTAAAATTTATGTAACCAGCCCAGTGTCTATTTTACGTTAATCTAATAATATGGTGGAGGCTGAATGGATTTGGTGTCTGCGACGTAGATCTATGACGGTAAAAAAGTTAATTATTCCTATTTTAGGTACTTACTTATAGTCATTGTTTTGACTTCCGTTTAAAAAATATCGGACACTTAAAACTAAGTCAAGATAGTTTTTTTGTTTGAAAATTGGGCTAGTTAAATTTAGTTAGAAAAAATCGAATTTAAAACTCGGTTGGGTATTCATTATCTACTTATTTTTACTAATATTTATGAGGTAAACCGAAATCCTTGATATAGCTGTATACTTACCTTTTTTAAACACGTTTTCTTTTTTTTTTGAAGTTTACCAATTGTTTTTATAGTTGTAATTTTTGCTGAAATAAACATCGTTTTCGTTCCCTCTTAAATCCCTCATAACGTGTAAAATTTATTTTGTATTACTTATCTTATCGAGTAGTAGATAGTAGTAAGTTAGATAACTTAATAGATCGGATATAGAAAAGACGTCAAATATAAAGCGACGTGTTTAAAATATAGGTGACTAGCGTTTGCATGCAACTTCTTCCGCGCATTTGCGCGGAAGAAGTTGCATGCAAATTAGAATTCATTTCTCATACAATCTTTCACACTCCTTTTCACCACCTAGAGGTTCAATTTCCAAAAATCCTGATTCGTTATTGCTTATTTCTAGCCTATGAAATATATATTTTTGAATAAATGTAGCTTAAAATCTGACGGAATTTCATACAAACTTAACCTCTCTATTTTACCCCCTTCACGAGTTAATTCAAACGAGTCCAAGGTGTTCTTTGCGGGAATGCCGCAGGGCTCACATTTGGGACCTATACTCTTTTTAATATTTATTTACCTATTTCTTTAGTTACACATGGTATGTTATAGTGCAGAACACCATTGAACAGAATAACGACAGATTGGTACTTAATTACGGATAAAAAAACATTATTAATTATTAACGATATAACTACGGTAATCAAACATAGTAATGTATCTTTGTTCGGGGACGACTTTAAAATTTATAAAACTGTAAGACTCCCGTAAGATGCAATCAACCTGCAGAGTGCCCTCAACAACATGGTGCATTGGGAATAATGTCGTTGAATAATTTGGAAGCATTTAGTGCTTCCAAATTATTTTCACATGGAAGAAGAATCCCATGGGTACTGTTTATACTTAGTCTGGATGGCGCAGTCCTAAAGAGTTTGGAGGAAATCGGTAATTTAAGAGTAATCTTGAATATTTTGATTCCAGGGTAAGGCAGCACGTAGGATAGTTTTATCCCCGAAATCAGTCTATATTAGGGTGAAACAGGGAGTGGAAGTTTGTATAGGAAATTCAACATTTGCGGGGAACCGCTATACTGGGTTGCCATCTCTAAAATCTGCCATCCGGGGCACAAGAAGTGTGAATACCCTGGATTTTGGAGCTTACAACCCGGACATTTTTGAACAGAGTATTTTCTCTAAGTTACTCGTGTAAATAAAATATTTAATATTGGTTCTGAATCAACTTTTTATTTACTTTCATACAATATTTATTTTACATAATTTGTATCTTGAAATGAAACAAATATTAGTCTTTAAGTGGTAATTTAAAAACTTTAACCCGGACGCCTTCTAAAGAAGGGAAAATCCGGGGAAACCAGGACAGATGGCAAATAGTAAATAGCTACTACATATTGAGGGTGTAATCCCAATAACATTGATGAAAGCAACGCGGCATTACAGCGTTAAGAAGCACTTGAAAATTTCGTCAAGCTCTGCCAACGCCAGGGTGGCCGAGAGGTTAGGCAATCGCCCGGTATGCGAGGAACGCGGGTTCGATTCCCGCCTATGGTGGTCATTTTTTCAAGTGCAAAAATATATTCAGATTGCATAGTGAATGGTAAATCACTTTAAAACAAAAATTTATAGCTACTACATACTTAAATTAACAAGTTCAATTATTAAACGAACTCAAAGTTGACACATTGACATTTCCTTTTATCCAGAACAATGGAAATACACAATTGTAGTATTAGTCGTAGTGATTTACCAAACATGACATACTGAGTAGAGATTGAATGGCCACTGAGATTGGAATCAAAATATTTACCTAGTGCCAGCACAGACCGCCTCCTACGCAGAATTTCGGTACCAAATACGCTGTATGTAGGCTTAGGATGCGTTTCCACTAGTGCCTGACCGAAACACTATATTCAGCCGACACCGAAACCTAACCTCCACCGTACAGATTTTTTGCAACGAGGGGTTTCCCCCTTCCCCCTTCCCCCTTTTCACGAAAAACTTAGTACGAAGTAAAAAATGGAAGTGGTAAAGTAAGTGATAGCAAGCAAGTGCTAGAGTGGTAAAGTAAGTGATAGCAAGCAAGAGCTAGCCTAGCACAAACATTTTTGGGAAAACCAAAGATTATAAATCCAGACAGAAAATCGATTATCCGCTTGTCTTTTATCTATCATAGATTTTTTGTTATGATTTGTCAAAACCGCTTTCATTACATCCACCAAATGTGCGAGGGGACGTGTCATCGTGTCCACGAAGACAAAGTCGCGGGCAAAGTAAAATCACCTCATGTACCCATTACTCCGCTCAGCTAGGCAGTTTCCACAATAAGATTCTATGGTTCTTAACAAATACATCCTCCTTAGTATCTTCGCACATCTATGGATGGTGGAAACGAAACCTGAGGACTGAGTAGGAATTTTTTGTTTTCTTAAATGCCTTATTGTCTCATAATTATTCAAGTGTATAGCAGTGCATAATTATTATAATAAGTCGATTAGTATTTTGTATTGTTGTTAGATAAACACCTTAATTAAATAAAACTCATTTTTTAAAAAGTATCTCAATTGACTAATAATGCAAATTAAAACTATGACTTACTTAAGAATGTAATTAAAATTCAATGTAATTAAATGTAATTAATTTTCAAAAATTAGTAACTAAATTTGATGAATGTTCAGACCGCCTTTTGGAAATCAACGCTCATTCGGCGCTCTTTAAACTAAAATCCTGTCTTTTAGTTCCTAAATTTAATTATCTTATTCGATGCTGTCCTATTTGGAAATTCCAAAATTTGACTAATAATTTAGACAATCTTGTTAAAACACATTTGGAAGAGATTCTGAACATTCGTCTTTTGGAACGGTCTTGGGATCAAGCGTCCCTTCCTATCCGTTTTGGTGGGATTAGGACACGCAAAATTTCCACTGTCTCCTTACCTGCCTTTATATCCTCATCTTACAGCACGTCCGCTCTCGTTGCAAGTATCCTGCAGTCTTCTACTGCAAACTTCGAAGTGGCGTGCCTGGACGAGGCTAGAAATGCTTGGGATATAGCATATCCGAATAAATTTCCTTTAGATCTTAAAATTCAAAGGAGTTGGGACCAAATTTCTTGTGAGTCTATTTTGAAAAGTCTTATTGACAGTAGCACTGACAACGCGGATCTAGCCAGACTAAAAGCAGTTTCCACCAAGGAAGCAGGATACTGGCTTCAGGCCTATCCTTCGGCCAACGTGGGAACCCTTTTGGACTCAGAAACTCTACGAGTCGCGATAGGTCTGCGTGTTGGTGCTGAGGTTTGCCTTCCACACAGATGTCCTTGTGGTACTGATGTCGGCTCGTTGGGGCATCACGGACTCTCCTGTATTAAAAGTGCAGGCCGCTTTTCGCGTCATGCCAGTATCAACGACATCATCCGTCGGTCTCTTGCCTCTATCAACGTGCCGGCTTTACTCGAGCCAAACGGTATGGCGCGTGATGATGGCAAGAGACCAGACGGGATGTCACTTGTTCCTTGGCGGATGGTTCGGGCTCTTGTGTGGGACGCTACCTGTGTCGACACACTTGCAGCCTCTCATCTGCCCGGGACAAGCCGTGATGCTGTATGGCTGCGACAAGTGCTGAAAACTTTAAAAAGAACAAGTACAGGCAGATCGACTCCCGGTACCACTTTGTACCGTTTGGAGTCGAAACACTGAGTTCGTGGGGTCCCAACGCTATCTCTTTTTTCAAAGAGATTTCCAAGAGGCTAGTTGACATCAGTGGTGACCTAAGAGCTGGCAGCTACCTTGCTCAGCGTATAAGCATCGCTATCCAGCGCGGTAATATCTTAATTTTTATTAATAAGTTGTATATATATATTACTAATGGTTGAATAAAAAAATATCGATATTAATTTAAATTTGACCACCTGCTGCTTAAAATTCGGTTACCGCAAATATACACAAATTACACAACTGTTAATACTATTATTTAACTAATTCACGCCCGGGTCGCGACCTTGGCAGCATTTGGCAAGCGCCCTGTGAATCGTAATAGGTTCGCGCGTAGCAACATGGCGGACTCATGAATGAGAATTAGTTTCAATTGACACCTATTTAGGGCGATTGCGCAGGTGAAAAAACTGTTGACTTGTGACAGCAGCAGAGATTTTTTAATTTACTGTAATAGAGGGAAGGAATGAAGTAACAAGAGCGTCGGCGGCGTAGTGGCTAACGGGTTGCCTCTCATGCGGGAGGTACCGGTTCGATACTAACGTGCCGCCTTGTACCAATGACTTTTTCTGAATTATGTAATTAGTTGTTTCACTAACCTATGCTCTTACGGTGAGGGAAAACATCGTGAGGAAACCTGCACATTCAGGCGACTGAATGTGTTGTAACCATGATCCAAACTTGGTCAGGTTCCCCTGTTAACAAGGTTACGGAGGTCAGATGGCAGTCGCTCTACTGTAATTACAGACCTGATCTGCTACATCTCGGATCATGGTCAGCGGATCCGGGTATTCGCGTGCGTATGCACAACCGGGATAACGCTAGAAAGATGCTGAGAGGGAATGAAGTAACAGAGGTTTCTTCCCTCGATACTTAGTTCGGTGAGACGTGAGACGTCAGTCCGACATAGCGATGGGCGATTGTTCGAAAAAAAATCGAATGAATCGACAATCAACCATTCGAACTATCGAATGTCGATTTAGTAATTCGGAAAAAAAAATCGAATAATAATCGACAATCGAATGATAATCTATACTCGGCCCTTCGATGCATTCGATTGAATTGCCGCGACAGGACAGGCAGCGAACGAATGATTAATCGACGCGACGAATGAGGTTAAATCCTTAGTAGTACGGCCTGTGCACCGAATCGAATGACTGCGGTTGCTTATCGAATACATTCGATTACAGGGACCATTCGAATAATTCGATTAATTTAGTAATAATCGCCCATCGCTAGTCCGACATTACCGAAGAAAGATGGTGCAGGACCAACGGCTTACCACCAACTTCCTCATTCCGGTTTGAAATATAGGAAGAAATCGACGTGATGCTGAGCCACAGATTATATAATAGTTATGGCTAGGTTTGCCTGGTCACTAAACCTAATAGCCGGACAGACCAGCCAGTTAAGCCGGACATTTGGGTAGTAAGGCCGGACACCCTACATTATTGAGGATTTTGTCTCAGTATTAATAGGTACGACAAAAAAATTTCCACGCTCTGCGCTCGCTCGTTTGCTAAATGTAAAAAGCCTAGCAAAAGCCGGACAAGCCGGACACCGTTAATTTTGACGGCACACGCAATCAAAAAGCCTACCTATGTCCGGCTTTATTCGGACGCCTGGCAACGCTAGTTATGGCTGAGCTAAGTCAGAATTATTAGAAAGAAAAAGTTTTAAGTAAGTATTTGGTACATATCAAATTTTAAACATAATAGAGAAACAAAAATAAAAAACATTAAAAGGAGTTCACTTAAAATAAAAACAAAATAAATAAAATAACGATGTGTAACCAAATTGGTCCCACTCAGCTCTTTGCCATGGCAAGCCATTAAAGTTTAAATTATGCAAAATTTTCCATAAAATGAATATAAGTATCTTTTTTTTTTAAGATGTACAAAACAGATCACAAACAATATTACAAATTAATTATGAAACATACTCAAGGACTAGTTTCCAAACCTTAACTTGTACATACTGTTATAAATAGCCTAGCAAGCAGAGAAGTACCAGAAGTACCATGCAATATTCTGACAAACACTACAAAATATTAAATAATAAGAATAAGAAAAAGAGTAAAAAATAAGAAATAATCAATCAATCAATGACCAAAGTACCCAACTCGCTGTTCCCAATTATCGAAGA
Source organism: Pyrausta nigrata (assembly GCA_949316185.1). Classification (NCBI taxonomy): domain Eukaryota; kingdom Metazoa; phylum Arthropoda; class Insecta; order Lepidoptera; family Crambidae; genus Pyrausta; species Pyrausta nigrata. Next base: position 8,011,983 of record OX438963.1, on the reverse strand, counting down.
AAGGGCCTAGCCCACTTCTAAATCTTATCAACTGATAATAACTCAGTAAATACTGCAGTTACCACAAAACCTAGTTCATAACCTAAGTTTGTTTCTCCACAGTCGGCTGGCTGACATAATTAACGGTTGGACAAGATGGCCGTTTCCGGTGACGTCACGTTCGCTCAAGATGGCGGTCAGGGGAATGTTAAGGCGCATCCCTACTTGGTGGCTTTGGTGTAAGTAACATTTTAATTATCAAATAGCGGTTAAAAAAAAACAAAAGCCCTTAAAAATCTTACCAAAACTTTAAACAGACTTCCTTCCAAGTTTCTTTCATTTAGGGATAAAAAAAGTTTTTTGGTGCGATTTTTTTACCCCTGTAAAGGATGATTTCTCGGATAAAAACTATTCTAGGTATCTATTTATCCATATCCTTTCCCAGACGTACTAAATTTCATCTAAACCGGTTCCGCATTATTATGGATTACGTATAGTGTCAAAAGAACCCCTAGTTTTGGCCTGGGAATAGAGTTTCAGGCATACACGGCTAGATGAGCCTGCCATACTAGTTTTTATCGCTCAAATGGATAGGGCCAAGGGAATCCCTTCTTCCAAAGATTTTAGCTTGTACCTACCTACAAGCTACCTAGCCTACTCTCACAGAACATACCTACAGCATCGTTATCCCGGTTGTGCACTCGCACGCGAGGGTCCAGGGTCCGCTTTGGACCATGATCCAGGATTTGGCAGATCAGGTAATTACAGTGAAGCAACTGCCCTCTCACCTCCGTGACCCTGTTAACAGGGAAACGCTTGAATGTGCAGGTTCTTCATAATGTTTTTCCTCACCGTAAGAGCAACGGTTAGTGAACAAATAATGTACCTACATTAACTCAAAAAAAGTAATTGATACACATGCCACGTCAGACTACCCTACTGTGATCTTGAGACAACTACTCCCAAAAGCAATAAAAGCTGTTTCCGTAGTTCGAATGGGTAACCTAACGTGCTGCCGATAGTGATGGGCAGTAGATAAATACTCAAAGAGTAAATACTCGGATATTTATCCAAAATGGATAAATACTCGTTTTTACCCATTTTTATCGGATATTTACTCGAAATGGCGGATAAAAATAACTAATTGGGCCTGGGCCCTACTTCACCAAGCGCGACAGGTGCGATACCTGTCATTTAAGTTTTTAACCGATTTCAAAAAGGAAGGAAGTTCTATGTTCCACCATATGTAATTTTTTTCGTTTTGTTTTATCTACGTTTACAGAGTTATTTAATAAAAGAAAAGAAAAACAAAGACATACATGAAATAAAAATAAATAAACTTAAAACCTACTTAATCAAAAATAAACCCGTGTCCTTTAGGCAAGGAGGCGAGGATGCTGGCTGCGTTACCGCGTTGGATGGCTATACTTATCCTTTGAGCGAGGAACGAGCCAGCTTTACTATTTGCCAAAACAGAATTTAATTTAGGTGCAATTTTTCCAAAAAGTAATTTAGCGGATGGTCCCCACGGTCCAAAAGTTTCGACGCCAAACGGCGCAAACACATAATCACTTGCAAGTGATGCATACTTGCGACGTTTGGCGTTTTCAGCTAACTCCGCCGCCGCTCCAGCTTTTAAGGCTGACTCCCTGAGATGACATGGGGCCAAAGTATCAACGCAAGTTGCGTCCCAAACTAAGGCCCGACCCCGCTCCCAGGGAATGAGCGTAAGGCCATCGGGTCTCTTGCCATCATCACGGACCAAACCACGTGGTTCCAACGTGGAAGGAACATTGATGCTGGCAAGAGCTCTCCTGATGGCGGTATTAAGAGTAGCGTGGCGGGCGAGACGCCCAGCACTTTGCTGGCAACAAAGACAGTGAAGATCATATTTGTCGACCTCCTTGCCACAAGGACACGTAAAAACTTCACAAATAGGGGTACCAAGGCGTAGACCCACACACACCCGGAATGACTCACTATGGGTGCCCAGATTTTTTGATGGTAAAGCATGAAGCCAGTGGCCCGAATCTTTGCAGGAAACTGCCAAGAGCCTAGCACGATAACAATCACTGACAGAATTTTGAAGTAAAGAATTAAAGGTCTCTCTCGCAAGAGGGACATCCCAGAGTTTTTGTTGATGACGTTCCTTTGGGATGTCTGGACTAGGACAGAGACCTTGCCAAAACTCCTCCGCCTCTCTCACCTCAGAGAGCTGGCGAGAATGTTTTAAAATTCTTCTAGCTAAAACGGAAGTGCTGTGGAGAGAGGAGAGAAAGGCGGGAAGGGCAACACTAGAAATTTGACGAATTCCGACGCCACCGAAACGAATAGGAAGCGAAGCCTGAACCCAAGAATCATTGTCAAAATGCAAATTTAGAATTTTTTCCTAACAATTTCTAAGGGTGGTATCAAACATTTTTAAGTTATCCTTTTTTTCCAGATTGGACTAGCACGAAGGTAATAAGTAAATTTAGGCACAAAAAGACAAGATTTTAGGATTGTATAAGCAATGTGAGAATTTAGAGGTTCCAATCTGGGGGCTAAAAGGGTGAAATCATTAATTTTTTTGTCAAGAAAAGGTTCGATGCCGGTATCCAGAAGAGGGGCACCTAGAAGGCAAAGCGACTCAGAATTTAGAATTTTAATGTTTGGAGCAAGGGAGTTAAATTTATCAGTGATATCCTGACGGGAACCAGAGGGAACATGGTCATTAATAAATAGTTCACATTTCGAAAGGTTGAGTTCTAGGCCTATTTTCTTGAAGCTGTCTATAATCCGAACGAGGTCCTGAAAAACAGTATCTGCTTTGCCACCGAGAGAGCCATCATCCAGATACCAGGCATTGAATTTAGAATTTAAGGATGAAATGACTGGGTGGATGCCTAAACTAAAAAGGGCTGGACCTAAAGGATCATCTTGCTGAACGCCGACTGCAGAAATAATCGAATGTTCATTGTAAAATAAATTAGATGGCGTATTGTAACATTGAAATACAAAAGGATAAATCTGAGACGTATGAGCTTGAACTTCATTCAGCATGGCAATCCTATCAAGGAAGTTGAAAGCATTCTTCACGTCAACTTTTAAAAAAAAACGTCAGATTCGTCATCACAGGCGAGAAAATTACGAGCGGAATGAACCACAGCTTTGCAACCTCCTCTACTGCCAAAACCAAGTTGAATAGGTTGAAAATTTTCCTTCAATGGTGAAGACAGTTCCCGACAGGCTAATTTGTCTGCAAGACGCCGGAAGGTGCATCCAAGAGCAATCGGACGAATGCCACCATCTTTTATTCGAAATGCACAGAGTCTTGCACCGAATAAATACGGGAGGAAACTTTCAACAACTTTGCCAGATAAGAGGAGGTTACAAAGTTTAGTAATATTTGAAAGTAAAGTTCTACCGGCGTCAGCAGCGGAAGCACTAACCAAATCCTTAAGGTGTTAGGGAGTGATGCCATTTACAGAGTTCTTCGTTTGTTGTCGACTTATTTTCATAATTTATTGTTTTTCTCATTGAAAGAGCATACTTTTGAGGTTATCTCAGTGTCACCAAGTCAGGATCTAATACTGAAACCCAGAGAAAATAAATGTTCGCGCTTGCTCCGTTTGCGCCTTTTTAAACATTGTAGTGTACTGAGAATGCCTCTTGATTTAGTTTTCAGCACGCTGGCTTCTATCCAAGAGGCCCCGGGTTCAAACCCCGGTTCGAGACGATTTCTGGGTTTTACTGTTTTAAAATAACTCTGAAACAGCTCGAAGTCAGGAAATTGGTTATCCATCCCATCTCATCGAACCATGCGAGTGAAGGATCAGATAACTGCACTTATGAATTGTGCACACACTTGTACTATAGTGTATCTCCAGCGCAGTTGGCTAATCTCTGTTGATTGGTTACCGTATTTGAAATTAGGCTATATAGCAGAATATAATTATTATTTTTAGTTTAAGTGTACTAACAGGTGTTTTCAGGGGTCATCGCGTATTGTCTCGTACGTTGTTTTGATGCCTTCCAACCTCCTGAACCATATCCATACGCTAAGGAAAATTATACAGAAGTCCGAGGAGTACAATATCTTTCTATGGTTAGCATTTGTGGATTATTAGAAGGCCTTTGATTCGATCGAAACGTAGGTGGTGCTACAGTCTCTTCCGAGGTGTCACATAGACTATAGGTATATAGAGGTGTTAGAGTATCTGTACAACAATGCCACCACGTCGGTCCGTGAACAGAAGCAGAGCTCGAAGGCCATTCCACTGCGGAGAGGTATGAGACGAATATCTTTTAAACTGTTTACAGCTACATTAGAAGACGCCTTTAAGCTGTCGGAATGGATTTGGATCAACGTCAACGGCGAATACATTACATACCTCCGGCTTGCCACGCTGGAGGAGCTTGGAACTATGCTCGAAGACCTCAACCGAAACTCCCAACAAGTGGGTCTTACAATGAACATGGACAAGACAAAAGTAATGTCTAGCTCCAGAGTGGTACCCACTCCAGTATCTGTTGAGAAGTCAACTCTCAAAGTTGTTGACAAGTACTTCTACCTGAGACAAGTAGTTACGTGGATTGGTACCTAGTGGTCCAGTTAGGTATTAGTTAGATGTGGTCCAACTAGGTAGTAGTTGGACCATTAGGTAGGTCCAACTTCGAGAAAAGAGGTCTGTCGACGAATCCGATTTGGCTGGGCAGCGTTTGGAAAACTACGCAAGAGCACCTCGTCTCAATTACCTCAGTGCTTTAAGACGAAAGTCTTTAATTAATGCGTGCTGCCAGTGATCACATACAGATCTGAATCATGATCTCTACTATGGGCCTCATAAAAAAGCTTAAGTTCATGCAATGGCGAGGGCTATGCTCGGTGTTTCTGAAGAACTAAGGTAAAGCACATAGCCCTGCGAATCAGTAAGCTGAAGTGGCAATGTTCAGGGCACATAGCGCGAAGACATGATAGCCGTTGGGGCAGAAAAGTTCTAGATTGGAGAACCTTTGATCAAAGGCGCTGCGTAGGGCGGACTTCCTACGGCAAGATGTACGGACGACCTTGTAAAGATTGCAGGATCACACTTAACTGAATGCAGGCCGCTTGCAATCGGTCGTTGTGGAAAACCATGGGGTAGTCCTATGTTCAGCAGTGGACACCCTACGGCAGCATCAACATGATTCTCAGTCGAAACTGAAACCGAAATCTTGGTCATTTAATAATTAAGATCGATTATTTTTGCTTATAGCTAATTATATGGAACTAGCTGTTGCCCGCGACTTCGTCCGCGTGGACTCGATGATACAAAATATTTTATACTCCCGTCGCGCCATCCGGCTATCATGATCTCTTAGTCTACCATGTCGTATGGAGAAGAGAGGAATGAAAAATCGAAGTCAATAGGCACTCTTTTTGGATAGGTTAGGGCTCATTCACAGGGGATCTGTCATTGACGATTCGACAAAATATCCGAATTAAATTTAGGTATGTACTATTAGATACGGCGGCCACTCATAATTGGGTATATGTAACTCAGTGAAAACACCACGATGGCGCGTTTTAAAATACTACTAACGCCATCTATTGTCAACATTTAGAACTAAACATTATTTTGTTCGTCTTTATTTATTCGTTCCATTAGGTAAGTACTGATAGGTTCAAACTAATAGATTTACATCCTCCATCATCCCTTATTTTATCCCCATGGGGTTGAATTGATCAAAATCCTATTTAAGCGGACGTCTTCATCATAGTAGCTCCAATCTTTAATTTCAGCTTAATCAGTCGAAAATCTAAGAGAAGATTTATACAAACTTTCATCCCCTATTTTATCCCCTTAGGGGTGGAATTTATCAAAATCCTTTCTAAGGAGATGCCTACGTCATAGTAACTTTATGCATGCAAAGTCTCAGCCCGATCTGTTTAAAATTGAGAAAGTTTCATACAAACTTTCATCCCCTATTTTTTCCCCTTGGAGGCAGAATTGATCAAAATCCTTTCTTAGCGGATGCCTACGTCATAACATCTACCTGCTAGCCAAATTTCAGCCCGATCCGTCCAGTGGTTTGGGCTGTGCGTTGATAGATCACTATGTAAGTCAGTCAGTCACCTTTGAGTTATATTTATTATACAATAAATATATGTATATTATTTAGATTCAAAAACTCTTTAGCACTTGTTTTGGTTTAAACTACTAACTTACTATTATAATTATCATAAATTTGCGTGTTATAGCAAAAAACATATTCATAAAATATTTATCCGTCTTTTTGGATAAATACTCGAGTAAAAATGGATATTTATGAGTATTTATCCATTTTGAGTATTTATCCGGATAAAAACCCATCACTAGCTGCCGACTGTACATGGCAGCACGAAGGATCGAACCCGGGTCCTCTGGCATTAAAGGCGACCAGCTAGCCACTACGTTACCGACGTTCTATAGCATAATATAGATTGGTAAATTCGTATATTTTAGAAGCACGTGTTCATTTTCCTACTTGGCGAATGTCCAGCTCGGGGTATCGACCCCTTAGATAAAATGGCTGACATTGAGTCACGCCAAACATGTGCAATTTGTGATGTATTAATTATTAACCTCATGTAATTATTGTTAATAGGCATTAATAAAACGCGTTATGATAACCTTTAATAAAATCAATACTACTGGCACAGATAATATAATACGCTCCTGGACAGTAGCCTGTTTACAATATTGATTAAATAAATAATAAATTGTTTCAACAAACACACCAATTACCTAGCCCCAAACTAAGCGTGAGCTTGTGCTATGGCGACTAGGATAACGGATAGACATACTTTAGATTAGGTAGGTAGGTATATGCCATTCCTTTAATACTTGAATTTGTCTCGTTGGTCTAGTGGTCAGCACGCTGGGTACTATCCATGCGGTCCTGGGTTCGATTCCGATCGGGCCGAGAGCGTTGGGTTTTTCTGTCTTGAAATAACTCAGACATAGCTCCGGAGTCACGAAGTGAGTGGTGTTAACACCCCCGTGCCACAGGAAGCATGTTAAGCCGTTGGTCCTGCGCCTGATCTCTCTACGGTCATGTCGGGCTGCCGTCTCACCAAATTATAAGAGTGAAGGAACGGAGAGTGCACCTGTGTATTGCGCACACACTTGTGCACTATAATATCTCCCGCGCAGTTGGCTAATCTCTGTTGAGATAGGCCGCTGTAGTCGAAATTCAGCAATCCGTAATGTTTGCTTCCACTGTCATAGTTATCACCTACTTTTTTGTCATTTGTTCCAAATTAGCCGTAGCCTTATAGCATTAGTAGAAAATTCATTATTTTCAAGATTTCACTTAGATTAAATAAAAAAGCAATTTCATTATTACTTCAATATGTAATTTAACTAAATTAGTGCTTTTAAATCTTTAATATTTCTAACGATGATATAGGTTGTGTAATAATTCAAAACATACAACTTTTAAAACTTAAAAAAATCACAACATTTTAATAGTAGATTATTCACCAAGGGGGTAAAGTGATGTCTTACGTCAAGGGCGTCAGTTATCGGATTCGAGATTCGAGAGTTAACTCCCGAGCGCAGCGAGGGAGTTTAAGGGCCACTTGCAGCAAACGCTTAATCTCGAATTAGCGTCATTCTGTCTCTGTCATATGTTCGGTGATGACAGAGACAGCATGACGTTAAACCGAGATTAAGCGTTTGCTGCAAGTGGACCTAAGTTTTTACTCCCGAGCATAGCGAGGGAGTTAAAAGTAGAATCCTGAGTGGAGCGAAGTATTTAAGCTCACCCAAGACGAAGACATCTTTATCCCCGAGGAGAATACTCTGCTTTTCACATTTCCTACGAGGCAACAAAAAAATGTACTACAAATACCTTATTTTATCTATAAGTATATATCCTTTGACTTTTCTGGCAGTAAATTAATATTATTAACAATACCAGCAGCTTTACATCTAATGGACTCCGGTGTCATAAACTTCGTCACTCGACAGTTTTACGAAAACATTGTTTGTAATTTCTTAAAATGCATTAGGTTTTTTTTTCTTTATTTGAATTTTACTAACCGACTTCAAAAAAGGAGGATGTTATCAATTCGACTGTATGTTTTTTTAGGGTTCCGTAGTCCGGATAAATACAAAAAAATAAAATTACCCCTTTTTAAGGGTACCTCCGCATACATGTAAAGGGGGGGGGGGAGAATTATTTTTTCGAGTGCACCCCCTTGTGTGGGGTATCGTTGAAAAGGACTCTGAAAATAAGATAGGGTTTTGATAAAACACTTTTTTATCAGCTTTACCATTTGCGAGATATAGCCCGCCAAAGTCGGTTACACGGTGTCCCCCCCCCCCCCTGTAATTTCTAAAGTCTCGGACCTATAAACTTCAAATCACTCAAGTAAAGAAACAGCCGCGAAAACTCTTATTTAAAATTATTTCGGATATCCTGTGATGAATACTTTTGAAATTATAAATAAAATAAAAATATATAATTTTTTTGCCTATACTGTCTAATGTTGTAAGTTAATGGTACGGAACCCTTCATGCGCGAGTCCGACTCGCACTTGGCTGGTGTTTTTTGTGGCTATGTTACCTCATATCTCAGTCAGTTGTGGACCGATTTGAAAAAAAAATGTTTACCTAGAGGTTATACCTTCTAGTTGGTCCCATTGTAGCCCAGTCGAGATCTGATGATGGGATCTTGTTGAATCGAGAGAAAACCCTCAAATTTTAAAAGCACGTATAGTGTTTTCGTACTAGCATCTTAATGTGGACATGTTGTTACGTCTGATGGTCAACATTATGTGGAGCTGAGCTGATGATGGAACTTCTCAAGAATTAGGAGTTTAGTAATTAAAACACCAGATGTTTTGTCAGGTACTGTATACGATGCTAAAAAATAAAATTAAAGGCGCAGCTCCCTCCCTCCCCCCTTCCCCGCCCCCAACAATAAAAATATATAATTACTTCAAGAAATCAATTAACTCTTACACGGAAAAAAAAAAGTGTTTTATACCAAGAATATCTCACTTGGTCAAGACAATGCGTGATTCATATATGGGGAAAACATTATATTCTTAAAATTAGTAAATATTTGTCTTGTTATTCATTTTTCTTCCAAGTATATATATTCACTAACCAAGGCAATCTAAAGTCTTGCAATGAGAAAGCAACGTTTTCTTTACATAAGTAAGTTTATTTTTTTAAGTCAAGAATCTTAAATCCTCAAATTTAAGACAATTATGTCTTAAATCTAGAATGGTTTTCTTCTTACTTCTCCGAGTATGAAAAGTAATATCTCTTATCAAGAATATATTTATTGGACAAGATATGTCATTGTTTCTGATCAAGATTAATATCTATTGGTCAAGAATTTCCGTGATTCATATATGGGGAAAACAATAAATGGTTGTATCAAAACACAATTCTTCTCAATGTTAGTAAATGAATAGTTAAGTCAAGATATTTGTCTTCCTTCTAGAATTTACATGCTTGAGATTAAACAATATATTTGAGAATAATGCTTTTCTCAGTTGAACACTTCGTCAAACGGATCCCGGAGTTTCTTTAAAAAAAAAAAAAACTTAGATGAAAAATTAATGACTTGTAAGAAGAATGGTATCTATTTATCTATATGCTACGGCATATTTCAGTGAAGCAGCTTTAACTCTTGCATCAATTAATTCTATTTTCACACTGAGAACAATTTATCTATAGTGAAGAATATCATCAATCTTAGTTACTGGTTGATGCTCTTCAGTGAAGAAGTTTTAGCTACTAGTTCAATAAAAATAAGTTATTCTCTGGAGATCACGTTGTTTTAAAAAGATGGTTTCAATGTTCTTAGTTTAATAATGATGCGTTTTTTGTGAAGAAGTTTTATTTCTTACTACAATAATATTATTAAATTTAAACGGAGATCACATTGTCTACAAAGAATAATACTAATTTTCTTAGTTCAATATGTATGCGTATTTCAGTGAAGAAACCCAGTTCTTAATTCAAAAACAATAAACAATTGATACAGAGATTTGATTTTCTCCAACCAATAATGTTAATTTTGTTAATTTAAGAACGTACAGGTACTTAACTGAAGAAGTTTTCGTTTTTGATCTAATTCCTTGCATGTTTCATTCGGAGATCAGAAATGTCTTAGCTCAATAATAGTGTATTTCACTGTAAGAAATTCTAGTTCCTGGTTCAATGCATGTCATGTTTCATACGAAGATCGGATTTTTTCCAACGAATAATGTCATTATTATTGATCTAAAAAGCCTGTGCTTTAGTAAAGAAGTTTTAGTTCTTGATCTAATTCATTGAATGTTTCATTCGGAGATTAGAAATGTTTAAGCTCAATAATAGTTTATATCACTGTAAGAAATCTCAGTTCTTGGTTCAATGCATGTCACGTTTCATACGAAGATCAGATTGTTTCCAACGAATAATGTCATTATTATTGATTCAAAAACCCTGTACTTCAGTAAAGAAGTTTTAGTTCTTGATCTAATTCATTTAATGTTTCATTCGGAGATAATAAATCTTTTGGCTCAATAATAGTTTATTTCACTGCAAGAAATCTCAGTTCTTAGTTCGATGCATGTCATGTTTCATACGAAGATCAGATTGTTTCCAATGAAAAATGTCATTATTATTGATCTAAAAACCCTGTACTTCAGTAAATAAGTTTTAGTTCTTGATCTAATTCATTTCATGTTTCATACGGAGATCAGAAATCTCTTGGCTCAATAATAAAGTGTTTCATACGGAGGTCAGATTGTCTTATTTGAAGAATTACAATAGTCTTGGTTCAATAGTTAATATGCGTTTCAGTAAATATTTTTCATTTCAGTGTTCGATTTATTTTTCATTTCAGTTTCGTAATTGAACAAAATGTTAACACAAATATTTCGTAAGTACCTACAAAAAGTTGGTAAATAAAATTGAATATTTTTTTCCAGCTATGGACAGAAAATATTTGATTAGTAACATTCTAACTTAACTTTAGCTTTAATAAATCGAACGATGAACTGAAAAATATTTACTGAAACGCATCTTATCCATTGAACCAAGACTATTGTAATTCAAAGAAGACAATATTAACTCGAAAGCTGTTGAATCTGTTCATAGATCTGAAACGGCTTCACTAAAATACCATGATAATTAAGTACCATTTGAAACATGAAATAAACAAGAAAAAGCACTAAAACTCACTTACAGAATTTCGAGTCTGATGCACCATCACATCATTCAATCTGATCTCCGCGTGCCATTTCATGCCTGAAAATAGAGGTAGGTAAATAAGTGGGAAGTACTCAAATTAATAATAGATAAAATAATACAATGGATTCAAATCTATGATATCATTTATTAAAAAATAAACAGTATTGATTATTTTAATTACATAATTATATTATGACGGCACCGACTACATAGTAAGCTTTGATGAAGTACATCAATGATAGTAAGCTTTAGATCTTAAATGACAGGGTAAATCATTGCTTCTCAATTACTACTATTGCTGACACTCGCCGCCATTTAAGATTCGTTGCTTTATTGGCGCGGGTTATACCATCTTATTATTATACAGTGTGTCCCTGGATAAAGTGCAATCCCGAAAGGGGATGAAACTAGACCATGAATCATTGACTAGAAAAATATTAAAAAAAATATATAAAATTATTGTAAGATTTATTGGTATTTTAAGATTTTCATGTTTCATTAAGGGCTCTATGTACAAAAGTATTGATTTCTTCCAAAATAATGGGTCTATTTCTTTGAAAAAACAGTATGCCTAATACCTGGCGATGACCATGAAATAATAAATAGTCCGCAAAAAAGTAACTATCTTGGGTAAAAAAATGTATTTTTATGAAAAAAATGATTTTTTTAGACGTTTATTTTAAAAAACTTCAAATTACTAAAAAAATGTGCCCTATAACTATGTAATTTTATAGCTTACTTTTATTCTTTACCATTTTAGCTTCCAAATAAAAAAAAACCAATGTTCTAACTAAAAAAACACGCTATCTACGAACTTAAAGTGGAGCCTAATCGTGTTACCGTGCAGGAATGATTCGTAGAGCCACTAACCAAATTAATATTCGTGCAGTAATGTGCTTGCAAAATCGAGGAGGCCATTTTGAACATTTAATGCATTAAATAAAAATGCAAAATTGTAAATTACGGATAATTTTATTAACAAAGTTATTGTGATTAAAGTCTGACTTTTATTACCTACTAAAATGTAAATAACTCCTACCTAGCCAATTTTGAGTTAGAACATTGGTTTTTTTTTATTTGGAAGCTAAAATGGTAAAGAATAAAAGTAAGCTATAAAATTACATAGTTATAGGGCACATTTTTTTAGTAATTTGAAGTTTTTTAAAATAAACGTCTAAAAAAATCATTTTTTTCATAAAAATACATTTTTTTACCCAAGATAGTTACTTTTTTGCGGACTATTTATTATTTCATGGTCATCGCCAGGTATTAGGCATACTGTTTTTTCAAAGAAATAGACCCATTATTTTGGAAGAAATCAATACTTTTGTACATAGAGCCCTTAATGAAACATGAAAATCTTAAAATACCAATAAATCTTACAATAATTTTATATATTTTTTTTAATATTTTTCTAGTCAATGATTCATGGTCTAGTTTCATCCCCTTTCGGGATTGCACTTTATCCAGGGACACACTGTATACCATCAGATTCTTATAATTTTAAAATTGTAACAAACAGTTATTCTCGTTGATATCTAGACAAGATACAATACGGCCGGCGGATCTTGGCGGGTCTGAAGTTAGCCCCCTGTTACAAATCTTCCGTCAGTCATTGGCCTTTTTCAAACAAATGACTCACTTCAGAACCGCCAAGATTCGCCAGCCGTATTGTAAGTACCATTTGTATTGTTACTAATCATTAATAATGAATCAACTTTTCAAATCAACATACTGGTTTATACCTATTTTATGAATTATACTAGGTGTTGTGCAATAGCAATCGTGTAAGGAAATAATTTCAAAACTACTTGTACAATTGACCAAATACGCCATGTAATGAGGAGAATAATTAATTGTTTTAAAAACTTTGCACTTAAAGTAAATTTTACTTTTATCAGATTCGTTAGATAACACTTGTTCAATTTTCAAAAATAATGGTACATCTTGTTCATACCTATACAATATAACATTTTTATCACAATATGTTATACCATTAATCTCTACAAAACTAACACAATTATATACATCATCATCAATTTCTGTCATATTATTTAGTTTTAATACTTTTCCATGTGAATAACGATCAGTAAGTCCAGTGTTAAAAAGTAATTTATGACTATATGTCAATTGATGTCTTGTTGCAAGTGTAAGTGACAAGTTTTTACGGCTAGCAATCGATTGTGCTATTTTTTTTAACTCTTTGTGCTTAGCCTCAAATTTAAAGGCACTTATTAATATTGGTGGACCAACATTTTGTATTATTCTTGGGTAATGTTGGAGAAAATGATGTTTCGGTTTTAATGTACAATTAAATAATTGAATTAAATTTTCCAAGTAAGCTTCGATTGAAGTTTTTAAGTAGTCAATCAAGTGTGAAGTGAAAATCTGAGATGTTAAAATCTCTGTAATTTCTAACAAAGTTAAATATTGTTTCCATATTGGATCATGCTCCGCAATTAAGTCACCAATAATGTACCTAAAATTACGAACAAGACACAACATCTCAGAAGCCGAAAACATTATTTTGCCATTTAACAAATTTTGTTTTGTGACAGGTGGAGGACAATTTTTTTCAGACTTTAAATAAGTATAATATTTTATTCTTGAATTTAAGTTGTCCAAATCAAAAATATTGTTGTCAATAAAATGTTTGATTATCAAGCACATGTCATAACGGTGTATGCCCTCACACAAATCGTGCATCACATCGCACGTCAAATTGTTGTAAACATGGAAATATGCATTTTTCTTTAACGCCAATTTTGTCAGTAAAATGTGCATTATATTCTTCCTTTTTGCGAATGTATTCAGATCGTTCTTTGGTATCAGTTTTTGTTTGCTCTTTTTGTACTGTGCAAAATCTACAAAAATTATTAGAAGAAAAACTTTCGTGAAAACCTAAAATAGAATGAAGCCCTAAATTGTCTCCTGAAATATTGGCTATACAAAAAGTAACAGATATACTAGATTTCTTAGATTTAACGTTTATCCCTTCCTCCTGTAAAAATTTTAATTCTTTAAGTAACGGTCTGAAAACTGGTTCATTACCAAAAGTGTTTCTATCTTGTGTATAAAACAAAAGAACTGGTAAGACATTATCTAAACGACTGCAGAACTGTGGTGGTATTGTAGATATAGTTACATATACCGCACCTATTTTCTGATTTCCGGAATGACTGCCTAGTGGATTGCCAGATTCAAAATCATCATAATACACTGTCAAAGGTAAAACGATTCCGTGATTACATATTTTTTTTGTATCCTGCCAAGATGTGCCATTTATTATGTTTCTAAGGACATCTGTCTCTTCGCTTACTTTTTTTTGGTAGTTAATTATAATTTCTAATGTATTTGCTGCTTCAAGGAACTCTTTAAGAATTTCACGCAAAGGCACAAAATAAGAGAATCGATTTTTGATTACCATTTCGATAGTGTTATTCCTACGATTACTATCTTCGGAAACACCAATAGTTTTTTTAATAGGTTTGACATACGATCTTAATTGTTTGAAATGTTCTATTCTTTTATAATCGGTATTGATGTTTTTAAACGAATCTTGAAGTATTGATAACAGCAGCAAACTATTCAAATCATTCTTTGGCATAGTTAGGGATTGTTTAATAATGTTAAACGGCTCTGATATAAACAGCTCAGACACAATTTCAATTATAATTTGGATGACACTTCTTGGTTGGACATGTTGTATAATTTAGCAATAAATTTAAGTAACGCATTATCGACTTCTGTTTGATAATCAGATAAATTCGAGGCTTCATTTCTAGTATTATTATTCAATTTAGGGGCTTCATTCAAAGGTGCTAATTCAGATGTTGAACCGGAATCACAGTTTGATTTACCACTAACATCAAATACATTAGTATCTGGGACATAATTGCTACTTGAGGTTTCATGATAATGAGTTAAATGCTTCTTTAAATCACTCTTAGAATGATATAACCTGGCACAATTTTCTTCAGGACATCTAAAATAATTGACAATATTATGCGCATAACGCAAATGCACAAAGTATTGCTGAAAATCTTGATACTCTTTGTGACACTCAAGGCACTTCATTGTGCAATTATTTATAGTATTTCAACAAGATTAAATTTTGTTTACATTTTCGCAAGAGACAACAAATCTGCAATGTATGGTACTATTCGATCATAGGTAGTTTCAATTTGATATACACAACGCTGAATCAGCACGTATAAATGCGCAGCAGCTGCTGGATACGTGGCGTGAAGCATATGGTATGATTTGAACAATGTGTCAAAAGCTTTCATTGGCGAGGTAAACTTCCTAACCTTATCAATTACCAAATAGTAGTTGTGGGCATCATCGCCAGCACCACATTTAATAAGGTACGGTTGAACACTTAGCTTGCTGCGTAGAGCCTTTTGTTTTACTTCATCAATTTTTGTTTGTATATCTCCAGGATTCTGCAAACAATAGCAAATATGTAAATATTGCAAAATTGATAAACATACCTACAAAGCACGCGTGTTTACTACTAAATTAATCAATGGGAAAACTTGTAATTTAATAATTAAAAAATGTATATAGCCATTGTTTTACCCCGATTCTGACGAATTCAACGACACCTCAAATGTCAAAATCCGTCCAGCCGTATGGACTGTAGGGCGAGCCAAATAAATGATCTTTATGCTATCCACAGGGTCCATTAAGAGAAGGATAATGCTTTTATTGCATACCCCAGTTTGTGCTCAAAGAACCACATGAAATTATACATAAACGAACGAGATGTACTGGTAGGTACTTACTAATTCACAACACGTGTGAAGATATGTCTAACAATGATATCAGTGAGTTGATTTCGGTGCCTGTTTGTCAAGGTACTGTTTGCAGTATAATAATTTAATATGCTCTTGCCACATGGTGTTACTGTTAGAAGTGTCTTGAGGTCAAAATCAGGGAAATTTGGTCGGACATAAATTTCGCTTGTAAGGATATCTTGTAAGTCTTCCAGGTCATCGTTGTCCGTGAATACATTAGCAGTGATGCTGCTATTTGTTACTGTATTAGACTGAAAACATTTAAGTAATTATTGTAAGAAAACCAGTTTTTGTCTGTAGACCGGCCTTGATGTTTTAGATCTTCCTGTTTTAAACTTAATTTGTTACAAAAAAATTAAACAAAAGAAAAAGCAAAGAAGCTGGCTGACCAAGTGAAAAAATTATGAAAATAATGTTATCATTGTAAACAGAATATTCAAAAGGTAGGTAAAAACTTACAATGCTGGTTAAATACTCATCAATATTTTTTTTTAGGATTATTCTTAAGCCAACCTTTGGGCACAATTCTTTGAGGATATTATCATTAATGTCTTTTAACTGTTCCACGGTTACTTCATTTTCTAAAACAAAAATTACCTTTAGTTAAGGTTAAAAACAAAATACTAATTACCTACCTAAATTTTATAACATTTGAACAAGCCCAAACAGCCTAAAGTTGAATAACACATTGAAATTGTGTGACACTATGACTGATATAATTTACAACTTGGCACATTTTTTTTCGATAATTATTAGGACCGGCCTAGGACTCTGACCGGAAGTACAGTACAATGTGCACTTGATGGCCTTTGCCAGACAAAATGTTTATCTAAATATTCACTTACCATTAAAATTTTCAATTACATCTTGTGGGATATTCCATTCTCTAAGAAGCAGCTCCATGTTTTTAACTAAGAGATTTGATTTAAATCTGCAAATAGACAAAACATAAATTAGTAATTATTCTAGTAACCATGTAAAAAAACAGCGGGGTAAGATAAACATTCAGCAGGGTTAGCATTGTAGGTACAGTGACAAACACCTCATGCTCACATTTCCAGTACACAAAGACATAACGTGAAAAGCAATCCAACAGCTTTTCCACCATGTTTGGTTAAGTTCACCGAGATTAGACACCTCTGATTCTGACCAACCAGCTTGCCGCCATGTCGTAAAGATTTGAAGCTGATTGATTGGAATCAGAAGTTGCCTATGCTCGGTGAACTTCACCTTTGGCGATCAGGCGGCTGGTGGCATTTTCACCAGCTAGATCTACCGGCCGGATATGCCTAGATTCTAAACGTAAAAAGCAGCTTTGTAGCATGGTGTGAGAAGAGAATACGGTTTCTCGCGGCACCGGTAAATTTGAACATTGAAGCACAAAGCATTTTTTGAGCAAAATTCGTAAGGGAACCACGAAATGTCTACCGCTTTGCATATCTGCCTACTACAAGCCTATAATTTTACAAGTGAACCCATAATCGAACCGAATAGGTAGGTTTAACCAGATAGATGTTTTTTGCTAACAACATGGCGCCTAGCCGGCCGCGATGCCATGTGTCAGTCACTTTCACTTCACATCTTTAAAATGCAATAACTTAGACATTCGAAATAAACACCTACCTTAACACACACAACTCGTAAAAATCAACTCACCAGCTGGAATCACATGGAAACTTGCTTGCTTGAATACGTCGTTCGTCACAGATCAAAGATGCGTGGCAGGGGTATGCGCTCGCGCTGCGACACTGTACTGTGCCGAGCGAGCGGCAGGCGGCGGCGGCACAACAAACCAGTGTTGCCACCCTCTGATTTTGATTTTCCCCCATCTCGTCGTGAAATTACACTAAATTAAGCACTTGAAAATAATTTCCCCTAAATATATTTTTTATAAAACACAAATTGAGGTGAATTATTATATATTAAAGAAATAATAAAGTTAGAAGCTTTATTATTTCTTTATTAATATTTTCTTTAAATGCTTCAATTGTTTTACTATCCCATTCCTTCCACTTCTTATTTTTTTTTCGCATAAAAATTTCTTTTGTAATTTTATTTCGTCTGTTGGTGTGAATGTACCGCAAAATTTGTGGTCGTAGAGGTATTTAGTTCCTTTTTAGGCCGTTATTATGCACTCTGGGTTAAAACATGAAATTTCTACCAATGTTCCTTGATGATCATTTTGATGTGAAGGGAAGTCAGATTCGTATCAGGAGGGGTGAGAGGGGGGGGGGGGCAAATGTGTAAATGTAACTATAAGCACGTTTTTATTATTTTTTACTGTTCTTTTTGTGCTACTAGGGCTTGTTTGGTATCATTTTCGTATAAAACAGATACAAGAAAATCATATTCAATACAAAAAAGGGGAACTAATTTTTACAACTGTTATTTTAACAATACAGAAGTTATCATGATCAGTTGAAAAATTTAAATGGCAGTCACTTAATTTTTCGGCGGTTAGTAAATTTGAGAGTCCGTAAATCATGAGCAGTAAGTAATAAACATATTGGTCAGTTATTTCATCATTCAATGTCAGTGCAAAAAATACTCAAGTAGTTTAATAAATTTATGAGCTGTAAAACGGTTGGAATGGGCAGTTCGAAAATAAGCCAATTCACAGTGAGCGGTAGCATCCGAACGTCACTTTGATTGAAAAGAGAGGTAAACTTTCGTTAAAAGGGGCGGAGTTTAAAGCGCGCGAGGTGCAAACGGCCAATCAAAGGTGTCTCATTCATTTATTTGTATCCTAATGCCACATTATAAATACTTACAGATTGTCGTAATGTTCTTTATTTTTACCATCCGACATTTAAAACATTAGGTAATGTGTTCATTTTCAGCATTTAATTTAAAGAAGGAAAAAAAATGTGATGCATGGTTAATGCTTCATATTTTTCCCTTCTTGACATTAAATGCTGAAATATACAAGGAATACATTTTACCGCCTCATCGTTTATAGAACTGATTAAAATAAAATTTATTACTAATCAATTACGATTTGTTAACTGTACGCGCCTAACCGCCCAGTTCAACTATTCCACTGCTCAGATTTATTGACCTGCCAGTTTAAATTATTGAATGACTCATTTTTATTTAGTTTTCTGCTCACTTTTTACTGCTAAACTAGTTTGCAAACATACGTTTTTTATTTTTTTACCTACCATAACTCAAATATTGAACTGCCGCTTTAATTCTATGCAGAAAAAAAGTATTTTTCCATATAAAAAAAATGGTTTGTAGTATTGTAGTATCATTTTTGTATTAATAGGCATAACAAAACCATTTTAAGTGCATAGAAGGTAGTTTTCCGTACCAATAATCTATATTGGTACTCTCTTTCGTTTCGAAAGTTGTGACGTCACAACTCAATAAAGCTATCTCTGTCTGATCAGGGGGGTAACCGCCATGTCCAAAATCACGATTAAAAGAATCTTGTTTGTGTTTGACGCTGTCATTTTGTACTGAATTTTGACAGATATGGCTGTCATAACTGATTTAAACGTTGTTTTTGAGACATCGCAGTTACCCTGCAGAAATATTAAAAGGCTTATAACTTTTTTGTTGTTTCATCGATTTTAGTATTTCCATCATTTTACTCAAAGGTCAATCTAGTTTCAAGAATGAATTAAAAAAAAAAAAATTGGTATTTGGAGTACCCAATTATTTTCCCTACATCTTGGGAGAACACTGCAACACCGAATACAAGCCTAATTTTTCTATACTATTTATTCCAAGAAACGTGAATTTGGTTCAAAACATTTTAATTCAAGAATAATATTGTTTTAGACTCAAGACATCTTTTCTCAATATTTTTTTTAAAGATTTCCATGCTCAAATCAAGAAACGTAAATTTGGTTTAAAACACTTATTTTTATCATAGTTTTCAAACAAGAAATTTATTGTTTACATTCAAAAGTGTTGTTTTAAATTATATTTTTTTCAGGATTTGCATTCAGAACCAAGAAACCTCATGCTCAATTCAAGAAACGTAAATTTGGTTTAAAACACTTATTTGTATCATAGTTTTCAAACAAGAAAATTATTGTTTACATTCAAAAGTGTTGTTCTTACCCGGCATTTACACATGCGCGCTCGCGACTCGCTTGACGCTCGCGAGACGTTCGACGAAAAACTCGCGCTCGAGTGCTGCCGCGAGCGTGCTGTTCACACATTCGCGACAATAATCGTAGGCACTATTGCACATGAACATGTTCAACGTTGAATTTGTTGTGCGTTGCGTTATTTTATGCGTTTAGCTTTTAAGATCTTTGAGGGTGGTTTATTTTTGATATATTTTTTTAATTTCATGAGTTTTAGTTATTATTTACTCATAATACAAAAAAAATTGGAGTGATTTTAACGACGAAACTAACACAACTATACCTTATGCACTTATGCTGACATATATCTGCTTGAATTAAAAAATAATCGTTTCGACTATGACTTCTCGTTTTCGAGAAATCCGTGGACATGTTACATACACTTACGAAAATTTAAAGACGTGTTTACCAGCCTTAATAGATCAACACAGTGAAATTTCATCCAATTCTATTCATATCACATACTTATAGGTGGAACTGATAACCACCTTTTTTTAAGTCGGTAAAAATATAAAACATGCAACGTAACATTACACATAAGTAACAAAGCACAAAGTAATAATTAACCAAATAAATATATTTAATTAATCTGTGCGCTGTGAAACCAGCCTAAAAACTCGTGCTCGCTACTCCACCCTTTGCTCGCGCGAGTACACGAGCGCGAGGCGAGTAGCGAGCGTACTGTTCACACATGCGTGCTCGCTGCTAAACTCGCTACTCGCCTCGCGACTCGCGCGCATGTGTAAATGCGGCATTAAATTATATTTTTTTCAAGATTTGCATTCAGAACCAAGAAACCTCAAGAAACCTCAACTTTAGTCTAATTTTTAGGGTTCCGTAGTCCACAAGGTACCCTTATAGTTCAAGGTATCCTTCTATAATACAATTTTTATCTTGCTATTAAATATTAGATTCTATAAATGTATCTTTAATATATTTTGAATCAAAACGAAAAAACTCGTATTAACAATAATATTGTTGAAGGAATATACATAAAATTTTAATTCAAATTTTTATCGTTTTCGTTTGGACTTAAGCAAAAAAAGTTAGCAAAAAAGTTTTTTTCTAGAGTCAATAAATAAGGTTTTCTTAGATAAAGAAAGCTGTAATTCTTTTTTAAAGTATAATGAAGTATTCCAGTTAACACAGATATAAAAGGTAACCATATTCACTGAAGAAGATATTTCCTTGACTTAAAAAGTTTATTCTTCCTCAAATTTAGAAACGATATTCTTAAGTTAAGAAACATTGTACTTACAGCAAAGCTGTTAAATTTCTCTTACCAAGAAAAATAGATCTCAATGGCAGACAGTTATAATTCTTAATAGAAGAACAGTTAGAATTCAAATCAATATATACAGATTTTTGAATTGTTAATGTTATCAATATACAATGAAGCAAATAATTATTTAACATAAAGTTTTTGTTCTTAACTAGTATTTGAATTCATATTCTTAGGTTAAGAGGCAACAATTGTCATTTGAGAGCTTTTATAAAACAATTTTTTTCTTGCTATTACATATTAGATTCTAAAAATGTGTCTTTACTATATTTTGAATCAAAAATAAAAAAAAAACTCTTGTCTTAACAATATTATTGTTGAAGGAATATACATAAATTTTTAGTTCAAATTTTATCGTTTTCGTTTGGACTTGTAAGCAAAAAAATATTTTTTCTAGAGTCAATACATAGGGTTTTCTTAGATAAAGAAAGCTGTACTTCTTTTTTAAAGTATAATGAAGTATTCCAGTTAACACAGACATATAATTGATTGTAAAAGATAACCATATTCACTGAAGAAGATATTTCCTTGACTTAAAAAGTTTATTCTTCCTCAAATTTAGAAACGACATTCTTAAGTTAAGAAACATTGTACTTACAGCAAAGCTGTTAAATTTCTCTTACCAAGAAAAATAGATCTCAATGGCAGACAGTTATAATTCTTAATAGAAGAACAGTTAGAATTCAAATCAATATATGCAGATTTTTGAATTGTTAAAGTTATCAATATACAATGAAGTAAATAATTATTTAACATAAAGTTTTTGTTCTTAGCTAGTATTTGAATTCATATTCTTAGGTTAAGAGGCAACAATTGTCATTTGAGAGCTTTTATAAAACAATTTTTTTCTTGCTATTAAATACTAGATTCTAAAAATGTGTCTTTACTATATTTTGAATCAAACATAAAAAAACTCTTGTCTTAACAATATTATTGTTGAAGGAATATACATAAATTTTTAGTTCAAATTTTTATCGTTTTTGTTTGGACTTGTAAGCAAAAAAATATTTTTTCTAGAGTCAATAAATAAGGTATTCTTAGATAAAGAAAGCTGTAATTCTTTTTTAAAGTATAATGAAGTATTCCAGTTAACACAGACATATAATTGATTGTAAAAGATAACCATATTCACTGAAGAAGATATTTCCTTGACTTAAAAAGTTTATTCTTCCTCAAATTTAGAAACGACATTCTTAGGTTAAGAAGCATTGTACTTACAGCAAAGCTGTTGAATTTGTCTAACCAAGAGAAATAGATCTCAATGGCAGACAATTATAATTCTTAATTGAAAAAATCAATCAATCTTCAATGAAAAAAATGTATTTATTGTTTATTCTTGGCTGATCATTAATGAAACAATAGTTTTCTTGTTGTTAAATAGTAGGATTTATTTGAAAGGAGTATTTTACGTTTTTTGAATTAAAAGTATAAAACTTTAGTCACAATAACATTTTTGTTGAACGAAGTTACACATTTTCTTAAACCAATAATGCATTTTTATTCTTGGCCCTAATCTCTGAGCTTCTTAAGCTAAATCTTTTTATATTCAGAATAAGAATTCTTGATTACTTGTTTCAAAATGCAAATGTTTTCTAAAGTTAAGAGTAAATATCGTCTTGATCCAAAAAAATATTCTTGATTTAAATATATAAATGAAGAATAATATAATATATCTAGAAGAATTCTATTTTATTTTATTCAAGATATTATTGTTACCTTGAGTAAACATATGCTTGAGATTAAACAATATACTTGAGAATAATTTTATTCTTGAATGAAAACTTTGCCAGACCCCATTTTTTTCCGTGTACCGCTGAAACGATGGATTGGATAGTTTGAGTACTGAGAAAGGACATAGAGCAGCTTATTTATCCTCAAAATAATTTGTATAGGAAACCCGATGATACGATATACAACAAACTACATTTAAAATTCTATTAGCAAATCTTTCCCTGTTCTTCTGTAAACGGCCTTCCTTCTCGTGACTACTTTCTTCCAAATGAAGCTGTCGCATTTGAGCAGCGCGTTTAGTAGGTCTAACTCTACCCATGTCGCACCTTACACTAACTTTCAACAAAAATAGAAAAACAAATTTCTTTTAAAAAAGCAAACAAGAACCGACTTCAAAACTGACTACAGTGCTAATAAAAACTAAAAATTTTGTAAACAAATTTAAACTAAAAAGTACAAAATAATATTTAAATTACCTAACTTGTTTACGAAATTATACGAGAAACCTATTTCCAATTTATTATCTGTTATTTTTTGGAGTCGGTGCAAGAAATTCTAATTCTAATTGCTTATTACAATATTTTGATTTGTTTGTGTACCCTATTGATACTACGCCGCGCACACTCACACGCATACCTGCCTTATTTTTATTTGTTTAAAACGTACCGTGAGAACCCCGGAGATCGAGTCGACATCCAGACGTTCCCTATTACACATGTACTAGACTGACCAGAGTGCTTTCGCCGCGTGTGATTCCTGTGAAGCTCCTTACAGACATTTCGAGTGATTGTGGCCTGTGAAGTGATACCTGAACCCTGAAAGCTGATGTGGCAAGTACCTAGCTATAAGTGCTCAGACCTGACTGATTTTCCACCTATCATTGTCGCCCTGCACGTGTAATCCACTGCCTAAACTCTCAAACATTTTGGTAGCAGAGCGTAGTTTTTTATTAGAACCCCTTATTAGTAACGTAATTTGTTAAATTGAGAGTTATTTATTTGCTACTTTCCTTTGTAATTTGAACAAAACGTCTCGTCATATACCTAATCTATTTACAGTAAATTCCTTAATACCATTCGAGTACAACCCCTTTTACATAAGTGTCGATTAAATCGATTAGCGCGTTAATTACCTACCCTTTGAGTGCAAGTGAGGTGCGCGAGCGCTTTGTTTCCCTATTGATCACGCCATTACCGCGTGACCGCGTGCGAGTTGTTTACGAGTTACGTTTGCTATACCCGGTGCATCTGTGCCGTCCCTTACTTACCCTTACTTGTCCCTTTACGCATCCTATTAGAATCTTTTGTGAGTTTAATTTACCTACCTTGTTTCTTGCGATTTAAAGTAAATAAAATGTCGGATACCGAAACCGGCAACGAGACCGTAAGGGCCGTACTTTACACGGATACAGCTGAATACCG
Source organism: Pyrausta nigrata (assembly GCA_949316185.1). Lineage (NCBI taxonomy): Eukaryota > Metazoa > Arthropoda > Insecta > Lepidoptera > Crambidae > Pyrausta > Pyrausta nigrata. Next base: position 7,987,470 of record OX438963.1, on the reverse strand, counting down.
TGAAGCTATAGGTAAACTCCGTTATATTAGTGACTGGGTTGATGATTCTCACCGAGTTCTTGAGACCTTTTCCTCCAATCGTATGCGAGCGCGTCTTTCCGACCTGCCACTTATGTGCGATAAGTTTTCTGCCGCTTGTTCCAAGCTGTTAGGTAATCTCGATCCTGCGATTTATGAACAAGAATATGTACAAGTTAAGAACGAGATGCGCGTAGTAAGGGACAAAGTAGACGACTTCAAAATTAAGTTAGACGAAATACGACCTCACCAATTTGAGACGTCCTGTACTAGCACCCCCTTCAAGGAGAATAAATCCCTGGCTATTGATAACCCGGCTAGTAAATTGCCTGACCTACCTATACCTAAGTTTGATGGCCGTCCCGATAGTTAGATCAGTTTTATAGACCAGTTTGATAGCGTGGTGGACAACCAGCCTAGCCTTACCCCGACTTTGAAGCTACACTATTTAGTAGGAGCCTTATCGGATGAACCTCGTCGATTGATACAACACCTCAAGATTGAGGCGGGCAATTACACCGTGGCCCGTGACCTCCTAAAACGTAGGTACCATAACCTTTGTGTTTTAGCGGATACCCACATAGCTCAAATAATGATGCTCCCTATTATAACGCCTAAACTTTCCGGGTTACGTGTGTCTTTCCTGAACCCCCTGCTTTCGACTTATCGATGCATAGAGAGATTGGAACTTCCTGTTAAACATTGGTCATACCTATTAGTTCACTTATGCCTTGCTAAACTGCCTTCAGAGTTAAAATCGAGATTTGAACGTCGTTATGGCGATAATCCTAATCACCTCCCTACTTTTGATCATCTTATTATCTTTCTTGAGGATGAATGTAGGCACCACGACAATGTAGGTAGTGCTTCTGTCGTTGACACTACTACCCCCCCTACTGTGAGCTCCCCTCGTTTGCCTAAACCTAACGCGCGTTCCCCACCTCCTGCGAGAGCCTTTGTTACTTTTGCGACGACATCTAAATGTCACCTTTGTAATAGTACTTCGCATTACTTACGCGAGTGTCCCGATTTTATTCGCCTTCCTACACGTCAACGTGTTACTTTTGTAAAAGAAGCCCGGCTGTGCTATCGATCCCTGGATAAACACTCCATATCCCAATGCACGCGAAATTATCGCTGCCGCACGTGCCGCCGTTCCAGTCATCACACGTCACTGTGTTATGATGACTCCTCTCCTGTGAATTACGATCGCGAGCGCTCATATCGAGACGTCGCGGCCTTAGCTTCTAACCAACCGCGGCAATCTCCACAAAGTCACTTAACGGACCGTGTGTCACCCCCACGTACTGAATGGCACCGTGTTCGTACCCCGCCACCTCGTGATTCCCGTAGAGCATCACCTCCCTGTTCGGGCGGGCGATCCCCACCTGACCCAACGGTAACCGTACTCATAATGCCCCTCTAGGTCAAAGAACCCAGGATGAACGTGCATTTCATCATAAGTACAATGAGGCCCCACAATTCTGACTAGATAGCCCCCCTTCCATACCCGCTTTTACATCTTTACCTCGCAATTCTCTCGTTCTTTTACCTACGGCCTTGATTCATGTTAAAACCTCGTCTGGATATTATGTGGAAGCGCGTGCCTTATGTGACACTGGTGCTCAGGGCTGCCTTCTTACTACTGAGCTTGTTGTTGACCACATGAACTTACCTATAATTCCTTCTCCAGTTCCTGTTCGTGGAATAGGTAATGTTCAAGCGATTAATTCCCCGGGCATTGTATCCTTTTCATTTAAGCCAGTTAATTCTGCCTTTCCAGAAATCTCTACCAGTGCAATAGTTGTTGATGTGATTGCTGGTACCCTCCCAGAGGTAGACTTACCTAAAAGTGTAATTACCTGTACTAAGCACCTCCCTCTTGCTGACCCTTTTTTTTACAAACCTGGTACTATAAGTGTACTTCTTGGAGCTGACGTCATTGGTCGCCTTTTAAGGTCCGAGTTGTTTGTGTCCCCTGATGGCCTTACTGCTATCTCGACGATATTTGGTTATGTCCTGTGTGGTCCTGTTTATGGAGGATTTACTGATTTGGAACCCCCCATGACTGGAGTCTCGCTGTCCCAAATAGTTGAAAAATTCTGGAAAATCGAAGAGGCCCCCAATCTCCAGTTGCGAACCCCTTGGATATAGAGTGTGAAACCTTTTTTAAAGCAACTACCACTCGTGAAACCCATGGTCGATTTATGGTTAGACTCCCATTTCTTCATGATCGTCCACCTCTCGGTGATTCTAAAACCAATACCTTACGACGATTCCATAATCTTGAGAAGCGTTTGCAAGCCAATCCTAATTTTCGAGAGAAATATATTTCCTTTATGCGCGAGTACCTTGACCTAAACCATATGTCCCTTTCTTCATATGACTCGACCCGGGAACATTATTTTATCCCTCATCATTGAATTTTTAAGTCCGTTGGTGACAAAATACGTGTAGTGTTCGTTGGTAGTAGTACTACGTCTTCTAAAGTGTCCCTGAATCAATGTTTACATACAGGCCCTAAGCTTCAGCGATATATTTCTCACATCTTCCTAAATTTCCGCAGGCACGAGGTAGTGTTTGTAACAGATATTCGTATGATGTTTCGTATGACTTGGGTACATCCTGATGATAGATGGTACCAACTTGTGCTTTGGCGTGAGGATCCCTCTCAGCCACTTCTTGCCTATGAACTTAATACCAATACCTATGGTCTTCGTTCCAGTCCATTCATTGCAATTCGTGCCCTTCTTGAGCTCGCTGAACAAGAGAGACTTACCTTCCCTCGAGCTGCTGAAGTCCTTGAGAGAGATATTTACGTCGACGATTGTCTTACTGGTGCTGATACTATTGCATCTGCCCGGGCCTTGAAAACTGAGCTTATAGGAATAATGGCCTCTGGTGGTTATGAACTCCGTAAGTGGATTAGTAACAGGCCCGAGCTCCTGGAGGATATGCCCCCGGATCATTTGCAACTTCCTCATTCATTCTCAGACCCAGATAATCCTCAGACTGTCGCTATTTTAGGTGTGCAGTACAATCCTGTGAGTGACTCATTTACCTACAATTATACCTGTGATACCCGTGATGCAGTAATTACAAAACGCAAAGTTTTATCTTTGATTGCCCGTATGTATGACCCTTGTGGCTGGATATCTCCCGTCGTATTTAAGGCTAAGGAATTTATCCAACGCTTATGGATGTCAGGCTTATCCTGGGATGATCCTTTAAATGAACCCCTGTCTTTAGAGTGGACTGCATTTGTTCAGGACCTAGCGAAGGTTAGTGAAGTGGCCATTCCGCGACATATTCTTCCCAGAGGTTCCTCCTCCTTATCCCTACATGGGTTCTGTGATGCTTCTGAATTGGGATATGCTGCCGCTGTTTATTTACGTGCGGAACTTCCGTCTGGTGTTTGCTCCGTCCATCTTGTTATGGCTAAATCTAAAGTTGCCCCTGTTCGGACCCGTTTAACAATTCCCAAGTTGGAATTGTTGGGAGCTACCCTCCTCTCTAAATTACTTCATCACGTCGCTCTTTGTCTGCAAAGGTCGTCTGTGTTGACTTCAATCCATAGTTGGACGGATAGTAAAATCGTGTTGTGTTGGTTAAAAACCACTCCTCACCTCTTTCAGACTTTTGAGGCTAATCGTGTCTCCCAGATTAATAATAGTCCTACATCTAGTGAATGGAGGCACGTCCCAGGCTACATGAACCCTAGTGACTGTGCATCGAGAGGTATGTCAGTCACCCGACTGATCGACCACTCCCTTTGGTTTTCACCTTTGTGGTTGACGCAGTCTCCTAACAACTGGCCCGGTATTTCGGAACCTAACCCAAGTAGTGATCTCCCTTTCGTTTTGTAGTCTCTACCGATGTTCTTACCCCGGATCCCTCATTCTTATTAGAGCGGTATAGTTCTTTCAACAAGCTAATAAACGTGACTTGTTACCTAAGGCGGTTTTTATTTTCTAAATCTTACTCGTCCTACCTGAGCCCTGAGGAACGGAGAGATTCCCTTTTGTTTTTAGTGAGAATTGTTCAATTTACCTCCTTTTCTGATGAACTTGATCGCTTACGGCGTGGCGATCCTATCACTAACTCCCTGAGAAAATTAAATTTATTTCTGGATGACGGAGACCTAATTCGAGTTGGAGGCCGATTACGAAACTCCGATCTATCCTTTGATGCGCGCCATCCCCTTCTTCTGCCTAAGAATGGTAATTTCGTGAACATCCTTATTTCACATTACCATCGTGAGAATGCTCATGCAGGTATTAATGCAATTCTTGCCATGTTAAATAGAGAGTTTTGGATCTTGTCTGCACGCAGAGCTATTCAGCATGTGATCTTTAAATGCCTTCCCTGTTATCGTCTCAAAGCGGCTGTATCTCAACCCTTCATGGGTGACCTACCCAAAGACCGCGTCACGCCTGCTAGACCGTTTGACGGTGTAGGTACCGATTTTGCAGGACCCTTTTTTACCAAAGTCCAGGCCTATAGGAACAAAAGGTTAGTGAAAAGTTACCTGTGTGTATTTGTCTGCCTTTCGACTAAAGCCGTTCACCTTGAGGTTGTGTCAGAGATAACTACTGAAGCCTTCATTGCGGCCTTTTCCCGATTCGTGTCGCGTCGTGGTGTACCTCGCCTAATCCGATCCGATTGCGGTCGAAATTACATCGGTGCCAACAATTACCTTAAAGAGTTAGAGTGTTTCCTGTCTCAAAACCAGGCGGCTATTGGTTCTGAGCTTTCAAAGCGGAACATATCCTGGGTTTTCGATCCTCCTGTTTGCCCTCATTGGGGCGGTCTTTTTGAAGCTGCGGTTAAATCGGCGAAATCGCACCTAAAACGAGTAGTAGGCGATACCCCCCTTACGTTTGAAGAGCTAACCACTGTTTTTGCTAAAATTGAAGCAGTTTTAAATTCACGCCCATTGTGCCCACTTTCTCCGGACCCTAATGATGTCGAAGTGTTAACTCCCGGCTATTTCTTAATTGGACAACCCTCAACTGCACTTCCGGAGTACCCTTATAAAGACGTAAAATTGCATCGCGTCACACGGTTTCAGCTAATCCAACAAATTACCCGGCACTTTTGGTCTCGCTGGCATTTAGAATACTTAAATACATTACAAATTAGAAATAAATGGACCTCTCCTTGTGATCCTCCTAAAGTGGGTGAGCTAGTGCTCATAAAAGATGACAACCTTCCCCCTTTGCAGTGGCGTCGTGGACGCATTATTAATTTATACCCTGGCCAAGACCAAGTTGTTCGTGTGGTAGATGTTAAAATTCCTACCGGTAGCCTAAAGAGATCTTTGACGAAATTAGTTCGTCTTCCTGTCCAGTGAACTTCCTTTCCCTTAGCTTCCTAACCTTCTCGTAAACACTTGACGTGTTTAGGGCGGGCGATATGTTTACTACAATATTTTGATTTGTTTGTGTACCTTATTGATACTACGCCGCGCACACTCACACGCATACCTGCCTTTCAAAAATTTTTTTTTCAACAAACCAAAATGTTTGAGAGTTTAGGCAGTGGATTACACGTGGAGGGCGACAATGATAGGTGGAAAATCAGTCAGGTCTGAGCACTTATAGCTAGGTACTTGCCACATCAGCTTTCAGGGTTCAGGTATCACTTCACAGGCCACAATCACTCGAAATGTCTGTAAGGAGCTTCACAGGATACACACGCGGCGAAAGCACTCTGGTCAGTCTAGTACATGTGTCATAGGGAACGTCTCGATGTCGACTCGATCTCCGGGGTTCTCACGGTACGTTTTAAACAAATAAAAATAAGGCAGGTATGCGTGTGAGTGTGCGCGGCGTAGTATCAATAGGGTACACTAACAAATCAAAATATTGTAGTTAACAGATACGATCACATGGTACCTGTAAAATCAAAACACGATAAACTAAAATATATTAAAATCGTCATAGCTATCTGATAGATACGAATAAATATTGTCTAACTCAATGCGTGATAAGCTTTCATAACGAGGCATCCAAAAAGATTGGGTAATATCTGCCAAAACCTTCGGGGTTTTTTTAACGGCTTAAAAGTAAGTTAAGTGAGTTTTGAAGTCGGTTTTATTTAAAAAGAAATTTTGACGACAGTGTATTGATCACCCTTAAAAACGTTACCACTTTAGTAACACAATGAACCTCGTTGAGTGATAGTTACTAAAAAGTCATTTTAGTGCCTTATAAATAATCTTGGAAATCTGCAATAAAATTTACATCCATGGAAAATGGAACCGTCGAATAAATTTCGTAGCGTTACCTAGCACCAGTTTATATTTAATTATTAGTATTAAATTGTTGATTAATTTGCCACTCCTTACAGAACAAAAATCAATTAATAACTTAATCTTATAACGTGACACACCCTATATTGAGTAATAAGCAAAAATATTATAAAATCGTGAAGATTAAAAATATCTTACAAGATTACTCTAATCTATTTAGGTCATCGAAAGCGATCAATCAAAAAATAGGTGCAGTCACCAAGGAAAGAAAAAATCAAATGCAGTTTAGGTTTAAATAGTGTTTTATCTAGATTTTTCAAAATGCCGTATAAAAAGTTAGGTAATAATCGAATAAACAGCGACTCTAAATAGCTTTGCTGTGCCATTTCATTTTGTGGTAGTGAAGGATCTTCTTCCTAGTGGCCAAGCTAACACCAGGTAAACTCAGTTTGTGATGGCAGCTGTACGATCCTATCAGTGGTAGGCTCTGAGGTGTCGCCTGGTAGCTACCGCTCGCTTACCGGAGCCACAGAATAAGTACCTTCTTAGTACTCCGTACCGAAGTATGACTTTGCAATGAAATTCAAAGAAATATCTACTCAATGTTGTTAACGATATGGTGTAATTCAGTTCGCCTCTGACTCAAGCACATTTTCGTGTAGACACCTACAGAAATACATTGCAAGATAATTCCATTCTTATAACTCCGGAATATGATTCATAATACACTAAACCTATTCAGTGACGTACTATCACGCAACGCGATAGGGTTGACTGCCACAAGAAGCTACTTACGCCATCTAGCGCATCTTTCTAGGACTTAATTCACGCTCGTCCAACCAGCAACCTAGTGTCGCGCACCGCCGGTGAATAATGCGCGGGAGCGTGTCGCTGTCGGTTAGCGACACCCAACTTGTTTAGTCCCTTACCAAGGGGTCGCCACGCGTAGGTTGTTTTTGCTACCTACGCGGGAAGATACACAGGCCTGCCGGAGCCAAGCAGCTTGCTGTGTTTTGTCTTTGTGTACCTACTTGTGAACTTAATATCTCCCACGCAGTTGGATCTCTGTTGAGATTAGCCGCCGTAGTACAAAATAAATACTAGTACTACGGCCGTAGTCGATATTCGGCTAGGAGGTATATTTAGGTAAGTAGGTACTTTGTTAAGATAATTTACTCTTGATGTAAGTAATATTAACTCGTCAAACATTAAACAGATAAGATAAAATTATTGGGGCACGCTCGCTTATCGAGTTCAAATATTTTGGTGTAAAACAATGGCTAAGTGTAGGTAGTTACTGCAAAATTTGCTGCTACTTACGCATTTGAACTTTTTTGGGTTCCGTACTACGAAAGGAATAGAATAGAATAAACTTTATTAACAGAAAATGATACACAACAATTTCAACTTACTACCACTAACTTATACAATTGTTTTTTAGTATTACTGTTAGTCCCCAAACTAGGTATTCCTGTCTTTTGGGGACTCGAGTTTGGCTTATAAAAATAAGGTAGAAAGATGGAGATCGCTGTGAATAACTTGATCAAAATACTTTTTTTGTTAATAAGCATTTAGATTTTTAACAGTAATTAACAATAAAGGATGAGATGGGATGGGTCTGATGTATAACTGTATGTGGGTGTTTGTGGGTGTGCTAGGAAAAACGGAACTCTTATAGGAACACTTTGTTGTCTGTCTGTCAGTCCCTCCCGTCAGTCTGTGTGTCTTTTTCTGGAACGCGTGGGGGTATCTAGTTGAAATACCTCTTAAAGACATAATAATCACTTTAAGTTTTTTAATTATTTTTTTTAACTTGGTGGTCTCTAAAAAAGCTGCAAAAAACAACATGGCAGTTCAAAGATATGACCATTTAAGCGTTATTTTCCCGTTCCTTCGTGGATCAGTGGCTAGCACACCGGTTTTCAAAGTGTTGCCATCTCTAAGGTCTTGGGTTCGATCCCCGGTCGGTTCAATATAGTAATCCATATTTTGTATATTGTCTCGGGTCTGGGTGTTGTGGTACCACTGTTGTCTATAATTTCCATGAGTGCTTTAGCTTACTTTGGAATCAGAGCAATGTATGTGATGTTGGCCAATATTTATTTATTTATTGACTCCCTCGTTGGTCTAGTGGTCAGCACGCTGGGTACTATCCACAAGGACCCGGGTTCGAATCCCGGGTTGGCCGAGAGTGTTTGGGTTTTTCTGTCTTGAAATAACTCGGACACATCTCTGGAGTCAGGAAGTTGGTGGTGTTTACACCCCCGTGCCTCGGAAAGCACGTTAAGCCGTTGGTCGTGCGTCTGATCTCTCTACGATCTTGTCGGACTGCCGTCTCACCGAATTATGAGAGTGAAGGAATAGAGAGTGCACCTGTGTATTGCGCACACACTTGTGCACTATAATATGTCCCGCGCAGTTGGCTAATCTCTGTTGAGATAGGCCGCCGTAGTCGAAATTCGGCTGGGAGGACATTATTATTTATTTATTGATTTGAAGGAATTTAAAACAAGGATATAAAGACACAAAGTAATAAAACAGTTTTAGTTTTAATTACTGACCAATCACAATTATTTATTTAACGAGCTACAAATATAATTAAGGTCACGTAGGTCGGCGTTGTGCCCTTTGAATGAATAATGCAACTAAACAGCTTTTAAAAATGGTTTATCACATTAGTGATGTGTAAACTTATCGATAAAATACCTAACCCTATGTTAATAATAATACTTAACCTAAAAAGTCACCACTGAGAGAGATAGATAGGTTATTATTCTGGATTATACTTAAGTACTTATATAATTCCTAAGAGTAGATACTGTGGTACTCTAAGAAAGAGAGAAATAAGATTAAATAAATAAAATAAATTGTTTCAACAAACACACACACACTAATACCTAGCCTAAAACTAATCGTGACTCGACAAATAGATACTTAAAAACCAGTTTTACCAATCGGTTATCATGGTATTTATCATTTTCTATAAAAAGGTGCCGAAAAAAATAACGTAGTATAAGTTTAAAAAAATCTGAATTAAACGAATTATAGTTTTATTTTCATAAAAAAAATTCTAAAATATGTGTAAAAAAGAATCTGTAAGCAAAATTTTTTAAAATTATTTTTTCATATTTCTAAATTAAAATTCTTAGACATTTTCAAAAATATTTTAAAAGTTTTTTTCAGATTAACTATTTAATTTACATATATTATGTTATTACGATCAATTGAACTAGTAAACTAACCTAAAACTTAAAAATAAAAAAACAAATGACTTAGTCAAAAACAAAACCGTGTCCTTGAGGCAAGGAGGCGAGAATGCTGGCTGCGTTTCCGAGTTGGATAGCAATGCTTATCCTCTGAGCGAGAAACGAGCCAGCTCTTTTATCTTCTAATAAAATGTTTAATTTGGGTGCAAATAAACATAAGTACATAAATAAGGAGGGATCGTGGGTTGTTTCAATATCTGACAAAAACAAACAAACAAAAAACATCGTAGGTAGTTCTATCGACTTTGTCCCCTCCCTAGTGATTGAGTAAGACCTCGTTGGTCCGGTTATCAACACGTGCCAACCTCTGAACCACGAAGTTAGATTAGGAATGAACACAAGTCTTTTAACTTAGGTTGCTATGGAGGACAACTAACTTTAAGTTACTATGGAGCTTGGGAATCCTAACTAACTGTGTACTATTTTATTTTTACCTATTATATAATCTGTGGTTTTACCCTAACTAAGTTCCTATCAGTACCTGGGCGGTTACTACTATTTAAGAAAAAAAATATAATTCGTAAATCTTTCTGATGGCCAAATTGTTAAGAATTTCCACTTCGACGTCTTTGAAGGCAGATTTTACCCAAACATAGCCTGTTCAGTGCCACTTTTTATGAATTATTATTAAAGCTGAAAGACTGGAAAACATTTGGAATTCTACTTTAAAACCATTAAGTCACCTATTTGGATTTTTACTTTAAACTTGAAATTTTAATCCATAATTCACCTACCGTGAATTTTACACTTCGGACCAACATTTCGTAATTTTCGTCAAAGTTACGAATCTGATTATTTCAGGCATAAAAGTACAACATAAGAAGATTTCGCTGCAAAAAATAAATCTCAAAAAAAATATTATATTTTTATAACTTAAGCAATTATTTTGCAAGTTTCTACGAAATTAAATCAAATTTCACTTACAAAAATTAATCGACTGTGTCATCCGGTGGGACTCGAACGTCCACGTCCCTTCGCTATCCGGGCGAGTGCTCTTACCAACTAAGCTACGGAGGACGTTAGTCAGTCGACGAATTTTTGCAAGTGCTTGCTACGCCAGTGAGTCGGCGTTCGATTTCATCAATACTTGGGGATTATACCCGCATGTATCCAATGGAAATATTTTTACAAATATTTAACCATCAGTTAAAATGAAATCAGCTTAACTTATTATAAAAGTGGTTATGTCTATCGCGAGCGTCAGTTTTGAAAGCCACTTTTTGTCAAAAAATGGCTGACTGATCCAAAAGACTTAAAGTTAATCTGAAAGATCTATGTTTGGCATTAATGACAGATAGATGACATGACATAGTGGAGATAAACATTTCAAATTAGCCGTCTCACATTTATTGTCTTGCTATATGACAATAAATGTGAGACGGCTAATTTGAAATTTAGAGATTTTCCTAGTGTCAAAAATCAGTACTTAAAAATCCGCTAGATGGCGTTGACCGATCTAAGTCAGGTAGATTGTTATTTAAGAAAAAGGCTGGTTTTAGCGTTTAATATGTTATAATGTTTATGATTAGCATGATTTGGATTCACGCGTACTAAGACGTCGGTTTTAAAAAAAATAGTGATCATCAAGTCTATACATACCCCTGTAAATGTAAATAATAATAAAAATCTTAATAGTTTAAATATACCAGTTTATTCATGTAATTTCTCAGACAGTGAATGTTATTCTTTTGAGAAAATACAGTTCGTAAACCAAGTCGTTTTTTCTATTAAATTTTATTTTTAACTGCAATTTGAAACTTGCAAAAATTTAACTTAAGTATTAATTCTGCATGTCTGTACACATAATATTTCAATAATTTGTTTTTCTTTTATGTTCAATAATTTCGACGCAGTAATTGTATCATTCATCATCCAATTTAAGAGCTAGGCTCTTGTCGGTGGAGTTTTTTTCCAGTCCTCTCTGCTTTCCGCCCTTCTCTTGACCTCCTGATACGACCCGACATTTATCTTTTCTTTTATTTGCTGCATGTAGCTTATTCTTGGTCTACCTCGCTTCCTTTTTCCTTCTATTCTTTCTTCTATTATCGTTTTAATGAAATTGTCGTGTCGAAACAGGTGGCCTAACATTCGTCCCCCCCTACACTCTATTGTTTCCATCAATCTCCTAGCTTACATAAATAGCGCCATCTATCAATAAACAATAAAACTAAAATTTTGAGTTGTCAGAAAATCCCTTATTGCAAAATCAGTATTAGCATAGACTATACTAGTAGGGGGTAAGTACGTATAAATGTATCTACCTAGGCTGTTTGATAAGTTTTCGGCTCTCGGCTCGCTTCTCGTAAGTTAGGAACACATGACGCTACGTATTATCTACTAGACTGGTTCACGTTTTTACCATTTGTCACCCAAAATCTTTTGTCACACGATTATTTGTACGATCGGCAGCACATATGGGTCCGTAGCCAAGTGGCAATTTATTCTCAAGCGAAGTTAGTTATTGCTAACAAAATGTATAAACTGACATAAGCCATCAAAATATCACGTGACTTTTGCATAAATATTTTGACATTTCGTTGGGGATTTATTTATTTATTTAACAGTAAACATACAGTCGCCCAAAGCGTCAGTATGCTAGTTACACACAGTAAAAAAAATGGTCTAACAATAATTACAATATACAAAATCAAATAAAACAAATAAGATACATCAGGATTACAATAACATATGTCACCAATATTAAATATTAAGTCAGAAAAAATACACATCAGAGTCAGTCAGAATAATTAAAAGTAATCAAATTCTTATGTCAGGTTAGGTAATACTACTGCGAAAACACTCAGAACACAAACTTTCTATGTAAAAAACAGCTTTGTGCATGAATTGACCGAAGCTGTCTGCAAATATGTCAATATCATAGTCGTCGTCGGCGAGTATATCTCCTATAAGGCGTAGAGCCCGAACGGTGGGAGCATTCGCGGCTATATAAGTAGCGGCGGGATAGCGAAGTTCGCTTCAGAAAGATTACCATTTGGCCGGGCCCAGGTTACCTATGTGAACTACAAAAACAGCTTTTATCACATAACAATAACGACGGTTTTAAAGTCAAAGCGGGGTAGTCTGTACCTACGCTTTATGAGGGATTTTCTGACAACTCAATTATTTAGTTTTATATTTACATTAGTAATATATATACAACTTATTAATAAAAATTAAGATAAATTACTGAATACAACACAAAAACAAAAATTATAAAAAGGGTCCTTGTGGTAGGGTTCCCAGGATGCTGGCAGCATTACCGCGCTGGATAGCGATGCTTATACGCTGAGCAAGGTAGCTGCCAGCTCTTAGGTCACCACTGATGTCAACTAGCCTACAACTAGAAAAAAGAGATAGCGTTGGGACCCCACGAACCCAGTGTTTCGACTCCAAACGGTACAAAGTGGTACCGGGAGTCGATCTGCCTGTACTTAGTTTTATTGTATGTTGTAAGATGGCGCTATTTATCTAAGCTATACAAATATTGTGTCGAAATCATTAAGCATAAAAGAAAAACAAATTATTGTTTAATAATTTGTGTACAGACGTGTAGTGTAAGTACTTACGTTAAAAATTAGCAAGTTTCAAATTGCAGTTAAGAATAAAATTTTATAAAAAAACGCCTTAATGATCACTAAATTGTCAAAAAACGACCTCTTAGTACGCGTGAATAAAAACATGCTAAACATTGACATATAAGACGCCAAAACATTCTTTTTCTTAAATAAATGTCTACCTGACTTAGATCGGTCAACGTCATCTAGCGGATTTTTAAGTACTGCATTAAATCAAATTTCACTTACAAAAATTAATCGACTGTGTCATCCGGTGGGACTCGAACCCACGTCCCTTCGCTATCCGGGCGAGTGCTCTTACCAACTAAGCTACGGAGGACGTTAGTCAGTCGAGTTTTAAGTACTGATTTTTGACACTAGGAAAATCCCTCATTGGATTTGAACTCTCCGAAAAGTTGGCAAAGGGGGACTCGTGAATTAGCGATGGGCGATTATTACTTAATTAATCGAATTATTCGAATGGTCTCGGTAATCGAATGTATAAGTATTCGATAAGCAACCGCAGTCATTCTATTATGCGGCGAGCAATACCGGAGCGCGCGGTGTGCAGGCCGTACTACTAACTACTAACGAATGAATCGTCATTGTCCTACTTGTCCTGTGCGCACAGTCGCGGCAATTGGATGGAAGGCACCGAAGGGCCCAGTATAGATTATCATTCGATTGTCGATTATTATTCGATTATTATTTTTTCGAATTACTAAATCGACATTCGATAGTTCGAATGGTCGATAATCGATTCATTCGATTAATTTTTTTCGAACAATCACCCATCGCTATCGTGAATGTCCCACGGCTGTCATTTTGAAGCAATCTCTACGGTATGGTTGATCTAAGTGTTACTTTTAAAATGCATGACGCGAACCAAACGTGCCACGAGGGCGACCATATGTTGGTGTTTCCAATTTTAAAAAAGTCTTAGAAAGATGTCTTTCCGTTTTTTCGAAACCTAGTTACCAAGAATTACCTAGTAAAAGCAGAATTTAGAATAGCTTAGAAATAAAATTGGCACCTTGGCATATAATTAAATCCATTATTAAACAGGTATCATTAAAATAAACTTTTATTTGTTTAATAAATACAATACACACTAACTTTATCTGATTAATGTGGCGCTTTTGAGTTTCCTTTTGTAAAATAAAGTGCAGATTTCCACTCTCCGCATGTGCGCAGCCTTCGGAGCTTACTGCGACATCAAATTCAATTTTATTTAATATCAGCTGATTGTTGCCTGTCAACGTCATTTTTACTAAGAAGCCGCCGTTGCCAAGGAAGCCATTTCAAGCCCCCGCCGTTGCCAGGAGTTACTTCAATTTGACCAATATGCGCTTTACACAAAACTTCTTCCACCATTGGAATAGCTTCTATCGGAATGAAAATGGACTGTCTTGCGTGTGTCAGCGCAACATCAAATCGTTTTGTCTGAACAATTTTTTTTTTGGTTTATTAGAAACGAAATTAAGTTAGTAGATAAGATTGCAAATAACGTAAGGTACGAGTAATTCACATGCTTTCTATTTGCATAAAATTTTTATTGATTGTTTTGGCAAGTGTTTAGTCTACAAAATTTCATTGTTTGTTTACCTAGGTTTAAATTTAATTTTATGAGTGTTTTTATAACTCCCGGTTCCCACTCACAGCCGGAGTTTTATCGCTGTCACATCTGTAACTCAAGCAGAACCTTTAAAGGTAAAGGGGGCCTAAATATCCATATATCAAGATGTCACAGCAATCCCAGGTTACAGACATCTCTTCCTCTACCCTCTCTTCCAAATTCTCCATCTACATCCAACCCTTCTTTCGAATCGCATATCTCTCACCTCCACCAATCAACTCCAGTGGTCAAAAGAATTCCTAGGGGAGCGAGAATATCTATTGCTAAATCTCTTTCATCGTCCATCGAAAAATGTCTTCTAAACACTGAATCAAATTGGCAAAATCTTTTTACTTTTTCCTATACCTACCTTCATGTCAGTACTTCATCTAAGTCTCTAACTCGCGCTCTTATCGACAACACTATTCAAAATTCAACCCCTCCCACTTTAAATCCTCGTTATAATAACAAATCCTACAACTTATTCCGCACAGTAGAAAATAAAGTGATGGACGGTGATCTGAAGAATGCGGCTCGTATCCTTTTCTCTGATGATACACTCGCTCCTCGTAATCAGGAAACTCTCGACAGCCTTCAAAATAAGCATCCTTCACGTCCAGACTTTCCTACTTTTCCTATTCCACCACCTCACAACATTCATCCGTTACAGGTCTTTGATGACAGCGATACGCTTGCTGCGATTATGTCTTTCCCGTCTGGTTCTGCCGGAGGCATCGACGGCATCAGTCCTCAACATCTTAAGGATTTGGTTAGTGCATCCGCCGCTGACGCCGGCAGAACCTTACTTTCCAACATCACGAAGCTTTGCAACCTCCTCCTGTCAGGTGAAGTCCTTGATAGCTTTCTTCCACTATTATATGGCGCAAGACTTTGTGGTTTTGTAAAAAAAGATGGCGGTGTCCGCCCAATCGCAATTGGCTCTACGTTTCGACGCCTAGCGGCGAAATTAGCTTGCCGTAATATTTTTTCTCCGCTCAAGGACATTTTTCAGTCCATACAACTTGGCTTTGGCAGTAGAGGAGGCTGCGAAGCTGTAGTTCATGCAGCCCGAAATTTTCTCGCTTGTAACGAATCGGAGGTATTTCTGAAAGTTGACGTGAGGAATGCTTTTAACTCTATTGATAGATCCGTCTTGCTGAATGAAGTTCATACCCATACCTCCCAAATTTATCCTTTTGTGTTCCAATGCTACAATTGCCCATCCAAATTATTATATCTTGACCATTGCATTGATTCTGCCGTCGACGTTCAGCAAGTAGACCCATTAGGTCCTGCACTTTTTAGTTTAGGCATTCACTCCATCATTTCGTCTTTAAATTCAAAATTTAACGTCTGGTATCTTGATGATGGGAGATCTGGTATGTCTCTCGGAGGCGAAGCTGATATTGTGTATCAAGACCTCGTTCGGATAATTCAAGAATTTTAAAAAATAGGTTTGGAGCTCAATCTTTCGAAGTGTGAACTTTATATTAATGACCATGTTTCTGCGGAATCCCGTCAAAATATAATTGAAAGATTTAACGTCCTTGCTCCTAACATCAAAATTCTAAATTCTGAATCACTTTGCCTTTTAGGAGCTCCTCTTCTAGATGCCAGCATCCAACCTTTTCTCGACAAAAAATTAAATCATTTCACCCTGTTAGCCCCCAGATTGGAACATCTTAACTCTCATATTGCCTACACTATTCTAAAATCCTGCCTTTTCGTTCCAAAATTTATATATTACCTTCGCGCAAGTCTAATCTGGAAAAAACTACATCTTGTAAAACTTATTGATACCACTCTTAGAACATATCTTGAAAAAATTCTGAATTTGCAGCTAAAAAACGACTCTTGGTTACAAGCAACGCTTCCTATTCGGTTTGGTGGTATCGGCGTTCGCAAAATTTCTAGTATTGCCCTCCCCGCTTTTCTTTCCTCTTTTCAAAGCACTGCTGGTCTTGTAGACAAAATCTTTAAACACCCTCGCCAGCTAACTGAGTTGAGAGAGGCGGAGGAATGTTGGCAAAGTCTCTGTACTAGTGAAGATATCCCAAAGGAAACACACAACCAAAAACTCTGGGATGTCCCTCTAGCAAGAGAGACTTTCAATACCCTGCTTCAAAATTCAGTCAGTGATTGTCATCGTGCAAGGCTCTTAGCAGTTTCCTGTAAGGAATCAGGCCACTGGCTTCACGCCCTCCCATCTAAAAATATAGGTACATTTTTTGACAGCGAGACATTCCGGGTGTGTGTGGGTTTGCGAATCGGGGCCCCGGTTTGTGAACCATTTACGTGCCCCTGTGGCAAGGAGGTCGACAAATTAGGTCTTCATAGTCTTTGTTGCCAGCAAAGTGCGGGGCGTATCGCCCGCCACGCAGCACTTAATGACGCCATCAGAGGAGCTCTTGCCAGCATTAACGTTCCTTCCACATTAGAACCTCGTGGGTTGCTCTGTGATGATGGCAAGAGACCTGATGGCCTCACGCTCATTCCCTGGGAGCGGGGACGGGCCTTGGTATGGGACGCAACTTGTGTTGATACTTTGGCCCCTTCTCATCTCAGGGAATCAACTTTTAAAGCTGGGTCTGCCGCTGAGTCGGCAGAAAACGCCAAGCGGCGCAAATACGAGTCTCTTGCAGGTGATTATGTGTTTGCACCGTTTGGCGTTGAAACTTTTGGACCGTGGGGACCTAACGCCAAATTACTTTTTAGAAAAATAGCCCCTAAATTAAATACAATTCTGGAAAACAAAAAAGCTGGCTCGTTTCTCGCTCAGAGGCTAAGTATGGCTATCCAACGCGGAAACGCAGCCAGCATTCTCGCTTCCTTGCCTCATGGAAACCGTGTCCATGTCCACATTTTTGAATAAGTAGATTTTAAAGTTTTTTTTAAGTGTACATATTTAGTTAACTGATTATTTTTATGTGATTTAATAAATAGTATTACAATAATACATACTTATTCAAATGTTATTATTTCTAGGTAGTAAAAAAAAGATTCCTGTAAGTATGAAAATTAAAAGTCACCATGTGCAGATTAAATAAAATTTTAATAAGAGATTAGAACCATGGTCACCCTACAGAGCTGTATTTCCAAGGGCGCGAAACCATATACGCGCGGATATTTACAGTACCTATTATGTATTGCGGTAGAAGCACGCTATGTCAGTGTGACACGCTTATATTATACTTACTTTTTCTACGTTGCTTTTTAAGTATACAATGTACTTTTTTTAGGGTTCCGTAGTCCGACAAGGAACCTTTATAAGATCGTTCAGTCCGTCCGTCCTAGTCTGTCACAGCAGAATATCTTCTACGTTTGTGGACTGATTTGCTTGTAACTTGGTTTGAGGAAACTACACATATTAAAAATAAATTATCTCATTTTTAAAAATACAAAAAATTAAAATTACCCCTTTTTAAGGATACCTCCCCATACATGTAAAGGGGGGTGAATTATTTTTTTGAGTGCACCCCCTTGTGTGGGGTATCGTTTAAAAAGGACTATGAAAATAAGATAGGGTTTCCATAAAACACTTTTTTATCAGCTTTACTATTTGCGAGATATAGCCCTCCAAAGTCGTTTACACGGTCCCCCCCCCTGTAATTTCTAAAGTCTTGGACCTATAAACTTCAAATCACTCACGTAAAGAAACAGCCGCGGAAACTCTTATTTAAGATTGTTTCGGGTATCCTGTGATAAATACTTTTGAAATTATGAATACAATAAAAATATATACTTTTTTGCCTATACTGTCAAAATTAAATGTTTTAAGTTAATGGTACGGAACCCTTCGTGCGCGAGTCCGACTCGCACTTGGCCGGTTTTTATTTAAATTTGAAATGGGTTTGCTCTTCTTAACTATAGACTAATCCAGACGTAGCGTAGACAGAGTCGACGGTGGAGCGAGCGCACCCAGAAGGTTCTGGCACTCCCACTCGCCGACGGAACACAGCAAGCTGCTGGCGCCGGGCTCCGGTGGGAGGGTGGTAGCTACCAGGCGGCAACTAACGGAGCCTACCACCGCAGTTAGGATCGTTCAGCCTACCATTACAAACTGGTGTTTGTGACGTCGTGTCGTGATGGAGGTAGATCCTTCACCACCCCAAACCACCTAACTCTATTTTCACTTTAGTAGTCTACGTTCCTCTTGCGAACGGCGAGAGAGTGAGCTAATTACCATAGCAAATTAAAAGAAAAAAATAAGAAAATTAAAGTTCATATTGTATTATGTAAAGGAATTTAAGTTTTCTTTCTTTTAATTTTACTTCGCATGTTATGTTTTTATAAATAAATTAATTGTTACAACAAACACACCAATTACCTAGCCCCAAACTAAGCGTGAGCTTGTGCTATGGTGACTAGGATAACGGATAGAAATACTTAAATACATATAAACATCCATGACTTGGGTACAAATGCTCGTGCTTATCACACAAACATTTGCCCCTTGCGGGATTCGACCGTCGTCATACCATTTACCTATAAATAACTAACTGTGCATTTGATTTACAACCAATTTAATGTTTTAAAAAGAAGATTTAATGTAACAGTTGCTGGTAACCTGAATAAAAACATAACAAAAAATAAAAGAGTGAATTCGTTGCCGGCTGAACTGTTTCCTATAACTTTATGATCAGGATTCCTTTATGGAAAGAGTGAATAGGATGTTACAAGTACGACATGACCCATCGTCGGCCGCATCCTCGCTTACCATCAGGTGCGATTGCGGTCAAATGCCTGCCTATCAAATTAGAAAAAACTTTCAAAAACACTAAGACTTATGTACAAATGCTTATTCATTCCACAGAAATTGCATCTTGCGAGATTTAAACCTACTTAATGCTATTTTTAAGTAAAGTCAGCTTATAGATCCCACCGCAGGGAAAAGGCCTCACCTCAACTATGAGGAGGTACGAGCCAGGGGTGTCTGTAAGCCAAGCGACAAACCTTACTGTCAGATGTTATCAAGCCGCCCTAGGGCTTCTGACTAGGCTTAACGACTAATACCAACAGATATTAGCCGGGATCAACCGCTTAACGTGCCTTCCGAAGCACGGAGATGCTTGTCATGGACGTCACTTAAATGGTCGGAATGGTCACCCATCCAATCACGACCGCGCCGTGGGTTGCTTAACTTTTGGTATCACTAACAAAGCGCTGCCGCCACTGCGCCACAAGCACCTATTTTTAAGTGCCTATTTAAAACTCGTGACTTGTCTGTGGTATCACATGTCATATCATATTTCCCCGCCCTCAGAGGGCTTGTGCAAGTTTTTTACGCGATCACATTCGTCCGTGTGATGAAAATTGGTATGGAAACTGGTCAGCGCCCCTAGCGGTAAGTTAGCGAAACCTGTCTTTTTCTATAGAATTTACGTCACTCAGTCGTTCGTGTGCACGTGTAGCTATCAAATGACAACTCGCACTAAAGGGGTTATCAGACTACGTGGGACGTGTATAAGTGCCCCCTGTGGGCCTACATACACAAATAAATGACTTTTATGACTTTTTTACGCGATTGGCGATATTCGACAGTCTTTCCGAGACAGTCTTTCTCCCATCTTGCTCTTTCGTACTGTGAAAGAGCGAGATGGGCGGACAGACTTACAGGCTAACTCCTATTACACTACACTGAGTCTTAGACTGTCTGAATACCGGGTAGTCTAATAACTCCCTAAGCGCCGATCACAGTTTGATGCAAACGGAGTTAACCGTCTTCCCCACTTCTAGGTTAGTCGTCTGAATTATTCAACGTGTTTTTTTATATTTCTTAGAGGCCAAAAATTCGCACACGGGTTAGCCAAAGGTCGTAGGTTCAAATCCTGAACCTACGACTTTTGGCTAACCGGGCCAACGCTCTTACAACTGAGCTACCGTGCAGTCCATCCAACCGTGTAAAATTCTTCGTCTCTTTAGATATTCATATTTATTTATTTACTTTGAAACACGGTAGAATAGTTACCTACATAAACAAGCCACAATAAAGTACAAAGTCCAACATGTCTCATAAATGTTTATAAATTCATAATTTAGCAGTACCTATTCTAAATAGCATTATTTTATTTCAGTTCAGATAACAATTAATTACCTACATTATTGTTTACCTATCCATACTAATATTATAAATGCGAAAGTGTGTCTGTCTGTCTGTTACCTCTTGACGCTTAAACCACTGAACCGATTGAGATGAAATTTGGGATAGAGACAGTTCCAGACCCTGGAAAGGACATAGGCTACATTTTGTCACGATATAAAAATATTAAGGGGTGAAATGGGGGATGAAAGTTTATATGAAAAATCTTGCGGGCGAAGTCGCGGGGAACCACTAGTTCATTAATAAGTATATTATTTATAATTATTCTCTTCTCCATATAGTATTAGTATGCAACGACTTTTTCTATGGAATCAATAACTATGATGTGGTAAAAAATTGGGTTTCCCAAACAATCTAATAACTAGTGAGATCTAAAAAAACTTTTCCGAGTGTACAAATGGGTTCTGTATGAAAAAAGTTGTTATTTATTTTTACAACTTAAGAAAAAGGTTCTTGACAGGCAGACTGACAGACGTACAACAAAATGAGGGTATATTAAGGATTCCTTTTCCCTTTTGAGATATAGTCATATGTTAGACATTATTGCACTTGAAAAATGTCCACTAGAGGCAGAGCCTGTCGAAATTTTTAAGTGATTCTTAACGCTGTAATGCCAACGCCAGGATAGCCGAGAGGTTAGGCATTCCGCCCGGTGTGCGAGAAACGCGGGTTCGATTCCTGCCTCTAGTGGTCATTTTTTCAAGTGCCATAATATCTAATATTTAGATTGCAAAGTGAATGCATAACACTTAAAAGCCGGCTCACTGGCGTAGCAAGCACTTGCAAAAATTCGTCGACTGACTAACGTCCTCCGTAGCTTAGTTGATAAGAGCACTCGCCCGGATAGCGAAGGGACGTGGGTTCGAGTCCCACCGGATGACACAGTCGATTAATTTTTGAAAGTGAAATTTGATTTAATTTCGTAAAAACCATATGTATATACTATTATTATTGTTATATACACATTGTTGTTCAATCGTGAAGGTTCTCAAAATGCCCCGCGGATCTCCAACATCGTCAACACATCATGTCGTCCAAGACCCAATACTCATGACTATGAGTGACATCAATTTATCCATTCAAGCAATTGCGACTCTATGCCAAGCGAATATCAACGATACTTGTCTTACTGGATATGGCATAACTGCAGTGGGCAGCACATCAGACTACCCATTATTGTTGTGACATCACTCCTTTTACAACTGCATCTGATGCCGCAGTGTCTAGCTTGACTTGACTTTCTACAGTTTTATGATGTGTAGTATCCATACTATACTGTATAATATTATAAATGCGAAAGTGTGTCTGTCTGTCTGTTACCTCTTGACGCTTAAACCACTGAACCGATTGAGATGAAATTTGGTATGGAGACAGTTTGAGACCCTGGAAAGGACATAGGCTACATTTTGTCGTGATATAAAAACATTAAGGGGGTGAAATGGGGGATGAAAGTTTATACGGAAAATCCAACTCTTGCGGGCGAAGTCGCGGGGAACCACTAGTAATGTATAAAAAACGATGTTATCTTGAGGAACAATTCTACTCTATTCTACAAATTGCATACAATTTTTCGTCACACAGCCGAAGGTGAGAGTACAAAAAACTCGCTTTTTTGTACTCTCACCTTCGGCAAGCGAGTTTTTTGTACTCTAGAGCGAGTAGCGAGTGACGGTACAGAGGTACCGTCACCATGAGTTTAAGGCGATTTTACTCGCTAGCGAGGACTAAAAAAAAGTGTTTGGAAAATTGCACAGCGCCTCTAGCGGTTGCTTGGAGAACTAAAATTTTCCATACACTTTTTTCGTCATCGCTAGCGAGTAAAACCATCGTAAACTCATGGTAACGGTACTGGCCACTGTTACCTACTTTGCACTTTGAAATTACCTTACCTATATCAACAGTAGGTATTTCTAACTATTACGACTACCTACTTAGTTAAAGCCCCGTAGATTCTCAACCTACGGCTTCATTTCAATTCCCTTCTTACATCACTAAGTATTTAGATTAACTGTTACCTACGTGGGTCACAGTGTGGGTTTGGTTACATTGATACACGTGGTAGCATCGTTAGTTTCATATAGCATCTTATTACGGTCATGTCGGACTGCCGTCTCACTGAATTATGAGAGTGAAGGAACAGAGAGTGCACTGGTATATTGCGCCCACACTTTTGCACTATAATATCTCCCGCGCTGTCGGCTAATCTCTGTTGAGATTGGCTAACAGTAGCATATCTCAACTACAGAATTCCAACCGATACAGAATACTGAATTTCGACTACAAAATTCGGTCGAGTCGAAATTCGGCTAGGAGGACATTAGTATTAGTATTACGACATAAGTGTCGTGCCGAGTTGCTTACAACATCGCGGGTAATTTTTAAGTCCTCTTGATTTAGTGAATTTGTTAGGGTTCCGTACCTAGGAAGGAAATAAGAAACCCTAATCCATCTTACCTACCTTGCAAAAGCTTACCTACCTTCAAACTAAGGATCTTCTAAAGACGTCATAATCATTTTCTATGATGGCGATTTACCCCGAACCATACAGAGTATTGAGCAGTTGCTTCTTCTACAGATTCAACTGATCCCAAGATTTTTATCGCAGGGTTCTCAAGTCAACTTAAATTCTCTTCTCTATTACACATACACATTCTGTGCACATCAATGTTGATACACTCTTGCACTCTTATTCAAACACGTCATGCACACATAAATATTACACACATCCACACACACACACACACACACACACACGAAACAAACACCCACCCACACATACACACACACACACACACACACATACACACACACACACACACACACACACACACACACACACACACACACACACACACACACAAATAGTAATGTAGTACTTACCATTAACTGTATTAAATTTACAGGTTTGTTTAAAATGTATAGATGTTTTGGGTCTACCTATAAAATTGTAAATCAATGGAAGGAATTAGCGTCTGCAACACACTTAAAATATTAACTAGCACAGACGTTAATGATCATCTAAATATTGATCAGCTCCTATGTAATTTAAATTTTCATTTGCATATTAGATAACCTGTAACTTACTTATAAGATGAAATAAAGATTTATTATTATTATTATCTGTCGTCCAGACCCTTTTTAGGGTTTCGTGGTCCGACAAGGAACCCTTATAAGATCGTTCAGTCCGTCCGTCCTAGTCTGTCACAGCAGATCCGTCCGTCCGTCCTAGTCTGTCACAGCAGAAACTCTTCTACGTTTATGTACTGATTTGCATGTTTTGCCTATACTGTCTAATGTTGTAAGTTTATGGTACGGAACCCTTTGTGCTCGAGTCCGACTCGCACTTGGCCGGTTTTACAGGAACGCGTCTCTACGCGTTTCTGAAAAACCCTTGAAGCTGTACAAAAATCTAGCCTCTTAGGGACACCCTGTATAGGGTACTTCGGGAAGTACCATGCAAGGAGGGTCGCGCATGTCGGACTATAGTACAATCGTGGATACTCTACGCTAATATTATAAAGAGGAAAGATTTGATTGTTTGTTTGTTTACCTATTCAATAATAGGCTCCGAAACTACTGGACCGATTCAAATTGTACAGAGATAGTTTTAGACCCTGGAAAGGACATAGGATACCTACTTTTTATCGCGATATAGAATCATCAGGTGGGTGAAATGAGGGATAAAAGTTTGTATGGAAAATCCGACTTTTGGCGCGGGCGAAGTCGCGGGGAACTGCTAGTCTATACTAATATTATAAAGAGGAAAGATTTGTTTGTTTGTTTATTTGCAACGAATAGGCTCCGAAACTACTGAACCGATTTGAAAAATTCTTTCACCATTAGGATCCTGCATTATCTGCGATGCGATGGACATAGGCTATATTACATTATCAAAAACTTCGATTATGTAACTAAAGGTGTAAAAGGAAAATCATTAAATTGCGAACGCTGCAAAAACTATTGACAATAGAGCAAAATAATGTTTTACAGTTTTGTAGAGGACATCATTATCTACAAATAACTCCGCGATAACATATGTCTAACTATAACAGTTAAGTCACAATAACTCATTTTTTAGGTAAAAATATGAAATTTTTGCGGCGGCAAAAAGAAAGCCACAGTTTCAGTATGTCGGTATTAATCCTTATCCAAATAAATCACGTCATATTCAAGGCTATATCAGTATCTGTAAATTACTTTTTGCAGCCCTCAATGATAGCTACATATTTGTGCCTTTTGGCGTAGAGACCATGGGCTCTTGGGGTCCCTGTGCCCTTAGTTTTTACAAAGATCTCTGCAAAAGGCTAACTGATTCTACTGGTGATCAAAAGGCTGGCAGCTACCTTGGGCAAAGAATCAGTATTGCTATACAGAGGGGCAATGCTGCCAGCCTTTTGGGCACCATTCCTTTCGGCACTACTGGGGCTGATGCTTTTTATATTTTGTAATTATATATATATATATATATTTACATTACTTTTAGTTAAGTTTTAGGTTATTGTATTAGTTTTAATGTATATTTAATAAATTATTTTTGTTTGTGTTCAATAAAGTTACTACTTTACTTTTTGAATTATTCAAATCGGACAGACCATTAAAAAATTATCACGAGTAATATAATATTGTATCGAAGTTAGGACGGCAGCAAAGTTGGCCTTTTGCTATTGTAGTCGAATAGAAATTAAAAGACTCAACAACATATTATAATGTAGATATAGATGGCGCTGTACGTATTTAACTCGCCGGTCAGCTTGAGTTTTTCCCAATAACTTAATAAGTAAGTAGGTAATTACTAGGACGTACGATGTGTTGAATTTTCAAGCAAAGAGGTCTCTGCCGCCTGCCTTAACCAGGCCTGTGTATCTCCCCGCGTAAGTAGCAAAAACGTACCTACGCGCGGCGCCCCTACTTAGGGGCTAAAACAAGTTGCGTGTCGCTACCGGTCAGTGACACGCTCGCGCGTTTTATTCACCGGTGGCCGCGCGGCTACGTTGCTGGCTGGACGAGAATGAATAAAGTACTAGAAAGAGGCGCTAGATGGCGTTAGCTTCTCGTAGCAGTCAACCCTATCGCGTCGCGTGATATTACGTCACTGAATAGGTTTAGTGTATTATGAATCATATTCCAGAGCAATAAGTATGAATTTATCTTGCAATGGAATTTTGTAGGTGTCTACACGAAAATATGCTTGACTCTGAGGCGAACTAAATTACGCCATATTGTTGACGACATTGAATAGACATTTCTTTGTATTCAAATTCAATTGCTAAGTCATGCTTCTGTACGAAGTACTAGTATTCTGTAGATGTAGAGATATGTATAGAGGTGCCTGTGGCGCAGTGGCGGCAGCGCTTTGGTAGTGATACCAAAAGTTAAGCAACCCACGGCGCGGTCGTGATTGGATGGGTGACCATTCCGACCATTTAAGTGACGTCCATGACAAGCATCTCCGTGCTTCGGAAGGCACGTTAAGCAGTTGGTCCCGGCTAATATCTGTGGTATTAGTCGTTAAGCCTAGTCAAAGGCCCTAGGGCGGCTTGATAACTTCTGACAGTAAGGTTTGTCACTTGCCTTACATACACCCCTCCACCAATCCGCACTGAGCCCGCGTGGTGAAGTATGGCTCGTTCCTCCTCATAGTTGAGGTGAGGCCTTTTCCCAGCAGTGGGATCTAATAGGCTGACTTATTACTAGTATTCTGTGCCTTAACTACACTCTCCTATTGTCGCTTGCACACACAATACGACAAGACGCAATGCTCTTTCTTTGGCCATCTCGTGGTAAGGCGGTGGTGACCAGGATAGTACTTTATTGTTGCTGATTTCTTCTTGACTTTTGTCTAATTGATTGTTTAAATGCACTTACCTCAGATCAGAATTACGTATTCATGGTCCGATTTTGAAAAAAAACCTTTGTGTAAGGTCAGGTACAACGTATCTAGCAAGGCTATAAGATAGGTAATTTAAAAAAATCACGTTATGTCTTTCAGGAATGGAGTAAAATCAATAGGTGCGCATAAAGTCCTCGGGGACTGCTATTTTTTCTATACTAATAAGTATTATAAAGAGGTTAGGGTCGGTTGCACCATATCTCACATTATAATTGGAAAAACGGAGGAATTATTTATTTTGTTTTTAACATGCTAATCACAGGAACTGCTTAGCCGATTTGAAAAAAATATTTTGTGTTAGATAACTTATTTCTCGGGGAACACTTTGTATGAGCTATAAAATGCATGATACCTACCTAGAAATCAACGGGGAAGCAGTTAAATCAAAAAGCACGGACGAAGTCGCGGGGGACCGTTATAATTAATATGTTCATATTATTCACACGCGTTTTGATTCTTATCTTAAAATAAAAGATATCACAGTTTAAAAAAATACTCCGCTCCTAACAATGCCCACAGGAAATCCTAAATTTACGCGAACGAAGTCGCGGGGGACCGCTAGTATTATATAATGTGAGACCGTGTGTCAATCCTTATTAATCTCTTTATTTACTTACTCCATCAAATGCGTGAGCCACATCCAGTTATTATAACACGTGGCAGATCCAATCATCATAATATGATCTAACTATGTGACCTGGATCTATGAGCAGATAAGGATCATTACCTATAGTTATTTAGGTATCAGCCTGTTTAAACGATTATTACATAATCGAAGTTTTCATACGGAACCCTAACTTTTTTGATAATGTAATATAGCCTATGTCCATCGCAGATAATGCAGGATTCTAATGGTGAAAGAATTTTTCAAATCGGTTCAGTAGTTTCGGAGCCTATTCGTTGCAAATAAACAAACAAACAAACAAACAAATTTTTCCTCTTTATAATATTAGTATAGATAATTATCTTAAAAATTATATAAAGAAAGAAAGAAAAAGCATTTATTCGGAGATCGGTGAACAATGAAACAATTATAAAAATGATCTACTTTCAGTAGATAAAATATATAGGATATAAAATATATAAAAAATATGGAACTCTATGTGATTTATAATGATGTTGAAATATGGTTTGGGAAATTTGACAGATCGGGGTAGGGTAGGGTAGAGTAGAGTAGGGTAGGGTAGGGTAGGTTGATGTGTGGCCCACTGTAGTTTACTGTTACTCCACAGACTGCTAAATACCTTCAAAAATTTGTCGACTGACTAACGTCCTCCGTAGCTCAGTTGGTAAGAGCATTCGCCCGGATAGCGAAAGGACGTGGGTTCGAGTCCCACCGGGTGTCACAGTCGATCAATTTTTGTGAGCGAAATTAAATTTGATTTCGTAAAAACTTGCAAAATAATTACTTAAGTTATAAAAATAATTATATGCTAAATAGCTGTCTGTATATTAATGATGACTAATTTGATTGTCCTTTATTAGAGTAATTATGATGCAACATGGATAACAGATCAGTTAAATGACAGCCAGCAGCAGTTAAATGACACTTTTTGCGCATTTTATGTTTTCTTTCGGTATCCTGAATTTTACTGTCCGGCTACTATTATTATAATCTTTGGCAATAGATAGGTCTAGCTCTAGAAGATTTTTTAAATCAATGTTCAGAACTTGCTACAGTTTTGTTTTATTAGATCAAGAAAGGCGAACCTGAAGCGAAGATGAGACATATTTTTCGAAAACAATGATTTCTACGCAATAGGCTCAGAGTAGGCTTCTTGGTTTTTATTAGTCTGATGGAGTTAAGTCTAAAAAATTTTGGCGTACCAATGAATTTCTTCTACCACAGCCACATGGCATGCGTGCCATAGGTTCGCCTTTGGTATAGATCGATTGATAATCTACATCTATAGTCTACTATACTAATATTATATTACAATAGACTGCCTCGTTGGTCTAGTGGTCAGTACGTTGGGTACTATCCACGAGGTCCCGGGTTCGAATCCCGGGTCAGGCGGAGAGTGTTGGGTTTTTCTGTCTTGAAATGACTCAGACACAGCTCCGGAGTCAAGAAGTTGGTGGTGTTAACACCCCCGTGCCTCGGAAAGCACGTTAAGCCGTTGGCCCTATGCCTCATCTCTCCACAGTCATGTCAGACTGCCGTCTTACCGAATTATGAGAGTGAAGGAACAGAGAGAGAGTGCACCCGTGAATTGCGCACACACTTGTGCACTATAATATGTCTCGCGCAGTTGGCTAATCTCTGTTGAGATAGGCCGCCGTAGTCGAAATTCGGCTACGAGGACATTATTATTATAAAGAGGAAAGATTTGATTGCTTGTTTGTTTGTATCGAAAATTTGGTACATAGATAGTTTGAGACCCTGGGAAGGACAAAGGCTACTTTTTGTCGCGATATAAAATCAGGGGGTGAAATGGGGGATAATAATAATAAAATGTTTATTTAGCAAGAACACAATATACAGATAAAAACACTTATGCTAAGTACGATTCACTAAGCTCCAGGCTTGTATCGCGTGAACCAGAAACATTGGCCACTTGCGTTGACATTGAGTTCGGGACACCCGGTTCCAAATACATGTACATGTTACTTATTTAAATATGTTAAGGGATGAAAGCTTGTATGGAAAATCAGACTTTTGGTGCGGGCGAAGTCGCCGGGAACTGCTATAAAATAATATTTATATTTGTTACAGACGATGGTGCGTCTCCTGCCTCTGGAGTACTGCTACGGTGCTGCTGCACAGGCTCCTGGCTGGGTACACCCTCAGACCTTCCATCACTGGTGAGACCACGAAATTCGTGCAGTATTCATCCATCGTTGTATACAGACAGCACTCAGTCATAATTTTTAAAGAACTCAAAAAAAAAAAATATTGGCCCCTACTATGAACGTACCTCCTAGTAGCACAGAATATAAATAATTAGTCAGAAGGATAAGGTGATACATATATCGTAAAGATTCGTCTTTTTTCATTTGACCTATAAGCCAATGGAAGATCTGACGGATCTAAAAGTCAGATATACGTTTTTTTCATACCTTTATCTATATATGTCAAAACCTGAAACACGATTGAAAAATTTTGCCTCGATACATTTTATTTTCGAAAATGCCTCCTAGTTTTAAGAAATTTTGTTATTATTTTTAAACCATATTAGATATTTAATGGGAAACTTCTCAAATACGTGGATATTACTAATATCCAGAATCCGAAAGAAGCATTTTGCTTGTAATCTACAATTTTCATTCATAAAATACTGCTTTATTCATTTTACGTTATGTTGTCCAGAATAAGTAGACCTATGGTGATGGCATCTCTCTTTTCACGCGCGATCAGTAATAGCGCCATCTTAGGTGGGCGTGTCCGTAAATCAGTATAGCAACTTAAGTAAATACCGACTCTTGATACGACACAATAAATAAATAAAATAATAATAAATTGTTTCAACAAACACACCAATTACCTAGCCCCAAACTAAGCGTGAGCTTGTGCTATGGTGACTAGAATAACGGATAGACATACTGATATACACTTTTATAAACATCCATGACTTAGGTACAAATGCTCGTGCTCATCAAACACTTGCCCCTTGCGGGACTCGAACCCGCAACCGCCTGGTTTAGAAGTCCGGGGTGCTAACGACTACACCAAGACGGTCGTCGAACAATAAAGAGCAAATTTAGATCGTGGCACGCCAATAGCCTATCGCTATATTTCAATGGATGTTACACTAGATATTTGCCAAACGCACGCGTGAGTCGTCGATTTCACATGTTATATGTTATGCCTTATATATATGAAGGCACATCGCCCCAGTTAAGCAGTCTAGCACCCTCATCAGAGGTCTGGTAGTCCACTGGCACGGATATTGTCGGATGGTCGATCTCATGGGCATGGAAAATCGGGCGAGGAAAATAAGACACTTCACATCTAAGTCAGGAATCGGTTTACTAGTCTTGGAAATACCACATGGATCACATTCACAGTATTTTAATCATCAGAGAACATCATAATCACCAATGACACTCCGCCGAACACGTAACGCGCAACACACGATGCAATCGGATATCGCGGTCAGACTTCAAGTACGTCTTCCATCATGGCCGCCTCAACTCGACTGCTCGCGCACGCTAGTGTCGTAGTTGTGTCAGAGCGATGACATCCCTCCTAGATGGAACATCGCTCTAGGTTGTTTGACAATATAAGCGAAACGCCGTCATATATATGTATAAGCCAGCCGCTTGTGACATCCATAAGACCAGACGTCGACCGGTCAATCCGCGCATGTACTTGTAGCTTTAAGCTGAAATGCGGAGTGAACCAGACCTGCTTAGTACACGTAGTAATTAAGACCTCGTCTGCGGGGGGGGGGGGGGGGGAGAGGGTGCAGAGGTAGGCCGAGAGCGGAGACTGGACTCTGTCTGTGTATACAGGCGGCAGACGCATTCTTAATCACGCCCAACACGGTCCCCAATCTCGCCTTACTCTTACCCCGCAGGCGTGGACTCAATTAGGCGTTCGACCTGTAATGCTCGTGTTACTGATGGTTGATTCAGTAGACCATAGTAAACTCTCCAATTCTTCTCCAGCAGGCAAGCCCCCGATCAAGCAGCGGGTAGCCGGCACTGAACACCTCCACCCAGTCCCTAAAGTGGAGTGCCAGGTCCTACACGCGCCAGCGCGCCACAGCATCGACGTCATATTCGTGCATGGACTTTGTGGTAAGCTTCTTTTGATATTTGCCTTGAAAATGCCCAGCCCCTGTCTGTGGGTACATAGCGCGAAGAACTGATAGCCGTTGAGACCATAAACGTTTTGGAACAGATGGCTTTTTAGTGTACCCAGCACGAAGAGGCTTACACTTACACGCCTTTATTTGTCGTCCAAAAAATGCTTTTCGCATACCACATCAGCGGTTGGAGCCACTGGGGCTAAGTGGAAATCCCCCGCCTAGGGCTCCTAGTAAATTCAAATTCAATCATTTATTTGGAACGCAGATAAAATTAATATTAGGTACGGAACATAGCAGCTCAGCATTAATCGTGACAGCGCGAGGCATATCACGATACTAATTTTTAGCAGGGATCTTTTGTAAGGGTGGGGCTTAAAACAGCCAGTATCCACCGGTGTCATTGGTTAGGAGAGAGACGGATTACCCAGGCATAAGCCGTAGGCATTCTTTAGAAGCCTTACCTCTAGATGTGGCTTGGGGGAGATAATGAAACTGTCCTTGCTGGGTGCATCTTACATCTAGTCATTGTGAAAATCTATGGGAGAGGCATAAATGTTTATTGTTCAGCTGTGGCCAGCCTGCAGCTGATTATCATGAAAGTAAATTTTTCACACAAACATTTATCGACCGTGACTCTCTTTCCAGCTGAGCTACGGAGGACATTGGTCAGTGGACGAATCTTTGTAAGTGCTTGCTACGCCAGTGAGCCTGCGTTCCACCGGACAACACGGTCAAACAATTTATGTGTGCAAAATTAACTAAAAATAATATTTATTATGATCATCTTAGCTATTGTAATATAACCTAATATATTGATCTATCGATGGTAAAAATGCCGTACAAAAATATATGACCAAAATGTACTCACTCTACCTGCACTTTTGAATTCTCACCAGCACTCAGTTGGATAGCTTACCAGTGATAGCATAGTGCTGAATCTTATTATTTTATGCTCTTATATCGTCCTATATACGTCACTTGGTGGTTCATATGACCCATCCATTTTTTGACATGGGCCTGTAGTCTATAAACCAATGATTTTAAACAGACTTTTGACACAAGTCAGAAAGTCACTAATTTTGAACTTAATTTCCAGGATCCTTAGGCAACACATGGAGGCAAGGAGACTGGAGAGCGAAATACAATATGGAACCGGACAAGGTCCCTCTTCTACGACCATCCACCTGCCAATGCGTCGACGGTCGAAAACAAAACGCAACCTTCAAAGCCGTCGACGATAATCTTTACAAAATCAAAAAAATCTTACCCAACGACGATGAATACACCAGTGAAAAGTTTTATAACACCAATCTGTTAGACCAAGTGGAAATCTTAGATAATTATGAAACTCAAGCGCAGTTCGTGCGCGATTTATTCGAGAACGAAAACAGAATTAATGAAGAAGTGAACAATGAAATAGATGTGAGTGTTAGTGAAGTGAACTGTGAATGCAAAGTCATCGATAGACAATGTAAAGTTGGCTGTGGTTGTGTCTGTGATGAGTGTTACTCGACTTGCTGGCCTAGAGACTGGATTAAGGAAGATTATCCGGAGGCTAGAGTTATTTCTATTAACTACACAAGTGATCCGTACTTATGGAGGCCACTGTGGATTAAGCAGTGCAAAAGGTATGTGAAAATATCCCAACAGAGAGATCATTAGATACGTAATGCAGCACGTCGGGTTACGCATTTGAAATACAAAAGCAGCTTTTATATTGTCGGAAATAGGGACCGTTTTAAGATCATGTGTTAGTCTGACGCAGCCGTGTGCACCTGGAGAAATATGGTGGGGGGTGACTCCGATCTGTTTGCGCAATCGCACGCGAGGGCCCAGGGTCGATTTTGTACCGGTGTGGACGCTGTTTAAATTCTTGGATAAAGAAGATTATGGTTGATTTCAGACTAAGGCTACACGAGAGAGCGGAACAGATGACGAAGCAGCTCCTGGAGCTGGGGGTAGGCGAGCGGCCTATCATTTGGGTTGGACATTCCAAGGGTGGACTGTTTATCAAACAGATATACTGTGAAGGTACGTTTAGCAACAATAGATGAACATTTTAGTATTCCAAGGAATTTCTGGCTTTACAACGTAGCCATGAAAATTTCAGACAGAAATTGATCGTGACAAAGACTAAGTTTAAGTTAAATCAATTTTATCTAGAACTTTTAGTATCCAACGATTTACAAGACGCCCAAAATTTGTTTTAAAGGCCTACCTAAAAATGTCCTATGTTCTGTTTCGTGATTTTTCTTAGTTTAGATACTTGTATGTTTTTTAGATGGTATTTTTTAAAGTTAACATTCTATTTCAGCTTACGAGGCGTACCTAATATCACAAAAAGACAAACTCACCAATAATCTAGAAATACCAAATGAAGATACAAACTTATTTAGAAATGAAGACGGAACTAAAAATGCTCACGATATCGAAAATAATAATGACAATATCATTAATGAAAGAAATGAGAAAGCTATGAATGAATGCAGTATGAAAAATAATGAAGTAAATAATGATTGTATTGAATATGAAAATGAAAACTCGTTAATGGAATATAGTGGAGAAAATGTTAATCTTAAAGAATGTGAAGCATTGGATAGAGGAGTAAAAGATATTGTTGAATTTAATTTGTCTTCAAGCACTGAAGGTAAGCTTTTAAATAATTATTTTACTACAACTTATTCAAAATTCAGTTGATATTGGGCTCAAATGTGTCCTGTAAATTTAAATTGAATTCCAGTCTATCTCTTTTTCTACCAAACAAACGAAAGGAGACAGACTATAATAATTTAGTAGCAACTTTCTCTATGAATCCAACGTCGAAATCCCAAAGAAAACCCATACTAAATCGCCAGCAATCACGTGGAATTGTAATGAATCATGAATATTTTTTGGGATTTCGATATTCCCATAGAGAAAGTTGTTGTAAGATTTGAGCACCAGAAATATTTAAGTTCAGTCACTGAGCATAATCACTAGGTCAGAAATACTATCCACGAGGTCTGGCTCGAATGCATTTTTGGCCGGGTCGGGCCAAAAATGCATTGCATCGGAAAGTACGTTAAGCTGGTCCTGCGCCTGATCTCTCAAGAGTTAGCTGACCTACTGCGGCCCCTGGGGTCCTTGGACCTGAACTTTATGGACCCCTGCTGTATACAGCAGGCATGCTAACAGACTAACCTAACGTTGCCTATAGGCAGGCCTGTGTAACTCCCCGCGTAGGCAGAAAAAACGTACCTTCGCGCGGCGACCCACTGTAATGGGCTAAACAAGTTGGGTGTCACTAGCCGGCAGCGACATGCTCGCGCGTTTTATCAACCGGCGGCGCGCGGCACTACGTTGCTGGCTTGACGAGCATGAATAAAGTCCTAGAAAGATACGCTAGATGGCGTTAGTAGCTTCTTGTAGCAGTCAACCCTGTCGCGTCTCGTGATAGTACGTGACTGAATAGGTTTAGTGTATTATAAATCATATTCCAAAGTTATAATACTTAATTAAACTATCTTGCAACGTATTTTGTTACGAACGGCCACACCCACGACGTGGTATTTAAGGCTATCATGTAAATAAATTACCGTAGTTGGGTCAATCTTGAAATTGGGCGTATTCCCCTGGCACTTTTTAAAACTTAAGAGTTTAAACTATTACTAACAAAAGGCTAAATATTACATCATTGTAAACATATTTCACAAATAGGCATCACTATCACATGTTTAGATATAAAGATATATGACTTTAAAATTTTGATGCCAGGGGAATCAATATAAGATGCCAGGGGAATCAAAATAAAACATGTTGTATAGAATAATCGTTTATTTTAATTCAATTTTAATCAAAAATCTACATTATAAAACTCTTCCAATACTGAGTGACTGACTGACAGACAATGCACAGCCGAAACTACTGAACGCAAGAAGCTGAAATCTGGCATTCATGTTACTTTGAGCGTATAAGGAAGAACTAAGTGAGGATTTTTTTAAATTCCACCCCGAGAGGACACGCGGACGAATTCGCTGGCGGCCGCTAGGATAATATACATAGTCAGGTCATAAGTTCTCTCACACAATAGAAACTTTTGAATTTAGAATGCTGGCCACAAAAAAGTTGATTGATCTCGAATTTAAAATTTTTCATGAAAATAAAAATGTGTACATTTTAGAATTTTCCTCATTTTTGAATATGGAGTGGACACTTAAAGAAGACCGTGTCGCGGTTATTGCGTTGCATCGTTGCGGTTACGCGCCAATTCAGATTTTCGACTTACTGAAAAATTTTGGATATAACCAAAAGATTCGTTTATCGTACCATAAAACGATACAATGAAGACTCTAGTGTAGATGACAGGTCAAGAAGTGGTCGCCCTCGCTCTGTTAGGACTCCAAAAGTGATAAAAGCTGTAAAGACGAAATTCATAGAAATCCCATACGTAAGCAGAAACTGTTGGCCCTTCAGATGGGGTTAAGCAGGACCACGGTGAAAAGGGTGTTAAATGAAGACTTAGGGCTTAGGGCATATCAAAGAAAATCAAGACATCGTTTGGACGCTCGTTTAATGGACCTGAGACTGAAGAGATGCCGCGATTTTTTGAAGCGGTACGCGGGAAAAACGCATCGGGAAATTCTTTTTTCGGATGAAAAAATATTCACTGTGGAAGAGAGCTACAAAAAACAAAATGAGTAGGTGTACGCACACAGCAGTGAAGAAGCGAGCAACCGTATTCTGCGTGTTCAACGAGGTCATTTTCCATCCTCGCTCATGGCTCCCAACCAGGGAGTCTCTTATTGGGACTTAACTGAGGTACATTTTTGTGTGAAAGGCGTAAAAACGAATGCAGTTGTGTATCAACATACAGCCCTCAAGAACCTTGTGAAACCTGTTTCTCATACTATGTTTAATAACAGGCACTGGGTATTCCAACAAGATTCTGCGCCAGCTCATAGAGCGAAAAGCACACAAGACTGGCTGGCGGCGCGTAAAATCGACTTCATCCGGCACGAAGACTGGCTCTCCTCCAGTCCAGATTTGAGTCCGTTAGATTACAAGATATGGCAACACTTGGAGGAAAAGGCCTGCTCAAAGCCTCATCCTGATTTGAAGTCACTGAAGGCATCCTTGATAAGGCAGTCGCCGATATTGACATGAACCTCGTTCGTGCAGCGATAGACGACTGGCCGCGCAGATTAAAGACCTGTATTTAAAATCGCGGGGGTCATTTTGAATAAACTTTATTACCATATGAATCTATGTTTTATTAAGTTCATTTTGGTATATTAATAGTTACAGATTTCCGACCCATACTCATAATATGAAAGTATAATATTAAGGAAGCTTTGATTCCCCTGGCAAAAGGCCAGGGGAATCAATGCCAGGGAGTCAAGAAAAGTTAATCTTCTTTCGATTTTGTTTAAATGGATTGATGTTTGCCAATGATTATTTTAAAAACAATTAATTGTCCTATATACCCTACTGTTAATCCTAGTAAGGAAATCCTTAATCATCAAAAATCATTTTTAAAAGTGGCCATGGTAATCAATGACCCAGTAAAACAAAGCCAGGGGAATTAAATTCTTACCTTCGTAAATCCGGCTTGGAAACGTCGAGACGCGACCTTTCCACGTGATGTTCAGAGCGCGACTAAAGCCACTTTGCCGATGTGCACGCCTTCGGCGTAGACATTTATAATAGCAAGGCAGGTGGCATTAAGTGACGCGCCAAGGGAATCAATTGTTGAGCTCGGACAAACACAAAGTATTTAAAAAAAAAACAGTGATTGGCACCGACTTTGTGTATTTAATAAATCATTAAACAACTCACCCTTTTACTCTTAAATTACAAAAAATCCAAAATTTATGACTATAGATAGGTAAATTTTTAATGGTTTGTTCAAAAAATGACTAAGGGACAGCCCAGGGGAATCAAATATAAAGGCTTCGAAGATTTTTTTCAGATGTTTTAAGCTAAAATAAACACCGTTTTTGTTGTGCCCCATTTAATTTAAACATTAAAGTAACAGAAAAAAATATCTTATATTAAATTTTAAACGTTATGGGTAGTTTTTGCCCCCGGACATTGCTTTTTTTGGCTTTCAAGATTGACCCAGTTAGTAGTCTTTTATGTCTTAGTTCATTTGAATCGTTTGTTTTGTACCGTTTCGCCGTTGTATTATTCGTTTGTTTTTCTGTTTTGTGCCATACTAGATTTATAAGTTCATTGTTATTGTTTGTGTGTAAATAAAGTGTGTTTGATCCGTGCTTCCTTACCCGCGCCGGAGCGTAACCCTCTCGTTACGCTCACACTACAGAAGTTGTGTTTTTTGAGTATTTTTTTGTGTTTTCAATCTACGAAAGCATATTAATGCCATTATGTGGTGTGCCAGGTTGTTACAATAATGGTGTTCATTTATTTCCAAAAGACCCAGTTTTAGAAAATAAGTGGGAAACAGCTATAAGAATAAAATTAATTAAATTTTGGGTAGTTTACTGGAACTATTTACATCATGATAAGCTTCTAGATCGGGAACATTCATCGTATAACTAGATTGTGAAGCTACGACACCAAAATTCTTGGTTTCATCGCGGTTCCGATCGTAGAATTCTAACCTAAAAAACAAACATGTAGGTGTTTTATTATTTTAGTTATATTTATTAAAAACCTTGTAATGTAGTTAATTTGTACCACAAAACAATAAAAACAATTTCAGCAACCAATTTAATGTAACATTTACAGTAATTAAACTGGATTAACACCCAAATGTTTACCTCGCAATAAGATCGGCTTTTTTACCAGATACTTTTGATCCTCGTTTCCGAAGTTCGTCTTTTAGTTCAGATAATTTCAATGACGAATTCATTATGATAAAATAACATTAGATAGTCACGAAAAACTGTAAATAAGATACGAAAAAGCCCGACATTACCAATAGAAAAATGTTTGACATAGTCGTATCTATGCTAGCGCCATCTACATCAAGCTTTGCGTGTGGATCCCCATTAAACAGTGTATAATATAATAAAACTTATAAATCTAGTTGATAAGTAAATAGGCACATGTTATTAGGTAGAGCTCTAGTCCGTAAGTAGTATCTAAGAGCTTTTGTAAATAGACATGGTAATTTCCTTTGTAAACAGCCATGGTCATTTCCTGTGTCCGAAATAAAGAGGTGGGGTGGCGCGGGTGGCCGGAATTATATAAAAGGCGGCACATGCCCCATACAAGCGCGCACTCACCGAGAAGATACCGACGACTCAACCACCTCCGCTGCCCTCCAGTATACCGAAGAATCCTGCGTTCTTATTTACTGGCCCACGCTCTCGCTGCATACCAGCGCACTACAAGGTGTGCGCGCATACCGATCCCGCACATATTTCAATAGTTTATACGCGATTTTAAGAAAAGATATTGTCCATCCGGAACAGTATGACCGGCAGCTCTAACTGTATTCTGAACGTGCTGGCCGGAAGGTGGGATAGTGCTTTAACGAGGCACTGGGTAACCGCCTTGATAAACCCAAATGCTACCCGAATATATTATGTTAATTAATTTATGTGTTGTCATTGTCAGTGTATTTACTAATATAGCCATTAAGATTAATTGTTACTAACAAAAAGGGATCGTTGTGTCAGTAAATGAAATTTATTACCTATTATTTCTGTAGGTGTCTACACGAAAATGTGCTTGAGTATGAGGCGAACTAAATTACACCATTTTGTTGACGACATTGAGTAGACATTTCTTTGAATTTCATTGCAAATTCAAACTTCTGTACGGAGTACTAGTTCTTATTGTGTGCTATAGGTTAACCTTAATTAATTTCTTTCAGAAGACCATCAGAAGCAAGCAACCCTCTGGCTCAACAGCGCAGGGTTCATGTTCTACTCAGTGCCACACCGCGGGTCTCCGCTAGCAGATATCAAGACCCCCATCACGGCGAGGAGTATAGAGATACTGGAGATCAGCAAAGGTAACATTAATAAGTTATCTATACTATATAATATAATAAAGAGGAAAGTTTTTTTTGTTTGTTTGTTTGTTTGTTTGTTTGTTTATTTGCATCGAATAGGCTCCGAAACTACTGGACCGAATCAAATGAAATTTGGCACAGAGATAGTTTGAGACACTGGGAAGGACATAGGCTACTTTTTGTCGCGATATAAAATCATCAGGGGGGTGAAATGGAGGATGAAAATTTGTATGGAAAATCCGACTTTTGGCGCGGGCGAAGTCGCGGGGAACTGCTAGTTAATAATACTATTAAAAGTAGTATCTCGTATGTCGTATCTCTGCCTCTTCGTGCTGGATATTCAGTGTGTCCGGGTTTGGACTAGCGATAATTTATGGGCTATTAGTTCATCAAATGTTATCGATAAAAAAACCCTATGTTGGGTTCTAACTCCCCCCTTTTGAAATGGCAGCCATTTTAATTATAAAAAAAAACTATTTCTGTGGATCTGGAGGTCTTAAAAGTTATGAAAATGATTCATTTTAAAGGTAACGCTATCGCCTATAAAGTGAAATAAAGTGAAATAAAAAAAAAATCAAAATTATTAACCGTCATAGAGGTAAATCATTTTTTAAGAAACTAAAATTTGATACATAAGGCTCTTAAATTATTGCTGGTCGAATCCCGGAAACCCTGTATACTATCCCGTACGCCTTCCAAAGGGACCGGCTTGGTTCCGCAAAAGAAATA
Source organism: Pyrausta nigrata (assembly GCA_949316185.1). Lineage (NCBI taxonomy): Eukaryota > Metazoa > Arthropoda > Insecta > Lepidoptera > Crambidae > Pyrausta > Pyrausta nigrata. The sequence continues at coordinate 7,947,331 of OX438963.1, read as the reverse complement.
CAAATAATAAATACAATAAAAGTAAGTATATTTATCTACACACATGTGCGATAGATCCTTTAATTAAAATTTTCGAGTCTGGGTGTTGTGGTACCACCACCTCTTTTTCCGATTTCCATTCTCACAAGCTTTATAGCAACTTAGTTGTGCTATGGAAGTATAGCAGCACATATCTTATCTATTACCTGAGTAGCAAATGCTTTCCGACCTGAGCTACTAAGGACGTAAGTCATTCGACGATTTTTTGTTAGAAGCACTAACAAAAAAAGCTAGGTCAGTGAGTCGGGAATGGATTTTATAATTATACTTAGAGTAGGGTAAAACAGGATAAAACGCCCCAGTTGACAAAACGCCCCACTACTCTCACACGCAAACTAACACAATTAAGCGGCGCCACTGACGCGCATTGAGTACACAACAGTCGTATGAGATGATGGCGGACGACTGCGCGTAATTGCTTTGCTGACTTGGAAAGATGAAGACTTAGAAGAAGCCATGAGTGCCGTAAGAAGCAAGAAAATGGGAGTGAACGAAGCATCAAGGAACTTTGGTATACCAACCAGAACCTTGAGAAGACATCTTTTAACTAGAAAGTTAATAAATGTCATAGATGGTTATTTTCCTGTCCTAAAATAATTAAGTCGTGCTTAATATTTAGTTAAACATTTTATTTACAAAGAAAAGATCAAAAATACAACAGAAATTACCCAAAACTAAGCACAAATATAACTAAAAATTATAAACTAAATACAAACTAACAACATAATATATTTAAAAAAAAAACTAAATCCTAATCTATTTACAAAAAGGCGGTTTCCCCACTCTGCAACCTAACTGATTCAAAGGTCCCCATTATGCCAGCCGCATTGCCACGCTGAATGGCAACAGAGACCTGTTGAACCAACCAGGATCCAGAGCGGGGATCATTCCCTTTCTCTCTTAGGCGACGCCCCAGTGCTCTAAAAAGGTCACGAGCCTCATCGCCCCATGGACCTGCCGTCTCCACAGCGACCGGTACGAAATCGTAAATCGATTCCAAGGCGGAGTATTTGGCGTGTTTCGACTTAGCGGCGTTTTCTGAAGCTGAACCTGCCGAACACACAGTATGTCTCAAGTGAGACGCAGCAAACGTGCTAACGCAAGTCGCGTCCCACAAGAGACATCGGCCTCGCCGCCAAGGAATCAATGACCATCCGGTCTCTTGCCGTCCGTACGAGACAAACCCGGTGGCTCCAAGACACATGGGACGTTTACAGCTACCATAGCTCGACGGATAATGTCGTTAATTGAATGGTGCCTCGGGAAGCGCCCGGCGCATCTCTGGCAACTTAAACCATGGTGGCCGTTCTCCTCCACCATTGCGCCACAAATGCAGCGATGAGCTTCACATACTTTGCCTCCAAGCCTCAGGGCCACTGCTATCCTCAAGGAATCGTTGTCGAGCAGTGTATCCAAATGAGGTGAAGGCAAAGCATGTAGCCACGCCCCAGATTCCGGCCTTGTCACTGCTTTTAAACGAGCCAGATCAGCTCCCGTGACACCATCCAACAAACGAGAGTACGTTATTTAGAGTTAAACTACTTAGTTGGATTTTTATGCTGGGGCATTTTGTAAACTACGTAGGGCATTTTACCCAACAGTCGTCAGGTAAAACGCCCCACCCCAAGTTGAAAAAAAAAATCAAATTTTGTATATTATTTTAGTCTTACAAAAACTCTATATGTGCCATTTTCTTTCTGAAATGTCAAACAATATTCAGAATCAAACACTTTTTTGAATACTAAACTAGAACTATTTTTTTTCACAGTTAAAAAAAAACTGGGGCATATTACCCTGTTTTACCCTTATATGCCCCAAGCATCAGACGAAAATATTGTTGTGGGAGCATTCGTCCAGATGGCGAAGGATCGTGGGTTCGTGTCCTTTGCTACCTGAAGATCATCGAATAATTTTAAGTGCAAAAACACTTTTATTACAAAATAGCGGTTGCCCGCGACTTCGTCTGCGTGACTTGATGATACGAAATCACTCGCACTCCCATCGCCGTCTAGATATCAAGTCATGAGCCCTTAGCTGTACCGTACCATGTCGTATGATGAAGAGAGGTCACCTTGTATCTTTGGATTGTGAATGTAGTCATCATCTTAGCGTTGTTCCGGTTGTGCACTCGCACGCAAGGGCTTTGGACCATGATCCCGGATATGAGATAATTACAGTGGAGCGACGGCCATCTGACCTCCGCTACCCCTTAACAAGGGAGAAATCTGACCTGTTTGGATCATGGATTCAGTCGCCTGAATGTGCAGGTTTCCCTCTATTTGCCCTCACTATCAGAGGAAAAGTTATTGGTAATGGCGGCACGTGGAATCGAACACGGTAGGTACCTCCCGCATGAGAGGCAACTCGCTAGCCACTACGCCACAGACGCTCTGATCGGAGTTGTGAATGTAGTAGGTACTTTAATTAAATATCTTTTTGTTCTCAACAACCTGTAATTCTTTTTTAGATTGCTCGCTTGTCCTATCCCTGCAAGATCGGTGGCTAAAAGCGACGGAGCGCTCGCGGCCGCCGGTTCGGAGCCTAGTCGAGACATGTAAGACACTCATGTCTGTGCTGTGGCTGAGGATTGTCAGTGTGCCTTCTGCTGGTAAGACAGTTTAGAGATTTTTCCTCTTACTTATAGGTTTTAGAGATTTACCTTTAAGTATCTATTTTTAGAGAATTTTAGAGATTTTACTTCAGATCATAGAAATGAGTGTTAAGAAATGGGGCGTGACCCGCGCAAACGCGACATGGGCAAAAGGAACTATTATCGACCTTCGTGGTGGATTTGTCACATTTCACAGTAATTTATGTGCGTGCACTGTGCGTTAATGAGCGTTGTGAGTTGTACTTCTTATATGCTTGTTTAAAAAACTATAAACTTGAATAAATCCAAAAAAACAAAAGGAAAAATTTTTTTCGTCACCGAGCGTGATTCGAACCCACGTCTTCTAGATTTCTTCAGTCCCACGTTTTACGCATTGCGCCACGACGCTCATGTTGACCGGTGCGATATTAGCGAACGCATTCTGCGTCGAACAATGCGAAAGAAAAACGCATGAAAACTAGAAAACACGCGTTTTCCCAAACATAAGATAAATTAAGGTTTTTCATACGCAATAACCGCCACATACTAAATTTCAGCGAAAACGTTAGATCACAAATACATATAATAATGTCCTCCTAGCCGATTTTCGACCACGGCGGCCTATCTCACGAGAGATTAGCCAACTGCGCGGGACATATTATAGTGCACAAGTGTGTGCGCAATACACAGGTGCACTCTCATAATTCAGTGAGACGGCAGTCCGACATGACCGTAGAGAGATCAGGCGCAGGACCAACGGCTTAACGTGCTTTCTGAGGCACGGGGGTGTTAACACCACCAACTTCCTGACTCCGGAGCTGTGTCTGAGTAATTTTAAGACAGAAAAACCCAAACACTCTCGGCTCACCCGGGATTCGAACCCGGGACCTCGTGGATAGTACCCAGCGTGCTGACCACTAGACCAACGAGGCAGTCGTTTATATAATTTGGCCATTGATTTGCGTCATTGATCCTATAATTTACATATTCATTATTATTATGAGCGGATGTTTATAAGAAAGATAGTTGTCTTAATACCTTGGCTTTGTATTTATACTCGGTAAGAACCGATTTTAGTGTTTTTGCACAGAGTAAATAATAGACAAATCTGTCTATTGTGATAATAGTAGGTACAAGGTTTTTGTCAAAACGTCCATTGATCTGCGTCATTGATCCTTTAACCTACCTATTTATTAATATGAGCAGATGTTTATATAATACCTACGGAAATTTCCAATAGTAAGTTCAAAAATTTTTAGCTACGAGTATATGTATTACTATGTATATTTATCTTTATTGAACCTTGTAACGAAAGAGAATCCATACTAATATTATAAATGCGACAGTGTGTCTGTCTGTTATCCCTTGGCGCTTAAACCACTGAACTGACTGAGATGAAATTTGGTGTGGAGACAGTTCGAGACCTTGGAAAGGACATAGGCTATATTTCGTCGCGATATAAAAACATTAAGGGAGTGAAATGGGGGATGATAATTTATATGGAAAAACCAACTCTTGCGGGCAAAGTCGCGGGGAACCACTAGTACCTAATAACAGGGAGAAGCAAACGACATATCCATGTACGCCTTTTAGCCTGGATTCCAATAACAAATAAATAGAAATGTCTGCCTCATTGGCAGCACGCTGCGTATTATCCACACGGTACCGGGTTTGAATCCCGGGTCGGGCCGCAAGTGTTGGGTTTTTTCTGTCTTGAATGAAACTCCACACACTCTGACACAGCTCCGGAGCAGGAAGTTGGTGGTGTTAGTTACACCGTAGTGCCCCGGAAAGCACGTTAAGCCGTTGGTCCTAGCTTGATCTATCAACGGTCATGTCGGACTGCCGTCTCACCGAATTATGAGAGTGAAGGAACAGAGAGTGCACCTGTGTATTGCGCACACACTCGTGCACTATAATATCTCCCGCGCAGTTGACTAATCTCTGTTGAAATTGGCCGCTATAGTCGAAATTCGGCTAGTCATCATTAAATAAAAATATTCTTTCCACCCACAGATGCAGGCATCGGATCTCTATACGGCGTCCCCGTAGACCACCGGGAGATATGCAAGCCAACTAGCCGCCACTGCATGCTGTACAAGGAGCTGATGACCCTCATGCATACTGCCCTCAAGAAGTGCCGGTGCGAACCGAGCGAGGAAGCGTAGTGAAAGATATGACGCAGTGATTTTGAGCTTGTGACAAGTGACTAAGTTTCTGGTAAATCATTTTACCAGATAGATGGGTTTTAAAATTTTGTTACGTGAGACGTGAGTGATTAAATGATAGGTAGGATTTAAAATTGTGCTACGTGATCGTAGAGATAAATGTTGAAAATGGTTTTCGAGTTTTAGGAGACTCAATTTATGACCTAATATACTCGTACCATCATCATCTGAGCCTTATCCCGGTTGTGCACTCGCACGCGAGGGCCCAGGGTCCGCTTTGGACCATGATCCAGGAGGTGGCAGATCAGGTAATTACAGTGGAGCGACTGCCATCTAACCTCCGTGACCCTGTTAACCGGGGAACCTGACCAGTTTGGATCATGGTAACACATTCAGTCGCCCGAATGTGCAGGTTTCCTCGCGATGTTTTCCTTCACCGAAAGGGCATCGGTTAGTGAAACAACTAATGTACATCACTCAGAATAAGTGATTAGTACATGACGACACGTGGGATCGAACCGGTACCTTACGCATGAGAGGCGCAACCCGCTATAGCCACTATGCCACCGACGCTCCGAGTTTCTGATAGGCACCATGGACTTCCATGTAGTTACCTTACTAAGAATGTAAGTGTTACTTATGTAAATTTTTTTCGCAAATGGAAATAAAGTGGGTAGGGGTGATTGATTTTTCCTTATAAGTCAGCCTATTAGATCCCACTGTTGGGAAAAGGCCTCACCTCAACTATGAGGAGGAACGAGCCATACTTCACCACGCGGGCTCAGTGCGGATTGGTGGAGGGGTGTATGTAAAAGGCAAGTGACAAACCTTACACATTTTTCCTTATCACAGCAATATGGGTATCAAATGAAAGCCAGTAAAAAGAGCATTTCAAAAATATAATCATTTTCGCAGTCGGGTATTTTCTTTTTTTTTAAATATGTTTGCTTGTTTTAATAGTTTTGTAAAAAATGATCTTCATTGTTTTTTTTTAACCTATTAGAAAGATAATTCAGAAATAGTTATGGAAATAGTGAACAGTTCATAAAGTGCGTGGCGTGAATGTCAGAGTGCCATTTTGAAATGATATCTTGAAAGTAATATTAAGCCCAATAAAACGTATAGTAACGTAACTTCCTCCTCATAGTTGAGGTGAGGCCTTTTCCCAGCAGTGGGATCTAATAGGCTGACTTATTATTATTATATATATACATATACACATACATATATATATAAATAAATTGTTTTAACAAACACACCAATTACCTAGCCCCAAACTAAGCGTGAGCTTGTGCTATGGTGACTAGGATAACGGATAGATATACTTATATACATTTATAAACATCCATGACTTAGGTACAAATGCTCGTGCTCATCACACAAACATTTGCCCCTTGCGGGATTCGAACCCGCAACCGCCCGGTTTAGAAGTCCGTGGCGTAAACCACTACACCAAGACGGTTGTCAATATACATATAGGCATAGGCTATAGACATGGCTCAATTCTAAAGGGAATCATAATTTTTTTTTTATTTGATACGTTTTGAATCATAGTTAATACCTATTTATTTTAAGTAGACTGCCTCGTTGGTCTAGTGGTCAGCACGCTGGGTACTATCCACGAGGTCCTGGGTTCGAATCCCGGGTCGGGCCGAGAGTGTTTGGGTTTTTCTGTCTTGAAATTACTCAGACATAGCTCCGGAGTCAGGAAGTTGGTGGTGTTAACACCCCCGTGCCTCGGAAAGCACGTTAAGCCGTTGGTCCTGCGCCTGATCTCTTTACGGTCATGTCGGACTGCCGTCTCACCGAATTATGAGAGTGAAGGAACAGAGAGTGCACCTGTGTATTGCGCACACAGTTGTGCACTATAACATGTCCCGCGCAGTTGCCTAATCTCTGTTGAGAAAGGCCGCCGTAGTCGAAATTCGGCTATGAGGACATTATTATTTTAAGTATCATGATAAGTCCGACGACCGTCTTGGTGTAGTGGTTCGCGCCCCGGACTAAACCAGGCGGTTGCGGGTTCGAATCCCGCAAGGGGCAAATGTTTGTGTGATGAGCACGAGCATTTGTGCCTAAGTCATGGATGTTTATAAATGTATATAAGTATGTCTATCCGTTATCCTAGTCACCATAGCACAAGCTCACGCTTAGTTTGTGGCTAGGTAATTGGTGTGTTTGTTGAAACAATTTATTATTATTATCAGTCATAAGACTTTAAACTTGCTGGCAAGTTTTCTATGTATAGTCACAGAATAAGTACTAGTACTTCGTACAGAAGTATGACTTAGCAATTGTATTCAAAGAAATGTCTACTCAATGTCGTCAACAATATGGCGTAATTTAGTTCGCCTCAGAGTCAAGCACATTTTCGTGGAGACACCTACAAAAATCCATTGCAAGATAATTTCATACTTATTGCTCTGGAATATGATTCATAATACACTAAACCTATTCAGTGACGTAATATCACGCAACGCGATAGGGTTGACTGCTACGAGAAGCTAACGCCATCTAGCGCCTCTTTCTAGTACTTTATTCATTCTCGTCCAGCCAGCAACGTAGCCGCGCGGCCGCCGGTGAATAAAACGCGCGAGCGTGTCGCTGGCCGGTAGCGACACGCAACTTGTTTTAGCCCCTAAATAAGGGTCGCCGCGCGTAGTTACGTTTTTGCTACCTACGCGGGGAGATACACAGGCCTGGTATAGTTACCAATATTGTGTGACTTAATTACGATTTAATTGGATAAAAATACGTTTACTGGGACACATCAATTAGGGGGATTCTTCTCTTCAAAAATATATACAGGTGTCCAGAGCGAGTGTCGCAATTTTTGTGTGCAAAATTTCATTTCGTATAAGCTCCCAAAAACAATAAATTCAAATCTCAAAAATTGCACACATATTTGTGATTAATATTAATCTGTGAAGGATTATCTTCTTTTGTTTATTATACAATAAATATGCACAGTGAGACTTTAAGCACCTAAAATATTTTTTTATATTATTGTTTACTGGACGCCTGTATAAAATACCACTTTCCTATGTAAAGTCGTATCATTTGACGAATTTGGACTCAACTGAATTTTCTATTTGAATATAAGAATCAGTCCCATTGGCATCGGTCGGGATTTTTTCCAATATTTAGCAAAAAAACTAGTAGGTGTTCCATCAAGGCACCTCAAAATAAAGTTAGTAATTTTTTAGTTGTGTTTTTAAGACATTTTGTATTCAACATTGAAAGTAAATATCTTTATTTCAATTCGTAATAGGATTCATAATTTTTGTTATTTAATTTTAAGTATTTCTTAAACACGAGGCAATTATTTACTCTATATATTTTATCGAATATCACATAATTATCACAATAAAGAAAATGGTGTGTTTTTAGATATATCTTCTATAAACTGTATAATGAATATTCTAGCTATTACACAAAAATATTTTTGTAAGAATTTATTGTTATGCTGTATCGAAATATAGTATACTTATGTATAAATTTGGCTTAAGTATTATATAGATATTTTATTGTATTTTCATACCGTAAGCATCGCAACAACTTTTCACTCATTAATATTATTTCAAAATTGTAAAAACAAATAGTTTACTCCCGGTTCGTAACCGGTATAATAGAATATATATTTTTTTGTGCAATAGAAAAATAAAATTATATTTATTCACAATATTATTTTAGTTAATAATAATATATCATACAGGGAGACTGTGATCAATGTAGTAAGTCAAATAAAAAGCATTTATAATAATATCCGATCCAAGATTACTGTAAACCTTCCATTAATGTTGTTTTTTTTTTATAAATTCGGTATGTAAAGTAAATTTTAAGGTATATTTTATATATTTTTTTCCTTGAGGTAAAGACTAAATTAAGAAAGTAATTTAAATATTTTGACTTTTTATTAAGTAGTTATTTTGTGATTTATTATTGAAAATTTAAACTTGTGACGTCAAAAGCCTGCCTATGATGACTTTCTCTCATATTTACAAGATTGTATAGGTTTTTTGTAAACAAACTTTTTTCTCGATTGGAAACTCTCACACATGCAACGTCAATTACGAAATTGGATCGTCGGGTAGGCTTTTTAAAAACTATAGATTTAGTTTACCTATACTTATTTATTACAGATTATTACAAAAGTTCTAATACTAAGTTAATCTCGATGATTAGATCTTAAACTACGTCCTCCCGCTTCCGCGATTGAAGCTCATAAGACGCCGAAAATTGTCCAAAAGTTCCGATGTGAACGAAAACTGTTAACTATGCACTTTTGGTACTATTGCTCAATTTGAACACCTGCGCTTGCACAACACATATGTACTGGTGACGTGTCGCGGTGACGTAGACGAGGCTTGCACTCGTAACACGTCATATTTTGGCGGTTTCCGGTGCGTTTAGAGCATATGAAGGATAAATTATACTCCGTATTTTCATTAAAATATTCTCAATTTTAATATTGTAGGTAGTATAAGTAACTGTATAGTGATTATGGGCTTGAAAATCACTAAATGGTTTTAAAATTACCATGAGTTGTTTTTTACTTTACATACCGAATTCAACTATGTATTGACAATTCCGTGATAAAATACAAATAGTTTTAACTGTTACGTTATGTATTGTATTGAATATAAAGACACTTCGTGCCAAATTGTGTTTCTTTTATCAATTCACTTTAGCTTTGTTTCACAAATAAAAAACTTGCAAACGGAGAGTTTTCTAAGCAATGGGGATCCACACGCAAAGCTTGATGCAGATGGCGCTAGCATAGATACGGCTATGTCAAATATTTTGCTATTGTTTAAGTCGGGGTTTTTCGTATCTATTTTACAGTTTTTCGTGACTATCATATGTTATTTCATCATAATGTATTCGTCAATGAACTTCGGAAACGAGGATCAAAAGTATCTGGTAAAAATGCCGATCTTATTGCGAGGTAAATATTTGGATGTTAATCCAGTTTTATTGACGACCGTCTTGGTGTAGTCGTTCGCGCACCAGACTTCTAAACCAGGGGGTTGCGGGTTCGAATCCCGCAAGGGGCAAATGTTTGTGTGATGAGCACGAGCATTTGTACCTGAGTCATGGATGTTTATATGTATTTAAGTATTTCTATCCGTTATCCTAGTCACCATAGCACAAGCTCACGCTTAGTTTGAGGGCTAGATAATTGGTGTGTTTGTTGAAACAATTTATTTATTACTGTAAATGTTACATCTAATTGGTTGTTGAAATTGTTTTTGTTGTATTTGTGTTACAAATTAACTACATAACAAGTTTTTTTTCATAAATATAACTAAAATAATAAAACACGTACATGTTTGTTTTTTAGGTTAGAATTCTACGATCGGAACCGCGATGATAATTTTGGTGTCGTAGCTTCACAATCTAGTTATACGATGAATGTTCCCGACCCAGAAGCTTATCATGATGTACATAGTTCCAGTAAACTACCTAAAATTTATTAATTTTCTTCTTATAGCTGTTTCCCACTTCTTTTTTAAAACTTGGTCTTTTGGAAATAAATGAACACCATTATTGTAACAACCTGGCACAGCACATAACGGCATTATGCATTCGTAGATTGAAAACACAAAAAAAATACTCAAAAAAAACACAACTTCTGTACTGGAATGACAGATAGCTTTGGCCGCATCAACAATGCGCCACCTACAGGGAGAATTTGGCAGTGTGGATCCCCATTATTATAGTTTATAAAAGTACACACGGACGCACGTCCGACTACCTACGACTACGAACTTGAGACCGCCTCTATTCTCTACGTAATAAAAGCTGTTTTCGCACTTTACACGAGTAACCTGACGTGCTGCCGCTGTGCAACCACTTTACTATGACAAAATATTCATAGTACAAGATATTACTGCAAAATCACCTATATATTTGCATCTCTTTCTTCCCGGTTGGGTCGAGTGGGTACGACTGAACTAGTTTTAATTTGAATGCGCATTGTAAAGTGTCCATAGACTGCCTCGTTGGTCTAGTGGTCAGCACGCTGGGTACTATCCACGAGGTCCCGGGTTCGAATCCCGGGTGAGCCGAGTGATTGGGTTTTTCTGTCTTAAAATTACTCAGACACAGCTCCGGAGTCAGGAAGTTGGTGGTGTTTACACCCCCGTGCCTCAGAAAGCACGTTAAGCCGTTGGTCCTGCGCCTGATCTCTCTACGGTCATGTCGGACTGCCGTCTCACCGAATTATGAGAGTGAAGGAACAGAGAGTGCACCTGTGTATTGCGCACACACTTGTGCACTAATAATATGATATGTCCTGCGCAGTTGGCTAATCTCTGTTGAGATAGGCCGCCGTAGTCGAAATTGGCTAGGAGGATCACATCACATTATAGAGTAGTAGTAGTACAAATCTAATATTTTGATCATATGAGGTATTTGTACTGACCTCTATTATAAAAGTACGCTGGACTGCATACTGTCAACCTAAAAATGAAGCCATTTTGGCGCTGACGACTGTGGTGAGCGTGTGGTGACCGTCCACGGAACTAATGAGAGTTGACATAAACATATGCAAGTTACTCTATTTGAGTTCCCTAAACACTCGAGGCGCTTTGATTCGGCACAAAAATTATCTGTCATTTCTTAAAGAATGCTTAGTCCAGCGTACTTGTATTATGGAGCTCAGTGGGTTATGAATAATATATATTTTGTGTCTATATCTCATAAATGGTCTAAATTCACAAATTTCATACAAAATCTGCTTTGTTTTTGGTCTTTGCGCTACTAGCGCCACTTTGACAGTTGCCGGCCCCATTGGCACTAACAAATGGACGTGATTGGTCCGAAATAAAAGATTTTTATTCATTTGTTTTTTATTTTAGTATAAAAGGAATAGTTTTTACGTTAAGTTTCTCCAATTTAGTTTTAATTTAGTTTCTACAATTTATTGAGGGGGGGGGGGGATTTTTTAACTTCATAAAAAACAGTTTAATAATAATAAATTGTTTCAACAAACACACCAATTACCTAGCCCCAAACTAAGCGTGAGCTTGTGCTATGGTGACTAGGATAACGGATAGAAATACTTAAATACATATAGACATCCATGACTTAGGTACAAATGCTCGTGCTCATCACACATACATTTGCCCCTTGCGGGATTCGAACCCGCAAACGCCTGGTTTAGAAGTCCGGTGCGCGAACGACTACACCAAGACGGTCGTCGAGTTTATTTTCAAAACAAAAACAAATGATGATCAAATTACACATCAGTTTGTTAGTTCGATTCCCTAACAGATTGTATAACTTTTGCATATTTATTGCATTTCAAATAAAGGTGAAAAATAAAACAAACCATCGAAATCAAAACATGTATTTTTGAGTGCGCTTACATTATTACAATCATTATTCGTTATTACATAAAATTGACTTAAAGTATATTTAATCGACAAAAAAGACCTGTCATCCAAAAATAAAATCGATACTGGTTTTAAAATATTTATTTTTTATTATAATACGAAGGATATTTTTGGATGACTCCAAATTAAGATAATTCAAATATTTAGTCAACATTTTTGCATATTTAAAAGTTAAATATATAAAAAGCAAACATCAAGTTCACATTTTATTTGGTTTTTATTTACACATACAATAAAACCATTACAATTCAAATAAGCGCAAGTCCAGATTGGCTAATCGGGAAGGTCAACTTGCGGCAATTCGTATTAGCAATCCGGACTAACGCAGGGCCTATGGGGGCTAATTACGTAACTCTGTTGCTAACAATTCAGGATTGAAATCGCTCGAAAATGACACATTTGACAACTTCAGTTACTCTGTTAAGCTGGCCATTCACGGTCAGTTCAAAAAATGACTCTATTCACTAACATAAAAATAATCTGAAAACTGACTTTCATTCAGTGCTGCCAGAACGTGGGTAATTCCCCACGCAAAGGGGACTTTTAGTTTTTTTTAATTTAGTGGGTAAAATGGGCGAGGTTTTAGAACCGGTAGAATATGAGCAATTGTGGAAAAAAATGATAACGTTAAGTTACTTTTTTAGTACTTATGCCAATAGAATAGATTTTAGAACCTCAGACCGACTAATTAATGTAACTGGCCGTGAATGGCCAACTTTAGCAACAAAACTTTGATTGAAATAGTTTCATTCAAAGTTACATCCACTACATGATCTGAGTTGAAAGCCCATTCGCACAAGTCCGGATTAGCTAACCCGGACTTGCGCAACAAGTGGGACTTATTGTAATATTCTATTTAACTAAGCAATGTCTCTAACATCAATGTAATACTATTGGAAAATTTTATCTGTTTGAAACTATGATTTATATTATAGACGTCCTTTTCACGGTACCATATTAATTAATATAACAATAATGGGCTCAATTCCAATGCCTAATCTAAGATTAAATGTAGGTTCCGTCTCTCTCTTTCTCTGCTAAACAAACGAATAGAGACAGACTATATTTATTAAGAAACGTCAGTCTAAACAGCTGAAGTAAATTAGAGAATCTATAGACAATTTAGTAAGGTTGTCGAATCAAATCAAATCATTTATTGCATGTCACATTACAGATGGTACAAAATAGAATAGGTACCTATCTATGTATTTTACATAGATGTCATTCATTGACGACTAAAGTTAGGCGAAAACACGCAAAAACTTGTAAAAATGTAAGAATGCAAATTCTAACGTATTTTTACATGTTTTTGCGTAGTCACTAATTTGACGTTTTAAATAATTGTAGTCTGTCGCTTTTCGTTTGTTTGGCAGAAAAAGAGAGACAGAACCTAAATTTTATCATACAGAGCGCATTGGAATTGGTCCCAATGATACCTTAGTGAAATAGAAAGAAATTATTCAAACTAAAAGGAATGTATGGCACATCTAAAACATAAATCTATGATACAAAAGACATCTTACTTACAACTAAGCGTGCATTGATATTACAGTCCAGCTTTCAATTATACACTATCATTTGACTATACGAATGTCAATTAATAATAAATACATATTCGACTACCTAAGTGCCTTCTCAAAAAGAAGACATTTTTTCCATCCAGTAAACATAGCGAATGTCAAATAATATTATCTAATCAAAAACCGGACTTTAACATGATGTACAAATACAACACAAAAAAACATAGCGCATTTTTTTTTAACGTCTTTGGAACTAGCCATACAGCCAAGATCTTACGCAATATAAGAGTCATAGACAAATATCTCATAGACATCCTAAGATCAATACGTAAATGCTGTTTTCGTCTCAATTTTCCAAAAAATAACTTGCTCCAAGAACCAGCTCGTCAAATACGTTTTTTGGAAAATTAAAAGATGCAGAACTAAATTTAAACTAAGACTAAATCTAAACTAAACAACTGAAGCCAAGAGGGGTCTCGCTCTATCGTTTACGCTCGGCTTTTATAAGTTGTAGAACATGGAATAAACTATAAATATAATATATAATGTTTATTGAAATAAATATATAATTATGCGATGCTACATATTCAGATAAAAGCTGATAATACCAAACTACCGTGCGAATATACAGGGAGCCCCGTTAATGAAGGATCATCCTTTAGGTACAGATTGCGCTCGGGAGTTTAGCGTTTACTCCCGAGCATAGCGAGGGAGTTAAAAGTAGAATCCGGAGTGGAGCGATGGATTTAAGCTCGCTCAAGACTAAGACATCTTTATCCCCGAGGAGAATACTCTGCTTTTCACACTTCCTACGAGGCAATAAAAAAATTTACTACACAAAACTTATTTTATCTATATACCTATATCCTCTGACTTTTCTGGCATTAAATACTATTATTAACAATACCAGCAGCTTTACATCTAATGGACTCCGGTATCATTAACTTCGTCACTCGACAGTTTTACGAAAACATTGTTTGTAATTTCTTAAAATACGTAGGTTTTTTTTCTTTATTTATTCCTTTTTTTAGAAGCACGCGCTTTTTATTCATTCCATTCGTGCTAAAATTCTTGGCTGCCAGGTTCAAATTTCAAATATGTTCTCTTTGGTGCGGGACGGGCTAGTGTGATCATGCCTACGAACTCTTATTCGAAATTCGAATCACTTTGCCTCCGGGGGCGTAATGAAATTTCATACAACATTACGTCCCTAGGGATGCAATGACTCACTTTGAGTCAGGTTTACTTGATGTGTAATTGAACATTGCCGAGTAGGTAGTGTGAAAAAAGTATTTTCTTACTAGTGGTTTCCCGCGACTTCGCCCGCAAGAGTTGTATTTTCCATATAAACTTTCATACCGCATTCCGCCCCCTTCATGTTTTTATAACTAAATAAACTAAACTAAATTTAGCCTATGTCCTCCTGTCCTGTCAGGGTCTCGAACTGTCTCCATACCTAATTTCATCTCAATTGGTTCAGTGGTGTAAGCGTCAAGAGGTAACAGACAGACAGACAGACACACTTTCACATTTATAATATTAGTATGGATTTGAATACTCTTTAATATATCAAACACCAAAATCAATTGAGCCTTTTTACTTAAAATGTTAGTAAGGCTCCCAAAACTAATAAAAACCCAAACCCAAAAATCTTAAAAATGGCAACACTTTTACTTGAATTTGTTTGTCATATAGCAGAGCATGATGTAACTAAAGTCAGCCTATTAGATCCCACTGCTGGGAAAAGACCTCACCTCAACTATGAGGAGGTACGAGCCATACTCTACCACGCGGGCTCAGTGCGGATTGGTGGAGGGGTGTATGTAAGGCAAGTGACAAACCTTACTGTCAGATGTTATCAAGCCGCCCTAGGGCCTCTGACTAGGCTTAACGACTAATACCAACAGATATTAGCCGGGACCAACTGCTTAACGTGCCTTCCGAAGCACGGAGATGCTTGTCATGGTCGTCTCTTTAATGGTCGGAATGGTCACCCATTCGATCACGACCGCGCCGTGGGTTGCTTAACTTTTGGTATCTTTACCAAAGCGCTGCGGCACAAACACCTGATGTAACTAATCTGTACCTAAAGGATTATCTTTCATTATTGGGACACCCCGTATAACACTCATAGGCCAAAAATTAACATTCACATCGAACATACGATCTTATACTGTAACTACTACTGGCTAGCAATGGGCGATTATTACTAAATTAATCGAATTATTCGAATGGTCCCTGTAATCGAATGTATTCCATAAGCAACCGCAGTCATTCGATTATTATTCGATAAAATACCGGAGCACGCGGTGCGCAGGCCGTATTACTAACTACTAACGAATGAATCGTCATTCGTCGCGTCGATTAATCATTCGTCCACTGCCTGTCCTGTCGCGGCAATTCAATCGAATGCATCGAAGGGCCGAGTATAGATTATCATTCGATTGTCGATTATTATTCGAATTTTTTTTCCGAATTACTAAATCGACATTCGATAGTTCGAATGGTCGATTGTCAAATTATTCGATTATTTTTTTCGAACAATCGCCCATCGCTACTACTGGCTAATTCTACTTGGCTGTTTTTATGGACTGTTGCATATGAGCAGCATAAATTATACATATTATTTTTATATATTTATAAACAGTACTTTACATAGGTATATAGATTACTCCATGTTCTAACCAACTTAAGCCTAGACGCCGGGGGGGGTGAGGGGTCGTCGCTGGTATTACAAACACACTCCCAAAATCAGATTGTGCTTCTTCTAGGTTCCTGTTTAATTTATAAAGAATGTGTCTTGTAAAAACAATACTTTTATTAGGTTTAATTGTTTAAAAAAAAAATGTTTTCATAGATTTATAATTGTATTAAGATTAATGTAATTTTTATAATTGGCTGTCTCACTCAAGCACTGTAGGCAAACAAACCTCAGTGGTTTTAACAGTGCAAATATGTAATATTTTTGTTATGTTTTTGCTTTTAGTGATAATATTTTTTTGAAAAAAAAAAAGGTATTTGTATAAGAAATTATAAATGATTTCCAAACCGTTTGACTATAATATTAAAATAAAACTTACTATCGTGGTTCGTTTTTTCGTATATCTTTTTAAAATCCTAGCCCAGATCCAATATTACTTGACGACCGTCTTGGTTCGCGCCACGGACTTCTAAACCAGGCGGTTGCGGGTTCGAATCCCGCAAGGGGCAAATGTTTGTGTAATGAGCACGAGCATTTGTACCTAAGTCATGGATGTTTATAAATGTATACAAGTATGTCTATCCGTTATCCTAGTCACCATAGCACAAGCTCACGCTTAGTTTGGGGCTAGGTAATTGGTGTGTTTGTTAAAACAATTTATTATTATTATTATTAATATTTCGTTTTTTATAAGTATAGCTTTAAAACATAAAAATGCTGTCAATAAAATTGCTAAGCAAACAATTTCGTTAAAAACAAATTAATATATATTGAATGGTATTGTAGCTTTAGATACCAATATTTTTAACCCTGATTTCAATATTCTTACTAAACGCTTTGCTATAGACAGTGAACATTCAGAAAGTCTTCAAGGAAAACTGAAGAGTAAAGGTGTGGGGAGTCACAAAAGATCCTATTGGGTCCCTAATAAGTTAAAATGCAAAAAAAAAAATAGTTGATCAATAGTTTTTAATATTTTTTTAACACTCACAGTGTTTTTTTCTTATTTATATAAGTTTAAATAAGAAACCAAAAATTTGCACACAGGTAGGATTTGAACCTACGACCTTTGGCTAACCGGGCCAACGCTCTAACCAACTGAGCTACTTTGCAGTTCATCCAACCGTGTGAAATTCTTGGTCTCTTTTGTCTTAAGTAGTTCAGTGTTTGCTAAACGCGGTTAAAAATTCGTTAAATTCATAAAGATTTTTAAACAGTCGAAGCTGACAATAATGTACTAAATTGACAGTAACGTTAATTTTGATACGAGTTTTAAATGTGTATATAAAAAACGACAAAAGCAACAGTAAGGCTGTGCCCTATTGAGCTAATTTTAAGCGGGTAAATGTCCGCTGGCTGACTGTAAGCGAGTAAATGTCCACTGACTGAGCGAGCTGAAGCGAGTAATACAATTTCCACTGCGTGAAATGAAACAAATTGGTGTTTCTAGGTTTAAAAGGCTTTTGTTAGGTGATAAAAACGCTAAATTGACATCTCAATAGATAGTCTAAATATTATAAAGTAGATACAAAGAAAATATATGTCCACAGACTGACTTACAGTCATAAGCGGGTAAATGTTCGCTGACTGACTGTAAGCGAGTAAATGTCCACTGACTAACTGTAAGCGGGTAAATGTCCGCTGACTGTAAACAAGTAAATGTCTGCTGAATGACTGTAAACAAGTAAATGTCCATTGATTCACTTTAAAAAAGTAAATGTCCACTGACTGGCTGTAAACAAATAAATGTCCACTGACTGACTTGTAAACGGTTAAATGCACGCTGACTGAAGTAAATGTCTTCTGACTGACTGTAAGCGAGTAAATATCCACTGACTGACTGTAAGCGGGTAAACATCCGCCGACTGACTGTAAGTGCGTAAATAGCATCAAGAGGTTATCATGAATATATTTTTTTTGTGTTACCTATACTAATACTTAATTTCTTAAGTTAATTTGTTACCCTAAATATAGATAATATTATTTAATTTAATTTTGTATCAGTATCAATTTTTTTCAGGCGTTAGGTATCGTTAATAGAAAAAAAAGTTTTTTGAAAAAAAAATAGGTTAAGTTTTATAAAAACAATGTTTTACCAATCCAATTATCAAAAAGCGTGGTTACCCCGTACCACCGCATGAATGAGATAAATGCGTAGGTATTGGCGCAGGGTTGCATTTATTATTTTGACCACCCTTTTTCGGGCGGTTTTCGGTTGCTTTACATTAATATCTTTGTACTGGACAAAGCCAAAATATAAAAAAAAACATGTTTTGGGTCAAAGAATATTATATTCAAATTTGAATACTGATATAAGTCACCCTGTATTGAGCGGTAAACTAGACACGAATCGTTAGCCGCTAACCGTTCGCCTAATCAGGGCACAGCCTTATCCCGGTAGAAGCTTACTTATTGCCTGCACTTAATTCCAATATTTCAAATTGTAACATATCTAAGTTACGTCTTTAATATTTTTCAGCATTTGCAACTTTTTCAATAAGAATTTACTCTGCAGATTTGATTCAGTTTTCTGGCCACTACAATTAGATATTTTTAATGAATCGGGTCGCTTATAAAACGATTCGTGGGAGTAATATGAATCTTGACATGCTGTATCGGGAGTGTAAAAATCTGGCTGTGGCATTGGAATATCATGTTTTGGCAAAGAGTCAGCATTAGGAATAGTATCTTTATTCGTTGAAGGAAAGAACCTCGAAATTGGTGGTGAATTCATCATCGAATTTCTCACTTTAGAATCGTATAGCACAAATCTATTGATTGGTTTCGAATCATTCTGTGAAACGATTGATTCTTGACCTTTTTCCGATTCTGATTGCATGTTCTCTGTTTTAACAGGAACGTTGTTAGATTTGTTATCATTTTGTAACTTTATGTTTTTCAACCTAGTCATTAGGTAGCTCAAATGCAGGCTACGTTTTGTGCAACTATCATCATTCGTTTCACTCAATAAACTAGTTGTCTCAGTCGTGTAATAACTATAACTTTGGTCTTCATCGGTTTTAGAATTTTCCCAAGTCTTGGGACTTACTGAATCACTAAAATTTATTTCTTCATTACTTACTGTATTATTTTCGGTTTCCGTTTTGATTTCGCCGAAAACGCTTTGGTATATTTCGTCCACTTCATTCTGTAATGTGTCTGTATCAAAGTTAAGAGGATCATTTCTATATTTAGTATAAACATCTGATAATCTAAAAGCGTTACATGGATTTCTGTCGAATGTAAATTTTTCTGTGACGCTAACATGTATGCTTTCTTTGTCGATGTGCAAATCCGTTTTTGATTTCTTCGTTTTGATGAATTCGTTATTTTTATTTAGTTTTTCTTCGAGATCAACTACTTCTCTGTGTTTATTTTTGATGTAATAAGCGCTCATTTTGCTTGGTTCTTTTTTAGGACACTCATTTTCGGAGATATCATCCACCCTATCTACAGGTTTTCGTGAATCGTCGTTGTAATGATCTTTTACATCATCTTTACAAGAATCATGTTTGTTTTTATCAAATCCTAAGGCAAATCTACGTAATCTATCTCCAACAGTCATTTTTGACCTATGTTTGAGACTTTCTTTTTCATTTTTACTAAAATAATCACTATTATCATACCCCTTATAAGAATCCTGAAACCTGACAACTTTCTTTTCGCCCGTATCATCTCTTTTCACGCCTTTATCTATAGATTCTTTAACCTCCCTATTTCTAAAACCTACTGAATTCACACTTTCCTCCCTAAATTTCAACTCTTTAAATTCAGATTCATCCCCACTTCTAAATCCCTTTACATCATCTCTATCCAACCCGTCATATCCATCCCCCCTTTTCAGCCTTATCTCATTATCGTCCTCATATTCCTCCTCATCATTCGACCCAGTCTCATCACTATCCCCACCATTCCCCTTATCATTCGACCCGGTTTCATCATCATCACCCCAAATTTTCGACCCAGTCTCATCACCCCCACATTTCTCATTCAACCCTCTACCCTCTTCACCGCAGCGACCTCCCCCTCCCCCCCCGGCCGACAGCGCAGGGCCCGCCTAGGCGAACAGCGCGTGTGTGGGCGCGTCGGCCACTTCGCACGCGAACTGGTCCTGTTCTAGGGGTTTTTTGACCCACCTACCTAGTTTCGCCTTGTCGAAAGCTTCGATCAGACGCTCTTTGGCTACCTGTAGACGAGAATTTGTCATGGTTAGTATAATATAAATAAATAAATTGTTGCAACAAACACACCAATAACCTAGCCAAAATAAGCAACTAACTAAGTATACTCGTAGATAGGGTATCACATCCATATTACAGTTTAGCGTTGCCGCTCGATAGTCCACTATCGATAGTTTTTCGTTGAGGCAAAAGCAATAGTATCGATAGTCTATCGGTAGTAATGATAGCTCCGTTAGTATAAATACTATCGACACAGAGCAATACTATCTATAGTGTCGATACTATCGATAGTTTTGTCCTATCGATAGTGGCCTTTTATTCAAAAGTATTGGTTGTGTACTAACCTCATTATCTAATTAATTATTTAAATGCCTTAGAAGTATGAATCCACCTTAATTATTATTTTACATCACAGGGTGTCCGGGTTTTGACTAGCGATAATTTAAGGGCCTTTAATTTTTCAAATTTTAGAGACTAAAAAGTCAGTTGAGTTTTGTAATAGGTTTAAAAAACTATCTAACTGTTTTAAAATGTTTAGCAAGAATTCTTATAAACGTTTTTTTTCCTCTATGACGGTTATTAATCTTGAAGTCATGGATGTTTATATGTATTTAAGTATTTCTATCCGTTATCCTAGTCACCGTAGCACAAGCTCACGCTTAGTTTGGGGCTAGGTAATTGGTGTGTTTGTTGAAACAATTAGAAAAAAAAATGATTTTATTTTTCACTTGATAAGCGATAGCGTTACCTTTCAAATGAATCATTTTCATAACTTTTAGAACCTCCAGATCGATAGAAATAGTATTATTTTAAATACTTAAAATGGCTGCCATTTCAAGTGTTGGCTTTCAACTCCTTCCGAGATAGAACCCAACATGGGGGTTTTTGTCGATAAACAAATAAATTGTTTCAACAAACACACCAATTACCTAGCCCCAAGGCTAGGATAACAGATAGAAATACTTAAATACATATGAACATCCATGACTTAGGTACAAATGCTCGTGCTCATCACACAAACATTTGCCCCTTGCGGGATTCGGACCCGCAACCGCCTGGTTGATAACATTTGATGTATTAATAGCCCATAAGTTGTCGCTAGTCCATGCCCGGATACACTGTATACATAAGCTTATTAAATATTAAAATCTAGGTAATGTTACTGCACAAAACCAGCAACTCCAAACGTCTTAAAACTTAGATGGGAAAAATAAAATACAATTATTTTGCTTTAAATTTCCGCTACGAGGCGCTAGCGCAGGTACCCAAACCACACCAACCGCAACCGCGTTGAGTACCAGTTCAGGCAAATGCAAAATGCACCGCCCTCCCTCCCTCAATACGCATGCACTACAGCTAATGCAGTTGTTAGTTACCAACACCAACGTGCAACTTGCGGTATCTACAGGTATCGTTAATCTATTAAGTCACCTGATAAGTAGGACAGAGCTGTTTGGCCTCGTTGTACAGAATGTGCTCCAGGTCAGCTGGCATCTTCACAGGTTCGATTCCGATGTTATCCTCCTGTAAATAAAACAATTTGTTTACACTTTATAATAGCGATGGGCGATTGTTCGAAAAAAAACAATCGAATAGATCGATAATCGACCATTCGAACAATCAAATGTCGATTTAGTAATTCGAAAAAAAAATCGAATAATAATCGACAATCGAATGATAATCTAGACTGGGCCCTTCGATGCATTCGATCGAATTGCCGCGACTGCGCAGAGGACAGACAGCGACCGAATGATGAATCGACGCGACGAATGACGATTCATTCGTTAGTAGTTAGTAGTACGGCCTGCGCGCTCCGGTATTGATCGCCGCATAATCGAAGAATATTCGAATGACTGCGGTTGCTTATCGAATACATTCGATTACAGAGACCATTCGAATAATTCGACTAATTTAGTAATAATCGCCCATCGCTACTTTATAACTAAGATGTTTGGAAATCTCAATAATTTCGACAAAGAATTATTCCAACTGTCTCAAAACAAACACTTAAAGGGCCACTAATTTAAACTAGTGAAGACTGCTTCTGCCACCAACCCCCACAAGCACTTCTTCAGCAACAGAGTAAACGAGGCATGGAACTAATTGCCAGCAGAAGTGGTAGCGGCGAACACTACAAACCAATTTAAAAATAGACTTGAAACACATTCACAGGAAAGTAAGGCTAAGCTATGATAGCGAGATGCAGACTGTATCAGTTGTTTCAACTGCCTGTTTGCCTAAAATAATATTAATTAGAAGCCTACTTCTACCAGATTTTACGTATGCAACACTATAGAAAGCCAGCGTTCTCAACACTTGCAGACTTGCTAGGAAAGGACTTATCCTCTTTTTGTATGGAGGCTGGTTTTTTTATTCCCAGATTTCACCAACCAACAATAACCTATAATTTATCTTTAAGCTACATAAATATGAAACACGTAACCATAGAAATCAGAATTTTAAACGCCTCCATTTTTGATAAAAAATATGTTTTGTAACAGGCATCATCCATTGATCACTTACTTGTATTTCCTGGCTGTTTGGCTATGTACCATTGCCTTTCCACTGGTGGATAAATACTACTAGGTACTACCACAGATTATATAATAGGTACTACTGACAATTTTTCTGACAATTTTTTTTTCATGCGTTACTTGATATAGGCGAAGGTGCGTTTTCTGTACAGACAAAGAGAAAAATTAATTTTAATTTTTCTCTAAATCGGAGGCCTTAACAAATATATGAATTATGCAGAAAGGCTAGTTTTTGTAAACTCTTTCATATAATATTTAGTTATTCTGGTTCGAAATATTGACGAATAAAAAACCATTAATGGACAAGTTGGTGCTTGTGGCGCAGTGGCGGCAGCGCTTTGGTAGTGATACCAAAAAGTTAAGCAACCCACGGCGCGGTCGTGATTGGATGGGTGACCATTCCGACCATTTAAGTGACGTCCATGACAAGCATCTCCGTGCTTCGGAAGGCACGTTAAGCAGTTGGTCCCGGCATATCTGTGGTATTAGTCGTTAAGCCTAGTCAGAGGCCCTAGGGCGGCTTGATAACTTCTGACAGTAAGGTTTGTCACTTGCCTTACATACACCCCTCCACCAAACCGCACTGAGCCCGCGTGGTGAAGTATGGCTCGTTCCTCCTCATAGTTGAGGTGAGGCCTTTTCCCAGCAGTGGGATCTAATAGGCTGACTTATAATGGACAAGTCCTTTGTATATCTTTGATTATTAAAATGCTATGTATATCTTTAATTAGCAAATGTATGAGAACATAACCATAAGTAGTTTTAAGGAATCGATGTGTATATTGTGCTGTTAATATTCTTTAATAAATAAATAAATAAATTTCTACAAACAACACCAGACTCTTCTTTATCATTTGAATAGTATGGTATTCACTTGATTCCGACCCGTAGATAAAAAATACCGATGTGTCATAGCATCGAGATGTAAAAATACAAATTCGGAATAATAATAAGAATATAATCAATTGCATTTAAATTCATAAACTATCTTCTAGAACCCATGATCCTTGGCTACCAAGTCGAATACTCTCCCAACTGAGCTATCGAGGAATTAGTCACGACGAATTTCACTTTCGATCCTAAGTTTATTGGAGTTGTAGAAGCTGGATTGATTTGAAATATGTAGGTACTGTATGCTCCACGCGTTCCCGTAAAAAATATTTTGACAGACAGTCGAAAACCAAAGCGGAGTTCCTTCCTTTTGAAGTACGGAACCCCTAAAAATCCTCTGACCTGTGGCAGCCTCTTGACCAGGTAAAAAAAACGTTATTTTTGGACGTCTAAAAATTGTTAGTAAGACACCACGTGATTATTTCACTGTCTCAATCATGATATACAGGACATTCAGGCGACTGAATGTGTAACCGTGATCCAAACTGGTCAGGTTCCCCTGTTAACAGGGTCACGGAGGTCAGATGGCAGTCGCTCCACTGTAATTACCTGATCTGCCACATCCTGGATCATGGTCCAAAGCGGACCCTGGGCCCTCCGGTGCACAACTGGGATAAAGCTAGGAGGATGATGCTATACAGCAACTACTCACTTGTGGCAGCAGTGGCAGCCTCTTGACCAGGTACTGCCAGCGCGCGAACATGCTCTGCTTGCACAGCAGCGACGGCTGCCCGCTCTCCAGCTTACCGGTCGTCGCGTTCACTATTTCCGGGAGCTGGAACGATATGAATTATCATTAATTAAAATCAATCGTTAAACATATTTGAATGACAAAAGGTTATTATACAGGGTGTGGCGTAAATAGTGGTCCAAAGCAAAGGTGTGGATACACTGTACACTGAAGCACCACATACCAGTATTTAAAAAAAAAATATGTACAGGGTTTTCAAAAAAAAAAAAATTTTTAAATTTTTTTAGAAATCTTTACCTTGCCTTACAAATTTGGTTATAATTTCCAAAAATGACGGTTTTTTTTTATCCATTTTTTTATTATTATTGCTGATCACTTGTACTTAGTACTCCATTCGTTTTTTTTTTTACAAACTGAATTTAATAAAAAAAACCCTGAAAACCCTGTACATATTTTTTTTTAAATACTGGTTGGTGCTTCAGTGTACAGTGTATCCACACCTTTGCTTTGGACCACACAGAAAAAAATTACAACCCTTGTAAACCCTTGAACTTCAAATAAATTGTTTTTCTGAATTGGGCTCCTTTTTGTTTCGAAAAGCAATAACTTTTTTCCTGTAAGTCGTAACACTTATTGTTGCACCATTTTAGAATCTGCAAAAGATGGGCATTTTTTTTAAACAATGGGCACTGACAGTGTGGTACATTTTTTTTGCACCAAAAGCATTGAAAGTCAAACGATTTGCTAGCAGTGAGTATTGAATTTTGAAAGAAACTTATTTTTTTTTATTAAATTCAGTTTGTAAAAAAAAAACGAATGGAGTACTAAGTACAAGTGATCAGCAATAATAATAAAAAAAATGGATAAAAAAAACCGTCATTTTTGGAAATTATAACCAAATTTGTAAGGCAAGGTAACGATTTCTAAAAAAATTAAAAAAACATTTTTTTTTGAAAACCCTGTACATAATTTTTTTTTAAATACTGGTATGTGGTGCTTCAGTGTACAGTGTATCCACACCTTTGCTTTGGACCACTATTTACGCCACACCCTGTATAGAAAACGATTATGGACTAGAAGTGGGGGAGGTTTTGCAGCTAGAAGGAATTAAATTAAATTAATTCAACAAACACACCAATTACCTAGCCCTAAACTAAGCGTGAGCTTGTGCTATGGTGACTAGGATAACGGATAGAAATACTTAAATACACATAAACACCCATGACTTAGGTACAAATGCTTGTGCAAAGGAAGAGAGGATGGACGCGATGTACCTGTCTTAATTACGTCTT
This sequence comes from Pyrausta nigrata, assembly GCA_949316185.1. Taxonomy (NCBI): domain Eukaryota; kingdom Metazoa; phylum Arthropoda; class Insecta; order Lepidoptera; family Crambidae; genus Pyrausta; species Pyrausta nigrata. The sequence continues at coordinate 7,921,324 of OX438963.1, read as the reverse complement.
TGAAGCCTTCGGGCTCTTTCAATTTATGCGTTTCTTGACGGCCGGCTGCGGTGCGGAAGCGGTGCGTTTATCGTTCCGCATACGGACGGTCGTTTGTTTTCATACAACAGTGCGGCGTCGGTACCGAGAACTGAGTAGAGAACAGTTCTCGGTACCGACGCCGCACTGTTGCCGCACCACGCGTTTTGTATGAAAACAAACGACCATCTGTATGCGGAACGATAAACGCACCGCTTCCGCACCGCAGCTGGCCGTCAAGAAACGCATAAATTGAAAGAGCCCTTCGAGTTGTAGCTCTTGACAGCTATAATTGTACTAACACTTTGAGAGCCTTCAGTAACTAATGACAGCCAAATTTGGTAATGGTGTGGCGCGGCTTTATTTTGCATCCTGTATTTAGAGTGAATCCAACCATAGATATTGATAAATCGGTTTTCTTACATGATAGAAATGACGCATACTTTGTGTTGGGGTCCTAGCTCAGGTAAGAGTAACTAAAACGCAAATTGACTGTAATATGAGTCTGGATTACTACGATATTATATGGATAGGCCAAATCATATCAAGTGCGCGCGCGGTGTCGACGGTGGTGTGATCTTAAGTGCCGGTCACTGGCCGTTGCGGCCCGAGTGCCGCCAGCTCCGGTCGAGTCCGGCCGATGGTACACCAAGTTTGAATGTTGCTCCACCACACTATATCATCAACTACCACTAATGGTTACTACTACCCTTATATGAAGCAGAATGCCATTAGTAGCACTTTTTATGTATCAGATTTTTTTAAAGCCTTTGGTCCCTTCGGTAGATTGGTCTTCGGTAGATTCGAAACCAGGATAAAGCCTTCAGTAACTAAATGACAGTATCTATTGGTGTTGAAGTTGTGACTTGACTTTCTCCTGCACTCTATATTTACAGTGGATCCCAACCACAGGCCTTCGTTCATGATATTACTGAAGCCACGTGTAAATGTTGCCCCACCCTGTATGATCGATACTACTAATGGTTACCACCACCCTATAGAAGCAGCATGTTCCATAGTGGCATTCTGTGGGAATCAGAAAAATCTATTTGTTTCTTACGTTTACGCGAATTGTTGAACTCATTAAAACACAATTTTACGGATTACTTCGCGATTTATTTACATTTTATTTAAAACCTGACGTTTCGAACACTTTACAGCGTTCGTGGTCACAGGGAGACTAAGGTATTATCATCAAACTTTATTCTAAAAGTTTGATTCGCTTGGAAAAACAAATGGAAGCGTAAAAAACGACATGTAATTTTCATGTCGTGACCCTTAAGCATTCTTAGTAAAGATTACAAGCAAATATAACCCTTATTACCTGTGTGGTAGAACACCAGCTCACGCTGAACGAAGGCGCTCGCGCCGGCGTCCTCGCTTCGGTGCTCGCCGCTCGGGCTAGGAGAGGGGGTTGCAGCTGGAAGGGTGGGGGGAGGGACGTGATGTACGCCTCTATGCGGCCGCAGAGTGCCCTGCAACAAAAAAGTTATGGTTAGGTACAGAACAAGTACTAGTACTCCGTACAGAAGTTTGACTTTGCAATGTAATTCAAAGAAATATCTACTCAATGTCGTCAACTATATAGTGTAATTTAGTTCGCCGCAGAGTCAAGCACATTTTTGTTTCAACACCTACAGAAATACATTGTAAGATCATTTCATTCAACTCTGCAATATGATTTATATTAATACAATAAACCTATTCAGTAACGTACTTATTATGCGATATCGCGTCGCATAATAAGTACGTCACTGAATAGGTTTATTGGGTTATAGGGTTGACTGCTAAAAGAAGCAACTAACGCCATCTAGCGGGAAATTCACGCGGGGAGTTACACAGACCTGGTTAAGGTAGCTCGGTTGGGAGAGCATTCACCCGGATAGCGGAGGGTCGTAGGTTCGAGTGGAAGACTTATTGAGTGCAATATTTACTTAAGACGCACGTTATCGTAGACACTTTGGCATCTTATGCGGTTGTTATAGCATGGTGATTTTGCGGCAAATATGGGAGACAAATGTGTATCTTTCTGTCTGTCTGTCTGTGACCGCTTGACGCTTACACCGCTAAACCGATTAGAAATTCGGTATCTGGTAGTCATTTTTTCAAGTGCAAAAATATATTTAGATCGCATAGTGAATGCTTATCACTTAAAAACAATAATTTATCGTATTTGCAAGCTTCATCTTTTGATTGTTAAATACTTGCAATAGTATTTCTTTCGAGTGTTCAGGGTGTAATCCCAATAACATTGATGAAAGCAACCCGGCATTACAGCATTAAGAAGCACTTGAAAATTTCGACAGGCTCTGCCAATGCCAGGGTGGCCGAGAGGTTAGGCAATCGCCCGGTATGCGAAGAACGCGGGTGCAATTCCCGCCTCTGGTAGTCATTTTTCAAGTGCAAAAATATATTTAGATTGCATAGTGAATGCTTAAAACTTAAAAACAATAATTTATCGATTACAAATTGGTTATAGTTATACCGGATTAGCTAATCCGGACTGTCGCAAGGGTACCTTCTGGACAAGCTAATGCAGACTTGTGCAAGTGGGTTTTCAACTCACATGAGTTTGTTCAGGCGTTTCTTCTCAGCACTTACCAGATTGTCTGTCTTGTCTCGAAGTGTGGCATTATAGTTTGGGTCCTCAAAAATATAACGCTAGAGGTGTCACAAAAAGAAGAAGTTGCACTGCCTTGTTGGTCTAGTGGTCAGCGTAGCTTTTTTCCAAAAGGTCCCGGATTCGAAATCCGGGTCGGTCAAAAATTGGTTTCTGGCTTTTTCTGTCTGATATAAATCAAAAACAGATCTGAGTCAGGATGTTGGTGGTGTTAACACCCCTGTGCATAGAAAAACACGTTAAGCCGTTGGTCCTGCGCCTGATCTCTTTCCAGTCATGTCGGATTGCCGAACTATGAGAGTGAAGGAACAGAGAGTGCACTTGCCTATTGTGCACACACTTGTGCACTATAATATCTCTGCGCAGTTAACTAATCACTGCTGAGATTGCTAGCTAGACGAAATTCGGCTACGTATTAGGTAAAAATATTTTTCATTGTACCAAAGGATTGCAAATCCGAGTAATCATACCATCTGATATTCATCTATCTTCTATCTCATTTTATTTAATGATGTTTGGCGTAGATGTCCGTGACCTCACTCGGCTAGGGTCTACTGAAAACCAGCGTCGGGGCCCCTAGCGGGTCACGAATTAAGCTGAGTGGGGCCCATTTAATATGGACATCGCAGGCGCACAACTGCACAGTCCGACTGGTATACCTCTATAAATTGTAATTTTACTGAGTTTTTTGTTTTATACCCGTGCCCTTTACGTTGTCTATTTTCGTGTGTTATGTGATGTCCATTCAATAATAAATGTATTTTCTTTCTTTCTTTCTTATCGTTGATAGCTTGTGTAATGAAGCATCGTTGTATCGGTTATATCAAGATGGCTAACGGAAGCGTAACGATTCGGCGCTTGGGCCGCGATGGACCGAGTCATTGGGAGCTATCATTAACTTGTTAGATGGATGTAGTGAGTTTGTGTGCGTAAAGTTTTTCAATTCCATTTGACAACCGTCTTGGTGTAGTGGTTCGCGCTCCGGACTTCTAAACCAGGCGGTTGCGGGTTCGAATCCCGCATGGGGCAAATGCTTGTGTGATGAGCACGATCATTTGTACCTAAGTTATGGATGTTTATAAATGTATATAAGTATGTCTATCCGTTATCTCAAGTCACCATAGCACAAGCCTTTAAGCTTAGTTTGGGCAGGCCTGTGTAACTCCCCGCGTAGGTAGCAAAAACGTAGAGTTACGTTTTTGCGCGGCGACCCTTAGTAAGGGGCTAAAACAAGTTGCGTGTCGCTACCGGCCAGCGACACGCTCGCGTGTTTTTTTTGCGCGGCTACGTGACTGGCTGGACGAGCATGAATAACGTCCTAGAAAAAGGCGCTAGATGGCGTTAGTAGCTTCTTGTAGCAGTCAACCCTATCGCGTCGCGTGATATTACGTCACTGAATAGGTTTAGTGTATTATGAATCATATTCCAGAGTTATAAGAATGAAATTATCTTGCAATGTATTTCTGTAGGTGTCTACACGAAAATGTGCTCGAGTCTGAGGCGAACTGAACTACACCATATCGTCGACAACATTGAGTAGACATTTCTTTGAATTTCATTGCAAAGTCAAACTTCTGTACGGAGTACTAGTACTTATTCTGTGGTTTGGGGCTAGGTAATTGGTGTGTTTGTTGTAACAATTTATTTATTAATTTTTATTTATTCCATACAATATCTATTTATAAACAACTACCGTTTCCCCGCGACTTTAGCCGCGCCATAAAGTTTGATTGTCCATATAAACATTTATCCCCCAATTCACCCTTAAAGGTGTTCAGCGCGAAGAAAGTCGAGTAAGTCTAAACGATCTTCAAACAGAATCGAACTTATTTATATTAGTAACTAGCTGACCCGGCGAACTTTGTTCCGCCTTAATGTCAATAAATAAGCATTTTTTTTTTTTATTGGAAAAAATACAAAAAAAATTAAATTTCTACATCAATCATTCATAATTATTTCTGTATTTTAGTACATAGGTTGCTCTTCATTTAAGTACCTTGTGATACACGACATTTTTTGTTTTATTATCAGGCGCAAAAACAAACAACGCAGATGGTCTTCCGACCCGTGAACATGCCACGTATAATTGACCATGGGAAAAACATGAATGTTCTAGATTTAAACCACAAACTTTTAAGGATTGGCCTTGTGATTTGTTGATGGTCATGGCAAATGCAAGACGTATCGGAAATTGAAGTCTTTTAAATTCAAACGGCATATCGGTTGGGATCATCGGTATCCTCGGAATGAGAACTTGCTCACCTTTGAATTTTCCTATCATTATCGTAGCGTAAATTACATTGTTCATCAATTTTCTAACCACCAAACGCGTACCGTTGCACAGTTTTGGTTGGTTTATGTTTCGAAGCATGATTACTACGGAGCCAACCTTTAGGCGTAAATTGTGCGGTGGTAAGCCAGGCACGTCCAAAGAGTTTAAAAATTCAATTGGATAGTTGGTGGCTTCATCTTCATTTGTGACGCAGTCAATAGATTTGAATGAATGCATTGTTCCAATGATCTTATTTTGAATTATGTTGTTTAGGTCATCTACATCTTTATTCTTAGCCGCTAAAATTGCTCGCTCACTCATCCATTCATAATTTTTGTAGTTAGAAATAATTTCTGGAAATACATTGTTGATAAGTTCGTCTTTTGATGAGACAAAATTACAGAAATTATTTGGAAATGATATTAATCCGCTCGATTCATCGACAGGTACTTGACCATTACCGATAGTCAGCAATTGCTCCGAGAAATCTTCAGCAGATGTATCATTAAGCAATGCAACTCTCATGTTTGTTGTCAGTTGCAGTTTCTTCACATGGCGCCATAGATTTGACGATTTGAGGCAAGCGTTTATTTCGTCGGCAGCCGTAGATCTTGGAATTACTGGCAGTATTTGGCGGAAATCACCAGAAAGTAAAATCATTGCTCCTCCAAAACATCTCGAGTCATTGCGTAAATCTTTTAATGTTCGGTTAAGTGCTTCTAATGCACGTTTATGCGCCATTGTGCATTCGTCCCAGATGATGATTTTCGATACCGCTAAAACTTTGGCCATTGCTGAGTGTTTTGCAATATTACACGTTGGTTCTTCAATAGTTTGAAGATTTAACGGTAATTTGAATGCTGAATGAGCCGTACGGCATCCTTCTAACAATGTGGCTGCTATTCCAGAAGAAGCAACTGCAACCGCTATGTTAGATCTCGCCCGAACAGTTGCTAAAACTAATGACATGAGGAATGTCTTGCCAGTTCCACCAGGGGCATCTAGGAAATATAAACCACCATTTTCATCATCGATTGCCTTCATTAAAGTATCATAAACTTTCTTTTGTTGGTAATTCAACAGGGGTACATTCGTTTGAACTACTAAATCTAATTCCTGGTGATCATATTCACGTTCCCGTTCCAATTCTCGATTAAATGCGTCATTCATTTCACGATATGGTGCTGGCATTCCTAACCTGATTAATAAATTACCGCACATGAGGTAACACATATCTTCGATCAAGAGTAAAGCACGATTATGTATCTCCTCATTCATCTCAATATCGTGATTTCTGGAACTGACACGAATTTGATGTAAAATATCTTCTGACATATTATCCTTGTATTTGTGCCACAGGTTACATGGGTTTGATGGAAAACATGTCGAAATTATGATAGCGAATAATGTGCGTATCTGACTTGGAGATGCACAGATAATGGCTTCAGCGATTGTCGTATCCCAATGACTATCGTTTTCTAATAACTTCAATTCTTCACATGCAGCACGATATGTTGGGAATATTACACCATTAACAGTTCGTAGTGACTCAAATGACGTTGGCCCACGCACATTTACCAGCAACAACCGCAAATAGAAACATTCATTATTCTTTGGATGAACTGTATACATACGACCAAGAGCATCAGTAGAACGCACATCTGGATACCCAGGAACCGCATCGCCTTGCTTCCGTCTTTGAAAATTCTTCGATGAAGCATTCCAAGTATAATAACGTGGCATCTCCGAGTAAAGCAAAGTTCGTGCAAACTGATCGCTTTGGCAGATTGCAAAAAAACTGGTCAATGTAGTTGCTGGAGGTGTTTCAGCACGTTGCGTAGCATTCGAAGCCGTGAAATATACTCGTTGACCATTCTCCAGATGCACCGCCAAATGCGTAACAGTAGGATGACGTTCGTGAATGGGAAATGCGAATATACGCCAAATCGCTTCATTACAGTTCACATAACGACCAACTTGATAGCGTGAAATTTCATCGTTGGTATTCGAGGATTGCAATCCAAAAACCGCCATATCACTGCCTTTCGTGACATATTTGCAAATATATTTTATGGACTTAACTGAATTGCAGTATTCAACGTTGCAATGTGTCTTGAACGATTTAGAAATAAGTGGCGAATATGGAACAATCCAACTGTTGTCGACAACGAAATCCATTCTTTTCACTTTCGTTGTGACAGTTCGACCGTTGTCATCTGGTGATCGACGCCGATACAGCGGATAACCATCATTGCCAGTGACAGTCTCCGCCGTTAATTTCCGTGGATATCGTTTAGAGCACTTTCCATCGACCATGCAAGGTGATTGGGGATTGATGGCACCACACGGTCCATGAATCATATTAGTAGTAACAACATCATGTAGGTCTGGATCGACTTCATAATCAGGAATCTCAGCACATATGATATCATCTATTTGGTCAGGCTGAATTCTTTCCACTAACCAAATAAGAATGTGTGCGTGCGGCAGGCCTCGCTTTTGCCATTCGATTGAATACATCCAGCATCGAGTATCTCCAAAGACGCGTTGTTTAACAATAAAGTTCATCAGGGACCGAATTTTTTGCCTGAATATACGTGCTGTGATGTCGTGTCTATCACTTGATGTTTGTCCGGGAAGCAGCAATTGAGTAATTTCTATCCATTTTGGATTACAGGTAAAAGTAATAAAGAGATCGGGCCGACCGTAATGACGAACATATGTCATTGCATCTTGTGCATATTCATGCATATGACGTGGACTACCAATGTATGTCGCCGGCAGAATAGTTAATCGACCAATATTAGCTGCATTTCCTTCAGTATTAACTGCATCACGTAAATGGATGTACTCCTCAGAACGCAGTTTGGCTTGGTTCAACCTAATGAATGTTAAACGTTCCGTTTCTATTTTTACATACATGTCAACGCAATACTGCTGAAACAATCGACGAAACCGCAGCAAATAGTTGTCAGCATTTTGACGAATCATCAAACGATATGCGTAATAATTCATTGAGCTAACTTTCTTTGTAGTTTCTTCACCTGAAATTAAAAATTTGATAATTAACCATTTCAAAGGCAAATTTTAAAGGCAAACAATACAGACATTAACCATTTTTTTAATAAGCATTATTTTAAATCAGTGTCTTTCACAAATAAATGAAATAAATTATGATACTGATACTCACCATTCAATGGATTTTTCATTTTAATATTAAAATAATATCCATCTTCTCCTTGCCAAAACATCAGCGGGTATTGCAATGTGTCATATGATCGATGAGTTTCAGATATTTGTTGCAGTTGCCCAGTATCGCGACGTGTAAGCACAATATCGCGTTTTTCCAATTGTTCACCAACAATCAGGATGGCAACTTCGTCTACTGTTGGAGCATTAAATGTCCTTTCGTGTGTTCCAGATGGTCGTTTATCTGCTTTGATAACAACTTTATAGTCATCACTTGGCATGCGCTCTAAAGCACTCTTAAACAACCTGACCAACGCATGATGTTCATGAAGCAGACACTGCAAGTCTTGAAGAATTGCTCGCTTCATTCCTGCATTGATCTCTAGGCGTCGATCAAGTTGTTCTTCCATGTTGCCCATGAAATATATTTGTAAAAATTTATTCTGTGTATCTTCGAAAGGTAGTAATGATCCAATTCGATGATGAATCTGTCCTTGTATCTACAAAATAAAAACCAGACAGTATTAACTGGGTTATAAACACTTTTTTCGGTGGGAGAGTAGAGTTCAGAATTAGCAAATATACTACATAGGTACCAATAGATAAAGTAAGTTATTCTTTAACTACATTCTATATAAGTACAAAAATAAATACCTTAAATGTCGGATTAAATCCCCGTTCTTCGATAATATCTGCCCCAAATGACGTCATCTGGAAACAACCATTGTATTTTTGAGTATTTGCAAGAAAGTGGCGTGATTCTTGTGTTTCGCCACAAAGCAATGAATACAATGGCTCAGGTGGCGGAGTCAACAATGGCAATTTCACTTTACCATTAAGGCAGCATAATCCAGGCGTTTCTCCGGAAAACTTTAATGCACCACAATACTCGCAAACTACGTCCATTTGCCCAATGCAAACGCTAGGATGCAAGCTGTAATCATTGCTGCAATCGTATTGAAACGCTGCTCGATTCAAATCAGCACTTGATAAATATCTTGTTCTGCGTCGCAAATTATCTATTTGTTGACCTCTGTTGTTCGCTCGACGATTCTGCATTGCCAACCGAGCTGTTTCACGGGCTGCTTCACTTTGCTCTCGTGATTGAGAAGCACGAAGTCGAGCCATACTATCGCGGCGCTGTTCACGTGCAATTTCTTGTTCTTCTTCAGTCCTTTCATTTGCAGTATTTCGTATTCTTCTTGCATCACGGCTTTGTCGGGAAAGATTCGATCGTCTTGGTCGCGGCATTATTAATTAAACTTCACTTCACCTAAAAACTTAAATTTTTAACCATACCGAGTTTTATAGTTCACTTCACTGTTTATACGAATGGGCAATTGGGCAATAATGTTAATTATTTATTTAATAGAAATAGTTATATTATTGATTTCTTACAAATATCAAATAGTCATCCATACGTCATTACATAGCTGTCATTATACGTCAATTTTGTTATTCCAAGTCTGATTCTTTTTTGTTATACCACGTTTTATAGTGACTGACGTTACATGTCAAGTCACACGGGAATGATGTCGAACGGGATAAAAAGTATCCTATGTCCTTCTCCTGGCTCTAAACTACCTCCCTGCCAATTTTCAGCTAAATCGGTTCAGCCGTTCTTGAGTTATAAGTGAAGTAACTAACACGACTTTCTTTTATATATATAGATAAGATCCATTTGCTTTAGAATTTTAGACTTAATTATTTAATGGGAATCCACACTGCCAAATTCTCCCTGTAGGTGGCGCATTGTTGATGCGGCCAAAGCTATCTGTCATTCCAGTACAGAAGTTGTGTGTTTTGAGTATTTTTTTGTGTTTTCAATCTACTAAAGCATAATGCCGTTATGTGCTGTGCCAGGTTGTTACAATAATGGTGTTCATTTATTTCCAAAAGACCCAGTTTTAAAAAAGAAGTGGGAAACAGCTATAAGAAGAAAATTAATTAATTTTAGGTAGTTTACTGGAAATATTTACATCATCCATCATGATAAGCTTCTGGGTCGGGAACATTCATCGTATAACTAGATTGTGAAGCTACGACACAAAAATTACCGGTATCATCACGGTTCCGATCGTAGAATTCTAACCTCAAAAACCAACATGTACGTATTTAATTATTTTAGTTATATTTATTAAAAACCTTGTTATGTAGTTAATTTGTAACACAAATACAACAAAAACAATTTCAACATCTAATTAAAAGTAACATTTACAGTAATAAAACTTGATTAACACCCAAATGTTCAATAATAATAATAATAATAATCATTTATTTCAGGCAACTAAAATTTCACACAAAATTTGGCCCATATAATAAATAACTTAAAAACTAAGATACATACAATATAATATAATTAAAAACAAAACGAAACAATGAACTACACGCGTCAGCGACATGTAGCGATGCGCGCGGTGTCGGTTGGCAGCCGTCCTCGGAACTTCCGAAACACGACTCCCAGCGGCCAGAAGTCCTCCTTCATGAAGGTCGCAAGATGGTGGGTCGGTACTCTCACCACAAACGAACTAAAATTCACTTTGTGACGAGATTCCAACCGTTCGACCCTCAAGGTGAAGTTTGATTTCTTTCGGACATGGTCTACGACGTCCTCGACTATTGTGGACCAGTGCAGGCGGGACACATACGAGGGTCAAACTGAAAGTTCTTAGAACTGGCCACTTATAAACAATATAATAAAAAAAATATTCTAAAATTTGAAAATAGAACTCTTTGCCAATATTACTGAGTATATATTTCATTCATTTGTCATTTGTTTTACGACTTGGCGGCAAATTGAAAATTGTCTGTGTCACGTCAAAATGAATTTAACACGAGAAAATTTTCGTGCAATGATTTTTTATGACTTTCGATGTCATTTAAGTCAACAAGAAAGTTATGATAGACTACGATTGGCCTTTCACGATGAAGCCCCATCTCGTGCGACTGTTTACAACTGGTTTAATGAGTTTAAACGTGGTCGCACTAATCTCACTGATGATGTACGTGAGGGACGGCCTTCTACGGCGACGACTGAAAATAACATCTGTGTTGTGCGGCGTATGATAGAGACTGACAAAAGAGTGACCTATCAGCAGATTCGGACAAGCTTAGGCATCGGTATGAGTCAAGTGCACAAAATCCTCCACGAACATTTAGCGGTCAGGAAGCTTTGCGCCCGGTGGATACCTCATAATTTGACTAAGGCTCAAAAACTCCATCGTGTGGATTGGTGCCGTAAAATGATTGAAAGATTTAACGGAGGTGACTCAAATGCTGTGTTCGACATACTAACAGGTGACGAAAGCTGGATTTACTGTTATTATCCTGAAACCAAAAGACAATCTGCTCAGTGGGTGTTTCCTTTCGAGGAGTTGCCAACTAAAGTGAAGAGAGATCGAAGTGCGGGAAATAAAATGGTGGCCTCGTTCTTTGGAAGGATAGGTCATTTCGCAACAATTGTGTTAGAGGATCAAAAAACAGTTTCTGCAGAATGGTACACTACCAATTGTTTGCCACTTGTCTTGGAAAAAGTTCGAGAGAAACGACCTCGCAGTAGGATCCTCCTTCACCACGACAACGCCTCGTCGCACACCGCCAAGCGAACGATCGACTATTTGGCGACATCAAACGTTGAATTACTGGGTCACCCGCCGTATAGCCCCGACCTCGCGCCTTGTGATTTTTATTTATTTCCAAAAATTAAAGAAAAACTTAAAGGAAAGCGGTTTATGAATGCTGAAGAAGCAGTGGCTGCGTATCGCGATGCCATTGAAGAGACCCCTAAGGACGAGTGGGCAAAGTGCTTTTCCCAGTGGTTCCATCGCATGCAGCGGTGTATTGACGTCAATGGACAATATTTTGAAAAGATATAATAAAACTAATAACTGGCTAATGTAATCAGTTTTTGATTTTCTAAGAACTTTCAGTTTGACCCTCGTACAACTGCGTCGTGCGTACTTCGGGACGCAGCGGATGTTCAGGTCCGGTCGGTGCGTTGCCACGGTGGTTACGGCTGGCGGGCTTCCTTTTTCTTCTTTCTACTTTTGTGAAACCCTGCTAATCGCACCGTTCCTTCGGTTGACACGCTGTCGGTGACAACTTCTTTGTTTTAGGTTTTCCCGATGTGTTAGGCTGCCGAGGTGGCATGGCAGCGGCGGCGGCGTAGGCACGGGTCGGGGGGCTCGTGTCGGCGCTTTTCATCGGCTCCGCTTGCGCGGGGCGGGCGGCGGGGGGCGGCGGCGCATCGCGGTCAGCAACAGTCGGCTGTGACTCAATATTGCTGAGCGATGAGATTTGCGCACCTTGAATACGCGCGTTGACGTTTGAGGCCACGGGTGACCTACTTACCAAATCACTACGTTTTAAAGACAATAATTCGTTACGCAGGTCGCAGATGGTAAATTCCGAGGCCTCTACCTTCAGCTTCATCTCGGCCAGGCTCGCTTTCAGGGTTGTTATGTCCTTCAGAAGCCTGGTGACGTCGACGTGGTCGAAAGTGACAGGGGGCAGCTTATACAAGTCCCTCGCCACGAACGCAGGCACGTTGTCCGGGTCGGTCTTCAGCAGTGAGATGACATCTTGGAGACTCCTCTCGCCTTTTTCATCTCTCCTGCGGGTCGGCATGCGGTCGGCCTTGCCGAGCGACTGGTAGAGTAGCACCTTGCCACTGCGAATCTCCTCTTAATTGAAGTTGTCGATGGCGTGTTGAATAAACGCCAAAAACTCGTTGGCTATGAGTTGCTCGGAACCCATAGCGGCGGTAGCGGGCAGCGGCTGAGCCGCGCAAATCGCGTAATTAATAAATTAATTAGGGTCAGGTGCTAAGTTGCGGACGCGACCATTTCTGAGCGCGCATCGCACTGCAACTGTTTACCTCGCAATAAGATCGGCTTTTTTACCAGATACTTTTGATCCTCGTTGCCGAATTTCGTCTTTTAGTTCAGATAACTTCATTGACGAATACATTATGATAAAATAACATTAGATAGTCACGAAAAACTGTATATTAGATACGAAAAATCCCGACATAAACAATAGCAAAATGTTTGACATAGCCGTATCTATGCAAGCGCCATCTGCATCAAGCTTTGCGTGTGGATCCCCATTAGAACAATAGTTTTATTCTGCGCAATGCGAAAAACAATCAGAATTTGTGTTAAACACTGAAAAATGGTTTATATTATTTTCTAATTTATATTTTATTCGTGTGTATTAAAAAGATGGGGACCTGCGGAATATCAATACAAACATTTTCATGTACAAATTGTTGTTTTATGCGTAAAAATCACCAAGTTTTCGAAAAAATATGCTCTTAGATATCATTAGCTGTAAAGTCATGTTTATTATATCATAAAGAGTTTGTTTCAAATTTCAACAAGACGAGAACCTTGTGCAATGATTAGGCCAACTTAAATAAGTTGTTTTAATATATTCAACTAATTCAGCTCATCGTACAAGTGATTTAGAAATACGTTAACTTCCTCAAATTCGTGCAGGACCGCCTTAAATGTTTTTATATCGCGCCAACAAACCTATACCTTTCCAAAACTTATAACTATACCCAAATTCTAATCGGTTTGGCCTTGGTAAGGTACCCTTGCGCCAGTCCGGATCAGCTAATCCGGACTGGCGCAAGTGGGCTTTCAACTCAGATAATAGGCCTTGAACAAATCCAGATAACTAATGGGTCTAACAGTGCAGGAACAAAATATTATAAGCTTAAAGCGATTTTCCCGATTTAAAAGTAGGTTTTTAGTAATTACAGCTTAGAACACACTCGGGACAGTTTTACATATTAACAAGACTCAAGCCAGTTCCATATTTCGCGTTTAAAATTAAAATTGCAGCGTTGCATCACAGTGCATACAGGCAGAGTAAGTTGGTGCAGTAGGTTCGAAACTGTGATGTACACATCATCCTACTTTGATTTGGACATCAGACCACTGACTTACGTAATTGTTGTCTTAGATCGACTTTTTTTGTACAGTTTTATTTTCTTTTTCTTTTACGGGGAGACAGGGAAGGGGCCTATCGCACGGCGATTGTCAGCGCAACACCGCCGTCCCCGTCGACATCTAGCATGCCTCGCCCCCCGCACCTCTGGCAACCACAGGAAGGTTGCGGATTAACTTTTCGGACTATACTTTTGGCGCTACTGAATATATTTACACTGTGTCAGTGCCCAGTAACGCCATCATCACTAATCGGTGGCTAGGGAAAGGCGGTCTTGCAACCGACCGGTTTTCTCGCATGAGGAAATATGGGAAAACTTGGTAATTTAATTTTACTGTCACTATAATTAAATTATGACGAATAAAACGCAAGTAATAACACATTTTTAGGTGTAAAACAATAGACGATATTGGTCATCTATTTATCACAATAAAACGTCAAATCTGCAGCATTTAATCTATACTAATATTATAAAGAGGAAAGATTTATTTGTTTGTTTATTTACATCGAATAGGCTCCGAAACTACTGGACCGAATCAAATGAAATTTGGCACAGAGATAGTTTGAGACACTGGGAAGGACATAGGCCACTTTTTGTCGCGATATAAAATCATCAGGGGGGTGAAATGGATGATGAAAATTTATATGGAAAATCCGACTTTTGGCGCGGGCGAAGTCGCGGGGAACTGCTAGTTAATAATAATAATATAATAAAGTTTATTTATTTCCTTTACAAAAATTAGGCATTACAGTTAGGTTATTACGTAGCTCAAAAAGTTATTTTGGACCCTAAATTTTGTAAGAACTCCTCAAAAGCTTGAGAGCCTGAAATAGGTTTTGGTCAAAAACCTGTTCTACAGGTCAAACCAGGCCACTTCATTTAATAATATTGTTTTTATATAGCTGAAACAATTTTGTATAATAAGACGTGACACATGGAGTTCGTTTTTAGCAAAATCTTCAATAAATAATAAACTGGTTACGCAAAACGTAGTCATAAATTTTGACAATTCGTAAAAAGTAAATACCAGAATACCCTCAAACCTCAACACTTATACATAAAAATTTTAAATACTTATTTGAAACACAAAACTAGTTATATTAAGCACTTCTCTCACAAAATATTGCAAAATAACATAATCATGTTCCTAGGAAAACTGGTGGTGGGAAAAATCACCCCGTGCTAGCCTGCTCTCTTCAAACCGCTCTCCGCGTGAAACGTATCGACGCGTGCGCACCGCTAGTGGTATTTCGTTTTTGGAACGAATCGTTTTTTGAAAATCTGTGATTTTTGACTTATTGTGAGTGACGATGCAGCCGTCATTGCCGTTGGCGTGTTTTCTGTCGATTATACGTAAGTTTGTGTTATTAATATTAATTTGACCTTCGTAGCCGAGTGTCTAGAACACCGGTTTTTATGGTGACGCCATCTCTGAGGTCCCGGGTTCGATCACCGGTCGGGTCCATATATCCATACTAATATTATAAATGCGAAAGTGTGTCTGTCTGTCTGTCTGTTACCTCTTGACGCTTAAACCACTGAACCGCACGAGATGAAATTTGGTATGGAGACAGTTCGAGACCCTGGAAAGGACATAGGCTACATTTTGTCGCGATATAAAAACATTAAGGGGGTGAAATGGAGGATGAAAGTTTATATGGAAAATCCAACTCTTGCGGGCGAAGTCGCGGGGAACCACTAGTAAATTCTTATTTTCTTTATTGTCTCGGGTCTGGGTGTTGTGGTACTACTGTTTCTTCAAATTTCCATAACACAAGTGCTTTAGCTTCTTACTTTGGGATCCGAGCAATGTATGTGATGTTGTCTAATATTTGTTTATTATTATTTATTTATTTAATACGGTGTGGATGATAATCTATACTAGTATTATAAATGCAAGAGTGTGTATGATTCCTGTTACCTCTTGACGCTTAAACCGTTAACAGATTCCGATGAAATGTATAGAGATAGATTGAGACTCCAAGAACAACATGGGTTATTTTTGTCGCGATCTGAAATCTCTAAGGGGGATAAATTGTTTTTATGGGAAAAGCAAATATTTTAGCGGATTAATCCCCGGGGAACCGCTAGTATTAAAAATATATATACATACTCGCTATTATTAAAAAGACGTAAAGTTTGTGAATAATAAGAAATCTCTGGAACTACTGAACCGATTGCAAATAATCTTCCACTAACTGTAACAAAATTATTCCTTAGTGGGAGTTTTTGATTGCCTGCGCATCGCTAGTTTTTTATATTTTTAAAGCTTATTTTAAATATATATTATGCGTTTATAAGAAAACTAGCAGTGCCCCGCGACTTCGCCCGCGCCATAAGTTGGATATACTATACAAACTTTCATCCTCCATTTCACCCGCCTGATGATTTTATATCGCGACAAAAAGTAGCCTATGTCCTTCCCAGGGTCAAAAAATATCCCCGTACTAAATTTCATTTGAATCGGTCAAGTATTTCGGAGCCTATACAATACAAAAAAAAACAAACAATTAAATCTTTCCTCTTTATAATATAAGTATGGAAAAGACTCAAAAACAGATATAGACGGACGGACGAACAAACGAACTACAAGGTGATCTTATAAGATTTTAGTTTTTTTGAGGTACGGAATCCTATAAACTAATTTCTTTTGTTTTATGTTTGATTTTTGGTATTATTTTCCTCAGTTAGTTTCTTTTCTTTACTCTGTCTTTTGTGTGTGCCAAATAAATGTTTTCTATTCTAATTTAAAAATGATACATTAAAAATAATGAAATTATTACTTAGAATTATTGTTTTTAAGTGATAAGCATTCATTTTGCAATCTTAATATATTATTGTACTTGAAAAAAAAAAATGACCGCCAGAGGCGGGAATCGCACCCGCGTTCCTCGCATGCCGGGCGATTGCCTAACCTCTCGGCCACCCTGGCGTTGGTAGGGTTCGATTCCCGCCTCTGGCGGTAATTTTTTCAAGTACAATAGTATATTATTACATAGCACAATAAATAGCATTAATATGGTTCTGCAATTTAATTAGTCGAACCAGTGACCCGCTAACTATTATAATTATTAATTACCAGTAACATACCGTATTAAAAACATAACCCTCATATAGTGTAATAAACAATAGCATGCAAATCAAACTATACATATTCGTTGCAAATTGGTTTATATTACAACAGCTTAAGATGTCTTCAGCTCGATGAGCTGCTGTCCTACCAACCTACTTTTTGATAAACTATTATCTGAGGAAATAGCACTGCCATATCCTGGCTCATGGTCCAAAGCGGACCCTGGGCTCTGGGAATGCACAACCGGGATAACGCTTAGATGATTATTATTTATATCCCTAGGTAGTTAATAGAGGTAGTAGAAGAGGTGCTTGTGGCGCAGTGGCGGCAGTGCTTTGGTAGTGATACCAAAAGTTAAGCAACCCACGGCCCGGTCGTGATTGGATGGGTGACTATTCCGACCATTAAAGTGACGACTATGACAAGCATCTCCGTGCTTCGGAAGGCACGTTAAGCAGTTGGTCCCGGCTAATATCTGTTGGTATTAGTCGTTATGCCTAGTCAGAGGCCCTAGGGCGGCTTGATAACATCTGACAGTAAGGTTGGTCACTTGCCTTACAGACACCCCTCCACCAATCCGCACTGAGCCCGCGTGGTGGAGTATGGCTCGTTTCCTCCTCATAGTTGAGATGAGGCCTTTTCCCAGCAGTGGGATCTAATAGGCTGACTTTACTTTGGTTGTTTATTGACTATGATAATATCAATTACCAATTTATAAAAATATAATCTGGCTTCATGACTGACTGACATATCAATCAACGCACAGCCCAATCCGCTAGGTCTAGAGACTCCAAATTTGGCATATAGATTCCTTTTGAGGTCCAGGGTTGCATTAAGAAAGGATTTTTGGAAACTCATCCCTTAAGTGGTTATAAAAGGGAAAGCAAGTTTTTATTATACTTTGTCGGTGAAGCAAGTTTTTATGATACTTCGTCAGTTTATGAGCTTAATCGATAAAAAATATTTAGCTGTTTGGTTTGAAATCATGAATGACGTATTTTTTAAAGTTCAACCTCTAAGGGGGTGAAAATGGGGGTGAAAGTTTGTATAGGAAATTCGTTATTTGTCTGGACGAATTTACGGGCATCGGCTAGTTACGTAAAACATCAAAACCAACACCCATACATGGTGTAGTAAGCGCGTGATGCACAATGGCGCAAAAAACATTTTTTCCACTCTTGCGCACGCATCGCAGAGCTGGTATTTAGCGCGATACATTTCATAATGTATTGAATGCAATACGCTTATGTAAGTGCATCAAAATCGTTTAATTAGTGCATTGTATGTACGACACAGTAATGTCTCAATTTTATTGATGGGGTTAGGGTTGGTACACATTAGGGATGTCAAAAGTAAAACATTGGCGAGTTCAAAAAAAAAAATGTTTAAGAAAAATATACTGCTTCATAGTCGTATATCTACATGGTTGAGGGTCGTGATCATTATGTGGAATGAAACACATGCATACAACGACTTTCTTGGCAATTTTAATGGAGTGGTTTGCCATTGCCTTTTCCGTTTCACACACTAGCCAACACTTAACTATTATAGGCTGAATAATCTAATAGATAGATTCAATTTGACAGCTCAGAATTATAACATAACGTAGCAGTGTATGCGGAAGGATTCCATAGACAACACATTAAATAATGAAATTAAAATGCTATTAAATTTTAAAATAAGAAAAGATAGATAGTATATATACTTACACTTAGTGCTTAATACGTATATATATACTTTCTACATAAAGCTTTAATGAAACGGCCATGTTCTTTTCTGTTTTTTTCTTAATTTAAGTGTTGTCACCTTTTTACTCGTTTCTTACGTCTACGCGAATTGTTGAACTCATTAAAACCCAATTTTACGGATTACTTCGCGATTTATTTACATTTTATTTAAAACCTGACGTTTCGAACACTTTCCAGCGTTCCTGGTCACAGAGAGACACCCCGGAGTAAAATTGTGTTTTAATTACCTTTTTACTCGTTACGGAGGTAAATATTTATCGATTCATCGGTGGGTATTGAACAAATAACATTTTCAGAATACAATTTTGAGTTTGAAGATTTAATTTTATTTATTGTCCATAGAACGCAATTCTAAAACATACTTATGAAATAAATAGTAAAGTCGATTCAAAACAATGTAAATCAAAACGATCGTAAATCGATTTGATGTCAAGTCGATCATTCTACCAAACGATTGGTAAACAACCGACTCTATATGTCAACTGTCAAATTGAACCTGTTAAATTATTTAGACTATAGCAACAAGTGTCCTTTACCGCTAGGCTTATATCTTCAGAAAGACTGAACTTATTTGTTATACAAACTCAGTGGCTCTACCACTGAGTCCGGGGATCGAATATACGACTAGCGAGTGAGGTTTTCTCCCGCTGTTTCTATCGATGCTACAAATGTTTCATTTTGACATATAAGTCAGCCTATTAGATCCCACTGCTGGGAAAAGGCCTCACCTCAACTATGAGGAGGAACGAGCCATACTTCACCACGCGGGCTCAGTGCGGATTGGTGGAGGGGTGTATGTAAGGCAAGTGACAAACCTTACTGTCAGAAGTTATGAAGCCGCCCTAGGGCCTCTGACTAGGCTTAACGACTAATACCACAGATATGCCGGGACCAACTGCTTAACGTGCCTTCCGAAGCACGGAGATGCTTGTCATGGACGTCACTTAAATGGTCGGAATGGTCACCCATCCAATCACGACCGCGCCGTGGGTTGCTTAACTTTTGGTATCACTACCAAAGCGCTGCCGCCACTGCGCCACAAGCACCTCATTTTGACAAGGAAAGAAAAAATACGTTTAATCATAGATAGCCATTACGTAACACACGATTAGAAACTTAACGATGCTAAGTTTTCATTTTATTTTTTGTACAAAACCCACTTGTGCTTATAAAATACACTTGTAAATGTACTTTTTGACGTCACGTCCAAGTCTGGATTCAATTCTTTTTATTTTTGACTTAAAATATAAATAATGTGACGTCACAACAATCAAAAATGTGGCAATCTGTGATAAGAAGATGGATCTAAATATAAATAAATTTGAGTAACGGTTTCCATTTATTTTACACTAGTGGTTAACCGCGACTTCGCCCGCAAGAGTGGGATTTTCCATATAAACTTTCATCCCCCATTTCACCCCCTTAATATTTTTATATCGCGACAAAATGTAGCCTATGTCCTTTCCAGGGTCTCTGTCTGCATACCAAATTTCATCTCAATCGGTTCAGTGGTTTAAGCGTCAAGAAGTAACAGACAGACAGACAGACACACTTTCACATTTATAATATTAGTATGGATGCATGTTTTATTTGTACAGTAGGCAGCACACTTTCGTTGCAAAACCACTCTTATTACAACTGGATAAGATACCGCAGTTTTAAACTTGATGTGCCGTCGTACAGTTTACGAGTATGTAAGAAGCCACCCAAGTTTATTATTAGAATACATACGAAAACTCGTTTCGCAAGGAAACCGCGAAGCGTACGACAAGCGAGCCATAGTTACTGATTTTATGTTGATTCTCACCTATTTACTTGCTTGAGTACAGTCGACTACACAATTTTATTTCTTTTATTTTAAAAATTACTTCGTTTTACTAACTAGTATTTGCGACAGCTTCTATACACCATAATTATTTAATCATACACATATAAATTAAAAAGTAGCCTGGTGTCAGACAATAATATTTTAATTTTGATTTATTTCGTAAAAACTAGCAAGAAAATTGCTTTAAAAATATATAAAAACAGTTCTATACAGTATTGTTCCCTTTTATCCCAAACTGACTGTACAAATGCAACGATAGCGGTTTCGGTTATTGGCTATTGTAAACAACGTGTTGCACAAATTCGTTATACGCTTACCGATTACGAAGAAAGAGGGTAACGGTATTGCGGTATATGGTACAGTCGGTTAAGGGAAATGTTAAACCTAAAATTAACTCAAAATTACTTTTCGGAAAAATTGCACCCAAATTAAACATTGTATTAAAAGACAAAAGAGCTGGCTCTCTTTTCGCTTAGAGGATAAGCATTGCTATCCAACGCGGAAACGCAGGCAGCATTCTCGCCTCCTTGCCTCAAGGACACGGTTTTGTTTTTGAATAAGTTTTTTTTTTTTTTTTTAGGTTTTAGATTAGTTTACTAGTGTAGTTAGTTTAATTGTTTGTGTATATGTGGCTAAATAAAAATACTCAAAATGCTATTAAGTACTTTTTATAAATGGATTTTATTTCAATTTATTTTAAACGCGATAAAATTGCTGGGGAGTTCTTTGCACACGAAAGTTACACGAACGTCCAATTTATGGACTCCTTTACAGTTTACCCGATCGGGGGTAGGACCCGAGCCTTCAGAAATGGCGAAAACGGAGGTCGTCTGTTATAATAATCATAAATTGTTCCAACAATCACACCAATTGCCTAGCCCCAAACTAAGCGTGAGCTTGTGCTGTGGTGACTCGGATAACGGATAGACATACTTATAATACGTTTATAAACACCCATGACTAAGGCAGGCCTACGTATCTCCCCGCGTAAGTAGCAAAAACGTACCTACGCGCGGCGACCCTTACTTAGGGGCTAAAACAAGTTGCGTGTCGCTACCGGCCAGCGACACGCTCGCGCGTTTTATTCACCGGCGGCCGCGCGGCTTCGTTGCTGGCTGGACGAGAATGAATAAAGTACTAGAAAGAGGCGCTAGATGGCGTTAGAAGATTCTCGTAGCAGTCAACCCTATCGCGTCGCGTGATATTACGTCACTGAATAGGTTTAGTGTATTATGAATCATATTCTAGAGCAATAAGTATGAAATTATCTTGCAATGGATTTTTGTAGGTGTCTACACGAAAATGTGCTTGACTCTGAGGCGAACTAAAAACGCCATATTGTTGACGACATTGAGTAGACTTTTCTTTGAATACAATTGCTAAGTCATATTTCTGTACGAAGTACTAGTACTTATTCTGTGACTAAGGGGCAAATGCTCGTGACACAAACATTTGTCCCTTGCGGGATTCGAACCCGCAACCGATGGTTTTGTAATCCGGAGCGCGAACCACTACACCAAGTCGGTCGTCAAAAATGTTAACATCATAAAATACCCACCATTCGTAAAGGCACTAATCTAGTATTATTTAACCTGCCTAGCACACATAACAACCTGTCCACTTCCTAGACCCGTGATACTAGTACGGCTGAGTACAGGTTAAGTCGCATTCTGGTGTTGCGCAACTCTGTGACTGGATTACGGGGAAAATCGAGGGAATATATTGAATCATACATAATAAATAATAATATTGCTCCTAACCGAATTTTGACTACGACGGCCTATCTCAACTGAGATTAGCTGACTGCGCGGGACATATTATAGAGCACAAGTGTGTGCGCAATACACAGGTGCACTCTGTTCCTTCACTCTCATAATTCGGTGAGACGGCAGTCCGACATGACCGTCAGGCGCAGGACCAACGGCTTAACGTGCTTTCCGAGGCACGGGGGTGTTAACACCAACGTCCTAACTCCGGAGCTGTGTCGGAGTTATTTCAAGACAGAAAAACCCAACGCTCTCGGCCCGAGCCGGGATTCAAACCCGGGACCTTGCGCATAGTACCCAGCGTGCTGACCACTAGACCAACGAGGCAGTCAAATGTATTACTATTGTTACAAATTCGTAAAACAAGACTTGTACGCTTTTTGCAACATGGACCAAAAGGCTTTTGGTTATAGCTCACTACTTATGCCTGTTGAATCCAGGATTCGCCAGATTTTTCGGGGAGTGAGTCCTGTTATCTCGTCCGGGTATATCCCTTTAGACGAAACATCGTCTGTATTAGGAAGAACCGCTCTTCAATGGGTTAATTATAAGTACTAAATTACCAAAGCATTATTAATAAAAGAAAAATAAAAATAATTAGAATAAACAAAACGTACGTACGTGCGTGTGTATGTGTGTGTGTGTGTGTGTGTCTGTGTGTGCGCGTGAGTGTGTGTGTGTGTGTGCGTGCGTGTGTCTGAGAAAGTATGCAGGCGTGTGTTAATTAATGTGTAGGTAGAAATGAGACACATATCACGAGTAATGCCCATGGTGCGTGGTTCCAGGACCCCCAGGAGTGCAGTTCGACGACGCCCTACTCCAGATCCTGCCGGTGGACAAGACCAAATGTCCCTTCGTCAGGGACAACAACGACATTGGATTCAGACTGTTTACTAGGTAAGTACCACCTGAATGTTATTTTTATTTGACCTGATGGAACATTAAATAAATAATTTCAAGAATCACTGCTGACTGAGCATCGGTGGCGCAGTGGCTAGCGGGTTGCCTCTAACGGGAGGTACCAGTTTCATCCCACGTGCCGCCATGTACCATGACTTCTTAAAAGTTATGAACATTAGTTGTTTCACTAACTAGTGAAACGGTGAGGGAAAACATCGTGAGGAAACTTGCACATTCAGGTGACTGAATGTGGAACTATGATTGAAGTCAGATAGCAGTCACCCCATTGTAATTACCTGATCTGCCATATCATGGAATTTGATCATGGTCCAAAACAAACCCAGGGCATCGCGTGCGAGTGTACAACTGGGATACCGCTAGGATTATGATAAGTTTCAACAAACACACTAACTACCTAGCCCCAAACTAAGCGTGAGCTTGTGCTATGGCGACTAGGATAACGGATAGACATACTTATATACGTTTATAAACATCCATGACTTAGGTAGAAAATGAATGCTCATGCTCACAAACATTTGTCCGTTGCGGGATTTGAATCCGCAACCTTTGGTTTTGTAGTTCGGAGCGCGAACCACAACACCAAGAGGTCGTCCCAATGCAATATTGTCAGCGGCATGTTGAATTGTTTGGGGATGAATTATTATGAGGATGAATTTTCTGAAGCTGAAATATCATGGGTTGAATTATAATTTTGATTTGTCTGGGGTTGAACTACTATGTTGAATTGTCTGGAGTCGAATTATTATAATTACAAATTATCTTGGGTCAAATTTTATTGACGATGAATTTTCTAGGGTGTTGAGGTGGAATTGTCAGAGGTAGATTTAATAAAAGGTCGAATATCAATGGGTCGAAATGTCGAATCAAATCGGTGGAATTTTCATCACTTAATTGTTCGCCAAACTGCAAAATTATTATTGTTTTAACATTTGACAACACTCATTTCAGACACAACCCGACAATATACCAGGAGCTTCACATAGACGATGATGAAAGTCTTTTCGCGTCGAACTTCAATTTCCACGACCCCACCGTGGTGTACTTCGGAGCGTTCTTGGAACAGCCCGATGATGGCAGCGGACTCATGGTTAGAGAATGTAAGTATCATGTGTAAATCATCAACAATCAAGTTTTATTGCTAAAGTTGGCCATTCACGCCCAGTTAAACTAATTAGTCGGTCTGAGGTACGTCCAAAATTTGACGTTTTCAATATCGGTAATTAAAGTCTAGGCTGCAGCATAAGTACTATAAAAGTAACTTGACGTTATTATTGTTTTCCACAATTGCTCATATTTTACCGGTTCCAAGACCTAGCCACCCTTTTTACCTACTAAATTTAAAAAAAAAAACTAAAGTCCCATTTGCGCGGGGAATTGCCCACGTTCTAACAGCACTGAATGAAAGTCAGCTTTAAGATTGTTTTTATTTAGCGAGTGGGGTCATCATTTTTAACTGACCGTGAATAGCCAGCTTAACAGCGTAACTGAAGTTGTCAAATGGGACATTTTCAAGCGATTTCAAGCCAGAATTGTTAGCAACAGAGTAATCAGCCCTCATGTCATCATGTGTGTAGGTGCAAAACTTCATTTGCGTGAAAATTTTGAGTATTAATAATATCCTAGACGAATTTCGGCGGCCAATCTACAAATAGATTAATCAACAGCGAGGGAGATATTATAGTGCACAAGCATGTGCGCAATACCTACTTATGTGCACTATATGTTCCTTTATTCTGTACTGGGTAAGACGGCAATCCGACAGGACCGGAGCAAAAGCATCAGCTTAACGCGCTTACCGAGGCACGCGGTACACTTCCTGGTTCCTGAGTCCCGGGTTAGAATCCCAGGTCGAGCCGAGAGTGTTTGGGTTTTTCTGTCTTGAAATTACTCAGACCAGCTCCGAAGTCAGGAAGTTGTTGATGTGAATACCCCCGTGCCTCGGAAAGCACGTTAAGCCGTTGGTCCTGCGCCTGATCTCTCTACGGTCATGTCGGACTGCCGTCTCACCGAATTATGAGAGTGAAGGAACAGAGAGTGCACCTGTGTATTGCGCACACACTTGTGTACTATAATGTGTCCTGCGCAGTTGGCCAATCTCTGTTGAGATAGGCCGCCGTAGTCGAAATCGGCTAGGAGGACATTAATCTATCTTATTACTTTTTCAACAGCGTACATGCTGCGTGGCGACTGCAACTTTATAATCCTAGACCTGAGCCGCCTAGAGGCCGGGCCGTGGTACTTCACCGCCGCGGACAACACGTGGTACATCGGCAACTTCGCTGCTAAGTTCGTTGACTATATGGTCTCTAGGTGCGTCGTTTTTGAGAAAAATATAATTATTAAGGACTAGCTGGTGCCCGCAACTTGGTTCCAAACTTTGTAGACTGGATCCAAAAGACTCACACTCCCATTGCTGTCCAGTAAATATGACCTCTTAATAAAATTGTAGTATGTCGTATGGTGAAGGGAAGTCATCATGTACTCTTGGCGGTTCTTATCCTACACTTTTTTAACCTATTGAGAAGAAACACTACTTCGGTTGTGCAATGGACTATACATGCTCAAATTATGGTGCATGAGCATCCTGTGGATAATAATGATGAAGAAATACGCGTCTTTTTAACCTACTTATAAAAGGACGTTCTAAGTTTTACCCGTATGTTTGTATGCCTGTATTTCCACGACTATCTCAAGTTTGGCTAATCCGATTCTGATGCGGTTTTCGGAAAAGTTATCGTTATATTCTGGAGAACGGTTTAGTAAACATTAAGTAAGGATCTAATGATAGGATCGCAGAAAATATGAATATGATGGCAACCCTCAAATATTTATTGAGTCTACACAAATGAAGTCGCGAACAACAGCTGGTCACTACATAGAATACATTTGTTGTCTGTACATTTCTAATGGAATATTGTACATTTTTCAGAGGTCTAGACTTGAACAAGACACACTTCATCGGACACAGCCTGGGGGCGCAATCAGCTGGTGTCGCTGGATCTGTACTAAGATCAGGTAAAAATATTTTGTTAACCCATTAGCACAGAATAAGTACTAGTACTCCGTACAGAAGTTTGACTTTGCGATGAAATTCAAAGAAATATCTACTCAATGTTGTGAACGATATGGTGTAAGTTAGTTCGCCTCAGAGTCAAGCATATTTTCGATTAGACACCTACAGTTAGTTATAAATTGAAAGATAATTTCATTCTTATAACTCTGAAATATGATTCATAATACACTAAACCTATTCAGTGACGTACTATCATGCGACGCGATTTGGTTGACTGTTACTGAACCTAGAAAGATGCGCTAGATGGCGTAGTACGTAACTTAGTGTATTATGAATCATATTCCAGAGTTATAAGAATGAAATTATTTTGCAATGTATTTCTGTAGGTGTCTACACGATAATGTGCTTGAGTCAGAGGCGAACTAAATTACACCATATCGTTGACAACATTGAGTACATATTTCTTTGAATTTCATTGCAAATTCATGCTTCTGTACGAAGTACTAGTACTTATTCTGTGCCTGTGTGCGAATTTTGGTTTCTTATTTAAACTTACAAATTGAATTGAATTGAAATATTCCTACCATACAGGTCGCGTATCAAGAATCACCGGACTGGACCCAGCGCTACCCCTGTTCGACAAGCTGCCCCTATCTCAGAGGCTGGACCCTTCGGATGCCCAGTTCGTGGACGTTATACACACTGATGCTGGCATATTTGGTATGTTATTCTGTATTAATTAGGAGTTTTGATTAATCTTTTAAAACATGCCAACTCCATCTTATCGTACACAGTATTTGATTTATCTTACTTAAGGCCGGAAATTACAAAAAGATATGTTTTGGCAGGATTTTTTTCTATAGTCAGTTCCATACAATAAAGTAAGTAAAGTCAGTCTATTAGATCCCACTGCTTGAAAAAGGCCTCACCTCAACTATGAGGATGTACGAGCCATACTCCACCACGCGGGCTCAGTGCGGATTGGTGGAGGGGCGTCTGTAAGGCAAGTGACAAACCTTACTGTCAGAAGTTATCAAGCCGCCCTAGGGCCTCTGACTAGGTTTAACTCCATACAATAAATAAAATTAATGTATTTCTGTACATAAGCTCGCAAAGAGCACATATACACGTCCTTACATAAATAGAACCTACCACTGCTTCGGGACAATTGTGGGCTAGTGCTGAGAAGAAGCAGCGAAGAAAACCAGTCACTATTGTTATAGCCTCTTCAAAGTTTTGCAAGATTTGTGTTCCTCAAAACTAGTTCGTACATTTTTATAATTGTCATTTAACTATTATAATATTATTATCTCGTTGCCTCGTTGGTCTAGTGGTCAGCACGCTGTGGGTACTATCCACGAGGACCCGGGTTCGAATCCCGGGTCGGGCCGAGTGTTTGGGGTTTTCTGTCTTGAAATTACTCAGACACAGCTCCGGAGTCAGGAAGTTGGTGGTGTTAACACCCCCGTGCCTCGGAAAGCACGTTAAGCCATTGGTCCGGCGCCTGATCTCTCTCCGGTCATGTCGGACTGCCGTCTCACCGAATTATGAGAGTTAAGGAACAGAGAGTGCACCTGTGTACCTATTGCGCACACACTTGTGCACTATAATATGTCCTGCGGAGTTGGCTAATCTCTGTTGAGATAGGCCGCCGTAGTCGAAATCGGCTAGGAGGACATCATCATCATGGATCATGGATCAGGATTTTTTTCTATAATCAGTTCCATACCATAAAGTAAATAAAGTCAGCCTATTAGATCCCACTACTGGGAAAAGGCCTCACCTTAACTATAAGGAGGTACGAGCCATACTCCACCACGCGGGCTCAGTGCGGATTGGTGGAGGGGCGTCTGTAAGGCAAGTGACAAACCTTACTGTCAGAAGTTATTAAGCTGCCTTAGGGCCTCTGACTAGGCTTTACGACTAATACCACAGATATTAGCCGGAACCAACTGCTTAACGTGCCTTCCGAAGCACGGAGATGCTCGTCATAGACGTCACTTAAATTGTTGGAATGGTCACCCATCCAATCATGACCGCGCCTTGGGTTGCTTAACTTTAGTATCACTACCAAAGCGCTGCCGCCACTGCGCTACAAGAACCTCTAAGTGTTAAATAAATTTTATTTTATTGAATATTGTTTGCCATACCCTGGTTTTGTACTACTAGTTTGTAAGTTCCTTATAAACTCTGTAAAGTACGTTTTTAATTGCTTGTCCAAGATTGTAAATAATCTTTACATTCCTTTTTACGAAATTATTCATTTAAAAATAAGATAGACACAAAAATTACAACCTAATATGGTAGTTTATCGTTTAATATATGCAGCTTTTTAGAGCTATTATTTTTTTTTTTTTCACCAGTATTAGTTTTAAATGTCATAAAAAGATTGTTTTCATCTCACCTGTTCAGAAAGTTGAATTTCCCTCCTACTTTATACTCCTACTATTGAATAAACGGCGACTATGGAGAGTATCGATAGTTATTGCAATAGCCGGAGCTGTATCAGCTATCGATAGTGATGTTAATATTGAACTTTGAACTATGTGTCGATAGTATTTATATTAACGGAGCTATCGCTATTTTCTCAACTATCGATATTTTATCGATACTATTGCTTTTTCCTTAACTATCGATAGTCTATCGATATTATCGATATTTTATAGATACTATTGCTTTTGCCACAATTATCGATAGTCTATCGATACTATCGATATTTTATAGATATTATTGCCTTTGCCTCAACTACGGATAACCAATCGATAATATCGATATTTTATCGATTCTATTGCCTTTGCCTCAACTATCGATATTTTATCGATACTATTGCTTTTGCTTCAACTATTGATAGTCAATCGATATTTTAAGGCTACTATTGCCTTTGCCTCAACTATCGATAGTTGAGGCAAAGGCAATAGTAGCCTTTGCCTCAACTATCGATAGTCTATCGATACCCTCGATTTCCTCACAGTCGAAATGAAAAATAGAATGTTTAACTCGGGTGAAAGCACCCATTCCACTCTCGAGCTATTGGCGCTCTCACTTCGTTCGAGCGCCAGAAACTTCTCAAGTGAAATGGTCACTTTCGTCCCTTGTATAACAATCTACTATTACTATGTGTGACACGCAAAGAAAAACGCGCTTTAAGTTCTATTTAAACTATGTACAAAAACTTTCTCTTAGAAACCCCATTTCAAATCAAATTTTTTGTTTGTTATTCCAAATTTTGAACCATTTATAAAAGGTTCAAAATTTTGCGATACCCCCTATAAAGTCACAACGATTGCAGGCTTCAAGAACCCGATCGGGCACGTGGACTTCTATCCCAACGGTGGGATCAGCCCGCAGCCGGGGTGCGAACTGGAAATAGTTCTACATGAGCAGAGATTCTTTAACAAATGTATGTATTATCGCATCCCATCCATCGCAGTTTCCCGCGCCAAAGTCAGATTTTCCATACTAACTTTCATCCCCCATTTCACCCCCTGATGATTTTTATTGCGACAAAAAGTAACCTATGTCTTTCCCAAGGTCTCAAACAATCTCTGTACCAAATTTCATTTAAATAGGTCCAGTAGTTTCGGAGCCTATACAATACAAACAAACAAACAATCAAATCTTTCCTCTATATAATATTAGTATAGATTTATTTAGAAGTCTAAATCTGCCGATGATTGGCTTGCATAATAACTTTAAAAAATGCATGTCTTCGAGACGAGACAATTTGTAAATGGTCTGCAATAGACTTGAAAAGGCCTGTGATTTATTTAGTAGCGTTTCTAGCGACATCGCTCGAAAATGTTTAGGAAAAATACTTTCAGAATTTAGTGCATACATTTTTGCAGGCCGGCACTTTTGAAATCACCCCTAAATTTACAAAACCTAATTTTTTATATGTTGAATTGAACTGAATTTGGTACAGAATTCGCTGAATTGGATTGTTTTAAACTAAATTGAATTTGGGGATTGATAGATTTGGTTCAGTTCAGAAATTAATTTAATTGATACTGAATAAAAATAAATCATTGTAAGTAATGCATGTCAGATAAAGATAAACCGAATAAACCCTATATAAACCACTAACGACCTAAAAAACTAACTAACTCTTAACTCCCAAACCAGTCTTCTGCAGCCACTGGCGATCGTACCAATTTTACGCCGAGTCGGTGATACGCCCCAAAGCGTTCGTCGCCACCCTGTGCGAATCCTGGAGGCAATACAAGAGAGGCTTGTGCGCTACGCAACACAGCATCCATATGGGATATGGAGTTGACAAGACGTGAGAAGAGAAGAAATATCCAAAATAAGCACAATAACTGGCACAGTAGCACAAAAGACAGCACAAAATATGGTACTTCAGTTCAGTAGCAAAAAATATAGCACTCTTATAGCACAAAATGTGGCACTATTCAAAAGGTTAAGTTACGATATTTTAAACAGACAATATATAATCTAATAGACGTAACACAGCATTTATATGGAATATTGAGTTTACAAGACGTGAGAAATAAATATAAATCTGCACAAAAGACACCACTTCAATAGCATAAAAGAAGGTACTTTAGTTCAGTAGCAAAAATATAGCACAAAATATGGCACTATTGTAGTTACAAAAGGTTAGGTTACGATATTTTAAAAAGACAAAGTAAAATTTTAAAAAGACAGTGATTATGTATATCGACATAATCACGCAACACAGCATCCATATGGGATATGGAGTTGACAAGACGTGAGAAAGAAATATCCAAAATCTGCACAAAAGACCGCACTTCATTAGCAATAAAGAAGGCATAAAATATAGCACTCTCATAGCACAAAATGTGTCACTATAGCTATAGTTACAAAAGGTGAAGTTACAATAGTTTGAAAAGACAATAGAAAATCGGACAGACGTAATCACGCAACACAGCATTCGTATGTGATACAGAGTTGACAATACGTGAGAAAGAAACATCCAAAATCAGCACAACAGCCGGCACAGTAGCACCAAAGATAGCACTTTAATAGCATAAAATAAGGCATTAAAACACAAATTTACGGATTACTTCGCGATTCATTTACATTTTATTTAAAACCTGACGTTTCGAACACTTTACAGTGTCAATTACAAAGTTTTGAAAAATTAAACTACCGTCAATCATTAACATTAATTTACGTTCCTATTTACGCAGAAAGAGCTAACCGTGTCTTGAGATCTTGTACTGCGAGGTGTTGTTTTGGTTATTGCTAGAATAGGATCCCATGAATGGTTTTAATGAGTTCAATAATTCGCGTAAACGTAAGAAACAAATATAAAATAAGGCACTTTAGTTCAATAGCAAAAATATAGCACTCTCATAGCACAAAATGTGGCACTATTGCTATAGTTACAAAAGGTTAATATATCTGGTATAAGGTATAATTTGATAGATGCAACACAGCATTCATATGGGATACCGAGTTGACAAGACGTGAGAAAAAATATCCAAAAAGAGGACGAAATGTCCTGTGTAGCACAAAAGCTGGCTAACATTCACAATTTCCATTTGTAGCACATAAGCTGGCACAGTAGCACAAAAAACAGGACTCTAGTGCATAGTATAGAATATAGCACTTCAAAAGCACAAAAAAAGACACTCCAGGAGCACAAACATAGCACAAAATATGGCACTATAGCACAAAAGGTTACGTTACGATATTTTAAATGGGGAATTTGATTTAATTTCGTAAAAACTTGCAAAATAATTGCTTAAGTTATAAAAATATAAAAGGTTAAGCTGATTTCATCTTAACTGATGGTTAAATATTTTTTAAAATATTTTCATTGGATACATGCGGGTACATTCCCCAAGTATTGATAAAATCGAACGCCGGCTCACTGGCGTAGCAAGCACTTGCAAAAATTCGTCGACTGACTAACGTCCTCCGTAGCTTAGTTGGTAAGAGCACTCGCCCGGATAGCGAAGGGACGTGGGTTCGAGTCCCACCGGATGGCACAGTCGATTAATTTTTGTAAGTAAAATTTGATTTAATTTCGTAAAAACTTGCAAAATAATTGCTTAAGTTATAAAAATATATAAAAAAAAACTTAAATTTGATAAGCTAATATTTACGAATCACGACTAAAGTTTTAGCAATAGACTTATCCCCTACAAGGTAATAACTATCAACATAAAACGTCACCTATTTATAACACATTTTATCACGCTTCGCACTATTACAGGTGACAGAGACGCACAACCGCAAGGCTTCTACGAAATCCACCTCACACCGAAAACTAAACGACACAACTTCGAAACGAGGCTACGTGATTTCTTCACACACATCAACTTACTCAAAAACAACGAAAACATACCACAACATACTGAAAAAGACATTGATATGCCGAAATCAGCACCAAAGTTAGCTAAAATAAGAAAGAATAAGCTTTTCAATTATTACAATAACAAGAAAGATGGTATTGAAAGGTTTGATGGTGAGAAAACTCTATTAAAAGATGACACACAAATTGTTAAAGATGTTGTAGAAACATCAACATACAAAAGAGATAAGCGAATAAGCAAATTTGAAACTACAGATGACAATAAAACTACACAACAAGGCGCGATGGAAGACACTACAGCAGACAATTATACTACAACTACACTACAAAACCTATTAGACGATCAAGAAACTACACCTCTACAAAAAAACTCAAACTTACAAGATCAAATCCAATCCTCAAATGACAAAGAGAGTACTCATGAAGATACAACACTACAAGGCACAACAACTACACAAAAAGGCCCAACACTACAACGACAGAAACGCTTCTTATCTCTCTTCAGAAACAACGAAGACGAAAACGACAGCCTACTATTTAAAATGCTGGAATTCCTGACGAAGCATCGCAGAAGCTTTGTACCAGTCGTCACTGTGATGAGAGAGATTAACACTTTAGTAAAAAGTGCGAATGGAGAGTTGAATCACTTTTCTAAAGAGAGAAACAACTACATAGGGGGCTACCCCCCTGTGTCAGCGATTAAGTATGACTTGGAGTTGGGTAATGAGTCGAAGATTGTTGGTCTGTTGAAGAGGTTGCTAGGTTTGGGTCCTAAGGGAGGCCGGTTGAGTATCAATGGGAGTAGGAAGTGAGGTAACGTTATGTATAAATTATTATTTATTAGCTTCAAGCATACAGGGTGTATAAGCCTTTAAGTACAGAGAGTTACATCATGTCCTACTAATGCCAAAAAATATTAAAGAGAATGTAACCGTTTTTGAAATTTAGACTTTAAATATTTATTATTTTTAAGTTCATTAGCATTTTCAGTAAAAAGATAATATTAATATATTTTGGTGTCTAAAACCTTTAAAAAATTTGAAACAGATATTTAAAAAGTCAATATTAAAAATACCTAAATATTTAATTTTTGTTTTAAGTTTTGTATATATATATATCGTAAATGATCAGTTTAACTTAAAATGACATGATGTAACCCATAACACAGAGGTAACCTACAGGGACGAAATGTAACCAATTAATTCCATCAAAACCAAATAGCACTGAATGGCTCTGAATGCTCCAAATCAGTCAAGTATCATCAAGTGTAAAATTCACCTAAAACGCCATGACAAAACTAGACACATTTTGACATATACTCGTAGGATTAACATATGTATTTAAAATATAAAAACGCTTTTTTCACACAGTAGAATTTGGAATTGGTATTTTGATTCATAGTTTAATATTTATAATAAAACAATGTTTGTTCATTACAGGGCCCGAGGAAACTACTTCCTGATGACGCGCCGCCAGTCGCCATATTCCATAGAGTAGTTTTATTTCTAGATTATGAATTCGATTCCAATGTGCACTGCCTAAGATTCAATTTAAGTTCAGTCTCTCTCTTTCTCTGCTGAACAAACGAAAAGAGACGGAGTATTTAGAAACGTCAAATCAAGTGATGCGAATTCTTAAGTATTTTAAAAATAATTGTTTAGTATATTGTTTTCTTCTTACTTTAGTCGTTTTCGAATTACACCCCTACTAAATTGACCATGGATTTTGTAATTTTCATAGCAACTGACAGGTGTTTAGTCTATAATTCTATAATTTACGTTTTTAAATAATTTAAGTATGTATGTTTCTTTTCGTTTGTTTGGCATAAAAAGAGAGAGATTAAACTTAAATTTAATCTTAGAGAGGGCACATTGGAATTAAGCCCTAATATTTTATAAATTTGAGAGAAGTGTTAGTGATAAGGGCAATTTTTTAAGTGTCCTGGACGTGAGTTGTAATATAAATAATAGTTTTAGCGATAGAGTGATCCGAAAACATCGGCTGGTAGAAGACCAATTTTGTAAATAATTTTGAAGAAATACGAGTGTGAGGTATAAAAAGTGTTTAAGCCCCATCTGATAATAAGATGGCCATTTCAAATGAATGGCACATGGTTGACACACAATTGAATAATCGGTTGTCAATCAAAAGATGTTTAGGGTTAATATAATTATGTTTATAGTTACCAATTAATTGTAGTGTTATTTTGTAATATATTTATATTTTTTTGTATTATCTTGTTTTATTCCCAAGTACTATCAAGTACCAACTTAACATAACTGCAAAAGTATTCATAGCAAGTTTAATAGTAAATAAATTGTTAGATAGACCAAAAAGTTAAACTATTGTTTAGTATTTTTTTTATAAAAATACATTAAATTCCAACAAAGCAATTTTTCTTATCTAGTATGTCATAAATAGAATATCTGTAGATACCAAATAGCGATCCAATGAGTTTTGTTTAAAGTGTAGAAGAAAAAGAAGAAAGATACAGGTTAATGGAACCTAAGATTATTGATAAAACATTCTACGGGTTATCAATCTTAACGAATCGGGCGAGGATATCCAAGTAACTACAGTTTATTTAGTTTTTTTTATTATAAATATTAAAAAAAACTAAATAAACTGTAGTAACTTATTTTAGTTTAATTTTTTCTTCTCTTTTTAACGGTTTTTTTTATTCAAAAAATATTTTTAAGTGTTTTTATTCACATTTACATTTACTAATTAATTTTATTCATTTCCTTTTTTAACCCCCGACGCAAAAACGATGGGGTGTTATTGAAAATAGTACCTACTGCAAGTGGCTGTGTGCGGCGATACCTAATAATAATAAAGTCCTCCTAGCCGAATTTCGACTACGGCGGCCTATCTCAACAGAGATTAGCCAACTGCGCAGGACATATTATAGTGCATAAGTGTGTGCGCAATACACAGGTGCACTCTCTATACCTTCACACTCATAATTTCGGTGAGACGGCATCGATACTTATAACATGTTTTGTAAACGCTTGGGAACAAGCTAGATACATCGACGAAATGTTTTTTAAAGGCGTTTTTGTTTCGGAACGATATAACTGTTTTACGTCACAGGGCAAAACAGTTCTCATCGCAACTAGTTTTCCTATTGTACTCAAAGCCTAAATAAATGCAGTCGAGAATGCAATGAAACGACTACTTGTCAAGTCGAAGGCTCGTCTCGCAACGAAGGCGCTAGATGTCGTGATCGTCGTCCATCCCGACCGTGACTGACAATAACAGTTTTAACAACTAGTTTCCGTGTTAGAAAACGGTTTAGGTTCGTTTTATAAAAAAAAATTAACGACTAGTTTCACAGAGTGGATGACTTTAGGCAGGCCTGTGTATCTCCCCGCTTAAGTAGCAAAAACGTACCTACGCGCGGCGACCCTTACTTAGGGGCTAAAACAAGTTGCGTGTCGCTACCGGCCAGCGACACGCTCGCGCGTTTTATTACACGGGCTTCATGATCCGCGATAGCAGCGCCCCCTGAAGGCCGACCACGCACCAGCGAGCTACTTGACTGTCTACTAGACTACAGCAGGGGTGTCGCTAGTCGCTACAGATCAATAGTAGCCAGGGTTACCAGTACCAACCGAATGTACCAAGCTACTGTTGTTAGATAGCCAGGGTTGCCGCTCTAATGTAACTACGCACCAGCGAGTTACTTGACTGTCTTATATAGACGGATAGAGGATGCGCTACACGCTGTAGATAGCAGGGTTGCCACTCGAGTGTAACTAGCTACGGTTGACACTAGCCACTAATATTGAAGTCGCCTAAATAATGTCAGCTAGGGTTGTCACTAGTCAGTGAAATTAATGTAGCGAAGGTTGTTTAGTTACATATATGTATCAGGGTTGTCACCGGTCACTAAAATTAAAGAACCGAAGGTTGTTTAGTTATATAGATAAGGGGTGTCGGTCACTAAAGTGAATCCGACGAAATTTGTTTATTGACATAGGTCAGGGTTGTCAGGCACTAAAGTGAATCCGACAGAAGTTTCACAGGGTTGTCACTAATCACAAGTGAATTATACGGATTGTTTAGTGACTATGATCAGGTTTGTCACTAGTCACGAAAATTAATCCGGCGGAAATTGTTTCGTGAAATTGATCAGGGTTGTCACAGTCACTTAAGTGAATCTAGCGGCGATTGTTATTGGACACACACTAGGATCGTCAAACCGACTTCATTGTTAAATGAAGGTTGTTCAGTGGCACAAGCCAAGGTTGCCACTCCGACGTAATTACTAGAGTTCCACTGACCTGTACATATGATGAGGATGCAGCAACGACCCCAGCACCAGCGAGTGCAGGTACACGGGCTTCATGATCCGCGATAGCAGCGCCCCCTGAAGACCCACCACACACCATCGAGCCACTTTGTCTGAGCAAGACATGGTTAGGAGTCGCTCGCCCTAGCGGGAGAAAATTGCAACAATTAGATATTGCTCTAAAAAAAATTACCACCTGCGACGGGAACTGAACCCACATTTCTCGCATACAGGACTATTGTTATAACATTAATGGAAGCACTTGAAAATTTTGACAAAATTTGCCAACGCCTAGGTGGTCCTTGTGCAAAGTTAATGCTTGCCAATTAAAACAATGATTTAATCTTCTACTTACCCAGACTGGTAAATAATAATAAATAAATTGTTCCAACAAACACACCAATTACCTACCTCATACTAAGCGTGAGCTTGTGCTATGGTGACTAGGATAACGGATAGACATACTTAAAAACTTTTATAAACATCCATGACTTAGCTACAAATGCTCGTGCTCATCACACAAACATTTGCCCCTTGCGGGATTCGAACCCGCAACCGCCTGGTTTAGAAGTCCGTGGCGCGAACCACTACACCAAGACGGTCGTCAAAACGCTTCGTCATTAAGTCCGCCAACTTTATTATAGCCTGACCAGAAATATATGGGACCTGAATTAAGGGCGCTTCGAATCCACTTTATATGACAACACTCGGTATACTCATACCAGCGTGGATTGGCAACTGAACATAAAAAAAATATTTACATATGTTTACAAATTTTTAAGCCTGTTGCCTAAGGATAACAGATTCTACGATAATAACACGACCATAACGATCGGAAATTGAGAACTTATTAAATTCAGTAACTCTTTGTAATTAATTAATTGGTCTTGAATTTTGAACCAAAAAACAATTATTTTAGCAAAACCACTAACGGGTAAAGGAAACATGAATCCATTGTTTTGTCTAAATGATATTATTTATTAGGTTATCATAATTTTATATAATGTATAATGTATTTTAGTTGTAATATCTAAGTAAGGTTGAAATAAAGAAAATAAAACTTAAAACAAGTATTTATTATGATCATTTTTTAAAATCGTTATTAAAATATCATCCGTAGCCATCAGTAGCCAATTATCACTATTCGCACTATATGACGTACCAAAAATTCGTGATGACAATTATATCAGTAATTAAAATATAGAAACCGCGGTGATCACATAGACTTTCTAGTCGAAAAATACTACAACGCATGTTAAACCACTTTTCTTTTACGAAAGCGAATAGTTCCCGGTATTTTTATCGCATAAAAATTGCACTTGGTCAAAAATTTGATAAACGCGTCCACTTTGACCCTAATTATTATGACAATCGATGGCATGTCAGTGACGATTCGAGGTTTCTGTTGCCAGTAAAAGAAATTAGTTCCAGTTGTTTTCCGCAACATGGCGAGGTCCCATATATTCCTGGTCAGGCTATACAATTAAATTACATGTTGGCACATCTCAAGTTTCTGATATTACCATTTATTACTGTTTATCGATTTATTGGAGCCATTAATTCCTAATCAATCCAGTAATGATGATGATGTCCTCCTAGCCGATTTCGACTACGGCGGCTTATCTCAACAGAGATTAGCCAACTGCGCAGGACATATTATAGTGCACAAGTGTGTGCGCAATACACAGGTGCACTCTCTGTTCCTTCACTCTCATAATTCGGTGAGACGGCAGTCCGACATGACCGTAGAGAGATCAGGCGCAGGACCAACGGCTTAACGTGCGCACCGAGGCACGGGGGTGTTAACACCACCAACTGAGTAATTTCAAGACAGAAAAACCCAGACACTCTCGGCCCGACCCGGGATTCGAACCCGGGACCTCGTGGATAGTACCAAGCGTGCTGACCACTAGACCAACGAGGCAGTCAATCTAATCAATCCAGTAAAAATATTAATTTAAAATTAGCATACCTGCAAAACACCATCCCAAGTTTGGACCACATTGGTGCAGTTTTTGACCGGAATAGTTCCTTCCCCCGATTCGATTTTAGTCCTCAGTTGCCCGCGCGCCAATCTGTATCAATATTATAATTTAGCACTGAAGCAGAATTATTTTGTAATACATACACACATTGGCATATTTTAACAGCGTCTATGTTTATATAAATGTCTATTTTGACAGTGTAACTGTCAGTGTACCTGTTGGGGTGTCAATTTGATAGCTGTTAGGGTGTTATCTGGTACCTGTTTGGGTGTCAATTTGCTACATGTTGGGGTGTCAATTTAGTACATGTTAGAGTGTCAATTTGGTACACGTTAGGGTGTCAATTTGGTACATACGAGGGTCAAACTGAAAGTTCTTAGAAAATCAAAAACTGATTACATTAGCCAGTTATTAGTTTTATTATATCTTTTCAAAATATTGTCCATTGACGTCAATACACCGCTGCATGCGATGGAACCACTGGGAAAAGCACTTTGCCCACTCGTCCTTAGGGGTCTCTTCAATGGCATCGCGATACGCAGCCACCGCTTCTTCAGCATTCATAAACCGCTTTCCTTTAAGTTTTTCTTTAATTTTTGGAAATAAATAAAAATCACAAGGCGCGAGGTCGGGGCTATACGGCGGGTGACCCAGTAATTCAACGTTTGATGTCGCCAAATAGTCGATCGTTCGCTTGGCGGTGTGCGACGAGGCGTTGTCGTGGTGAAGGAGGATCCTACTGCGAGGTCGTTTCTCTCGAACTTTTTCCAAGACAAGTGGCAAACAATTGGTAGTGTACCATTCTGCAGAAACTGTTTTCTGATCCTCTAACACAATTGTTGCGAAATGACCTATCCTTCCAAAGAACGAGGCCACCATTTTTTTTCCCGCACTTCGATCTCTCTTCACTTTAGTTGGCAACTCCTCGAAAGGAAACACCCACTGAGCAGATTGTCTTTTGGTTTCAGGATCATAACAGTAAATCCAGCTTTCGTCACCTGTTAGTATGTCGAACACAGCATTTGAGTCACCTCCGTTAAATCTTTCAATCATTTTACGGCACCAATCCACACGATGGAGTTTTTGAGCCTTAGTCAAATTATGAGGTATCCACCGGGCGCAAAGCTTCCTGACCGCTAAATGTTCGTGGAGGATTTTGTGCACTTGACTCATACCGATGCCTAAGCTTGTCTGAATCTGCTGATAGGTCACTCTTTTGTCAGTCTCTATCATACGCCGCACAACACAGATGTTATTTTCAGTCGTCGCCGTAGAAGGCCGTCCCTCACGTACATCATCAGTGAGATTAGTGCGACCACGTTTAAACTCATTAAACCAGTTGTAAACAGTCGCACGAGATGGGGCTTCATCGTGAAAGGCCAATCGTAGTCTATCATAACTTTCTTGTTGACTTAAATGACATCGAAAGTCATAAAAAATCATTGCACGAAAATTTTCTCGTGTTAAATTCATTTTGACGTGACACAGACAATTTTCAATTTGCCGCCAAGTCGTAAAACAAATGACAAATGAATGAAATATATACTCAGTAATATTGGCAAAGAGTTCTATTTTCAAATTTTAGAATATTTTTTTTATTATATTGTTTATAAGTGGCCAGTTCTAAGAACTTTCAGTTTGACCCTCGTATTGGGATGTCAATTCTGTACATATTGGGATGTCAATTCTGTACATGTTGGGGAGTCAATTTGGTACATGTGTGGGGAGTTAATTTGGTACATGTGTAGAAGTCAATTCGGTACATGTTGGTGTGTCAATTCAGTACGTGTAAAGTGTCAGTTTTGTACATGGGGGGTACCTGTTGGGGTGTCGGTCGGGCTCGGGCTCGGGCTGCTCGTGCGGGCTGAAGATGCGTCCGTCGCCGCAGGGCGCGGTGCTCACGTACAGATGCACCTGTCTATCCGGTTTTAACTGGTACCCGCCGGTTGCGAGCGGTTCTAGGTCGTTACCCGGTATTGGGGTCTTTGGATCTGTTGATAATAAATTCAAAAAAAAAACAAATACTCATTAGATCCGCATGTACAGACCCATCACCATGTACCTACAGACAGAAAACCGAGCACATAGCATATAGAGACGGAATGTCATTAATTTTGTTTCAGAATTATTATTATTATTATTATTATTAGGAGCCTGTTATGTCCCACTGCAGGGCAAAGGCCTCCCTACCCTTTCTCTACTCTCCACGATTTTGGGCCACTGCCTCCCAGTCTTCTTGATATAAGTCCAGTTCATCACCCCACCGCCTTCTGGGTCTACCGCATGGTCGTTTTCCATTTAAAGGGACCCACTTGGTGCATATCTTGGCCCAGAGGTCGTTTGACATGCCAGTCCTACTTAAACTGAGCAGCTTTCGTGGAGATACCAGTAATGAGAGTTTTTGTTTCAGAATAATTCCGTTCAAATCTCTTGGCACTGAATGCCTCCGTTTTCCCTCCAGCACATTTTGTCAAACAAATATATTTAAATAATTCCCGCACAGGTAGGAACCCACGACCTTTGGCTAACCGGGCAAACGCTCTTACCAACTGAGCTACCGTGCAGTCGATCCACCAGTGCGAAATTCTTGGTCTGTTTTGAATACGTCATTGCGTGACGTCAGGGACATCTACCCGAGCTGTACTGCAACAGCAGTGGGCCAAGTAAAGTGGGCAAACTAAAGATGTCGCATGAAGCAAATTTTTGATTTCTTATTTAATTTAAGCTTATACAAACATATTTTAAAATAAATGTGCTGTTTAAAAGATGTTTAAAAAAACCGACCAAGTGCGAGTCGGACTCGCGCGCGAAGGGTTCCGTACCATTAACTGAAAACATTAGCCAGTATAGGCAAAAAAAAAGTATTTTTTTATTTTATTTATAATTTTAAAAGTATTCATCACAGGATACCCGAAACAATTTTAAATAAGAGTTTCCGCGCCTGTTTCTTTACGTAAGTGATTTGAAGTTTATAGGTCCAAGACTTTAGAAATTACAGGGAAGGGGGGGGGGGGGGGGGGCACCGTGTAAACGACTTTGGCGGGCTATATCTCGCAAATGGTAAAGCTGATAAAAAAGTGTTGTATGGAAACCCTATCTTATTTTCATAGTCCTTTTCAACGATACCCCACACAAGGGGGTGCACTCAAAAAAATAACTCACCCCCCCCCCCCTTTACATGTATGGGGAGGTACCCTTAAAGAGGGGTAATTTTATTATTTTGTATTTTAAAAAAGGAGATCTATAAGTATCCTCGAACCAAGTTACATGCAAATCAGTCCATAAACGTAAAAGATATTCTGCTGTGACAGACTAGGACGGACGGACTTAACGATCTTATAAGGGTTCCTTGTCGGACTACGGAACCCTAAAAAAGAGTATAACAGCTATATAAAACGAGTTTGGTTTGCCACAATAGTTTTATTATATGTATAGACTGATAAATTACTTGCCTTTAGCTTGAGCATACATCAAAAGCTGCGCGTATAAATGCCGCTGCAAGCAGCGTCTGGCTGCCACCTAGGGAAAAAAGAATAATTCAAAGAAAAATACTGTCACATTATAGGGTGTGACAAAACAAACCCTTCTGGCACGAAGCTACGATTACGCGACGTGTTACTTTTTTCATTTATTTATAATTAAAATAATCAATTACATACATATTTATGTAAGCTTCTTAAAAAAGCGTTCAAAAACGTCCAAATCTGAATCGCTGCTTCAGGACAATTCGGTATGTAAAGTTAAGGTATATGTATTTTTTTTTTCTTGAAGAAAGACACTAAATTAAAAAAGTATTTTGACTTTTTATTCAGTAGTTATTTTGTAATTAATTATTGAAAATGTAAACTTGTGACGTCATAAGCTTTTAACAGGATTGTCTCAGGAAGCCAATCTTTTTATAGATAATATAGAATATCTCACACATGCAAATAGTACCGACATATGACGTCACATGTCGGTTTCCGGTGCGTTTAGAGGGCATGTAAAGGATAAATTATACTCCGTATTTTCGTTCAAACAGGGCTTAAATAAGCCCTAATCTTTCAATTTATATAATAAGTAACTGTATAGTGTTTATAGGCATACAATCTCTAAATGGTTTTGAAATTACCATAGGTTGTTTTTACTTTACATACCGAATTGTGGGCTAGTGCTGAGAAGAAG
This sequence comes from Pyrausta nigrata, assembly GCA_949316185.1. Lineage (NCBI taxonomy): Eukaryota > Metazoa > Arthropoda > Insecta > Lepidoptera > Crambidae > Pyrausta > Pyrausta nigrata. The sequence goes on along the minus strand of OX438963.1, from coordinate 7,878,176 downwards.
CACCGCCAGAAACTCAGGCAGTCAGCTTTTTAAATAATTTTGCGGGGTGACCATTCCGACCATTTAAGTGACGTCCATGACAAGCATCTCCGTGCTTCGGAAGGCACGTTAAGCAGTTGGTCCCGGCTAATATCTGTGGTATTAGTCGTTAAGCCTAGTCAGAGGCCCTAGGGCGGCTTGATAACTTCTGACAGTAAGGTTTGTCACTTGCCTTACATACACCCCTCCACCAATCCGCACTGAGCCCGCGTGGTGAAGTATGGCTCGTACCTCCTCATAGTTGAGGTGAGGCCTTTTCCCAGCAGTGGGATCTAATAGGCTGACTTATTATAGTGTTTATGGGCATACAATCTCTAAATGGTTTTGAAATTACCATAGGTTGTTTTTACTTTACATACCGAATTGTGGGCTAGTGCTGAGAAGAAGCACCGCCAGAAACTCAGGCAGTCAGCTTTTTAAATAATTTTGCGGGGTGACCCTACTTGTTTTTATTACATACTAGTGGTTCCTTGCGACTTCGCCCGCAAGAGTTGGATTTTCCATATAAACTTTCATCCCCCGTTTCACCCCCTTAACGTTTTTTATATCACGACAAAATGTAGCCTATGTCCTTTCAGGGTCTCGAACTGTCTCCATACCAGATTTCATTTCAATCGGTTCAGTGGTTAAAGCGTCAAGAGCTAACAGACAGGACACACTTTCGCATTTATAATATTAGTATGGGATTCTGAGGTATACATACCTCAGCGTGGCAGTCGTTGAGCACTCGCCCTCCTCACCGACATGTGCTCGCCTGATACACATTTAGTGCCTGTAGTCACCGCGATAACCTACAAACAAATAATTAAACTGTGGGAAATGGAAAATGTAGCCATTTTGTTTTGTGCTTACAGTTTTGGGTACAATAGGCAATATGACAGATTTTGAAAAAAGTGTTTTAAAATATTCTAAAGTATCTTCTATTTCCAAAAAAATATATTATTTTTGCAATCAACAAAGGCAATATTTAAAAAAAATGCAATTTAAATGAAATGCTCATAAATTGGCGCCAAAACGCGGTCAGGGTGTCATGGCGTCTGCTGTGACGTCACACCTCAGTAAACATATTTCAAACGTTAGTGTTAAAGTCGAAATTCGTATTATAATTCAGTGACAGTGACAGTATTCACTGAGGTGTGACGTAACTCGAATCTGAATGGTGTTATAAAAAACATGGCGGATTTCAGTATTTTGTATTTTTTTTTAAAAAAACTAATAATATCGTCACAAAAATAATAGAAAAGATTTTTTCCATAATCTAAATACTATATTTCACTAGATAGACACATTATTTTAAAGATTTTTGCTTACTGTCATCTTCCCTATAAGGAATCGCACAATAGGCTCTTATTATTATATGCTGACTAATAAGTCAATGTAATAACTGTTAGTTAATTTAAAATCTTTTTTAACACTCTCAGTGTTATGTTTATTTTTATAAGTTTAAATAAGAAACCAAAGACATCCACACGGGAAGGATTTGAACCTACGACCTTTGGCTAACCGGGCCAACGCTCTTACCAATTGAGCTACCGTGTGGTTAATCCAATCGTGCGAAATTCTCTTTTGAATACGTCATTGCGAATATTTGGTTTTTTATTTAACAAACTTAAAAAAAATAAAACAACATCGTGAGTGTTAAAAAATTATTAAAACGATTGAACAGCGAAAGCGTCATGAATTCAAGTTGAATTTATTCTGTAATGAATAACTACTTGGCCCACTGTTGCAATACAGCTCGGGTAGATGTCGTTAAGCAACCCACGGCGCGGGTCGTGATTGGATGGGTGACCATTCCGACCATTTAAGTGACGTCCATGACAAGCATCTCCGTGCTTCGGAAGGCACGTTAAGCAGTTGGTCCCGGCTAATACTGTGGTATTAGGTCCGTTAAGCCTAGTCAGAGGCCCTAGGGCGGCTTGATAACTTCTGACAGTAAGGTTTGTCACTTGCCTTACATACACACCCCTCCACCAATCCGCACTGAGTCCGCGTGGTGGAGTTATGGCTCGTTCCTCCTCATAGTTGAGGTGAGGCCTTTTCCCAGCAGTGAGATCTAATAGGCTGGACTTATTATAATAGATGTCGCTGACGTCACGCAATGACGTTTTCAAAAGAGACCTTATTTTCGGAATAAATTCAAACTTGAATGATGAAGAAGAAGCTTACCCTAGCATCCTCAGTTCTATTGTTAATGGTTATCACGATCCCGGCGAGCACCTTCCGCTTGGAGTGAACCAGATCACCCTTCATCACCTCGTTGAATTTCTCGTTCACCAATCTGAAACAAGTTTATTCATCCCTTATCCTGTCTGTGGTCTACTCCACATATTCATCGCAACAGACTTCGTTGTACAAATACATAAATAACGCTTGGTAGTGCACCCCCCTCCCTCCCCACCCCCCAACTAGGCTATTAATGTGTCCTCAAAGTTTTTAAGTTTACCCACAGGTAAGATGTATAGATTGCATCTGGCACCCCTTCAGCCAGTAGCACAAAATAAGTACTAGTACTCCGTACAGAAGTACGACTTTGCAATGAAATTCAAAGAAATATCTACTCAATGTTGTGAACGATATGGTGTAATTCAGTTCGCCTCTGACTCAAGCACATTTTCGTGTAGACACCTACAGAAATACATTGCAAAATAATTTCATTTTTATAACTCTGGAATATGATTCATAATACACTAAACCTATTCAGTGACGTACTATCACGCAACGCGATAGGGTTGACTGCCACAAGAAGCTACTTACGCCATCTAGCGCATCTTTCTAGGACTTTATTCACGCTCGTCCAACCAGCAACCTAGTGTCGCGCACCGCCGGTGAATAAAACGCGGGAGCGTGTCGCTGCCGGCTAGCGACACACAACTTGTTTAGGCCCTTACCAAGGGGTCGCCGCGCGTACGTACGTTTTTGCTACCTACGCGGGAAGATACACAGGCCTGTCAGTAGCAGAGCTTTATCAGGAGCTCGTGGTACACTATTTAAGAATATGTTTGCACTCTCAATAAGTGGGCATTTTTTGGGTACAAATGCCCACTTATTGAGATGCAGATTGAGATCAGATTGCACACCTAATTTCGGTATATTTGCTCTCAGTACTCACTTGCCCACGTGGTCAGCTAGCGTCTGCGGCAGGAAGCCGGCCATAGCAGACGATGGTGGTGAGTCCACGCGACCCTCGTCCAGCACTGCTAGAGCGGAGCGGGCGGAGACCAGCTTGGCCAGCTTTAGTGTTAAGATACTTGACCAAGTCAACGGTCTGCACTCCTAATTCGGGTCTAAGTTCATCCGCATACAAAAAGTAGTGTCTATCTTCTTTCGAATCTTTCGAGTGATGTGTATTCGCACCCCAAGGTCAGCTAACGTCTGCGGCAAGAAGCCGGCCATAGCAGACGATGGTGGCGAGTCCACGCGACCTTCGTCCAGCATTGCTAGAGCGGACCGGGCGGAGGCCAGCTTGGCCAGCTTGTGTCTAGATACTTGACCAATTAGTCAAATGCTTATTAGGGTCTGAGTGCATCCCAATTCCTGAATTAGTTATTGTGTATCTACCTGCGTAGGTAGCAGAAGCGTACCTACGCGCGACCCTTCAAGGTGGGATAATCCACTTGGGTGAGCAAGCAGCGACACGTGCGCGCGTTTTATTCACCGGCGGCGCGCGGCACTACGTTGCTGGCTGCACGAGCATGAACAAAGTGCAACAAAGGTGCGCTAGATGGCGTTAGTAGCTTCTTGTAGCAGTCAACCCTATCGCGTCGCATGATAGTACGTCACTGAATAAGTTCAGTGTATTTTGAATCATATTCTAGAGCAATATTCATGAAATGATCTTGCAATGGATTTCTGTACGTGTCTAAACAAAAACGTGCTGGACTCTGAGGCGAACTAAATTACACCATATTGTTGACGACATTGAGTAGGTATTTCTAAGAATTTCATTACAAAGTCAAACTTCTGTGCGGAGTACTAGTACTTATTCTGTGACAGAGATTAGCCAACTGTTCGGGAGAGGTGAAGGTATTATGTGAGAGTACTCACTTGCCCACGTGGTCAGCTAGCGTCTGCGGCAGGAAGCCGGCCATAGCGGACGATGGCGGCGAGTCCACGCGACCCTCGTCCAGCACTGCTAGAGCGGAACGTGCTGCGGCCAGCTTGGCCAGCTTTTTGCTGGACCCTGAGGAAAAATACATAATTTAGTACATCGTGAAGATGGAAGTCTTTAAATAGACTGCGGACACAAGTCGGCCGAAGCAAGGAAAACATGCATTATGGAACTGATTATCTTTCTGCATTCCCACGCGGTTGACTGGTAGAGAATGCCTTAAGGCATTGAGTCCGCCAATTGTACTTCCTTTTATGGTGCAATATAGTTTCAATAAATAAACATGCACCGATGGGGTTACGCTGCGGACAGCTAATGTATGTGTGGTGTCTCTCCCCAGACAATGGCATACCTACTGTCATGCCCTATGTGCCCCTACAACTGCACACGTGAGGACCTGTACAATGCTGAACAACGCCACTGATAATGCTTTTTTAGTCGCAGACTACTGGTCCTCAAAAATATAACGCTAGTCTCGACACGACAAGAAGAAGAAGCGTGAAGTAAAGTCAGCCGATATATATCCCACTGCTGGGAAAAGGCCTCACCTCAACTATGAAGAGGTACGAGCCATACTCTAACACGCGGGCTCAGTGCGGATTGGTGGAGGGGTGTCTGTAAGCCAAGTGACAAACCTTATCAAGCCGCCCTAGGGCCTCTGACTAACGCTTAACGACTAATACCAACAGATATTAGCCGGGACCAACTGCTTAACGTGCCAAGCACGGAGATGATTGTCATGAAGAGTGAAGATAAGTATTGACTTGGGTAGTAAAACGTAGACGTAGCATAGATAGATAGATATTCCCATCTCTTCCCATCTCTGACCTGTCTGTTTTTCCGAGTACGAATAACACGAAACTCTTTAAGATGCGTGTAAATAGGCTTCTCCTGAGCAAGCACGAGCTTGTAGATCTCTACTTTGCTCTCGGGCTCAGGTAAAGATCAAGAGTAAGCCAATATAAGCCAATAAAGAGCAAAAAATGGCTCCGAAACTTATGGGCCGATTCGAATGAAATTTGGTACAGAGATAGTTACAGACCCTGGGAAGGACATAGGCTACTTTTTGTCGCGATATAAAATCATTAGGGGGATGAGAAATGGGGGATAAAAGTTTATATGGAAAATCTGACTTTTGGCGCGGGCTAAGTCACGGGGAACTGCTAGTTCCTTTTAAAAAAATAACACAAAAAAGTTTTACTATAAAAGTCACAGAGTATAATATTATTATGTTATGTCCATCTCAATAAACATAAAATTTATAGAAAAAAATAAGAAATGTTAAGATTTATTGCACACCACTCCTGGTGCACATTCATGGAGATATACAATTTAAGCGGTATTATTGCTTAGCAATTTCTTGTAGACGACCTTAAAGGACAGTTTAATCTTTACGCTCTTATACATATTAAGAACTTATTATTGTGATGATGATGTGATGTCCTCCTAGCCGATTTCGACTACGGCGGCCTATCTCAACAGAGATTAGCCAATTGCGCAGGACATATTATAGTGCACAAGTGTGTGCACAATGCACAGGTGCACTCTATGTTCCTTCACTCTCATAATTCGGTGAGACGGCAGTCCGACATGACCGTAGAGAGATCAGGCGCAGGACCAACGGCTTAATGTGCTTTCCGAGGCACGGGGGTGTTAACACCACCAACTTCCTGACTCCGGAGCTGTGTCTGAGTAATATCAAGACAGAAAAACCCAAACACTCGGCACGACCTGGGATTCGAACCCGGGACCTCGTGGATAGTACCCAGCGTGCTGACCACTAGACCAACGAGGCAGTCTATTACCCAACATATATATATATATATATATATATATACATAGAACTTATTATTACCCAACATAGGGCACAAAATTAGATAACAAAGTAAAAAAAATGCAAATAACTCACCATATCCCTCAAATTTCTGGTCTTTGATGATGCATACCACTTTAAACCGCATACTGTGGCTCAGCTGAAGGGGGGCTTAAACAAAAATGTACCATTTTGATCCTTATTACCTTACAGTTTAGTGCTTAATGCTGGGGCAGAGGCGTGTCGCAAGACAAGGCGTGACAAGCACACAAATATTGCCATCCCTAGGGCCCAAGGTCAATAAAAAATTAAAATTCAATAAAATTCATTTATTTCTGCATATAGACCCAACTAGGGGCACTTATACACGTCCCAATCTTAACCCTACCACTGCTTCGGGACAATTGTGGGCTAGTGCTGAGAAGAAGCAGCAAGAAACTCAGTCACTATTGTCATAGCCTCTTTTCAAAGTTCTACTATTGTTTCGTACATACAAGTCATTCCATACATTTTTATCTTTTATATAGTCATCTATTTTATAATAACCTTTCAACATTAAAGTATTCTTAACAACTGATTTAAATTTATCTATAGGTAATTCAACAATATTTTCAGGTAATTTATTAAAAAATGTGATACATCTTCAGGTCAGCTTGAACTAGGCCCTAAACTCAGTTCTTATATCAGCATTGGATGCCCCTTACTCATCATTATCATGCTTTCAATCTCTCGCAACGCAGTGGACTCGATTCCAATGTCCCTGTCTATGTTTGAATTTGATTTCAGTCTCTCTCTTTCTTTGCTAAACAAACTGTTTGAGAGTTTAGGCAGTGGATTACACGTGGAGGGCGACAATGATAGGTGGAAAATTGTTAAAGTCAGAGCGCTTATAGCTAGGTACTTGCCACATCAGCTTTCCGGGTTTAGATATCACTTCACAGGCCACAATCACTCGAAATGTCTGTAAGGAGCTTCACAGGATACACACGCGGCGAAAGCGCTCTGGTCGGTCTAGTACATGTGTCATAGGTAACGTCTCGATGTCAACTGGGGCTCCAGGGCTCTCACGGTACGTTTTAAACAAATAAAAATAAGGCAGGTAGGCGTGTGAGTGTGCGCGGCGTAGTATCAATAGGGTACACAAACAAATCAAAATATTGTAGTAAACACAAACGAAAAGAGACAGACAATAATTTAGAACGACAAATTAAGTGATGCAAATATCTTGCGTATTTTTACAAGCATTGGCGTGTTTTCGTCGTCATCGAATTGAATGTCAGTCTAGGGATTCTCCTATTTCCTTAGCAACTGTCAGCTGTTTAGTCTGCTCTGAATGTTTCTACATTAATAGTCTGTATCTTTTCGTTTTTTTCGCAGAGAAAGAGAGAGACTAATCTTAAATTTAATCTTAGACAGGGCACATTGAAATAGAGGCTTATATCTTAGTATTCGGTTAGAGAATGAGATTTCAAGAGATCTTGAGGAGTGGAAGGTATTATATTAGACAATCAGGCATTCAAGGAAACGATTGAACTTGTAGCGGCTCGACGACGTTGCGTTTTTGCATCATGAGCAGTTTCGGGACTCGCGTGTAAATCAGGCAGTCGTCACCCGCCGCGCTTCCCGACCACTCACGTCCATCTATTGTATTTATCATGTAATTGGTGCACCAAGTAAAATATGTATCCCAACATCCTGACTTGTCATTCACCACCACCGCACAGACTAGCCCTACACACCGAAACCTCAACAGCAAGCAAGTTACCACTCACCCACATGTATTCTCTCAATCCGTCACAATGCTATATCAGCACGTCACTATTTCACTCACTCATTTTCGCTCACCAAATTCAGTAACTTATCCATACACCCATTCGCTCATTTCTCACTCACTCGTCCAGCATTTACGGAGTTTTATCAAATTTTGTGGTAAAGGCCGATGATCCAGTTACGATGCCTGATAGCCAGTGGCGTGAGTGGAAAGGTTGTGATGGGAGGGAGGTGCTGTGATGGAAGAAGGGAGAGGGCTGCGATGGGAGAAGAGAGAGTTATGATGAGAGAAGGGTGGCAAATTTGGGAGTGTGTTGAGGTTTGGAGCTGGCAGAAAGGCTTTGTTTTGCTAAAAAATGATTGCTAAATGATTTCCTAACAATATTCCTGCCGGGAGATGCAATTGCCCTGAAGCCAGTGTTAATAAAAAACCACTAGGTCTGTTATCTGCTAGTTGGTAAAGGTCTACGTTCAGCAGTAGAATATGTAATTACCTAAGACTGCCTCATTGGTCTAGTGGTCAGCACGCTGGGTACTATCCACGAGGTTCCGGGTTCGAATCCAGGGTCGGGGCGGGAGTGTTGGGTTTTTCTGTCTTGAAATAACTCAGACACAGTTTCGGAGTCAAGAAATTGGTGGTGTTAACACCCCCGTGCTTCGGACAGCATGTTAAGCCGTTGGTCCTGCGCCTGATCTCTCTACGGTTATGTCGGACTACGATAGTTATGAGAGTGAAGGAACAAAGAGTGCACCTGTGGACTGTGCACACACTTGTGCACTATAATATCTCCCGCGCAGTTGGCTAATCTCTGTTGAGATAGGCCGCTATAGGCGAAATTTGGCTAGGAGGACATTATTATTATTATTACATAATTACTTATGAATATGACATTTGCTTTAAATATCACACCACCTATCCCGGGGTAGTTTTCATATAGAACGTTTATAGGGCTCTTGTGGACTGTGGCCGCGTTGCCAGCGCCGAAGAGAGCCGTCGCGTGAGTCACTCACATTCACTCGGTCACACATGACACTATACCATCTAATCAATGACTCATTTTCTTACTCACATTAATAGCATTTCACTATTTCACTCACTTTTTACCTGATTCTGGCTCTATTTCACCCATTCACTCAATAATTCACTCGATCACCTAATTCAGTCATTGATATATACACCCATTCACTCAATACCTCACTGACTCAGTATGAAAATGAATATGACATTTGCTTTAAATATTAAACATGCGCAAAATCGTTGACGGAAATGAAATGAGTGATATAGTTCAGTGGGAGCTGAAGATATGTATCGCTCATCTAGTTCAATTAGTTTATTTAGTTCAGCAGATATACTATCAAAATCTCACTCACTACTTCATTCAGTTTAAATGTATCGTGTACTACAGAGAATTCTAATAACTAAAAATAACATTTAAAATATTAAGGCAGTCTAGAACATCGAGGACATATCCTACTAGAGGCGAAGTAAAAACTATTTTACTCCGAAACTTTATCTGCTCTGACAACCGCAATAGAAGGTGTCAGTTCTGTCAAAACCGTATGACAAAAACCAATTGATCTGTGTGGTATGTCAACGTGAATACTTGAATTGTTACGAAAAAATGAGATTTGAGAAATAATTAACATAATGTCGTATTGTTCTATACTGTGTTGTAAGAAAAAAAGCAAAACATCGAATTTTAAAACGGATGTGATGTCATTTCATCGGTAAGTATTAGTAATTATGCAATTTTAAAAAGTTCATAAAATTTTCCTACGGCTCAAGATAAATCGGTCAAGCGAACTGACGTTTAAGTCTCATCTTGCTCCCACTAAGTGGTTAGCACATAATGTCATCTCATTCTATTCGTTAACACTCGTTACTAGTGTTGCGCTGAATTGGTTATACGACTTATCGACATTTATGTGCACAGTTTACACAATAATTATTTTAGTACTTTGGCAGCACGGAGGTATAGTGATATAATCGATAACACAAATATTTACACTCGCGCACTAGAATCAACACCTATGCAAAAATAACATTAACCTACCTATACCGAGGAAGGTTTTGTTAGAATTATTGATTTTCTTGCAAATAACAAAACGCTGACACTTGACATGACGTTTGATAGTTTTCTTGATTTAATGGATTATGAACAATGAGATGCGTAGTGAAAGCAAAGAGTATGGATGTTTGCGTGTGTAAATATATGTGTATCGATTCTATTACTGTAAGGTGTGTGACGATAATAAAGGTGATGAATGGATGTAATGAGAAGCGAATGAGGAATTGGAGCCTTCAAATAGATAGAAAATCTTTATAGCAAACCATACCAATAAAAAAAATAAGGCAATTTACACAGAAAGATGTATAATGTAGGTGGTTTAATTGTTCCAGACAAAATACCTACCGTATTTACCTACATTCTCATTCACTGAAAAACCTGAAGTGACTAAGTGACTATGAAGTAGATAATGGTATAATTTCGTGTGCGAGTTCGCACTCAGCCTGTTTTTTAAAAAAAAACCTTGTCCGGGCTTTAAAACTTTGAAAGTAAAGCCTCTGTTCTTAGGTAAATAGGTAGATATATCGGAAAACATGATTTTAAGAAACTTGTTTCCTGTCGTATATAAAGTATGAGCCTTATTCTTAATTTATAGAAATTAGAAAACAATAAACGCATTTTTATAAAAATACTAACTGTATTTAGATTTCAATGTAATTTCTCTGTGCTTGGCTTTTAAATTCATGTTTTTATAATTTAAGCAATTTATTTGCAAGTTATTATGGAAGTTAATTTGTTTTACAAACAAAAGTTTATTTTTTATTATATACTAGCTGACCCGACAGACTTTGTCCTGTTATTTAGTTTTTTTTAATCCTCTTTGACGATATCTGTCAATTTTATGTCGAACGCACTGACCTCTATAGTACAAGCACGCTGGACTAAACATTCTCTAAGAAATAACACAATTTTGTGCCAAATCAAAGCGTCCCCACCGAGTGTACAGGAAATGAAGATAGAGTAACTACCATATGTTTATGTCAAATTAGTTCCGTGGATGGTCACCACACGCTCACTATAGCCGTCAGCGCCAAAATTGCGATAATTAAATGGCTTCATTGTTAGGTTGACAGTATGCAGTCCAGCGTGTTTGTATTATAGAGGTCAGTGGTCGAACGTCATAAGGTTACATTCAAAATGTTTTAACGTCCAAAGCGCTAAGGTTTGATTAGAAATAATTTTATATGGTGGTTAAGTATTCCTGAATTTAATAATTTTCCGCGCAATTTTCTTATTTTTTTCTTTCATAAGAACCTTCTTCTGACAATAACAAACAACAAAAAAAGAATTAGTGAAATCGGTCCAGCCGTTCACGCGTGATGGCGTGACCAAGGGAAATAGGCATAGATTGATAACATTTTTGATGATTCATACTTTAAATGGTTATTTTTGATGACTAACTTAAATTTCTTAGGAACAAGAATCAGATATTATATTTAGGATATTGCACATTAGTGAAAAGTTTAACCTTAGGTGTAATAAAATATTGTTCCCATTAAATTAAACAATAACATCGACTATCGATACTAATTTCTTATTGACCATCACTAATACGGTGTTTGACATTCAGTCGGTTCATTCGGAATCTTTCGGAATTGGCGGAATTTTTCTGGAACAAAATTAATGCCATTTCCCCTCTAGTGGGATATGTCCTCGTTGGTCTAGAATTACGAATTAAAAACATTTTCATTAATTTCGAAAATATTGTTACACGCATTTCACACATAGCGTTAACAAAGGATGTAAAGTGTTATTTATGTACGTACGTTACGTATTAAACACGTATTAATTAATACCGAAAATTTTACATAGAAAACTGCAGTGCAGTAACAGAATACTGCAGTCTCGCTCTTGCAGTATTAACAAATATATCAGTACGTTTTACTTTCATATCACTAAGTTACTGAACTAAATGAACTGCTTTGGACTAGAGTGAGTAAGTGAGTAATACATATGAACTAGATAGGTGAAGTAGTTCAATTGTATCATTCATTCAGGAACTACCCATGTCTATTAAATATCACTCACCTTGACAAGAATCCAGCGGCGAGCCGTCTCCGAACGTGCAATTGAAGACTATCCCAGGGTAGTTTTCATATAGAACGTTTATAGGGCTCTTGTGGACTGTAGCCGCGTTGCCAGCGCCGAAGAGGGCCGTCGCGGGGCAAGGAGACGGTGCGGGGGGCGGGGTGCCTACTGGATATTTAGATAGCTTTATTTGTTTATTTATTTGTTCAGAAATAAAAATAGGTCTTCATCTATGAAATTCGGTACTTAAGTCAATTTTAAGGTGTATGTTTTATATTTTTTTCTTGAAGTAAAGACTAAATTAAGAAAGTAATTTGAGTAGTTTTTAATATTTTTTTAAACTCCCTTTTTTTCTTTTTTATATAAGTTTAAATAAGAAACCAAAAATTCGCACGGTTGGATGAACTGCACAGCAGCTCAGTTGGTAAGAGCGTTGGCCCGGTTAGCCAAAGGTCGTAAGTTCAAATCCTACCTATGTGCGAATTTTTGGTTTCTTATTTAAACTTATATAAGTAATTTGAGTATTTTGACTTTTTATTCTGAGTTATTTTGTAATTAATTTTTGAAAATGTAAACTTGTATGTAACTTGTGACGTCATAAGCATGCCTACGACGACTTCCTCTCCCACACGTCGATATTTACAGGATTGTCTTTAGAAATAATCCTTTTTCTCGATTGGAAACTCTCACACATGCAAATAGTAACGTCATTAACCCTATTGTATTTGCATGCTAACAATTTTGGCAAGACATGTGCACTGTATTTATTGTAACATCCATATTATACCATGTTCTTACGCAAATTAAAGAATTATGAATTAGCGATGGGCGATTATTACTAAATTATTCGAATGGTCTCTGTAATCGAATGTATTCGATAAGCAACCGCAGTCATTTGATTATTCATCGATTATGCGACACGGTGCGCAGGCCGTACTACTAACGAATGAATCTTTATTCGTCGCGGCAATTAATCATTCGGTTGCTGCCTGTCCTGTGCGCACAGTCGCGGCAATTCGATCGAATGCATTCAAGGGCCCAGTATAGATTATCATTCGATTGTCGATTATTATTCGATTTTTTTTCGAATTACTAAATCGACATTTGATAGTTTGAATGAAAGATTATCGAATTTATTTTTTCGAACAATCGCCCATCGCTAAGCGTCATATGTCGGTTTCCGGTACGTTAAGAGATATGAAGGATAAATTATAGTCCATATTTTCGTAAAAATAATCTTTCAACTTTAAGGTTTTTAACTATATAGTGATTGTGGGCATAAAATCTCTAAATTATTTTGAAATTACCATCGGTTGTTTTTTTACTTTACATACCGGATTGGAAATTTGAGTAAACAAAATTAAAAAAAAAAAAACATTTTCAAGACAAATTATTTTTGATTGCAACCAACCTGGACTCGAATCTGTTGATTTCACGGTTGTGACACTTGGCGGCGGCGCTGGCTTCATCTTCACCTCGAGGCATTGAAAATCTGACACTGAAACAAACATACAATAATATAAAAGTAAAATAAACAATTTTAAAAACCCCCGACACAAAAAGTAAGCTGTAAAACTAATATATTTGACTTCTTGTGGTGGCGGCCATCTTGGATTTGAATGTTGCCATCGTGAATAGTATTTAACTAGTCAGGACCTTTCATTTGATACCATGATCTATGACATGGCATAAAAGAGTAAAGGGACACACGCACAATGGTCCAATCAAGAGGCTAAGTGCGGAAAACACCCCAGCCAAACTAACTAACTATGACATAGCAGATCAGGTAATTACAGTGGAGCGACTGCCATGTGACTTCGGTGACCCTGACTAACAGGGGAACCCGACCAATTTGGATCTTTTTTTAAAATTATTTATTCTTTATTGCACAAACAAAGTAGTACAAATGGCGGACTTAATGCCTTAAGGCATTCTCTACCAGTCTACCAGTAGATGAGTCAGAAATAGTAGTTGCGGCGTAAAAAGAACAACATACTAATATCATAAGACAAATACTGTATTAATCATGGGTACACATTCAGGCCCCTGAATGTGCAGGTTTCCTCACGATGTTTTCCCTCACCGTAAGAGCATCGGTTAGTGACATAACTAATGTACACAGCTCAGAAAAAGTTAAGTTATTGGTACATGGCTGGTAATACCTCCCGCGCAGTTGGCAAATTTTTGTTGAGATAGGCCGCTGTAGTAGAAATTCGGCTAGGAGGACATTATTATTAGACTATAAAGAACTCGCGGTCGTGATTGGATGGGTGACCTTTCCGAACATTGTGGCTGCAGCGCTTTGGTATTGATATCAAAGTTAAGCAACCCACGGCGCGTTCGTGATTGTATGGGTGACCATTTAAGTGACGTCCATGACAAGCATCTCCGTGCTTTAAAAGGCACGTTAGGCAGTTAGTCCAGGTTAATATCTGTAATATTACTCGTTAAGCCTAGTCAGAGGCCGTAGGGTGGCTTGATAACATCTGACAGTAAGGTTGGTCACTTGCCTCACAGACACCCCTCCACCAATCCGCACTGAGCCCGCGTGGTGGAGTATGGCTCGTACCTCCTAATAGTTGAGGTGAGGCCTTTGCCCAGCAGTGGGCTCTATATAGGCTAACTTTTCTTTTTTACTTAAAGAACTCACCCGGCACTTTCCCCATCTCATCTCTAGTGAAGTCCTGGTTCTGGTTAGCTCCTGGCGCAGGCAGAACTCGCCCCACTCGCGCCAGTAGAGCAGCTAGACACGCATGCCCCCTCCCGCGCCCCGCCACCCCGCAGTCAAGAACTTTGGGCCTATAGACAGGCCTGGCTCGCTCCCCGTGTAGCTATTAAAAACATACCTACGCGCGGCGACCCACTGAGGCAGACTTATGCAGCTGGGACTTGCGAGCGAGCAGTGACACACGCGCGATTTTTCGCGTTCTGGTACTGGCTAAGAGTTCCCGCTACGACCAGGAGTAAAAGCCAGTGAGGTGCGAATAGTCAACCGTTTTGCTAGTGCATTGAGATGGATTTTGAGACGGCTGCGATACTCTTCAGTGATGTACTGGATTTCTTTTTTTTTTCAAGCTAGATGGCGATGGAAAAATATTACTTCTGCACTGACTGCCTCGTTGGTCTAGTGGTCAGCACGCTGGGTACTATCCACGAGGTCCCGGGTTCGAATCCCGGGTCGGGCAGAGAGAGTTTGGGTTTTTCTGTCTTAAAATTACTCAGACACAGCTCCGGAGTCAGGAAGTTGGTGATGTTAACACCCGTGCCTCGGAAAGCACGTTAAGCCGTTGGTCCTGCGCCTGATCTCTCTACGGTCATTTCGGACTGCCGTCTCACCGAATTATGAGAGTGAAGGAGCAGAGAGTGCACCTGTGTATTGCGCACACACTTGTGCACTATAATATTTCCTGCGCAGTTGGCTAATTTCTGTTGAGATAGGCCGCCGTAGTCGAAATCGGCTAGGAGGACATCATCATCATCACTTCTGCACGGAGTACTAGTATTTATCCTGTGCTATAAGAACTCACCCGGCACTTTGCCCATCTCATCGCTGGTGAAGTCCTGGTTCTGGTTGGCTCCTGGCGCAGGTAGTACTCGCCCCGCTCGCGCCAGTAGAGCAGCGAGACATGCTCGCGCCGCAGACGCGCGCGCCTCTCGTTTGCTGTGCCCCCAGCCTTCGAACGTCATGTCGGCTACCTGCGGGCAATATTCTTCATGAATGAGTTCTGAATTCGTAATGACATTAGGAAATTATTTTATTTGCGGTTTGGAACATTTTGTCAGAATAAAAAAATAAACAAAGTGACATTATCTCCCATACTATGACACTTTCATCAGAGGCATGTCATTTTTATTTAAAAGATCTATGGTTCAACTTATCTCCAATGTCAGTCTGACGTACTATCCTTGGGACTCACTGTTTTTGCAAAAGTACACTTCCGAGCAATGCGGCTTGCGGCTATCATGCATGGAACTATGAGATTGTATGAAACCCTTTTTGAGCAATGCGTCATGGCATTCCATACAATCCCATAGTTCCATGATAGCCGCGCGGTATTCCTAATGGACCAGGTAGTGGATTATGTAACTTTGAATGAAATTATTTCAATCAAAGCTTTGTTGCTAAAGTTGGCCATTCACGGCCAGTTACAATAATTAGTCGGTCTGAGGTACGACCAAAATTTTACGTTTTCAATATCGGTAATAAAAATCTAAGCTATAGGCATAAGTACTAAAAAAGTAAGCTAACGTTATTATTTTTTTCCACTATTGCCTATATTTTACCTGTTCTAAGACTTTCTAGCCCATTTTACCCACTAAATTAAAAAAACTAAAAGTCCACTTTGCGTGGGGAATTGCCCATGTTCTAACAGCACTGAATGAAATTCATTTTTCAGATTATTTTTATGTTAGTGATTGGAGTCATTTTTTGAACTGACTGTGAATGGCAAGCTTAACAGAGTAACTGAAGTTGTCAAATGTGACACTTTCAAGTGATTTCAATCCTGAATTGTTAGCAACAGAGTTACATAATTAGCCCCAGCTCTGGAGCTTAAGTTACATACACTTTTCATTTATTCTAGTCTGAAGCACAGGTTCCACATAGTTCAGACTAGAAGATAAATTCTGTCCTTTTGTATTTTATTTAAACTTAAGTTCTTTTGCTGTTTCTTTTTACCTTTGTATTATTAATAAATGATTTGATTGAAAAATGATTTGATTCATTATTAAAACCAGCCAAGTGAGAGTCGGACTCGCGCGC
Organism: Pyrausta nigrata; assembly: GCA_949316185.1. Lineage (NCBI taxonomy): Eukaryota > Metazoa > Arthropoda > Insecta > Lepidoptera > Crambidae > Pyrausta > Pyrausta nigrata. Next base: position 7,861,584 of record OX438963.1, on the reverse strand, counting down.
GAAGGGTTCCGTACCATTAACTTAAAACATTAGACAGTATAGGCAAAAAAAGTATATATTTTTATTTTATTTATAATTTCAAAAGTATTCATCACAGGATACCCGAAACAATTTTAAATAAGAGTTTCCGCGCCTGGTTCTTTACGTGAGTGATTTGAAGTTTATAGGTCCAAGACTTTAGAAATTACAGGGGAGGGGACACCGTGTAACAACTTTGGCGGGCTATATCTCGCAAATGGTAAAGCTGATAAAAAATGTTGTATGTGAACCTACCTTATTTTCATAGTCCTATTCAACGATACATGTACCCCCCCTTTACATGTATGGGGAGGTACCCTTAAAAGGGGTAATTTTATTTTTTTGTATTTTAGAGATCTATATGTGAAGTATCCTCGAACCAAGTTACATGCAAATCAGTCCATAAACGTAGAGGATATTCTGCTGTGACAAACTAGGATGGACAGACTGAACCAACTTATATGGGTTCCTTGTCGGACTACGGAACCCTAAAAACTAATCACTTTTACATAGAAACATAATATTAATGACTGGCAATTTGGTATGAGCAAGCTAAATTATTATTCGAGATTAGGATGTTTTTCTCATAAAGAATGTTGCTATATGTATTTCAGCGCAAGAATCGGCTATAGGTTATTACTGTTTTTAAAAGAACCTTGTATTGTTAGCTTTTGTCAAAATATCTGAGTTTGCAATTGTTGCAGTATGTGAGAAAGGAAGTATCACCCATGATACTGATTAATGATCAAACATACAAAATAGTCCTAATGCTAAGGTAACAAACGACACTAAACCCATGTCTAAATAAATAAAACAAAAATTAATACATTCCCAAAAAAAAAATGTGATATTATATGGGCATCGTAAGGCATGATATTACTAATCAGTAGGTACTTAGAATAATATTTATCATTTACTAGATACCCTACATATATATTTTCAAACTTAAACATTGAACCCATTTTCTACTTACCGTAACTTTCATGCAAAAGTGTGGTTTGTGAGGCGCTCCCGTTTTGTAAACATATTCAAACTCAAAACCGGTGCCTAGCTCGTTCAATATGGATATTGGACTTCTGTGTCGCAGGTCTAACTCCGGTATTGTTTTTAGATACAGAAGGTTGGTAGGGTTGAGTTGCTTTTTCACCATTTTGTATGTTTTCTATAAAATTTAAAGCTTACACAGTAATTCTGGTCTAAAAAAAATTAGGAAGATTCAAAAAAATTTACATAATAAGACAAAAAACTTAACTGACAGATGCTCTAACTCCACTCAAACTTCAATGGCGATGGGCTGGTCATGTTTCTCATCTATCGGATGATAGAAGGTCCATCAAAATTACACAGTGGAAAGGTCCAATAGGCAGGAGAAGGGTGGGCAGACCAAACAAGCGCTGGGTCGACAACATGATTGACACAGCGGTGAAAGACTGGTTGGAGACATGCAAAGATAGAGAGGCATGGAAAGGGATGGAGGAGGCCTTCACCCAAAGAGGGGGCCAAATTTAAAATGTATTGTAAAAACCTTACTAATGTAAAATGGCAAATAAAGGCTTTATTTTTATTAATTTACAGTAGTTCTGGTACATTCTATACTACTTAAAAAGCCACTATTTCAGGTTGAAAATATATGTTTTTATAAATGAAGTTTATGATTTCAATTAGACGATACATGATTATGAAATAGACTTGATTATTCAGTGCTATAATAATTTCAATAAACTGTATTCTGAGGGGATAATTTAGGATGCAGTTTTAATTTCACATTTAGCCCCACAGTCTTAGAGTACAGTTAGAAAAATAGTTAATTGCAGGACTAAGTTCAAAACTACATTACAAGAGAGAGAGAGAGTACACTTTTCAGCCTTTTCTGTTTTTCAGTAGAATTACTTTAAAGTCGAAGCCTTTATTTTGTTATGTGGTATAGGAGTTTATAAATCTGTTAACTTTGAACAAATAAAACGATATATCTACAAAAAAATCTAAAATAACCTGATAATGGATTTGTTCAATTTTAACACAAAATATTTACAAATCTATGCTATCTATGCTACAAGTAGTTCAATACTATAACTATTACTAACGCTACGTGCAAAAATAGAATCCGCTATCCCTGTTTTTTTAATTGAATCACGACCATTTGATTTACAATCTTGGTTATGTTTGAAAAAGTTTACTATCTAGGTATTCAGCACAGGATAATGTTTATCGGATTCCAGACACTGTGGTTTCGATTATTTATTCAATATTTTTAGCACTGATAATATTATTAAGGTATTCTAAAGGCAAAAATTTTAAAAAACTCAGATAACAAACAACACTCAAGTCTTCATGAAATCCAAGAAAACCTCTTAGTATTATATTCAACAAGAAATAAATAAAAATGTAAACGTATCGCACAATATAACACACTTTTCATTGTTCAAAAAAGCGGTTATCAACAGAAAAGATAAATTCGTAAACATTGCAACCGCAACGCAAAATGAAATAAAACAAACAAGTTACGTTTTTTTTCACAACCACGACCGAACTTTTGACAGTTAATTTCGTTCCGTTTCCCGCTAAGATATTTTTGGTGAGCGACATTCGCTGAGCGAGTAAACAACGAAACGTAAATGTAAAAAAATATATTTAGGCGGTTAACAGACTACGCGGTATTCAGACAGCCTTAACAAGAGTCAGCGTAGTGAAATAAGTTAGCCTGTAAGTCTGTCTGTGATTAATACACTTAAATAAGGTACTACGCCTTAATAGCACAACTTGTGACGGTTATTATCCGTTAGTGGACAACAACAGATGATAATTATATTTTTATAACTTAAGCAATTATTTTGCAAGTTTTTACGAAATTTAATCAAATTTCACTTACAAAAATTAATCGACTGTGTCATCCGGTGGGACTCGAACCCACGTCCCTTCGCTATCCGGGCGAGTGCTCTTACCAACTAAGCTACGGAGGACATTAGTCAGTCGACGAATTTTTGCTAGTGCTTGCTACGCTAGTGAACCGGCGTTCGATGTCATCAATACTTGGGGAATGTACCCGCATGGAAATATTTTTACAAATATTTAATTTAATTTATAGCGTAGCAAGCACTTGCAAAAATTCGTTGACTGACTAATGTCCTCCGTAGCTTAGTTGGTAAGAGCACTCGCCCGGATAGCGAAAGGACGTGGGTTCGAGTCCCACCGGATGACACAGTCGATTAATTTTTGTAAGTGAAATTTGATTTAAGTTCGTAAAAACTTGCAAAATAATTGCTTAAGTTATGAAAATATAATAAATTAAGCTGATTTCATCTTAACTGATGGCACAGATGGTTAAATATTTGTAAAAATATTTTCATTGGATACATGCGGGTACATTCCCCAAGTATTGATGAAATCGAACGCCGGCTCACTGGCGTAACAAGCACTAGCAAATTCGTCGACTGACTAACGTCCTCCGTAGCTTAGTTGGTAAGAGCACTCGCCCGGATAGCGAAGGGACGTGGGTTCGAGTCCCACCGGATGACACAGTCGATTAATTTTTGTAAGTGAAATTTGATTTAATTTAACAGATGATAATTTAAAACATCTAAGTTTTAGCGACAATACATACGCATAACTGGATTTAAAGAACATGAGTAGGTCAATGGGGACTTAAAAATGACTGGAATCGTTGATCGTACATAAGTAGTTATCATTGTACGAGTATAAAACCTTTTGTATGTAATTAATAAAATTATGCTTATCTGTACAATACAAATGTGTGCCACACAATGGTTGCTTATTTAATACATTGAAGCACTTATCGACAGTTTTTATCTTCAATTAGTTTTATCACTGTCCAAAAAACAGTCACAACTCTGTAGGAATCGAACCTGACCGAATTTAAACACTAAATTAGTACTAACTTAAACACGAGTTGAATGGACAAAAACAATGCTCGTTTTATGTAACAATAATAAAATTACGTTGTCACTCCTATTTATTATTAACCATATGAATCATAGATAAGATTAGGGTGTATATATTAAACGAAGCCACACTATGTACAGTCGGCAACACATCAGGTTACCCATGTGAACTACGAAAACAGCCTTTATCACGTAGGGAATAGAGGCGGTCTGACGTGCGGTAGTATGTACTCCCAATCGTCCAGTAATAATGACCTCTTATTAGTACTATGCCGTATGGTAACGAGAGGTCAGCTTGTATCTCTTGAAGTACTTATCCTATTGGGATGAAACATATCCGAGGTTGTGCATTGGACTGTACATACTCAAACTATCATCGAAACTAATTCATTTAGATTATTAGGGTTCAGTACCTGAAAAGGAACCCTTATAAGGTCACTTTGTTGTCCGTCTGTCTGTCAAGACCCTTTTTCTCAGGAACTTAGACGATTTCATCATGATAGTTAATATGAACATCAAGTAATTATGAATGCCGGTCCCTCGAAGCTGTGAAAAAGTCAAACTTTTAAGTTAACGCAATCCAAAAATACAGACATTTTATTGGTATTTTCTAACATTTCGCAGGAGAAACAAAACCTATAGGGTATTTCCCAAACACCTAGAATCATGAAAGGACTTGTCCATTAATGGTTTTTTATTCGTCAATATTTCTAACCAGAATAAACTAAATATTATATTAAAGAGTTCACAAAAACTAGCCTTTCTGCATAATTAATATATTTTTAAGGCCTCCGATTTAGAGAAAAAATTAAATTAATTTTTCTCTTTGTCTGTACTGAAACCGCACCTTCGCCTATATCAATTAACGCATGAAAAAAAAATTGACAGCAAAATTGACATTCCATTGACAGTAGTACCTATTATATAATCTGTGGTAGTACCTAGTAGTATTTATCCACCAGTGGAAAGGCAATGGTACATAGCCATACAGCCAGGAAATACAAATAAGTGATCAATGGATGATGCCTGTTACAAAACATATTTTTTCTTAAAAATGGAGTTGTTTAAAATTCTGATTGCTATGGTTACGTGTTTCATATTTTTGTAGCTTAAAGATAAATATAGGTTTATTAGTGGTTGGTTATATCTTAGAATAAAAAACCAGCCTCCATACAAAAAGAGGACAAGTCCTTTGGCAAGAAAGGAAGGAAGGTCTTACGGCACAATTTTAAGAAAAAGTTCGAAAACTGTCCCTGTACCCTCAGTGCGCGAGTCGGACTCGCACTTGGCCAGTTTTTTAATGCACAAGAGATGTAGTGTATTAATTACTATAAATGATGCCATCAAAAACAGAAATGTAAATAAATGCCAAATTGCCAAGTTCTTAACAATTTCGCAAACAAAAGAAGTTAGATCTTACTGGAAACCAAAGTTCTTCCAAAGCCCTTTATACTGTTACAGCTCCTGTCATGGATATTATTCTATGACGCGCTGACCCGACAAACATTGTCATGTCCCGGTAATCAGTTTTTTACCCGACAACACAGTAGTTCACCCGGACGCCAAGCTCGTATATACAGGGGGAGGTGACTCACAGTAACGGCGACGGTGAAGCTGGGGCAGTGCGCGGGGCCACCCTGCTGGAGCACGCTGTAGTTCACCCGGACGCCAAGCTCGTTCAGCGCAGACACGGGGGACTTGCCGCCAGACTCCACCGCGTCGGCCGCGTTGGCTAGCGCCTGTGATACAAGATGTGGTAAAATTTGGGAAAACACACCTATTATATTTTTATAACTTAAGCAATTATTTTGCAAGTTTTTACGAAATTAAATCAAATTTCACTTACAAAAATTAATCGACTGTGTCATCCGGTGGGACTCGAACCCACGTCCCTTCGCTATCCGGGCGAGTGCTCTTACCAACTAAGCTACGGAGGACATTAGTCAGTCAACGAATTTTTGCTAGTGCTTGCTACGCCAGTGAGCCGGCGTTCGATTTCATCAATACTTGGGGAATGTACCCGCATGTATCCAATGGAATATTTTTACAAATATTTAACCATCAGTTAAGATGAAATCAGCTTAACCTTTTATATTTTTATAACTCAAGCAATTATTTTGCAAGTTTTTACGAAATTAAATCAAATTTCACTTACAAAAATTATTCGACTGTGTCATCCGGTGGGACTCGAACCCACTAAGCTTACTTAGTTGGTAAGAGCACTCGCCCGGATAGCGAAGGGACGTGGGTTCGAGTCCCACCGAATGACACAGTGACACATACACAAACACACTCAAGCTATTTTTAGTAGTAAATAAAGTTGTTACTATACAGTATAAGATACTAAGAAATATAGAAATTAATTGTTAAAGCTATGGAAGAGTGGAGCGTCCTGGCACAAGCTGTAAATTTAAATAAGATCCTACATGGTCATTACGACCTTCAAAACTTTGACCAACTATTCACGCGTAACAAAAATGACCATCTAAGAGGCCACCATCTCAGACTCTGTACCGATATCGCAAAGTGTAAACCTTACAAGCATTTTTTGACCAATAGAGTAGTCAAAGCTTGGAATGGGCTTCCAGAAGATGTGATCTCTGCCCAAAATATCAATCAATTCAAAAACCGACTTGACACTCATCTAACCTCGCTTAACCTAATGTGAAGAACTGGATACAGGCGGCTATCAGTTGTCTCAACTGCCTGCCTGATAACTAATAATAATAATAATAAAAAATCGCATAGGAGCAGGATTTGAACCCACGACCTTTGGTTATTAAAGTCGAATACTGTTTCTTTACCTGCAAATTCCACTTAAAACCGGCTCCAAGCCTGATGGTGGGCGCTGATTTCTTCGCTGGTGGTTCTCCATCTAAAAATATTATTTAGTTTTAGTTCATCTTTAGTTTATGACTCAAAACTAACCACGCACTTACAAAAATTCGTCGACTGTCTTACGTCCTCCGTAGCTCATTCGCAGAGCATTCACCCGGATAGCGAAGGGGCGCGAGTTCGAGTCCCACCGGATGACACAGTCGATCAATTTTTGTGAGCGAAATTTAATTTAATTTCTTACTAGGGGTGTTATTACACAGATCCCCATGTCACTATAAATTATACGGATTTTGAAATACATGAAAGGGCACCTCTGGCTTTAATATTATGTCACAGATATATACCTATGTCACTTTAAACGTATTTTAACAAACATTCCACTGCGCATCAAACGCGGGTTCGATTTCAGAATTAGTTATTCTCCAACTAGGATTTGGGTATTGAGACAACTTAAATAATTGTTTACAATTGTATTGACATCTTGAAGACGACTTGTACCAGACGAAAGCCAAACTGTCTAGGATTAATTATAGTTATAAACCATTATTCAACTTGCTATTTGCTCCACTCATAACTTAATTGAAATTAGGGAGTTTAGCACAAAATGCTCTTGCCTAGATAGGCAAGCATATATAGGATAGATGCATAGATATGCAGCTAAAGTTGTTTTCGGTTATAAGTAATGCGTACAAAATAGCAAAAAAAAAAGATAAAATACGAAATAATAGTAAAAATGTACCTTCACGGAGCTTTAGTTCGATGTCAATAATATCACACATGATTATGTCCGAAATAACAAGAAAATAATAAAACACAATAATAATATTAATATCAACTAATCACGGGAAATACACTTATTTAAATTAATTACTACGAAAATGTGCAAGCAAGGCGTGTCTGGGTTTTGTAACTGACGGAATGGGGGCACGGTTGACGGTTTTTTTTATATTTTTTTGTTACTACCCACATTTTTGGTAGAATTTTTTATTTCTTTTTTTTTTAATATAAGCATTGAGAATGACAATACTTTGTGATTTTTATTTGTATCTGTACTAGAACTGTAGTTTATGTTCATAAAGTGTTTTCTGGTTGCAATAAAGAGTATCTATATATCTATCTAACATGCTCTTTTTTAAATCTGTTAAAAAAACATAAATTTAATTTGAAAAATAAATTCATCAGCTATTATCATTAGCATCTAAATGTTGAATTTTTAAGACACCAGTAAAGTCAGCCTATATAGATCCCACTGCTGGGAAAAGGCCTCACTCCAACTATGAGGAGGTAGGAGACAAGACACCAGTAGAATGGAGAAACTAAGGGAGTTATTAGACTACGCAGTATTCAGACAGGCTTACTAAGACTCAGTGTAGTGTAGTAAGAATTAGCCTGTAAGTATGTCTGCCTCATCAATTATTTATTTTTAAAGTGAATATACAATTTTACATTCTGTGATTAATTTCCACAGATGATGACACAGTCGATTAATTTTTGTGAGCGAAAACTGATTTATTTTTTTCTGTTTTTAGTATTTGTTGTTATAGTGGCAACGGAAATACATCATCTGTGAAAATTTCAACTGTCTAGCTATCACTGTTCATGAGATACAGCCTGGTTACAGACAGACAGCGAAGGCTTAGTCTTAATCCTAAAAAAGCGAGATGGGAGATAGACTGTCTCAGTTAAGTCTGAATATCAAGTAGATAACCTCTTTAAAAAAATACTACAGAGGTACTTACAGTATTTATGTCCAGAAAAATGCCTTTTTCTTGATGCCTGCGGTTTCGGTGGGGCTTGCGGCATGTCAGTGGTCGAAGTTATATCATTTGAGTACTGAAATATAATAATATTCGCAGGAGGTTTTAGTTTTGAGAACTATGTTATATTAACACAACAGGCTACCAATCCCAACTAGCTTTGATAACAGAAATTTAGTTACAAGTAGTGTTTTTGTTGCTTGTTCCTAAACTGCTTATGATTGCAGATAGGAAGCTGGGCCACATGATAATTTAATAAATAACATAATTTAAGTTGGCAGTACTATATGAGGGAGTGCGAGTTTTCATCAAAGATGTCGAGGACAGGGCGGAGTGGAGTTGAAAAATAAAAAAGGCTGACCCCACCACCATGTGGGATATATAGCCAGGAAGAGAGAGAGAGAAAGTACTAAATTACACATTATAGAATTGATGGGATCGAGAAACAGTGGAAGTATACTGTGTTAGGGTATGGTTTAAATTTTTATTTTATTTTATCCTGTATTCTATGATTGGTTATAGACTGATGGATTAAAATGTAGGGATCAGGTTTTAAGCCCACTGTATAAATACTTAGTATTATCTAATTTTGGAATAACAAACAGCAATCACAATGTAAGCTAAATCTAAATGCTTTAATTAATTAAATATTTATAACTTATTAATTAGTCATGCTTATTGTGAAGCCCATGAAAAATTATAAAATAGGAATATCACGGATATTAGTAGACCAAATATGAGTTTATATATGTGTTATATCCATTGATTAATTTATTACATATATGATAAATCAATGGTTTTATCTTAAATCTTAATTAGGTAAATACTTACATAAATAAATAATTACTTACTAAGAGAAATGCAACAAAATACTTCAAAGTATGAATATAAACAGTTAAAATTCCAAAAAATATGAATCAGCTTTGTTATTTTTTCTCAATTAGTAGGTTCTGATGTCATCAAAAAATTACATGGACACAAGACAATAATAATAATTTGTATACTTACCTTACTCCACTAAAATCTCAGTTACCAATTACTAGGCTTGACTCACCCATTCATTTGCAGTATCTGAAAATAAATTAACATCTATTTTGTTTTCAATGCAATAAACATTCAATTTGCAACCTAGCACAAGCTCCACTCTTAGTTTGCGGCTGGGTAATTGGTGTGTTTGTTGAAACAATTTATTATTATGGATGCTCTTGTAAGTCATTATGTATGAGTCTACATCTTCATACATATGACTGTCACAAGAGCATCCATACTTTACCATACTACTAGCCGTTCATTTCAAGTTGGCCGTTACCTCCCTTCCCACTTCCCCATACCGCACCTCAACGCAGACCTGCTCTGTATGGTACGGTTAGCTTAAGCCGCATTGCCATACATAAATAAGTATTTATCTGTATCTATGCAGATTTTAAAAGTCGAATATGGATGAACCATGATTTTTATAACAAGATTTTTGTACAGATAAAGTACTTGAACACCATACTCATGCAGACCAGCTCTTATTAGACAGATGCAGTAGGCACATGTCTATATTTTAGTTTTATAATAAAACCTCTTTTAATAAAAATTGAGAAAGTTTATAGTAAAAAATAAAATCGAGTTTTATGTCACAAACACTTAATAGATTTATAGGCCCTACAAACCGTTGACTTTGGTAAATGTCTAGATAGACTTACCTGGGCAATAATCATCACCCACGTGTGGTACTAGTTGCATCCTTTCAGAGACTTCACTTCCCTACACTACCTAGGTATTTAAAAAATCTAACCTAAGATCTATAGGGGGCTACCACAAAATTTTGACAGAATATCTTTTTAAATACTCATATGAGTAATGAAAAACAATGTAGTTTTATTGAGCTTCAAACTACTACCAAGAAAATAACATAATTATTTCTTTGTCTTGTGTATGTATATTTCATGCATTAATGGATTCTTTCTTATCAATGTTAATGGACTTATACGCCAAAGTATACAACACTTGTATATATTAGGATGTAGTATCATTGATAAAACAATGCATTTCTTATTTGAATGAAACTAGCAATAAAACCCTTTTTATTTATAACTAAAACATAAACCAAATTGTAAGGCAGCGTTAGATGAAAACCATACTGCTCTTTTGACATACGAAATAATTAATAAAAACCCTTAAACAATAGAACCATGCGCGTGATACTAGATTCAAGTGCCAGTGATTCCCCTTTTATTAATTTAGTTTATTTAGGTTTTCACAGGTATTGGCAAGGATATTTATGTCTGAGAATGGTTATAATACAATAAATTACGAAATATATCGAAAACACTTACCTTTATTGGTAAAATCCGGCCATTTGTTATCAAAATCCTGTGGCAATAAGTGATAACGTAGAAACATTTTTTTATGTATTAACCATAACTTACAGCTGATGTAACACTACTACAATTCATAAACACGACACGATAGTAAAAACTCTAGATGTTTTATAGCAAATTAAGCTGTTTAATTAAATAAAACTTACCATTTTGCGGAAAGGATACGATCAAACAACACATTTGATTTTTCTGACAACACTGATGTCAAATTGTCAACTATGATGTTACTAGTTTCGTTCAGAAATTAAGTATGTAGACCACCAACCAACCAGTTTTTTTTACACACGGCCCGCACGCCGCACGCCTATCCTACTTTGACCTAGAGTCCTCCTCTATTCCCTACTAGGCATGGAAATGATTGCTACTTTTAATTCATTTTCATTTCATGAAATGATGATTTTTTTTCATATGAAATAACATGTGAAATTTCATTGACAATGATTTTTTTTCGCAGTGTCATAATGTAACACTTTTTGCTATTTGCTACTTATAATGAAATATGAATTATTGTGAACGGTTGCTAATTTGCTACTAATGTGAAATGTCATATTTAGGTTGTCATGAAAAATCATGGCAAACGAATCTAAACTTTATGTTCATAAGTTTTAAGTTCTTAAAATGCCCACCCAGTATCGATCGTCACCTATGATCGCATAACAAGTGTGTTTGTCTTTTTCTAACACGCACCTAGGGCAAATCATTCCTACTCGGTCGCTCGCGACTCGCTCTGCTACAAGCAGTCATCAATGAATGAAATGAAATGAGCATGATCTATGATTTCGCGGAGTGCGATTTGTAGCAGTCTATATGAAAAAAAATAGCAGGTGTGAACAATGAAATTCATTTCATATGATTTTTCATCTGCTATTCATGAAATCTTCCATGCCTATTCCCTACGTATTAAAAGCTGTCATCGTAATTTAAATGGGTAACCTGACGTGCTGCAAACCGTGGTATGGCATTGACACTCTCTCGCGCAACAATTGGCACATCAGTTATCACTCTCCTCTCCACACTCATTCAAGGACACTGACCTCTATAATACTTGTTTAATAGAGGTCAGTGCGTGGGTCTGTTGTCCATGGAAGAACTAGGAAGATAGTAGAATTCTTATCTTCCTTGAACCCCACCCCATTGGTGTATCGTATTGAGGTAAGGATTTTGAAGGAAGGGTAGGTTTTATTCATAAAGTTTAAAATGTATCAACTATTATAGTGTAAACCAGAGATTCACAAACTTATTTCGTCTAGCGCCCACTTTTGAAATCAGTTATTTAGTAGCGCCCCCCCCCCTTCCTTTTTTCATATTAAATACCTCAATAACATATTATTAGTCTCAGGAATTTAAATAAACCTATATTTAAAACATGTTACATCCGCTTCAGGCACCGTTACGTCATAACCGGGGAATTTATTTTATTTATGACCAACGGTACCGGAAACTCCACTCGATACTAGCGCCACTCATAGCCAAACCCAGCCAAGCCACCCAAGCCAGCCAAAGCCAGCCATAGCCACCACAGCCAGCCAGCACCAAGCCACTGCTTGCCCCCACCGCCAATGTGCCTATAATGTTGGGGGAAAGCCTTTATAAGCGACGGACAGCGCAGTCTAGCAGACTTGTACTCGGACACAGCAGCCACTGAGTAAGCTGAAACTCTGCCAGTTTGAGTAACTATAACCATTATTCTTTGTAAGTGTGTGATTCGGCGATTAAATCTGTGTGCTCAAGCTATTGTGCGTTTTTTATTTATGCCATTCGTTTACAAACAAGACTTTTCTAACCAGAGATAGCAATAATAATGCAACTTTACAATATTAAATCTCATCAGCACCCCCCTGTTTCTGGGCCCTTTACCGCCCCCCTCGAGGCCCTCGATTGCCCTTGGAAGTTATTAGAATCCAGGTCCACGTTGTATGGGTATTTGACCGACGTCCTTTAGTTGCAATAAAAAATCGGTTCAGGCGGTTAACATTTTAAAAGTAAAATTACAAATTTCAAAAACCCTCAACGCGAAATAAACATTAACCCTTACCCAGGCTGTGAGCACATATGACCATACAGCAAATTTTTTTAACGAGCATATTAGCTACGCACTCGAGCCAATTTATAGACAATCGTTCCCTCGATGTTATGGACTGTATTCTTCAAATAAAACGCTTCTTGTTTCTTTCTTCTTTTATTGGAGATCGATGACCGTGAGAGCAGCTAACAAAAATCCGGCGCTCACGGCCCTATACTTATACTAATTACATAGGTCTTACTTAGTGACTAAAGCACCCTAGTGCTTACCGGCGAAAGGATAAAGATAGCTACGTTACTCTTTCCAACGCGTTCAACAGCCACCCTCAAAACATCGAAATACTGAGGGAGGCAACCGATGCGTATCTCCTATCTCTTTCTACAATATTTCATACTACCTACCGATAGCCTAACAATTCCCACTCGCAACATTCTACCTCTGCGGGTTTTCCTACGTACCCTCGGATTGTGCGAGATGGGACAGGGACAGACTATTGGTCTTACCGGTCCCACACTGCCTGAGTGGGACGACCAGATAGGGTCTCCTTCGCCCCTGTACCAAACTACCCACTTTATATTTTATTATTAGTTCCTACCTGCCTAACTTTTGCAAGTGGGAATCACCTATAGATAACCGGTTTGCTATCTTTATTAAATAAAACAAGCCCTGAGCTAATTTACATTGTTTCTTATGCTAAGCCCTATGAGAAAATTAAACTTTATTGAATCCACAAAATATCCTATACTAAATTACAACATTCAAATATAAACATAAAGTAACTGATTGGGTGTCCGTAACAGAGCAGATGTTATTATAGATAGTATTTGTAATTTATATTTTATGCTGTGTTAATGAGTTTTTTTTTAAATATTTTATGATGATAATAAATCGATTATTTTTCGTCTGTTAAGGGTTTTTTGCCTAGTGGGTACCTAAATAAAATAATAAAGAAGTTGAAAACTTCATCAGATCAAAAAAAATTTTCAATTAGTCTTCTTTGTCTTTGGTAAATTTTATGTATTGTACGTAACATTATATTATTTACATATTTGTTTCTTACGTTTACGCGAATTGTTGAACTCATTAAAACACAATTTTACGGATTACTTCTCGATTTATTTACATTTTATTTTAAACCTGACGTTTCGAACACTTTACAGCGATCTTGGTCACAGGGAGACTAAGGTATTATTTGTCATTACAAAGTTTTGAAAAATTTTAACTACCGGAAATTGAGGCAGACAGTAAACTAGCTTTTTTAGATATTTTACTAACTAGGAATTCGGATCATACCCTTAGCCACACAGTCTTTAGAAAAGCTACCCATACCGATAAATATCTCAGTGGTGCGTCTCACCATCATCCTTCACAGTTAGCTACCGTGGGCAAAACTTTGTTTCAGAGAGCGAGGGGCATCTGTGACGACCGACACCTGGCTGCTGAGCTTCAGCATGTAAGGAAGGTACTACGGGACAACCAGCTTCCAGTACCACGTCGTTGCAGACCCCGTGCCAAGCCTACGACAGTTGAACGCCAACCTGCAGTACTACCATACATGAAGGGAGTCACTGACAAGATTGGGAATATCTTGAAGCGTGCTTCAATCAAAACTTACTTCAAGCCGCAAAAGAAGATTAACCAATTCCTACCACTTGTCAAGTGCAACATACCTTTTCAAGATGCAGGGGTGTACAAGCTGGAGTGTGACTGTGGCCTCTCCTACATCGGGCAAACAAAGCGAAGTATAGGCGTGCGGATAAAAGAACACATAGCTGACGTAAAACATAGACGGAATACGAAATCTGCAGTGTGTGAACATGCCTTAGACAAACCCAACCACTTCATTCGTTTTGACCAACCTAAAATACTTGCAAAAGAACGGCGTTTTATTCCTCGAATGCTACGTGAAGCCATTGAAATTAAAAAAACATCCAAATTTCAATAGAGAAGATGGTTGGAAAGTTCCACCGGCATGGGATCCTATTCTAGCAAAAACCAAAGCAACACCTAGCACTGCAAGATCTCAAGACACGGTTAGCTCTTTCTGCGTAAATAGGAACGTAAATTAATATTATTGAGTGACAGTAGTTAAAATTTTTCAAAACTTTGTAATGACAAATAATACCTTAGTCTCACGATCGCTGTAAAGTGTTCGAAACGTCAGGTTTAAAATAAAATGTAAATAAATCGCGAAGTAATCCGTAAAATTGTGTTTTAATGATATTATTTACAATTAAAAACTTTTATGTGTACTAAACATAGTACTACTGTACTACTAGTTACTACTACACAAAAAATGGCACAAAATTTTTACTCTAGCTTAAAGATTCTAATATAGGTATTAAACAAATTTAAAAAATATATATTTAATTAACTACCCCTGGTGCTACTGAGTAAGAAAGAATAGCACGAGATTTACTCTCTTACGACTTTAGGACAAATACCTACCAAATGTCCCAACAAACTGTGTGTGTAGCACTGTAATATGATGTACAGAATATACCGCAGTGTTTAATAGAAAAAATTAAAAAACATTTATAAAAAAGTTTGAGTTCAATTATTTCTCCTAAAGCACATTAGATAACATTACTAAGATAATTTACGAGAATGTACTTGAGTTTTCAGTACTTCATTAAAGGGACAGACAGGACCAGTAACCTTAAAAAAGTTTGGGATCCATTGCTTTTACAGACTACATGATTAATTATTTACTATTTTCTAATGTATGATCGTCCACCGAGATGGTTTCTCACACAGCCCGGTGTCCGGACAAAATCTGTTAAAAGTTGTGTTACTATTGAACCCCAAAATCTCCCTCTCTTCTTGTATTCGGAATGAAAAAGTGCTATCATGAGTACCGATGAAGTATGCTGCATGCGAACAAATTATTTGATCAATAATAGCGATCCCACCATCTCTAAACTCCTTTAAATCTGACTCTGATGGGTTGTAAATGTATACATCAAAGTTATCTTCTTTAAGTTTATGTTTCAATTCTTTCAACTCGGAGGTATCAGCATCGGTTGCAATGAAAACTTTCTTAACTTTGGGCACATTTTTGTTGATTGCATTTCTGATTTGCTTGACAGTTCCTGCTATAGATGGAACATCGGTAGGCCTGCTGTATGCAAAGTCGCGTCTTCTCCAATGAATCGATAAATAATTTGTGCATTGCTCGCTTTTACAACCCAATTTCTTATTGATAAATTTCTTTGCAGTTTTCACAAGTGCTTTGTTGAACTTCATGCTTTTACGGCAATCCCAGTAAGACTTCGATCCGTAATTGTCATGTAACGGTATTTCTGCGTGCATGAACATTACTCTTCTATCAGATGGATGTTGAAATACAAGTTCCCATAACTTTGATATTTGCCCTTGAAATCGTACACACACAGTTTCTTTAGCCTTGATGTTGCTGTAGCCCCAATAGTTACCTTGGTATTCACATTTTGAACTGACGAGTTGCCATTTTTCTTCGAACACTCCATTTTCAAACGGATTTTCAAAGTTTTGTAAAACATACAATGTATCAATTTCAATAGGACTTGTATCAGTTTTGTTAGCAACCTCATTGAGTTCTAGCACTGGGGCGTAGGATTTGAGAGAATCTATATCAAAGAAATCACTCCATGGGTGAGAATTTGATTTTGAATGAGTGCTTCTCCAGTGATATAAATTGTGCCAAGGAGGAAGAACTAACCGCCAGTCTGTCCTCCCACGCTTCTTAGCTTCAGCTAACATTATAGCGAACCTCATATACACGTCTCGTCTCAAATTAAAGCCTTCAGGGGGATTTACATCGTAAAATATCAACTTGTAATCGCGTGTGACTTCAAGTTGGTTATTACATGTTTTTGAGGCAGCATCGCAGTAGCCATCCTTTGGATTCTGCTCAGCAGCTGAGGATAGTAAATTTATGAGAAACAATTTGAGAAAAATCATTATATTTTATCACTTTTTACGAAAAAACACCGGACTATAAAAGTATTGATTCGAGTTTAAAAACTGACATTTGTTTTTTTTTTGCACTCTCGGGCTTTTATGGTTGGTGCGTTGACTTGTCCTTAAGCCAATTTTATGCGATTTTTCTGAACGAAAGGGCATTGACATTTCTAATTTTTCTATCAGGCAGCACAGTTTTCTGATGTCATTCTTTGAAAGCTGTCTGATGTGCATTTTGGACGGCGAATTTAATTTTAAAACCGATTAAAAACTTGTAAATTTCTGCCTATTTCAGCAAAAATGGAGCTGAACGACGTTATAGTAAACCAGCCCGTCGTTATAGACAACGTAAATACCTCGCATGCTTATTGTTTCCTTGCTTTTTCACATTGTTGGCACACCTTCGTTTTTGTTAAAAAATCAATTGAATTTTATGTTTTATTAATAAAAGAACTGGGTCAGTCCCTATTTCAAGTACGAATTTGTGTAATAATGTGCTTGTGATGGTCGTACAGCCGCTTATTTGTAAACAGTAAATGTTCAAAGTGAGTCACCATATTGACGTCTTGTTCAATAATTTGTTTGCCGCTGTGTGCAGGGCTCCGGGGTAATCAAAGCAGGCTTCGCTGGCGACCAAATCCCGAAATGCAGGTTCCCCAACTAGTGAGTATCGCCAATGCATTCAATACTTTTCATTTTCAGTTATTTTCACTTGCAAATCTTGACTTTACTAACATCATCTTTCAGTATTGGCCGCCCCAAACACATAAGAGTGATGGCAGGTGCTCTAGAAGGGGAACTATTTGTAGGCCCACGTGCTGAGGAGCACAGAGGCCTTCTCAGCATCAAATATCCAATGGAACATGGTATAGTGACCGATTGGAATGATATGGAGCGGGTTTGGAACTATATTTATAGCAAGGTTAGTAAATTAATAGTTAGTGTATATTTTTTATTTGAAATGGGTTTGCTCTTGACTCTAGAGTAGTCTAGACTAAGCTAGATGGACCTTATTTTAAATAAACTGAAATAAATAAAAACTTCATAGCCTACTCAAGTTGTCAAAATAAAAATACACAGGCTACCAGGTGTATGAGATTTTTGGGACTGTCCTGGATTTTTGTGCTTTGCTCTGTGTCCTAGAATAAGATTTTACCGTCCTGGGTTCCAAAGAATAATAATAATTGTAGCGGAGCTCGCAGTTGCACCACACTATTATGCTCACGAGCTCTTGTGACACGTCACTATGCGGAAATACGCCCCTGCACCCCGAGGCTTCCTTCCGGCAGTCAGTTGTGTGAAGTATGCCTGCGCGTTCATGTCTCGGGTTGGAGATGAAAATAACGCCATATTTGTTTTACCAACAATTTGTTTGTTTTTTGTATTTTCTTTGTGCAACTCTGTAACCTAATCTTCTCTACAAATAAATATTGTAAACAGCAATATACATAATTTTTTAATGATTTAAAACAAGAACTACTTTTTCAGTACACATCACTGTTATAAAATAATAAAAAAGAAGGTTAAAGTAAAAAAATAAATGTAATAAAATGATAAAGTGTAAACAAATTGGTGCAGAACCTTTTAAAAACTGTTAAACCCCATAAGACCCACGGGCAGGTTGATAACAATTAATTTTCTACTGCGTCTGAAAACATGATGCGCTAAGGTTTAAGCTTGATTTCCATGCTAAGCCAAATTCTTCGTTACCTGATATCTCTTGTATGTATTACTTGTACCCCACTCCCCCTTCCCGGTGATAAGACCATCTTTGTACATCTTTCTGATGACCTAAATCCATACTAATATTATAAATGCGAAAGTGTGTCTGTCTGTCTGTTGCCTCTTGATACTTAAACCACTGAACCGATTGAGATGAAATTTGGTATGGAGACAGTTTGAGACCCTGGAAAGGGCATAGGCTACATTTTGTCGCGATATAAAAAAAATAAGAGGGTGAAATGGGGGATGAAGTCGCGGGGAACCACTAGTAATATATAAATATTGAACCTAAGAAATATATGAATATAAATAAATACCTCTGTGGTTGAGCATCTTTTACACCAATTTTCTAGGCGTCCCCTTCTAGTATATGGTCAGTTGTTTCTGATTTTCACTGATTATAAAGAAATAAATAAAAATAAAAATTCTTTAATTTAGACAGACTTAGAAATCTGTGGGTTTAATACCTTCATGTTTCCAACACAATACAAAATTTATTGTTATTAACCTGCCCGCGGGTCTTATGGGGTTTGACAGGTTAAATGTTTTTGTTTTGTGGTCCTACAATTTACATCTTGGGATTCGTGTGCACAAATGCTACACAACATAAAACATGTATAAATCTTAGCTATTAATTTGAGATAACAGCAATGTATGTGATGTTGCCCAATATCAGGCCTGTGTAACTCCCCGTGTATGTACACCTAGGGGCGGTGACCCACCTTAGTGGGCTAATCAAGTTGGGTGTCGCGAGCGTTGGGTGTTCACCGGTGGCGAGCGGCACTACGTTGCTGTTGAGACGAGCATGAATGAAGTGCTAAAAAGGGTGCGCTAGATTGCGCTAGTAGCTTTTTCTAGCAGTCAACCCTATCGGGTCGCATTATAGTAGTACGTCACTGAATAATTTTAGTGTATTATGAATCATATTCCAGAGTTGTAAGAATGAAATTATCTTGTAATGTATTTCTGTAGTAGGTGTCTAAATGAAAATGTGCTTGACTCTGAGGCGTACTAAATTACACCATATCGTTGACGACATTGAGTAGATATTTCTTTGAATTTCATTGGAAAGTCAAACTTCTGTACGTAGTACTAGTACTTATCCTGTGTTAATATTTATTTCTTTATATTCATCTGCTGTTTTTTATGGCCTGCAATAAATAGTTATCTATCATCCCCTAGGACCAACTGTCAACATTCTCGGAGGAGCATCCAGTGCTCCTGACGGAGGCGCCCCTCAACCCTCGCCGCAACAGAGAGAAGGCAGCGGAGGTGTTCTTCGAGACATTCAACGCGCCCGCGCTGTTCCTGTCCATGCAGGCGGTGCTTAGCTTGTGAGTTCACTCGTTCATTCACTTATACACTTACTCATACATTCATTTTATTATTATTATTATTAGTTATCAGGCAGGCAGTTGACACAACTGATAGCCGCCTGTATCCAGTTCTTCACATTAGGTTAAGCGAGTTAAGATGAGCGTTAAGTCGGTATTTGAATTGATTGATATTTTGGGCAGAGATCACATCTTCTGGAAGCCCATTCCATGCTTTGACTACTCTATTCTATTGCTCAAAAAATGCTTTATATTATTATAAATTTTTTTTTTATTTAAAACGAAACAGTTACAATTCGGTATGTAAAGTAAAAAGCAGCCCATGGAAATTTAAAACCATTTAGAGATTTTATGCCCATAATCACCATACAGTTACTTATACCACCTAAAATCTAAAGATGGGGGCTTATTTTTACGAAAAACGGAGTATAATTTATCCTTCCATATGCCCTCTTCACGCACCGGAAACCGACATATGACATTACTATTTGCATGTGTGAGTTTCCAATCGAGAAAAAGTTTGCATCCAAAGAAAATCGTGTAAATATGAGAGAAAGTCGTTATAGGCATACCTCTGACGTCACAAGTTTGAGTTTTTAATATCTAATTACGAAATATCCACTGAAAAAGGAGTCAAAATACTCAAGTTACTTTTTTAAAATCGTTTCTTAAAAGACTTTAAGAAAAAAATATAAAACATATACCTTAAAATTTACTTTACATACCGAATTACAAAATAGTTGAAATCTATCAATTGTCTATGAATTGAGTGGGGTTTCTGTCTTTTACATAAATTGGTCGTTTGTCAAACGTTACTTAAAATTGCTACAATGAATGAACAAATCTCATACTAAAATAAAAAGTGGCTTGTATTAAAATTAAATGAGTGACAATGTAAATAGATTTACTGAGTAATTATCTAAGTAAATGAGGGAGTGTGTATTGAGTGAAAGAATGAGTAAAACTAAAATTTGGACTAAAAATAGTCGCCATAGCACAAGCTTAGTTTGGGACTAGGTAATTGATGTGATTGTTGAATCAATCAATCATTCAACTTTTTTGCAAGTTTTTACGAAATTGAAATTAATTCCGCTCACAAAAATTAATTTTATGTCATCCGGTGGGACTCGAACCCACGTCCCCTCGCTATCTAGCGAATCTAGCTAGCGAAATGTTTTACAAATATTTGACCATCAGTTTTAAGTTTCGTAAAATACACATTTATCATCAGATACGCGACCGGCCGCACGACAGGTGTAGTTCTGGACTCTGGCGACGGAGTCACGCACGCGGTGCCCATATACGAGGGGTTCGCCATGCCGCACAGCATCATGAGGGTTGACGTCGCTGGGAGGGACGTCACGAGGTACCTCCGGTAAGTGCTGCCACCAACTGAGGAATTCTTTTTTTAGGGATTTTATTCGAAAAATACTAACATAGCAAATAAGTCGTTTCTTTATATTATACTAGTGGTTCCCCGCGACTTCGTCCGCAAGGGTTGGATTTTCCATATAAACTTTCATCCCCCATTCCACCCCTTAATGTTTTTTATATCGCTACAAAATGTAGCCTATGTCCTTTCCAGGGTCTCGAACTGTCTCCATACCAAATTTCATCTCAATCGATTCAGTGATTTAAGCGCCAAGAGGCAACAGACAGACAGACAGACACACTTTCGCATTTATAATATTAGTATGGATTGTTTCCTAAATCTTATTATCACAATTTAGCACATGACGGAAAAGTAACCCTGTATGTACTTATGTAATCCAAAGCGCCCTGATCGCGCGCGCCACGCTTTATCTTAATATTATAAAGGGAAAAGATTTGATTGTTTGTTTTATATAGAATAAGCTCCGGAACTACTAGACCGATTTAAATGAAATTTGGTACAGAGATAGTTTGAGACCCTGGGAAGGACATATGTTACTTTTCGACAACCGCCTTGGTGTAGTGGTCCGCGCCCCGGACTACAAAACCAGAGGTTGCGGGTTCGAATCCCGTAAGGGGCAAATGTTTGTGTGATGAGCACGGGCATTTGTGCCTAAGTCATGAATGTATAAATAAACGTATATACATGTATGTCTATCCGTTATCCTAGTCGCCATAGCACAAGCTCACGCTTAGTTTGGGACTAAGTAATTGGTGTGTTTGTTGAAACAATTTATTTAAAAAAAAAAAATACTTTTGTCGCGATATAAAATCATCAGGGGGGTGAAATGGGGGATGAACATTTGTGTGGAAAATCCGACTTTCGGCGCGGGCGAAGTCGCGGGGAACTGCTTGTAAAATATAAATAAATGTATCCATCAGGTTACTCCTTCGCAAAGAGGGCGTGAACCTCCGCACGTCGGCTGAACTGGAAATAGTGAAGGCTATAAAAGAGAGAGCGTGCTATCTCTCTCCCAACCCGCTGAAAGAAGAGACCCTGGAAACAGAGAGAGCGCAGTACACTTTACCCGACGGAACTCAGTTGGAGGTATGTTGTTATACTATTCGCAAAGACTCGTGGCAGGCGGGGCCATAAACCGCTTTTGATAAAGAGATGCGCACGCGAAAAGTTAATGAACTAGGTATCGATAAAATGCAATATGTGCGAGTTATGGCTACACAAAAGTGGAGAGAGCAAAAAAAGCTGTTGATCATAACTATAGTAGATTGTTTTACAAGGGCCGAAAGTAAACATTCCACTCGAGAGTGGAATGGGTGCTTTCAACCGAGTTAAACATACTATTTTTCATTTCGACTGTAAGGAAAGAAATAGTGTATCGATAGACTCCATATTTGAGGAAAAAACAATACTATCGATAGTTGAGACAAGCAATAGTATCGATAAAATATCGATGATGTCGATAGACTATCGATAGTTGAGGCAAAAGCAAAAGTATCCATAAAATATTGATAGTACCGATAGACTATCGGTAGTTGCGGCATAAGCAATAGTATCGATAAAATATCGATAGTATCTAGAGAATATCGATAGTCTAGGCAAAAGCAATAGTATCGATAGTATCGATAGATTATCGATAGTTGAGGCAAAAGCAATAGTATCGATAAAATATCGATAGTATCGATAGACTATCGGTAGTTGCGGCATAAGCAATAGTATCGATAAAATATCGATAGTATCTAGAGAATATCGATAGTCTAGGCAAAAGCAATAGTATCGATAAAATATCGATAGTATCTATAGACTATCGATAGCCAAGGCAAAAGCAATAGTATCGATAAAATATCTATAAACTATCGATAGTTGAGGTAAAAGCAATTGTATCGATAGAATATCGATAGTATCGATAGCTTCGTTAATATAAATACTATCGACACATAGCAATACTATCGATAGTATCAAAGTTCAATATTTAAATCACTATCGATAGCTGATACAGCTTTGACTATTGCAATAACTATCGATACTCTCGATAGTGGCCTTTTATTCAATAGTAGGAGTGGTGTATAAAGTAGGAGGGAAAAACTATTTCCCACCCGGCTATCTACACATGAAAGCTCAACTTTCCGAACAGGTAAGATGAAAAATATTTTTATACTGTGACTAATAAATACAATGTATTGAAGGTAATTTTTAAATAATTGGACACTTGGTTACCCGCTAATTTAGCGTTATAATTTCAAGTTATAGTACGAGACAAAAAATTCAATCGATTTAAAATAAAAATACTACTAACAAACATTTAAAGGACTTGTCCTCTTTTTGTATGGAGGCTGTTTTTTTATTCCAGGATATCACCAACCAACAATAACCTATATTTATCTTTAAGCCACAAAAATATAACCATAGAAATCTGAATTTTAAACGCCTCCATTTTTGAGAAAAAATATGTTTTGTAATGAGGCATCATCTATTGATCATTACTTGTATTTCCTGGCTGTATGGCTATGTACCATTGCCTTTCCACTGGTTGATAAATAAATACTACTAGGTACTACCACAGATTATATAATAGGTACTACTGTCAATGGAATGTCAATTTTGCTGACATTTTTTTTCGTGCGTTAATTGGTATAGGTAAAGGTGCGGTTTATGTACAGACAAATCGAAAAATTTATTTTAATTTTTCTCTAACTCGGAGGCCTTAAAAAATATATTAATTATGCGGAAAGGCTAGTTTTTGTGAACTCTTTCATATATTATTTAGTTTATTCTGGTTAGAAATATTGACGAATAAAAAAACATTAATGGACAAGTCCTTTATTACGTAGGGCATAGTGGCGGTCTCAAGGTTAAAGTGGGGTAGTCTGACGTGCTTGACAGCCTGTTAAAAAAGCTGAGAGGGGGAACCAATTTGGTTACATCGCTACCTTGGGGTAGAAAGGTCGTAAAAGCCATACAAGGTTTATGGCTTTTACGACCTTTCTACTCCAAGGTAGCGACATATTACAATTTTATTATCATCAGTTTTTATTTTTAGTAAGTAGTTTAAGTTTAATTCAAATTTTGTATTCTTTTTGGATTTTTAGATTATGTATGCCTAGATAAGAAAGAGCGAGGTCCCCAAACACAGGCATTACTTGCTTAAATGGAGACCTCAATCAACTATGTACCTATGTATAAGATTTTAAATGAAACAAAAATTATTATCAGTTTATTTTTATATTCTTCTTTCGAACGGCTCACTTGCGTAGCAAGTCACTTACAAAAATTCGTCGGCTGACTAACGTCCTCCGTAGCTCAGTTGGTAAGAGCACTCGCCCGGATAGCGAGAGGACGTGGGTTCGTGTCCCACCGGATGACACAGTCGATTAATTTTTGCGAGCGAAATTTAATTCAATTTCTTTTATATCTTCAAATCTACTTATACATTCATTTTTTTAAGTATTTTACGCAGACAACAATATATATAATATAATAATTAATTTAATATTAAACCACACTTTATCTCATCCCTTACAAAGGTTTTTAACAAAATACCTTTTTTTCAGATCGGCCAAGCGAGGTTTAGGGCACCAGAAGTATTATTCCGGCCGGATCTCATCGGTGAAGAATGTGAAGGTATGTCAAGAAATCTGTTTGTAAAACTGAACGGTATTATTACAAAAAAAATTGACCATGTTCAAAATAGGTCTAAATATTAGCCGACGACAGAGGAATGAATGACACATTCGTGACATAACCTAATAGAGAAGCGCTTTTCTAATTGGCTAGCTAATAGCTTAGTCCTGGCTTAAACCCGGTACTAAGTATTTGTAATAACGGGGGAAAGTTTATTATGACACTTCGGAGTAGATAAGGATTGTTAAATAATTTAAAAAACCGCTAGGAATTTCAGTTTTTTGTTATTTGGAATGGGTTCATTAACACATGTTTCATTGTTAATCAGCTGGTTTAGTATTTTTTGAGACATAAACTGACAAATTAAACGTCTCGTTGATATAAGTTTTAAATAAGAAACCAAAAATTCGCACACAGGATTTGAACCTACAACCTTTGGCTAACCGGGCCAACGCTCTTACCAACTGAGCTACTGTCTCTGTCTTAGTATCTTTTGTCTTACGTCATTGCAATGATTTCACACGGTTGGATGAACTGCAGAGTAGCTCAGTTGGTAAGAGCGTTGGCCCGGTTAGCCAAAGGTCGTAGGTTCAAATCCTACCTGTGTGCGAATTTTTGGTTTCTTATTTAAAACTTATATAAAACACTGTGAGTGTTAAAAAACATTGAAAACTATTAAACGTCTCGTTAATAAAATTTGTGAATTTAAGTTTGAACTTGATTTGTATTTGAACTCGCTACCTCTGGTTTTGTAGTCCGGACCGCGAACCACTACACCAAGGCGGTTTTTATACCAACGACCATTTTTCCAGGTCTCCACGAAGTGCTAATGTTCGCGATCCAGAAGTCAGATATGGATCTACGCAAGGTGTTGTACCAGAACATAGTGCTTAGCGGAGGCTCCACTCTGTTCCGAGGGTTCGGAGACAGGTTGCTGGCCGAGATCAGGCGGCTAGCGCCTAAGGATATGAAGATTAGGGTAAGTTGATTGTGGGCTTTCGCAAGGAGCAATACTGGGGCCTATTTTTTTTTCATGTTAACAGTTTTTTTAAAGATTTATTGGTATCACCACATTACTCCTTTGGTTTTGGTGGGAAAGAATGTGGTATCACCACATACTAGAATAAAATAAATATATTTTTACAAAATTGTATTCTACCACTTTGACGGAGTAATTGGTATACATACACATGTATACCAACCAAATTACGCTTTTCTATTTCTAACTGTCTCTTGGCAACTCCTCGGACAGACAGACATGACGAAACTATAAGTGTTCCTTGTAAAAAGATTGATTATATATATATTGTTTTTTTAAGTAATGAGCATTCACTTTGTAAATTAAATATATAATTGCACTTAAAAAAATGACCACCAGAGGCGGGAATCGAACCCGCGTTCCTCGCATACCGGGCGATTGCCTAACCTCGGCCACCCTTGTTGAGGGTGTAATCCCAATGTTGTAATCCCAATGATGAAAGCAACGCGGCATTACAGCGATAAGAAGCACTTGAAAATTTCGACAGGCTCTGCCAACGCCAGGGTGGCAGAGAGGTTAGGCAATCGCCCGGTATGCGAGGAACGCGGGTTCGATTCCCGCCTCTGGTGGTCATTTTTTTAAGTGCAATTATATATTTAAAAGATTGATTATAAGTGGCTTCGACTATTTTTTTATTGTTTCGAATTGTATTGTACTAACATAATCTAAGGGCAAATTTGTTACTAACATAAAATATGGACACGGTCTGAAATACATTTCATTCATCAATTCATTCATTCATTCATAAAATATCTTTTTTTTTCTTCCTAGATCTCAGCGCCACAAGAGCGCCTCTACTCCACATGGATCGGGGGTTCGATTCTCGCGTCGCTCGACACGTTCCGCAAGATGTGGGTCTCAAAGAGGGAGTACGATGAGGAGGGACACCGCGCGGTGCATAGGAAGACGTTCTAGAAGGTTCTAGACTGGTTGTAGACTGTGGGAGGGTCACGCTACTAAGATATAGGGCTCTATTATAATGCGCTTTGTCTAAAAATAGAGTAAAGTTTAAAGAAATAAATCTTTCAGATAAAATAACACTAAAAATGTTTAAAGTCAGCGTTATTCCACTTAGTAGTGTGGCCTTCGTATTGATTGAATGAGTGAATGAATGGTTAAAGATGTGGCTTATGAGGTGGTCGCATGACGTGACTCAGTCGTGATTTGTTGTCTTTGGTTACTCAGAACCACAGACAAAAAAATAGGAACAGAAAATGTGTGTCTACAGCTTCCTCATATACATCGTAAACATGCCATAATTTGAAGCATTATTGGAGCAATCAATTATTTATTGTACCTCAAAATTTTTAACTGAATTGCAGCACTAGGCTCCAAATTTATTAAACCGTTGCTATTAAAAATATGGCATGCTTAGAATTTATTGATGCATATGAGGAAGCTGTAGACATACACACATTAATAGAAATAAAGTCACTGAACTGAGTTAACTCATATTGTCATCCCATTTTATGATATTAGTACAGTTAAAACGAGTATATTTAGATATCAAATGCTTTTATAACAAAGACTAAACCTCTTTAATTCTGTCTCTACATTTTGTCGACTTTAACTGAAAATAAAAAAACATAATCGGTGTTGTTTAAAAAATATGAGTATTGTCTATTTTTAAGAATTAAGACCCGAGATCACCAATTTAAATATATCCGGAAACCTAAATCGACGGTTAATTGACACATTTCCCATATAAAATATGTACATTAATATTATGTTAAATTATTTTTTTAGGTGATAAGCATTCACTTTGCAATCTAAATATATGTTTGCACTTGAAAAAATGAACACCAAAGGCGGGAATGTAATAATGAGGGTGTAATCCCAATAACATTGATGAAAACAACGCGGCATTACAGCGTTAAGAAGCACTTGAAAATTTCGACAGGCTCTGCCAACACCAGAGGTTAGGCAATCGCCCGGCATGCGAGGAGCGGGTTCGATTCCCGCCTCTGGTGGTATTTTTTTCAAGTGCAAAAATATTTAATGTTATGTATTGGTGAACTCGACCCTATGACGCTAAATTTCAAATTAATGACTTATTGCTGTGTCCGTATATGCAACAGGACCCTGCTTTTAATTCGATTTACAGTTACAGTTTAATATCCGTAGTATTTAATACCTTCCAAATCGTATAAATAGAGGTGCTTGTGGCGCAGTGGCGGCAGCGCTTTGGTAGTGATACCAAAAGTTAAGCAACCCACGGCGCGGTCGTGATTGGATGGGTGACCATTCCGACCATTTAAGTGACGTCCATGACAAGCATCTCCGTGCTTCGGAAGGCACGTTAAGCAGTTGGTCCCGGCTAATATCTGTGGTATTAGTCGTTAAGCCTAGTCAGAGGCCCTAGGGCGGCTTGATAACTTCTGACAGTAAGGTTTGTCACTTGCCTTACATACACCCCTCCACCAATCCGCACTGAGCCCGCGTGGTGAAGTATGGCTCGTTCCTCCTCATAGTTGAGGTGAGGCCTTTTCCCAGCAGTGGGATCTAATAGGCTGACTTATATAAATCGTATAAATAAATAAAAAGTACCTCAATTGCTACAAAGAAATCTTAATTTTTTTCCAGCAGGACCCTCCGCCGTTTTAAGGTCTTCAAACAAATGGTATACGGCCCCGTTTAGCGACATATTAGTACCTTAAAAATACATTGATATTATTTTCAAATTATTGTTAGTTTATGCGAATGCACCTGCGAAACTTTTTTCATGCCAGCAGTGCCAGTAACTGTAAATCTAATTAAAGGCAGGGTCCTGTTGCGTATACGGACACCACCGAATCTGTTTATTCGAAATGGTTGCCAGAACTTTGTAGTTCTGTTTGGTAACTTACTTTTAGAGGCACAATCAATATCATCAATATTGCTTCAAAAGACAAAATATCAGCTGATTTTTCTTTTATAGGGAAAGGTTACTAATAAAAAAATGCGAACATGCTCCTATTTTTTGCCAAAACCTTCAAATTACGGAAGGTTTTGGCAAAAAATAGGAGCATGTTCGCTCAAGTTCTTTCATACAAGTTAGCAAGTCTTTATTCACCAAACTGCACTATCCTCTATAATACAAGTACGCTGGACTGCATACTGTCAACCTAAAGATGAAGCCATTTGATTATCGCCATTTTGGCGCTGACGGCTGCAGTGAGCGTGTGGTGACCGTCCACGGAACTAATGAGAGTTGACATAAACATATGCAAGTTACTCTATTTTAGTTCCCTGTACACTAGGTGGGGGCGCTTTGATCGGCACAAAATTTATCTGTCATTTCTTAGAGAATGTTTGGTCCAGCGTATTTGTATTATAGAGGTCAGTGGATCACACATACTTAACCTCCCGATCAAAGCTATCAATATTTTTAGCTAGACTACAAAAAAATGGAGGCGTTAATAACATTGCTAAAATGTAAATATCATGTCTTTTATACTTTGGCGGTATGCGGAGTATGCAATGTAATTATGAATTTATTTTAAGCTATACACGGAGCTTGTCGCTAAAGGCAATGGTAAATTTTGGTCGCCACAGTGATGCGATTTTTGTTTATTTTGTGAGGTATTTAAAAGATGGTCATGTGTTTTAATATTAATAACAGAAATATTAGAATAACACAGATGCTTAATAACTACGGTAATACATGTGTTTACGAATAGAATCCCCAGATTTTTGTCAAATTGTAATATAGAAAAGTACACACTTATATTGTGTCAATCGAAATGTGTTATGTGGCATTGTGTTTGTAAAACAAGTTTTAGTATGTGACTAATACTTAGCACATTAAAAGTACAAGTCTTGCATAATTTAATTAAATTGGTTTGTCACCAAATAATCGCATCTCTGTGGCGTCAAACAAAATGTGCATTAGGCATGGAAATGATTGCTACTTTTAATTCATTTTCATTTCATGAAATGATGTTTTTTTTTTCATATGAAATCACATGTGAAATTTCATTGACAATGATTTTTTTTCGCAGTGTCATAATGTAACACTTTTTGCTATGTGCTACTTATAATGAAATATGAATTATTGTGAACGGTTGCTAATTTGCTACTAATATGAAATGTCATATTTAGGTTGTCACGAAAAATCATGGCAAACGAATCTAAACTTTATGTTTATAGGTTTAAAGTTCTTAAAATGTCCACCTAGTATCGATCGTCAACTATGATCGCATAACTAGTGTGTTTGTCTTTTTCTAACACGCACCTAGGGCAAATCATTCCTACTCGCTCGCTTGCGACTCGCTCTGCTCCAAGCCGTCATCAATGAATGAAATGAAATGAGCATGATCTATGATTTCGCAGAGTGCGATTTGTAGCAGCCTATATGAAAAAAAATAGCAGGTGTGAACAATGAAATTCATTTCATATGATTTTTCATCTGCTATACATGAAATCGTCCATGCCTAATGTGCATTATGAAGCTAGAGTGAGCCTTAGTTATATTTAAGCTAGATACATGTTTATTTCTAATTAATAAATTATTATTTTCGACTACAGACTTTTATTTACATATTTTTGTGATGCTCCTTCGTCTTGAATTCTCAAAAATACGTAATCAATGATGCGATACAATAAATTAGCAGAATTCAATAAATAACCTTTTTTTTTTTAAATACAGAACTTTGGAAAAGGGTATATACAGGGTGGTCCAAAAGATGACGTCGCGAAGGGTTGTTTGGATTCCTTACACTGGATGTAAGGAATCCATTTTTTGTTCTATCTTAGGCTAAGAAAAATCGGTTAACATATACAGGGTGTGGCGTAAATAGTGGTCCAAAGCAAAGGTGTGGATACACTGTACACTGAAGCACCACATACCAGTATTTAAAAAAAAATTATGTACAGGGTTTTCAAAAAAAAAATGTTTTTTTAATTTTTTTAGAAATCATTACCTTGCCTTACAAATTTGGTTATAATTTCCAAAAATGACGGTTTTTTTTATCCATTTTTTTAATTATTATTGCTGATCACTTGTACTTAGTACTCCATTCGTTTTTTTTTTACAAACAGAATTTAATAAAAAAAATTAAGTTTCTTTCAAAATTCAATACTCACTGCTAGCAAATCATTTGACTTTCAATGCTTTTGGTGCAAAAAAAATGTACCACACTGTCAGTGCCCATTGTTTAAAAAAAATGCCCATCTTTTGCAGATTCTAAAATGGTGCAACAATAAGTGTTACTACTTACAGAAATAAAGTTATTACTTTTCGAAACAAAAAAGAGCCTAGTTAAGAAAAACAATTTTTTTCAAGTTAGTTACATTACAAGTGTTGTTTTTTTTGTACCAATTATTCAGTTCTTTCTTAAATTTTAGGTTACTCTAGTGACAAAAAAAAAAACGGTGTACTGAAATCATCTTTATTAAAAAACAAAAGTCTTAACTTAAATCTTAAACTTAAACTAACAAATTAAACTTACAGTAAACCATAAGGTGTACCATACCAGTAAGGTAGTCATTTTGAACATTTAGTTTAGGCCCTATACTAAATGTTCAAAATGACCACCGTTAGCGGCGATGCAAGCTCTGCACCGTCTAATAAAAGAACGTTTGATTCTGCGTGCATACCCGCTAGTATTTATTTCTTCGGCCGCTCTTCCGATTCTTTGTCTCAGTTGATTTACTGAAGTGATTTCTTCATGATATACCTTTTCTTTAAGGCACCCCCAGTAGAAAAAGTCGAGGGGGTTCAAATCAGGGGACCGAGGTGGCCATGTTATAGGCCCTAGTCGGCCAATCCATCTTTGAGGAAATGTCGCATTTAAAAATTCTCTTACGATAACAGCGTAATGGGCCGGACAGCCGTCATTTTGCAGCCACATCACTTCCCTCACCTCCGGATCGATCCCTCCGAGCAATTCCGGAAGTTCGTTCTGTAAAAAGTTTAGGTACCTTTCGCCATTTAGAGTTTCAGGTAACTCGAATGGGCCAATTATTTGCCCACCAATGATCCCAGTCCATAAATTGATTTTAAATTGATACTGGGATCTGTCTTGTCTAATTAGGTTGGGATTTTCAAGTTGCCAACTGTGTAAATTATGCATGTTAAAATATCCGTCTTTTTTACACGATGATTCGTCCGTCCATAATATTTTATCGAAGAAGCTTGAGTCGACTCGCATTCTGCGTAGCATTTCTCGGCAAAACTGAACCCGGAGTGGTCGATCACGGGGCAGTAAACTTTGCACTCTTTGATAGTGATACGGGTACAGTTCATGCCTTTTCAACACCCGATGCACCGTTCTGGTAGAAATTCCGGTCCTCCTTGCTATGGCACGAACTGAAGTGGTAGGGTCTTCATGTACCAGTTCTAAAATTTGATTGTCATCATAGACCATTGGGCGTCCCTCACTTGCGCCGCCAACGCCTGTACCTGGTATCCTCCCTTCAAGGTATGCCTGATGCACTCTAATAAACACCCGATGATCAGGGTGTCGTCGATCAGGATACCTTTCTCTGTACAATCGAGCTGCTTCTCTACCATTGCATCCGCATTCGCCGTAAATTAAATACATTTCGGCGTATTCTCGCGGCGTGTACTGCGACATGGTTGATTCGTTACTGCCACAAACAGGTTCCAAGTCCAAATTGTGTAGCCAAAGTCGTAGGGATCACCAAATCAACAAATCCAAATCACGAAGCAAAACCAATCTGGTTTCAAGTCCAAATAACGTAGCAAAAGTCGTAGAGATCACCAAATTAACAAGTCCAATTCAAGAAGCAAAACAAAGTCCAAAAACAGCAATTTAACGGCAGAGATAGAAACCACAGGAAACACAAATGATAAGCGCATGCGACGTACGAAATCGCACTGACTCTGTCATCTATCATAGAGACGTGGTCTAAAATTAAGGAGAGGGAGGGGGTGTAAGCAGCGCCGGCGCACCAATCAATCATCCGGTGGTACACTCGGATAGTAAAATAACTGCTTCACGCGCTCGCATGTCAGCAGTCGTTTTCTATCAACATGACTCATCAATGTGAAGACTCACGGAACAAGAGCAATAAGCGGAAGCGAGACAGAAACACTCGCTATGAATTTATGACCCTAACCCGACTGAGACGACGGTACTGCTTTTATTGTTTGAGTTGCTGTCTCTTTCCTTTTTAAACTCGACCTTGAATTGAACTGTAAGGTCCCGTCGCATTCCTTTTACTTTAAATGAAAGGAAAAATTACCACGCGACGACAAATTACCACAAAAATTTCATAACCTGACACAAGTCGTCGTGGTAATTTTGAAAATGCTTAGAACATTTTTATGGATCCACGTTCTAAAAATTTTAAACGCCGTTTGAATAACCAAAATTAAAGAAAAACTAAATGATTGGTTAGAAAAAAATTACAACCCTTGTAAACCCTTGAACTTCAAATAAATTGTTTTTCTGAATTGGGCTCCTTTTTGTTTCGAAAAGCAATAACTTTTTTCCTGTAAGTCGTAACACTTATTGTTGCACCATTTTAGAATCTGCAAAAGATGGACATTTTTGTAAAATAATGGGCACTAACATTGTGGTACATTTTTTTTTGCACCAAAAGCATTTAAAGTCAAACGATTTGCTAGCAGTGAGTATTGAATTTTGAAAGTAACTTAATTTTTTTTTAATTAAATTCAGTTTGTAAAAAAAAACGAATGGAATACTAAGAACATGTGATCAGCAATAATAATAAAAAAACTGCATAAAAAAATACCGTAATTTTTGGAAATTATAACCAAATTTGTAAGGCAAGGTAACGATTTAAAAAAAAAATTAAAAAAAATTTTTTTTTTTGAAAACCCTGTACATAACTTTTTTTTAAATACTGGTATGTGGTGCTTCCTTGTACAGTGTATCCACACCTTAGCTTTGGACCACTATTTACGCCACACCCTGTATGTATGGATAGCCCTGGATGTAAGAAATCCCAAAAATTTTTTTGGACGACACCTTTTGGACAAATCAAATCATTTATTGTTCATAGTCACATTACATTTTAAGTTGGTACATTATAATAAAGGAAGGTATACATGTGACGCCCTGCAAGGGCATGACAACAAAGAGCGCTAGTCACTTAGAATTGCTATCATATTAAACTTTAATTAAAACATCAAAGTATACATTTATAGCCTGACCAAAAATATATGGGACCTCGCCATGTTGCGGAAAACAACTGGAACTAATTTCTTTTACTGGCAACAGAAACCTCAAATCGTCATTGACATGTCATAATGATTAGTGTCAAAGTGGAGGCGTAATTGAATTTCCGACCAAGTGCAATTTTTATATGATAAAAATACCGAGAACTATTCGTTTTCGTAAAGAAAAGTGGTTTAATATGGTGTTGTAATGTTTTCGACAAAAAAGTCTATGTGATCACTACGGTTTCTTTAAATTAATTACTGATATAGTTGTCATCACGAATTTTTAGTATGTCATATAGTGCGAATAGTGAAAATTGGCTACTGATTGGATACGGAGAATATTTTAATAACGATTTTGGAAAATGTTTATAATAAATACCTACTTGTCTTAAGTTTTATTTTCTGTATTTCAACCCTACTTGGATATTTCAACTAAAATAGTTCGTGAAGTTTTCCATGATTTCCTTTACATTATTTTAATATTATAAATTAATATCATTAAGAAAAACAATGGATTAATGCTTCTTTTACCCGTTAGTGGTTTTGCAAAAGTTATTGTGTTTTGGTCCAAAATTCAAGGCCAATATTACAAAGAGTTACTGAATTTAATAACTCAATTTGCGAGTGCTCTGTGGTGTTTTTTTATAGTACTTATAATCTGTTATCATTAGGCAGCAGGCTTAAAAAAATAACATAAATATAAACATAAAAAATATGTTGTTTGTGTTCAGTTGCCAATCTACGCTGGTATGATTATATAAAGTGTTGTCATATAAAGTGGATTCGAAGCGCCCCTAATTCAGGTCCCATATATTCCTGGTCAGGCTATATATACAGTGTGAGTCTTTAAAAAGTGCACATATGAAAATGGGTGAAACTAGACCCATTTTTATCGAAGGAAAAATATTTTTAAAGTCTGAGTTTTCTTTTTTAGTTTTTATAGATTTTTTAAAGTTTATTTACCTTCTGTTAACTTATTGCAAAGAAAACGTTATAACTTTTTATCTAGGAGGTATATCCTGATGAAATGAAAACAATAATAATGGTAAATAACAGATAATACTAAGAAAATACATAAAATTCCTAGAAAACGTCAACAAGTAATAATAAAATGTAACTTTTGAGAAAAATCTGTATTTTAATTGGTGTTTTTTTTAATTATTTGATAAATTCCTCCAAATAATGCCCATATAACAGGTGGTTCTTATTACTTTGTGTTATTTTTCATAGTATCACCTTTGTAAAACCAAAAATTCCATGTCTCTATCCCTATCACAACTTCAGCAATAAGCATTTAAACTAAGTATCTCTGGGCGCGCCATTCAACGCTTCGTTGCTAAGGGTGGCTCTAGATTTGTTTTTTTTTTCGTTTCCTGAGTATTTTATGTATTTTATTAGCATCACCTGGTATTTACCATCATTACTGTTTTTGTTTTATCAGGATATACCACTTAGATCAAAAGTTATAACGTTTTCTTTACAATAAGTCAACGAAAGGTAATTTAAATTAAAAAATGAACAAAAAAAATTTTTTTTTGGCATTTTTTCTGTCGATAAAAGTGGGTATAGTTTTACCCATTTTCATATGTGCACTTTTTAAAGACTCGCACTGTATATAAATTTAGTATAGGCCAAAAATCGCAGAAATAGAAAAAAAACACAAAATACGATAAAAGAGTTTATTAGTTACTCCTAATACACTCTAGTACGGTAACACGGTGCTTTATAAAATAATATATTTGAGTAGGTACGTTGTATTTGTGACTTAGTATTCATCGTTGGCGAACGGGTGGTCTTTGTGGTCGAGCGAGCTGTAAAAAAATAAGAAAACCTTTTTTAATAATAATGTCTTCCTAGCCGACTTTTGACTACAGCGGACCAACGGCTTAACGTGCTTTCTGAGGCACGGGTGTGTCAACACCACCAACTTTCTGACTCCGGAGCTGTGTCAGAGTTATTTCAAGACAGAAAAACCCAACGCTCTCGTTCCGACACAAGTTTTTTTTAATAAATCCCAATATATTATATTACTATATATTAGTGTATGGCTCGTACCTCCTCATAGTTGAGGCGAGGCCTTAGTTTGCCCAGCAGTGGGATCTAATATACTAACTTTACTTTTTCTTTTTAATATTGTCGTTGCGACTTTAAGACCTCTTATAAAAATGAACCTTTTGAGAAAATCGATAAAAATCTTCTACTGAAAAAAATCGATGGAATTATATATCGATCGAAATCGATCGAAATGTATATAATATTTATTGATAAGTTGTATATATGTTTATTTTTACTTCATGTAAATAAATCTAGCTGCAACAAAAACTATATGTATTATCTATAGAATGTCCTGCTATTTAATATGGTATTCCCATTTGAAACGTAAGTAAGTGTGGCAGAAAAAAATATTTAAAACTGTCAAACACGACACATGAGAGGTTTTGGTTGCGCTTTTGTAACACATAAGAACGTTTACTATGTAGGTATTTTAGGTGGTGCAGCACGAAGCAATTCGAGTAAGTCTCAACGATCTTCACACAGAATCGAACTTATTAATATAATTAGATCCATTTGCTTTAAAGTTTTAGACTAAATTATTTAATTAGAACAATAGTTTTATTCTGCGCAATGCGCAAAATCATCAGACGTTTGTGTTAAAAACTAAAAAGTGTTCATATTTTCTTATTTATATTTTATTCGTGTATATTAAAAAGATGGGGACCTGCGGAATATCAATACAATCATTTTCATGTACAAATTATTGTTTCATGTGTTAAAATCACCAAGTTTTTGAAAAAAATGCTCTTAGATATCATGAGCTGCAAGTCATGTTTATTATACCATAAAGAATTTGTTTCAAATTTTAACAAGACCAGGACCTTGTGCAATGATAAGGCTAACGTAAATAAATTGTTTAAATGTATTTAACTAATTCATTAACGTATTTATGATAATATCTTGTGGAAGGTGGGCCAATTTGTCAGAGCAGAGTCTTGAACTTCAGGACGAGCTAATTCCATATTTCACAATTTTATTTTATTTTTTCTTCCCCTATTCTTTATCATATTACACACATGATATTCTATCATAGTAATGTACCAACTTTTTATATGAACAAGCACATGGGAGGTATTAAATTTTGTACATTGGATATAAGAAATTGTGAATAAATTGCATTTAGTAAGACTTATATATACACACGGGAGCTTTTGCATTTCAAAGAGCACCAAAATTTGATATGAACAGGTTTAAAAACGGGATTTTGACCAAAGTGACATGTTTGTGTCACATGACAGTGAGTTCTTAACCCTTAAATGCATGACTTTTAATTTATATATCAAACATTAATTAATCGAAACATTATCAATAAAATACTGCGAGAAAAATAAATAACAAAATTTTTTGCTATCTTTATTAGATAAAAAACGCAAAAAACAAAATAATTGAATAAAACTTTTAGATAAATATCAATAGTTTATTTTTTGATAAATATCAATAGTTTATTTTTTGAAATATTTTTATTAATTTAAATAAACATGCTTAATAAAAAACGTGTTTTAATTTAAATTATTGTAATATGTAAGGTAGGAGTATTTATTTTTATTTTTTGGAAAAATAGTTCTATTTCCAGAAGTAAACAGGTTCTGGCAGCAATGTAATATGGATATTGAAAATTTTAAGAAAATTACTTATTTTATATTATTTTTTTCAAAATTACTTTAGTTTAGAAATTTATAGTGTCAAAAAAATTATATACATACATAATTTATTGATAAAAGATTAAAGGTATGTCGCAACGACGGTCATAGTATATCCAAAATATTCCTAAACAGTGTTGATTAGTATATTATAAAATGCGAAAGTACCCCAGTGTGTAAAGTCAGCCCATTAGATCCCACTGCTGGGAAAAGGCCTCACCTCAACTATGAGGCGGTACGAGCCATACTCCACCACGCGGGCTCAGTGCGGATTGATAGAGGGGTGTCTGTAAGGTAAGTGACAAACCTTACTGTCAGATGTTATCAAGTCGCCCTAGGGCCTCTGACTAGGCTTAACGACTATTACCACAGATATTAGTACCCCAGTCTGTGTGGTACGCAATCACGCATAAACTACTCAACCGATTTAAATGAAATTTGGTACAGAGATAGTTTGAGACCCCTCTCTCTTTCTTCTGGGCATTATTAATCCCATCTGATGGTGGGGTTTGCCTTCTCAATTTTTCATTTCCACTGCCCTATCGGACGCATCGTCTACGGAGACATTATCCCTGCGAAGGATATAAGCTACTTTACTTCATAGTATACTCACGCAGTCATCGGGCAGAACCGTCCGGTGCAGTCGAAGCTATCGATCAGGTCCATGTCTTCTTGCGACAGCTTGAAGTCAAACACCTCGAAGTTGCTGGCAATTCGCGACTTGGTCACTGACTTGGGAATCACTATGTTGTTCCGGTCGATTTGGTATCTGGGGGAGAAGGGAAAATTTTATGCTTAAATGGATTACCTACACTAGCATACACAAAACCAAAAAAAATATATTGGCACATTTTTAACTGATCTTCGAAGATAAAACATAGTTCAACAGTAACTTTTAAGAAACAAACACATAGGCCAAGTACCCAAACAAAAGAACCGAACGAATGTTCTATGCATTGTATAAAATATACCAAAACAAACATTGGAAAACTCAAATTTTACGCCCCTAAAAAAGACGGCAATGATAGTAGGATTAATGACAAAACAATTGAACATCCTAAAAACAACCGAGCATTGAATAAAAAATTGAACATCGGAAAAAATATTAAAGAATGTCATAGAAACAAGTGAGGTGCTTGTGGCGCAGTGGCGGCAGCGCTTTGGTAGTGATACCAAAAGTTAAGCAACCCACGGCGCGGTCGTGGTTGGATGGGGGACCATTCCGACCATTTAAGTGACGTCCATGACAAGCACCTCCGTGCTTCGGAAGGCACGTTAAACAGTTGGTCCCGGCTAATATCTGTGGTATTAGTCGTTAAGCCTAGTCAGAGGCCCTAGGGCGGCTTGATAACTTCTGACAGTAAGGTTTGTCACTTGCCTTACATACACCCCTCCACCAATCCGCACTGAGCCCGCGTGGTGAAGTATGGCTCGTTCCTTCTCATAGTTGAGGTGAGGCCTTTTCCCAGCAGTGGGATCTAATAGGCTGACTTATATAGAAACAAGTGAACATCGAACCTTTAGGTTCGTTCGTTGTTTATGTTCATTTTAACATAGGAACGAGAAAGAATAAAGTATCAGTCATCAACATCCTAAAAGCAATAAAGTATCGAATGAACAAGTGAGCATCGAGAATACACGTAAGTTGGATAAAATTTTTAAATCGTGAAGATAATAAAATTAAATAAGTGACTATCGAAAAGCTTTCATCGATTTAAAATCCTAAAAACAATCGAGCATCGAATAAACAAATGAGCGTCGGAAAAACAAACGAAAGTTAGAAAAAACAATCGAGCATAGTAAAAACAAATAAACAAGTGACTATCGAAAAGCTCTTGTCACTAAGTTGGAGACTGTCATACCAGCAGTGAAAATCTTTGTACCTTCTTTTAATGTTGATAACTTTCTCTAACGTCGAATGTACAACCGACTGTCGAAATCGCCATTAAGATTAGGGACTGCGGGTAGGTGAAGAAACCTAAGCAGCTTGTAATCTTACCCGATGAGCACTTCAGCGGAAATCTTCCTCAGCTTCTTGGCGACAGATACCAGCTTGGTGTCATCTATCAGCTGCGTCTCGTCGGGCTTCGCCCACGGCCGGTCGGGGGACCCAAGCGGGGAGTTATTAGAATGCCTCGCGACTCGCAGAACTACACCGATGTACCTAATATACTATAACGCCTGATCCACTCAATTTAGATAAATATTGTATATTCAGAACCCATCAGTAAAAAAAAGCAATCATCAAATATTTGACGTTAAAACAAACGAGCATCGACAAATGAAAATATACGGATGATGATAGTAAAACTAAAGAAAAATAAAATAACATTCGGACATCGGATAAGTACCTAAATTTTAAAAACAATTAAACGTCGAATAGAGAAGGAAATGACAGAACGAATAAATATCCTAAAAACAATATATAGCATCAATTTAACAAGTGACTATCAAAAACAGCGTCCAAAAAACAAGTGACTATCAAAATCAGAGTCAAATAACTATAGAAAACCGCGTCTAAAATAAAAGTGACTATCAAACCCGGTGTCCAATAAACAAGTGACTATCAAAACTGTGTTAAATAAACATGTGACTATCGAAAACCGCGTCAAATAAACAACTGACTATCGAAAACCGCATCAAATAAACAAGTGACTATCGAAAACCGCGTCAAATAAACAAGTGACTATCGAAAACCGCGTTAAATAAACATGTGACTATCGAAAACCACGTCAAATAAACAAGTGACTATCGAAACCCGCGTCAAATAAACAAGTGACTATCGAAAACCGCGTCAAATACACAAGTGACTATCGAAAACCGCGTCAAATAAACAAGTGACTATCGAAACCCGCGTCAAATAAACAAGTGACTATCGACAACCGCGTCAAATAAACAAGTGACTATCGAAAACTTCCCGCCACCAAGTTCAGGAACTGTCGATAAGCTTTGCCAGCTGTAAAAATTGTGGTAGTCGTGGTAGCATCGAATATACAAGTGACTTTTTAAAGCATATCGTCATTCACTAAGTTTAGGAACTGTGGATAGGTGTGGAAACCTTGATAGCTTACCTGATCAACACCTGCGCAGGAGTCTTCCCCAGCCTCTTGGCGATGGAGACCAGCTTGGGGTCGTCCATCAGCTGCGGCTCGTCGGGCTTCGCCCACGGCCGGTCGGGGGACCCGAGGGGAGAGTACGCGGTTATAAGAACGCCTTGCGACTCGCAGAAGGCTTTTAGACGTTTCTGGTTTAGGTAAGGATGGCACTCGACCTGGCGAGAAAAGGATTTTACTGGCGCATATGTTGTAAATATGGAGTCTTACGGTGAGGGATGACCATTAAGACCATTAATGTGATGTCCATGACTCCGTGCTTCGGAACGGGAGCCCTTTCGTTAACATAATATATGTATTCCTAAAATGTTTTGGCATACTTATTTTGGGCATAATTATACTTAGTCATAGTCTTAGATTTTTAGCAGCATATGTACTGTGGAATAATTATATTTTCATCTCACCTGTTCGGAAAGTTGAACTTTCACGTGTAGATAGCCGGGTGGGAAATAGCTTTTCCCTCCTAATATATACTACTATTATTGAATAAAAGGCCACTATCGAGAGTATCGATAGTTATTGCAATAGGCAGTGCTGTATCAGCTATCGATAGTGATTTTAGTATTGAACTTTGATACTATCGATATTATTGCTATGTGACGATAGTATTTATATTAACGGAGCTATCGATACTATCATTACTATCGGTAGACTATCGATACTATTGCTTTTGCCTCACATATCGATAGTCTATCGATATTATTGCTTGTGCTTCAACTATCGATAGTCTATCGATACTATCGATATTTTATTGATATTATTGCTTTTGCTTCAACTATCGATACTATCGATATTTTATCGATACTATTGCTTTTGCCTCAACTATCGATAGTCTATCGATACCCTCAATTTCCTCACAGTCGAAATGAAAAATAGTATGTTTAACTCGGGTGAAAGCACCCATTCCACTCTCGAGCTATTGGCGCTCTCACTTCGTTCGAAACTTCTCGAGTGGAATGGTCACTTTCGTCTCTTGTATAACAATCTACTATTTCCGTTTTAATTAATTCATTAGGCTCCGACATCGGTGACAGGACACACTGCATATTTGTGATCTCGGAAACGGCTCTAAAGTCTCGCTGAAATATGGTATGTGGGGGGGTATGGTATGGTATGGTATCGGGGTTGAAAAATCGATCAAGATCAGTCTTATGTTTGGGAAAACGCGTGTTTTCCGAGTTTTCATGCGTTTTTCTTATACATTGTTTGACGCAGAATATAGTTGCTAATTTCGCACCGGTACGAATGAGCGCCGTGGCCGAGTATGACGTGACGACTTCATGATGCCAGGGTTCGAATCTCGCTCGGTAAAAAAAAAAAATTTTACTTTTGTGAATAAATAAAATAAAATACTTTTATTTCGGATAAATTACATCCGATAAGTTACAATTATTACTCGTACTTTATAACTAGGGTTAGT
Source organism: Pyrausta nigrata (assembly GCA_949316185.1). Classification (NCBI taxonomy): domain Eukaryota; kingdom Metazoa; phylum Arthropoda; class Insecta; order Lepidoptera; family Crambidae; genus Pyrausta; species Pyrausta nigrata. Next base: position 7,819,273 of record OX438963.1, on the reverse strand, counting down.
AATACATTGATTGGAGATAAGACCTTACAGATTAAATAATATAGGTTCCATGAAGAGACAAAACTTGACACGGGCGGATAGGGCCCCGTGATATTTTCTATTATTATTATTATTACTAGCTGTTGCCCGCGACTTCGCCCGCGTAAACTACTAACTCTGTATCCTACAGGAACTGCGGTTTTTTTTCGGGATAAATAGTAGCCTATATGTTATTCCAGACTATAATCTATCTCTGTGCCAAATTTCATCCATATCCGTTCAGTAGTTTTTGCGTGAAGAAGTAACAAATATACACACACACACACTCACAAACTTTCGCATTTATAATATTAGTGGGATTAGTTATCAGGCAAGCAGTTGAGACAACTGATAGCCGCCTGTATCCAGTTCTTCACATTAGGTTAAGCGAGTTTAGATGAGTGTCAAGTCGGCTTTTGAATTGATTGATATTTTGGGCAGAGATCACATCTTCTGGAAGCCCATTTCATGCTTTGACTTCTCTATTGCTCAAAAAATGCTTGTGAGGGTTACACTTTGAGATGTCGGTACAGAGTCTGAGATGGCGGCCTAGCTCAGTCGGCTAGGTACTAAATAAGAAAATGTTTATTTAAGCTATATTGCACAACTGAAACTTTGTACAAAAGGCGGACTTAATGCCTAGTGGCATTCTCTACCAGTCATACTTATGGGCTAAGGAGAAATGAAAAGTGGGCGGTGCGACGAAGGTAAAAACAATTTTTTGTATTGATTTGTTTATGTTATTTTACTAACCTGGTTGGTAACAGGCTTGATGGTGGCTGCCTCCAGGACACGTGTCAGCTGCTTCTTGTTGAAGTTGGAGACGCCAATGCTCCTCACCAGCCCCTCGCCCACCAGCGACTCCATAGCCTTCCACGTGTCCACGTAGTCTACGTCGGAGTACTGGATCTTGCCGGATTCGTCTTCAGGGAAGAGAGAGCCCCCTTCCTGTGGGGTTGCAGGATTTTAGAGGCATGGCGGTTGATTTGACTAAATGCACGTATGATCTAGACATCGACGTGAAGAAAAATATGGACACCGTGTCGCCTACATTACAACTGAAGCACCAAAGTAAGCCAGTCATCGTCGTAAATACACGATCTTCTCACGCACACACTCACACCAAAGTAAGCCGATCGGCCGCCATTGTAACCCTATGAGCTTGGCACAGGCTTGAACCCTGCTTCACTCTTTAGTATCGCGGTACGGAGTCCATATTTTAGGAAGTCGATGGATCTAGATCAGTGGTACTCAAAGTTGTCCAGGCTCATCCTACCATGATTGATTTAAACAATACTGCCCAAATTTGTAACATAGAATAAGAAGGCACAGTTTCAACTTATGTAATAATTGTATTTACTTTGATTTAGTACGGACGTCATATTTTTTTACAATATCTTAATTAAGACTTTCACATCCGTTTTTTACAATTTGATGGAAGTGTGGCAGACTCCCTTACGGAAAAAAAATTATAAAAAATAATTACGAAAGTTAATGGAATAAAACGCGGTACATCATTTGATGAAAAACCGAGCTATCAAATGGGAATATATTTATTTACGTACTACCCTCAAATCTAGGTTAGGCCAGGCCTGTGTAACTCCCCGCGTAGGGAGCAAAAACGTACCTACGCGCGGCGACCCGTTGTAAGGGGCTAAACAAGTTGGGTGTCGCGAGCGAGCAACGCCCGCGCGTTTTATTCACCGGCGGCGCACGGCACTTAAGTTGCTGGCTGGACGAGCATGAATAAAGTGCTAAAAAGGTGCGCTAGATGGCGTAAGTAGCTTCTTGTGGCAATCAACCCTATCGCGTCGCATGATATTACGTCACTGAATAGGTTTATGATTCATATTCCAGAGTTACAAGAATAAAATTATCTTGCAATGAATTTCTGTAGGTGTCTAAACGAGAATGTGCTTGACTCTGAGGCGAACTAAATTACATCATATCGTTGACGACATTGAGTAGACATTTCTTTGCATTTCATTGCAAAGTTATACTTCTGTACGGAGTACCTTATTCTGTGCCTCTTCACCCCGCCATTTAAAATAGGAAAAAAATATGTAGGTACTTGGTGAACTACTGCAGTGTTACGTAAATAATGCCTCTTTGACCTCCACTTGTCAATTCACATAAGGATGACTGCATACTAGTCATATTGATTTTGTTCTAGCTCATATTGTATGAAGGTCGTTATAAATTAACAATACGCTGAAAAACACATGCAAATCGCCTTCATTTGATACTGGTTCAAAATGAATTACTTAGCTTATTTAACACGTAGAGTATTTTTGAATATTAAACCGTGAATTTTTACGGGTAAGTAAGGTTATTCTAGTGAAGAGTTGTCGTAATTATACATACAGTATTATAAATTTATTTCAATAACTTTTAGGGATCCGTACCCCAAAAATAAAAACGGAAACTTTATCTAACTACTAGCAGTTCCCCGCGACTTCGCCCGCGCCAAAAGTCAGATTTATCATACACATTTTCATCCTCCATTTCACCCCCCTGATGATTTTATATCGCGACAAAAAGTAGCCTATGTCCTTCCCAGTGTCTCAAACTATCTCTGTGCCAAATCTCATTTGATTTGGTCCAGTAGTTTCGGAGCCTATTCGATGCAAATAAGCAAACAAACAAATCTTTCCTTTTTATAGTATAATATTATAGTATATAGTATAGATAATAAAGTGGGGACCACCCGCTGAATTACTTTTTGGAAAAAATGCACCTAAATTAAATTCTGTTTTGGCAAATAGTAAAGCTGACTCGTTCCTCGCTCAAAGGATAAGTATAGCTATCCAACGCGGTAACGCAGCCAGCATCCTCGCCTCCTTGCCTCAAGGACACGGGTTTATTTTTGATTAAGTAGGTTTTAAGTTTATTTATTTTTATTTCATGCATGTCTTTGAGTTTATTCTCTTTTATTGAGTAAAAATTACTAATAATATAAAGAGGAAAGATTTTATTGTTTTTATTGAATAGGCTCCGTAACTACTAGACCGATTCAAATGCAATTTGGTACAGCAATAGTTTGAGACCGTGGGAAGGACATAGGCTAATTTTTGTCGCGATATAAAATCATTAGGGGGTGAATTGGGGGATGAAAGTTTGTATGGAAAATCCGACATTTGACGCAGGCGAAGTCACGGGGAACTGCTGATGATGATGATGATGTCCTCCTAGCCGATTTCGACTACGGCGGCCTATCCCAACAGAGATTAGCCAACTGCGCAGGACATATTATAGTGCACAAGTATGTGCGCAATACACAGGTGCACTCTCTGTCCCTTCACTCTTATAATTCGGTGAGACGGCAGTCCGACATGACCGTAGAGAGACCAGGCGCAGGACCAACGGCTTAACGTGCTTTCCGAGGCACGGGGGTGTTAACACCACCAACTTCCTGACTTCGGAGCTGTGTCTGAGAAATTTCAAGACAGAAAACCCCAAACACTCTCGGCCCGACCCGGGATTCGAACCCAGGACCTCGTGGATAGTACCCAGCGTGCTGACCACTAGACCAACGAGGCAGTCAATAATAATAGTGAACTGCTAGTATTACTTATAAAGGAGATCCGATAGTGATCACTTTGTTGTCTGTCTAAATTAACATCAAATACTTGACTGCGATCCTTAAGCTGCGTTAAAATCAAGTACTTTCTGAAATTAGTAATTACCTTTATATAAGTTTAAATAAGAAACCAAAAACTCGACACGGGTAGGATTTGAACCCACGACCTTTGGCTAACCGGGCCAACGCTCTTACCAACTGAGCTACCGTGCAGTCCATCCACCCGTGCGAAATTCTTGATCTCTTGGTCTGTCGCTGACGACACGCAATGACGTATTCAAAAGAGACGAAGAATTTTGCACGGGTGGATGACTGCACGGTAGTTCAGTTTGCAAGAGCGTTGGCCCGGTTGCGTTGGCCCGGTTGCGTTGTCCGGTTGCGTTGGCCCGGTTGCGTTGGCCCGGTTGCGTTGGCCCGGTTGCGTTGGCCCGGTTGCGTTGGCCCGGTTGCGTTGGCCCGGTTGCGTTGGCCCGGTTGCGTTGGCCCGGTTGCGTTGGCCCGGTTCCGTTGGCCCGGTTGCGTTGGCCCGGTTGCGTTGGCCCGGTTGCGTTGGCCTGGTTGCGTTGGCCCGGTTGCGTTGGCCTGGTTGCGTTGGCCCGGTTGCGTTGGTCCGGTTGCGTTGGCCTGGTTGCGTTGGCCCGGTTGCGTTGGCCTGGTTGCGTTGGCCCGGTTGCGTTGGCCCGGTTGCGTTGGCCCGGTTGCGTTGGCCCGGTTGCGTTGGCCCGGTTGCGTTGGCCCGGTTGCGTTGGCCCGGTTCCGTTGGCCCGGTTGCGTTGGCCCGGTTGCGTTGGCCCGGTTGCGTTGGCCTGGTTGCGTTGGCCCGGTTGCGTTGGCCTGGTTGCGTTGGCCCGGTTGCGTTGGCCCGGTTGCGTTGGCCCGGTTGCGTTGGCCCGGTTGCGTTGGCCCGGTTGCGTTGGCCCGGTTGCGTTGGCCCGGTTGCGTTGGCCCGGTTGCGTTGGCCCGGTTGCGTTGGCCCGGTTGCGTTGGCCCGGTTGCGTTGGCCCGGTTGCGTTGGCCCGGTTGCGTTGGCCCGGTTGCGTTGGCCCGGTTGCGTTGGCCCGGTTGCGTTGGCCCGGTTGCGTTGGCCCGGTTGCGTTGGCCCGGTTGCGTTGGCCCGGTTGCGTTGGCCCGGTTGCGTTGGCCCGGTTGCGTTGGCCCGGTTGCGTTGGCCCGGTTGCGTTGGCCCGGTTGCGTTGGCCCGGTTGCGTTGGCCCGGTTGCGTTGGCCCGGTTGCGTTGGCCCGGTTGCGTTGGCCCGGTTGCGTTGGCCCGGTTGCGTTGGCCCGGTTGCGTTGGCCCGGTTGCGTTGGCCCGGTTGCGTTGGCCCGGTTGCGTTGGCCCGGTTGCGTTGGCCCGGTTGCGTTGGCCCGGTTGGCTACTCGTGTGCGAGTTTTTGGTTTCATATTTAAACTTATAATAAGAAAGAACACTGAGAGTGTTAAAAATATTCAAAAATTATATAATAATTACCTTATACGCCTGTGGCCAGTGAATGAGGTACAGGTCCAGATACGTGAGGTTCAGGTTCTTCAGGGTCGCTTCGAGAGCACCCCTAACCAGCTCCGGCTTGTGGAAGGTGTTCCATAGCTTGGATGTGATAAACAGGTCCTCTCTGGAAAATAAAGTAACAAAATAACAAATAATAATGTCCTCCTAGCCGAATTTCGATTTATAGCTGCCTATCTCAACAGAGATAAGCCAACTGCACAAGTGTGTGCGCAATACACAGGTGCACTCTCTGTTTCGTGACTCTCATAATTCAGTGAGACGGCAGTCCGACATTACCGTAGAGAGATCAGGCGCAGGACCAACGGCTTAACGTGCTTTCCGAGGCGAGGTTATTGCTAACAAAATGTATAAAACTGACATTCGCCATCGAAACCACCTAAATTTTGCATACATATTTGTTTTGACATTTTTAAATAGGAAAAATAAAATTATTTTGCTTTAAATTTCCGCTAAGAGACGCTGGTGCAGGCACCAAACCACACCAACCGTTACCGCGTTGAGCATTAATTCAGGCAAATGCAGAATGCACCGCCCTCCCTCCCTTAATACGCATGCAATACAGCTAATGCAGTTGTTAGTTACCAACACATACGTGCAAAAAACCTCGACGCGTTTCGCCACTCCACGCGGCATCCTCAGGAGATGTCGCCTCGGCTGAGCACGGACAACTTCATTGATCGTGGAATCAAAGTTTGTACTTTGTTTCTGTAAAACCTGTGTGGTAGGTTTGACTGCCAAATCTATCATTTGGCATATGATACGCTTTCAACTCGCGATATGACAGGTGATTTTCGGAAAATACAAATAGCCCCGAAAACCCCAGTGAAAATAAACAAGTTCAGTCAGCACAGTGGATTTATTTAGTTGTGAAGTGACAACAAACCCCAGAACAAAAGTGATCCAAGACCCAGCTAGGTCTAGTCCAGTTTCCATTAAAAATACTCCACCGAAAGGAGTCAACATCGAGGACGTATCCTACTCCTCGTTGGGAGTCAAGCACTAAGTTTATTATGATGATGACTCACCTCTTGACAACTCCCTCCTGAATCTTGGCAGTGATGGCGTCGCCGACCTCCTTCTCATTGCCGTAGACGTACGCGCAGTCGAAGTGCCGGTAGCCGATGTCGATGGCGTCCTTGACAGCTTGTGTCACCTCACCAGGTTTGGACTGGAGACAACCAGTTAATTAATTGGAATCTTCCAAATATAAAAATGAAAACAACAAAAAACCGGAAAAGTCGAACTCGCGCACGAAGTGTTCCGTACCATCCATACTAATATTATAAATGCGAAAGTGTGTCTGTCTGTCTGTTAGCTCTTGACACTTAAACCACTGTTTCGATTGAGATGAAATTTGGTATGGAGACAGTTGGAGACTCTGGAAAGGACATAGCCTACATTTCGTCGTGATATAAAAACATTTAGGGGGTGAAATTGGGGATGAAAGTTTATAAAGAAAATCCAACTCTTGCGGGCGAAGTCGCGGGGAACCACTAGTTATCTATATAACATAAGACACTATATTATGACTTTAAAAAAAACACGTTTGTATAGGAGCTTGCCTTAAATATTTATTTATATTTATAGCGGCAACAAAAATACATCATCTGTGAAAATTTCAACTATCCAACTATCACGGGTCATGAGATACAGCCTGGTGGCAGACAGACAGACAGCGAAGCCATAGTAATAGGGTCCCGTTTTTACCCTTTTGGGTACGGAACCCTAAAAACTAAGGCTAGGACACCGGTGACCGAATACACTGTATAAAAATAAAAACGAATTTAACTAATAATGACTGAGTGCCTGACATATCAACACTAAGCCAAAACCGCTGGGTCTAGAGACTCAAAATTTGGCATATAGGTTCTTTAAGGTCTAGGGGTGAACTAAGAAAGGACTTTTTGAAATTCATCCCCTGAGGGTAAAAAGGGTGGGCCAGTTTGTATAAGCTCCACCAGTTTTGGAGCTAAATCGATAAAAATTGGTAGCTATTAAGATGGTAAGATATTAAGAATTAGTTAACCGAGCGGAAGAACGGGCATCGGCTAGTTAGAAATATAATATAATCATCCTAGCGTTATCCCGGCTGCCAACTCGCGCGAGAGTGCCCAGGGCCCGCTTTAGACCATGATCCAGGATATGGCAGATCAGGTAATTATAAAGGGCGCGACTGCCGTCTCACCTCCGCGAACCTCCTCACCTGTTAACAGGGGAATCCACGATGTTTTCCCTCACCGTAAATATGTTAGTAAAACAACTAATGTACATAACTCAGAAAAAGCTATTGGAACGAACACACGGCATGTTAGATCATGCTACTTTAAGCTTGAACCGCCTCTATTGCCCACGTAATAGTAGCTGTTTTGGTAGTTCAAATGGGTTACCTGACGTGCTGCTGACTGTACATAGCTGTCCGGACTCATAAAAGGATAGGAAACATCCCTACACGGTAGCAACGTCGTTAATCAATTTTATGTATGTGACCATGAACATTTAGCACACAAACTTTGATAACATCGGCTCATGTCAACAGAATATTAAAATAGTACATCATACTTTGATATGCCAACATGACAATCAATATAAAACACTTCCGCTACAGACTGAGTGACTGACAGACGATCTAGGTCTTCGAGAAAATGCAATCTATTCGAAAGTGAAATTCGCTATCGCTAAAGCCATCCTATTTGTAGCGTCCTAACTACGATCCTATTTAGGATCCTAACTATTCTAGTTAGGTTGCAATTTTACTTACTGCCGTACTCAGGGACGTCAATCAAAGTTAATCGCTCATGTGAATGCCCAAAATCTTTATTTATTTTGCGTACTAATAATTAGTAATGTGATTGATGTCCCGCAAAAATAAACAGTTTTAAAATAAGTAAAAGAATGATTAAAATTATTCAAAATTTGCAGTACGTTTGAGTACTATTACTTAAACGGCCGAATACTGAAAGGCTACTCAAATATTTGACGGCTTCTCAAACAATTGAGCAGCTCCTAAACTCAGAATTCGCATACTCAAAGCCAAAAGAATTACCTTAAGAATTACCATAATTGTTTCAATGGTCCCTGCGACTGATTGTTATGATAAATTTCATTAACTTTAACTTAACTTTACCTGTTTTTATTTTATTATTAGGATAGATAGATTAATTCTGCATAGGTTGAGATTAATACTCGTATGTTAAACATCGACGGCAGTTTCGATTGGTGTATAATTGCTATTGTATTCGTATAGTACTATTGGATGTATTTACATTAAGTAAAAAGTAATAATAGTAAATTGATTTATTATACGTGTATAATGTGCATGCCTTGACAGTTGCAGTTGTGATAGTTGCATAGTTTGGATTACATAATGAGGTCTCGTTCGCGATCGCACTCGGTTTTTATATTCTCTGAATTTCCTATTTCAGATATTGTTATGATTATTAGATTATTTATATGTGATGCAATGGTCTACAGACATCATAATTGGTTTGCTGAACATACAACCTTTGTTCCGTAAGTGTGAGCTATTTTTTGTTTCGACTACGAGCATTTTTTGTTACGCGTCTTATACTTTTGTACATAAGTCTAGGGAAACCTATTATTGGCTTTATTTTTTGTAACATTAACCCTTTGTAAAACTACTTATTATAAGCTGTTGGTTTTCTTGAATAAATAAATAAATAAATAAAATGTAAGCATCTGTTAAACTTAAGACCACCACAAATAAAGTCGTGCTCAAACGCCACTCAAATGAAAAATGGTATACTGAAACGCAACTCAACGCTATTTACGGCCGAATACTGAAACGCTACTCAAATCCATCACTCACTTGAAGGCCTCCTAAAATTGAGTGTCTCTCACATTTAAATGGTATACACAAACGCTACTCAGGCAATTTAAACCATGATTAGCTGAGCAGTCGTTAAATGTTTACATAATGGCAACATTCATTTTTAAAAGTTTTAAGAATATGAAAATTGTAAACGAGAACATCGTTTACAATTTTCATATTCTTAAGGAGCGTATTCGTTTTACGCAGCATTGTTTGTATAGATTCTTTGGTTTTTTTTGGATAGAAACTTTTACGACGCCATTATTGTGAAATGAAACGTTGAGTGTCAAAGAAAAAAAAGTATTTGCCAAACTTTTTGACATTTGTCACAGCGCGGTTTTAATCAAATTACAACTTGATCTAGAATTACCGGTGACAAAGCTTTGTGGAAAAGTTTGGAGAGGCCGAGTATGCCCTGCAGTGAGCAGATAGATACATGCTGAAGAAGAAGAAGAAGAACACATCAAATACTACTCGCTTATTTCGACTTTCTACTTATTTTTATACTTATGTTTTTTATGATGTAATTGTGATTATACGATGACTACTGAAAAAAATGTGTGCATATTTATTAGCATAGTGCTGAAAACAAAGTTTTGATTAGTTTCAAGACCGATAGGCTGAACTATTAGCTCTTCCTCAACAATCTCCTCCTCCTCCTTCCTCGATAAGGAGTTCTTATCCGTAATTAGGCTATCTTTTGAGATTGCAATGATGTGCAAAATATGCATACTACAATAACTAGAAGGAATTGTAATTTACGTTGTAGTTAAAGAAAACACCTTTGTAAGACAACAAAAAGCCTCTTTATGAGATTTCTAGTGCATATCTGAGTCTTGATTGTGTTCTAGTATTTAAAAGTAGGGTTAAAATAGGACGACATGGGTACCCACAGAGAAAATAAGGATTTTATAGACATTATTTTTATACCATGATATCACTATCAACTGATTTGAGAGACCTCAAGACCACTCTCAGATTTAGCGGCTACTCAAATCGTTATGACAGTCATTTGACAGCTAAATCAACGCTATTTAACGCAATAGTTGCGTTTCAGTATACCATTTTTCATCTGAGTGGCGTTTGAGCACGATTTAATTAAAGATGGTTTAACAGATGCTTACATTTTGGCTTTGAGTATGCGAATTCTGAGTTTAGGACCTGCTCAATTGTTTGAGAAGCCGTCAAATATTTGAGTAGCCTTTCAGTATTCGGCCGTTAGCTGTCAAATGACTGTCATACCGATTTGAGTAGCCGTTAAATCTGAGAGTGGTCTTGAGGTCCCTCAAATCAGTTGATAGTGATATAATGGTATAAAATCCTTATTTTCTCTGTGGATACCCATGTGCTCTTTTTAACCCTACTTTAAAATACTAGAACACAATCAGGACTCAGATATGCACTAGAAATCTCATATGGAGGCTTTTTGCTGACTTACAAAGGTGTTTTCTTTGCCTACAACGGAAATTACAATTTAAATTACAATTCCTTCTAATTGTAGAATGCGTATTTTGCACATCGTTGCACTTTCAAAAATTAGCCTAATTATGGATGAGAAATCCTTATTGAGGAATCAGGAGGAGGAGATTGTTGAGGAAGAGCCAATAGTTCAGCCTATCGGTCTTGAAACTAATCGAAAGTTTGTTGTCAGCACTATGCTAATAAATATGTACACATTTTTTTAGGTGGTCATCATATAATCACAATTACACCATAAAACATAAGTATAAAAATAATTAGTAATTCGAAATATGCGAGTAGTATTTGATGGGTTCTTCTTCATCTTCAGCATGTATGTGCCCACTGCAGGGCATACTCGGCCTCTCCAAGCTTTTCCACAACGCGCTGTCGCCGGTAATTCTAGACCAAGTTGTCCCGGCAGGATCTTTTAGGTCATCGGCATCCGACAATCTGGCTATCACCAATGTAGAACATATAGGGCATACCGGGCATACCAATTTGTTTTGTCTTCATTTAAAAATTTGTATGACTATTATATACTTGTTCATTTCCATTTTATTTTTGTTAATTGAATAGTTATTAAATATTGCACTACACTTCAACTTTGTATAAATTTATTTTAATAATGTGAATTGAAATTAATTTGATTAGAACCGCGCTGTGACACATGTCAAAAAGTTTGGCAAATTTTTTTTTCGTTGTCACTCAACGTTTCATTTCACAACAATGGCGTCGTAAAAGTTTATATCCAAAAAAATTAACAAAGAATCTATACAAACAATGCTGCGTAAAACGAATACGCTCCTTAAGAATATGAAAATTGTAAACGAGAACATACTTTTAAAAATGAATGTTGCCATTATGTAAACATTTAACGACTGCTCAGCTAATCATGGTTACAAATTGCCTGAGTAGCGTTTGTGTATACCATTTAAATGTGAGAGACACTCAATTTTAGGAGGATTTCAAGTGAGTGATGGATTTGAGTAGCGTTTCAGTATTCGGCCGTGAGTTGCTACACCTCAAATCTATTGTGGTCGTGCCAGAAAGGTACTACCGCACGACCACGGCTTAAATGTTATAACAGCAAAGATATGAGAGTACATTTTTTTGGGTTCCGTAGTCCGACAAGGAACCCTTATAAGATCGTTCAGTCCGTCCGTTCCGTCCGTCCTAGTCTGTCACAGCAGAATGTCTTATACGATTATGGACTGATTTGCATGTAACTTGGTTCGAGGATACCTACTTCACATATAGATCTCATTTTTAAAAATACGAAAAATTAAAATTACCCCTTTTTAAGGGTACCTCCCCATACATGTAAAGGGGGGGGGGGGGGGGGGGGGGAATATTTTTTTTAAGGAAAGCGCGTTGAAAAGGACTATGAAAATAAGGTAGGGTTTCCATACAACACTTTTTTATCAGCTTTACCATTTGCGAGATATAGCCCGCCAAAGTCGTTTACACGGTGTTCTCCCCCCCTGTAATTTTGGACCTATAAGCTTCAAATCACTCGCATAAAGAAATAGACGCGGAAATTCTTATTTAAAATTGTTTCGGGTATCCTGTGATGAATACTTTTGAAATTATAAATAAAATAAATATATATACTTTTTTCCAAAAGAACAGTATAAACTTAAAAAGATTTTTTGCCTATACTGTCTAATGTTGTAAGTTAATGGTACGGAACCCTTCGTGCTCGAGTCCGACTCGCACTTGGCCGGTTTTTATATCTTTAGTACAAGAAAGTACACTTTTTTCATGAATATGAACCACATTGAAATTAAGGTAATCATTCGTGGTCGTGTTGGGTAGCATCACACCAACATTCGATTGGTTCCTAAGGTAGGAAGTTAGGATCCCAGTTAGGATGCTACAAATAGTATGGTGTAATAAGTACACAAAATGTATGAAACCGTCAAGCCAGCAAATCATCATGTGACCTTTAGAATATATTGCATTACTCCTGGGCCCTAAGACACGATGCAATCCGTTCTACAGCGAACTCTGCTATCGTCAACGAAACCTTTATATATGCAAGTCACGTGATGTTTCGATGGCTTATGTAAGTTTCATACATTTTGTTAGCGATAGCGAACTTCGCTTCATAAGAGATTGCATTTAGTTTTCGAGCCCTGTAAGAGCCCAATGAGAACCAGCGTCCGGGTAGTGCTAGTACCTACTTATTTGGTGTCTTAAGGCCTGGCGTATGCTGAGTGAGTTCCCTGAGGTCCTCTTAAATTAGGGTACTTTTAGTGTTACTAAAAACCGGAATTATGATCCATATTTGTGATGCGTAGCATCCGCACAGAGCAGTGACACGTGTTTCCTTTGACATCACAGATTATGTATCTCAATCATTGATTTACCCATAGTTTTTAATATATTTTAACACTAACAGTGTTCTTTCTTATTCATATAAGTTTAAATAAGAAACCAAAAATTCGCACACGGGTAGGATTTGAACCCACGACCTTTGGGCATCTGGGCCAACGCTCTTACCAACTGAGCTACCGTGCAGTCCATCTACCCTTGCGAAATTCTTGGTCTCTTTTGAATACATCATTGTGTGTCGTCAATTTGAAAGGATTGCGCGATATACGTAAGGGAACGAACGTAAAAACCCGGGGGCTAAAGCTAGTCGTCGTATCATGAAAATAATCTGTGGTATCATAAAACTATAGGTCATCATTTTAACAACACCAGGTTATCGGGTGTTGTCAAATTGTATCTTTTATTACTTAATTGCCTACAGATAATTATTTGATGTAATCATGTGACGAAATTGTTTTTTTTGTAAGAAAAGATATATATTTTAGACCCAAGTTCACCAATCGTTCAACAACCGGTAATCGTAAGTTGACGGTTAATTTGACACAATTGATATCCATACTAATAATATAAATGCGAAAGTGTGTGTCTGTCTGTTACCTCTTGACGCTTAAACCACTGAACCGATTGAGATGAAATTTGGTATGGAGACAGTTCGAGACCCTGGAAAGGACATAGGCTACATTTTGTAGCGATAAAAAAATTAAAAGGGTGAAATGGGGGATGAAAGTTTATATGGAAAATCCAACTCTTGCGGGCGAAGTCGCGGGGAACCACTAGTACAAAATATGACAAATAACATTATAACCGCTGTTTAAAAATTAAACATGCGTTGGTGAACGAGACCGATAGTAGTTTTATGTTTGTAAAAAAAAACTGGCCAAGTGCGAGTCGGACACGCGCACTAAGCGTTCCGTACCATTAACTTACAATATTAGACAGTATAGGCAACACGTTTGTATAGGAGCCCCCTTTTAATATGTTTTTTTTTCATTTTTATTTAATTACTTATTTTTAAAGTGAAATACAACATATTATTCTATGAATATTTTTAGCTTACTTGTTGCCATTATAAATATCAAGCAAAAAATGGCAAAAAAAAATTGTTTTTTGTATGGGAGCCCTCCTAAAAAATATTATTATTTTAATTTAATTATTTATTTCCAAAGTAAAGATACAACTTTATAATCTCTGAATATTTCAAGCGTCTACCTGTTGCCGTTATTAGTAGAGAGCAAAAAACGCTAAAAAACACGTTTGTTGTATGTATGGGAGCCACCGTTTAAATACTTATTTTATTCTGTTTTTAGTATTTGTTGTTATAGCGGCAACAGAAATACATCGTCTGTAAAAATTTCAACTGTCTAGCTATCACGGTTCATGAGATACAGTCTAGTGACAGACAGATAGACAGACAACGGAGACTTATTAATAGGGTCCCGTTTTTACCCTTCGGGTACGGAACCCTAAAAAACGTAAAACGTAACGTGAATTATGTAACGGGCAACAGAAATTAAGATAGCAACCAAGTTTTCAAATAAACCAAGAATAAAAGCAAATCCATCACATGTTAATACGCGGCATATTGCAAAAATACACACATAAGCATATCACTTAGTTAGGATTAGTTTAGGCTAAACATTTGCCACTTGGTCAGGCTGAAGAAAACAAAATTAGATTTGCGTAACAAAAATGTGTCAGTCGGGAAGTGGGTGGACACGTATTTTCATTTCCCAGTATAGTCCATTGAATGAGTCCCTCCAAGGGGGGTCTAGAGTGCGTGAGTTAGTAACGTAAGATGTTTCTTCGGAAACATGTCAAGAGTCCCTAGGTAATAAACATACTAAAACCCCGGGACACTAGGAGCCCCGGAGTGGGGGGAGGGGGGGAAAGGGTCCATTTTTTCATTTTTCGCTTAAATCTCAAAAACGGTACATGTTAGAGAAAAACTTTCAAGAAAAAGTTGAAAGGCCATAAAATTATCTACAAGTTGTACCTAAATCATTTTTTTCTATACGCAGCCGTTTTCGAGCTACATCCCATGAAAGGTGAAAAATTCGAAAACTTTTTATTTTACCAACTTAGGGTGGCCGCAGACGACCGTTTTTATTTCCGTTTTTGTTGTGGATTGTAAGAAATGACGACGACGATGATGATGATAATGACTTTTTTTCATCCTTTTGGGTTGGGACGGTCCTGTTAAGAGTTCTTCTTCTATTATTTGTTCATCCTCAGATGTAGGTGATTTATGGTGAAGCTCTTCGTCATCATCATCACCATCTTCATCATCTTCCTGAATGGATACGCTGTTAAGGCATTTCCCTTGGCAATGAAGGCATGCCGCTGAACATTTGAGCATTGCTTTTCGGCATCCACATTTGCCGCCAGCACAATCTTTAGTGCAACGGCAAAATATGGTCTGTAGTAAGGCCTCTGGTGCTGATGCGGATGAGCATGGGGTTTTAGCATAAGCTTAACGAGGGCGGACCCCTTCCCATGCTACGTGTGAACCTTCATCGAAAAAATCCGAACAACGGATAATGTTGAGACATTGATGTCATATGAGAGGCACTAGAGGAAAAAAAATAAAAAGTTCAAGTATCGTAACTACCCTAATAAAATTAAATTCCTCCTAAACGCCTCCTTGGTGGAATCTGGCTTTTTTATCAATGATAGACCTAATTATGAGCAATCTATCGGTACCGGTCACAGGTTGCACTTTTGAGCTTTTTGGAAGAAAAATAAAATAAAAAGTTCAATTATAGTAACTACCCTAATAAAATTCAATTCCTCCTTAACGCCTCCATGGTGGAATTTGGTATTTTTATCAATGATAGACCTAATTATGAGCAATCCATTTGTACCGATCACAAGTTGCACTTTTGAGTTTTTTGGAAGAAAAAAATAAAAAAGATCAAGTTCTAAGTTCAGTTGGTCTAATATGTACCACGTAATATTCATTATAAAACTATCTGAGTGCCAAATAAATGATTGAATTTGAATTTGAAGTTCAGTAACTCAAACTACCCTAATATAATATTTTGACAATCGATTCCTCCTAAAGGCTTCCATGGAGGAATGTGTTTATTTTACCAATTATAGACCTAATTAAGAGCAATCTATCAGTACCGGTCACAAGTTGCACATTTGAGTTTTTTGGAAGAAAGAAATATTTTTTGATCGATTGATGTGATAAACATGGGTATGTAGTATGGGGAAATTGTTTGAGCCAAAATCATTTTTTACTGCGTGTAACTCAGAAACGGTAGGATATAGGAAAAAAATATTTAGGTACAACTTGTAGATAATTTTATGGCCTTTCAACTTTTCCTTGAAAGTTTTTCTCTAACATGTACCGTTTTTGAGATTTAAGCGAAAAATGAGAAAATTGACCCTTTCCCCCCTCCCCCCACTCCGGGGCTCATCCTAGTGTCCCGGGGTTTAGTATGTTTATTACCTAGGGACTCTTGACATGTTTCCGAAGAAACAACTTACGTTACTAACTCACGCACTCTAGAACTTTTTATTCAATGGACTAGTAAGGCACATTGACCATTGTAAAACCTAGTATGTTCAAGCACTTACTAGATTTCGAAATGCTTTATGTTACTTACTGGTTTTTTAAAATGGTCAAATTGGGTTTGTGGCGTAGTTACTAGGTTTGGAGCCCCATGCCTTTTAGGCTTCTAGTTGTTTTATCGCAATTTCTGTCTTTGTATTCGGTAGGTACCTTAATATTATGTAGCTTTATGATAAAAAACGAAAATCTGAAAACATGTCCCTTACTAGGTTTTTAAATGGTTCAGCCGCGTATCTAGCGGGTAACAACAGTACTTCAATTTTTATTAAGAATTTGAGACTACAACAACTAGCTAAAAACTAAAAATTTTGGTTTGAATGTGACTTTTATTTTTGGTGCAAAGTGTATCGGGCCATTTCCGTTTCCTTAGTATAGAAATAATAGAGAATATAGTAAAAATAAGTCAGCTAACAAATAAAATAGCTGATTAGTACCTACATTAACACCATACTCAAGATAAACTACAGTTTTTTGAGTGGCTAGGCCGGAAGTGTTTTTTATCTATAAGTATTTTCGTACTGCTTGTGGCTTAGTGGCTGACTGGCGGCAGCGCTTTGCTATTGATACGAAAGTAAAGCAACCTAAGGCGTGGTCGCGTTTGAATGGGTTATTGGACACCCACGATATGGGAGGTGATATACGAGTAAGGCCACAAAACGAAAAAGTGAAGGTGGAAATATATGCATTACACACGGTGTGGGGGCCCGACATAAGCTCACAACTCGCAAGCGCAGCGATCGCATACATTTTTGCAATAAAGAATATCTATCTATGCTGGAGACTTCGTATGCTCGCGACTTTATGTGTAGACACAATAATGATTGATAAAAAATAAATTTTGGGTGGACTTCCCTTATCATTTAGGTGTATGAATAGTTCACATCCTATTTTCAGACCTACTGAATATCACAAAATTTCATAAAAATCTGTCGAGCCGTTTCAGAGGAGTTTTGTTACAAACACTGACACAATTATTTTTTTTAGTAGATATAGTAGTGATTATCTGTCTTGTGGTCGCGATCATACACTTACCTCGATAATATCTACTTAGAGATGTATCAAAAGATGTCGATCTTATCTTATCAATCAGACAGTATCATACAAAGTCGGCATACTATAAAATGACTAGAACACTTGATAGATGTTAAATTGGTCACTAATTTATATATAACTGATGGTTAAATATATTAATATTTAACCATCAGTTAAGATGAAATCAGCTTAACCTTTTATATTTTTATAACTTAAGCAATTATTTTGCAAGTTTTTACGAAATTAAATCAAATTTCACTTATGGTTAAATATTTGTAAAAATATTTCCATTGGATACATGCGCGGGTACATTCCCCAAGTATTGGTGAAATCGAACGACGGCTCACTGGCGTAGCAAGCACTTGCAAAAATTCGTCGACTGACTAACGTCCTCCGTAGCTTAGTTGGTAAGAGCACTCGCCCGGATAGCGAAGGGACGTGGGTTCGAGTCCCACCGGATGACACAGTCGATTAATTTTTGTAAGTGAAATTTGATTTAATTTCGTAAAAACTTGCAAAATAATTATTTGGTTATAAAAATATTTAAAAAAAAAATCTAATTGTATTCAGATTTTTTTGCTCTTTGTCAACCAAACCATAACCAAAATCTAATTGCAGTCATTAAGAATCAGTACAGTAAAGTCTGGAAATATCCATAATTTTTAATTCCTTTTGTTGTATAATATAAGTCAGCCTATTAGATCCCACTGCTGGGAAAAGGCCCCACCTCAACTATGAGGAGGAACGAGCCATACTTCACCACGCGGGCTCAGTGCGGATTGGTGGAGGGGTGTATGTAAGGCAAGTGACAAACCTTACTGTCAGAAGTTATCAAGCCGCCCTAGGGCCTCTGACTAGGCTTAACGACTAATACCACAGATATTAGCCGGGACCAACTGCTTAACGTGCCTTCCGAAGCACGGAGATGCTTGTCATGGACGTCACTTAAATGGTCGGAATGGTCACCCATCCAATCACGACCGCGCCGTGGGTTGCTTAACTTTTGGTATCACTACCAAAGCGCTGCCGCCACTGCGCCACAAGCACCTCAACCTCCTTTTGTTGTGCTCATACCAATTTGTTATCAATCTACTTACATAGCAGTAATAAAGCTTAGGAAGATACTTTTACACATAAGATAGAATTGACTACTGAATTTCACCAATACACTGACAACCATCTTGGTGTACAGTGGTTCGAGCTCCCGACTTCAAAACCACAGGTTTAAATCCTGCAAGGAGCAAATGTTTTATGTGATCAGCACGAGCGTTTGTACCTAAGTCATGGATGTTTATAGACATGTACTATATGTATGTCTATCCGTTAACCTAGTCACCATAGCACAAGCTTGCGCTCAGTTTGGGGGTAGGCTAGTGGTGTATTATAAAAAAATGTGATTTAATAAAAAACCAGCACTTTAAAGTGGAATGATCTCAACAGAAAACGATAGCCTGATAAACAGAGACCCATACTTCATCATTATCACCCAAGGCCACAGGCTACAACATGCAATGGATGTAATAGCTTTGGCTTAGATAAACTGAATAATAGCACGATTTGATCATTATCATTATCACAATCTTTAGTAACTTACAGCCATCTAAAAATTCAAGATAGCAAGATAGATTATATTTTTATAACTTAAGCAATTATTTTGCAAGTTTTTACGAAATTAAATCAAATTTTACTTAACGCACTCACTGGCGTATTATATTTTTATAACTTAAGCAATTATTTTGCAAGATTTTACGAAATTAAATCAAATTTCACTTACAAAAATTAATCGACTGTGTCATCCGGTGGGACTCGAACCCACGTCCCTTGGCTATCCGGGCGAGTGCTCTTACCAACCAAGCTACGGAGGACGTTAGTCAGTTGACGAATTTTTGCAAGTGCTTGCTACGCAAGTGAGCCGGCGTTCGATTTCATCAATACTTGGGGAATGTACTCGCATGTATCCAATAGAAATATTTTTACAAATATTTAACCATCAGTTAAGATGAAATCAGCTTACTCAGATGAAATCAGTTCACTGGCCTATGTTAATGTAGGCCTTCACATATCATGTTTCCAGACACAATTAATTGTTATCAACCAGCCCGTGGGTCTTATGGGGTTCGACGGGTTAATATAAGTATCAACTTTCAAAAAAAAAAATAATAAAATGAAACATTATGTACAGCATACACTTTATCCACCTTTTTTATTCTAAGGATAATTTGAGTGACTGAATTGTGCCTGAACCTAGGCCTGTCTAATTTATAAAAATAAAAAAATCAAAAAGATAACTTATTATTTTTACTACTACCAACTTTTAATAAAATTAAATCAAAACCATTGAAGTAAGTAAATGTACCTCATACCTATTTAATTTAGGAGTTAGTGGAAAGAAATTTACTTAGAAACCGGCTTTATCAGTTATAATTATGGTTAAATGCCAGAAATAATAAAAAAAGCTAAAATGCTTTTAAATTACCGACCTTCCATGTTCCCAAACCCAGAATTGGGCACTCCGCGCCATTGTAGAACTTCACTCTTGGAACTTCAGAAGCCATAACGAAAATTGCGAATAACTATGGAGGAACTTATCTCTTCCAATAGGAATCTTAATACTGATCGTAGGCCGCCGGTTTTCTCAATAGGAAATCTTCGGAAATGGAAAATGCCGGCTGTTGTCAAGGCCAAAATTATCCAATCCAACCAAGTGTCAACAATCTCAAATGTCAAAAACACGTGTGCGGTAAAAAGATGGGTTGTCAATGCAATATATTCAATTTCCCCATTAGTTACATTTACTAAGTACCTTAAACCTTTGTAATATTTATTTGCAATAAAGTGCTCATATTCCTAAAATAATCCAGTGCATTCAATTCAGATTTAGTTATTAATTTGGCAACTGTAACTAGAGATGGGTTTATGCCCTGGCATATTGGGCGCATTGAATAAACGCCGAATAAATGTACGTAAACGCCGCCTTTTGACTGGGCAAAAACTTTAATAGAAGTTTTATAAAAAAATAAACATTCAAATAGTTATTATAGATATTTAAGAGATAAAAGTGTTCTTCACAAAAATATTTTGGACTATAGCTAATATATTACAATAAACACTAAGAAATTGATATTTTAAGTGAATGGTATGTTCATATTACTAGTTAAAATAGTAAGTAAGTAGGTATTTCGGTTCTCCGATCCAGTCTAAGCGGGCACGGGACTTGCGACGAAAGCTAAAATTTACGGGTGAGGGGGGGAAGTGTTGCGTGCAGGCGCCCGCCGTAATATTCCGCTAAAACAAAGTTATTGGTTTTTCTGCCCAGTGATCGGGCATTTATTTGGGCGTAAACTCATTTATGCCCAATATGCCAAGTTTATGCCCATTTTGTCCATATTTGTTTTTGCCCTCGACCCATCACAAACTGTAACATAACAGGCCTCATGCTCGATTTTTATAGTAAGCTACACTAGTACTACCTACTCTTACGTAAATAAAAAGTGGACACATATTTAATTCAGATTAGATTACCTACTAGGCTATGAAGTATGGCAAGAGTTGTACTTCAACTTTAGTAGACCTACGCACTTCACAATTATAATGTATTATATTTACGTAAGCTCTTTCTTTCTCCAAAATTGTAAATATATTTTTACAAAAAACCACCTTTGTTAGCGCTCTAAAATGTTGCACTTCCTTCCACGTTCCTTTAACTTAGCGATGTAAAGTTGTTTACAACTTAATAGTAAGTTTTTTTGGAGGCTATTGATTTATTGTAAAAATATTTTTTCAATATTTCTGAACTCTAAAACTGCTAGACCCGTTTCGATAATATTAAATAGGAAAAATTATCTGGGAAGTTTGCCTTTGAACCAAATATGAATTTTCCAAAATGATTCGGTACCCTTATTCTTATTCACGAACGTCGGGCAGGTTTCCGAAGACGTCAAAAAAATGCGACTCTCAAACGTCGGAATCGAAAACTTCGACGTTTCCATTAGGTACAAAATGAAATAAATCATTATCTTTCGTAAACTCCGTTCGAAAGGAATGTTTGACATCCGAATTCGGAAGGGATCCGACACGGGAACTTTCCGAGTGTTTGTGAATCTGGGTGCAGGTGTCTTCGAGTAATCGGTGAAATATTGAAGTCTGTTAAAAAGGATTTAAAAGGATCAACAACTCCAGACCAGATTTTAACAAAGACCTCAATCTCCCTAAAACACGCTGACGAAAGAATCTGGTATCCCTATGGAAGAAAATAGGGACGTGCGTTCAGAAACACAATTTTTAACAGTACACTTTTTTTGGGCTAAGAATTTAAA
Source organism: Pyrausta nigrata (assembly GCA_949316185.1). NCBI lineage: Eukaryota > Metazoa > Arthropoda > Insecta > Lepidoptera > Crambidae > Pyrausta > Pyrausta nigrata. The sequence continues at coordinate 7,797,618 of OX438963.1, read as the reverse complement.
GACTTGAAAATATAATGCAAGAGTAAAGAAAGATAAAGCGGAACTAAAGAAAACTTCAGCTGAAAAAGCACTAAACTAAAGCATGTATTTGGAGTTTCCTGTTTTTTGTTTCACCTGATTGTATTCTGTGATGTGCAGAGTGAGTAGTTCAACTCATTTTTATTCTGAAATATCCCTTTTTGTCCTGTTCTGTTGCTAACCTTTTTTTTTAGTTAATGATGATGGTAGTAGTACGTACTTACCTTCCAAGTACCCAATCCGAATGCTGGAATTGTTCTCCCGTTGTTGAACGTTTTGACTGGAATTTTAGGCGCCATTTTTGATTCGACACAACCACTCGCGCTCGATTACAAACGCAAAGTGAAACACCGCCTCAGATAAACTATCAGACCTACTTGTAATAAATAAAATAACTATTATACGATGGCAGATAATAATATTACTATCATCAAATAGGTAGTATTGATAATAATTCAGAGTACTCCCAGTTATACAACTTGTAAAGAGATAACCGATGACCTTGTTTTATCTTGTAATAAAGAATAAATAACGGTACGTAATATTTGAGTATGGAAATAAATTTGTTGTTTTATGAATAACTGGCTGACAAGGATTGAAGTTCTGTTAAAAATACATACTCGCTCGGACTTATACCGGTTTTATAGCTCTAAGACTTGTCTAAGCGCTTAGCGATAAAATAATATGATGTATCTATCACCTTAGATAAAATATTGATAAGATAGGTAGGTAATTAAGGAGTACAAATAATGGAAAAAAGATCAAATCTAGGCCCCATACTTTCGCCTAGTTGCAGGAACAGACATTTGTGCGTAAAGAGCTAACAGACAGACATATTTTCATATTTATATTATTTAGTTAGTTTTGCTTCCACACATCAAGTAAAAAAGGAAGAATTGTAAATTTATTTAATGTTTCAGTATGTAAATATATTGCAGTTCTTTTATACTTAATCTATGTCCTATTTAAATATATTATTGCACTTGAAAAAATGACGGGAGAGGTTAGGCAATCGCCCAGCATGCGAGGAACGCGGGTTCGGTTCCTGCCTCTGGCGGTCATTTTTTCAAGTGCAATAATATATTTAGATTGCAAAGTGAATGTTTATCACTTAAAAACAATAATTTATGTCCTATTTCTTTACTATGTACTACCTATCCCCTTATCAAAACGCAAGTATATTCCAAAAAAAAGTATTTATAGATAAGGTAACAATTGAATCAAACTCTCAGAAAGTCAGAACAACGTATAAGTAGGTATGTAATGTGATAAAAAATAAAAACAAACAAAATTTTACCTATCTATTAATTGGCGTACCTATTTAAAAATACCTATAGGTACGCCAATTAAAAGTAAATAATGGTTTTTCAGTGATAAGCATTCACTTAGCAATCTCAAGATTATACAGTGTGAGTCTTTAAAAAGTACATATATGAAAATGGGTGAAACTAGACCCATTTTTATCGAAGGAAAAATATTTTTAAAAAGTCTGAGTTTTGTTTTTTAATTTTTATAGATTTTTAAAAGTTTAATTACCTTCTGTTGACTTATTGCAAAGAAAACGTTATAACTTTTTATCTAGGAGGTATATCCTGATGAAATGAAAACAATAATAATGGTAAATAACAGATAATACTAAGAAAATACATAAAATTCCTAGAAAACGTCAACAAGTAATAATAAAATGTTACTTTTGAGAAAAATCTGTATTTTAATTGGTGTTTTGTTTTAATTATTTGATAAATTCCTTCAAATAATGCCAATATTACTTTGTGTAATTTTGGAGGTTCTTATTACTTTGTGTAATTTTTCATAGCATCATGGTACCCTAAAGTGTCACAATATCAAGATATTTAAAGGCAAAGATATACATATGGGTACATGATTGGCGTTTTACGTACAGTGTGAGTCTTCATAAAGTGCACATATGAAAAAGGGTAAAATTGGACCCAATTTTATCGGAGGAAAAAATGTCAAAAAAATCTAAGATTTTTTTAATTTTAACAAACTTTTTATAGATATTACCTTTACCTTCAAATATCTCGGAATTGTGACACTTTAGGGTCCCATGTCACTTGACATTTCTTGTTTCTGTGTCCTTTATCCATACATCACTTTCATCGTGCGCCATATTTTCAAAAATAAGTCAAAATGGCGGTGGGCCAGCTTTAATACAAAAAGTTCCAATTACCTTTGTATTCAATTTTATTTCCATTTCCTTTATACATATCACAACGTCTCGTTTTAGAGGGAGGCCAGCAGTAGAGCCTAGTTTTTTTAAGTTGCTCCATATTGCATGGTTTGTGTGGGCGTATCTCAGTAGCAAGTTGCTACATTGCATAGTGAATGCTTATCACTTAAAAAACAATAATTATCTTATTCGCAAGCTTCATCTTTCGATTGTTAAATACTTGCAATAGTATTTCTTTCGAGTGTTGAGGGTATAATCCCAATAACATTGATGAAAGCAACGCGGCATTACAGCGTTAAGAAGCACTTGAAAATTTCGACAGGCTCTGCCAACGCCAGGGTGGCCGAGAGGTTAGGCAATCGCCCGGTATGCGAGGAACGCGGGTTCAATTCCCGCCTCTGGTGGTCGTTTTTTTTCAAGTGCAATAATATATTTAGATTGCATAGTGAATGCTTATCACTTAAAAACAATAATTAAGTTGCTACATGTTGCCATAGGTCTAAACAGCTTTTAGACTACGCGATATTCAGACAGTATTAGCCCTACCTGGCTAATTCATCCTGTGAAAGAGCGAGATAGGACAGACATACTTGTCATTGGCCTAGACAGCCCATTAGACTACGTGATATTCAGACAGTCTTAGCCCCATCTCGCTAATTCATCCTGTGAAAGAGCGAGATAGGAATGACAGAATTGTCATCGACCTAAACAGCCCATTATACTACGTGATATTCAGACAGTCTTAGTCCCATCTCGCTTATTCATCCTGTGAAAGAAATAGGACAGACAGAGTTACTGGCTAACTCTTACTACACAGTGCCGAATCTAAGTAATACTGTCTGAATATCGCGAAGTGTGATAAGCGCCTAAATTGCGTGACGTCATAGTTGGCGTGTATTGACAGGACTTGAGCAATTTTTTTAGTTGCCCGTGTAAGCGGACCATAAGGTACGGAAGGAGGGGACTAATTATTTAAGAAATAATAAAGATATAATTACTTTTATAATTTAAGCAATTTGCAAGTTAAATTAAATTAAATTTCGCTTACAAAAATTAATCGACTGTGTCATCCGGTGGGACTCAAACCCACGACCCTGCGCTGTCCGGGCGAATAATAATAAATTGTTTCAACAAACACACCAATTACCTAGCCCCAAACTAAGCATGAGTTTGTGCTATGGTGACTAGAAAAACGGATATTGACATACTTATATACATTTTTATAAACATCCATGACTTAGGTGCAAATGCTCGTGCTCATCACACAAACACTTGCCCCTTGCGGGACTCGAACCCGCAACCGCCTGGTTTAGAAGTCCAGGGTGCGAACGACTAAACCAAGACGGTTGTCAAAGATTAGAATGGTCTTACCAACTGAGCTACGGAGGACGTTAGTCAGGGTTCGATTTCCACCGAATGACACAGTCGAAATTTTTGTAAGCGAAATATACTGGATGACTTTTTTTACCGTCAGGAAAATAATTGTGTGAGATAAGTAAATTATATAGGTGACGATGGCGTCATCAGTTTTAAAAAAAAAGAGAAGAATGAATGAATCCGCCCGAATTTCAGTCACAAATTCGGGCGGATTCATTGATGTTTAGCGCGTTCGGAGTAGGGTATGCGTTTAAGTTTTGGTCAGTTTCGTATTTTTAATATCATTTTTCCAATATGCTTTTTTAAATGTTATAATAGTCAAAATTAACTTAGAATTAGATGGTTAGGTGCGTAGTATTTTACAAAAAATAAATTCTTTTTTTTTTAACTGATGACGCCATCGTCACCTATATCATTTACCTATCTCACACAATTATTTTCCTGACGGTAAAAAAAGTCATCCAGTATAAATAACAAAAATCTAATCCAGACCCTATTCTTTAAGATATAAATAACTGATGATAAATTCAAATGATTTAATGTTATATTGATCAATAATCATTGATTGCATGTTGGTAATTAAAAAACTACTGACGGATACAACAATAAAATTGTCTACAAGAATATATTACAACATTTATTACAATATTAATCAAATTCATCGTTCCTATAGTTTCCATCACAGCTGGCAATGCAAAAATATATTATTGCTTCACACTTCAATAATAATAGGCAACTAGGTACACATACATCTATCATGACATATTAGCACAGAATAAGTACTAGTACTCCGTACAGAAGTTTGACTTTGCAATTAAATTCAAAGAAATATCTACTCAATGTTGTCAACGATATGGTGTAATTCAGTTCGCCTCAGACTCAAGTAAATATTGTTCTTATAACTCTGTAATATGAGTCATAATACATTAAACTTATTCAGTGACGTACTATCACGCAACGCGATAGGGTTGACTGCCACAAGAAGTTACATACGCCATCTAGCGCATCTTTCTAGGACTTTATTCACGCTCGTCCAACCAGCAACCTAGTGTCGCGCACCGCCGGTGAATAAAACGCGGGAGCGTGTCGCTGCCGGCTAGCAACACCCAACTTGTTTAGGCCCTTACCTAGGGGTCGCCGCGCGTAGGTACGTTTTTGCTACCTACGCGGGAAGATACACAGGCCTGATATTAGTCTTTTTCCATGGACTCCATTGCAATTAGAGATGTAAAGAACTCTAGTCTTCGAGTCCTAAATATTGAGCTCGACTGGCAAATTGCACGACTCGACTCATTAAAATAGGACTCCCAAGAGTATAGAAATTAAGTCTATATGAGCTCTTGAGCGCAACATAGAACTCAAGTCTTTTTTAACGCTCGAGTCATTTTAACGGGGAAAGTCGCGCTCGAGTTGTCTTAATACGCTCAAGATATAAGACTCGAGCTCTTTTGAGGCTTAAGTTTTTATTAAGACTAGCTCTATTTAAGACTTGATCTCTTTTTAAGACTCGAGTTCGTTTTAAGACGAGTTTTATTTGAGCGCTCGAGTTTTTGTGCAAAGACTTAAGGTTTCGGCAGATCAAGCGCGGGGCAGAACAGTGCGGGTCAGTTGCAGCGCGGCAGTAGGCACACTGAAGGCAGCGGTAGTTTCAAAGCAGTTGCAACGGGGGCCCGCGTTTAAACCTTATATTTTGTTTTCAGTGCAATTTTCTCCCACAATCGCAGCTTGTATGTTGTTTTTCTATAATTTTTATCTTTAAAATCATATAAACATTTATTTGTTCGTAGTAATTCGATTATTTTTATTAGTATTCATCATGCGGTTGTAAAAATATACAATATTCGTCAACCGTTTTCAACGCGCTGCGCTGCACTGCTACCGCCCTGCCTCCGGTGAGCCATGCTAATATGGCCGCCATAGTTACACAACAGCGCGGGCCGCTTCTGTCCCGCTCCCGGTTTGTCGTCGGGCAGTTGCAGTGCGGCGCGCCCGCGTTCAAATTTGGTGTGACACACTTCAAAGAGTTTCTTGTATACAACTTGCGGGGGTCCGCATTCAAACAGTGCTGCTACTGCCCCGCGCTTGGTCTGCCGAAGCCTTTAAGCTCGGTTCGACTCAAGACTCCGAGTTTAGCTAGTTCACTGAGTCGTGTAAAATTGAGCCGAGTCTATCGAATTAGGACTCAAAGACTCGAGTTCTTTACGTCTCTAATTGCAATGTGAGCTGTCTAAGATGAAATTTAAGTTCAGTCTCTCTCTTCCTCTGCTAGACAAACGAAAAGAGACAGACTGCAATAATTTAGAAACGTCAAATTAAAAGCGTAGCGTGCTATGGAAGGGTAAAGATTTCTCACAAAAGAAAAAAAAATGTTTGCATTAAATTGAAAGAAATATTTATTCATTATTGTCACTTTTTCTAAATTTTTTACAATCAATTCAAATTAAATATAAACTCTCCTTGTATTTAATTTGAATTGATTGTAAACTCTCCTTGCCTTTTTTTCGGCAAACTGATTTATTAATCATTTATAGCTTCGAGGTGCTTGTGGCGCAATGAGGTGCTTGTGGCGCAATGGCGGCAGCGCTTTGGTAGTGATACCAAAAGTTAAGCAACCCACGGCGCGGTCGTGTTTGGATGGGTGACCATTCCGACCATTTAAGTGACGTCCATGACAAGCATCTCCGTGCTTCGGAAGGCACGTTAAGCAGTTGGTCCCGGCTAATATCTGTGGTATTTTAATGGTCACCCATCCAATCACGACCGCGCCGTGGGTTGCTTAATTTTTGGTATCACTACCAAAGCGCTGCCGCCACTGCGCCACAAGCACCTCAAAGAGTTTATATTTAGTAGGGATGTATCTATCCCTACTAAATTGTCAATGGATTCTCATTTCCTTAGCAACTGCCAGCTGTTTAGTCTGACGTTTCTAAATAATAATAAATAAATAAATTGTTCCAACAAACACACCAATTACCTAGCCTCATACTAAGCGTGAGCTTGTGCTATGGTGACTAGGATAACGGATAGACATACTTAAATACATATAAACATCCATGACTTAGGTACAAATGCTCGTGCTCATCACACAAACATTAGCCCCTTGCGGAATTCGAACCCGCAACCGCCTGGTTTAGAAATCCGTGGCGCGAACCACTACACCAAGATGGTCGTCAAATGTATATTGTCTGTCTCTTTTAGTTTGTTTGGCAGAGAAAGAGAGAGACTGAACTTTAATTTAATCTTAGACAGGGCACATTGGAATGACCATTGTTGGTAATGCGTGAGTGAGACCCCTCTCACTCTATTATATTTTTAACAAGGGAAAGTAAAAAATGTAGGAGGTGAAATAAGAAAATAAAAAAGAATAGGAAATACAGAGTACAAGAACCGTCATAGATAGATGTATGTGTACAAACGTACCCTTGTTACATTTGGTCGCTGACCGAATAGCTTAGTCGCTGTACGCAGTCGTCACAGAATGAAGCAGTATCAGGGCGACTACTATTTTATTAAAAAAAAGGTTTATAATTCGTAAGTCTTATTTAAAAAACAAAAAAGCTATAAACTTGAATAAAAACAAAAGTAAAAAAAAATTGTCATCGAGCAAGTTTTGAACCCGAAACATATTCTAAACTGTCAGTCGTACGTCTGCACTCGGCCACGACGCTCATGCTTACCGGTGCGAAATTAGCGACCATATTCTGCGTCGAACAATGCGAAAGTAAAACGGATGAAAACTCGAAAGTATGCGTTTTTCCAAACAGATCGTTTTTTTACCCCGATAACCTTGAAATAAGCAATATTTATAAAACAGTTGACAAACAAATAGATAAACAGTTGCCAAAGTTTGTTAAGGAATTTTTTCTTTTAGATATCGCTTCCCGACAAGAAAAGAGTCACAATACAAAAATAGCTGCTTCGAGAAAATGTAATTTCAATAGTTTTTCGTTCATTTAATCGTCAATAATTTAAAACTTAAACAGTCAGATAACTCAGTACTTTTAAGTAAATAACTTATTTATATGATATTTATAGAGCTTTAAATATAACAGCAAAAATTTCATTGTGTACCCAATATGTGTTGTGACTCTTTTCTTGCCGGGAAGCGATATGTATAAGTAATAGGCTATACCAATCAGACATGACCCATCCTCGGCCGCATAGGCGCTTACCATCAGGTGACATTGCTGTCAAATGTCTGCTTATCAATAAAAAAGAGTAAAGATACTAAAAATGCATTTGACATAACAATACCAAATATTTAACCCATTTATTGGCAACTAGCAGTTCCCCGCGACTTCGCCCGCGCCAAATGTCGGATTTTACATACAAACTTTTCAATCCCCTGATGATTTTATATCGCGACAAAAAGTAGCCTATGTCCTTCCCGGGGTCTCAAACTATCTCTGTACCGAATTTCATTTGAATCGGTCCAGTAGTTTCGGAGCCTATTCAATACAAACAAACAATGTAATCTTTCCTCTTTATAATATTAGTGTAGATGGCACCACATAGTATAGATGTTTTTTTCATAAAACACTTATTGAATAATTATCCCTGTATGGACGACAATATACTGCCAACGACCAACTATGATCATCGATCAGACAACCAAATGTAACCACAGACCTCCTCAAAACGATCCCACAAATTACATCTGTCTCTTTCACTCTTGGGATAATGTAGTGAGAGAAAGAGACGCCACCATTCGTCGCCTAAAGTAGACGCCATATTGAAAGTTAAAGCTTTCGTAAAAAAACTAAGTCTAGAACAATGAACAGCGAAATAACAATGACGCAGTCCACACAAATCTTCACACAGACTCGAAAATGTGATCATATTTTGACATTTAACAAGAATGGGAATCGAATCCGGAACTTTAGGCTCGTAAACCTATTTATGAGAGACGATTTCAAAACTGACACAACTCAAAAAAATATGGAAAAAAATATTTATAAAAAAATTGCACATTACAGAGAAAATAGTGCTGAGTAAATGCTTAAAAATATAACACGAATTTAATAAATGCTAGATATACTTTTTTTCGAAAAACTCACGTGATTGATTTGTGTCAGTTTTAAAAATTTTACATTTGACAAGTTTGAATTTAAAAATTCAGGTATTAGGTATTATAGGCCTTAATCCAATCACAATAAGGGCTAAACAGGCCGTGATAGTTGAGAAATTTCCATAGACAATTAGGTTTTTTTTTAAATTTTAGAACAATATTTGTTTGGAAAATTATTTAGTGTACTTTGCACCGAAAATGTAACGTACAATCTTAAAACAAACTGACGAATTTTATATTTTTGAAGTAACATCGTTTTTTAAACAATTTCGGCGCAAAATATATTGTGTTACAACTAAAGGCAGTTCTCGACTTGATCCTAACCTAAAAATAAATAAACTTTAACGGGGGACTTTATGAATCACTGTTTCCGCCAAGAGATGGCGCTGGTTGAACTTTAAATCGCGATATACAAATCACTACCCGTAGGATTATACTAACTAAAATAATCGTGTAGTATAGTGCAGAGGTATGTGCGCAATACACAGGTGCATTCTCTTTTCCTTAACTCTCATATTTCAGTGAGAGATCAGCCTCAGGCTTAACGACTTACCGAGTCAAAGGGTTGAAACACCAACTTCCTAACTTAAAGCTGTTTCTGAGTTATTTCAGGACAGAAAATCCCAGAAACAATTTCAACCCAACTCGGGATTCGAACCCGGGACCTCTTCTATAGAAGCCAGCGACCTTACCTCGTAGGTCTAGTACCTACGAGGCCGCCACTATGAGGGTAGAATGAAACTATCATAAAAGTCGTATAGACATCTAGAACTTTTGTTATAGAAGAACTCGTAACTAACTCATACATAAAAATACTAGTTCTTGTGCGTATGTATCGCTTAAATGTTAAAATATTTTTACTCGCGCATCTCCAGTCACTGTTATTAAGTAACAGGTATTTGTAACTGTTGTGGGACCTATACCGTTTCAGAGATTACAAAAACAGTTTGTTCGATTGATACTTCAAAAAATTTGTAAGTACATATTTTTCAAAATGGCGGATACCTATTCCAGATCATATCCAAACACGACTGAAACTAAGTCACACCAGTACAAACAGTATTTAAAAAATAATATGGCATTATACTACACCTTTCACAAAATCCCCCACCAAAGTGTCAACTTCGATCCAATATGGCGTCCGATATAAAAGTCACAACACTACACTGTCACAGTCACAGTTCCGCGGAGCTAGTATAATCACAGGTGATTACCGAGCTCCTGTATAACGGTTTATTCGCCTTTTAACCGCTTACTGAACTCCTCCTGTTGTAGCTCCCGCCATTCCTTCTTCGCTTTCATTCGTTTTAGTTGGCCATCCCTGAAAATAGATTTGATTAGTTAGTTTAGTATTTAGTGTAAGGAATTTCCGAACGCAATCCATTGCTACTGTGCGGGCGCATCCGCGCCAAATGTTTGACATGTATCTTCCCTCTCACTCGCACGATTCTCTCTGTACGCGGCGTCATATTTCTTATGAATTAATGTGATTTATTAATGAAAATGTGTTTTAACTGAGCCCCCTTACATTAGTTATATCCTAGTCGACATAGTTTGGGGCTAGGTAATCGGCACTGACGTCTATATACAAGTACGCTGGACTAAACGTTCTCTAAGAAATGACGATAATTTTTGTGCCCAATCAAAGCGTCCCCACCGAATGTACTGGGAACTAAAATAGAGTAACTTGCATACGTTTATGTCAACTCTCATTAGTTCCGTGGACAGTCACCACACTCTCTACAGCCGTCAGCGCCAAAATGGCGGTAATCAAATGGCTTCATTTTTAGGTTGACAGTATGCAGTCCAACGCACTTGTATTATAGAGTTCAGTGGTAATTTAACAATTTATTTATTTAATATGAACAGGCCTATAGTCGGACTGCCTAACTGATCCCTCGCCTGCGGGTGGGGGGGTTCGGTAGACGGTAGACGAGGACGGGGACCACGTACTTCCTAACACAAACGTAAATTGTTATTCAACGAATATCGCCCATTTGATATATATCGGTCCACAATTCGCGATGTAAAGTGCATTTAAGGGTTTTTTTCTCTGAAAGTTTAGTCTGTTTTAATAAACTCAATTGAATAAAAAGTTTTGCCTTTTTACTAAGGTATGGCTGTATAAGTACGGATGTCGTTGCCGCGTGTAGAACGACAACGCACGCACTCATTCATGACAGCCAATCAAGTTTGTCATTACGGAGATTTGACAAGACACACATGCATAGTTTAGTCACAGATTATATAAGTTTAGTGTGTGATCTCACTCGGTGGTTTCTGTTTAGATGTCGTATGAATGTCAAATAATTGTTTGTATTTTGGTAAAATAAAACCCCATCTTTTATTTCCGAGTAACTTAAATGGCGAAATAGTGTTTCAGAGCGTAAAATCTCTAATTGGTTTTGGAATTAGCATACGTTATATATTACTACTTTATAAACCGAATTGACGAAGAAATCGAAGAACATACATTGAAAAACATACAGTCAAATATAAAACCTTATTTTTTGAAGTCGCCCAAAAAATAAAACAGTGTCACTCACCATTGCAAATCCACAAGTCCGCCTCTCCTGGCAATGACTCTGTTAGCGTAGGTAAGTGTCGAACACACAACCTCTTTTTTAGTCGCCCAAAAAAACACAACAGTGCCACTCACCATTGCAAATCCACAAGCCCGCCTCTCCTGGCGACGACCGCTTTGACTCTGTTGGCGAAGTCGACCGCGCTCTCGTCGCTCGCCCGGTGCATGGCTGGTAGATACCACACGTCGCACACGATTGCCCATGACGTCATCATGTTTAGTAAGTAGTGGAGCATGCCGTAGCGAGAGCTATTCCAGAAAGCGTCGCCGAAGCGCGGGTCGTATCTGGAAGGGGTAGTAGATATGTTAGACTATAGGCATTATAATGAGCGATTTTCCTAGTGTCAAATATCAGTGCTATACAATTCGATTTTTATTTATGAAAAATGCTGGTTTTAGCACTGGTTGTGTAATAATGTTTATGTTAAGCTTGTGTTAGATTCACATAATGACGGGTTTATTATTATTAATAATTTATTGACCATTAGTTTCTAAGTTTTTCTATCGTGAAATAACTCAGATAAATCGTGCCTCGGAAAGCACGTTGTTGCGTTGATCCTGCGCCTGATTTATCTACGTTCATGTCGGACTGCCGTCTCACCGAATTATGAGAGTGAAGGAACAGAGCACACACACACAGGTGTATTGCGCACTCACTTGTCCTCTATCTATATCTCCTGCGCAGTCGGCTAGGTAATAAGCCTGTTGCTTTTAAGGTTCAGAACCCTTAAAATAGTTTTTGATTTTCACTCACTTGATAACATCTGACAGATTGGTCGCTTGCCTTACATACACCCCTCTGCCAATCCGCACTGAGCCCGCGTGGTGGAGTGTCTCGTACCTCCTTACAGTTAAGATGAGGCAGGCCCAGCAGTGGGATCTATATAGGCTAACTTTACATTTACTCACTTGATAGCAACAGGGTAGATGGTGCCCCCAACTTCAAAGCTGCCCTTCTTGAACTGCATAACTGACGTGTTGTTGATGCACGTGCCTTCCGGGAAGATCAGTATGGGAGGGTTGTCCGCGACCGATATGTGCTCTTTGAGTCTGGGGAGCGGAAAATGCACAGGGTTGTTTGGTTAAAATACAAAAGTGAAAAGTGAACACTGAAGTGTCAGACTTCGTAACTACAAGAAAGTTCCCTGGGACATAAAAAAACTGCCGTACTCAGAAACGTCAATTAATGTTAATCCTTCATTAAGTCTCATGCCGTCCTTTTCTAAGTCTCATGCCGTCCTTTTCTATTTCATTCTATTTGACAAAGAAAGTGTCAGAAGGAGACTTAATTATAAATTCAATTTATTTGACGTCTCAGAATGCGGCCGTATGTTGTATAAGTAGCTCGTTGACGATAATATTTATAACTTTAATTTTATTGACCGTAGATTATAATTGTCAAAACAAGTACAGGCAGATCGACTCTGGGTACCACTTTGTACCGTTTGGAGTCGAAACACTGGGTCCGTGGGGTCCCAACGCTATCTCTTTTTTCAAAGAGATTTCCAAGAGGCTGGTTGACATCACTGGTGACCCAAGAGCTGGCAGCTACCTTGCTCTTGCTCAGCGTATAAGCATCGCTATCCAGCGTGGTAATGCTGCCAGCATCCTGGGAACCTTACAACAAGGACCCTTTTTATAATATTTGTTTTTCGTTTGTATTAAATAATTTATCCTATTTTTTTATGAATAAGTTGTATTACTATTATACTATAGTTTAGTTACTAGTGTTTTTGTTAGTAAGTAAGTACATATTAAAGAGGATGATGTCTACTTAAAGTTACGTATCAGATAAAACTAATTTAATTTATTGACATGGCAATTTTTAAGATTATTATCATTTATTTCTCCGTGACATATTATTATATTTTATTGTTATTTAATTTTATCTCCCATATATGGTTTTTCATAATTTCACCATGATTTAGTTGGAATGGTAATTAAATAATTTTTCGCAGTTTTAAAATTTGCATGCCAAGCAAAAATTTGGCAAGACATGTATGTGCACACTTATTTTTTATAACACCTATTAATACCGTGTTCTTATGCAAATAAATGAAATCTGAATCGGAACTGGGTCAATCAACTTACCGTTGTCACCTGTTTTCGTCCCTTTCTTAGAAGAAGTCTATGATAGGCCCCGAAATAAATTTAATTTTAATTTATCTTACCCCTTGTATTCTAGTACTACAACTCTTTTCGACGTCATTTAGCTTAAATAAGTATCTTCAAAGTTAGTGACATAGGAGACTTTAATGTCCAAGAATTTGTATGTATGGAAAAAATGGTTGTCCACTAGGTCAACACTTTTCTCGATGTTTTGGTATTATTTTGATGTAAGGGTTAGTTAAAAATAAAAATGTTTTTTCACACTAACTACTCGGCAATGTTTAATTACACATCAAGTAAACCTGACTCAAAGCAGGCCTGTGTATCTCCCCGCGGAGGTAGCAAAAACGTACCTACGCGCGGCGCACCTACGTAGGTGCTAAAACAAGTTGCGTGTCGCTACCGGCCAGAGCCACGCTCGCGCGTTTTATTCACCGGCGGCCGCGCGGCTACGTTTCTGGCTGGACGAGAATGAATAAAGTACTAGAAAGAGGCGCTAGATGGCGTTAGAAGCTTCTCGTAGCAGTCAACCCTATCGCGTCGCGTGATATTACGTCACTGAATAGGTTTAGTGTATTATGAATCATATTCCAGAGCAATAAGTATGAAATTATCTTGCAATGGATTTTTGTAGGTGTCTACACGAAAATGTGCTTGACTCTGAGGCGAACTAAATTACGCCATATTGTTGACGACATTGAGTAGACATTTCTTTGAATACAATTGCTAAGTCATACTTCTGTACGAAGTACTAGTATTCTGTGCTAAAAGTGAGTCATTGCATCCTAGGGACGTAATGTTATATGAATATTCATTACGCCCCTAGGGAGGCAAAGTGATTTGAATTTCGAATAAGAGTTCGTAGGCATGATAGCCCGTCCGGCACCAATGAGAACATATTTGAAAATTGAACCTGGCAGCCAAGAATTGCAGCACGAATGGAAAGAAAAAAAGCGCGCGCTTCTAAAAAAAGAAAAAAATAAAATAAAAAAAAACAATGTATTTTACGAAATTACAAACAATTTTTTCGTAAAACTATCGTGTGTAAAGCTGCTTGTATTGTTAATAATAATAATTTACTGCCAGAAAAGTCAAAGGATATATAAAATAAGTTTTTTGTAGTACATTTTTTACTGTCTCGTAGAAAGTGTAAAAAGCAGAGTATTCTCCTCGGGGATAAAGATGTCTTCGTCTTGGGCGAGCTTAAATCCCTCGCTCCACTCAGGATTCTACTTTTAACTCCCTCGCTATGCTCGGGAGTAAACACTAAACTCCCTCGCTGCGCTCGGAAGTTAACTCTCGAATCCTTCGGTACGCTCGAGAGTCAAGATGACGTAACGTGACGTAAGACATCACTTTACCCCCTTGGTGAAAAATCTACTATTTTTACCTCACACAAGAAACAGAGTAACTTGTAACTTGAAAAAGATTAAAAAACAAAGAAAAGTTGATTGACCCATATGCAAAGATGAATGTAATTTTATGGATTTTAATGACCCAGTGACCTCACCTCTTAGCCACCGCATGCCGGTCCTTGACCTCCGACCTCTCGAACCAGATGTGAGGGGAGGCGCGCGCCAACGCCCTCTGTAGTAACCCCAGGAAACCTCCGTGCCTCTGACCGATCTGCAATGTTAGGTGTGACGTCACATACTAGTAAATGGTGATGACACAAAAAAAAAAGGTAAAACTTTTACATTTGACAGCTGACAACTACATTGAAATGTTCGTAAAACACAAATTAGATAAACCATATCCACAGAATACTAGTACTTCGTACAGAAGTATGACTTAGCAATTGTATTCAAAGAAATGTCTACTCAATGTCGTCAACAATATGGCGTAATTTAGTTCGCCTCAGAGTCAAGCACATTTTCGTGTAGACACCTACAAAAACTTATTGCTCTGGAATATGGTTCATAATACACTAAACCTATTCAGTGACGTAATATCACGCGACGCGATAGGGTTGACTGCTACGAGAAGCTTCTAACGCCATCTAGCGCCTCTTTCTAGTACTTTATTCATTCTCGTCCAGCCAGCAACGTAGCCGCGCGGCCGCCGGTGAATAAAACGCGCGAGGGTGTTTTTATTTTATTATATAAATTGTAAGGCCTCTTTTGACAACTTTGGGGCTTTTGAAATCCAATAATATGTTTTCACATTGTCAGTAATGTTGTAAATTATCAGTACTAGCTATTCTCAGCACTAGACCACAATGTTGTAAATTATCAGTACTAGCTATTCTCAGCACTAGCCCACAATTTGTCCCGAAGTCGTAGGGCTTAAAAATAATATGTTGGGACGTGTTTAAGTGCCCCCTGTGGGCCTACATACATAAATAAATGACTTTTATGTACTTAACCAGATAAAATGAATAGCTAAATGTCAATACAAGTTTCAGCTAACAGTTGTGACATGTTTATTAACTGAATAACTATTATGTTTTAAATTTTAGGGGTTCGTAAATCCTAATAAAAATAATCTAAAGTTTGCTTCATAATGCCTTTAAATTATGTTAAGATTAATAAACAATTCATTGTAAATTAAATGTGCTTGCATTGAATGTTAACTTATTAAAATGTCGACCATCTTATCCAAATATTAATAAATAATTACTAGTATTATTAGCTTTTGTTTAACTATTCTTAATTGCTAGACCCACCATGCGTTTTAAGACTAACAATACATACCCATTTGAGATAAGCATTGAATCCCGGTGCCTTAAAAATAGCTCGTCCTCTTAAGGTACTCTTACACGAGCAATTTTTTGGCATTAATTGCTTGGCAACTGTAACAGATCAATCTGGAGCAATAAGTAGAGCAATCACAATAAATAATGCATTCCCACGCGGTTGACTGGTAGAGAATGCCTTAAGGCATTAAGTCCGCCAATTGTACTTTCTTTTTTTGGTGCAATAAAGTTTAAATAAATAAATAAATTGCAGCAATTGTTTCGTGAATATTGCTACTAATTGCTCCATATATTCCACATTGCTCAATTTCGCGGGTATGAGTTTCTGAATAAGAAATGTTTATTCAATTTTCTTTACGTAAACAGTACAGTTCTTTACAGGCCGGCAGTATTGCCTAGTTTTTGAAAGTTGCTCAAAATTGCATGGTATTGTGTGGTCGTATCTAAGCGACTACGTCATAGTTAGCGAGTATTGACATGAATTGAGCAATGTTAGTTGCCAGTGTAAGCGGACCTTTACTAAGCTACAAAATGTCTTAAATTATAATCATTTTCTCTTACAGATAAATGGATAAATAAAATACGTTACCACTTTTACTTACCGTCTGTCGTTTGATGACCAGGGAGCTAAAGGGCTAGCGTAGCGACGCAGCAGTTTTAGCACCACCAACCTCTTGACTCCAGGCCTGTCTGACCCATTTAAGACACTCCAGAAACAAATTTCTGCCCTGGACCTCATGAATAGAAGCCAGTTTGTTAACCAATGGACTAACGAGGCAGTCAGGAGTATATTAAACTACTTATGACTATATACCTTCTTACCTACTCTTTTTGCTGTGCCAAGAGTTACTGCGTGCCATAGATCCACCATCCCTGTTCTACAGAGACACTTAGCACAACCAAACGAGCGCACGCTTACCAGCGAGTAAGTATTGTCGCACAACATAATATCGAAGGCGCGAGAATTGGGCCCCAGGTTGAAGCAGGCGACGGAGACACTGTGGTTGCTGCGCTGGTTCCTATGACTCCCGCGCAGTTAGCAAACCTTAGCTATGTCAGCTAATGCCAAGTAAGATCCATCAACACAGGAACCAACGGCTTAACGTCCTATCTGAGGCACCAGGGTCTTACCATTACCAACTTCCTTACTCCCAACTGTTTCTGAGTAATTTCAAGGACCAACGGATTAGAACCTGGTATCTTTTAGTCAGGAGCCAGCATGCTGACCTAGTGGTCAGCACGCTGGCTGGTCTAGTGAACAATTAGGAATATTTACAGTTTCTTAGCAAAGAGCATTTTTAATAGCGCGAGCGCCAGACCCGTCTGACCTATTTAAGAAACTCCAGAAGCAAATTACTGCCCTGGACCTCGTTAATAGATACTAGCTTCTTTACTTTTGGACTAATGAGACAGTCAGGAGGATATTAAACGACTTATAACTCTATACCGTCTTTCCTACACTATTAGGTCTTCTAAGAGTTTTCTGCCATGGGTCCTACTCTTACCTACACTTGATGCTGTGTCCACAGTTTCCTTTCCGCCATAGATTCTCCCTCCCTGATCTACAAAGACACTTTGGACACCCAAACGCTTGCACGTTTGCAAGCGCGTAAGTATTGTCGCACATGAGCACGAGCGCGTCGATGGGGCTGGTGTGGTTGGCGACACCCAGCCGGTGAATTTTGGTTTAGAGGCCGCCATGGTCCAAATTCAGCGGATTCAGACATTGGACTGTATTACGAGGTGCCGCGGACTAAGACTAAACTTACCTATCCCTGTCTATTTCTCTGCTAAATACTTGCTATTTCTCAATATGTATTTAAGGACAGCTGAAATAAGTGTTGCTATTTCTAAAATTGTAAATTGAGTGTTACCTTTTCTCAATATGTATATAAGTAATGCCATTTTGAAATATGTAAATGAAGTGTTGCCATTTTGAAATATGTAAATTAAGTGGTGCCATTTAAAAAATGAAAATTAAATGGTTTGACATTTTAAAATCGCCGAAGTCTTTTCGTTGCTTTAGCAAAGAAAGAGAAGGCTGTCAGGATTCAAAGTACAGTTGCTAGTGTGCCAAGAGTTTTCTGCTGCTTGCCATCGGTCATCATGCCTGCTCTACAAAGACAACGCACATCCAAACGCTTGCACGTTTACCCGCGAGTAAGTATTGTCGCACATGAGCACGAGCGCGTTGATGGGGCTGGTGTGGTTGGCGACGGAGATGCTATGCCAGCTATGCCATTAGCTATGCCAGCCAATGCCAAGTTAGATCCATCAACGCAGGGACCAACGGCTTAACGTCCTGTCTGAGGCACCAGGGTGTCACCATTAGCAACTTCCTAACTCCGAACTGTATTTGAGTTGTTTCAAGGGCCAAAGGATTAGAACCCAGGATCTTTCAGACAGGAGCCAGCATGCTGACCTAGTGGCCAGCACGCTGGCTGGTCTAGTGACTAACGAGGCATACTGACAGTTTCTAAGTAAGTAGCATTGTTAATAACGCGAGCGAAGCGAGCGCAACTGTTTAGTATTATCAACTTCTCGACTCCAGACCTGTCTGACCTATTTAAGACACTCCAGAAGCAAATTCCTGCCTTTTACCTCAGGAATAGAAGCAAGCTTGTCAGCCACTGGACTAATGAGAAAGTCGGGAGAATATTAAACGACTTATAACTCTATACCGTCTTTCCTACACTATTAGGTCTTCCAATAGTTTTCTGCCATGGGTCCTGCTCTTACCTACACTTGATGCTGTGCCCAGAGTTTCCTTTCCGCCATAGATTCTCCATCCCTGATCTACAAAGACACTTTGGACACCCAAACGCTTGCACGTTTACCAGCGAGTAAGTATTGTCGCACATGAGCACGAGCGCGTCGATGGGGCTGGTGTGGTTGGCGACGCAGATGCCTCCGCGCGCGGGCCGGTTGTGCGCGTCGTGGTACGTGATGACGGCGGAGATGCAGCGAGAGAGCAGGTTGAAGCAGGCGACAGACACTGTGTGGTTGCTTCGCTGCTTCAAGGGGCCGTCGGGGAGGGTGCCGATGCACGCGGTGCTCAGGATCAACCACCACACCTATGCCCGTGGTGAGGTGAGGGATCGGATATGCGGATGCGTGTTACAAGCTAGTACTCCCGGCACACGCCGAATTATTCGCTTTTGTATCTGCAGCCAGCTTCGATACAGTGCCGGCGTTAGGGTCATTGGCTCGGGCAAGAATATTGTGTCGCCCAATTAAGAAAATTGTACACGTTGTGCGATTTCAAAGGATATTACAAAACACATTACGATTTCGCGATAGTGACTAGTATTTTTGTAGGCAAAAGAACAACTAAAAACAATTGATAAACTTCAAAATAAATTATTAGTGTTAATTTTTTAGCCAAACCAATGTGAACTTATTCAAGAATTTCGTATTTTCTTTAGCGTTACCTAGAACTAACCACCTCAATGAGATTATTATAAAGACTATTATATTACTACAAAGACTATTATTGACTATTATTACAAAGATTATTATATATTTTTTTAAATTTCATTATTTTTGCCAAGACCCTGACCCCCTTGGCGCCCCAAGGCTTATCACGAACCCTAACGCCGGCACTGCTTCGGTATAAGGAAATGTAAGTAATGCATCCGAATATCCGATCCTTAATGAGTGCACACCGCGAAGTAGGCAGTATGGGATACAGTGGACGAAATAAGAACCGACGTCATAAAGAAAAGTTACGAGATCCGCCGAGAGATGGCGTTAGCTGTATATTAGATCGCGGTAGAATACAATCTAAGTATGCGAAACTTCGGTACGGTGAACGACCCTGCTATGGTTTAAAAAAAGAGTCTAATATTTATAGAACTATGTTGTTTAGATAGATTTTGGATTTCTTACTTCAACTAAACCAATTTCGTCAAATGTATCCCAAACAGCAATGTGAACTCTATGAATAGTGGATAATGCACCCTGGTAGAATACATCAACCCAAATAATGGAAACATTAGTAATGTGATGGAAGTGATAGACGACACAGACCCATGCTCAAGACATAACCGACACGTACTCCCTAAAAATAAAAATAAATACTACCAAAGAGAAACATGTGTTGACGCTCAGCATGGCAACATCGATCACACTTGTGTGGTTGGCAACACAGAAGCCGTTCGATTTTGGCATGTTCTCTGTATCGTGAAATGTTGCCACAGAAGACACGCTCCGAATCAATATTCTCATGTACATCTTGTACGACATTTCCCCGAAGAACCTCCTTATTTTTCCATCGGGCAACAAATTTACTAGAGTGGTCGTCGAGAGCATTGTCATCAGCTGGTGTTGCCAGTAGTATTTCGGTAGATTTGGTAGTTTTTTGGCGCGATGTTGCCAATGTTAGTGGGGAGTGGGGAAAAAATAAGATTAGTAAGAACACATAAAAAAGAAAATGAATGTAATGATTAGTAAAGTCTGCAAATAAAAACTGATATTTTTAAGCTAATATTCGAAAGCTAATTATAATTTTGTTTTTACTAATTTGGGGGCTATAAAAAAAATGGCAAAATAAGGTTTTGTATTAAATACTTGTTTTGTCTTTTAAAAAAATCTGAGGGCGCCATGTCGCAGGATTTTTTTTCTAACCTAATCTTTTAGAAAAGTTCACCAAAATGTAATATTTGTAATGACTTTTCGTTTAACTTGTGTTTAAATTGTTATTAAGCAGACTTTACTTGAAAAACAGAAATATGTGCATTTGACAGCTATTAAAAAAATAAAATTAGGTAACAAAAAAAATCATAATTATTTGAAAAATCGTTTAAAAGTCGACAGTAAGAACTACATATTTAGGAATTTGAAATGAGACTAACAAAAATAAAAGGACATGAAAGTTTTCAGGTTACAAGAGGTTACAAAGAAATCATGTCCAAATTGCAATCAGGCTAAAAACAAGTTCAGTAAAAAGCTACTTTATTTATATATTTTTGAAATATGCCACTTACGTTATCATTTCATATTCATACAAATGACCCGCACCGGGTTTTTAAATTCACACAGGTGCAATTAAAAAAAATTAAATACAGTAGATTAATTTTTGTGAGCGAAATTTGATTTAGTTACAGTCCATTTCACTCAAGAAAAGTAGTTTTCTACTGGAGAGAAAAGAGTTTACTTCATACAAACAAACAATACTTTCATAAAACAAACTGTTTCAATCAATTAGGTCTTCAAACATTGACCAATGGGGATCCACACGCAAAGCTCGATGCAGATGGCGTAGCATAGATACGGCTATGTCAAATATTTTGCTATTGTTTATGTCGGGCTTTTTCGTATCTAATTTAAAGTTTTTTGTGACCATCTAATGTTATTTCATCATTATGTATTCGTCAATGAAGTTATCTGAACTAAAATACGAACTTCGGAAACGAAGATCAAAGTATCTGGTAAAAAAACCGATCTTATTGCGAGGTAAACATTTGGGTGTTAATCCAGTTTAATTACTGTAAATGTTACATTTAATTGGTTGTTGAAATTGTCTTTGTTGTATTTGTGTTACAAATTAAGTACATAACAAGGTTTTAATAAATATAACTAAAATAATAAAACACGTACATGTTTGTTTTTTAGGGTTATAACTCTACGATCGGAACCGCGATGATACCAGGAATTTTGGTGTCGTAGCTTCACAATCTAATTATACGATGAATGTCCCGATCCAGAAGCTTATCATGATGTAAATAGTTTTAGTAATCTACCTAAAATTAATTAATTTTCTTCTTATAGCTGTTTCCCACTTCTTTTTTAAACCTGGGTCTTTTGGAAATAAATGAACACCATTATTGTAACAACCTGGTTCAGCACATAACGGTATTATGCTTTCGTAGATTTAAACCCAAAAAAATACTCAAAAAAACACAACTTCTGTACTGGAATGACAGATAGCTTTGGCCGCATCAACAATGCGCCACCTACAGGGAGAATTTCGCAGTGTGGATCCCCATTGTTTTTATTTCATTCAATGAATGGTCGTCACTTTCCTAAATGCCGGTCATCTAGTCATTCCAATAAGCGACTAAATCTACCACTAACAAAGCGACACAATTCAAAAACCAAAAAACATCACGGTCATGATTTCTCAGTTGACCCTTCAGTATTTCATTTTTCAATAATATAATTTACATATTCAGAGCAATGACGCGTAGTTGCGGTACCAAAGAGGTTACTAGATGGCTTTCGATATTTGTCTTCGGGATGCACGCACAAGGTGGTTTCGTTCGCTAGATGGCGCTAGGAGTCTTGCAGAATATGTACTCATAAAGATATGTCATAATAAATGCGGCAACGGAATCTATTCATACAATCAATGTCAACTGCGAACGTGATACTAGTAAAATTAATAAAAACAACATAATTGGTATTGAAGTATTATCGTATTGTAGTAACATTCCACAGTCCTACTATTTGACATCCGACCTACAAGTACCTACATAATTTAGAGGAACGACGCGACGTTACGTTATGTATTTTTTTGTTAATGAGATCTGTAAGTTGTTTTTTTTTAATTATAAGTGTTTTTATTATTTATTAGTTTATTATATTCAACCTCAGGCTGGACGTTTGATTCGACATCTACAGTATAAATATATGCCTCATTATCATCGATATATAAACACATATGACCACAAAGACTCCTAGCGCCATCTTTTGACGCAAGCTGACAACGACTTGACATTCGATAGTGCAACTACAAGTCAATGCCTTTGACAGTCTTGGTTAAATATAAACAGTATATCTTTATCCTATGCTATCTACTAAAAGACAAGAAACTTACCCCAAATATAAAGATGAGTATCCTGAGAGGGAGCAGGAAGAAGTACCGAACGATGAAGCCCATAGCCCAAATGATGGTCAGTCGCCATGTTAAGAATTCGTACTGTCTGGAAGAGACAAGAAAAAACAGAAGTTATTTTTAATGGAAGAAAAGGATCATGGGGTATAGTCGGTCGTGGGTGCGATTTGTTTCGACCAGCAGGGGAGAGGTGCGGTAACCTGTCAACCCCGACCCAACCCGTGGGCGGGCTGATAACAATTAATTTTCTATTGTGTCAGGCCTGTGTATTTTCCCGCGTAGGTAGCAAAAACGTACCTACGCGTACCTAAACGTACGGCGACCCCTTGGTAAGGGACTAAACAAGTTGGGTGTCGCTAGCCGGCAGCGACACGCTTTCGCGTTTTATTCACCGGCGGTGCGTGATACTAGGTTGCTGGTTGGACGAGCGTGAATAAAGTCCAAGAAAGATGCGCTAGATGGCGTAAGTAGCTTCTTGTGGCAGTCAACCCTATCGCGTTGCGTGATAGTACGTCACTGTATAGGTTTAGTGTATTATGAATCATATTCCAGAGTTATAAGAATGAAATTATCTTGCAATGTATTTTTGTAGGTGTCTACATGAAAATGTACTTGAGTCTGAGGCGAACTGAATTACACCATATCGTTGACAACATTGAGTAGATATTTCTTTGAATTTCATTGCAAAGTCATACGTACGTAGTGCTCTTCTTCTGTACGTAGTACTAGTACTTATTCTGTGATTGTGTCTGGAAACATACAACGTGAAGGTTTAAGCCGTTGGTTCTGCGCCTGATCTCTCTCCGGTCATGTCGGACTGCCGTTTCACAGAACTAGAGTGAAGGAGCATAGAATGCACCTGTGTATAGCGCACTTGTGCTCTATAATTACTCCTGTGCACCTGGTTGATATCTGTTGCTGTTGCTGTTGGCCGCAGTAGGTGACCTTCGGTAGGAGAATACTTGAACATGACCTATCGTGTTTAGGTGATTACGTAGCCACATAGGAGGTGCTTGTGGCGTAGTGGCTGAGCTTTGGCAGTGATATCTAAGTAAAGCAACCCACGGCGCGGTCGTGATCTGATGGGTGACCATTCAAACCATTTAGGTGCCGTCTTATCATGCCCGTGTTTCAGAAGGCACGTTAAGCAGTTGGTCCCGGCTAATTCTAGTCAGAAGCCGTAGTGCGGCTTGAAAGCATCTGACAATAAGGTTGGTCACTTACAGACTCCCTCTACCGATCCGCACTGAGCCCGCGTGGTGGAGTATGGCTCATACTTCCTCATAGTTGAGGTGAGGCATTTGCCCAGCAGTGGGAGCTATATAACCTAACTTTACATAGCCACATCATAAGTTGCCAATCCTATCTCCGCTGGCATCTAGCATGCCTCGCCCCCCCCCCACGCCTGGCATCGCGCATGAACTTCTTGTTTTTTATTTGAACTCGGGTTTGCTCTTGACTCCAGACTAAGTCAGACGTGGCGTTGACAGAGACGACGGTGGAGCGAGTACCCAGAAGCCTGTTCACTCTGACTCTAAGGCCCGGTTCCCACTATGCCGGATCCGGCAGATTTGCCGGATCTGGCGAAAATTGTACTGCTCCATAGGGTGCTATACCTAATGTAAGGGAGCTCAGTTAAAACACATTTTAATTAATAAATCACATTAATTCACAAGAAATATAACGCCGCGTACAGAGAGAATCGTGCGAGAGAGAGGGAAGATACATGTCAAACATTTGGCAGGAACGCGCGCGCACAGCAGCAATGGATTGCGTTCGGAAATCCCTTACACTAATGATTTGTAGTTTATTTTATTTTATTCAGATTTACTACATTTTCGCTTGATTTTATACAGTCCGTTTGCCGTCCGTTCGTTTCAGCCACTGAAACGACCTCCCAGTCAGTTGTCCCGGTCCGGTAAAAGTACCGGATCCGGCGTAGTGGGAACAGGGCCTTACGGTTTTCAGATTGTTATCCGTTGGAACCACTGACGCTGGTAGTAAATAATGAATTGGACTATATAAAGTTGCTGCAAACCAAGTCATGAGGTATCCGACTATGTACAAGAAGCTGGAATTCAGTAGGAAAATACTTGAACATTACTTATCGTATTTAGGTGACAATGGCCACATGATGTTGCTGCAAACCAACCTACCTGTTAGTCCTCGTGAGCAAGTTCCAGCTCCGAAGCTCTTCAGCCTCGAACACCGACGTGACCTGGTCTTCAATGATCGACTCCATGCCCGCCTTTACCAGGTCCAAGCAGTGGGACAGGTGGAACTCCAGGTTTACCTGTAAAGAGGTGTTCATAAATTAAAAAATAATTAATTTCCGTACACACGACCGCACGTCTCACTACCACACTTTGTCCTTGAGACTACCTCTATTCCCTACGTAAGAAAGGTGTTTTCAAGTTCACATGGGTAACCCAACGTGCTACCGACTGTACATTGGGATATCTGCACATCAGACTACCCTTTCTGTTGCAAACCTATTACAACTGCATAAGATACCGTAGTAGTGTTTGGTCGTGGTTAGTGTTGCCGATCGATAGTAGACTATCGATGATTAATTGATATTCTATCGATAGCTAGACAATAGAAGGACTATCGATTGGCCTATCAATTGTACCGATACTATCGATGATTAATTGATAGTCTATCGATAGCCAGACAATAGAAGGACTATCGATTGGCCTATCAATTGTACCGATACTATCGATAATATCGATAGCACAGAACAAGGCAAAACTATCGAATGAGTGCAATAGTATCGATACTGATAATTGTATTCGCAACGATGGTATCGACAATTGCAAATTGTTAAACTATCGATAGTTCAACAATTTGCAATTGTATTGTTAACAATTTTCAGTTCATACTCACGCTTATGTGTCATTTCAAAACGCTACTTCTTTACCTTTTAAGTAGTAAAAATAAGCACAGCTCGATATGAGAAATGTTTATAAAAATATATAGCCATTGAGGACCATTATAGGCAGAATAGTCCTAAACTACATTACGAGGGTCAAACTGAAAGTTCTTAGAACTGGCCACTTATAAACAATATAATAAAAAAAATATTCTAAAATTTGAAAATAGAACTCTTTGCCAATATTACTGAGTATATATTTCATTCATTTGTCATTTGTTTTACGACTTGGCGGCAAATTGAAAATTGTCTGTGTCACGTCAAAATGAATTTAACACGAGAAAATTTTCGTGCAATGATTTTTTATGACTTTCGATGTCATTTAAGTCAACAAGAAAGTTATGATAGACTACGATTGGCCTTTCACGATGAAGCCCCCTCTCGTGCGACTGTTTACAACTGGTTTAATGAGTTTAAACGTGGTCGCACTAATCTCACTGATGATGTACGTGAGGGACGGCCTTCTACGGCGACGACTGAAAATAACATCTGTGTTGTGCGGCGTATGATAGAGACTGACAAAAGAGTGACCTATCAGCAGATTCGGACAAGCTTAGGCATCGGTATGAGTCAAGTGCACAAAATCCTCCACGAACATTTAGCGGTCAGGAAGCTTTGCGCCCGGTGGATACCTCATAATTTGACTAAGGCTCAAAAACTCCATCGTGTGGATTGGTGCCGTAAAATGATTGAAAGATTTAACGGAGGTGACTCAAATGCTGTGTTCGACATACTAACAGGTGACGAAAGCTGGATTTACTGTTATGATCCTGAAACCAAAAGACAATCTGCTCAGTGGGTGTTTCCTTTCGAGGAGTTGCCAACTAAAGTGAAGAGAGATCGAAGTGCGGGAAAAAAAATGGTGGCCTCGTTCTTTGGAAGGATAGGTCATTTCGCAACAATTGTGTTAGAGGATCAAAAAACAGTTTCTGCAGAATGGTACACTACCAATTGTTTGCCACTTGTCTTGGAAAAAGTTCGAGAGAAACGACCTCGCAGTAGGATCCTCCTTCACCACGACAACGCCTCGTCGCACACCGCCAAGCGAACGATCGACTATTTGGCGACATCAAACGTTGAATTACTGGGTCACCCGCCGTATAGCCCCGACCTCGCGCCTTGTGATTTTTATTTATTTCCAAAAATTAAAGAAAAACTTAAAGGAAAGCGGTTTATGAATGCTGAAGAAGCGGTGGCTGCGTATCGCGATGCCATTGAAGAGACCCCTAAGGACGAGTGGGCAAAGTGCTTTTCCCAGTGGTTCCATCGCATGCAGCGGTGTATTGACGTCAATGGACAATATTTTGAAAAGATATAATAAAACTAATAACTGGCTAATGTAATCAGTTATTGATTTTCTAAGAACTTTCAGTTTGACCCTCGTACTAATAAAATATACCTAATACTATCGATAGTATTGCCTTGTTATGTGCTATCTATAGTATATCGATAGGGTACATGATTTTTGATGTAAACTATCGATAGTTCGGCAACACTAGTTATGGTCCGTACAGTAGGCAGCACGTCAGGTTAACCATTTCAACTACGAAAACAGCTTTTATTACGTAAGGAATAGAGACGATGTCAAAGACAAAGTGGGCGGCTAACCTGACGCACACAATAATTACTAGTACTCCGTACAGAAGTTTGACTTTGCAATGAAATTCAAAGAAATATCTACTCAATGTCGTCAACTATATGGTGTAATTTAGTTCGCCTGAGTCAAGCACATTTACGTTTAGACACCTACAGAAATCCATTGCAAGATAATTAAATTCTTATAGCTCTGGAATATGATTCATAATACACTAAATACCGCGCCACTTAAGATAGTTGTAGTAGAACAACGTATAACGTATAGTATAATGAGCTGAAAACCTCAAAAGAACCCGGGGCCTGTAGTTTTAGACTCTATCATCTAAATAGTAGAGTTTATAATCAACTCACTTTTTCCTGGTGAGACTTGTGCCCATTCTGCACCCGCTCCTGGCTGGAGCTCCTCTTGTAGTTCAGCTCTGGCGAAGGACCAAGTATCTCGTCTCTTTCTATCACGGTCATCTTGGTGCCTGCAACAAATAAAACTGAAGCTGAGCAATGTGAGCTGAGCGAAATGAGTGCTAAGACGATTGGCTGCTTTTTTGATATTTTGGACTCTCGATGGGGAAAAACCGGCCAAGTGCGAGTCGGACTCGCGCACGAAGGGTTCCATACCATTATCTGACTATACAACATTTGATTAGACACTATATTAGAGGTATATACCCTTTAAATTTAGTTGTATGGGAGGCCCACATTATTTTAACTTATATTTTTTCACAAACAGAATACAACAGAAATACATCATCTGTGAAAAATTACAACTGTCAATCACGGTTCACGAGATATAGCCTGGTGGCAGACAGACGGACAGAGGAGTCTTAGTAAAAGGGTCCCGTTTTTACCCTTTCGGTACGGAACCCTAGAAACTACTTGCCGCATAAAATGCGTTACACACAATTGTTCTAAGAAATGGTCCGATATGAAAATTCTTAACATAAATATTCTATTCAAAACATGGATTGCAACATGAAAACATAGCCATTAAGTTGTTTGTTGTGGGAATACAAAATTGTTAACATACAAGTAGTATTGTCTTCGCTGTTATGTAATACATAAATCGTTTACATTATGTACGTATACTGAACATTATTGAAACAAAGTATGTGTTGACGAACAGATGAAAATAAAAGTCAAAATGTCGTATGTGGAATAAAATTGAGAAACAAAAAAGCTAATTAACTTTGCACAGGGCATTGGATTGAGTTTAGGGATCTGTCTATGAAATAACCCTTATAGGATCACTTTGTTGTTGAAACTGGTAGCGTGTTGTCGGGGTGCAACAGGTCGGTTAATCCGGTGCGGTCCCCGGTAGTGGACTGTATTTGGGTGTGTGCTGTGCTGGCCGGTCTGAAGCTGCCTAACTGAATGTACTGGGCACTAACTATGGGGTCATGATTGAAACACTATTGCACTATGCACTTGCAGACTTTATTCACTCACTATTGCACTTACAAAGCTGTTATTTACTACTGTGGCACTTATTGTCACTACTATTGCACTGGTATTCACTGTTCACTGTTCACTTTCTTCTCTTCAGAAGTATTCTGAGAGCTTTTCAGAACTAAAAACTTGCCATCCGGAAAAACCTTTTCCATATTTATATGGTTCCGGGATTCTTTCTCCCTCCCTCGGATCATGCTATCTCCAATTTTCCACCATTTTCAAGAAGATGTGTGAAGGAAATAGCTATATATGTGTAAATGGACTAGAAGATATGTTTTCTCCCGATATTTTCCTAACTTTCTGACTTGGAAAACTTGTTCTATGTATAAAGCATGAAACATTTTTAAACCTAAACATTTCACATCATCAAATACATGCCTTCTTAACTAAGTTAACAAAATCATGATTTTTCTTTTTAGAAAGCTACTTAAAACTAAATTTTCTCGTCGCTAACAGTTGTCTACTATCTGTCTATCTAGTCTGTCAATACCCTTTTTTGCTTTGACTGCCTTGTTGGTCTAGTGGTCAGCACGCTGGGTACTATCCACGAGATCACGGGTTCGAATGCCGAAATCTCGGGTCGGGCCGAAAGTGTTTGGGTTTTTCTGTCTTGAAATTACTCAGACACAGCTAGCTCCACAGTGCCTCGGAAAGCACGTTAAGCCGTTAGTCCTGCGCCTGATCTCTCTACGGTCATGTCGGACTGCCGTCTCACCGAATTATGAGAGTGAAGGAACAGAGAGTGCACCTGTGTACTGCGCACACACTGGTGCACTATATTATGTCCTGCGCAGTTGGCTAATCTCTGTTTAGATAGGCCGCCGACATTACTTGCCTACCCTTTTCTCAGGAACGTGCGCCGAGAAGGTATCAAATTGAAATTTACGTCAAATACTAATGTCTGCAGTCCCTTGAAGCTGTAAAATAATCACGCTTAAGTCAGAGCCAAAGCGCACTTTTTATGGGAATCAAAGCGTATTATTATCGTAGACCTAGAATCATGTTTGGCAAGAAGGAAATTCTTACACAGCACAAGTAAAAATCTGCCTCCAGGCACAGAATAAGTACTAGTACTTCGTACAGAAGTATGACTTAGCAATTGTATTCAAAGAAATGTCTACTCAATGTCGTCAACAATATGGCGTAATTTAGTTCGCCTCAGAGTCAAGCACATTTTCGTGTAGACACCTACAAAAATCCATTGCAAGATAATTTCATACTTATTGCTCTGGAATATGATTCATAATACACTAAACCTATTCAGTGACGTAATATCACGCGACGCGATAGGGTTGACTGCTACGAGAAGCTTCTAACGCCATCTAGCGCTTCTTTCTAGTACTTTATTCATTCTCGTCCAGCCAGCAACGTAGCCGCGCGGCCGCCGGTGAATAAAACGCGCGAGCGTGTCGCTGGCCGGTAGCGACACGCAACTTGTTTTAGCCCCTATGTAAGGGTCGTCGCGCGTAGGTACGTTTTTGCTACCTACGCGGGGATACACAGGCCTGCTCCAGGCTATAAGGAACCTTGGCCAACCTGGAGAAGTCTAAATAGGCTGGGGACCCAGGTTGGTCGAAGTAAAGATAACCTGTGTCGGTGGGGGTACTCAAGCAGCGCAGACGTCAGCTGTGAATGTGGAGAACCCCTGCAAGCCATGGCTCACCTCACTAACTGTGTGCTCGACCACCTGCTTGCGTGAGGACTTACTTGTCAGTAACCAGAGGGCTACCACGGTGGCCGCCTTCTAGGCAAGTAGGGGAGGTCAGCTCAAAGCGGCCACCTTTACTTTGAGGTGTAAAAAACCTATTGAATAAATATAAAAATAAAAATAGGTAGAAAAATATTTGTTCTTCATTGTGCACAATCCAAGTTTGCAAAAAGTTGAAAATACATATATGACACGTAAATTACGAAAAGGTGGCAAAAAGCCGCTTTGGCCAAGGTGCCGCCCAAAGCGGCCATGGGGGTAAGGGCAAAGCGGCCAGTCTAGTAGAGCATGAGAAATGTAATTTTTTTGACAAAGATAGTGTTCGAAAAAAGAAGATTGCCAGTAATAGTTTGAATCAACATGTATTTTTTATAAAACCTTTGGTGTCAATTACACATTTAAACTCTTGAAATTATTGGCAGTTTTTATCAACTGTGTTATTGATGCCTTATAATGGTCGCAGAACAGAACACGCTGTATGCAGGCCGCTTGTAACATGTCACTTTTTGTAATCTATGGGGATACCTATGTTCAGCAGTGGACGTCCTGCGACTGATGATGACGTAGGTTAAGAAAGAGAGAGAGGTCGTTACCATTGACGCCATTTTCTTTGACGAGCGCTGACGGTGGCTTGTCATTCGGTACTGGTGGCTCGCTGACGGCTTCGTCTTCGTCGGAACTGTCATGTCTGCTGATCTTCTTGGCGACCTCGATGTGTTGGCGACCGTACTGGAACAAATAAAATTCATTTATTTCTGCATATAGACCCAACAAGGGGCACTTATACACGTCCCAATCTTAACCCTACCACTGCTTCGGGACAATTGTGGGCTAGTGCTGAGAAGAAGCAGCAAGAAACTCAGTCACTATTGTCATAGCCTCTTTTCAAAGTTTTACAATTGTTTCTTTTATACAAGTCATTCCATACATTTTTATCTTTTGTATAGTCATCTTTATAATAATAACATTTCGACATTTAAGTATTCTTAACATTTGATTAAAATTTATTTATGGGTAATTCAACAATATTTTCAGGTAATTTATTAAAAAATGTTATACATCTTCAAAGCCTTAAATTTGGACAAATGACAAATAACAGTTTAATATCATTTACAAACATTACAGTATGTACCTCTAAAACTGTCACTGTCTTAAACGCTGACGCCGTTTCACTGGCGCAAGAAAAAATCGTCGCGTTACTAACGTAGCTCAGTTAAAAGACCATTCGCCCGGATAGCGAAGGGTCGTGGGTTTGAGATTTTTTGCGTGCATGTTTCACATTAATAAGGTAAGTAAATACAAGAGACACATGGTGACATCTCTTCACTAAACGACTTGACAGTGAAGGTTGCGAATACGAGTCATTTTGAATTATCCGAGTCTATACAGAAATGCCGCGGACAACAGCTATTCCTAAAAAAAAAAACGGGCAAGTGCGAGTCGGATCGCGCACTGAGGGTACAAACAGAGGTTTTTTTCTACGATGTAATCACAAATATGCGGTTTTCGGATTTTTTCTTTTACTTGTACTGTTAGACCTTCCTTCTTGCCAAATTTCATGGTTCTAGGTCCATGGGAAGTTCCCCATAGGTTTTGGTTCCCTTGAAAAATGTTAGAAAATAGGGCAAAAATGGCCGTATCTTTTGCTTGCGTTGACTTAAAAGCTTGATCTTTGTACAGCTTCAAGGGACTATAGACATAAGTATTTGATGTTAATTTCAACTTTATACCTCCACGCGTTCCTGAGATAAAGGTTCTTGACAGACAGACGGGTTCCTTTTTCCTTTTGAGGTAAGGAACCCTAAAAACGTAGCTTAGCAATAGAGAGTTCAAAAGTAGTAAGAATCACGTAGACAAACTCGCTGGTCACTACTAGTCTTTGATACTAACTTACCGTTGAACATTATCAAATCCATACTAATATTATAAATGCGAAAGTGTGTCTGTCTGTCTGTCTGTTACCTCTTGACGCTTAAACCACTGAACCGATTGAGATGAAATTTGGTATGGAGACAGTTCGAGACCCTGGAAAGGACATTAGGCTACATTTTGTCGCGATATAAAAAACATTAAGGGCGTGAAATGGGGGATTAAAGTTTATATGGAAAATCCAACTATTGCGGGCGAAGTCGCGGGGAACCACTAGTCCTTTATAATTAAAATGATGAAACTCGCTTCACCTAGTTATAACACGGTGTGTAAAGATTGCTAAGATTAGTTTTAGTTAGTAGCTATGAGTGTTTAAGAAGGAAATGATGCAAGAACGGCTCTGGCCTAAGTAAACTAGTTGTGTACATTTAATTTAACATTTACTGAGTACTTAAGTTTTGCCAAGTAAAGATACTTGATATTAAAAACGGGACCATATTACTAAGCCACCGCTGTCTGTCTGTCACCAGGCTCTATCTCAGAAACCGTGATAGTTGCAATTTTCACAGATGTATTCTGTTGCCGCTATAAAAACAAATTTAAGGGGCCTTGTATAGAAACGTAACTTTTTGCTGTTTTTAAAAAACTTAATCAAAATCGATTTATCTGTAAGGGAGCTACGATGCCACAGACACACACACAGACACGTCAAACTTATAACACCCCGTCGTTTTTGCGTCGGGGGTCAAAAACACGAAGGGCCGCGCACGAAGGGTGTCGTACCATTACCTATACATCATTAGACACTATATATATATTAAAACCATGTTTTTAGTTTTAAAAACGGCAATAAATCAAGTTTTTTGTATGTTCCCCCCCCCCCCCCCCCCTAATATTTATAATTTTAATTTAACTATTTATATTTAAAGTGAATAAGTATACAACTAGATATTCTATGTATATTTCTAGCATCTGCCCGTTGAAGTTATTAATATCGAGAAATAAACGGAAAAAAAATACGTTTGCTGTATAGGATTTCCACTAAATATGTATTTTATTTTGTTTTTAGTATTTGTTGTTATAGCGGCAACAGAAATACATCATCTGCGAAAATGTCTACTGTCTAGCTGTCACGGGTCATGAGATACAGCCTGTTGACAGACAGACCGGGACGTTGGATTCTAAATAATAGGGTCCCGTTTTTAGGGTTCCGTAGTCCAACAAGAAACCCCTTATAAGATTTTTCAGTCCGTCCAAAAAATTTAAATTACCCCTTTTTAAGGGTACCTCCCCTTAAAAAAATTTTTAATGTAATATATGTAAAGGGGGGGGGGGGGGTGAATTATTTGTGTTAAGGTAGGGTTTACATACAACACTTTTATCAGCTGTACCATTTGCGAGATATAGCCCGCCAAAGTCGTTTACACGGTGTCGCCCAACCCCCCCCCCCTGTAATTTCTAAAGTCTTGGACCTATAAACTTCAAATCACTCACGTAAAGAAACAGCGGCGGAAACTCTTATTTAAAATTGTTTCGGGTATCCTGTGATGAATACTTTTGAAATTATAAATAAAATAAAAATATATACTTTTTTTGATATACTGTCTAATGTTTTAAGTTAATGGTACGGAACCCTTCGCGCGCGAGTCCGACTCGCACTTGACCGGTTTTTACCCTTTGGTTACGTAACCATAAAACTAAAAAGGTATTACGGAGAGCCACTAGCCAAATAGATGTGGTTATCGGTCGAGGTTAAGATAGTAGCAAAGCTGCTGAACGCATTGCAAAATGCACATGCAACACACTACCTTATGAGCGTGTGTAATAATATGTGTACAGTCACGATCATCAATATGTATACATCTGAATTCGATTTGAGATCTTATTACAATGGCATAAAAACTTATTTTTATATGTTACAGTCAAATCTCATAGCCGGTCATAATCACTTTTAACTAAAAAATCAGGTAATCATTTTTGACTGATTTCACTATTCCCCAAAATTTTAGCAGTAAAAAGTGGTTTAACCGATGCTCTTAGTAAAAACACCTTTCGACTACCAGAATCAGTCAAAATTGTTTTTAACTAAGGGTATCGGTCAAAACCACTTTTGCCTGATTTTTTTACTTTTGTACTAGGTACAGTCGGCAGCACGCCAGATCACCCAATGGAACTACGAAAACAGCTCTTATTGCGTAAGGAATAGAGGCGGTCTCAAGGTCGAAGTGTGGTGGTCTGATCTGCGGCGGTGTGTACAGTCACAAGCAATAAAATGTATTACAAATAAGAATTTACCCCAGACATCCGCTGAAGATCAGTGTCGTGGTTTGCCTACGGCTACCACGACTAATGCTGAGTCGGATGCCTTTTCGGTAGATCATATTTTTATAATTTGTAAATTGTTTCTAGTTCACCGACCTCCGAATAAATGATTTTTCTTTCTTTCTTTCTTTCTAAAAAAGTTTTATGCCATTGTAATAATAATGTCCTCCTAGCCGAATTTCGACTACGGCGGCCTACTTCAACAGAGATTAGCCAACTGCGCGGGACATATTATAGTGCACAAGTGTGTGCGCAGTCCACAGGTGCACTCTCTGTTCCGTAACTTCATAATTCGGTGAGACGGTAGTCCGACATGACCGTAGAGAGATCAGGCGCAGGACCAACGGCTTAACGTGCTTTCCGAGGCACGGGGGTGTTACCACCACCAACTTCCTGATTCCGGAGCTGTGTCTAAGTAATTTCAACACAGAAAAACCCAAACACTCTCGGCCCGACCCGGGACCTCGTGGATAGTACCCAGCGTGCTGACCACTAGACCAACGAGGCAGTCAAATGCCATTGTGGTCTCAAATCGAATGCAGATGTATACATATTGATGCTCGTGCCTGTACATCATGCGATTATTGGACCTCATTGAGCGAGGTTACCAGAAGGTAGATTACTATATCGCTTTTCAGATGCATTTTCTTAGATCTTTCCTTACATTTTCTTTGACACAAGGAAAATGGCAACTTTCACATTTTCTTTTTCTTCAAAATTGCAACAGAGTAAAGGAACAGAGAGTGCACCTGTGTATTGTATTGTATTGCGCACACACTTGTTCAATATAAAATGTTCCGTGCAGTTGCCTAATCTCTGTTGAGAATGGCCATCGGTCGAAATTAGGTTAGAATGATTATTATTACAGGGATAAATAGAGGACATTATTATTATTATTATTACAAGGATACATTTCGACATAACCGTGGCCTTGAAAAACGCTATGGATTCTGTATCTAGAGCAGGATGAGCAAGATGAGTTTTAATAGAAAAATCGCGAAAATAAGCGACGTCACAGGAAATGTCTAGTTCTTGATCGTCGTTTTATTACTATTTTAGAAATGAAATCAGTTTTACTACTAATCATTGAAGCCAAAATTAATCTGTAAACAATTGCGCATCATCTACAAAAATGGCGTATACTCATACAAGAATAAATACATTACGTCATGGGCGTCTTTAATAGTCTGTGCCCACTATAATGCTCCTAGTCCTAGCCGAATTTCGACTACAGTAGCCAATCTCAACAGAGATTAGCCGACTGCGCGGAAGATATTATAGTGCACAAGTGTGTCCACAATACACAGGTGCACTCTCTGTTCCTTCACTCTCATTATTCGGTGAGACGGCAATCCGACATGACCGTCTTGTTGGTCTAGTGATCAGCACGCTGGCTACTATCCAGGAGTTCCCGGGTTCAAATCCGAAACAGGCCAAAATTAGTTTCTGGGTTTTTCTGATTTGATCGTAAAAACAGCTCCGGAATAAGGAAGTTTGTGGTTTTAACCCCCCGTACCTCGGAAAGTTTAACTATTGTTCCTGCGCCTGATCTCTCTCCGGCCATGTCGGACTGCCGTCTCACCAAACTATGAGAGCGAATGAACGGAGAATGCACCTGTGTATTTTATTGTGTACATACAGTCAGTGCATTATATTATCTTCCGCGCAGTTAGCTAATTTCAGTTAAGACCAGCCGCCGTAGTTAAAATTCGGTTAGGAAGACATTATTATTATTTCGTTATCAGACAAAAAACATTATTTGTATCGAACATTTGAAAAGTATGGGACGATGTTTACAACTAGACCCATCACTGAGCAACATCGCGCTTGAATTTTCTTTCATACGTTCATAGCAATCATAGTCATAATTATCACGATCTCTGGTTTAGAAGTCCGGGGCACGAACCACTACACCAACACGGTCGTCAAAGTCATAGTACGTCATAGTACAAGTATGGTTCGGTGTAGTGAGCACACACCTTTACTATTACTAATGCTTCAGCTCAAAATATGCTAGTTCTCTATGAAGTTGGTTAAAAAACCACTTCGTTTTGATCCATTACAGATATTATCAGAAACACGTGCGGTTATTTAAGAAATTAATAATCAATAAAGTTTTTTATGACCTAGATAACATAGGTACTAAATATACTAGGGCTATTGATATTCCGTTACATTCTGTTATAAAGGATTTTAAGGAAAAGACAACCATAAAATAGGTGCAGTTGACCATATACATCTTTATATGTAATTTTTAATTTTCGCCTCTGGTGGTATTTTTTTTAAGTGCATGCAATAATAACTAATCTTTAGATTATAAAGTGAATGCTTGCACTTAAAAACAGTAATCTATCGTCCTATGTGGATCTATATAAATAAATAAATAAATTGTTTCAACAAACACACCAATTACCTAGCCCCAAACTAAGCGTGAGCTTGTGCTATGGTGACTAGAATAACGGATAGACATACTTATATACGTTTATAAACATCCATGACTTAGGTACAAATGCTCGTGCTCATCACACAAACATTTGCCCCTTGCGGGATTCGAACCCGCAACCGCCTGGTTTAGAAGTCCGTGGCATGAACCACTACACCAAGACGGTCGTCGAATATGTAATAATAAATTACACTTTATTGCTTTAGATGTCGATCTTGACACGATTTTGGCCATATTTATTTCAGGTACACTTACAGATTAGTCAGACATGTATAGCTAACATTGATAGTTGTTAAATCGTCATATAGTTCTCATAATAATTATGTCGGCAGCACGTCAGGTTACCACGTAAGTACGTAACGTTTGTATAGTTACGTAAAGTTTTTATTACGTAGAGAATAGAGGCGGTCTTAAGGTCAAAGTGGGGTAGTCTGACGTTAACCATGTGTACATGAAATTAATAAGTATTTTTTATTTGTATTACCTACTAATATTAGTCTTGCACCCAGGTGGATGGATACGAACTGTGCGTGTGTCTACACTAATATAATTAAGGGGAAAGATTTGAAAGAAAGAAAATACATTTACTAATAAATTTATTGTTTGTATTGAATAGGATCCGAAACTACTGGCCGTTTCAAATGAAATTTGGCACACAGATAGTTCGAGACCCTGAGAAGAACATGGGCTACTTTTTGTCGCGATATAAAATCATCAGAGGAGTGAAATGGGGGATGAAAGATTGTATGAAAAATCCGACTTTTGGCGCGGGCGAAGTCGCGGGGAACTGCTAGTTGTATTATAACCATGGTATCATTCAGATAGTTTCATATGTATGTACAGTGGAAGGATGCGAGGCCCTCGCATCCTTCCCAAATCTGTCAAACCATCTCAAATGATATGGAACTCTAATGTGTTCAAAATAAGGTTGAAGTACGGTAGCAGAAATTTGACAGATCAGGGTAGTGGGGCCTACTGTACCTACTTACTTACTTCGCTGGCTCAGCGACCCGAAGTAGATCTTGGCCTCCGACATTAAAGTGCGCCATTCTTCCCTATTCTGTGCCAAATCTGATCAGTCGGGCACTTCTAGCTCTTTCAGGTCTTTGGCGACTTCATTCTTCCAGCGATATCTTGGACGCCCCACCGGCCGGCGGCCGGAAGGTTGACCAAGATAAGCTCTCTTTGCGGCTCGATCCTCTCCCATCCTCTCCACATGTCCTAGCCAGCGAAGTCGGGAAGATTTTATTTCTCCGATTTATTTTTACTGTACCTACATAATTGTTATTTCTCATATCATTTTCGGACATAACGCTTGTAAATCATCAAATAAGTACGCTTATCAGGTTTACCTACAAGTATTATGTTTATCGCATATTGACAGTTTTGTTGCTAGGGATTATATGGAAAAACAGTTTATAAATAATGGAATATTTATCCATATCGTATGGAAAAACAGATTATTTATAAACAACGCAACATTAGTTTTCCTGAGGGCAAACCGAGCAAAAGAGCCTACTATAGGGTTGCCCATTCGTAGTAAATTTGCAAGTAAGTCTAGTTTAATATTTAGAAAGAGCTGTGAATTTTATTAATAAAAACAAATTGTTCCAATACGTCGAGACATGTCACCTTATTAACGTGGTGTCTCACATGCCGATAAGCTATTTACAACTTAAATAAAAGAAGTAAAAAATAATTGTATAAAATGACAAAATAAAATATAATTGAGTGCCCAGACCGTACACGTTACTGGACTTTCTAAAAATGGACGTCACAATTGGTCGTTGTAATCATTTCACTGGATGAACCAACTGCAGCACTCAATGATGCCATCAGGCCTCATGCCATCATGACGGACCAATCTAACGTGGAAGGAGCGATGATGCTGGCAAGAGCTCTCATTATGATGGCGTCATATGGCAGTTGATGTTTTTTCTAGAAGCAAAATCCTTTCACTATAAATGCTCTGACGAGGTCTCCGAAAATTTGGTAACCCTAGCCTAGCGATGGGCGATTGTTCGAAAAAAAATATTCGAATGAATCGACAATCGACCATTCGAACTATCGAATGTCGATTTAGTAATTCGGAAAAAAATAATCGAATAATAATCGACAGTCAAATGAATCGAATGAAACGATTCATTGATTTAATATAATAAATCAATGATTCGATTGAATTGCCGTGACAGGACAGGCAGCGAACGAATGATTAGTCGACGCGACGAATAACGATTTATTCGTTAGTAGTACGGCCTGCGCACCGCACGCATTGCTCGCCGCACAATCGAAGGATAATTAATTGACTGCGGTTGCTTATCGAATACATTCGATTACAGGGACCATTCGAATAATTCGATTAATTTAGTAATAATCGCCCATCGCTACCCTACCCTAGAAGCAATCGTGGGGGTCTTAAGAAGCAATCCGTATTTTAGCATTCCGGCATTGTCTATCTCATTATCATCACCATATTACAGCTTCTGAAACGTGCTTCAGTGTGGGAAAAGAAAGCATGTTTTGAATCATATCCATTGTATTAACTTATCACCGCGGGCAAGATACGATAAGAGGCTAACGCTCGGGTACCTAATCATGTGCTAATACTGGATCGTAAAATAAATATCATCTGTTCTCGTAGGGGCACTTGCACTCTTTTTTATTGTTACGTCATTG
The DNA here is from genome assembly GCA_949316185.1 of Pyrausta nigrata. Lineage (NCBI taxonomy): Eukaryota > Metazoa > Arthropoda > Insecta > Lepidoptera > Crambidae > Pyrausta > Pyrausta nigrata. Next base: position 7,757,749 of record OX438963.1, on the reverse strand, counting down.
CAATGCAAAATAAGTAGTTCTTCACTGCTTAACTGGTACGCCAATTCTGACGTGGATGAGTCTTCTTGTTAGAAGGACATGAGGTACACTGAGCCTTTTTGGTACTAAATAAATCCTTTTTTCTTTTTTTCTTCTTTCTTTAAGTACTTTGAATTTCGGTAATTTTTTGAATACCATTGCAGAGTAATACTTCTGTACGTAGTAATAGTATTTATTCTGTGGCCGCGTACACAATACACATCTGATCAGGAAAAAGCCAGAGGTCGCCTAGATCTTGAGGTCACGCGTGTGTGCCTATATCTCCAATAAACTCGCTATTTGTATTTGTTTACGCTTTACATGCATAGGAATAGAGGTCACCTACTTAGTCTTATAGGAAAACTTGCTGTTTAAGCTGAACGTCCAAACAGGCTGGCAAGACCTCATCCATTATTATCCATTGACGACCGTCTTGGTGTAGTCATTAGCGCACCGGACTTCTAAACCAGGCGGTTGCGGGTTCGAATCCCGCAAGGGGCAAATGTTTGTGTAATGAGCACGAGCATTTGTACCTAAGTCATGGATGTTTCTATGCATTTAAGTATTTCTATCCGTTATCCTAGTCACCATAGCACAAGCTCATGCTTAGTTTGGGGCTAGGTAATTGGTGTGTTTGTTGAAACAATTTATTTATTTATTATAGAAACCGCTTAACAAATTTATATAAAATTTGTTATACAGCTAATTAGAGACCATGGGAAGAACGTAGGCTACTTTTTGTCGCGATATAAAATCATCAGGGGGGAGGGGAATGGGGGATGAAAGTTTGTGTGGAAAATTCGACTTTTGGCGCGGGCGAAGTCGCGGAGTAACTGCTAGTAAAGAATAAATAAATAGTACTATTTAGGGTTCGGTACCTCAAAAGTGGAAAAGAAACCCTTACAATAATTTCTAGAAAAAAAAGTAGCCGTGTCCTTAACAATTTTTAAACCAAAATTTACCAAAATCGGTTCAGCGGTTTTTATTTGAGTTATTTCACACAAAAACCCCGAAACAAATTCCGGCTCCGGCAAATATGGCGTAATTTAGTTCGCCTCAGAGTCAAGCACATTTTCGTGTAGACACCTACAAAAATCCATTGCAAGATAATTTCATACTTATTGCTCTGGAATATGATTCATAATACACTAAACCTATTCAGTGACGTAATATCACGCGACGCGATAGGGTTGACTGCAACGAGAAGCTTCTAACGCCATCTAGCGCCTCTTTCTAGTACTTTATTCATTCTCGTCCAGCCAGCAACGTAGCCGCGCGGCCGTCGGTGAATAAAACGCGCGAGCCTGTCGCTGGCCGGTAGCGACACGCAACTTGTTTTAGCCCCTATGTAAGGGTCGCCGCGCGTAGGTACGTTTTTGCTACCTACGCGGGGAGAGACACAGGCCTGCCCGTAGACAACTTGCAATCTATTCTAAAGCGTAGTTCGTTATCGCTAACAAAATGTATGAAACTGACATAAACCTTCGAATCACGTGACTTGTTGGAACGCAACATCAGCGCAGCTTCATGCGCGTGAGACGAGTGCGCCCGACGGGCACCGATGTCATCGCGAGGCAGCCCGAGTGGGTCCGAAGCCCTAGCACTCGCCTTGGGACACCCACGGTCGTCGGACATTTTGTCGCGTTATTTGATTTCTGTTTATTCCTATGTAATAGAGGGCGAGAATAACAGCACCTATTTCTATACAGTCCGCGTTTTTATTCATACATATCGAAGGACCCTAACATGACTTGTGCATAAATTTTGTTGACGATAGCGAACTTCGCTATAGAAAGATTGCAACTAGTCTAAGGGCCTGTGACAAAGACGTGCGGGGGGCGAGGAAGCGCTAAATCGGGATCTTAGGCGGTCCTGTACGAAATTAAGAAAATTAACGTATTTCTAAATCACTTGTAGGATGAGCTGAATTAGTTAAATACATTAAAACAACTTATTTACGTTAGTCTAATCATTGCACAAGGTCCTGGTTTTGTTGAAATTTGAAACAAATAATTTATGATATAATAAACATGACTTGTAGCTAATGATATCTAAGAGCATTTTTTTCGAAAACTTGGTGTTTTTAACGCATGAAACAATAATTTGTACATGAAAAGGATTGTAGTGATATTCCGCAGGTCCCCATCTTTTTAATATACACGAATAAAATATAAATAAGAAAATATGAACACTTTTCAGTTTTTAACATAATTGTCTGATGGTTTTGCGCATAGCGCAGAATAAACCTATTGTTCTATTTAAATCATCAAGTCTAACTGCCAATCTTAGAGACGTCAATTAAAGTTAATTCTTCATTATGTCTCATGCAGTCCTTATTTATTTCATTGACAAAGAAAGTGACAGAACGAGACTTAATCAAAGATTAAATTTAATTGACGACTCTGAGTGCGGTGTTAACACTTTAAATCAAATGGATCTATTTACTAATATTAATAAGTTCGATTCTCGACTCGCTTCGCGCTGCACCCACTTACGTAAATTTAAAGGTGGTACATATATGTTTTAAGTAGTATATTTCTTGAAGTAAATACTAAATTAAGAAAATAATTTCAGTACGTATTTTGACTGTTTATTTAGTAGATTTTGTTACTAATTATTGAAAATGTAAACTTGTGACGTCACAAGCATGTCTATGACGACTTCCTCTCATATTTACAGGATTGTCTTTGGAAGCTAACTTTTTCTCGATTGGAAACTCGCACACATGCAAATTGTAACATCTTAACACGGTTTGCGATGCGTTTAGAGGGCATATGAATGTTAACCCTTCATTAATTCTTACGCCATCATTTTCTATTACATTGACAAAGAAAGCGACAGAACGAGACGTAGTTATAGATTAAATTAATTGACATCTCTGAGTGCGGCAGTTAGGTAATTAAATACCAATTTAATATACCTATTGTAGTGTGTTCGGGGTTTAACTGGCGATAATTTATGGGCCAATAATTCATCAAAAAAAACCATGTTGTGTTCTAACTCCGCCCCTCTTGAAATGGCAGCCATTTTTTTTATTTATTAATAATTATTTCTAAGATATCATTTATATGGATATGGAGGTCCTAAAAGTTATGAAAATGATTCATTTGAAAGGCAATGCTATCGCCTATCAAGTGAAATAAAGATCAATTCAAAATTATTAACTGTAATAGAGTGAGAAACAGTTAAATAGATTATCAAACCTAAACAAAAAAATGACATTTTAAAAAATCGTTAGGATTTTGTCTACAAATGAAAAAGGCCCTTTTTTTAAAATAAAACCCAGACACTGTAATGAGTTAATCTCAATTTCAAAGTATGTACAATAAAAATCATGATAGTTGTAAATACATCCATACTAATATTATAAATGCGAAAGTGTCTATCTGTCTGTTACCTCTTGACGCTTAAACCAGTGATCCGATTGAGATGAAATTTGGTATGGAGACAGTTAGAGACCCTGGAAAGGACATAGGCTACATTTTGTCGCAATATAAAAAATAAGAGGGTGAAATGGGGGATGAAAGTTTATATGGAAAATCCAACTCTTGCGGGCGAAGTCGCGGACTAGTAAATTATAACTTCAAGTAAGTGATTAGGAACTCGATGACCTTTGGATTCACACTTGCTGTACTGACAAAGTGATATCATTATGAAACTTTGTACTGAACTTAATTATAAATAAAGAAGTTATAATTAATTATTAAATCCTATCTATAAAAGGAGCTGAGCTGCTTTGGCCTTCAATAACGCTAAAATTACATTACAGCAAAGCCTTATCACAAAAAGAAAAAAAATAAGTCATATGTTGACACAACTGATACAATTTTATTAATATGTATTCTATTGGTTCTTTAACATTTGCATAGTTTCTGTATACTTTAGGTAATAATTTGTAATCCAGTCAGTTGTATTGTAATATTGAGAATTAAAAGTGGACAATTCATTGTACAATCAGTTGGCATCACCACAGTATTGTGAGTGTTTCACCTATTTACGCTAAAACCGCTGAACGGATTTAGATAAAATTTAGTATAGAGATCATTTGAGCCCTGGGAAGAACATAGGCTACTTTTGGTCGCGGTGAAAGTCCAGTTGTGTGGAAATTGCTTGTTGGAAAGAAAAACTGTACACAAGGTACAAGTGATATCAAACAAAGCCACTGGATTGCTCAACTTTAGAAGCCAGTAACAAACCATTGCTGGCCACTATCATGGCGACAGAGAAACCTAGCTATTATAAATGAAGGTCAAACAAAGATACAATATACAATAATCCGGTTGCACAATTTCAAACAACATTTATCTAATCATCAATGTTATTAACAACACTAAGCCAAGGTGGTAACTGGACGATTATGCAATTAGAATTAAAATTATGAAAATATAATATAAATATCAATAACATCAAAAAACATCTAACAATATTTGAGCAATACAGTAGTCAAAGCATGGAATGGGCTTCTGGAAGATGTGGTCTCTGCCCAAAATATCAATCAATGCAAAAACATCATTTAAACACGCTCAACTTAATATGAAAAACTGGATACAGGCAGCTATCAGTTGTTTCAACTGAATGCATGATACCTAATAATAATAATTTGCTTGCAAAATATGTACATAGGTAACTAGTTATTTATAACAGTATTCAACTGCCACTGCCAAATTCATCAATAATTTAAATGTTTTGAATGGATCCCAGAACACTTTTGATTTACATCCCAGTAAATGTTGTTGCAATCAGAAAGTATATTTCTTAAGTGCACAAGCGATTCATTCACAAAAATAATTGCTTTTGTACATGACTGCGGAAGGAGGGTTATGTTTTTCAAGAGTATGTATACATGTATAATTGTTTGGCACACCCTACAGCCCAAGCAGCTGGACAGTTTTTGACATATGAGGTGTCATTGAACTTGTAAAAATTGTGGTAGTAGCATAGGATATTTACATTTTTAAAATGGCGACCGCAAATGGAACCAAAGGGAAGGTTGATATTTTCCTTACCATAGCAATATGGGTATCAAATGAGAGCCAGTAAAAATACCATTTCAAAAATATAATCATTTTTGCAGTCGGGTGTTTTGTTTTTTCAATAATTATTTTTGCTTGTTATGTAATTCACATGGAGATATATTATTATACCAAAGAAGGAATTCATCAGGAACTGTTTCTGTGAAGAAGTTTGTATAAAAAAGACAAAACATAAACTAGCTGTAGGTGACAAACTGCAGGAAATGCCTGCCTTTTAAAATATGACAATGGTATATAAAAGGTGTTATGTGTTGTGTATCGGCCGATGATACTCGTATTGTTGACACGGCGTCGGTATGCCGGCGACGGAAAAAATACCTCAGACATTGCCATTATGTTTACATACTTTTAAGATTTACATATGTGCCAAATGAATCGGAACATCGAAATCAATATAAGAGGAAAACCCACAGATCTGTGGATCTGTTGTGTGTGTTGTTTGACTATCTACCCGAATAGACCAGCAAGTTTTTTAGACTTTTTTTCTATTTCATCAATGCATAGTGCATGCAAGGTCGAAAATATAACAGGGCGTGATGGTAGGGGACAATAACACGTACACAAGACAGAAAAATAAAAATTATTTTCAAATGTATTCTTGAAGATAGTTGTTTGAAAATAGGTAGGTACTTTTACAACATCATGTAGCAAAAAAAATAAAGACAGCGATTTAAAAATGGTGCTAAGGCTGACCGCCGATAACTATAAGGTTATCTTAGAATTTAGACCAGATTTAAAATATCAAGAGGCTTTGTTACCTTGCACAAAACCAGCCGAATTATACACATGACTCATACCACGCAATAATGTAATGTGGGAAGAATTAATTAGGTACCTTTATGTTATGATATGATACGCATTTAACCTCTATTACGACACAGTAAGATTTGTGAAATGATGCAGCTGTGTCAGTAAGAAACGGTCGAGAACGACATAATTATCCATAAGGATATTTAAATGAATAAAAATTTAATAAAAACAAAAATAATATATTTTTTTCGCACGAAAAAGGCACAAAACTTACCTCGAATAGCTTGAGGAGTATGTTCACGTAAAGCCTTCGCACACCTAAGGATTTTCCAATGGATGCAAGAAATATTATGCACAAGATTAAAAGAAGAAACGGCGTGTAAAGAATTGAGATCGCAACAGACACAAACGACGTGAGTAACGCCATTTTGACGACTGACTGACTGACTGATGATTGATTGAATTGAATGAGTCGTTGAACTTTGAATTGATGAATGAGCAAGTCATTCACTAGAACTGTCAAAGTTCCAGTTGCCAGACTCCAAAAAAACGTTTCGTTCTATGTAATATGTTTCAGAAAGTATTTTCAAAAAATCTCTATAACATTTGGTTTTTAGTCCAAAGTTATACATTTTAGCTAATATGCTCACGTAAGATTAACCCTTTTTTTATAACCCTTTAACGTTTTTAAATAATGTTTTCTAAAACCCTTTTTTTGATTGAACGATCATTTTGATAATGATAATGCTAAGCTGGCAACTTTGATCATAACCTCGAAAAAGGAGATCGTATTGGGATTTTACTAAATCCTTTTTGGATTATTTATTCCCGTTAATTACATTAAAATGTCTGATCTTCCTTATGGACCCCCAGTGCGTGTATCGCCCCTTATTAGGGTAAGTTGTTAATAAACTACAAAGTATAACTTCAAACATTATGTAACACAGTGTTTTTGAACTGTTTTTCTATTTTCAAATAGGAAATTCTTAGTAATTCGCCCAAATTAGCTCCCTCAATATGTCAAAGTTTTTAGGGCATAGTGGCCAGGACACCTCAATTTATCTGTTAAAAGGAGTTGAGTTTTTGTGAGTAACCTCCTTGCTATTGTATGGCAAATTTGTTAGCCCAATCCTGTTTACAATTCCAAGTTGATTTATTTGTGTACATATTGTTTTTTAATCATTAACCAAGTATTTTATGTAAAACCATAATTTTTATTATATTTTACCAATAATTTCCAGTTTGGCCGTTGGTCATTCCTGACCGCTGGCATCCTGTATGGGGCCTTCCACCAGAACAGGCTGTCCAAGAAAGAGGCAGCATTTCGTGAAGTTGAAGCTAAGGAAAAGGTTATTAAGGACGCAAAATTGAAGGAAGAGAAGGCACGAGCTGCCGCAGGTAAACAAATTTGTGAATTAGCCATATTTCTCAATCAATCAATTAATTATATTTGTCTGACTAAACTTAATGCTGATGCATGTGTTTAAAATATGTATAAAAATGAGTGAGGTCTCTGCTAACACAAACTCTTTTTGTCACTCAATAAAAAAACACTGGCCATTGTGCCTCAAAGACCTTGACAGATTGAGCAGCTGCCATTTACAATTCAAAAATAAATTAGGTATTTTTTTTCTTTCTACTAATCTCAGTATGAAAAAAAGTTTAGTATGTTTTTTATTTATAGATTAAATTAAATACCCACCTACATAATAAAATTCACAGTGTATGAATTAAAAACATAACCAATAAATAAAGTGGCCTTAGTTGTAACTTATTTGATTGAATTCTCTGCAGTTTTTTCATAATTTTCTTTTTACAAAACTCAAAAAGAAACATTTTTATATCCTGATAGTATTTAATTAAAACTCATGTTCACTATTTTTCAGCTGAGCTCAAAACACTAGAAGAAATGGTAGCATCCCCCAAAAAGTGAAGTGGTCAACAGCAAATACTAATTTTAAGGATAAAGTGATGCCATCTTGAGCTAAAACCTCCATCTGATGCCTCATATGATGAAAATTCCATCAACTTCATAATTTAATGTATTTAAAATATAGGTGATTGTACAAAAGTGTTTATTTTGTTTTATTTATTGAGAGTAATGCTTCCCTTTCAAATGCAAAGAGTAGGGTTTGGTTTTGCGCACCAGTGAAAGCATGTTACTTTGTCTACGCAAATGTAATTTTTATACAAAACAAATTGGGTTGAAATCACAGAAATATATCAAGATGATAATATTTCTGTGGTTGAACTATTTCAACCACAGAAAAGTAAGTGTATACTTCACACAATAAAAGGAATGAAGGCATTTACACATAGATGAGACGTTCATTGATTCGCAACTTAACACAAAGAGCTGCACTCTTGTCGGTGGAGCAATTTCCATGTTACTCTGGACTCTGCCAGCACCTTCAAATCCCTAAACGTCATAATATCAGCTTTTTCTTTCAACTGCTGTGTGTAAGTTCTTCTTGTTTAGATAAGACACAAGATCTATAACATTGGTTGTCTTATCCCTTTAGGCGATCTCTTCTAGACAACCTTTGAGTAAAGGAACTGTCACAGGAAGGTGTGGTGACGAGATACGTGGTTAAGGCGTGGATAAATAAAAAAAGAAAATAGATAAGCATTCTTAGTTACTTTTAGATATATCCAAAGACATTGTATGTTTGTCTTGGATATATCTCTCAAAACTAAACAGCGCCTGGAGGTTTTCAATAGCAATTTAACTGTAAATCTTGAGACTCAACTTCGTAAGGCGTTATAAAAAATGATTTGGTTGGAAAAGACACAATGAACGAACTAATGAGTATACCTATAACTTATTTCTATATTTTCTTGCTAACGAAACAATGGTATGGATTAAAATAGTTCAGAAAGAAGAAGACAAAATATATCGAATATGTTCTACACTTAATTAAGTATACGTACTAAGTATTTATTTCGATATGGTCCCGTTTCTTGCCTCAGCGACATGGCTATTATTTTTTTTTTATTGCACACTAGCGAACCCGGGTCACTAGTTATCAATATTTTAAAATAAACCGCATACACTAACCAATACATTTTTTAAAACCTCATCAAAAGCAGTTCAGCCAAACGCGAGTTGTTGAATCACTTAAACTTTGTCTAGAGTGTAACCAACACTTTTATTGAATCAACATCAAAATCGGTTAAGGCAAACGCGAGATAATTTCAGACAAACTTAAGTACATAGATGCAAACATAGTCCAACTGAGAGAGAACCTCCTTTTTTGAAGTCGGTTAAAGAAGTTATGGGATAAGCTATCTATATATGTCACTTATCCAACCAACTGAGTCTTCTATCAAATAAGTTAAGAATTCTTTCTTAACCATTATAATAATACTATCAAGGTCAGATTTTTGTAAAAATCCAATAAGTAGTGCTATCACCAATCTAACTTGCGTATGGGTTGATAAGGCTTGTTGTCCAAGGTAAAAGCGATATTCTAGCTATAAAAAATATGTGCACACGGCCCTCTGATCTGTCAAGTTTATTTTATTTATTTATTTATGGCTATATTGTGTATTGCTCACAAAACAAGTAGCAGTAAATGAATAACAAAATACAAAAAAAGACTTTTTAGTTTTGTTAGTAACTTAAACAAGTAACAAGAACAGTTTTGAAAAACCTATACATAAATGGCGACTCAATATTTTGCCAGAAAGAATCTTATAATTTTTTTTAAAATTTGCACAGACTACATGAAAAGATAATCCAAAGAAGAAGGGCTAGAAAGGGTTTTCTTTATAAAAACGGCACATTCTGAAAGTTAGGTTATAAAATGATGTGTTATTCTTGTAAACAAGTCGGTATTTTTTTTTTGAGAAAATCCAAATTTACCGACTTTGTGGCGCACCATTTTTTTACGGCACTACGCGCTTTCTTTTTATTTTTTGGATCTATCGATGTTAAAAATGCCGTACAAAATATATGACCAAAATGTACTTACTCCTCTCCTGCACTTTTGAATTCTCACCTGCACTTAGTTGGACAGCTTACAAGTGACAGCATAATGCTGAATCTTGTTATTTTATGCTCTTATATCGTCCTATAGTATACGTCACCTGGTGGTTCATATGACCCATTTTGGACATGGGCCTGTAGTCTATCACTGGACAACAAACCCGTCCAATATAAACACACCGATTGGCACGTGCCCAACCCCACGAGTGGGACCAATTGACAGGCTAATTCAGTCTATCCAGTTTCAAGTGCTGATGCTGTATGTTTTTGTTTTGTATACAGGGTGTATCTACAGTACTTATAACACCACCCACTTGCAACTTTCTAACTAGGATCCTAACCAGGAAGGTACCATTCTAGATAGGATCCTAACCAGGAAGGTCGCATCGTGCTTAGGATCCTAAGCACCAACTTCCTGACTCCGGAGCTGTGTCTGTGTAATTTCAAGACAGAAAAACCCAAACACTCTCGGCCCGACCCGGGATTCGAACCCGTGCCTCGGAAAGCACGTTAAGCCGTTGGTCCTGCGCCTGATCTCTCTACGGTCATGTCGGACTGCCGTCTCACCGAATTATGAGAGTGTCCTTCACTCTCAGAGAGTGCAAATGTGTATTGCGTACACACTTGTGCACTATAATATGCACTATATCCGCAGTTGGCTAATCTCTGTTGAGATAGGCCGCCGTAGTCGAAATCGGTTAGGAGGACATTAGGATCCTAACTAGGAAGGAAAGATGGATAGGCAGGTGCTCTACTCTGATAACGCATTGTCCGTATTTTCGCGTATAACCGTCGCGCTCGCTCGCAGCGCGCATCTTTGCACTTTGTCGGCGTAATTGGTATACATACACCTACAAAATTATGCCACAGCCTGTGCCGAGCGCCTGTAATGCAATTAAACAACTATTATGAATCTATTTCTTTTGTTCCCTAATAAGTATTCTGTAGCTGTATAAACATTTGTATTGCTTCTATAAAAACTAACTCATAATGCGATAACAATATAACCTAACTGCTTTGATGTGATATTTGGTGGAACAGACAATAAGAGACAATAAGTAGATAATTTGTATTTTTAAATTGTAGTGAGTTGATGTAATGTATTGGTACTAGTTTTTAAAATTGACCTTATAAGTAATATTTGTGTACCAGTGATTGCTTTAGTGGACTGGACATCTTATAAATTGTTGACATCTTTGTATCACCTATAATCACAAATAAAATAATTTGAATTTGAATTTGTAGACAGAGCTCCTACCTAGGTTACCCACACATTACGTCAAGTCCCCTTAAACCCGTCTATCATTGCTAATAACATTTAATAGTCTCGTCTATCTCAGATTGAAATGTTTTCAGGCGTAACAAACATTGATTGATATTTTAGCGCGCTTTTTTCCCGCGCTCCGCCATGTTTACGATGTGTCAAACGTGACGGATTGCCGTCTATGATGTGTTTATTTTTTCTATTTTACTGCAGACATAACAAACATGGACGTAAGCGTAATGGTGGAGGTCCCGGCTATTTCGAAAAACAGAGGATTGAGTTACAAACAACTATGTCTAAATAACAATCAGTTAATCTAAGTACTAAGCTGGATACTTCATAATCATGATTATCTCCTTACATTTGTGGTCGGTGCTTTTGCGGTGTTTTTCTCTACCATACAATACAATTCCTTACATACATTTGTAAAGTCAGCCTATTAGATCCAACTGCTGGGAAAAGGCCTCACCCCAACTATAAGGAGGTACGAGCCATACTCCACCACGCGGGCTTAGTGCCGATTGGTGGAGGGGTTTATGTAAGGCAAATGACAAACCTTACTATTACAAAGGTACACTTGCCTAAGGTTACATATAATTATTCACTATTTTCACAATCATATACATACAGGGTGTTAATCTAAGCAGTCTTATCCTTTAAGGAGATGAATATGACTATCAAAATCTACAACTTTTACTATGGGACTATGGTTTAAATCTTAAAATAAAAAACTGATAACCCATACAAATAATTCTGCTACCTCGGGTACAGTGTATGGAGAGCAACATTTTTTTTTACGATTTCAGTGTTGACTTCATAGTAAAAGTTGTAGGTATTGTTGATGGTCATATTCAGACTGCACAGTAGCTCAGTTGGTAAGAGCGTTGGCCCGGTTAGCCAAAGACGTGGGTTCAAATCCTACATGTGGGCGAATATTTGGTTTCTTTAATATAAATAAGAAAAAACACTGAGTGTTAAAATATTAAAAAGTATTTATCGTTCTTTCCAGCTGGTATCTATTCTTTAGGAGGCTATTAATCCATCGAGTTTTTACGTTGTTTCTTTTCGGCTATTAACGTCACTAAACTGTGACGTTAATGGATAACGCACCTGGTTTTCAGGTTTTTTTAACTAAAAAATGTTTTTATTTAGTATATTTAACTAATTGCCGCACTCAGAGATGTCAAATAAATTTAATCTAAAATTAAGTATCATTCTGTCACTTTCCTTGTCAATGAAAAGAGAAGGACTGCATGAGACTTAATGAAGGATTAAAACTTTAATTGACGTCTCTAAGTACGGCAGGTCTGATTTTTGATCTAAGCAGAAGTAAAAGGGTCCTAAATGTCTCCATGTAGGAATTCGATTTCTGGTTCAGGCTTTTCTCATAATGTTGGCATATTATGGGTAGTTTACAAAGAACAAGTCCAGTACCAATATAACTTGAAACAGCAAACTGAATACCTAGGTTTAAGGTTACCTGCTTCTTACTTACCTGCCTTCAGGTTTCAGTAGAGATATAATAACTATTGTAGAATACTTAGGTACTACCTAGTAAATACTCTGTGGCACTACTCGTATGTTCAATATTCTTATATAATAGAGGAGTTTAAATTTTTTTTTAAATTTAATAGGCAGACATTTGACCGCAATCTCACCTGATGATAATACGACGATGCGGCCGATGATGGGACATGTCTGTCTAGAAGCAGCCTATTCACTCTTTTCTTAAAGGAATCCAAATCGTAGTGTTTAGGGAACACTAGCTGGCAACGAATTCCACTCTCTAGCCGTACGCAAGAGGAACGAAGATTGAATTCATAGAAATTGATGAAGTAGGAAGTACTAGGTAGATTTTCTGTATTCCTCTGTACTCAATTTCACCAGTTTTAGTTTTAGCGTTTAGGGCTAAGCCCTCAACCGATCAAAGCTGAAAATATTCAGTGTTTGCCAAGGTGTAAATGTGACTCACGTAAAAATTTTAAAGCCAGACAAATGACGAAAATACAAAATAATAAACCGCCCGAAATTATCTCAACATCATATTTATTGACGCACCCAAACTTTTAATATAACGCCCCTTCGATAGGTAATCTAAAAATATCAGCGACTTTGTGTCTGATCATCGTATTCCAGTCGCCTGGAGTCCGCCATTAGGCTTTGACAGCTGAGGAGCAATTTCCCGCGCTTTTCTGCGTCAACAGTTTTTCTTTTTCCGTGCGGTTTCTCTGTGCAAGGAGGTTGTGTGTGAAAACTTTTTGGTGAGTTCGGGACTGGAAAATGGCGCCTCCGTTAATGCGAGTTTACGTGTTGGTTTTATTAATTTCGTTATGTGTGGAAAGTAAAACTAAGTCAGCTGAGAGCGAGGAGTCGAAGGAGGCAGTGGAGAAAGTTCCTGAAGTGAAGCAATACAAGGTAAATAGATCTAGATTATATTTTTATTGCAAAAAGGAAACACATCGCGATACATATACAATTAGTGCGAAGGATTTCTTACTGCTAGGAGAGATCTGTTCCAGACAACCTTCGGGTAAAGAAGAACACTGATAACCACTGGTAAGGAGGTATTATAATATCTCTGCTTTGGGTAGGCAGAGTCCAGTGCAAAGGAGGTTTCTATAAGGCAAAGTCTCTAAAAATATGGAAAAAAATCCTGGATTTTTTAAACGCGACAAAAAATTCTTCAGTAAACTATGGGCGCTTGAATTATGTAGTAAATACTGTAGAGATTCTAATTCTGTGTATTGAGTTTAAAAATACAAAATTTCCCCATGGTAGGTATTACGAGTTACTAGTTTAGAGAGTCAGTAGAGTCATTCTGAAACTCTAAAAACTTGTTTTCAAGTTGTTTCTGTGTGTTTTCACGGTGAACTCAAAATCTGTTGAATTATGTTTTATGCGCACACTAAGTAATAGGGTAGTTAGGTACTTAGTTTGATCGCATGTGTAGTCCAGTCACCGAGCACACCGTGGTTACGTGGCACAAACCATAGGTTACGTGCTCGGTGAGTCCAGTGCACAACCGGGGTATGTTTCATGATCTCAATAGGATAGGTAAGTACATCCAGGAACAGGGTGACCTCTCTCTTCACCATACGAAATAATACCTACCACGCTATCACAAATAAAAGGGAACCAATTACCGGATACCGATCAAAAAAAAATCTATAGTCTACGTAGAAAGTTAAGGTTTGTCACTTGCCTTACAGACACCCCTCCACCAGTCCGCACTGAGCCCGCGTGGTGGGTGGAGTAATGGCTCGTACTGTTACCTCCTCATAGTTGAGGCGAGGCCTTTTCTCAGAAGTGGGATCTATATAGGCAGACTTTTACGTAGAAAATTCGCGAGTAAAGGCCAGTTTATTAATTCTCCCCTTAACACGTCTCTTGCCAAGTAGCTGAAAATAATTTCTTGATAAATGCATTTAAACGCTGTATAAGTGTAGGCACATTAAAATAATTATGCGTTCATTTAGTAACTAATTGTTGTCGTTTAAAACAATTAATGATTAGGTATTTAATTCGTTGACAGCTCAGTTTGACATTGTAATAATAACAGCACTGTTAAATAAACATTAACATAATTATATTAATAACATTTTGGCAGCGTTTTATAGCATACGTGTCGCCTTAAATGTCTAATTTTAATCTGTTTAATTTGTTGCAATGAGGGATTTTCTGACAGCTCAAAATTTTAGTTTCATTTTATTTTGATAGGTGGCGCTGTTCATCTAAGTTATACTATTGCATTGGAGTTTATTAAGCTTAAAACAAAAACAAAATATTGTGATATTACGTTTACTAATATGTAGTGAAAGTACTTACGGCAAAAGTGAGCGACTTTTAATATGCAGTTAAAAATTAAATTAAATGGAAAAATCATCTTGATGATTATTAAATTGTAACAAAGATACCAGCCGATATGCGTGAATCTAAAACATGTTAAAAATAAACATTATAACACGATCAACGTCAAAACCATCCTTTTTCTTAAATAAAAATCTTCCTGACTTATGTTGTTCAACGTCATCTAGCGGATTTAAAAGCACTGATTTTTGACACTAGGAAAATCCCTCATTGCAAATAAGCTCAATGTTCAATGCACCAAATATTTAATATTACTCCGCCCTCTAGGTGGCGCTGTAAGTTACTTTGCTCGCGATGATACTTGGATGACCAAAAGGGAAAAAGTACTCGTAGCTTGTATGATACCCAGGTAAATAAAGGTGGCCGTAAAGGCCGTTCGGAGTTTTAACTTTAGACCAACACCACATATTATTCGGCAAAACTTGGTACATAATGCTTGATTATTAAATCATGAATTTGTTAACTGCGCGTTGGGCACCGCTCAAATGTAGGGTTATTTATTTATTTAAACTTCATTGCACCAAAAAAGAAAGTACCTACAATTGGCGGACTTAATTCATTTTCTACCAGTCAACCGCGTGGTAATGCAGAAAGATAATCAGTGGCGGGACATTCAGTATTGATACACTTTTAAGGAAAAAATAACAAAATACTGTAAAAATAAACGTACATACTAGATACATATACATACAAATATACTCATATATACGTGAAATAATACACATACATAAATATTAATATAATAACCTACGAGACAATTTGTCAAGAAAAATGATATGACAACATTATTACCTACAGACGAAAAGGACAAGTAGTGAGACAAACGAAAGTGGTGGTCACTCCTGAAGAGAGTCAATCAACTATCGATAGTCTATCGATACTATATCGATACTATTTCTTTTGCCTCAACTATCGATAGTCCTGAAGGTAGTATTTTCGGAGAGACTTCTTGAACGCAAATTTGCTAGGAGATATTTTGAGCTCGTAAGGGAGGGAATTCCAGAGTCGAATCGCAGATTTGGTGAATACGTAGTAAGTAATCCGTCCCTCATGCGTAACCTATAGATAAAATTACAAAGTTACCAATACACATTTTGTTTTCTATTTCAAAGTAACTCATGGCCCCTTCAGATATGGTCCACTGCTACTAGTTTAGTAAGTTACGGCAAAAATGTTTAGTTCAAACAAATAATGGGATCTCCGCCTCCATGGAAAGTGACCTGGATACATTACAGCCTATTGACAGTGCCATATTTTTAGGTTTCAACTGTACCGTCTCAGCTTATTTGAAAGCGGCTGTTTGTCCTTAGGATATGCCTTATCTGTGGACGATAACACAAACATATGTCATCTGAAGTTCTTATGCATACGATGATATCACAGTGAACCGCGAAGTAAGGTTATAAGTATACCAGAAAAATTTGAAACACCAATAGGGAACTTCGATAGTAGTAGAAGATGATATGCCTGTAACAATATTATTTATAAGGCTTATATTCAGGCAATTCGTCGGTCGAGCAACGCGTTTGTGAGTAGGAGTGCCAGAACCTTCTGAGTGAGCTCGCTACACCGTCGACTTTTTGTACAAGTCTGGCTTAGTCTGGCTAGAGTCAAGTGCAAAATCATTTCAAATTAAAAAAAAGCTTCATCATTCATGGCTAAAAGGTGTCGCACGCGCAGATCGTGCGTCAATCACCTTGTTTTCATACACGTTTGTAAACAAAAAGTTCATAAACTGCCTGGAAATCCTGGCTGCGTTGAACAGCAATTAACCTTAGCTTTATTATCTGATTTTCAGCCCACGCGCCACGTTTTGTATGTTGCGTCTATTCATACTTTATTTCAAACAAAATAAATGTCATCGAACGTGTTAATTTTTTTCTTTAAATTCGTCGAGTGACAAACTTCCTCGGCTGCTCAGTGGGAAAGCATTCGCCCGAACAGCAAAGGGTCGTGTATTCGAGTTGCACCTGAAGTCGTTGAATTTTTAAGTTACATGTTAGGTATTTATTGGTAAAATAAAAAAAACATTAAGCTGCTCCTACTTTGACCCTTAAAAATGATGAAATATGGTAATTCTAACATTTTCATGGTAACACGAGTTTTCGGGAACTGGCACCTTACATAAATCAGGATAAAGTAGGTTAGTATGTTTGTTTAACGGTAAGAAATAACGAATGACCCATTTATTTATTTTCGGTCCACATGAAGTTGTAATCGTTTTTACATTCGGAACATTGTTTAACTCTGGATGACGCAGGCGTGCACTCGATGGTCTTATACAATTCATTTGGTATGTAGTAGGCTCACTGTGGTTCTCTCATCAGACGACCGTCTTGGTGTAGTCGTTCGCGCACCGGACTTCTAAACCAGGCGGTTGCGGCTTCGAATCCCGAAAGGGGCAAATGTTTGTGTGATGGACGAGCATTTGTTCCTAAGTCATGAATGTTTATATGTATTTCTATCCGTTATCCTAGTCACCATAGCACAAGCTCACGCTTAGTTTGGTGCTAGGTAATTGGTGTGTTTGTTGAAACAATTTATTTATTTATCTATCACACACCTAATTTCTGATTCCCAGTTTACCCTAAGCCTGGTTATATTAAAATTGCCCTGTCACTCTATTAGTCGAAGGGTAGAGACAGAGTGCTTAAGAATACATAAAAACATCAAATAAAACTTTTGTTAATTACCTACCAGACCTAGAGTTGCCAGGTGTCCGGATAAAGCCGGACATAGGTAGGTTTTTTGATTGCGTGTCCGGCCAAAATAAGCGGTGTCCGGCTTGTCCGGCTTTTATTAGGCTTTTTACATTTCACAAACGGGCGAGCGGCAATCGTGGCAATTTTTTTGTCTTACCGATTAATACTGAGACAAAATCCTCAATAATGTAGGGTGTCTGGCCTTTCTACACAAATGTCCGGCCAAACTAGCTGGTCTGTCCGGCTGTTAGGTTTTGCGACCTGGCAACCTTAACCAGACCAGGCAATTTTTACCTCACCCTGTAAACCAAAGAAGGTACCTTATTAATTAGAACACCCAGAGATATGCATAGAAGAGAAATTAAGAAAGGCATCAAGTTAGGTACAACGGATTCACGACATACATCATCATCATCATCTAAGCGTTATCCCGGTTGTGCACTCGCACGCGAGGAGCCAGAGTTCGCTTTGACCATGACCCAGGATATGGCAGATCAGGTAATCACATAGGAGCGACTGCCATCTGACCTCCGTGACCCTGTTAACAGGGGAACCGGACCAGTTTGGATCATAGTTACACATTCAGTCGCCTGAATGTGCAGGTTTCCTCGCGATGTTTTCCCTCTTACGGTGCGCTAGATGGCGTTAGTAGCTTCTTGTAGCAGTCAACCCTATCGCGTCGCATGATAGAACGTCACTGAATAGGTTTAGTGTATTATGAATCATATTCCAGAGTTATAAGAATGAAATTATCTTGCAAAGGATTTCTGTTGATATCTAAACGAAAATATGCTTGACTCTGAGGCGTACTAAATTACACCATATCGTTGACGACATTGAGTAGATATTTCTTCGAATTTCATTGCAAAGTCAAACTTCAGTACGGAGTACTAGTACTTATGCTGTGACCCTACCAACACCTCCGCTATTGTGTTACAAAATTAGTTTCGCCATTAAAACGTCCAGAGCCGCCATAAACCGACGCAAGTCAAAATTTATACACACAATATTATTTTGAACGGTCGTTCGCGGTTATTCTTATGTTTTAATAAAATCCACAAATATCTCAATGCCGGCCGACCTGCGAAATATCTAGGCAGACTTTGAAATTGCTTTTAAAGTAGCAGAAATTACTCCGAGCTTAGAATAACCATTCCTGTAGATATTGAATGAAATGATGGATTTTCTGACAGCTCAAAATTTTAGTTTAATTGTATGTTGATAGATGGCGCTATTAATGTAAGTTATATTAATAATGAGAATAAAACAATAACAAATTATTTTAAAAATATTATATGTGTGGCGAATAGCCACTTGCCCAATCCGTAAGTGTTTAACGGAGTCTATGATCCGGCCGGAAATGAGAATGATTGGCCGACAGATATTTTCACGGAATCTATATTAGCTCTGTCTCTACGACTCCGCATGGTCGATTGTTTTGTAACATTAAAAAGTGTATAAGCTTAGTTTATTGTGAGAATACAGCCTGTGAGTCTACACTTCGTGCATTTTATATAAGTCACAAAGTGCAAGGGGCACTGCCCGCAGAGAGGCTAAATATGTATAGATTATGTAAACAGGACATGCCTGTAAATAGTGATAGTACTTAGGAATAATTAGCGAGTTTCACAATGCAGTTAAATATAAAATTTAATGGAAAAAACGTCTTAATGATCAATAAATTGTTAAAAAAATACCTATTAGTACGCGTGAACCTAAAACATACTAAACATGAACATTATCCATACTAATATCAATCGAAAGTGTGTCTGTCTGTCTGTTACCTCATGACGCTTAAACCGAACTGAACTGATTGAGATGAAATTTGGTGTGAAGACAGTTCGAGACCCTGGAAAGGACATGCGCTACATTTTGTCGCGATATAAAAACATAAAGGGGGTGAAATGGGGGATGAAAGTTTATATGGTAAATCCAACTCTTGCGAGCGAAGTCGCGGGGAACCACTAGTACGAGGGTCAAACTGAAAGTTCTTAGAAAATCAAAAACTGATTACATTAGCCAGTTATTAGTTTTATTATATCTTTTCAAAATATTGTCCATTGACGTCAATACACCGCTGCATGCGATGGAACCACTGGGAAAAGCACTTTGCCCACTCGTCCTTAGGGGTCTCTTCAATGGCATCGCGATACGCAGCCACCGCTTCTTCAGCATTCATAAACCGCTTTCCTTTAAGTTTTTCTTTAATTTTTGGAAATAAATAAAAATCACAAGGCGCGAGGTCGGGGCTATACGGCGGGTGACCCAGTAATTCAACGTTTGATGTCGCCAAATAGTCGATCGTTCGCTTGGCGGTGTGCGACGAGGCGTTGTCGTGGTGAAGGAGGATCCTACTGCGAGGTCGTTTCTCTCGAACTTTTTCCAAGACAAGTGGCAAACAATTGGTAGTGTACCATTCTGCAGAAACTGTTTTTTGATCCTCTAACACAATTGTTGCGAAATGACCTATCCTTCCAAAGAACGAGGCCACCATTTTTTTTCCCGCACTTCGATCTCTCTTCACTTTAGTTGGCAACTCCTCGAAAGGAAACACCCACTGAGCAGATTGTCTTTTGGTTTCAGGATCATAACAGTAAATCCAGATTTCGTCACCTGTTAGTATGTCGAACACAGCATTTGAGTCACCTCCGTTAAATCTTTCAATCATTTTACGGCACCAATCCACACGATGGAGTTTTTGAGCCTTAGTCAAATTATGAGGTATCCACCGGGCGCAAAGCTTCCTGACCGCTAAATGTTCGTGGAGGATTTTGTGCACTTGACTCATACCGATGCCTAAGCTTGTCCGAATCTGCTGATAGGTCACTCTTTTGTCAGTCTCTATCATACGCCGCACAACACAGATGTTATTTTCAGTCGTCGCCGTAGAAGGCCGTCCCTCACGTACATCATCAGTGAGATTAGTGCGACCACGTTTAAACTCATTAAACCAGTTGTAAACAGTCGCACGAGATGGGGCTTCATCGTGAAAGGCCAATCGTAGTCTATCATAACTTTCTTGTTGACTTAAATGACATCGAAAGTCATAAAAAATCATTGCACGAAAATTTTCTCGTGTTAAATTCATTTTGACGTGACACAGACAATTTTCAATTTGCCGCCAAGTCGTAAAACAAATGACAAATGAATGAAATATATACTCAGTAATATTGGCAGAGTTCTATTTTCAAATTTTAGAATATTTTTTTTATTATATTGTTTATAAGTGGCCAGTTCTAAGAACTTTCAGTTTGACCCTCGTAACATAATAAATGCTAAAAACAGCTTTTTTCTTAAATAAAAATCTACCTGACTTAGGTTGTTCAGCGCCATCTAGCGGATTTTAAAGTACTGTTTTTTGACACTAGGACAATTCCTCATTGACAGCGGCGGGAGATTTTAAAGTCCCCCGTTCCATTGTCGCTAAAACTTCAATGTTATAGATGTAGCTGAGAGGGTTATCAGACTACGCGGTATTCAGACAGTCTTACTTAAGACTCATCGTAGTGTAATACCTAGGAGTTAGCCTGTAACTTTGTCTGCCCAATCTCGCTCTTTCACAGGTTGAAAGAGCGATATGGGGCATAGACTGTTAGTAAGACTGTCTGAATAACGTGTAATCTATAACCGCCTAAGGCTCTGCCACAGAATGAGTACTAGTACTCCGTTCAGAAGTATGACTTTGCAATGAAATTCAAAGAAATATTTACTCAATGTTGTTAACGATATAGTGTAATTCAGTTCGCCTCTGACTCAAGCACATTTTCGTGTAGACACCTACAGAAATACATTGCAAGATAATTTCATTCTTATAACTCTGGAATATGATTTATAATACACTAATACAGTGACGTACTATCACGCAACGCGATAGGGTTGACTGCCACAAGAAGCTACTTACGCCATCTAGCGCATCTTTCTTGGACTTTATTCACGCTCGTCCAACCAGCAACTTAGTGTCGCGCACCGCCGGTGAATAAAACGCGGAGCGTGTCGCTGCCGGCTAGCGACACCCAACTTGTTTGTCCACAGAACAGAAAAAACGAGTAGAAATCGTAAGTGAGCGTGATCCGCGTATCTCAAATGCGATGAGCTTAGCGCATGTAATGTTCCCGCCCCCATTCTCGCGCTTTAGTCGGCGACAGTTGCGACAGGATGCTGACGCCTTAAAATATTGACGAAAATCTTAAAAAATGCTACATTGTACAATTTTTGTACGGAAAAACAACAGTGAAACAATAAATTTATCAAAAAGAGGAGTAACATACCATAATTAGGTAATTTATCACGTTATTTTAAAAGAAATTGGAAATTTTTCACTTCATAGCAATTGGTTAAAATTACAATCTAAAACCAATCTACCACAAAGGTGATAAGGTCTAAACTTCATTTGTTACCTAATTCCGTATTAATTCCACGCGCTACTCATTTAGGGATGCGATATTTTAACGTGCGCACGATAAAATATCGATAAGTGTATTTTAACCGAAATTGGAACTATTTTCATACTACTCACTTACTTTGAACACAATTCACGGATTACTTTACTGCTAGGTACCTAATTAATTATCAATGGATTCGCAACGTCATCCATCAGTTGTGATTTGAAATTGTGAAATTAATCCGTACATATCGTTAAATTATGATGAACTTAATCCCGTAATAAGAAAAAACCGGCCAAGTGCGAATCGGATTAACGCATTAAGGGTTTCGTATTGTCGTTATCTACTTCGTCTTAGTCACTTTAGAGAATTTAAGGATTTTGTATTTAGTAGAAAATTATTCAACAAACAAGTTCTACGGATATTACTGCCAAATTAATAAAGTTATCTCAATCGCTTCTTTGTTGCGATGGGGGTTTTGAGTTGTGAAAAAAATTCCGTTCGCCATTTGTGGTGGCGGCCGGCTTCTTTGTAATTAATAATATCATATAGTATTTTACTAGACAAGCCTTTTCATTGGATACCTATATTGTATGGAGGACAAATCAAAATTATTGCAAAAGTTTCCGTTTCTTTATAACTCGTTTAACGAACATTACTTCGTTTTATAAACATAAAGATAATAATAGGTGGGCATACATTTTATTTCCGTGACAAACGTTGATGTCTAGCTAGCCAGCTAGATCGATATTTTTTCTTCTGTTTATCGTGTACACCCCATCCTTAATTTTGACAGAAATCTTCTTTAGTTTGTGTCTCCATCTGGCGTTGGGTGGCAAAACTATTTGGTATTCAAAAGCAAGGAAAATGAGCGGCAGCCACAATTATGGACCTTATTGCATCGTAATAGGGAAAAGCATGACTAATAAGGGACATCTAGTAGGGAGTAAAATAACAAAATATAAAAGCACATTAGAATCAGGAAAGCACAACTTAGGATCTTATTATCTTAGTAATAAAGATGGGACTCATTCAATCGAATATGTATTTTAAGCTCTTTCGTCATCGCTAAAAAATACCATTCAAAACTTAATATTTTTTGTGTGGATCATAATGTGATATTCTTACAAATGTGTTAGTTTGGTTACACTGGTTTTCATACTAATAGGCGAGGATGCTATTTCTACTCGTTTTTTCTGTTCTGTGGTTTAGTCCCTTACCAAGGGGTCGCCGCGGTACGTTTTTGCTACCTACGCGGGAAGATACACAGGCCTGGCTCTGCGCAGATTGGCCACCGACCACAGCTACTGGTGGCTAGCGACAAGCTGTTCACATTGTTTTCAATACGTTTTGTATGGAGTGGCCGCACACGTGAAGCGAGTGGCGGCCACTCGCCACTTGCCATAAAACGTCTGTCAATTTTTTTTTATATATTTTTCCTGCGTCTTGTCTCATCGACATTAAATATTTGAATATAATGGGCGTCGTTGGCTTACTGGTAAAACATGATAAATGCACTGTTTACTACAATATTTTGATTTGTTTGTGTACCCTATTGATACTACGCCGCGCACACTCACACGCATACCTGCCTTATTTTTATTTGTTTAAAACGTACCGTGAGAACCCCGAAGATCGAGTCGACATCGAGACGTTCCCTATGACACATGTACTAGACTGACCAGAGTGCTTTCGCCGCGTGTGTATCCTGTGAAGCTCCTTACAGACATTTCGAGTGATTGTGGCCTGTGAAGTGATACCTGAACCCTGAAAGCTGATGTGGCAAGTACCTAGCTATTAGTGCTCAGACCTGACTGGTTTTCCACCTATCATTGTCGCCCTCCACGTGTAATCCACTGCCTAAACTCTCAAACATGCACTTTTTGCCAAAAACGAGTTAACATTGCAGTTATATGCAGTTTTTTTCGCTTTATCGACTGGCAAAACAAAATAAGTGATAAAGTAATTCTATCGCAAGTTATTCTTATTTTTAAAATTACAGGTAAAACAAGTGAAAGTGCATGCCCTCAGTCAATTTAAAACAGTTTTTTTGGAAACTATCAGCAAGTTATGCTGTTTTAATGTAACATAAAAGTTAATATATCATTTGATAATGAAACATTCCGCAACAAGTAAATTATTTAACCCTCAAAATTCGATTTGATTTTTTAAACCTCATTACATCAGCAGTACTATGGCTTATGCACTCTATGTTGTTTTACCAGCAAGCAGACGGTATGTATTAGGCATGGAAATGATTGCTACTTTTAATTCATTTTCATTTCATGAAATGATGATTTTTTTTATATGAAATCACATGTGAAATTTCATTGGCAATCGCAGTGTCATAATGTAACACTTTTTGCTATTTGCTATTAAATGTTATTTATTGTTAACTCTCATATAATTAACTATATGTATACAACTTATTAATACAAATTAAGATAAATTACTTAATACAACACAAAAACAAAAATTATAAAAAGGGTCCTTGTGGTAAGGTTCCTAGGATGCTGGCAGTATTACCGCGCTGGATAGCGATGCTTATACGCTGAGCAAGGTAGCTGCCAGCTCTTAGGTCACCACTGATGTCAACTAGCCTCTTGGAAATCTCTTTGAAAAAAGAGATAGCGTTGGGACCCCACGAACCCAGTGTTTCGACTCCAAACGGTACAAAGTGGTACCGGGAGTCGATCTGCCTGTACTTGTTCTTTTTAAAGTTTTCGGCACCCCTCGCAGCCAAACCAGCATCACGGCTTGTCCCGGGCAGATGAGAGGCTGCAAGTGTGTCGACACAGGTAGCGTCCCACACAAGAGCCCGACCCATCCGCCAAGGAACAAGTGACATCCCGTCTGGTCTCTTGCCATCATCACGCGCGATACCGTTCGGCTCGAGTAAAGCCGGCACGTTGATAGAGGCAAGAGATCGACGGATGATGTCGTTGACGCTGGCATGACGCGAAAAGCGGCCTGCACTTTTAATACAGGAGAGTCCGTGATGTCCCAACGAGCCGACATCAGAACCACAAGGACATCTGTGTGGAAGGCAAACCTCAGCACCAACACGCAGACCTATCGCGACTCGTAGAGTTTCTGAGTCCAAAAGGGTTCCCACGTTGGCCGAAGGATAGGCCTGAAGCCAGTATCCTGCTTCCTTGGTGGAAACTACTTTTAGTCTGGCTAGATCGGCGTTGTCAGTGCTACTGTCAATAAGACTTTTCAAAATAGACTCACAAGAAATTTGGTCCCAACTCCTTTGAATTTTAAGATCTGAAGGGAATTTATTCGCATATGCTATGTCCCAAGCATTTCTAGCCTCGTCCAGGCACGCCACTTCGAAGTTTGCAGTAGAAGGCTTCAGGATACTTGCAACGAGAGTGGACGTGCTGTAAGATGAGGATAGAAAGGCAGGTAAGGAGACAGTGGAAATTTTGCGCGTCCCAATCCCACCAAAACGGATAGGAAGGGACGCTTGATCCCAAGACTGTTCCAAAAGACGAATGTTCAGAATCTTTTCCAAATGTGTTTTAACAAGATTGTCTAAATTATTAGTCAAATTTTGGAATTTCCAAATAGGACAGCATCGAATAAGATAATTAAATTTAGGAACTAAAAGACAGGATTTAAGTATAAAGAGAGCCGAATGAGCGTTGATTTCCAAAAGGCGGTCTGAACATTCATCAAATTTAGTTACTAATTTTTGAAAATGAGGGGGTATTGCATTATCGAAGATAGGAGAGCCTAGAAGATGGAGGGTTGAGTCTGTGAGAATCTTAATATTGGGGGCCAAACTATGAAATTTAGAAATTATCTCAGATCTTCTTGTAAGAGGAAGATGTTCTGAAATAAAAATTTCGCATTTATCAAAATTTAAAGAAAGGCCTATTGTATGAAATTTTTGAATTATTCTAGAAAAGTCTAAAAAAACAGTGTCAGCGTCACCTCCTAGTGTCCCATCGTCTAAATACCATACATTAAATTTTGAGAATAAATTTTGAATGAAGGGGGGTTAATAGCCAAACTGAAAATGGCAGGTCCAAGAGGGTCACCTTGTTGACAGCCTATAGCGGAATCTATTTCATTACATTTGTATAATAATTTTGAAGGGTTGTAATAACATTGATTAACGTAATTGAAAATTTCAGGAGAGTTAATTTTGACCTCGTTTAACAAGGATTTCCTGGAGACTGAGTTAAAAGCATTTTTGACATCCAATTTGAGCAACACCTCTGTCCGATTTTGTGAAAGGAGAGTGCGAAGCGCATGTACAGCTGCCTCGCAACCTCCCTTGGTACAAAATCCTAATTGGTGAGGTTCAAAATGATCCCGGAATTTGCTACTTATAATGAAATATGAATTATTGTGAACGGTTGCTAATTTGCTACTAATATGAAATGTCATATTTAGGTTGTCATGAAAAATCATGGCAAACAAATCTAAACTTTATGTTCATAAGTTTAAAGTTCTTAAAATGCCCACTCAGTATCGATCGTCACCTATGTTCGCATAACTAGTGTGTTTGTCTTTTTCTAACACGCACCTAGGGCAAAACATTCCTACTCGCTCGCCCGCGACTCGCTCTGCTACATGCATTCATCAATAAATTAAATGAAATGAGCATGATCTATGATTTCGCAGAGTGCGATTTGTAGCAGTCTATATGAAAAAAAAATAGCAGGTGTGAACAATGAAATTAATTTCATATGATTTTTCATCTGCTATTGATGAAATCTTCCATGCCTAGTATGTATGTATGACGGCAAAGCATCCAGTGGAGAGCCCAAATTGGTGCTAGCTTCTCATGCTATCAGTTCCTGAGGAGCACGTCTTTTCAGCCTTTTGAAGGTGGAGTTTAGCTCGATGCTCATCAGCTCCCTAGTCAGATGGGGGCGCTGGCATCTCGGGAAACGTAGTGCTGGACGCCCCTGCTAGGTGGACCGGTGACCTGTGAGGCACTATAAGTACCAAGTATTCATTCATATAAGGGCTGTGTAAAATGGATCTCCTACACCTTCTATCTTCCATGCCCTGTGATTCAGACATTATCATCATCGATTTATCATTAAATCGACGGTCGATAAGCGGTCAGACATGGCGGCGGGCCAACGCGATAATATAATATTTACATTCACATCAAGAGGAAACAGCGACCACCTATATCTGTAGGTAACTGGCCTGTATCGAAAACTAAATGTTTGTTTATTATATTTTAAACAAATTCTTTGCAAGATTTTACGAAATAAATGCTCACAAAAAAATATCGATATGGTGGAATATGAACCCACGACGCATCGCTATCCGCGCCATTGGTGACGGACATGACGTGTGTAACCTACTGTACTTACCTGCATATACGTATGTACTTAGGTCTTGGATGTAGGTACAATTTATCACCGTTGTATTTCACAAAAACAATATATCAAGTGCAATAAACCTAGCCGTAATCTGTTTATTTTTACTCCAGAATTTAAGACCGGAGTTAAAATTCTAAAACAAGATTCTCCATTAAAATCATTCGATTGCAGTACGGTTACCATTTGTATTGTTTACAAAATAAATCTCTGCAGCGTGGGCGCCAACTGTATTTTAGCGATTTCGCCTAAAAATAATACAAAACACACTTTTTGAGTAACGGGCATTGTACGAGGAGTATTTTGACAGTTAGTGACATCATCTCTCTTTTGGCGACTGACTGACGAGCTCTCATTCATACACACCTTTTTTGTTTAGACTTGTATTAAAGTCCGTGCCATTTAACGGTGCATAAAAAGTCATTGACCCGTCACCCCTGCAGACCGTCACCTATGTACCACTGCACGCTAGTATGCGAAGCGCGGCGACCCTAACTATAAGCCGTAGCGACACGAATCTGTCTAACAAATGAACCTCGGTACTGGTCGACCTTGAACCCAAAAATCATAAGTCGTAATAATCGCTAAAGTCCGTGCCATTTAACGGTGCATAAAAAGTCATTGACCCGTCATCCTGCAGACCGTCACCCGTGTACCACTGCACGCCAGTATGCGAAGCGCGGCAACCCTAACTATAAGCCGTAGCGATACGAATCTGTCTAACAAATGAACCTCGGTACGGGTCGACCTCGAACCCAAAAATCAAAAGTCGTAATAATCGCTAGTTAGAAAGACAAATGATACTTTTCACTAGGTTTTAGCTGTCAAGGTGAACGACCTTTTATGCACGTTTATCTGGCACGTATTATAGTTAGTACTTGTACTATTACAAACTGTAAAATCGGAAAATAGAAATGAAAATGCGGCGAAATGGTTCCAGTAAAGGATGGTACGGCAGTGTTTGCTTCACGCTCAACTTGGTAGGGGCACTGCCGTGCCCCCCGATAAAGAAAGATTTATTAAATTAGGACATCACAAAAACAGAACATAATAAGATACTAAAGACATATGTATGTTCACATTACGAAATAGAAAAAGAAACACTTAAAACTCCATGCAGGAAACAAACATTTAAAAAAAACTAGGAACGTAATAATGGTCGATGCTATAGCCCAAGTGCTAGCCACATAGTGCCTGTGTGTCTGTGATGTCCAAATTAAAAGGACCTCACTGAACATAAGCCAGTACCGTTACCATGAGTTTACGGCGGTTTAACTCGCTAGCGACGACGTAAAAAAAGCGTATGGAAAAATGCACAGCGCCTCTAGCGGTTACTTGGAGAACTAAAATTTTCCATACACTTTTTTACGTCGTCGCTAGCGAGTAAAACCCCCGTAAATTCATGGTATGTACCGTTACCATTTGGCCCTCAAAAGGCCCCGGCGCTGGTTTTCGATTGGCTCCGAGTAGCGATGGGCGATTATTCGAAAAAAATTAATCGAATGAATCGATAATCGACCATTCGAGCTATCGAATGTCGATTTAGTCATTCGTAAAAAAAAAATCGAATAATAATCGACAATCGAATGATAATCTAAACTGGACCCTTCGATGCATTCGATCGAATTGCCGCAACTGTGCGCACAGGACAGGCAGTGACCGAATGATTAATCGACGCGACGAATGACGATTCATTCGTTAGTAGTTAGTAGTACGGCCTGCACACCGCGCGCTCCGGTATTGCTCGCTGCATAATCGAAGAATGATCGAATGACTGCGGTTGCTTATCGAATACATTCGATTACAGAGAACATTCGAATAATTCGATTAATTTAGTAATAATCGCCCATCGCTAGCTCCGAGATAAATACGTAAACTACGTTGACTGCCTCCTTGGTCTAGTGGCACAGATTATATTCAGTGGTCACAACCCTGGCTGCTGTTTAAAAAGGACCCGGGAAGGAAACTTATATTTCACACTACCTACTCGGCAATGTTAAATTTTTTTTTAAACACCATTTACCTAGCCCCAAACTAAGCGTGAGCTTGTGCTATGGTGACTAGGATAACTGAGGAGATACTTAAATACATATAGTATATAAACATCCATGACTTAGGTACAAATTGCTCGTGCTCATCACACAAACATTTGCCCCTTGCGGGATCCGAACCCGCAACCGCCTGGTTTAGAAGTCCGGTGCGTTTTTTGACACATTATGAATTACAGGACATGCAAACCTGACTTAAAGTGAGTCATTGCATCCCATGGGACATAATGCTGTATGAAATTTCATTACGCCCCTAGGGAGGGAAAGTGATTTAAATTTCGAATAAGAGTACGTAGGCATGATCACCCTAGCCCGTCTCGCACCAAAGAGAACATATTTGAAATTTGAACCTGGCAGCCAAGAATTTTAGCACGAATGAAATGAAAAAAAAGCGCGCGCTTCTAAAAAAAGAAAAAAAAATCGATGTATTTTAAGAAATTACAAACAATGTTCACCACACTTAACTCTCGTATCTTTCGTTACGCTCAAGATTCAAGATGACGCCCGTGACGTAAGACATCACTAAACCCCCTTGGTGAATATACAGGGTGTGGCGTAAATAGTGGTCCAAAGCAAAGGTGTGGATACACTGTACACTGAAGAACCACATACCAGTATTTAAAAAAAAATTATGTACAGGGTTTTCAAAAAAAAAAAATTTTTTTAATTTTTTTAGAAATCGTTACCTTGCCTTACAAATTTGGTTATAATTTCCAAAAATGACGGTTTTTTTTATCCATTTTTTTTATTTTTATTGCTGATCACTTGTACTTAGTACTCCATTCGTTTTTTTTTTTACAAACTGAATTTAATAAAAAAAAAATAAGTTTCTTTCAAAATTCAATACTCACTGCTAGCAAATCGTTTGACTTTCAATGCTTTTGGTGCAAAAAAAATGTACCACACTGTCAGTGCCCATTGTTTAAAAAAAATGCCCATCTTTTGCAGATTCTAAAATGGTGCAACAATAAGTGTTACGACTTACAGGAAAAAAGTTATTGCTTTTCGAAACAAAAAGGAGCCCAATTCAGAAAAACAATTTATTTGAAGTTCAAGGGTTTACAAGGGTTGTAATTTTTTTCTGTGTGGTCCAAAGCAAAGGTGTGGATACACTGTACACTGAAGCACCACATACCAGTATTTAAAAAAAAAATATGTACAGGGTTTTCAGGGTTTTTTTTATTAAATTCAGTTTGTAAAAAAAAAAAAACGAATGGAGTACTAAGTACAAGTGATCAGCAATAATAATAAAAAAATTGGATAAAAAAAAACCGTCATTTTTGGAAATTATAACCAAATTTGTAAGGCAAGGTAACGATTTCTAAAAAAATAAAAAAAAATTTTTTTTTTGAAAACCCTGTACATATTTTTTTTTAAATACTGGTATGTGGTGCTTCAGTGTACAGTGTATCCACACCTTTGCTTTGGACCACACAGAAAAAAATTACAACCCTTGTAAACCCTTGAACTTCAAATAAATTGTTTTTCTGAATTGGGCTCCTTTTTGTTTCGAAAAGCAATAACTTTTTTCCTGTAAGTCGTAACACTTATTGTTGCACCATTTTAGAATCTGCAAAAGATGGGCATTTTTTTTAAACAATGGGCACTGACAGTGTGGTACATTTTTTTTGCACCAAAAGCATTGAAAGTCAAACGATTTGCTAGCAGTGAGTATTGAATTTTGAAAGAAACTTAATTTTTTTTATTAATATCAGTTTGTAAAAAAAAAAACGAATGGAGTACTAAGTACAAGTGATCAGCAATAATAATAAAAAAAATGGATAAAAAAAAACCGTCATTTTTGGAAATTATAACCAAATTTGTAAGGCAAGGTAACGATTTCTAAAAAAATTAAAAAAAATTTTTTTTTTGAAAACCCTGTACATAATTTTTTTTTAAATACTGGTATGTGGTGCTTCAGTGTACAGTGTATCCACACCTTTGCTTTGGACCACTATTTACGCCACACCCTGTATATTACTGGTTTACCTGCCTTGAAATCTCTTAGAAACCACTCGAAATCTGAAAGTTTGCGGTGTCGCACCGCCATGTCTAGGATAGCCCTTTAAGCTGTTAGTCCTGCGCCTGATCATCACCGAACCGAACTATTAAATGAGTTCATCCGTGTATTGCGCACACACATGTGCACTAACTATACTAATCTGGCTTTTTTTTTATTTGGGATAACAAACAATTAGATTATTAGCTTATTCTAAAACTATACTACAGATATTAGCATAACAATAAATACAAATTTCACTTACAAAAATTAATCGACTGTGTCATCCGGTGGGAACCCACGTCCCTTCGCTATCCGGGCGAGTGCTCTTACCAACTAAGCTACGGAGGACGTTAGTCAGTCGACGAATTTTTGCAAGTGCTTGCTACGCCAGTGAGACGGCATTCGTTTTGATCAATACTTTGGGAATGCATGTATCCAATGGAAATATTTTTACAAATCGCTCATTTGGAGCGACAGTGACACAAATGCAAATCAGTTAACTTTACACCAGCTCGGAATAAAGATTATTTCTTAGTTCAAAAACAGATTCTGAAGCATTACTAAGGCGAATTATCATTTTTAAATTGTTTTTAATATAGCTGGAACCCTTGGTTCATTAATAAACCCATATATTTATTTTTAACTAGTCCAAAAATGGTAAAAAAATTTTTTTTTCGTTTTAATACTTACAAATGCGTCGTTGTTTCCCTCGATGAAGACAGTTTAAGAAATTAAGTCGTTTGTATCCTCAAATAAAATAACTCTTTTTTATATTAATATTCTGTTTTATTTATGTTAATACTAAAATAAAAGATGTCGGTGACATAATTATGTGTAAATGCTATGCTGTATAGCTAAGTATGAAATTCTGCATAACCATCACCAACACACAATAATAACAATGACCTCTCACATAACACTTAAGTAACATTTAAGAACTAATCAACATTTTGTAAACACGAATATTAGTAACTGATAAGTACAGTCATAAGTCAGCCTATTAGATCCCACTGCTGGGTAAAGGCCTCACCTCAACTATGAGGAGGAACGAGCCATACTTCACCACGCGGGCTCAGTGCGGATTGGTGGAGGGGTGTATGTAAGGCAAGTGACAAACCTTACTGTCAGAAGTTATCAAGCCGCCCTAGGGCCTCTGACTAGGCTTAACGACTAATACCAACAGATATTAGCCGGGACCAACTGCTTAACGTGCCTTCCGAAGCACGGAGATGCTTGTCATGGACGTCACTTAAATGGTCGGAATGGTCACCCATCCAATCACGACCGCGCCGTGGGTTGCTTAACTTTTGGTATCACTACCAAAGCGCTGCCGCCACTGCGCCACAAGCACCTCTGCACCACAAGTACAGTCATATCAGTTACTAATATTGGTTACCTGTCTTAAATCCGAAATTTTCTAGTGCGGGATTCATTATGCCGAAATCGTTTATCCTTTTTTTATTTACAATATTTTTATTTGACCTAAAACACGATTGACATTTCTTTGAAAGTCCGATTTCCATTTGTTTTTTTTTTAAATTCCATATGTTTTGAATTATAACTCATCGTTTGAACAAAACTGTTATCGCCAGAAGATTCAATTTCCAGAAAAATGTTTTCAATATTATATTAGAACAAACAAACAATCAAAAATGCATTCAGCATGCAAGCAGGCATTCAGCATGCAAGCAGGCATGCAGCATCTAAGCAATCATGCATTGTGCAAGAGAGCTCGTAGCATTCAAGCAGGCATGCATTGTGCAAGAGAGCTCGTAGCATTCAAGCAGGCATGCAGCATGCAAGCTGGCATGCATCATGCAGGCAGAAGAGCAGCATGCATATGATCCGCTCTCCTCCGGCGCGGCGGGAAGTGCAGTCCTTCCGCCCTTCCGTAAGAAATATTTGGCACCCACACTCGCTCCCGCAGCTTTGGCTTGCTGGTCGCCTTCGGCGACCAGCCTCAGCCGAGCCAAATCTTTGTTACAGAGGGCAACGTCTGCACTCCCTCCGGCGCCTCCGGCTTCTAAATTTCACAGTATACACACAGTATTGGGCAAACTAGTACCCCGGTGAGTCGGGTTTCCCCAAGTTAAGAAGATTTAAGGTTACTTCGATCTTTAAAATTGTTTGAAAAAAATAATTATTACAAGCAAACCATTTTTTAAATAAAAAAATAATGGTTTTGATAATCGGAGAACTGTTTTTTTATTTCATAGATGTTTTGCTCGTCATAACTTTATTTTTCAAACAGTTTTAAAGATCGAAGTAACCTTAAATCTTCTCAATTTGGAGAAACCTTCGCCGTGGTCCTTTGCCGTGGTAGTAGTCTGCCCAATACTGGAGTGTAATTTAGAAGGCGGAGGCGCGGAGGGAGTGCAGTCCTTGCCCCCTATAACAAAATCTGGCGCTCGTGCGAGCTGGAGCGGCTGGGGCTGGTCGCCGAAGGTGACCAGCAAGCCGAAGTTGCGGAAGCGAATGTGGGTGCCAAATATTTGTTACGGAAGGACTGCACTTCCCGCTGCGCCGGAGAAGAGCGGATCATATGCATGCTGCTCATCTGCTTGCATGATGCATGCCAGCTTGCATGCTGCATGCCTGCTTTCATGCTACATGCCTGCTTGGATGCTACGAGCTTGCTTGCACAGTGCATGCCTGCTTGCATGCTGCATGCTTGCTTGCATGCTGCATGCCTGCTTGAATGCTACGAGCTCTCTTGCACAATGCGTGCCTGCTTGGATGCTGCATGCCTGCTTGGATGCTGCATGCCTGCTTGGATGCTGCATGCCTGCTTGCATGCTGAATGCATTTTTGCTTGTTTGTTTGTTATAATATAATATTAAAAACATTTTTCTGAAAACTGAATCATCAGGCAATAATAGCTTTGTTCAAACGATGAGTTATTACAATTCAAAACATATGAAATTTGAAAAAATCGCAAATGGAAATCGGATTTTCAAAAGAATGTCAATCGTGTTTTCGGTCAAATGAAAATATGGTCAATAAAAAAAAGGATAAACGATTTCGGCAAAATGAATTTCGCACTAGAAAATTTCGGATTTAAGATAGGTAACCAAATTTTACAAAAACCTGAAATGTGCATTTATAAAATGAATTAAAAGGTTCCATTGTGTTCACATTTTAGATATTTTTGAAACATTCTATAGTCAAACTCTTTTTATGTGTGTGGCAATGCGATTCTTATAAAAAATATATATACCAAGCTATTTTTGACGTTGTATAAAGTATTATATTAATTGGAAATGTTTTTGAATCAAGCGGCAATTGGCCTCCAATGCCAGTAGACGCGGAACATTCATGCTGCTCACAAAGCTTCACGAACATTCGAGCACGGCTTCCCATTTTTACGACTTAAAATAAAAATGCTATTGCTGATTTAAATCAGTCATTATTGTAAAACATGTTTAACTTGTCGGGAAAATACATACTTATGTATCACTGAAGTCCATAACAATAGAAAATCCACGAAAGTGTTCGGTCACAGAATACTAGTACTTCGTACAGAAGTATGACTTAGCAATTGTATTCAAAGAAATGTCTACTCAATGTCGTCAACAATATGGCGTAATTTAGTTCGCCTCAGAGTCAAGCACATTTTCGTGTAGACACCTACAAAAATCCATTGCAAGATAATTTCATACTTATTGCTCTGGAATATGATTCATAATACACTAAACCTATTCAGTGACGTAATATCACGCGACGCGATAGGGTTGACTGCTACGAGAAGCTTCTAACGCCATCTAGCGCCTCTTTCTAGTACTTTATTCATTCTCGTCCAGCCAGCAACGTAGCCGCGCGGCCGCCGGTGAATAAAAAGCGCGAGCGTGGCTCTGGCCGGTAGCGACACACAACTTGTTTTAGCACCTACGTAGTTGCGCCGCGCGTAGGTACGTTTTTGCTACCTCCGCGGGGAGTTACACAGGCCTGGTTCGGTGCAACAGCGACGTAATTGTATTAAACATCATAGTGTCCTCAAAAGTGATATCTATTTCAAGTGAAACAAAACACAAACGACATAAAATACAAATGAGTCGTTATTGCTCCGAATTTTTGAACAAAGAATATGACACATTTACCTTTGCGACTGTGTAGCTCCCTGACACGCTCACTCTTCGGGGGGCGCCCCGCACAACTGACTTTTCAGTCGCCGTTGCTCCGCACTCACGCGCCAAAATGGAATAATGCTAAAAAGACTTTTTGCCCTCTATCGGACGGTTTTTCAACCTACAAATGTGGCGTTTTCACTGCCAACGCAGATGATTATGCATAGTATTTTGACATTTATAAGTCATTTTCGCGTAGTTTTGCAAATGTGTCATTGTCGCTCCAAATGAGAGAAATATTTAACCATCAGTTAAGATGAAATCAGCTTAACTTATTATATTTTTATAACTTAAGCAATTCTATTGCAAGTTTTTACGAAATGAAATCAAATTTCACTTACAAAAGTTAATCGACTGTATTTTATTTGACTGAATTTTTGCAAGTGCTTGCTACGTACATTCCCTTGCTTTGCTTCCTTGCATTGCTTGGTACATTCCCAAAGTATTGATGAAATCGAATGCCGTCTTACTGGCGTAGCAAGCACTTGCAATAATTCGTCGACTGACTAACGTCCTCCGTAGCTTAGTTGGTAAAAACACTCGCCCGGATAGCGAAGGGACGTAGCTGCGTAGGTTCGAGTCCCACTGGATGACACAGTCGATTAATTTTTGTAAGTGAAATTCGATTTAATTTCGTAAAACTTGCAAAAGAATTGCTTAAGTTATAAAAATATAATAACAATAAATAATCATAAATAAACCCGTGTCCTTGAGGCGAGGAGGCGAGGGCTGAGGATTCTGGCTGCGTTACCGCATTGGATAGCTATACTTATCCTTTGAGCGAGGAACGAGCCAACTTTACTATTTTGCCAAAGCAGAATTCAATTTTTACAAAAAGTAATTTAGAGGATGGTACCACTATACTAATTAAAATTACTTAGGTAAATGTAATCAGCGCCGTTGTCAACTAGGTTATTTTGTTGAGATTATCCCAAACATTAAAGTAGGTACCTACGTAAGTGCTGGACTACTACCATTACCTACTGTTTACACTAGGCGCTGGCAGTTACATCAAAAGATTGCTATATTGGCTGTTAGTGTTAATTTTACTTTGATAGCCGGATGTTTGAAGTTCCGGTTCGTAAAACAGGATGAGCTAAGTTCGATTTTATATCGCGAATTTAGAAACTTAACCGTGCAAAGATTTAGGTTAAAACTACATAACATAACATACTTATATTAGTAAATAGGTGTTACAGCATTGATATAATAAATCAATGTGTTACAGAGATTCGTAAAGGTTTTTTTTCGTTTGGCAATCATAGCGTAGCCAGGCCTGTGTATCTTCCCGCGTAGGTAGCAAAAACGTACCTACGCGCGGCGACCCCTTGGCAAGGGACTAAACAAGTTGGGTGTCGCTAGCCGGCAGCGACGCGCTCCCGCGTTTTATTCACCGGCGGTGCGCGACACTAGGTTGCTGGTTGGACGAGCGTGAATAAAGTCCTAGAAAGATGCGCTAGATGGCGTAAGTAGCTTCTTGTGGCAGTCAACCCTATCGCGTTGCGTGATAGTACGTCACTGAATAGGTTTAGTGTATTATGAATCATATTCCTGAGTTATAAAAATGAAATTATTTTGCAATGTATTTCTGTAGGTGTCTACACGAAAATGTGCTTGAGCCTGAGGCGAACTGAATTACACCATATCGTTAACAACATTGAGTAAATATTTCTTTGATTTTCATTGCAAAGTCATACTTCTGTTCTGTACGGAGTACTAGTACTTATTATGTGGCGTAGCTAGCTTTAAGTAAGAGGACAGATTAGTATAATAGTTATGGTAAAAGTTCGTAAAGGTTAAATTCACTTTTTTTAAGTTTTTTAAAAGCGCGGTAAAAATGATACCATACTAAGATTTTTAGAAACTACCATTCATTTAAAATAATACATAGGTACCTAGTTTCTTTGTACAATTTATTTCTACATAATTTTTCTCTTGATAATATTTAGGTAATGAGTGTGGTCACCACAGACCACACAACCTAAAGACCACGCTTTTAACAACTCTAATACGAAAACAAAATCGCCAAAAGTTGGTGGGGTGCGGGGAGAGGTTTCCTAGTTCTTATTGGCTCATACAAGGAGACGTCAAAATTGACAATGGCAGTGATAGCTCACTAGTGATGGGCAAGACATCTCTTGATATCGATACCCGAGTAAAAAAAAAAGTAAGACAATATTAAGGAGCTTTAAATTAATTCATTTAAAAAACACACGCACAACCGATTTCCGATAAATAGCAATTAAAAAAACTGCAGTGGGCAAAGGTCAATCGCAGGAGATCTCACGTTATTTAGCTACTTTTCATAATTTAGCGGTTTCAGTAAAACAAGTTACCTATCTCACTCAACATCATTTTGTTAAGTGTACAAAAACTTTAAAAAATGGCAATCGGTACGCAATGTGAAATTTGATATATTTATTTAAAAAAGGTTAGTTAAGTTGTTTGTTAGGGTTCCGTAATCCGACAAGGAACCCTTATAAGATCGTTCAGTTCGTCCGTCCTAGTCTGTCACAGCAGAATATCTTCTACGTTTATGGACTGATTTGCATGTAACTTGGTTCGAGGATACTTCACATATAGATTTCATTTTTAAAAATACAAAAAATTTAAATTACCCCCTTTTAAGGGTACCTCCCCCCCATACATGTAAAGGGGGGGTAAATATTTTTTTTGAGTGCACCCCATTGTGTGGGGTACCGTTGAAAAGGACTATGAAAATAAGGTAGGGTTTCCATACAACACTTCTTTATCAGCTTTACCATTTGCGAGATATAGCCCGCTAAAGTCGTTTACACGGTGTCCCCCCCTGTAATTTCTAAAGTCTTGGACCTATAAACTTCAAATCACTCACGTAAAGAAACAGGCGCGGAAACTCTTATTTAAAATTGTTTCGGGTATCCTGTGATGAATATTTTTGAAATTATAAACAAAATAAAAATATATATATTTTTCCAAAAGAACAGTATAAACTTAAAAAGTTTTTTTTGCCTATACTGTCTAATATTGTAAGTTAATGGTACGGAACCCTTCGTGCTCGAATCCGACTCGCACTTGGCCGGTTTTTTAATAGCTAAGTTTATTTGTTTAAGCACTTTACACATATTTTGATTCATCGTAAGTCCTCTTTTGTAAAGTCACTTTATTAAAATAAATATGAAATAACTAAAATTTTGATACCCACATATCACTTGTTTTATTCAGGATTTGTCGATATTTTGAATTTTAGGTTTACTATAATGTGTCTCGACACTATTTTACTCCTTGCCAATTGACAAATTGAGACAACATCATTCGAATTTAACTTGCGAGAAAGGGATAGCAAAAAAAAGCCATCAACGCGTGCTCTTCGAAATAAAACATTTTATTTCATTTTTGATTTGGAGTATTTAAATTAATTTGATAGGAATAATTACTTACCGGTGAAATGTAATGCCATCTTTCGTGAGACTAGATGTTTTACTACACTTTCCATACCATTTTACTGAACAATACGGCATTATTACCGCTTATTTTTATTTTTTTTCGGGAGCAAGGTCAATGTTGTTACTTTGAGTCTCGGTAGCGGAATGAGGAACGAAAGGGGGCGGGGCCGGCTGTTATGCAGTGATACTGCATAACCTAGGCGAACGCAAGTCCCCCGCAATGCGTGGTCTTTAGGTTGTGTGGTCTGTGGTGGTCACAGAATACTAGTACCTCAGACCAAATAAAAAAAAGTAGACGTAGCCTCGCGTACTAAAGAAGTGAAGCCTGCAATAGGAAGCCGGTTTCAAAATAGGAAGCCGACCGCGCGTCAGTGCCCTGCCAAACCTTTGACGTAATAGTCGCGCCACCATTCGTTCACAAAATAATTTAAAATGCCTTCGTGCGTGGTAAAATGTTGCAAAAAGTAACTCAGTTACTCAAAAAAAAAAAACTCTGGAATCCCTTTTCATAAGTAAGAAATAGAATCCGTTGATAATTTCAATGTTATTCCAAAATGTTTATATATTATTTTTGGAACACAAGACCTCAACAAATGCAGTCAGTGTGCCTATAATCCGTCACAAAAATTTACCCCAAATGTGGGATAATTTTTAGCTGGCTATCATTTGCTTCTATTTACTACGTTAGTAATCCAGCTCACCAGCTGCTAGATTCCAAATAATTGACTCTGACTTGTGCGAACTGTGAATGTGGGGCTGACATAGGTGACCTGAACCACATATTCTTTTTATGTCCTTTAATTAATCATTCTTCATTGTTTTACTCTCTTGTATCCCACCGTTGCCTTTCTCTACTTCCATTCTTAATATCTTATCCATATTTATAGTAGCTAATCATATAAAAGTATAAACATCCTATCCCAAACAAAGTTACGTTCCATAATCGTTTCCTTACCTTTTGACACTCCGTTGTGGCGAATGCACTAGCCGTGCAAAGAATCAAAAACAAACTAAAAAATATATTATTGAGAACGTACGTACTTTCAATTCAATTTTTCCCAACCATTGTTAATTTCATAGGTATTGATTTATTGCAAGTTTTACTAAATTCACGAAACTTTTGGCTAATGTATTAACTATAAGTGCTGTTTGATTCCTTAAATAAATCATCTTTAAATTAAAATTGTGCAAAATGTATTTGAAAATCCTTAATAATTTTAAATCCAAGTGAGAAAAAGAGTTTCGTACTAGACTTATTATTTTCATTCGTTTGTGGGTCAATTATTTTCAGGGTACTGGTATCACTTAACTACTGTACACACTAACGTAATCACTGTACTACGCATTAGGTCACGCACACAGATTTGCACAGTGAGCTTCACTTCATTGTTTGAGCGGGCACCGTCTTCCTTTTTTTATTTGGTCTGAGACTAGTACTTCGTGTGTGGTGTAGTGTGGGAAATAGCACTAAAAATAGGAAGTCGTTAGTCCCCAAAATTAAGTAGATAATTGAGTTCATTAGTGACAGCTTTGTTCTGGATATAAAATAATAAATTATTTTGACGATTCGCTATTATAATTTCTGTTGCATAAATACATATGAAAATGATAGGACAAATGACGTCACGTCTATATGATAAGTGATAGTATTTTTTTTTAATTATGATAACCTTTTTCATAGCTACCCATTTATAAAAATAATATTCAAAATCTACTACATAGTACTACATACGTTCCACTCTTAGTATGATAGCAAAACATGTGGGTAGAGTAATGTATCATCCTATTCATAATTTTGACATTTATCGTCCATATCTTTTCTTAAATCTCACCACAAAATTAGTTTTTCTTAATAAAATAAGTTATTACAACTAAAAAAACATGCAAATCTAGTTTTATTTGTTGTTAAGATTTGCCTGTTATAATTTTTGGTGATATTAGATATTTTAAGGTGAAATATTGTAACTAAAACTGCATTGACTGAAATCATTATAATCCTTATCAACTGACATATTACGTACCTAAGGTAGTTGACATCAGTGGTGACCTAAGAGCTGGCAGCTACCTTGCTCAGCGTATAAGCATCGCTATCCAGCGCGGTAATGCTGCCAGCATCCTGGGAACCTTACCACAAGGACCCTTTTTATAATTTTTGTTTTTGTGTTGTATTAAGTAATTTATCTTAATTTTTATGAATAAGTTGTATATA
Source organism: Pyrausta nigrata (assembly GCA_949316185.1). Taxonomy (NCBI): domain Eukaryota; kingdom Metazoa; phylum Arthropoda; class Insecta; order Lepidoptera; family Crambidae; genus Pyrausta; species Pyrausta nigrata. The sequence goes on along the minus strand of OX438963.1, from coordinate 7,716,586 downwards.
TAGTTAATTACGCTTCCTAAGGTACTAATAATTACAATTTCAAGTCTGTTTACAAGGTTAACTAACAAACGCAGCCAGCATTCTCGCCTCCTTGCCTCAAGGACACGGTTTTGTTTTTGAATAAGTCATTTGTTTTTTTTTATTTTTAAGCTTTAGGTTAGTTTACTATTATTGAATAAAAAAAATACTAACAACTAGTTTGTTAGTGTAATTAGTTAGTGGCTAATTATCTCACAGTGAGGTGAAACATATAATATTTTTAGATCTACCTACGGGTTTGACGTAATTATACCTACTCTACGTAAACTTACTACTTAACCCTCAAATGCATGATTTTTTATATCTTAATCAAACAATTATTATAGAAACAATATCAATAAAATACTGCGATAAAAAAATATTTTTTTTTGTTATCTTTACAAGATAAAAAACAAAAAATCTAAATAATTAAAAAAAACCTCTTCTAAATAAATACCTATCGAAAGTGTATTTTTGGAAATGTTTTTTTTATTAAAAGAAATATGAAATATGCTTAGTAGAAAATGTGCTATACTTAATTTTAATTATTGCAATATGTTAGGAGTTTTTATTTTTTGGAAAAATGGTTCCATTTCTGGAAGTAAACGGGTTCTAGTATAACGTCCCTATGGATGATCAAAATTAAAAAAAAAACTTATTTTGTAAAATTATTTACAAAATTACTTTTATTTAAAAGTTTATAGTGTCTAGACACCATGCATTTAAAGGTTAATACCTATTATAAACGCGAGTGAGTATGAATGTTTGATAATCTATCACGCAAAAACGACTGAACGGAAAATGAAATTTGGCATACGGGTAGGTAGTACATAGACACTTTTTATCATGATGTCCACGCAGACGAAGTCGCGGGCAAGAGCTATAGTACGTGCCAGATAAACGTGCATAAAAGGTCGTTCACCTTGACAGCTAAAGCCTTGTGTCACGTATCATTTGTCTTCCTAACTAGCGATCCACGGTTAATTTAATTTTGTATCTTATACAAAATAATACAAATGAATATTAAATAATATACAAATATTAAAACTAATACAATAACCTAAAACTTAACTAAAAGTAATGTAAATATATATATATATTTACAAAATACAAAAAGCATCAGCAATCACTAGCGATTATTACGACTTTTGATTTTTAGGTTCAAGGTCGACCCGTACCGAGGTTCATTTGTAAGACAGATTAGTATCGCTACGGCTTATAGTTAAGGTCGCCGCACTTCGCATACTGGCGTGCAGTGGTACACGGGTGACGGTCTGCAGGGGTGACGGGTCAATGACTTTTTATGCACCGTTAAATGGCACGGACTATAGTTAAATCATAAATGTCACGAATTTGATTGCCTTACTATTGTTTCAGTTGAATGACGGCCCCGCGATGATGTTTGCAGACGAGTTCAAGCAGACACTGGAGCGGTATCTCTTCGGGATTTGTCCGCAGACTTTTAAGGTAATTAGCCTAAAAATGAGCCTCAATAAACATCTGTGTGAAATCAATGCGTTCTTTGCTATAAAAAATTAGACGACATAGTTCTAATGGCAGAATCGCCGCGGGATCTGCAAAAAATGCTGCACAGCCTAGACTCTGCCTCGCGATGCGTTGGTCTCCGGATGAACTTGGACAAGACAAGTTCATGTTCAACGAACATATTGTCCTGGAACCGATAGCAGTCAGCGGCGAGATGCTCGAAGTTGTCCAGGAATACGTTTACCTCGGGCAAGTGTTGCAACTGGGTAAAGACAACTTCGACCGCGAAATCCCCAGAAGGGTGCAACTAGAGTGGGCAGCATTTGGGAAGTTGCGTCACCTCTACCGCAATGCCTGAAGAGCAGGGTATATAACCAGTGCGTCCTACCTGTCATGACCTACGGGGCTGAGACGTGGAACTTGACAGTCAAGCTGGCCCACTAACTGCATGTCGCGCAGCGAGCTATGGAACGGTCTATGCTGGAGATCTCGCTAAGGGATAGAATCCGGAACGAGATCATCCGCCAAAAGACGAAAGTCATAGATATCGTTCAGAGGTGCAGTAAGCTAAAGTGGCAGTGGGCTGGTCAGTTCTGTCGCAGAACCGACGGGCGTTGGAGTAGGAAGGTTCTCGAATGGAGACCACGTCTCGGGAAACGTAGTGTTGGACGCCCCCCTGCTAGGTGGACCGACGACCTGAGGGAGGTGGCCGGTGGTGGCTGGATGCGAGAAGCGGAGGACCGTGAAAGTTAGCGCCGTCTTGGAGAGGCCTATGTCCAGCAGTGAACTGCAATAGGCTGATATGATGGGAATAAAGTTGAGATTTACAATAATGAACCTGTTTTCGGGTATTGCGAAATCACTTGCCTGTTTCCAAACGCGTAATGTAGATTTATTTACAACATTTGAATAGTATTTTTGGATGGCAGAGAATGACGATGTATAGGTAATTTTACTTACAAAGCGTCAAATTCTTTGATTTGACGCAAACAATTAGTTGAGGTTGAGAAATTTATAGGTATCAGATCAAATTTCACTCACAAAAATTTATCGACTGTGTCATCCGGTGGGACTCGAACCCATGTCTCTTCGCTATCCGGGCGAGTGCTCTTACCAACTGAGCTACGGAGGACGTTAGACAGCCGACGAATTATTGCAAGTGCTTGCTACGTCAGTGAGCCGGCGTTCGATTTCATCAAAACTTGGGGAATATACCCGCATGTCTACGTGAGTTCGAGTCCACGGGATGACACAGTCGATTAATTTTGTGAGCGAAATTTGATTTGTTTTCGTAAAAACTTGCAAAATAATTGCTTAAGTTATAAAAAAAAGGTTTGATTCTGAAGTGCTGATGTTAAAATAATGTCCTCCTCCCAGACGAATTCGCCGACATTGACACACTTAGCGCGTAGTCTGGAGTTCATCAACGTCATGTTTAATTCGTAAACAGCCGATTTAGCATTATTTGACATATTTTGTAAGGGGATTATGTCAAATTAACCGTCAATCGATCTTCACCGATTGTTTAAAAGTTGGTCAACTCGGGTCTATCTAAACTTTGATCAATAAAATATTGAGATATACTTTTTTCCTTTAATTTGGTATTCAGAGAGTAAGACACATTTATTAGAAACTAGCAGTTCCCCGCGACTTCGCCCGCGCCAAAAGTCGGATTTTCCATACAAATTTTCATCCCCCATTTCACCCCCCTGATGATTTTATATCGCGACAAAAAGTAGCCTATGTCCTTCCCAGTGTCTCAAACTATCTCTGTGCCAAATTTCATTTGAATCGTTTCAGTAGTTTCGGAGCCTATTCGATGCAAATAAACAAACAAACAAACAAATCTTTCCTCTTTATAATATTAGTATAGATACCTATCCCATACTGATAGCACTCGATGATTTTAATCTAATCTTTTGAATAGCATCACATATAACTCCTGCATAAACACAAAAAACAGGCACTTTAAAATTATCAAAGGTCAAAACCGTATCCTTACAGAACTAAATCCTTAGCCAGGGCCCTAGCATGGGCACGAGCGTGGCTAGCCCACCCAAACTTGGTTTTGAAAGTCCTGTTGCTTTGCAGGTAGCATGATAAAAAGTTCCACTTGAGCTGTGTGTGTAGTCGTAGAAGAGCTGTTGTTCCAAATATGGCGTTTGGCATTAAGATCTTAAAGTAAAGATTCTGTACCTAGTACTTACTAGGTACAGAATCTAAAATATACAATAAAAAAAGTAATTTTAAATAAGTACGGTACAAAATTCAATTTTTAATAAAATTAAAGTTTGGGCAAAGTACAAGCAGCTCGCCCAGCAATTGGTCTATTGTGGCAGCCCTTTTAATTATACATCCCCATGCAAGTAAAGGGGGGGGGGGTGACTTATTTTTTAGAGTGCACCCCCTTGTGTGGGGTATCGTTGAAAAGAACTATGAAAATAAGGTAGGGTTTCCATACAACACTTTTTTATCAGCTTTACCATTTGCGAGATATAGCCCGCCAAAGTCATGTAAACGGTGCCCCCCCCCCCCCTGTAATTTCTAAAGTCTTGGACCTATAAACTTCAAATCACTCACGTAAAGAAACGGGCGCGGAAACTCTTATTTAAAATTGTTTCGGGTATCCTGTGATTAATACTTTTGAAATTATAAATAAAATAAAAATATATACTTTTTTGCCTATACTGTCTAATGTTGTAAGTTAATGGTACGAAACCCTTTGCGCGCGACTCCGACTCGCACTTGGCCGGTTTTTTACCTAGTACTTACCACAATTGCACTTGCAACAATTTTGTTTCTCAAACACTGTCGCCACGAAAAATATTGTCATGGATATTTCTGGCCCGTCAGAATAATAAATACGGACTCACTGCGAATGGAGGATGGCAAATATTTTCAAGTAGTCTCGTTGGTCGCAGATGCAGATTCAGCTGAAGGGCAAGAACTTCACTTCTTCAGCGCCGGCCTGCGACGTGGATGCTGAGCAGCAGGACTTGGCTGGCAGGTATGCTTATTGTACAATAACCTCTATAATACAAGTACTCTGGACTGCATACTGTCAACCTAGAAATGAAGCATTTGACTATCGCCATTTTGGCGCTAACGGCTGTAGTGAGCGTGTGGTGAGCGTCCACGGAACTAATATGAGTTGACATAAACATAAGTAAGTTACTCTATTTTAGTTCCCTAGACACTCGATGTCTTTGAGAATCTTTAGTCCAGCTTACTTGTATTATAGAGGTCAGTGTTGTTTTATAATTTCATTTGACTGCCTCGTTGGTCTTGTGGTCAGCACGCTGGGTACTATCCACGAGGTCCCAGGTTCGAATCCCGGTTCGGACCGAAAGTGTTGGGTTTTTCTGCCTTGAAATTATTCAGACACAGCTCCGGAGTCAGGAAGTTGGTGGTGTTAACACCCCCGTGCCTCGGAAAGCACGTTAAGCCGCTGGTCCTGCGCCTGATCTCTCTACGGTCATGTCGGACTGCCGTCTCACCGAATTATGAGAGTGAAGGAACAGAGAGTGCACCTGTGTATTGCGCACACACTTGTGCACTATAATATCTCCCGCGCAGTCAGCTAATCTCTGTTGAGGTTGGCCACTGTAGTCGAAATTCGGCTAGGAGAACATTATTTAATACCTAATTTAAGCTACTTCTTTGTAAATTTCTACTAAAGTAAATTTGCACACAAATAAATATTCATCTACCGTCATCAGACGGGATTCGAACTCGACCAGCATTCCCGAATTACGAAGAAGAGCAGCTCTCCCAACTGAGCGAAGGACATAGTTTTTTGAAATAAGAAACTAAAAATTCGAAAGAGACCAAGAATTTTACACGGTTGGATGAACTGCACAGTAGCTCAGTTGGTAAGAGCGTTGGCCCGGTTAGCCAAAGGTCGTAGGTTCATAACCTACCTGTGTGCGAATATTTAGTTTCTTATTTAAACTTATATGAGCTAAGGATGCTAATCACCCAATGAATTACTGTAAGTGCTTGCTGGCGTGTTTGATTTCATCAATAAGTAGGTACCTACTTACTATTGAAATGTCCACAAGGTTGTATGCTCTTCGAAATAATCTTGTGCACACAGCTCCCTTGAAAAACTGTAAAAATAACAATATAGTCAAATTATGGCTGGCCTTCGATCAATAAAAATACATGATCAAAGAACTGCTTGATCTAAAAAATTGGAAATTGACGACACGACCCAATGAATGGCGACGCAAAGCAGATGTATCTGGAGATAGAAGAATAATATACAATGTGTTTGGGAACCGACCCGACAAACTTTAAGGGCTTTTTCTACAGTGAATTTTAATAATAAAATGTCCTATATAAGTGGGGTGAAAACTCAACCCTTTCGGAATGGCGGCATTTTAATTATGTGGTCAAAACGAGTGGCAATCCAATAAATATCACTAAAGTGTCGAAAACAATATCGTAGACTGTAAAAAAATATTTTTACCCAAAAAATACAGACAAAAGTTGCTCTAATTCATCTCAAAAATCTTAAGTTGGTTTTTCACCCCACATGTATGGGACATTTTATGATTAAAATTTTATGTAATAATAATAATAATAAATAAATCTTTATTGAGCCATATTACAATCAGGTCAGCTTAGACTAATGTAGTTATTAGTAAAAAAGCACAGCGCAGGTTCAGCAGCTGAAAGTGATCCCCCCTCGAACTAGATGTGAGTCTGTATCTCGAGGGATAAAAGCAGATCCAGATGATAACCGTAACTTTGAGTATTAATTACATTAACAAATGTTTTTTCAAAAATAATTATGGCTAATTTATGATACAAACAAGGAGCACTTACTTCCCAAAATAGATTTTGTCTGATTGTTTGGGAAGAAGGTTTATCTTAATATTAAGTGTGTGAGTGAGAGTGTGTGTTTTTGTGTGTGTGTGTGTGTGTGTGTGTACGAGGGTGTGCGTTTATGAATGCGTATTGTGTGTTTGTGTGTGTGTGTGTGTGTGTGTGTGTGTGTGTGTGTGTGTGTGTGTGTGTGTGTGTTTGTGTGTGTGTGTGTGTGTATGTGTGTGCGTGTTACATATGAACAGTGTGCCGATATACGCGCGTATATTGTGAAAAGAAATGTTACTGTAAATAAAATATATAATGGTTGGCAGCATTGAAGGGCTACGTCATGATATGGTGTTCAGCAAGTCCTCAGTATTCTCGTAATCGAGAGTTTGTAAATAATTGCGAATACTTGTTTTGCATTCATGTTTGGTACTGACTTAACTTATTATAGAGTTTACAGCTTATTATCGAAAAATGGCGTCTTGCTAGTGCAGTTCTATGAGGTGGAACAGGGCAAACATTGTGTGATTTACGTTTTTATTAATTTCGGGATCAAATTTTAGTTCAGAATGCTTTCTTAGAATAGTATGGAGTATGAACAACTGTCTGACATTAAACACATCGGTGTCCGCATACAGCTGAGCTGACGGGTATCAAAAAGGTTTTCCGGTGGATACCTTTAGAACGGCTCTCTGGGCGCGTTCCAAAGGCTTCATTGTAGTTTTTGGTGCACCACCCCAGACCGGTAGACAATATGTCAACAGTGACTGACATGATGCAAGGTATATCACTTTGATAGTAGCCGAATCCGCAGCATCCCTTAACCGGCGAAAAACAAAAATAAGTTTTCTGACGCGATTTGTTAACTGCTCAACTTGATGTTGCAAGTTTAGAGTCTGGTCCAAAAACACACCGAGGTATTTAACTTTGGTCGCTCTAGAGACTGATAGACAGTTACAGCTAGAAGCCTTAGTGCATAATTTATGCGCTTTAACTGTGTAGTTGTCAGGGGGTAGAGAACATGTTCGTGCGGCAAAAGGAACGTAACTGGTTTTTGCTAAGTTTAAGGTGAGAAGGTTAGTTGTTAGCCAGTTCATAACGATTTTTAAGGCAGATTCCGTGTGTTCTTGTACTGAGTCCCATCCGTCACCGTGCACAACAAGGGCGGTGTCATCTGCATAGGTGTAGATGTTGCAGTTGGGCAATTTTAGTTTGCATAGTTCATTGATGTACACGATAAACAAGGTTGGACCCAGAATGCTGCCTTGTGGGACACCAAAAGTGATAATTTCCTCACTGCTGAAATATTCACCAATTTTTACTTTTTGGGTCCTATTTGACAAGTAGTCACGGAAAACATTCAGGGCAAGTCCTCTTACGCCAACTTCCTCTAGCTTAGAGAGAAGTAATGGCACAGATACCGTGTCAAATGCCTTAGACAGGTCCAGAAACACACTAACACAGTTTTTCCTCCTATCCACACAATTTACAATATCCTGTACAAGTGTAAGTACAGCGTCTTCAGAAGATCTGCCCTCTCTAAAACCGAACTGATTCGGAGCTATGATGTCTTTTGTTTAAATAGCTTTGTAGTCGGGTATTCAGAATCTTCTCCAACACCTTGGACATCACTGGCAATACAGAAATCGGGCGGTAGTTGCTAATATCGTCCTTATTTCCGCTTTTATAGACTGGATGAACAATAGCCTTTTTAAATGCATTCGGAAAAACACCCGTCGACAATGAAAGTTGGCAGATATGTGTTAAGAGGGGCACAATAATTTCTCGAGATGATTTAAGAATTGAGGGAGCAAGTTGTCCCAGCCAACTGCACAATTAGTCCTAAGCTTTCTTATAATGTTGTCAACTTCATCAGCGCTTACGTCAAACATAGCAAAGGAAGCACAGACCGAGTTTGGCTTTGGTAAAGGGATAGGGGATTGTACTATTTGCTCTTTTATTATGTCATTGGCTAATTTTTTACCTACATTGCTAAAGAAATTATTAACAGAATTTATAGATGAGGGTATATCCGGCATTATATCTCCAAGCGGTTGACTGGTAGAGAATGCCCTAAGGCATTAAGTCCGCCAATTGTACAACTTACAGTGCAATAAAGTTTAAATAAATAAATAAAATAAATATCTATATCAAGTAGCGGTTTTGATGATGTCACAGTTGGGGATATTTGCGTTATGTTCTTAATAGCCTTCCAAGTATCCTTTGTATTACATTTTGCACTTTCAAGCATACTTTTGTAGTAGGAGTACTTCAGTTTTTTAAGAATTTTATTAATGTAGTTTCTGTATCTCGTATAGGTGATTTTAAGTACAACATTATCAGGGTCAAGTTTTACCTGACCATGCATTTTATCCCGATTTCGAATGCACTTTAGCAAACCTGATGTAAACCATGGCTTTAGGTTTCTCTTGCTACGAGGCGGCACAAATCGTCTGGTATGTTTTTTAATAATATCTGAGACATTAGAAACTAGATAATCTGCTGCAAAGTTTGCGTCTGAACTGTCCAGGACAGGAGAGAAATCACAGCTAGTAATGTCTAATTTTATAGCGTGGTAATCAACTTTTGTGATAGTTTTTTGTGTGACACGTTTAGTAAAGGTTGGAATTGATATCACTGTCGGACAGTGGTCTGTGATGTAAGATTCAATTACCAAAGTTGTAGAACCGTGTTTTGACTTCAACATGATATAATCGAGGCACGATTCCTTCCTAGTCAGGTATGTATGAGTAGGTAACAATCCATGAGATGCCATCAGGTTCAGATAACAGTCCGATTTTTCATCAGAATTATTAGGTGAAATGTCAATGTTTATGTCTCCTATTAAACCAATTACTTTCTATGATCTTAGAGAAGTAAGTATGTCGTGCAAACTGTTAAGAAATTTCGTAGTGTTGCGGTTGAAAGGTGGACGGTATATCGTTATAAGAGTTGTATCCGAACCGATTTTGCAAATAAGACAGCTTGCGTCCTGAATTAAGTCTGATTCAGTGACTGAACATTCTATGGATTCATGAGCATAAACCATAACGCCATCGTTTTGGTTTAACGGGTTTGTAGACTGGTATGAAACGTAGTTATCAAGTTTAGGAGGATTTAAAACTAATGATATCCAACACTCAGTAAGTATGATGATATCAAACTGAATGTTTATAATTGCTAGTAGAGATATGAATTGATCTATGTTGCAGTTTATGCTGCGTATATTCATATGGATCGCTCGACTTATTTGAGTTCTTTAAATATGTGGTACATCTGGATAGATGATGTAAGCCCACCGGATGGTGGGCAAACAAATGAGTGTGATACATTAAGAGCCTCCAGCTCTGCTGATATTGAAAGAAGATTATCTATTTTGTTTCAAGTATATAGAAAAATAAGAAATAAGAAAATGGACTAAATTGAGAAGAGACTGGAGACTCTGAATGTACCATCGTATATGTTTGGAAAAAGAAAGGAAGAGATACGTTACGGATAGATTGTATTGTTTTGAAATATACAGAACCACAGGTATAGTATTTTTATTGTTTTGGTTTATATATGCATGTTTCATAGTAACAGTGTGATGATTTGGATTAGGTATGCATGTTTTTGAGTCCGGTAGTGTACTAAGTGTAATGTGTATCTGTGTATGTGTTAATGTGTTTTTAATAAGTTTTAATACAATATAAGGTAAACATTGCAAGAAAGACTTAGTTAGGTAATATTTCTTAGAGATATAAATATATGCAAAATGTAAAAGAGATAGTCATATCAAGGTAGACAGTAGTGAGTGGAGAGAGCTCTCTTTGTCCACTCTAATAACGTCGGATGTCTCGTCCTTCTTGAGATATATTCTTCCATTATTGATCCAACAAAATTTAAAACCATTGTTTCTCGAAAATTCCCGGCCAAGGTAGCATAATTTGGTAGTAGCGATGGGCGATTGTTCGAAAAAAAATAATCGAATGAATCGACAATCGACCATTCGAACTATCGAATGTCGATTTAGTAATTCGGAAAAAAAAAATCGACAATCGAATGATAATCTATACTCGGCCCTTCGATGCATTCAATTAGATTGCCGCGACTGTGCACACAGCGAACGAATGATTAATCGACGCGACGAATGACGATTCATTCGTTAGTAGTTCTGCGCACCGCACGCTCCGGTATTGCTCACCGAATAATCGAAGGATAATCGAATGACTGCGGTTGCTTATCGAATACATTAGATTACAGAGACCATTCGAATAATTCGATTAATTTAGTAATAATCGCCCATCGCTATTTGGTAGCATAATTTGCGTTTGTTTCCAGATAAGTACTCTGATATATATATTGGAGCCTGTTTGCCCTCGATTCCGATCTGCGTAGTGTTTAGTTTCTTTTCTACGTTGGTTTTATTATATTTCCGTGAAGCAGATAAGAAATCATTTTTTAGGTTCACGGTAGCAAACTCAACCACAATGGTTCTTGGTTTACCCGGCTTCGCAGGAAGACGATAGGTATCACGCAGGTCCGTGGAAATGATATTCATATTCAGGACCTTTCCAACTTCAGTGACATGACGCTGCATATCGTTTGACGTTTCTTGCGGGGAGCCTGGGATGTTACGCAACTCAACACATGAAGAGCGGGTGCTATATTCCATATTTTCAATCTGCTGTTCTAAGGTTGCTATATAATTACGATTTTCAGCTCTTTCTTTTTCGAGGATTTCGACTCTTAATTTTAGGTCTTCGTTAGAGGCCTTGATAGCTTTAAGATTGCTCTCAATATTTGCGTTGGTTATCTGGATTTGGTCGGTTTGGAGCTTAATTTGCGCAATATCTTCCATTAGTTTTTTCATCATTGCTGATTGGCCCGTTCGCAACGAATCTAACATAGCCTTTATTTCATCTTTGAGATAGTCCAGTGTACTTCGAGGATGAATCGTCTACCTGGTGCCGTTTGTGACGTGTTGTTACGCCACTGGTCGTATCAAAGTCCTGGGGAGTCGACAGAAGACTTGGCAAGTCGGAGTCTGATTGCGTTTTATCTGAGAGCGCCATAGGAGGTGTACGATTCAGCGGCATATTGTTGAGTTTTTAATTAATTTCTTAAATCGGTTACTTTCAGTCTCATGATGAATGAAATCACAATAAGCAGAGTATTGTCGTAGCAAAAAGAATGCACCGCGCCGTAGCAAGATTGTAGCAAGTGGGCGGAGTCTAAGCGGTTGTCGTAGCTCGTATGGCCGTAGCCGCTTGTAGCCCCTCGGTTCCTTTCGGGAGCGGTCGGCTTGAATCGGGCGCACGCTTCGTTGCACGAACAAAACCGGCTCGCCGCTTAGGACCTTGTACGCTAATTGAATTGTGGTTTGTCGTAGGTCAGTTACAGATAAAATCAAATAAACTTGCCAATTATCCTTTGATCTCCTCGTGAAATTCAGCTTGTTAAACACCAACAGATATCAAAATATTGGAGGTGGCCTATTTAGCTTCAAGTTAGTGTGGTTTCTCACGAAGAAAAATACACTTTTCACTGCATAATAATTATTTTGGCCGGACACACTATGAGATACGTGTTACCAGTTGACCACCTCACACACACATATCAGAAGAAGCCCTTAAAGTTTGTCGGGTACTAAGGGGTATTTGAAGCCTAAATCCGGTCAAAAGTGTATTTTCCAAACTTTGCCAAATGGCACAAACACTCAGACCAAATAAAAAAAGGTCCTTTTTTTATTTGGTCTGAGCACAAACAATGCACGTTTCATAAAGTACAATAAACGGTCCATCCAGGGCGCGCCTTCAAACCCGTTTTCTACCTGCGCTTTCACCACAGAATCAGTCGGAACTCAGCCATTGTGTAAAACGCATGACTTTTTTCTCGGCGCTCTGGATAACTTTGCAATTTTTTTGGTGCTTATATGTGTGTGTGTGTGGTGAAAATTAGTTATTGAATATGGAAGCTGAAGGTATGTACTTTATATTTTAATAAATTACAGTAAATTATTTCTTAAATTTCATTATTTAATCTTATATTGCCATTCCATAACGTGCTATTTTTCCTAAAATTTTATAACATTAGTGTTTTTGTTTATGTGTCGGGCTTTGTCGTGCAACATTTTTATTATGATAATAAAGCGTTAACCTTCTCCTGACCAAAACAGAAATAAAATTGTCCCCCAACGTCCCCCCTTTTTAAAAAATATTATTTAAGTTTGTAGGTGTAATTAATAAAAATAATACAATGTATGTACATTTGTTCTCAGGTACTCCGCAAATGGTGAAAACTATGACTAGGCGGGAACTTTATGATATCCTAAAGGAATTTAAACGAAAAAGAATGAAAGAATGAGAAACTTAACTTGTTAGAAGATAGGCTTGCCGAGCTGACTTTTTGCGCGACAAAAAATAGAAATGTGTTGTCTCGTTGTTTGAGGCATTTCAAGACAAGTTTTAAGCAGAAATGGACGGCAGCTAGTTACACAGATGAACGATTTTTGAAAAATAATGAGGAATGGCTTAAAACATCACTAGAGCTTCCTTTGTGGTCGTCACACAAGAGCGGTCGCCAAGTTAAACAGTTTCACGAGTTGAGTGAAAGGAGCAAGCGGCGGAAAACTGAAGAATTACGGGCTCACGTACCAGTTGAGGAGTTGACTTTCGCTGCGTGTGTGAGTCAGGGCACTTCAGGGAAAAACGATACTTCAATGATGATCAAAGAAATAACTTCAACGCCGACAAGAGCCAAGAAAATCAGAAGATTAATTTCGTCTAAAAAAGACCACGTGAAGATGAAATAAACGGGAAGCGTTATCATTATTTGTTGAAGGTAACTTCACAACAAGCCAGTGGAATTTATTACAAGGTGGACGCAAAGATATCTACCCTTGTTACTCTTTGCTGCAAAAGGCGAAAAAAGAGTGCTACCCAGATGATGACAAAAAATAACTGTTACAGAGACCAGTTTTAATGTTGAACTTCAAGCTTTGCTTGATCATACGTCTTTGCGCCTCATTCAATATTGAAAAGATGTCATAGATACGTTAACTGACAATGAAAAGCAGCACTTACTATTGATATCAAAATGGGGATGTGATGGATCTCACCAAACTCCATTTAAGCAAAAATTTGAAAGTGTCACAGATGATGATTCAAATATATTTGTGAGCTCGATTGTTCCGGTGAGGTTGGTTGTTTCTATTGATGGTCAAACAATAAAAACCATTTGGCAGAACCCCACTCCTTCTTCGGTGAGATTTTGCAGACCGATCAGAGCTCGATTTGTACATGAAACGAAAGATGTCACTAAGGAAGAAATAAACTACATCGAAAATTAAGCCAAAGATCTGATAAAAACTAAAGAAAGTGAAACATCAGTGCAAATCACTCACAATATTTTGCTGACAATGGTAGACGGAAAGGTCTGCAACTCCGCAACGGACACTGCATCAACTATGCGATGTTATATATGCGGTCAAACATCAAAAGACTTAAATAAATTAAAAAAAAATGCCATAAAAAAAGAAGCTCTAAGGTTCGGGGTCTCAGTACTCCATGCCAGAATACGCTTTTTTGAGTTATTGTTGCATTTAGCATATAAAGAACCCATTAAAAAGTGGCAAGCCCGTACACCAGAAGATAAAAAATTGTTAAAGAAACAAAAGAGAAAATACAGAAATGTTTTAGAGCTGAAATGGGTCTGCTTGTTGATGTTCCCAAAGCTGGCTATGGAAATAGTAATGATGGGAATACGTCTAGGAGATTTTTTCAAAACGCAGAACTATGCACGGAAATTTTCGAGAACTGAATGTAACAGAGACTTTTTAAATAGATTACTTCTGACATCCGATCCTCTCATCAGCTGTAGTCGGCCAAAGAATAAGAAGAAAATCTTGCCATTTTCCAACGAAGCAAAGACGATTTTAATTGCAGCAACACCGAACTTAAACAAGTCTGATGACAATACTGCCGAAGATGGTGATAAAGGAGAAGATTCTGATGTCATCAGCGAATAAGATTGCATATGATTTCTCTTAATAAAATTCAATTTGTTTGAAACCATTGAAAAAAAAGTACTTATATGTTTTTCTTATGTTTATTTAATATTAAATCGATAATTTGATCAAAAATTGTTTTTCATTACGTTTTGAGATAGTATAGGCCCCTAAATAATTTTGACCGGTTTTTTGCCTCAAATACCCCTTAGTGGGTCGGTTATCTAACACATTGTATATATCTATCTATTAGTTTACCAACCAACTAACTGATAAATTAGTTACTAACTCCTGACTAGTATCACTTCGTTAAACGTAACTTATCCTAAAGTTTCCACGGGAATGTATTTTCACCCAATTTATAAATATTAAGTTAATTATACATTAACTCATAATAGTACTTTATTCAATAAAAGAAAATAAAAACAAAGACATGCATGAAATAAAAATAAATTAACTTAAAACCTACTTAATCAAAAATAAACCCGTGTCCTTGAGGCAAGGAGGCGGGGATGCTGGCTGCGTCACCGCGTTGGATAGCTATACTTATCCTTTGAGCGAGGAACGAGCCAGCTTTACTATTTGCCAAAACAGAATTTAATTTAGGAGCAATTTTTCCATAAAGTAATTTAGCGGATGGCCCCCACGGTCCAAAAGTTTCAACGCCAAACAGCGCAAACACATAATCACGTGCAAGTGATGCATACCTTTGCGTCGTTTGGCGTTTTCAGCTAACTCCGCCGCCGCTCCAGCTTTAAGCGGTGACTCCCTGAGATGAGATGGGGCTAAAGTATCGACGCAAGTTGCGTTATTATACATTTATAATACCTTCTATAGAATACATAATATTTTTTAAGAAAACCAACAGCTTATGAGACGTGTACTTTTATTTACATTATGTAGTTATTTAAAAGATTTTTTATATAGAAAGTCGTTGTGTGTGTTTCACTCCACATAATGATCACGACCCTCAGTCATGAGGTATATGAATATAAAGGTAAAGAAAGTATTTAAAAAAGCAAATCCAATAATAGCTTCACCTGCACTTACAAAAGCATAAGAAACGTAATACATCGGATACATGCGGGTACATTCCCCAAGTATTGATGAAATCGAATGCATGCCGGCTCACTGGCGTAGCAAGCACTTACAAAAATTCGTCGGCTGACTAACGTCCTCCGTAGCTCAGTTGGTAAGAGCACTCGCCCGGATAGCGAAGGGACGTGGATTATTTTTTGTGAGTGAAATTCAATTCAACACGTAATACGGTTGATTTAGAGACGGTGCGGTAGATAGATTGGGAAGAACTTTGTATGTTCCTTAGTACACGATGACGTAGATATGTTGATATTTCTGGATCACACACCTTCACATTTTGACCGAATGTACTCATGCTCTTCGAGCTTCTATCAATAATGTGCGTAGGCAGGCCTGTTTATCTTCCCGCGTAGGTAGCAAAAACGTACCTACGCGCGGCGACCCCTAGGTAAGGGCCTAAACAAGTTGGGTGTTGCTAGCCGGCAGCGACACGTTCCCGCGTTTTATTCACCGGCGGTGCGCGACACTAGGTACCTGGTTGGACGAGCGTGAATAAAGACCTAGAAAGATGCGCTAGATGGCGTAAGTAGCTTCTTGTGGCAGTCAACCCTATCGCGTTGCGTGATAGTACGTCACTGAATAGGTTTAGTGTATTATGAATCATATTCCAGAGTTATAAGAATGAAATTATCTTGCAATGGATTTTTGTAGGTGTCTATACGAAAATGTGTTTGAGTCTGAGGCGAACTGAATTACACCATATCGTTGACAACATTGAGTAGATATTTCTTTGAATTTCATTGCAAAGTCATACTTCTGTACGGAGTACTAGTACTTATTCTGTGGCGTAGGTAATTCAAAGTGAAGAGTGATTTGATCACCTGATCTTGGCCTCACACATTTCGTTGGCCTGTATACAAATAGGTGTGATGTTTAACGTCATCACAAGTGATATGGCTTTCCGCCAATCCCGTTTTGCTATTTTGTTGTGTTTTCGCCTAGATTTTTGGGAGTCGCCCCCCGTTTTACGTAGCAAAAACCTACTGTCCTAGTTTAGTATTCTCTATGTGCATCACGTAACAAGTTTTTGTTAGTGATTGATTAATAATAATAATGTCCTCCTAGACGAATTTCGACTACAGTGGCCTATCTCAACAGAGATTAGCCGACTGCGCGGGATATATTATAGTGTACAAGTGTGTGCGCAATACTCAGGTGCACTCTCTGTTCCTTCACTCTTATAATTCAGTGAGACGGCAGTGCGACATGTCCGTAGTGAGATCAGGAGCAGGACCAACGGCTTAACGTGCTTTTCGAGACACGGGGGTATTAACACTACCAACATCTGACTCCGGAGCTGTGTGTCTGAGTTATTTCAAGATAGAAAAACCCAACACTCTCGGGCCGACCCGGGATTTGTACCCGGGACCTCGTGGATGGTACCCAGCGTACTGATCACCAGACCAACGAGGCAGTCGTGTGATTGATTATGCATTCTATTACTCCGAATCAAAATGCAATAGCAAAGTCCGGCCATTTTATGAACAGTAGCATTTTACGTTTTCAATTTTATTTAAGTTAGCTTCAAAATATTTTCTCACTAGCATGCACCATTTTTGATATTGTTCTTATGTATTGTTATTGACTGAGTAGGTAGATAATAGCAGTTTTGTGTTCACCTATAGGTAATTTAGGAGCATACCAGATGCAACGTGGTTTAGATTAAGTGTTCCGGTCAATGTTTGTATGTACTAAGTAACCTGTTGGTGTGTCAACGTCAATGAAATAAATAAATAAATTATGATTGTTCATCAAAAAAAAAAACAATCATGTCAATAGATTGATTTTCGTTTTAGTGCGGATTTTAGTTTATAGTTTTAGTTTATCTGGCTAGGTAGTTTTTCAGCGAGTTATGATATAGGTTTAATGAGATTCAACTAAAATATTATTAGAAAATCACAGCTTTGATTTCTTATTTGAATAATTACAATAGACGTGAAACTACCAGAGCTGACGTTAATCGTTTAATTTCAGACTGGCAACACTGTCGTTGCGCGCGCATTCGGCGTCCCGTGGCGATTGCACGCGGCTTGGCACAGCGCTCGCGAACACGCTCGGCGAGCTCGCGCGAACTGCCGCTAACAGGGCGGCTATTACTAATGGTAATTTCAGAAAACACTTAGATACATTTTCAGAACAGCAATCTAGGATTGCTACACTGCTACAGCTTGGCCAGCTTACCTTGAAAACCCCAGTGAAAAAGGATAAGTTTGCACAACCGTCATGATAACTTATCAGAATGTATAAAGGGCTTTAGGAGGGATCAGAAGTAAAGATAAAAAGCAATTAGTCACAAAGCTTATAAAGTCCAGGAAGAGATCCAAGAAAAATTTAATTCATAAATTTTATCACCTAAATGACTTGGTTGAGGCCTGAATTCGCATTTCCTTCGGCGGCTTTAGCATGACGTCTGCTCCGAACACAATACGAGAACATTTTTTTTGATAAGACCCACACGATTCAAACATGAAATAACCAAATGGTAACCAGCCACCAAATACAGTAATAGTAGGTAAATTCTATTACTATTTCCCTAGGGGCAAATATAAAAGCTACGTTGTCCTAACGCCAAGTCTAGCTAGAAAAAATCGTTAAAAAATATGCAGTTTAATCACTGACAGTGTATTTGTCCCATTAACAGCCAACGCGAAACTAATAACAATGCACTGAGACTCGAACTTAAAATGAAGACAGAGAGCTTAATTTTAAAACAAAAAGATGTTTTTATGAAGTACTATTATTTTTACACAAATCAGTATTTTATTAAAATTCTGGCAATCGAAGGGTAGACAGCAGTAATTGTTAACCTTTATTTAGCTCTTGATATTCACATTTTTACCAAATTACAAGATAATCAACCTACATTTATTAAGAAATTTACAAAAAAATATGATTTTCAACACTGTACTCGCTTGGGTACAGTGGCTGCAAATGGGTTAAAAAGACTTGTCATCTCGTACTGCACGGTGATTCAAATTTGATGCTCCAAGCACACGTTCTTTTATTACGTGTCAAATGTCATATTTGAATGCAAAATTGTGCTGATTACACAATTTGAGTAAATCCATTTCCACGCGCTGATAACCCATCTACCTCTTTTTAAATGCATTATATCAGTGAGTTTAATGAAGTCGTTTAGGTTTTTGAATTAAAAAACTAGAATGAGATTACGCCACGACATTCAATTCAAGCCTTCACATCGTGTAATTTACTAGTTTCTATATCTGAATCATATTCGTATTACGATCGTCCCTCACACCAATTTATTATAATAAGCCGTAGATGATACAGCAATCTTGACAACGCCGGCAAACTTGGTCCAATGCCAGTTTCTGGAAGAAACTCATATTAATATTTGTGTAATATTCAAGCGTGGTATCATTGAAGCACAATATAGTAGGTCTAGTGAAGTACCTAAGTAAAAAATAAAAGAGAAAAATCTATGTTAAATATATTAAAGGCTATACTGAGTTCGATTTCAAAGTAGAAAAATCAAGACTTGGCATAAAATATATTTTTATTAATTAAGAATTTTATTAGTATAAAGAAAATTTTACGTTCTAACTTCTAATTGATGTGGTTAGGTCCTTTGAAGGGTGTGGTCTGGGCTTTTAGAAAGAAAGAAAGAAAATACATTTATTAATGTATGGACATCACATAACACACGAAAACAAACAACGTAACGGGCACGGTTATAAAACAAGGAGGAACACAACAAAATTACAATGTATGTGGGTAAGCCAGTCGGACTGTGCAGTTGTGCGTCTGTGATGTCCATATTAAAAGGGCCCCACTCAGCTTAAGTCGTGACCCGCTAGGGGCCCCGACGCTGGCTTTTATAGTCAGTCATGTCATAAAATACGACACTAACTTTTTGAATAATGTTCGCAGGTAGCTCTGAGAATAAAATAATCTTTGATAAGTACCCTAGATAACCTAAGGTAACCTGTGAAGTAGGCCTACTCACTTAACAATGTTATGTATTCATATAATAATAAACATTCTCACTGAGAGAAAACAGAAAGTAGCTTTTCTTTCGTTTTATTTTAGCAACTAGAAATTGCTAATGGCACATGATACAAGTTTATGATGTAAATAAGCACATTCAAGTATTATTTTTATAGATTTACTGACATTTTTGAGCAGGTGTTTCGTTACGCAATGTTTGAATTAGAATTTAGATTTGAACATAATACTTATTCTTATGATGGCAAGAGACCAGACGGGATGTCACTTGTTCCTTGGCGGACGGGTCGGGCTCTTGTGTAGGACCCTACCTGTGTAAACACACTTGCAGCCTCTCATCTGCCCGGGACAAGCCGTGATGCTGGTTTGGCTGCGACAAATGCCGAAAACTAAAAAAAAATACAAGTACAGGCAGATCGACTCCCGGTACCACTTTGTACCGTTTGGAGTTGAATCACTGGGTCCGTGGGGTCCCAACGCTATCGCTTTTTTCAAAGAGATTTACAAGAGGCTGGTTGACATCAGTAGTGACCGAAGAGCTGGCAGCTCCCTTGCTCAGCGTATAAGCATCGCTATCCAGCGCGGTAATGCTGCCAGCATCCTGGGAACCTTACCACAAGGACCCTTTTTATAATTTTTGTTTTTCTATTGTTTTCAATAAGTTATCATAATTTTTATTATTAAGTAGTATATATATTACTATTTATTATGTCAAATAAATTTATATTCAGAGCACTATTCTACAGGTGCATTCAAGTTTGTCCACCAGCCAAAATAAATAATAATAATATAGTGTCTTTATTTCAGACTCGTGATCTTTAGTTAAAAAGTACAATTAAATAATACAGTAAATATAAAACTAAATAAACATGTACTCTAGGTACGTAACAAAATTACGTATGCAGCGCTAGGGGCGGGACTTAGCGCTACCGCAAGTCGCAAAGTCGCTATTCATTGAAGAGACATTGCGAAGTGATCCTTCTGTACTTGTACTTTTTTTATTCTGTGATATCTGTGATATTCTGTTCGCGCCCCGGACTTCTAAACCAGGCGATTGCGGGTTCGAATCCCGCAAGTGGCAAATGTTTGTGTGATGAGAACGAGCATTCGTACCAAAGTCATGGATGTTTATAAATGTATATAAGTATGTCTAATGTCTATCCGTTATCCTAGTCACCATAGTACAAGCTCACGCTTAGTTTGGGGCTAGGTAATTGGTGTGTTTGTTAAAACAATTTATTTATTTATTTTACAGCTGCAAACGAGGCGAACAAGAAGCGGAAACTGTCCAAGAGTCAAAAAGCGAAAATACAAGCGAAGCAGCGGACAGCGCTCGCTGTCAAAAAGAAGGCCGCTGCTGCTGCTGCTGCTGCAGCTGCCAAGATGGCGTCTTAGATCTTCCGAGACCTGCACCCTTTAATTAACAAACGTCAAAATTTTCCGTGTCGGATACTTTCCGAATTAAAATTTCAAAAATACTTTCCGAACGGAGTTTTCGAAAGCCAATGTCATTTGTGCATAGTGGAATCGTAAAAGTTTTTGATTCCGACGTTTGTGAATCGTTAAAAAGGCAGGTTTCCGAATACGTCAAAAAGTGCGATTCTCAAAAATGCGAAACCTCATTAATTAAGGTTTTACGGTTTAAAAATGGGTGAACTCAGGTCTTGTTTCTTGTAGTTATTTACTTATTTTAACATGACTATGTTTATCACATTTTTATGTAATATATTAATTAAAGCAATAAATTAAATTATAATTAATTTATATTCACGTTGTTTATTGATTAAAAAATATATAATTATCTTTTCTTTTATTTCCATTTCCAAAATTTGACCCTTGCCTTTTATCTACTAATTAGTAAATTACGCTCTCTACTAGCAACATCGACTATGAGTCATACTTGATACAGTTTTATAAAAAAAAAAGTCACACTTGCTTGATACTACTTTGAGGTCAATACATTTAAATGTCATAGTCTATGACGTTTAAATGCACTGACCTTAAAGTCATTGATTTATTACCTATATATGAGGCGCATAGATGCAAAAACGCCTCTATCCATTTTTTTAAATACATATTTTTTATCAGTGGAAACCTCCTAATCATTCTCTATGGTTTCATTTTATATGAAAGCTTCAAAACCGCCTCTATCATACACAAAACGTCGTAGTATTTCTGAGGTTAGGGGCAAAACCGCCACTAGTTAAAATTTGAGTAACAAAAGCGCTTCTGTTGCGGCTCGACCAATCCCAGCACAGTATGCGTATTACGCTTACGATATTGTTTCATTTTTCGGTTTTTAAGTGTAAAAACGACTAAAAATGGAAGTAAATATTGTTCCCGTGCAAGGTAATAGGGGAAGGAAACGGCTACGGGATGAAAATCGGTGGAAGCGCAATATAAAAAAGCGAGAAAGGTAAATTTCGTTTGCCATACAAACTTGGTCGTGTTTATGCAATGACGCAACAATGCTGCGTACCTATGCTATGTATTTGTTTCTGTTTGTAATTTTTTTGTTTGAAAGGTGAATTGTTTTTAGGTATGTTTGGTGGAAATCGGTCCAAGGTGGCCGTCGCCACAAAATGGCGGATCACATATTTTGTCACAACTCCCTCAATATGGGTATCAAATGAAAGAGCTTCAGTAATAGAATACCATAAACTATGATAAATTTCAAATCTAAGATAGCACCAGCTTTCTATACTACTATGTAATTTTTGGCGACTTTACTATGAAGTGTTGCTTAAAATGCAGAAATTACATTATTTAATTTTCAGGTACTCATCTAAAAAACCACCAAATCTGTCGGATATTAAAAGCTGCAGGCATAAGAAAAATGAGAGCTTAAAATGCAGTATCTTACATTCGCAAGATATTCGGCGATTTCATGAAGCATTTTATGAAAAACCAAACAAAGTGGTCCAAGACAATTTCATGTTGAAATTCATTTAATTTTGTTTAGTGTATAGGTAGTTCATTTTTAACAAAAGTTTAATAAATAATTGAAATTTACTTTCAATACCATCTAATTTATTCTCATTTTAATTAATTGTATACATATGTATGGTCATTGTTCAGTAGGTACCTAACATAGTTCGAATTTCATGTCCAGAGCACCTACTGCATACAACCATCTATGCGTCCATTAGAGAAGCAAAACCGCTTCTATCTTGTAGTTTCCGATGCAAAACCGCCTCTGTCAACTGATAAGATGCAAAATCGCCTCTATCCAATTTTTAGTGTTCTTTTTTTTAGTTTTACAGTCTTTTGAGGTTTAAATAAATAGAATACTATAAAAAGTTAGTTACCTTGCTCTAATATTCGGTTTTTTTATTGATTTCAGCTTAATATAGTTCAAGAAATCCGTTTTTGTGGAATTGCTTGAAAATTAAAAAAGTGGATAGAGGCGCATTTGCATCTATACGCCTCATATAGGGATATCTCATCACACTGACAGCTATAGCACAATGCTCTAATCGGCCGAATCGCCATTTTAGGCCGATTAACTAATGACGCGTGGGCCGTCAAACAATGAACATGCCGAAGTGTGTCGTCAAAAATTGAAAAAATCACAGCTCAATGAATCGTAAAAAATATGAAATGACGTTTCATCGGTAGGTAAATATTATTGATAAGGTTTAAAACCGAAACAACACTTAAAACCTGCTTTAATATTTTATTTTCTAATTAATTTAAGTAAAACATTGCCAATCTTCTCTCACTTTCACACCCCAAACTAAAATAAAACAAAATACGTGACGTCATCGGAACAAAGTCAATTTTAAGAATGGAGTCGCCAGTGATTTTTTTTTGTTAAACTAATTAAGTACTTGAGTTTTTAGGTTTCCACAAAATTATGTTTGTAAAGAAAATGAACAAAATTTATCGCAATAAACCAGGACGATGAGTTTTATATTCTATTTAAAGACCATTTCTCAAAATATCGATGGATTTACTTTATACGACAAAAGTCTGAAGTACAGGCACGCTTGAAAGATTTTCTTGCTGAAGCTAAGAATTCTGGACATGTCATAAGTGAATTACTCAGCGATAATGGAGGAGAGTTTGATAATGAACACGTACGAAATACTTTGAGAGAGTTTGGTATAAAGCAAAGATTGACAATGCCGTACACACCCGAACAAAACGGTTCTGCCGAAAGAGAAAACCGTACTGTTGTGGAAATGACTAGAGCACTCATGCATGCTCATGATGAGATACCAAGAGGCTTATGGGCTGAGATAACTAGAGCTTCAGTTTACATTCTAAATAGAACGGGACCTACTCCAGTAGAAGGAAAGTCACCGCACGAACTCTGGTACAACAGGAAGCCGAAAATAGACCATCTGAAAATCATAGGCAGCAGTTGCTATGTTCATGTTCCTAAACAAAGAATGTTAAGGAAGTTAGACAGAAAAGCTGAGAAAGGAATACTTATTGGATATGATGGAGATGAAGGATATCGTATATTTGGTGTAAAAACTCTGAGGTTGACAAGATCCAGACATGTCACATTTCATGAGATACCACTGAAAGAAAACCATAATACTGATAAACCTATCGAATCACCTGATAAATCTGATAATGTAAAAACTTTTGAGCTACCTCTACCTTCAACTAGTTCACATATTGTTCAAGGTGAAGTTCAAATACCAAATCAGAATGAAAACGACGAGTATTTAGAGTCATTTGTTGAAGCTGAAGATCAAGATATATTCGATAATGAGATGACACGAAGATGAAAGCGCTCCAGTAGTTGTAGAAACTAGCGGACGACAACTTCGTGATCGAAGCCAGATCAAACCTCCTGATAGATTTGATTTTGAGCAGTTCATCAATCAAACCATATCACATTCAGAACCAGCAAATTACCAGGAAGTTGTACGTAGTCCTGATAAAGATAAGTGGCTTCATGCAATGAAAAGTGAACTAAATTCATTACAAGAAAATGAAACCTAGGAGTTGACAAGCTTACCTACAAACAGAAAAGCACTGAAATGCAAATGGGTATTTAAAATCAAAAGAAATCCTGATGGTTCAATTGATAAATACAAAGCGCGTTTAGTTGCTGTAGGATATTCTCAAAAGAAAGGCATAGACTATGACCAGACGTTTAGTCTAGTTGCAAAAATGAGCACAATCCGAATTCTGTTAAGTATCGCTGCAAATGAAGGCCTAGCGTTAAAACAATTCGATGTTTCTACAGCTTTCTTATATGGAACTGTAAAAGAAGAGATTTATATGCGACAACCTGCAGGATTCGATGACGGCACTGGTCGTGTTTGCAAGCTGAGACGCAGCCTTTATGGCTTAAAACAAGCTCCGAAATGTTGGAATGAATGCATACACGATTTTTTAATGGAATCCGGTTTTATTCAAAGTGAAGCTGATCCTTGTCTTTACATAAGAGAACGTGGACAAAAGAAAATTTTGCTGGGTTTATACGTTGATGACGGATTGTTAGCTGCCACTGATGAAAAAGAAGCTAAAAATTTCATTGAAAATGAGCTTAAAAGTCGTTTCAAAATAACAGCTAAGCCGCCTTCTTATTTTCTTGGCCTAGAGATAAAGCGAACCAAAGATGGTCAAGGTACATCAAGGTGCTTATACAAAAACCTATTAGAAAAATACGGAATGAGCGATTGCAAGGTTGTTGGAACACCTATACTAAAAGATAAAGATTCTGAAAAAGAAATTGAGGATAAAGAAAGTCTTATAAATTTTCCTTACAGACAAGTTGTGGGTTCCCTAGCTTATTTGATGGTTGGCACAAGACCTGATATTGCTTATGCAGTCGGAGTGGTGTCAAGAACCTTAGATAAACCTAGTATGAAGAATGTTCAGCAAGTCAAAAGGATTTTAAGATATCTGAAAGGTACAATTTATATGGGACTTGTCTACAAGAAGAGCGAAAAGCGCCTTGTATGCTATAGTGATGCAGATCACGGCGGCGACGACGCGAGCGGGTGCTCTATAAGCGGGATGCTTTGCCTCTTCGCTGGTTCAGCGATATCCTGGCGGAGTACGAAGCAAACTTCACTTGCGCTCTCTTCCACTGAAGCTGAGATAGTAGCTGCGAGTGAGGTATGTCGTGAAATAGTTTGGCTGAAAAGATTATTTAAAAATCTAAGATTAAATCTGAATACGCCAGTTTTACGCATTGATAATGAATCTGCAGTAAAGTTGTCTGCACATCCACCTTATGAGCAACATAGAAAAACTAAACACATCAAGCTGAAACACTTTTACGTGCGACAGTGTGTGCGAGAGTCAGATGTAATAATTCAGCAAGTCTCTACAGATAAACAGTTGGCTGACGGATTTACAAAACCACTATACAAGCCAGCTTTAATGAACATGTGTAACGAGATTGGGTTATCCCAATAAAAAGAAGAGACAATGTTAGAATGACACATTCATCCGGTTGCTATGGTTACAATGTTCTTGTTGATTTATTGATTTTGTCAAATTACTTAAATACAAAGTTTCCACTGCGCTTATACTTTTACTTTAATAGTATTAGTAGGCGTACTTGTAATATTTGAGATCCATCAGTGTTTAGGACATTTGCCCATTTCAATCTATTTGCACGACTCACTGTCATTTTCGGTTATTAAGACTGGATGTTTTTTCTTCATTTTAGTGCCTTTTTACGCCAAGTAAACTTAAATTATAATATACAAAATATATCTGTTATATTAACAAGAAATTTTTTGACGTTATATTCACACTCACAAGCGTTAAAATAATCGACAACACAGAAAGCGATCAAGGCTGCTTTCCTTTTGCGCCAATAGTACTGTTCGTGCCGTGAGCGCTAAAAGCCGTTCCGTTTATGCTAATCAATAGCGTGCTGAGAACGCTGCATGCTGACGCAATTTCAAATTCAAATCTTTTATTTTGGCCTACTAAGGTCCAGTTGTTAGTAACAGAAACATCTTAAGAAATAGGGGTTAGTACTTATATATTTATTTATTATTTTTAATTTTTATTATTGTACCATGTCCCTTAGTACCACTCCCTGGCGGACGCGACCCAGTGCTATTTGCGATTTTGGTCATCGTCCTCACGAAGTGCTTTAGTATAAGCGCATACGGATCATCTGCCACTGTCTTCAGGATGCTGTTGTCACTCTCCCGCACCCTACGCATCAGTGACGCCACCTTCTTACGCATGAGCGTCTGAAACCCATCAGTTCTGATCTGTTCGACGAACATTTCAGACCCACTGCAAAAGCGGGGAAGTCTCAACAACATCCTGAAAGCATTGTTATATGGGATTGGAAGAGTATTTAACGTTTTTTTGGCAGAGCTGATCTACAGTCCGCCCGTGTACAGATTCGGGCAGTACGCCTTAAAGGATGTTATTTTTACTTAATCTGTACAGCGACCAAATCTGCGGGCCAGCATGTTGCCACGGATCGCCAAAGCTCTTCGCTCCCTTTCTAAATCTACATCGTCCTTAAGGTCGTCGGAAAGTATGTGATCTAGGTATTTAAAAGTGAAAACTCTGTTTAGCTCCTTTCCACTAAGGTAGTTTGGAGATATATCTTCGGGAAACCTGCCGTCGGCCTTAAAGACTATTTGTTGGCTTTTCTTAATATTGTAGGCCAGGCCATGTAACGCAGCGTACTTCTCGCACACGACCAACATTTCTCCGATAGCACTCGCAGTGGGACTCAGCAGCACCATGTCGTCAGCGTAGCTAATGTTGTTAACACTAACTCCACCCACCTTGCATCCAACACGCATGCCACTGAGTTCCACTAGGAGGTCATTTACATACAGGTTGAAGAGCTTTGGAGACGTTTGCCCCCCTTGTCAAACTCTACACTCCAACCTGTACGACTCGGAAAGTTTGTGAGTGATTTGTTTTGCTTAAAGAATAACCTAAAACATCATCATCATCATCCAATTTAAGAGCTAGGCTCTTGTCGGTGGAGTTTTTTCCATTCCTCTCTGCTTTCCGCCCTTCTCTTAACCTCCTGATACGACCCGACATTTATCTTTTCTTTTATTTGCTGCATGTAGCTTATTCTTGGTCTTCCTCGCTTTCTTTTTCCTTCTATTCTTCCTTCTATTATCGTTTTAATAAAATTGTCGTTTTAATAAATATTCATAGAATGTGCGATACGCAGAATAACGGAATCAAAAAAGGGGGGTGTCAAAATTAATGGGGACGTATTTAAATTCATTCGTTTTGCCGACGATATTGCAGCCATTGCAGAAAACAGATTGGAGTTGGAAGAACTAGTTACAGAAATGGACACTATGTTTAAAGAATTTGGTCTCAAAATTAACATAATTAAAAAAAAACACTAATTGCTTCTAAAAAGGAAAAATATAGCTCTATCTCAATAAATAACACAAAAATAGAACAGGTTAAAACCTTTAAATATCTAGGTAGCTTGATAACTAGTGACTCCAGATGTACACCAGATATAAAAGCAAGGAAAGCGATGGCGAGACAAGCTTATAATGCAAAAAAGCACCTGCTCAAGGCCAGAATATCAAGCAAAGTTCGCAAAAAACTTGTTAAAGTGTACATTTGGAGTATAGCACTCTATGGATGTGAAGCGTGGACATTGACAAAGAGGGACAGAGAGAGACTGGAAGCCTTCGAGATGTGGTGCTGGAGGAGAATGGAGCGTATAAGTTGGACGGAGAAGAAAACAAATGAAGAAGTTTTGTCTATGGTTAGGGAAAAAAGGAGATTGATGGAAACAATAGAGTGTAGGAGGGGACGAATGTTAGGCCACCTGATTCGACCTAAAACATACTCAACATGAAATGTCTCTGGCCGTAGTTTCGTCTGTAATAGCGACGTTTTACCTGAAAATAAAACGTTTATTAAACATACTTACCTTATTCAAAGCCTTTATTATATGAGAGTAGCATCCAGTTTCCGGCCCGAGTACGTCACATGACTTCTGGTCCTAACCACGTGAAATTGTGTTTCTGGTGGATTCAAAAACGATTGCTTAGGTAGGCCAATATTAGCCGATGCTTTGAGTGACTAGAACGAATAGGGACCTAGGGCAAGATACACTTGCCTACCCACTTGTTTTGCATTGCAAGTTTTTGTCATTTCTTTTGTTTACTTTACGTGGTACTAAAAACAAAAGTTTCGGGCACAAACTTATGCCTAAACGAAGACAAGTAACACCACTCATAATCGCTTTTTTAAATTAATGTCTGCGCGAACGCAAATTATTTTGTAAGTTTACAGCAATACGTAAGCGAATTTGACCAATTCCTGTGAGGGTTTAACTGAACGGAGTTCATGAATGTGCTCTAATGCCTAAAAGAAGACTCATTGTCAGGTGGTGTATCGGCATTTCGAAATCAGCAATTTTACGATGATATAACCAGCTTTTTAGCACTGACTAGTCCACTTTTTGCTCCAATGAAGTGGTAGGGTTTGCATTGGGACCTAAGTATAGTTATAACATCCATACAGGGACAAATGAATTTCATTTAATGAATGAGTAGTTATCGCGTTCCAGTTGTGGTTAAGGTTATGCTTTTTCAACTGTCTAAGTAATTGTTTTATGATTTATTTTAGTGCTTTAGTACACAACATAAATCGTATAATGTAAGTTACCACGGCAAGGGTATTTCATGAACAGCAGAAAGGAAGGGAAATACCTATGTCGGAAAAGAAAGGTTGCTCATTAATTTAACTTAAAAATAGTGTCTCTCCATAGTCGTACACCTCATGACTGAGGGTCTTAAATTCGTGATCGTTATTTACAACGAGCCTTTTTAATCAATCCCAAATAGCATTGTAGGAAGATACTTAGCGTCTGAATTACTGTAATTTAAGTTTGCTTACAATACTGGTATTATTATTGAGGTTGGTGTCAGGTCAGTCAGACGACCTTAGACCAGAAAAAAAAAACATGGTTTATTGACCATTTTACATAATATATCTGACTCTGTATAACAAGGGTTAACATTAGCCATTCCGTTTAAATAATTCAAAGTTCTTATCTCCAAATTTTGAAGAAATCACCGCTTGCTTTAGAGTGAACAGGAACTCTGTTTATGTTTGCGCGCCAACAAAACAAACATTTCATGCAGTTAATCTTGGGTAGTGTAAGAAATCTATGTATCAAAAAGTTTCGATATCTGTTATATGTACTTTTGTAACGAAGCTGGCTTACGCAGCTAGGTAGGAGATTTTATTTAGCGGTAGAAAACTACAGTTTGAGACTTAGTGCTAGGTTCAGCCTTTGTTAGCCAGACTTAGGAGTAGGATCTAGCGGTGCCAGAATGAATGAGATACCTGATTGACTGCGGACAGTCGTGGAAACCCTTTACATGCACTAATTCACCAATCGTTAATAGTATTGCGAGGTTCAACAAGGTGAATATGATTAGTCAGGTTGACTATTTCCATTTGGAATATATAGTACTTACGAAAAGTACAGACTTTTCAATAGAACAGATTTATTGCTAAATCATGCTCCTTTATATTATGTATTGTATGGCAGTATATAGTATGAATGTTTTAATTTCATCTTAGGTTAGGTGACTAGGTACTAGCCTCACCTATTTATGATTTAGAAACTGGTTTGCCATTAAAACTTGAACTTAGTTGCTAATGCGCTATAGGCGTATAGCATTGTTATTATCACCATCGTAAGTATGTACTACTGGCATGGCAATTAATTCTGCGTAAACAGCTTTTGGCTTCGACAAAAATTCGTAATGATTTACTACGACTGTACTCGTAAGTACGAGTATTATTACATACATAGTCAACACATTAGTTTTGGTACAGGCGAGATAGACTTTTATTTGTTTATTAGCCAGGCCAGATGTCTTGGCATCTTCTGCAGATATTATGTAGGAAGGGTAAATTTACTTATCAGCCTGGTTTTCGGGTTACCAGAGAGAAGTCGCTTCGCCATCACAAAGTAAGGTGCACTCGGTGCAATCTGTTATTTTTATTAGTAAAGCCATTTTGCTATTACAAGGATGCATTTGACGCGATCCTTTATTAATTATATTTATTAGTTTGTGTAGTGAAGGTCTGCGCAATGCCATCGGACGTTATTACTCTTACTATAATTTTATAGTTTATGATACTTGTTTGTGTTAGTGTTTTTAACACGTTTTTTTTTTATTAACCATGCCTCGGAGGACAAGCAAGTTATTTGCATAAGCTGCTGGATTGCTTATTGGATCAAAATGTTTGTGACAAACCTTTGCCAATTGCCATGACAGCATAATGGGGAAGATTACGCAAAACTTTTTGGTAGAGGGCGCTATGTGTTTGTTACATATCAAATATTGTTAGGTACTCTGAATTTTGTAGATTTGTAAACTTTTTTGGACTCTAGACCCTTTTTTTGTGGGCTTACCACAATGTATTCCTTCTGGCGTTTGAATAGGCTAAAGGAAGAGTTGAGAAAAGGTGGAGCTTCGTTAAAAGGAAAAAAACTGACCTAGTCGACAGGTAAGATAACAGTGTTTTTTTTATACTTTTACACGTTTTCATAGCAAATCTAGGATTGAATTTGATCAAATAAAGTCTTAACTAAAGGCTTCTTGTAAAAAAACACCAGTATATCATTTCTAAAGGACAAAAATTGTAAACTCGACATAACCTCTAAAAGCATAAATATAAGCTTAGCGTATGGTATTCATTATAATAGTATGTATCTTTAGCCTTCATTGTTTACCTACCTGTAGTCTTAGAAGTAGTCTCAAAATCAGTTTCTTTAAAATGTTTGCACATAACCTAGAATAGCCACTTGATCTAAAGTTTCCTCTTTTCAATGCCTTTTCCCATTTTTTCCTTTGCTGTGGATTACTGGGGAATTTGTAGGAACCTATTTCCCCACACCTAATAGCTGCACAGCGCCCCATTTTAAAAAAACTAACTAATAACAACAAAACAACAAATATATGTACGGGTTTTGACAGTTCCTGAGTAACAAACATTTGGCGCCCTCTATAAGGAACTAATTTGACAGTTTGCTTCCCCATTGAAAACCTACTATTACTAGCAACCAGTTGGGTGACTGTCCGAAAGGCATTTGACTGGAACTGGATGTGTACATTCCACATGTATGTCGTGTTTGATACCGATATCTATTGTATTGTCAAACCCATGAAACGTTGGAACTAAACATTCAGTTCGCGCAGGACATGTGGTGGAGCCAGGCATAGTATTATAAAAAGTTAACTGTTTTGATAGGACCTTTCAGTTCTTGCGGGATAGGTGGCGGAGCCATCGTATCCTAGTAAGTTAACTGTTTTGATGGAACCTTTCAGTTCTTGCGGAATAGGTGGCGGAGCCATCGTATCCTAATAAGTTAACTTGTTTTGATGGAACCTTTCAGTTCTTGCGGGATAGGTGGCGGAGTCATCATATCCTATTGAATTAACTGTTTTGATGGAAATTTTCGACTTATGCAGACTAGGTGGCGGGGCCTTTGCATTTAATAAATAGATTAATTGTTTTGAGGGAAACTTTTAGCTAGATAGGTGGCGAAGCCATCGTATCCTTATAAGTTAACAGTTTTGACGGAACAGATGAAGCTCGGATAGGAAACTTACCATGTCATTGAATATTTTATACTTAAGTATTTCTTTAATCCCGGTGGGATTAGAGTAGGATCTGGATTCTGAGACTCCGACCTTGCTTTAATTAATATTTTTGTCTTTCTCTTCTCCTTGCGCTATCTAAGTACTTACCTGCGTCATTATGACTTTTGTACACAGCGTATCGGAGCACACATCATGTGGAGCTTATAAGGCGGTGCCTGCATGACGTGTTCATGGCTCCAATAGACTTTTTGAGACTTTGATTACAGAGTCTGTGTCTCTTAGAAATTAAATACCATGGATCGATCTACGGTGTAGGATGCGATTACTAACACTATTTTGGTTTGCTATAATTTTAACAGCAAAAAACACTTATTCTAGTGATAATTACTTTTACAATTTTAATATCGTCTTGGAAAATTTTAGATTCCTAAGTACTGGGCATTAGTGAGACGGCCACGAATTAGCGGAGCTTATTCAGGGCGACTGTCTCGGTCGGAAACTAAAACGCAAATGACAATGACATCGAACATTCCTTCGAGCTGCCCATGGTGGCGCTAGTGTCGCAAAGTGGGGATGGCGGTGCGGCAGAAATGCAGATCACGTGGTCAGGACCAGAAGTCATGTGACGTACTCGGGCCGGAAACTGGATGCTACTCTCATATAATAAAGGCTTTGAATAACGGTACAGTACTGTTTAATAATCACTAACATCTTTTGTGTGTTTTTCAGTTTAAATTTCATCTTTGATGCAAAAGGAACGTCAAATTTGACAGCGCGCTCACAGTGCTAACCCCGGAGAGCGATATCGCCGTGAGCGCCAGATGGCCGCGGTAGTGACGTCATTACAGCTATCGCTGGCTCGCTAACACCAAATCGGAACGGTTTGTGAGCGCGATATCAGTGATATTATGGCTGTTGGCGCAAAACGGAACGCAGCCCAAGTGGATGTCAACTTGTCAAGGGTGACATTGACATTAGTTGTGCTTTGCAAAATTTCTATCGATCGATTCTATTCTGTTTGTTGTGCATTTTTTTCCTATTTATCCGGAAAATAGAACGATGTCGTTGATTTTAGAAGGTGTTTCTGATCCCAAAGACGTCCCAAGCGAGTACATTGAGGTTATTGACGATACCAGTCATATTATTCTACTGTCTGATCCTGCGGATGCTGAGAATTATTATGTTCTGTAAGTATCTTGATAAAAAGTTGGTATGGTTGGTATTGGTACTATACGTTTTAAAAAAAAAGGGTTTGCTCTAAACTCCAGGCGTGGCATAGACAGAGTCGAATCTGAAGTGAGCTCAATCGGAAGCTTCTGGCACTCCCACTCACCGCAGAACACAGCAAGCTGCTTGGCGCCGGGCTCCGGTAGAAGGGTGGTAGCTACCAGGCGGCACCACATCGAATTTGAGGCTATATTGATTATAGTGGTGTTATTGCTTACTCCAACCTGATCACTGCTTATTGCTTGCTGTTAGATCTAAGACTTGCTCTACCCTAACTAACTCTACCTACTTGCCACATTGATAGCTTTTTGGTTGGTGAGAGGATCAATATTAAAACATGTTAAAACAGTAGTTGATACTTCTGGCAATAGAAATGTGTTTGGCTTTTGCCTTCTCAATATGATACAGTAAACAACAACCACAAATGTGCATGTTCCCTATAATGTTTTTTTCACATCTTCTATACAACTATACCGGTGCAGGTTATCAGCACCAAGCACATAACCTATAGAGGCAAAATGCCAGTAATTTTGTTTCAGAAAAAATCCGTCAAAATCCCTTGGAAATTAATGCCTCTATTTTTTCTCCAATGCGTTTTGTTGAAGAAATTCACTTATTTCGTTACATATTTTAAAATAAAGGTGTCGTTTAAAAGATTGTTATATACAATGACAACTGAAATATCTCATATTTCATAAATATTGATTTGAAAATATATGCTTAAATTGCCTTTTTTTGTATCAGTGCCAAGCACTGATTAGTTTCGGAGAAAAATTGCGCTTACTTGCCTCTAAAGGTTACATGCTCGATGATAATACAGGGCCCTTGGGCAACACAAGGTCTCTCTCTCATTGTGTGTAGAAAATTCTATAATGTTATTTGAAATCCTAAAAATGTTATTAATATATCTATTTTAAAAAAACTTTGCATGTTTTTAGGGTTCCAAAAGGGTAAAAATGGGACCTGATTACTAAGCCTCTACTGTCTGTCTGTCACCAGGCTGTATTTCATGAACCGTAATGGCCAGATAGTTGAAATTTTCACAGATGATGTATTTCTGTTGCTGCAATAACAACAAATACTAAGAACAAAATTAATATTTAAGGGGGGCTCCCATACAACGAATGTGATTTTTTTTGGCGGTTTTTGCTCTACATTAATATAGGCAACAGGTATAGTATGTGCCAGATAAACATGCATAAAAGGTCATCCACCTTGACAGCTAAAACCTTGTGACAGGTATTATTTGTCTTTCTAACTGGCGATTATTACGACTTTTGATTTTTGGGTTCAAGGTAGACCCGTACCGAGGTTCATTTGTTAGACACATTCGTATCGCTACCGCTTATAGTTAGGGTCGCCGCGCTTCGCATGCTGGCGTGCAGTGGTACACGGGTGACGGGACAATGACTTTTTACGCACCTTTAAATGGCATGGACTATAGACGCTTGAAATTTTCACAGAATATCAATATAAATGTTCACTTTGAAAATTAGTTATTTAATTTAAATCATAATAATATTTAAGGGGGCCTCCCATACAACAAACATATTTTTTTACCGTTTTTTTGCTTGATATTGATAAACTGCAAGACGCAGACGCTTGAAATATTACAGAATATTAAGTTGTATATAAACTGTTAAAAATTACATATTAAATTAAAAAAATATAAATATATTAAAGGGGGGCTCCCATACAAACGTATTTTTTTTACCGTTTCAAAACTAAAAAAAAATGATCATAATATAGTGTCTAATGTTGTATAGGTACGAAACCCTTCGTGCGCGAGTCCGACTCGCACTTGGCCGGTCTTTTTTTCCTTTATTACCAATAATTTTTGAACTCTCCTTGCTAGCACCCTGGGCCCTTTCCTTACTTATGGGTCTCCATATTTTGGATTTACGAGGTGCGGTCCAAAAGTGTAGGCCTAACAAAGAAAACAAGTAGATATATTTACAAAACCTTTTTTATTTTTCTATATAGTCCCCCTCTATTTCAATGCACTTTGCAGATCTCGTAATAAGCATTTCTATCCCCTTAGAAAAAACTCTAGAGTTTTGTCCTCAAAATGGGCGAAAACCGCTTGAGACACTTCATCATCCGAAGAAAACCGTCTTCCCCTTAAGTCTGCCTTAAGTCTTGAGAACAAATAAAATAAAATAAAATTGCTACAGCAGCTTTAGCAACTGCGTGGAGAAGCCGCACACCTCCTGATTTTTCCACGTCGCTTCTGCTTGATCGCCTCTTGTAACTGCTCAATAAGGGTAGCGTAGTAGCTGCCATTTACCGTGGTATTCCTTTCTTTTATGTCAATCATCAGTATTCCGTGACAATCCCAGAATACCGTTGCCGTTCTTTTTGGTGGATTGCGTTACCTTGGCCTTTCTAGGCGGCTTTTCACCAAGACGACGCCACTCCATTGATTCCCTTTTGGACAGGAGATCATAGTACAAAACCATGGTTTTGTCTCCCGTAACAATTGACTCCAAATATTTTTTTCCGTAACGCCTATACGCGTCTAAAACTTCTTGAGAACACGCTTTTCGTTTTGTTCGCTGCACGCACGAAAGAAGTTTGGGTACCCACCTAGCGCTAACTTTATTCATGTGAAGATGTTAATGAAGAATCCTAAGTACTGAAGTTTTCGAAAGCCCGGTTCTTGCCGCTATTTCTTTAGTCTTAGTCCTCTTCCACTAATTTGACTCCTCGGGGAGTACTTACACAGGCCGGCCGGAGCGAAGTTCGTCGTCAATGGACTCCCGTCCTTAACGAAACTGCTTACTCCATTCTTTAACGGAGAAGAATCCCCGTACACGGCATCTAACCTTTTTTCATATCGGTTGATCAGGGAACGATATTCCAATTTGAACATATCTAAAAATTACCAACTTCCTATCGTAAAAACGCCGTAAAATCAAAACCACAAGCAACAGAAACACCAAAATCATACACGAAAAAGCGGAATAAATGACAATCGCGATGACATATTTTTTATTTTACTTTAAGCCGCCATTTTTTTCCAACCAGAAACTTTTGGACCACACCTCGTATGACCTTGTTTTCTGATACAAAACTATATTTATTAAGAAGTATATCAATTTAACCATACTTCAATGGTATGTTACAGGCCAACAACTATCAATGTCCAGGCAGTCCCAGTTGCTCCCATAACCACCAAAGGAGCCACAAAGAAACGAAAACGACAGAAAGTCGAATTGCCTGCACTCTACACTTGCGAATCATGCAATTTCTCAACTTCAAGGCTTCGATACTTCGAAAAGCACCAGCTGACACACTGGGTAGTCAAGAAAAATAACACAAATAATAGTAAACAGAAAGGCAAGGAGTTGGTTCACATAAATATGGATGAGTCCGAATTCAAATGCCCCCATTGCAACTACTTCACACCGAATTACCGAAGTCTTCGAATTCACATGTTTATTCACACCAAAGGTGACGCTTACCGTTGCACACATTGTGACTTCCGAGGAAAGAACTTGGCGGAACTGATAAGTCACCACAAACAGTTTAAGAAGTTACAGTGCAAATATTGTATGTTCTCTACTCATAGTAAGGTGTTGTTTAAGTCGCACAAGGAAAATGATCACGCAGCCAAGTTGTTTGGCTGTTTGAGGTGCAAGTTTGCGGCTACAGACCCGGATTACTTGGTTACCCATATGAAGAAGCACCACAGCAATGCACTACGCTTTGATCCGGTGGAATTAGAACCGGGGTCAGAGATACGCAAGATAGATCCGCAAGATAACGCCACAAGAACATTGTCCCCGCA
The DNA here is from genome assembly GCA_949316185.1 of Pyrausta nigrata. Classification (NCBI taxonomy): domain Eukaryota; kingdom Metazoa; phylum Arthropoda; class Insecta; order Lepidoptera; family Crambidae; genus Pyrausta; species Pyrausta nigrata. Next base: position 7,679,637 of record OX438963.1, on the reverse strand, counting down.
AAAATAAATCTTCTTTCAATTTATGGCTGGGATCGGATACCAGAGATCGGAGTAAGGTGATTGATTTGATGTACCTACTTTGCAAGTGCTGCGATAGTACCTATGGATATGCCTATTTTGAAGAACCGATGACGCAAAATTCCAGTTTATATCATTATATCTTACTTATTTTGGAGGAGGCCTTTGCCAAGAGGCACACCGAACCCTGGGACATATTATAACAAAACATACAAATGTTTGTGTGATAAGCACGAGCGTTTGTACCTAAGTCATGGATGTATAAACGTAAATAAGTATGTCTATCCGTTATACTAGTCGCCATAGCACAAGCTCACGGTTAGTTTGGGGCTAGGTAATTGGTGTGTTTGTCGAAACAAATTATTTATTAAGTATAAACAAATTTTTGGTTTATCTTAAGGATTTGGAAAATAAAACCAAGATTTACAAAAATGCAGTATATTTACATTATAGATGTTGTACAAAATCATCTCTTACTAAAGATTGGTATGATACTATGATTACATAGAGTATTTGATTCATAAGTTGTTCGGGCACATTCGTTACTACAGGAAGATTTTACATAATATACTTAATAATACGTAAAGTGGTTTTAAAAGCACATATTAATCAAGTATGATTAATTTTTAGTACAGGATGAATTAAATATAGGAGTCAAACTGTAATGAAAATTATATGAATATCAAAATCAATCGTTATAAGCTCGTCAAAATACATGTTTAAAAATTTACTTGTATTTTATTTCTTCTTTATTATGATGATAAAAAATAGTTAATATTTTGACCATTGCATCACCCGTTTCTTTTGATGCACTGGTTTCTGATAACAAAATTTTGTCAGTAAGGCTTCTTGGAAATTTCTCTAATTGTTAAATAAATTAATTGAGGTACAGCTATGTCTTAAACTCAGTATATCTGAATTTAAAAAAGTAATTTACTGCAAAAACATAGCCAATTAGCTTTGGGTATCTACCAACTGGATTATATATCTTTTTCTACATTTAGAATCGCTATTTTTCTTAGAATTAATCATTTATACGTTATTGTTCAGATAACAATAATTCTCAAAAAAATAGTAATGCTTTTTTTGTTATATTTTTTTATTGAATTTGACAAGTTAATTTCATCGTAAAAACAGACTGACACTGATATTCGAGAAAAAAGGAAACAATTTTGAATCCACAATTTTACTACGACTTGTAATTTGTAGAATTTCAAATAATCCATTTTACGCCTATTACAAAATATACGTATTTCTTATTGAAAATATTGTTTTTATCAGATTTAATGTTACTAATACTATTTATTGTGAATAAAAGAGGTATTAATGACCCTATTATGAACTGCCTCAGTCTTAAATACTGCTACCAGGCACGACCTTACATGAACATTATTTTGTCATAATGAACACAGTTAAATACATCATATTTTAGGATTTTCACGCAATACCTTCGTATAAGTATTAGGTAGCTTTTTATCATTTAAGTAAGTCAATGACAGCGAAAGTGCATTTGTCAATAAGTCACACGTTACGGGGGGAGGGGATCAGCCAAGTGTGACATAGTATGACAAGGGGGGGGGGGGGGGGGAGAGGCAGGAGTTTGAGGCTTGAGATGTCACATGTCGGAATTAAACGTATTTTTAAATACAATTTGTTTTCTACTGTGAAGCCTTTCATTTTAATTTCCTTAGCAACTGACAGCTGTTTAGTCTGACGTTTCTTAATTATTGTAGTCTGTCTCTTTCGTTTATTTAGCAGGGAAAGAGAGATACTGATATTATATTCAAGAGGGCATCGACACAGACTTTGGAATTGTAGGTATTATTGGAAGAATATTTTTTCACTGACTATTGAATATTCGACCCTATCACATATCTATTATGCTGCATATTGTGTTGATCTTACGATAGCTGTTTATTTTAGTCTTTTTTTACTAAGCATAAGAAATCTCATGATTTATCTAAAACTAAGTACACGTAGCTGCCTAAATAATATTTACAATGTTTAACTTAAACTACCCGCATATTAATCACGTTCAATTGTTGAAATGTTTCTCATTTTATTACTGTAACCACGGTATAGATAACTAAGGATAGAAGGGTAATTTTATGGGAGAGACGCGCAGCAGATATAATTGCAGCATAATTAATGTATTCTGCGACAACTATAATAAGTACCAATCACAGCGCTGTGATTTTTCCGTGTGACGTTTAGACACTGACCTCCATAATACAAGTAAGCTTATGGTGACCGTCCACGAAACTAATGAGTGTTGTCATAAACATATGCAAGTTACTCTATTTTAGTTCCCTAGACACTCGGTGGGGGCGCTTGGATTCGGCATAAAAATTATCTGTAATTTCTTAGGGAATGTTTAGTCCAGCGTACTTGTATTATGCAGGTCAGTGCGTTTAGTACATTGGACGGTCTTATGGTAGCCTATCCCCACCTACTCGCATTTGGGCGACATATACATACCGATTAAAATGAGTTATGATGGCCCTTGTAACCTTTTTCATCAATTCCGTGGTGAAAACATTTCTTTTGGTCTTGAGGAAATTAAAAACAGAGACATAGAGCCCGATTCCAATGCGCCCTGTCTAAGATTAAATTTAGGTTAAACCTCTCTCTTTCTCTATCAAACAAACGAAAAGAGACAGACTACAATAATTTAGACACGTCAAATTAAGTGATGCGATTTGTAACGTATTTGTACAAGTTTTTGCGTGTTTTCGTCGTCATCGAATGACATCCCTGCTAAATTGTCTATGGGTTCTCTATCCTTACAACAACAGACTAAACAGCTGTCCGTTGGCAGCTGTTTAGTCTAACATTTCTAAATTAATATAGTCTGTCTCTTCTCGTTTGTTTGGCAGAGAAAGAGAGAGACTGAACCTAAATTTAATCTTAGACAGGGCGCATTGGAATTGAGCCCAATACTTTAGGCCAGTTTTTCGTACACTGATAACGTTTCATTGAATGTTTAAATAAACACTGTGATTGGTTATAGCTTCTCAACCAATCACAACAGGTTTTTATTGTAAGTAAATAATATAATATAAGTCAGCCTATTAGATCCCACTGCTGGGTAAAGGCCTCACCTCAACTATGAGGAGGTACGAGCCATACTCCACCACGCGGGCTCAGTGCGGATTGGTGGAGAGGTGTCTGTAAGGCAAGTGACAAACCTTACTGTCAGAAGTTACAAGCCGCCCTAGGGCCTCTGACTAGGCTTAACGACTAATACCACAGATATTAGCCGGGACCAACTGCTTAACGTGCCTTCCGAAGCACGGAGATGCTTGTCATGGACGTCACTTAAATGGTCGGAATGGTCACCCATCCAATCACGACCGCGCCGTGGGTTGCTTAACTTTTGGTATCACTACCAAAGCGCTGCCGCCACTGCGCCACAAGCACCTCAATTATTGTAAGTAACTCTTTAGTTTCTTAATATACCGTAGTAGTTTATCATTAAACAATATTTGAGAAAGTGTATATGGATATCAATATACCTGCAACTTTTACTATGGATCAAAATCTCTCTGTTCCTTCACTCTCATAATTCGGTGAGACGGCAGTCCAACATGACCGTAGAGAGATCAGGCGCAGGACCACCGGCTTAGCGTGCTTTCCGAGGCACGGGGCTGTTAAAACCACCTACTTCCTGACTCCGGAGCTGTGTCTGAGTTATTTCAAGACAGAAAAACCCAAACACTTTCGGCCCGACCCGGGATTCGAACCCGAGACCTCGTAGGTACTATACCTAGCGTGCTGATCACTAAATCAACGAGGCAGTCATCTTTTAAGCAATAATGTCACGAAATAATAAAGACACAATTTAAACCATTTAAACGGCCCAATTAAGAGAACAGATCGAAATCTTTAAAAAAATCAGATGCTCCATAAAATAATTCTGCTATCTCTATGACAATGTATGGAAGGCTTTTTTTTTCATGATTATGGTGAAGAAAATATTAAATATTATTGCACTAGCAAAAAGGCTTGAAAAACTTAAAAACAATATTTTTTCGTATTTGCAAGCTTCATCTTTGGATTGTTAAATACTTGCAATAGTATTTCTTTCGAGTATTGAGGGTGTAATCCCAATAACATTGATGAAAGCAGCGCGGCATTACACCTTTAAGAAGCACTTGATAATTTCGACAGGCTCTGCCAATGCCAGGGTGGCCGAGAAGTTAGACAATCGCCCGGCATGCGAGGAACGCGGGTTCGATTCCCGCCTCAAGTGGTATTTTTTTCAAGCGCAATAATATCATATATTTTTTACTATAGTAAAAGGTGTTGGTAATGATAGCCATATTCATCCCCTTAAAACTATGAAGACTGTTTATATTATATTTTTTATCAGTGTACAAGAAAACTGGTTGAAAAAACAAACATTTTAGAATAGGTAATCAAAATTAACTAAAATACCGATCAAACGTGACAATGTCTTGTTTTGTGTCAAAAAATTTAAGACTCCCTTGGAAGAACTGTGATTTTGTTCGATAGAAACAAAATGGCTGTCAGAATTAAGTATTAACCTACGCAAATATACTTGTACGCTAAATAATTATTAGCAGCTTATTATGATCTATTTTTATGGTTAATATTGAATTTAAAAAAAAAACTTATTGTATCTTAAAAAGTTTACGTTTTACAAGTCAAAAGTGGAGTCTTAAAAATAAAAAATATAAAAACTAAACATAAAAAAATATCTTAATACTGTTGGGATTTGGTTTTTATTGAACGGGCTAAAATACTACGAGACGGAGAGATCACTTGTGATTTTAACAGGTAGTTTAAAATACTCGCTGTGATTTTATACCAGTGACATTTAGTACCGCGTTTAATTAACTACTAGATTTTATGTTTATCTGTTCTTGATATATATTTGGCTTAATAGGAATGTGTCATGTCTAGTATTAAATTTAGAGATTCAATCTCTCTTTCTCTGACAAACAAACGAAAAGTGACAAGACTATATTAATTTAAAAACGTCAGACTAAACAGCTGTCAGTTGCTAAGAAAATTAGAGTATCCATAGACAATTTAGTAGGGATGGCATTAGATGACTAGTTAGATAAAAACACGCAAAAACTTGTAAAAATACTTGAGAAATCGCAACACTTAATTTGACGTTTCTAAATTAGTTGAGTCTGTCTCTTTTCATTTGTTTAGCAGAGAACGAGAGAGATTGAACTTTAATTTAATTTTAGTCAGGGCACATTGGGAATTAGGTAGTCTGATTAGTGATGAGATAATAACCCTGTCCGGCCTTGAAATGCGTAAAAAGGCACAATTAGTACGAAAGGACACTAGAAGAATACATGATGCAATGAACACTCTAGCAAAGTTACAATAAAGTTAAAACTAGCTTGGCAACGCACAAGCCGGCGGTTTTGCGAAACTAATAATGTTTTCCTAGCCGAATTTCGACTAAGGCGGCCTATCTCAATAAAGATTAGCCAACTGCGCGGGACATATTATAGTGCACAAGTGTGTGCGCAATACAGAGGTGCACTCTCTATTCCTTTACTCTCATAATTCGGTGAGACGGCAGTCCGACATGACCGTGGAGAGATCGGATCTGGTATAAAAATCACTGATGTTAATACACATACTATCACTGCTCCGGAGTACAAGAATGCTGGATTTAGTATTTATAAAATAAACACAAAACTTCACATATTTTTGTGTTTTGTCTCTTATTTAGTCAATATAATATTGCTTACATAAATGGGATTATGCCCAGGCAAATGTGTTTTTTTACATGTTAGAATCGAAAGCCTGCAAGCGTAAGAAAATTCAAGTTTCTGAATAAATATTATTGTTCATCTAAATCCAGCATACTTGTATAGTAGGTTATAATACATACTGTCAGTGAATTCATCATTCCATCTCTAAAGATATAAAAAATACTATCTAGTAAATGCATTAAAATTCTTATAAAAATACTGGTATACATCATTTTGTACATGCGTTTTAAAATAATTAATATTATTTTATTACTGAGTTGTGATCTTGTCATGCATTGTGAATATTATGAGTGATTTTTATTAAAAACTTAATTTTAATGTGTGCATTATTTAAAAAAAATCTTTTATCTTTAATTAATTTTGGCCACTTGTGTAGATATGAAATATAAAAAAATACAACCAAAAACATTTTTTTTCTTCAATTTTATTTTGGGATTATCTGATGCATAAATAATTTATTGCAACTTTTATTGCTGTTCGATCATATTATTTTATTTATTACTTAGTGGCTAATATTAAAAGTTTAATTTACAATTATTTTTTTATATTTCACTTCTGATTACTTCAGATTTCGGTTAAAAAACGTCGTTAATTTATATGGAAATTATTAAGGAATGTATTATTAATTTATTTTCCGAAAAATCCCGCCGATGTTTTTTTTTTAATTAAATTTCACAAGCGTTTTTATTCTCATTAAAATATTACTTATGTAAAGAATATTAAGGCCTACTTAGCATCTACATTACACAGGTTCAGGTTAACTCATGATTTTAAACATCTGTATTCAATTCTAACAAACTAGGGGATAAGAAATTGGGTGCAAGTGGGCTTAACTAAATTAAAAACGTATTCCTTTTGATATGACATTTGTTGAATGCACCAACTTTTAATATGGTACAAATATGGAGTGTCAACAAAACTGTCCCCATGATAATTAAAATAATTACATATATCCAACTAGTTGAATTTCACTACAGCGACCAATGTCAACAGAGATTAGTCAACTGCGTGGTAGATATTGAAAATAAAATTAAAAAAAAAAATTATTCCGGGCCCATAACATGATAGTGCACTAGCGGTAGTCCGCGACTTTGTCTATGCAAAAGTCGAATTTCCAGAAAAACCCGTTTTAACCCTCTTCAAGGTTGAATTTGAAAAAATCCCGAAATATTTCTAAATTTCCAATTAAATAGCTTAATATATTTTTTCGATTTAGCTTCAAATGTCAACGATGTTTCATACAAAATCGACCCCCCTTTTTTAATATAAGTGGTGATTTCTAAAAATCCTTTTAGTATGGCGGTCTCAATTATTTTTTTGACTGCACCATATTGGTTCTATTGAAAAAGTTGCTGCGATTAAGCAGAAGAACAAAAATGTCTTTAGTATATCAAAATGGGACACATTATAGTCAAATTAATATTTTTTGTGGTAAAAGAAAAAAGTCTTACAACCAATCTTTGCAATAGCTGCGTGTCTATGCTATCCCTATGGTTTTTAACACACTGAGATGTCATCACTGCGTGTTTAGACAAAAAATACATTTATTTGAAAACTATGTACTATTGTTCACATTTTTTTATGCTAGCAACATCGAGGTTAAAGGCGAGCTACAGTCTTTAGCGAGAGGTTAGCATTGGCGGTGCAGCGCTCTTAGTGAAAAAAGTTGGAACTATATAATTATTTTTGTATTTTCAGTTCAATTGGTATGGATTTAGCCTGATTTTAAAAATATGGGAATACAAGCACTGACAATGTCTTGTCTCGTTGTTAAAGTAAAAAACACGTGACTGAAACCAATATTAGTATTCCTAAAATATCTGAAACCGAAAAAAGGTTGTTTCTTCCACTAAAGCGCATATTGCTTTGCCAATAAGTACCTAACACTACCATAATACATAAAACGTTGTCTTTTTACACTAATTAAATCAAATACAATCAAAAAGTTTATTCCCATGCACTCACTTGAATATAATTTAATTATTCCAATTGATAAAAGCAGTTAAAAATTACATCACTTCAAAAATAATCCCATCAAAATCTTACATCTAATCATATAATCGTAAGGCAATCCTAAAACTACTATACAAAGTTGCCAGTGCAAAAATACTACAATGTTGCCAGTCTCTTACTGGGGAATACTACTAAGAGCTACGTTTTTTTTACCTGTGTTTTTAGCTGTTTGGCATGGATTCCCCCCATGTGCCAAACCAGTTATAATTAAACATGGCAGCGTATGGGTGTTTTCTTTTCTTGTGAAGGCGAAGCGATTCTTCTGATGCGTACCAATATTGGGGGAACTTGTCAAAAGGGTATTTGACTGATTCTTTCACGTATGGCTCGGATGGGTCCGCTGTAAGGAAAAACACAATCATTTACATTATACTACTACCAGGCCTGTGTATCTCCCCGCGTAGGTAGCAAAAACGTACCTACGCGCGGCGACCCCTACTTAGGGGCTAAAACAAGTTGCGTGTCGCTACCGGCCAGCGACACGCTCGCGCGTTTTATTCACCGGCGGCCGCGCGGCTACGTTGCTGGCTGGACGAGAATGAATAAAGTACTAGAAAGAGGCGCTAGATGTCGTTAGAAGCTTCTCGTAGCAGTCAACCCTATCGCGTCGCGTGATATTACGTCACTGAATAGGTTTAGTGTATTATGAATCATATTCCAGAGCAATAAGTATGAAATTATCTTGCAATGGATTTATGTAGGTGTCTACACGAAAATGTGCTTGACTCTGAGGCGAACTAAATTACGCCATATTGTTGACGACATTGAGTAGACATTTCTTTGAATACAATTAGCCATACTTCTGTACGAAGTACTAGTACTTATTCTGTGCTACTACTAAAAGCTAAAGTATTAAAAAATATAGTAAGCTATTGAGTAGTCAGCTCAATAGCCTACTATATTTTTTAATACTTTAGAGATCATGTTTCTAGATTGTATTGTAGATTGATGTAAATTTTTTTTTGTCTATTTTTGTTATTATGATTAGGTATTATTACAAATAAACCGTATGTGTATTGTTTTTGCCATGGGAAGGCAATGGCTTTAGGCACGCGTATCTCTCTTTCATTTTCACTTTCTCTCTCTGTGTGTAGGTGTTTCGTATTTGTGTGTGCGTATTTTGTGTGTGGGTCTCCCCCCTCGTGAAATGGCAGCCATTTTAATTATTTAAAAAAAATGCTTTTTCTATGGATCTGGAGGTCCTAAAAGTTATGAAAATGATTTTTTTGGAAGGTAATCAAGTGAAATAAAGATTAATTCAAAAATTAACCTGGAAGAAAATTTTTTTAAATAAATCTTGCTAAAATTTTAAAAAACAGTTAAATAGCTTTTTAAGCAAATCTAAATCCAAAAATGCATTTTTTTAAAATATTTTTTCTCAAAAAAAAAAAACATTAGGATTTTGTCTTTCAAATTTGGAAAATAAAATTATCGCTAGTCGAAACTCGGACAACCTGTATAGAAGTTTATACACAAACATGGCGGCAGACAATACAAGCAGAATATCCTCCTGCGGCGTCTCTCGTGCGTCTCCAGATGTTTCTTGTGCTGCTTCCGACGCTTCGACACACGCGGGCAGCAGGGGCACGGGATGGACATGTCTTTTGGGTACACTTCTCTCTCTTTTTCTGTGTGTGTGTGTGTGTGTGTGTGTGTGTGTGTGTGTGTGTGTGTGTGTGTGTGTGTGTGTGTGTGTGTGTATGTGTGTGGGTGTGTGTGTGTGTGTGTGTGCGTGTGTGTGAATGAGAGGTGCGTGAGTGTGTGTTTAATATGTGACTAACGGCCGAATACTGAATCGCTCCTCAAATATTTGACGGCTTCTCAATTTAGCAGCTTCTAAACTCAGAATTCGCATACTTAAGCCAAAATGTAAGCATCTGTTAAACTTAAGACCATCTCAAAATAACGCCACTCAGATTAAAAATGGTATACTGAAACGCAACTCAACACTATTTAGCTGTCAAATGACTGTCATGAATCTGAGAGTGGTTCGAGGTCTATCAGTTGATAGTGATATCATGGTATAAAAAAATTGTCTATAAAATCCTTATTTTCTCTGTGGGTATCTCCTCCCATGTCGCCCTTTTTTAACCCTAATTAGATATTAGAACACAATCAGGACTGAGATATGCACTAAATTCCATAGAGAGGCTTTTTGCTGTCATACGAAGGTGCTTCTTTTGCCTACAAATGGGAAATTACAATTTAAATTACACATATCCTTCCAGTTATTGTAATATGCGTAGTTTTGTACAACGTTGCACCTATGCTTTTACTATGATTGTGCTCTCAAGAGTTATCCTAATAATAAATAAATAAATAATAATGAAAGAGAACTAGTTACAGAGGCCCTACTCCTGTTGACGATGTCCGTATTTGGAGTCTCGTCATTACGCTTGTTTGCGTTGTCGTTCAGTCGTGAGTAAAAGGGACGGCTACATTCGAAAATACGGACATCGTCAACAAGAGTAGGGCTTCAGATTGTTGAGGAAGAGCCAATAGTTCAGCCTAATCGGTCTTAGAATAGAATACAATGGTGTTTATTTGCGTAAAACATGGGAAATATGGGTTACAAAATTTCATGTTTGACCTCATGTTTTGCCACAGGCAACATGCAACCTTGTTTTATTCACCGGCGGCCGCGCGGCTACGTTGCTGGCTGGACGAGAATGAATAAAGTACTAGAAAGAGGCGCTAGATGGCGTTAGAAGCTTCTCGTAGCAGTCAACCCTATCGCGTCGCGTGATATTACGTCACTGAATAGGTTTAGTGTATTATGAATCATATTACAGAGCAATAAGTATGAAATTATCTTGCAATGGATTTTTGTAGGTGTCTACACGAAAATGTGCTTGACTCTGAGGCGAACTAAATTACGCCATATTGTTGACGATATTGAGTAGACATTTCTTTGAATACAATTGCTAAGTCATACTTCTGTACGAAGTACTAGTACTTATTCTGTGGTACGGGCAGATATTCTATAACTCTCTCTGTGTGTGCCTGTGTTTGTGTGTGTGTGGATCCCGTCCATCTCTCACTTTCCTGTGCATGTGTGTGTGTGTTTGTTTGTGTATAAGTGTGTGAGTGACGTGTGTTTACATGCCTAGCGGCAGACAGTACAGGCAGATTATATCTCCTCTCTTTCTCTCTGTGAGTGCCTGTGTTTGTGTGTGTGTCTATCTCTTACTTGGCTGTGCATGTGTGTGTTTTGTGTTGTGTGGGGTGTGTGGTTTGTGTGTGTGGGTTTTTGTGTGTTTAGTGTTTGCGTGTGTATTTCTGTGAGTGCGTGTGTGCGATTGCGTGTGTGTTTGGTATGTATTTTATGTAGGTTTATTGTAAATATTGTGTCTGTGTTTTTTGTTTGTCTCTGTGACGTGTATAATAATAATAATAATTTATTTCAGACTTTTAGCCCATATAGTTAGTAACAATGTTCTTACCCTAGTGTTAGTAAAACAGCCAAAAAAAAAGAAAAATCAATAACAATAATATTCGTCAGTCACTGCTGCGCCATCCCACTTGAGATAGCGCAACAGTGATTGACGTATGCACAATCCAATCTGCGATTGATTATACTCAGGATGCTGTTGGTGCTGGCACGGACTCTATATTTAACCTGGTGTAATTTGTGTTGTGTTTGTGCTGTTTATGGGTTTGCGTGTTTATATCTATGATATGTTAGTTTACTAACCTGGCGGCAGACAGTACAGGCAGAATATCCTCCTGCGGCGTCCTTCGTGCGTCTCCAGATGTTTCTTGTGCTGCTTTCGACGCGTCGACACGTGCGGGCAGCAGGGGCACGGGATGGCCATGTCTTTGGGCACGCTACCATGGCGCTCAGCCGCGTGTGTTAGCAGAGTCGACGCTACGCGGTAGCCCTGGCGAGGATTCGAAATGAAATTTTGTTAAAACGAAACTTGTTGATTGGTTGAACTGATTTTATTGTATTTCAGACGACCATGTTGGTGTAGTGGTTCGCGCCCCGGACTTCTAAACCAGGCGGTTACGGGTTCGAATCGCGCAAGGGGCAAATGTTTGTGTGATGAGCAAGAGCATTTGTACCTAAGTCATGGATGTTTATTAATATACAGTGTGTCCCTGGATAAAGTGCAATCCCGAAAGGGGATGAAACTAGACCATGAATCATTGACTAGAAAAATATTTAAAAAAAATATTAAAAATTATTGTAGGATTTATTGGTATTTTAAGATTTTCATGTTTCATTAAGGACTCTATGTACAAAAGTATTGATTTCTTCCAAAATAATGGGTCTATTTCTTTGAAAAAAAAACAGTATGCCTAATACCTGGCGATGACCATGAAATAATAAATAGTCCGCAAAAAAGTAACTATCTTGGGTAAAAAAATGTATTTTTATGAAAAAAATGATTTTTTTAGACGTTTATTTTAAAAAACTTCAAATTACTAAAAAAATGTGCCCTATAACTATGTAATTTTATAGCTTACTTTTATTCTTTACCATTTTAGCTTCCAAATAAAAAAAAAAATATGTTCTAACTAAAAAAACACGCTATCTACGAACTTTTAAAGTGGAGCCTAATCGTGTTACCGTGCAGGTAGAGACCGTTTTTTTCCATTGTTTCCGTCCTACTCTGTGCCCTTCGGCAGTGTAAATAACTCCTACCTAGCCAATTTTTGAGTTAGAACATTGTTTTTTTTTTATTTGGAAGCTAAAATGGTAAAGAATAAAAGTAAGCTATAAAATTACATAGTTATAGGGCACATTTTTTTAGTAATTTGAAGTTTTTTAAAATAAACGTCTAAAAAAATCATTTTTTTCATAAAAATACATTTTTTTACCCAAGATAGTTACTTTTTTGCAGACTATTTATTATTTCATGGTCATCGCCAGGTATTAGGCATACTGTTTTTTTTTTCAAAGAAATAGACCCATTATTTTGGAAGATATCAATACTTTTGTACATAGAGTCCTTAATGAAACACGAAAATCTTAAAATACCAATAAATCCTACAATAATTTTTTATATTTTTTTTTAATATTTTTCTAGTCAATGATTCATGGTCTAGTTTCATCCCCTTTCGGGATTGCACTTTATCCAGGGACACACTGTATATAAATATGTCTATCCGTTATCCTAGTCACCATAGCACAAGCTCACGCTTAGTTTGGGGCTAGGTAATTGGTGTGTGTTGTTGGAACAATTTATTTATTTATATTATTAAATAATTTAATGAATTTAATTTGTAAAATTTAATAACTATTATTCACAAATACCTCGTTGAGGTCATAATAAATAATAATAAGTCAGCCTATTAGATCCCACTGCTGGGAAAAGGCCTCACCTCAACTATGAGGAGGAACGAGCCATACTTCACCACGCGGGCTCAGTGCGGATTGGTGGAGGGGTATGTAAGGCAAGTGACAAACCTTACTGTCAGAAGTTATCAAGCCGCCCTAGGGCCTCTGACAAGGCTTAACGACTAATACCACAGATATTAGCCGGGACCAACTGCTTAACGTGCCTTCTGAAGCACGGAGATGCTTGTCATGGACGTCACTTAAATGGTCGGAATGGTCACCCATCCAATCACGACCGCGCCGTGGGTTGCTTAACTTTTGGTATCACTACCAAAGCGCTGCCGCCACTGCGCCACAAGCACCTAATAATAATATGAGGTCATAATAATGTAACTTAATTAACCATCTATATGCCTTTATAAATTGTCTGCTGTTATATTATGACGTGAATAAATAAATATGAATGTTTAACTACGGCGGCCTATCTCAACAGTGGTATACCGGGCCCAAGTCTGATAAATTCCGCTAAGGATTTTGACAGTTCTAGTTTGAGCCAAACGTCAAAATCATGCTAATGAGCGATTTTCCTAGTGTCAAAAATAAGCCAGATGCCGTTGAACGACATAAAGGGGGTAGATTCTTATTTAAGAAAAATCTGGTTTTAGCGTTGATCATATTATAATGTTTATGTTGGGCATGTTTTAGAGATACAGGTTTTTCACAATTTAGTGATTATCAATAGTACGGGTCCTTAGCATGAAATACGGTCCCATCCGGAAGAAAGCATAAAACTTGGCACGATTGTAGCTTTTGTAAGTGTACTTCATTTCCGATATGGAAACACGCTGTGAAATGATTGCTTCTCATCCCCTCCCCCCCCCCCCCCCTTTTATCTTCCCCGTTCTGGTTTTCTGCAATTATTGCAAAAACGTTAAGACCTAAGAGTTTACTGCTTAGAGAGCAAATCATCGTCGATAAATTACCTAAATGGTATCGTATACCAAATAAATAGTGGTAAAATAAATGTTACGTATAATACAGCCATTCAAACTTAATAAAACTATTGAAAAATGCACACTTTTATTCCCTCTTGCTCAATTTACAGAAAAATAACAAGAGTTATGATATGATACGAAAGCTACAATCGTGCCAAGTTTCATGCTTCGACCGTAAAACCGAATTTTGTTAGGAGCAGGAACCAAACTAAAAGATGTTTTTCCATTTAATTTTATTTTTAACTGTATTTTGAAACTTGCTAATTTTGACGTAAGTACTTCCGCTACATGTCTATTACAATTTTTTTTGTTTGTGTTTTAAACTCGATGATTTCGACGCAATATTTATATAACTTAGATGACTAGCGCCACCTATAAACATACAATAAATTTTAAGCTGTCAGGAAATCCCTCATTGTGATTTTATTAGAAAGAAAGAAAGAAAATACATTTATTATTGAATGGACATCACATAACACACGAAAATAGACAACGTAAAGGGCACGGGTATATAACAAAAAACTCAGTGAAATTACAATTTATAGAGGTAAACCAGTCTTACTATTTTGCTAGTGTAATTTAGTAGACTTGGGTCCGTACGCAGGCAATATCATAGTGCACAAGTGTGTGCGCAATACGCAGGTGTACCCTCTGTTCCTTAACTCTCATAGTACATAGGCTTAACGTGCTTTCCGAGGCACGGAGGTGTTAACACCACCAACTTCCTGACTCCGGAGCTGTGTCTGAGTTATTTCAAGACAAAAAAACCCAATACTCTCAGCCCGACCCGAGACTCGAACCCGGGACCTCGTGGATAGTACCCAGCATGCTGACTACTAGACCAAGAAGGAAGACAATTTGTACAAAGATTAAGTGTATGTGTACAGTGGGCCTCGCATCATCATTATCATCCTCCTAGCGTTATCCCGGTTGTGCTCTCGCACGCGAGGGCCCAGGGTCCGCTGACCATGATCCAGGTTGTGGCAGATCAGGTAATTACAGTGGAGCGATTGCCATCTGACCTCCGTGACCCGCATCAAGTTACCCAAATCTGTCAAAATATCTCAAACGATATAGGACTCTATGTGATCAACATAAGGTTGAAATGTGGTCCACTGTACAAATAATTTACTTCTATTCTTGGATTCGGAAAGACTGTCACCACCTAAACCATCTGGATAGGGAGCTGATGGGTATCGAGCCAAACTCCACCTTCAAAAGGGTGAAAAGACGTGTGTAACAGAAGGTGGGTCAGGTAGGCCAAATCAGACTACGAAGAACTTGATAAGTATTTATTCGGGCAGAGCTTAGCCATACATAACTCTCAACGTGAAAATAACAGAAGGAATCAACGGTTATCTTGCTTTTATATCAAACTAGTGGTTCCCCGCGACTTCGCCCGCAAAAGTTGGTATTTCCATATAAATTTTCATCCCCCATTTCACCCCCTTAATGTTTTATATCACGACAAAATGTAGCCTATGTCCTTTCCAGGGTCTCGAACTGTCTCCATACCAAATTTCATTTCAATCGGTTCAGTGGTTTAAGCGTCAAGAGCTAACAGACAGATACACTTTCGCATTTATAATATTAGTATGGAGTATGGATTCTACGAACAACTATTGTAAGACAGTCAAAATTGTAACTTCTAACCATTACAATTAGAAATAAAATAATTAAAAAGGTGGCGCTAGTGTCGAGTGGAGTTTCCGGTAGCGTTGTTAATAAACGATATTCCCCGGATGTGACGTAACGGTGCCTGAAGCGGATGTAACATGTGCTCCTCAGGACCTGATTGCATGAGGAGCTAGCACGAATTTGGACTCGTCACTGGATGCTGTGCCACCCACGCCCATTTATATTAAAATATTTAAAATCCAGCTCAATGTCGAAGAGACAGATCGCAGAAAATTGATATCAAATAAATAAAAATGGACTCACCTTAAAACAGTGCTCGCATCTGTACGGGAAGTTCTTCCACTTTGGGTTTTTCTTCCTACTGAACACCATCCGGTACGGTTCAGCCGGGAACCAGTCTTCGGGGTCCAGCTGCAATTCTACTGGCTCATAGCCTGGCGGACAAACGGGACAATATTAACTTAGCTTTCAACTGGGTTTCTTAAGATGGGGTTCATAGAATTAATATCAGCAGGGGACTTGAGTCCGTTGATTCTTAGCTTCCTCTTCTTCTATTTAGCGAGCAATTACACGTCAATTACGAATTGGAATAAAATTTTGACAAAAAGGGGATTAAACTATAATTATTTTTATAACATAAGCAATTATTTAGCAAGTTTTTACGAAATCAAATTGAATTTCGCTCACAAAAATTAATCGACTGTGTCATCCGGTGGGATGTGAGCGAAATTCAATGGGATTAAACTAATCCATCTAAAACAAAATGGACAGCACAAAATTCATTTTTATTTATCACCTGCGAACTACATAGCTACAGATTAATATTTTTTGATCACTTTGTTGTGTCTGTCTGCCACCAAGACCCTTTTCTCAGGAATGCGTAGTGGTATCAAATTGATATTAACACAAAATACATACGGTCCCTTTAAGCTTTTATGACAATTTACTCCAAAGATTTTTATTTTTTGGTAATCAGATTTGCTCAGCAACATTGCTACTATGAGCAGATGTGTTCTATGTAAAATGCCGTATTTTTTAAATTTCGCAGGATAATCAAGTAATTAATAAAATAAAAATAAAAAATATAAATAAGTAATTGGTGCGTTTGTTGAAACAATTTATTTATTTATCAAAACCTTCCCATAGACCTAAAATCATAAAATTTGGCAAAAAACCTTTTGTTGCAAACACACAAGTTTGAACGAAACCCCTAGTGCGCGAGTACGACTCACACTTGCCCAGTTCTTTTAAAAGCAGACACCAATCGGCAAATATAATATTGCTATTGCAATTATTATAGTGTGTGACAATATTAAAACATAACATACCTTCAGGTACTTTGATCTGTGGTATAGGCATCTGAACAGGCACGGGCAACGACACAGGTGGCCCGGACGGCCCGGCTGGCCCGGACAGGTTTAGCGAAGTGTTTGATGCAGCTAGCAGACTCGTCAGGATCTTGTTGTGTGCCTGGAAATAAAATAAATAAATATATGTAATAAATATTTTCAACAAACACACCAATTACCTAGCCCCACACTGAGTGCGAGCTTTTGTTATGGCGACTAGGATAACGGATAGACATGCTTATATACGTTTATACATCCATGACTTAGGTACAAACGCTCGTGCTCATGACACAAACATTTGCCCCTTGCGGGATTCGAACCTCTGGTTTTGTAGTCCGGACCACTACTCCAAGACGGCCAACGAACGGATTTAAAACCACTACCCTCTTTTTGATGCTAAGATAAATTACAAACTTATTGATACAATTGACTTTCTATGGAGCTTAAATCAAATTTCACTTACAAAAATTAATCGACTGTGTCATCCGGTGGGACTCGAACCCACGTCCCTTCGCTATCCGGGCGAGTGCTCTTACCAACTAAGCTACGGAAG
The DNA here is from genome assembly GCA_949316185.1 of Pyrausta nigrata. NCBI lineage: Eukaryota > Metazoa > Arthropoda > Insecta > Lepidoptera > Crambidae > Pyrausta > Pyrausta nigrata. The sequence goes on along the minus strand of OX438963.1, from coordinate 7,662,025 downwards.
ACGTTAGTCAGTCGACGAATTTTTGCAAGTGCTTATTACGCAAGTGAGCCGGCGTTCGACTTCATCAATACTTGGGGAATGTACCCGCATGTATCCAATGGAAATATTTTTACAAATATTTAACCATCAGTTAAGATGAAATCAGCTTAACTTATTATATTTTTATACTAACTGACTAACGTCTTCCGTAGCTTAGTTAGTAAGAGCACTCGCCCGGATAGCGAAGGGACGTGGGTTCGAGTCCCACTGGATGACACAGTCGATTAATTTTTGTAAGTGAAATTTGATTTAATTTCGTAAAAACTTGCTTAAGTTATAAAAATATAATTTCTATGGAGCTATTACAAAATTTCTATCGCCCCAGCTACAACAAATGACCATAACAATATGGAGGAACAAATATACATTTTTACATTATTGTGTACCTAATGGTTGTCTAGAAGGAATTGCTTTTAGCAATAAGACCTAATTTGTGCCGTATATTATATGAAATTCGTAATTGAATAAAATTTATTTTGTTTAATATTATTAACGCTGAAATTTTAATGGTTGTTTTCCCGCAGTAAAATTAGTGCAGTTTATGCTGTATTGCTTAGTGCGTAGAGCAAACATTGATTTCGTGCGGCAAGCAGTACCCAAATACGTGAATTCTCGTAAAAGAAACTATCTTTTCTCACGTTTTCGAGTTGATGATTATTTTTTTGATTATTTTGAGAACAAAAATATTTTTAGTTTAAAAAAAATTCTCGCATGATTCGATAGTACTACTAAAGGTAAATTGTTCTGCTGCGGGAAAACAACCACTAAAATTTCAGCGTGTATATATTATTGTCTGTTGGGTGGGTAGTACCTTATCATATCATTCTAAGTTTATGCATAGAATTATGAGTAAAAGTGTTTAAGGGACAAACATACCTGTAGCAGAGCTGTATGCTGTGCAAGCGAACTAGCATCGAACATACTCGCTTTAGGCTTCCTCTTATATCCTTTCGGAGGGCCTCTCTTCTTGGCCACTTCCCCATTCTTCTTATACCGAACAATCTCCCCCGTCTCATTCTTGCTCACAGTCTGAACCGGAGTAATCGTCAATTTTGAAGGCAAAGAGAAACGGGATTGCAGACTTTTTACAATACTGTTAGTGCTTTTGACGATGGAAGGGTTGGCGAGTGATAACGGATTGGCTAGGTTCAACGGATTATTGACAAACTTGGGTAATGTCGATGAGGGGGTGGGAGGGAAGATGGATAGAGATTTTGGTGTGTTGAATGCTGGGATCTGGTAGACTTGTAAGTCAAAGGATGAGTTTCCGTATGATTTGTGTCGTTTGGCTGCCGGCTCTTCGTCGCTTGATTCGGACTGTGTTGTGTTGCTTAGAGGATCGTTCTCAGTGTTAGCGAACGGGTCTGAGTGGGGCTCGGCTTCTTGTATGCAAAACATCTGGAATAAGTTTGAAGTGGGTTAGCAAAACAACTAATGTACATAACTTAGAAAAAGTCATTAGAACATGGCGGCTTGTTGGATCGAACCAGTATCTCCCGCATGAGAGGCAACAGGTATTTTTCTTCCTATTGTTGGCTCAATGTTCCGATTATAACTGTTTTTTTTATTTGTATTTTTTATCAAAAATATACCTAATCATAACCTAACATTGTTTGTAACACCCTGTATATAGGAAGAAGGAAGACCTTGTATGAGAGAAAGAGACAGACAAAAAAGAGTGAAAGAGATAGGAACAAAAATAAAGCACTTACATGTACTAACCTACCTATGTGAATTTGTTTACAATTAGCAATATTTAATAATTACACAAAAATGCCACATGGAAGAATATACAATTTTGGTTCATGTGGTGTAATAATCTAAAAGATCGATTTTACATACAAAAATCGTACAATACGGTCATAAATAATCAGTAATTCACAATAAAAAGATGCCGTGTTAACAAAACGGTGAAATAACAATAAAATTCTTGTTTCTTTCTTACGGAAATACAGGCCGTTGGCCTTATGCCGTATTACGAAAAAAACCAACAGTACTTACGATTCGATATTCAAATTTTAAAACCAACAAATAAAAACACCGCACAGTCGAAAATTTACTCAAAAACCTACGGATACCGACAAAATGGCGTTTTAATACGTAAAACAGTGAAACAATAAGACCGATCTCATGAAATAACTGCACATGCCACTAAACATCGCTTACAATGAAATTGATCTAATTATGACACAGAATTATCCATAGTTATGAATGAATAGCGAACCTTTATCACTTTTTAGGCACTGATGATCATTTAAAACACTCGATTTTAATGCATTTACACTGGCTCGTGGAAGATTCTATTGTTTGGAATTTTAAATAAATTGAAACTCGGAATAAAAGGTTATGCTTGGTTAATAATAACAAGTTCCCCATTCGCCAGCCATCACCACTCAAAAGTAAAGCGGTACACCTACCGCACGCTTTTTAATGATGCCCTATTACTATCAGTAAATGAAATCATTTTCACCCCTCTGTTGAAGATATTAGAGTTCAAATCTTGAAATGTCTGTAAGGTATACTATAAGATTTCGTGTGGAATATTCGCATCGGTAGCAGCGTCATCTATTGTTTGACATTTATGTTCAGTGTTGTCAGTTGAAATAATAATTTTATCCCAATTTTCCGATTGTACTTATTCTGTGACTTAGGCATTGATTTATTATCTACATATAAGGATGCACTATGCCATACAAAATCAAAGCCCAAACATGGCAAATGTTATAATTCATCTTATGAAGCTTCAACTGGCTAAGTTCATACATTGCCGCTTAGGCTTCAGCTATTTAAATTGTCATGTGTAAATACGCAGCAATGGATGACGACACTATGTCATATGTCAAATATTATTAACTTGAAGATTCATAAGCCAATAATACGAACAAAGAAGTTAAGGAGTAGATTGTCTGTTCATGTTTGGTATAAAATTAAGTAACTGATGAAAGTCATGATTTATATTTTATTTACTACTTCTTATAAAATTAGGTATATTAAGTAGGTATATGAGTATTTTTCTAATTTCATAATAATCATATTTTTTACATTTCTACTATACAGGTCCAAACTTGACATACTACAACTAATAATACATTAACACAATTCACCAATTCTGGGTAGGCAAAGGACCAAGTCTATACAGACACGTCTTCAGTATTTTTAATTGTATAATTTTTCATTATTTTCTTCAGTATTCTTTTTCTTATACACTCTACACAACTATACTAACACTAAACTACAAACTAACCTAACTTACTCATTGAAATGTGGGGATGGTTTACATTTCAATGCTCGACAATGACACATACGGTAATGTACACAATTGGTTTGGAGGCAAAATATTCTATAGTACACACCAACAACATGTTCCACTGATTTATAAGAAACATAAAGCTACTGCCACAGGTATTAATTTAGTTAATTAATGAGTGTAAGTTTATTATTATTATTATTTTTGTAACAATAACAATCATCATCTTTAAACGTCCTATCTATGGATACTGTGTAGTATGCATAAAAACTCACATGTCATGTCAACAGATGGCCCTGCGTGAACCAAGCGATTTTCCCAGAAGTACTAATAATGCCTTCAGCTTGTGATTAATAATGTCTTATCGATATAAGTGAATCGCTCCATAAAAGCTTTTACGCTAGTAAGAACTGGTTGGGCATTAATTAGAATCTGACTAGACGGTTCCTAGACTTTTTTGTGTTTTGGCACTAGGTTTCACGCTTTTACGACAGTGTTACTCGGCCCATCAATCTGTACCAAGACGCAATAGATAAATATATATTTATCTTCATCATCGTGTTTTCTTCGTGGTGACGTCATACCTACACTTCTTCCCGTCCGCACTTCACCGACCCTTACTACATTATTAATTTATTATTAGCACGGTTTAAAAGACAAGAGTTCCAGCAGAAATTACTATTTATGAAACACTTTTTTTAGTCCTTATTTTAGCTACAGTTATTTATTATAGTGTGATGTTATAAAAATACTTTTATTTACTGCTAAGGTAGCTAGTAGGTTCTCTACTAAATAGTTGTCTAACTTAATTAAAAAATGAGCTGAATAAGGTAACCTAGTTAAGTTCAGTTGGAAACACGTCAAGGCATACATTTTGACTACAAAAACAGCTTTTATCACGTAGGATATATATCGTATAGAAGCGGTATCAAGGTCAACACGTGTAGTCTGACTTGCGGTGTGTAAGTACACTCGGCTCACGTCAGACAACCTACTTTGACTTTAAGACCACCCCTATTAAATACGTAATAAAAACTGTTTTATAGCTCACATGTAACCTGACGTACTGCTGACTGTACTAAAACTAAAAACCGTTTCTTTAGTCTAGGTACTCGTTATACCTAACTACTACATTGAATTTTACCGATGGCTAACATATATGACAGTTAAACACCAAGCAAGTGAAATACAACATAAAAATATAATACATTGGCTGGTTGCCCCGAATACCAGCCTAATTGCAGCCTTTTTGCATCTACATCCCTTTACGTGTAGTGTAATACCTACATATCAGATTCAGAAAAAATATACGAACACACAACACTATATTTTCTCTTCTTATAAAGCTCTTCGTCCTGGTTAATTGCGATAAATTTTGTTAATTTTCTTTACAAACATAATTTTGTGGAAACCTATACTCGGCCCGGCGAACCTTGATCCCTATGACATTGACAGTTATTCCTACGACACAACATTGTAGTGGCGTCACCGTTACATTAAAATCGAATTGGAGGCATCTATAAATGCCATTTATTAAATTTCGGTAGATATACAGGGTGTGGCGTAAATAGTGGTCCAAAGCAAAGGTGTGGATACACTGTACACTGAAGCACCACATACCAGTATTTAAAAAAAAATTATGTACAGGGTTTTCAAAAAAAAAAAAATTTTTTTAATTTTTTTAGAAATGGTTACCTTGCCTTACAAATTTGGTTATAATTTCCAAAAATGACGGTTTTTTTTTATCCATTTTTTTATTATTATTGCTGATCACTTGTACTTAGTACTCCATTCATTTTTTTTTTTACAAACTGAATTTAATAAAAAAAATTAAGTTTCTTTCAAAATTCAATACTCACTGCTAGCAAATCGTTTGACTTTCAATGCTTTTGGTGCAAAAAAAATGTACCACACTGTCAGTGCCCATTGTTTAAAAAAAATGCCCATCTTTTGCAGATTCTAAAATGGTGCAACAATAAGTGTTACGACTTACAGGAAAAAAGTTATTGCTTTTCGAAACAAAAAGGAGCCCAATTCAGAAAAACAATTTATTTGAAGTTCAAGGGTTTACAAGGGTTGTAATTTTTTTCTGTGTGGTCCAAAGCAAAGGTGTGGATACACTGTACACTGAAGCACCACATACCAGTATTTAAAAAAAAAATATGTACAGGGTTTTCAAAAAAAAAAAAATTTTTTTAATTTTTTTAGAAATCGTTACCTTGCCTTACAAATTTGGTTATAATTTCCAAAAATGACGGTTTTTTTATCCATTTTTTTTATTATTATTGCTGATCACTTGTACTTAGTACTCCATTCGTTTTTTTTTTACAAACTGAATTTAATAAAAAAAATTAAGTTTCTTTCAAAATTCAATACTCACTGCTAGCAAATCGTTTGACTTTCAATGCTTTTGGTGCGCCGGCGCTGCTTACACCCCAAATTGAATTGGAATGGTCATTTTTGGAAATTATAACCAAATTTGTAAGACAAAGTAACGATTTCTAAAAAAATTAAAAAAAAATTTTTTTTTAAAACCCTGTACATAATTTTTTTTTAAATACTGGTATGTGGTGCTTCAGTGTACAGTGTATCCACACCTTTGCTTTGGACCACACAGAAAAAAATTACAACCCTTGTAAACCCTTGAACTTCAAATAAATTGTTTTTCTGAATTGGGCTCCTTTTTGTTTCGAAAAGCAATAACTTTTTTCCTGTAAGTCGTAACACTTATTGTTGCACCATTTTAGAATCTGCAAAAGATGGGCATTTTTTTTAAACAATGGGCACTGACAGTGTGGTACATTTTTTTTGCACCAAAAGCATTGAAAGTCAAACGATTTGCTAGCAGTGAGTATTGAATTTTGAAAGAAACTTAATTTTTTTTATTAAATTCAGTTTGTAAAAAAAAACGAATGGAGTACTAAGTACAAGTGATCAGCAATAATAATAAAAAAAATGGATAAAAAAACCGTCATTTTTGGAAATTATAACCAAATTTGTAAGGCAAGGTAACGATTTCTAAAAAAATGTTTTTTTTTTTTTTTGAAAACCCTGTACATAATTTTTTTTAAATACTGGTATGTGGTGCTTCAGTGTACAGTGTATCCACACCTTTGCTTTGGACCACTATTTACGCCACACCCTGTATGCCATTACAATGATATTCCGTCGAAATTATAACAATTCTTAACATTTACAAGAAATTATCTCAATCAGACTTTACGTTTACGTCCTGCAAAAGTTACTTCGTTTGGAAGATATCGACTAGTGCGATATCGAAAAGTATCGATAAACAAATGTCGATAGTGGAAACGTCACGAAATCATTTAAGTTATAGGTGCTGAATGTTAAAAAGTTGCATGAAATTGTTTTTATTACACTCAAATTTATAAAATATTTCTGGGGACACCAGGTTTTGTTTTATTTAAGATTACATTTTATTAGTATCAGTTTTCATGTGTGGCATAATTAAGTAATAAATTATGAGTGTCATTACTTTTTCATACTTGAGTATTAGTAAAGCCTGACCAGAAATATATGGGACCTGAATTAAGGGCGCTTTGAATGCACTTTATATGACAACACTCGGTAAAGTTATACCAGCGCAGATTGGCAACTGAACATAAAAACATATTTTTTATGTTCATTTTTTATATGTTTTTAAGTTCATCCATGTTCATTTTTTAAGCCCGCTGCCATATGATAACAGATTCTACGATAAAATAATACGACAGAACACTTGCAAATTGAGAACTTATTAAATTCAGTAACTCTTTGTATTATTGGTCTTGAATTTTGGACTTAAACACTATTATTTTTGCAAAACCACTAATGGGTAACAAAAAACATTAATCCATTGTTTTTCTAAATGATAATATTTATTATGTTATCATAATTTTATATAATTTATAGGAAATCTTAAAAAAAACTCTACGAACTATTTCAGTTGTTATATCCAAGTAGGGTTGAAATAAAGAAAATAAAGCTAAAAACCATTATTTATTGTAATCATTTTTTAAAATCGTTATTAAAAGATTCTCCGTAGCCATCAGTAGCCAATTTTCACTATACGCACTATATGACGTACCGAAAATTCATGATGACAACTATATCAGTAATAAATTTAAAGAAAACGTGGTGATCACATAGACTTTCTAGTCGAAAAATACTACAACACATGTTAAACCACTTTTCTTTTACGAAAACGAAAGTTCTTGGTATTTTTCTCACATAAAAATTGCACTTGGTCGAACATTAGATTACGCGTCCACTTTGACACTAATCATTATGACAATTAATGACATGTCAGTGACGATTTGAGGTTTCTGTTGCCAGTAAAAGAAATTAGTTCCAGTTGTTTTCCGCAATATGGCGAGGTCCCATATATTCCTGGTCATGCTATACTATCTATTGAATAGAACGGAGCGCGGCATACATGCACGCACGATTGTATACCCAAGAGAATTAAAAAATTAACTGTAGGACAAAACCATATAAAACAAAAGCTGTTCAGCGATCATTTATTTAAATATTTTAATCTGAATCTGATAGTGGTAGGGCGGTAGCCAAATCACATTAAACTTAATCGTGATGGGTCGTGTCGATGTAACTACATCGACACGACCCATCACTAACATGAACTGTCATAGGGATCAAGGTTCGCCGGGCCGGGTATAAAAACTCAAGTATTTTGTTTAACAAAAAACATTCACTGGCGACTCCATCCTTAAAATTGACTTCGTTCCGATGACGTCACGTATTTTGTTTCATTTTAGCTTTGGGTGTGAAAGTGATAGAAGATTGGCAATGTTTTACGTAAATTAATCAGAAAATAAAATATTAAATTAGGTTTCAAGTGTTATTTCGGTTTCAAACCTTATCAATAATATTTACCTACCGATGAAACGTAATTCCATATTTTTTACGATTCATTGAGCTGTGATTTTTGCAATTTTTGACAACACACTTCGGCATGTTCATTGTTTGACGGACCATGCGTCATTAGATATTTTTCGGTCTAAAATGGCTATCCGACCGATTAGAGCATGTGCCATAGCTGTCAGTGTGATGAGATATCCCTATAAGTATATAATAAATCAATGGACTTAGGTATTATATTTGTTTGTATTTAGTTTTAGAATGCACGCTTCCGTCCGTCGAAAAGGATTCTCAGTTTGAGCTGGAATTTGTTTCTGTGTTCCGAAGACAGCTGAGCGATTCGTCTCGCGATATGTGTGATGTTTTCTAATTTTTGTTTTATTTATTTCAGGCAACAAATGACTTAGATAAGTGCTTTTGTAAAATGGTATATACACACACAATAAAATATGCCGCCGTAGGCTAGGACATTATAACATGCTTCTACAGGGCCCATACCAGATACTATCAGCAAAAAAACTACCTGTGTTGCCAGCAATTGGAAAACTGCTCAAATTTAAGATCGCTTAAACTCGTAACATGAGCTTAAGTGATCTTAAATTTGGGCAGTTTTTCTTGTGAACACAAGTTGATAGGCTTACAGGATCAAAGAGTGAGATAGGGCTGTACATTCGCATATTTGTATCTATATTATTTTATTTGATTGCTGACAAATTTCCCCACTGTGGGCCACGTGTTTATGACGAATTAATACCAATCACAGTGAGATGGACGTGATTCGGACTATAAATGAGTCAAACCGAAATTAAGGGGAAATTGATCGTATAAAACCTGGAAACAGTAAATGTTGCTAGCAATAAAAACACGTATAAGAAAATTCTTGTGGACTTACTAGATGTCGCTAGTTACCGTAATACTTTGTTTGTATTGTGTCGCCCTCTGTCGTACATTTGCAACATTTTTGTGGGAGGGTCTTTCTACCCACATTTATTTAAACGAAATTCCACTGGCCATGGTTTTAGTGTGTTCAAGCATTTTGGTAGACTACTTACGTACTTGTTAGTTTGAAGTTCTAGGCCCTACCTACCTATTTAATTTGACTCCTTTCCTTTAGTATTCTTTAAAAAAAATACTCTATCTAGAATTTAAGATGTGTACCTATTGAAATTTGATGTTCTTCTGCCTCTAGAGAACTTTATTAATTTAAAATTTACACGGCCCAAGTCACACTGAACATGTTGATCGCCTCTATTATGTACGTGATAAAAGCTATCCTCGTGGTTCAAAGTATAACTTGTAGTGCTGCTGACTGTACATTGTTGTTTTTTAAAGAGGTAGTAGATATTTGCTAATAATTCGCTTTTAGGTAAGAAAAAACAAAACAGAAATTATAGATTGATAACCATTTTTATTCGAAAACTTAATCTAAAAATCCAACATCGTTTACAAAGGTTTTTTAAAAAAATTGGAAATAAATTACTAACGACTAGATGACAACGCTGTACAGGACCAAGCTCAGAAATGATGGGTCTTAAAATAAAAAGAAAATTATTATCACATACGACTTGGTCACCGAAGTTCTGACGTATGTCCAGATTTATCGAAAAATCTACTATTATAGTAGTTTTTTCAACAAAATCTACGATTATAGTAGATTTTTACATAAACGGGGATTTCTTGAAGCAGTACATTAATTATTTTTCCAGACATACGCCAGTACCTCAATCTTACACGATATTATGTACACATCTAACTTATATAAGATTTGGCTTGAAACATAGTTGTGGTATTGCTTTTCAAACTGGTCACACTGTTTTGGTATAAAAATGTGGGTACTGGTAGTGCGACAGAGATAGTTGCTGTTCTCCGTTTCTTTCTACCAAGCTCTCTGTCATTCTATCTCGCTCTCGCTAGAACCATCAGCTATCTCTATAGCACTTTAGGGATTGCCGTCTTAAAAAATACAAAATAAATTATGTTATTAAATAAAATGTAAAGATATTCTAAATCGTTTAACTCGACTATGATATCTCTCTAGGGGATATTATTTTACAGTTATTGTATTTTGAACAATACATTAAAATGCAAAAAACTAAATTGAATAAATTAGCAATTAAACTAACCTACCGTGAACTGGCTGCAAGGGTTTGGTATGATAAAAATAATTATTGGTAATCAAATGTCAAAAGTGATATCAGAAAACATTGCCACTCAGTCAATATGAAATTTCTCTCATACTCACTGTGTGAAAAAAGTAAATCAAATGAAACTTACAAAAATACACATAATTAGTAAGAAAATAGATCAGAAAATTACAAATGGTAGCCGACTTAGATTGTCTATATTTGGCCGCAATTGTTGATATGCTTCAGTGTTGTCATAAGAAAGAAAGTTGAGCAAGGCAGGAATGGTCAAATAAGGTTACAATATTGACTAAAAAATAATGTTTAGACTGTAATTTTTCCTTTTCTAAACATTATAATTTAATCTGTCTACAAGTAGAAATAACAAATAATCCAATAAAGCCTTGATATTAAAGCTATTGAATATAGTATTGTCATAAATCGTGAAATGATTTCGAACGATCATCCGGGGAGATCGATTCTGATGATTTAACATAGCATGGTAGCTTTGAATCTACGAGCACATTGCGCTAAATATCCAATCGATTAAGATCCGAAGTATCGAGAGAAATCATTTTTAGGAACTCTCTTTCAATATAAGAGCGTATGGAGTGATAGATTTCGTTTGCGATTAATATTTTTCTGTAGATACCACTTTGTGCTATGTTGATTTTAGATTAATAAACAATTCGCTATAGTATTTAGGGTTATATTTTCTTCTATCACTCCATCGTATATAAATTCCTTATGGTAACGTTGGAAAAGCAATATATGATATGAATTTAAATTATTAAATGCATTAACACTATCACCGATGGTTCATGGACGTACAGATATCGTTTGCAGCCTAAACCTAGATTCTAGACAGAACAATATTCAGTTGTCTAGAACTTAAACGAATATTTAGACATTTCAGGTTATTTTATTAAATTCGAGTTTAAAGTTAGCGGTAAACGCGCGTTGTTACTTCGCGCCAAAATCAGTTAGTGTTGCCAACGTCGTAAGTGTAAAAATAACCAAAAATTCCTAAACATTGTTTCTAAATAACGAGAAATCCTATCGCTTAACACTATACCTAGCATAACTACCGGATATATACATACGTAAATAACATAGCCTCGCCTCAACTCATCTAATTATACACGGTATAAACCCGACAAATATGATTCGTGGCGCTAGTGTCTACACTAACTGTCAAAAATGTTACAAGAAGAACGTAGTTCCGATTTTCACCACCGACATTCATCGAGTTATAAAATTGCAGTATAAATATCACCGCGAAACCGTTACTAGATAGAATCATAATATACGAGAAATAAATACAGTTCTTAGTGTCAATAATGCTTTAGTTATCCCGCTAACTGATATAAGTTAGTGATTTTTTTATTTGCTACGTAAATAATCCATTTTTGGCGTCGATTTTTATCAATAACACTAACAAATTATTTTCACAACGATGTCTAAATCTATCGAAAAACTATTTAGGCACCATTGTAAAAATAAAGTCTCTGGCCCCCGGCCATTGAGTCAAACATGCCGCTATATCCCAAAAAATCTTTACAATCATCGTTTCTAATCATATATTAAATTAATAAATATATTACGCATATCCAATATGTTATTTTTGACATAATATTTCTTGTCAAGTCTTTATAATACCGTCATGACATACACAAATAAAGAGTCAGTATTTGGCATAGCACATCAAGACTTATAAGTGCGGATGACATCTTTGATCTGCGCTCGGCATAACGGACATTGGCCACCTCCCTTGCCCCGCCACTGCTGAACTGCGCACCTATAGCACATGCACATGTGCCCACACATATACAGAACGCTGTCGATCGGGTTTTCGTAGCATATTGTGCATTCTGTGCCGGTGAGGTTGCCGTCTCCGATCACGGAATAGATCGGTTGATGCATTTGTCTGCTCGTCGAAGGTCCGTTAGGTATTCTGTCCAGTCTAAGAGGTTCACCATGTCCGTTAGGCAGCTGGACTTGTTCGTTGCTAGAGTTCTGGCTAGAGCACTGAGCGTCAGCTCTGGGCCGGGGTTGTTGGTACGATGGCTGCGGGCATGGCGCGCAAGTAGACGGCTGGGTGGATATCGGCTGGAGACCAGCTAGGCAGAGCTGTGACGATGACTGGATGGGCTGGAAAGATGGAGAAAATTGGTTAGATTTCATGTCAACTAGCATAAGTCTCATTTTTTCCAAAATCTACTTCTAGTATTGGGACTTGTGTGTCTAAGAGCCTTTTTTACATGCAAACATAAATTGATTTTGTTTTTTGGTGCATTTTTATTACTTAGAGTTCCAATTTTAATTACTAGTACTCTTTTAATTCCGACACAACCCAATGCTATCTCTAATGCTCAAATCTTCTCTGACAAGGATAAGTTAAAAACTAAATGATGCGAGAGTTGCGATACTCACCTCAATATAATGTGCGCTGGCAAGCGTCAGTCCCTGCTGATGGTTGGCCATATTCTGAGCTCCATTCTGAGGAGGCAGGCTAACCACCAGCACAGTTCCACCTGCACCAGTCGATATGGGCTGTGCAGACCCCGTCAGCACCCTCAGTTGCTGAGGAGGCGTCTGGGCCTGCACCACCTGAGAACTCAGCATCCTGACTTTCTGAGTTGCCCCATAAATGTCCACAAACGCCCACAGTCTTAGCGTGTGGTCCACATGCATCACAGTTATGGGAGTTGATCCGTTCCTGCTGACTCTGACTTCTCCGTCTACAGTCAAGGTCACAGCTAGCTCGTCGCCCCTGCGTAGGCCGTTGGCCGCGTCCCGTCGCACCACCCAATACTCTGGCCGGTCCAGAAGCAGCTCAGCGTCGTCTGGCAAGTCGCACGGCCTCAACGTAGCCGGGTCACATGACGTCAGACCTATGGCTAAACTCCCAGCGTATGCCGTCTCCGTTGCTAGGATCTGAACAACGATAGTCTGGCCTGGACGCATCGGTCGCGCTGTGAAGACGTATCCTTGGCAGAATTCCGCTTCAGTCCTCGCCGCGACTCCTCTGTCGTTCACAAACTGAACGTTCCTTCCTTTCGTCCTATGAAGGCTTAGTGGCACCAATGGATTCGCGTATCTCGGCGCTGGTAAAGACTCTTCGACGGACAATGACCTCATACTGCCAACAAGCCTGTCCTCCTCCAGCGGACTCTGATTAGGCCTCCTAATCTGGCTTGGAGCTCTCGGATCGGCGAACTGAACAGCGGTACAGTTTCCGTATACATCGACGAGCGCCCAAAGAGGGTTTCTGGTGTCCACGCCAGAGAAGAAGAGACCTTTGTCTTCTCCGTTGATTCCGAAGTGGACATCGCCAGCGGAGTTGACGTAGTAGTGTAATATGTTGTCTTTCTCGCAGAACCTTTCACCTAGGGCTTTGGCCCAGTTTCCTGGCTTGTTGGTGAGGTCGGGGCAGGCGTATTTAGGGAGAGAGTGAGACAGAGTGGCAGGGTCGTGGCTGGTAAAGCCGAAACGGATAACGCCGCTCCAGCTGTTGGATATTTCGACAAAACGGATGCACACCTGGAAAGATGGAGAAGGGGAGATCAGATAAGCAATACGTAAATCACTAAAATGGGAAAGGTGTTAAGTAGTTGATATTTTAAGTATTTTTTATCTTTAACTGCAAATATTATGCGAGCTTTACATACACTGCGCTTAGTCTTAGAATAACAAACGCTGTATCATGTAAGGTCAATCATTATTTGACTTTGATTAACCACTTAGCACTAGATGAGCAATACTCGTAAGCTATTTTTGATAGCCGAATCAAGAGTTATTGTATTCATCTGTAAAATTGTATGCTATTTTTTACCACTTGTAATGTTATTCTTGCTACACTATGTGCTAATAGTAGAACTTTTTTTGTTTTTGATGGCAACACTGTTCATTTACATGGTGGTTTCGAATTTGGAATAAAAAAAAAACAATTTTAACAGACGATAACGTTTTTTAAGCGGCATCACTATATTAATACAAACTTATTCAATTAAATTTCAAATTACCGACGATTTAGGCTGTTTTTTTTTAAATGGGATTTTAGAATCCTATTATAAAAATGAGTTAAAACATCAACCTACCTTCTCATTGACCCTGACAGGGCGGGCGCTGAACGCGACACCCTTGCAGAACGACTCCACTCTCCTCGCTATGGAGCCATCCCTGGAGATCCTCACGTTTTCCCCATGGACGCTGTGGAAGCCGAGGGGGGGCAGGTTGTTGGGCGTCCCCCCGGTGCAGGAGGTGCGGGGCGCTGGAACAATAGAGAGGCACTTGAGTACATTTATTTGTCAACGAAACTAAACAGCTTTTTTTTATAAACAAAATTTACTATTAATCTCATTTAGCTAGAGTCATTTTCTGGGTAAAGGCCACCTCCAGATCTCTCTAAACACTCCGCAAATCGTTTAAATAAATAGTGACTTCAACAAAAAGTAAAGTTAGCCTATATAAATCCCACTGCTGGGCAAAGGCCTCACCTCAGCTATGAGCAGGTACGAGCCATACACCACTACGCGGGAATCCTGATCAGACTTCACAAGTAATTCCCCAATAACGTACGTATGTATGTAAATACGTATTATGTTTTAAAAATCCCAATAATATTTTATTGATTTATTTATTATGTTTACAGATTTTAGAATTAGTACATTTTATGCAAAAACCAGAAATAAATTCTATAACAAAAAGAAGGCCAGTCAGACGGATCATTATTAAGAAACCTATGTATTAAATATTTACAATCAATAAAAACTTGCAAATGATTTATGGGATCAGACATCACTGTACGTACAAAATACTAGTACATATTCTGTGGTACAGGGCTTTAAATTTTGTCACTAAATATATTTAGACACAAATATATTTCTCCTTCTCCATTTAAAATTCACCCCAAACCATATATTTCAGCTAAATTCGAGAACAGACCATCTATTGTGGTCTCCCCTCCGTACAACCCCTAAGATGGCGGCCACCTGCGGGGCAGATGCTTTATACCAACGCAGCTTGCGCGAGCGCAGGTCACTGCAATTTCACCCTTATTGAACACGAAATGAGGTCTACTTTAGCATGACAAAACACACAAATGCTTGGTCAATGTTATATGTAACTACCAGCTGTGTTACTTAATTGCTAGTATGACGTGTGTAAGTATATGACGTGTACATCGAAATGTCAAATGTCGCGATAAGTGATAGACAGTGGAAACTAAAAAGAAAAAAGAAAGTTAAGGGTACAATACCTATAACATTAATTAAAGCAACGTGTCTTTAGCGTTCAGCAGAACTTGAAAACGACAGAATTTGCTAACATTCTGGGTGGCCGATTGGTCTAGGCGATAGCCCGGTATGCGATAGACGTGGGTTCGTTACCCGCCTCAGGTGGTCATTTTCAAGTGCAATATTTAGATTGCGCAGTGAATGCTTATAACGTAAAAAAACATAATTTATTAAAAATAAATTTCTGACATGTGCGGTTCAATGTTATTTTAAAAACAGTCAACCACAGAAAGAAAACAGTAAATTTTCTGCTCGAATCTTTTGTATTTTTTCATAATTATAGTTTGTTACTAGTAAATGCATATTATTTTGTTTCCGTATTTAGATTACCTTAATTTACAAAAAAATAAAGCAATTCAATAATTCTTATAGATCCTATTATCTTGTCTTACCATACCGATAAACAGTAAGTTACTTTCCTTATCAATCAACGCCATTTTAATTCAATGTAATATTTGTAATCCATTGGTTTTAGAAGTATACCTAAAAAAAAAGAAGTATACTTAGGAAAAATTTGCAATATTTTATTTGTAGTATAACATTTATTTATTTTCTAAAAGCACGTGTTAGCTTCATTAACTTACATATCACCGTAGCCATTTAAGTCTTATAATGATTCCAAAAGAGCGTTGTAAAGACTTCCAACCCCATTTTCAATTTGAAATGTCACCCTCCGTGGAACAAGCACGTGCTTCCGGCACAGACTATAAAACGCGGAAGTAACGATGACGCCATTTTGTTCATTTAGCGGCAAATTGCTTGAAAGCACTGCTGTGCTGAGTTTGAATAATTAAATCCATTGTGGAGAAAACAGAGGTTAGATAATGGAGATTAGAAGGCCTTTGCTAGATTATTAAATACAGAACATTTTTGCTGGTTATCGTAATTGGGCATGACTAAATAATAATTATTAACTCCTAAGTTTGTATTCACAAAAGCTTTAAAGGCATTTATTATTTTATTACGAAGAATATCATAAAGGGAATAGATTAAAAATTAAACTTAATATATTTATTACTAGTGGTTCCCCGCGACTTCGCCCGCAAGAGTTGGATTTTCTATATAAACTTTCATCCCCCATTTCACCCTCTTAATGTTTTTATATCGCGACAAAATGTAGCCTATGTCCTTTCCAGGTTCTCGAACTGTCTTCATACCAAATTTTATCTCAATCGGTTCAGTGGTTTAAGCGTCAAAGGGTAACAGACAGACACACTTTCGTATTTATAATATTAGTATAGATATTTAAAAGTTGTCTGCTAGGTACGCATGCAATTTAAACAATAAATACAAAACATACATCCTGTCACTCAGTATTGTTTTCTTTTTAATTATTTATCTAAGTAGCTTTCTACTAGTGAAAGAATTTTCAATATGGGTTAAGTCGTTCCACTGATTCCTTCTTACAAACATAGGTACACACAATTTTACAATACCGCTTTATAATATTAGTTTAATGATTATTATGATAAATATTGGCCACGTTACTAATTTAATCTATTAACGTCTTGTTTTTATGAGGTGATAATTGTTTATCAATAAATAATTCATCAGAGAATATTATCTACAACATTATTTACATATATCACACATAATAGTATCGATGAATAAGCATAGGGGAACATACTTAAAGCCAGGTGGTCCAAAGCCGAAAAAAAATATGAGGGTGGACGCCATTTTAGCTTTTGAGAGGGGACGTTATATCCGGCGGAAGATGAGATCGACTGATCAACTTTTTCTTTGGATTTCACCATGTTTGGGGTGTGGAGACGGAAATTTAATATTTTTCGGAAGCAATATAAAAAGGTTTTAATGTTATTTGCTCGTTTACGTCGACGGGTTGCGATACGAATTTGTGCAAAATGTGAAAAAGGCATGAGAATTCATTTTTGATATATTTTATGCGGGTGTTAACATGCACACTGAGTTTTTTTTACTTATCTGTGGTAAAGCGCAAACGGAGGGCTATTAACATGCACACTGAGTTTTTTATCTGTGGTAGCGCAAACGGAGGGCAATTTGATTGAATGGAACCACGTGTCCACACTTTATTTGAACAAGACATTTACTTTATATGGCGAGATATTTTTTACAGATATGGATGAGAAATTGTAAATTTGATAAGATTACCAAAAATCGTTACTTTTAAACTGGAAGTAAAAGAATCTTTTTGATTTCATGTAGGTACCAATGCTGCATTGTTGCGCTCCCTAAACAAAATGTCTCCGAGGACCTCTGCGGTAGGGATGGCGATTCTTTTCGAAAAACATCGATTTTTAAATCGATTCGAATCGTGACCTAATAAATCGATCCACAAAAAAATCGAGTCCAATAAGATCGATTTCTGAAAAATCGATCTTTTTCTCAAGTTTTTGTTTATAATGTAATATAAATCTATTTTATTAAAAACAAGATACATATCATAGTTTAACGATCTCTTATCTTACTGATATCGGGTAATTCGATGATAAAAAATATATAAACGTAACTTTTTTTTAATAAAGAGAAGCGAAGGAATCCTAACATACAGCCATCTCGCGAGTTTTTGAATAATTAACCCTTTAACCGGCAACCGGCAGCACTCTGGTTTATACCGAAAAATAAAATAACCGATTTTCAAGGGAGAAATATCGATTCACTGAATCGATACAGTACTACATATCGATTTAAAAAATCGATCTTTTTGGCTACAAAAATCGATTCTTCGATTAATCGATCTCAGATCGCCATCCCTACTCTGCGGTCGAGGCCTACACGCCGGTTTTAATGGTGTCGTCATCTCAGGTCCCGGGTTAATTCAGATTAACGCTTCGAGAGTCATATCTAAGGACGCCGGCGCGTCCGGATAACAATTGATTGCATACTGTGTTACTGACACGATACTTGAAGGATATAAATATTAGTTGTTGTGAATGTATCACACAGTATTTTGATACTGCCTAAGGATACCGCATGTCCCATCACATATGTTTCCCTCGCCTATTTCAAGTTTTGACTACTACTCGACCAAGACAACTAGGCGAATGTCAAACAACATACAACGACGAATACAACGAAAACATCGTAGACAATTAAAAAGCAATATTGTTAAAAAATTAAATCAAATTTCGCTTACAAAAATTAATCGACTGTGTAATCCGGTGGGACTCAAACCCACGTCACTTCGCTATCCGGGCGAGTGCTCTTACCAACTGAGCTACGGAGGACGTTAGTCAAACGACGAATTTTTGTAAGCAATATTGTTACAATTTAGATCAAATGCCTAAGTTTATTTTAACTCCATTGCTTTTTAATTCAATCGTATTTTCGTTGTACACGTCGTTGTAAGTCGTTTGACATTCGGCTTGACCGGGTAGTAAGTGTAGTAACATACGTTGCGCTCATATTCCACGTTCAAATCCTTGATGATAAACAAAAGACGGTGCTCACGTCCGATTGGCCGGCCGGCAACCAATCGCGCGTCTCGCCCGTCGGAGATCCGGATCGGTGCGCGCGCGCATCCGTTTGTTTCAAACGAAATCCGATAATGACGAGGGTGTTCAGTGGTTTACGTAATGTAACTATGGTGTTATTTTTCCGGTTTCCAACAGAAGGGTGCGGTTTGATGACCCTTAGGACGACTGAGGAAAATTATTATGTTAATTGGTAGAGATCCTGTACACCTTCGGTACATTTTGACGGATAGATATTACTTACTGCACAATTAAAAAAAGTATAAAAAATTTGACGGCAGTTTTGTCTTCGGATCATAAAATTGTGTTGAAGACATGATTTGTAATTTATTTTTACCTTATTTCAGTCATTCATTTATTGCGTGATTTCTATTTTATGTCGTAAAAAATAAATGCTTTTCATGTATCAAAAGCAAATGACACCAAAAAATACGATCAAAATTTACAATAAAATCATTATTCAGTTCAGGCAGAAAATTTTACTTATGAACGTCAATAATAATAAAAATTGGTCAATTCATGGTACCAGAACATGTCTCCTTATTTTTGGGCCGTAAGGCCTAGTGCTAGTAGTAGCTCTTCGAGACAAGACACAGACAATTCAATTTATTTATTTATTTATTTATTGGGACAACAACAGCATATAACTTAAAATAATTACAAGAAGAAATAACTTAATTAGCCAATTGCAGTTGACCACGAATTACTAAAATAAGGAACAGTGATGGTGGACATGACGATGGAGCAAGCAGGTACTGTACAGGCCGCCAAACTGCCACGCGAAACCAGTACGGGCGGATAAACGATGAATACAGCTAAATTGATTTTGTTGTTCGAATATTAATGATTCAATCAAGGATAAAAAAGCTACTTCTTTCTAGTATCATAAAAAAAAATATATTTTTTATTTGTGCATACCGAACAAACTTCTTAACAGTAAATGTTTGTAACTCTGTACCGGTATCGCGAACCAACTCGACGGACCGTAGGTAGGTACATTATGTATCCACCTAACTCAGTAAGTTCTCTCGGAACTGATCGCGTGCCGTTCAATTTACAAACACAGTCAAAATAGTAAGTCGTGATCGGAAATTCAGAATGCGATTCCAATCATCAGCCCGTTACATGGCAACGACAAAAAAAATAAACAGCCTACTCTGTTGTCTATGCTCGCTGCGCGCGCGCATCCGAAATGTCACTCTTTGCGTCACAACATCTTCCTGGTGCAACACCTCGTCTAACTTTAGACGTTTGACGTCAAATCTGATCTAGATACTGCGCGAGTTCTTTTATTGTGATTATTTGTACACTACAGCCAACTTTACATTTGCTAACTCCATTTATAAACAGCCTATGATTTTTTTAACTCGTTCAATATATTAAATGAAAACCATTTTTTCTCTAAATGGGTTGGTTCTTGACTCTAGACTAAGCCAGACGTGGTGTAGACAGAGACGACGGTGGAGTGAGCTCACCCAGAAGGTTTTAGCACTCCCACTCACCGACGGAACACAGCAAGCTGCTTGGCGCCGGGCTCCGGTGGGAGGGTGGCAGCTACCAGGCGGCACCTAACGGAGCCTACCACTGCTGATGGATCAATTAGCCGCCCACCACAAACTGGCGTTTGTGATGTCGTTGCCCGGGGTGGATCATTATAAGGTAGATCCTTCACCACCCTCGGTCATTCTGACGTGAAAGAGTATTTCGATCATAGATGAATAGGATAATCTACGCCTTACAAATCAAAACCGAAGCATGGAACAACTTTCAGCTGGCACTTTAAGTGACAGTTATAGTACGAAAAGTTCTTGCGCGACCTTGTGCGGTCGCCAGAGGTGCGGGGGGCGGGACACGCTAGACGTCAGCGGGTGACAGGTGATGTTGCAGGGAAGAGAATTTAATCGCGTGTGATTGGCGCTTCTTCGCCCCCCGCATGTCTTGCAGAACAAAGAAGGGTCGCGCAAGAACTTTTCGGACTATAGGTATGTTTGATTTATAATCTCAACCGTCTTCTATGGTATGCAACTTCAGGAAATTTTCAAAACTCAAATGTTTAAAAACCTAACAACTATTCATCAAACAAATATCAACAATTACGCGAAGCACACGAGGTAAGCATTGTTGGTGTTTGTTCATCAAACAAAGAGGTTGCAATGACGCAACGACCATATTGCGAAGTCATGACGCCATTTTGTCTTAACAGTCATTTGACGTACTTTTTTGTTACACTCAGCTTACATGTAACTTCCATTACTTACTGTCGCACTCACAGACGTCAATTAAATTAAATCTCGTTCTGTCACTTTCTTTGTCAACGAAATAGAAAAGGAATCCATGAAGGATTACCTTTAATTGACGGCTCTGAGTCCAGCAGTTAGTAGCAGAAAAATCTCAGATCTACCTTACATCCGCAGGACATTTTCAAAAACTCCTATTTCTATATTTGGGAGACATATTTCTTGTGCGTATACATTGTAGAAAAAAAAATAAACTGTGCCATACGGCGTAGTACCTATATCTAAGAAATCAGTGGTCTCCTAATATATTTTTTTTAAAAGTAACTAATCAAAAGAATACTTGACCGCATCAACAATGTCAAGCATCTTTTCTCTATGGTGTCAGGTGGTCAATTCGATCTCCACAGCCACGCAATAAAAAAAAGTTTGTTTTAATTTTAATATAAAGGAGTTCAACGCCAAGTGTTGCCATTATATCATATCTTTCGTACGTGTTCCGAACAGGGAGGGATCTAACCCTCTTTTGACTACAATGGACATTTCATTACACTTATCCCCTTGAGATATTCGGAACATTATAGCAGCTGCGAGAAATGGGGGCCATGTATGTGGGTATGTGGAAATTGGATTAGCCTACTAAACTTTGCTGTCAGCACAGGTTGTATGGGTTCCTTGTGAATTTTAAGTATTAAATAACCGGCACACGACCCATATTTGGGTTACATAAAAGATACGTAGGTACTTTTTAATATAACCTCTGGAAAAAAGCAAAACGTATTTTTTTAGGCAACGGTTTTAAAACTAAACAGCTTTGGCAGTATAGGCAGTATCCTTTGCTGATCTAATTCTAAAACTTAGGCTCCGCGTTTATTTTTTTATACTTTCTGCACAGATGATAAAATTTGTACAAATGGCGGACTCAATGCTAAAAGCATTCACTACTAGTCAAACACAAGGAAGATACAGGCGGTGCAAAAGAACTTAACCTTAAAAACAAATGTCAAAAAGGTGTTTTTGTATGAAGTTTGACGGTGCAACGAAGCTTTACTTATAAATTAAACTAAACGATGAATATTTATTAGTAGGTATATCTATAAATGATCGATGTCTGGCCATAATAGACGAACTGAGAGTTCATTGAACCTGTTATAAATATACTGATCTAGGGCTACATGTATTGGCTATTAATAATAGGTTTATAAGAATCTGCTTCATATCAAAATGTTTGTTGATATTATCTAATACGCTGTGGGTAATATCACGTGCTACGAAGACCATAGCGTATTTTCAAAATTGTTTGAGATATTAAACAATCAATACTAATTATGTAAAATATTTTTTTGCTCGAAAAAACTGTACCAATAATAAGTTTTTTAAAGGATGCTTGATTAATGTAAAAATACACACCCTTAATGCAAATCGAGATAAGCCCAATTTTCTGGATTATAATTCGATTTTCGTTAATCTTATAGACTGAACCGTGTCGGGGATACATCTGGCGACGCAAATTGAATACCCAAGGGGTATATCATAGACAACTTACTTAGCCGTCCTAAACCATAGACTACAAAAATATTATATAGCTAGTGTTAGGGAGTAAGAGAGACATTTTATAGGGAACGTGTATTGTGTAAATGGTAAATATAAAAAATAGCGACTGAATAAAATGCTCCGGAAAATAAACTAAAAAAAACAGAGCACGATAATTGGAACTAAACTAAGCATTTTTAAAACCACTGCCAGAAAGAAACAGTGAGTAACTTTGGATTATGAAGCGTCTATTGAGTAACTTGTCCAAAGTTGTCTATACAACCACACCCCTGTTTTAATCTTGTGCCCTATATTACTTTGAGAGTTACGCTCGTGACCTTTGCGAGGTATTTATAGATTTCAGATAAAAAGAACATCACACAGATATTTGCAGACTCGTAAAATGAAATAAGCCTTTATACACCTGGCAGGCAAGTTTCTACCATTTTGTAAACGAAATTTAAGTAGACTAGACAGTACAGATTTAGATTTATTTTGATACTTGGTTTTACAGTTATCATCGTAAGTATTTGAGACCATTTTTGAACTACTAAAGCAGTGAGCCGTGCGCTAAAAATGGCGTCATTTGTTTGCATTCGTGTCAAAAAACTGTTACATTGCTGTTTTTTTTTTTCAAAGCAACGGTGCGTTACTATACAGCCAATTTTTTTTTCGGCAAAGACTTGTTTCATACACAGCCATATCTTATAATTTCTCGTAAAAATTCAAAACTATTTTTAATCTGCGCAAGCAATTTCCCACTATAATTTCAACCAATTACGAGGCTTCGTTCAGGACTGGCCGCGGTCGTGGAACCCACTTGCGAACCGTGACCGACGGTCTGTTAGGCAAGGGATGGCGATAACTTCCTATTTTTTGCGAAATTATAATAAAGAATGCAGCGAATACATTTAAGAGACCGCACTAGAAAGAGATGGATGTACTGTATCAAACATACTGCGTCAACTGACTTTACTGAGAAAGGGCAAGCGAACGGCGACTGCATTATTAATTAAAGCAAAAACCTAAACATATATGACACTACGCAAGTGGGAGAAAGAGAGAGATCAGGAGAAAAGAAGACATACATACAAGTCTTTTAGTATGAGGAATCTTTAGAGGTAGGCAGTACTAATTTACAAACATAAAAACGGAATAAAATAAGTGCGGTTTTTTTGACAACCCTAAGCATTCGAAAGAAAACTATTGCGTTTAAAATACGATCCACCGTGGAAGCTTTTTGTTACAATTCAATTATTCAGTTAGAATCGCATCGAAGAAAACTAAATCACAAATTGAACCATTAAAGAAACTATTGCTATATATAAGTGCCAGAAAAACATGTTTGACTGAAACCCATGAAAAGAAAGTATAAAAATATTTTTTTGTTTATTTATTTTATGTAGCGAGCATTTGCACCTAAGTCATGGATGTTTATAAATGTATATAATATAAGTATGTCTATCCGTTATCCTAGTCACCATAGCACAAGCTCACGCTTAGTTTGGGGCTAGGTAATTGGTGTGTTTGTTGAAACAATTTATTTATGTAAAAGTTTTCTTTTCATACCTTTTTTTGTTTATATCAACATAAGAAAATCGTGAAAGTTAAATTATTATTATTATTAGGAGCCTGTTGTGTCCCACTGCAGGGCAAAGGCCTCCCTACTCTATCTCCACTCTCCACGATTTTGGGCTATTGCCTCCCAGTCTTCTCGAAATAAGTCCAGCTCGTCACGCCACCGCCTTCTGGGTCTACCGCGTGGTCGTTTTTCATTTAAAGGGACCCACTTGGTGCATATCTTGGCCCAGAGGTAAGTAAAATTGTTAAACAAAAAACATAAATTCGAAGAAAGTGCACTCTGAGCTCAAGTATACAATTCCAATGCTAAATATACCTAGTCACTGAGGTTGCCGAGACAAAGACCACAAGACCACAAAGAATCTAATTCGAGATCGTGTTGAGATTAACAAGAACACGATATTTGTATTTTGTTTTTAGTTAAACCAGAAACGAATTGAATGTGGTGAAAATAGAAATTATTTTTTTGTTTAGATTATTTTTTGTTGATAAAAAAAGAATACTTAACCTGCAGTTTCTAGACAAAGCTAGATAAAAATAAAGTGTGAAAAAACACTTTATTTATAATATATAAACATTGGAAATATTAAAAAAAAAAAAACTCAGATAAATGAAATATTTTCTAAGTTAACTTGTTCTCATACTTTTTTCATTACATTTTTTTCGTAGATTAAAAAAAAGGAATGGTTTAGACTAGTCACATACGGTTGGACTTTGAATACTCCGTGCAGACATATTCCGATTTCTTGTTACAAAAATTGCTTTTTTATATCCGTTAGTAAGTGTAATTTCTTACGGGCGTCAGATATAGTCATCATTATCATACAGAACGCGATCACTCTCGTTTTTTTGGCCCTATTGCTGATGATATAAAATTCAAAATCGTGTAGCAGGAGCATTAGAAATAGTCTATTGCCATGTAGGCTCAGCACTCTCGTTTATTTAAACCTTATTGCTATGCATTAGGGGCTATTTTGAGAAAACAAGCGATGTGCATATGGCATGACGATCTAAAAAATCATGGCGCGTGACAGAACACGCGTCACGCACCTGTGGAGTGTGGAAGGGAGATAGATGCATAAGGGAGGGAGATATCGTGATTCAGGTGAGTTCAAGTGCAATTAGGTAAAAACAAAAGCTTCGTACAGACAGACACAAAGCACTTTTTACTGCAGCGTAAAATGAAGGCTGTTTTAAATTATTTATTCCAAATGCAAAATGTATTGCACGCAGTATTTAACGAGGTTGGAATATAACTGTAATCCTGTATTTGAACATATGATAACAGCAAGCATAGCACCTACTTTGGTTTAATAAGAAATAAATATCAAATAAAAATCTGACGTCCGATTTTAAAATCTCATTACTTTTGTAGACATATTTAACGACATTTTAAAATAGTAACTGTATTCTTTATCATCTAGTTATTTTTTACCTAACACTGGATTTGCCCTAAATATTACATTACAGTAAATAATGAAAAGCGGCCTACTTTTACGACCACAATTTGATTCTAAAACCATAAATACAAGACCCCCGGCCAAATCCCCGTGGGCCGACGCCATCTGCGACAGATGTGGCGGAATTAGTCTATGGTCCTCCCCCGCGCATAGACTGTCTTTATTTTTAAGTGCACGGCTTTGGGAATGACTACTTGGGGTTTGTTTTGGTCTAATAATAATAAAAGCTGTTCTTTGTATGTCCCAAAAATGTCTCGCGAGCCGGATTGATACTGGATATGGCGATAGACCATTCAGATAAAAATAATATGACTTTAATTGAATTCTTATGGTCACAATCATCCTAACGTTATCCCCGTCATTTTAACTTTGACTTTGACTGCCATCTGACTTCCTGGACCCTGTTAAGGGAACCTGACCGGTTTTAGATCATGGTTACACATTCAGTTGCCTGAATATGCAGATTTCCTCACGTTGTTTGTCCTCACCGTAAGAGTATCGGTTAGTGAAACAAATTATGTACATAACTCAGAAAAAGTCATTGGTTGGTACATGGCGGCACCTGGGATCGAACCCGGCTCCTCCCACATGAGAGGCAACCCGCTAGCCACTGCGCTATATGAGAGTTAATTCCGTATTCGTCCTATTCGATTTTTTACTTTATAAATAATACATTCCCGTTTTACTTTAAAAATGGTAATGTAAAGACGTGTAAGCCAAAGAAAAAGTTATATTCGTTCGCTTTCTTTAGAAATTACAGTTTCCTTGTACCAACTCATCATTTTCACTTTTCCTATCCAGCACCGGCTATCGCGTCCGGTAAGTCCATCCTGCGGCGGTTGCAATCGAGAGTTTTTATTGATAAACAAGACATACAAGTACGCGGCGGAAGGAGCAATAAAATTACACACGTTGGCTCCAGCGCTGAACGCTTTGAGCGGTTGGTTTTAAAAAAAAACACGGTCTTGTCTTTGGTCGTTCTCTTTTCGAAAGTCTAGTTGGAGTTTCAAGTTCTAAAAGCGCGATGGATGAAAAAAAATGTCAATGTCACTGGCCTATAACAAATATGTATTGGTGTTTACGAGTTATAAATTTAAAATGAAGTTATAAGTAGGGCAGCCCACTGTAATTTAGTTCTCGACAATAATGATTGTATAATGATATCAAGGCTATTTAACGTACAAAACGACGTAGAAACACAATGGCTCCTCCTTTCTTCAAACCTCTTTGTTGCATTTCCCGCGCTTCGACCGCTACATAATCTGTGTTCGTGATGCGGTCATTAGAGAAAATGACGTAAGTACAATTTGGACGAAATTTATTAATCAGCCTCCATCGAGAGTACAACGCTATGGTTTACCGTGGGAACCGACCGTATGCGTGTAAACACTAACACTGTTTTATATTAAGCTAAATTTTAAACCAATTTCATCTTTAAAACGACAGATCTAAAGCTCATAATCAAACTTTCTTGGCGTCGCGAGATTAACATTATCCATAATTTATATCTACGCGGTGGTCGAATAAAAGTGTCAAATTGTGACAGATCGTTAATTAAACTTCCAAAACATGAGGCTGATCAAAAAATGCAGGGATTTCTTTATTGCATCACATTGCATTGCTTTGGGCTAAAACAGGTTGCAATCTTGAATGAATCATTCAATAAACAAATATGTGCAGAAAGAACCCAATGTATCAAAAACAATCTTGTTTCTTCATTCACAATTACAAAGTTATTTTTCACTGTTTACCGTTAGCGACCGACGACTTTTTTCTTTTTTAAGTCCACACACTTGATCATACGTTTTTAAAGCTTCATTCATGAGACAAGGACATTGGGTTAATGTCTTGTTTTAGACTTTATCTCTTCAAGAATAAAGGCCACGTTTTTTATGGACAAAGCTAGCTCTATTCTCACGGTTGTTGAATCATTAATGATGTTGATGTATCAGAAGCAGGTTTCTTGATGTAATTGTAGCGAAGTGTCTCGATTATTTAGAGCTTAATAAGAACAAATAAAAGCAATGTATTAAAGGGTTCGGATTATAAATGAGTCTGGCATATCATTGAAGGGTAATTTGTTGAAGACAGGATGAATGGTTATCGATCTTTGCGCACTTTGTTCAAAAATTTACAAGGATCTTAAATGATCTTACGCTTTATTTTGTGATCGCTGAGAGTTATTGTGTAAAACGTTTTATTTCCAAAAATGCAAGACCTCTAAGACAGGTATAATTCTTATTTACCAAGGGCTATTAATGTATACTAGCCCAATTACTAGTTTTTTTCATGTAAAAAAAAATGTCTGCTGCTTAGGTATTCTGCCAAAAATTGCGCAGTATCATTTCTAGGACAAAATCTTCGCTCGGTTACGCATGATCATAGATATTATACAGATAACTGTTAATTGCAAAGAAGTTATCACTTACAATGGCAGTAAATCTATTTCGCCATGGGTCCCCGAGTTGAGCGGATAGATCTGCACTTAAAATAACGGTTCAGCATCCCGTTTCCCACGTAATATTGCTTCTTTTTAGCG
This sequence comes from Pyrausta nigrata, assembly GCA_949316185.1. NCBI lineage: Eukaryota > Metazoa > Arthropoda > Insecta > Lepidoptera > Crambidae > Pyrausta > Pyrausta nigrata. The sequence continues at coordinate 7,633,642 of OX438963.1, read as the reverse complement.
AGCAATATCGTTCGCCGTATTCCTTTTTTGTAATTCGCGGCTACTGTTTATTTTTTAATCATCCTTTTACTCAATGGCGTTCTCTCGTACGGCCAAATCATTTTGCTCTTTTTAAAAATCGAACGTGCGTAGTTTAACAATCTTGCCTTGCACTTACAGTTTCATGTCGCGGGGCAGGATGAGTTTTTTTTTTCATTGACAGCCGTGGGTAGTCGCCTGACTTTTTTACTATAATCATAGACTTATTAAATTCTTTTTTTATGGCTCAAGCAAAACGATGTCGTGGGAAATTCAAGACGGTATTAATTGTGAACACGAAATCGTTCATCTATTTCGTATGAAATATGTAATTAAAATCTCATTGCTAGTCAAACATAATTCATTTTAATGTCCAAAGCTTACGAGAAAGTTTTTTTACCGAAAAACGACCGTAAACCATAGAGTATCGGTACATTTTGTAACGGAAGTGACTAAGTTTGGAATTAAGCGGAAAAGTGTATGACATAGCTTTGAGAGTTGTTACAGCTTGCGGGACCATGGCTTTCATTCTTGAGCTGTTGAGATTAGATGCGGTTATGGCAGATGGTATGTGATTGGAATCTTCAAGTGTTTACTCTTGACAGAGGTTCAAGTGGATTCTCTTTGGTGAGAAGTTTCAAAACATAAGTTTAAAACAACATCTGAAGTTCCACAAAATATCCTAAACTTAATCGTCAAAGTCGAAATAGAAACATATCAATACATATTCGGTTTCAAAATCGATATGATCACGATCAGAGGTACCAGGCGCGCATATCTAGTGAGGAGATAAAGAAAACACTCGAAATATCGTCGAGTACCGTTGCGCTCGTAACGCACATTTCGACACTATCCATCTCTCTCACCCCGGTGTTACAATCCCCCCGTGTTCCATCCTTGTCGCACGCTCGTCCATTCTCACGGTGAGCGTGGGAACCTCACCTTTCCGATACCAATGTATCGATTTGTCATTTGATACTAAGATAGTTCTAAGGGATCGATACTTTATTGGTAAACACTCGTTAAGGAGAAAGTGATATACATATAACTTTTTTAAGTGAGAGCACTTGAATGTGGCAATGGCAAAGCACCACGAGATGCCTAGTTTCACAATCAGGTTGATCAAACTGTCTTCCGCCTAGACAGTAGGTAGGAAATACAGACAGCTCCGAAAACAGCTTTAATTACGTAGGGAATAGAGGCGGTCTCAAGGTCAAAGTGGCTATTCTGATGTGCGGATGAGTGTACATCAAAATGTTAACCCAACATTCAAAAAACGAATTGACGAAACATCGTCATCTTAACAAAAACCAATCGTAAACAAACATCACACATAGGTCATAGACAAGACCGCGTCAATGTAAACATTGACACTGACAGCTGTCAACAAATAATGCGAATGGCGGTAAAACTATGTGGACCAAGTTCTTGGTTCTTAGAGTACCTTTGTTTCATGATCTTGACAAGAATCTAGTTAATTGGATGTAACTAGCCTTTGGTGATGTCTCCTCGGTATTTGAAAGGGAACTAGCAATAATTCGATGTAAATAATGTTGAATACATTCTATTTAGAATACCAATTTAGAGTGTAACTTGGTCGTTGAAGAATTTTAGTGGGTCAAAACAATATAGGATTACTATATTTACTATGTATCTTCACACACACACTGTGTACCTACTAATTATAATAAAATAACTTGTTATTTTACAATTGAAAACTTATCTCAAAGTTTATTTAATGTATTGAAAAACCTGCTTCTAAAATGTTACATAGATTTTTTTATCCTGGACATTCATTAGAATCGAGAGAAAAAAACAAGGTGCAATTTGACTACTCAATTATTCTCGCCAGTTGAAAAATTACTACACTCAAGATGCGTAACCATTTTAAATTGAAACACAATAAAACTACTCAAGGTGTGATCTAGGAAGTGACAGGTGAAAATATCTAATTATTAATTCTAAAAGCAATAATTGTATCCCGGAAGCCCGCCATATTGCGAATGTAACAATTGTCAATTCACCGCTTGTATTCATGACGCCATGTCTGTTGTACATTGTAAAATAAACGTTAATGATTTGAAATTGAGTAAAAAATGCGATGTTTCGTGTAAAAGCAACGTGTTTTGTTCCCACAAAATACGAGAAACCCAAAATTCTGGGATTCAAAGGGTTAAACTTAACATCTGGTATGCAGATGCATTTAGCAAAAAATGGTCTTAGCACCTTTTGTTTGGAGGCATGAGAAAACAGCTATCATTATTGTGTTTTTGAAATAAAATAACAAAAAATATTTTTCCCACGATCAATGGAAAGAAAAAAGTTTTTCTAGGAAGTGTTACAGGTGAAAATGGGGTCGCGTGAGAAAAGGGTGCAAGTCAAAAAAATCGATTTTTCTGTTTTATCCAAGACACATTATATTATCATCCCAAAGAATATAAAAAATACTTTCATCACCAAATAATGTATTTAAGTGTACATATTTTTAAGCAATACTTTCTAGCAGTTACGAAAAAATGACACATTCTGTAACCTCTAGCCGTCACGTAGCGTATCTCTGGAAAGACGCTCGTGATTCGAATAAATAGGATTAGACGCAGACGCAGCTTCACAGTCTGTTTTGTTCTTCACGATGAGGGTGGCAAAGGAATCAAGTTTTATACGGACATAAAAACTATCACTTTAAAAATATTGCAGATAAAAGATGAATGATTTAGTGTGATTGACCTCCTAACCTCTACTAAGAATTTGATTGATTTGAGGTGTTTTAGTAGAAAGAAGTTGTTCTTTAACGCATTACTTTTTAATATACAATAATTTTAAACCGAATAAAAAATGTTGACTAAGATTTTTAAGAAACTTAAGCCTAAGGAAGTCGGTTAGTAATTTAAAGAGATTTATTGTTGATAACAATTTAATCTCATATTAAAATTCGTACCCACTAATCGCAAAGCTAGGTGCTTAGCGTTGGATTATGTTCACTTTCAAGGTTTATTTCAAAACTTCCTTAATGTGGGTCGGATTTTAAATTTTGAAACAATATTCAATAACATCTTTCGAACTTTTAACAGTCTGTCAAAAAATAAAACCATTTTAAACGTGTCTAGCGATCTATATACTTTGGTGACAGATAAACAGTGTCTGAATAATTATGTCACGAGCAATGATGGTACTTATTACTACCGTATCACTAAAATGTCACAGTGGAGCTACTGTCAACTAAATTATCCTTTTTTTAACTAACTGCGTCAGTGGGAAGGTAATGTAATTGTTTAATAATTCCTATTTTATCCTTCCTTTTAAAAACGTCTGGCGAGCCTTCTAACGGCCTCTATTGAGGTCCGAGCGTGCAACGTAATTAGTTGTTAGGGTTTTTGCTCGTGGGAAAGATTTGGACAGACGCCTCGGTTCTTTGTGGTGGAAAATTAAATTAGGAAAGCGGTATAAAAAAAGTTAAAAAGTCTGACTTGGCCTTTTTTTGGTTATAGCCTTACTTCGCTGGCGCAGCGACCCACGATGGATTTTGGCCTCCGACGCCAGTAGACGCCACTCTTTCTTATCCCATGCAGTATCTTGCCTATGGCTATTTGGAGTTCACGCAGGTCCTTTCCATCTTTTTTTTGGCTATAAATCTTTTGATTTTCACATGTTATAATACTACGGATGGTTGCCTTTGTTACTATCATACTACTCTTTTTGGAACATACTTTTTCTGCATTTCAAATTTTAGGATATTGATACGAAGTTTGACTTAAGTTATTTGATTTGATGAATCCTTTGTATTGACATTACAATTAATCTAATATGACATAAACTACAAAAAAATTTATTTTTATACTGACACTGATATTGTATTAGTTAATTAAATTTCATAACTGTTATTATTTTGCATGCCACATTATAGTAAAACATGAGAACTGTGCACAGTATTTCCACTTATTTGAACCATGTCTCGTGCAAATAAATTTTCATTTCATTTCATGGTTTATTTTCAGGCTTTCATAGAGATTAGTTAGATCTTCAGTAGACAGTCATTAAACTTTAGCGATTGAGGGGACATATACATTCAAATCTGTATTGCTTTTAGACACATAAAAGTGGTTACATCCTGTCTAATTGTGTCAAGAAGAATTATACGCTCTAAGATTTATGATATCAGTGAAAATTTAAACCGAGATCCATTAGAGAGTATCTGGGATGCGCTTGCGCAACTCGCCCATCCTTCTCTCGCCCTCTGACCTCTCGCTCAGGCTTGCTCTTTAACTAAACTAAGTTATACCTTGCACATTTCCTTGTTCAGTGCGAACAGTCCGCGGATTGAATATATTTGCATAATATTTGAGGTAACATAAGTTTTAGTTGCTGCATTAATAAAATAAGTAGACTGCGAGTGGTAACGTCTATAAATCATCTTTATCTATATTATTTTTGAAAAGTAGGCTTTAAAAGTAGGATAATGTAGTTCTTAAACAACGTTTTGGATGTTATAGCTACGAGTATTCTTCTAATTATGGAAATTTACAAAAAAAACTGATTTACTAAATAGTATATCAGTATTTTTTGTAATCATACAAATATTTTGGCATGTGTGACAAAAGCTAAGAAGTCAAAAAATATTTTTTTCAATATTAGAAATCAAACTGGCATGTGAGCCAGACAGATGTCACATAAAAAGAAACATAATTTTGACTAGTTTTTTTTTAGTAAATATCGTAAACTTCCGAAAGATCCGAGTAAAGTTTCACGATACGCGTCCAGTTATAAGACGAAGCGGCTAATGGTCGTGAGAAAAGCGTTTGGAATGCTCCGAAGGCATGTTGTGATGTCTCAAACGATTCTTAATAAGGTGGATGTTCGGAACGATCCGACGATTCGGGCGTCGACATTCCGAAAAGTCGTTTTTAAGAGAATTATCATTATCACTTGACACACGCATTTGAGAGATTTAGCGGGAATTTATTCAGACCATGGTATACAACGCTCAACAAAAATCATTCAATCTTATCGAGTTTCATTTCTAAAAGCTCTGGTATAAGATTTTGTCTATCAGTGACTTAGTTTAAGCTTAGTTGTAAATTGTTTTTTCGTACTTTGCATTAGTGTTGTTACACACCATTTTAAGCACTGTTATCGTTATTTTAATATCTGTGTGGTGTTAATCTTTCTCGATCTATAATGCTACTGTAATTTTTTTAAGTAGCATTTCCCTCCCCCTTTATCTGAATGAAAATGTCCTTTTACCCCCAAATGTTGTATGGAATCTTCTGACGCTTCGCCGAAGTAGTTGTTTCAATGCCTGTGTGGTCTAAGCACCTCTTAATCTACAATACCGCTGTTTTCCTTTCCACAGCTGGTCAAATCACTGCTGTTTAAGCAACCAATAAACATCTCGTCCAGGGACCTTTAGCGTGCGCCGCCCCACAAAGGTGCTGTCGGGTCGGAGGTCGTGGGAGCGAGCTCATCACATTGCCTGCAGATTACTCGTGGTTCTACTCTCGAACACTTTGTATAGATAACTATTTTCAAGTCATAAGTATGTAGAAAAATGTGTAAATTTGAGTTGCGTGTTTTATCAATTAATGTTTTTTTTATTGTTCGGCAATATTTATTTAGGTTTTTACACAGCAATTTTGAGTTATGACGGTGTGTTTTAGTTCGTTTTTTTCTTATTACAGACCATTTTTTTAGAAGCCTTTTTCACTGCTCGTGTTCTGCTTGGTGTATTTATTTGTTAAATTTATTTTTATTAATATACGCTAATTTATTTCACCGCAATTTTGATTTTGGTGTTTTTCGGTTATTATATTTTTTTTGTTATTATGGGCTGTTATTTTTTACCTGGCCTTTTACATTTTTTGTGTCCACATCCACATACCCAGATATTAAAGGGTGTCTATTTTTTTATACATACAAATTTTGTTATAGAAGTACGTCATTTTGCGACTGTACAGAAAAAAATACTTTTCCTTTTATCTGCCCAGTAACACCACACATTATTCAACGTTTTTTTCTACTTTGTAACGGAAAGTGATGTCTACAATAGATTTTGCCTGTAACAAAAGTTGCATTGCTTGCGTCATCACATTGCAGATTGCACAAAAGAGTCCTGCGCTTTATTTTTTTGCTCCATAACGGCCGTCTTACAAGAAATTCATATAAATTGTCAGCTGAGCGGCCAAGACACCAAATTTGGTCAAAAAAAGTCCCGCATCCAATAGGCTTGTACAGTGCACATAAGCCTACACATTTTTGTAGCAAAACTGCCTCTATTACAACTGCATAAGATGCCGAATTGTTTAGCTTGATACGCCGTCATCACATCTTAACAGATAAAATGCATCAGCTGTGCGTGCCAGAGAAAAAATACTGTAAATGGATCTAGTAAATTTATATCAGCTGGCGATCCAAACACCTTTATATCGCTATCCTTATTCGACACTACCTGTTTATTTGCCGTCTCCTTTAGTCATACGTGGTCAAATTATTAAGCCAGCTGGACTGGAAGGACTATGCCATTACAAGCAGATGTTTTCAATTTTATAGCTGAAGTTATCATAGTTTTTTTTTCTATTTACAATTACAGTCAAATTCTCGTGAGCTGCACTTTTGATAAGCAGATAAAAGATGATTGAGTAAGTAAGAAATACATATTGTTTATTAATATATCTAAGCTGTCTATGACAACTTGGCTGAAGACACCGAAATAGCTTGCGTTCTTAAGACATTTTTTATTTAACTTTAAGGGAATACTTTGTCGAAAATTTTAATGACTCCAATTTTTCTGAAATGTACCTGGGAGAAATTTCAAAATTAGTTAGCTTAGCTTATCATCCTTAAGACAGATGTCCCTGTTGCATCTCGCTCTAACGCAGGTAACGAACAAGTACATCTGTCTCTTTCTGCCTATCACAAGCCACAGCTGTTTCGCAACGGGATCGAGGAGTGTGCGCTTGCTTTCTTCATTTTCAGGGTTGTCACTCTATAGTTATATTTGATGAAGAAAAATTTACAAGATAACTGCTATATTGTACTGACGTATGAACAAGGTAAAAAAAGCTTTGCCCGAAAAATGGGAAAAACGGTAATTATAAAATAATCAAAAATCATAACATAAGTCTTGATAATTTTAATCCGTCGATTTAGATAAATAACTTAGATACGATAGGATTTATGTCAAAGCGATTATAAAACTTAAATAAATCGAAACCGGCTTATTTTCTAAATCAAAGACATCAAAAATTTTAAAAAATATAATACAAATCCTAATCCTTAGGATTAGCGATAGAATAGAATTGACTGTATTTAATACAACTAATTATTATGTTATGTAACTACTTACTAAGATTTAATTTTTGATTTCGAGTACAAATAACGAGAAAGAAATATTATTATTAAATTAAATCAAATTTCACTTACAAAAATTAATCGACTGTGTCATCCGGTGGGACTCGAACCCACGTCGGCTTCGTGGGACGTGGGTTCGAGTCCCACCGGATGATACAGTCGATTAATTTTTGTAAGTGAAATTTGATTTAATTTCGTAAAAACTTGCAAAATAATTGCTTAAGTTACAAAAATATAAAAAAAAAAAAAATATTATTATTACTGACATGATTTAAAATGTAATTGGCAATAGCTTTGGCAATACTCTTTCGTTGGCAATAGGCATTTACAATATGGAGATCTCGTGAAAATCTATGTTTTTAAAATTGGCTATTTGGCACCACCAATCCGATTGTTAATGCACTTTTAATGAAATCTAAAAACGCTCTTGTATCATAGATTTTGTATGTGGGGATAGAAAACAATGACGTCACATTTCACTATCTCAACTAGCAGACGTTTTATCAAGTTTAGCTTAATTAAAAATCAAATACTGCAGATAGTAACAAATTTGTCAATGAAAGTGTACTAAAATATGATAATTCGATATAATATAATAAAAATAGGGTTTCGGAAATTATATGTGGATAGTGTAAAAAACCAAACATTAAATATTGTCGCCAACCCTAAAGTCTGTCAGCTGCGTCTGCGCAAGACTGTTCCGATATCATTCCGAGTCCTTAACAGCTGGTCCTTTGTGACCCGTTTTTATGAGCTCCAAACACACCCGACTAGTATGTGCAAAAAAACAATTGCAATCGTGAAAAAATTCAAAATTTTGGACTTAGGCGGTTATCGATTGCAACTGCGAGCGTCGCGAATGTATTCATGAATAGTCGCGAATGTAGAAATAAACCGATTTCCAAGTCCAAAGACGGTATTTCAGATTCTATACTCTCAATATTATGAAGTAAAAGATGGCGGTAGGAGTGCCACGCTCAATGAAGTATTTCTATGACAGGTCAAAAGTTAAAAGCGTGTAACCCAACATTTAATTTTTTCGAGATCAAATACAGCCGACAGCTCAACTAAAAAAACTGAAAGTCGAGTTCACTTGTTAAGTAGCTGCACGATTTCGTTACGAACAAAACAATGAACATTTATATATACAGTTCACGACTTCCTTGCAGGATCACGCAAAGCGTGTTTCAAACAAAAAAATATTTAAACAACACTGTTTAATCGTCATAATACATAATATAAAATTGACAGCCATTCGTTTTCTTGATAATCATCATCATTCGCTTGCCCTGTTCCCATTATATTCGTTTTCTTAATAATGATAATTAAAAAAAATCGCGATTTTTTTACTATTCCGAAAAAAATATAGAAAAAAATAACAGAATTTTAGAATTGTACCTATAGTAACTAGTAGGTAACGATTATTATACCAAAAATGAAAAAAAATATAAATAAGTAAGACGACAGCAAAATTAGACTAAACATTTGCATCTTATGCAGTTGTAATAGGGATGATTTTGCAAAGTGAATAAATATCTCATGTCCTGGGGCCCGATTATCGCGCCTTCGATATTATATCTCATGCGATATTTATCGAAAAATCATGGCGGATATCACAAAATTTTGATGTTACGTATTCTCGAAGCATGAAAATGTACGATATTTATCACATTTTGTGATATCCGCCATGTTTTCGATAAATATCGTATGTGATATAATATCGATGGCGCGTGAATCGGGCCCCTGGTCATTGTATACACGGCTGCACGTCAGACTACCCCACTTTAACCATGAGACCGCCTCTATTCCCTAAGTAATAAAAGCTCTTTTCGTAGTTCCTAGCTAACGTAAAGCCGACTGTGCCACCAAAGTTCCTTCAAGACAAGACATGTTTCTCAGGACAGAAAATGACTCATTTAAAAGCAATCCGTTGCCGCGATCACCAAAGTCAAAGACAATTCGAATAACAATTAAAACAAAAGATTGCCAAATACAAAGAAACATCTGGCCACCCCGAGTCAACATCTGGTATCTACTTCCGGTGCCAAATCGCTTGCTTCCCATTATTTCAAATTTCAACATCTGTGCTAAGAGTATTTCAAGCAATGAGGTTCTATGGTTTTGACAGAAATATTTTGTCATTTGAACAAAACGAAATACAGATTCCCGAGTTAGGCTGTATAAAATGTGTTCCTAAAGCTACAAAAAAAAAACGTTGTATATGAAACAACCGTGACCATAAGGTGTCCGGTTTTTGTTTTGAAGTACGGAAACGTAAAAAAATACCATTAACTTAGAAAAAAATCAGCAGATCATATTTTTATTACCAATCGAACCACCTAACTTCATGACGACTTCAGCAGTAGAAAGGAACAAACAAATCAGTTTTTAAGCATATTTTTGCTTAAGTAAATCCCTATATTGATAAAAAGGTTTTATCTTGACAGAGAGACAAATCGATGGATTTCAATTTTTTTAGCTTATCTCTGAAATAAGGAACCTATATTAATTTTGTTTTGACATTGACAAAAATATCTATTGTAAACGGTTTCAAGTACATTTATTATTATTTCGTGATAAATATACTTTATTTTAACAAACGGAAATACACTGATAAACGCTAGTCAATTCCCATGATATCATTGTTGGATACGAGCTTTTGCCTAGTTTCAGTAAAAAAAAAAACAATCGTAAAATGTCATAACCCCAAAATTCGCATTTTTCCGTCTCAAGTGTCAAAGATATTTTAATTATTCAGGCTTACAATTTGATGCAAGGTGCATGGCAGCTGCCGTGTAAGAACTTGATTAACATTAAATTAACGGGCAGATGGCACAAGCTGACGTTACGGTGTTATTAATTGGAAAGGACAATGGGCATTTAACATTTTGAGACTGGTTTTGACGAGCCGTTTAGAGCAATTTTGCGGAAAATCGACTCCATTCTCGAAGGACGCTTTATAAAAAATCTTCGACGGCTGTATGCTGATGAAATTGTTTCAAGGAAAACTTAAATAAAAAATAAAGTTTCCCGCGTGCTTGTGTGGGCTATGTTGATCGAAGGAAGTCCGTATACCAATTAAAGATTTTGGAAGGAAGTTCTAACGCTTGTTAATTAAAATGTTAATAAAACAGCAAACAGAACTTACAAAAGTTTTGTTTGCTGTAGTCAAACAGATATCGTGGTATAATCAAAGTATGCAGATGTGTTTGATCAAAAGATTTTATCTGTTGAGTCAAGTTCATGCACTTAATAAATAGACAGTTTAGAAAAACATTGATAAAGGAAAACCCTCCATACAAGCCATTACGCAACATTTAATAAACTACAAAGACAGTCAATAAAATATCACTAACGGACAGAAAGACATTCGGAAATGAAATACAAATCGATAACTACGCGACGTAACCATTACTTACCGATAATTTTGTGTTTAGCAGTAGCCATAGTAAACAATTAACAAACAATATCACAAAAAACTGTAATTATTGCCAACGAAACATATTTTTAAACGTTTGATTATCTAACCTTCGTTCTAAAAGCGTCTAGTGATTTCTACCCTCAAAAGACGAAAAAACAAAAAGAAATCCAGGTCATGGAAAACATTCATCATGTATCATAAACTCGAAATCTAACAACTTGTAACTAAGGTCAATGTTCACTTTCACATGCAGTTAATCTAAAAAAATCGTTACGAAAACCGTTAGACCCATTCTAATATCAAACTACCCTTACCTAATCCAATTTTTTTCTTAATTTTCTTCAACACCTTCATCTTGGAGCCTTTCTTGTCTTTGACCGGGGTGGTTTCCGGCTCTAAAGCCATGGGGGGCAGGACCAGGGTCTGGGGGGGCATCTGGGCATGACCCGAGGCTCTGGGGCACGCTGGGCAATGGCAGGGTCCCCTCGCCTGCCTCACACTGACGCAACTGCTTACTCCCATCATTTGAACAATTTTTTCGATTCGACACGACAACTAAAGTTTTAAACTTTATATCATATCGTCACACACGATTTAATTGAGCACGGGTTACACGAACGTACACTTGTTATTTAACGCGACGCGATAGACGTCCGCACGCAACGGTGCCTAGCGGCGGAGTGACTAGCCAACCGAGCGGTGCAGGCACGGAGGATCACGCAAAGCTGCGCACGCATTGTGGCCCTTTACTTATTCATCTCATTCCTTCATTACTGCGAAGACAGGGACGCTGTATTTGTTATTACGCCACAGTGGGGGAATGTCAACAAGGGTAGCATTTTATTTTCAGCTCGGCAGTGGCAGATGCGACAAAGGGATGTTGGCTAATTTTAAGTTTTATCGCCTCTCGTTTGGTTGGCCAATTTGTTTTAAGAGTCATTTGTGGGATGCTTCAGAGGGTTTTCTATTTTCAGGATTGTGAAACTTTTGGGTAAACATTGCGCATGTCACCCCACTTTGACTTTGCGACCGTCGCTATTCCTACCAAATAGAAGCTGTTTTCGTAGTTCACATGGGTAACTTGACGTGCTGTCAACCGTACATAATAATAATGTCCTCCTAGCCGATTTCGACTACGGCGGCCTATCTCAACAGAGATTAGCCAACTGCGCAGGACATATTATAGTGCACAAGTGTGTGCGCAATACACAGGTGCACTCTCTGTTCCTTCACTGTCATAATTCGGTGAGACGGCAATCCGACATGACCGTAGAGAGATCAGGCGCAGGACTAACGGCTTAACGTGCTTTCCGAGGCACGGGGGTGTCAACACCACTAACTTCCTGACTCCGGAGCTGTGTCTGAGTAATTTCAAGACAGAAAAACCCAAACACTCTCGGCCCGACCCGGGACCTCGTGGATAGTACCCAGCGTGCTGACCACTAGACCAACGAGCAGGCAAAGTGAGGGGCTGGGTAATCAAAACGTAATATGGGTCGCGACGATGTGCCTTGAATGATTAAAGGCCAATCGATCAACTCAACGGAGTAAAAGAAGGCCTTGCTTGTGATTTATATAATGCTAAAGTTATGACGATAGTAACGCGCTAAGGGGTCCAGATCAAGTAGAACTTTAGAGAGGAAGATGAGGAACGAGAGTAAGGTTTTTGTATACTGGACAGCTATCAGTGAAGTGCACAGGATAGAGATCTTGATGGAGTAGATTATTCAGTGTCATGAGATCATCTTTGCGGACTTACTTATCTATACTAATATTATAAAGGGGAAAGATTTGTTTGTTTGGAATCATCGAATAGGCTCCGAAACTACTAGACCGAATCAAATGAAATTTGGCACAGAGATAGTTTGAGACACTGGGAAGGACATAGGCTATTTTTTGTCGCGATATAAAATCATAAGGGGGGTGAAATGGGGGATGAAAATTTGTATGGAAAATCCGACTGTTGGCGCGGGCGAAGTCGCGGGGAACTGCTAGTATAATGCTAAAGTTATAATGATAGTAACTCATACATAACCTCTAATAACTATCAATCAAGTGAAGAAATGTATCTTGATCAGTAAAAATGGGTCAAGAAGTTGATAAACCAACTTTGATCGTTATATTTGTGCGAATTCTGAATTTAACAAGATATTTTGCTCCAAATAATCTCTTTTAAACGCTACAGAAAGTTAGTATATTTTCAAGTATGTAATTGGCCAGGGCCTTCTGGGGACCTGGCTTAAGCTGAGTGAGGCCCTCTTGATTTGGACATCACAGACACACAAAAGCAATGTTTGGCTAGCGTTGACTGTTACTGATTTGTTTAATAAGTCAGCCTATTAGATCCCACTGCTGGGAAAAGGCCTCACCTCAACTATGAGGAGGAACGAGCCATACTCCACCACGCGGGCTCAGTGCGGATTGGTGGAGGGGTGTATGTAAGGCAAGTGACAAACCTTACTGTCAGAAGTTATCAAGCCGCCCTAGGGCCTCTGACTAGGCTTAACGACTAATACCACAGATATTAGCCGGGACCAACTGCTTAACGTGCCTTCCGAAGCACGGAGATGCTTGTCATGGACGTCACTTAAATGGTCGGAATGGTCACCCATCCAATCACGACCGCGCCGTGGGTTGCTTAACTTTTGGTATCACTACCAAAGCGCTGCCGCCACTGCGCCACAAGCACCTGGATTTGTTTGTGTGGTTTCTATTTTGTATTGTTGTTTTTTTTTGTGATCTTTGTAATTTTTTTTTTTACTCTGTACGATGTTTGTTTGTGATGTCCCAAATTAATAAATGCTTCTTTCTCTCTTTCTTAATTGTTGTTTTTTTAATGTTCTCCATCATTATTGGTGCCAAATTAAATTTATTCCAAGAGGAAAACACAACGATGTTTATTTTGTTTAGTGTTAAGGATATTTTGTAACGATAAATACTTGTTCTTTTTATTGGATCATCAGTTCTAAGAAATTTTTCGGATGGGGTTTACCATTTAGTTTCCAAATATGTTAATACAGATTTTTATTTTTTTAATTATGTAAGAAAAAAATACTTCTTTCTTTAGGTTATGAAACAATGTCATTATCAATCTAGGTAGGTAGTTTTAATTAAACTAATTCGTAACTATTGAAATTAGGGAAACTTATTTTTATTTTTTTCCTAAAAACACTCACACAATAGCTAAACCGTTGAAATAAAAAAAAAATGGCGTCAAAGTAAGCAATTTTTAATGGACAAACTCATAGAAGTAAAGTAAAATTCTATCGAACGTTTTCAGGTCTTCATCAAAAGACACGAATTACGATGCTCAGGCAATAGAAAAAAGTTCAATTTTATTTAAAATTTCAATTTTCATTTCATTTCGAAGTAGTTTGTGCATTCAGAACTTCACAATCGAAGTATAGTTCGAACTTTTTAGTAGAACGAACAACTTCGAATACGAATTACCCTGAATAAGTTCAAATGCATTTGATCATCTCCTCCCGGGTCGTGGGTTTACGTTCCTTTTGTAACTTATTAAATAAAACATACGAATAGAAATAAAACGGCATTATTGAACCACTAAGGTTTGTGTTAATGTTGTGTAAATCCTGAAGACGTACAGCTTAAACTATGAAATATGTCATAGTAAAATTAATTAGTAATTTATTTTCGACATAATCCCAGGCCACAGAACCACTGCCAGAAGCGCTACAGAACAAAGCCTGCAACTCAGGTCTTTGAACCTGAATTCTTTAATCCGACAGATGTCACGAAAATTAAGCGCAAGGCAAAAAAAATCGCCACGCACGCGCCCAGTCTCCGCGCAAGGTGCGCGCACGCATCTGCGCAGAGATGGCTTTGCGCTTAGCTTTCTCGTTGCTAAGTACAGCACGTCAGACTACCCATTTGAACTACGAAAAAAGCTTTTATTACGTACGGAATAGAGGCGGTCTCAAGGTCAAAGTGGGGTAGTTGACGTGCTGCTGACATTACGATAATAAAGGGTTTTAGGGAAACTAAGGGCAGCTTGCAATAGCAATGGACCTGGGTTGTTAGAAAAAAAGGCGTTTCCAGGTGAGGTCAGAAATGTCACGATGAGAAATTGACATTATGGGATAGTTTAATGCAAAGGTAAAGATGTCACCTTAATTGTTAAAACTTAACACTTTAATAGGAGCCATTTCCCATAAGAGTTCTAATTCTTTAAATAAGATAGACATTTGGTGATAAAACTGATATATAAAACATGAATATCAGAATAAACGCTTACAAAAATTATTACTAGTCTTCTGGTGGGTCGTGGGTTCAAGTCCCGAGCAGACGGTAGATAAATTTGTGTGAGCACAATATTTCGTTAAACTTGCAAAGAAGATGCTTAAATTATAAAAAAAACAATTATGAATATCGTACTTAGTTGCAAAACACATAAATAAGTTTAAAAAAAACAAAGTACATATACATTGTCTAAATATTTGTCAATCAATGAAAACCATTGTCGTTGCAACATAGTACGTATTCACGTAGTGAATAAGTTCATCATTAATACGAAACTTACATTACGGTAGAATTTGCTCCACATGCTGCCGTCCCTAGTTAACCTTTTGACATTAAAATTGAGCCATTAAAAGCGGAGATTAAACTAATTGCTTTTTCCTTGTGACATGGCGAAAGTATACGCCTCCATTATCAGAACGGATTCAAGTGATGATTTTTCGTCCTTAATTACATTTAAAGTCTTTGTGGCTGAGTTTCTTGCGCTTCTCACTTCTCAACACTAGCCCACAATTTGTTTAATAGTAATGTATGTTGGGACGTGTATAAGTGTCCCCTGTGGGCTTACATGCTTCTTTTAAGGAATATTTTTTCGAAATACATGAAATAGGCAATAATAATAATTATCATAGCCTTTACGTGGAACAGAAAAAATATTCCGAATTATCTTGGTTTTGATATATGTATTTTTAGGAAAACAAAACAGTGGTCTTCCAAAAAAAATTAAAATACAACTTATGGACTTTTTATTGAAGGCTTTATTCTGATTTCAAAACTAAGGCTGAGGACGATTATAGTTCTGATGGGTGACTCATTTTTAATAAATATTTGTCGAAATGCATTAAATTAAAATGTCAGCATCCCTTTAGCGACACCTTTTATTAGAAATTTTAATTTATAAATACCGAATAAAATATCGGCTCTTAGTATAATACCACATTGCTAATAAATAAATTATTACAAATTTGTATGAATTATATTAGGATTCCTCTCCATTATTTATATGGTCTCTTTATTTATGTTTTAATTCTGGTTTCAGACGTCATGTGCCGCCCATAGGCTATTAGACCATGATGGGTAGCAAAAAACAATAACGGCTGACAAAAAAGACCTTTTAATTCGAGACATATGCACACGAGCCATTTTTTTAACAACCAAACTTTTTCTAAGCCCTTATGGCAACAGCACGCGCCAAAAAAAAATTGCAACAACTGCGTTTATCAGCTGTACAGTTAATTCATATTTCTATTTAAAACATAACTACACCATTGTATCAAAGGTGCATCTAAATTTACACCTTGCCGCTATCACAATGACAAAGAGCATTTTGGCATATCACACCTAACAAAGAATTTTAGAAAGACTCATTTGCTACTTTTAGGACCTTTGATAAAGTTCATTTTGAAAAAAATACAAGTTTGTAATGAGAACATGTGTCTATGAAAGGTGAGCAATTTTATTTTCTTATTGGTCTAAAGAAAGTTCACGAGAAAGGGCAAAGGAATATACTCTGTTGAACTTTTGCCATCTGAGTGTTCAAACGCTTTTAGTTGGAGTTGCTATGCGAAAAAAAATGTGTCTATTAACTGCCAGAGTACTAGTACTTATTCTGTGCTGCCAGTAACTTTTTTAACAGGTGCAGGAGGTTTTCATAGTTTTGCGCAGTGTGTAATTTCGTTTTCCCGCAACTTTTGACTTAGCGGTAAGACTTGACCGTCTAAATGAGCCAATATGAAAAGTGGCTCATTTAAACTGATTTTTTTCATGCTTTCATGATGGCGAGACGCGGAAGTTTCTGCAAAATTTCGCAAATCTTTGACTTGAGCATTGAAGGAGCTTAGAAGTTAAAGAAGAAATATTTTTTTATTTAATAGGCAGACATTTGACCGCAATCTCACCTGATGGTAAGCGACGATGCAGCCGATGATGGGACATGTCTGTCTAGAAGCAGCCTATTCACTCTTTTCTTAAAGGAATCCAAATCGTAGTGTCTAGGGAACACTTCAGCTGGCAACGGATTCCACTCCCTAGACGCAAGAGGAACGAGAATTGAGCTTGACGTGCTTAATAATAAAGATAAGAGAGAATAATAATAGTTTAATTAATTAAGAGCAAGCGCGACGAACAAAATTAAAAACATACTTACTACAGGGTAACCGGGTTTAGACTAGCGATAATTTAAGGGCCTTTTATTTATTAAATTTTAGAGACAATCCTATGAAAAAACGTTTTTGATAAAAAAAAAATCAAATTTCAGAAAAATTGCATTTTTGTGCTTAGTTTTGTGATAAGTTTAAAAAAAGTATGTTACTTTTTTACATTTTTAGCAAGATTTCTTTAAAAAAAAAATCCTCTATGACGGTTATAAATTTGAATTGATCTTTATTTCACTTGATAGACGATAGCGTTACCTTTAAAAGGAATCATTTTCGTAACTTTTAGGACCTTCAGATCCACAGAAATAGTATTTTTTTAAATAATTAAAATGGCTGCCATTTCAGTTTCAAGTTTTAATTATTAGTTAGAACCCAACATGGGGGTTTTTTGTCGATAACATTTGATGAACTTATAGCCCGTAAATTATCGCTAGTCCAAACTTGGACACACTGATAGCTCCGTTGCCCCCCTAAAGTTTAGGGCCCTAGGCCCGTAGACAAGTAGACAAGACGCAATCTATTCTCAAGCGAAGTTCGCTATCGTTAACAAAATGTATGGAACTGACATAAGCCATCGAAACATCACGCGACTTTTGCATGCATATTTTAACATTTCGTTGGCGATAGCGAAGTTCGCTATAGAATAGATGGCATCTTGTCTAAGGGCCCTGGGCACGTGCCCCGTGTGCCCTGTTGGGAAGACAGACATCATATCAGCCTATTGCAGTCCACTGCGGGACATAGGCCTCTCCAAGACGGCGCCAACTTTCACGGTCCTCCGCTTCTCGCATCTAGCCACCACCTTCCTCAGGTCATCGGTCCACCTAGCAGGGGGAAGACAGACGATACTGTATAATTTTGCTTGCTGCAGCTTACAAGGTGACACCTTTAGCCACACAAGTCTCTATCAAAACTCAAACTAAACAATCAAACTTTTTCATCCGGCGCCTCTTCCTGGCACATGCCACGCATCTGGTTTCCGTTAGCTTTCGTATTGTGTTGTCATTTAGTGAAAAAACTTATTGAATGGCTTTTAAATTTAGTAAATGGAGGTGGGTGGAGTATCTTATTTAAATGATTTCGTTGCTCTTTAGGTCCTCATCCGTAAGGTTTATTTTATTGATTTTTTTGTCAGGAAAATACTTTTCGGCATAATAACCCCACCACGACCACCGACGTGTCTATCACCAACACACATGAGACATCTGACGAAGTCTTTGGTGGTTTTCATCCTTTCATGATCCTCCTAGCGTTATCCCGGTTGTGCACTCGCACGCGAGGGCCCAGGGTCCGCTGACCATGATCCAGGATGTGGCAGATCAGGCAGTTACAGTGGAGCGACTGCCATTTGACCTCCGTAACCCCGTTACCAGGGGAACATAAACAGTTTGGATCATGGTTACACATGCAGTCGCCTGAATGTGAAGGTTTCCTCGCGATGTTTTCCCTCACCGTAAGAGCATCGGTTAGTGTAACAACTAATGTACATAACTCAGAAAAAGTCATTGGTACATGGCGGCACGTGGGATCGAACCGGCACCTCCCGCATGAGAAGCAACCCGCTAGCCACTGCGCCACCGGCGCTTTCGATGGTTTTCATCCTTCCAAACATCTAAACTGCATTGCAATATTTGCAATGCATGTAGGCGGCCATTTTTGACGCTTTTTATACAATTTTGACATTAGTTGTCAGTTTGCCAATATTGTGGTCAGATGCTGGGCAACACAGAGTTGCTGATTCAGATTATTTTCTATGATACAAACTTTTTAAGATGCATTGCAAAGTCGATAAATGTTATTTTTTTAGCTATACCTACCTATCTTCATAATTAGTTTGTAAACTTGTGTTTGTGATCTGTTTTGTACATCTTAAAATATCTATACATATAATAAAACTGTAAAACCATTGAGTATTTTTACCAAAAACTAATTGAGGATGATGTAAAAATAGTAACAGAATAGAAATCTACAACTTTAAACTTTTTTGTTTGTTTGTCTGTTTGTACACGCTAATCTCCGGAACTACTCAACGGATTTGAATGAAACTTTTTTATTGTGTAGCTATTGAGTCTGGGCAAATACTAGGCTATAACTTATTCTGAAGATAGAAGTTCTTGACGTGGAACCTTAGCAGTACACTTAAACTAAGAGAGATATGAAAGCAGCGCGTTAAGAAAATGTATTTGGCGTGATAAACATTTTCTATTGACGTACACAAATTGAAGGTCTGGAGCAACTGATATGGAACCCTAGCAGTTCAGCTCAACTGTAAGAGATATGAATAGTGCGACTTAGGGAACATTGTTTAGCGCGATGAGCATTTTATACTGACGTACACAAACTGAAGGTCTGGAGCAACTGATATAGAACCCCAGCAGCTCAGCTCAACTATAAGAGATATGGATAGAGCGCCTCAGGTAACATTGTTCAGCGTGATGAGCATTTTCTATTGACGTACACAAATTGAAGGTCTGGAGCAACTAATATAGAACCCTAGCTCAGCTCAACTATAAAAGTTATGAATAGAGCGCCTTAGGGAACATTGTTCAGCTTGATGAGCATTTTCTGTTGACTTACATAAACTGAACGCCTGGAGCAATTGATATGCTAAATTATTTTAAACTAATTTTCAAACTCCCAAGGTAATCCTACTGTCTCCAAGTTACGATCTGGTGACGGAAACCTGGAAAAGTCGAGAGAATCCTTCAGATTTTATAGGCATGTATACCATATATGCTACAGCATTAATTTAGATACTTAAGTGTTTACATTCAGGAGTAATAATTTAATGGTGCTGACCCTAACGCTAAATAGTTCGTGAATACTTTCACCACAAACAGTTTGTCGAAATTTTGTTGAACTACTTTATTATTAATGAAAGATCAAAGTCAATTGGCACTATTTTTTATATAACTTATCAGTAACTAACGGAAATTGAACTTTTAAATAGTCTTACTTACTTTAAAATATATAAGAAAGAGTAGGGATGCCTTTGCCCTGCAGTGGGACACGGCAGGCTCCTAATATAATAATAACTTTACGATATTAGTAACTCATAAACCGACCTTTGAGTAGGCTAGGACACAATAGATACTAAACCACATTCATCTATTGCGGTAGGGAGGTTTGAGTCTGACTTTTTTCTGAATACTAAAACCTAAAGTTACCTTTATTTTATACAAACGAATAAAACTGCCTTCAATAAAGTAAACTAGAAAGTAAAAAATAAAAACCTTTTACTAAGAAAGATATACGACAAAATTTAGTTTTGGAGTCGGTGTCACTGCCTTGCGAAATATTCTTACCAGTGGAGGATGACGAGGTGATAGTAACCTATCTAAAAGAGAGTGCCTATTGTCCTGTGATTTACTATTCCTTTTTTCTCCTTACGACATGGTAGACTAACAGATCATTATAGATGGTTGGCGATGGGAGTATAAAATGTTTTGTGTCATCGAGTTCACGTGTACGAAGTCGCGGGCAACAGCTAGTCATAA
Source organism: Pyrausta nigrata (assembly GCA_949316185.1). Taxonomy (NCBI): domain Eukaryota; kingdom Metazoa; phylum Arthropoda; class Insecta; order Lepidoptera; family Crambidae; genus Pyrausta; species Pyrausta nigrata. Next base: position 7,612,949 of record OX438963.1, on the reverse strand, counting down.
ATAAAATAAATAAATTAAAACTCTAGATGGACGTCCACCTGTAGCATTCTTACCGGGTCACTAATTACAAACTTAGAGACATCTGTTCTTTTTAACAAAGGACGATCGCTGCTGACCTATTTGCCATCAAATGTCAGTGGTACAGGTTTCCGATATGGCAATTAAAAATGGCTTGATAGGCTATGTGGACCAATTAAGCTGTAATTTTTCAGGCTACAGTTATGGTTCACCGAGTAGTAGGGGTTCTTTTAGAGGGAATGATCGATTTGAAGTCATTGACTTCAATTTACAACAGATACATACATAATTATAATACATAACTAGCAGTTCCCCGCGCCAAAAGTCGGATTTTCCATACAAATTTTCATTCATCCCCCATTTCACCCCCCTGATGATTTTATATCGCGACAAAAAGTAGCATATGTCCCGCTCAAGGTCTCTCAAACTATTTCTGTACTGAATTTCATTTGAATCGGTCTAGTAGTTTCGGAGTCTATTCAATACAACCAATCAAATCTTTCCTGTTTATAATATTAGTGCAGATTATTTTTCCATTATTCCGTTTCAACTTCAAATTAGCTATTTGTAGTTGGTCTGTTATGGTATTTGACCATTTTTTTTCGTTTTGGCTTGCTTATCGCGTTGCCAGTCAGTGTCAAGTAAAAACCATTCCTTCTTATAATCTCATAAAACCTTTTTACATTCCTTTTGTTTGGTTATCATCATCACTTTTACCGACAGCAAAGTCTGAATTAATTTAATTCCTAAGCCTTCTTGAGACTGGCAAAAACGCGCATTTCGCCTGAGGCCACGCAAGGACGTCTGTGTCGGTAGCTGGCTATTAACAAAAAAAAAACTTCGTGCATCTGTCTTTCTGGCACGCGCGGCGTGTCAGCCGGCCAATGGGATCGCTGAATTCGAGCGTTCCAATTTCGAACACCACATTGCAGACTTTTTGCTTTTTAATTTTTGACGATTTACACAGATGATAAGTGGGTTGATACAAATGTCCTTGCCTGTCTCGTTAATAAAATTTCTTGGTTATTTTACTTTTTAAATTGCACCCGTGCCGAGCTAGGGTGGTTCGCTGGTGGAAAAATAAAAGGGTCGATGAACTAACCAAATGCTGTCAAGGTATTTAAAACGGCTGATTAATATTAAATGCAGGTTTCAGTAGTATACAGAAAACTAGCGGTTTTAACATTTCAAGTATAAGTTCAGTGGCCAGCACACCAGTCTGTTCATTTTTGTCGCGAAATCATTCCCATTACAACTGCATAAGTTGCCATGCTGTGGTCTTTAGAGGTATAGATGGCCGCACTAGACTATGGCACTTTGAGATCTTGAGATCGCCTGTATTCCCTACGTAATAAAAGCTGTTTTCGTACATCAAAGTGGTAACCAGACATGCTGCCGACTGTACATAAAATTTCTTAAAAGTATATTTATAAAAAAAAAATAGGCATCAGAAACAACAAACGTCCATAAGCGACCTTAACACATCAGCTAAAAGTATATTTTCCTTTACCCATACACTATTTCACAGATAAAAAACAAATATAAAGCCCGTACCACACGTGTAGATAACTGTATCGTCGTAACGGTCTTCGTGAGAGCAAAGCAAAGGAGACAAACCATTCATCCATGGATCTTATTGTGAGTTTGTGTGTGTGGGTGTTTTAGAAAAACGTTCTTCTTTGTCTTTGAAATTTGGTTTGTCTCCTTCTAATTTCGGTAGATAGAGAAGGACAGGTCTATGAGCTTTCATTTTTGATTTATTTTTGTAATGCTTAACTTCACCTTGTAAGTATAATAATAAATAAATTGTTTCAACAAACACACCAATTACCCATTAGCGCCAAACTAAGTGTGAGGTTGTGCTATGGTGACTAGGATAACGGATAGACATACTTATATACATTTATAAACATCCATGACTAAAGTACAAATGCTCGTGCTTATCACACAAACATTTGCCCCTTGCGGGATTCGAACCCGCAACCGCCTGGTTTAGAAATCCGGGGCGCGTACCACTACACCAAGACGGTCGTAAACCTTGTAAGCATAATTAGTTGTTTCACTTTATAGGTTAGAATTAAAGCCTTTCAGATATTTATAAATTGTAATACCTACTAAACATATAAAAAATTTATCATAAATAAGACATAACAGAAGGCGTCCAAATATATGTATTATGTTAAAACTTAGAGAAGGTATAAAAGTTTGAATAAATGAATCCATACCAATATTATAAATGCGAAAGTGTGTCTGTCTGTCTGTCTGTTACCTCTTGACGCTTATACCATTATACCAATTAAGATGAAATTTGGTATGGAGACAGTTCGAGACCCTGGAAAGGACATAGGCTACATTTTGTCGCGATATAAAAACATTAAGGGGGTGAAATAGGGGATGAAATTTTATATGGAAAATCCAACTCATGCGGGCGAAGTCGCGGGGAACCACTAGTTTCTTATCAATAAGACAATCAAATGCCTGACATTTTCCATTGGAATCTCTTCCCAGGCCCTTTTAACAGCGTTGATGAGTTGCTGTTGGTTGTGGATTTCCTGATCACCGTCTCTAACTCTTCGTTTCAACTGATCCCACATGTGCTCTATTGGATTTAAGTCCGGACCGTTCGCCGGCCACGGCAAGACTTGAATTTGTGAGGCTTCCAGTACAAACCGAGTCGCTTGAGCCATGTGTGCACGAGCATAGTCTTGCATCAAGATGAATCCAGGACCCGCTCGCTGGGCAAATGGGATCACATGTGGTCTGACAACTTCCTCAATATACCGCTGAGCAGTAACAGTACCCTCATTTAAAATAGCGAGCTCAGTTTTGCCGTGTAAGCTTATCCCGCCCCAAATCATTACATTTGGACCACCAAAACGATCGACTTCATGGATGCAGGCTTCTGAAAATCTCTCGCCGCGTCTTCTCCATAATCTAATACGCCGATCGTCGTTAAAAAATTTAACTTTGCATTCGTCTGTGAAGAGTACCATGCCCCATTGGTTTATGTCCCAGTCCAAATGTTGACGGGAAAATCTTAAACGATTTGCACGATGATTTCTAGTAAATGGAACACGGACAACTCGCCTTCTTGATGCCTGCTGGTCTTCATGCAATCGATTACGAATAGTTTGGTCACTGACACGAGTACCCGTTGTGAGCCGTAAACGATTTTGCAGCTTGCGGGCCGTCGTTGTGCGATCTCGGCGCGGACCTAATCGAATGTAACGATCCTCTTGAGCTGTTGTAATGCGAACTCTGCCCGAACCAGGTCTTCTTCTAACATTGCCGGTCTCTTGAAAACGATTCCATAGATTTTGAATAGCTCTTCGAGAAAATCCCAATTGCAAACCTACAGATCGCTGCGAATGACCTTCTTCAATCATTGTAACGGCTCTGGTTGCTGTCAGCGAGTCCATATGACACCTGCGTGCTTGTGGTATATTGCAAAAGATGTTTCAGACTCGAGATATCAATGAACTCTGATAATTTCTAATAAACCAAGAAGCTAAGGAAAGCAAAACTTCAAAGAAAATGGAAACAAAATTTTCAAAAAGAATTTTAAATCAAATTTTATTTAAAATTGTTGCCAGCATTAGATGAATACTACATTAAATTATATTAAAAAGTTTAGGTATCAAAGAGTTTGTATACTCAATATTTTACTACTTTTAATATGAAAATGTTTAATAATTTACACCAAAATGAAAAAATACCTCGTGGCCCTTATTTTGTTTTGACAAGTATATTATGATAAAACTTAGAGAAGATATAAAAGTTTGAATAAATTAACTAGCTTATATGGGATAGACAAAAATGACACAAAATGCATAGCAACAGAACGCAAATGTAGCAAAAAATAAGGTTCGACTTACATCAAACTGAAAGATAATATCTATGAGTATTCACACAAAAAAATAATTCAGTAAATATTAATATAACGAAAAATAAGTATTTGCATTTCATGTGATATAACTCTTTGTGATTAAAAATTTTCTGTACCTAAAGTTGTCTAGAAGATATCGCTCTTAGCGATAAGACCACCTATTTTCTGTGTCAATCGCATTGTTGTTTCTTTTATGGTATGCAATAAAGAATTAAATTTATCTAAATTGAAAGTGGAATGCATTTTATTTTATTTAAGTAAGAATAATATTACCTACATACACCTCACAAAACGAATTCATTTTATCTTCTGTGCAAGCGCGGTATAGAAAATAATTTAATACTCAAAATAATTAATTACATCCATCTCATTTTTGTTCTAATTTTTTTTTTACACTTATCTAAAGTTTTTTAAAATAACTGCAACAAGCAAGTTACATCTTAAGTTATGCCCTGTGCATCTTAATATGTTTTTATAAAAAACAATTTAAAAGAAAACGTTTATTATATTTTTATAACTTAAGCAATTATTTTGCAAGTTTTTACGAAATTAAATCAAATTTCACTTACAAAAAATAATCGACTGTGTCATCCGGTGGGACACGAACCCACGTCCTTTCGCTATCCGGGCGAGTGTTCTTACCAACTAAGCTACGGAGGACGTTAGTCAGTCGACGAATTTTTGCAAGTGCTTGCTACGCCAGTGAGCCGGCGTTCGATTTATCAATACTTGGGGCTACCCGCATGTATCCAATGGAAATATTTTTACAAATATTAAACCATCAGTTAAGATGAAATCAGCTTAACTTATTATATTTTTATAACTTAAGCAATTATTTTGCAAGTTTTTACGAAACTAAATCAAATTTCACTTACAACAATTAATCGACTGGGTCATCCGGTGTGTCTCGAACCCACTTCCCTTCCACGTCCCTTCGCTATCCAGGCGAGTGCTCTTACCAACTGAGCTACGGAGGACGTTAGTCAGTCGACGAATGTTTGTAAGTCCTTGCTACGTACTATACTAGATACGTACGACGTGCCTTTAATAACAACTGAAACAATTTATAAATACGTACACAATTTATTTTCACTTTTTAATTCCACCAAATCTTGTGGCCCAATGTGCGTTTGCCCTATGGACTGGTTTGTGCACAGCTGACTGTCAGCTGTCGCCTTTCAGGACAATAGCAAGTCCTTATGTCAATTATCAGGCATATTTGGCACTTATTACCAATGGAGCAGAGTCTAAATTATATTTTTGTTACACAAAGGCTGTGTTCGAGTATATTTAGCATTTATTGCTTAGAGAACAGAGTCTAAATTATATGTTTGTGACACAAAGGCGTCATGGCTATAGCTGGTATGCAAAGGAGCATTGTTTGAAGGTATAATGCTTAGGTATCGTGTAACTGTATACAGGATGTCCAGTATTTGATTGATAATCCTTTAACTACAGACAAATGGCAATCTTTTTGGAGCGAACTTCGCTATCGCCAACGAAACGTCAAAATATGTATGCAAAAGACACGTGATGTTTCGATGGCTAATGTCAGTTTCAGACATTTTGTTAGCGATAACGAACTTCGCTTGAGAATAAATTGCCACTTGGCTACGGGCCCAGATTAGTCACATCATGCCGTACTAATGCCATTGATTTTTTAAAGATTACTTACTCAAAGATTCAAAAAATTCTAAAGTGGTAAAAATATTTTTTTGGGTTTTTAAAAAAATGTATGGCTGTTTCTCAATTTTTTTTATTTTATTTATTTATTGCGAGATATACAGGCTTACAGAATAAATACATTATAATTATAATTATAAGTTAAGTGGATTTCATCTTTAAGTCAGCCTATATGTATATATCCCACTGCTGGGAAAAGGCCTCACCTCAACTATGAGGAGGAACGAGCCATACTCCACTACGCGGGCTCAGTGCGGATTGGTGGAGGGGTGTCTGTAAGGTATGTGACAAACCTTACTGTCAGATTTTATCAAGCCACGTCCCCACGCTATCCGGGCGAGTGCCCTTACCAACTGAGCTACGGAGGACGTTAGTCAGCCGACGAATTTCTGTAAGTGCTTGCTACGCCAGTGACCTCGTGGATAGTACCCAGCGGGCTGACTACTAGACCAACGAGTCAGTCAGTAAGCTAATAATAAGTGTCTTATGTATAGATTATCCTACATTAACCGGAGAACCTGTATACATTTTTATACAAATAAGTAATAATTACTTGTGGTAATTTAAGGAGTAGGTATAAAGAAAGAGAAATTACGTCTTGTGGTTACAAAGAAAAGGATAAATTGTTTTATAGAAATTAATTTTTCCCATCATCCATCTGTCGTGTACATAATTCCGTATTTTAAAGTTATAATTATTAATTTGTATCGTATTGATAATGTTTTAATTTGTTTCGGCGCTTCTCTTTTGCCTAAAAGTTTTTATAATCAGGCCTCTAGGTGTCATCATGAAATTTGGTGTTTACAAGGTGATATTTTGTGCCCTATTTTGTTTATATTCAAATTAATAGGAAGTTCATGCAAGCGTTAGTTAGTTAGGTATGGTCCAGTACAATAATAATAGTAGTAAGAATTAAATAACTAAAATCGAACAATATTAAACAAACACTCGAAATAATATAAAAGCCATTTATTTATGTATATAGGCCCACAGGGGGCAGTTATACGCCCTAACACTGCTTCGGGACAAATTGTGGGCCAGTGCTGAAAAGAAGCAGCGCAAGAAACTCAGTCACTATTGTCAAAGACTCATAAAAAAATGTTTTAATACATAAATTTGTCATTAAGGTATTCTTAATAAATGCTTTCAATTTGTTAATTGGCATTTCTACAATAAATATCAGTAATTTGTTAAAGAAATTGACACATTTCTCCATGAAAGAATGACCTACTTTATACCATGATGCTCCCGTTTGTTTCATTTACCTACATAAAATATGTGAAGTAAATAATATACAATATTATAACATTACTTATTTTATTCCTTGCTTCCTTGCACGTGTATCGAAAATAACATCTCAAGCCTGGGAAAGATCATATGGTTGGAAGAAAAAAAAACATCCATCAGCTGATTTCTAAAAGAACCCATTGTCGAATCAGCTGATTCTATGGCCATTGTTATTTTACTCTGTGCAAGTAGTACCTACAAGTACAAAACCTTCTTGCACCAAGAAAAAAAAATTGTGCAACGAACTTCTTTGAGCTAAAATTCATTCAAAAGGCAAAGAAATAAAACTGACATTTCATTGCAGCGGCGAAGTCCATTTTGCAATTCAAATATCGGATCTCTTTGGTTGTAAAAAAAGTTTTTAATAAAAAAAAGTACAGGTAGATTGCGTCACAGCTGATGGATCAGCTGTTTTTGTGTTTTGGTACATTTTTCTGACGCAAAAGTGATCCTTATTACTATTAAGTTATGGACCAGTTATTTAAAATGTAAATTCTAAGATTTTGTCCAACATCCAATTTGAACTTTAAGTTGTTGAATTTAGAGTGTAATATGGTCAAAAAATTCAAAACATCTTAAGGAACCACAGGATTTAACTCTGAATGGAGAGAAAGGCTGTGATTTATTGATAGAGGACTAAAATATATTTTCTTTGGTGACAATTTGTTGCATAATGACTTTCTTTCAGCATTTGCTCTTACAATGGTAATACCATTCGCATTTATTTTTATTTAGTTAAAGCCTACGATATTCATACTTAAGGTTTTGGTTATCCATACTAATATTATAAATGCGAAATTGTGTGTCTGTCTGTTACCTCTTGACGCTTAAACAACTGAACCGATTGAGATGAAATTTGGTATGGAGACAGTTCGAAACCCTGGAAAGGACATAGGACATTTTGTCGTAATATAAAAACATTAAGGGGGTGAAATGGGGTATGAAAGTGTATATGGAAAATCTAACTCTTGCGGGCGAAGTCGCGGGGAACCACTAGTTTATCCTAAAAACCCTAATCAAATACTATTTGACCCGGTGAATTTCGTGCCGCGACCGCCATAAGATGTATATTTCAGATATTCCTATTTTGCTTACATTTCTTTTCTCTTCATAAAATTTAAAGAAAATCTGCGAATTAGTACTGTTGTTCTCGAGTTTGGCGGTTAGCATTATATTTAGCGAATCATTTTTTATGCAATTAAGATTTGCAAAAAGGATACTCGAATATTTCTATTCTCTTTCTACTGGTGCGAGAATTTCCAAATTCAGTTAAGTAGTTCCCAAAATTACTTCAATCAAACTTTAATTCAAATATATTTTTTGACAAACAGACAATGTCTACTCCTAAATATTTTGTAAAGTTTGGCCTAATTTACAAAAAAAAAAACTGTTAATACAGGAAGCTGCCAATTAATTGTTTCCTGGCACAATATAAGGCGTCCCCAAATTTCCCAACACATCAACTCGGTGAGACGTGGCCGACATGCCCGTAGAGAGATCAGGCGCAGGACCAACGGCCTAACGTGCTTTCCGAGGCACGGGGATGTTAACACCACCAACTCCTGACTCCGGAGCTGTGTCTGAGTTACTTTAAGACAGAAAAACCGAAAACTCTCGGCCCGAACCTGGATTGAACCCGGGGCCTTGTGGATAGTACCCAGCGTTCTGACCACTAGACCAAAGAGGCAGTCAACACCAATCTACACTTGATAAATCATCATCATCCTAGCTGTTGCATCCTAGCATCCCGGTTGTGTACTCGCTCGGGAGGGCCCATGGTCCGCTTTGGACCATGATCCAGGATATGGCAGATCAGGTAATTACAGTGGAGCGACTGCCATCTAACCTCATGACAATGCTTCAGCTGACGACCGTCTTGGTGTAGTCGTTCGCACCCCGGACTTCTAAACTAGGCGGTTGCGGGTTCGAGTCCCGCTAGGGGCAAATGTTTGTGTGATGGGCATTTGTACCTAAGTCATGGATGTTTATAAAAATGTATATGCGTATGTCTATCCGTTATTCTAGTCACCAAAGCACAAGCTCATGCTTAGTTTGGCGCTAATGGGTAATTGGTGTGTTTGTTGAAACAATTTATTTATTATTTATTATTATTCAGTTACTTGCTTTGGGATTTGAGCAATTGTACGTGTGTGATGTGATGTACTGATGTCAAATAAATTAAATGTACAGTCGGCAGCAAGGCTAGTTGCCTATTCGAACGACGAAAACAGCTCCTATTACGTAGGGACAGGCCTGTGTATGTAGCAAAAACGTACCTACGCGCGGCGACCCTTACTTAGGGGCTAAAACAAGTTGCGTGTCGCTACCGGCCAGCGACACGCGCTCGCGCGTTTTATTCACCGGCGACCGCGCGGCTACGTTGCTGGCTGGACGAGAATGAATAAAGTAACTAGAAAGACGCGCTAGATGGCGTTAGAAGCTTCTCGTAGCAGTCAACCCTATCGCGTCGCGTGATATTACGTCACTGAATAGGTTTAGTGTATTATGAATCATATTCCGGAGCAATAAGTATGAAATTATCTTGCAATGGATTTTTGTAGGTGTCTACACGAAAATGTGCTTGACTCTGAGGCGAACTAAATTACGCCATATTGTTGACATTGAGTAGACATTTCTTTGAATACAATTGCTAAGTCATACTTCTGTACGAAGTACTAGTACTTATTCTGTGGTAGGGAATAGAGGCAGTCTCAAGGTCAAAATGGGGTACTTGTTAGCGACGAAAAAACTTAGTTTTAAGTAGCTTTATAAAAAGAAAAAATATGATTTTCTTAACTTAGTTAAGAAGGCATGTATTTGATAATGTGAAATGTTTAGGTTTAAAATGTTTCATGCTTTATACATAGAACAAGTTTTCCAAGTCAGAAAGTTAGGAAAATATCGGGATAAAACATATCTTCTAGTCCATTTACACATATATAGCTATTTCCTTCACACATCTTCTTGAAAATGGTGAAAAATTCAAGATACGGATAGGGAGGGGATGAAAGTGCTGGAAATCCCAGAAAGAAAATTCTAGAACGTGAAAGGCAGATATGTTTTGTCCCTTTCCCGCACGAAAGGTCCCTTGCAAGCGGCAATGCCGTAAAGAAAGCCGTTTCAGTTTTTTAGCTATAACTTCTAAACTAATTAGAATATTGTAATGATTTTAGTACTATTAGACAGCTAAAATAATGACTCAACTTAGAAAAATAAGTTTCTGTAAGAATATTAACTGCCACCCAGGAAAACTAACGAAAAACTGATTTCCTCGCATTAGAGGGAGATAGCATGATCCGAGGGAGGGAGAAAGAATCCCGGAACCATATAAATATGGAAAAGGTTTTTCCGGATGGCAAGTTTTAGTTCTGAAGTTTTAGTTCTGAAAAGCTCTCAGAATACTTCTGAAGAGAAGAAAGTGAACAGTGAACAGTGAATACCAGTGCAATAGTAGTGACAATAAGTGCCATAGTAGTGAATAACAGCTTTGTAAGTGCAATAGTGAGTGAATAAAGTCTCCAAGTGCATAGTGCAATAGTGTTTTAATCAGGACCCTATAGTTAGTGCCCAGTACATCCAGTTAGGCAGCTTCAGACCGGCCAGCACACCACACACCCATATACAGTCCACTACTGGGGACCGCAGCGGACTAACCGACCTGCCGCTCCCCAACAAGACGAGCTACCATTTTCAGTGGTCCTTCGAGAAGCCGGATATCGGAAGAAAGAAGATGCCTGTCACGAGATCGGAAAAGCAACGAGAGGCCGCAACAGGGTCTACCACGGACTGGAGTATGAACACGCCAACGGGTACGGAGACTTCGTCGACGCTGACGCCCGGAAGAACCTCTCCCCAACACGACGTCACAGAGGACGCCACGGCAACAGCTTGCACCCGGGTCGGATCTCCCACACGCTCTTTGGGGGACCCCGTCGTGCCAGCAGAACGGAGGGAACCGGCCTTCTCCAGTACGACGGATTATGAAATACCAGCAGACACTGTGAACCCGCACGAAAAGCTGAGAGCCCGCATCGCAGAAGCAGAAAGGAGACGAGCCGCGGCTGCTTTGGGAACAACCGCCGCGCCCGCCGCCGCAACCACTACTCCTGCGGGTACTACTGCTACTGCAACTGGTCACGAAAGACAGTTCGCGCCGCCTGCCTTCGAAGGGTATAAGCAGGTACCGCAGCCGTCAAGGATGAGCCAAGATACGCGCTCAATACGCTCCGCCAGACGAAGGGCAGAATTGGAGCTAAAGATGAGAATCGCCCAGCAAGAGTTAGAACTCTCCAGAACTGATCCAGCTGGAAAACGAAGAAGAAGAATTACGATACCAGCACATGCAAGTCGAAAACTGGATTAACCAGACAAGTGCAACGGAAGGAAGGACACCGCAGCAGCCACCGCAGCCATCATTGTCACCGCAGTTGCCTCCGCCACCACAGCTGCGACTCGCACCACCGCAACCGCTGCCACCAGCGCCGCCGCTTCCACCAACGCAGCCACCACAGCCAGACCGAGCGCCACCTGAGGAAAAGCGGGTAGATATAAGGGAATTAGCCGCGGTTATCAGCAAGACTAATCTCACAAAGCAGCTGATTGAATTACCATATTTTGATGGCGACTGCGAACCTAAGGTAAACGACGTGTCCAAGGAGATCTGCACGTTCGCCAATAGGATCCGCAACACTGTAGCAACGATAAAAGCGATCAAGAAATTCGACTACCTCAATGCACCAGGGGCAATAGAGTGCATCGTGCAGAAGATGCCGCCGACCATGAAGTCAAGATGGTTAATGTATTCGCGAGAGCACCGCAGCAGTGAAAAGGCCGCGCTCGAGCTGATGTACGACTTCATGGAGATAGAAGCTGATATGAACAGTGAATATGCTCCCCCTGGACTGGCCTGGGGATCGAAATCGGGAAGAAGCACATTCAGAAGAACCGTCCATAATGTACGAGAAAATGAAGATGCGGGCGTTGACACGAAGCCAAAGGGTAAGAAATGTCCTGAATGTGAAGAAGAACACTGGCTATACGAATGCAAGAGGTTTAAGGATGCCAGCATTGACAACAGATGGGAAATTGTGAATAAAGCTAAGATTTGCTTCAAGTGTCTACGCTTCAGGCACGCAAGGAACACCTGCAGAGCACCCGTATGCAAGAAGTGCTCTAGATGGCACCACACCACTCTTCACTCCAACAAACCCCCGGCGAAAAATAATTGCAACGCTCTCGTCGAAGAAAGCGACGCACAAGAAATAGTATCCTCGGTCAACGCGACTAACGGAGGGAAGGCCTACTTGAAGATGGTCCCAGTAGACTTGTGCGGGCCAAAAGGAAGAGTCCGCATACTAGCTTTACTGGATGAAGGATCCACTGTCTGGCTACTCGACTCTACAGTCGCTAAGAAGATTGGAGCAGAAGGAAGAACGGAAGAAATCACTATTGAAATGGTCGGAGGGAAAGGCATGAAGAAGAGTGACTCACAGAGGGTTCAATTGAAGATAAAAGGTGCCCACTGCCGGAACGGTATCAAGATGGAAGCGCGAACCATCGACAACCTAAAGCTAGCCAAGCAAGGAGTCGAAGAAGAAACTCTCCGAAGATGCCATCATCTACAGAAGATCAAGGAACAGCTGGTCTACGCCAAGGAAGAACCACAACTGTTGATCGGGCAAGACAACTGGAGGCTAATAGTCACAAGAAGACTTCGCAAAGGGAAACCCTCGGAACCTGTCGCCTCACTCACCAGTCTAGGATGGGTATTACACGGTTGTGACGGAAGAAACCAAATACCAGTAACATTCGTCAGCCACGTCAGAACCCTAGAAGATGAAACGGAAGCCTTGGTCAGACAACACTTCGAGCTAGAATCGATCGGAGTACAACCACGCCGCCCGAGTAATGATGCCGATAAGAGGGCTTTGGATGTCCTGGAAGCAACCACCAAGAGACTATCAAATAGGAAATTCGAGTCAGGACTTTTATGGAAGAGTCCAAGAGAGACATTACCGAATAATTACAGTCAAGCAATACACCTCCGGAAAGCTGAAGAAGAACTCATCAGAAGGAGCCAACGCGAGAGTTTCAGCAAAGAAATAGCCTGCTTAGAAGAAGGAAAGCCAGTAGAAAAATCAAGTCGGCTGAAGAAGATAGGTATAATGAATGAAGCTAAGAACACGAACAAGGAAGGTAACTGAAGATCAAAGAGTTAATCCAGTGGTGCTGGACGGGAAAAATCACATTTGCCGCTTGATAATAGAATTCTACCACAGGAAGTTTTACCACGGCAACACTGCAACGGTCATCAATAAAGTAAGGCAGAGATATTGGATTTTGGGTCTACGCACCACAGCCAGAGGGATCATTTTCCGGTGCCAATGGTGCAAGGTACGCAAAGGAACACCACAGATTCCACCTACAGGCGACTTACCTACTGAGCGACTGCAGCACCATCAACCACCGTTCACCTGTACGGCGGTGGACTATTTCGGCCCAATGAACGTGACCATCGGCAGAAGAACAGAAAAACGATGGGGAGCCCTCTTCACCTGCTTTACCACGCGAGCGGTACATTTAGAACTAGCTAACTCGTTAAGCACCAGCTCCATGATAATAGCACTCCGAAGAAAGGCAGCACGAAGAGGAACGCCGAAAGTGATCTTCAGCGACAACGGCACCAATTTCGTCGGAGCACACCGAGAGTTAGAAGAGGCAGCATGTCAAGAAGGGATCAAGTGGAAGTTCATCCCACCAGGATGCCCGAATATGGGAGGCGCCTGGGAGCGAATGGTTCGCTCAGTGAAGACTTCGTTAATGGCGGTATTGCGTCAACAACTATTGCACTGGTGGAGATTTCTGGAAAGACAGAATTAACTGGCTTAAATGAAAAGTATACAATGCCCGGGGAATTAATTGCTTGAACATTACCTATTCCACGAACAGGAACTGGAGAAGGAATGATAGGTAAGTTCATGTGGTCAACAACAAGCTCAGTAGTAAGAAGGCAGCCCTGAGCACCAGTGTCACATAAGGCACGCGCTTCCACATAATATCCAGACGAGGTTTTAACATGAATCAAGGCCGTAGGTAAAAGAACGAGAGAATTGCGAGGTAAAGATGTAAAAGCGGGTATGGAAGGGGAGCTATCTAGTCAGAATTGTGGGGCCTCATTGTACTTACGATGAAATGCACGTTCATCCTTGGTTCTTTGACCTAGAGGGGCATTATAAGTACGGTTACCGTTGGGTGCAGGTGGGGATCGCCCACCCGAACGGGGAGGTGATGCTCTACGGGAATCACGAGGGGGCGGGGTACGAACACGGTGCCATTCAGTACGTGGGGGTGACACACGGTCCGTTAAGTGACTTTGTGGAGATTGCCGCGGTTGGTTAGAAGCTAAGGCCGCGACGTCTCGGTATGAGCGCTCGCGATCGTAATTCACAGGAGAGGAGTTATCATAACACAGTGACGTGTGATGACTGGAACGGCGACACGTGCGACAGCGATAATCTCGCGTGCATTGGGATATGGAGTGTTTATCCAGGCATCGATAGCACAGTCGGACTTCTTTTACAAAAGTAACGCGTTGACGTGTAGGAAGGCGAATAAAATCGGGACACTCGCGTAAGTAATGCGAAGTACTATTACAAAGGTGACATTTAGATGTCGTCGCAAAAGTAACAAAGGCTCTTGGATGAGGTGGGGAACGCGGGTTAGGTTTAGGCAAACGAGGGGAGCTCACAGTAGGGGGGGTAGTAGTGTCAACGACAGAAGCACTACCTACATTGTCGTGGTGCCTACATTAATCTTCAAGAAAGGTAATACGATGATCAAAAGTAGGGAGGTGATTAGGATTATCGCCATAACGACGTTCAAATCTCGATTTTAACTCTGAAGGCAGTTTAGCTAGGCATAAGTGAACTAAGAGGTATGACCAATGTTTTGCAGGAAGTTCCAATCTCTCTAAGCATCGATAAGTCGAAAGCAGGGGGTTCAGGAACGACACACGTAACCCGGAAAGTTTAGGCGTTATAATAGGGAGCATCATTATATGAGCTATGTAGGTATCCGCTAAAACACGAAGGTTATGGTACCTACGTTTTAGGAGGTCACGGGCCACGGTGTAATTGCCCGCCTCAATCTTGAGGTGTTGTATCAATCGACGAGGTTCATCCGACAAGGCTCCTACTAAATAGTGTAGGTTCAAAGTCGGGGTAAGGCTAGGCTGGTTGTCCACCACGCTATCAAACTGGTCTATAAAACTGATCCAACAATCGGGACGGCCATCAAACTTAGGTATAGGTAGGTCAGGCAATTTAGTAGCCGGGCTATCAATAGCCAGGGATTTATTCTCCTTGAAGGGGGTGCTAGTACGGGACGTCTCAAATTGGTGAGGTCGTATTTCGTCTAACTTAATTTTTCTCGTCTCGTCTAACTTACTACGCGCATCTCGTTCTTAACTTGCACATATTCTTGTTCATAAATCGCAGAATCGAGATTACCTAACAGCTTGGAACAAGCGGCAGAAAACTTATCGCACATAAGTGGCAGGTCGGAAAGACGCGCTCGCATACGATTGGAGGAAAAGGTCTCAAGAACTCGGTGGGAATCATCAACCCAGTCACTAATATAACGGAGTTCACCTATAGCTTCACGGTATTCAGCTGTATCCGTGTAAAGTACGGCCCTTACGGTCTCGTTGCCGGTTTCGGTATCCGAAATTTTATTTACTTTAAATCGCAAGAAACAAGGTAGGTAAATTAAACTCACAAAATATTCCAATAGGATGCGTAAAGGAACAAATAGTAAGGGACGGCACAGATGCACCGGGTATAGCAAACGTAACTCGTAAACAACTCGCACGCGGTCACGCGGTAATGGCGTGATCAATAGGGAAACAAAGCGCTCGCGCACCTCACTTGCACTCAAAGGGTAGGTAATTAACGCGCTAATCGATTTAATCGACACTTATGTAAAAGGGGTTGTACTCGAATGGTATTAAGGAATTTACTGTAAATAGGTTAGGTATATGACGAGACGTTTTGTTCAAATTACACAGGAAAGTAGCAAATAAATAACTCTCAATTAAATAAATTACGTTACTAATAAGTGGTCCTAATAAAAACTTCGCTCTGCTACCAAAATGTTTAAGAGTTTAGGCAGTGGATTACACGTGGAGGGCGACAATGATAGGTGGAAAATCAGTCAGGTCTGAGCACTTATAGCTAGGTACTTGCCATATCAGCTTTCAGGGTTCAGGTATCACTTCACAGGCCACAATCACTTGAAATGTCTGTAAGGAGCTTCACAGGATACACACGCGGCGAAAGCACTCTGGTCAGTCTAGTACATGTGTCATAGGGAACGTCTCGATGTCGACTCGATCTTCGGGGTTCTCACGGTACATTTTAAACAAATAAAAATAAGGCAGGTATGCGTGTGAGTGTGCGCGGCGTAGTATCAATAGGGTACACAAACAAATCAAAATATTGTAGTAAACAACGATAAATTATTGTTTTTAAGTGATAAGCATTCACTATGCAATCTAAATATATTTTTGCACTTTAAAAAATGACTACTTGAAAAAATAAATGAACGCGGTTCGATTCCCGCCGCTGGTAGTCATTTTTTCAAGTGCAAAAATAAAATATTAATAATGCCAAAGTAACTCTCTGTGACTTCAATTGCGTACACTCGGTGATACTAAATGCCTAATACTCTCATTCATCATCATGTCCTCCTAGCCGAATTTCGACTACAGTGGCCAATCTCAACGGAGATTAGCCGACTGCGCGGGAGATATTATAGTGCACAAGTGTGTGCGCAATACACAGGTGCACTCTCTGTTCCTTTACTCTTATAATTCAGTGAGACGGCATGACCGTAGAGAGATCAGACGCAGGACCAACGGCTTAACGTGCTTTCCGAGGCACGGGGGTGTTAACACCACCAACTTCCTGACTCCGGAGCTGTGTCTGAGTTATTTCAACACAGAAAAACCCAACACTTTCGGCCCGACCCGGGACCTCGTGGATAGTACCCAGCGTGCTGACCAATAGACCAACGAGGCAGTCAACAAGTACCTACTCCCATGAACTCATGACCACATTTGTAATGTATCGTATTTTGAAGAGAGATGCGCTCTATCGCTACATAATGTGCTTTCTAAAATGTTCTTATGAACAAACCGCAAAATAATATTAACGTTCGCAGGACCTCACAACCAGGTTTTCTTCGGTTATAGGCAGCTATGTTGAAATACTATGAAAATCAAATATCCAAACTAATATTATAAATGCGAAAGTGTGTCTGTCTGTCTGTCTGTTACCTCTTGACGCTTAAACAACCTGAACCGATTCAGATGAAATTTGGGATGGAGGCAGTTCGAGACCCTAAAAAGGACATAGGCTACATTTTGTCGCGTAATAAAAACATTAATGGGGTGAAATGGGGGATAAAAGTTTATTTGGAAAATCCAACTCTTGCGGGCGAAGTCGCGGAGAACCACTAGTTTAAAATAAAATTCATCCACTCTTGCAATCATTCATAGTCGCTATGGAAGACGGAAATGTATAGATACTAGATAGATCGATATTGAATTAATTCGCAAACTGATTTATTAATATCAACGATTGAAGAGTTTTTGCAACATTACTCATGCCCAGAGGTCCTACTTCGGTCACAGAATAAATACTACTACGCTCCGGTTGACGATTTCCGTAGTTTCGACTGTAGCCGTCCCCGTCACTCACGCCAGAATGACAACGCAAACGAGGGAGATGGCTAGATTCGAAAATTTGGACATTGTCAACTGGAGTATTGCCTCTGCTACGAATAACGATAGTTCCATTTCAGGCGCAGTTCCGTTATCTTTTTCCTTACAGCACAGCCAAAAGAAAGGATATGAAAAAGTTTTGATGACTAGCGCTTCCCTGCGACTTCGTCCGCGCATAAAATAATAAGTATGTCTAACATTTGCCTATACGTAAGGCGACCTAGTAGGGACTCGAATCCACGACCCTTCGCTATCTGGGCGAATGCTCTCCCAACTGAGCTAACGATACATTACTATATTTGAGTAACTCGTGGTCAGCACGCTGGCTGGTCACACTATCCACGAGGTCTTGGGTTTGAATCCCGGGTCGGGCCGAGAGTGTTGGTTCTGTCTTGAAATAACTCAGACACAGCTCCGGAGTCGAAGTTGGTGGTGTTAATACCCCCGTGCCTCGAAAAGCACGTTAAGCCGTAAGTACTGCGCCTGATCTCGCTACGGTCATGTCGGACTGCCGTCTCACCGAATTATGAGAGTGAAGGAACAGAGAGTGCACCTGTGTATTCAGCCCTATATCTCCCGCGCACTTGGCTAATTTCTGTTGAGATAGGCCGCTGTAGTCGAAATTCGGCTAGGAGGACATACATATTTTCTATATCAGAAATGCGGTTATCCGCCAGAGAACGTGATCGACTTAGCCCAAAACATAAGTAAGCTAAAGTGGCAATGGCCTGGTCATGTTTGCAGTA
The DNA here is from genome assembly GCA_949316185.1 of Pyrausta nigrata. Lineage (NCBI taxonomy): Eukaryota > Metazoa > Arthropoda > Insecta > Lepidoptera > Crambidae > Pyrausta > Pyrausta nigrata. The sequence goes on along the minus strand of OX438963.1, from coordinate 7,594,549 downwards.
GAACTGAAAGGTCGATGGAGCAGACGCGTCTTTTAGTGGAGACAACGAACAGGCAGACGTAGCGTGAGCCGCCTAGCGGCTTGTTGGAAGGACGACCTGGTGAGGGTTGCTGGCGGTAGCTGGATGAGAAGGGTTAGTGACGGGATGAGAGGCGTAGATTGGGGGCGGCCCACGTAAAAAACGACGGCTGGAGACTGATGTGATGATGATGATTTGCCATGTCCTGGATCATGGTCCAAAGTGGACCGCGGACCCTCGCACGCGAGTGCATAACCGGGATAAAGTTAAAATGATGATTTTTGGAGTTAACCCCTTCATGGGGATTTTTTTCGATAGTATTTAATGAACTAAAAGCCCTTAAATTTCGCTGGTTGAATCCCTGTAAATAAAATTAACTAACATTGATTCTAGTAACCAGAAATCTGTCTTATCTGTATCCAGGAAATAAAAATACAATACACGCTATACAATGATTGACCTAAATTGTGTAGTTTATCTAAATCCTAGCTTCTGATATCTGACATACATAACATTACAATTTATTTATGGATTGAGGATGTAGCAGTCAATGATTATATATTAATGAATGTTTTGTTATAATAAGAACCTTTTGCTGTCTTAAGGGGGTGCAGCGCGAAGCAAGTCGAGTAAGTCTAAACGATCTTCAAACAGAATCGAACTTATTAATATTAGTAATAAGATCCATTTGCTTTAAAGTTTTAGACTTGATGATTTAATTAAAACAATAGTTTTATTCTGCGCAATGCGCAAAACCATCAGACATATATGTTAAAAACCGAAAAGTGTTTATATTTTCTTATTTATATTTTATTCGTGTATATTAAAAAGATGGGGACCTGCGGAATATCAATACAATCATTGTCATGTACAAATTATTGCTTCATGCGTAAAAATCACCAAGTTTTCGAAAAAAAATGCTCTTAGATATCATTAGCTACAAGTTATGTTTATTATTTCATAAATAATTTATTTTGAATTTCAAAAAGACCAGGACCTTGTGCTATGATTAGGCTCACGTAAATAAGTTGTTATAACGTATTTAACTAACTCAGCTCATCATACAAAATCATACAAGTGATTTAGAAATACGTTAATTTTCTCAATTTCGTGCAGGACCGCCTTAATGGAGATAGACCGCAATAAGACTGCAAAATTGTACATTTAGTTTTTTTAATTTATCGTACCTTTGTTTTATTTTATTGTGCATTAAAATACCAATTTATCTATCTTTCTCAACTAAATGAGACAGAGAGAGAAATATTCCATATCCACATCTAAAAACATATTCTAATTATGGTTTCAAGTGTCAAAGAAGGGTTTTCCCTCTCATTCACTCCTTGGCAAATATAACAGACATAGTACATCAAAATAATATTTGATTGAAATAAATACAGGAATTGGCCTCCGTTCAACACTTTACACATACAATAAATTACTCTTAGGCTTAGTGGTAGATTGTAATAAGATCAGATATGAAACATTTAGCTTTAGTTCATACTAAATAAAAGGCCTTGTCCATTAATGGTTTTTTATTCATCAATATTTCTAACCAGAATAAACTAAATATTTGAAAGAGTTCACAAAAATTAGCCATTCTACATAATTAATATATTTTTTAAAGCCTCTGATTTAGAGAAAAATTGAAATTAATTTTTCTCTTAGTCTGTACGTATGACATTTACCAATTAACGCATGAAAAAAAAATGACAGCCAAATTGTCATTCCATTGACTGTAGTACCTATTATATTATAATAATCTGTGGTAGTACTTAGTACATACCTAGTAGTATTTATTACTATTTATCCATCAGTGGAAAGGCAATGGTAAAAAACCATACAGCAAGGAAATACAAGTAAGTGATCAATGGATGATGCCTTATTACAAAACATATTTTTTCCCAAAAATGGAGGCGTTTAAAATTCTGATTTCTATGGTTACATGTTTCATATTTTTGTAGCTTAAAGATAAATATAGGTTATTGATGGTTGGTGATATCTTAGAATAAAAAACCAGCCTCCATACAAAAAAAGGACAAGACTTTTATGATAACATAAAAGTAATTAAATACATACACTAACTCTTTAAAGTTTTTTTTTATTATTTTTATTTTTTAATAGTCTCAGTTATTTAATAACTGGTATTTAATGTATTCACAGGCCGATGCCAAGTGAGATACAATACAATATTATCAATATCTATTAAAATTTTCAGTTTTTTAAAACTTACATACTATCCTACATGTATTCAATATGCAAGCCTTTTGTAAGAGTGCATAGGTATAGTTGTGTAAACCTATCACTCTTAATAAATGCATTGTGTTGGTTATTATTAGTATTAGTAAAAGTAATAGTATTACTATTTTCAATAAAAATTGGGAGTTAGTATAAAAAAATATATATGTGGACTAACTAGATATAGTAATAAAAAAAATATTGTTTCCATCACAACACAGTTTTTAACATGTTCAGTAGTTGGGTCCTGACTAGTAGGGCTTAAGTCAACTCTTGTGGTAGAAGAACACGCTCTTATATACCAACTTAGATCTTTATATTTTCTTCTGGAATACTCTCTGTAGTACACACGGCCGCAAGTCAGACATACATGTTAAACTTAAGACAGCCACTATTCCATATGCAATAAAAGCTGTTTTTGTAGCTTAAATGCATAACTTCATGTGCTGACGACTGAACCTGTGTCTAATTAGACCTTAGTAAGCTGTATTGATAAATATACCATTTGTTATCAATTAATTACAAAATTGTACTTAATTTTTCGATATTTTAACAATGGAATTAGAACCTAATTAAAATATTAAGAAATTCTACTTTGGACACAACATTATTGCCCTTTTGATGTACTACCTCTAACTCAAGGATTAGACATTGTTTTCGAAACACCCTCTACTATCACAATGCAAATAATCTCAAAGAATTAGGGCATGGGATGGTTTCATGTCGTAAGGAGGTTAGTTTGCACAAACCTTTAGAAATGCAACCTTTTCTTATTAGAACCTTATTAGACCTCATGAATAAGAGAATTTAGACTACATTAGCGTCACTTACCGGGCATAGCACTGCCGGTCTGCCCCATATTGTCCAAATTCTTCTCTTCAAACACAACTTTTAATTATAACCATTTAACGTTTTGTAAACACACTTAGCCGCAATATGAGTCTGTATACAGTCGCATCACACACGGAAACTTGAACTGTGATCCCGAGATGTCATGTTTACGGTAATTATTTAAATTAAATGTGGTTAATTAATATGTACGTGTGAACGTGAAATTCTTATAAGAATCTTGTAGGTTACGCACTATGATGAAGCAAGGAAAGGTTGACTTGGTAATTAATGTTAATGTCCGCGTTATTTTCACAAGAATGCTGATAATTGTAATGTTTTTGCAACATTATTACGATTACGACGACGACCGATGCCACAGTTTTTATTGTTTGACAGTAATGACAGAAGACAGCATGCATGACATTACATGACATGAAAGATGTTTCATTTTACTCGAAGATTGTAGAACTAAATTTTGAGTAATTTTAACTTACATACCATTTTCAGCATATCAAATCAAACATAACAATAAAACAATATTAATGTAATAAATTAGGCTACTATCTTTATTATTAATGGGTGGAATGGGCAGCATTTTTCACTTGACAAAACATTTTCAGCATATCAAATTAAACATAACAATAAAACAATATTAATATAATACATTAGGCTACTATCTTTATTCTTAATGGGTGGAATTGGCAGCATTTTTCACTTGACAAAACATTTTGATCGGACATAATTTGCGTTCAACAGAACGTAGAAGATGTGCAATGTTGCCATACAATGAACGTATTTGGTTTATTGGTAGAAAAAAAGAAATTTATGTGTTCTCAGAATATTAAATTATAGCCTGACCAGAAATATATGGGACCTGAATTAAGGGCGCTTCAAATGCACTTTATATGACAACACTCGGTATAGTCATACCAGCGCAGATTGGCAACTAAACATAAAAACATTTTTTATGTTAATTTTTTATATGATTTTAAGTTCATCCATGTTTATTTTTAAGCCCGCTGCCTAATGATAACAGATTCTACGATAAAATAACACGACAGAACACTCGCACATTAAGTACTTATTAAATTCAGTAACTCTTTGTAATATTAGTCTTGAATTTTGAACTAAAACACTATTATTTTTGCAAAACCACTAATGTAAACCGTGGTGATTCTTGTAGTTGGATGAGCGTATTTAAGCAGTGCACAGTCGATAACACAAGTAAACAACAAGTTTGACGATAATTATGGATATATTCTCATAAAACAAACAATACGTTAAAATTTTTCACAATCATTCAGAATAGACAGCTCTGACAACTCGCTGACACAATTTTCCTTTTTATATCCATAAATAGGTATGCAACCTTATTGCACATACCACAACACTTTCCCTCATTAAAGCTTCGATATCCTTAAAACTTCTTCAAAGCTTCAAGTCCCAAACCAATACATAATTCGTTGTGCCTTGGTACTCGGTACTACCTTTGTTAGTAAATCTGCGAGCTGGCTCGTTGAGTCTGTTTTCAACACATATAGACTTCCTTCTTGGACCATCTCTCAAACAAAGAAATGACGTACTCGAATGTGTTTCGTCCGCTTATGAAACTCAGGATTGTTTGCAAGACGTATAGCTGCTTAATTATCCACTTTTAGTGTAGGGACGTCATCAAGATGAGTTAACTGGTAAAACACTCTCCAAAGCCAAGTTAATTCACGTGTGCCTTCGCTTGCTGCAACAATCTCTGCCTCTGTGGTAGATATCGCAACAGATGCTTGTCTTTGGCTCAGCCATGATACAGCTCCATTTGCGAATAAACATGCAACTCCTGAAGTGGAGCGACCAGTCATGACATCACCAGCATGATCGGCATCACTGTATCCTTCTATAATTGCTCTAGTGGCAGTTGCATCATATTTGATACTATGGGTTACTGTTCCCTTCAAATATCTGAATATCCTTTTGACTTTAAGCCAATCAGCCTTTGTTGGATTCTCTAGCGTTCTTGAAACTACTCCAACGGCGTATGCTATATCTGGGCGCGTGCCTGTCATAAGGTACATTAGTGCACCTACAGCCTCCCGATACGGAAAATTACTTTCGATGGGGTTCTCTTCCGTAACTTTCCCTGATTCAACAGTATTCGTTTCGATAGGTGTTGCGACTGAATTGCATTCTGCCATCTGAAAACGCTCTAAAATCTTCTTGATATATGCTCTCTGACTAATTAAAATAGAGCCATCCTCCGATCGTGAAATTTCCAGTCCTAGATAGTATGACGCTGGTTTTGTCGTTATCTTTAGCGTATTCCCTAAATCTCGCAGGAATTCATTCGCTAAAGCTTCATCAGTTGCGGCCACGAGCCCGTCATCAACATACAAAGTAATTAAAATCTTTTTATCACTCACAACCTTTGTAAATAGACAGGGATCTGCTGAACTCTGCTCAAATCCTTTCTCTACTAAAATCTGCTCGAAGTATGAGTTCCAGCATCGGGGTGCTTGTTTTAGGCCGTACAAACTTCTTTGAAGTCGACAAACTCTTGATGTACCATCTCTATAACCATCTGGTTGCTGCACATAAATTTCTTCTTGCAATCTCCCATTTAAAAATGCAGTCGATACATCAAACTGCGCTAGATGTAAATTCTCTTTAGCGCTTACGCTCAGCAACGCTCTTACTGTAGCCATTCGGGCAACTGGACTAAAGGTTTCTTTATAGTCAAACCCTTTACGTTGCTTAAATCCTTTGACAACAAGTCTCGCTTTGTACTTATCAATCGTTTCGTCAGGATTCCATTTAATCCTAAAAACCCACTTGCAGGGGAGCGCCTTTCTGTTGGGTGGTAACTCGCATAAAGTCCAGACATTGTTCTGTTTTAAAGACTTCAGCTCACTCTCCATGGCTTTCAGCCATTCGGTGCTATCCTCCCTCTCAATCGCTTCTTCGTACGATTCGGGTAAGGTCTGGTTATCTACGAAGCAAACATAGTCGTCAAACCTTTTCAGACGTTTTAGATTTGATCTGGTTCTGAGGTAATAACGGGGCTCCGGTTCCCGTGGAACTTCCGCGAGTCCGTCATCTGCATCAACAAAATCATCGTCACTGCCATGCACGGGTTCATCATAGCTAGCGTGTCTTTCTTGATCTTGGTCAACATCTGCTGGTTCTTCTTTAACCACAGGTCTATCTTCCTCTTGATCAAGGCAACGAAAGTTTCCAGCTTCTTCTATGTTTTCTTCATCCCTTGAATTAGTTACTGCTGTGGGATCTTCTGATGTGTAGAATTTTCTTAACTCTTGTTTGCTCCGACGAATACGTTAAATTCAACCTTGCTTGAAAATGTTATATCTCTCGATCGGCTAGTATGACAACCATTCCACACTCGGTAGCCATCATCTCCCTCGTAACCGATGAGTATACCTTTAACCGCTTTTTTATTGAGTTTTTTTCTGCACTCTTTGGGTACGTGTGCATAACACTCACTTCCAATAAGTCTTAGGTGGGAGATCTTAGGCTTTTGGCCGTGCCACAGCTCGTAAGGAACCTTATCTTTGACTTTTGTAGGCCCTGTCCGGTTCAGGACATACGCAGCTGTGTTAATTAGTTCGGCCCAAAGCTTCTGCGGTAAGCCATCTCTCGCATGCAACCACGTTCTTGCAGCTTCGACTAGCGTTCTATTCTCGCGCTCGCTACAGCCTTCTGTTCGGGCGTGTAAGGCATTGTAAGTCGCTGTCGGATCCCATTGTCGCTTAAAATCTTCTTTACTGCTGTATTGTTAAATTCTCCTCCATTGTCGCTTACAGGCATTTGATCGCGTGACCGCTTGATTTTACTTCATTCAGCATTAGTAGTAGCTTGTCTTTAACTTCAGATTTTTGTCGCATGAAGTAAACAAAACGATATGAAGAGAAGTCGTCCTTAAATACAACGAAGTATCTATATTTCGAAACGCTGGGATGTTCGAAGGGGCCGCAAACGTCTGCATGTATTAATTCACCTGGAGTGTTAGCTCTCTCTCTCTCTTCCCAAAAGGCAATCGATGAGCTTTTCCGAATATGCATGCCTCACATTTTATTTGATCATCCGACAATGTGATGCTTAACTCTCTCTTTACTAGGGCCTTCACATGTCTCTTGTCCAGATGAGCAAACCGTTCATGGTAAACTTGCAGCATATTGGTGCCCGTAATCGCGTTCACTTCGATGGGCTTGAATGTTTTTGTTGGAGTTATTGTCCGTAGCTGTAATTTGTACAGTCCTCCTTTAGGATTTCATCTTCCAACAATCTTTGTTTCTCCATCGATGTCTAATTGACAATTAGTAGCGGTAGAAGTGAACAGACTGTACCGTACCGTGTCTTGTGCCGCCAGAGTCGAAAAAAGGTTTCTTGTTAGCGATGGTACAAACCAGACATCTTTTAGACGAATTGTTTCCTTTTTATTGCCTACACTTGATTCTACCAGAACAATTCCTATCCCTAGCGCTGGAATGATTGTCCCATCTGCTGTCTTAACAGACTGGTCTTCAGAATCAAAGGGCTCAAACTCGTGAAACACGTCTCTTCTGATTGAGATACGCGTTGTTGCGCCATTGTCCACATACCAATTCTCTCTATCTTGGTTTGCTGCTTGCGAACATGCATTAACCACACTCAGTGTTACGCTTTGTACTGGTTTTGACGCTTGAGATGCTTCTGAGCTGCTTGGCTTGGGTGGCTTTCCATCTTTCAACCATTTCTTGCAATTTCTTACTGTATGTCCCATTTGCGAACAGTAATTGCACTTCAGCTTCTCATCTCGGTTCTTTTTCAACTTGACTTGTTGAGTAACTAGGCTCTCTTGACTAGTTCCTTCTTTGCTCTTTTGCTCAAGGGCCTTTTCATATGAGCAAAGCTGACTTGTGAGATTGTCAATGGTTCTCTCGGCTCTATTCAAGAGCAACCAGCTAGATTTGAACGCAAAAAACCTTTCGTCCAGAGTTTCCAGGATCTTGCATATCAGGAACAAATCGGGAAGTCTGCTGCTCTCATCTGTCTTAGCGATTTCAACATTCAAATTGTTCCAGATGTTCTTCAGCTTTGACATATGGGTAGACACATCATCTGCTGCGTTTCGCTTGAAACTGAAGAAATCCATGCACAAATTGTAAGCTCGATCTTCCGATTCTCCGTCAAATAATCTGTGTAACTCCCTCCAGACTTCACGTGCTGTCTCAAATCTCATGACCTTCTGTAACGTTTCTTCTGTCATGTTTGTCGTAAGTATTAGCAGAGCGCTGCAGTCGGCCTTCTTATATCTCCCTAATTCCAAATTATAAGCTGCGACATCTGCGTCACCTGCTCCTGTTTGAAGTACCGGTTTCTTTAAGCTGCCTTCGACTACCTCCATCGTACCTTCAGTACCGCGTAGCAAAATACAGATTTTGTATTTCCATGTGGCCCAGTTCGGTTTTCCTTCTAGGTATCCGATCATCAATTTCGTCGTAAACTGGTCCATCGTGGATGGTGGGACCTATAACCTCTTGTAGTTGGATGGGCTTATTTAAGCAGTGCACAGTCGATAACACAAGTAAACAACAAGTTTGACGATAATTACGGATATATTCTCATAAAACAAACAATACGCTACAATTTTTCACAATCATTCAGAATAGACAGCTCTGAAAACTCGCTGACACAATTTTCCTTTTTATTCTAATTTCGAAGCTACTAATGTTCCATAAATAGGTATGCAACCTTATTGCACATACCACAACAGTGATCACATAGACTTTCTAGTCGAAAAATACTACAACACATATTAAACAACTTTTCTTTTACGAAAACGAATAGTTCTTGGTATTTTTATCACATAAAAATTGCACTTGATCGAGCATTAGATTACGCGTCAACTTTGACACCAATCATTATGACAATTAATGACATGTCAGTGACGATTTGAGGTTTCTGTTGCCAGTAAAGGAAATTAGTTCCAGTTGTTTTCCGCAATATTCCGAGGTCCCATATATTCCTGGACAGGCTATATTTTAATGAGTCATGTTCTCAAACTGAATTATTTCTATGCTGATAAGATATTCTAATGCGTGACGTGAATATTGTTTGTATTCAACAGTTATTTATTGTTTATTTTTAAGTCCTATGTTAGCTTACTAGTGTATTTAGATTATTGTTTGTATAAATAAATAAGCCAACAAAGATACACTGTATAATGAATGATTCTGGGCATAAATTCTCCAAATGGTTTTAAAATAATCATAGGTTGTTTTTTACTTTACATACCGAATTGCAATTCTAAAACATAACATATTGTGATCTAACAGTTAGCAAAACAATAATACCGGTAAAGGCGGGTTTGACCCGAAATTTAGTCTCTTTTATTTTCTGGTCATGGATGATAAAACGGGTATTGATTTTTAGTGACATATGAATACACACTACAACTTTAAGTTGTAATTGGAACATAAAAAAACTAACCATAAATATTTTTTTATATTTTTTGAAAATTGGGCTAAAATCAATGTTAGAGATGAGTTACACTGTTTCAATTATTTTTTCTTTCGTTTTATTTTTCATCATAAAAGTACAGGGCTAATGTAAAGCATACGGCAGGGAACCTATCTACAAACAAACCATTATGTGTGGAATAGAACAATTTGATAACATTGAGTGGTAATAATAAATAACATACCATTCAACAAGGTTTTACACAAAAGTCTGCAGTAGTAAATTTCGCGCAACGAGCACTGCTGTCACTACTTCAGTTGTCACTGACAGTCAACGCGACTCCATGTTAGCAAAAACATCATTCACATGAAGACTGTAACACTATCTATAATTGGTAATTGAAACCTCATGGAATGAACTATGCAAAAAGTAGTGGCGGCAAATTGAATGTTTTTGGCTTAAGTTTACTCCCAGGGCTAAAGTAACCCGCCGTTACGGTGTTGAAAACATCACCTATGACCTATTACAATTTTTGGAAGGTGAAGCATAATTTAATTTAGTTTCATGTTATTCCCGGTTTATTTTCACACCCGTAAGTTAAATGAAATTAGTAATGGAACGACCCATTATACACGTAGTTTTTCAAACATTTTAAAAATAATTTTGTTGAAATTCAAAACTTCGCAATAGTAGTATTAGTAGCATTCTTTTATCTATAGTAGGTATCACCAAATTTGAAATTTCAAAATCGTTGAATATTGAATGGTGTTTGTTTACATTGAATTTTTATTTATAATTTAATGTGAATTCCGATCAAAATGCTTGTAAGTGATGCTATGAGCGCGAAGAAAAGGGAATTACTGGCCTACAAAGCAAAATTATTGCAGGAAATCAAGTATCATGACAAGAGAATTGAAGAGGTTCGATCATCATTCGCGAAGACCAGCTTTGTTGAAGATTCTGACAGGTTTTCTGATTGTTTTAGTAGTATTTTTGAAGGTTTGGTGTATTTGGTTAATCTATCTTTCATACTTCATAACTGGAGCACAAAACACTGATAATTTATATATTTTGATAGTAAACCGGTCTCTTTTTAAGGAAAATTCAGTCTATTTTGATAATGAATAAGTATGAAATACATGTTCATATCGCACTACTAGATTTTCTATAAGCATGGCTCATAAAGCTCACTTAAGCACCTTCATATGGTTGTGATTAAAATGGGCTACTAAAAAAAAACACAGATAATGAATCCGAAAATGTATCTGTCTGTCTGTGCTGAAGCGATTTTGATGAAATTTAGTCAAATTTTTAAGGTCAAAAATTACACACAATAGCCCAATTAAGATGCTAAATGTGGAAACACACCAGTCAAACTAACTTAAGGAGATGGTTTTTAAATATTAAATATTATTATAGCTTGAAAAAATGACCACCAGAATATTCCCTTTATTGTATTAACATCTTGTAATGTTTTCAAGTGCACTAATATATAATATTTAGATTGCAAAAGTGGATATTGCTTAAAAACAATAATTTATAGGATAGTTTCTATCCCAATATTCTAGATTTAGGAGCAAAACAGGGGTTAGACATTTGTGTGGGAAATACGACATTTGTGCTTGCCGCTTACTAGAAATATTTACAAGTAATTTAAATTACAGTTCAGACTCCGAAGAAGAATTCTCGCTCAGCATCAACAAGGGTCCGTCGGTGTCTCAACTGAAGCTACAGCAGTCCATGCTGAGAACATGTCTGCAAGCCACGCAGGAGCTGATCAACTTGCAAGTTCTGCAGTCGGAAGTCAATGTGCTGGTTGACGATCCAATGATTGATGGGTGAGGCTTTGCTAAATTTTTTTACAAGTGCAAAAAAATATCTTAACTAACAACAGTTTTCTTCAAATAAATTATTGTCAAATTAAAAAAAAAAACAGTGTAAAAAAATACAAAATTGCCTTTATTTCCACCAAAAAATGGTACATTAGAATTAGTGTTACAATAAATATTATTACCTATAGTATACAGATAAACGTGCATAAAAGATTCACCTTGACAGCTAAAACCTTGTGACCCATATCATTTGTCTTTCTAACTAGCAATTATTACGACTTTTTATTTATGGGTCGACCCGTACCGAGGTTCATTTGTTAGACAGATTCGTATCGCTACGGCTTATAGTTAGGGTCGCCGCGCCTCGTATACTGGCGTGGAGTGGTACACGGGTGACGGTCTGCAGAGGTGACAATGACTTTTTATGCACCGCTAAATGGCACATACTATATGCCATTTAGCGGTTGTGGTTATTTTTATATTAAAAATATGAAATTATAATTTCAATGCTACTTTGAAATTATTAGTTAGAGCAGAATGTTTTGTTTTAATATTCTTTTTTTATGAATCAAACTTATAAAATGTGAACTTCATCTGTGTTTCTGTAGACTTAATGATACAAAATAATCCATCCCATTGCGGTCCAGACTCATTGTTTTAATTATTTTTTAACTTTCTTACAACGATTTTTTTTATTTATTTGTATTATGTCGTATGGTGAAGACAGGTCCTATTACTTTCTTATTTCCTCTATGGTGAAATCACTTTTGCACCCTTATTCACAAACGTCGGAAACTACGAATTTCGATTTCGAGAGGCAGGTTTCCGAAGACGTCAAAATAATGCATTGGAATTAAAAACTTTGATGTTTCCATTAGGCACAAATGACATTCGCTTTCGAAAACTCCGTTCGGAAAAAATGTTTGACATTTACATTCGGAAAGGACACGGAAACTTTACGAGTGTTTGTGAATCAGGGTGCAGAACTATCTCTTTGGCGACCCGCCCCAGCGTCGTACGGATATGCAAATATGCATGAAAACCCTTCTATCAAATAGTTTATAAGATCTAAGCGAACAGACAGTGGGGGTGACTTCATTTTATACTTTGTAAAGACAAGCTGTATAATTTCCAGCGAGCCAGCAGTGCCTGAGCCGGGCGTGTGGCGCGAGGTGACAGCGGAGTGTCGAGTCGATCTCGTGCCATTCTCTATCACTTTCTTCGTGCATAAACCGGTGAGTTTTGATTCTAATTACATAAATAAACCTTTTCAGTGACTTACTATCATGCGACGCGATAGGGTTGACTGCTACAAAAAGCTACTAACGCCAACTCGTCCAGCCAGCAACGTAGTGCCGCGCGCCGCCGGTGAATAAAACGCGCGCGCGTGCGCTGCTCGCTCGCGACACCCAACTTGATTAGCCCACCACTGTGAGTCGCCGCGCGTAGGTACGTTTTTGCTACCCATGCGGGGAGTTACACAGGCTATGATAGCGAGATTCAGACTGTATCAGTTGTTTCAACTGCCTGTCAATATTAATGTTCCAGTTGTGAGGTGCTTGTGGCGTAGTGGTGGCAGCGCTTTGGTAGTGATACCAAAATTAAGCAACCCACGGCGCGGTCGTGATTAGATGGGTGACCATTTAAGTGACGTCCATAATAAGCATCTCCGTGCTTCGGAAGGCACTTTAAACAGTTGGTCCCGGCTAATATCAGTTGATATTAGTCGTCAAGCCTAGTCAGAGGCCCTAGGGCGGCTTGAAAACATCTGAAAGTCAGGTGGTCACTTGCCTTACAGACACCCATCCACCAATCCGCACTGAACCCGCGTGGTGGATTATGGCTCGTACCTCCTCATAGTTGAGGTGACGCCTTTGCCCAGCAGTGGGATCTATATAGGCTAACTTTACTTATTTTATTTATTTTTATTTATTTATTCTTTATTGCACAAACTAAGAAGTACAAATGGCGGACTAATTTTACCATGTTCCAGGATCGTCAATTCGGCCAACTATCTTACAGAGGCCTCAGAGTGGTAGCAGTGAAGACGGCGCATGAAGGCGAGCTCAACAAGAGTGTTCTACCCACAGTTACCAGACCTAGTGATGCTGTTGAGGTGTGTACTGTAGAATTAGCCTCTTTTCATCCTGACCGAGTGGTTTTCAAGGTGTCGCCATCTCTGAGGTGCCCGGGTTTTATTCCCTGGTCGGGTCTATATAAAACAAGTTCCATAACACAAGTGCTTAAGCTACATGTATGTAATGTTGTCCAAGTTTATTTATGGTTTTGTTCCGTACTAACTTATAAACTAAATTAGGTGTCAATCCGCTTACACCTAGCCAAATATCAGTATTATTTGTCGCCTGTAAACATGCTATATCTTTGCGGGTTGGGGAGGGGGGGGGGGGGGGGGAGAAATGTGTGTAATAGTTTCAGGATAAAGTAGCTTTGACTTGCGGCCGGACGGACATACAGACAGACATGAGGAATCCATAAGAGTTCAATATTTTGCTAATTGGCTACGGAACTTTAAAAGACAGTAATATTATGCAATCAAATCAAAATTCGTGGAAATTGGCGCCGTCTTGGAGAGAGCTATGTCCAGCAGGGGACTGCAATAGGCTGATATGAAATCAAAATTCATTGACTGTCTTGAGATGTGACTCGAGACCATGATCCTTCGCTATCCGGGCGAATGCTCTCATAATTGAGCTCAGTACAGAGAACGATAGTCACTTGACGAATTTTCGCAAGTGCTTGCGACCGTGAGCCGGTGTTAGATTTCATAAATTTTTAATTTTCAGCCGACTGAATGTGTAACCATGATCCAAACTGGTCAGGTTCCCCTGTTAACAGTGTCACAGAGGTCAGATGGCTGCCGCTCCACTATAATTACCTGATCTGCCACATCCTGGATCACGGTCTAAAGCTGACCCTGGGCCCTCGCGTGCGAGTGCACAACCGGGATAACGCTATATGGCTAAGGCATCTTTAGTGTTAGCCTGTCATTTTTGGAAAACCGTATATAAATATCTTGTACTAGTGGTTCCCCGCGACTTCGCCCGCAAGAGTTGGATTTTCCATATAAACTGTCATCCCCCATTTCACCCCCCTAATATTTTTATATCGCGACAAAATGTAGCCTATGTCCTTTCCACAGTCTCGAACTGTCTCCATACCAAATTTCATCTCAATCGGTTCAGTGGTTTAAGCGTCAAGAGGTAACAGACAGACAGACAGACAGACACACTTTCGCATTATTAAAATAAGTGCATGTCTTTCGCAGGTACTAAAGAGTTATGCATCTGCGCAGCGCTCGCGTCGGACCACACTCGCTCGCCTCGCCGACAGGTATCCCAACGAGCTGTATATGGAACCCATGGTGAGTATACATTGGCACAGAATAAGTACTAGTACTTCGTACAGAAGTATGACTTAACAATTGTATTCAAAGAAATGTCTACTCAATGTCGTCAACAATATGGCGTAATTTAGTTCGCCTCAGAGTCAAGCACATTTTTGTGTAGACACCTACAAAAATCCATAATTGCAAGATAATTTAATACTTATTGCTCTGGAATATGATTCATAATACACTAAACCTATTCAGTGACGTAATATCACGCGACGCGATAGGGTTGACTGCTACGAGAAGCCGCCGCCGGTGAATAAAACGCGCGAGCGTGTCGCTGGCCGGTAGCGACACGCAACTTGTTTTGCCCCTAAGTAAGGGTTGCCGCGCGTAGGTACGATTTTGATACCTACGCGGGGAGATACACAGCCTGACATTGGGCTCAGTCTCTCTCATTCTCTGCCAAACAAATGAAATGAGACAGACTATATTAATTTAGAAACGTCAGACTAAACAGCTGTCCGTTTCTAAGGTAATTAGAGAACCCATAGACAATTTAGTAGGGATGTCATTCGATGACGACTAAAGTTAGACGAAAACACGCAGAAACTTGTTCAAATACGTTAGAAGTCGCATCACTTAATTTGACGTTTCTAAATTATTGTAGTCTGTCTCTTTTCGTTTGTTTGATAGAGAAAGAGAGAGACTGAACATTTAATCTTAGACAGGGCGCGTTGGAACTGAGCCCAGTATGTTCGAGAACTGTGCGTTAGATGTATTGTATGCATCGAACCCACTGACCTCTATAATACAAGTACGCTGGACTAAACATTCTCTATGAAATGACAGATAATTTTCGTGCCGAAACAAAGCGCCCCCACCGAGTGTACAGGGAACTAAAATAGAGTAACTTGCATATGTTTATGTCAACTCTCATTAGTTCCGTGGACGGTCACCACACGCTCACTACAGCCGTCAGCGCCAAAATGGCAATGATCAAATGGCTTCATTTTTAGGTTGACAGTATGCAGTCCAGCGAACTTGTATTATAGAGGTCAGTGATCGAACCAGATACCATGATTCTGACGAACTAACGTCAAATCATATGTCAAAAACCGTCCAGCCGCTTGGGTTGTAGGTTTGTGCAAAAGAGATGGACATACTTTAGAAGAACATTACCGAAATATTTTTAATTTTGTTTGACAAAAATTATGTCAAATGGCATCGAATTCCTCTAAGTGGCCAAACTCATTGTCAAGCATCGTTAATCTACAAATGCGAAAAAGAATAAAGTAAATATTATTCATTGACTGCCTCGTCGGTCTAGTGGTCAGCACGTTGGGTACTATCCACGAGGTACCGGGTTCGAATCCCGGGTCGGGCCGAAAGTGTTGGGTTTTTCTGTCTTGAAATAACTCAGACACAGCTCCGGAGTCAGGAAGTTGGTGGTGTTAACACCCCCGTGCCTCGGAAAGCACGTTAAGCCGTTGGTCCTGCGCCTGATCTCTCTACGGTCATGTCGGACTGCCGTCTCACCGAATTATGAGAGTGAAGAAATAGGGAGTGCACCTGTGTATTGCGAACACAATTGTGCACTATAATATGTCCCGCGCAGTTGGCTAATCTCTGTTAAGATAGGCCGCCGTAGTCGAAATTCGGCTAGGAGGACATTAAAAGTTTTCATTTACTTGCCAGAGCGAGGAAAAATTAATTTTTACTCCCTGATTTATGTTCACCGATTTCGATAGTACCTTTTTTGTTTGCATTTTATAGCCTTTAGGGTTATTGGGTTATTGGGTTTCGTGTGTTAGATGTTAATTATTCCTTTTTTCTTTATCTTACTTTATTGTTACCTACTACTAAATGTACGTTGAACGATGTAATTTATATAAATTTATACTAATTGTAGCTTCGAATGTAAATGCCAATTCAAACCTAATTAGGTTTCATGGTATTTTTGAAAAAAAAAAGGTAAAACCTTCATATTTTAACTTTTTTTAGACGAGGACAGAAAGAGCGGAAAAAGTCTTGGACCCGGAAAATTATGGGCAATTCAACAATATGATAATGTCAAATTAATCGACGAGTTGCCTTCACTCTAAATTTTGAACTGTTGATTTCCACGCCCACAGTAAAATTTTAGATGTTCATCAGTCCGATAGATCAGATTCACTGGGCTCTTCTCCAATGTGCCCTGTTTTTATTATTAAATTTAGGTTCGGTCTCTATCTCTCTCTCTGCCAAACAAACGGGAAGAGACATACTATGATAATTTAGAAGCGTAAGACAAAACAGCTGTCAGTTGCTAATTAAATTACGGAATCTATAAACAATTCCACGACATTCAATGACGACTAAAGTTAGACGAAAACACGCAAAAACTTGTAAAAATATGTAACAAATCGCTAAACTAAATAAGGAACGTCTGTTCCTAAATAATTGTAATCGGTTTTCGTTTGTATTTAAATTTAATCTTAGACTAGCAGTTCCCCGCGACTTCGCCCGCGCCAAAAGTAGGATTTCCATATAAATTTTCATCCTCCATTTCACCCCCCTGATGATTTTATATCGCGACAAAAAGTAGCCTATGTCCTTCCCAGTGTTTCAAACTACCTCTGTGCCAAATTTCATTTGATTCGGTCCAGTAGTTTCGGAGCCTATTCGATGCAAATAAACAAACAAACCAATTTTTCCTCTTTATAATATAAAATATTTAGTCTTAGACAAGGCACATTGGAATCAAGGCCACACACCGTGAATGGCCAGCTTTAGCAACAAAACATAGTTTCAAATATTTTTTATATAAAGTTACTTAATCAGTTAGCTTCACAGTTAAATAATGCCTATGTGCTTCATCAGGAATTATATCAACTTCTTTATTTTTTTTTCTTTACCGCAGCAATATGGGTATCAAATGAAAGCCAGTAAAAATACCATTTCAAAAATAGAATGAGTTTTGCAGTCGGCTGTTTTATTTTTTCAATAATTATGTTTGTTTATTATAAATACAAACCCAGCATTGTCAACAGCCCGACGGAGGCTACATATTGAAGTGCGCTAACCTGCTAGAAGTGTCCTGGACTCTTCAGAATAAGTGGTCGCCCATCGCGCCATTCCACCATCGCATGAAGTTTGACCTTGAGTATATGGGTAAGTTGTAGACAATACAGCGTTAAATTTTTCGCTCGCAAAAATTGATCGACTGTGTCATCCGGTGGAACTCGAACCCACGACTCTTCGCTATCCGGGCGAATGGTCGTACCAACTGAGCTACGGAGGACGTTATTCAGTCGACGAATTTTTGTAAGTGCTTGCTACGCAAGTGAGCCGGCGTTCGATTTTATCAATACTTGGGGAATTTACCTACATTTTATCTGATGGAAATATTTGATCACCAGTTAAGATGAAATTAGCTTAACTTATAATTTTTATAACTTAAGCAATTTGTTTGCAAGTTTTTACAATAATTCGCCGACTAACGTCCTCCGTTCCTCAGTTGGTAAGAGCATTCGCCCGAATAGCGAAGAGTTGTGGGTTCGAGTCCCACCAGATGAAATAGTCTAGTAATAATAATTATTATTACTAGTAGTAATAATTATTATCAAAGGTCGGAATTAGGTAGAGTTATTCATGTACTTACACTGATTTCATACAGCGAAAGAATAAAGTGGATATGCCTCAAATCCCGAGATTAATTTTAAAGAGCAGAAAAAAAACCGTGATTTTTTAAATAAAAAGTTATTTACTTTTACACAATTTAAAATACTGCACGCGCGACGTTGCCAAACTTACATCAATGACATCGGATGTCCGAAGTTGCAAAATTCCAATACGCGCGATGTTGCCACACTTGTAGTTCGCACAACATAGCTTGTGAGAACAAAATAATACAATAGCGGAAATGCGGAGCACTACCCGATTAACGGAATGTACTAGATTTTGTCTCTTTCTACCGCATTTAAACTATCTATTAGCAATAAATCGGTTTTCTCATTCACACAGCTCATTCGCTTACCTCGGTTCGTCGAATGCGCTCACTTGTTTCCTATTGTCTATCTCTGAGGTTTGTATTTTTATTTATTTGTAATATTGTTGGCCACACGGGATTTTCCGTTAGAAATCCCGGAAAGGTCCACATTAATATCAACATTTCGATGCAAGTACATCAATAACTCTACCTTATTCCGACCTCTGATTATTATTGAGCGAAAAATTTAATTTCGTAAAAACTTGCAAACAAATCGTAGGGAATAGAGGCGGTCGCAATGTCAAAGTGGAGTAGTCTGACGTAGGGCCATGTGTACGTAATAGTGTAATTTACTTTGAGATTTCTTTAAAAGAAAGTTGATTTTTTAAAGCACCAGTGGCCTTACTACAGTTGACGATGTCCGTATTTTCGATTGTAGCTGTCCCTGTCACTCACGCCAGAATGACAACGCGAACGAGCGTGACGGCTAGACTCTAAAATATGGACTTCGTGAACCGGAGTACGGCCTCAGAATTGACCCTTAAGAGGTTATTAGTGTTTCACAAAGATTATAAATAACACTATATGGATAAGTGGCATCGTTTTACGTTCTTATCACAGTAATACCCACTTGATAAGGCGCGTTGTAAATCTTCGTTCACACAGAAAAGAAAGTATGGCTCCGAAGATTACCGAAAAAGCCGAAATTTACAATAAACCTTACATTGCACTACTTTAAGGTTTATAGTACACTGCAGGTATTAGTTCCATATCTCTCGCGACCGCTAGCATGGCGGCAGCTAATGACCAATAGCGGGACAGGAAAAAGACGCCGAGCGTGCTGATTCGCCAACAGTATATCCCGCGCTTTAAGCCTCTTCTGCGCAGGTACATCGGCAAGCCGTATTAGTTGGGTATTACTGTACCAGACTCTATTAAACCATATTATTTAACCTTTTTTGTTCATCTATCCAACCAACTAAATTCTCTTCCAGACGAGTCCTACATAAAAATAATAACGCAAGCGCACAGACAACTATCCGATCCATCACTCGAAACGGACGAGCGAACACTCCTCCTAGCCAAGATCATTTCCACCTGCCTCGAAGCCCAGGGTCCCACCCAAGAGCTATACGAAAGCATGTCTTCAGACCCTGAAAATGCTCAGACCCTCAAAACAAGAAGAACCACTCTAGATCAGGAGCCGGATGGACCGGGCATGAAGAAAAAGAAAGAGAAAGAGTTGATGGCTCCTCCCAAATCGTTGCCGAAGAAATCTAAACTCAAAGGCAAGGAGAATATAGCTGATAATCGAAAACTTAAGAGAAGCAATAGCGATGGGAATATGGAAGGTGCGAAGAAAATAAGGACGGAGTTAACTGAAGGAGTTTTAAGTGTAAATGGTGTTAAATCTAGTGAGAAAGCTAAAAGTGTGGGTACAGCAGATAAAGCTCATTCAAACCAAGAGGATAAAGCAAAAACAGATAGGGCTAGTGTTGCCAGTAAAAATAATGAAGCAAAGAAAGTGCAAAATAAAAAGGATAATCAGGAAAATGTTGACAAAGATAAAAATGGTGCAGGTGATAAAAATACACAAGTTCAGATAAATAAAACAGTCAAAGAAAAGAATGAAAAAGGCAAAGAACTAATTCAGCCAAAAAAAATACAAAAGCCTGTAAGTGATAGTAAAAATACTGCTAAAACTAAACAGACCAACGAAAAGGTATCAAATGCAGTTGAAACAGGTAAAAGTAAAGATAAAAGTAATAAAGAAAAAGGCACAAGTGGAGGAGATAATAAAAAAACTGTGTCTGATGCGAAAAAAGTTGCCAAAACAGCTGAATCTGTAAAAAACTTAGACAAAAACAAAGAAAAACCTAACACTGACAGTGAGAAAGCAAAAAATGTTGCAACATCAAAAAATAAACCAGTATCGGGTAAAACTACCGATAGTAGTAATACTAAAAATGTATCACATAAAACTGCCACTGAGAAAGGGGACAAAATCAAAAGTGTTGCTAGTGCTAAAAATAAACAACCAAGTTCAGAACAGATCAAAGTAGCAAGCAAACCAGAAAATAAAGTTGTCAATGAGAAAAGTGTTGCCAGTACAAATAAAGAACAGGTTAAATTGAAAGCACCTAAAGTTGCAGAAAACACTAAAAAAGCTAACAATAAACTTATTGATGGTAAAAAAGATATAGTAAGTAATCAAATTAAACCAATAAATCAAAATAATCCAAAAAACATTACTCCTTCAAATAAAACAACACAAAATACGAATAAACCTGTAGAAAACACAAAAAAACCTACAAAAATAGTTCTCACAGACAAAACCGAAAATACAATAGAAAAAGTCGTGGAAAAACGGCAAAGTGTTGCCATCAAACGCAAAAGCAACATGGTGGACAGAACGGACAATGTTGCCAGCGCCAAAAAGATGAGCAAGCCGGAAAATTCTACCGAAAAAATTGAGAAATCTGTACCAGAAAATAAAATGCAAAAAAATACTAAGGGTGTAAAAATCGATCAAAAATTTAAATCTAAGCTGATTCCTGGAGCGATTAGGACTCACACTGGCAACACTAGAGTTTTGAGTAACATTGAGAAGCAAAATAGTGATAAGAAGTCTAAAATACCACAAAAAAAACTGTCTGCCATCTCAGAAGCTACCCTTATGAAGAATCCTCTGAAAATAAGTCCAAGTAAGTTATTTTTTAATGCTATGAGCTATTTTTCAATATTATGAGCTATTTTTCAATATTATGAGTTATTTTTCGGGTTCCTTACCTCATAAGCAGAGGTCGGAATTAGGTAGAGTTATTCATGTACTTACACCGATTTCATACAGCCAAAGAATAATGTGGATATGCCTCAAATCCCGGGAGTAATTTTAAAGAGTACCGTGATTTTTTAAGTAAAAAGTTTACTTTTACTCAATTTAAACTACTGCACGCGCGACGTTGCTAAACTTACATCGATGACATTGGATGTCCGAATTTGCAAAATCTATTAGCAATAAATCGGTTTACTCATTCACACAGCTCATTCGCTTACCTCGTTCGTCAAATGCGCTCACTTGTTTCCTATTTTCTATCTCTGAGGTTTTTATTATTATTTATTTGTAATAATGTTGGCCACACGGGATTGTCCATTAGAAATCCCGGGAAGGTTCACATTAATAACAACATTTCGATGCAAGTACATAAATAACTCTACCTAATTCCGACCTCTGCTCATAAGGAAAAAACCCTTTAGGATCAGTTGTCAGTCAGTCCGTCTCTCCGTCTGGTAAACACCTTCTTAGGAATGCGTGGAGGTATCAAGTTGAAATTGACATCTTGATGTTAATACTTACGGCTGCAGTCGGTGGCGCAGTGGCTAGCGGGTTGCCTCTCATGCGGGAGGAGCCGGGTTTGATTCCACGTGCCGCCATTGTATTGTATTGTACCAAAGTCATAGATTTTTATGTAATAGGGAAGATGACAGTAAGCAAAAATCTTAGTGTGTCTATGTAGTAAAATATAGTATTTAGATTATGGAAAAAATCTTTTCTATTATTTTTGTGACGATATTATTAGTTTTTTTTAGAAAATAAAATTACAAAATACTGAAATCCGCCATGTTTTTTATAACACCATTCAGATTCGAGTTACGTCACACCTCAGTAAATACTGTCACTGTCACTGAATTTTAATACGAATTTCGACTTTAACACTAACGTTTGAAATATGTTTACTGAGGTGTGACGTCACAGCAGACGCCATGACACCCTGACCGCGTTTTGGCGCCAATTTATGAACATTTCATGTAAATTGCATTTTTTTTAAATATTAACTTTGTTGTTTTAAAAAATGATATATTTTTTTGGAAATAGAAGATACTTAAGAATATTTTAGAGCACTTTTTCAAAATCTGTCATCTTGCCTGTTGGTGTAATTGTTGAAATAATTAATTAACAGCAACTGACATTCGTTTTTCTATGTTAATTTCTAGAGATTTGGTCAGTATTTTTGAGGGTTTTAGTGAGTAAAGTCAGTATTTTTGGCCATGGAATCAGTTTCCACCCCTGCAATCTTTTTTCTTGTGTGTATGAGTCTAGTCTGTACACTTGCATGTGTATAATAGTAAATGATATGTAAGGGAGCTCAGTTAAAACACATTTTAATTAATAAATCACATTAATTCACAAGAAATATGACGCCGCGTACAGAGAGAATCGTGCGAGAGAGAGGGAAGATACATGTCAAACATTTGGCGGGAACGCGCGCGCACAGCAGCAATGGATTGCGTTCGGAAATCCCTTACAGATAGCATGTTCTAAAAAAACTTACCCCTTTTTCAGGGAAAATACCATCCAAGTTTAAAACTGATGACAGCAAGCAGAAAATAGTTCAGAAAACTACTAGTATACCAAGTAAGTATTAGACAATAGACTGCCTCGTTGGTCTAGTGGTCAGCACGCTGGGTACTATCCACGAGGTCCCGGGTCGGGCCGAGAGTGTTTGAGTTTTTCTGTCTTGAAATTACTCAGACACAGCTCCGGAGTCAGGAAGTTGGTGGTGTTAACACCCCCGTGCCTCGGAAAGCACGTTAAGCCGCACCTGGTCCTGCACCTGATCTCTCTACGGTCATGTCGGACTGCCGTCTCACCGAATTATGAGAGTGAAGGAACATAGAGTGCACCTGTGTATTGCGCACACACTTGTGCACTATAATATGTCCCGCGCAGTTGGCTAATCTCTGTTGAGATAGGCCGCTGCGGTCGAAATTCGGCTAGGAGGACACATTAGACAATTAATACAGACTAAAAAAAATCTATCTTTCTATCTTTCTGTATAAAGTGCTCTTCAGTGTATATGCATTTTTTTTACATATAAATGTTCTACCATTTTTATCATGCCCATTTTACAATACTGTTTTTATTTATCTTGTCGTGAACGTTAAAATTAATATTTTATTTTTAATTGAGGTGTTTACCTCATATTTAAAAAAAAGTCCCAAAAAGTAGGATAGCTTTAAATAAGTAGAAGTACAGATTAAAAACATCACTGCGAAGCCATTCAAGTGAATAGCGACTCTTGCCACGACACAATAAACTGCAATTCAGGTCGCGCCAATAGCCTGGTGTTATGTTCTGCTTCTCTTTCTATCACGTAACCTTACATCTTCTAACTGAATTATTTTCTTTTCAGGGCTGTTGAAGAAACCAGTGCCTAAAACTTAGTTATATTATAATTTGTATTTACAGTAATACCCAACTGATATGGCTTGCCGATGTACCTGCGCAGATGAATTTTTAAAGCGCGGCAAATACTATTGGCCAATCAGCACGCTCGCGCGTCTTTGTCCTGCTCCGCTATTGGTCATTAGCTGCCGCCATGTTAGCGCTCGCGAGTGAGATGGAACTAATACCTGCAGTGTACTATAGACCTTAAAGTAGTGCAATCTAAGGTTTATTGTAAACTAGTGGTTCCCCGCGACTTCGCCCGCAAGAGTTGGATTTTCCATATAAACTTTCATTCCCCATTTCACCCCCTTAATGTTTTTATATCGCGGCAAAATGTAGCCTATGTCCTTTCCAGGGTCTCGAACTGTCTCCACACCAAATTTCATTTCAGTCGGTTTAGTGGTTTAAGCGTTACGAGGTAACAGACAGACAGACACACTTTCGCATTTATAATATTAGTATGGATATGGATTTTAGATTTTTCGTCAATTTTCGGAGCCATACTTTCTTTTCTGCGTGAACACGACGACGAAGATTCACGACGCGCCTTATCAAGTGGGTACTACTGTTCTTAAGTTGATCTTAATGAAATGTTGACTTTTGTATTATCATGACTTATTTTAAATGTTTACATTGTGTGAATAAATGCGTTATTGAATATATATTCGTTATATCTGATATTCGGATGCATTTAATATACAAATTTATACAGTGGGCGCGATTCCAAAGTGCCCTGGGGCCCAAGTCTGGAAAATACATAAGCAAAATTGTAATAGAATCGTAAAGGAATAGCATAATTCTGACTAGAGATGGGCACTCACCCAGGTCACAGATTATTTAATAGTTACTACGTAACAGATAAATCACTCCAAGGAAAATCGGCCATACCTCTACTTTTATAATAGCCTAAAATTTTTTGTCGCAGACCGCTGCGCCCGAAAATGTGCTTTAAGTTTCGAACATAACGTTATTATTCCTCTGCAGCTACGCGACCTTGGCGTAAAACTAATAAAGTCAGGGCATCTTTAGATACAAGGCCTATTTTATTTGTAGCTTGGTTTGAAAAGTTTTACAATGATATAGGTAGTGTTTTACAAAATGTTTACGTGTGCAAAATTTTTGGTTGTCCCGAAAAACAAATAGAATTCGTACAAACAGTTTTTATAAGTAGTAATGTGGAAAACGAGATCTAAGATGTTGTCCTGTGCTGAATTATTATAAAAAATGTATTCATACTTATTTAAAAAAAGCATCTGTGCGAATTTTCAGTATGCCGTAAAATTATGAGGACTTATTAAAAGATTTAAAAAGTTCAAACGTTCGAGACTCTGATAAGTCCAGAATTTTATTTAAATCTGAGACTAATTCAGGACATATTATGCTTCTCGTTTTATTTGTACAGTAAATAACAGATTTTAAAATCATATTACTTTATTAGTTTGCATAAAAACGAATCGACCGTAACACAAATAATTCAACAACGCATACGCGCGCGCCCGTCGGTTGTTGGCAGCCTACTGATTTACGCACCGCCGTCGGTGCGCTCGAGAGTAGGCTATTATCGCGCGCAAGTACATTAAGTGAGAGATGCCTGCCCAGGTAAAAACCCACGACTGGGTTATAACCCCGCCATTTCATTCCACCCACAACCACCCAGACCATAACCCAGTTGAGTGGATTGGCTTTTAACCCACTACCAGGCCTGTGTAACTCCCCGCGTAGGTAGCAAAAACGTACCTACGCGCGGCGACCCCTTGGAAGGGGCTAAATCAACTTGCTTATTGCGAGCGAGCAACGAGACGCCCGCGCGTTTTATTCACCGGCGGCGCATGGCACTATGTGTGATTACGTTGCTGGCTGGACGAGCATGTATAAAGTGCTAGACAGGTGCGCTAGATGGCGTAAGTAGCTTCTTGTAGCAGTCAACCCTATCGCGTCGCATGATCGTACGTCACTGAATAGGTTTAGTGTATTATGATTCAAATTCCAGGGTTATAAGAATGAAATTATCTTGCAATGGATTTCTGTAGGTGTCTTAACGAGAATGAAGAAAATTACACCATATCGTTGACGACATTGAGTAGATATTTCTTGAAATTTCATTGCAAAGTCAAACTTCTTTACGGAGTACTAGTACTTATTCTGTGCCACTACCCATCTCTAATTCAGACATTATTTCATTAGTGTTTAGTAGACTTGGGTCCCTGGTCTAATATAATTAATAGAATCAGGCGTTACTTTGCGGAAATCCATTATTAGATGGGAAAAATAAAATACAATTATTTTGCTTTAAATTTCCGCTAAGAGACGCTAGCGCAGGCACCAAAATCACACCAACCGCAACCGCGTTGAGTACCAGTTGGTGTGGTTTTGGTGCCTGCGCTAGCGTCTCTTAGCGGAAATTTAAAGCAAAATAATTGTATTTTATTTTTCCCATCCCTGGTCTAAGACTAATTATACCTAAGTTATATTTTTTAGTTTTGTGCTAAACAAACAAGAACAATAATAGGACTTCATAACCTATGACATTATAATACCTTAATATTGCTCAAATATTACATGAAAATACAGAACTTGTGTTATGGAAATCAGAAACAAAGGAACAACACCCAGACTCGTGACAATAATAGTAATTCATATATTGCCCCGACCGGGGACCGGACCTGGGACCTCAAAGATGGCGACACCACATCTACTCTTGATTTTAAACCAACTGCTTTCGGCTTTTTCAGTTACTAACGTCTAGGTGTAGTGGTTCGCGCTCCGGACTACAAAATCAGAGGGTGCGGGTTCGAATCCCGCAAGGGGCAAATGTTTGTGTGATGAGCACGAGCATTTGTACAAGTCATGGATGCTTATAAACGTATATAAGTATGTCTATCCGTTATCCTAGTCGCCAAAGCGCAAGCTCACGCTTAGTTTGGGGCTGGGTAATTGGTGTGTTTGTAATTACAATTTATTATTATTTTTGTTGTATATTTGTCTCCATTCTTTATGTTAAAAAAAGTCTTAAACTCGCGCCCGGTTTGGTGTAAGGAAAACTTAGTCAATATTTATGCATCTGAATATCTGATCCCTAGAAATATGTGCTGGTGTCCTGAAGTGTAGACGGATCATGAATTTGTTGATGTAACGCTATATTTTTGTATGTCGCATTTTTCGTATGTATAAAAGACGAATTTTGGAAAATAAATCTTTTATTTTTACTGAAATTGCTATGACATCCCTACTAAATTGTCCTTAGAGTCGGTAATTTCCTTAGCAACTGACAGCTGTTTATTCTGACGTTTCTGAATTAATGCGGTCTATCCACTGACCTCTATAATACAAGTAAGCTGGACTAAACATTCTCAAAGAAATGACAGATAATTTTTGTGCCGAATCAAAGCGCCCCCACCGAGTGTCTAGGGAACTATAATAGAGTAACTTGCATATGTTTATGTCAATTATTATTAGTTCCGTGGACGGTCACCACACGCTCACTACAGCCGTCAGCGCCAGTAAAATTGAGGTTAAGCAATGGCCTGGTAATGCGAGAAACGCGGGTTCGATTCCCGCTTCTAGTGGTTATTTTTTCAAGTGCAATAATAATAATAAATTATTTATTTTCTCAACACATACATGCTTAATGAGTGCCTAGATTACTTAAAATAAGAAACAAGGCGTGTATGTGTGAGACTGGTTCCTATGCTAGACAAATATAGATTGGCGTATCCACCTTCTCTTTGTATTTCTTAAAAAATCTGTTATGCAAATCCCATCGGGCGAGGATAGCTAGCAAAATAATTATGACGTGTTGAAAAAAAAATGGGAGAAACTCGCCTAGCTTCTAAAGCTGGCTGCAATTCAAAATAAGCGACGTAAGAAACAAAACTCATGCTGGACATGATGAAAAAATACAGTTGTTTAGTCAACAACATAGTCTCGTTTTCTAGAAGTAGAGTTATTATTCCCATTTCTATTATAGTGTAGACTTGTAACTTATTTATCACGTGGTCCGGGGGTGGTGGAACTGAAAAAAAATAAGGTTTTATTTAGCCTAAGGTTCACCAACAGGGTTTCTATATTTGATATTATTGCACTTGTAAAAGTATTAAAAATGACAAAATTGCAATAGTATTTCTTTCGAGGTAACCCCAATAACATCGATGAAAGCAACGCGGCATTACTAGTACAGCGTTAAGGAGCAGGCCGAGAGGGTAGTCAATCGCCTCTGGTATACGAGGAACGCGGGTGCGATTCCCTCTGGTGGTCATTTTGTCAAATGCAATAATTTATAATATTTAGATTGCAAAGTGAATGCTTATCACTTAAAAAACAATAGTTTAACAGGGTTTATTTTTTAATCAGCTGGTTTAGCATTGATTGACATATTTTGTATGGGAATTCTGTCTAATTAACCGCTAACCGGCTGTTTAAAAACTGGTGTACTCGGGGCAATGGAATAAAACCTCCGGTTACTTATATTAAGGCACCATTGTCCCATCGCGTCGTCTCTGCGCGTATTTCAGAAATGAAAAGAGGTTTTTGGCAACTTCATCAATCAAAGTTTAAACAAAAAAATGTATATCCATTATCAAATTAATCATACAACGAAGGCCAAAGTAAGATCAAACTTCAGGAGGATATTCTATCGAACCAAATCCTTTCGGTTTCGAAATCCAAAATAATAATTAATTACCTATCTAACGTGAAGGACGTATCATGATTCCAGACACAATAGATAATTATTTGTTATCAACATCAAAGATGTGTTTCTAAATAATCAAGACTGAATTTATAATATGTGCCCAAAATAAAAGAAACCAAAAATCATCCCGATATTTTGTGAGGTTTTCACGATATAGAGAACCTAAGATCGGTTTTGAGGTTAGTAGACATAGGACCTAATAGTAAGTGTAGAAAAATCGAACTAAAACCCCACAAAATTTTCGTTTGTAATTAACATACATTAATTATAAAAATATGACTTACATACAGTATAATCTCACTATTCCAGCACTTCGATAGATCGGCACGTCCAATAATCCGGCACCCTCTGCCCACGCCTCCCTCACCCCTCTATACCTGTGCGCTTCGGTCGCTCCGTCGTCAACTAGCAGGCTAACCTCAAAACTTATGTATTTGTTTTTTTTCAAGTGATTCACACTCACATCACAAAATAAAGCGATATTTTTAACTATAAACTATTCTTAGTTAATAGTTAAAAATGTCGCTTTATTTTATTTATTACCTATGACTTTTTCACCATGGTCCAGTAATCCGAACATTCCAATAGTCCGGCACCCTCCGGTTTTTGATAGTGCCGGATTAGTGAGATTACACTGTATTGGTTTTTGTTTCATGCTTATACCCGGCATAAAGAAGCGGGCCAGAAACGGGCAATCGCCTCTAGTTTATTTTGTGTTGATAGATGGCGCTTTTCATCTTAGTTATACACGCTGAAATGACTTGTCCTCTTTTTGTATGGAGGCTGGTTTTTTATTCCAAGATATCACCAACCACCAATAACGTTTATTTATCTTTAAGCTACAAAAATATGAAACACGTAACCATACAGAATTTTCAACGCCTCCATTTTTAAGAAAAAATATGTTTTGTAATCTAATGAGGCATCATCCATTGATCATTACTTGTATTTCCTGGCTGTATGGCTATGTACCATTGCCTTTTCACTGGTGGATAAATACTACTAGGTACTACCACAGATTATACAGGGTGTGGCGTAAATAGTGGTCCAAAGCAAAGGTGTGGATACACTGTACACTGAAGCACCACATACCAGTATTAAAAAAAAAATTATGTACAGGGTTTTCAAAAAAAAAAATTTTTTTAATTTTTTTAGAAATCGTTACCTTGCCTTACAAATTTGGTTATAATTTCCAAAAATGACGGTTTTTTTTTATCCATTTTTTTTATTATTATTGCTGATCACTTGTACTTAGTACTCCATTCGTTTTTTTTTTACAAACTGAATTTAATAAAAAAAGATAAGTTTCTTTCAAAATTCAATACTCACTGCTAGCAAATCGTTTGACTTTCAATGCTTTTGGTGCAAAAAAAATGTACCACACTGTCAGTGCCCATTGTTTAAAAAAAATGCCCATCTTTTGCAGATTCTAAAATGGTGCAACAATAAGTGTTACGACTTACAGGAAAAAAGTTATTGCTTTTCGAAACAAAAAGGAGCCCAATTCAGAAAAACAATTTATTTGAAGTTCAAGGGTTTACAAGGGTTGTAATTTTTTTCTGTGTGGTCCAAAGCAAAGGTGTGGATACACTGTACACTGAAGCACCACATACCAGTATTTAAAAAAAAAATTATGTACAGGGTTTTCAAAAAAAAATTTTTTTTTTAATTTTTTTAGAAATCGTTACCTTGCCTTACAAATTTGGTAATAATTTCCAAAAATGACGGTTTTTTTATCCATTTTTTTTATTATTATTGCTGACCACTTGTACTTAGTACTCCATTCGTTTTTTTTTTTACAAACTGAATTTAATAAAAAAAAATAAGTTTCTTTCAAAATTCAATACTCACTGCTAGCAAATCGTTTGACTTTCAATGCTTTTGGTGCAAAAAAAATGTACCACACTGTCAGTGCCCATTGTTTAAAAAAAATGCCCATCTTTTGCAGATTCTAAAATGGTGCAACAATAAGTGTTACGACTTACAGGAAAAAAGTTATTGCTTTTCGAAACAAAAAGGAGCCCAATTCAGAAAAACAATTTATTTGAAGTTCAAGGGTTTACAAGGGTTGTAATTTTTTTCTGTGTGGTCCAAAGCAAAGGTGTGGATACACTGTACACTGAAGCACCACATACCAGTATTTAAAAAAAAATTATGTACAGGGTTTTCAGGGTTTTTTTTATTAAATTCAGTTTGTAAAAAAAAAAACGAATGGAGTACTAAGTACAAGTGATCAGCAATAATAATAAAAAAAATGGATGAAAAAAACCGTCATTTTTGGAAATTATAACCAAATTTGTAAGGCAAGGTAACGATTTCTAAAAAAATAAAAAAAAAATTTTTTTTTTGAAAACCCTGTACATATTTTTTTTTAAATACTGGTATGTGGTGCTTCAGTGTACAGTGTATCCACACCTTTGCTTTGGACCACACAGAAAAAAATTACAACCCTTGTAAACCCTTGAACTTCAAATAAATTGTTTTTCTGAATTGGGCTCCTTTTTGTTTCGAAAAGCAATAACTTTTTTCCTGTAAGTCGTAACACTTATTGTTGCACCATTTTAGAATCTGCAAAAGATGGGCTTTTTTTTAACAGTGGGCACTGACAGTGTGGTACATTTTTTTTGCACCAAAAGCATTGAAAGTCAAACGATTTGCTAGCAGTGAGTATTGAATTTTGAAAGAAACTTATTTTTTTTTCTAAATTCAGTTTGTAAAAAAAAAAAACGAATGGAGTACTAAGTACAAGTGATCAGCAATAATAATAAAAAAAATGGATAAAAAAAACCGTCATTTTTGGAAATTATAACCAAATTTGTAAGGCAAGGTAACGATTTCTAAAAAAATTAAAAAAAATTTTTTTTTTTTTGAAAACCCTGTACATATTTTTTTTTTAAATACTGGTATGTGGTGCTTCAGTGTACAGTGTATCCACACCTTTGCTTTGGACCACTATTTACGCCACACCCTGTATAATACTACAATATAGTACTACTGTCAATGGATGCATTAAGGAATGACAAATTTGCTGTCAATTTTTTTTTCATGCGTTAATTGGTATAGGCGAAGGTGCGGTTTATGTACAGACAAAGAGAAATATTAATTTAATTTTTTATCTGAATCGGAGGCCCTAAAAAATATATTAATTGTGCAGAAAGGCTAGTTTTTGTGAACCCTTTCATATAACATTTAGTTTATTCTGGTTAGAAATATTGACGAATAAAAAAACCATTAATGGACAAGACCTTTTAGTGGTTGTTTTCCCGCAGCAGAACGATTTACCTTTAGTAGTACTATCGAATCATGCAAGAATTAGAAATATGTTTGTTCTCAAAGTAATCAAAAAAATAATCATCAATTCGAAAACGTGAGAAAAGATAGTTTCTTTTACGGGAATTGACGTATTTGGGTACTGCTGCTTGCCGCAGGAAATCAATGTTTAAAGCAAAAGAAGCTCTACGCACTAAGAAATACAGCATAAACTGCACTATTTTACTGCGGGAAACAACCATTAAAATTTCTTCGTATATAAATATTGCGTCGAAATAATTAAGAATAAAACAAAACCAAATTGTTGTAATATTATGTGTACAGACATGTTGTAGAAGTAGGTAGGTACCTACCTACTTATGCTAAAAATTTGCGAGTTTCAAAATGTAGTTAAAAATAAAATTTAAGTAGAAAAAACGTCTTGATGATCGTTAAATTGTTAAAAAATTACTTATTAGTACGAGCGAATTTAAAACAGGTTAAACAAAAACATTAAAACATAAACGTTAAACCAGCATTTTTCATACAAATATCTATACCTGACTTAGGTTATTCAACGCCATCTAGCGGATTTTTAAATACTGATTTGTGACACTAGGAAAATCACTCAATACACTGACCTCTATAATACAAGTACGCTGGACTGCATACTGTCAACCTAAAGATGAAGCTATTTGATTATCGCCATTTTGGCGCTGACGGCTGTTGTGAGCTGGTGACCGTCCACGGAACAATAACAATAAACATATGCAAGTTACCCTATTTTAGTTCCAGGACTGTCCCTCGGTGGGACCGCTTTGTTTCTGTAATTTCTTAGAGAACGTCTAGTCCAGCGTACTTGTATTGTTGTGGTTTAAAACGGAATTAATGAGAATTGGCATTAACATATGCAAATTACTCTATTTTAGTTCCCTGGACACTCGATAGGGGGTGCTTTGATTCGACACAGAAATTATCTATAATTTCTTAGAGAATGTTAAGTCCAGCGTACTTGTATTATAGAGGTCAGTGGCTCAATATAATAAAATATTTGACAGATTCGGATCGGACGGAGTGCGGAACCTCTGACACCAGTATCTTACCATAGAACCGAGGCACCCCTAGGTTGATCAATCCGTTCATCCTATCATGGAGCCATAATCCATAAGCTGTACCCACTCTACATAACCCGTTTAAAATGTATAAGCGGAGAGCCACACAGTTGGTAAATAGAAAAATCAAATTTAAAATTCTTGATGCCACTAAAGTTAAATGCAGCATGGCTTCTAATTATGTATTGTATTGATTTGTGGTCTGGTCCGTGGTTAGCATCTAAAACAAATAAAATATATAGATTAGTTAAAGGCTGGTGATTTTTACTGTTTTTTTTGCATTTTTTTAGGGTTCCGTACCCAAAGGGTAAAAACTGGACCCTTTTAGGTACTAAGCCTCCGCTGTCTGTCTGTCTGTCACCAGGCTGTATCTAAATAAACCGTGATTGCTAGACAGTTGAAAATTTCACATATGATGTATTTATGTTGCAGCCATAACAACAAATACTAAAAACAGAAAATAAAAAAAAATTAAGGGGGGCTCTCATACAACAAACCTGGTTTTTTTGCCGTTTTATGCTCGATATTAATAATGGCAACAGGTAGAAGTTTGAAATGTTCACAGAATAATAATATGTACATTTACTTTAAAAATAAATATTTAAATTAAAATAATATCCTATAAAAAATGTATTTTTTTTCGTATTTAAATAGTACGGAACTCTTCGTGCGCGAGTCCAACTCGCACTTGGCCGGTTTTTTATATTTAATAGGCAGACATTTGACCGCAATCGCACCATGGTAAGCGAAGATGCGATCGAAGATGTGACGCCTAGAAGCAGCCTATTCACTCTTTTCTTAAAGGAATCCAAATCGTAGTGTTTAGGAAACACTTCAGTCGGCAACGAATTCCACTCTCTAGCCGTACGAAGAGAACAAGAGCAAGAGGAACGAAGATTTAAAACTTTTTGGTGCGTATTAGTGGTATGTCAACGACATAAGAATGGAGCCCCGCGTCTTACCTATGTCCTTGCATATAATCATGGACGAAATATATATTCATCAATGATATAATATATGCATAAAAACCCTTTTAGACTTCAAAGAATATTTGTAAAAAAATATGACAAATATGCGGTTTTGGTCCATTCAGCCGTTTTGACATTTAGCCACAAATTAAAAAGAATATGTCAAAGCATTTAGCCTGGTCAGGTTCCTCTGGTAACAGGGCCCCGGAGGTCAGATGGCAGTCGCTCCACTGTAATTACCTGATCTGCAACATCCTGGATCATGGTCAGCGCACCCTGGGCCCTCGTGTGCGAGTGCACAACCGAGATAACGCTAGGAGGATAATGTCTAAAGCATTTAGCGATGAATTAATTATTTAGAAAACTTACCCAAGAACTCCAAATTCTTACTTCACATTGCTTTTAGCTTAGGAACCTACAACCTAAAATCATTTTGAAACTTAAATGTTTTGAACAAAATATAAATGTGCAGTGATTATTCCGTCTGTCAACTGATTAAAACTCCCTAACCTTCATTCCTAGCGAGTTCTGGGTTTGGGTTCACGAACCATACCAAACTATTGTGTCTCGCTTTAACGCATAGTTGCATCTCTTTCTAATGCCTACCTCTGTGTCGGGCTTCATGCAAGCTCAAAATCATAGAAAAAAGTCAGGGATGGCCTTAAAATTCTAAAGGGGTGGGCAAATCTGACCATTATGAAATTTCGGTCTTGACTCGGTGACTTGATACTTAAATAAATTATTTTTATAACTTAAGCAATTATTTTGCAAGTTTTTACGAAATCAAATTGAATTTCGCTCACAAAAAATTATCGACTGTGTCCCACCGGATTACACAGTCGATTAAATTTTGTGAGCGAAATTCAATTTGATTCAGCGATGTCACTGTTTTTTTGTGTACGAATATTATTGTGTATGTTTATTCATTATTTTGACTTACCTTCACATTCTGCATACTCTCACTTGATACTTTTGTTGATAACTTCTCTCTTTCTTCTTTTGCACTGCCTGTATCTTCTGTGTGTCTGACCTACCTATAGTTGAATTTGTATTTTTTTTCATTTGTGCAGGAAAGTACCTATACTTTTAAAAAAATAATCATTGTATACCGAGGGATGCGGAAGTGCAATATCAAAGATAGCAATTTTAGCAAATCAAATCAAATGCATTTACTTTCAGACATAAAGTTGGTAAATAATTTGCTTAAATAAACACATTATTCTATGGGTGAATTGTACACATTTTACTGTAATCTTTTATTTTAAAGATTTTATCTCCACACGTTTGAACTACGAAAACAAAGGTCAAAGTAGGGTAATGACGTGCGATCGTGTGTACCTAGACTTTGCACCTATATAAGTACTTTAAGAATTTAACTAAGTATCTAGATAGGCACCTACGTTTATTCCATTATTAAAAACTGCAAACTTACATAACTGTTTTTGTGACAGCCCTGTTCTAAAAGTTGCTTGTTGTTAAAATGGTGGACACAGCTTTTGGAACATTATTTGCGGATTTTTTATTTCTAACTTATATGTAACTTAAACAAAAAACATAACCCTCCTTTCGCAGTCGGGTAATAACTGACCATTTAAAGAACTAGTGTTTATATTATCTGTGACGGAGCAAAGAGAAATTCTTCTTGGAAATGGCATTTTCTCTCCTAAAATGAGTTAATTAACATTGAATTTGAAAGTGATAATGCTTGGAAGAGATAAAATACGTAAAATAAAATCAGGAAAGAGAGAATAAAAGCGTTTTATTAAGGAAAAATACATCGTTAAATATTATATCATTTTAAAAAATATTTAAAAATCGTTAGTAAATCGTAATTCTTATTATTAGAACATGCATCTTAACACTAAATTCTGGCCAATATTTTTTTATAAATTTGAAAGCAATAGTGTTGTTCTTTATAAAAAAACAAGGTGTCTCTGTTGAAAAACGTAAATTTTATCAATTTGCTTAGAGGTTTTAAAGTGAAATATTTATTAATGTATTTTTTGTAGTTAGGTAAGTCGTAGTAGGTGTCAATTTAAAAGTGATAACTTAAGATAACCGTTAATAGAAATAAGTCTCGTCATTTGGCATATTTTTGTTAATTATTTGGATAAATTGATTTTATTTTCGATAGTTTGGATAATTTTTGCCATTTATAGCAGTGTTTTGTTTGTGCAGGTCATGCTCATAATAGTCTGCTAAATATTCGTATTCGTCTACTAAAAAATGACAAAAAAACGAGCGCAGCGCACAAAAAAAATAAAGGCCGAATAATACACACACAAAGTTAAAACACACACAAAAAAGTTTAACCTAAAAAAGGTAAGTACACAACCGAAAATGTGAGCTATTCATTTTACGGAAAACTGTATTGCAAAATAAACATTTGACGGGAAAAAAACCTATTTAGATGGAAAACAAATCGTAAATTGCAAAAAAAACATTGCAAGTCAAGAACGTGATTTGAAACTTCATGGAATGTCAGCGAAGACTGCATGAAACACATTATATTTGTCATTGTGAACTTAAAAATACTTACAATTGAAAAATCATCAAAAATGTCAAAAAAGTAAAAAAAATCTTAATACTATAATGTACGTAAGAAAAATGTTAAAAAAATATTATGTTAAGTCATTATTTCATGCATTTCAAGTTTACTTATTATAAAATCTCATTTAGAAAGCTGCGTGGAACGGGTAGTTCTTGTGGGTATCTCCCATTCTGAAAAAAAAACTTTATTTATTTCATTGATTAATTAAACTACCTACCTACTCTTTCTCTTCTCCAAAAATTAAAAAAAAAAGGTATTCCACACATCAGGTGCAAAAACGTCATAACTAGCTTTCGACATATTATTCAGCAGTTGTATGTTTATAAATTATATTATTAAAATAACATTAATCGTGCGGTATTTTTTGTAGCACTACTGACGTTATGGTCACCTATCCAATCACGACCGCGCCGTGGGTTGCTTAACTTTGGTATCACTACCAAAGCGCTGCCGCCACTGCGCCACAAGCAACTGTTAATAAGGACAGTAAGGTTTGTCACTTGCCTTACATACACCCCTCCACCAATCCGCACTGAGCCCGCGTGGTGGAGTATGGCTCGTTCCTCCTCATAGTTGTGGTGAGGCCTTTTCCCAGCAGTGGGATCTTATAGGCTGACTTTACTGACGTTATTGCACCAAATGTGCGTCGCGCATAAAAAGCTTAATACGTCGCGCATATTAAGCCCTTGACTGCCATGGAACTAGACACAATAGAATTATATTGTTTGGGGGTCACCGGTGACCACCATGGCGCTCAATGTGTTAAGTCGACCTCCTGAAAACACCTTGATTGTCTATTATGACGTTCCATGTGTGCAATATAGGTTTATTTCTATTTAAAAATCGCTAATCAACGACAAATTGTAAAATGATTAGTAAACCATTATTATCGAGTCTTATACGTAGAGTTGCCAGGTCGACAAACCTAATAGCCAGACAGACCAGCCAGTTTGGTCGGACATTTGGGTAGAAAAGCCGGACCCTACATTATTGAGGATTTCGTCTCAGTATTAATAGGTCATCATATCAGCCTATTGCAGTCTACTGCTGGACATAGGCCTCTCCAAGACGGCGTCAACTTTCACGGTCCTCCGCTTCTCGCATCCAGCCACCACCAGGCGTCCAACACTAAGTTTCTCGAGACGTGGTCTCCATTCGAGAACCTTCCTACTCGAACGCCCGTCGGTCCTGCGACAAACATGACCAGCGCACTGCCACTTCAGCTTACTGCACCTCTGAACGATATCGATGACCTTCGTCTATTGGCGGATGATCTCGTTTCGGATTCTATCTCTTAGTATTAATAGGTACTTCGACAAAAAAATTGCCACCCTCGGCGCTCACTCGTTGGCGAAATATAAAAAGCCCAACAAAAACCGGACAAGCCGAACACCGTTTATTTTAGCCGGTCACGCAATCAAAAAAAGCCTACCTGTCCTGCTTTATCCGGACGCCTGGCAGCGCTACTCCTAGCCAATCCAGTTGGCATCTTTCTGCATGAACTAAAGACTTGACTGGCAGAGATTGCTTTTAGCATAACCTAATTATTACCTAACAAACAAACATAATTATTAAAAAACTAACTGTTGTTTTTCTAACAATATTTCTTATTTTTTTTGAATTGATCTTTATTTCACCTAATAGGCGATAGCGCTACCTTTCAAATGAATTATTTTCATCATTTTAAAAATAATTAAAATGGCTGCCATTTCAAGGGGGGGGGGGGGGGAGTTAGAACCCACCATGGGCACCACAAATTATCGCTAGTCCAAACCTGGACTGTACCCACACTGTATAGCCTATGTCACTACCACAATTCTGACGAACTTAACACCAATTACCTAGCCCCAAACTAAGCGTGAGCTTGTGCTATGGTGACTAGGATAACGGATAGAAATACTTAAATACATATAAACATCCATGACTTAGGTACAATTATATTTACATACTCTCGAAATACATAACCCCTTCTTCCGCATTCCGGTTCAGGGCCCTTGACGCGTCCATCTGGCCCTCGCTTAGCTCCAAGGTGAGGACTTGCAGGTTGTTCTGTCTGTGGGTCCCCGTGGTTATAGGCCTATAAAAACTTACCTCTAAAAACACACTTGGCACGTCCACCTGGCCCTCCTGAGCTGCAGGTTACTAGGTTGTCTCGCTTAGCCGAAGGTGAGGGCCTGCAGATTGTCCCACTTGTGGGCCCCGGTGTCTGTAGGCCTATATAAACTCACCCTTTAAAAGTAAAAGTGCGCTTATTGCGGTTCAGGGCCCTCAACGCGTCCATCTGGCCCTCGCTCAGCTCGAAAGTGAGGGCCTGCAGGTTGTCCCACATGTGGGCTCCGGTGGAGGCCTTCACCACCACAGCGTGGTCGCTTTGGAGCTGGTATCTAAAATATAATGTGGATTCATTAAAACTTTTACACAGTAAGTAAAGGATGTATGATTGGAACAAGTGAAGTGAAGAATGAACAGGTTTCAGTCAAGATGGCTGGCAGTGGAAGGGGACTTTTAGTTTTTTTTAATTTAGTGGGCATAAAAGGTCTTGGAATTGGTAAAATATGGGCAATTGTGGAAAAATATGATAACGTGTAGTTATTTGTTTAGTACTTATACCTACTGCTAGATTTTATTTAGCGATATTGAAAACGTCAGATTTTAGACCTGCCTCAGACCATTAGTTTAACTGGCCGTGAAAGGCCAACTTTAGCAACTAAACTTTGATTGAAATAATTTCATCCAAAGATACATAATCCACTACCTGATCAGCAACTGAGCCGGCGACACCTTCAAGCCAGCAGCCATGACCTTCACCATCGGGTCGTCTATAGCAGCCACGTTGGAACTCTTCAGCTCGGCAGGGGTCCCCTTGGATCCCAGGACCCCGAAGCACGACAGCTTGATGTGGCGATCCTCACAGAAGTGGGATAGGCGCTGCTGGGAGAGGTATGGATGGCATTCGACCTGTGGAAATACGTTTTTGAGTTTATTTATTGGCATATTATACTCGTAATAGCGAAACAATAAAAACTGGCTACGTGCGTGAAGAATCAAGCCCAAATTTAGGGCTCCATCATCCATTGACTGCCTCGTTGGTCTAGTGGTTAGCACGCTGGGTACTATCCACGAGGTCCCGGGTTCGAATCCCGGGTCAGGCCGAGAGTGTTTTAATTTTTCTGTCTTGAAATTACTCAGAACTAGCTCCGGAGTCAGGAAGTTGGTGGTGTTAACACCCCTGTGCCTCGGAAAGCACGTTAAGCCGTTGGTCCTGCGCCTGATCGTGCTGAACACTAGACCAACGAGGCAGTCTTAAGGTACCTCAAATACTAAGGAGCACAATCTAAGGTACTTTGGCACTAGTTTGTCTATACATTTTGCTTTGCAGGTCTGAGCCCGTAGATAAGACGCAATATATTCAAAAGGGAAGTTCGTTATCGCTTACAAAATGTATGAAGTTAACATAAGCCATCGAAATATCACGTGACTACTGCATACATTGTTGGCGATAGCGAACTTATCGTTATAGAAAGATTGCATGTGAAGACAGTCAAGGTAGTATTTCGGGAGAGACTTCTTAAATACAAGTTTGCTTGGGGACATCTTGATCTTGTAAAGTTGTAAGGGAATATTATAGCCGGATCGCAGCTAATTCGTAAAAGTCTTACGTAAAGCCGGTTTTGAAGGGTGTGTAAAGGGTCTGATGGGTGGGTTTGGCTTTTACTATTGTACCAACATTGAAATCCCAAAAAAAATAGATCAGCTGATCACTACTTTAGAGGTTTTGTATGTAAATTAATTATCAATATTTCGATGTTGAACTCAGAAATAACTGTTAAATTTTATGAGTACAAGCACCTTCAAACACAAAAATAGCGGAAAATACACATTTTTATTCTAGACATCAGCTGTTACAGAATTTATGCGTTATTTAAAATGTTTTAGAGTATCAGTATAACCATCTTGAAGGAATACAGTTGATAAAGTTAGACCTCATAAGAAAAAAAGCAAACCACATAGGTAAGGGGTTATTCACGTGCACAAAACAACAACTTTTTGAGGCAAATAATAATAATTTATTACTCTCAACACAAACAGAAATGATACATTGTGGATCAGCTTACATAGACAGGTTATAATGTTTGTCGACTGCCTTGTTGGTCTTGTGGTCAGCACGCTGGGTACTATCCACGAGGTCTCGGGTTCGAATCCCGGGTCAGGCCGAGAGTGTTTGGGTTTTTTTGGCTTGAAATTACTCAGGCACAGCTCCGGAGTCAGGAAGTTGGTGGTGTTAACACCCCCGTCCCCCGTGCCTCGGAAAGCACGTTAAGCCGTTGGTCATGTCGGACTGCCGTCTCACCGAATTATGAGAGTGAAGGAACAGAGAGTGCTCCTGCGTATTGCGCACACACTTGTGCTCTATAATATCTCCCGCGCAGTTGGCTAATTTCTGTTGAGATAGGCCGCTAGAGTCAAAATTCGGCTAGGGGGACACTGGGGGATTACTGCAGAACCTCCTAATCTAATC
This sequence comes from Pyrausta nigrata, assembly GCA_949316185.1. NCBI lineage: Eukaryota > Metazoa > Arthropoda > Insecta > Lepidoptera > Crambidae > Pyrausta > Pyrausta nigrata. The sequence goes on along the minus strand of OX438963.1, from coordinate 7,553,548 downwards.
TCCTGCATATATACAGCCGAGAATTCGATAGGAGAATATTTTTTTACATTGCTGCCCCAAAAAGTTCTGTACTTTTTTTGTACAGTAGGCCACAGATCAACCTGCCCTGATCTGTAAACTTCTATATAGGTGTTTTACAAAAAAAAATGACCAGGTTAAAAATGGGTCTAAATATTAACCGACAACAGAGGATTGAATGACACATTCGTGACATAACCTAATAGAGAAGCGCTTTTCTAATTGGCAAGCTAATAGCTTAGTCCTGTCTTAAGCCGGTACTAAAAGTTTTTGGAATAACGGGGCTAAAGTGTAGATAAAATTGGTGAAGGAATGTGTTGAACGTGGTTTTGTTACTTAAGTAAGTACTTTAAATTTAAATAAATAAGATCTACAGACTTTTTTCTTAGCACTTGTGTCGTTTGAATATTGCATTGCGAAATAACCCGACAATAGCGATGGGTGATTGTTCGAAAAAAAAATCGAATTAATCGACAATCGACCATTCGAACTATCAAATGTCGATTTAGTAATTCGGAAAAAAAATAATCGAATAATAATCGTCAATCGAATGATAATCTATACTCGGCCCTCGGATTCATTCGATTGAATTGCGACAGGACAGGCAGCGAACGAATGATTAATCGACGCGACGAATGACGATTCATTCGTTAGTAGTACGGCCTGCGCACCGCACGCTCCGGTATTGTTCGCCGCATAATCGAAGGATAATCGAATGACTGCGGTTGCTTATCGAATACATTCGATTACAGGGACCATTCGAATAATTCGATTAATTTAGTAATAATCGCCGATCGCTACTTGACAAGCACTTGGTCGATTTATTATAGTCTTCTCCACTGACAGTGGGCTCAATACCAATGCGCCCTGTCTAAGATTCAATTAAGATTCAAACTCCCTCTTTCTCTGCCAAACAATCGAAAAGAGACAGGCTATAATAATTTAGAAACGTCATACTAAACAGCTGTCCGTTGCTAAGGAAATTAGAGAATTCACAGACAATATAGTAGGGATGTCATTCGGTGACGAATACACGCAAAAACTTGTAAAAATACTTTAGAAATCGGATCACTTAATATGACGTTTCTAAATTATTGTAGTTTGGCGCAACTGGGTTAGGAAAGCAAAGGGAAGCGCTTCCTACCGACCGGTTGTTATGGTCGGGGACCAAGGTCCGATGGTCACCGTCTTGGTTTATCTATATGTAGTCAAGCTCGTGCTAAATCTTACATATCGCGGTTTGTGTTGTATGGAGCGGGCTATCAGCGCCATCTAGCCTGTAGGAGCCGAGTCAGGGCGTCGCGTCTTGAAGTTGCTTGCTAGTGTTAGCGACAGTGGTAAGATGTCGCTACACCACTCCCCCCGAAGAACCGGAGGTTGATTGAGCCAGGGTGGTTGAGAGCTCAGCAGTCTGTGCGTAGTGAGCTTGCAAGTGCCAGTGCTTGTTGAGTCCACAATGTGCCGGGATGTGCATGCGCGATGTCCACGGCGAGTCGGGATGGGCATGCGTAATGTCCACGGCGAGTCGGGATGCGCGATGTCCACGGTGAGTCGGGATGAGTGCGCGATGTCCACACGATGGGTCGGGATGTACATGCGTGATGTCCACAGTGAGTCGGGATGAGCATGTGTGATGTCCACGATGCGTGCGGATGAGCTCGAAGTCCACAGTGAGTCGGGATGATGAGCTGGATGAGGCTGCCGAGGAACCAGGTAGAACCGGTGCGGTCTGCGATGGTGTCCTTAGGGCTGGTGAGCTGGCTTGCAGGAGACTGCTGGCTGGATGCTGCTGGCTGGGTGCCTGTTGGCAAGGGAGAAGGCGACGATGATGATGACGACGGTGAGGCTCCATGCTCCAGTGTAGATCACGTCGGGGTCACCAATTTGGCGCAACTGGGTTAGGAAGGCAAAGGGAAGCGCTTCCTACCGACCGGTTTTTATGGTCGGGGACCAAGGTCCAATTTGGCGCAACTGGGTTAGGAAGGCAAAGGGAAGCGCTTCCTACCGACCGGTTGTTATGTCGGGGACCAGGGTCCAATGGTCACCGTCTTGGTTTAGCTATATGTAGTCAAGCTCGTGCTAAATCTTACATATCGCGGTTTGTGTTGTATGGAGCGGGCTAACAGCGCCATCTAGCCTGTAGGAGCCGAGTCAGGGCGTCGCGTCTGGAAGTTGCTCGCTAATGTGGGCGACAGTGGTAAGATGTCGCTACACCACTCCCCCCGAAGAACCGGAGGTTGATTGAGCCAAGATGGTTGAGAGCTCAGCAGTCTGTGCGTAGTGAGCTTGCAAGTGCCAGTGCTTGTTGAGTCCACGATATGCCGGGATGAGCATGCGCGATGTCCACGGTGAGTCGGGATGGGCATGCGTAATGTCCACGGCGTGTCGGGATGCGCGATGTCCACGGTGAGTCGGGATGAGTGCGCGATGTCCACACGATGAGTCGGGATGTACATGCGTGATGTCCACAGTGAGACGGGATGAGCATGTGTGATGTCCACGATGCGTGCGGGAGAGCTCGAAGTCCACAGTGAGTCGGGATGATGAGCTGAATGAGGCTGCCGAGGAACCAGGTAGAACCGGTGCGGTCTGCGGTGGTGTCCTTAGGGCTGGTGAGCTGGCTTGCAGGAGACTGCTGGCTGGATGCTGCTGGCTGGGTGCCTGTTGGCAAGGGAGAAGGCGACGATGATGATGACGACGGTGAGGCTCCATGCTCCAGTGTAGATCACGTCGGGGTCACCAATTTGGCGCAACTGGGTTAGGAAGGCAAAGGGAAGCGCTTCCTACCGACCGGTTGTTATGGTCGGGGACCAAGGTCCGATGGTCACCGTCTTGGTTTATCTATATGTAGTCAAGCTCGTGCTAAATCTTACATATCGCGGTTTGTGTTGTATGGAGCGGGCTAACAGCGCCATCTAGCCTGTAGGAGCCGAGTCAGGGCGTCGCGTCTGGAAGTTGCTCGCTAATGTGGGCGACAGTGGTAAGATGTCGCTACAGTAGTATGTCTCTTTTTGTTTGTTTGGCAGAGAAAGAGAGAGACTGATCCTTAATTTATTCTTAGACAGGGCGCATTGGAGTTGAGCCACAGAATAAGTACCTACTAGTACTTACTTCGTACAGAAGTATGACTTAGCAATTGTATTCAAAGAAATGTCTACTCAATGTCGTCAACAATATGGCGTAATTTAGTTCGCCTCAGAGTCAAGCACATTTTCGTGTAGACACCTACAAAAATCCATTGCAAGATAATTTCATACTTATTGCCCTGGAATATGATTTATAATACACTAAACCTATTCAGTGACGTAATATCACGCGACGCGATATGGTTGACTGCTACGAGAAGCTTCTAACGCAAATCTAGCGCCTCTTTCTAGTACTTTGTTCATTCTCGTCCAGCCAGCAACGTAGCCGCGCGGCCGCCGGTGAATAAAACGCGCGAGCGTGTCGCTGGCCGGTAGCGACACGCAACTTGCTTTAGCCCCTAAATAAGGGTCGCCGCGCGTAGGTACGTTTTTGCTACCTACGCGGGGAGATACACAGGCCTGGTTGAGCCCAGTGTATTTGTTTAAAAAAGAGGTAGACCGGTCATCTCGTACTGCGCGGCGATTAGAATTTGATGCTCCGAGCCAAGCACACGTTCTTTTACGTGTCAAATGTCATATTTGAATGCCAAATTGTGCAGATTACACAATTTGGGGCAATCAATTTCCGCGCGCTAATTACCCATCTACCTTTTTAAATGCAATATCATTGGTCACCTCTATTTTGCTCGACTATCGGCATACGTATACCAAGGAGAATTAGTTTTTTTAGTTTATTGTGATTACTTTTTGATGATAGAAGTAACTTTTTTAGGGTTCCGTACCCGAAGGGTAAAAACGTGACCCTATTACTAAGCCTCCGCTGTCTGTCTGTCACCAGGCTGTATCTCATGAACCGTGATAGCTAGACAGTTAAAATTTTCACAAATAATGTATTTCTGTTGCCGCTATAACAACAAAAACTAAAAAACAGAATAAAATAAATATTTGATCTCCCATACAACAAACGTGTTTATTTTGCGTTTTATGCTCGCTATTAATAACGGCAACAGGTAGACGCTTAAATGGTCACAGAACATTAAGTTGTATATTCACTTTAAAAATTAATAATGAAATTAAAATAATAATAATATTTGAAGGGGGCTCATACAACAAACGTGATTTTTTGCCATTTTTTGCTCGATATTTGTAATGACAAAAGGCAGATGCTCAAAATATTCACAAAATATTATGTTGTATTTCACTTTAACAATAAATAAATAAAAAATAAAAAGGGGGGCTCCCACACAAATGTGTTATTTTTTGCCTTTACTGTCTAATGTTGTAAGTTAATGGTACGGAACCCTTCGTGCGCAATTGCCTTGTTTTTTTTTTTAAAACATAGCAGCCTTAAAAGTACAATACCCTCACCTGATTAATAACCGGCTTCACTCTGGCCTTGTCCAGGATTTTCTGCACTTGTGAGGAGTTGAAGTTGCTCAGGCCGATGCTTCTGACCAACCCCTTGGTCACTAGGTCCTCCATCCCGTACCAGGCGTCCATGAAGTCGTACTCCGAGAACTGGATGACTTGAGCTATCTTGGGCAGGGGGTCTGATCCTTCCTGTAGTACATTAATGTATTTATTGTCCTCCTAGCCGCATTTCGACTACAGCGGCCAATCCAAATTTAGCCGACTGCGCGGGAGATATTATAGTGCACAAGTGTGTGCGCAATAAACAGGTGCACTCTCTGTTCCTTCACTCTCATAATTCGGTAAGACGGCAGTCCGACATGACCGTAGAAAGATCAGGCACAGGACCAACAGCTTAACGTGCTTTCCGAGGCACGGGTGAGTTAACACCACCAACTTCCTGACTGCGGAGCTGCGTCTAAGTTATTTCGAGACAGAAAAAATCAACACTCGGCCCGACCCGTGATCCGAACCCGGGACCTCGTGGATAATTACCCAGCGTGCTGACCACTACAACGAGGCAGTCTTATTCATTATAATAAAGGTACCAACACAGCAAGCAATATTATATACGTAAAACAGACACTTAAGACTATCTTCATATGGGTGTAGGTTTAAGTACACAGCTTAATTATTTGTGTAATAATTATTGTGATATCATGACTAAATCACTGATCGTAGTGCCCAATTAAAGTGCTTACTACCTACACTGTATCATACCATCTCTCTACGGTCACGTCGGACTGCCGTCTCACCGAATTATGAACAGAGAGTGCACCTGTGTATTGCGCACACACTTGTCCTGCGCATTTGGCTAATCTCTGTTGAGATAGGCCGCCGTAGTCGAAATCGGCTAGGAGGACATCATCATTATCATCATACTGTAGCGACCTCTTACCACTGTCGCCCACACTAGCAAGCAACTTCAAGACGCGACGCCCTGACTCGGCTCCTACAGGCTAGATGGCGCTGTTAGCCCGCTCCATACAACACAAACCGCGATATGTAAGATTTAGCACGAGCTTGACTACATATAGCTAAACCAAGACGGTGACCATCGGACCTTGGTCCCCGACCATAACAACCGGTCGGTAGGAAGCGCTTCCCTTTGCCTTCCTAATCCAGTTGCGCTAAAATACCATGAAAGAAAATGCCCTTTCTATTTTTAAAGGTTGATTTAAGATCTATGCCCACTCTACACTGTACCCAGCTTCGGATGTAATGGGGGGGAGTCCGACGTATTTTACTATAAAAAAACTTAAGTCACAAACATTGACGACTGGCTTGGTGTAGGTACTTAGTGGTTCGCGCTCCGGACTACAAAACCAGAGGTTACGGGTTCCAATCCCAGAAGGGGTAAATATCTGTGTGATGAACACGAGCATTTGTACCTGAGTCAGGCATCTCTCACTCGATGTACTTGCGCGCGTTAATAGCCTACTCTCGAGCTCACCGACGGCGGTGCGTAAATCAGTAGGCTGCCAAAAACCTACGGGCGCGGCGCGTACGCACTGTTGAATTATTTGTGTTACGGTCGATTCGATTTTATGCAAACTTATTTAGTAATATGATTTATACATCTGGTATTTACTGTACAAATGCAACCAGGAGTATAATATGTACTAAATTAGTCTCAGATTTAAATAAAATTCTGGACTTAGTCTCGAATGTTTGAACTTTTTAAATCTTTTAATAAGACATCGGCAGACTGAAAGTTCTCACAGATGCTTTTTATAACTATGTATGAATACATTTTTGATAAAAATTTTGGACAGAACAACATCTTAGATCTTGTTTTCCACATTACTACTTATTAAAACTGTTTGTACGAATCCGATTTGTTTTTTGGGACAACCGAAAATTTTGCACAGGTAAACATTATATAAAACATTATATAATTGTAAAACATTTGAAACCAAGCTACAAATAAAATAGGCCTTGTATTGAAAGAGGCAACCCTGACTTTATTAGTGTTACTCCAAGGTCGCGTAGCTGCAGAGGAATAATAACGTAATGCTCGAAACTTAAGGCATATTTTCGGGTGCAGCGGTCAGCGACAAAACAATGTGGGCTATTATATGAGTAGGTATGGACGATTTTCCTTCGAGTGATTTATCTGTTACGTTGTAACTATTATATAAACTGTGCCTGAGTCATGGATGTTTAAATAAAATTGAAAACAAAGGTTGACTATCAGACAGTCAGAGTCCATCGCTATTTTCAAAAATAGACTAAAAGATCATTTTCTCCAATAATAAATACTTTTATTTACTGACGTTGGTCAAGTACTTCTCATATTGGTATTGGTATATATATGTATTTATTTGTATGTATGCATGAATATGTTTGATTTATATGTAAGTATATTTACTTATTTTTATGTATTTTATTTATTATCTATTTATTATTATTTATTTGTTAATTACACCTATTCTATGATTTTGCACTAAACTCCCCCTTCCTGTGAATGAGTATGTTCCTTTACCTAAAGGTTGTCTGGAAGAGATCGCTTATAGCGATAAGACCGCCTACATTGTACATTTTTCTGTGTAAATCGCTGTACTTACTGTATTTTCTGTTATGGTGTGCAATAAAGAGTTATCTATCTATCTATCTATATAAAAGTATGTCCGTTATCCTAGTCGCCATAGCACATTCTCGGGCTTAGTTTGGGACTAAGTGATTGGTGTGTTTGTTAAAACAATATAGGTATGTATGTATGTACTTAAAGCGCAAAACTACAAGGTTCTTTAATTACCTAATTCCTTACCTTGAAAGACATGGGGTTGTGAACCAGGTACAGATCGGCGTAGTCCAAGCCGAGCGCCTCCAGCGACTGCTTGTAGGCCTCCTCCACCAGGTCACGGCGGTGGCACGTGCTCCACAGCTTCGAGATCACGAACAACTCCGATCTGGAACAAAAGGGTAAAATTAATACATCTTCTTTCTTAGTGTACCTAATTGTATCTGACTATTATTATTGTATTGACTGCCTCGTTGGTCTAGAGGTCAGCACGCTGGGTACTATCCATGAGGTCCCGGGTTCGAATCCCGGGTCAGGCCGAGTGTTTCAGTTTTTCTGTCTTGAAATTACTCAGACACAGCTCCGGAGTCAGGAAGTTGGAGGTGTTAACACCCCCGTGCCTCGGAAAGCACGTTAAGCCGTTGGTCCTGCGCCTGATCTCTCTACGGTCATGTCGGACTGCTGTCTCACCGAATTATGAGAGTGAAGGAACAGAGAGTGCACCTGTGTATTGCGCACACACTTGTGCACTATAATATGTCCCGCGCAGTTGGCTAATCTCTGTTGAGATAGGCCGCCGTGGTCGAAATTCGGCTAGGAGGACAATATTGTATCTAGTCCGACCGGGGGCACGATTTTGATGCAGTCGAAAAAAGTTTATACGTAGAAAAATACGCATTAAGCATATACAAATTTAATTAATGGAATAAAATAAATTAACATTACCTTAAATCAACCATCAGATATTAATTATTAAATAATTATAACATAAATATTATACAGATATTAATTAAATATAACATAAATATTATACAGTAAATCATTTCAATAAAAAAAACTCCCAAGTCGTCACGTACGAGTACTTGTTATTAACTAATCGAATGTCTAAATTCGTGTTAAGAAATTCATCGACTGGGAAAGAAACATTTTATCAGGAGCCAGTTAGTAACTATGGATTTTAATTTATTTTCCGGCAGTGCTCATATTTCAATAATTATGGATAAATTAAATCAAATTTCACTGACAAAAATTGTGTGTCTGTCAACTGTGTCATCCGGTGGGACTCGAACCCACGTCCCTTCACTATCCGGGCGATTGCTCTTACCAACTAAGCTACGGAGGACGTTAGTCAGTCGACGAATTTTTGCAAGTGCTTGCTACGCCAGTGAGCCGGCGTTCGATTCCCACCGGATGACACAATCGATTAATTTTTGTAAGTGAAATTTGATTTAATTTAGTAAAAACTTGCAAAAGAATTGCTTAAGTTATAAAAATATAATGAATTATGGATAAAAAGCAATGAAGGTCGGTGGCGCAGTGGTTGCCTCTCATGCGAGAGGTACCGGTTCGATCCCACGCGCCGCCATGTACCAATGACTTTTTCTGAGTTATGTACATTAGTTGTTTTACTAACGGATGCTCTTGCGGTGAAGGAAAACATCGTAAGGAAACCTGCACATTCAGGCGAGTGAATGTGTAAGCATGATCCAAACTGGTCGGGTTCCCCTGTTAACAGGGTCTGGATCTGCCGTATCCTGGATCATGGTCCAAAGTAGACCATGAGCCCTCGCGTGCGAGTGCACAACCGGGATAACGCTAGGAGGATGATGATGAATGAAAAGCAATTTTGTTCAGGAGTGACATAACACCCACCTCTTCACAGTCCCATCCTCGATCTTCCTCCTGATCCCTTCGCCAACTTCCTTCTCGTTGCCATAGATGAAGGCGGTGTCTATGGCTCGGTAGCCCATGTCTATGGCCGCGGCAACGACGTGCGCTGCCAGGCGAGGGTCCAGCTGTGGGAACGTTAAATTGTCGAGAGAGAATCAAGAATTGAGAGACGGTAGTTACGATTCGGTAGTCAGGATTTGAGGGTGAGTAGACAACTGCTCACTGATTTAAGAGTAGACAGTTAAGATTCAAAAGTCGGTATCGGTACTTGAGATTCAAGAGTTAAGATTTAAGAGTCGACAGTCAAGATTCAAAATTCAGCAGTCAAGATTCAAGAGTTGGCAGTCAATATTTAAGCGTCGGCAGTCAATTAACATACAAGAGTAGACAGTCAAGATTCAAAAGTCCGTATTCGACATTCAAGAGAGGGCAGTAAAGCTAAAGAGTCAACAGTCAAGATTCAAGAGTGGGCAGTAGTTTCAAGAGTCCGTAGTCAAGAATTAAAAGTCAATGTTTGAGGTACAAGACTCGGCAGCCTAGATTCAAGAGTTGACAGTCAAGATTTAAGAGTGGGCAGTCAAGTTTCAAGAGTCGGTAGTCAAGAATTAAAAGTCGGTGTTCGATATTTAGGATTCAGCAGTTTACATTCAAGTGTCGGTAGTTATTATTCTCGAGCCGGTCGTAAAGATTTACAAGTCATTTTTTTAAACTAAAGAGTCGGCAGTCAAGATTCGAAAGTCGGTAGTCAAGATCCAAAAGTCGGTAGCACAGACAACTCACCAGTGCAGTCCCAACCGCGATGACCGGCATAGCAACCCCATTGCTTAATGCAACCGTTGTCATATTGTCAATATGTCCGTACGTCTGCCTAGATCGCTCCAGCTCCTGGATCAGCTGATTGTAGTCCTGTTCAGGCCTGGGTTCTTCCTGTGGTGCCTCGCGTCTTTGTGGTGCTTGTGCTTGTACAGTGAGCGCATAGTTCGCTGTTGGGTGAGCGTAGGCAGCCTGTAGGCAATCATGGCAAATGAAGTTAGATAAGTACGTGCGCGATCCTACTGTAGCGCTGAAAAATCTCCTAAGCCCTTCGAGATTATGGATAACAACCAAACTATTGGTAGCACAGGTACCTAAAAATTTACGGTGACTTGAATGATGAGTATCATCGCGGCTTCGCAGACGAAGTCGCGGGCGAAAACTTATTACGTAGAAAACTTTAAAAAAAACAGACAACGCTCTAAATTACCTTCTATTAAAAAAAAACTTTTACCTACCATAAAAACACGTCACGAAGAAACTTTAAAAAAACATTTTCGACAAAAAAATAACAAGACAAGCGTCTTCCTTCACAATGATAATGCGTTTTTGGTCAATTTTTAATTAGAGATGTCTGTTCATTGATATCGATAGGGACTGTCTATTTTGATAAATAAGTAGGTACTATGTCGATAGCAATGCGTCTTTAAAATACCTGTAAATTTATTTGGTCCTGTGCCTGATCTCTCTCCGGTCATAGGTATCGGATTGCCGTCTCACCGAACAGACCCTAAAAACCCCATGTATGTTCTATACGATTTTCCCTAAGTACTTATTGAGACATTGGTTAAAAATAACTGTAGAAAGTGTATGGGAAAAGATAAAATTATTATTGAAATCGAACATTTCATTGCTGACCGTACATTACTTAATATAAACTAGATTTCAATTTATATTGAACAGTATGTCAGTGCAGACAGAATAAAGTGATTTATTTGAAGTAGCTCTTCGCATTTATTTTCATACTTTTTTTGCAAATATCTTGAAAACTACGAAAAATCGTAGAATGATAATAATATAATAATGAATAAGTACATAAGGGGTTATTCTGGTCTGTCAAAGGTATTCTGTCCCTTTAGCTTTGCACTTTTTTGGGATACCCATAAATGAGTATTGATAATTTATATTTAAAATATTATCGATATCATTTCTATCGACATTTACCCCTCCCTACTGTAACAAAATAGTAGGTTAATTATGAGCCCGATTTGTCGCCGTTGTTAATAGTTTATGCAATCTTCAATATGCGTTTGTTAAAAAAGAGGGCATCCATTTACGTCTACCCTCATAATGACTCGTGATAAGTTGGTACTAGATTGAATAGTCAAGTTGATTATTACATGCTTATACTTTTAAAATGCGAAAGTGTGTCTGTCTGCTCAGTCTGTTACATCTTCAAGATTCAACCGATATGATAGTGTAGAGTGTGATATGTTACGAAGTTCTAACATTCTAGGAATACATTTAAGGATCCGTTGATTCTGGAACGTTCTGGCACAGAAATAATAATAATAAAAAAAATGATTCAACAAACACACCAATTACCTAGCCCCAAACTAAGCGCGAGCTTGTGCTATGGTGACTAGGATAACGGATAGACATACTAAAATACATTTACTAGAGGTTACCCGCGACTTCGCCCGCAAGAGTTGGATTTTCCATATAAACTTTCATCCCCCATTTCACCCCCTTAATGTTTTTATATCGTGACAAAATGTAGCCTATGTCCTTTCCAGGATCTCGAACTATCTCCATACCAAATTTTATCTCAATCGGTTCAGTGGTTTAAGTGTCAAGAGGTAACAGACAGACAGACAGACAGACAGACAAACACTTTCGTATTTATAATATTAGTATGGATAGTATGGATAAATATCCATGACTTAGGTACAAATGCTCGTGCTCATCACACAAACATTTGCCGCTTGCGGGATTCGAACCCGCAACCGCCTGGTTTAGAAGTCCGGGGCGCGAACCACTACACCAAGGCGGTCGTCACAAAATAGTGCAAGTGCAGAAGGATCACACGACAATTTTAATTAAAAGGGATACTCGCTACTGTGTAAGCGAGATATACAACAACTTTTTTTAATAGACCTACTTCAAATATATAAAAAAAACGCCTTTTCATACTTAAATATTGTACGGTACTCTACGACTTTAGTATAAATATCCGATTTGTTATGAGGATCTCGAAGTTATGTCATTTGCAGCCGCTGTACCCAAGCGAGTACAGTGTTGAAAATCATATTTTTTTGTAAATTTCTTAATAAATGTAGGTTGATTATCTTGTAATTTAGTAAAAATGTGAGTATCAAGAGCTACATAAAGGGTAATTACTGTTTTCTACCCTTCGATTGTCAGAATTTTAATAAAATACTGATTTGTGTAAAAATATAGTACTTCATAAAAACATCTTTTTGTTTTATAATTAAGCTCTCTGTCTTCATTTTAAGTTCGAGTCTCAGTGCATTGTTATTAGTTTCGCGTTGGCTGTTAATGGGTCAAAGTTGTGGTAAATTCGCTTTCAATTACATTCCTCGAATATTAGGACTTAGTTACATATCACATTCTATAAGGTACTAATCAACCAAGGACCAACGGCTTAACGTGCTTTCCGAGGCACGAGGGCGTAAACACCACCAACTTCCTGACTCCGGAGCTGTGTCTGAGTAATTTCAAGACAGAAAAACCCAAACACTCTCGGCCGGACCCGGGAAGCGAACCCGGGACCTCGTGGATAGTACCCAGCGTGCTGACCACTAGAACAACGAGGCAGTCCTAGCCTGATCTCTCTACGGTCATGTCGGACTGCCGTTTCACCGAGTTATGAGAGTGAAGGAACAGAGAGTGCACCTGTGTATTACGCACACACTTGTGCACTATAATACCTATGTCCCGCGCTTGGCTGATCTGTATTGAGATAGGCCGCCGTAGTCGAAATTCGGCTAGGAGGACATTATTATTACATTACTCAACCAAGCAAACGAGACGAATCTCAAATGACTAACGACGATAAATACTGATGGAAATTAAAAAAACAATGTTTTAAAATAAACTCAGGCGTTTCATCAAATCGTGACAACATTGCTTTTGAATTGCTTTCGGTATTTTCGTTGGATCTTCGTTTGTCGTTTGAAATTCGTCTAGTTTTCTGGTAAGATAGCTTTACCTAGACCCTTGGGAAAGATATAAGCTACATTTTATTTCTACGATACAAAATCATTAAGTGAAATTGGGGATGAAATTTTATATGTAAACAAGACAAACGCGCGGCGGGCGCTTTCGCGGGGAAGGGCTTAGCTAGTATAATCATCTTCGTAGCGTTATCCCGGTTGTGCACTCGCACGCGAGGGCCCAGGGTCCGCTGACCCTGATCCAGGATGTAGCAGATCAGGTAATTACAGTGGAGCGACTTTCATCTGATCTCCGTGACCCTGTTAACAGGGGAACCTGACCAGGTTTGGATCATGGTTACACATTCAGTCGCCTGAATGTGCAGGTTTCCTCACGATGTTTTCCCTCACCTTAAGAGCATCGGTTTGTGAAACAACTAATGTACATAATAGATTAAGTCATTGGTACATGGCAGCACATGGGATCGAACCGGTACCTCCCGCGTGAGAGGCAACCCGCTAGCCACTACGTTACCAACGCTAGGGAATAGCTAGTATAAAAAATTGAATTAATACATACAATACGTCCTAGGTTTATAGGTACTGGAGCATTTGCCGCATCCACCATAGAAAAGTCCACCACAGGTATGTACTTACACAAAATACACCAAGAAAGTATGTCATACTAATAACGGAAACACTATTTCGAAATAGAATCGAATAAAGGAAGCCCAATATCGCGTAACCACCAATGACTTTAATAGCTAACAATATTAACTTCTTCATTTTGGAAAAAAATGAATATTTTTTTCGAAAAATATACAAAAATCGTCAAAACGGCTTATTCGGGTTACACTCCGGAGCGAAAAGAAAGGTCGTTGTTAAATTCCATGTAGTCTCAAAGAAATATCTAAAACTACCCTCAAACAGTTCTAAAAATTCAACATTTACTCAGAAGTGTTCCAAAGAAAAAATAGCAACGAAATTTTGCGGAACTAACGCATAAAGTATGGGAATTGACAGTTGACGGCGAAACTAGCGCCACGTTGAATGAGAAGCTAATAAAATACAATAAAAAATATGAGTTGGCAACTCCGTTAAGTAGCTTTAAGTAAATTGCTGGGGTCACATTAATGAGAAATGCTGTTAGTAAAATTGTAAAAAAAAATGAAGAAATGAATATAATAAAAATGTTTAGTTGGTACCACTGAGAAGGTAGAAATGGTTAGTACAGGTTATTCCGGCTTCCGGATCATCGCCGACCGCCTGAAAGTCCACCTGCGGGTGGTTGGGCCGGATCTGTCGGACGCTCAGTTTGGTTTTCGACCTGAGCGTTCGACAATAGACGCCCTCGCCCTATTAAAGGGTGTGGTGAAGGAGGCGATGGATGCCGGGGACGGAGTGTTGGCTGTGTCATTCGACATAGCCAACGCCTTCAACACCCTTCCCCATGCGACTGTCCTTAAGGCACTACGGTTTCACAGAGTGCCTCAATATATGAGGGACCTCCTGGCTAGTTACTTGGAGGACAGAGCGGTCCTCGTAGTAGATAAAGCTGGCCAGGTCCGGAGATATCCAGTGGAGTCCGGTGTTCCGCAGGGGTCAGTCCTAGGACCACTCCTGTGGGACATCGGGTTCGACTGGCTTTTGCGCGGGACCCTCCTCCGGGGCACGAGTGTCATCTGTTACGCGGATGACACTCTCCTCACTGCCCGAGGAGGGAATTTTGGTGAGGCGGCCAGTCTGGCCTCGGCGGGCGGATCGTTAGTCGCTGATAGGATCCGCCGCCTTGGATTGAGGGTGGCGTTGCATAAGACCGAGGCCGTTTTCTTCCACGGGCCTCGGCAGCGCCGTCCGTCTGACGCCCACATCTTTGTGGAGGGCGTCAGAATTGAGGTAAAGACCCAGATGAAATATCTGGGTCTTACGCTCGATGCCAGGTGGCGCTTCAGCCCGCATTTCAGTGGACTGTTGTCGCGGCTGCTGAAGGCAGCGGGAGCCCTCTTATGGCTGATGCCTAACTTGGGAGGGCCAGGCGGGCGATGCCGGCGGCTGTATGCCAGCATCCTGAAGAGCATGGCCCTGTACGGGGCGCCTATCTGGGCAGACTCCCTTCAAAGAAGGGAGAATGCCACAGCCTTGCGGGTGGCCCAGAGGGCCATTGCGCAAAGGGTGGCGCGGGCTTACCGCTCGGTAAGCTTCGCGGCAGCGTGCGCTCTGGCTGGCACCTCTCCTTGGGAGCTCGAGGCGTGGGTGTTAGCCAGAGTCTACGATTGGACGGCGGGGCGAAGAGCGATCGGTGAGCGCCCAGCTCCCGAAGAACGAGAGGCTGTTCGGCAGGAGGCGAGGGATGCCGTCGTCCGTCATTGGATGGCAGACCTTGCCTCCGCAGTTTTCGGCCGCCGAAGCCTTGACGCGCTTGGGCCAGTCCTGCAGGATTGGCTCGAGAGACCGCACGGGTGCTGTCCGGACACGGTTGTTTCCGTTCGTACCTTCACCGGATCGGGAGGGAGGAGAGCCCGTCGTGCCTTGACTGTGGCGCGGCGGAGGACACGGCACAGCACACCCTCGAGGTGTGCCCGTCGTGGGCCGGGCAGCGCCGCAGTCTTGTTGCGGCGATCGGGCCAGACCTCTCGCTTCCCGCCGTGATAAATGCCATGTTGGGAAACGAGGAGGCGTGGGTGGCGGTCGCCTCCTTCTGTGAAGACGTAATGTCACAGAAGAAGGAGGCGGAGCGCACGCGGGAGGACGATCCTCTCGCGCCGCTTCTCCGCCGGAGGAGAGGCAGGAGGAGGCGGGTGGTCGACCACCCTCTCTCCCCCCGGTGATGAGCAGCGGACGACAGGCGCGGGGGCGCCCTCGCCCGCTATGCGCCGCTTATCACCCAGCCGAACGAGGATGACCGAGCACTGACAGTCATCCTCGAGCCCCTTCCCGTATGCGGGAGGGGCGTGAAGGGCCCGCCAATGCAAGGCAGGCAAGCGCTGGGGTACTGGAAGCAAAGGCTATGCCGATTCCCAGAAACCCTCCACCAAAGGCGATGCGGGAGTGCCGCTGGGTCGTTTAGTGGGTATACCGGGAGTCACCTTCCCGGGGAGTCCCACATACCCCTTCCGTCCCCCGACGGGAGGGGATGCGTAATGCATTTTTCCCAGCGAAAAAAAAAAAAAAAAAAAAAACGGCTTAACCTCAGTACTACCAACCTTACAATAAATATAATTGTTAGCATTTCCTTGCACCGTGCTACCCTCTTTCAAAATTAAAATTGTTTTCCAATACAAAGTTTGTCTAGAAGAGATCACTCTCAGCGATAAAACCACCTAAAGGACTTGTCCTCTTTTTGTATGGAGGCTGGTTTTTTATTCCAAGATATCACCAACCACCAATGACCTATATTTATCTTTAAGCTACAAAAATATGAAACACGTAAACATAGAAATCAGAATTTTAAACGCCTCCATTTTTGAGAAAAAATATGTTTTGTAACAGGCATCATACATTGATCACTTACTTGTATTTCCTGGCTGTATGACTATTTACCAGTGCCTTTCCACTGGTGGATAAATACTACTAGGTACTACCACAGATTATATAATAGGTACTACTGTCAATGGAATGTCAATTTTGCTGTCAATTTTTTTTCATGCGTTAATTGATATAGGCGAAGGTGCGGTTTTTGTACAGACAAAGAGAAAAATTAATTTCAAATTTTCTTTAAATCGGAGGCCTTGAAAAATATATTAATTATGCAGAAAGGCTAGTTTTTGTGAACTCTTTCATATAATATTTAGTTTATTCTGGTTAGAAATATTGACGAATAAAAAACCAATAATGGACAAGTCCTTTTCTGCTTAATGTATTTTTTTACTGTGCAATAAAAAATATCTATCTATCTCTAGTTTTTAATAACTTAATACTTATAAATATTGTAGCATCAGCAATAAAAAAACCTTGTTACTTACATAGGGGCTGGATCGATCCGTATTATGCCGTCTAACACCAGGCGGCCGCTGGAACTCAGTTTTTTGGACACCCTGTATAAAAAACTAAGAGATTTTAATTAAAATATATACTGTTACTAGTGGTTCTCCGCGACTTCGCCCGCAAGAGTTGGATTTTCCATATAAACTTTCATTCCCCATTTCACCCCCTTAATGTACACCACATGTACACATTTTTTTCAATAGTCATCATAGTTTGACGACCGTCTTGGTGTAGTCGTTCGCGCACCGCCTTCTAAACCAGGCGGTTGCGGGTTCGAATCCCGCAAGGGGCAAATGTTTGTGTGATGAGCGCGAGCATTTGTACCTAAGTCATGGATATTTATATGTATTTAAGTATTTCTATCCGTTATCCTAGTCACCATAGCACAAGCTCACGCTTATCTTATCTTATCTTTATAGGGGCTATGGGCATTAACCCACGGAGCACCTCGACCCACTAGGATCATTTGTGACTCCCCATACCTTTACTCTTCAGTGTTCCTTAAAGACTTGCTTTATAAATTTTACTATGTCTTTAGGTCTGAAGAGTCTATAGTCTTCCGAGTCTGGGTAAGCCAATCCAAGAAGACCCATTCGGGTTCTAGCCAGTGCATCGCGTTCACACATCAAGTGCTTCATGTCTTCTGGCTCTTCCCCACAGGCTCTGCAGCTGCCGTCCTGAGTTAGCCCCATTCTGAGAAGCATTTTATTTGTGGCGTAGTGACCAGTTAATGCCCCCAGCAGAGGTCTCGAGTGTTGGCGGCTGTTAAGCATTAGGTATTTGTACCATTTTCTGGCATTCAGCTCACGCTTAGTTTGGGGCTAGGTAATTGGTGTGTTTGTTGAAACAATTTATTATTAATTAATCACAATCACATCATAAAACATCAATAAAACAATAAGTAGAAAGTCGAAATAAGCGAGTAGTAATTTTGATGTGTTCTTATTCTTCTTCAGCATGTATCTACTCACTGCAGGGATTACTAGGCCGCTCCAAACATTTCCACAACGCTCTGTCGCCGGTACTTCTAGTCTAGACCTAAAAGATCCTACCTAAAGTCTTTTAGGTCATCCGTCAATCTAGCTGGTGGGTATGATCCACCAATGTGTTCTATAGGGCACACCAATTTGTTCTGTCTTTATTTAAAAAAATGTATGTCTATTTTATACTTGTACATTTTCATTTTATTTTTGTTAATTGAATAGTTATTAAATCCTGCACTGCACTTCAACCTGGTTAAAATGTATTTTAATAATGTGAATTGAAATTAATTTGATTAGAACCGCGCTGTGACTAATGTCAAAAGGATGGGCAAATATTTTTTTTTCGTTGTCACTCAACGTTTTATTTCACATCAATCGCGTCGTAAAAGTTTCTATAAAAAAAAAAAACATAGAATCTATACAAACAATGCTGCGTAAAACGAATACGCTTCTTAAAATATGAAAAATGTAAACGAGAACATACTTTTAAAAATGAATGTTTCCATGAAACATTTGAAGACTGCTCAGCTAATCATGGTTTCCAATGGCCTGAGTAGCGTTTGTGTATACCATTTAAATATGAGAGACACTAAATTTTAGGAGGCCTTCAAGTGAGTGATGGATTTGAGTAGCCTTTCAGTATTCGGCCGAGACTTATATAGAATGGAAGAAAATAATCATTAAAATTTTAAGTTTCTTACCTCAAATAACGCTATTTTCTCCGACACTGACTTCTTTCGTGGCCTCTCTTTCGCGCTAATCACCTCTCTCTTTTCAGCACCTCTGTCCACAGATATCATTCGCACAATCAATTCTTTGACCTTTCCTTTGACTGCATCACCTAAATCTAATTCTGCCACAGATTTGGCTTTTCTCAGATTGTAGTCTTCAGTCCTCGCTCTGTACGCATTTATTATCTCTTCCGAACTCATTGTTGAATCTATTGTGTGATTACTGCTTTTATATTCACGATGCTTAGGTGTAAAGTCGAACGGCGATTCTGTGGGGTCTCTTTTATCGTTTTGAACATAAGTGGTTTTATAAATATGGCTAACGACCACTGGATCTTGGGTTTTATTATTAGTAATCTTAGATTCGTTTTCATTTAACGGCTCTGCATATTCAATTTCTACAGGAATCAATTTGATTTCTGATTCTTCCGCTTTTTCAATAACTACAGGCTTTTCCTGAGCATAATCTACTTCAAATGAATAGTACCTATTTGGAGGATGCCTTTTTGTTATATCTTTAGTTATATTTTCAAAAGGTACAACATCTTCTTTGATTTCACTGGCTGTTTCGTTTTCTATTACACTTTCTTCAACAGCAAGCGACACAGCTACTTCTTCAGTTTTGATTTCCATTCTGGATATGCGTAGATTATCAGATTTTATTACGTTGTTATTAACTTCATTATTATCTACTTTATTTTCAACTTGGTTAACAGCCTCATAATAAGAGTTTGACTTTGGATCTGCCGGTTTTATAACTTCGCTGACAATATCAGGGCTAGCACTAATATTTCTACTTCTCAACTGAGGTACAGGTGTTCTACTAGTTAGCTGTTCAGTTTTAGTTTTATCTTCATCATTATTTATTAAGTTTACTTTAATATTACCTATATTATCATTCGTTATGTTATTTACTATAGGTTTTTCAGTATTTTCAGTTTCAAATACTTCTTGTTCCAGTAATTGGCGTCGATACGAGCATCGAACTGCAGGCTTTGGTTTAAAATGCGTTGGTTCGTCTTGGCCTGATTTCTGTAAAAATATCAAGAATATCATACATTGATCAGACCCCAAAGTAAGTTATAATTATTTTTATAACTTAAGCAAATATTTTGCAATTTTTTACGAAATTAATATTAAATTTCGCTCACAAAAATTGTTCAACTGTGTCATCCGATGGTTCTCGAACCCATGACCCTTTGCTATTTTTCTTATTTCCATTATTAATTATTATAGTTCCATCGGATACGAAAGTGGGTACATTCCCAAAGTATCGATGAAATCGAACGCCGGCTCACTGGCGCAGCAAGCACTTACAGAAAGTCGTCGGCTGACTAACATCCTCCGTAGCTCAGTTGGTAAGAGCACTCGCCCGGATAGCGAAGGGATGTGTGTTCGAGACTCACGAGATAACACAGTCGATTAATTTTTGTAAGCGAAATTAATTTCAATTTCCAAAGTAAGTTGTTAAAAACTTTGCGTTATGGAAATCAGAATCAACGGTGGTACCACAACACCCAGACCCGAGACAATACTCGCATAGAAAATATGGTTTTCTAAATTGACCCAAACCGGGATTGAACTCGGGACCTCAGAGATGGCGACACCTTGAAAACCAGTGTGCGAGCTTCTCGGCTACGGAGGTCGGAAAGTATGTATCCATTTATTATACGATAAGGTTTTTCTAAATAATTATGTTGTGTTCTGTTTAAAGATTACACAGGAATTTAAAAAAAAATTGTACGACCCTTTTTTAGGCCACCTCCTTTATAAGTTTTTCGAATACAGGATATATAAAAACCATACTATTTACTCACCTCAAACATAGCAATTTTTGATAGCACTGATTTATATTGTACCACATTATCATCTTCTCCGTTCGTTTCTTTATTAGAATCAACTCTCATAGTTTTCCGTAGACTAGGTTTAATTTCTTCAGCATCAGAAAATTTACTTTCTACACCGCGAGGAGATGTATGTGCAACCTCCGATTGTACACCATTTTGTTCTCTGGGATAGTTACCAATAATATAATCTTTATTTTCAGGAATGCTGCTTTTATATTTTACAAAATCTGGTTTGAAAGTTTCGGCGTCTTTTGCGTGTTTACGAATCAAGTTTTGAAACTCGTCTTCCGATATTACTTTGGCTGGGCTAACTGGTATTTTGCTTGCTGTTGAATTTTCTTCTTGGTTCACTCCTGTATTTGATGTATTTTCGATAGTTTCCTCAATTTCTACTGTATTGCTTTGTATTTCTGCGACTATTGAAGCTATCTCTATATATTCTACGATCTCCGCTGTGTATGTTTGTACTTCGATTTCATTTGCTAAATCTACAGTTTCTGATGGCATTATATCAACGATTTCAATAGTTGACTGAGCAGTGGCGGCCACATCTTCAATGTTAACAACATTATCTGGACTTATATCTTGTTCTACAGAGACTTGGGCTACATTTTCAATTTGAATTTCATGGTTCCGTTCATCTCTGGTTACGCTTTTGACTCGTTGATATGATGTTCTTAAATAAGCACTATTATTATTATTTTCTACATTAACTCTTTTTGTGACAGCTATTCTTGATTGCGGTTGCGCTTCATTATCTGCTTTAGTAAATTTAGAAACTGCATCTTTAAACTTACTATTAACAGGACTAGATTTTGTGTTTACGTGTACACTTTTAGGCACATCAATTTCAGCTTCACTCTTTCGTTTGCGCATAGGTATTTTCGATTTAGGCTTTTCAAGTGTAGCTTCATTAGCTTTATTGTCACGCTTGGGAGTTTCGAAAACGATAGGTTGGATGTTATTGTCATCGTACGCATGTATTATCTCTTCAAATATATCTTCGACCGTTTCGGGATCTTCAACTTTATTATTTAGTAGACTGATATCAATATCGGTTGGACTGCTGGCGATTTCACCGTATAGTTTTTCGAATTCATCTTCAGGCTTTGGAGATGGTGTTTTTGGTTTTAGTCTAGGGATGGATGACCTGCGAGGATACGATGGTAGCGTCTGAAATCAGTTATAACTCCTTTTAATGACGTGCTTTGAACAAAAATGTAGCTTTCATCAATGATAATATGAGTTAGCTATACATGATCCAATTGCCATGCGCCAGGAACACAAAAACTAAAAATGTTTCACCGACCTAGATTTTTTTTTCTGCACATATTTCTCTTACCTCTTGAACCTTTTTAGCTGGCACAGACCTCTCCCTTCTCACTCTATTGACAGCATTCTTGAACCGCGTGGGTATTCGCGTACGTCTCTCCTCTGGTAGACTCTGCTGCGTCTCCAAGCCCCTGATTGGTCGAGAGCTGCGATCCGTAGCTTCTAATTGGCTCTTCTCTGGTAGACTCTTTTGCGTCTGCAGGCTTCGGATTGGTCGGGAGCCGCGATCCGTGGATTCTAATTGGTTCTCCTGCGGTAAGCTCTTTTGCGTTTGCAGGCTTCGGATTGGTCGGGAGCCGCGATCCGTGGCTTCTATTCGGCTCTGCTGCGGCAGACTCTTTTGCGTCTGCAGGCTCCTGATTGGTCGGGCGCTGGGAATTCTGCCCTCTGATTGGCCGTTAGTTTCCATCCTGATAGGCGATTGGTGTATGACGTCGGAGTATATCGGTGGGTATGCAGGCGCTTTTATTGTGTGGAAGACGCCATTACGGATCTCCTGTAAAGAGAGATACAGGGTGTAAAATTATTATATGTAGTTTCTTGAAAGTATTTACCTATATCTATCTTAAATGGGTTTGATGATTGGTTCCTACCCTGCGGGGAACAGACGCGGGTAAAACAAGAACGTGGATTGTAATGTCCATATAAGTAAGTATGTTATGTTTGCTTTTTAACTAAGTACTGTCCACCCGTAGGATGTCTGGAAGATCGCCTTAAATAATAATGTCCTAGTCAAATTTTTACTACAGCGGCCTATCTCAACAGAGATTAGCCAACTGCGCGGGAGATATTATAGTGCACAAGTGTGTGAGTGTGTGTGCAATACACAGGTGCACTCACTCTCATAATTTGGTGAGACGGCAGTCCGACATGACCGTAGAGAGATCAGACGAGGACCAACGGCTTAACGTGCTTTCCGAGGCACGGGGGTGCTAACACCACCATTTTCCTGACTCTAGAGCTGTGTCTGACTGAGTTATTTCAAGACAGAAAAACCCAACACTTTTGCCCCGACCCGGGATTCGGGATTTGAACCCGGGACCTCGTAGTGTACCCAGCGTGCTGACCACTAGACCAACGAGGCAATCAAAAACAATATAAAGTTTTTTGTGATTCAGTGATAATTCCATAAGAAGGCAGTCATTGCTGTGTTGGTTTATCAAGAATTTGATTCTGGGACATCCTATTAGTATATTTTTTTTACTTTAGGGGCAATGACAGTGTATTAAAAAAAGAAATAGACGTCTCATCTCCAATTTGAATGCAAAATTGACCAAATTGCTAAATTTACATCGCTTTACGCTAATGATACATCTACCTCTTTTTAAATGTATTACTATTTAGGGGTGTCAACAAAAAAAAAAAACAAATTTTCTGACAATTTTTTTTTATTCAGTATTTTTTTTGGAACTTATACTCGAATTTCTGATCCTGGGTCACGACAGTTTTGCCGGGCAGCGTCTGTTTCTTGAACAGGTGCTGGAAACTCACCAAAACATTTTCCGTGACTGTCACTTTTTGTAACTTCATATCTCCTTTTGTAAGCGTTGCTTCGTTCTTCGTGACAGTTACAACTGGAGCTAGGACGTAGTCTTCGGGATTTCCGATCTTATCTTCGTCCCATTCGGTCGGTTTTTTAATGGCAGCGTCATCCCGTAATTTTTGTTCGGTTGGCACCTCGCTTTCGACATTTTCTGGAGCTGTGTAGTCGAATTTGTATCTGATTTCCGCCATTGATGTGCTAAAATGATTAGAATTATGTTAAAACATCGAGTTTTTTCCTTTATTTCACTTAATTTTTGATATCAAAATATAAGTAATTGTAGTTTGTTGAACGTTTTGTATATTTCAAAGTTACTAACGCTAGAGTGAGAAGGAAATAAAAGACATGCCAAATACGTTTTTGACATTTGAAAGCGCCATCTATTATGATGGTGCTTGGTAAATTTTGGCATGTAACTATGTAACCATGGCCCGCTCACTGGCGTAGAAAGCACTTACAAACACTCGTCGACTGACTAACGTCCTCCGTAGCTCAGTTGGTAAGAGCATTCGCCCGGATAGCGAAGGGACGTGGGTTCGAGTCCCACCGGATGACACAGTCGATTAAAATCTAATTTGTGAGCAAAATTTAATTTAACTATTAATCATATATTTATGTTAAGTATTTCATATTAAGGTGCTCTTTGCCAAGCATTTTATCGATTAGTATTTCGAGTAGGTATTAACTTAGGTATAAGAACCAAGCATCCTGTATCATACCCGCTTAAAACTAACCTCTTGCGCGTCCCGGGTACTATAGTACCCAGAAAAACGGAAGGGTATTCGTCCCGGGTACTAGAGCACCCAGTGAGCTATGGTTCGAAAAAAACGCTTATTGTTAAAAATAACGTTACTGTCATTCGTTTAAAGCTGTATAGAGTGAAACCTTTTGCCTTGCCCTTCATTTAAAAAAAGAAACGAGCGCCCATCTAGGATAGTGATTAAAATAAATGAAGTACTGACCTAAGTAGGTATGTATTTTATGTTGCGCCTTATTGAAGTTTAAGTTTTCTTGTAATCTAATCAATTATCCATTATTTCTGATAAGTAGGAGAAATGCAACAGCATTTAATTCATTTAAGTTACCTGTATCATTTCAGTTGATATTTTTCGGAAAATATGAAGTAAAATGTATTACTTTTTGTAACATGGAAAGGCTTTACTGCAGTTGATAATATTGTCCCTATTTTGGAGTATAGGCAACATACGTTTAGAGTTTTATATATCCATACTATCCATATCCATACTAATAATGCGAAAGTGTGTCTGTCTGTCTGTTAGCTCTTGACGCTTAAACCACTGAACCGATTGATGAAATTTGGTATGATGACAGTTCGAGACCCTGGAAAGGACAAGGGCTACATTTTGTCGCGATATAAAAACATTAAGGGAGTGAAATGGGGGATGAAAGTTTATATGGAAAATCCAACTCTTGCGGGCGAAGTCGCGGGGAACCAATAGTATATTGTATATATTATAAATTGTCCTAACAATCACAAATTATCTAGCCCCAAACTAAGCGGGAGCTTGTGCTATGGTGACTAGGATAACGAATAGACATACTTATAATACCTACTTTTATAAACGTCCATGACTTAGGTACAAATGCTCGTGCTCATCACATAAACATTATCGCCTTGCGGGATTGGAACCCGCAACCCCTGGCTTCTTACTCCGGAGCGCGGACTACACCAAGACGGTTGTCGATATTTACCGTATGGGTTTATGATTCGGGTAGCTATAAGCTAGATCTGGATGATTTCGCTTGTTTGCTTTTGGGACACCCTATACATCCCTTAGTTATATATTACGGTATAAATACCTTTTGTCCACAAGTTAAAACATATTTCGAAATTAATTACTTACGGCAGCAAATACTCCAGCAGTCTGCTATGTCCAACGATATCCGATGAATTAGTTAGGTGTTTATCATTTTGATAACGCACTGACATCACTGCTTCATTGATAAGCCGTTATAATTATTTATAGTATTTGTAATATGGCCTGAAAAGTGGATGGTCGAAAATCACTGACCTCTATAATACAAGTACGCTGGACTGCATACTGTCAACCTAAAAATTAAACCATTTGAATATCGCCATTTTGGCGCTGACGGCTGTTTTCAGCGTGTGGTGACCGTCCACGAAACTAATGAGAGTTGACATAAACATATGAGTGATTCTCCGAGGGCCGGTTTTTGGTGGTCACACGTTCTTAATTCCCAACCCATTTAATAAACAGCTTCGGAATCAATTTTAAATAATTATCTGGTTATTCATCTACACGAACATAGTTTTAAACATAAAATAAGGCTTACAGTTATTTTTTAAATAAAACTTAACCGCCAAAAACGGGAGCAAAACCGGTGTTCTCCGCGCGTCCGCACGATCTCGCGCTCAGTTCAACCACTAATATCTTTATTGTTTGTTGTGTTATGTATACATACTATATTTCAAAAAATTGTAAATAAGTCAAGATTAATTAATTATAAAAACAATAATGATATCGTTTAAACAGAAAGAGTAAGAAAATATTTAGTCTCGGTCACACGATTGTGGTGGATTCGTGAACGCGACATATAAAGCCTCATAGCATCAAAGAGTCTCAACTTTGTGACAAGCTTAATGGCCCTACGGAAACTTTAGTTCCATTACAGCATCACTGGAGGACAAATGCCTTTCTTATCGCTTTGATACAGAAAATACAGGCACATAAAATCATCAACTTGTTTCTGGCAATATTTTGAAGAAACCCTTCATGGTAAAATTTTAAAGATAATAAAATAATTTAGGTGTAAGTGTTGAACATTCAGTATAAAACCCCTTTTCAATTTCTTCGTTCGCTATTTAGTTTTTATATTTATCAAGAAACAACTTGTAAATTTTTAAAAACGTGAAATTTTCGTAACTTTCGTGACATGGTTTTCGTGGACATTTGACCACGAAGGTTATCTTTTACTCCACGTGAGGTTACGAAGGTCTCTTTATACAATCTTAATTTACTTCTCTATCGGTCTGTAGATGTTTTTAAATAACCGTGCTATCGTTTTCTCCCAAATGTATTAGCAAACGATAGTTTGTGTAGGTAGAAGCATGAGTTTTTCTTGTATTTATCTATATTAGTCAAATATGGTTGATTTGCCTATTTGATTGAATCCTGCTGTTCTACTAACTAAATAAATGGTTGGCTTATTAATTTATCGACGTCAATAATCAAAGTTCTCCATAGAATTCATTTACGAATAACTTGATAGAACACTGCCCTTGATTGAATGTGTGCACATATGGATAAAAAGGATTTGGCATAACCAATACATCACACACCTTTGATTAATAGCATCACACACACAGTTGGGGCAAAAAAGCTGGAGGGTTTTGGCACTATACTTGTCTCCCAACAAGTGAACCTTAAAATTAACTTGAGCCAGACGAATTTTAATCGAATTCCCGTGTTCAATTGGCACTCTCTCCTGTATTATTAGGAACGAAAACTGTGATCTACTGTTTTAGACGATAGGAGTACGTTTACCTGGGACAAGTGATTTAATTAGGTACTCGTAGGTTCACCTTGGCTGGACAGAGTCCGAAAAACTACGCGAGGGCATCATTTTGACCCAAATACTTCAGTTTTTTAAAATTATCGTCTAAAACTAATCCGAAACATGGTCTTTTTCTTTAGGCGTGATAAAAAAGTTTAAGGATACATAACGAGCTATATGTTTGGTGTTTCTCCACGGGATTGAATTGAAGAGATACGTAGAAGGACTAAGGTAATAGACCTTTGTCTAAATGATCTACGGGACTATCCTGTAGATCACCAAGCTCAAGTGGCAATAAGCAGGGCGCAGTGCAGAAAGGTTTTTGATTGGATTCCATTTGGTCAAGAGCGTAGCGTAGGGCGTCCACCAGCAAGATTGACGGACGACCCTGCAAAGGTCGCATGATCGCACTGGATGCAGGTCGCATGTAACCAGTCACGTTGGAAGTCTTGGGGTAGGCCTATGTTTATCAGTGGACGTCCTGCGTCTGATTATGTTATTGATATGCATGTGTGCATTTAGTGCATAAGCTAAAAAACAACATTATTTTTGTACTGGACTAGAGAAACTTTACTTTATATCTACTAATTGTTATTAAAATATTACACATTTTATGCCTTTACTGTCCGATAGCTGGACATAGGCCTCCCCTAGGTGTATCTCTATTGTTGTTTTTACAAAAATCTGCAGCAATATGAAACAACTAAACAATGAATTGTTTTGAATTAATGTAAAGACCATAATGACTAGTCAGCAGTCAGCTCATAAGTTGAAACAAGAATCGCTATCTCAGTGTAAATACAATGGCTTTTTGTATCTCATATTAAATTAGGAGAAAACATCTTATAACCCGTAAGATAATATATTAATAATTAAGATGGGAGGTGCTGCGGTGAGCAGAAAAAGTGATCTGACTCGTTAAATGACGTTACGAGTGAACCAGACTTTTTCAATGTGGCTCCTGTTTCGAAAAAGATAGTTCCAAGCTAACTTAGATAGATTGGGCATGTGTAACGAAGAAATGCAAAATACGCTAAATAAAAGTGAATTAGTAAAAAGAAATACTTTTGTAGACAATAAAGGATCGGAACCTTTTACTATATTAAAGGTTAAGAGATTTATTTATTAATGCTTTTCACGCTTTTAACTTCAAACAAACTATATTCTTTTTAAAAATCAGGTAAAATATTAGTTATTTAGGTTTTATTTGAAATATTTTTATGTAATAAAATAGAACTTCGCTACAGTAAAATACGTTTCGTAACTTTCGTGGAATCAGAAATAACTTTCGTGGGTACCGAAATTTCAAAATTAAATATCGGAGGGAATAACAAACCGATTTGTTTGATTCCAAGAGGATTTATTATAATTTTAGTATTTTTTTCTTGTCATAAAAACGTTAACTTAAAATCGGCACGAAGGTGTCGCGGAGAATGCTTTCCGGAGAATCACTCATATGCAAGTTACTCTATTTTAGTTCCCTGTACACTCGGTGGGGGCGCTTTGATTCGGCACAAAAATTATCTGTCATTTCTTAGAGAATGTTTAGTCCAGCGTACTTGTATTTTATAGAGGTCAGTGTCGGTAATACATGTCTCAAAATCCTAATTCATAGGGGCCGTGAAGTAACTCTGGAGTTAGGGCCCATTTGCTAACATCCGGATTACCTAATCTGAATTTGATCAAGGCCTATCTGAGTTGAAAGTCGGATCAGCTAATCTGGACTGGCGCAAGTTGACCTTCCGGATCAGCTAATCCAGACTTGTGCAAGCGGGCTTTCAACTCAGATAATAGGCCTAGATAATGGGAATAGCTAATTCGCAAGTGGGCCTAAATATATTTTTATCATGAGCATGCCAAGGGATTTGCATTAAAAAAAAACCCAAAGCAAAAAATAGAAGCGAACATAGATATATTATATGTCGCAGGGATTTTGTCAAAGACGTGATATTATAATTTCACTAGTGAAATTATAATTACACTGATTATTGTCAATGACGACTGGTTCGTATAATTTAACGGGCTCTTTTCAGTGATATTGTAATTTCACTGGGCTGCAATAGTGATATTTTAATAAATCTAGGTAGGTTTGTTATGAGTTGAGTTTGTGGTGGGAGCCCCGCGTGTTCTGATTGGTCAATTGAGTTAATCAGACGCAATACACATTTCTAAACATTGGGTTAGATTGGAGTGCCTTTTTAAATATCAGTTCATTACATATTTTTGGTGTTATTATGAGGTATTTAGTTGATCATTCTAGTCAATATCTTCAAAATGAGTGATCGTGAGCATTTGGAAGTGTTCAATACTTGTAGTTCAGTTGGTAAAGAAAATAGACCAATCAGCGATAGCTTTGATAATCTAACGGCTTTCTTAAACCAGTGTTATTGTTAAAATATCACTGCCTTACAATGTCACTGTATCGGTGTAGTGAAATTATAATGGCACTGAAACTAGCCAGTTAAATTGTAAGTAATGCAAACGATTGACAATAAATCAGTGTAATTATAATGTCTCTAATGAAATTATAATATCACGGATTTTATAATATCCCTGCGACTTATATAAATATACAAAATCATTCCAAGGGAAATGCATTAAAAAAACCCCAAAACAAAAAAGAAAAATATCAAAATATAAGATTCTTACCGCAGCTAACAAAAGCGCTGATAACCGTAAAACTGTAAAACCGATTTTGATTGAACATGTTGAGAAACCACCGCTAGAAAACCTTTCAAAGAAATAATACCGCCTTTAAATCTGTCCTTTCGATTGGGAGCTACGAATGCCACTGACTGACACACATTAAACCCATCTTTTTGCGTCGGCTTTGGGGGTTAATATCACTCCTATCTCATGATAATAATTAACTTGTTTTAATATTTTTTTAACGATCACAGTGTTCTTTCTTATTTATACAGGGTGTGGCGTAAATAGTGGTCCAAAGCAAAGGTGTAGATACACTGTACACTGAAGCACCACATACCAGTATTTAAAAAAAAATTATGTACAGGGTTTTCAAAAAAAAAAAAAAAAATTTAATTTTTTTAGAAATCGTTACCTTGCCTTACAAATTTGGTTATAATTTCCAAAAATGACGGTTTTTTTTATCCATTTTTTTTATTATTATTGCTGATCACTTGTACTTAGTACTCCATTCGTTTTTTTTTACAAAATGAATTTAATAAAAAAAAATAAGTTTCTTTCAAAATTCAATACTCACTGCTAGCAAATCGTTTGACTTTCAATGCTTTTGGTGCAAAAAAAATGTACCACACTGTCAGTGCCCATTATTTAAAAAAAATGCCCATCTTTTGCAGATTCTAAAATGGTGCAACAATAAGTGTTACGACTTACAGGAAAAAAGTTATTGCTTTTCGAAACAAAAAGGAGCCCAATTCAGAAAAACAATTTATTTGAAGTTCAAGGGTTTACAAGGGTTGTAATTTTTTTCTGTGTGGTCCAAAGCAAAGGTGTGGATACACTGTACACTGAAGCACCACATACCAGTATTTAAAAAAAAATTATGTAGAGGGTTTTCAAAAAAAAAAAAATTTTTTAATTTTTTTAGAAATCGTTACCTTGCCTTACAAATTTGGTTATAATTTCCAAAAATGACGGTTTTTTTTATCCATTTTTTTTATTATTATTGCTGATCACTTGTACTTAGTACTCCATTCGTTTTTTTTTACAAACTGAATTTAATAAAAAAAATTAAGTTTCTTTCAAAATTCAATACTCACTGCTAGCAAATCGTTTGACTTTCAATGCTTTTGGTGCAAAAAAAATGTACCACACTGTCAGTGCCCATTGTTTAAAAAAAATGCCCATCTTTTGCAGATTCTAAAATGGTGCAACAATAAGTGTTACGACTTACAGGAAAAAAGTTATTGCTTTTCGAAACAAAAAGGAGCCCAATTCAGAAAAACAATTTATTTGAAGTTCAAGGGTTTACAAGGGTTGTAATTTTTTTCTGTGTGGTCCAAAGCAAAGGTGTGGATACACTGTACACTGAAGCACCACATACCAGTATTTAAAAAAAAATTATGTACAGGGTTTTCAGGGTTTTCAGGGTTTTTTTTATTAAATTCAGTTTGTAAAAAAAAAAAAAACGAATGGAGTACTAAGTACAAGTGATTAGCAATAATAATAAAAAAAATGGATAAGAAAAAACCGTCATTTTTGGAAATTATAACCAAATTTGTAAGGAAAGGTAACGATTTCTAAAAAAATTAAAAAAAAATATTTTTTTTTGAAAACCCTGTACATAATTTTTTTTTAAATACTGGTATGTGGTGCTTCAGTGTACAGTGTATCCACACCTTTGCTTTGGACCACAC
The DNA here is from genome assembly GCA_949316185.1 of Pyrausta nigrata. NCBI lineage: Eukaryota > Metazoa > Arthropoda > Insecta > Lepidoptera > Crambidae > Pyrausta > Pyrausta nigrata. The sequence goes on along the minus strand of OX438963.1, from coordinate 7,522,394 downwards.
AGAAAAAAATTACAACCCTTGTAAACCCTTGAACTTCAAATAAATTGTTTTTCTGAATTGGGCTCCTTTTTGTTTCGAAAAGCAATAACTTTTTTCCTGTAAGTCGTAACACTTATTGTTGCACCATTTTAGAATCTGCAAAAGATGGGCATTTTTTTTAAACAATGGGCACTGACAGTGTGGTACATTTTTTTTGCACCAAAAGCATTGAAAGTCAAACGATTTGCTAGCAGTGAGTATTGAATTTTGAAAGAAACTTAATTTTTTTTATTAAATTCAGTTTGTAAAAAAAAACAAATGGAGTACTAAGTACAAGTGATCAGCAATAATAATAAAAAAATGGATAAAAAAAACCGTCATTTTTGGAAATTATAACCAAATTTGTAAGGCAAGGTAACGATTTCTAAAAAAATTAAAAAAATTTTTTTTTTTTGAAAACCCTCTACATAATTTTTTTTTAAATACTGGTATGTGGTGCTTCAGTGTACAGTGTATCCACACCTTTGCTTTGGACCACTATTTACGCCACACCCTGTATAAGTTTTAGGTAGGATTTGAACGGACGACCTTTTAGCTAACCGGGCTAACGCTCTTATCAAACTGTCATTTTTAGTCTCTTTTGAATAAGCTGTTCCAAAAGAGACTAAAGCATTTTGCATGGGTGGATGGACTGCATGGTAGCTCAGTTGGTAAGAGCGTTTGCCCGGTTAGCCAAAGGTCGTAGGTTCAAATGACGCCCGTGTGCGAATTTTTGGTTTAAGTATTATTTAAACTTATGTAAATAACTAACTTATTTAACATTTAATTAGACCCCAGAGACGTAGATAGGTAACCAAAGTTTCTACTAGTGCAAATAAATGCTTATTTTAATTGAAATCTTAATGGTACTTTTGTTCTTAAGTGATACTAAGTACCTACCCACAATTTGTCCCGAAGCAGTGGTAGGGCTTAAAAATACATGTTGGGACGTGTATAAGTGCTCCCTGTGGGCCTACATACATGAATAAATTACTTTTATGACTACCTATTCACTTCGCAATCTTAAGATTAAATATTCCTTATAATAATTTTGATCGGCTGAGGCGAGAAATGAACCCGCATTCCTTGCTCACCGTGCGATTGTCCAGCCATTTGTTACGCGAGGAACGCAGGTTCGATTTTTGCTTCAGACGGTCATTCTTTGAGTGCAATATCTACTCTCTGAATGGTACTTTTTTCTTTCTGACCAATCCTTATAACATAAAATAAAGTGTTCCTTAAACATATGAATTCACTTCCTGTTTCCTACCTCTTAAAGTTAGCCGGCACACAACCTTCTTGAAACACACTGACACTTTATTATATTTGCCCGCATCAAATAACTATATGTATATACGAACAGTACACACAAAAACTTATTGACAAACTTTCACTGAAGTGGTAATATTTTTTTACTTGGCTTACTGTAACTTAGTATTTTTATTACTGAACACACTATCGTGAGCCGATGCGATAACAATGATAATTATTATTGATTGTTCATAGATTGTTTTATCTGTCACAGAAGCGTCATATAGATACAATTGTGCCTAGGAGCTGCGCATGGTAAGTAGACACTTTTAGTTACCGACATGGCGCACCATCACATAAGAAGTCATTTATTTATGTATGTATGCCCACAGGGGGCACTAATACACGTCCCAACATATATTTTTTATGCCCTACCACTGCTTTGGGACAAATGTGGGCTAGTGCTGAGAAGAAAAAGCGCAAGAAACTCAGTCACTATATATAGAAATTGTACTAGTGCGAGCTGGTCCACACGTTTACACACAGGACTTGTTGTGTCCGGGAGAAACGATCTAAGGCTCCGTGCAGATGGGCCCCCGACCAGAGCCACCGGTGGCTAGCGACAAGCTGTTTACATTATTTTTAATACATCGCCGCACACGTGAAGCGAGTGGTGGCCACTCGCGACTCAGTGCTCGCGACACGCCACCGGTGGCAGCCACTGGCCATTTTGACAAAACACCTAGCAGATGAGTGTCTCTTTTAGCGGCCACCGATACTCTTCGTTTGCGCGGGACCAAAGAGCGTGGCGCGATACAGCCACCGATGTGGTCCATCTGCGCGGAGCCAAACACTTTGTCACCGACACGGTGATGGTGGGCATCACAGGAAAGATTTATTCGGAATCGAATATGTGTCAAGTGGATTTAAGGCCATGCCCACTCAGGATTGAATTTAGGGGGAAGCGGGCATATCTGGCACATCCAGGTGAGAAACGCCCACTCGAACGTCCTAGATAGTTCACTGGAAGAATGGAGGTGAGAAGGACCTGCGTGAACTCTAAATAGCCAATTGGCAAGAGATTGCGCAGGATCGGAAAGAGTGGCGTCTTCTAGTGTCGGAGGCCAAGATCCACTTTGGGTCGCTGCGCCAGCCAAGTAAGTCAGAACCCTCAGAAGAGGGATTTTTGGCAAAGGGCAAAATAAAGGTAAAATAAATATCTATCTCTCTCGCTCTTTCGTTTCGGGCTTATAGTAGCTTATATATAGTTATATAACATGGCATAACGTTCTCATGCAAGTACATACTTAGGCAACTAGTAGGTAAGTACTAACGTGACGTGAAAGGAGTGGGTCTTCTGTGTGTGATCTTTGTCTGCTTACAGATAACAAAGATAAAGGTTCGACATAAAATGTATTATTTGAATGAGTCAATGGCTATCTGAAAGCAATGGATTTTTCAGGATCTGTTTTTGTGGAAACGAGCTATGGCCATTTTAAATGGGTTTTTTGGTACATAATTACTAGTACTTTAAGATTTATTATGGTGAAAACGATTATCTTTCTAAGTGCTCATTTTTCAGTTGTCAGATAAGAAATATTCTTTAAATCAAATACCGATTTAAACTCAAGCCCCGTTATTCCAAAAACTTAGTACCGGGTTTAAGACAGGACTAAGCTATTAGCTAGCCAGTTAGAAAAGCGCTTCCATATTAGGTTATGACACGAATGTGTCATTCATTCCTATGTTGTCGGCTAATATTTAGACCTATTTTAAACCTGCTCTATTTTTTTTTGTTACACCGCATATGTTTTAAATTGGTCTCTGTATTGACAGTAACTTTTGTTTCGCCAGATTAAAAATCAGCCCCTAGACTGGGTTGCACTGTCTTCTTCTCAGCACTAGCCCACAATTTGTCCCGAAGCAGTGGTCGGGCTTATAAAATATACCTATGTTGGGACATGCATAAGAGCCCCTGTGGGCCCACATGCCTATATAAATGATTTTTAAGACTTAATATGACTTTAACTTTAAGTTCTACTTCCTTGATTTGGTTTTTTGAAGGAAGTTTTTATAGTGATTCTATTAAGTAAATAAATAAAAGGGTAGGTCGAGTTTTTTGTTCATTTTAGTGCAGACACTTTGTTTCACACTTTATTGTCAATAAAATTTAAAGTTAAACATATCTTAAAGAGTAGTTATCGTCAGAGGCGTAAGGGAAATAAGCGTCTGCGAGATAAATTGATAAATTCCAATTTGGCGGCTCTACACCCTGAAGGCAGCCTGTTGAGCTGGTAAGCTGGGGCTACATGCTGCCAAATAATTCAGAACTAAAGCCTCTAAGGGTTAGAACCACATTCGATGTTAAATAAATAATAAGCGAAGAGTAAGTCGTAGCTACCTTCATCGTTAATTTTATTGTATTAAGGCTAAATAAGATTTTTTTTAATTGGACTACTTGGGGCATTAGAGAACAGTTTGAGAAATCTACAAATTAAGTACCTACGAAAGAAAACACACTACATGGATATTACACTACACATGAAAATGTATAAAACATAGAAGGTAAAGTAAAACACAGGTAAACATAAAATTACGTACGATTTCGGTAGACCAGTAGGTACAATTAAGCAATTAATTTTATTTCTTTTATTATTACAATAGTGGCGACTTATTAGGGTGCCTCACCTCAAAAGGAAAACCTTACTTAGGCCTCCTCTTTAATTTTCCACTCCTTGTCGGCTGGTCACTTGCATTCAGTTTACAACCAGCCTGCTGCCTAAGCTCGTCTATGTGGTCGTCCTCTGCCGCGGGTGATAGCACGGGGCGCCATTTTCCATCTTCATCACTACGTCAGAGATTTAATGATTTCGTCAAAATGGTTCCGGCGTAGTCGTAGTAGGGTCAATCTTGAAATTGGGCGTATTTGGTTGATTCCCCTGGCACTTTTTAAAACTTAACAGTTTAAACTTTTACTAATAAAAGGCTAGATATCACATCATTGTAAACATATTTCACAAATAGGCATCACTGTCACATGTTTAGATATAAAGATATATGACTTAAAAATTTTGATGCCAGGGGAATCAATATAAGATGCCAGGGGAATCAAAATAAAACATGTTGTATAGAATAATCGTTTATTTTAATTCAATTTTAATCAAATATCTACATTATAAAACTCTTCCGATACTGAGTGACTGACTGACAGACAATGCACGGCCGAAACTACTCAACGCAAGAAGCTGAAATCCAAGAGAACTAAGTAAGGATTTTTTTAAATTCCACCCCGAGAGGCCACGCGGACGAATTCGCTGGCGGCCGCTAGGATAATATACATAGTCAGGTCATAAGTTCTCTCTCACAATAAAAACTTTTGAATATAGAATGCTGGCCACAAAAAAGTTTATTGAATTCGAATCTCGAATTTTTCATGAAAAAAAAATGTGTACTTTTTAGAATTTTCCTCATTTTTGAATATGGAATGGACACTTAAAAAAGACCATGTCGCGGTTATTGCGTTGCATCGTCGCGGTAACGCGCCAATTCAGATTTTCGACTTACTGAAAAATTTTGGATATAACCAAATGATTCGTTTATCGTACCATAAAACGAGACAATGAAGACTCTAGTGTAGATGACAGGTCAAGAAGTGGTCGCCCTCGCTCTGTTAGGACTCCAAAAGTTATAAAAGCTGTGAAGGCGCGCATTCAAAGACATCCCATACACGCAGAAACTGTTAGCCCTTCAGATGGGGTTAAGCAAGACCACGGTTAAAAGGGTGTTAAATGAAGACTTAGGGCTTAGGGCATATCGATGAAACAGGACATCGTTTGGACGCTCGTTTAATGGACCTGAGACTGAAGAGATGCCGCGCTTTGTTGAAGCGGTACGCGGGAAAAAAGCATCGGGAAATTCTTTTTTCGGATGAAAAAAGATTCACCGTGGAAGAAAGCTACAACAAACAAAATAATAAGGTGTACGCACACAGCAGTGAAGAAGCGAGCAACTGTATTCCGCGTGTCCAATGAGGTCATTTTCCATCCTCACTCATGGTTTGGTCGGGAGTTTCTTATTGGGACTAAACTGAGGTAAATTTTTGTGAGAAAGGCGTAAAAACAAATGCAGTTGTGTATCAAAATACAGTCCTCAAGAACCTTGCAGAACCTGTTTCTCATACCATGCTTAATAACAAGCACTGGGTATTCCAACAAGATTTTGCGTCAGTTTATAGAGCGAAAAGCACACAAGACTGGCTGGCGGCGCGCGAAATCGACTTCATCCGGCACGAAGACCTTCCCTCCTCCAGTCCAGATTTGAATCCGTTAGATTACAAGATATGGCAACACTTGGAGGAAAAGGCTCATCCTGATTTCAGGAGTCACTCAAGGCATCCTTGATTAAGGCAGCCGCCGATATTGACATGAACCTCGTTCGTGCTGCGATAGACGACTGGCCGCCCAGATTGAAAGCCTGTATTCAAAATTCGCGGGGGTCATTTTGAATAAACTTTATTACCGTATGAATCTATGTTTTATTAAGTTCATTTTGCTATATAAATGGTTACAGATTTTCGACCCATAATCATAATATGAAAGTATGATAAATTGAGGAAGATTTGATTCCCCGGGCATTTTGCCAGGGGAGTCAAGAAAAGTTAATCTTCTTTCGATTTTGTTTAAATGGATTGATTTTTGCCAAGGATTATTTTAAAAACAATTAATAGTCCTTTATACCCTACTGTTAATCCTAGTAAGGAAATTCTTAATCATCAAAAATCATTCTTAAAAGTGGCCAGGGTAATCAATGACCTAGTGAAACAAAGCCGGGGGAATCTAATTCTTATCTTTGTAAATCCGGCTTGGAAACGTCGAGACGCGCCACCTCTCCTCGATGTTCAAAGCGCGACTAAAGCCACCTTGCCGATGTGCACGACTTCGGCGTAGACATTTATAATAGCAAGGCAGGTGGCATTTAGTGACGCGCCAAGGGAATCAATTGTTGCGCTCGGACAAACACAAAGTATTTAAAAAAAAAACAATGATTGGCACCGACTTTGTGTATTTAATTAATCATTAAACAACTCACCCTTTAACGCTTAAATTACAAAAAATCCTAAATTTATGACTTTAAATAGATAGGTAAATTTTTAATGGTTTGTTCAAAAAATGACTAAGGGACAGCCCAGAGGAATCAAATATCAAGGCTTCGAAGATTTTTTTCAGATGTTTTAAGCTAAAATAAACACCGTTATTGTTGTGCCCCATTTAATTTAAACATTAAAGTAACAGAAAAAAATATCTTACATTAAATTTTAATCGTTATGGGTAGTTTTTGCCCCTTAGACATTGCTTTTTTTGGCTTTCAAGATTGACCCAGTACTTGTATGGTTTGTAGGGCCATACACCTTAGTTAAGTAGAGTTGAAGTTAGTTGATGAGCACGTCGAATAGAAAAGATCACCAAAGTTTAAAAGTTTATTATAACGTAAAGTAGTCACAGAGTTATTGTGGCAAATCTTTCCTTGAATAGTTAGTGTTTAGTTAGACGGTTGTTGACGTACTGATTTAAAGTTAAAGTAATTCAATTGTTGCTACGTAAATATGCCAGCCGAAAGTAGGACGCAGCGTAAGCGCAAAATAAAGTTGAATGTACGATGGCTTGCCCGTACAGTACTATTTGTACGAGCTTACACACTACGACGAACTTTGACAGAGACGAATTTTAAAACTAGTAAGTAACATTTTTTTTTTTAATGTGTACGTACAAATCTGTTTTACATTACTTTTAAAACTGCTTTATTTTATTTTATTTTAAAATTAATATTATAATTATATTTACTACATTTTATATTATGTACAATGGGACTCTATGCACCTGAAATAAAGAATTTATTATTATTATAATTATTATTAACCTGCGTAAACTTTATAAGAAAATATGTTGAAATTCGAATATATTTCAATTTATAGCGGATTGCATTATAGTTTCAGCTTAATTGTATTTTCTTTGACGTTCCTAGTGTTCCCACGCCATATAAACCTACGAGTACTTCTGTTACCAAAAATCGACTAATATTTTACAATGCCAGTAATTACCCAACTACGGCAAAGCAAAAGGAGGGTTATGATTTTGACAGGCTATGTATGTATGTATGTATGTAAGTTCATCTGTTCCCTCGTAACTTCTAAACTACTTATCAGAATTCGACAAATGACATATCATTAGAAGCGTCTTAATTGTCCGCTGGTTATAGGCTATATGGGGTTTCACAAAATCTAACGTGGCGCCCTCTAGTGGACAAAACATACAAAGTAAAAAATAAAGTTAAATATGCCGTGTTTGGTATCATTTGAAAGCGCTTTACTTGTACATTTTGAATATATATATATATTTATATACAATGTGTTTGGGAACCGACCCGACAAACTTTAAGGGCTTTTTCTACAGTGAATTTTAATGATAAAATGTCCTATATAAGTGGGGTGAAAATTCAACCCTTTTGGAATGGCAGCATTTTAATAATTTGGTCATCGTGTAGGAAAAATATTGTCAGATAACTCAAAACGAGTGGCAATTCAATAAATATCACTTAAGTATTGAAAACAATATTGTAGACTGTTAAAAAAAAAATTTTACCCAGAAAATACAGTCAAGATTGAAGTTGCTGTAATTAATCTCAAAAATTTTAAGTTGATTTTTCACCCCACATGTATGGGACATTTTATGATTAAAATTGAATGTAGAAGAAGCCCTTTAAGTTTGTCGGGTTGGTTACCTAACACTTTGTATATTACTAGCATTTGCTTGTGACTTTACCTGTATTCATGGGCTGATTGCATATATTCACATCTTTTCGTTCATAGCTTCTTTACTACTCATCAGAATACTTAGTTCATCAATTTAACTTTTGTTAATATAATGCACCACAAATACACTTTAACACCAAAATAGTACAAATAATAAAAAGTAAAAATACTAAAACCCAACTACGACAAAAAACGACTTTTTCTACGATAAAAAACAAAGCTGAAAAAGTATTTAACAAGATTTTCAGAATTTTCATGTTTGAAAAGGCGTAGTCACACGTTACATATACCTACCTACCGTAGCACTTTGACAACGTGTGACTACGCCTTTCCAAACATGAAAATTCTGAAAATCTTGTTTTATACTTTTTCAGCGTCGTTTTTTGTCGTAGTTGGGTTTTAGTCTTTTTACTTTCTATTATTTTAAATATCGGCTTTCTATTTATTAAACAAAGAATGTCGACATGTTACCCTGCCCTGCGCTACGTGCCGAGTATTATCCTTGCTCCGTGACCTCCTGCCCTCTCGGAAAAGACTTAGCATTGAACAGAAGAGCCACATATTTTAATTTCTACCTACTAATAATAAAGCTTTGATATTTATATATTGTTTTAACTTACACACTAAGCCTGAGCTTGTGCTTTGGCGACTAGGATAACGAAAATAGCTAGAGCTACTGAATTATGAGAGTGAAGGAACAGAGAGTGCACCTGTGTATTGCGCACACACTTGTGCAATATAGGCAATATCTCCCGCGCTGTTGGCTAACGGCCGCTGTAGTCGAAATTCAGCAAGGAGGACATTATAGCTACGAATTTTGGACTAAGAAAGATTAAGGCTAATGCAGATGGCATTGAAGATATTACGACACTAAATCAAATTTCACTTACAAAAATTAATCGACTGTGTCATCCGGTGGGACTCGAACCCACGTCCCTTCGCTATCCGGGCGAGTGCTCTTACCAACTAAGCTACGGAGGACGTTAGTCAGTCGACGAATTTTTGCAAGTGCTTGCTACGCCAGTGAGCCGGCGTTCGATTTCATCAATACTTGGGGAATGTACCCGCATGTATCCAATGGAAATATTTTTACAAATATTCAACCATCAGTTAAGATGAAATCAGCTTAACTTTTTTTTATATGTTTATAACTTAAGCAATTATTTTGCAAGTTTTTACGAAATTAAATCAAATTTCACTTACAAAAATTAATCGACTGTGTCATCCGGTGGGACTCGAATCCACGTCCCTTCGCTATCCGGGCGAGTGCTCTTACCAAATAATTAATAATTGCTGAAGTTATAAACATATAAAAAAAATTTAAGATATTATCACAACTCTTTTAGTTCGGTGAGACGGCAATCCAACATAACCGAAGAAAGATCAGGCGCAGGACTAACGGCTTAACGTTCTCCGAGCCATGGGTGTTGTCAAAACCAACAATTTGATTTGATTTGATCAATGATTTCTCTCACAGATTATCAAATAATATTAAAACAAGGTGTCCGAGTGAAGGTAAATTTAACTGCTTTGAGAGGTAGTCTTAGAGAGGTATAGATTACAAGCCCATGTCCAAAATGGATGGGTCATATGAACCACCAGGTGACGTATATAGGGTGATATCCCACTAATATTATAAATGCGAAAGTTTGTGAGTGTGTGAGTGTGTATGTTTGTTACTTCTTCACGCAAAAATTACTGAATAGATTTCGATGAAACTTTACACAAATTTAGCTTATACATTGGAAATATTCAGCTTAGCTTCACGACTAGTCAGGCAATTTCATAAAGCTGAATATGATAAAATCAAGTATGAACTAGCTAATATTGATTGGAAGAACCACCTTGACATGAATAACATTGAGAAAGCTGTAGGTACTTTTTATGAAATAGTGTATGACTTAATATATAAATTTGTTCCCACGAAAATCATTAAAAATAACAATAGATATCCTGTCTGGTTTGATAAACATTTAATTAATCTTATTAATCGAAAACTTAAACTCCATAGGAAGTGGAAAACCTACGGTAGACAGAGCGACTACGAGAACTTCGCGAATGCGCGTCGGGATGTTAAAGCGTATAAAGTTCATTGCTATGACCAATTTATTTGACATGCGGAGGGAAACATACAAACTGATCCCAAGTACTTCTGGTCATTCATCAAGTCTAAGCGAAACAACAGTGACATTCCTGATATTCTTTATCTTGGTGATACGCACGCAACGGACGGCCAAACAATCGCAGATTTATTTAACTCATTTTTTCAATCTGTCTTTGAGCCACCTTCTAATAATAATGCGTCAAACAGCAATGCAGCAATTAATGATTGTTTGATAAATTCCATTGACATTGATAGTGCTATAAATTATTGTTTTAAGTGATAAGCATTCACTATGCAATTTTAATATATTATTGCACTTGAAAAAATGACCGCCAGAGGCGGGAATCGAACCCGCGTTCCTCGCATGCCGGGCGATTGCCTAACCTCTCGGCCACCCTGGCGTTGGCAGAGCCTGTCGAAATTTTCAAGTGCTTCTTAACGCTGTAATGCCGCGTTGCTTTCATCAATGTTATTGGGATTACACCCTCAACACTCGAAAGAAATACTATTGCAAGTATTTAACAATCGAAAGATGAAGCTTGCAAATACGATAAATTATTGTTTTTAAGTGATAAGCATTCACTATGCAATTTTAATATATTATTGCACTTGAAAAAATGACCGCCAGAGGCGGGAATCGAACCCGCGAAAGCAACGAAAGTCATTGATGAAAGCAACGCGGCATTACAGCGAAAAGAAGCACTTGAAAATTTCGACAGGCTCTGCCAACGCCAGGGTGGCCGAGAGGTTAGGCAATCGCCCGGCATGCGAGGAACGCGGGTTCGATTCCCGCCTCTGGCGGTCATTTTTTCAAGTGCAATAATATATTAAAATTGATAGTGCTATTGTTGAGAAATATTTGACAAACCTTGATGTAAACAAAGGCACTGGCCCCGACGGCATTCACCCAATCTTTTTGAAGCAATGCCATAAGCATTTAGCACATCCTCTGTCATTACTGTTCAATATTTCCCTGAAAGAGGGTGTGATGCCATCTATTTGGAAGCAGTCGATTATTATACCTATTTTTAAGAGTGGTGATAAACACAACGTTGCTAATTATCGTGGCATCTCCAAACTATCTACCATACCTAAGCTTTTTGAGAAAATTGTTTATGATTCTCTTTTCCCAGTAATAAAGCCGCTTATCATTCCGAATCAGCTGGTTTTATCCATGGACTGAATCAAATTTGTGCGAGTTTTTGGATTTAACTTTGGAGGCTATGGCGAGTGGTTATCAGGTTGATGCCGTGTATACCGATTTTTCAAAAGTATTTGATAAAATATGTCATAATCTTTTGATAAATAAACTTGGAAATATCGGTATACACGGTGATCTGTTGAGATGGTTAGCCTCATATTTGCGTGATAGATCCCAGGCAGTGGCAATAAAGGGGTTTACTTCTAGCTTCGTCCCTATCACCTCGGGGGTGCCTCAGGGTTCTCATGTCGGTCCTCTTATGTTTAATATATTCATCAACGATGTCATGCAATGCTTTTGTCATTCCAATGCATTATTATACGCTGATGATACTAAAATATTTACTTTCGTTAATTCTATCGAGGACTCGTTGCTATTCCAAAATGATCTAAATACTTTTTATGAATATTGTTTAGCTAATAATTTAAAATTAAATATCGCTAAATGTCTTACTATAACCTTTTCACGTAAAAACATCCAATTATATATAACTATAAAGTTAATAGTATCTCAATTAATAGAGTGACCGAGGTGAGGGACTTGGGAGTATACCTTAATAATGTACTTGATTTTGCGTCTCACATAGAAAAGACTACGGCCAAATCTTATAATATGTTAGGTTTTGTTTTTAGGCAATGTAAGGATTTTAAAAATATTAAAACCTACATCATGCTATATAATTCTTTAGTGAGAAGCCATTTAGAATATGCGTCCACAGTATGGAACCCTATATATGCCACTTACAAGGAACAAGTAGAAAAGATTCAAGATAAATTTTTAAAGAGACTGGGCTATGTATTTAGAGACCAATCAGCTCTAATTGAGTCATTGGAATTAAGGCGTGAACACAGAGATCAAGTGTTTTTGTTTAAGATTTTAAAAAATCGCATAGATTCTCCATTCCTTCTCAGTCGGATTTCATTCAGGTGCCCTAGGTTAGGTGCACGCTCCAACGCGGTTTTCGATGTTCCTCTTTGTAGAACTAATTATTCTTAGAACCGGTTTCTCATCCGTGCTTGCAACACACATAATAATCTTTACAGCCATATTGATATATTTAACTGTAAGCTGCGTGCTTTCATACTATCTGTAAGACAAGTTGACCACGCTTAAAATGTATTTATTTGGTTTTTTCCTTTAGATTTAGAGTTATGGAAATAAATGATTTGTACCTACATAGTACATATCTACGGCCGCACGTCGGACTATGCGAGTACTTGCTGCTGACCTTAAGATCGCCTCTGTTCCCTGCGTTGCGGAGGCTGTTTTCGTGGTTCTAATGTGTGACTCGGCGTGCTGCCGCTGTACTTTAATATTATCACTTCGCTTTCATTATATCAAAGTTATTTTTATGTATGAGTCTTAGAATAATAACACCTGTTATTATTCTAAGGTATGAGTCATGTCTTCGCTATCTGTATCTTAACATTGGAAACTGTTTTGGCTAATGGATTAACAACATTTGTTTAGTATACTTAAGTAATATAAGAGCTGTTTGTTTCCTTAAATAAATAAATATCTATCTCTTAAGGTTTGTTCACTATAACCTTTTTTATGGTAATTATAGTGTTTTACAGTAGTGCATTATTTAACAAGGTAATTTCATAAGAACTGTATTAGTATTTGTCCAAAGCAATACTTTATTATTCACAAGCATTTAATTTGGATCACAGTTTCCTTTTATACCATTCAATTTAAATAATTGTCTTAGGAGATCTCATAGTTTTAAAATACCATACGCTTATGATGGCGCTGGACGGCCCGTGGCGAGTGTCGGTGGATTTAATGTGTACAACTTTTTCGTGGTTTTGAATTATAAAACCGCCTTTATCACCTTAAGTCCACCATCTGCTTAGACTACATAACAAGTTGCATTACTGAGAGCTTTCGAGTGAAGAAACGCCGATAACATCAGCAAAAGTAGTATTCGCGGTGCTCTATTGCAATGGTGCAAATTGATCGTGTGGGACGAATGCACAATGTCGCACAAGCGAGCGATTGAAGCACTGGATCGCAGCATGCAAGACATTCGGGGCAATCGAATCTTGATGGGTGGAGTGGTCGTCTTGCTGGCAGGTGATTTGCGGCAGACGTTGCCGGCTATCGAGGGAGGTACCGCAGCAGACGAGATAAATGCATGCCTCAAGGCTTCTTCGTTGTGATTGATTACTAACATGAGTGTCCAGCTCTTCAATGATCAGGAGTCTGGACTTTTGGCACAAACGCTTCTCGAGGTCGGCGAAGGTCGCATGCCGACGGGTGCTAACGACCAAATAACCTTTGACAGCCTATTTAGCAATGTTGTTAGCTCGAAAGATAACCTTCTTAATGAGGTATTTCCGAGTTTACAAGAAAACCTGGCTAACGAGGAGTGGTTGTGCGAAAGAGCTATAGCGCCCAAAAACGAATTGGTAGAAAATAATAATAAAAGAATATTAGAGCAAGTTCCAGGTGATGTGAGGACCTACGTGTCAATAGACACGGTGATGACAACTGACGACGCAACTGTATACCCAGCAGAGTTCTTAAATTCCCTCGACCTGTCAGAGATCTCCCACAAGTTGGAACTCAAAGTTGGTGTGCCTGTCATACTGATCCGTAACCTGGACGCGCCCAGACTGTGCACCGGCACTACGTTACGCATCACAGAGCTGAGAAGGCACATCGTCCAGGCCACCATTCTTACTGAAGGGGCCAAAGGAGAGACGGTATTGATACCCAGAATCCCTATAATACCCACAAACATACCCTTCCAGTTCAAACGCCTAAAATTTCATTTAAAAGTGACTTTCTCTATTATGATAAATAAAAGTCAAGGACAAACTCTAAAAGTAGCCGGCATTCACCTGGGCACCCCCTGCTTCTCCCACGTACAACTGTACGTGGGTTGCTCGCGTGTGTCAGAAATCTTTTTTTTTATGCAGAAAACAATAAGTCCCGCAATGTTGTTTACCGCGATGTGCTGCAGTAAAAGGATTTCTAGCTCTCTACGACCCGAGAGCCGAGATTCTGTCACTCATCAAATTTTGTAAATTGATCTTTCCGATGCTCAAATTTAAATTGTTTTGCTTCTAAAATTGTAAATAGTTATAGTTACGCAATTTATTTTCCCTAATAAGCCGCGGGTAACACCGCGGGGCACAGCTAGTAAGAGCATAAAATAATAATATTCAGCACTATGCCGTCACTTGTAAGCTGTCCAACTGAGTGCTGGCGAGAATTCAAAAGTGCAGGAGAAGAGTGTGTACCTACATTTTGGTTTTCTTTTTTGTACGGCATTTTTTTTGAAAAAAAATACCGACTTTGTGGCGCACCATTTTTTACGGTACTGCGCACTTTCTTATTATTTTTCATGGATCTATCGATGGTAAAAATGCCGTACAAAAATATATGACCAAAATGTTCTCACTCTTCTCCTGCACTTTTGAATTCTCACCAGCACTCAGTTGGACAGCTTACAAGTGACGGCATAATGCTGAATCTTATTATTTTACACTCTTATATCTTCCTATTACGTCACATGGTGGTTCATATGACCCATCCATTGGACATGGGCCTGTAGTCTAGTAGCTTTAGGTCGTATGCCTAAAAAAATCAACAAAAAACAGTTTTTTTAAATCTTGCATTTGTTTCATATTACATATTACCATATTACATAGTACCTATATCTTACTTTACCTGAACCTAAGACATGCATCTGAACTTGTCATCTCAGAGAAAAAGTACTTTAGGCATTATCTTTGACTGCTATATCCTATAATCTTTGCCGAACCACCCTCAACATCTCAATTGTGCCGGAGGGGAGAAGTGTCGGGAGGGGAGGGTCCAATTTTATTCATAGTGGGTTCATTTTAGATCATCTTCATGTCCTTACCACGGAATGGATTCGTCCTGTTGGCTCTAGATTTTTTTTTTAGACCTAAGCTTAAAGTACTTTTGATTTGATATGATGCTCTTATATAGCAATAGCTGTAAGACTTCCAAAAGTCTTACAGTATTGCTAAGAGCAACTTTTAGAAGTAGAAATAGAAAAAAGAATTTGGTACAACACACAAGACAGAGTAAAGAAAAAAAACAACTGCCAAAAATAATAGCAAAAATTAAACATAAAACTTATAAATCGAGTGTGTACCAAAAAGGTCCCCGCTCAGTATAAGTCATGACAAAAACAGATTTTGTCACCAGTTTGATTTTCAGCGGGAACCTTCGGGCATAATGTACCTAACAAGACACACACATATAAAAAGACTAAAATTACAAGAACACAGTACCACAGATTATACAGGGTGTAGCGTAAATAGTGGTCCAAAGCAAAGGTGTGGATACACTGTACACTGAAGCACCACATACCAGTATTTAAAAAAAAATATGTACAGGGATTTAAAAAAAAAAATTTTTTTTAATTTTTTTAGAAATCGTTACCTTGCCTTACAAATTTGGTTATAATTTCCAAATATGACGGTTTTTTTTATCCATTTTTTTATTATTATTGCTGATCAAAAAGGAGCCCAATTCAGAAAAACAATTTATTTGAAGTTCAAGGGTTTACAAGGGTTGTAATTTTTTTCTAACCAATCATTTAGTTTTTCTTTAATTTTGGTTATTCAAACTAGCTAGCTAACTAGATTTGCTAGCAGTGAGTATTGAATTTTGAAAGAAACTTAATTTTTTTTATTAAATTCAGTTTGTAAAAAAAAAACGAATGGAGTACTAAGTACAAGTGATCAGCAATAATAATAAAAAAAATGGATAAAAAAAACCGTCATTTTTGGAAATTATAACCAAATTTGTAAGGCAAGGTAACGATTTCTGAAAAAATTAAAAAAAATTTTTTTTTTGAAAACCCTGTACATAATTTTTTTTTTAATACTGGTATGTGGTGCTTCAGTGTACAGTGTATCCACACCTTTGCTTTGGACCACTATTTACGCCACACCCTGTATAATAATTATCTACAGTACCTAGGTACACAACACAACCTTTTCTACACGAATAAGTATTAAAAAAAAAGAAAAAATATATGGTTTGTTTGTTTGTATTAAAATCTACTCGACCGATTCAAATGAAATTTAGTATAGAGATAGTTTGAGACCCTGGAAAAATTTTTGTTGCGATGTAAAATCATCAGGGAGGTGAAATGTGGGGTGAAAGTTTGTATGTAAAATCCGACTTATGTCGCGGGCGAAGTCGCGGTGAAATGGTATAGTAGGTATAGTATTCTAAGAATGTCTTCCAAGCCGAAAATTGAGCGCCGATCTTAACAGCGATCGAACATAACAGATGTGTGGCGACATCTTACCACTGTCGCCCACACTAGCAAGCAGCTGTCAGACGCGACGCCCTGACTCGGCTCCTACAGGCTAGATGGCGCAGTTAGCCCGCTCCATACAACACAAGCCGCGATATGTAAGATTTAGCACGAGCTTGACTACATATAGATAAACCAAGACGACTCTGACGACTCTGAGCTCTTTCAGAGTTATTTTAAGACAGAAAAACACAACATAATTCGAAACCGGGACTCGATCCTGCGACCTTTTGGGCAGAAACCAGCATGCTAAAAACTAAACCATCGTAGTAATTTAATGCGGGAAAGGTGTACAAGAGGGATTACATATGTTTATTTATTTATTTTTGTGCCCAAAATATCACAACGCAAATATTTTTGTTAATTAGATTATATATATACCTATAGTATAGGTATCTCTAATAAATTGTAAGTCTTATACTTACTCTAAAGAAAGAGTACGAATGTACTCACATGAAAATTTATTTTTAGTGAGGAATATTCACAAATAAAATTTCCACGCTTAAAAATAGTTTTCCGAGTCACTTGCACTGCATTGCATCCACTGCGATTTCGATTCAGATCTATTTTAGAGAAATGGTAAAGTTGAATGCATATTCATATTACGTTCTCTCGTGTACTTAAAGTTGTAAAATAAACAAAAAATAAATGGCCAAGTGCGTATCGGGCTACTAAATTTAAAATTAAAAAGTTATTGAAGCTATACGAAATTTCCCTTTCTCAGCTACAATTTTTATTTGGTTGATTTTTATTATATTTTTATAACTTAAGCAATTATTTTGCAAGTTTTTACGAAATTAAATCAAATTTCACTTACAAAATTATTTGTTTTACAAAATAATTGCTTAAGTTATAAAAATATGATAAGTTACGCTGATTTCATCTTAACTGATGGTTAAATATTTGTAAAAATATTTCCATTGGATACATGCGGGTACATTCCCCAAGTATTGATGAAATCGAACGCCGGCTCACTGGCGTAGCAAGCACTTGCAAAAATTCGTCGACTGACTAACGTCCTCCGTAGCTTAGTTGGTATGAGCATTCGCCCGGATATCGAAGGGACGTGGGTTCGAGTCCCACCGGATGACACAGTCGATTAATTTTTGTAAGTGAAATTTGGTTGATTTTTACTCATTGTGGGGGGTTATTGGGGTTGAAAAATAGATCTAGATTAGTTTTATGTTTGGAAACATGAAATGTGAAGGTTTAATCAATGACACCCCACAAAATAGAGACTTAGACAAAGTCAAATTAAGTGATGCGACTTTTAACGTATTTGAACAAGTTTTTGCGTGTTTTCGTCTAATTTTAGTCGTCATCGAATGACATCCCTACTAAACTGTCTTTGAGTTCTCTAATTTCCTTAGCAACGGACAGCTGTTTAGTCTGACGTTTCTAAATTAATATAAATAAATAAAATAAATAGTTTCAACAAACACACCAATTACCTAGCCCCAAACTAAGCGTGAGCTTGTGCCATGGTGACTAGGATAACGGATAGAAATACTTAAATACATATAAACATCCATGACTTAGGTACAAATGCTCGTGCTCATCACACAAACATTTGCCCCTTGCGGGATTCGAACCCGCAACCGCCTGGTTTAGAAGTCCGGTGCGCGAACGACTACACCAAGACGGTCGTCGATATAGTCTGTCTCTTTTCGTTTGTTTGGCAGAGAAAGAGACAGGCTGAACCTAAATTTAAATTAAGACAGGGCGCATTGGAACTGAACCCACTGGGTACTTCTTTCACTTTATCTGTAACAACACTATATTTGTTTTTAAGTGATAAGCATTCACTTTGCAATCTAAATATATTATTGCACTTGAAAGAATGACCACCAGAGGCGGGAATCGAACCCGCGTTCCTCCTCCTCTCGGTTAGGCAATCGCCCGGTATGCGAGGAACGCGGGTTCGATTCCCGCCTCTGGTGGTCATTTTTTCAAGTGCAATAATATATTTAGATTGCAAAGTGAATGCTTATCACTTAAAAACAATAATTTATCGTATTTGCAAGCTTCATCTTTCGATTGTTAAATACTTGCAATAGTATTTCTTTCGAGTGTTGAGGGTGTAATCCCAATAACATTGATGAAAGCAACGCGGCATTACAACACTATATTTACCTGTGTTTTACAAATAAATGATTTTATTTGTTTCCTTGTGGACTACGGAACCCTAAAAACGGTTTTAGTAAAAATATAGCCCATTTTAACGGCAAGATGTCGTTATAAATACCAACCCTATTGAGATGTGTGGCCGCGCTCAGGACACGCAGTTTCAGGCTTCGCTTATTAAATACTTCTCGAGACCAGCGCGCCACCACGTGCCATCGGTAGGGTGACCAGGTGTATTGGAATAATCAGGATAAAACAGGATAAGTAATAATAATGTCCTCCTAGCCGAATTTCGACCACGGCCGCCAATCTCTACCGAGAGCTAACTGTGCGGGAGATATTTAGTGCACAAGTATGCGTAAAATTTTCGAACTTAAACAAGAGCCGGATAGAATATGTAGGATTTTGAAGAATGCTGAAATAACGCAACTAATAACTGAGACCTGGACGTAATTGGAGAGACCAAAGCACACAGATCTAATGGCTAGGCCGAGTCGATGACTACCTAGTCGATGATGACGAGAGAGGATGACTATAGATCTTCGCAAACTTGGAGCCGGTGACTGGCCTGAATCTGCACAAGACCGGGAAAAACAGTGAAGTCTTACATTGGAGGCCAAGACACACTTTGGGTCGCTGAACTACGATAAAACGAGTAAGTATGCGTGCAATAGACAGGTCTACTCAATATTCCTTAACTCCCAAAGTTTAGTGAGATGGCAAATCGTCATGACCGGATGGAGTGAGATCCAGGACCAACGGCTTAAACGTGCTTCCACTGCACGGTGTTAATACCACCAACTTAAAGTCAGCCTATATATATCCCACTGCTGGGAAAAGGCCTCACCTCAACTATGAGGAGGTACGAGCCATACTCCACCACGCTTGCTCAGTGTGGATTGGTGGAGGGGTGTCTGTAAGGTAAGTGACAAACCTTACTGTCAGATGTTACTAAGCCGCCCTAGGGCCTCTGACTAGGCTTAACGACTAATACAAACAAGTATAAGCCGGGACCAACTGCTTAACGTGCCTTCCGAAGCACGGAGGTGCTTGTCATGGACGTCACTTAAATGGTCGGAATGGTCACCCATCCAATCACGACCGCGCCGTGGGTTGCTTAACTTTGGTATCACTACCAAAGCGCTGCCGCCACTGCGCCTCAAGCACCTCAACTACCACCAACCACCAATACATACGTAACTGTAGCAACATACGCGGATGATGTAGCCTATCTCGCTAGTGATAGTTGCCCAATAGTGGCTAGTGATAAGCTCCAACACCAACTTGATAGGACTCACACATGGATGAAAAAGTGGCGCATCCGGGCAAGTGCTCAGAAATCAAACCACATTACGTTCACCTTGAGAAGGGGAAACTGCCCGCCTGTCAAAGGACTTGTCCTCTTTTTGTATGGAGGCTGGTTTTTTATTCTAAGATATCACCAACCACTAATAAACCTATATTTATCCATAAGCTAAAAAAATATGAAACACGTAACCATAGAAATCAGAATTTTAAACGCCTCCATTTTTGAGAAAAAGTATGTTTTGTAAAAGGTATCATCCATTGATCACTTACTTGTATTTCCTGGCTGTATGGCTATGTACCATTGCCTTTTCACTGGTAGATAATTACTACTAGGTACTACCACAGATTATATAATAGGTACTACTGTCAATGGAATGTCAATTTTGCTGCCAATTTTTTTTTCATGCGTTGATTGATATAGGCGAAGGTGCGGTTTCGTACAGACAAAGAGAAAAAATAATTTCAATTTTTATCTAAATCGGAGGCCTTAAAAATATATTAATTATGCAGAAAGGCTAGTTTTTGTGAACTATTTAATATAATATTTAGTTTATTCTGGTTAGAAATATTGACGAATAAAAAACCATTAATGGACAAGTCCTTTGTATTGCCGGACAGTGAGCATATCAAATACCTTGGCTTTAACCTAGACAGAAGGCTCACCTGGGCTCACCACATCAAGAAGAAACGAGACGCAATCAACCAGAAGTTCCGAAGCTTATACTGGCTTATGGGGAGAAACTCTGTCCTGTCTACCGACAACAAGTTACTGATTTACACCGACGTACTGAAACCGATTTGGACCTACGGAATCCCACTGTGGGGCTCGGCCAGCATGAGTAACATCATGTGCATCCAACGACTACAAAATAACATCCTGCGTACGATCACTAGTGCCCCGTGGTTCTCCAGAAATGATGAGATCCACGAATATCTTAACGTCCCGACTGTTCAGTCCGAAATCGAGAACTACAAGAAAAAATATGCTGAAAGGCTCTTACTTCATCCAAATGTCCTGGCAAATGACCTCTTAAATCCTTCTCTTACGCCGAAAAGACTAAAAAGGGGGGATGTCATCTAAAGAAGGCAGACAAGACGCTGGTCTTCTCGCCTAAAAGCCATACTCACTGAACTAACCTGCTTATAGTCTTGCGACTGATTGCAGATCCTATATAACAAAAAATATATATATAAGTAGTATTTTTGCCAAAAAAGCCGTAAGATTTTGGATTAAGTAATAATATTTGTGTTATTTTTTTGTAATATTTATTCAAATCTAAAAGCAATCAACTGTCTTTTGTAAATATCGCCATGTCAATATAGAATCTATCATACATAAATTCATCTATTAAACAGTTCATTGAACTCTTTATCCCATGGTCACCCCGCATCTTTAGTGAATTAGAATTCCGCGCCCACAATTCCATACCTTATTTTTCGCACAATAAGATCGAAAATGCCCCTCCCAGTTCCAGCATTCCGCGCGCATTATAAAGTGTTCTCTCCACAATCCAATTTACATCTTATTGTATTCGGAATAGCGTTCATTATTGTATTTATTTGCACAGCGGCATCCTACAATACGATAAAAGACGAAGTAATGGAATGTAAATAAATTATACGGTAATTACATACCTAACGTGTGGTTTGAGCAGTATGTTTAGTATTGTATTATATTTGGGGTATAATATTTGACTGCCTCGCTGGTCTAGTGGTCAGCACGCTGGGTACTATCCACGAGGTCCCGGGTTCGAATCCCGGGTCGGGCTGAGAGTGTCTGAGTTTTTCTGTCTTGAAATTACTCAGACACAGCTCCGGAGTCAGGAAGTTGGTGGTGTTAACACCCCCGTGCCTCGGAAAGCACGTTAAACCGTTGGTCCTGCGCCTGATCTCTCTACGGTCATGTCGGACTGCCGTCTCACCGAATTATGAGAGTGAAGGAACAGAGAGTGCCCCTGTGTATTGCGCACACACTTGTGCACTATAATATGTCCTGCGCAGTTGGCTAATCTCTGTTGAGATAGGACGCCGTAGTCGAAATCGGCATGGAGGACATTATTATATTTGGGGTGGTTAAGGGTCTAGCCTTTACCACCCCAAAAATATAATGATAAAAATATATTACTCCTAGTGGTTCACCCCGAGCAAGGACATCACAAACTGGAGTTTGTGATGTCCTTGCTCGGAGCGGGCAGGCTGAACGATTCTAACAGCAATGGACGGCTCCGTAAGGCGCCGCCTAATAGCTACCACCCTCCCACCGGAGCCCGGCGCCAAGCAGCTTGCTGTGTTCCGTCGGTGAGTGGGAGTGCCAGAACCTTCTGGGTGAGCTCGCTCCATCGTCAACTTTGTCTACGCTTCGTCTGGCTTAGAATAGAGTCAAGAATAACAAAAAAAAATAGTAGAATTTCATGCATTTTTAGCCTTTGTTTTTAATAACACCAATTACCTAGCCCCAAACTAAGCGTGAGCTTGTGCTATGGTGACTAGGATAACGGATAGAAATACTTAAATACATATAAACATCCATGACTTAGGTACAAATGCTTGTGCTCATTACACAAACATTTGCCCCTTGCGGGATTCGAACCCGCAACCGCCTGGTTGGTGTACTATGTACTAAATATGAAAAGTCCGGTGCGCGAACGACTACACCAAGACGGTCGTCAAAGTTCTCCTACTTAGCCAAATATTGGTTACAGTAACCAGTCTAAACAGAGATATACAATTATAGAAATAATAAATAAATAATTATTGCTAATGTTTTTTTTTGCATGTATGACATAAGATGATGTTGAAATACGGTGCGCAAGTGTGTGCGCAATACACAGGTGCCTTATTTGTTCCTTCACTCTCAGAGTTCGGTGCGAAAGCAGTTCTACATGACCGGAGAGAGATCAGTCGCAGGACCAACGTGAAGAAATACGGGGATGTTTTGCCAACTTTCAGACTTCTAGTTGTTTCTTCGTTATTTCAAGACAGAAAAACCCAGCCAGTGAAATAGGGTATGAAAGTTTGTGGAAAACACGAGGTTTGCGCGGTTGCTGGTACCGCGGGTCGCTACGAGTATTATTTTTCAATTTTGGCTTTTTATCCGTAAGGACCATGCAGGACACCTTTCCCCTAAGCTTACATTTCGATGTACTTACATGTTCTACTGCTTCTTTCTCTATTGTGTACTAAAAATGTAAAGTTTGTGGTCTCTTTTTACTTGAGGGAGGCATTTCTATTTTTGATCTTTAGTGCATTACAATTACTTTATTTGATACTTAATTAATTGGTCAGGTTCCCCTGGTAACAGGGTCACGGAGGTCAGATGGCAGTCGCTCCATTGTAATTACCTGATCTGTCACAACCTGGATCATGGTCAGCGGACCCTGGGCCGTCGCATAAGAGAGTACAACCGGGATAACGCTAGGAGGATGATGAGGATGATGAGTGCATTACAATTACAAGTCCTCACGCGTTGGATACCACCAGACAGCTTCCGACGAAGAGGTAGACCCAAAAAGAGGTGGTGTGACGACTTGGACAGCTTTACGACCGATTGGGTTTCATTGGCAGCTGATAGGGATCAATGGAATGGGTTGGGGGAGACCTTTACCCAGCAGTGGGATGATGTAGGTTAATAAAAAAAAAAGTGCATTACAATAAAACCTCTTTAAATTCTTCATTTTTAGGGTTTCACACTTCAAAAGGAAGAAGGAACCCTTAAAGGATCGTCACCTTCTTGTCCATCTGTCTGTCTGTCAAGCCCGTTTTTCTCAGGAACGCGTCGAGGTATCAGGTTGAAATAAACATCAAATACCTAATGGCCACGGTGCTTTAAAACTATGAAAAAATCAAGCTTCTAATTTAATTCAATCCAAAGATACAGCCATTTTAGTCGTATTTTCTAACATTTTGCAGCGGAATCAAAACCTATAGGGTACTTTCCATAGACCTAGAACCATGTTTTTTTTATTAAAACACAATTTTACGGATTACTTCGCGATTTATTTATACTTTATTTAAAACCTGACGTTTCGAACACTAACGTAGTGTTCCAATCTCCCTTGTGACCACAAACGCTGTAAAGTGTTCGAAACGTCAGGTTTTAAATAAAATGTAAATTAAGCAGCGAAGTAATCCGTAAAATTGTGTTTTGATGAGTTCAATAATTCGCGTAAACGTAAGAAACAAATATCATAAAATTTGTCAAGAAGGTAGGTCTTACAGCACAAATGAAGGAAAAAGTGTGAAAATCACAAATTTCGTAGAAAAACCTTTGTATGGATCCCTCAGTGCGTGAGTCCGACTCGCACTTGTCTGTTTCTTTTTACCCGACTTACCCTGTTTTATACAAAACTAGAAATTTCCACATTCGCCATACAAAGTATGACCATTTTGGCGCAACTGGGTTAGGAAGGCAAAGGGAAGCGCTTCCTACCGACCGGTTGTTATGGTCGGGGACCAAGGTCCAATGGTCACCGTCTTGGTTTATCTATATGTAGTCAAGCTCCTGCTAAATCTTACATATCGCGGTTTGTGTTGTATGGAGCGGGCTATCAGCGCCATCTAGCCTGTAGGAGCCGGGTCAGGGCGTCGCGTCTTGAAGTTGCTTGCTAGTGTTAGCGACAGTGGTAAGATGTCGCTACACCATCAAAAAAAATCAGGAAGTTCTGGTTAAAGGCATTGTTTATGCATTTTTAAGGGGGCGCCGCGCGAACGAAGAACTTCGAGTTCGAGTAAGTCTAAATGATCTTCAAACAGAATCGAACTTATTAATATTAGTAATAAGATCCATTTGCTTTAAAGTTTTAGACTTGATGATTTAATTAGAACAATAGTTTTATTCTGCGCAATGCGCAAAGCCATCAAACATTTGTGTTAAAAACTGAAAAGTGTTCATATTTTATTTTATTTTATTCGAGTATATTAAAAAGATGGGGACCTGCGGAATATCAATACAATAATTTTCATGTACAAATTATTGTTTCATGCGTAAAAATCACCAAGTTTTAAAAAAAACCTCTCGGATATCATTAGCTCATAAAGAATTGGTTTCAAATTTCAACAAGACGAGGACCTTGTGCAATGATTAGGCTAACGTAAATAAGTTGTTTTATTGTATTTAACTAATTCAGCTCATCGTACAAGTGACCTAGAAATACGTTAATTTTCTCAATTTCGTGCAGGACTCCCTTAAAACTCACTTTTCCTCTACTCTATTTCGTCAACAAACTGAGGCTATCATAGACACAGGTCCCCAAGGTGCCTATCTATAGGAAGGTGGACGTGGTTGCCTAGCAACGAGGCGTGACTGCCTCCATATTGGACTAATCTTGTCTATAGCTCTCTAGTGCAGTAGTGATGTGAATTTTACGAATATTCTATTGATTAAAGTTTTTACAAAAACTTTCCAAAACGTAAAATTCACTTTCAGATAAGTATCTGAAATATTATGAATTATAAAAAACATTTATCTGATAAAAAAACATTTTTATTAAAAACATTATCTGATATAAAAAAAACATTTTCAAACCAGCCTTTAATAGGTAAATCCAAATTTAACATTATTTTTTCGATAAATTGGTACCTAATTTATTTAGGCAGTTGAAGAATATCTATCTACAGTATGTATTTTTTTGCGTTTTATAGACTTTGTTTTTTTTTTTGATTTTGGTTTCAAACAAAAAGTTTTTGTATTTGAGCATCTGAGCACCCCTTTTGATTCTGACAGGTTTCAACTACTTAGAGTGATATTACTAAAGGAATTTACAGTTCAGTTTTTAATCAACTGCCAAATTTTTTAATAAAGTTCAGGGAACAATATAAATAAATTGTTTCAACAAACACACCAATTACCTAGCCCCAAACTAAGCGTGAGCTTGTGCTATGGTGACTAGGATAACGGATAGAAATACTTAAATACATATAAACATCCATGACTTAGGTACAAATGCTTGTGCTCATCACACAAACATTTGCCCCTTGCGGGATTCGAACCCGCAACCGCCTGGTTTAGAAGTCCGGTGCGCGAACGACTACACCAAGACGGTCGTCGAATATCTATGTAAAGAGAAAAAAATGTATCGCATCGCAATTAATTTTAATCAATATACTTATACTGTTTCTAATATCTAGTTACTTTGAAATATCCGAAAATATAGTAAATAGAGAGGCAACGCGACTTTTACGTACCATTTTGACTAAATGTATTGCACTTTTCAGTTGATTGCTACACATGTATATCGTATCGTATTTTTTTACGAATGAGTACTTTTATTCTCGAGTTTAATTTTTAACAGCTGATAGGAATAATTGAATGTGATTTTTTAAGGCACCTGACTTTAAAGTAGCCCTATATATTTTTGCCACCGAATACCAATTAGGTACTAGTAATGGGAGTTGCACGACGAACTTTCCTATTCGCTACGACAAAAAATGACTATTAACTGGTTTATATGTACTAGAATTACAATACACTGAAAGGGTAATTAAGTTGAAAGTTCTCTGTTTTTATTTAAGACCAATGTAACACTTAATTTGCAATAAATTGATTGAAATGAATTGAATTGAACTGTTTAAATACCGTTTTTTGTTCAGCAACGAAAAAGCTGTTTTGCGTTGCGAGGCAAACTGTCCTCGTCGCAACTAGTTCTCGTATTGTTTAATGGGAAATGGTACTCAACGTCTAAGTAAATACAGTCGAGAATGCAATGAAACGACCACTTGTCATGTCGACGTCTCGTCTCGCTCGCAACGCGCAAGCATTTCACTCGACGAAACGAACGACGACAAAGTTTCCAAGGCGCTAGTTGTCGCGCTCGTCGTCCGTCCCAGCCGTCTCCAAACGAGTTGCAGACGTTAACAGTTTCGACAACTAGTTACCATCACTGTCCTAGCGTTATCCCGGTTGTGCACTCGCACGCGACGGCCCAGGGTCCGCTAACCATGATCGAGAATGTGGCAGATCAGGTAATTACAGTGAAGCGTTTGCCATCTGACCTCTGTGACCCTGTTAAGGGGAACCTGATTAGTTTTGTATTATGGTTACACATTCAGTCGCCTGAATGTGCAGGTTTCCTTACAATGTTTTCCCTCACCGTAGAGCATCGGTTAGTGAAACAACTTATGTACATAACTCAGAAAAAGTCATTGGTACATGGCAGCATGTGGATTCGAACCCGGCTCCTCCCGGCTACTGCGCCACCGATGCTCTGTGACAACTAGTTACCGTCTCAGAAAAAAAGTTGCGTTTCGTTGTTTAAAAATTTATAACGACTCACCACTCTTACCCATGTTCCCATCACTACGCCACCTCTTTTATAACTTACAATACCTACTTGCTTCACTAGTTCATGCAACATATATTACTTGCGATTACTTGCTTAGATGTACATATAGATATCATTTTATCGATTTGAAATCATGATTTTTGCCTCCTACCGAATTTCGACTACGGCGGCTAAACTTTTAACTACTGTAACTATTTGTATAATTTAAGCAATTTGACTGTAAGTTTTTACGAAATTAAATTAAATTTCGCACACAAAAGTTGATCTACCGTGTCATCATCCGGTGGGACTCAAACCCACGACCCATCGCTACTGAGCTGAGCTACGGAGGACGTTAGTAAGTCGAGGAATTTTTGCAAGTGCTTGCTATGCCAGGGAGTCGTGGGTTCGAGTCAACAAGGTTGATCAATTTTTGTGTGCGAAATTTAATTAATTTCTAACTACTGTAGTTTAGGACAAAATGAATTTCCAAATTATTATATATAAGATAATTACTTTTGCCGGCCAGTGTATTATTAATTATTTAAAGTGGTGATGTTCTTTGATTCCTGAAATACAGCAAAAATAGTTAAGTGGTTCGCGCTTTATTACTACTAGTTAACCAATACTGTTACGGGTTCGAATCCTGAGAGGCATTATTTTTTTGTATTTTATATTATTATATTATGCATGAGGCATTATTTTATATACATTAAACAAAGTCGGGTGTGATATAACACTTATAACTCGAGAACTGCTTGACCGATATTGATGAACTCTGATTTGTTTTATACGTCTCCTCCTAAAACAGCAGAATAACTAAAAAAATACAAAATATTTTACACTACGGGGGTAAAATGTAGGAAAACATAGGTGAAAGCTAAAAAGTAATGTATTTATTCATGTAGCCACAAGTGAAACTTATACTAGTATCATTACTCAGCACACACAAACACACACACACACATGCTCAATTAACACACGGTCAACTTAATGAACACGTATCATAGTAATTTACGCAAAATTTGGTATTGCTACTTCTAGCTCCAATTAATTCCATAGCAAAGAGGGTACTCTTCTAACATAAGTTTTATCCGACTACAGAAGGAGGGTTATGTCGAGAGTATGTTTGTTTGGTAGGCCCAAACAACTGGACGGATTTTGACACGTTAAATTTGCCAAAAATGTAATAGTGACATAGGTTATGTAATTTTTTAAAATGGCGTCTGCAAATGCGAAAAAGGGTGGGGGGAGAGGGGAAGGATAAAACAGGGTAAGAATAACAACATGGGTATCAGCATATGAAAACAAGTGAAAATACTATTTCAATTATTACTTCTTGAGCTATCTATAACTCATTCCTCTCACACCCTGTGTATGCCTGGACCAGACATCCCGACCCACTCTTACGATACAGATCATCCTGTATACTGTATACGTAGTATACTCATTATCATCAGTAATAGTATACGGCGTATCGGATTCTTCTATTTTACGCCATCATGCCTAGGATTTTCCGTCTCTTTCACACGTGTAGCTGACCGTTCGTTTCCTCGCTCTAACACTTAACAGACCCTTAGAGTGTTGGCTACAGACGTGTGTGGAGTCGAATTTGTATTTTTTTTTTTGTTTAAAATGAATGAAAATTTATTTCGTTTCGTGCAATGCTGTACTATATTTTTTTCAGTTGATGGCGCATGACCTCTGATGAGTCATTACTTAATAATGACCTCCTGCCCGATTTTCGACTACAGTGGCCTATCGCAACAGAGATAAGCCAACTGCGCGAGAGACATTATAGTGCACAAGTTTGTGCGCAGTACACAGGTGCACTCTCTGTTTCTTCACTCTCTTAGTTCGGTGAGACGGCAGTCTGACTTAACCGTAGAAAGCTCAGGTGCAGGACCAACTGCTTAACGTGCTTTCCGAGGCAAGGGGGTGTTAACACCACCAACTTCCTGACTTCGGAGCTGTGCCTGAGTTATTTCAAGACAGAAAAACCCAGCACTTTCAGCCCGACCAGGGATTCAAACCCGGGACCTCGTGGATAGTACCCAGCGTGCTGACCACTAGACCAACGAGGCAGTCAATAGTCACCCACTTTAATAGGTATAAAAAAAGTGTTTGATGTGTTGTATTCACCAAACCAAAACCAGTGCCATCTTTGATGGTCCTGCTTTCTTATCTATACAGTAATTGCAAAACAAATTTATAGAACGGATTGGTCATATCTGCCTTGACCATTATATGTTATTTTTACAAATCTCTCTACGTACATGTCGGACTGCCGTCTGACCGAATTATGCGAGTGAAGGAACACAGAGTGCACTTGTGTATTGCGCACACACTTGTGCACTATTATATCCCACGCGTAGTAGGCTAATCTCTGTTGTGATTGGCCGCTGTAGTCGGAATTCGGCTAGGAGGACAGTCAAACTCCTAGGTCACCCTCTTTACAGCCCTGATCTAGCACCGTGTGACTTCTTTAATTTTTAAAAATAAAAAATCTTCTCAAAGGGATACAATTTTCGTCGCCGGAAAATACGCTGGCTGAGTTCGAGCAGGCTGTAAGTGGTGGACAGGTGTCTGCGGCGGACTGGAAAAAGTGTTATGGAAAACTGGTTCAGACACATGAATCTTTGAATAGAGGCTGGTGGAGAGTACTTTGAAAAGATTTAATATTAAAAATATAGTATGTACCTGTAGAACTTGTTTTTTAGTGTCGCACAACTTTCTGAATGTCCCACATAAATATCGCTTACAAAAATTCATCGTTTCATGAAGACGGTCAACCTTGTGTGAGCGAAATTTATCACAAATGAGAAATTATGATTTTTACAGAATGTTACAAAATGTTCCAAAGTGAACGCTAAATTCACGTCACTGAGTTCACGTCAGTGCGCCGTTGCGATCAGTTGTGTGTATATTTGTTATCAACTACCCACAATGGTGTTAGTGAAGTGTGGTCACTGTAAGAAAAATATTACCAAAAAAGCGCCGGGTCTTGTATGTAGCAGGTGCAACATTACTGTCCATTCGGATCCGTCCTGCGCCAAGCTGTCTAATAAACAGATTAATACTCTTCGCAATTCGCCGAGCATCGAATGGAGCTGCGAGGAATGTATGAAAAACGTTTCCCGTAGGTCTTCTTTTTTCACTCCAGACGAGGAGGCTGATGATGATGATTCCGTGGTTGGGAGTCCTTTAAATACCCAGATTGACGCCCAGAAGCTTATCAAGGACATCAGCCGGGAGTTAAAGAAAACTTTCCGGGAAGAAATCGGAAATCTAGAGACTTCAATTGATTTCCTGAGTGAGCAGCTGAGTACCATTGATCAAACCCTAAAAAAACACGACATCAAAATCAAAGAACTCGAAAATAAAAACCAAGACTTACAAAATAAGAACAAAAACCTTGAACTTAGAGTGAGCATATTAGAGCAAGAAGTGAAAACGTTTCAGCAGAAATCCTTATCAAATATGGTGGAAATCGCAGGCTTGCCGGAGGCTTCCCTCAAAGACGTCGATAAGGTCCTGGAAACGCTGGCTTCAGAGCTGAATACTGATGTGAGCGACATTCAACCCTCGCAACGCTTGCCCGGCTCTAAGGACCGGCCTAGTCCAATACTTGTTGAGATAAAAACAAAGGTAGCTCAAAAAAAATGGATTGAAGCTGGTAAAGAGAAATGTCTCTCCGTGGGAACTATCCTACCAGACTCGCCGAAGGAAGTAGCTGAACAGCGTGTGTACATCAGGGAGGCCCTCACCAAGCACTTGAAAACTTTATTATATAACACCAAAACAAAACTTAATAAAATAGCCCAATACATTTGGTGTAGGGACGGTAAAGTACTTGTCAGGAAAGGTCCTTATACTAAAATTTACTATGTTCGATCAGACAACGATATTGAATTACTCTTAAAACAACTAGATAGCCCTAAAACCTCTTAATCATATTGTTTTCTTTTTTTTCATTGTTCGAATATACCTACCTATTTATTAACTACTCTTCAAATCTATATATGGCTATAAACATTAAAGAATTTGTCAACTGTAACGATATAAATTACTATTTTCAACAATTACCTCAAAAACGTCATGCATTATTTACTAGCCTACATTTTAATATACGATCACTCATAAAGAATTTCACGAAGCTTCAACAAGTTATTCATAGTTCTAAATACCCACTAGATTTGATTATTCTGACCGAAGTTGGCATAACAGATATGATTGTTAACCTTTTTAATATACCGGGTTATAACATGTACTACCAATTACGATCTGCGCAACGGGGAGGCGGTATCATTGTTTACGTTAAAAACCATCTTAAGTTTACCTTAACACCACATAAAAGTATCATGTTCGAAAACCTAACGGGTATCCTAAAACTGACCCCGAACGTAGATGTAGTTGTGTGTGCAATTTATAAACCTCCTAAGAGAAACAGGGATTTGTTTGTAAAAGAGCTTGGCAGGTATATCTCAAATTACGATGCTAAAACAAACCTTTTACTAATCGGCGACTTCAACATTGACCTAAAAACCATTTCATCTCAAAGGGACACTTATTTGCAAACACTTAGCGAGCGCGGATTGATGTGCGGAATATCTAATTATACTAGAATTGAAACAAGAAATAATAAAATCACTAAATCTTGTATAGATCACATATTTGCGAGGTTCCCCACATTTGATCCGTACTCGGCTGTGTTAAACGTTGCACTGGCTGACCACCGGGGCATAGTGTTTGCGTGCCTTGATGACTCGCCACCTCCGCGACGCGTACAGGATGTTACACAAAAAACTACTTTCGATCGTACCGTGTTTAGTAATGAGGTGAGCGTTATAGACTGGGAACAGACAAATAAAATGAGTTCGTCCAATGATATACTTTCTTTTATAAAAAAATCTTTCCTAACAGCTATAAAGTCCGCAACTATTAGTAAGTCTGTTAGGTATTCTAAAAACCGTGGGAACCTGCCTGTGGCTCCTTGGATCAATGGTAATGTTACCCGATTATGTGAAAAAAGGAATTACTTGTTTAAGCTTTGGAAAAATAGCTCTTTTGATCCTAAAATTAGACTAGAATACAACAAAACTAGAAATAAACTTCATAAATTAATAGAATCAAAACGAAATACATATTTTCTTAATGAAATTCATAATAACTTTAAAGATACAAAAAAAGTTTATAAAATTATTAACCAGATGTTAGGACGAGTAACATTATCCATTGACGAGGCGATACTGAAGGCTTTTGACGGACAGGGCCTTACCACCAAGGAGATAGCTGACAACTTTGCAAATGGCTTTGAAAAGGCAGTTAAAGACATTGTCCCTCGATGCAGCTTGAAACTAACTAATTCACTAACTTACCGGAGACCCGTCGATTCTAGTATTCGGTTCCAAAAAGTTTCTCAGGACAAAGTAAACCAAGTAATTAAAAGACTAAAATCAAATAAGGCTCCTGGAATAGACAGTATTAGAGTGGCTGATATAAAAGTGGTCGATAAACACATATCCTTACCCATTGCGAATTTAATCAACCGCAGTATTGTATCTGGAGAGCACCCTGACGACCTCAAAATAGGCTGTGTGAGACCTGTTTTCAAAAAAGGTAAACACGATGATTACTATAACTATCGACCGATCACTCTGCTTTCTAGTGTTGATAAAATAGTTGAAAAAGTTGTCTGTGAGCAGATTCATGATTTTTATCTAAAACACGAAGTAATAAATAGGAACCAATTCGGATTTCAAGCGGGTAAAGGTACTACGGACCTTCTAAGTAAGTTTTCAGATGAGGTAAACGAGCATTTAAACCATAAAAAAATTGTACTGGCCTTGTTTATTGATTTTTCTCGTGCCTTCGATACGCTGCAACATCAACTCTTAGTCAATAAACTGGATGATTGTGGTATCCGCGGTTCTTTGCTCAATTGGTGTAAAGTTCACCTTCAGAATCGCACATTTACAGTTAAATTAAATAACTCGTTCAGTAATTCTAAGAGTGTGACAGAAGGCACGGCCCAAGGATCGGTCCTTGGCCCGTTGCACTTTTTATCTTATGTCAACGAGATGGGTAACTGTCTAAAACACAGTTCCTGTTACCAATTCGCAGACGATACGTGTCTTCTAGTTTCGGGTAAGGATGTGTCATATGTGTGTAATGCTCTTCAGGCCGATTTGGATATGTTGATACGATGGTGCCATGACGTTGGTCTAGTGTTAAACGCCGATAAAACCAAACTTATGGTTATCAAATCCCCATACATGAGGTATCCTACTCCGAAACCATTAATTGCTCATAACCACGACTGCCTCCATCAATTAGGAACTTGCCAATGTTCTACAATTGAAGTAGTGGCCACACAAAAATACCTCGGTCTTATAATTGACTCAAAGTTTAACTGGTCCTACCACATTGAACATGTGTGCAATAAGTTGCGTCAGTTCCTAGCCAATATCAAAATCTTAAAAAATCGCATACCCTTCAAAGTAAGACTTATGCTTTATAACTCCTTGGCTGAATCTTATATTCAGTATGGCCTAACAAGCTATGGTCGGACGTACAAATCATATTTAAAACAAATCTATGATCTTCAATTTAGAATTCTTAAAAATATTATATCCCCAAATATGCGCGTCCGACTTGATAATGAAGAAACTGCGATTTTTAAGCATTGTAAAATCTTACCAGTTTATGACCAAATTAAATTCATGTTATTAAAGCAATACTTCTTTTGCGATAATATAAAAACTTATATAGAACATCCTGTACGTACGCGCGCCATGTCACAAAACCGGCTCCGGCTCAACACTGCTAACAATGTGTACGGGCAGCGGACGGCCGCTTATCAGGTACCGCGTTTAATAAATGATCTACCTTTTGATGTACGGGAAAAAATTACACAACAAAACATTAAAACTAAACTCAAAAACTTTTTCCTTTCTAAAATATGATTTCCTTCTGCAATATATATATCTACTTACACAGAATAAAAATAATTGTCTACTTACTTAATAATAACGTACCTACCTGCCTAGTTCTTACTTATACCTTGCTACTACTGACTGCAACAAAGTTGTTAACTTACATTATTTGCATGTATTTTCTTACTTTACTGTCTAATCACTACTTATATTTTACCTAACAACTTACTTATGCTGACTTGAACTTAACTATTTAGCATCAAGTCAAACCTCCGTGGTTTTTAAATGTTAAATATACCTATATATGTATGCTACTGTTTAATCCGATAAATAAATAAAAAAAAAAAAAAAAAAAGTAATTTTACAATGTCGTTACAAATTAAATAAACAAAAATAATAGTAAAATCTTAGTAAAATATTTTTTTTGTGTCCTCTCCACAGACGCACTGTCCCATTGAGTGGTACAGAGGTCCGCACTCCGCGCTAATCGTACCGTCTGTCTGTGCGCTTTATATCCGCTGACGAATGGGGAATCAGTGAACGTGATCATTTTATTATTAAAAAATAAATAAGCCTTACCAAAAACCCTTAACTTGTCTGGGCTGTTAATAATGAATGTTCTATAAAAAAACCGTAAGAAAAAGAAATCTTAAATGAATTCTGATGCTTTGCAAAATTGTTATTGAGTGGCGGTCATCCGCAAATTCGTCCAATCCAAGAAATATGTATATTCTTTTGTAAAACATACGTCCAATGTTTCTTAAAAAGGGTTTAAAATATTATTCGTACCTTTTTTTAGCATCAATTAAGCAAAGATAATGCCATAAAACCCAAAAATATTTTTTTGAAAAATATTAAGCCGTGTTCTATCTGAAAGAGCTCATCTTGGCATGTATTAAAAATGTTTCTTGGAATTTTTTAAATAGGTGGCCAAGAAGCAATCGTGTTGTATATTTTTCAAGCCGGCTCATAACGCCCTTTCATTTGATACCATACACGATAGGTTTCTAAATAAAGAAATATCAAATCTCGTATAAAAAAATTATGACGTCATTCTGCCTTCCCGTGGGAATGTTTTTCAGAACTATCCATGTACTAAAGGATATTGACCAAAGCCGGGCCCAGATTGCGTCTTTGTCGTTTATATTTCAAAAATATTGGTTTTGAATTATAATCGCACTGGTATTTTTGAAATAATCTAACGAACAGGGGTTTAAAAGTAACACTTAATCACAAGATTCATAAATTAATCACATAATTAATTCTGCAATCACAAATATACCCTCTCTAAATGCCTAATCCGCTGTTGAATTCCTCGTGAACCTCTGATATATTTCAAAAACAATTTTGTGTGTATTCTTTTAAATAATAAGTCAGCCTATTAGATCCCTCTGCTGGGAAAAGGCCTCACCTCAACTATGAGGAGGAACGAGCCATACTTCACCACGCGGGCTCAGTGCGGATTGGTGGAGGGGTGTATGTAAGGCAAGTGACAAACCTTACTGTCAGAAGTTATCAAGCCGCCCTAGGGCCTCTGACTAGGCTTAACGACTTATACCACAGATATTAGCCGGGACCAACTGCTTAACGTGCCTTCCGAAGCACGGAGATGCGTGTATATGTCATGGACGTCACTTAAATGGTCGGAATGGTCACCCATCCAATCACGACCGCGCCGTGGGTTGCTTAACTTTTGGTATCACTACCAAAGCGCTGCCGCCACTGCGTCACAAGCACCTGCTCTTTTAAATATATTTTATATATTTTATCCAAACATTTTGTAAAGACGCATGCTGACGCAAAGTGGGCCAAGTTTCTATGGAGTTTTGGCCAAGATCCTTTTAATCCTGGTACATCGATTTGTGTTTTTTTACGTAGCTCGATCACTTAAAAATCGATTAAAAGCTACGAGCTTTTCGTAGCAGCCGCGTAGCACAGGCGTTACGTAGAATCGTAGCGACTACGAAATCGTAGCCGCATAGTCGCTAGCGTGCTACGCCGTAGCTGAGTGTAGCGAAATCAAATTGAATTTCGCTCACAAAAATTAATCGACTGTGTCATCCGGTGGGACTCGTACCCACGTCCCTCCGCTATCCGGGCGAGTGCTATGCGTAAGTCAGCCGACGAATTTTTGTAAGTGCTTACTACGCCAGTGAGCCGGCGTTCTATTTCATCAATACTTTTTTTATTTTTATTTTATTAGCGATTTCAATCATTTTGACTGTTTATTTTACGTACCAGGTAAATAAACTTAAAAGCTTGTTAAAAGGAAAAAGTATCAAAGTAGTTTTATTATAAAAATTTATAACTTTTGGTATCGCATAATCAATACAATATCTACAAATATGGTTGAGCCATGAGTCTAATAAATAAAATATCAAATCGAATTTTTTTTCTCTTCGCACCGCCCACCATTTATTTCTGCTTAGCCCTGGTAGAGAATGCCACTTGGCATTAAGTCCGCCTTTTGTACAAAATTTTCAGTAGTGCAATTAAGCTTAAATAAATAAATGAACTAAAAAAACTCCTTCAGTTAAGAACAAAAACACATTTGACCTGCGAATTGAAGAATCGTCACCTACTTACCACAGGATGACTGTACGAAAGTGCAGAAAGAGAAAGACGACAATTTACATGAGCTAGACAAGGATAGATTGAGAAATTAAGGACTCCTCGCTTTAGAAGGAAAAGGCGGTAAGATGCGCTGTTTTTATTTATTTATTTTATTTTTATTTATTTATTTAAACTTTTTGCACACAGTTTATTGTACGAATGGCGGACTTAACGCTAAAAGCATTATCTACCAGTCAACCATAGGTCCAAACAGAGAAATACAGGCGGTGCAAGATATCGTAAATTAGGAAAAAGCTGAAACCGAGAAAACCAATGCAAAATACTCTTAAGCATAGCAATGAAGAAAAATGAACATAGCAATAGACATACATACCACATACATAAATAAAATAGATGATATACATATTGATACATAAACATACTTATGATACACATACATAATAGTAATACACAGAATACATTTCTTCCATTAAGACAGAACAGAGAGTTCTTCCTGGTAAAGAATTCTCAAAGACTGCTTGAAGGAAAATTTTGAGGTAGATTCCTGGATATTTGTGGGGAGCCCGTTCCAGAGACGAGTGGCCGTAAGGGTGAAAGAATTGGACATAAAGCCAGAAATATGATGCGGGGTGAGAAGTCGGAGGGGATACTAGAGCGGAGGTTTGGATTATGAGAAGTATGGAGGAAAGCAAACTCATCTTTAAGATAAGACGGAGAGTTGGGGTTAAAGAGAATAGAGTATAACATGCATAGTGTCCGAATGTTCCTACGTTGCCGTATAGGAAGCCAGCCGAGCTGAGAGCGAAATTGGGAGATGTGGTCATATTTGCGAAGACCGGAGATATATGTGACCATAAAGTAAAGAGGTTAAGTAAAAAAGGTTTTAGTCGTTGAAATACTGGCGCGTTTCTACTGACAGCGAATTTTTATTGGATTTTGCTGTTTTACTGGTCGCATCTTAATCACTATATATGTATATCAAAATCGGTTCAGCAATTTAGGCATAGGAAGGTTACAACAGTCAGACAGACTCATCATTTATTTAACAAAACAAATATCTTCGAATATCATCGATTCTCCTGGATACAAAGAATTCTTTTTTAAAATAAATAACGTTAACCTCTCAGGTCCCTTAACCGACCTTAAGGGACCTGCCCTTAACCGTCGATCAAAGACAAAAATAATTATATTTTTTTACGAAAAAGGATGAGTGATGCATTCATTTTAAATAGGACTTACGTTAACCTTTTAGGTCCCATAACTGCCTATATAAATGACACACTATATAGATATACCTGTTTATTTTATCCATATCATTTTAATAGTCTTGGAAAGCACGTTAAGCCGTTGGTCCTGCGCCTGATCTCTCTACTGTCATGTCGGACTGCCGTCTCACCGAATTATGAGAGTAAAGGAATAGAGAGTGCACCTGTGTATTGCGCACACACTTATTGTGTACTTTAATATGTCCTGCGCAGTTGGCTAATCTCTGTTGAGATAGGCCGCCGTAGTCGACATTCGGAGGACATTATTTTAATAGTCAGCTAGTAGTGAGAGTTTGCTCCTGCGTTTTTCTCAGAACTTGCCTGTCTAAGACGAACCCCTAGTAGGGCCGAAAAGGAGACAGCGGCCAATGTTTATTGTTAATGTTAAATAATATTGGCCCATAAATTGAATTAATAGTTTTTGACTTTGACAATAACGAAATTAAATCAAATTTCACTTACAAAAATTAATCGACTGTGTCATCCGGTGGGACTCGAACCCACGTCCCTTCGCTATCCGGGCGAGTGCTCTTACCAACTAAGCTACGGAGGACGTTAGTCAGCCGACGAATTTTCGCAAGTGCTTGCTACTAGGCATGGAAATGATTGCTACTTTTAATTCATTTTCATTTCATGAAATAATGATTTTTTTCATATGAAATCACATGTGAAATTTCATTGGCAATGTTTTTTTTTCGCAGTGTCATAATGTAACACTTTTTGCTATTTGCTACTTATAATGAAATATGAATTTTTGTGAACGGTTGCTAATTTGCTACTAAAATGAAATTTCATATTAAGGTTGTCATGAAAAATCATGGCAAACAAATCTAAACTTTATGTTCATAAGTTGAAAGTTCTTAAAATGCCCACCCAGTATCGATCGTCACCTATGATCGCATGACTAGTGTGTTTGTCTTTTTCTAACACGCACCTAGGGCAAATCATTCCTACTCGCTCGCTTGCGACTCGCTCTGCTCCAAGCAGTCATCAATGAATGAAATGAAATGAGCATAATCTATGATTTCGCAGAGTGCGATTTGTAGCAGTCTATATGAAAAAAATAGCAGGTGTGAACAATGAAATTCATTTCATATGATTTTTCATCTGCTATTCATGAAATCTTCCATGCCTACTTGCTACGCCAGTGAGCCGGCGTTTGACGATAACTATAATAAAAAGTGGGTTCGAGTCCCACCGGATGACACAGTCGATTAATTTTTGTGAGCGAAATTCAATTTAAATTCGTTAAAACTTGCAAAATAATTGCTTAAGTTATAAAAATAATTACAATAAAAAGATTCACGTAAAACACTTACGACTTTCTTCGCGTATTCGATTCGAGCATTTTCAGCTGAAAAGTTATCGAAAACCTGTGGCATTTACTCATCTGTGTGCCAATTCTTACCCTACTCTCCTTACTTTAAGATTCAATTTCCACCGTCACACGTTATTCAACAAATTCATTTGCACTATATCTGAAAACACACCCTAAGTTTTGAACTTTAGAGTAGTGTTTTGTTTGATAAAGGAACAGAGACTTGATAAGAGATGGCTAAAGTATGTTGAGCCGCCGCCCCTCCGGCTGTATGCGTCATCCAGAACATATAAAGGGTATATATCGTTTCTATCACGGCTCAAGTCATTCTGGTTGCGGTAGAACACATTTTGTATTAAGAACGGGAGTCGGGATACAGTTAGTCCCCGACTGAGGCGGGTGACAGACGTCTCCGCGGATCGTTTTTTGCTGAAGCAATTTTTGTTGAAGTTTTTTTTTCTTTTCCGTGAGAAAATGGATGGGGCGACGTTGAAGAGTTTTATTTAGAAGTAAGTTTTTTTTTAAATCAATTTGAAATAGAAAATAGTTGCAAGGGACGACATTAAATAAAGGGAAATTATCAAGGACCCGTTAGGTAGATACGATGTAAGTACTGAGTAAGATCTAAGTAAAACTAAAAATTATGAAAAACTGTATGGAGTTAACAAAAGAAAATATAATTTTGGAGTAAGAATATATAAAAAAATAAACAACAATAAGCTTTTTAATTCCAAATCAAATATATTAAATTTATTTACCTACTTAATAATAATATATAAAACATTCTTATTTAATTCCCCAATTTATTACTTCTTAGTAACATTCTTAATAATTTTTACGAATAAATATTCTTTAAGAATAGCATTTTTAGATAAAAACTATAATCAGAGAAAAGGCTTAAAAATACTCTTAAATAACTATAAAAGAATCATCGTGATTCCCAAAATTATGGGGCCAAACAGGTTAAGACGACCTTTTTATAAATTTTTTGGGGTTATAAATACTACAAATCGCGTAAACTTGTTTTTAAATAATTATTGTTTTTTTTTTTTTAAAGTGCCTAATATATTTAGATTGCATAGTGAATGCTTATCATTCACTATGCAATCTAAATATATTATTGAACTTGAAAAAAACGACCACCAGAGGCGGGAATCGAACCCGCGTTCCTCGCATACCGGGCGATTGCCTAACCTCTCGGCCACCCTGGCGTTGGCAGAGCCTGTCGAAATTTTTTCAAGTTCAATAATATATTTGTTTTTAAATTTTCTTAGGTTTAGGCCCACTTTTACGAAACTCGATAAATTCACTTAGCGCTAAACATATTTAAAAACATCATTCTGTCTTTGTCAGTCATTCGACGTTGGCAGAAACGGGATGATATTTTAAACATTATTACCGTTAAACGTATTTAACGAGTTTCGTAAAAGTGGGCCATAGTTACCTAATTGTCAATTTTATTTTATTTTTTAACAAATCATTTTCAATTTACTATTGTGTTTGTAATTTTAAGTGATGTGTC
The DNA here is from genome assembly GCA_949316185.1 of Pyrausta nigrata. Taxonomy (NCBI): domain Eukaryota; kingdom Metazoa; phylum Arthropoda; class Insecta; order Lepidoptera; family Crambidae; genus Pyrausta; species Pyrausta nigrata. Next base: position 7,481,399 of record OX438963.1, on the reverse strand, counting down.
TACCAAATAAACACTTTTTCTATCTTTCTTTATTGAGAAATCACTTTAACGTCGCTAGTAGCACGCACGAATCGTAAAACGGGCCGTAAACCGAGCTTTTCTATTGAAAGGGGCTTCCTAATGGCGTAGTAGTAAAGTGCGAAAGGGCTGGGGTTCGAGACGTAAGGGGCGTGGTGGGCGTTTAAAAATTAATTTAGATTTTACCAAAGCTTGTTAGTAGGTGATGAGTTTTATTTTCTATAGCCATCTATCATGTCCTATTCAAACTATATCGATTAATGTCATAGACACGACAAGGCGGAAAATTCAAACATTTTTTCGTCTTGAGCTAATGTTACCTGCTAGAGCCAAAGTAGCATCTGCGTAATAAGTTTGATTGAAGTGATAAGTTATTCAGAAAATGTATTTAATTGCAACTGTGTGTTTTGTTTAAAGAAAAAGCACTTGACTTACCTTAAGGGGGTGCAGCGCGAAGCAAGTCGAGTAAGTCTCAACGATCTTCAAACAGAATCGAACTTATTAATATTAGTAATAAGATCCATTTGCTTTAAAGTTTTAGACTTGATGATATAATTAGAACAATAGTTTTATTCTGCGCAATGCGCAAAAGCATCAGACATTTGTGTTAAAAACTGAAAAGTGTTCATATTTTCTTATTTATATTTTATTCGTGTATATTAAAAAGATGGGGACCTGCGGTATATCAATACAATAATTTTCATGAACAAATTATTGTTTCATGCGTAAAAATCACTAAGTTTTCGAAAAAAATGCTCTTATATATCATATAGTTAGCTACAGGTCATGTTTATTATATAATAAAGAATTTGTTTCAAATTTCAACTAGACCAGGACCTTGTGCAATGATAAGGGTAACGTAAATAAGTTGTTTTAATGTATTTAACTAATTCAGCTCATCGTATAAGTGATTTAGAAATACGTTAATTTTCTCAAATTCGTGCAGGACCGCCTTAAATTCGCATAAGCATACACGCATTTTTAAGAATACATAATAAGAACTTTTTCTGACATACTAAGATTTTTTTTTAGAATTCCATAGTCCTGACAAGGAAACCCTATAACCCTTAGAATTTAAATTAAAATGTGATCTTTGCTAGAAAATTGTCCCAGTAAGTAATCTATTAAAAAACCGGCCAAGTGCGAGTCGGACTCGCGCATGAACGATACTGTACCATTATGTATACAACATTAGATACTATTCATTCATATCAGCCTATTGCAGTCCACTGCTGGACAATAGGCCTCTCCAAGACGGCGCCAACTTTCACGGTCCTCCGCTTCTCGCATCCAGCCACCACCGGCCACCTTCCTCAGGTCATCTGTCCATCTAGCAGGGGGCGTCCAACACTACGTTTCCCGAGACGTGGTCTCCATTCGAGAACCTTCCTACTCCAACGCCTGTCTTATTAATTACGCCGACAAAGTGGTAGGTATACAGACGCACACAATTTGACAGCTTTCTAGTATTAAAGGACTCTTAGTAGAACCTCGGGCGGACAGACAGACGGATATGTCAAAACTGTAAGGGTTCCTTGTCAGGACTACGGAACCCTAATGATTATTAAAAAATATACTCGTAGTAGATATCTAAAGTTGTATAGATAATGTTACAGTATCCTTCATAAATATAATATAATAAGTCAGCCTATTAGATCCCACTGCTGGGAAAAGGCCTCACCTCAACTATGAGGAGGAATGAGCCATACTTCACCACGCAGGCTCAGTGCGGATTGGTGGAGGGGTGTATGTAAGGCAAGTGACAAACCTTACTGTCAGAAGTTATCAAGCCGCCCTAGGGCCTCTGACTAGGCTTAACGACTAATACCACAGATATTAGCCGGGACCAACTGCTTAACGTGCCTTCCGAAGCACGGAGATGCTTGTCATGGACGTCACTTAAATGGTCGGAATGGTCACCCATCCAATCACGACCGCGCCGTGGGTTGCTTAACTTTTGGTATCACTACCAAAGCGCTGCCGCCACTGCGCCACAGGCACCTCCGTATCCTTCATACGCGAGTCCAATTCGCACTTGGCCGGTTTTTTTAATAGATTACTTACTGAACCAATTTTCTAGCAAAGATCCCATTTTAATTTTTATTCTAATCCATTGAAATGTTCTTCACAATTACAACGTCAATTTCTTATCCGCAAAAAGCGACAATAAAAATTCTCAGCCATAATCGTAACAATTTACAATCTTCGCGGCTCAATAGAGTCGCCTCGGGGGAAATAAGCATTTCTAGAATGATTTAAAATCCCTGAGATTTAAAGACATTGAAGGGAATTGAGCTATGATTAGATGATGGTCTTAAAGGTGGGTCATTAAAGCAATTGCCATGTCTAGATATAAAACTCATAGTCCTAGTCTAGTACCTACATATTGAGATATTTTGACAGATTTGGGTTGATGCAGGGCCCGCTGTACCTAATTTAATTACAAAACTCACATACATCGAGCACGTAACCTATATAGGCGAAGTAGGGGCGATTTTACTCCGAAACTGATTAGTGCTTAGTACTGATACGAGAAGTGTCAGATAAAGCGTGTATTTTTTAATCGATATTATGAAATATGAGATATTTCGGTTTCGATCGTAAATAGAAATATTGTGAACAGCACCTGTACTATTAAATATGTAAAGAAATTAGTAAATTTGGTTGACAAAATGTGTTGAAGAGGCATTCAGTGCCAAGTGATTTTGACGGAATTTTTCTGACACAAAATTAATGACATTTCCTCTCTATTCATAGGTTAGGTGCTCGGTGATCACATACGTTGCTCAGATCTCAAAGTACCTACCTAAGTAGCTTTTAAGCACACACATCAAAACTCAAATACAATAAATAGAAAATGTGAATTTCTATATTGACCCGACCGGGGATCGAACCGGGGGCCTCAGAGGTGGCGACACTCTGAAAATCGGTGTGCGAGCCCCTCAGCTATACGGAGGTCGTCAGTTGATCCGAGGAGGTGGTTATTATAACGTTTATAAGTTATGTAATTTCAAGACAGAAAAACTCAGAAATTACTCAGACACAGCTCCGAAGTCAGGTAGTTAGTGGTGTTAACACCCCTGTGCCTCGGAAAGCACGTTAAGCCGTTGGTCTTGCGCCTGATCTCTCTACGGTCATGTCGGATTGCTGTCTCACCGAATTATGAGAGTGAAGGAACAGAGAGTGCACCTGTGTATTGCGCACACACTTGTGCACTATAATATGTCCATTGTCCTGCGCAGTTGGCTAATCTCTGTTGAGATAGGCCGCCGTAGTCGAAATCGGCTAGGACGACTTTATTATTATAAGTTATGTAGGTATGTCTATCCGTTACCCTAGCCGCCATAGCACAAGCTCACGCTTAGTTTGGGGCTAGGTAATTTATTAGGATTCCGTACCCGAAGGGTTAAAACGAGACCCTATTACTAAACCTTCGCTGTCTGTATGTCTGTCTGTCACCAGGCTGTATCTCATGAACCGTGATAGTTAGACAGTTGAAATTTTTACAGATGATGTATTTCTGTTGCCGCTATAACAACAAATACTAAAAACAGAATAAAATAAATATTTAAGGGGGGCTCCCATACAACAAACGTGTTTTTTTTAGCGTTTTTTGCTCGCTATCAATAACGGCAGACGTAGACGCTTAAAATATTCACAGAATATTACATTGTATATTCACTTTAATAATGAATAAATAATTTAAAATATTAATATTTAAGGGGGGCTACCATACAACAAACATGTATTTTTTGCTCGATATTTATAATGGCAACAGGTAGACGCTTTGACAATTTACAAAATATTATGTTGTGTTTCATTTTAAAAATAATTAAATAAAAAAAAAAGGTATATTTAAGGGGAGCTCCCATACAAACGTGTTTTTACCCGACTGCGGAAGGAGGGTTGTTTTTCGAGAGTATGTATGTATGTATGTATGTATAATTGTTTGGCACGCCCTACAGCCCAAACGGCTGCACAGTTTTTGTCATATGAGGTTTCGTTGAATTTGTCAAAATTGTGAGAGTGACATAGGCTATATAAATTTTAAAAATAGCGCCCGCAAATGGAAATAAAGGGAGGAGGGGGGATTGATTTTTTCTTTAGCATAGCAATATGGGTATTAAATGAAACCATTTCAAAAATATAATAAATTTGCAGTCTTATAATAAAACTAAAAATAATAAAATAAAAAACAGTAATTTAAAAAACTAAAAAACTCAACTGCGTTTCTGTATAATTGGAAATTAAAAAACCCTAAAACAAGAAAGAGGTCATACAACCCATGTATGACATATGCTGTATGTATTTAAATTGGTACCCATATTAAAAATTGTAGCAGTCGGGACCCATGTTAGAAAGTCAGTAGATTGGAGTAATCTGCAATGTAATATAGAGGTAGGTAGGTATGTGCTCTAAATTCACTAAGCCTCCATTTCTAGAATGGGTCCCGACTGCTATAATTTTTAATATGGGTACCAATTTAACCCGGGTATGACCTCTTTCTTGTTTTAGGGTTTTTTAATTTCCAATTACACAGAAACGCAGTCGGGTTTTTTAGTTTTTTTGTTTGAGAGTTTAGGCAGTGGATTACACGTGGAGGGCGGCAATGATAGGTGGAAAATCAGTCAGGTCTGAGCACTTATAGCTAGGTACTTGCCGCATCAGCTTTTGAGGGTTCAGGTATCACTTCACAGGCCACAATCACTCGAAATGTCTGTAAGGAGCTTCACAGGATACACACGCGGCGAAAAGCACTCTGGTCAGTCTAGTACATGTGTCATAGGGAACGTCTCGATGTCGACTAGATCTTCGGGGTTCTCACGGTACGTTTTAAACAAATAAAAATAAGGCAGGTATGCGTGTGAGTGTGCGCGGCGTAGTATAAATAGGGTACACAAACAAATCAAAATATTGTAGTAAACATTTTTAAATTACCGTTTTTTTGCCTATAATGTCTATTGTTGTAAGTTAATGGTACGGAACCCTTCGTACGCGAGTCTGATTCGCACTTGGCCAGTTTTTTTTTATTACGTGGCTCCTATTCTACTTTCTATTTAATGCTCACACTGACTAAATTGATTTGACATCATTAAAAGTTTTTTAACTATAAATTGAAAACCGATCATGCAACCAAACGAATTTACGGAAATAGTCACGATAGTTTTAAAATGAGTTTGAATGGAAAAAAGATAAATTTTCACTGACTATTATGTACGAACTAATCACAAATTTTATTGTTTGTACACAATAGTATAATAGAATAGTATACAGGCTGGTCCGGTAATGAAGGATATTCCTTTAGGTACAGATTAGTAGATCATTTTCTACTAATGCCAAAAAAGTTAAAAGTGTTGCCATTTTAGAGATTTTGGTTTTGAATTTTATTATTTTTAAGAGCCTTACTAACATTTTAAGTAAAAAGTTACTATTGATTTTGTTTTTTGGAATATTCAAGAGTATTAAAATAGAAACAGATCTTTAAAAAGTCATTAATTGTAGAAGTAGTCATACAACAATTAAATATTAATATTTCGAAAGTGGTAACACTTTTACTTGAAAATATTTTTGGCATGTAGAAAATGATGTTACGAATCTGTACCTACAGGATTAATAATATAAATAAATTGTTTCAACAATCACACCAATTACCTAGCCCCAAACTAAGCGTGAGCTTGTGCTATGGCGACTAGGATAACGGATAGAAATACATAATACATATAAACATCCATGACTTAGGTACAAATGCTCGTGCTCATCACACAAACATTTGCCCCTTGCGGGATTCGAACCCGCAACCGCCTGGCTTAGAAGTCCGGTGCGCGAACGACTACACCAAGACGGTCGTCAAATTATTCTTCAACGGACAAACGGATTCCAATAACGTATTATCCTTCATTACCGGACCACCCTGTATTGTATTGTAAGTAGTTTTTTTGTTTGTCTTAAATAGGCTCCGAAACTACTGGGCCGATTCAAATGAAAGGTAAAAAATTATTAATAAATTATTGTTTATTTCGTTAACACACAAAAACGTAAACAATATCACAGATTAAGTACTAGTACTCCGTACAGAAGTATGACTTTGCAGTGAAACTCAAAGCAATATCTACTCAATGTTGTTAACGATATGGTGTAATTCAGTTCGCCTCTGACTCAAGCACATTTTCGTGTAGACACCTACATAAATACATTGCAAGATAATTTCATTCTTATAACTCTGGAATATGACTCATAATACACTAAACCTATTCAGTGACGTACTATCACGCAACGCGATAGGGTTGACTGCCACAAAAAGCTACTTACGCCATCTAGCGCATCTATCTAGGACTTTATTCACGCTCGTCCAACCAGCAACCTAGTGTCGCGCACCGGTGAGAGCGTGTTACTGCCGGCTAGCGACACCCAACTTGTTTAGGCCCTTATCAAGGGGTCGCCGCGCGTAGGTACGTTGTTGCTACCTACGCGGGAAGATACACAGGCCTGACAATATTGAGGCTGGGATCTACCCAGTAAGTACTCGTGGTACCTGGGGCGGGAGACCCCGCTCTTCTTTTACAGTATAAAGGTACGTACATGGTTTGAGCAAACTTATATATCATAACATACAAAAATGGTGTGTTTGTGTGTGTGTGTGTGTGTGTGTGTGTGTGTGTGTGTGTGTGTGTGTGTGTGTTTGCGCGTGTGTGTGTGTGTGTGTGTGTGTGTGTGTGTTTACGCGTGTGTGTTTGTGTGTGTGTGTGTGTGTGTGTTTGTGTGTGTGTGTGCGTGCGTTATGTCTAAATTACAGTTATAGGTAACAGTGAAACAGTGTGACAGTGATAATGTGATAATGTGGCCCTACGATTTGAAAATCTTGGGATCAGTTCATATTTCGAAACCACCACTCATAGTCACAGTACAATCCTAGCCAGCAGGTCCTCTGTCTCGATGTATCCAAGGATTCTAAGAGCTTTTGTAACCTTATTTTTGCATTCGTATAAATTTAAATTATATAATATATACTAGTCAAAATAAAATAGGGGACACCACGTTTTTTTTAGTTTTCCAATAAATGTATTATATTTAGGGGTTGATAAATTATTCGACTTAATTTATTGATTAATTTTTAATGTTTTAACATTAAAATTAACGAAGATAAATTTGAAAATTTTCAAATGTTAGATTTTTGTGAAAAAAAGGAATTTTGGCTAAAAATACACTAGATGAAAAAAAAATTAAATTTAAAACAATCTTATTTTTTTCTCATTTTTTCACTTTTTTAGTACCGTGTATGCCCTCCTCTTTTGTGAATGCATTCTCGAAGCCTAGAGTGGCGAACTGTTTCTTGTGCAATTTGTTCCCAGCTTGTTTTCAGCACATTAATGAGCTGTCTTTCGTTGGTTTGCACAGGTTGGTTTGTGTTCCGGACACTTCGTTCTAATAAATCCCACATGTGCTCGATTGGGTTAAGGTCCGGACTGTTGGCGGGCCACGATAAAACCTGTATACCAGCTTCCTCTAGGGCTTCTCGGGTGGCTCTTGCTGTATGAGCGCGAGCATTGTCGTGCATTAATTTAAATCCTGCACCAATTCTTTGTGCAAATGGCACCACATGGGGTCTTATGACCTGTTCAATATATCGTTGAGCCGTTACCGTACCTTCATTAAGAACTGCGAGCTCGGTTCGACCGGACATCGAAATTCCGCCCCACACCATTACATTGGGACCCCAAATCTGTCACTTTCATGGATGCAGGCTTTCGAAAATCGCTCACCCTCTCGTCTCCAAACTCTAATGCGACGTTCGTCACTAAAAAAAAATTACTTTGCACTCATCAGTGAACAATACTGTGCTCCAATCATTTGTGACCCAGTCCTGGTGTTGTCTTGCGAAAGATAAACGGTTCGCACGATGCGCACTTGTCAACGGAATTCGCACTACACATCTTCTAGAGAATTGTTGGTCATCGTGTAACAGATTTCTAATTGTTTGGTCGCTAACACGAGTACCCGTCGCCTGGCGCAAGCGATTTTGTATGGAGCGAGCGGTGACGAATCGCTCTCTGCGCGCAGTTAAGCGTATGTAGCTATCTTCTTGTGTTGTGGTTGCTCGAATTCTTCCAGATCCCCGTCTTCTGGTTACACTTCCAGTCTCTTGGAATCGATTCCAAGCATTCTGGATGGCTTTTCATGAAAATCCCAGCTGCAGAGCTACAGAACGCTGCGAATGCCCTCAGGGTCAATCTTGAAATTGGGCGTATTCGGTTGATTCCCCTGGCACTTTTTAAAACTTAAGAGTTTAAATTATTTCTAACAAAAAGCTAAATATCACATCATTGTTAACATATTTCACAAATAGGCATCACTGTCACATGTTTAGATATAAAGATATATGACTTTAAAATTTTGATGCCAGGGGAATCAAAATAAAACATGTTGTATAGAATAATCGTTTATTTTAATTCAATTTTAATCAAATATCTACATTATAAAACTCTTCCGATACTGAGTAACTGACTGACAGACAATGCACAGCCGAAACTACTGAACGCAAGAAGCTGAAATCTGGCATTCATGTTACTTTGAGAGTGTAAGGAAGAACTAAGTAAGGATTTTTTTTAATTCCACTCCAATTCGCTGGCGGCCGCTAGGATAATATATATAGTCAGGTCATAAGTTCTCTCACACAAAAAAAACTTTTGAATTTAGAATGTTGGCCACAAAAAAGTTTATTGAAATCGAATTTAGAATTTTTCATGAAAATAAAAATGTGTACTTTTTAGAATTTTCCTCATTTTTGAATAAGGAGTGGGCACTTAAAGAAGACCGTGTCGCGGTTATTGCGTTACATCGTTGCGGTTACGCGCCAATTCAGATTTTTGACTTACTGAAAAAATTTGGATTCAAAAGATTCGTTTATCGTACCATAAAACGATACAATTAAGACTCTAGTGTAGATGACAGGTCAAGAAGTGGTCGCCCTCGCTCTGTTAGGACTCCAAAAGTGATAAAAGCTGTGAAGGCGCGCATTTAAAGAAATCCCATACGTAAGCAGAAACTGTTGGCCCTTCAGATGGGGTTAAGCAGGACCACGGTGAAAAGGGTGTTAAATGAAGACTTAGGGCTTAGGGCATATCGGAGAAAAACAAGACATCGTTTGGACGCTCGTTTAATGCACACAGCAGTGAAGAAGCGAGCAACCGTATTCCGCGTGTCCAACGAGGTCATTTTCCATCCTCGCTCATGGTTTGGTTGGGAGTCTCTTATTGGGGCTTAACTGAGGTACATTGTTGTGTGAAAGGCGTAAAAACGAATGCAGTTGTGTATCAAAATACAGTCCTTAAGAACCTTGTGGAACCTGTTTCTCATACCATGTTTAATAACAGGCACTGGGTATTCCAACAAGATTCTGCGCCAGCTCATAGAGCGAAAAGCATACAAGACTGGCTGGTGGCGCGTAAAATCGACTTCATCAGGCACGAAGACTGGCCCTCCTCCAGTCCAGATTTGAGTCCGTTAGATTACAAGAAATGGCAACACTTGGAGGAATCCAAGTGTTGAAGGCCTGCTCAAAGCCTCATCCTGATTTGGAGTCACTCAAGGCATCCTTGATTAAAGCAGCCGCCGATATTGACATGAACCTCGTTCGTGCTGCGATAGACGACTGGCCGCTCAGATTGAAGACCTGTATTTAAAATCGCGGGGGTCATTGTGAATAAACTTTATTACCATATGAATCTATGTTTTATGAATTTTATTTTGCTATTTTAATGGTTACCGATTTTCGACCCATAATCATAATATGAAAGTATGATATTAAAGAAGCTTTGATTCCCCTGGTTTTTTGCCAGGGGAATCAATGCCAAAGGAGTCAAGAAAAGTTAATCTTCTTTCGATTTTGTTTAAATGGATTGATTTTTGCCAATGATTATTTTAAAAACAATTAATAGTCCTATATACTGTTAATCCTAGTAAGGAAATTCTTAATAATCAAAAATCATTCTTAAAAGTGGCCAGGGTAATCAATGACCTAGTAAAACAAAGCCAGGGGAATCAAATTCTTACCTTCGTAAATCCGGCTTGGAAACGTCGAGACGCGACCTCTCCTCGCGATGTTCAGAGCGCGACTAAAGCCACCTTGCCGATCGGCGTGCACATCGGCAAGGTGGCTTCAGACATTTATTATTATTTATTATTCGGCGTAGACATTTATAATAGCAAGGCAGGTGGCATTTAGTGACGCGCCAAGGGAATCAATTGTTGAGCTCGGACAAACACAAATATATATTTTTTTAAAACAGTGATTGGCACCGACTTTGTGTATTTAATAAATCATTAAACAACTCACCCTTTACCTCTTAAATTACAAAAAGTCCTAAATTGATGACTATAGATAGGTACATTTTTAATGGTTTGTTCAAAAAATGACTAAGGGACAGCCCAGGGGAAACAAATATCAAGGCTTCGAAGATTTTTTTCAGATGTTTTAAGCTAAAATAAACACCGTTTTTGTTGTGCCCCATTTAATTTAAACATTAAAGTAACAGAAAAAAATATCTTATAATAAATTTTAAACGTTATGGGTAGTTTTTGCCCCCGGACATTGGTTTTTTTGGCTTTCAAGATTGACCCATCAATGTTATGGCTCTATTTGCGGTTTGCACGTCCATATGTCTACGATTTCTCGGCATTGCTCTTTAAAAATGTTTATTTACACTCAAACTTAGCAAAATTTCACTGCTCGCGCATGAATTCACAGTTGGAATGACCTAAAACTTCGTTTAAAAAGTTGGGTAAATTCAAGTGGTTACAAAAAAAATGACAAACTGTCACCAACTTCAAAAACTATGCAAGCTGTAAACTCTCACGATGTTCGTTAACACTTAAGGTAACACCACAAAAAAGGTAGATACTTAACATCAGTTAGAAATTATTAAAATCGCTCCAGACGTCGAAATAAATAAGTGGCCCTTATTTTGTTTTGACTAGTATATTATGCAATTTTTGTACTTTACTATAAAGAAGGGCAGCTTGTGCATAAAATTGTCGTGTAGCTAATATTGTTTTGCAGGTGGGGATGGGAAGCCAAACTTTGCTGTCTCCTACCTACCCATTACTGGTCTAGGTTCAAAAGGCAATTTACTATGTAGCTTTAATACCGAGGTCAGAATTTATATATATATAGATAGAGATAGTTTGAGACCTTGGGAAGGACATAGGCTACTTTTTGGCGCGATATAAAACCTTCACGGGTGTGAAATGGGGGTGAAAGTTTGTGAGTAAAATACGACTTTTGGCGCCGGGCGAAGTCGCGGGGAACTGCCAGTTTGTAATAGTACGGTCGGCAGCACGTCAGGGTATCCATTTGAACTGCAAAAACAGCTTATATTACGTAGGGAATAGAGGCGGTCTCAAGTTCAAAGTAGTCTGTGTCTGGGTCATGTGTAAAGAATTCGTTCTTTATTTAAGTATTTTTGGAGCGTGTTTTAAATACACTAAAATACACTTAGCGGCAGAAAAATCGGCCCATCGAGTAATTTGCATACAAACATGCTGACTACACAGGGTCACAAATAATGTCCTCCTAGCCGAATTTCGACTACGGCGGTCTATCCCAACAGAGATTAGCCAACTGCGCGGGACATATTATAGTGCACAAGTGTGTGCGCAATACACAGGTGCACTCTCTGTTCCTTCACTCTCATAATTCGGTGAGACGGCCGTCCGACATGACCGTAGAGAGATCAGGCGCAGGACCAGCGGCTTAACGTGCTTTTCGAGGCACGGGGGTGTTAACACCACCAACTTCCTGACTCCGGAGCTGTGTCTGAGTAAGTTCAAGACAGAAAAACCCAAACACTCTCGGCCCGACCCGGGATTCGAACCCGGGACCTCGTGGATAGTACCCAGCGTGCTGACCACTAGACCAACGAGGCAGTCGGGTCACAAATATAAAGGAACGTGTACAACTGTACAGATGTTTGAGTCAATAGATGCGGTATATGTCTATCTTAATAAAGCTATCCAATCAACTAAAGCGAGTCTTAAAAAATTTAGTGGAATAACTCACTTTCTACCTTTCATATAACGTCGTAGGGAACGCGCAGACAGAGTAATTTAAGCGGGCAATGAAAAAATATTCATCCATACTAATATTATAAATGCGAAAGTGTGTTTGTCTGTCTGTTACTTGACACTTAAACCACTGAACCGATTGAGATGAAATTTGGTTTGGAGACATTTCGAGACCCTGGAAAGGACATATGCTACATTTTGTCGCGTAAAACCATCAAGGGGGTGAAATGGGGGATGAAAGTTTATATGGAAAATCCTACTCTTGCGGGCGAAGTCGCGGGGAACCATTAGAATTCATATATTTTATTGTGAAACACGGGTAAAAAAATAAGGTCTGAACAAATTGAAAACTTAGAACTAACCATGTCCAACCTTTGGGGCGTACAATAATATTATAGGGTTACTAATTTAATTAAATTAATGCTTTTTAAATAACAATGTCAACAGATCTTATGTCAAGAATTCATTAATAGAGAAAAAGGGTCAATATTAAAATTGGGCGTATTCGATTGATTCCCCTGGCACTTTTTAAAACTTAAAAGTTTGAACTTTTACTAACAAAAGGCTAAGTATCACATCATTGTAAACATATTTCACAAATAGGCATCACTGTTACATGTTTAGATATATGACTTTAAAATTTTGGTGCCAGGGGAATCAATATAAGATGCCAGGAGAATCAAAGTAAAACATTTTGTATAGAATCATCGTTTATTTTAATTAAACTTACTAGTCTTTTGGTTTCATTTTGGTTCTTTAGAGTCATCATTAATCTTATAAATACCTAGTCATGTCATTAGTTCTGTCACATGTGTAATATGAAATAATTTAGACAAGTTTATTATTTATGTAACCATTTATATAGCAAAATGAACTTAATAAAACAAAGATTCATATGGTAATAAAGTTTACTCAAAATGACCCCCGCGATTTTAAATACAGGCCTTCAATCTGCGCGGCCAGTCGTCTATCGCAGCACGAACGAGGTCCATTTCAATATCGGCGGCTGCCTCAATCAAGGATGCCTTGAGTGACTCCAAATCAGGATGAGGCTTTGAGCAGGCCTTTTCCTCCAAGTGTTGCCATTTCTTGTAATCTAACGGACTCAAATCTGGACTGGAGGAGGGCCGGTCTTCGTGCCAGATGAAGTCGATTTCACGCGCCGCCAGCCAGTCTTGTGTGCTTTTCGCTCTATGAGCTGGCGTAGAATCTTGTTGGAATACCCAGTGCCTGTTATTAAACATGGTATGAGAAACAGGTTCCACAAGGTTCTTAAGGACTGTATTTTGTTACACTACTGCACTCGTTTTTACGCCTTTCTTACAAAAATGTACCTCAGTTAAGCCCTAATAAGAGACTCCCAACCTAACCATGAGCGAGGATGAAAAATGACCTCGTTGGACACGCGGAATACGGTTGCTCGCTTCTTCACTGCTATGTGCGTACACCTTATCATTTTGTTTGTTGTAGCTCTCTTCCACGGTGAAAATTTTTTCATCCGAAAAAAGAATTTCCCGATGCTTTTTTCCCGCGTACCGCTTCAACAAAGCGCGGCATCTCTTCAGTCTCAGGTCCATTAAACGAGCGTCCAAACGATGTCCTGTTTTTCTTCGATATACCCTTATACTCAGGGCTAAGGAGCCCTGAGTCTTCATTTAACACCCTTTTCACGGTGGTCCTGCTTAACCCCATATGAAGGGCCAACAGTTTCTGCTTACGTATGGGAATTCTTTAAATTCGCGCCTTCACAGCTTTTATCACTGCTGGAGACCTAACAGAGCGAGGGTGACCACTTCTTGGCCTGTAATCACATAGACACACTAGAGTCTTCATTGTATCGTTTTATGGTACGATAAACGAATCTTTTGGTTATATTCAAATTTTTCAGTAAGTCGAAAATCTGAATTGGCGCGTAACCGCAACGATGCAACGCAATAACTGCGACACGGTCTTCTTTAGGTGTCCACTCCATATTTATAAATGAGGAAAACTCTAAAAAGTACACATTTTTATTTTTATGAAAAATTTGAAATTCGAATTCAATAAACTTTTTTGTGGCCAGCATTCTAAATTCAAAAGTTTTTATTGTGTGACAGAACTCATGACCTGACTATGTAGTATTATAAAAAAACAAAACAATATCTCTCTTTAAGAACTATCAAACATTTGTAACAAAGCAAATTATCTAAAAACTATTAAATTAATATAATTAAATCATTTAAAGTGCCTACAATATCTAACACAAGTTAATATTGTAGACGGTATTGTATGCATAAAAGTATAACACCTTTTCATGCGGCAATAATGACGCTATATTATGTATCTAACAGCGATAAATTTTCTCAAAAACGTATAAACTTATAACAATAAATGAATATAATTGGCAAATGGACAAACAATAGATCAAAAAATATTATAATCATCAGTAGAATCCGAGTCTTTCCCGCCATAGAGAGCAGACGTTGAAAGTATGATAAATTAAGGAAGGTTTGATTCCCCTGGCATTTTGTCAGGGGAGTCAGGAAAAGTTAATTTTCTTTCGATTTTGTTTTAATGGATTGATTTTTGCCAATGATTATTATAAAAACAGTTAATAGTCCTACATACCCTACTGTTAATCCTAGTAAAGAAATTCTTAATAATCAAAAACATTTTTTAAAGTGGCCAGGGTAATCAATGACATAGTGAAACAAAGCCAGGGGAATCAAATTCTTACCTTCGTAAATCCGGCTTGGAAACGTCGAGACGCGTGACCTCTCCTCGCGATGTTCAGAGCGCGACTAAAGCCACCTTGCCAATGTGCACGCCTTCGGCGTAGACATTTATAATAAGGCAAGGCAGGTGGCATTTAGTAACGCGCCAAGGGAATCAATAGTTGCGCTCGGACTAACACAAACTGTTTGTTTTTTAAAAACAGTGATTGGCACACACTTCCTGTATTTATTAAATCATTAAACAACTTATCCTTTAACTCTTAAATTACAAAAAATCTTAAATTTATGACTATAGATAGGTAAATTTTAATGGTTTGTTCAAAAAATGACAAAGGGACAGCCCAGGAGACTCAAATATTAAGGCTTCCAAGATTTTTTTCAGATGTTTTAAGCTAAAATAAACACCGTTTTTGTTGTGCCCCATTTAATTTAAACAATGACGTAAAAGAAAAAATATATATTTCATTAAATTTTAAACGTTTTGGTTAGTTATTACCCGGACATTGCTTTTTTTGGCTTTCAAGATTGACCCAAAAACATTTAGCACTTAAATATTCATGCAATTTAGATCTAAAAATATCAATGTCATTTGTGTCTCGTAATCTCGTAAAAACGTTGTTTGAAGATGAACATTTATCCAATCGATTGACTTTTACTTCCACTTTTTACTTTTTATCAGTGAACCTGTGAACGAAGCATGTTTGTATGAAAATTACTCGATGGGCCGATTTTTCTAAGTGTAGTAATAGATACAATTAAATAAAGTAAAATTGGTCGCAGTAAGATGAAAACATCAAAAATTAAAACCATACACATTTTGAACCCAACAGCCGAAGATAGAACCGAAGCCATATTGACGGAAGCAGTCGTTAGCGCTCGCGCTCATTTCCACCCGCCATTTTGTATTTTTCAGCCGCCATTGTGGTGCGTTTCGGATTTTTAATTGGGCTTATTATTGTTATCGTGCACGATAAGGCAAGAAACTTTACAATTGGCTACTTGACACCACCAATCGTTAACGTACTTTTAATGAACTGTCAAAACGCTCTTCTGCCATAGATTTTATAAGGGAAAGTAAACTATGACGTCACATTTCACTATACTCAACTATATGTTAGTTGAGTATAGTGAAATGTGACGTCATCTTTGACTTTTTGACTTGACTTTTTATCGAGTTTAGCTTAATTAAAAATCAAATACTGTAGTTAGTTAAAAAATATCAATGAAAGTGTATTCAAAATATGATGTCATTTTGAAGAAATAGGTTTTCAAAATTATTTGTAGATGGTATCAAATACCCATATTTAAACAAATGTTGACGAAATATTGCATAAAAACTTTCTTGGTTTGTACGAGTATTGTCACAATAGATAGATAAGTAGTGTCAACTAAATAAAAACTACCTACTTAAATTAGGACCGATTTTTGAACTGGCGATAAAAAATGTTTAAGGTGAAAATATGCTTTTTTAGGGTTCCGTAGTCCGACAAGGAACCAAGGAACCCTTAGGTATAAGATTGTTCAGTCCGTCCGTCCTAGTCTGTCTTAACTGAATATCTTCTACGTTTATGGACTGATTTGCATGTAACTTGGTTCGAGGATACTTCACATATAGATCTCATATTTAAAAATACAAAAAATTAAAATTACCCCATTTTAAGGGTACCTCCCCATACATGTAAAGGGGGGAGGGATGAATTATTTTTTTGAGTACACCCCCTTGTGTAGGGTATCGTTGAAAAGGACTATGAAAATAAGGTAGAATTTCGATACAACACTTTTTTATCAGCTTTACCATTTGCGAGATATAACCCGCCAAAGTTCCCCCCTGTAATTTCTAGTCTTGGACCTATAAACTTCAAATCACTCACGTTAAGAAACAGGCGTGGAAACTCTTACTTTAAATTGTTTCGGGTATCCTGTGATGAATACTTTTGAAATTATAAATAAAATAAAAATATATACTTTTTTCCAAAAGAACAGTATAAGCTTAAAAAGTTTTTTTGCCTATACTGTCTAATGTTGTAACTTAATAGAATAAATAAATAAATTGTTCCAACAAACACACCAATTACCTAGCCTCATACTAAGCGCGAGCTTGTGTTATGGTGACTAGGATAACGGATAGACATACTTAAATACTTTTATAAACATCCATGACTTAGGTACAAATGCTCGTGCTCATCACACAAACATTTGCTCCTTGCGGGGTTCGAACCCGCAACCGCCTGGTTTAGAAGTCCGTGGCGCGAACCACTACACTAAGACGGTCGTCCAAGAACGGAACCCTTCGTGCTCGATTCCGACTCGCACTCGACCGGTTTTTGAATTAATAGGCAGACATTTGACCGCAATCTTACCTGATATTAAGTGACGATGCAGCCAAATATGATGCTTGATGCCTATGCAAATGCTCAGTCAAGGAGAAGCGAGAAAGTTCATTTTTTAGTATAAGAATTCGACCGTGAGAGTTTCAAACTAAATTACCAGAAACTTATGACATCGTTAAGATAAGTTATTTTTTAACTAACATTTTAAACAATACATACACGAAAAGCAATACAACAGCATTATTAAACCACTAAGGTTTGTGTTAATGCCGCCTTTCACATCGATACTACATAATTTTAAAATCAATATTACCTATACTAAACACAAAATGAAAACATCACGGGAACAAGACAAAGGATCAGACATTTAACTGAACAACTCAAGTAGTGAAGACACACTTCGAAGTTAGTGTTGCAGAAAGTGAGCCTTCAGTCATAGAATAAGTACTAGTACTCCGTACAGAAGTATGACTTTGCAATGAAATTCAAAGAAATATCTACTCGATGTTGTTAACGATATGGTGTAATTCAGTTCGCCTCTGACTCAAGCACAGAATGAAACTATCTTGTAAGAAATACATTGCAAGATAGTTTCATTCTTATAACTCTGGAATATGATTCATCATACACTAAACCTATGCAGTGGACGTACTATCACGCAACGCGATAGGGTTGACTGCCACAAGAAGCTACTTACGCCATCTAGCGTATCTTTCTAGGACTTTATTCACGCTCGTCCAACCAGCAACCTAGTGTCGCGCACCGCCGGTGAATAAAATGCGGGAGCGTGTCGCTGCCGGCTAGCGACACCCAACTAGTTTAGTCACTTACTAAGGGGTCGCCGCGCGTAGGTACGTTTTTGCTACCTACGCCGGAAGATACACAGGCCTGCTTCAGTTTAGTAATAAGTCATAATGGATGAAACACGTTTGAAGGAATTCGGTTCGAGAAAATAATTCTAAAGTTTGGTGTAAACTTTGCATATTTAATATGTTAGCCTACTGATGCTAAAATTTCGCTGCCTCTTATTCTGTCTCTAATTTTGTTTTGTTTAATTTCATTGACATGAAATTGCCAAACACCCATTTTCATGTGCGAAATCTGCACAGTGACGACGTAAAGAGACAGTTGGGCCTTAACTATAGAGCGGCCACCTATTCTATGTGTCATTCAATGAGGGATTTTCCTAGTGTCAAAAATCAGTACTTAAAAATCCGCTAGATGGCGTTGACCCATCTAAGTCAGGAGATTTTTATTTCAGAAACAGGCTGGTTTTAGCGTTTAATATGTTCTAATGTTTATGTTTACCATGTTTTTGATTCACGCGTACTAAGAGGTCGTTTTTTTCAACAATTTAGTAATCACCAAGACGTTTTTTCTATTAAATTTTATTTTAAACTGCAATTTGAAATTCGAGTCTCTTGCAGGTGATTATGTGTTTGCACCGTTTGGCGTTGAAACTTTTGGACCGTGGGGACCTAACGCCAAATTACTTTTTAGAAAAATAGCCCCTAAATTAAATACAATTATGGAAAACAAAAAAGCTGGCTCGTTTCTCGCTCAGAGGCTAAGTATGGCTATCCAACGCGAAAACGCAGCCAGCATTCTCGCTTCCTTGCCTCATGGACACGGTTACATTTTTGAATAAGTAGATTTTTAAATTTTTTTTAAGTGTATATATTTAGTTAACTGATTATTTTTATGTGATTTAATAAAAGTGTACTAGCTAGACAGTATGGACTTTGTCTGAAATAAATGGATTTATTTTAAATTTGTTATTTTTTTACGTAAATACTTCCACTGCATGTCGGTACACATAATATTACAATAATTTGCTCAATGATTTCGAGGCAATATTTGTATCACCTAGATAAATAGCGTTATCTATTAACATACAATGAAACTAAAATTTTGAGTTGTTAGAAAATCTCTCATTAGGAGTAGATATCACCAATGAGGTGACGAAATTTTTAAATCAGTCCTTTTGTTTTAGTACTTATACTTGAAAAAAAAAACCACCGGAATCAGGAAATAAATGAAGTGAAATGAAATACATACATTTATTTGGCACGAAAATCGAATGGATACTCTATGCTGAAAATCTATGGTATACTGATTTTCAGCAGGAACCTTTTCCTAAGCCTTAAGATTTTTGGTAACTAAGATAATAACTTTTTTTGAGAATTAGTTGTTGGTTCAAAAAGAGTCGTATTTGAGTAGCAATCCATACTAATATTATAAATTCGAAAGTGTGTCCGTCTGTCTGTTACCTCTTGACGCTTAAATCACTGAACCGATTGAGATAAAATTTGGTATTGAGATAGTTCGAGACCCTGGAAAGGACATAAGCTACATTTTGTCGCGATATAAAAACATTAAGGGGGTGAAATGAGGGATGAAAGTTTATATAAAAATCCAACTCTTGCGGGCGAAGACGCGGGGAACCAATAGTTTTAAATAAAATGAAAATGAAAAATTATGTATTTGGCACAGACATACTTTAAACAGAGTTACAACACAGGGTACCTATTACCACAGATTACATAACAGTTTTACGTCATAAATCGTTATTCGAAGATACTGATTTTCAGCAGCTATGCACTATTTTAAGTAACTATCTTGTTCTAAGTATCCTTACTCTGTCAAGTGAATAATAGTGTCAAATGACGAAAAAGGTCACACGCGCGCACATTACCTATTTACGTGCAAATTGTTTACAATGTTAATGTCATTTGAGATGAGCAAACTTGACTTCTACGCTTCTCGGTCTGTTTGTATCCGTATTTAACGCCTGCGTACACTTGTGCATGACTATAAATTATTACTAGCGACTAGGCGGGTCGCTTCTGGTGCAATTGACAACATTTCAAAAAATGTACATGCACATTTTTATTTTTTTCCTTTTAGTACGTCAAAAAAGAAGACATACGTATTTTATTGTTTTTAAGTGATAAGCAATCACTTTGCAATCTAAATATATATACAATTACAATATTTTTTCAAGTGCAATAATATACATACGTATTTTTTCTTTTTCATTTCTTTTTTGTTAAAGAGCGTAAGTACAAGAGTAAGGATGTAACGACTTCACAACTTTGCCTTTTAAACAAATATCTCTGAATTCATAGCGTAGAAAAATGATAAAATATTTTTAACGTGTTGAGCATCGCCAAATCTCGAAATAATTTTTGAATTTTAGTACTATTATAATAATGAAATGTTGTCAATTGGAGTTAAACCGGCCAAGTGCGAGTCGGCCTCGCGTATTGAGGGTTTCGCATAAACAAAGGCTTTCTTCTACGATGCGACCACAAATTTTATAATATCGGTTTAAGGTTTTCTTAAATCTGTAGGTACGTAATATTTACGCAATAGTCGCTGTGTACACTTAACTTTTACATCCGGTATAGATCCTCTGTGCTGGGCAAAGGCCTCACCTCAACTAGAAGGAAGTATGATTATTGCAAAAATATTTTAATTCAACGCATTCGTTTTCCCCAGGCCCCCAAACCCTTTCAACCATGGGCGTTGCGTCGGACGGCTACGGGTGGCGCGCGCGCATCGCGGCCATGCGCGAGTCCCGCAAGCTGGTGCTGGTCATCGTCGCCATAGCGCTGCTGCTCGACAACATGCTCCTGACTACCGTCGGTAAGTGCTTAATAAAATAGGTCTCGGGATGGAACCTTGGAGAACCCTTCAAAATAAAAAAAAGAAGTGGTCTTAGCATGGCACCTTGAGGGACCCCTCCTAAAAATAGGTATAAAGATTGAACCTTGAGTGACCTTAAACAAATTGTTTATAAATATTAGGTCACGGAAGGCGACCTTTTAGGACTCCTCTTAAAAATAGTAATGAGGTCGCCTTTGGATGACACCTTAAGGAACCCATCCTAATAAAAGGAATAGAATGTGTTAAGAAGGCACCTTGAGGAACTTCTCCTTAAGATAGAAATAGGAAAAGTCTTACGATAACACCTTGTGGAACCCTTCCTAAAAATAGAAATAAAGAAGATCTTTGGGTGGGCAGTAGACGGACCCTTACTTGAGATTGAGATTCAAATGTTTGATTTAGTAAGTAGGATTAAGTAAGTAGTAGAATAGTAGAGGTCTTAGAGTGGCACCTAGAGAGTGCCTGTTTTATTCAAATAAGGGGTTCAATATCGCGGCCATGCGCGAGTCCCGCAAGCTGGTGCTGGTCATCGTCGCCATAGAGCTGCTGCTCGACGACATGCTCCTGACTACCGTCGGTAAGTGCTTAATAAAATAGGTCTCGGGATGGAACCTTGTAGAACCCTTTAAAATAGAAAAAGATGTGGTCTTAGCATGGCACCTTAAGGGACCCCTCCTAGAAATAGGAAAAAAGAAGGTCTTAGGATGACACCTTGAGGAACCCCTCTAAAAAAAGGTATAAAGATTGAACCTTGAGTGACCTTAAACAAATTGCTTACAAATAAAATAAATAATAGGTCACGGGATGGGACCTTTTGGGACTCCTCTTAAAAACAGTAATGAGGTCGCCTTTGGATGACACCTTAAAGAACCCATCCTAATAAAAGGAATAGAATGTGTTAAGAAGGCACCTTGAGGAACTTCTCCTTAAAATAGAAATAGGTAAAGTCTTACGATAACACCTTGTGGAACCCTACCTAAAAATAGAAATAAAGAAGATCTTTGGATGGGCCGTAGAGTGACCCTTACTTGAGATTGAGATTCAAATGTTTGATTTAGTAAGTAGGATTAAGTAAGTAGTAGAATAGTCGAGGTCTTAGAGTGGCACCTTGAGAGTGCCCGTTTTATTCAAATAAGTGGTTCAATATCGCGGTCATGCGCGAGTCCCGCAAGCTGGTGTTAGTCATCGTCACCATAGCGCTGCTGCTCGAAAACATGCTGCTGACCACCGTCGGTGAGTGTTTTATAAAATAAGTCTCGGGATGGAACCTTGGAGAACCCCTCAAAATAGAAAAAGAAGTGGTCTTAGGAAGACACCTTGCGGGACCTCTCCTGGAAATAGGAATAAGGCCGGTCTTGGGAGACCCCACCAAAAATTTAAAATAAGAAAGGTCTTAAGACGGGCCCTTGACAGACCCCTCTTAAGAATAGTAATAAAAGAGGTCTTAGGATGACACCTTGAAGGACCCATCCTAAAAATGGGATATGGATTGTGTTAAGATGGCACCTTGAGAGTGCCCGTTTCATATGTAAGTGGGAATAGGAAAGGATATGGGGAGTATCGCCGGCATGTGCGAGTCCCGCAAGCTGGTGTAAGTCATAGTTGCTATAGCGCTGCTGCTTGTTAAATGAATGAGTGGTCTTAAAAAGAAAAAAAGGTATCATTAAGATGGCACCTTGAGCGATCTTTAACAAATAGTTTACAAATAAAATAAAAAGTAGGTCTCGGGACAGGACCTTGGGGGACCCCTATTAAAATTAGAAATAGGCTATAGGCGTGTAAATAGGCTTCTCCTGGGCAAGCTCGCTCCACCGTAGATTTCTACAGGTTGATCTAAGCTCGCATAGTTAGTAGAACTTTTTGTGAAAGCAGCAACCAAAACGAAACACCCTGTGTCTCAGAGCGCGCAATCACACAAGTGCCTCATTGTAATTCATTATGAGGCAATATTTCACCTCCGGGAGGGAAGAGGGTTATCAGATTTGCTTTGGCCACTTCAGAAATGTTTTACTAGTCCTTGAGCAAAATGGGCCGATAACCACTTTGAAATTCCTTGTTATGCTTATTTTTAGTAGATACACACTTAGGTCAACGATACCTGTAGAAATTACATTAAACAGTCGTGACACGTTTTCAAGTCAATTTTAATTCAATAATATATATAATAGTTCAATATTGACAATATTAAGGAGACTTAAATTCAGTTATGTGGTGCCAAAACTTCACTGTTATTTATTATCATTGGTTGTTACTAGAAATGGATTTAAATCTGTCACTTGAAGTGTCAGTTACAAGTTGTGCCATGTTTGTTTTTGTATGACATAGTGAAATCTTAAATTGATAGATTTAAGAGATAAATTATACATATAATAAATTAAGAGATAAAAAGGAGATGCTTGTGGCGCAGTGGCGGCAGCGCATTGGTAGTGATACCAAAAGTCAAGCAACCCACGGCGCGGTCGTGATTGGATGGGTGACCATTCCGACCATTTAAGTGACGTCCATGACAAGCATCTCCGTGCTTCGGAAGGCACGTTAAGCAGTTGGTCCCGGCTAATATCTGTGGTATTAGTCGATAAGCCTAGTCAGAGGCCCTAGGGCGGCTTGATAACTTCTGACAGTAAGGTTTGTCACTGGCCTTACATACACCCCTCCACCAATCCGCACTGAGCCCGTGTGGTGGAGTATGGCTCGTACCTCCTCATAGTTGAGGTAGAGGCCTTTTCCCAGCAGTGGGATCTAATAAGCTGACTTTAAGAGATAAATACATACAATTCACAGAAAATCGTTTACGAAGATAAAATATAACATTAACAAAACCGGCCAAGTGCGACTTGGACTCGGAGGGTTCCGTTACCATTAAATACGAAAAAAACAATTTTGTATAGAAAAATATGTATACAATTATTCTTGAGAAAAATTTGCTTACAGAAATCATTTAGTACTTTAAAAATACATTTAAAATACTTCACCTACTACTTGCCTACATAGGTATCGTTTTTACCGCGCGTCCCAACTTGACTGGTCTCTACCCGAAGGTGGTCTAAAAGAAAATGCTTTTAGCAATAATACCACCATAACTGCGTCAGGTTATACATTTTTGTTGATAGCTAGGCTATATTACAACTAAATAAGATACCACAGTGTTCACCCTGGCGTGCTGTTGTACGAACATGCATGTGTTATTTTTCTACAGTATCTTTGTTCATATCTTTTAATATGTTCATATCTTTCATGAGCGTCGGTGGCGCAGTGGCTAGCGGGTTGCCTCTCATACGGGAGGTGCCGGTTCGTTTCATTAGTTATTTCACTAACCGATGCTCTTACGGTGAGGGAAAACATCGTGAGGAAACCTGCACATTCAGGCGACTGAATGTGTAACCATGATCCAAACTGGTCAGGTTCCCCTGGTAACAGTGTCATGGAGGTCAGATGGCAGTCGCTCGACTGTAATTACCTGATCTGCCACAACCTGGATCGTGTTCAGCGGACCCTGGGCCCTCGCGTGCGAGAGCACAACCGGGATAACGCTAGGAGGATGATGATGATCTTTGTTCATATCTTTTCTTCCGATTGTCTATTTGACTTATCTTGTACAATCCAGCAGTGGAAACGCATAAGGGTAGTGTGTAATTATTTTAATATTTACCCCTTAAGAATTATTGTAAAGCTGTTGTTTCCTCAATAAAGAAAAAAAAACTTTAGAACTACACTACGACCTAACAAAGCGTATATATTGTATCTAAAGACTGACCAGGAATATATGGGACCTGAATTAAGGGCGCTTCGAATCCACTTTATATGACAACACTCTGTATAGTCAAACCAGCGTAGATTGGCAACTGAACATAAAAAAACATATTTTTATATGTATACATTCATGTTATTTTTTTAAGCCTGTTGCCTAATAATAAAAGATTATACGATAAAAGAGCATAACAGAACACTCGCAAATTGAGTACTTATAAAATTCAGTAACTCTTTGTAATATTGGCTTGAATTTTTGACCAAAACACAATATTTTTTGCAAAACCATCAACGGGTAAAAGGAATATTATATCGATTGTTTTTCTAAATGACATTATTTATAATGTTATCATAATTTTAAATAATGTATAGGGAATCATGTAAAACTCTACAAACTATTTTGGTTGAAATATCCAAGTAGGGTTTATTTTATAAAGAAAATAAAACTCAAAACAAGTATTTATTATAATCATTTTTTTAAAATCGGTATTAAAATATTATCCGTAGCCATAAGTGGCCAATTTTCACTATTCGCACAATATGACATACCAAAAATTTTTGATGACAACTATAGCATTAATTAACTTAAAGAAACATACATAGAGTTTCTTTTCGAAAAACACTACAACACCATGTTAAACCACTTTTCTTCAGGAAATTGAATAGCTCTCGGTATTTTTGTCACATAAAAATTGCACTTGGTCGAAAATTAGATTTCGCGTCCACTTTGACACTAATCATTATGACAATTGATGACATGTCAATGACGATTTGATTTTTCTGTTGCCAGTAAAAGAAATTAGTTCCAGTTGTTTTCCGCAATATGGCGAGGTCCCATATATTCCTGGTCAGGCTATACATTAGTGTAAATAACTTTAATAACTACATATCTACAAAGTCGCGGTATCAAACAATCAACATCTTTGTCGACGTTAATTAATCCCCCTTACAACTGGGACACCCCGTATTTCCAAGATGGCGAACAATCAGACAAGTGCTTCATTGTCATTCATTGAGCTTCGATCCGCAGATGGAGTGGCGGAATGTTGGCATTGATTTTGCTTGTTGACTGGTTGAGACACTTGGGTTTGCTCGCTTGGTAAAGTCAGGGCCCGTAGCCAAATGGCAATCGTTCTGAAGCGAACTTCGCTATCGCCAATGAAATGTCAAAACATGTACCGTAGCCAAGTGGCAATTTATTGTCAAGCGAAGTTCGTTATCGCTAACAAAATGTATGAAACTGACATAAGCCATCGAAACATCACGTGACATTTGCATACATATTTTGACATTTCATTGGCGATAGCGAAGTTCGCTCCATAACGATTGGCAATTTATTCTCTAGCAAAGTTCGTTATCGCTAACACAATTTTGACATAAGCCATCGAATCATCACGTGACTTTTGCATACATATTTTGACATTTCGTTGGCGATAGCGAAGTTCGCTCCAGATAGATTGCCATTTGGCTACATGTAAAAGTCACGTAATGTTTCGATGGCTAATATCAGTTTTATACATTTTGTAAGCGATAACAAACTTCGCTTGACAATAAATTGCCACTTGGCTACGGGCCCAGATTTGAGTAGGTAATACTTTTTGAACGTGCGATAACCGAGTGGAGAAAATTTTACTTCTCATTCGTGAGGTCGTGAGTTCGATCCCCACCTGTACCACTGAGTTTGTACACTTTACAGCAGAAGTGTAGTTTTTTTTTAAGTTCAGATAATATTTAGTACATTAGTAATATATATACAACTTATTAATAAAAAATTAAGATAATCACTCTTAAACTTTCGCGTTTCATTATTAGAACACATTAAAACGGGGATTAACGCGACGGATAGTAGGTAAAACATTATATACCTTTAATTTTTGCCTGACGTTTCGACCGGGTTGCACCGATCGTGGTCACAGGCAGTCTGCCTGTGACCACGTCGTCGCGTTAATCCCCGTTTTAATGTGTTCTAATAAATTAAGATAAATTATTTTACATTATTTTTTAAAGATATCGTTGTTATTAGTTTTTGGTAAATATTATATTCTATAGACCCTAGTCTATAGAGTATAATCTATTGATACCTATATCTATAGATTTATACGAACCCGCCTCAGGAATGAATTAGGCCTTTACCACAGAATAAGTACTAGTACTTCGTACAGAAGTATGACTTAGCAATTGTATTCAAAGAAATGTCTACTCAATGTCGTCAACAATATGGCGTAATTTAGTTCGCCTCAGAGTCAAGCACATTTTCGTGTAGACACCTACAAAAATCCATTGCAAGATAATTTCATACTTATTGCTCTGGATTATGATTCATAATACACTAAACCTATTCAGTGACGTAATATCACGCGACGCGATAGGGTTGACTGCTACGAGAAGCTTCTAACGCCATCTAGCACCTCTTTCTAGTACTTTATTCATTCTCGTCCAGCCAGCAACGTAGCCGCGCGGCCGCCGGTGAATAAAACGTGCGAGCGTGTCGCTGGCCGGTAGCGACACGCAACTTGTTTTAGCCCCTAAGTAAGGGTCGCCGCGCGTAGGTACGTTTTTGCTACCTACGCGGGGAAATACACAGGCCTGCCTTTACTAATCTAGGTACTAAAAGGGGTATTGGCCCTATTTTGAGTTTAATGTATTCTTCATCTCTTTTTAACCCTAAAAAACGGAATTCCTTTTACAAGCCAACACAAAACTTCCAACTATTTACCTGAGTCCTAAAGCGCCAAAGAGATTTTAATAAAATACTCCCCGACATTGCTGGTTCTGGCAAATATTTGTGGTATGCGCACAAAAAGATGGCTAAGTAAGTAGTTAAAATAAAACACTAATGTTGCCTGAAAACAATGACAGTGTATTTAAACAAGCGGTAGAGTTGTCATATCCTACTGCGCGGTGATTCGAATTTGATGCGCCGAACACACGTTCGCTTACGTGTCAAATGTCATGTTTACGAAATTTGAATGCAATATTGAGCAAATTCCTCAATTTGAGGCAATTAATTTCCGCGTGCTAATTACACATCTACCTCTTTTTTAATGAACTATTATTGTCTGAAAAGTCTTTCTTAAGGAAGGAATTAAAAAAAGATATTTTTCAAATGGTATCACGTTTTTCACGATATTTTTTCGAAAAAGTTATTGTCTTTCTACATAGAGGTACATCCAGCATCATTTTGAAACGATTGAAAGTAACGTGTAATGGAGTTATCGTTACATATTATGACCTGAACCTATGACTCAATAATAAGGATTATAATAATATCCTCAACAGAGATTAGCCAACAACGCTAGAGATATTACAGTGCACAAGTGTGTGCGCAATACACAGGTGCACTCTCTGTTCCTTTACTCTCATAATTCGGTGAGACGGCCGTCCGACATGACCGTAGAGAGATCAGGCACAGGACCAACGGCTTAACGTGCTTTCCGAAGCACGGTGTTAACACCACCAACTTCCTGACTCCGGAGCTGTGTCTGAGTTATTTCAAGACAGAAAAACCTAACACTTACCCGACCCGGGATTCGAACCCGGGACCTCTTGGATAGTACCCAGCGTGCTGACTACTAGATCATCGAGGCAGACAAGGATTATGGGTGGTTGCCGGAGCTGTGCCTGAGTTATTTCAATCAACGAGGCAGTCAAGGATTATGGATGGTTGCCGGAGCTGTGCCTGAGTCATTTCAAGACACAAAAACTTAACACTTACTCGACCTGGGATTCGAACTCGGGACCTCGTGGATAGTGGTAGTTCCGGCGTGCTGACTACAAGACCAACGAGGCAGTCAAGGATTATGTAGAGGTCTAGTGGTCAGCACGCTGGGTACTATCCAGGAGGTCCCGGGTTCGAATCCCGGGTCGGGCCGAGAGTGTTTGGGTTTTTTGTCTTGAAATTACTCAGACACAGCTCCGGAGTCAGGAAGTTGGTGGTGTTAACACCCCCGTGCCTCGGAAAGCACGTTAAGCCGTTGGTCCTGCGCCTGATCTGTCTACGATCATGAGCTCTATTTTTGTATCACTCGCGTGCAGATGTCTACTGATTTTCGTTCGTCATCTAAAACTCCGCATCTTCAAAACACTCGATCGACTGCACTCGATCACTCGAAACCGCAACGAATGCCTCTACCCACTCGTCACAGAAGGCGAACGATAGAATAAACGCTAAAATGTCTGTATTAAATGATAAATAAGTCGCATTCCCCATAAGAATGTCACGCGAGTGAATCAAAAATAGAGCCCCAGGTAGGACTGCCGTCTTACCGAATTATGAGAGGATAGGAACAGAGAGTGCACCTGTACTGCGCACACACTTGTGCACTATAATATGTCCCACGCAGTTGGCTAATCTCTGTTGAGATAGGCCGCCGTAGACTAAATTCGGCCAGGAGGACATTATGTGATGGTTGAACTCAGTATACAACACCCTTTCATCCCGTTTCTTACTAACCCGTTTAACAATAGAAATTAAAATTTGAAAATAGAAAACGAGGTCAAAAGGCGGGTACCTACTTCCTGCCGTCTGGTCGGAAGCTGGGCAATTTCCCGGCAAGATCAAAGTGAAATTCACTTAGGCTGTTCATCAAAGGCGCCGCGTAGGGCTGGGAAAGTCGATAAAAATATTCGCAATAATACAGTATTTAGAAGATTTTTTTAATAAATCAGTAATGTTGTGTCGATTATTCAGGCGAATTGTCAATAAATAAATAAAATATTTAACTATTTACTTCGGGATAAGAGTAAAATATAGTACACGGCCGCACGTCAAGCTACCCCACTTCAACCTTGATAGCGCCTCCATTCAACCCGTAATATCTAAAACCTACGTGACGTTCTGACTTAAATTTTTGATGCCCAATCTTCTTAGTCGATTGTTCTTGGCAGAGCAGTCGTGGTCACAGTGGATGTAGTGTGCGTGGCTCGGCGCACCGTCTCTAGCCATCTCTCTTTCACTGTAGCTGCGTTCCACTCATTTAATGACGATTCGGTGGGGGTCTTTATTTGGTTTGTCCAACGCATCGGCGAGCGTCCTCTCGATCTTGTGACGTTCTGCCCTGGACAACAAGTCTACCAATGGCGTCACCTTCTTTGCAACTAACGTGGCTAAAGGAACGTACGATCGTCAAAAGCTTTTCTCATTTTGAGGCCTAATACTCACCGAATGATAGGGCATTACTTATCAGTACCGTTGTACAGGTGCTTATGAGGTGTGTGATGTTTCCCAATACATTTACGTGGAATTTGGTACAAGCGCGGATCGACCGGTCGGCGTTTGGTTGTAATAGATGTCACAAGCCGGCCGCATCGCATGTAAGATCTATGACTCACAAGTCACACGCGCGTTTGTCGTCGCGTCGGTCGACCCTACGCTGCCAGGTGGGATGAGGTTACGCGAGAGAAAGAGAGGCAGATAAGTAGGTGTTTATAGTTGTGCTTATAGCGGTAGGCTATTGGCGCGCCGCGTTCCTTATTTGCACTTTATTATATAACGTTGCGGAGTGGTTCTTCTTTACTTGTTTATTATTTATTCTGTGGTATTACGATAGGCATTTGTTTGATGATGCAAAATGCCAAGCCCTTATCAAGCGTTTACAAAAAATTAAGTGTTTGTAACAAATGTTTCCCCTAAACGAGACAATAAAATGCTAATCTTTATTTCAAAAAAGTACATATTTGACCCCTACCACAGAATAAGTACTAGTACTCCGTATAGAAGTTTGACTTTGCAATGAAATTTAAAGAAATATCTACTCAATGTCGTCAACGATATGGTGTAATTTAGTTCGCCTCAAAGTCAAGCACATTCTCGTTTAGACACCTACAGAAATCCATTACAAGATAACTTCATTCTTATACCTCTGGAATATGAATCATAATACACAAGACCTATTCAGTGACGTACGATCATGCGACGCGATAGGGTTGACTGCTACAAGAAGCTACTTACGCCAACTAGCGCACCGTTCTAGCACTTTATTCATGCTCGTCCAGCCAGCAACGTAATCACACATAGTGCCGTGCGCCGCCGGTGAATAAAACGCCCGGGCGTCTCGTTGCTAGCGACACCCAAATTGATTAGCCCCTTCCAAGGTGTCGCCGCGCGTAGGTACGTTTTTGCTACCAACTTGGAGAGTTACATAGGCCTGCCCCAACCAAAGGTTCCATTAACGGTTTTCACAACGAATTAGCTTAGTAAATAAACAAACAAACAAACTACCTAGTTCCAACCTAAGCTTGAGCTTTTGCTATAATGACTGGGTTGAGATACGTTTATGTACATCCATGAGTTATGTCTCTTTATATATTTTGTTAGCGATAGCGAACTATTTTTCTGCTATTGACGACCGTATTGGTATAGTGGTCCGTGCTCCGGACTACAAAACCAGACGTTGCGGGTTCGAATCCGGCAAGGGGCAAATGTTTGTGACATGAGCACGAGCATTTGTACCTAAGTCATTCATTATGTTTGAGGACTTGTGCGTCTAACTTTTATTGGTTGTATAAGAATAGTTTAAAAGTTCCGCGTTTCCTTCGAAGTCCAAGTCACTCATTTATTTAATTAAATTGCTGCATCCGTCGATACATCGCTTGTGCTTGTCCCATCACTACCTTTAAAATCAGATTTCGTCTGCTCGCGACGCTGTTATGATCCAATTTGCCGAGCGACAACTTTCTAAAACAATTACAGGCTCTGCTCTGAACAGTTTGGAAAATCTGCTTATTAAATTGTGCAGTCTTTCTTCCACTAGATTTTATTGCCACATCTCTGAAGTCCTGAGTTTGATCCCTAGTCGGATCGATATAGAAAAACCATTGCGTCTGTTTTGTTTTGAAGCGCGGCCTACTAATAAGGAGACATGTTCTGGCCCTGCCCCTTAAGGGCAAAAATATGGATTGATAGATATCAATTGTGATGATTTTTTTAATTTTGAATTTCTCTATGATCTCAGGTCTGGGTACTGCTTCGGGATCAGCCCACAATTTGCTCCGAAGACTGCTTCGGGGTAGAGGTAGTAGTCTATCTTGGGACGTGTTAAGTGTCCCCAGTGGGTCCAGACTCTAGATGCGAAAATAAATTACTTTTTTACTACTTAATTTTCTTGCATTAATTAAATGACAAAATGAACATTATCATCGTCCTAGCGTTATCCCGGTTGTGCACTCGCACGCGAGGGCCCAGGGTCCGCTGACCATGATCCAGGTTGTGGCAGATCAGGTAATTACAGTGGAGCGACTGCCATCTGGCCTCCGTGACCCTGTTACCAGGGGAACCTGACCAGTTTTGGATCATGGTTACACATGCAGTCGCCTGAATGTGCAGGTTTCCTCACGACGTTTTCCCTCACCGTAAGAGAATCAGTTAGTGAAACGACTAATGTACATAACTCAGAAAAAGTCATTGGTACATGGCGGCATGTGGGATCGAACCGGCGCCTCCCGCATGAGAGGCAACCCGCTAGCCACTGCGCCACCGACGCTCTCTAAATGACACAATAAACATCAAATATTAAATTCTTTGGAATAAGCAACTTTCACTTGTATAATAATAATCACCTGTTAATACACCTCAGATCATAGGTATTAGACAAGATGCAATAGCGATGGGCAATTGTTCGAAAAAAATAATCGAATGAATCGATTATCGATCATTCGAACTATCGAATGTCGATTTAGTAATCCGAAAGAAAAATCGAATAATAATCTACAATCGAATTATAATCTATACTGGGCCCTTCGATGCATTCGATCCAATTGCCGCGACTGTGCGCACAGGACAGGACGACCTAAGCGACCGAATGATTAATCGACGCGACGAATAACGATTCATTCGTTAGTAGTTAGTAGTACGGCCTGCACACCGCGCGCTCCGGTATTGCTCGCCGCATAATCGAATAATAATCGAATGACTGTGGTTGCTTATCGAATACATTCGATTACAGAGACCATTGGAAAATTCGATTAATTTTGTAATAATCGCCCATCGCTAAGATGCAAGAGATTTTTATAGCGAAGATCGCTACCTATCGCCAACAAAATGTATGCAAAAGTCACTTGATAGTTCGATGGCTTATGTCAGTTTTATATATTTTGTTAGCGATGACAAACTCCGCTTTAAAATAGATTGCATCTTGTCTACGTGCTGTTCGCGAAAAATTAATGAGTTATTATCTCTATATATTGGTCTTTATTCTGAGTAGGTACACTACACAACAACTTTAGGGTAACCAAACAAGCCTTCTGCATTTTCCGGCCCTGTGACAGCGAATCCAATATGGCGTTCCCGCGCAAACATGGCGCCCGAGAGCGCTGCGTTTGACAGCTCATTTCGATGATGGCGCGAAGTGGACGCGGACAAATTGATTTATTGACTGGAAATTATTGCGTGTTTGAATTGGATATTTATAGAATTGGAGTTGTAGAAGTTCGAGGAAAAATATGGGAAGACTTTTCTCAATCAACAACAACACTAAATTAAATCCACAAGTATTATTTTGTGTCTGTTGACATCTTGTACGCTTATACAAGCTTATACCAATTTTGATTAATTTGGTATGACGAGGTCTTGAAGGAGGTTAATAAAGGCAATTTTTGTCAGGAAAATAAAAGATGGAGGCGAAATTCGAAGGCGCATGTATTGTATAAGTTCTATCGGGATATCCCTACTAATATTATAAATGCGAAAGTGTGTCTGTCTGTCTGTCTATTATCTCTTGGCGCTTAAACCACTACTGAACTGATTGAGATGAAATTTAGTGTGGAGACAGTTCTAGACCCTGGAAAGGACATAGGCTACATTTCGTCGCGATATAAAAACATTCAGGGGGTGAAATGGGAGATGACAGTTTATATGGAAAAACCAACTCTTGCGGGCGAAGTCGCAGGGAACCACTAGTAGTATATATATTCTTTGATCGGGGTCAATTGCGCCTTACCACTTTGCAGAGAGATCCGCTTGACAAGCCTCAGATGAATTCAAAATTCGAACCACCGGCAAAAAATGTGATGTCAGTGTAACTGCGAGCAAGTGTGAATTTTATTCTTACGTTGCTAGAACAGCTATTTGGTTTCTTTTGTCCCTAGAAAACTACGATGCGATGCGATTTTGGCCTTAAGACTGACAAGGTGCCCTTGTCCTCGATAGTACCTATGAAAGTTTACAAAGGAAGTGGCGACCGCCATTTGACCTCATTTCTGCCATACATGATACATGGCATGTTCACAAAACCATCCTACCCTGTGTCTAAATTCTCTTCCCAAATGAATGACCAGGCTTAATTGTCGTACTAATTAAGTCCGTTATAATGATATTTAACGGTAACGATGCCTGACCCTCCCCCCTCCCCCCGCGCCCGCATGTAGCGGAGTAACGACGCGTG
Source organism: Pyrausta nigrata (assembly GCA_949316185.1). Lineage (NCBI taxonomy): Eukaryota > Metazoa > Arthropoda > Insecta > Lepidoptera > Crambidae > Pyrausta > Pyrausta nigrata. The sequence continues at coordinate 7,447,481 of OX438963.1, read as the reverse complement.
AAGATAAGATGCGTGGTTAGGTTGGATAGTCTCTGATAAAATAGGATCGCTATGATTTTAATGGCGCTAAAAGTTTTATATAACTTCTAGGTACTGGCACCAGGGCCCTTTTTAGGGTTTCGTACTCAAAGGGTAAAAACGGGAACCTATTATTAGGCCTCCGCTGTCTGTGTCTATCACCAGGCTGTATCCCATGAACCGTAATAGCTGGACAGTTGAAATTTTCACAGATGATGTAAGTATTTCTGTTGCCACTATAACAACAAATACCAAAAAGGTAATAAAAATAAAAGGGCGGCTCCCATACAACAAACGTGATTTTTTTGGCGGTTTTTCTTTTATATTTAATTTAACTAGCTGTTGCCCGCGACTTCGTACGCGTGGTCTCGATGATACAAAATATTTTATACTATCACCTCGCCATCCGCCTCTGGTAAGAAAATTTCGCATGGCAGTGACACCGACTCAAAAAATAAATATTGTCGTAAAAATTTTGTTAGTAAAGGTAATTTTTAAAATTTTTAGGTTAACTGTATTAAAGGCAGTGTTGAGCACCGATGGTTTAATCAACCTTTTTTTTAGTTATTTATGTTTTTTTACTTTTTTTACGGTTGCATTTTTGATAGATTTTGTTTTATGATTTAGATTGATGTTGTCAGTAAAGGGGATTAAAGTGCTTTTAAGATTATCCCGATTTTCTATCTAAACAACACCAGGATATCCCAAAAGATTAGGTTCACAATATTTTTTTATTCCTTTGTAAAAAAATATAGGTAACTCTAGGTTTTAGTGTTCAGGTCAGACTCAAACCTCCCTACGCAATAAATGAATGTGTTGTGAGTCGAAGTTATCACACGGGTTCTTAACCTCCCATGGTAACTACACAAATACATACAAATAAATCACGCATACGTATCTATCATACGTATGCGTATCTCGTCTACGCAGCTACTTACGTCTCAGTATGTAGAAATCGTGATTAGTGTTGGCGTTCTGAGATTAAGTACAGTTAAATCTTAATTACTTAAGCACCGAGTTCGATCTCACATGCCGCCATGTACCAATGACTTTTTCTGAGTTATGTAGGTATATTCGTAGTTGGTTTAACGATGCCTTTACAGTGAGGGAAAACATCGTAAGCAAACCTGCACATTCAGGTGACTCAATGTGTCCAAACTGGTCAGGTTCCCCTGTTAACAGGCTCACGGAGGTCAGATGGTAGTCGATCCACTGTTATTACCTGATCTACATTTAGACAGATTTGCGTGCCCTGGGCCATCACGTTCGAGTGCACATCCGGAATAACTTTTTAAAAATATTTATTTTTGTCCTCAGTGCCCATTATCCCGGAGTTCCTGTACGACATTCGCCACCCAGACGCGCCCCTCTCCATGTCTTTAGACGAGATTACCGCGCCGCCCCCGCCGCCAGTCCCCTTCTGTCCCTGCGAGAGAAACGCCACCTACCCGCCCATTGAGAACGTCACCCAAGGTGAGTAGATCCTTTCGGAGAATGATAATGAAAGAAGAAACCCATGATACAGGTTAAGTTGGTGGTGTTATGCTGTGGACAGCGTCTGGTAGTATCTATCCCCAATTAGTACACCTATTGTCTTGCCCTACTAAGAGCGACAGTGGCGTTGAGGCGAGCGGGTTCCCTCGCATGCGAAAGGAACATTCGACCCCACGTGCCGACATGTAACAATGACTTTTCCAGAGCTAAGTACATTAGTTGTTGCACTAATCGATGCTCTTACGGTTAAGGAAAACATCGTGAGGAAGCCTGCACATTTAGGCGACTGAATGTGAAACCATGATCCAAAACTGGTCAGGTTCCCCTGGTAACAGGGTCACGGAGGCCAGATGGCAGTCGCTCTACTGTAATTACCTGATCTGTCACATCTGAGATCATGGTCCAAAGACCCTTTGCCCCCGCGCGCGAGTGCATAATCGGGATAACGCTAGGATGATGATTGCCCTACGTGCCCTTGCACCTGCACACGTGAGAACTTGTACAACGCTACTGATAATGCTGATCAGTCGCTGAGTATTGGTCCTCAATATAACGCCAGAGTCGACGTGGAAAGAGAAAGGTACTTAGGTCTTTAAGGAGCTCATAGAGACACAAGGAGCTGTCTGTAGTCACTTACCCGCGCATTAGGGAACGTCATCGATGTTACGTAAATCCTTAAGGAACTGATCGAGACATAAGGCTTATCTCATCAGAGATTTGTAGTGCACAAGTATGTGCGCAATACACAGGTGCACTCTGTTTCTTCAGCCCCATAGTTTGGTGAGACGGCAATCCGACACGATCGGAGAAAGTAGAGCTGCAGGACCTAAAACGTGTTTTCCGAAGCACGGGGGTGTGAATACCACCAACTTCCTGACTTCGGAGCTGTTACCAAGGACGTAGTGAGGAGGTTGCCCGTGGGACGTAGATCCCGGGACGAGATCCCCACCTGCGCCCTTCTGCTCTTGCGAGCATAATAAATAAATAAATTGATTCAAGAAATTTACATACTGGCGTAGCAAGCACTTGCTAAAATTCGTCGACTGACTAACGTCCTCCGTAGCTTAGTTGGTAAGAGCACTCGCCCGGATAGCGAAGGGACGTGGGTTCGAGTCCCACCGGATGACACAGTCGATAAATTTTTGTAAGTGAAATTTTATTTTAATTTCGTAAAAACTTGCAAAATAATTGCTTAAGTTATAAAAATATAATAAGTTAAGCTGATTTCATCTTAACACTGGTGGTTAAATATTGGAAGTGTCTAGTCTGCCACCAGTGGCCATTTAATATAAATTAATGTACTGCCACTAGTGGTAAGTTAAGGAATAATAATATTCTGCGCAAGTTATTAAGTATTCAAATATGTTCCTTAACGCAAACTAATAAAGTTACATTTTAAGTATACATTATGGTAGCGTAGTGAAGTAGTTCCTATAGCGGCAGACTAACATAAAACGCTATTCTGCCGTAAGTTATTAGCCATTAGAATATGTTACTTACTGCTTTGCAGATAAAGTTCATATTTCAGTTCATCTATTAACAATATCGTAGTGAAGTTAGCAAAATAATAAGAAGGAAAGCATAACTTTTTTTACTTTTGTTGTTTTTGTGGTCGTACGATATTCTCTAAGAATTTTGCGTTGTGTTACTGCAAATTATGTGAAAATGAGTGTTGTTAGTTATCCAGAATTCTCATCTTTGAAACTTCTTGATCAATATATTATGAAACTGAAAACTGTGTGCAACTATGAAACGGGATAGTCGAACAATAGAAAAGATGAAAGCTGTGTGTCCCAAAAAATTAAAAACTTACAACCCAGAACTGAAATATTACAGCATTATTTATGCCTGTAAAAATGGAGGCAGACAGTTTAAGTCTGAAAGTAGCGGATTACGGCAGTCTTCGACTTATAAGGATAGCTGTCCCATGAAAATAAAGTTAAATGATGAAGAGATAAAAAAGGATGATACAAAATATGATAAAAATGCAAAAAAGAGAACAAATAAGGCAGAAATCAGCGATAACAATGCAGAAGTTCTAGTAACAGAAAAAATAGTTTACGCGATATAAACGGAAACGCAGCTAGCATTCTCGCTTCCTTGCCTCATGGACACGGTTACTTTTTCGAATAAGTAGATTTTTAAGTTTTGTTAAGTGTACATATTTAATTAATTGATTATTTTTATTGAAATAGAAATAAGTTGTTTACGCGATTAAGTAATAATACACAATGAACTAAAAGAAATCAATACAATACAACATTTGGAAATAAATAACGAAGAGATAGAAAAGAAAGACACAGAAAATGATGAAAATGTGCAAAAATTAAAAAAGGTAGAAAAGTAATAGTGCAGATGTTTTAGGAACAGAACAGATTGAATACGCAGAGAAACAAGTAATAATGCACAATAAACAGGAAGAAAGAGAAAAAGTTATATATTTAAAAACTGATGAACAGAAACAAGATTTAGAAAAAGCCTAAAAACAAGCACAAAATGAAGAAAAGAAAAGTGACAAAAATGTTCCGCTAAAGACAATAATTGAGGCACAAACCAGACATACTATTATTAATCAAACAATCCGAAAACGCAGAGGTCGACCCAAAAGGCATGACTTAACAGTAGTAGGACTTAAGAAGAAAAAAAGGACAATAAGAGAATAATTAATTAACATAATAATTAAGTATTGTTACATAAAAATTACATATTTTTCTTAAATATTTTTGTTTAATTTATTACCTCCTAATATATGCATAAGGTCTGTTCAATAAGTCAGTTTACATTGGTATTTTAGCAGAAATTAAAAATCGCATCACAGGAACTATTTTTCAAATATCTTTCAATTACCATACCATGAAATATTTCAATAATTTTACAACTTATCCATGTAAACAGACTTATTGAACTGACTAAACTGCAGTCACTGGAATAATACTGCCTACAATCAGAAAGTAAAACTATTTTGTAGCAGCCTGAAAAGTTGGCTGAATAAAATTCTTTATAGCGGTGGCATACTTTGTTGTACTATATTGCCACTTGTGGCAGAATATCATTATTTATTGTTCTTCCTATAGCGGTAGAATAACATTATTTCTTAACTTACCACTAGTGGGAGTATATTAATTTATAATAAATGGCCACTGGTGGCCGACTAGACGCTTCCTTAAATATTTGTAAAAATATTTCCATTGGATACATGAGGGTACATTCGCCAAGTATTGATGAAATCGAACGCTGGCTCACTGGCGTAGCAAGCACTTGCTAAAATTTGTCGACTGACTAACGTCCTCTGTAGCTTAGTTGGTAAGAGCACTCGCCCGGATAGCGAAGGGTTCGAGTCCCACCGGATGACACAGTCGATTAATTTTTGTAAGTGAAATTTGATTTAAATTTATATACGTTTATATACATCCATGACTTAGATGCAAATGCTCATGCTCCTCACACAACCTTTTGCCCCTTGCGGGATCCGAACCCGCAATCTCTGGTTCTCCCAAGAAGGTCGTCAAAGAATGCACTACAAACGCCAAACTAAAGATTGAAGGCGATGGAGGACTGTTGTGGAGGTGGACGCCCAGTTTCACTAAATCCGTTTTATCTTCCAGTCAACATCACAGCCGAGAAAGAGATACGCCATCAGGAGCTGATCCACGAGACGGTGGCAGTAGGGGTCATGTTCGCTAGCAAGGCGCTGGTCCAGCTACTGGCCAACCCCTTCGTCGGCCCGCTCACCCATAGGTAAGGTGGAAAGCACCACAGGAAAGCACTAAAAGCACGTACTGAGGCAGTTGTCCAACTGACTGCCAAGTTAAAAATCCTTTTTTTTCTTTCTTTCTATCTATCGATGTCTCACTCAGAAACAAAAGAGATGCATACAATAGTTTTTTAATACTTTTTAACACTTGCAGTGTTCTTTCTTATTTATGTAAGTTTCAATAAGAAATCAAAAATTCGCACACAGGCAGGATTTGAACCTACGACCTTTGGCTAACCGGGCCAACGCTCTTACCAACTGAGCTACTGTGCAGTTCATCCAACCGGCAGCGACATCTACCCGAGCTGTATTGCAACAGCAGTGGGCCAAGTAGTTATTCTTTACAGAATAAATTCAACTTGAATGATGACGCTTTCGCTATTCAATAGTTTTTAATATTTTTTCACGCAATGACGTAAGACAAAAAGAGACCAAGAATATCACACGGTTGGATGAACTGCGCAGTAGCTCAGTTGGTAAGAGCGTTGGCCCGGTTTGCCAAAGGTCATAGGTTCAAATCCTGCCTGTGTGCGAATTTTTGGTTTCTTATTTAAACTTATATAAATGAGATGCATACATTAAGGCTCCGCGCAGATGGGCCACCAGTGGCTAGCGACAAGCTGTTTATATCCGCGTAAACAGACTTATCGTCCAGTCGCGACTCAGTGTTCGCGACACGCCACCGGTGGCGGCCATTTTCCATTTTGACAAAACCACAGAATACTAGTACTTCGTACAGAAGTATGACTTAGCAATTGTATTCAAAGAAATGTCTACTCAATGTCGTCAACAATATGGCGTAATTTAGTTCGCCTCAGAGTCAAGCACATTTTCGTGTAGACACCTACAAAAATCCATTGCAAGATAATTTCATACTTATTGCTCTGGAATATGATTCATAATACACTAAACCTATTCAGTGACGTAATATCACGCGACGCGATAGGGTTGACTGCTACGAGAAGCTTCTAACGCCATCTAGCGCCTCTTTCTAATACTTTATTTATTCTCGTCCAGCCAGCAACGTAGCCGCGCGGCCGCCGGTGAATAAAACGCGCGAGCGTGGCTCTGGCCGGTAGCGACACGCAACTTGTTTTAGCACCTACGTAGGTGCGCCGCGCGTAGGTACGTTTTTGCTACCTCCGCGGGGAGATACACAGGCCTGACAAAACCTCTGTCAAAGGATCTGTAGATTGTACAGCAGACGAATGTCAAATTGTAGCGGCCACTGACCCCCTTCGTTTGCGCGGGACCAGGGACACGATTCTAATGCAATCGAGTTTTTCCGTGTGGTAATTCGCCTACGAATTTCACCGTTCTACTGAAAAGTTCGAGTAATACGTAAAACACATATTCTGGCGCACCCATCGCATAATTACCAACCGAATTATGTAGTCGGACATAGATTAGACAATAACTCGCGTTCCGTTACTACGGCGTTTTTGAAAACGCCGTGGCAACTATATATTATTTACCATCAAAAAATTGTATTTTTGTGAAATTTTATTACGATGTCCACTTATATTTTCAATGTCATATTATTTATAATCTATTTTTAGAACTAATAGATATAATAATAACACAACATAATTAATATAAGTTCAATTTTAAATATTTCACAAATAGCATAAACTGAAATGGAATTCGATAAACTGTCATTCTTGTTGTCATTGTCAACAAAGGACAGTGTTGTTGGGAAGCGAAACGGAAAAGATTTGACTTCTATTCTTAATTTTCTAAATTCGTTTTTTGTGTTCATTGTTGTGGTTGTGTGGTGGAATAATCTTAATAATGTCCTGCATATTAATATGTGACCTCTGTTCAATAACTGGCTCAATCATTTTAATAATAATAACTCCGCATTGCTCAAATCCAATGGTTCGTGGTTTACGACTACCCTTCGTCGCGGTGGCCCTGCACCTGCTGTCTCTAACTCTTCCACCAAATTGGCGAAGAAGTCCACAACAAATTCTTCCTCATTCATTTTACCACAACCTTTACAACATTTACACCAAACAGACAGTCTTGAATGGAAAACCTCAGTCAAAATACCGTTAAATCAAACAGCTACATTTACAATTTTGACAGCTATTCGTATACGAACTTCGATTTCGACCGGTCCTTACCACTCGTTGCGTTCGGGTGATGTACGAGCGAACAATTTCGATTGTGAAGTTCTCAGAATGCAGAAACTGTGTTACGTTCGGAAATAAACAAATTTCGAACTTTTTACGAATGTAAACTTTTTTCTACTGCATGAGAATCGTCTCTCAGAGGGCGTGGCGCACCTCGGCCACAAGTGGTGGTGGTCGGTAGCTTATCTATCAGCCATCATATCAATAGTTTTTAACACTCACAGTGTTTTTCTTATTTATATAAGTTTAAATAAGAAACCAAAAATTCGCACACAGGTAGGATTTGAACCTACGACCTTTGGCTAACCGGGCCAACGCTCTTACCAACTGAGCTACTGTGCAGTTCAACCAACCGTGTGAAATTCTTGGTCTCTATTGTCTTACGTCATTGCGTCACGGCAGCGACATCTACCCGTGCTGCATTGCAACAGCAGCGGGTCAAGCAGTTATTCTTTACAGAATAAATTCAACTTCAATGCTTGCAACAGCAATTGCAACAGCAGCGGCCAAGCAGTTATTCTTTACAGAATAAATTCAACTTCAATGCTGTTGCAATGCAGCACGGGTAGATGTCGCTGCCGTCACGCTATGACGTAAGACAAAAGAGACCAAGAATTTCACACTATTGGATGAACTGCACAGTAGCTCAGTTGGTAAGAGCGTTGGCCCGGTTAGCCAAAGGTCGTAGGTTCAAATCCTACTTGTGTGCAAATTTTTGGTTCCTTATTTAAACCATCATATCAGTCTAAGACGCGCGACATCCACTAATTATTTCCCTGGTTAAAATTACTCATTATTTAAGAGCATGTGTCCCACTGCAGGGTAAAGGCCTACCCTTTTTCTCGCTTCACAGTTTTGGGAAGCTGTTTTTCCATTGATTGTTGATGAGCTGACCACCAAATAGATAATTTTGACAAATTGTTGATTTAGTCAATACAGGCTGTTAGTGTAAAAACATTATCACCTTAAGGGGGTGAATATCTACAACTTTTACTAAGTAACCATCATTGAAATCGTATTAAATTTGCTCTCCATACAATGTCATTGAGGTAGAAAAATTATTTGTATGGAGCACCTGTTTTCTTTTGAGATTTCGATCATGAACCCATAGTAAAATATGTAAGTATTGATGATGATATTCACCCCCTTGAGGTGCCTGTGGCGCAGTGGCGGCAGCGCTTTGGTAGTGATACCAAAAGTTAAGCAACCCACGGCGCGGTCGTGATTGGATGGGTGACCATTCCGACCATTTAAGTGACGTCCATGACAAGCATCTCCGTGCTTCGGAAGGCACGTTAAGCAGTTGGTCCCGGCTAATATCTGTGGTATTAGTCGTTAAGCCTAGTCAGAGGCCTTAGGGCGGCTTGATAACTTCTGACAGTAAGGTTTGTCACTTGCCTTACATACACCCCTCCACCAAACCGCACTGAGCCCGCGTGGTGAAGTATGGCTCGTTCCTCCTCATAGTTGAGGTGAGGCCTTTTCCCAGCAGTGGGATCTAATAGGCTGACTTATTATTCACCCCCAATTCTTGATCAAGACACTTTATACTACCATGTAAAATATTATGCCCAAATCTACTAAATAAATTTAACTGATAGGTTAAACACACATAGGGTTTATTCAGAAAGCGAACACAAATATGACGGCACTTAAGACTTATACTAGTTGAAAAAATAAATCAATAGCGCGATTCAACGTAATACAGCGCCATCTCGCGGCGTCTTTTAGAACTAATGTTTTACTTATATCATGACATGATAACTTACAATCTATTTACAGATTGGACCCTGTATAACTATTTTCTTTTCAGAATCGGCTACAGTATCCCAATGTTCACTGGATTTATCCTGATGTTTCTGTCAACGTTGAGTGAGTATTATAGTAAAAGTGATATTTAAGATATAGCTTAGAATCTAATTCCTAAATAAAAGCAATCGTTTTTTTAAAGTGTGTGTTAGACAGTCACAGTAAAGTAAATACATCCCCCGGCAATAGAAGTGGACAGACAATATTGTACAGTAGACTCTTCAGTCATCTAAAAGTGGACTCGATTCCAGTAAGATTAAATTATTTTCAGTCTCTCTCTTTCTCTGATAATCAAACGGAAAGAGACAGACTACAACAATTAGAAACGTCAAATTAAGTAATGCGATTTCTTAAGTATTTTACAAGTTTTTGCGTGGTTTTGTCTAACTTTAGTCGTCATCGAATTACATCCCTACTAAATTGCCTATGGATTCTGTTCCTTAGCAACTAACAGCTGTTTAGTCTGATGTTTCTAAATTATTATAGTCTGTCTCTTTTAGTTTGATCGGTAGAGGAAGAGAGGCTGCACTTATTTTCAATCTTATACCTACAGGGCACATTGGAATCGACCCTAGTGTTAAGAAGTACAACTAAGTAAGATAATCTTACGATCATCGTGTAATTTCTTCCAGTCTTTGCCTTCGGCCGCTCGTACGGGGTCCTCTTCGTGGCTAGAGCCCTCCAGGGCATAGGGTCCTCGTGTTCCTCCGTCTCCGGGATGGGCATGCTGGCCGAACGGTACCCTGATGATAAGGTGGGTTCCGTAGTTCCACTCATGAACTGTGATTCCATCTACATCAGAGCAGCAGCAGAGACAGATCTAAGCCAACTGCGCGGAAGATATTATAGTGCACAAGTGTGTGCGCAATTCACAGGTGCACTCTCTGTTCTTTCACTCTCGTAATTCAGTGAGACGGGCAGTCCGACATGACCGTAGAGAGATCAGGGGTAGGACCAACGGCTTAACGTGCTTTCCGAAGCACAGGGGTGTTAACACCACCAACTCCCTGACTCCGGAGCTGTGTCTGAGTGTATTTCAAGGCAGAAAAACCAGACACACTCCTGGCCCGACCCCCTCAATTATGAAGACTGTTTAGACTGAAGACTGTTTAGACTGAAGAATGTTTAGACTGAAGAATGTTTAGACTGAAGACTGTTTAGACTGAAGAATGTTTAGACTGAAGAATGTTTAGACTGAATAATGTTTAGACTGAAGAATGTTTAGACTAAAGACTGTTTAGACTGAAGACTGTTTAGACTGAAGACTGTTTAGACTGAAGAATGTTTAGACTGAAGACTGTTTAGACTGAAGACTGTTTAGACTGAAGAATGTTTAGACTGAAGAATGTTTAGACTGAAGACTGTTTAGACTGAAGAATGTTTAGACTGAAGAATGTTTAGACTGAATAATGTTTAGACTGAAGAATGTTTAGACTAAAGACTGTTTAGACTGAAGACTGTTTAGACTGAAGACTGTTTAGACTGAAGAATGTTTAGACTGAAGACTGTTTAGACTGAAGAATGTTTAGACTGAAGACTGTTTAGACTGAAGAATGTTTAGACTGAAGACTGTTTAGACTGAAGAATGTTTAGACTGAAGACTGTTTAGACTGAAGACTGTTTAGACTGAAGAATGTTTAGACTGAAGACTGTTTAGACTGAAGAATGTTTAGACTGAAGACTGTTTAGACTGAAGACTGTTTAGACTGAAGAATGTTTAGACTGAAGACTGTTTAGACTGAAGAATGTTTAGACTGAAGACTGTTTAGACTGAAGAATGTTTAGACTGAAGACTGTTTAGACTGAAGACTGTTTAGACTGAAGACTGTTTAGACTGAAGACTGTTTAGACTGAAGACTGTTTAGACTGAAGACTGTTTAGACTGAAGACTGTTTAGACTGAAGACTGTTTAGACTGAAGAATGTTTAGACTGAAGACTGTTTAGACTGAAGACTGTTTAGACTGAAGACTGTTTAGACTGAAGACTGTTTAGACTGAAGACTGTTTAGACTGAAAACTGTTTAGACTGAAGAATGTTTAGACTGAAGAATGTTTAGACTGAAGACTGTTTAGACTGAAGACTGTTTAGACTGAAGACTGTTTAGACTAAAGACTGTTTAGACTGAAGACTGTTTAGACTGAAGACTGTTTAGACTGAAGACTGTTTAGACTGAAGACTGTTTAGACTGAAGACTGTTTAGACTGAAGACTGTTTAGACTGAAGAATGTTTAGACTGAAGACTGTTTAGACTGAAGACTTTTTAGACTGAAGACTGTTTTGACTAGCACCTTGTATACCTATATCTTTATTATTTGCATTTATTTGTGATAATTATTGTGACAATATTCTACAGGAAAGAGGCAACGCCATGGGCATAGCTCTGGGTGGGCTGGCTCTCGGAGTGCTGATCGGGCCCCCCTTCGGAGGGCTCATGTACGAGTTCGTTGGCAAGACCGCCCCGTTCCTGATGCTGTCAGCCCTAGCTTTGGGTGATGGATGTAAGTAAACAAAAAAAGTAAAAAACCGTCATGAGTGTAGTTCCTGAACTTACCAATAGTTGGTGCTGCATGTACCTTGCCTCGCGTTAGCACTATATACTTGACATCTTCATATTTTCGGCTTTTTTAATACGGATATGTGTAGACTAGGAAGAGAAATACGCTAAAGATCTTGGTGTAGTGGTTTGCGCTCCGGACTACAAAACCAGCGGTTGCGGGTTCGAATCCCGCCAGGGGTAATGTTTGTGTGATGAGCACGAGCATTTTTACCTAAGTTATGGTCATGGCCGTTTATAAATGTATATTTATAGTAGATTTTAAGTTTGAAGTATGTCTATTCCGTTATTTGACTGCCTCGTTGGTCTAGTGGTCAGCACGCTGGGTACTATCCACGAGGTCTCGGGTTCGAATCCCGGGTCGGGCCGAGAGTGTTTGGGTTTTTCTGTCCTGAAATTACTTAGACACAGCTCCGGAGTCAGGAAGTTGGTGGTGTTAACACTCCCGTGCCTCGGAAAGCACGTTAAGCCGTTGGTCCAGCGCCTGATCTCTCTACGGTCATGTCGGTCTGCCGTCTCACCGAATTATGAGAGTGAAGGAACTGAGAGTGCACCTGTGTATTGCGCACACACTTGTGCACTATAATATGTCCCGCGCAGTTGGCTAATCTCTGTTGAGATAGGCCGCCGTAGTCGAAATCGGCTAGGAGGACATTATTATTATTATTCCGTTATTCTTGTCGCCATAGCACAAGCTTACGCTTAGTTTGGGGCTAGGTAATGGTGCGTTTGTTGAAATATTTTATTTATTTATAAAGAAGCGTACGTAGATATATGGGCATCGGTCAAATTATTTTCAAGAAGGCGCATCTATACCATGCACACAATCAGCTCAGCTGAACAGGGTGCAGAGTTAAAAAGCATATCCAAGTAAAGTTTTAGCATCCCAAGCACGTCCCTCATGTATGAAGGATGCTACTATGAGATGCTAAGTTAGTAGGCACGCTGGCTATTTGTAAGCTGAAGGTTTTAGCGAGATAAGCCAGTAATTTTCTTTTTTCTTCATGTCATTGCTATCTAGGTACTAAATTGGCTTTAAAAAACATAACCTGCTGTGTATAGAACTACTTATTAAGGGGTATGGTCAAATAGCTATGTTAGATGGTATTTTAGTTAACAAAAGTCTGTTACGTATGTGTACCAAAAAAAAATTTTATGTACACAAGCCCTTAAGCCCAGTGTCAAATAGAATTATTTTATAGTTTGCACAATTAGTGCACCGACTACTAACAATAAACTGGCCCAGGGGAATAATATTTACACTCCTCTTCCAGCGCCTATTCTCGCTTTTAATAAGTAGATATAATGTAATTTACAGGTAAGTAAATTTACCTACTTTCTTTCTTTTAATCGTTATTTCCCCAGTGCTTCAACTGATGATCCTGCAGCCGGGCGTGGTGCGCCAGGAATCGGATCCACCATCACTGAAGGATCTGGTCTGCGACCCTTACATTCTGGTTGCTGCTGGTAAGTGTATGAGCTGCCAGTCTACCGTGGCCTACCGATAGTTTGACGCTAGACAATCGTTTTGCTAAATGAATAAAAAAATGGCGACTGTTGCTACGACACATAAAGTTCAATTAAGATCGTGTAGTGCCCATCGCCTTCTGACATTTCAATTTGATAGGTATTTGCCTCTCTATCGCGTGACCTAATCACACCTGACCAGGCCTGTGTATCTTCCCGCGTAGGTAGCAAAAACGTACCTACGCGCGGCGACCCCTTGGTAAGGGACTAAACAAGTTGGGTGTCGCTAGCCGGCAGCGACACGCTCCCGCGTTTTATTCACCGGCGGTGCGCGAGCGCGACACTAGGTTTTTGGTTGGACGAGCATGAATAAAGTCCTAGAAAGATGCGCTAGATGGCGTAAGTAGCATCTTGCGGCAGTCAGCCCTATCGCGTTGCTTGATAGTACGTCACTGAATAGGTTTCGTGTATTATGAATCATATTCCAGAGTTATAAGAATGACATTATCTTGCAATGTATTTCTGTAGGTGTCTACACGAAAGAGAAAAGAAGAAAGTCATACTTCTGTACGGAGTACTAGTACTTATTCTGTGACCTGACCGCGTAGGGGTCGACCGACGCAACGCCAAACTTTCGCGTGAGTCGTTATAACGTGCAATCCGGTCAGTGTGTGACAGCTCGCCGACCAGTCCGACCCGAGTCGGTATGTTAAGTAAATTTTAAGGCATGTTTTAAATTTTTGCTTGAAGCAAAGACTAAATTAAGAAAGTAATTTGAGTATTTTGACTGTTTATTCAGTGATTCTTTTTTAATTAATTAAAGTCAGCCTATTAGATCCCACTGCTGGGAAAAGGCCTAACCTCAACTATGAGGAGGAACGAGCCATACTACACCACGCGGGCTCAGTGCGGATTGGTGGAGGGGTGTCTGTAAGGCAAGAGACAATCCTTACTGTCAGATGTTACTAAGCCGCCCTAGGGCTTCTGACTAGGCTTAACGACTAATACCAACAGATATTAGCCGGGACCAACTGCTTAACGTGCCTTCCGAAGCACGGAGATGCTTGTCGTGATCGTCACTTTAATGGTCGGAATGGTCACCCATCCAATCACGACCGCGCCGTGGGTTGCTTCACTTTTGGTATTACTACCAAAGCGCTGCCGCCACTGCGCCACAAGCACCTATATTTTTTTTCTAAATTAATTATTGAAAATGTTTACTTGTGACGTCATAAGCATTCCTATGACGACTTCCTCTGCCACACATCGACATTTACAGGATGGTCTTTGAAAGCAAACTTTTTTCTCGATTGGAAACACTCGCACATGCAAATGTCATATGTCGGTTTCCGGTGCGTTTGGTATGAAGGAATTTATCCTTATACTCCGTAGTTTCGTAAAAATAAGCCATCTTTAAATTTTAGGTGGTATGAATAACTGTATAGTGATTATGGGCATAAAATTCCTAAATAGTTTTAAAAAATTCCACAGGTTTACTTTACATACTGAATTCAGGATTGCATAGCGCCAATCGTCTGTCGTTTTTTTTTTATATTGACCTCTTTTTATATCGGGTAACTTTTTTTACCGTCGAAAGTTCGCGTGGGTCGTAGAACGTAGAACTAAATCCCCTATTTATACTGAAAAATAGGGCATGTCCGAGTTGTACTCGGGAATTAAGGATTCTGTACACACAAAGCTTTTTTTTTAATTTGCTGCTTTCGTACTTTTTCCTAAACTTGTGCTATAATACCTTTCTTTTTGCTAAATTTCATAATTCTAGGCCTACGGAAAGTAAGTTCGACGGGCTCTGCCAACGCCATGGTAGCCGAGAGGTTAGGCAATTGCCCGGTATTCGAGGAACGCGTGTTCGATTCCCGCCTCTGGTGGTAATTTTTTCAAGTGTAATAATATCAAATATTACGGAAAGTAGGTTTTAATTTCTCTGCGAAATGTTAAAAAATACAGCTAAAATGCCTGTATCCTTAGATTGTGTTAACTTAGAAGATTTATTTTTTCACAGTTTTCGCAATTATTTGTGGTAAATTTCAACTTTATACCTCCTCGCGTTCCTTATAAAAAGGGTCTTGACTGACAGACAGACAAAGAGACGGAGAACGAACTGATCTTCTAAGGGTTATTTTTCCCTGTTGCATGAAGTACGGAACCCTAAATTAACCTGGTACTTGGGATTTGAAATATATGCCTTTCACAGGAGCCATAACCTTCGCCAACGTAGGCATAGCCATGCTGGAACCAAGCTTACCAATATGGATGGCTGACACCATGGAAGCTAGGAGATGGCAGCAAGGAGTCGCCTTCCTACCTGCCAGTATCTGCTACTTGATCGGTAAGACAGAAAATGATTACCTATTATAACAATAAAAGTAGAAGTCGTTGTAGCAATCTGTAAAACAATATAATAATAAAATTGTTATAAAAAATAACACTTAGTGTAAAAAAATATTAAAACTAATAATACTTATGCTACATGTATTTTGCGACTTCGCCATATAAACTTTCATCCCCCGTTTCACCCCTTAAATGTTTTTATATTACGACAAAATGTAGCCTATGTCCTTTCCAGGGTCTTCGAATTGTCTTCATACCAAATTTCATCTCAATCGGTTCAGTGGTTTTAGCGTCAAGAGCTAACAGACAGACAGACACACTTTCGCATTTATAATATTGGTATATGGATTAGTATGGATAGTTTTTTCTTATATATTATATTCTATGATGCAGAAACGCTGCATCAGAATGAAAATTTTAACAACCCTTTTTTGCACTCTGAACTATACTATTCGAAATTTCGTCCCGGTGACTATGGGAGTGGTGTAATGCGTAATACCACAGATTATATAATAGGTAAAACGTCCGACTAATAATAATCGTAGAAGACGGGGGTTAGAATATCGATCGGTGACGGAAAATGTTTTCCTCTTGTTTTTTTGTGTACTCAAGTTTAGCGATGGGCGACTATTACTAAATTAATCGAATGTATTCGATAAGCAACCGCAGTCATTCGATAATCTTGCGATTATGCGGCGAGCAATACCTCTACTAACGAATGAACCGTCATTCGTCGCGTCGAATAATCATTCGTTCGCTGCCTGTCCTGTCGCAGCAATTCAATCGAATGCATCGAAGGGTCGAGTTTAGATTATCGAATGATACTGAATGAGTGTCGATTATTTTTCGATTATTTTTTTTCCGAATTACTAAATCGACATTCGATAGTTCGAATGGCCGATTATCGATTCATTGTTTTTTTCGAACAATCGCCTATCGCTAGTCAAGTTTATAGCTTTTTTTGTTTATAAACGAACTTACCAATTATAAAGTTTCAGTCACTCAAAGGTCGCCCGGGCACTAATACTTATGCAACTACTAATTTCAGCTACAGCGGCCTTTTGTATTTTGTGGAAAAAATAATTTCATACATAACAGATTTTACATTTTATTTATCTTGTATCTATTCTATGATGCAGAAATGCTGCATCATCACACCAAACATTTTATTATTATGTGTCTTTTCCTATCTCGGGACCATGGGGTCCCGGACCTTTGAAAGGCGTACATGGGGCCGAAGCCAACACGCAGAGGCCCGTTTGTCAACATTAATCTAAAAGCTTTGTGACACCTGCCGGCGACTATCCCTGTATGTACTATAAAAGTACACCCAAGGACAATCCGGCTCGTGTAGGACTATTGCAGAATATGGATGGAGGAGGATCAGGAGCACTCGGATTAACGACTGACCCCGTGGTGTCGCTACTCACCACAGCTCGCCACAAAGCTGCCCTGCGGGGTTTATTATTATTATAGTTATTAGGCAGGCAGTTGAGACAACTGATAGCCGCCTGTATCCAGTTTTTCACATTAGGTTAAGCGAGTTTAGATGAGTGTCAAATCGGTTTTTGAATTGATTGATATTATCAACCCTTTTTGCACTGTCAATGTTTTTACGGTCATTCTCACGATAAGGTGTTCTTCGTATAATTTCCGTCACGATTTTTATTCCGCAAGAAATTCGTTTAATTGGCAATTAAATTAAGAAAAGACGATAAACTTAACAGAATTATGTATTTGGCACTTCAATGTGCCGACTGGTTATGGAGTTATGAGGTGACAAAGTTTTGGGTGTGACGGAAATTAGAAAATAGCTTACTTAAATTTATATTGTATTGAAATAAAACTCAAATAGAAAATAAACAGAATTTAATGAAAAGTAAACCTCACAAGTTATTCTACTGTCTACAAATAACAAAAAAACCTCTTTAATAAAACAAAAAATTTGCTCGGTAGCCTACCGATAATTTAAAAAAATCAAACAATATATATAATTATATTATATGTAAATGAACAATTTTGGCTGTCTATTTATTAAAAACTCGAACGATAAACAAGTCATTATCACCAAATCCCCTTTTACGGCGTCTTTTTATGAAGCCTTTGTTGCTCCAAAATATCCTCTCGACTTCGTTTTGGCTTACCCATGTTTTCTGTAAAATAAGAATACACATTATGGTATATGCTATGTATACCTACCGAAAAACTTTAAGTAGGCACCTGTTTTAAGGTAAAAACATAAAGAAAACAAATGTTGTCAGGTATTATATAATTTCCGTCACGTTTAGCGTGACGGAATAGGGTGATGGAAATTAGGAACACGACGGTATTTATGAGATATTAATTAAATGGTAAACAATACAGTATATTGCTACAAGTATGAGGTAGCCAACAAATGCCAGCATATAATATTATCACAGACCAGTTTGTATCCATTTTAAAATATTAATTTAAAGAGCGAACGGTAATTAGAAAAGTGGTGAATCAAGCGAATATAAATTAGGTACTTACGGTCGTAGTTCGCCAACGGAGCAAGTGACACGGGACCGCTTCGGTTGCCTGCCGTGGCGCAACTGATCAAACACGACGTTGCGCTAGGGATGGTAATTACTTACTCTGCAAGCAAGATATTCGGTACTTTTATACTAGTGACTGAAATTAGGCATGATGAAAGGACAAACATATTTTTCGTTTTGTCTAAAAAAATACACAAGTTAAACAGAATATTTTTAGTGAATAATAATACTTAATTATTAATCTTAAAATTGTATACACTGAAATGTACCAATCGTAACTTATTTTGACACTGTTGAAGGTTTTGTACTTGAATCTGGGTTCTGGACAGCGAACGGAACTTAGGAGAACGACCTAAGAAGAAATAATTAAGTGCTTTTTTACAAGACGATGTGTCTCAAATTCAAATTCCTAAAAGATAAATGCTAGATCTAGTTTCTAAAAAATTGACAGCTTCAAAATATAACAAACTAGTCAGATATTTGCACGGACGCACCAAAACCAGGCCTGCTGAGCATGACTGTCCCGGTCCCGGGTTCGAATCCCGGGTCGGGCCGAGAGTGTTTGGGTTTTTCTGTCTTGAAATTACTCAGACACAGCTCCGGAGTCAGGAAGTTAGTGGTGTTAACACCCCCGTGCCTCGGAAAGCACGTTAAGCCGTTGGTCCTGCGCCTGATCTCTCTACGGTCATGGCGTACTGCCGTCTCACCGAATTATGAGAGTGAAGGAACAGAGAGTGCACCTGTGTATTGCGCACACACTTGTGCACTATAATATGTCCCGCGCAGTTGGCTAATCTCTGTTGAGATAGACCGCCGTGGTCCAATTTCGGCCAGGAGGACATTATTATTGTTATTATTAATTAAAATTGTAATATTGTTTTAAAGAAATACGTTTACATTAGATAGGTATAGTTTATTTATTTTAATTGTAATTTAATAAGAACATATTTTTTTACAGGAACCAATCTCTTTGGACCTCTCGGCCACAAAATGGGTCGCTGGCTCGCGGCCTGCTCAGGACTGCTCATCATTGGCATTTGTCTCATTCTGGTAAGTTTCTTGTGAGCTATGAACTATGATCAATTGTACGTACCTTAGGCGACCGTCTTGGTGTAGTCGTTCGCGCACCGGACTTCTAATCCAGGCGGTTGCGAGTTCGAATCCCGCAAGGGGCAAACGTTTGTGTGATGAGCACGAGCATTTGTACCTAAGTCATGGATGTTTATATGTATTAAAGTATTTCTATCCGTTATCCTAGTCACCATAGCACAAGCGCACGCTTAGTTTGGGGCTAGGTAATTGGTGTGTTTGAAATTGACAGTTGCGATACATTTCAAGACCCTATTTGGCCTCGATTCCAATGTGCCCCTGTCTAAGATTAAACTTAAGTTCCGTCTCTCTCTCTTTCTTTGCCAAGCAAACGAAGAGACAATAATAATTTAGAAACGTCAAGTTATTTATGCGACTTCTTGCGTACTTAGACATATTTTTGCGTGTTTTCGCGTAACTTTAGCTGTCATTGAATGACATCTCTACTAAATTGTCTATGGATTCTCTTAATTCCTTAGCAACTAACAGCCGCTTAGTCTGACATTTCTAAATTATTATAGTCTGTCTCTTTTCGTTTTTTTAGCTGAAAAAGAGAAAGACTGAACTTAAATTAAGTATCTTACTGCCGTACTCAGAGACGTCAATTAACTTTAATCCTTCATTAGGTCTCTTGCAATCCTTTTCTATTCCATTGACAAAGAAAGTTATAGAACGAGACTTAATTATGGATTAAATTTAATTGACGTCTTTGAGTGCGGCAGTTAGACAGGTCACATAGGAATCGAATCCAAAATCCGGGTCATTGAAAGCAATTGTGTGTTATATTAACGCAATAAGAATATAACTAAATAAGAAACTAAAAATTCACGCACACGGGTAGGATGTGAACCGACCTGTGACGTTTACGTTGCCTGCTTGTTTTATAAAAGGTTTTACACATCATTTTTCTTTATTTCTTTAAATACATCCCCAGATCCCCATGGCCCGTAAGCTGGAGCACTTAATCATTCCCAACGCTGGGCTTGGCTTCGCCATCGGCATGGTGGACTCGTCCATGATGCCTGAGCTGGGATTCCTGGTGGACATCCGCCATGCTGCTGTGTACGGGTCTGTGTACGCGATTGGTGATACTGCCTTCTGTCTGGGGTATGCTGTTGGTGAGTCCATGCAGGGTGTCCGCGTTTCGACTAGTGATAATTTAAGGGCCTTTTATTTATCAAAATTTAGAGACATAATCCTTTTATAAATATTTTAAAAAAAATACTGAAAATTTGCATTTTTGTGTTTAGTTTTGTAATAGGTTTAAAACAGTATTTAACTGCAAATATACTCGTATATCATTTAAGCTGTGACTTCCCATACTAAATTGGTCACGTGATCCCTCTGTTTTCTTCAGAGAGTCAAATTTTATTTTGACCTTATTTCAAGCCATTTTTCTAGGAGAAAGTTGTTTAGTTACTGATTCTGACTTCCAACAGGTAGGACCCTTCATTCAAAACGGGTAGTTTTGTAACACCTTGTATAATTAACCCTAAATCACCAGGACCCGCGTTCTCTGGCGCGCTGGTCAACAGCATCGGCTTCGAGTGGATGCTGGTCATCATCGCGATCCTGAACTTTGCGTACGCGCCATTCCTGCTGCTGCTGCGGTCACCACCAGCCAGGGATGAGAAGCAGGTACTACTATTTTTTTTATTATTTAATAGAAATTCGTTTTTTCGTGACTCTAGACTAAGCCAGACGTGGCGTAGACAGAGTCAACGGCGGAGCTCACTCACTCAGTGGGTTTGGGCACTCCCACTCGCTGACGGAACACAGCAAGCTGCTTGGTGCCGGGCTATTATGTTCGTAGTAGCTTATTGACTAGTTACGAAGAACATATTTTTTTGTTGTGATGGATCTTAACACTTTCTCGGACAGTAGTATCCCAGACACAATACAACTTTTATTGTTTTCACGCATATCTATAGACGTTACTGTCACTGAAAGGTTTAAATATATTCACCACACGCCACATCTTAGGTATGCTCTTGTAATAGAGGTGATTTTGCAATAAAAATGTGAAAGTAATAACTCTGATGTGCTGGCGTGGTCTTGTCTAACCAAAGCCTTTCAGATCGCAGATTTAATAATTAACATAAAGTACCTATGAGATATTCAAATTCAGCTGACTCAGAACTGAAATTGTAATTTTCAGAGCTTAATCATCAGCGACAAGTCATCAGTACGGTACGTTAGCTACCAAAACGAGGAAGAGGAATAAAGCCCATCGGAAACGCCGCCATCTTGGAATGCCCACCATTTTGTCCGTTTTTTTGTCTTTGGAGTGGTGTTGTTGTACAAAAAATATATGGGGTTTGCTTAGTAATTTACACAATAATAAAATAGCGACGTCTAAGGAGTGAAAGATCTGCTGTATAATTGCCAAAAATATATCCATTATATTAAAAAATATTTATTGAATATGACAATATCAAATAAGTAATTTTAAACATACTCAGTTACTCTGTGTCTAAAGAATGCTTGTAACTAGTGAGTGTGTCAAATGCGTGTATACACATACTATTACATATATATTTACATTATACTGTAGTAGAGATTGCCCGAATAATATTCATATATTTGCTAGTCCTATATACTTACGTCTTTAGAATCTTCTTGCGAATACACTTTATAGATATCGACCAATTTACCCTGTGACTTATCTACGATTGTATATTGTCAAATATATTTATTATACGTAAAACTAACATTCAAAATATATAACCCAGATACATATTTATTAGTATTTCAATGTAATAAGGAATCATAAATACTAATGTCTTATTTAACCATCAACAGTTTCCAGTAGAAGTATCATGAAAATGTGTACCTATTTAAACTTTATGCTGAAGTTACTGAATTTCTGAATTGGACATTAGGTTTGTGATTCAATTTTGCATATGTAACTACCTATATTTTGCCACTTAATCAGGGTGTATTGTAGAGATGCAAATAAATACAAACATATCTATATTTACTCTAAACATAATATATATCAAAAATAAAACGTAGCACTTTGATCGTTTTATATCATAAAATATCGAAGTTATCTTATATATTACCTTTAAAAATATGTTTTGTTTTGTTAATGAAATAAATATAATTTTGCATGTGTGACTTTGACAATATTGTTTGATATATTTTAATGTCTTATATACTCGTATATATGGGTGAAATTGTGATTATACAACACAAATTCGTATATATTCTAGACAATAACGTATTTTATGGTTTATTAATGCTGATTGTTGTAAGTGATATTTTTAACGTGTCTGGCAAAAATCTAATAATATTAATGACAATAAATTATTTCTAGAACACGCGTTACTTGAAGCACTTATCGATTATTTACAATTTTTTGGGTGAAGGACCAACAGAAAGTAGTATAACACCGATTATCAAATGTTAACGAGTACAATATCTTGTACATAAATATTTCAATCATGCAATAATCTCTTTTTCACATATTAAATTAATTATCTGTGTATAATTTTAAAAATAAGTATGTATTGACATACTATAATGAAAACTTTTCTTAATTGAATGTACATTTTTGATTAACCTTATATGATTTACCTGTATAACTACCTATTTTAATACTTAGTTGATTCTTGTAGTATCTATCAACTATATTTTGTGAGAAATGTCTTTGATGGTAGAGTAGATTTAAACTGTTGTATGTTATCAAATATGAACGATTGAATATTAAAAATAGTAGGTACATATACTAAAGAAATAACCAATATATTATAATAGTTCTTATCAAAATAGTAGATAAAGCTTTGATGTTAGGGTTATAAAGTAGAAAGTGGGATTTGTAGGATTATTGAAATAATGTAAGGATACATTTTAAACCAATATCAAAAAGTTTTAAAGCCTATATTCCACAAAATCTATTCTTTGTTCATGTATTGCAAATATTTCAATAACCATGAAGGAAACCGAGTCTATTTTTTCTTACTCTTCAAGGCGAAGTTGAGTCAACAATTAATCTAAATACTTTTCTATATAATCTTTAATAGTCACTTTATTCTCCACAAAACTAGAATTGGTCTTTATCTTAATACTAGAATGGTATATAATAATCAATTTATTTGTATAAGTATTTGGCCCAAAAAGTACCTACTAATAAATAAAGTAAGTAGTATTATGCTGTTTTATGCGTAGTGTTTTTGCTATAACTAGAAACTATGTCTTATACTGATATATCCAATATTCATAAATTTTATTATTCTCAATATTTTAGTAAAACCATTACGATTATTTCATGATTTGATTAGTTGGCTTCATTTATTCAAAATAGGTAATACGATGGACGGAGTTTTTCATATAATAATTTAAGATAAAACATGAATTTTAAGACCCTAAAATTCATAACATCCTAATCTTTGCCCACGGCAACATTAAAAGTGAAATAAATATTGAGAAATAGATTTGCGTATGGCTGCGTAAATTTGTTTCCAGTAAATATGAATAAATTGCGTCCATTTGATTAAATAACACTTGTAACTAAAATATAATATTTTGTTTTTTTTATACACCAATAACATTTTGTTAATGTAGCTTCTGTGGTTAGTGAATGCATGCGTAGGTTTCTAATAAGAATAAATACATAATATTAAAAATATATAATCACATAATCTTCCAGCATTAGAATCGTTAAGTTAAAAGTAGCCAACTAAACAATAAAATTAATTGTGCTGCTTTTCAAAAAGAACTATCACTATACTTTAATTTACTAACATAAAAATTTAAAAAAAAAACAAAAAAATGTAGAATTTTATGTTTGTCATTAAATTTTTTAATGATATTCGTAATTGTAAACAAAATATCAGCTGTTTTACCATGTAGTGTTATCATAATAAGTAAATATGACGCTAAAATTATTGATATTATACTAACAACGTCATTCGTTCATATTTGATGGTTGTTTTTATTTCAAAAGTGTAATATATTTAATGATTACGCAATAGCTGGGTTTGGGTCCTTTCAATGTCTTATATATTTTTATATTAAAATACTATTTTCACTGTATAAATGATTAAAAATCATTTTAACATTATTGAAATTAGTTACAAACTATAGTATTGATAATTGAAAGTATATCGATAAGTTCATAATAATGAAAATTA
Source organism: Pyrausta nigrata (assembly GCA_949316185.1). Classification (NCBI taxonomy): domain Eukaryota; kingdom Metazoa; phylum Arthropoda; class Insecta; order Lepidoptera; family Crambidae; genus Pyrausta; species Pyrausta nigrata. The sequence continues at coordinate 7,423,157 of OX438963.1, read as the reverse complement.
TTTCTGTGTAATCTTTAAGGCATTGTATTTTTTAATTTATTTTCTTTAAAATTTTAGGTATAATTCACGTCTCATTTACCTCTATGTTAGTTTTCAGGATTCATTAAAAGAAAATGTAATTACGTCGTTTTTATTTATGCAGTTCAACAAATTATTACTTGTCTTTACTATTATTTTCTCTGCACAGCCTAGTTCATTAATATGAGCATTTCCAATGCTTCCAATCTGCTTTAGTTATTCATTTATATTTAAAGCTGTACAATTTCAAAATATATTTAATTGTAGTTCACAATGTGGCATTTATTAAAATTTTCACACTTAAATGTATATAATGTTATCAAGCATTAGTATAATATTACTGTAAGTACAAGAGCCGTGAGCTGAAAGTGTATCGTAGTAATAAACATGAATCTTTGTAAAATATACATTTATATTTCCTATCCCTCTTAATATATAAATGCATATATTTTTAGGTAACAAAAGTTTTTCTCATAACAAATATCACAATGTAATGATCTAGTATTTAAAAAAATAATGATAATCAATGTGATAGTTATTAGTGATATTTTGAAGCTTTTAATGTAAGCGTAGTAACAAGTAAAATAAAATAATATTATGTATTTTGTTGTTAATTTAGGTACCTTATTTTATTTTTTGTTAGCCTTATGAAAATATTTAAATAAGTTCTAATAATGTATCTGACATATTTTACATTATTTTAGAGCCAATTCTTTATTGAGGTGCTTGTGACGCAGTGGCGGCAGCGCTTTGGTAGTGATACCAAAAGTTAAGCAACCCACGGCGCGGTCGTGATTGGATGGGTGACCATTCCAACCATTTAAGTGACGTCCATGACAAGCATCTCCGTGCTTCGGAAGGCACGTTAAGCAGTTGGTCCCGGCTAATATCTGTGGTATTAGTCGTTAAGCCTAGTCAGAGGCCCTAGGGCGGCTTGATAACTTCTGACAGTAAGGTTTGTCACTTGCCTTACAGACACCCCTCCACCAATCCGCACTGAGCCCGCGTGGTGAAGTATGGCTCGTTCCTCCTCATAGTTGAGGTGAGGCCTTTTCCCAGCAGTGGGATCTAATAGGCGGACTTATAATTCTTTATTTACGAATCATTATAGTAAAATTTAATCAACATAATCGTGTTTAATACTTTATATTATCTAAGTTTATTATCTGCGTTGTTATATATTGTGTTGTTGTTGATTATATGTAAATAATATATTTATATATTCAGCATCTAGTCCTGCCCTGTGGATCTAAGTTAAATAATCTTGATCTAACTATACAATAATGAAGCTGGTGTACGTTTGTATGTTGTTTGGTAGATATACAACTTTTTGAATAATGTCTAACTTATTGCGAACTTTTCGGAGTGTTGTTTTAATAAAATGTGGGTATATGAACTAAATGAGCTGTTTTATTTAACATTACCAACATTTGATTGATAGAATTTAAATACAATCAGAATTTTTTACCTTTCACTTATAGATTTATATTCGATGGCCCAAGAAGGCTAGCATTTATGTATAGATATTTCGAGTGCGATTTATTTCATGGAAATTTAGCAAAATTGGTTTGACCGTTTAGATTTGCAGAGATTAAGAGTTGCTTACGAATACGCAATTGAGATACATAATCTGTGATGCATAGTACCCACCTCAGTGCAGTGACATGTGAAATGCTTTTTGACCTCACTGATTATATAAGCCTAAATAAGAAACCAGAAATTCGCACACGGGCAGGATTTGAACCCACGACCTTTGGCTAACCGGGCCAACGCTCTAACCACGTAACATATGCACTTACGTCACGCAATGACGTATTCAAAAGAGACCAAGAATTTCGCACGGGTGGATGAACTGCACGGTAGCTCAGTTGGTAAGAGCGTTGGCCCAGTTAGCCAAAGTCCGTGGGTTCAATCCTGCCCATGTGCGAATTTTTGGTTTCTTATTTAAAAATATAAGAACGAACACTGAGTGTAAAAAAAAAAAAACTATCTTACAGATTATGTATCCCTATTCCGCGTGCGTAATCAAATCTGCACGGTTCTAAAAATGCCCTTAACGCCTTGAGGAGCGGAAGACCGCCGGTGGTCTAACACAATTGATTTCCTATTGTATCTGGAAACATGATCTCTGAAGTATTAAAGTATTAATGGTAGACTTAGGGTGAACTGGCTAATTAAAGTACACAAATGAATCTGCACTTCACTGCACTCCATTTTATTTGCTTCTCCGTTACACTCCACCCAGACATGCACCAGTGGAATCGCACTCTTACTAATCATCATCCTAGCGCTATACCGTTTATGCACTTGCATGCGAGGGACCAAGGTCCGCTTTGGACTATGATCTAGGATATGGCAGATTAGATATTTGGATACTACTTACTTAATATGCTGCCTCGTTGGTCTAGTGGTCAGCACGCTGGGTACTATCTACGAGGTCCTGGGTTCGAATCCCGGGTCGGGCCGAGAGTGATGGGTTTTTCTGTCTTAAAAAAACTGAAAACACAGCTCCGGAGTCAGGAAGTTGGTGGTGTTAACACCCCGTGCCTCGGAAAGCACATTAGGCCGTTGGTCCTGCGCCTGATCTCTCTACGGTCATGTCGGACTGCCGTCTCACCGAATTATGAGAGTAAAGGAATTGAGAGTGCACCTGTGTATTGCGCACACACTTGTGCACTATAATATGTCCCGCGCAGTTGGTTAATCTCTGTTGAGATAGGCCGCCGTAGTGTAAATTCGGCTAGGAGGACATTATTATTATTATTATTACTTAATATGGAAAATTTAAAAAATAAACAGGTAAAAATATTTGAGTCTCAAGTCTCAGAACCTCTTTATTATATTATTTAAAAATATAACAACACATCATACAAATCTTAAAAAGTAAAGAATAGTAAGTTATTTATATCACTCGTTTTTAACTTGTTCAACTATTTGTTAATTTATACAAATTAAACTATGTTGAAACGAATTTATTTCATATAAAAAGTATGTTAACATTTATTATACAATAGTTAACTAAGTTTGCACAGGGTGTTAACAAAAGTGTTAACATTAACACACAAAAGTGTTAACATTAACATTTTTAACGGCTATGTAGAATCAATCATGGAATACAGGGAAATAAAACGAGATTGTAAAAAGTTTTATTTGGAGAAAAAAATCACGCAGAATTTATATTTTATAATGAAAAAAGAATTGGTGTGAAACGCGCATCAATGTGTCAAAGTCAAAACTCATTTTAAATATTTAATTAAGGTGACAAAAAATTCCACTTTAGGCTATCAATAATAACAAATACATATTGGCCGGTGGCTTCTACCCTTTATAGCTTGCCGCAGTACTATTCGCGTGGAGTAGTTGTTTGCAGTGCCAATCATTATTTTTATCTCTTTTTAGGACCAATAAGTAAAATTAAATAATAATAAAATTTGCATGATTTTATTTCTGTCATCAAAACTTTTTTGTTTATTTTATTTATCAATTTTTACGGATAGTAATAGCAAAAAAAATAAATCATTATTTGCCTGCTCTGTTCCCACTACATGTTGTTTTTATTTGCTTTTTTTTTATAAAAACCTTTTTTGTATTCTATCATTGATTCTACATCACCCCTGAAGCCATTGTTAACACTTTTTAACAACCTGTATAAATATAGTAGGGAATAGTTGCCGAAATATTGCGTTAACGTTACGAACCTCCTGTATGGTCACAAAAACATTATACAAAGTAGAATAATTTCAGTTCTATTTTATTAATTGTACCGCCAAATTAATTAAGGCCCACGAGCGCAAGGCCTTATATCTGAGTTGAAAGCCTGTTTGCGCAAGTCCGGATTAGCTAATAAACAGGCCTTGAACAGGTCTGGATTAGCTAATCCGGACTTGTTCAAGTGGACCTAAAAGAATTTGGATTATATTTATCCTCAAGATGCAATACAGGGTGATGTTTCAACAGTTTATCCTTTAAGTAAGTGAATATGTCCAACCATACCTACACCTTTTACAATGGGGCCATTTAGAAATTAAAGAGTAACGTGCTTCATCCAAGTGCTTAACACGACAATGTATGTATGGAGATCATTTATTTCTCGATTTCGGTTATTCATTTAGACTGTGGCGACATCTTACCACTGTCGCCCACACTAGCAAGTAACTTCTAGACGCGACGCCCTGACTCGGCTCCTACAGGCTAGATGGCGCTGTTAGCCCGCTCCATACAACACAAACCGCGATATGTAGGATTTAGCACGAGCTTGACTACATATAGATAAACCAAGACGATGACCATTGGACCTTGGTCCCCGACCATAACAACCGGTCGGTAGGAAGCGCTTCCCTTTGCCTTCTTAACACAGTTGCGTCAAAAGAGTAAAGGTTGTAGACTGATGGTCTTTTTCCCTTCTGAATGATGAAGAAGAATATTTTAAACAAACATCTTGTATCGTGGTAGGTTGTAGAGAGATATTTGACTACCCTTAAAACATGACAGTATATTTAAAAAACAGGTAGACATGCCATCTCCTACTGCGCGGCGATTCGAATTTGATGCGCCAAGCTCACCTTTGTTTACGTGTCAAATGTCTTGCGTACGAAATTTGAATGCAAAATTGAGCACAGGCAATCAATTTTCGCGTGCTAATAACACATATACCTCTTTTTAAATGCACTAACATTGCCAAGCTCTATGTTCCTTGGATATAAGAATGGGGCATAATATAATAGAACCAATTTTTTAGCTGTTTGTAGATGATCTAGGTTTAGATTAATACTTAAAATTAACCTTTGAATGCGAATGAGTATCCTTCTCCAAAACTGTGGGGGCCTTTGTCAACGTCATTTTCTCGGTACTGAAAGAAATAAAACAAAATTCCATATAACACAGCGTGGGCAGCAGCAGTCATATTACGAGCTTGGTGATAAAATTGCTTTTTTTTTTAAATTGCTTCTCAACTCAACGGTATTTGTGGCACAATGTTGTGGTGACAAAAAATCTACGAGAAAGATGATTTCGTCTATTTGTTTCTTACGTTTACGCGAATTATTGAACTCATTAAAACACAATTTTATACAGCGTTCGTGGTCACAGAGAGACAGTCTCCCTGTGACCACGAACGCTGTAAAGTGTTCGAAACGTCAGGTTTTAAATAAAATGTAAATAAATCGCGAAGTAATCCGTAAAATTGTGTTTTAATGAGTTCGTTTATTAAGGGGAAAGACCAGGCGCCATTTTTCCGTACAAACGTTGTTCCCTGTTTTCTACCTGTATATTGGCTAAAGGCAAAATAGTTTTATACCATAAAATCTACATTTACCACAGCTTTGCTCCTATTTTTCGTTTTTTCTTATATTCGAATTAACAAAGGAAATATGAGCCTTCAAATACTAAGAAAATTGCCTAATTTCAACCTCAACTTTCAGACGCTCGCCAGCAAAATCTACGCAAATAAACACTAAAACTAAAACATAGGAGCATAGTCCCACCTTTTGAGAAACTATTTCAAAAGAAAATATTATTATTTGTCAAATTTCGGACGAGTAATAGGAGACTGCGAAATGCTGTTTAAGAAGGATTTATCGGTCTAACGGCCGAATACTGAAAGGCTACTCAAATATTTGACGGCTTCTCAAACCATTGAGCAGCTCCTAAACTCAGAATTCGCATACTCAAAGCCAAAATGTAAGCATCTGTTAAACTTAAGACCATCTCAAAATAAATCGTGCTCAAACGCCACTCAGATAAAAAATGGTATACTGAAACGCAACTCAACGCTATTTAGCTGTCAAATGACTGTCATACCGATTTGAGTAGCCGCTAAATCTGAGAGTGGTCTTGACGTCTCTCAAATCAGTTGTTAGTGATATCATGGTATAAAAATAATGTCTATAAAATCCTTATTTTCTCTGTGCCTAAGCCCTATTTTTACCTAGAACTACTACTTTTAAATACTAGAATACAATCAGGACTCAAATATGCACTAGAAATCTCATAAAGAGGCTTTTTGTTGTCTTACAAAGGTGTTTTCTTTGCCTACAACGGAAATTACAATTCCTTTTAGTTATTGTAGTATGCATATTTTGCACATCGTTGCACTCTCAAAAGATAGCCTAATTATGGATACGAACTCCTTATTGAGGAAGGAGGAGGAGGAGATTGTTGAGGAAGAGCTAATAGTTCAACCCATCGGTCTTGAAACTAATCAAAACTCTGTTGTCAGCACTATGCTAATAAATATGTACACATTTTTTTCGGTAGTCATCGTATAATCACAATTACATCATAAAATATAAGTATAAAAATAAGTAGAAAGTCGAAATAAGCGAGTAGTATTTGATGTGTTCTTATTCTTCTTCAGCATGTATCTATCTGCTCACCGCAGGGCATACTCGGCCTCTCAAACTTTTCCACAACGCTCTGTCACCGGTAATTCTAGATTAAGTTGTCCCGGCAGGATCTTTTAGGTCATCGGCATCCGACAATCTGGCTGGTGGGTTTGATCCACCAATGTAGAACATTATTCTGTGTAGAACACTTGGCATACCAATTTGTTTTGTCTTCATTAAAAAAAAAATCCATTTTTTTTTGTTAATTGAATAGTTATTAAATACTGCACTGCACTTCAACCTTGTATAAATTTATTTTAATAATGTGAATTAAAATTAATTTGATTAGAACCGCGCTGTGACAAATGTCAAAAAGTTTGGCAAATATTTTTATTTTTTTTCTTTGACACTTAACGTTTCATTTCACAACAATGGCGTCGTAAAAGTTTCTATCCAAAAAAAAACAAAAAATCTATACAAACAATGCTGCGTAAAATGAATACGCTCCTTAAGAATATGAAAATTGTAAACGAGAACATACTTTTAGAAATGAATGTTGCCATTATGTAAATATTTAACGACTGCTCAGCTAATCATGGTTTAAATTGCCTGAGTAGCGTTTGTGTATACCATTTAAATGTGGGAGACACTCAATTTTAGGAGGCCTTCAAGTGAGTGATGGATTTGAGTAGCGTTTCAGTATTCGGCCGTGAGCTCATTTGTCAAGTTCTTGCTTGGGCGGCTGCCAGAGATCTCATCGAGACAGCAACATTTTTTTCAAATACCTATTCTTCAAATACCACGTGACCGCGTTTCCTCCTAAGACGTGTCTTAAATTATTAAGACAGGAGCACGCTTAGGTTAGCGATGGTCGATTATTACTAAATTAATCGAATTATTCAAATGGTCCCTGTAATGGAATGTATTCGATAAGCAACCGCAGTCATTCGATTATCCTTCGATTATGCGGCGAGCAATACCGGAGCGTGCGGTGCGCAGGTTGTACTACTCACGAATGAATCGTCATTCGTCGCGTCGATTAATCATTCGTTCGCTGGATGTCCTGTTGCGGCAATTCAATCGAATGCATTAAAGGGCCGAGTATGGATTATCATTCGATTGTCGATATTATTCGATGTTTTTTTCTCGAATTACTAAATCGACATTCGATAGTTCGAATGGTCGATTGTCGATTCATTCGATTATTATGTTTCGAACAATCGCCCATCGCTAGCTTAGGTATCTATATCCTTTAGCAATAACTTATTATTTTTACCTGACCATCATCTTCATTTCCTTGCCTCCAACTGGGCGCGTAGTACTGGTTGCTGGCAGGAGCTGGGCGTGGGCCTCCTTCCCCATTCCCCTGGTTCTGCAAGTAATCACCACTTTTAGTAAATACTAGCAGTTCCCCGCGACTTCGCCCGCGCCAAATGTCGGATTTTCCATACAAACTTTCACCCCCCATTTCACCCCCTGACGATTTTATATCGCCACAAAAAGTAGCCTATGTCCTTTGCAAGGTCGGAGTTCTAGTGCATATTCTGTGGCAGGGTCTTTAACTATGTCTGTACCAATATACTGTTTTTAACATTCTTGGTCATTATAATTAGAATAAGTAATTATTTACAGGATTGCTACCATGCCTGTACCAAATTTCATTTGAATCGGTCCAGTAGTTTCAGAGCCTATTCAATACAAACAAACAAACAATCAAATCTTTCCTCTTTACAACACTAGTATAGATAATAAGAGCTAGTGTTTCCTAAGCCTATTCTGAGATCTGGATTCATTTAAGAATTCAAATTCAAATCATTTATTGCATGTCACATTATAGACGAAAATGATTGGGTGATTTGAATTTGAAAAAAAAAACAAATTTCTTAATTCAAATTCCAATCAAATCACAAGCGCCCCCCGCCTGCACTGCTCAGGATCCCTTCTCGTCTAACCCCGTTGTCGTTTTAGAACAATATTCCCTCACTAGCATACACCATTTTTGTAATTGTACCTATATTGTTAACTGAGTATACCTATCTAGCAATGTCGTGTTCACCTATAATTGGGTTGCATACCAGATGCAACTTCGTTTAGATTAAGTGTGCCGATCAATGTTTGTATGTAACCTGTTGGTGTTCCAAATTAAATAATAAATAACCCCGCACCCCGCCACCCCGCAGACAATGACTCAGTTAGGCCACAGAATAAGTACGTTAGGCGGTGAGGCTATTAGTGGCTCGATTGGGTTGTTACTACGCGTTCATTTCAAGTTGGCCGTTACCTCCCTTCCCACTTCCCCATACCGCACCTCATCGCAGACCCGCTCAGTACGGTACGGTTAGCTTAAGCAACGTTGCCATACATAAATACGGATTTATCTGTATCATACGGATTTTAAAAGTCGAATACGGATGAACTATGATTACGGATTTTTATACGGATTACGTACCTCAACATCATACTTATACCAAGCTTTTATGCAAAGGCAAAGTTCGCATATTTAATGAAAAAAACTGATTGCAGCGCTTGTGATAAAATTGAAGATGCACAACATTTGCTGATGGAATGTATTGCGTCAAAAACCAAGCGAAAAAGGGATCACTGTTTGAAGAATTTAAATTAAGTATTCAAGATGTAGGATTAATACAAAACATGCTAGGAAAACCAAAGTCAGAAGCAGCTAAAAAAATATTTAAATTAGTTAAAATGACTGAACAGTGATTCCCTCTCCTCTCGTTGATATCTAAGCTAATTATTAGCATTGGGTAACTAAGCATTTACTTTGTATTTATTGTTATTTCTTCTTCTTATTTTACTTACACTTTTAATTTTTTTTTGTTCCTAACTAAATCCGCCCGCCGTGCACAAAAGCCCCAAATTATATAAAGAATAAAAAAGCTCTTATATCAGACAGATGCAGTACACGTCTATATAAAAATCCTCTTCTTATAAAATTTAGAAAGTGCATAAAATAAAAAATAAAATCGAGTTTTATATCACAGACACAAAAGATTTTTAGGCCCATCAGACCGTGACTTTGCTAACCGTACTGGCGGGGCGCGGTATGGGGAAGCGGAAAGGGAGGTGGCGGTCAACTTGATCCATATTATATAATCTGTGCTTGAACTGAAGGACACCAGGTTCAGGTGGGAATTCTCCGATAAAACCGATCCGTCCTGTGTCTGCGGGTTCACTCCACAAGACATGTCCCATCTCTTGTCTTGTCCTGCGTGCCCTGATTCCTGCTCTCTAGAAGAACTTACGTGTGCAAACGACAAAGCAATCCGCGTCACCAATTTCTGGGCTTAACAAATTTAAGTCGCTTTACAATCGACACGATAAAAAGAAGAAGTACGTATGTTCACATCTTGTGCCTACCTGTTGTTGTTGATTCCAGGAGTTGGGTTCAGGCCGCTGCTGGTTGTACTGCTGCTGAAGCTCGTATGCTCGCCTCTGCTGCTCATATGCTTGCATGTGGTGGGATTCTAGGGGGAAAAACCATTTGTAAACGTCGAGGGTAGGTATTTATTTATTCTTAAAAAAATAGTTAAGGGGGTGCAGCGCGAAGCAAGACGAGTAAGTCTAAACGATCTTCAAACAGGATCGAACTTATTAATATTAGTAAATAATTTGCCTAAAACTTTTACACTTGATAATTTAATTAGTTTTATTCTGCGCAATGCGCAAAATCATCAGACATTTGTGTTAAAAACTGAAAAGTATTCATATTTTCTTATTTATGTTTTATTATTAAAAAGATGGGGACCTGCGGAATATCAATGCAATCATTTTTATGTACAAATTATTGTTTTATGCGTAAAAATCACCAAGTTTTCGAAAAAAAATGCTCTTAGATATCCTTAGCTACAAGTCATGTTTATTATATCATTAGGAATTTGTTTCAAATTTCAACAAGACCTGGACCTTGTGCAATGATTAGGCTAACGTAAATAAGTTGTTTTAATGTAGGATTTAACTAATTCAGCTCATCGTACAAGTGTTTTAGAAATGCGTTAATTTTCTCAATTCCGTGCAGGACCGCCTTAAGAAAGAGAAAGCTGTACAGTTGGTAGAAATAAAACATTCTCTGCCAGTTACTCTTTGAGCAAAAAAGCTGGACTGACACCAGAAAGTAGCGATGGGCGTATATTACTAAATTAATCGAATTATTCGAATGGTCTCTGTAATCGAATTTATTCGATAAGCAACCGCAGTCATTCGATTATCCTTCGATTATGCGGCAAGCAATACCGGAGCGTGCGGTGCGCAGGCTTATCATTCGATTGTCGATTATTATTCGATTTTTTTTCCGAATTACTAAATTGACATTTGATAGTTCGAATGGTCGATTGTCGATTCATTCGATTTTTTTTTTCGAACAATCGCCCATAGCTACCAGAAAGGCGCCATGACATATTTATTACAGGTAACCCTACGACGAAACCTGACATCTTCACCTAAGGCAGTAATAATACAATAAATATTGCACAATATCATATTCATTGATTTGATGGGATCAACTAAGTTGCTAAAGCAAAGGTGTAAATCAGGAACAACGGTGGTACTCATATCACCACACCCAGACCCGAGACAATATAGAAAATATAGATTTCTATATTGACCCGACCGGGGTTCGAACCCGGGACCTTAGAAATGGCAATACCTTGAAAACCGTGCGAGCCACTCCATTACGGAGGTCGTCAAATCAAGTCGTCGGGGGTTAATATGTAATACCTTTAATGTACAAATATGGTGTCTTCTTACCTTGGTTCAAGGGAGGAACTGGTTCAGGACTCTTCGGGATGTGGCTGCCCTCGAGGATCTAGAACATCATAGACTCATATGATAAGAGGTAGGTAGGTATTGCATGTTAAATTCAACTTGACACCTCCACGTATTTCTTAGAAAAAAGGGTCTTGGCATACAAAATAATAATAATAATGTCCTCCTAGGCGAATTTCGACCACGGCGGCCTATCTCAACAGAGATTAGCCAACTGCGCGGGACATATTATAGTGCACAAGTGAGTGACATATTATAGTGTACAATACACAGGTGCACTCTCTGTTCCTTCACTCTCATAATTGTCTTCAATAGATTATACGGAAGGCACTGCTTAAGGATCGGTGTAAGGACCTCTTCATTTTCTATCGTATGTCAACGATATGAATAAGTACATCCAACATAGTACATGCTACCAATTCGCTGATGACACCTGTCTGGTTGGTGCTAATAAAGACCCAAATGTAGCTTGTGACATGCTACAATCAGATTTTTATACTCTTCTTAAGTGGTGTCACGATGTAGGGTTGGTTGGTCTAAAACCAAACTACTGCCGATTAAATCGCCTTACATCAAAAGCGTTCCCTTGAAGAGCATTGTAGCCCATGATCATAGATGTCTACACTTGTCTATTCCAAATCGGTGCAGCTGTGATCCTATAGATATAGTAGATTGTCAAACATATTTAGGCCTTCAAATTGATAGTTAGGTAATTTAATTGGTTTAATCACGTAGAACATGTTTGTAATAAATTAAGACAATTTTTGGCAAATATCATAATACTTAAAAACAGGATCCCTTTTAAGTTAATGCTATATAATTCGTTAGCTGAATCATACATTCAATATGGTTTATGCAGCTACGGCCGCACGTATAATACATATTTAATAGTAAGTATAATACATATTTAATAGATTATTCACCAAGGGGGTAAAGTGATGTCTTACGTCACGGGCGTCATCTTGAATCGTGAGCGTAACGAAGGATTCGTGAGTTGACTCCCGAGCGCAGCGAGGGAGTTTAGTGTTTACTCCCGAGCATAGCGAGGGATTTAAGCTCGCCCAAGACGAAGACATCTTTATCCCCGAGGAGAATACTCTGCTTTTCACACTTCCTAAGAGGCAATAAAAAAAAAGTACTACAAATACCTTATTTTATCTATGAGAATATATCCTTTAACTTTTCTGACAGTAAAATATTATTATTAACAATACCAGCAGCTTTACATCTAATGGACTCCAGTGTCATAAACTTCGTCACTCGACAGTTTTACGAAAACATTGTTTGTAATTTCTTAAAATACGTAGGTTTTTTTTCTTTATTTATTTCTTTTTTTAGAAGCACGCGCTTTTTATTCATTCCATTCATGCTAAAATTCTTGGCTGCCAGGTTCAAATTTCAAATATGTTCTCTTTGGTGCGGGACGGGCTAGTGTGATCATGCCTACGAACTCTTATTCGAAATTCAAATCACTTTGCCTCCCAAGGGGCATAATGAAATTTCATACAACATTACGTCCCTAGGGATGCAATGACTCACTTTGAGTCAGGTTTACTTGATGTGTAATTGAACATTGCCGAGTAGGTAGTGTGAAAATAAAATTAATGACCTCCAAATTAGAATTTTAAAAAATATAGTACCTAATAAAATTAGATATAAATATGGTGACGATTATTTCGGCAAGTTAAATTAATTTTGTTAAAAAAGCTATTCTCCACAACTATTCAACAACAACCACAAAGTGTACAGCCTGTATACAATCGATCGGTAGCTCGACGTCAGCACAGAATAAGTACTGACGTCAGCTGAATTGCAACTCGCTCGAGCGCGTGAGCAATGAATACGGTGAACGAACATCTGTTTATATTGTTCCGCGACTCATAAATAAACTGCCTATGGATCTAAGGGATAATTTAACAAGTAAAAACATTAAATGTAAGCTCAAAACACATTTTCTTAATTCTCTTTTGGAAGTTTAATATTAGTATCAAAATGTAAGCAAAACAGCACGGATTCGTCAAATTCTTTGTTTAAGAATAATTAATCTTTGTATGAATTATGTATGTTTGTTAAAATCGTATATAAATCAAGTGTCAAAGTATATCATTATGTAGTATAATAGATAGACAGCAAACTCACTTACATTATACTTTAATTTGTTTGTTTATGATGTTGATCGACGTGAACTTTAAACTTAGTGAAATTACAAACCCTAGTGGTTTTTATGCTAAGTTGGTACCTACATGTTTTATAAGATCTTTTATTTGTTAATAACTGGAAAAAAAAATCGGTGAGACGGCAGTCTGACATGGCCGTAGAAAGATCAGGCGCATGCCAACGGCTTAACGTGCTTTCCGAGGCACGGGGATGTTAACACCACCAACTTCCCGACTCATGAGCTGTGTCCGAGTAATTTCAAGACAGAAAAACTCAAACACTCTCGGCCCCATTCGAACCCGGGACCTCGTGGATAGTACCCAGCGTGTTGACCACTAGACCAACGAGGCAGTCTGTCTGCATACATACACACAAACGGACAGACAGTCGACAATTAAATTAAAAATCTTTTATTTCGGACCATAAATCCATATTAGTGTTAGTAACAATTTGCTTATAAGCTATGTTAGTAAATGAAATTTAATTTAAATATTTAAAATCCTGCTCAGCTTAACGCGGCGCCTACAGTGCGTTCTGTTTTTAACCGACTTCAAAAAAGGAGGAGGTTATCAATTCGACTGTATGACTTTTTTTTGTGGCTATGTTACCGCATATCTCAGTCAGTTGTGGACCGATTTGAAAAAAAAAGGCTATACCTTCTAGTTGGTCCCATTTTGGCCCAGTCGAGATCTAATGATGGGACCTTGGTGTAATCGAGGGAAATCCTCAAATTTTGAAGGCACATATAGTGTTTTCGTACTAGTATCTTAATGTTGACATGTTGTTACGTCTGATAGTCATTATGTGGAGCTGAGCTGATGGTCGAACTCCTTAAAAATGAGTAGTTTAGTAATTAAAACACCAGATGTTTTGTCAGGTACTGTATAGGATGCTAACAAAACAAAGTCAAAGACGCAGCTCCCTCCTTCCCCCCCTCCCCCCGCCTCCTAACCCCTTCCGGCCAAAATACATAATTACTGGCAAGAAATCAATTAACTCTTACCGCTGAAACGATGGATTTGATAGTTTGAGTACCGAGAAAGGACATAGTAATAGTTTTTATCCCCAAAATCATTTGTATTCCCTATACAAATGATTTTGGGGATAAATCCGATGATACGATATATAACAAACTAAATTTAAAATGCTATTGGCAAATCGTTCCCTATTCTTTTTAAAACGGTCTTCCTTCTCGTTACTACTTTCTTCCAAATGACGCTGTCACATTTGAACAGCGCGTTTAGTAAGTCTTCTCATGTTGCACCTTACACTAAAGGACTTGTCCTCTTTTTGTATGAAGGCTGGTTTTTTATTCCAACATATTACCAACCACCAATAACCTATATTTATCTTTAAGCTACAAAAATATGAAACACGTAACTATAGAAATCTGAATTTTAAACGCCTCCATTTTTGAGAAAAAATATGCTTTGTAATGGGGGCATCATCCATTGATCATTACTTGCATTTCCTGGCTGTATGGCTATGTACCATTGTCTTTCCACTGGTGGATAAATACTACTAGGTACTACCACAGATTATATAATAGGTACTACTGTAAGTGGAATGTCAATTATGCTGACAATTTTTTTTCATGCGTTAATTGGAATAGGCGAAGGTGCGGCTTATGTACAAACAAAGAGAAAAAATAATTTCAATTTTTCTCTAAATCGGAGACCTTAAAAAATATATTAATTATACAGAAAGGTTAGTTTTTGTGAACTCTTTCATATAATATTTAGTTTATTCTGGTTAGAAATATTGATGAATAAAAAACCATTAATGGACAAGTCCTTTCAACTAAAAATAGAAAAATAAATTTCTTTTAAAAAAAAACAAATCCGACTTCAAAACTGACTACAGTGTTAATTAAAACTTAAAATTTTATAAACAAATTTAAACTAAAAAGTACAAAATAATATTTAAATTACCTAACTGTTCTACGAAATTATACAAGAAACCTATTTCCAATTTATTATCTGTTATTTTTTGGAGTCGGTGCCAACCAAGCTAGATATTCTAACTATTCTAAGCAGCCAAGAGATGGTTTAATCCTGTCCTTACTTGCAAAAAAACATTAGAATTAGAATTTCTGGCACCGACTCCAAAAAATAACAGTAATAAATTGGAAAAAGGTTTCTTGTATAATTTCGTAGAACAGTTAGGTAATTTAAATACTTATTATTTTGTACTTTTTAATTTAATTTTTTTTATAAAATTTTAAGTTTTAATTAACACTGTAGTCAGTTTTGAAGTCGGTTTTTTTTATAAAGAAATTTTTCCTTTTGATATATGAAACCCTACAAACATTCGGTTATATAAAAGTTCTTGACCCTATATGTATTTTTTTGCTTGACGGATACTTACATCATCGGGACCAGACAAGATGCAATTTAATATAGTATTGCTTTCGCTATCGTCAACGAAATGACAAAATATACATATATGGATGTTTCGAAGGCTGTAGTCAGCTTGATACATTTTGTCAGGGATAGCGAACTTCTAAACCTGCTACTACCGATAAAACTGTGCTTACCTGGAACCCATCCTTTCCAGCCTTATACTTGAGCTTGACGAGCTGCCCGCTAGGGTCCTTGTACTGGTACCCCCCAATCCTGGAGCCGTCGGGCTGGATCACCTCCCCAGCCGCCAGGCCGTTGTCTGACGCGTACTCGAATTGGAAGCTGCCCTCTGGAAAGATATCATCATCATTAGGAAGTCCACTCCAGTCCAATCCACCTCTACCTCTCTTCTGGGCATGATCTACCTTGGCAAACTTAGTAAAGTCAGCTTATATAGACCCCACTGCTGGGCAAAGGCCTCACCTCAACTATGAGGAGGTACGAGCCATACTCCACCACGCGGGCTCAGTGCGGATTTGTGGAGGGGTGTCTGTTAGGCAAGTAACCACCTTACTGTCGAATGTTATCAAGCCGCCCTAGGGCCTCTGCCTAGGTTTAACGACTAATGTCAAGAGATATTAGCCGGAGAAGCTTGTCATGGACGACACCTAAATGGTCAGAGAGCTTCAGTAATTAACCTGAAGTCAGGGCTTGCTTATGGTGCAAGATGGCGGCCTGCTTCTCCTTCGTCAGCTGGTACGGCAGGCACAAGGGTTTCGGCTTGTTTGCGGTGCCTTGTTATACATAAACAGGGTGCTTCAGTAACTAACCTGAAGTCAGGGCTTGCTTGTGGTGCAAGATGGCGGCTTGCTGCTCCTTCGTCAGCTGGTACGGCAGGCGCCAGGGCTCCAGCTTGTATGCGGTGCCTTGTGATACATATATAGAGTGCTTCAGTAACTAACCTGAAGTCAGGGCTTGCTTGTGGTGCAAGATGGCGGCTTGCTGCTCCTTGGTCAGCTGGTACGGCAGGCGCCAGGGCTCCGGCTTGTATGCCGGCGTCGGTGCAGGCTGCGGGCTCGCTTGGTAGTCTGTGAGATAGGTTGAAATCAGTCAAATGGAATCTAAAAGATCAGGGGCAGTTTGAGATAGGTTTCAAATTTATTTTGATTGTTGACTACGGAACCCTAAAAAAATAATTTAAAATATCCTATTAAAATACAAGTGTGTGTCTGTCTGTCTGTTACCTCTTCACGCTAAAACCACTGAACTGATTTAAATTTAATTTATTACAGAGATAGTTTGAACACCAAAAAGGACATAGATAGTTTTCATCGAGTTAAAAGGGGGGCGAAAATTTGTATGAGAAATCCTATAATATAGCGATATATGCGCGGACAATGTCGCGAGGAACCGCTTCTTGGTACTAATATTATAAATACGAAGGTGTGTCTGTCTTTCTTGTGCCTCTTCACGGTTAACTGCTGAGCCTATTTAGACATTTTTTTAGTATAGATAAATAATAATAAATTGTTGCAACAATCACATCAATTACCAAGCCCCAAACTAAGCGTGAGCTTGTGCTATGGCGACTAGGATAACGAATAGACATACTTATATACGTTAATACATTCATGACTTAGGTACAAATGCTCATGCTCATCACACAAACAGTTTCCCCTTGCGGGTTCGAACCCGCAACCGCTGGTTTTGTAGTCCGGGGCGCGGGCGTAAGTTAGACGACCGTCTTAATGTAGTGGTCTGCGCTCCAGACTACGAAACCAGAGGTTGAGGATTCGAATCCCGCAAGGGGCAAATGTTTGTGTGATGAGCACGGGCATTTGTACCTAAGCCATGGATGTATAAACGTATATATGTATGTTTATCCGTTATCCTAGTCGCCATAGCACAAGCTCACGCTTAGTTTGGGGCTAGGTAATTGGCGTTTGTTGAAACAATTTATTATTATTATTATTTAACTAAGTACCTACTACACTAACGCCCATTTGCGCAAGTCCAAATTAGCTAATTAGGATATGTTCAATGCCTATTATCTGAGTTTAAAGCCCACTTGCGCCAGTCCGGATAAGCCAATCCGGATAGGCGCAAATGGACCTTCTGGATTAGCTAATCCAGACTTGTGCAAAAGGGCTTACAACTCCTTGGCCTTGGGTCTTAAAAAGGCCGGAATAGCCTATCCTGAAGTGGGCCCAAGACGGTCAAAATATTGGTAGAGATAGTTTGGAGCGGTCGAATTCGCCTAATTGTTTATTTGTTCCTGACGTTTACGCAAATATTCGAACCACTGACCTTTATAATACAAGTACGCTGGACTGCATACTGTCAACCTAAAAATTAAGCCATTTGATTATCGCCATTTTGGCGCTGCCAGCTGTAGTGAGTGTGTGGTGACCGTCCACGGAACTAATGAGAGTTGACATAAACCTAAGCAAGTTACTCTATTTTAGTTCCCTAGACACTCGGTAGGAGCGCTTTGATCGGCACAAACATTATCTGTCATTTCTTAAAGAATATTTAGTTCAGCGTACTCTTGTATCTACTATAGAGATAAGTGATTCGAATACATTAAAACACAAAATAAAATGTATATAAATCGCGAAATAATCCGTGAAATTGTGTTTTAATGAGTACGCCTATTGTTTATTCAATACTTATTTATTTATTTTAGGACAACCAGGGTTTACATATAGATGATAAAAGTACAGTCTAAAAACAATTAAGCCACATAAAGTAATACCAACCATTCCAAGGCTCGTGCACCGGCTTAGGCCTCCAGGGCTCCGCTACAGTGCTCTGCGGGGCCACGTCGCGCGACGGTGTGAATAGACCTTTACCGTACGCGGAGTCTATCTGTGAACGTATGGGTTTGTTAGAATATCAAGATTCAACCAAGAAATCCTACAATAAAAGATCTAAATGTTTTCATGCAAAACCAAGCTATTGGCCCTTTTTGGTTGGGAAGGTATGTCGGTTGTCATGCAGGGACTTCACTGTATTTTAAGTACCTATTTATTTCATTTGGGATAACAAACCATAATTGATTGATTATATTAAATCAATGCAAACAACAAACATAATGTAGCTTACAATCTAAATGCAGTAATCAGTGACATTGTATTTATTTAAAAAGAGGTAGTCATCTTGTACTGCGTTTCGAATTTGATGCTCCTAGCACACGTTCGTTTACGTGTCAAATGTCATATTTTTTATTTTTCATTTTTATTTCATTTCTTTGCCCTTATGACCCATATACCTCATTTTAAATGCACTATCATTGGCAGTCAAACAGATTTGCTTATTGTGAAGCCCACACCGTCATCCTCCCAGACTTTAAAACTTAGGCATTTTTATATTTCAAACTTTCTAAATATTAATAGAGTTTTGCCAATGCCAGGAGACTTGCACAGTTGATCCATTTAAATCTTTTTTAATAATAATAATAATAATAAGTTTATTTTACAAAAATTATTACATTGACTTATGCAGTGACCGAAGCGCCCTTTTAAGCTCAAAAGCCTGTATCAGGGAGCAACGCTCTTCCATTAATTAAGGTCGTTATCAGTTTACAGTAGTTTAAAAAACAAAATAACAATAATAACACAAATTAGAATTGAAAGGTTATACTTCTGTTTATAGAAATTATATTTATATTTATGCGTGCTTGTGTGTTGTGTGGTGTGTGCGTATGTGTGTGTGTGTGAGTGTGTGTGTGTGTGTGTTTGTGTGTGTGTGTGTGTGTGTGTGTGTGTGTGTTTATATGTATGTTTGTTACTATTTGATAATAACAAGTAATGCCTCCAGATCATCATAGGTTTTGTTTTCTAAGTGCACCTTTAAGCATCTCTTACAATCTCTATATGTTTTGTTATATAAGTTAACATTTTTATTAATAATTTTATATAGATAGGCCGAGCGAGCTGTAAATTGCCCAGAAGCAAAAACAGTATTGAATTTAGGGGTCTCTATCTTGTGCCTTCTTTTTGCAGCATTGCTGGCATCGAACTGTATTGTTTTGTGTTTCCTAAGAACTGTTTGTATAATGTAGAGTTTTCTAATTGACAGTATTTGCGTGATTTGGTAGAGTTTGCCAGTCCCAAACCTTCGCTTTTTGAAATACATAACTTTCACCAAGTTACGTTGTGCAATTTAAATTAAATAAATAATTTAATTTAAATAAATAAATAAATTGTTTCAACAAACACATTCTGAAATTTATGTAATTCACAAAAGTGGCATTGTTTAAATTAACAAATTATAAATTAGCCCAAACACACCAATTACCTAGGCCCGAACTAAGCGTGAGCTTGTGCTATGGTGACTAGGATAACGGATAGACATACTTATATACATTATAAACATCCATGACTTAGGTACAAATACTCGTGCTCATCACACAAACATTTGCCCCTTGAGGGATCCGAACCCGCCTGGTTTAGAAGTCCGGGGCGCGAACCACTACACCAAGACGTCAAATGTTGTGGTAATGTTACGTCAATAATCCAAAGCACGTCTCCCAAACTTCCCCCACCTTAGATACGTCAATAGTGCCTTTTATTTTGAATATATGGACTCTGCTATAAATATATGGGCTCTACTCGCTTCAGTGAGTTTTTACTACAGCCTGTATAAGTTAAAGTAACTATCAACAATAGGATACATAACTTAGTCCACCTGGAGTCAGATATACCTCCTCCGTTATTCCAAGTCTGGGCGGGTTGGAATAGGCCGGCTCTCCCCACCTACAGTTTAAGGGTAGATCTATAGACGTAGCCTAAAGTCGATAAAAGAATCTTAAATAAAGTTAATAAAAAGTAAATTTAGCCCATAAAGATCCCACTGCTGGGCAAAGGCCTCACCTCAACTATGAGGAGGTACGAGCCATACTCCACCACGCGGGCTCAGTGCGGATTGGTGGAGGGTTGTCTGTAAGGCAAGTGACCAACCTTACTGTCAGATGTTATCAAGCCAGCCTAGGGCCTCTGACTAGGCTTAACGACTAATATCAAGAGATATTAGCGGGGACCAACTGCATAACGTCGCTTCCGAAGCACGGAGATGCTTGTCCAAGACGTCACTTAAATGGTCGGAATGACTGACTGACTTATCAACGCACAGCCCAAACTACTGGGAATAGAAACTTGAAATTTTACACCATGCTTCTTTGTGTAGAGGAGCCTAAGAAATGCTTTTAGGAAATTCTTCCCTTAAGGGGGTAATTTGTATAAAACTCTGCCAGTTTTGAAACTAAATCGATAAAATTTGCTATTAAGGTTAGGTTAGGTTAATTAATTAAAACCGGCCAAGTGCGAGTCGGACTCGCATACTAAGGGTTCCGTGCCAACTTTAACTGGATTAGGATCCACTTTACTTCCACTAAGACAAAATACCACAATATTTTGTTGACAGCAAATATACCTTTGTTTTTCATAGTGTTTGTATAAAGAGCAAAGTTATGATTGCGGTTGTTGAAAATGTGCTATTTCTCAAAAACTACTTGTTCGATCTCATTCAAACTAATTTTCGTTGATAGAATTTGTTACGATCTACATCACATATTTTTTTTTACAAAATTTATACTTGCTTAGTTCAAAAATTAGATGAGGAGGGACGCCCTTTTTACCACTTTGGAAGCGTCTATCTCTCAAACGTTAGACTTTTAGAGAAAATAGTTTTAGGAACATCGATGTCATTTTAAACGTCCTATCCGTAGACATCCTACACGCATAGGTTTGACTAAAAAAAATTTGATTTTAGTTTCATGTAGGTAGATGTATCCCTTAAATATCATTATTTTTTATTTTTTGTATGAGAATCGTAAAGCGGTTAACAGGAAACATCTACCTACCTTCAAAAAGTTTCAACTGTGTAATGCTAATAGTTTCAGAATAAAGTGACTGTGACATACGGACGGACGGACAGACAGACTTGACGAAAGTAAAAGTGTTCCGTTTTTTGCCATTCGGCTACGGAACCCTAAAAATGACGTAAGTATTTCAGGATTTTTAGAAATTTAAACTTCAACCGGGTTGGAAGTTTGTGTGGGAAATTCGACATAAGCGGACGAAGTCGCGGGCAACGGCTAGTATTATTCATTACTTTCCAAACCAGGACAATGGAAAGACATGTTATCGGTATCCATAACTCATAACATGACATCGCTATACGCTTCACGAAGTCGCATGACGATCGCTAATTATCTAATTGCCTACAGCATTCTTCAGTGAGGCAACGGCCTGAATGGTCGGTCAGACCGAAGCGATAGATTGTTGCTTCATCATGGTTTGATGATGCAAAAAGAATCATTTTAACCTCATCACAGTCTTAAGTACCAAATAATATATACCAAACTTAGGCTCATTCATTTGGGCTGTGACTAAATAAATAAATAAATTGTTTCAACAAACACACCAATAATCTCGTCTCAAACTAAGCGTGAGCTTGTGCTATGGTGACTAGGATAACGGATATAAATACTTAAATACATATAAACATCCATGACTTAGGTCCAAATGCTCGTGCTCATCACACAAACATTTGCCCCTTGCGGGATTCGAACCCGCAACCGCCTGGTTTAGAAGTCCGGTGTGCGAACGACTACACCAAGACGGTATATAATCAAACAAATAAAAACTGTCTATCAAATAAATGTTACTAACTCACTTATTTTAATACCGTTGTTACGGAATCTTTGCTTTGTATTTTTTAATAATACCTACAGCTGAAGAATTGAACCATTTATAATAGTTTCCTATTCATAATTTATTGCAAAAAAACGATAAAATTACCAAAAAGTTTTATTTTAATTATTAGCTTTGCGCGGTGCAAGCTGACCTAGCGTAAAAAAACTCTATAAAAGTTCACGTGGGGTCAAACCGGTACCTCCCGCATGAGAGGCAATCCGCTAGCCGCTACACCACGCTCTAGTAGGTTGTATGTTGTATTAAATCTTCAAATTGGATTTCAACTAAGATGACCGGCGCAAGTGTACCATCCGGATTAGCAAATCCAGACTGGCGCAAGTTGGTTTTAAACCCAGATACATGCAGCAAATAAAAGAAAAGATAAATGTCGGGTCGTATCAGGAGGTTAAGAGAAGGGCGGAAAGCAGAGAGGAATGGAAAAAACTCCACCGACAAGAGCCTAGCTCTTAAATTTGATGATGATAGGCCTTGAAAAAGTCCGGATCTAATCCTTGGACTTGTGCATACGGTGCCTAAATTACTTACATTTTGATTGAAGGTCTGAGGTGCGTAGTACCCACTCTCTTGACTCCTCACAGCCGCAGCCAACAAGAAACACCAAAAACATATTAACTGAAACAAATAAATAAATAAATAAATTGTTTCAACAAACACCAATTACCTAGCCCTCAACTAAGCGTGAGCTTGTGCTATGGCGGCTAGGATAACGAATAGACATACTTATAGACATTTATACATCCATGACTTAGGTACTCATCACACAAACCTTTGCCCCTTGTGGGATTCGGACCCGCGACCTCTGGTTTTGTAGCCCGGAGCGCGAACCACTACACCACTACACAAAGATAGGCCTGGTAGACTTCCTTTAAATTCTATGTTAAAGTTTGGGTCATCAAGTTTTGAATACGTGATGTAAGATTTCGATCATAACCAAAGTTTGACTTAGGTAGTTTGCCACATCGTGATCTTTGATCATGACACTTAAAACATTGTCATTCCTGGGTTAGAACCCAACATGGGGGTTTTTTGTCAATAACATTTTTTGATGAACTCATAGCCCTTACGTTATAGCTAGTTTAAACCCTGTATAAGTATACATATCTATGTAAGTAGGTATTCTAATATAAGTGACCATGAAAAAAATTAAAACGTATCGATTTCAAATAAGCTCTGTGTCATTATTTAAAAAAAATTACATACCCTCATTTTGTTTATGCAGAAGCACCTTTTCTTTCAACAACCCGACATACAGTGAGCCCTTGTGTAACATATAGCTGTTTATATGCTATTGCAAGGAGCGATGGACCGAAAAATAACTGGTGCTACTTATCAATGAGGTCAGATCCGCGCGACAGATTCATCGGCTATTAGGTAGGTTAAAGTGCTTATTACACCATCCTATTTGTAGCTTCCTAACTATGATCCTACATGGGATCCTAACTAGAAAGGTTAGCATCCTAACTAGGAAGGTAGCGTCCTCCTTAGGATCTTAACTAGTTCGGACAATTAAGGAAGTAGTGATGGGACTTGAATCGAAAATGAATATTTAAATCACCCGGCCAAAATTCGAATCATGATTCGAAATATTTAAATCGGTTAAATGATTCGTATGTTTCGAATCGATACGATGATTAAATTTCAGCTCAAATATATAAAATTAATATACAGAGACATAATTGCGAATTTACTTTACCTTATCGATTATTGTAGTCAAGGAAAGCATCTATGCAAAAAGATAGAAATAAAAAAACAAAAAAAATTGCTACATATGAAAGTGTCGAATTAACAAGTAAAAAACATTACAATCACAGATTCAAATCAAAGAAATTGAACCGCGTAGCTCGCGGACTCGAATAAAAAAAAAAGATCATCTTGCGAATTCGCGAAATCGAAATCAAGTGATGATTCGTATCGATGTTACTTTACTGTTTGATTCGATTTCGATTTGATTGTCCTGATTCGCACCAAATGTGATACGAGTCCCATCTCTAGTAAGAAGGAAGCAATTGTATCCTAATTATGATAATATTTAGGAAGGTAGGAACCTAATAAGTGATACTGTGATAACATCTTCCTAATTTCTAAGTAAGATGCTACACAAATATTAGGATGGAGTAATAAGTGCTTAAGTAAGTACCACCACAGTTTTCCTATGAGGAATCTTCTACCCTATGAGCCATAAGTACGTATTTGACTTCGAAAATTATCATATCTAATGGCCTACCCTCTTCTTGGTGTCCTAACTAAGACTTTTGTTTTTTTTAATTAATTAAATTCTGACATTTATGTAATTCACAAAAGTGGCATTGTTTAAATTAACAAATTATAAATTAGCCCAAATACCTCAAGCTTATCAGCCATCCTGTCACGTCAGGCTACCTACGTATCAATTAACTTGATCGACAGACCGACTAGCTAACAATGAGTGTAGCAAAAAATGAACAAGTGTGAGAGGTGTTAAATATTTTTAACGCCAAAAGTGGCAGGACCTTTCTGACGTAGTGGGCCCATAGTCCTGGATTTGATTCCTGGGCCCGTAGCCAAATGGCAATCGTTCTGGAGCGAACTTCGCTATAGCCAACGAAATGTCAAAATATGTATACAAAAGTCACGTGATGTTTCGATGGCTTATGTCAGTTTCATACATTTTGTTAGCGATAACGAACTTCGTTGGGGAATAAATTGCCAATCGCGTAGCCAACGTGCTGATCAGATCATTAAGTTATGTTAAATTTACTATGTAGAAGTATTCAAGTGAGTGACTGATGAATGTAGGTACCTTCTTAATGTATCTGTCACAGATGGAAATCTGGTTATTTTGTATCATCAAGTCTCATTATTATCTGCCACAGGACGTCCACTGCTGAACATCCCCCATAGTTATATCTGTGCCTTAGACTAATCTGTGCCCCTAGATTTCGAATTAATTATAATATCTGTGCTCACAGGTTTAAGTAATGGGCTTACTCCAAATCTTCATCTTAGCCCGAGAGCAAAGATAAGGTCTACGGTGGAGCGAGCTTGCCCAGGAGAAGAAAGACCCACATTAAAAAGTTTCGGGTTATGCGCACTCGGAAAAACAGACGTAGGCAGGGCATTCCACTCCTTGGCTGTGCGCATTAAAAATTAAGATGAAAAGCGCTTGGTACTAGAGATGGGAATGTCAACTAAAAAGGATGGTAACCCGCAGTTTGTCTGGTGTTCTGATGCATCCAGCGCAATCCTGCAACCTTTACAATGTTTCAGAATGGCTGTGATGCTGTTGCAGTTGGTTTTGAAAGAACAGCTTCGTTTGTTATTTTGTCCTCCCACGTAACTCCAAGGATCGATCGTAAGCATCGCATATGGTAGGCGTTAAGGCGGCGCTCCTGTTTGGCATAAGGACTCCACGATTCCGATGCTTACAGGAGCACACTCCGAACGCATGTTTGGTATACGAGGACTTTTGCAGCAATAGTTAGCTTGTTGTTCTCCCACACACGAGCAGAGAGCGTTCCAAATGTCGTTGCAGCTCTGCTTATTCGAGTATCAAGTTCCTTGTTGTTAGAAAGCTTGGAGTCAGTGGTGGACCTCAGGTAACGAAAACTATCCACGACCTGCAGCGCAGCGCCATCAAGAACGATGTTGGGCAATTCATTCGTACCCTGTACCATGATTACAGTCTTTTTGGTGTTGACACTCATCGAGAACAGCCGGCAAGTTCGACTGAATCTAGTAACTAGCTCCTGTAATTCTTCCTCTGGTGTTCCGATGCATCCAGCGCAATCCTGCAACCTTTACAATGTCGTCTGTCCACTTTGCCGATGGACGCCCTACGCTACGCTTTTGATCAATTGGTCTCCAATCTAACAAACAAAAACCTTTCTGCCCCAACACCAAATTCAGCAGTGGTAGGCTCCGTTAGCCACCTGGTAGCTACCATCCTCATGCTTATAGTACTTAGTGCAATCAACTCGCGTGCTTACTATGAAGCTTTGCCTCTGTATGTACTCTGTACTGGTGTGGTGAAGAATCTACCTCCTAGTGGTCCATCCCGGGCAACGACTGAACTATCCTATCAGGCTATGAAGCCTCCTTCAGGTGCCGCCTGGTAGCTACCACCCTCCTACCGGAGCCCAGCGCCAAGCAGCTTACTGTGTTCCGTCGGTGAGTGGGGGTGCCAGAACCTTCCGGGTGAGCTCGCTCCACCGTTGACTCTGTGTACGCCGCGTCTGGTTTAGTCTTAGAGTCAGGAGCAAACCCATTTCTAATATTAAAAAACCGGCCAAGTGCGAGTCGGACTCGTGCACTAAGGGTGCGTGCCAACTTTAACTGAATTAGGATCCACTTACTTCCACTTAGCCAATATACCACAATATTTTGTTGACAGCAAATATAACTCTGTTTTTCATAGTGTTTGTATGAAGAACAAAGTTATGTTTGCGGTTGTTGAATGTGCTATATCTCAAAAACTACTAGTTCGATCTCGTTCAAACCAATTTCTGTTAAAAGAATTGGATTGATCTACCTACATCATGTATTTTTTTCATAATTTACACTTGCTTAGTTCAAAAGTTAGATAGATGGGGCTTGCTCATTTTACCACTTTGGTAAAATCTCTCAAACGTTAGACTTTTAGAGAAAATGGTTTTAGAACCTCGATGTCATTTTAAAAGACCTATCCATAGACACCCACATGCATAAGGTTTGACTAAAAAAATTTTTTTTTTGTTTTAGTTTCATGTATGGGAGCCATTTTTTTTGTATGAGAATCGTAAAGCGGTTAACAGACAGACAGATTTGAGGAAACTATAAGGGTTCCGTTTATTGCCATTCGGCTACGGAACCCTAAAAACATACTGCCACAGCTTACTGATACGGAGGCCTATGTCCGTTACCTTATTTCTTCTACAAATCTCCTCATTCCTAATTTGATCCCGTAGAGAAACACCAGTCGAGTCAATGAGTTACCAACACATGTATACCTATTGTAGAATTACCAATTAATAAATTTAAATCGACATATAGATAATAGATTTAACGACAAAAATATATTATAAAGTAGACAATTATTTGAATGATGTAAACCTGTGGACCAGCTTGCACCAGCACAATTTTTATACTTGTCTAAACATTATTTTTAAAAGAGGCTTTGACAATAGTGACTGAGTTTCTTGCGCTGCTTCTTCTCAACACTAGCCCACAATTTGTCCCGAAGCAGTGGTAGGGCTTAAAAATATACAGGGTGTGGCGTAAATAGTGGTCCAAAGCAAAGGTGTGGATACACTGTACACTGAAGCACCACATACTAGTATTCAAAAAAAAATTATGTACAGGGTTTTCAAAAAAAAAATTTTTTTTTAATTTTTTTAGAAATCGTTACCTTGCCTTACAAATTTGGTTATAATTTCCAAAAATGACGGTTTTTTTTTATCCATTTTTTTATTATTATTGCTGATCACTTGTACTTAGTACTCCATTCGTATTTTTTTTTACAAACTGAATTTAATAAAAAAAATTAAGTTTCTTTCAAAATTCAATACTCACTGCTAGCAAATCGTTTGACTTTCAATGCTTTTGGTGCAAAAAAAATGTACCACACTGTCAGTGCCCATTGTTTAAAAAAAATGCCCATCTTTTGCAGATTCTAAAATGGTGCAACAATAAGTGTTACGACTTACAGGAAAAAAGTTATTGCTTTTCGAAACAAAAAGGAGCCCAATTCAGAAAAACAATTTATTTGAAGTTCAAGGGTTTACAAGGGTTGTAATTTTTTTCTGTGTGGTCCAAAGCAAAGGTGTGGATACACTGTACACTGAAGCACCACATACCAGTATTAAAAAAAAAATTATGTACAGGGTTTTCAAAAAAAAAAATTTTTTTTAATTTTTTTAGAAATCGTTACCTTGCCTTACAAATTTGGTTATAATTTCCAAAAATGACGGTTTTTTTTTATCCATTTTTTTATTATTATTGCTGATCACTTGGACTTAGTACTCCATTCTTTTTTTTTTTTACAAACTGAATTTAATAAAAAAACCCTGAAAACCCTGAAAACCCTGTACATATTTTTTTTTTAAATACTGGTATGTGGTGCTTCAGTGTACAGTGTATCCACACCTTTGCTTTGGACCACACAGAAAAAAATTACAACCCTTGTAAACCCTTGAACTTCAAATAAATTGTTTTTCTGAATTGGGCTCCTTTTTGTTTCGAAAAGCAATAACTTTTTTCCTGTAAGTCGTAACACTTATTGTTGCACCATTTTAGAATCTGCAAAAGATGGGCATTTTTTTAAACAATGGGCACTGACAGTGTGGTACATTTTTTTTGCACCAAAAGCATTGAAAGTCAAACGATTTGCTAGCAGTGAGTATTGAATTTTGAAAGAAACTTATTTTTTTTTATTAAATTCAGTTTGTAAAAAAAAAAAACGAATGGAGTACTAAGTACAAGTGATCAGCAATAATAATAAAAAAATGGAAAAAAAAACCGTCATTTTTGGAAATTATAACCAAATTTGTAAGGCAAGGTAACGATTTCTAAAAAAATTAAAAATTTTTTTTTTTTTTGAAAACCCTGTACATAATTTTTTTTTAAATACTGGTATGTGGTGCTTCAGTGTACAGTGTATCCACACCTTTGCTTTGGA
This sequence comes from Pyrausta nigrata, assembly GCA_949316185.1. NCBI lineage: Eukaryota > Metazoa > Arthropoda > Insecta > Lepidoptera > Crambidae > Pyrausta > Pyrausta nigrata. The sequence continues at coordinate 7,394,185 of OX438963.1, read as the reverse complement.
CCACTATTTACGCCACACCCTGTATATGTTGGGACGTGTATAAGTGCCCCCTGTGGGCCTACATGCATAAATAAATGACTTTATGTCTTTTCTTTTTTATAACTCAGACTAAATCCCGGACAACAGCTAGTAAATAGTATAAAACCACATTTGTTATGACTTAACTAGGTAAGTAAATTTCATCATTAAGTTACAAACTGCACTGAATATAAAAAAAATACAATTTACATTCCAATGGACAGTAATGGAGCGTAAATCCGCTTTGTTTTTTTTTTCATCCAATATTGTTACTGTTTGATGCTATCTATTAATTGAATAATTTAGACCAAATTATTTTAAGATTCTTTTTTAATAGTTAAATTGTAAGTCAAAGTTTGATTTTACAATGCAATGTCAACCTTATAGGTACCTAGGCATACATTTAAGAAAACAAGCTCTAAAACTGTAATATGTAGGTAGACTGCCTCGTTGGTCTAGTGGTCAGCACGCTGGGTATTATCCACGAGGTCCCGGGTTCGAATCCCGGGTCGGGCCGAGAGTGTTTGGGTTTTTCTGTCTTGAAATTACTCAGACACAGCTCCGGAGTCAGGAAGTTGGTGGTGTTAACCCCCGTGCCTCGAAAAACACGTAAAGCCGTTGGTCCTGCGCCTGATCTCTCTACGGTCATGTCGGACTGCTGTCTCACCGAATTATGAGAGTGAAGGAACAGAGAGTGCACTTGTGTATTGGGCACACACTTGTGCACTATAATATGTCCTGCGCAGTTGGCTAATCTCTGTTGTGATAGGCAGCCTTAGTCGAAATCGGCTAGGAGGACATTATTATTATGTAGGTATTATTTTGTGTATCTGATGGTATACCACCTTTTGAATTAAGATAACACTCAATTCGAGTAGGTTTCCATACCTCATTATGTCAAAACCGTTCAGCTGTTTGGGCTGTAGGGTCACAATAGACGAGAGATTTGTTAGGGTATACCCAAAAAAATGGGCATACATAGGTTTATACCTACCAACATACATACCTACAACTCGAAAAATATAAACCTCCTTACATCTATAAAGATAGTTTTAATACTTTTTACCGCTCACACTGCCGCACTCAGAGACGTCAGTTATTTTTAATCTATAATGAAATCTCGTTCTGTCACAATAGAAAAGGACGGCATGAGACTTCTGGGAAATCTGGTCAAGGGCGCTTTATCTATTGAATTTCAACGAAAGAATGTAAATTTGACATCTTTAAAGATGTCAAAAAGTTGGTAAGAGCACTCGCCCGGATAGCGAAGGGACGTGGGTTCGAGTCCCACCGGATGACACAGTCGATTAATTTTTGTGAGTGAAATTTGATTTAATTTCGTAAAAACTTGCAAAAATAATTGCTTATGGGGGTGCAGCGCGAAGCAAGTCAAGTAAGTCTAAACGATCTTCAAACATTCGAGTGAAATAAAAGACGAGAATAGCTCCTTAGGGTTGTCAGCTAACAAATCCGAAATAAATAAAACACAAAGTTATTTAGAAAACATTTATTTTAAACTTAAATCAACATGTTTTGATAACTTATTATTACAACACATAATTTATAAAATTGTTACATTTTAACCATTTTTATTTATTTGCAGAAAACGGGCATTTTTAATTAATACCCTGTTTGTTATGTACACATCATATTATGAACCTTTACATTGATCAAATTAAATTCAGCTCTATTCTGTTACGTTAAAGACAAAAATCGATAGAAAGGTTCAACTTAAAAACAGGAATCTTCCTCAATTAATTTTGAGCTCTAAAGTGTTACAATAAAGTCGAAAACTTATTGAGTAAATAACAACATTAAAGAAAGAAATGTGTAGTGTGTTAATTTGCGTTCGTTGACATACAAAGAGCCAAGCTCAAAAACGCAAAAAAAACAATACAATATAACTTTTAAATGGATTATAAAAAAAACCACTAAAACATAGATATTGGCCCCACTATTTAATTAGTTTTTCCCGCTCTATACAGTCGTTCTTATAGCTATAATACAAGTATTAACTCTTAGTAGGTATATAATAAAATGTAGATTTAGCCACTTAAAAATCACACAACACATTTTAAATATCATTTTGCGCCAACCCTAAATGTAATGAATGGGAACAGGACAAGCGAATGAAGATTATAATTAATTATTTTGACATATTGGTATTTTAGAAAAAGATTTTGCATTTGAACAAGAAAATGTGTGAATGAAATGACGCCAAAACTCTTAAAGGTGATTTTTGTGCTCAATAAAACCTACTTTCTGTATGGGGTCAATATATCCCTAGGGATAGGCGCATCTGTGCCAAATTAAATAAATATGGTGCAATTGAGGAATAGATTTTTACAAAAAAAAAACCCATTCGCCACACGCCCAAGACGTTTTCATATTTTATTTAAAGAAAATCGTAAAAAAAAAACAGTTTCCAAGTTAAAAAAAATAGTAAAAAATCATAGTAAGGATAAGGAGATGACCCAATTTCATATCTATGACTTAATCGGTAGTCATTTTTTCAAGTGCAAAAAATATATTTAGATTGCAAAGTGAATGCTTATCACTTAAAAAACAATAATGGACGTATTTCCATGGTAAGGATCCAACCCAAAACTTCCCTCAAATTGACATAAGCATACCGAAATGGCCTTAATGTCATATACTTAACATACATATAACTGTTAACAGATAAGATTTTCTTTAAACTAAGTTAAAAGACTGTAACTTCAAGTTCAAAACCCAGGAAGAATCCAGATGCAGGTCTAAAACTTGAATATCGCAAAACTGTCTCTGAGTGGGTTGGATCTTTAACACATTGAGCGCCATGGTGGTCACCGGTGACCCCCAAACAATGTATTTCTATTGTGTCGTGTCTTTCTTGGCAGTCAAAGGCTTAAAATGGAATACGTCCTTATTTACGACTTTATTACGTTTAATTTATTTTTTAGGAATTTTCTTAAAATAAAAAATATATCTATGCAACTTTCGTATAGCCTAGAATTACTTTTTAAGTTAAAAACATTTGATCAGAATCAGACACCACACATTTAATTTGGCGCAGATGCACGAAAAACCCTATAACATTTCAATTTTAGTTCAACACAATATTTAAGTGCTACATCAAATAATAATAATAATGTCCTCCTGGCCGAATTTCGACTACGGCGGCCTATCTCAATACAGATCAGCCAACTGCGCGGGACATATTATAGTGCACAAGAGTGTGCGCAATACACAGGTGCACTCTCTGTTCCTTCACTCTCATTATATAAGGGCTACATTAAATAATCAGACACCCAAGGTGACATATCACTGGTATATTTAGTGGGGGGTATGTCGTACGGAATGAGCAGACGGTTCTTAGCTCCAGGCTCCAAGGGGAAGAAGTCTTCGTTTATCTGAAAGAAGAAAATAATAAGAAAAAGAATTTATTTATTTCGCACTTACATAATTATTATAATTTAAAATTAGGGGGACAAAATGAAATAATTAAAAATAACAATAATAAAAGAATAACAAAAATAACGATGACTGAACACGGTGTGCCAAAAAGGTCCCCTCAGCCACAGAATAAGTACTAGTACTTCGTACAGAAGTATGACTTAGCAATTGTATTCAAAGAAATGTCTACTCAATGTCGTCAACAATTTAGTTCGCCGCAGAGTCAAGCACATTTACACAAAAATCCATTGCAAGATAATTTCATACTTATTGCTCTGGAATATGATTCATAATACACTAAACCTATTCAGTGACGTAATATCAGGCGACGCGATAGGGTTGACTGCTACGAGAAGCTTCTAACGCCATCTAGCGCCTCTTTCTATTACTCTATTCATTCTCGTCCAGCCAGCAACGTAGCCACGCGGCCGCCGGTGAATAAAACGCGCGAGCGTGTCGCTGGCCGGTAGCGACACGCAACTTGTTTTAGCCCCTAAGTAAGGGTCGCCGCGCGTAGGTACGTTTTTGCTACCTACGCGGGGAGATACACAGGCCTGCCTCAACTCAGTTTGAATCGTGACAGCAGATGGATAGCTTGTCACGACAATGGTTTTCAGCGGGAACCTTCGGGCACTGTAACACACACACGTAAAAATAAAATTACATTAAAAATAAAAATTACTTAATCTATTTAAGTAATAAAAATTAAATAAAACAATAAAATACAATTACTACAGGGCACACAGTCAAACACCTAATATATTAATATAAATCAAAATTCACTTCACACCCACAGATAAAAAAAAACTTTAATAAATTACAATACGATATAAATTCAAAATCAGTTGTATTAAACAGTGCCTGCTGTATACAATAAAACTTGGCTGCATACGACCACAGATTTAATAATAGTTAATACGATATCCCCGTGTCTACAGGAAAACACAAATACTACAATATATAATAATACAAAATACTATAATACAATATATCTGGAGTCTTGGCTGTACTGACATGATCCTTTGTCTGTCAAAAATTAAAATATAAAAAAGAATAAGAAAAGAAAGATCTTGACACGACATGAGGCTTTAGTAGTCTAGAACCTAGAAACATAACAAAAGAATAAATACTAGTACTACGTACAGAAGTATTACTCTGCAATGTTATTCAAAGAAACGTCTACTCAATGTCCTAGAAAATATGGTGTGATTTAACTCGCTTCAAAGTCGAGCACGTTTACGTTTACACGCTTACCGAAATACGTTACAAGCGAATTCCATTCTTATAACTCTGCGTAACGATTCTAATACACTAAACCTATTCAAGGACGTCAGAACATGCGACGCAATAGGGTTGACAGCTAACAATAAACTACTATCGCCATCTAGCGCACCTCACAGGCACTACACTCATGCTCGTCCAGCCAGCAACGTAGCGCCTCGCGCCGAAGGAGAATAAAGCGCACGCATGTGTCATCACTTGCTCGCGAGTCCCTACTACGAGTAGATTATAATAATAAATAAATAATAATTGTTTCAACAAACACACCAATTACCTAGCCCCAAACTAAGCGTGAGCTTGTGCTATGGTGACTAGGATAACGGATAGAAATACTTAAATACATATAAACATCCATGACTTAGGTACAAATGCTCGTGCTCATCACACAAACATTTGCCCCTTGCGGGATTCGAACCCGCAACCGCCTGGTTTAGAAGTCCGGTGCGCGAACGACTACAACAAGACGGTCGTCACGTTCAGATTATACGTACTGTACGTTTTTGGTACCAACACGGGAAGTGAGACAGACCTGGTATGGCCTGAATTCTGGTAAAAAAAAACATACAGTACCCAAATTAGTCTCTTGTAGGAGTACATGCTTGTTTTAATTTCACAGTTACGTTTTACGTACGTTTATTTTTTACCATATACAGTAGGTGGGTTGACCATTCCGACCATTAAAATGACGACCATGACAAGCATCTGTGCTTCGGAAGGCAAGTTAAGCAGTTGGTCCCGGCTAATATCTGTTCTTATTAGTCGTTAAGCCTAGTCAGAGGCCCTAGGGCGGCTTGATAACATCTGACAGTAAGGTTTGCCACTTGCCTTACAGACACCCCTCCACAAATCCGCACTGAGCCCGCGTGGTGGAGTATGGCTCGTTCTTCCTCATAGTTGAGGTGAGGCCTTTTCCCAGCAGTGGGATCTAATAGGCTGACTTTACAGTAGGTTTGTAAAAAACTGGACAAGTGCGAGTCGGACACGCGCACTGAGGGTTCCGTGTAAAAGATTTTTTTCGAAGACATCGTAGAAAAAATATTTTGTGGCCACAAGCCACCAATTTGTAGTTTTATGATTTTTTCTTGCCAAATTACTATACTTCTATGGTTTTATGTCTGAGTTATCTGAAAGTATATTTAGCACAAAATTCGGTATAAATAACACTATCTTTAAACGTTGGGTATTTGGACTACCTCAAGGCACAATCTTAGGTCCACTATTATATTTAGGGTCGGCGCAGTATGTTTTTCTCTTCCATAATATCCTATCACTCGTCATTGACTCATCCACTCCTTTCATAATCATATCATGCTTTATACAGTCCATCCATCTCTTTCTCGGTCGGCCTCTTCCCTTCCATCCACTAACATTCATACTCATCACTCTTTTTGTTGTTTCCGTCATCTTTTCTGTCACAGGCGCCACTTGCAAACTTCCCCTTATATACTCATTTCGTACTTTGTCCATTCTTGTCACTCCACACATCCATCTCAACATTCTCATCTCCGCTACATGTAGTCGTTTTTCATCCATCTTCTTAACGGCCCAGCATTGCGATCCGTACAGTAAGGCAGGTCTTATGATGGTCTTGTAAATTTTGCCCTTCAACCTTAAGGGCATCCGTAGGTCCACTATTATAAATACTAAATATTATTATTACTCACAACGAATCTAGGCAGAAACAGCACTCCAGCCTCGTAGCTCATGACCCTTAAGGCTGCATTTCCTTTATTTATAGTCCCCCAGGCTGCTTTGCTGACGTTTCCGGAAGTGAGGAGGTAGTACGCGGCCATCTTGTTGTCTGGAGATGTGCGTGTGTATGACTTTATGTGTGGCATTGCCTTGTTTCTGTGTGTGTGCGTGGCTTTCCATTGGCTGGGGATAAAATAGTTAGAAGTATGATTTTTTTTAAATTATGTTTATTTATATAGCCAAATAAATAGCTAAACTTTTCAATTTTTTTAACAAAAATTGAATTTTTGGGTCTAGTTTTGTAATAGGTTTAAAAAACTATTCAACTGTTTTAAATTTTTAGCAATATTTCTTTAAAAGAATCCTCTATAACGGTTAATAATTTTGAATTGATCTTTATTTCACTTGATTGGCGATAGCGTTATCTTTCAAATGAATCATTTTCCTCCAGGTCTATAGAAATAGTATTTTTTTTAAAATAATTAAAATGGCTGCCATTTCAAGAGGGGGGGAGTTAGTACCCAAAATGGGGGCTTTTTGTCGATAACATTTGATGAACTAATAATCCAAAAATTATCGCCAAACCCGGACACATTGTATAGAAAATAACAAGATATCTTACAATAAGAAGCTATTCAACCATAGTTGCTTATGGTGCGCATCGGCCGCATACGGCAGGCAGCCGCCGCCCAGCAAGCCGTCGTGCGATTGTCGCACGTTTTCTGCACAGAACAATAAATAAATTAGATAACTCTTTATAGCACCTAACTATGACACAAAACAGAAAGTTCATACGGCAGCAGGTCAGACTACCCCAGTTGACATTGAGACCGACTCTATTCCCTACGTTATAAAAACTGTTTTCGTATTTTTTTTTTCAAGTGCAATAATATATTTAGATTGCATAGTGAATGCTTATCACTTAAAAACAATAATTATCTTGTTTTCGTATTCCCAATGTGTAACCTGAAGGGCTGCCAACTGTGCAATACAAATTACTAAAATAAATAAATAATATATAAATTATTAAATTGAATTTCGGTTACAAAAATTAATCGACTGTGTCATCCGGTGGGACTCGAACCCACGTCCCTTTGCTATCCGGGCGAGTGCTCTTACCAACTAAGCTACGGAGGACGTTAGTCGACGAATTTTTGTAAGTGCTTGCTACGCCAGTGAGCCGGCGTTCGATATCATCAATACTTGGGGAATGTACCCGCAACAAGCACTTACAAAAATTCGTCGACTAACGTCCTCCGTAGCTTAGTTGGTAAGAGCACTCGCCCGGATAGCGAAGGGACGTGGGTTCGAGTCCCACCGGATGACACAGTCGATTAATTTCTGTGAGCGAAATTAAATTTAATATCGTAAAAACTCGCAAAATAATTGCTAAGTTATAAAAATAATTATAACATAAATTATTTCAAAAACCTTTAAAATAATACTGGACTTTATTTTGTTACCCGGCAGTACGTCAGGCTATACATTTGTACTTCGAAAAAAACAAAAAATTTCGTCTATGTAAGTGGTTTATTATCTGCCGATTTAGATGTTCTCCCCATAGACAAAGTTGTTCAAATGCATAGGTTTTCAGTGTCGTTATTTATCGCACATTCGGCGTACCGCCCTGTATTTTTTAAAACATTCACAACTCATAAGTTAAGAATATTCTGTGAATTATTAAGAGTCTTTAAGAGATTGAGGTGCTTGTGGCGCAGTGGCGGCAGCGCTTTGGTAGTGATACCAAAAGTTAAGCAACCCACGGCGCGGTCGTGATTGGATGGGTGACCATTCCGACCATTTAAGTGACGTCCATGACAAGCATCTCCGTGCTTCGGAAGGCACGTTAAGCAGTTGGTCCCGGCTAATATCTGTGGTATTAGTCGTTAACCCTAGTCAGAGGCCCTAGGGCGGCTTGATAACATCTGACAGTAAGGTTTGTCACTTGCCTTACAGACACCCCTCCACCAATCCGCACTGAGCCCGCGTGGTGAAGTATGGCTCGTTCCTCCTCATAGTTGAGGTGAGGCCTTTTCCCAGCAGTGGGATCTAATAGGCTGACTTATTTATTAAGAGTCTTTAAGAAGGTATAACATACCTATTATTTATTATTATTACGAGCCTGTTGTGTCCCACTGCAGGGCAAAGGCCTCCCTACTCTTCCTCCACTCTCCACGATTTTGGGCTATTGCCTCCCAGTCTTCTCGAAATAAGTCCAGCTCGTCACGCCACCGCCTTCTGGGTCTACTGCGTGGTCGTTTTCCATTTAAAGGGACCTACTTGGTGCATATCTTGGCCCAGAGGTCGTTTGACATGCGGCAGACATGTCCGGCCCAGTCCCACTTTAACTGAGCAGCTTTCGTGGAGATATCATTAATGAGAGTTTTGGAGCGCAGTACGCAGTATAACTTACCTAAAGACGGATAAATAAGCTTCAATTCAGGTTGTGGCGACAATGCTTGCGGTTGGCTTTTTATTTTGGTAAAGTGATGTAAAAAGTCTCCGGTTAGCCATAACTGTGAACAAATTATGTATTATTTTGAACACTAATAGCACAAAATAAGTACTAGTACTCCGTACAGAAGTATGACTTTGCAATGAAATTCAAAGAAATATCTACTCAATGTTGTCAACGATATGGTGTAATTCAGTTCGCCTCAGACTCAAGCACATTTTCGCGTAGACACCTACAGAAATACATTGCAAGATAATTTCATTCTTATAACTCTGGAATATGATTCATAATACACTAAACCTATTCAGTGATGTACTATCACGCAACGCGATAGGGTTGACTGCCACAAGAAGCTACTTACGCCATCTAGCGCATCTTTTTAGGACTTTATTCACGCTCGTCCAACCAGCAACCTAGTGTCACGCCGGTGAATAAAACGCGGGAGCGTGTCGCTGCCGGCTAGCGACACACAACTTGTTTAGGCCCTTACCAAGAGGTCGCCGCGCGTAGGTACGTTTTTGCTACCTACGCGGGAAGATACACAGGCCTGCTAATAGTGCATTTAAAAAGAGGTAGATGGGTCATCTCGTACTGCGATTCAAATTTGATGCTCCAAGCACACTTTCTTTTACGTTTCAATGTCATATTTGAATGCAAAATTGTGCAGATTACACAATTTGAGTAGATCAATTTCCGCGCGCTTATGACCCATCTACCTCTTTTTAAATGCACTATCAGTGATTATGAGCAATTAAATGGGACTCCACTCGTCGTGTTTTATATCCAAAACCCTTCATTTATGTACTTTATCGCCATACAAATAAATTCGCTACAGAAAAAATGAATAGCCTCATAAAATCGATAAAATTTTCTATTAAATGGTTAATTTGATAATTATGCATAGCTTTAAATACAAAACCGGTCAAGTGCGAGTCGGACTCGCGCACTGAGGGGAGGGACAAACAAAGGGTTTTTTTTCTAAAATTTAATCACAAATTCACGGTTTTCGGACTTTTTCCTTTACTTGTACTGTTAGACCTTCCTTCTTGCCAAATTTCATGGTCCTAGTTCCATGGGAAGTACCTCATAGGTTTTGATTCCCATGAAACATGTTAGAAAATAGATCACAAATGGCCGTATCTTTTGATTGCGTTGACTTAAAAGCATGATTTTTGTACAACTTCAAGGGACCATAGACATAAGTATTTGATAAAATTAAATCAAATTTCACTTACAAAAATTAAGCGACTGTGTCATCCGATGGGACTCGAACCCACGTCCCTTCGCTGTCCAGGCGAGTGCTCTTACCAACTAAGCTACGGAGGACGTTAGTCAGTCGACGAATTTTTGCAAGTGCTTGCTACGCCAGTGAGCCAGCGTTCGATTTCGTCAATACTTGGGGAATGTACCCGCATGTATCCGATGGAAATATTTTTACAAATATTTAACCATCAGTTAAGATGAAATCAGCTTAACTTATTATATTTTTATAACTTTAGCAATTATTTTGCAAGTTTTTACGAAATTAAATCAAATTTCACTTACAAAAATTAATCGACTGTGTCATCCGGTGGGAATCCGAACCCACGTCCCTTCGCTATCCAGGCGAGTGCTCTTACCAACTAAGCTACGGAGGACGTTAGTCAGTCGACGAATTTTTGCAAGTGCTTGCTACGCCAGTGAGCCAGCGTTCGATGATGATCGATTTGATTTAATTTCGTAAAAACTTGCAAAATAATTGCTTAAGTTATAAAAATATAATAAGTATTTGATGTTCATTTAAACTTTATACCTCCACGCACGACGGACAAAAAAGTGATCCTGTAAGGGTTCCTTTTTTCCTTGAGTTACGGAACCCTAAAAAACGACTATATTTTCTATAAGACAGTTGGTTCCTTTTACAATATATGGGGTGACTTTTTTGCTTTGGTTTTAAGATTATATCTCTCTCAATCCTACAGCATAGAGTGTGAATGAGAGAGAAATGTATTTACTAATCCTGTAGATTCGATCTAGGGCTACCCATTTATCTCAGACGGAGTATTTCTCCTCTCCTTTTACTTTGATGAGTGACAGAGATAAAACTGTCTTACCTTGTCCATCCATTTTGACATCACTTTCTAGTATTACGGGTTAGCTATGCATTTCGCTCACACACACAGCATTAGAAAGATAAGACTTTACTTCCTTTTTCACTGCCTATCCCTCTTTTTCACTCAACTTATGTGTGAAAGAGATAAATCTATTTTACCTTGGGTTTCTTCCTAAAGCTGCGTATACTGCTAGCCTGGGCCAATAAGGCCAATACTGATTTCTCAGCGGGTGGTATAAGGCAGTGCTGGCGAAGTAAGGACCTCGAGTCATGCCCCAGTTGCCCACCTTACCTACATATACCTTGAACTAGATCATATTGAGACTATGAAATATTATATGGAAAAATTCCTATCATACAATACTAATAAAAGCTCGCTTTTTACTACGTTTACCTCTATCTCTCTCCTATTAACTGTGTTAGAGAGGGAAAGAACTCTATCTCATGTTAAACAAGAAATAAGAAATCTAGATACACGCATGTTCTTTTTGAATATATTAAGGATTCGATCTTGGTACCCTCTGATGTGAGGCAAAGTTTTCGCGAATTTTAAGAAAAGCTCGCGCTTTTTTGTTTTGTCTTTATCTTATAAGATTTGTAAGAGAGAGTAAGATCCAAATCTTGTGTCAAACTAGAAATTAGAAAATGAAATCGGAAAACCTGAGGATTCGATCTTGGTACCCACGGATGTCATGCGAAAATTTCCCGAATGCGCCACCGTTGCACCTACTACTGCATCTGAAATTTCTCACTGCCTACTACTGTCGAATTACCCTATTAGTATATCTCACTCACTCCCGTCATAACGTAAGATGAGTGAACGAGATAAAACTATCTTGAGTTCTTTACACTTTTGAACATTTCTAGCGCTACCAGTTAGTTAATGCATCCGCTCACTCGTAAAACATTAAAAAGAGCATACAACAAATTTATTTTTCACTTTATATCCCTCTTTTTTACCCAACTAATGAGTGAAAGAGATAAAGTATCGTACCTTGGGTTCCTTCCCAAAGCTGCCTATACTGCTAGCCTGGGCTAATAGAGGCCAATACTGATTCTCAGCTGCCGGTATAAGGCAGTGCTGGCGAAGTAAGGACCCCACTCGAGTCATGCCCCAGTCCACATCGAAATGGGATCCTGGTGCCGATGCTACTAGAAACACGCTGAAAAAAAATGAAGATGAGGTATGAAGGTAGAATTATCGCAAGACCGATGCATGGCGTGATCTGGGGCCTAATTTTCGCGCCTTCGATATTATATCATAAATATCCGACATTTTCATACTTTGAGAATATGAAACATCAAAATTTTGGGATATCCGCCATGTTCTTTGAAAAATATCGTCATCATCATAAAATTTAAGAGCTAGGCTCTTGTCGGTGGAGTTTTTTCCATTCCTCTCTGCTTTCCGCCCTTCTCTTAACCTCCTGATACGACCCGACATTTATCTTTTCTTTTATTTGCTGCATGTAGCTTATTCTTGGTCTTCCTCGCTTCCTTTTTCTTTCTATTCTTCCTTCTTCTATCGTTTTAATAAAATTGTCGTGTCGAATCAGGTGGCCTAACATATCGTATGTGATGTGATATCGAAGGCGTGAGAATTGGGCCCCTGATGTCAGAGGCCAAGACTCACTTTGGGTCGCTGAGTCACCCTAGTAAGTAAGGTATGAAGAGAAAATGAAGCGGTGTCCAATAAATGAGATTAATATAATACTTTATGTACATAGTAACATCATGCTCTACTATTCGTGATATACCAACTTGACAAAGATATTGCCCCCTTGGAACTATCGATAAACTGAGTTCTGTATCTATAATACTGCTTCGAATGTTAACATAAAAATCTATACATTTACGATCAATATATTATATCGAATCGATTATCCACCTAAATATGAATTAAATCGATATTTTAATAATAGATTGAGTAGATGATATTGAGATATCGATCTGTGTTCGAATAATCGATCACGCATCGATAAACCAAGAATCGACGTTGCGATAGTTAATTACTACTCGATGATATGTGATGTGTGTGATGATATGATATCTTATCTGACTGTCTATCTATCTTAACAAAAATGTAGTTGCTGATTGTTTAATAATCGATATTAGGATATAATAGATTAAAAACTCACTTGATATGACTAAAATCGCACCGCTTCACCCTCTCCATGTAGTAACTCAAGCACGGCATATGATAATGGCTTAAATATCGAATCAGGGATTTCTTGAACATAGTCGGGGACTCCCCGTCATGCGGCATCGCTTCCGGCGGAAGTTCTGGGCAGCGGGGACTGAACCAGAGGCTGTGGGAGAAAAATTGGTGATAAAAAACCCCTAAAGTAACCAGTACTTTATTTTTTGCTGTTGCAGAAACAAGTGAAGTCTAGAGGTTGAACAGTGGTGGTAGGCTCCGGTAGGTGCCGCCTGGTAGCTACCACCCTCCCACCGGAGCCCGGCCACAGAATAAGTAGTACTCCGTACAGAAGTTTGACTTTGCAATTAATTTAAAGAAATATCTACTCAATGTCGTCAACGATATGGTGTAATTTAATTCGCCTTAGAGTCGAGCACATTTTCGTTCAGACACCTACAGAAATACATTGCAAGATAATTTCATTCTTATAACTCTGGAATATCAATCATAATACACTAAACCTAACAGTGATGTACGATCATGCGACGCGATAGGGTTGACTGCTGCAAGAAGCTACTAACGCCATCTAGCGCACCTTTCTTGCACTTTATTCACGCTAGTCCAGCCAGAAACGTAGTGCCGCGCGCCGCCGGTGAATAAAACGCGCACGCTGCTCCGTGAAGCGTGTCGCTGCTCGCTCGCGACACTCAAGTTGGTTGGCCCACCACGAGTAACACAGGCCTGGCTCGGCGCCAAGCAGCTTGCTGTGTTCCGTCGGTGAGTGGAAGAGACAGAACCTTTTGGATGAGCTCGCTCCACCGTCGACTCTGACTACGCCACGTCTGGCTTAGTCGAGAGTCAAGAGCAAATACATTCTAAAAAAAATCTAGTTACTATTTCCACAGAATAAGTACTAGTACTTCGTACAGAAGTATGACTTAGCAATTGTATTCAAAGAAATGTCTACACAATGTCGTCAACAATATGGCGTAATTTTGTTCGCCTCAGAGTCAAGCACATTTTCGTGTAGACACCTTCAAAAATCCATTGCAAGACAATTTCATACTTATTGCTCTGGAATATGATTCATAATACACTAAACCTATTCAGTGACGTAATATCACGCGACGCGATAGGGTTGACTGCTACAAGAAGCTTCTAACGCCATCTAGCGCCTCTTTCTAGTATTTTATTCATTCTCGTCCAGCCAGCAACGTAACCGCGCGGCCGCCGGTGAATAAAACGCGCGAGCGTGTCGTTGGCCGGTAGCGACACGCAACTTGTTTTAGCCCCTAAGTAAGGGTCGCCGCGCGTAGGTACGTTTTTGCTACCTACGCGGGGAGATACACAGGCCTGCTATTTCACAGATGAAGTCGAGGGCCGCCACTTATACGATGATTTTAAAATGAATGATAGGTGCTATGATATGTAATGTTGGCCAATGACGGGTTTTCTGACAGCTCAAAATTTTAGTTTTATTTTTTGTCGATAGATGGCGCTATTCATCTAAGTTATATAAATACTGCGTCGAAATCATTGAGCATAAAACAAAAACAAATTATTGTTATATTATACAAAAGAACAATGGCAAACGTCCATACTAAAAATTGTCGAATATAAAAGATGAGCGTACTTGAACAAAAAATATGTCGAAAGATTCAGTAAAACTTGTAGATTCTATATGTGAAGTCATTTTTAGTTGAAAAAACCGGAAAAAAAATATATTTTGTTTTTTTTATTTTAGGTTAGGCAAACTGACTTAGGATAATTGGTGAAAGTGTGAAAAACACACACAGTGAGAGACATTAATACGCGTAATGTTATCTGATGACCGTTACTTATATAAATATAGTATATAAAATGTAAATCCGTCATTGGCTGTAAGTCTTACATGTCTGTATTTTATGTTATCATATTAGGAGCTGTGAATTTTGTAATACCAATAAAATAAAATAAAAAAATAAAATAAAACTGAGTCCAGTAGGGAAAAGCACAATGTCACGCAGAAGCAGAATCGGAGTCCTTTGGACACGCAATAGTCACACGAGGAAGTAAATCAGAGTCCGTAAAGCAGTCCAGGTAAAGAATTATTAACGAAAACCGAAAAACACACGAAACAACAACCGACGAGAAAAAGCGCAGAGAATTATGTGATCTGTCAAAGTAAAAATCCTCTCTAGTCTGTAGTGAAAAGAAGTTTTTTTTCCTCAGCACGATTTTATTCGATACTTATTGTTATATTATTAAGCAGTACTTGGTTATTCAAATCGATAAAAAAAAAGATGGAAAACTGACATCATTAGATATTCTTTTAAAAAACTCAATTTAACGCCGGCTTTTAAGTCAATTAGTAGATATTTGTAAAATCTTAGAAAAAATGATAAATTCGTTTGGTATAAACTATATTTATGGGCGCTTTAAAAAACTCAGACAATTTTTTGCCATTGTTCTTTGCTAGTTTCAAAATGCACTTAAAAATGAAATTAAATGTACCTGTACTGTTTTTAGTACAGGTCATTTGTGATTATCAAGATGTTTTTTTGTTGCATAAATCTAAGACATGCTAATAGACATTATAACATAATAAACGCTAAAACAAGTCTTTTTCATAAATAAAAATCTACCTGACTTAGTTTTCTCAACGCCATCTGGCGGATTTTTAGGTACTGATTTTTGACACTAGGAAAATTGCTCATTAGTCAGCTACTTTAAATTAGAAATTACGCAAGCACGGCGTTAGATGGCGCTTTACAATAGAATAGTTTTGATAATATTTTTATTTAAAAGTTGTTGAGGGTATTTTGACAGGATTTGATAATTCCGACGACCGTCTTGGTGTAGTTGTTCGCGCACTCATGGATGTTTATATGTATTTAAGTATTTCTATCCGTTATCCTAGTCACCATAGCACAAGCTCACGCTTAGTTTGGGGCTAGGTAATTGGTGTGTTTGTTGAAACAATTTATTTATTTATTCACTTATAGCCAAAAATGTCTACGGAGGCCAATCTTAACAGACATTAGTCAAACCGCGCTAAAGAATTAAGTATAGTGCACGTGTATGGGCAATTAGTGATTTTCCTAGTGTCAAAAATCACCAGTAGTAAATAATAATAAGGTAAGTAGATTTGAGTACTTACCCTTGTGTCCTGTTTTCCCAATCGTCTATGTACAAATTTGCTGTGGATATCACAACCCTGAGGGAACCATCTTCGTAACAGAGAATCATCATTTTTCTGTAAAAAAAGCAAGAAATAAAATACATTTATTGGCGTCCTCATTCAAGCATACAATCCATACTAATATTATAAATGCGAAAGTGTGTCTGTCTGTCTGTCCGTTACCTGAACCGATTGAGATGAAATTTGGTATGGAGACAGTTCGAGACCCTGAAAAGGACAAAGGCTACATTTTGTCGTGATATATAAATATTAAGGGGGCGAAATGGGGGATGAAAGTTTATATGGAAAATCCAACTCTTGCGGGCGAAGTCGCGGGGAAGCACTAGTAATAATATAAAACACAAAAAATAAAATTCAAATAAACTTTTCCCGCCCAAAACACCTATCGTCGTCACGTGGTCTGCATGACGTCACAATACTGAAACACTACTGATGTTTGTTCCTCCTGTCAAACTTATTTTAATTGACAGCACTTTACATCTTTGAGGAACGTGACGTCACGCTCCGTAATTGGCGTTTGCGGTATCGGAAAACATGGATTAAAAAAAACATAAATTTATTTCATCTAAATATAAAAAATATGGAAATATTTTTAAAAATGAAAATGTATTTTAAAACTCCTGGCATCTAAATTAACTATATGCGAAACATGTTTTCTGTTTATTACTACAGGCAAATACCCTATTATTATTACACACACAAGGAAAAAGATAAAAATAAACAGAGACAGTGTTCTTAAATCAAAAACGAGAGATGGGCCAACAAGGGGGACCATGCTCAGCATTAATCATGGCATGGGAAAACCATAATAACATTTTAGAAGACCACACACTTGATTGGCACAAACAAACTTGTCGTTCCAGACTTTAGATTGGCCAAAACAATTAATTCATTTTAGGGAAATTGTATTAAATTCTTTAACAATATACCACACAATGTTGTCGATCCTATTAATAGGTTTAAGTCGCATGTCAAAACTACCCTCAGGTCTAAAGGGTATTATAAAATTCAAGACTATCATGAAGACGAGAATGTATGGACAGTCGTGTGTGTGTGTGTGTGTGTGTGTGTGTGTGAAAGAGAGAGAGAGAGTGTGTGTATCTGATTGTGTGAGTGAATGTGTATACATTGTGGGTGTGCGTGCGTGCATGCGCGTGTGAGCGCGTTTACCTATATGGGGTAACTTGTATCCAAATTTGTGTATGAGTATGCGCAGGTGAGCAAGTGCATCAAGTCATTTGTGCCTGTATGCCCAACGGAAGTGACTCCTTGGGATCGGTTAATAAAATCAAAACTCACGTATGGTGCTTCCCAAAAGGCGTAGGCATCTGTACATAGTGCGTATCTACATGTGGTTTCTTGCTTTTCAAATCCCTTAGATCGGGCATGTCTTCTCCATATAGTATAGTTAGTTTCTTGGCACTGTAGCCCGCGAAGTAGTATTGGGCTAGAAGCCAGCCTGGCTCCACCATAAAATTGATTTGAAGAGAGCATTTTAGCTCGCCTAGGCTGCTGTCTAGGATTTCTGGAATAGGTAGTATTGTATTAATATATTTAATCTGCGGCAATAACATAAAAGCAAAGCTGGTTGTCTAAAAACATATTCTTCACTAACGTCCAACATGACTGTTATAGCGGATTTGACACTAATGTTCGTATGTCTTTGTTTGTCATATGTAACATTTGTTTAGTCAGAAAGGGACAACCAACCACTTATAAGTTAGAGGTCTGATAAGTTTTATGAGTAAGGGGTCATTCTTCAGGCTTATGATCGGTAAGGATTTTAAGACCGAAAATTTTGCTCGCAATAAATAGATAGAAAACTCACACCATAAATGAAAGAATAAAGTAATGCACAGAAAGTTGTAAGTCTTAGTCGCTAAGAGCTGTCTCTTCCAGACAAGTTTAAATAAATAACACAACTAGCTTCACTCGCGAATATCAGCAGATTTTAGTTGTTGTCTTAAAGATAGACTAATAATAATTTCCAATCTCGTTTCGCTCGCGTTTTTAAAAATTGAAGACGAAAAATGGCTTGCCTCGCTCGTGACTACTTTTAATAATATAAATAATGCTGAACCCGAACACCCCAAAAACTGTAAATAATGCTTGTACTATTAAGGTAAACCACAATTTTAGCTATAATAACTGTTTAATAGATATATTTGCGATACTACACAATATTGCGCGCGAATCGTAAGTACGTCCCAATGGGGAAGATTACGCAAAACTTTTTGGTAGAGGGCGCTGTGTGTTTGTTACATGTCAAATATTGTTACTCTGAATACTTTTTTGCTTTTGTGGATTTGTAAACTTTTTAGACCCTGTTTGTGGACTTACTACAGTGTATTCCTTCTGGCGTGTAGATTAGGCCAAAAGAAGAGTTGAGAAAACGTGGAGCTTCGTTAAAAGGAAAAAAAGTTGATCTAGTCGACAGGTAAGATAACATAGTGTTTTTTTATACTTTTACACGTTTTCATAGCAAATCTAGGATGAAATTTGATCAAATAAAGTCTAAACTCAAAGCTTCTTGTAAAAAAATACCAGTTTATCATTTCTAAAGGATAAAAATAGTAAACTCGACATAACCTCTAAAAGCATAAATATAAGCTTAGCATAATGTATTAATTATAATAGTATGTATCTTTAGCTTTCACTGTTTACCTACCTGTAGTCTTAGAAGTAGTCTCAAAATCAGTTTCTTTAAATGTTTGCCACATAACCTTGAAAAGTCACATGATTTAAAGTTTCCTCTTCTCAATACCTTTTCCCATTTTTCCCTTTGCTGTGGATCACTAGGGAATTTGTAGAAACCTATTTCTCTACACCCAATAGCTGCACAGCGCCCCATTTTTAAAAAAAACTAACTAATAACAACAAAACAACAAATATTTGTATGGGTTTTGACAGTTCCTGAGTAACAAACATTTGGCGCCCTTTGTAAGGAACTAATTTGACAGTTTGCTTCCCCATTACAGATTGACAGTCGAAGTAGGGAGGGGCACACTTAGTCGAGAGAATAGTGCCGTCCCATTCTTGTCGATTTTACTGCCGCTTATAGTACTTAGCTCGCTTCGCTCGCCATCATCTAGCTCACTCACTTACCCAGAAAAGTGATGGATTGCGGCTGATCGTGCGTCTCCTTCGCATCCGTTATAGTTGTGTAGAATATGTGGTAGGGGGCGCTGGCGGCGTGCTTGGCAGCCATCTTGCCGCGAGGACGGATGACCTTGAGAAAGTCTTCCGCCCTTCTTGTGGGGGGTACTATGGGCCGGTAGGAGGAATCTTGAAGAAAGATAATAAATAAATAATGTTACATATGGATAAATAAATTGATTACACTATCATCACCGTCTTGGTGTAGTGGTTGGCGCCCCGGACTTCTAAACCAGGCGGTTGCGGGTTCGAATCCCACAAGGGTCAAATGTTTGTGTGATGAGCACGAGCATTTATACCTGAGTCATGGATGTTTATATGTATTTAAGTACTCGATCGTAGTATCCGTTATCCTAGTCACCATAGCACAAGCTCACGCTTAGTTTGGGGCTAGGCTAGGCTAATGGGTGTGTTTGTTGAAACAATTTATTTATTTATCACTCACTCGCAAAATATTTAGACCAGAACTAAGCGTAAGATTGTGCTATGGCAACAACTAGGACACCAATACTAACATTACAAATATGAAAGTAAAAATTTAATAAAAAAACACGTGTTGAACAAGCATGGTTGAACAAGCATTTACATTCTAACTAATATTATAAATGCGAATTTAACTTTGTCTGTGTGTTACGCAATCACGCCTACTGAACCGATTTAAATAAAATTTTAAACAGAGACAGATTGAGACCCTGGAAAGGACATATGCTACTTTTTGTTGCCATATAAAAACATCAAGGGGATAACATATTGTATGGAAAATCTGACTTTTGGCGCTAAAGAATAATTGCCAACAATAGGTCATTCATTTCAAATTGATTGGCCATATAATAAATAAACATGTGATCAACGCTTGTTGTAACACAATGTTCGTTAAAACTTTGAACTGAACCTATTTATACACGCTGAAATGTTAGCGGTTGCTTTTCCGCAGCAGAACGATTTACCTTTAGTAGTACTTTCGAATCATGAGAGATTTTTTTTTAAACTAAAAATATTTTTGCTCTCAAAGTAATCAAAAAAATATTCATCAACTCGAAAACCTGAGAAAAGATAGTTTCTTTTACGAGAATTCACGTATTTAGGTACTGCTTGCCGCACGAAATCAATGTTTAAAGCAAAAGAAGCTCTGCGCACTAAGCAATACAGCATAAACTACACTAATTTTACTGCGGGAAAACAACCATTAAAATTTCAGCGTGTATAAAATTTGGTATAGAATAGTTTAGTCTAGGAAAAGAACATGGGAAACTTTTTATCCCATTAATCATAATTTATGGGGTGAAAATGGGGGTGGGAGTTTGTATGAAAAATTCGCGATCGCCTGCGTAAATTTCGAATTTTTCATATGTTCACACGTATAATAATAATAATGTCCTCCTAGCCGAATTTCGACAATCTAAACAGAGATTAGCCAACTACGCGGGAGATATTATAGTGCACAAGATTGTGCGCATACACAGGTGCACGCTCTCTTCCTTCACTCTAATAACTCGGTGAGACGGCAGTCCGACATGACCGTAGAGACATCAGGCGCAGGACCAACGGCTTTACGTGCTTTCTGAGGCACGGGGGCATTAACACCACCAAATTCCTGACTCTGAAGCTGTATCTGAGCTATTTCAAGACAGTAAAACCCAACACTCTTGACCCGACCCGGGATCCGAACCCGAGACCTAGTGTAAATTATCATTATACCTAGCGAGCTGACTAGACCAACGAGGAAACCGTTAGTATAAAAATAAAAACATACCTCCTTTACTATCCGAACTACTGGCTTGCTGTTGACTTGACTTGGCCTCGCTTGGCTTAACAGAACTAAAAGTACTATCACTACCGTTCGAATAACTTGTAACACTTGAACTAACTGACTGACTTGGCGAGCTATGAGCAGTAGAGCTTGGCTTCTGCATATTATAAGGCCTTGGCATCACAAGTCCACTTGGCGAGTTGTTATTATTATTCGGCCCGGGCAGAGAATAGTTGTATTGAGGACCGGAGTAATTCTGGTTGGAGTTCGCAGCAAAATGGGATGGACTTGGCATGATTGGTCCGGTGTTCATGTTTGGACTTGGCATGGCCGGTCTGATGGTGGATGGGCTTGGCAGGTTGGTCCGACTTGAACCAGGTTGTGATGCAGTGGAAGAGACTCCATTTGAATTTGTGGTATTTGTGTTGCATGAGCTGAAAGGAATATTATTGTTGATTAGTGCCAGTTAGGTTTTACTTTACCATGCATAATATGCACATACACACGGAAACCTATTTACCGCATTTATTTAAGAAATACTGACGACATCACTTATTCGATTTTAGCAACGCATTTAGCAAATATACAGGGTGTGGCGTAAATAGTGGTCCAAAGCAAAGGTGTGGATACACTGTACACTGAAGCACCACATACCAGTATTTAAAAAAAAATTATGTACAGGGTTTTCAAAAAAAAAATTATTTTAATTTTTTTAGAAATCGTTACCTTGCCTTACAAATTTGGTTATAATTTCCAAAAATGACGGTTTTTTTTTATCCATTTTTTTTATTATTATTGCTGATCACTTGTACTTAGTACTCCATTCGTTTTTTTTTTACAAACTGAATTTAATAAAAAAAATTAGGTTTCTTTCAAAACTCAATACTCACTGCTAGCAAATCGTTTGACTTTCAATGCTTTTGGTGCAAAAAAAATGTACCACACTGTCAGTGCCCATTGTTTAAAAAAAATGCCCATCTTTTGCAGATTCTAAAATGGTGCAACAATAAGTGTTACGACTTACAGGAAAAAAGTTATTGCTTTTCGAAACAAAAAGGAGCCCAATTCAGAAAAACAATTTATTTGAAGTTCAAGGGTTTACAAGGGTTGTGATTTTTTTCTGTGTGGTCCAAAGCAAAGGTGTGGATACACTGTACACTGAAGCACCACATACCAGTATTAAAAAAAAAAATATGTACAGGGTTTTCAAAAAAAAAAAAAATTTTTATTTTTTTAGAAATCGTTACCTTGCCTTACAAATTTGGTTATAATTTCCAAAAATGACGGTTTTTTTTATCCATTTTTTTAATTATTATTGCTGATCACTTGTACTTAGTACTCCATTCGTTTTTTTTTTTTACAAACTGAATTTAATTAAAAAAAACCCTGAAAACCCTGAAAACCCTGTACATAATTTTTTTTTAAATACTGGTATGTGGTGCTTCAGTGTACAGTGTATCCACACCTTTGCTTTGGACCATACAGAAAAAAATTACAACCCTTGTAAACCCTTGAACTTCAAATAAATAGTTTTTCTGAATTGGGCTCCTTTTTGTTTCGAAAAGCAATAACTTTTTTCCTGTAAGTCGTAACACTTATTGTTGCACCATTTTAGAATCTGCAAAAGATGGGCATTTTTTTTAAACAATGGGCACTGACAGTGTGGTACATTTTTTTTGCACCAAAAGCATTGAAAGTCAAACGATTTGCTAGCAGTGAGTATTGAATTTTGAAAGAAACTTAATTTTTTTTATTAAATTCAGTTTGTAAAAAAAAAAAACGAATGGAGTACTAAGTACAAGTGATCAGCAATAATAATAATAAAAATGGATAAAAAAAACCGTCATTTTTAGAAATTATAACCAATTTTGTAAGGCAAGGTAACGATTTCTAAAAAAATTAAAAAAAAAATTTTTTTTTGAAAACCCTGTACATAATTTTTTTTAAATACTGGTATGTGGTGCTTCAGTGTTCAGTGTATCCACACCTTTTCTTTGGACCACTATTTACGCCACACCCTGTATAAGCAGAAAATGATGTACAGGGTTTTCAAAAAAAAAAAAAATTAATTTTTTTAGAAATCGTTACCTTGCCTTACAAATTTGGTTATAATTTCCAAAAATGACGGTTTTTTTTTATCCATTTTTTTATTATTATTGCTGATCACTTGTACTTAGTACTCCATTCGTTTTTTTTTTTTACAAACTGAATTTAATAAAAAAAATTAAGTTTCTTTCAAAATTCAATACTCACTGCTAGCAAATCGTTTGACTTTCAATGCTTTTGGTGCAAAAAAAATTTACCACACTGTCAGTGCCCATTGTTTAAAAAAAATGCCCATCTTTTGCAGATTCTAAAATGGTGCAACAATAAGTGTTACGACTTACAGGAAAAAAGTTATTGCTTTTCGAAACAAAAAGGAGCCCAATTCAGAAAAACAATTTATTTGAAGTTCAAGGGTTTACAAGGGTTGTAATTTTTTTCTGTGTGGTCCAAAGCAAAGGTGTGGATACACTGTACACTGAAGCACCACATACCAGTATTTAAAAAAAAATATGTACAGGGTTTTCAGGGTTTTCAGGGTTTTTTTATTAAATTCAGTTTGTAAAAAAAAAAAACGAATGGAGTACTAAGTACAAGTGATCAGCAATAATAATAAAAAAAATGGATAAAAAAAAACCGTCATTTTTGGAAATTATAACCAAATTTGTAAGGCAAGGTAACGATTTCTAAAAAAATTTTTTTTTTTTTTTTGAAAACCCTGTACATAATTTTTTTTAAATACTGGTATGTGGTGCTTGAGTGTACAGTGTATCCACACCTTTGCTTTGGACCACACAGAAAAAAATTACAACCCTTGTAAACCCTTGAACTTCAAATAAATTGTTTTTCTGAATTGGGCTCCTTTTTGTTTCGAAAAGCAATAACTTTTTTCCTGTAAGTCGTAACACTTATTGTTGCACCATTTTAGAATCTGCAAAAGATGGGCATTTTTTTTAAACAATGGGCACTGACAGTGTGGTACATTTTTTTTGCACCAAAAGCATTGAAAGTCAAACGATTTGCTAGCAGTGAGTATTGAATTTTGAAAGAAACTTAATTTTTTTTATTAAATTCAGTTTGTAAAAAAAAAAACGAATGGAGTACTAAGTACAAGTGATCAGCAATAATAATAAAAAAAATGGATAAAAAAAACCGTCATTTTTGGAAATTATAACCAAATTTGTAAGGCAAGGTAACGATTTCTAAAAAAATTAAAATATTTTTTTTTTTTTTAAACCCTGTACATAATTTTTTTTTAAATACTGGTATGTGATGCTTCAGTGTACAGTGTATCCACACCTTTGCTTTGGACCACTATTTACGCCACACCCTGTATGTGTGTGTGTGTGGTGAAAATTAGATATATATAGAATGTGGAAGCTGAAGGTATGTACTTTATATTTTAATAAATTACAGTAAATTATTTCTTAAATTTCAGCATTTAATCTTATATTGCCATTACATAACGTGCTATTTTTCCTAAAATTGTATAACATAAGTGTTTTTGTTTATGTGTCGGGCTTTGTCGTGCAACATTTTAATTATGATAATAAAGCGTTAACCTTCTCCTGACCAAAACAGAAATAAAATTGTCCCCCAACGTCCCCCCTTTTTTTTAAATATTATATAAGTTTGTAGGTGTAATTAAAAAAATAATACAATGTATGTACATTTGTTCTCAAGTACTCCGCAAATGGTGAAAACTATGACTAGGCGGGAACTTTATGATATCCTAAAGGAATTTAAACGAAAAAGAATCGATGAGAAACTTAACTTGTTAGAAGATAGGCTTGCCGAGCTGACTTTTTGCGCGACAAAAAATAGAAATCTGTTGTCTCGTTGTTTGAGGCATTTCAAGACAAGTTTTAAGCAGAAATGGACGGCAGCTAGTTACACAGATGAACGATTTTTGAAAAATAATGAGGAATGGCTTAAAACATCACTAGAGCTTCCTTTGTGGTCGTCACACAAGAGCGGTCGCCCAGTTAAACAGTTTCACGAGTTGAGTGAAAGGAGCAAGCGGCGGAAAACTGAAGAATTACGGGCTCACGTACCAGTTGAGGAGTTAACTTTCACTGCGTGTGTGAGTCAGGGCACTTCAGGGAAAAACGATACTTCGATGATGATCAAAGAAATAACTTCAACGCCGACAAGAGCCAAGAAGATCAGAAGATTAATTTCGTCCAAAAAAGACCACGTGAAGATGAAATATACCCCACGGGAAGCGTTATCATTATTTGTTGAAGGTAATTTCACAAGAAGCCAGTGGAATTTATTACAAGGTGGACGCAAAGATATCTACCCTTGTTACTCTTTGCTGCAAAAGGCGAAAAAAGAGTGCTACCCAGATGATGACAAAATAACTGTTACAGAGACCAGTTTTAATGTTGAACTTCAAACTTTGCTCGATCATACGTCTTTGCGCCTCATTCAATATTTAAAAGAAGTTATAGATACGTTAACTGACAATGAAAAGCAGCACTTACTCTTGATATCAGATCAACAAAACAAAATGGGGATGTGATGGATCTCACCAAACTATTTAAGCAAAAATTTGAAAGTGTCACAGATGATGATTCAAATGTATTTGTGAGCTCGATTGTTCCGGTGAGGTTGGTTGTTTCTATTGATGGTCAAACAATAAAAACCATTTGGCAGAACCCTACTCCTTCTTCGGTGAGATTTTGCAGACCGATCAGAGCTCGATTTGTACATGAAACGAAAGATGTCACTAAGGAAGAAATAAACTACATCGAAAATCAAGCCAAAGATCTGATAAAAACTAAACAAAGTGAAACATCAGTGTAAATCACTCACAATATTTTGCTGACAATGGTAGACGGAAAGGTTTGCAACTCCGCAACGGACACTGCATCAACTATGCGATGTTATATATGCGGTCAAACATCAAAAGACTTTAATAAATTAAAAAAAAATGCCATAAAAAAAGAAGCTCTAAGGTTCGGGCTCTCAGTACTCCAAGCCAGAATACGCTTTTTTGAGTTATTGTTGCATTTAGCATATAAAGAACCCATTAAAAAGTGGCAAGCCCGTACACCAAAAGATAAAAAAATTGTTAAAGAAACAAAAGAGAAAATACAGAAATGTTTTAGAGCTGAAATGGGTCTGCTTGTTGATGTTCCCAAAGGTGGCTATGGAAATAGTAATGATGGGAATACGTCTAGGATATTTTTTCAAAACGCAGAATGCTCTTCTCGCATCACCGGCATCAACAGGGAATTAATTACTAGGTTTAAAGTGATTCTTGAGGTAATATCAAGTTATGTCAAGGTTATAACATTGATTACCAAAAATTCGATGATTATGCTCAAAACACTGCCAAACTATATGTGCAATTGTACGGCTGGCATCCAATGTCGCCTACAGTCCACAAAATTCTAATACATGAAGCGCAGGTGATGGAAGAGGCAATTCTTCCAATAGGACAATTGTCTGAGGGGGCCGCTGCAGCACGAAATAAGCATTTGCGCAAATATCGGGTGGACTATGCACGGAAATTTTCGAGAACTGAATGTAACAGAGACGTTTTAAATAGATTACTTCTGACATCCGATCCTCTCATCAGCTGTAGTCGGCCAAAGAATAAGAAGAAAATCTTGCCATTTTCCAACGAAGCAAAGACGATTTTAATTGCAGCAACACCGAACTTAAACAAGTCTGATGACAATACTGTCGAAGATGGTGATGTAGGGGAAGATTCTGATGTCATCAGCGAATAAGATTGCATATGATTTTTAACAAAATTCAATTTGTTTGAAACCATTGAAAAAAAAATTTACTTATATGTTTTTCTTATGTTTATTTAATATTAAATCGATAATTTGATCAAAAATTGTTTTTCATTACGTTTTGAGATAATAATTTAATATAAAATAATTTTGACCAGATTTTTGCCTCAAATACCCCTTAGTGAGGCGGCTAGACAACATCTGACAGTAAGGTTTGTCACTTGCCTTACAGACACCCCTCCACCAATCAGCACTGAGCCTGCGTGGCGAAGTATAGCTCGTACCTACTCATAGTTGAAGTGAGGCCTTTTCCCAGCAGTGGGATCTAATAGGCTGACTTTACATAATTATAGATTTAATTTGATTGACATCTCTAAGTGTAGTTAAACATTTACCTGCTATCAGCCCTGTCTACGGGCTCATAAATATTCTTCTCCACCATAATTTGAAGCTGCTCCGTCATCATTCCACGCTGCTGGCTGTACTGGGGCGGAATGTTGAACTTTCCACTACCGTCGTAGCCATCCAGAATTGCTTCTACTAGAAATTATAATATATTTCTATGGGCAAAGGTAGGAAAAGGTGGAAAAAGATGGAGGAGGCTTTTACCCACAGTGGGACAATTTTTGAAATATAAAAGAAATATTTCATTATTAATATGCACATATATTTGCTAAGTGGAAATAAAACTATACTTAATAAAAATATAGTTGAGATTGAGTCATATCATGACAAATATCTGAACTCATGAGCAAACACTAAAAAATTGTTTAATTAATTTATTAAGTATTGTATATTTAAATACTAATAATAATGTCCTCCTAGCCGAATTTCGACCATGGCGGCCTATCTCAACAGAGATTAGCCAACTGCGCGGGACATATTATAGTGCGTGCGCAATAAACAGGTGCACTCTCTGTTCCTTTAACTCTCATAATTCGGTGAGATGGCAGTCCAACATGACCGTAGAGAGATCAGGCGCAGGATCCGAGGCACGGGGTGTTAACACCACCAACTTCCTGACTCCAGATCTGTGTCTGAGTAATTTCAAGACAGAAAAACTCAAACACCCTCGGCTCGACCCGGGACTCGAACCCAGGACCTCGTGGATAGTACCCAGCGGGCTGACCACTAGACCAACGAGGCAGTCCCCGTTAAAAAGTGAGAAAAGATAAAAAAGATAAAGATATGAATTTGTATACTTACAGTGTGGATGGCTATATTCTCTTAAATGTGCTGGGTTTCGTCTGTAGCAGTTTTCACCATAACTACATTCTTTCTTTACCCTTTTGTTTGTCTTACTATCTAAAAAATAAATGAAAACGTAGAAAGTATTCCTAGATAAATCTTCTTAGTTTCCAGCTATAATATTTTTTGTTTTTACCAGTTGTTGGGTTCGTACGCTTGCTTGGCGTACTCATAACGAATGTTGATCTTGTTTGCAACGAGAAATGTGTATTTTTCACTGTTTTCTTGCAATTTTTCAGTTTAAAAATTGAAAAATTGCCTCGTTGTTTTGTTGACCAATTTTGACTTTTTTTTTACTCGATTTACCCATTCTGGGTAGGCAAAGGATGAAGTTGATACAGCCTCGTCTTCAGTATTTATTTGTATCTTTTCTTTATTTTCTTCAGTATATGTACTTCGTCATAAACACTTACACAACTAAACTACAAACTAACCTAACCTAACTCATTGAAATGTGAGGCTGGTTCACATCTCAATGCTCTCAAGGAAATTTGGAGCAGGAAATCGAACCGGATCAGATAGGAGCGCCTTACATCGTTTCTTACTTTTACTTCATTAGTTCTCCACTGCAGCACATTATTAAGATTATTCCACCACACAATCACAACAATGACCACGCAAAACTAATTTAGAAAATTAAGAAACGAAGCCCAGCCATCACAGTTCGTTTCCCGCCAAAGCTCCCCCCAATTTTGACAGTTGACAAAACTGACTGACAACGCAAAGGCTTCGTTCCGTATTGCGCCAATAGTACTGTTGGCGCTGTTTTGATTAGCGTGCTGAAAACGCTGTTTACGCGATTTTATTTCGGAAAGAACAGTTATTTATAGCATCACGAGGGAGCAATATTGTTTTGCTTGCTTAAAGGATAACGTAAAAACACTTAAATTTGGTGTAACTGTAATAAGGTTCGACATATATGGTGTTAAGCCCTATTACTCTATGACATGGTTCGCCTTGTCTATGTTGTTGATGTGTATCGATAGCAACCGTTACCTACGAATTTTACGATTGTATCTACTTATATCTTGATTGCTCTGTACTATTATAATTTGGGAATAAAATACAGTTATTCATAAATGGATTATTTATTCACTCGACACTTTCATACATAACAAATCTGGCGACAAGGATGGGATAAAAGAAGAAGAATATAAAATTTACATGGTCTACACAATGTGGAAAAAAATTTCAAGAACTGAAAAATGAAATCTGCGGAGAAAAAGTACTGATGCCGTACCATAATGAATTACCTGTGACATTAGCTACCGACGCATCGCCCATTGGATTAGGAGCAGTGTTGTCACATATCATGCCAGACAAGTCAGAAAGACCCATAGCATTTGCTTCAAGATCACTTACAAAAGCAGAAAAAGGATACAGCCAATTGGATAAAGAAGCAGCTGCACTAATATGGCGACTCAAGAAATTCTTTCAATACTGTTATGGCAGGAAGATAACTCTCATTGTGGACAACCAACCATTAGCAAGAATTCTACACCCTGAGAAGGCAACACCAGCAACTACAGCTATGCGACTAGTACACTACGCAAACTTTTTGGCAGGTTTTGACTACGAGGTAAAACTACGAAAGACTACAGATCATGCTAATGCAGACTATTTTTCAAGATTACAGAATTTCAAGAATGAAACGATCGATATACTTACCAACGACGACGCGTTTTACTTAAATCAGATTTCAATGATGCCAATCACACTACCAGAAATAAAACAAGCTACAGCTAATGATCCAGAACTACGAAAACTTTACATTGACATACAATCGGGGAGAGAAGATACAAAAAGATTACATGAATTTTCACTACAAGATAATTGCATATTTTATGGCATACGAATAGTCATACCTAAGAAACTACAACCCCAAATTTTACAAGAATTACATGCAGCACACACTGGAATTGTGAAGATGAAGCCTTTAGCAAGAAGTTATGTATGGTGGAAGAATATCGACTCAGATATTGAAGACATGGTAAAACAATGCAAAACATGCTGTTTGTTGAAGAAAAATCCAGTAAAAGTATCTGTTCACTGCTGGGAATATCCAAAAGAACCATGGAGT
Source organism: Pyrausta nigrata (assembly GCA_949316185.1). Taxonomy (NCBI): domain Eukaryota; kingdom Metazoa; phylum Arthropoda; class Insecta; order Lepidoptera; family Crambidae; genus Pyrausta; species Pyrausta nigrata. The sequence continues at coordinate 7,363,865 of OX438963.1, read as the reverse complement.
CGTATTCATATTGACTACGCCGGACCATCCATGAACCAATACTTTCTTATTGTTGTCGATGCCTACACAAAATGGTTAGAAGTGATACCAACCACTTCTATCACAGCTACAGCAACTATCAACATTCTGAAGAAGTTATATACTACATTTGGCCTACCAATAACTCAAGTTTCTGATAACGGAAGACAGTTTAAATCGGAAGAAATGCAAAGATTTTTAAATGAAAATGGAATTCAAGCAAAATTTACAGCACGAAGAAGGATCACTACAAGAAAAACTACACAGATTACTAACAATGTACAGAAAAGTTCCTAACAGTACTACCGGAATAAGTCCGGGAGAAATGATGTTTAAGAGAATCTACAGAACAAGGATTGACTTAGTAAAAAGGAAACCAGAAATTAGAAACTACAGAAATGAAGATATAGAAATGAACAAAGAGTTTCAAAGAGGAGACAGAGTTCAGATAAGAATGTACGACAGTAATAAATGGAAATTCGGAGAAATAATAAACAGAAGAGGAAAACTACATTACGAGGTAGAAGTAGATGGAATAATACACCAAAGACATATAGATCAAATTATCAGGACTGCATGCATGAGTGGTAATACTAAAATACCAGATGCTTACCTGTTGAAGCCGAGACTAGAAGAATACCCTGAAAAAGATGCTACACATAATGATATTACGCAAGCAAGCACTACGAGTCGGAAGTCTATTCTACGTTCACCAGGACCTGAAACAGAGAAGCCTGAGAACCTCTTACCGGATACAGTCGGACTAGAGATACCTGAATCTACCACAGCTACGGCTACGATGACACCTACTCCTACCTTGATGGAGCCACGTCGAAGCACGAGGACTAGAAGACCACCAAACCGGTTGAACCTTTGAATTCATAACGAGGGAGAGTGTTAAGCCCTATTACTCTATGACATGGTTCGCCTTGTCTATGTTGTTGATGTGTATCGATAGCAACCGTTACCTACGAATTTTACGATTGTATCTACTTATATCTTGATTGCTCTGTACTATTATAATTTGGGAATAAAATACAGTTATTCATAAATAGATTATTTATTCACTCGACACTTTCATACATAACATATGGGAATAATGAGGCAGGACACTTTATATTAATGTAATTTATTTATAAGACCATTAAAGATATTTCGACATCTTCTGACAAGACTATAGACAAGACAACAACCATAGACCATCATCTCATAACATCTCCCTACACAAAAGTTTAAAGACATAAATAAAACAAAATTATATATTTTGCATAAATAAAAATAGACTTCATCATATCAATTAAACGTAAACATAAACATAATTTATAAATTTAACTTAACGGAAAGTTTGACAAGTCTGCCACTTCTGGTTCTCACTTACCCCTCATTAGTGTCTTGGCCACTAGAAATTGGTAGTGCTAGATCCTGTTTGGACTCAGCTGTTTCAATATCGATGATCTCTGGCGGGTTAGAAGAACATGAAATCGTTTTAGTTTTAAGCCTAATAATATGCTGTCTGTTTCTTCTGTGCACAGTACCGTCTTCTCCCGCCACCTAGCGATGGGCGATTGTTCGAAAAAAAATAATCGAATGAATCGACAATCGACCATTCGAACTATCGAATGTCGATTTAGTAATTCGGAAAAAAAATAATCGAATAATAATCGACAATCGAATGATAATCTATACTCGGCCCTTCGATGCATTCGATTAAATTACCGCGACAGGACAGGCAGCGAAGGAATGATTAATCGATGCGACGAATGACGATTCATTCGTTAGTAGTTAGTAGTACGGCCTGCGCACCGCACGCTCCGGTATTGCTCGCCGCATAATCGAAGGATAATCGAATGACTTCGGTTGCTTATCGAATACATTCGATTATATGGACCATTCGAATAATTCGATTAATTTAGTAATAATCGCCCATCGCTACCGCCACCTCATAAGACTTTGGTTCTTCACAAATATTCTTTATTATACCAGGCACCTACGAACTATTTGGGGATTTTTTGAAACTAATTTTATCATTGATTTCCAACCCTGCTAAACTTTTGCTTGCATGTTTGTCATAGTAAAATTTGGTTTTTCAATGTATCCATATATGCGTCTGCATTTGTAGCATCTTTCAGCCGTTGTAGACGTTCCGGAGACACGGGTAATGTTTTTATCAGCATATTGACGTGAACAACCATATCCCCATCCAACTTAACCTCACTAGTTTCTGACAAAGCTGCACGTGATAATGCATCAGCTTAAAACATCTGCGTGCCTTTCTTGTAAATTACATCTAGACTATTTATTTGGATTTTTAGCATCATTCTCTGAAGACGTGCGGGACTTCAGCCAATGAGTTTTTGAACAGTGTTATCCGAGGACGATTATCAGTTTGGCATATAGTTCCTTTTCAATTTGTGCCATTCTTTCTTGAGTTGAAATTAATGTTTTTGATGCATAATATGCAGGCTGTCTATTTTGCATAATAACTGCACCGACTGCTGTGCTACTGGCATCGACTGATAATACTATAGGCTCTTTAGCGCTAAAATGCACTAGGACAGGAACACGACATAAAATATGTTTAAGACGCACAAAAATATTCTCATAACTAGAATTCCATTCGGATGACGCACCTATTTTAAGAAAATCTCGTAATGGACCAATTTCATTTGCAAAATTTTTATTGTAAGGACTTAAATAATTAAGCATACCCAAAAATCGTTACAAATCTTTTATTGTTTTCGGCGATGACATTTCTGTTACAGCTCTGACCTTTTCTGGACCCGGTTTTACACCATCCCCTGAAAAAATATGTCCTAAATATTTAATTTCACTTTGAGCAAATGAACATTTTTCTCGATTAAATTAAATATTTACTTCCTGAGCCCTATCAAAGACTAACTTAAACGCTCATTATGCCCAAAAATGACATACAGACATACATACAAATACAACAAACTTTTTAGAGACCAACTTAAAAGTTAGACAGTACCATTGGCGTAAAAGGGAACGCAGCCTAAACTGTCAATGTCATCTGTCAGTCAGTCTATCTACTGACATTTTTAGCAGAAAAAGATCACTGTTTCTCAACGACCTCTATGCTTTTTCTACATTTGTTTTGGTTGATTTTGGTTATACTTTTCTCAAAATAAAAGTCTATGTATAATAAGCAGACTATAAAATAGCTATTACCCTTAACGCCTTAACTGTGCCACAACCACAACCCCACCCAGACAGGTAAACATCTTATCACATTAATGTATTTTTTTTAACCTGAATAAAACTAACCGACATTCCGACTTTGTTGCAGTCAAAACTGATTAAAACATGGACGATCCCTTCGTGTCCTGTCCCTACGAATCGTCCCACCGCGTGCCTCGCTCGCGTTTACAAGCTCACATCGTGAAATGTCAGAAAAAGTATCCAGATTTGAAGATATGCCCATACAATGCTACCCACCGCTTCCCTGACGAAGAAATGAAGTTTCATCTCGTCAATTGCCCAGCCAAAGCTGCGATATTTCCTGAGGATAGACCAGCAAGGTGTGCCGGTGCCTTGGCTACTCCTAAACCGATTTTGCAAAAGGAATATCTGCCAGAGACTGATCCCAACCATGAAGTTTGGGATGATTAGACATATTTCTTAGTTTTAAGCAATGTTTAAGATAAGACAATGATTTTATTATGAAACTATGTTTATGTTAATTCTTTTTTATTTTGTACGTGTTGATAAATGTCTTGGCTAAAATATGGATTTAAAAAATCCAGTAGTTTTAAAATGGCTTTACTACTATTTTGTAAGACAAATGCTTAGTATAAAGTGTACCTATTTGATTTATTTAGTGAACTTGTCCATAGTAATCTAGCAATTTCACTAGTTGTGTATACAAAAATAAGTCAAAATTTAACAATATGACATGACTTTTAAATGAATAGTTACTACTACCTACCTAGTGCCATATTTTGAATACCTAAGTAAATGCATTCCACTGCTATAGGTAACTTATATGGTTAAATAAAAGATATATTTTCTACATAATTATTGTTATCATATTCATTTTGTTTCCCTTAAATGTTAATTTTCAGATTCAAATAATATATTTTTAATTACGTAATATGTGTGTTATTGTGCACATGACACAGTTTATATTTATTTACTAAATTTCGTTGTTTTCAAATTGCTTATATCATAGCTTATATTTAGTGTTAATGAGCCAATATCATATAATATTGGCTCATTAACACTAGATCTGGAAGTCCTTAAACAGGCTTCGGACTCACGGTCAGGTGGAGATTTTCGGTAAGCTCCGATGTGAACTGTGTTTGTGGTGCAGTGCAAACTATGGCACACTTAACATCGTGCCCGGCGTGCCCCAACACCTGCACGCCAGAGGATTTAGTGGACGGCAGTCGATCCGTAATACAAGTGGCTGAATTCTGGGCTGCTACGATGTAATTTTCTCGTGTTCCATCGACTCGCTAAGAAGAAGAACACTAAATCATGTGAATGAATAAAAAAAGCAGTCAATTTTGAATGATGCATTTTATTGCACTATATTTCTTACAAGTACATTAACTAAACTTAATTATACATAACTCTTAATAATTATCTCGATTATAAATAATAAACTAGTTAAAAAGTAGCTTGGTAGGTTCACTGCTATATAAATATTTTTTTAACATAGGTACAACATAATTAAAATAAAAACTAATTCTTACGATTTTTTTTTTAAATGTTATCAATCTAGAAGAATACTCCTAGGACTCGCAGTATTTTATTTTAATCAAATCTCATTAACAGTTTATTATTGCCCTTGTCTCTGTCGTTAAGAATACTTTAATGTTGAAAGGTTATTATAAAATAGATGACTATATAAAAGATAAAAATGTATGGAATGACTTGTATGAAAGAAACAATTGTAAAACTTTGAAAAGTGGCTATGACAATAGTGACTGAGTTTGTTGCTGCTTCCTCTCAGCACAAGCCTACAATTGTCCCGAAGCAGTGGTAGGGTTAAGATTGGGACGTGTATAAGTGCCCCTAGTTGGGTCTATATACAGAAATAAATGAATTTTATTGAAATTAAATCAAATGTCGATTAATTTTTGTAAGCGAAATTTGATTTAATTTCGTGAAAACTTGCAAAATAATTGCTTAAGTTATAAAAATATACTGAGAATTTTATTGAATTTAATTTTGCCCATAACATGTTGAAAAACTGTGTTCTTTGATTACACGACTCAGGGCTAGCGTTGGGTTTACTCCCCGGAATATTTCCAACTGTTGGGTTTATTCCCAAATTCGGGGAAAGTATGCGGAATATTTCCAATTCGTCGGGAAAATAGGGAAAATACTTAAAAGTGTACTTAAAGTAATAAAATGCGAGAATTTTGCTATTTTGACAATGGTTTTACACCTGTAGCACACCTTAACATAAAACCATAACAGCGGAACCACGCTAGCTTTGCCTGTTTGTCAGTTTTATTACACCAAACGTAAACGGCATGTTCTAATGCTTAGGTTTATCTGAGTCTCTCTTTCTTTGAGATTCGACGATTCTGTAGTATACTTCCTACTACTGTGTCCATGATGTCGCGAATTGGTGCAGAAATTTAGACATTTTAGAAGAATTGGAGAAATCTTGACATAAACAAACAGGGTCAAAGTAAAATCTCTACATTAAAAATGGCAGTTTGGCTTCTGTTAAGTTTGAATATTTGAGATAAGTGATAATAAAGTTCTTTATTATTCTTTATTAAAAACAAGAAATTCAAAAAACAAAACGGGTAGGTTTGTTTTTTTCGAGGTGTCTAGGTTAACATACTTAAAGTCCCGATTGTGGTTAGTGAGCTATCAACGGAATAGTAAAAGAAAGGCGCCTCATTTTTTATACTTTTTTGCTTGTAAACTTGAAAACTGCTTGTTATATTTTAAGACACATTCATTTAGATTATTTTTCTATAGGTCCAAAAGTGAACCAGATATTACAAAGTATCTGATTTATTAACAAGTTCAAAAACTTAATTTCATATGCGGACAAATCGCGCAATACTAATTTAATGTTTAAAACAAATAAAGGCGACTTTGCACATGTAATAGATTTAATTAAAGAGAATTGTAAGGTTTTTTTTTAGCGTTTGTATGAATAACATCAAAAAAAGTTTGAGATCACTAGCATAAACTAATATAATTCTTTAAATTTAACTTAATCAAGAAAAATGTTTTGTTGTGTGTTTTCTTTAATCAAAAAAACCCTTAGAAATTAAGAAAAAAAAAACTAATTTAATTTTTTTAATAACAAAAATTGAGTAATTAACCATAATGTAATTGTAGGAGAAATTCGATAAAAAGGAAAATATTAACCAAACTTAACCACAATTTATAAATAAAATGTTTTTATTTAATATAATATAACTCCTCCCCTGGCTCGAACACATGCGGAGATCCTCCTGGGCATGCTGAGGATCAAGTTATCCAGCATTTCTTGGGGTAACCTGTCCAATTCTTGAATAGCGGCTTCCCTGAAGTCTGGCAGTGTCTGGAGACGTGGCTGACGGTTCCAAACAGCTCGTTTAAGAGCATACCACGCGTGCTCTATTGGGTTTAAGTCAGGCGAGCGGGTAGGCCAGTCTAACCTTGTGATGTCGTATTCTCGGAGAGCAGCATTGACTCGTTGAGCTCGATGTGCGGGCGCATTATCATCGACCAGTACAAATTGGTGCCCATGGTTTACTCGGAATGGTCTGACAATTCCAACAATAGCAACTGCTTTATACATTTCTGCTGTCATGAAACCTCGGTACAGGATCAAAAGTGTTTTAGCTCTAATAACCATCCACAATACCACCCTCAAAAGGACACCGATTTCCCGCCTTGCTGAACTGTTCCTGTGGCAGTTCTTTGCCTTTCACGGTCTCCTGGTCTTCTCCAGACACAAACACGTCGGATATCTAGATGAGTACTGATTCGTGATACATCAACGAAGAGACAGTATTGCTAAATGTTTTCTTCTTCATCTTCTTCATTCTGCCGAAGCCTAGCCCACTCCAATCTCTGTCGTTGACGTTGCCGGGAGTTCAGAGGCGCTCGCTAAGACCTCCGTGCTCCAGCCTGGTGCAAGCAATTCCAAATAGTCTGAGTGCTAATTGCAAGCCCAGAGGCGGCCCGAATTTCTGCTTTTATTGTAGTAGCGTTTATTGTTGGGTTACGGGATGCCAGCAATCTAATAAAGCGCTTTTGGGCAGCAGTCAAAACAGTTGGGCGACCACTGTGGGGTCGGTCAGCTAAATTACCCATCCCGTGGTACCTCTGCAACGTGCTCACGACACAGGATTGGGATATAGCAAGTCTGCGTGCTATATCTCCCGTGCTGTATCCTTCTTCCCTCAAAGTTACTATTCCTGCTCGTAGAACTTCTGATAATCTTGCAGCGATTCTTGAATCTTGTTTTGTAGGTACGAACTACGAAGTATAATGAGCGTAGCAATAATTACGTTTTGCGTGAGTTAGTGATCCGAATATCTGTCCGTGCTGTATTTATTGTTTTACACTTATACACATTATATATATATTGGACAATAATTTAGTTTTTTACTGTTTATTAATAATAGGTATTGTTATTTTTAATAATGTTTGGCGTATCAGTCCGTGACCTCACTCGGCTAGGGTCTTCTGAAAACCAGCGTCGGGGCCCCTAGCGGGTCACGACTTAAGCTGAGTGGGGCCCTTTTAATATGGACATCACAGGCGCACAACTGCACAGTCCGACTGGCTTACCCACATAAATTGTAATTTTGTTGTGTTTCTTGTTTTATAACCGTTACGTTGTCTGTTTTCGTGTGTTATGTGATGTCCATTCATTAATAAATGTATTTTCTTTCTTTCTAATCCTCTTGGCATTTTTTCAATCACAACTTTTTGCGAAAAAATATTAAATATCCGTCAAAATTGACTAAATCAGATTTCTGAATGAGCGTAAGCTATAACTAAAAGCCTTTTTACATGGAAAAACAATCGAACTGCCTTTCTTTCACTATTCCGTCGGTAGCTCACTTACCACATTCGGGACTTTGTGTGTTTCTTTACGTCGAGATTTCTCCAATCCTTCTCAAACGTCTACATTTCTGCACCCATTCGCGACATCGTGGGCACAGTAATAGGAAGTATATTACAGGATCGTCGAATCTCAAAAAAAGACTCAGATAAATCTAAGAATTAGAACATGCAGTTTACGTTTGGTATAATAAAACTGACAAACAGGCAAAACTAGCGTTGCCCCGCTGTTGTGGTTTTATGTAAGGGTGTGCCACAGGCGTAAAACCATTGTTACAGTAGTTAAATTCTCGCATTTTATTAATTTAAGTCCACTTTTGAGTATTTTCCCGCCGAATTGGAATATTTCCCAATCTTTCCGTTTTTTTCCATACTTTCCAGTATTTTTCTTTTCCATCCCAATTTTTTCTTTCCCTTGCCCATCGCTACTCAGGGCCCATGTTCATTGCAGTCTATTTATTTCTGTGCTAAACGTACTAAGAGAGACAGACTACAATAATTTAAAAACATGAAAGTAAGTGATGCGATTTTTACGTATTTTTATAAGTTTTTTGCTTGTTTTCGTCTAGTTTCAGTCGTCATCGAATGACATATCTACTAAATTGTCTATAGATTCTGTTATTTCCTTAGCAACTGACAGTCGTTTAAAATCTGTCTTTTCGTTTATTTAGCACAAAAAGAAATAGACTGAAGTTAAAATTAGTCCTATACTCAGCCCGGCGAACCTTGATCCCTATGACATTGACAGTTATTCCTACGATACAACATTGTAGTGGCGTCACCATTACATTAGAATCGAATTGGAGGCTTCTATAAATGCCATTTATTAAGGTAAGGTACAATGATATTCCGTCGGAATTATAACAATTCTTAACATTTACAAGAAATTATCTCAATCAGACTTTACGTTTACGTCCTGCAAAAGTTACTTCGTTCGGAAGATATCGACTAGTGCGGACACCAGGTTTTGTTTTATTTAGGATTAGATTTTATTAGTATCAGTTTTCATGTGTGGCATAATTAAGTGATAAATTATGAGTGTCATTACTTTTTCATACTTAAGTATTAGTACATTCTCTATTGAATAGAACGGAGCACGGCATACATGCACTCACGATTGTATACCCAAGAGAATTAAAAAAATAACAGCTGTTCAGAGATCATTTATTTATATATTTTAATCTGAATCTGATAATGACATTAGGGTTTGTGTCACGAACTCGGAATCTGAACTGCAGCTGCTGTTGCCTACGTTTATCAAAAACGGCTATCGATCCCAATTATCAAAACAAAGTTTTAAAGCATTATATTGGCAGTGGTAGGGCGGTAGCCAAATCACATTAAGTTACATCGACACGACCCATCACTAATATATAACATAAAGGGATCAAGGTTCGTCGGGTCAGGTATAGACATGTGCATATTGGAATCGAGCTCATTGCCTTATTAACAACGCTACTCAGGTTGACTGGGAGTGGCAGCTCTCAGGGACTTTTCCAAGTTCTTCAAGGCTGGCGTGATGCTGCTTCCCAAGTCTTCGACCACACTGGAAAGGTATACTGAAAAGCAGACATTTTGTTATTATAGCCCGACAGAATGTTTATTCCATATAAAGACTCTCAGAAAGTTTCCGTGACTTTTCCGGATTCGAATGTCAAACATTCTTTCTGAACGGAGTTTTCAAAGCTAATGTCAATGGAAACGTCAGTTTTCGATTCCGACAGGGCGGGAAATAAGCCGGTCAAAATGGGCTTCGTTTCTTAATTTTCTAAATTAGTCATTCGTGGTCATTGTTGTGATTGTGTGGTGGAATTATCTTAATAATGTACTGCAGAGGAGAACTAATGACGTAAAAGTGAGAAATAAAGTAAGGCGCTCCTATATGATCCGGCTCGATGTTCCCGCTCAAAATTTCGTTGAGAGCATTGAAATGCGAACCATCCTCGCATTTCAATGAGTTAGGTTAGTTAGTAGTTTAGTGTTAGTGTAGTTGTAAAAGAAGAATAATACTAATACAAAGGATAGCCTGACCAAGAATATATGGGACCTCGCCATATTGCGGAAAACAACTGGAACTAATTTCTTTTACTGGCAACAGAAACCTCAAATCGTCATTTGCATGTTATAATGATAAGTATCAAAGTGGACGCGTAATTTAATTTTCGACCAAGTGCAACTTTTTTGTGATAAAAATACCGACAGCTAATAGTTTTCGTAAAAGAAAAGTGGTTTAACATGTGTTGTAGTATTTTTCGACAAGAAAGTCTATGTGATCACCACGGTTTCTTTAAATTAATTACTGATACAGCTGTCATCACGAGTTTTTGGTATGTCATATAGTGCGAATAGTCAAAATTGGCTACTGATGGCTACGGAGAATAAATAAATAACGATTTTTGCAAAAATATTATAAAAATACTTGTTTTAAGTTTTATTTTCTTCATTTCAACCCTACTTGGATAATTCAACTATACCTAATAGTTCATATAGTCTTCCATGATTTCCTATGCATTATTAAAATTTTGATAACATTATAAATAATATCATTTAGGAAAACAGTGGATTATTGTATTTTTTACCTGTTTTGTTAAGATAGTTGTGTTTTGTCCAAAATTCAAGGCTAATATTACAAAGATTTACAGAATTTAATAAATACTCAATTTGCAAGTGTTCTGTCGTGTTCTTTTATCGTAGAATCTGTTATCATTAGGCAGCAGGCTTAAAAAATTTACATGAATGTAAACATAATAATAAATATGTTTTTTATGTTCAGTTGCCAATCTACGCTGGTATGACTATACTGAGTGTTGTCATATAAAAATGATTCGAAGCGCCCTTAATTCAGGTCCCATATATTTCTGGTCAGGCTATATATAAAATAAAGATACTGAAGACGTGGCTGTATGGACTTGATCCTTTGCCTAACCAGAATGGGTAAATTTAACAAAAAAAATCGATTCCGACGTTTAAGAATTGCATTTTGATGTCTTCGGAAACCTGCTTCTCGGATTCGAAATCTGTAGTTCCCGACGTTTGTGAATAAGAGTGCTGATCTGTCAAATTTCCTCAACCATATTTCAACCTTATGTTGATCACATAGAGTTCCATATCATTTGAGATATTTTGGCAGATTTGGGAAAGTTGATGAGGGCGGGGCGAGATTACCATTTCTTTTCTCTCCAATATCAATCTATTCGCTTCGCTGCCACAGCACGCACCAGTGCGAGATATTCATTAATGTTCGATTATGTCTCGCTCGAGTTTAGCAGTGAATTAGTTAATGCCTCGTTGGTCTAGTGGTCAGCACGCTAGGTACTATCCACGAGGTCCCGGGTTCGAATCCCGAGTCGGGCCGAGTGTTTGGGTTTTTCTGTCTTGAAATCACTCAGACGCAGCTCCGAAATCAGGAAGTTGGTGGTGTTAACACCCGCGTGCCTCGGAAAGCACGTTAAGCCGTTAGTCGTGCGCCTGATCTCTCTACGGTCATGTCGGACTGCCATCTCACGGAATTATGGGAGTGAAGGAACAGAGAGTGCACCTGTGTATTGCGCACACACTTGTGCACTATAATATGTCCTGCGCAGTTGGCTAATCTCTGTTGAGATATGCCGCCGTAGTGGAAATCGGCTAGGAGGACATCAGTTAATGCACAAATAAAGGACTCAGAATTGAGTTGCAACAAATACATACCAATATCAGTAAGGCACCGTTTAGTTCCTAACGCGTCCATATTGCGAATATTCAGTATTTTCTCTGCGTACACTTCGCATGTGTGCGTGCAAACCTGTAAAGGAATTTTGACCATAGAGTATGAGTTACCTTTAGTTAATGAAATGCCACTTACTGTCAGACTCAGAGCCGTCACTTATATTTAGACATCGAAAAGTTTATGCGCGACCCTCCTGTACCCCAAGTCGTTCGATATGACCTAAAAAAATATCTTTGGTGGGTATTGAACCCGCGATCCTCGCGTACCGGGCGATTGCCTAACCACTCGACCATCCAGGCGTTGGCAAGGCCTGTAGAAAAATTCAATTGCTTCTTAATGAATGCAACGCGGCATAACAGCGTTACACTTGAAAGCCTGCGTGGCCGAGTGGTTAGGTGATCGCCGGGTATGCTAGGAACGCGGGTTCAATGCCCGCCTCGAGTGGTCATTTCTTCGAGTGCAATCTTTAAATTGCAGAGGGAAAGCTTATTACTCAAGATAAGAACAAAAATTTTTCTGACCCCAGATTTAGTTAAATGGAGTATAATATTATTACCTCAGAGAGAAACTGCCATGGTGCCTGTTTTTCTGATAAATGCATTTCCAAATGCTGCGGCAGAGTCATCAGGTATTGACCAATCTGTGAACAAAAGATGGATAGATTTATTGTTCCAAGCAAGTTCCTAATGAGTAAGAACGTAATTTTAACAATTTCAATTCGGTATGTAAAGTAAAAAACAATCAACCACTTAGAGATTTTATGCCCATAATCACTATACAGTTACTTATACCACCTAAAATTTAAAGAAAGAAAGAAAGAAAATACATTTATTAATGAATGGACATCACATATAATATAATATAAGTCAGCCTATTAGATCCCACTGCTGGGAAAAGGCCTCACCTCAACTATGAGGAGGAACGAGCCATACTTCACCACGCGGGCTCAGTGCGGATTGGTGGAGGGGTGTATGTAAGGCAAGTGACAAACCTTACTGTCAGAAGTTATCAAGCCGCCCTAGGGCCTCTGACTAGGCTTAACGACTAATACCACAGATATTAGCCGGGACCAACTGCTTAACGTGCCTTCCGAAGCACGGAGATGCTTGTCATGGACGTCACTTAAATGGTCGGAATGGTCACCCATCCAATCACGACCGCGCCGTGGGTTGCTTAACTTTTGGTATCACATAACACACGAAAACAAACAACGTAACGGGCACGGTTATAAAACAAGAAACACAACAAAATTACAATTTATGTGGGTAAGCCAGTCGGACTGTGCAGTTGTGCGCCTGTGATGTCCATATTAAAAGGGCCCCACTCAGCTTAAGTCGTGACCCGCTGGGGGCCCCGACGCTGGTTTTCAGTAGACCCTAGCCGAGTGAGGTCACGGACTGATACGCCAAACATTATTAAAAATAACAATACATATTGTTTACTACAATATTTTGATTTGTTTGTGTACCCTATTGATACTACGCCGCGCGCACTCGCGCGCCTGCCTGCCTTATTTTTATTTGTTTAAAACGTACCGTGAGAACCCCGGAGCCCCCAGTCGACACCGAGACGTTACCTATGACACATGTACTAGACCGGACCAGAGCGCTTTCGCCGCGTGTGTATCCTGTGAAGCTCCTTACAGACATTTCGAGTGATTGTGGCCTGTGAAGTGACACCAAAAACCCCGGAAAACTGATGTGGCAAGTACCTAGCTATAAGCGCTGACTTTAATTATTTTCCACCTATCATTGTCGCCCTCCACGTGTAATCCACTGCCTAAACTCTCAAACACATATTAATAACAAACAGTAAAAAACTAAATTATAGTCAAATATATATGTAATGTGTATAAGTGTAAAACAATAAATACAGCACGAACAGATATTTGGATCACTAACTCACGCAAAATGTAATTATTGCTACGCTCATTATACTTCGTAGTTCGTACCTACAAAACAAGATTCAAGAATCGCTGCGCGGGGCGTTGGCAAGATAAGGCCTATAGCAACGACATATTTATAATCTGTGCCTATAGATAAATTAGCTGCTGTTTATAGCGCACGAGTCATGAAAGGTAACCAGTTAAAAATTAGTGTGAATCCACGCCGAACGCCTGTATCTACCTACCTCAAAAGATTTATCAGTGGAATTAATAAATTAACCTTATTGATTTTATTAAAGTGGAAATTAAAATTAGAATGCATATTTAGAATCAGATTTAAACAAAATAATAATGTCATCCACGACAGGTGAGTACCTACAGGACCAAATATTTAAAATCAATATATTGTATACCTACATATAACCTATTAACTCATCAAAATTATTTTACATAGATACCTACATTGTCATCGGCGAGCGATCATGACCTCGGGAAAAGGATGAGATTCAAGAGTCAACGATTGTTCCCGCGACCAAGGTGGTGGATGTGGGATGCGCTCCCCAGCAGCCTGTATGTCTAGACCCGTAAGGTGCGTACCTAATCATGGAATCATTTTTTGGCCATTGAGAACGCATTGCTTGTAATTTTTCTTAAACGTGCATACTGTTTTGTCCAGACAACGTAACGGTGGGGGCAGATCATTCCAACACTTGGTCGCGGCGAATTTGAAGCTACCCCTAAACGCCACGGAGCGGTGGGGCGGTAGGACAAGCGCGAAGCCAAAGCGTCGGGTCCTGTGGGACTGCACGTCACGTGCCATACCAACCGGTCCAAGAGATAAGTTGGAACGTTGTTTTTTAATACACCGAACAAGAGAGCAGCGTAGTGAAGTTTCCGTCGTGAATCCATTTTTAATATATTAGCACTATTGATTAGCGATGGGCGATTGTTCGAAAAAAATTAATCGAATAATTCGATTATCGACCATTTGAACTATCGAATGTCGATTTAGTAATTCGAAAAAAAATTAATCGAATAATAATCGACAATCGAATGATAATCTATACTGGGCCCTTCTATGCATTCGATCCAATTGCCGCGACTGTGCGCACACGACAGGTAGCGACCGAATGATTAATCGACGCAACGAATGACGATTCATTCGTTAGTAGTTAGTAGTTACGGCCTGCACACCGCGCGCTCCGGTATTGATCGCCGCATAATCGAAGAATAATCGAATGACTGCGGTTGCTTATCGAATACATTCGATTACAGAGACCATTCTAATAATTCGATTAATTTAGTAATATTCGCTCATCGCTACTATTGATGTAGGGGGTAACATGCGCTCGAGGCGGTATTTTAAAGCAATACCTCGCACACGCATTTTGCACTCTTTGAATCGCTTTTTGCGTTCGCACTAACAGCCGGGGACCGTAAACAACATCCATAAAGTTGAACTTAGACAGCACCAATGAGTCACAAAGCATAATACGTGTAGCGACATCTTACCACTGTCGCTAACACTAGCAAGCAACTTCAAGACGCGACGCCCTGACTCGGCTCCTACAGGCTAGATGGCGCTGATAGCCCGCTCCATACAACACAAACCGCGATATGTAAAATTTAGCACGAGCTTGACTACATATAGATAAACCAAGACGGTGACCATTGGACCTTGGTCCCCGACCATAACAACCGGTCGGTAGGAAGCGCTTCCCTTTGCCTTCCTAATCCCACTTTAGCGCAACTGGATTTTCGATTTTCTAAGCTTAGGTAGTTCCTTATTTGATATAGCACTTTTAACCTATAAAAACAGTTGCCTATAATAGTGTTTACGTGATTTTCGAATCGTAGCTCCTCGTCCATTAGAAGACCCAAGTTTCTTGCTTCTGACACTCGCTCCACAACCTGACCCCCGATAACAATACGGACTCCCTTGCTAGAAATTTTTTTGATCTGGTCATTCGAACCCAATATTAAGTATTATTGTAATTGAAAGATGAGGCTTATTTTTCGAAAACATGGATTTTAATTAAGCCTTCAAATGCCCTCTAAACGCACCGGAAACCTACATATGACGTTACTATTTGCATGTGTGAGAATTTCCAATCGAGAAAAAAGTTTGCTCTCAATGACAATCCTGTTAATATCGGAGAAAGTCGTCATAGACATGCTTATGACGTCACAAGTTTAAATTTACAATTACAAAATAACTATTGAATAAAAGGTCAAAATACTCAAATTATTTTCTTAATTTAGTATTTATAATTCAAGAAAAGAAGTATAAAACATATACCTTATTTATATTTATGTATTCCTCATTACATAGTTCTTTTCAAAACTAATTCAAATTTCTTTACAAAAATTAATCGACTGTGTCATCCGGTGGGACTCGAACCCACGTCCCTTCGCTATCCGGGCGAGTGCTCTTACCAACTGAGCTACGGAGGACGTTCGAGTCGACGAATTTTTGTAAGTGCTTGCTATGCCAGTGAGCCAGTGAAAAAAATAATAGTTCTTCTCGTCTTATATTTTTTATAAGATAGTTGTTTGAGAGTTTAGGCAGTGGATTACACGTGGAGGGGCGACAATGATAGGAAAATCAGTCAGGTCTGGGCACTTATAGCTAGGTACTTGCCGGAACAGCTTTCAGGGTTCAGGTATCACTTCACAGGCCACAATCACTCGAAATGCCTGTAAGGAGCTTCACAGGATACACACGCGGCGAAAGCGCTCTGGTCAGTCTAGTACATGTGTCATAGGGAACGTCTCGATGTCGACTCGATCTTCGGGGTTCTCTCGGTACGTTTTAAACAAATAAAAATAAGGCAGGTATGCGTGTGAGTGTGCGCGGCGTAGTATTAATAGGGTACACAAACAGATCAAAATATTGTAGTAAACAATAGTTAATATATTTTTAGGGTTCCGTACCTCAAAAGGAAAAAAGGAACCCTTATAGGATTACTTTGTTGTCCGTCTGTCTGTCAAGACACTTTTTCTCAGGAACGCGTGGAGGTCTAAGGTTGAAATTAATTTCAAACACTTATGTCTATGGTCCCTTAAAGCTGTAAAATAATCAAGCTTTTAAGTTAACGCAAAAAAAAGATACGACCAATTAAGTCCTATTTCCTAACATTTTTCCCCATTTCTCAGGGGAATCAAAAGCTATAGGGTACTTCCCATAGACCTAGAACCATGAAATTTGGCAAGAAGGAAGGTCTTACATCATTAGTTGAGGAAAAAGTCCGAAAATCCTTAATTTGTCGTTAAATCAAATACAAAAAGAACTTTTTGCGAAGTTATCGCGAAGAACAAACAATTTTAGTTCAAAAAAATCTTAATAGATGGCGTTGTTGTGTTTTAACTCGCGATAAGAATGATATTTCTGAAATAGGTAGGTCAAGCAGCAAGTGAGAAACAAGTTTCGGCGGCATTAAGTACGACTGGTAATTTAAGTATTCTAGTCGTTTGTTGATGTTTTCGAGAATTATATTTCTTTACTAACACGCTTTTATTATTTTGTAAATTAATAAGGTCGAGTGTAGTCCTGTACGTAACTATATAATGGAATCTAAGTTAACTAATTTAACCATCTTCCAAGGATCGTAGCGTCATGGAAAATGGCAGATAAATAATAATAATAATAAATAATAAATAAATTGTTCCAACAAACACACCAATTACCTAGCCTCATACTAAGCGTGAGCTTGTGCTATGGTGACTAGGATAACGGATAGACATACTTGAATACTTTTATAAACATCCATGACTTAGGTACAAATGCTCGTGCTCATCACACAAACATTTGCCCCTTGCGAGATTCGAACCCGCAACCGCCTGGTTTAGAAGTCCGTGGCGCGAACCACTACACCAAGATGTATGTAGTTCTGATGACAATACAATAATATGGTACTGACGAACTGATCTGATGATGGAGCCGGAAGATATGAACTCAAACTTCATGAAGGAACTTGGTTTGGACTTGTTAGAAAGGTCTTGTGACGCACTTTGACCACGATTAAGTTTTAAGGTCTGATGATGAAGCCGGAAGACAGGCACTGGTATTCCATGATATAATGTTGTATCATAGTCGTGTTTGGAATTGTTAGAAAGGTCTTGTGGTGCACTTTGACCACGATTAAGTTTTAAGGTCTGATGATGTAGCCGGAAGATAGGCACTGGCACTCTATGATGAAATATCGTATCATAGCCGTGTTTGCACTTGTGAGTAGTTCTGATGACATTACAATAATATGGTACTGTCGAACTGATCTGTTGATGGAGCCGGAAGATATGAACTTTAACTTCCTGATGGATGGGACAGCGTATCCTAGCTGTGTTTGAATTTGTTAGAAAAGTCTTGTAATGAACTCAGACCACTATTAGGTTTTTAAGGGCTGATGATGAAGCCGGAAGATAGGCACTGGTATTCCATGATGGAATATCGTATCATAGCCGTATTTGGGCTTGTTAGAAAGGTCTTGAAATAAACGATTAATTTTTATCATTGCTATTTCTACTAGCTGACCTGGCGAACGTTGTTTTGCCTTTTTTTGCAGTGGATACTGATCACTTGAGCGCTTTCACATTTAGACGACTTTAGCAGCGCGTGTGACGCGCTGCTGATAATTTCAAACTATAAACTGAGGGCAACAGCCGCGCGGTATAGCTGCGCGACATTCGCATGCGCTCTCTGCATTCAATCAAGGCGCTAAGCCAGTGTTGTTTTATTATAGGACAATAACAACATTGGATTACAGGACAAGATAGAATAGGACAAGATTATAGGACAATAATAACCATTTTGGAAGCATTTTTAAAAAACTTCGACAGCGCGACTGTATACGCCATAGTCGCGGTGCTAAAGTCGCCTAAATATGAAAGCGTTTTAAGTGATAAGGGAATCCTACGGAATACGGAACCCTTCGTGCGCTAGTCCAACTCGCACTTGGCCGGTTTTTTAAGATACGGCCGTAGCATTTTGGGAACCACACCATATTCTTTAATTCACCGTCAACAATGTATATAGGTAATCCATACTAATATTATAAATGCGAAAGTGTGTCTGTCTTTCTGTTAGCTCTTGACGCTTAAACCACTGAACCGATTGCAATAAATTATAAACAGAATTAATTCTGTATGTAGTACTAGTATAATATATTTTACGTACTTAATTTCTTTTGATGTGGAATAGATCTCTTCTAGATTGTCTCTACAATTTTTTTTGTTAAATTTTATATTTAAAAATTAGTTCGGATTCTCCCATCCATAAATATTATCCATCATAAGTGTAGTTTTTATTTTTTCGTAGACAGCGAACTGTTAAAAATATAAATTATTTATTCAAAGAAACTCGATAGTATAATAATATGTATGTAATCATCATGAAGGGGCGTAGCTGCCTGCCACAAGTATGTTTGCATGCTTACTAGGCAGTTCCCACAACAATTACTGTATAGACAAGTTTTTTGAAGAAATAAAGTTTTTTTTTTTTTTTGATTGCGATTAAATTTGGTATGGAGACAGTTCGAGACTCTGGAAAGGACATAGGCTACATTTTGTCGCGATATAAAAACATTAAGAGGGTGAAATGGGGGATGAAAGTTTATATGGCAAATCCAACTCTTGCGGGCGAAGTCGCGGGGAACCACTAGTGATGATATAAAATGCAAAATAACTTACCTCGGTAATATACTCTTGAGGTGATAAGGCAAAATCTGGCAAATCAGTGGACAGCGCATCGTTGTTGTTCCACACGGGCAGTTGTGGAATTTTGTCTGTAAATAAAAATGATGATGATGTCCTCCTAGCCGATTTCGACTACGGCGGCCTATCTCAACAGAGATTAGCCAACTGCGCGGGACATATTATAGTGCACAAGTGTGTGCGCAATACACAGGTGCACTCTCTGTTCCTTCACTCTCATAATTCGGTGAGACGGCAGTCCGACATGACCGTAGAGAGATCAGGTGCAGGACCAACGGCTTAACGTGCTTTCCGAGGCACGGTGTTAACACCGGAACTGTGTCTGGGTAATTTCAAGACAGAAAAACCCAAACACTCTCGGCCCGACCCGGGATTCGAACCCGGGACCTCGTGGATAGTACCCAGCGTGCTGACCACTAGACCAACGAGTCAATAAAAATAATAATATATGGTACCGCGATAGGAAAAGAGAACTTAAAAATAATATCATTCCGCCCCCTTCTTATCCATCTGAATTTATACCGGGTGTCCATCCTCTCTCCTCCTTCTTTCGCCCTCCCCCTTCTACTTACCCAGCTGAATTTCAACCGGATATCTATCATAGTTAGATGGCCCCTCCAACTCCCTTCTTACCCAGCTATGTCTCGCCCGGAGTGCCTAAGTGATGCCCATTTCTTTCTTAATTACTGAAGTATTTATCACACACACGTAAATTCCCCCCCCCCCCCTCACCCCTCCCCCTACTTACCTAGCCGCATCTCTACCAGGTATCCATCATAAACAGACATGATTCCTTCTTCCTTCCCTCCTCAACCAGCTGCATCTCACATGGATTACATACATACATACATAATACATTGTTTCAACAAACACACCAATTACCTAGCCCCAAACTAAGCGTGAGCTTGTGCTATGGTCACTAGGATAACGGATAGACATACTTAAATACATTTATAAACATCCATGACTTAGGTACAAACAATAGGTACAAATGGATGCGTAAGTACAGCCCATCTCTTTGTTAATTACTGACATATCCATTAACTCGTGACTCGCCCCCTCCTTCCTCCCCCTACTTACCTAGCTGTATCTCTACCAGGTATCCATCATAAACAGACATGATTCCTTCTTCCTTCCCTCCTACTCACCCAGCTGTATCTCACATGGATGCCTAAGCACAGCCCATCTCTTTCTTAATTACTGACATATTCATAACTCACCCCCCCCCCCTTCCTCCCCCTGCTTACCTAGCTATATCTCTACCAGGTATCCATCATAAACAGACACAATTCCTTCTTCCTTCCCTTTTACTTACCTAACTGTATCTTGGCTAGAGATGAATGGGATAGCAGTTTGGCCGGATACCGGATATTCGGCCAACCATGTGGCCGAATAGCCAAATATCCGGCGGAACTTAGCCGTTTGGTGTATCGCACACACACACACACACACTTGCGAAGGCGGCTCGCAACGGACGAGTCGACTCGGTACGATTCGGGTGTTTTTGTTGATGAGCGAAATTATCAATTGATTCATTCATTGTCTTATGTTGTGCAGATTGCAGTGCAGACGCGTGCGTGATCGTTTTAGGATATTATTTTACTTGTGCTTTTGTTATTTGAAGTGTATACATAATTCTAAATGATTTAGCAACGAGTTACTACATAAAGCAAATAATTACTTAAAAATATGTTTTTTGTCCAGTTTTTTTTTTTTTGTTTTTTAGTTGTTGGCTATCCGGAATTCGGCAGGATAGTATTAAGGCCGCCGAATAGGCCGGATATCCAATAGTTACCGGATATCCGTTTCATCTCTAATCTTGACATTATCCTAAGTAAAGCCCATCTCTTTCTTATTTCCTTCCTTTGTCCACTTACTCAGCTGTCTACATACGTGATTCCCCCATTTTACCCCTACTTACCTAACTGTATTTCCACCGGGTGCCTAAGTACAGCCCTGGCGAGTCCGCGCAGTTGTTCCTTAGTCCGCCTCACGGCCGCGGTGGCGGGACTCGGATCGGAAATCAGTGTTGCCAGCCTGTGACGCGATTCAGTCTCTAAAAGCAACGCCGGGAGGTCTTCCAGTATGTCTTTGGGTTCTGAAAACAAATAAAGAAAATAGTTTTAAGTTTTTTCAACACTCAGTGTTATTTTCGATTTTTATAAGTTTAAATAAAAAACCAAATATCCCCACACGGGCAGGATTTGAACCCATGACCTTTAACCAAAGGTCATGGGTCGTGGGTTTAAATCCTGCCCGTGTGCGAATTTTCGGTTTCTAATTAAAACATATAAGAAAGAAAATAGTATTTTTAATGGGTTTGCTCTGGACTCTAGAGTCTAGACTAAGCCAGTGTACTAAGCCATAATGGATATAGGTATCACACACACGTCTTCCACATAAGGAGTCTCAGCCAGCTCTGGCCGGCACAGGACAGTTCCACCCGCACCCGGCACTTCTGCTGACGCCGCGATTGCTAACAAGATGTGGCGTAGACAGGGTCGACGGTGGAGCGAGCTCACCCAGAAGGTTCTGGCACACCCTCTCACCGACGGAACACAGCAAGCTGCTTGGCGCCGGGCTCCGGTGGGAGATTCATAAAAAAACCCGCCAAGTGCGAGTCGGACTCGCGCACGAAGGGTTCCGTACCATTAACTTACAACATAAGACAGTCTAGGCAAAAAAACACGTTTGTATGGGAGCCCCCCTTAATTATTAATTTATAATTTCAATTTAAACAATATATTATTCTGTGAATATTTTAAGCGTCTACTTGTTGCCATTATAAATATCGAGCAAAAAATGGCGAAAAAACATATTTGTTGTATGGGAGCCCCCCTCAAATATTATTATTATTTTAATTTTAGTATTTATTTTGAAAGTAAAGATACAACTTAATATTCTGTAAATATTTCAAGCGTCTAAAAGAGAAAAAAAAGCGTCTAAAAGCGTCTAGAGCAAAAAACGCTAAGAAAATCACGTTTGTTGTATGGGAGCCCCTTAGATATTTATTTTATTCTATTTTTAGTATTTGTTGTTATAGCGGCAACAGAAATACAACATCTGTTAAAAATTGAACTATCCAGCTATCACGGTTCATGAGATACAGCCTGGTGACAGACAGACAGACAGCGGAGGCTTAATAATAGGGTCCCGTTTTTACCCTTCGGGTACGGAACCTTAGTAAATGGATATCACATTATTATTACACACGAAAATGAACGAAACATAAAACGTATGGTTACACAGTAAAAATCATAAATAAAGATGTTACAATGGATATCCTATTTAAAATGGATTCAAATCGATTTATAATAGGTGTAGCAGCGTGTTTTGTTCTTCCAAAATGGATTGAATAATTTTGTTTATAGAAAAACTGGGCAGGTGCAAATCGGACTTGCGTACTAAAGGTCCCGTGCGTGTACATACTTTGCAAAAATATTTGTTTAAAAATATCGTAAAATTGTGTTTTAATGAGTTATGCATTTTTTTGTGATGAAACAATAAAGATCCTAACGAATAAGACTTGATAAAATGTGCTATGTTTTATACAGATACATAAATATTAATAGCTATCAAAAAGATTTTCAAAATATCATCCATAACTCATTAAAACACAATTTTACGGATTACTTCCAGTGACCACGGATGCTGTTAAGTGTTCGAAACGTCTGTTTTTAATTAAAATGTAAATAAAAATTAATTATCCGCGAAATTATCCGTAATATTATTATTATAAAATTGTGTTTCAATGAGTTCCGACTATTCGCGTAAGAAACAAATATATCATCGATAAATTCATACGAATCCATCATCCACAAGCTTCTACCACTAACCTGCCCCTATCTCCCCCGTCCCGGCTCCAGAAGCGTTGAGAAGCGCAGAAGCAGCCGTTTCCAACGTCAGCGAAGTGAGGACACAGGTCAGACAGTACCCCCGAGTTAATAAGTTAATTATTAAATGGCTTCCGCCACTAACCTGCCTCTATCTCCCCCCTCCTAGCACTAGAAGCGTTGAGAAGCGCAGAAGCACTCGCCTCTAACGTCAGCGAAGCAGGGAACAGGTCAGAAAACCCCCCGAGTTAGTAAGTTAATTATTCAATGGCTTTAACCACTAACGTCGGTCGAACGTCTGTGGCGCAGTGGCTAACGGGTTGCCTCTCATGCGGGAGATACCGGTTCGATCCCACGTGCTGCCATGTACCAATGACTTTTTCTCAGTTATGTACACTGGTTGTTTCACTAACCGATACTCTTACGGTGAGGGAAAACATCGTGAGGATACCTGCACATTCAGGCGACTGAATGTGAACCATGATCCAAACTGGCCAGGTTCCCCTGTTAGCAGGGTCACGGAGGTGAGACGGCAGTCGCTCCACTGTAATAACCTGATCTGCCACATTCTGGATCATGGTCACCGGGCCCTGGGCACTCGCGTGCAAGTGCACAACCGGGATCCCGCTAGGAAGATGATGAAGATGACGATGGCTTTCACCACTAACCTGCCCCTATCTCCCCCCTCCAGGCTCCAGAAGCGTTGAGAAGCGCAGAAGCAGCCGTTTCCAACGTCAGCAAAGCTTAATTATTAAATGATTTTCACCACTAACCTGCCCCTATCTCCCCCCTCCCCGCTCCAGAAGCGTTGAGAAGGGCAGAAGCAGCCGCCTCTAACGTCAGCGAAGCTTAATAACTTAATTATTAAATGACTTCTACCACTAACCTGTCCCTATCTCCCCCCTCCCGGCTCCAGAAGCGTTCAGAAGCGCAGAAGCAGCCGCTTCTAAAGTCAGCGAAGCGGGGAACAGGTCGGACAACACCCCCGCGCCTCCCCCCGCGGTCGCGCAAGAGAGGAAAGCTGTTTCTATGTGCCGACTGTGCGAGGAGATTAGGTTGGATAGTGCTGTTATGAAGTTCTGTAAATAAATATTTGTGATAGTAAAATACTGTCCTGTAGGAATGTAAAAAATAATATTTTTTTAATACATCTAATTCTTTATCCTATAAAAATAGTTATATAAGTTTTAAATAAGAAACAGGATTTGAACCCACGTCCTTTGGCTAACCGGGCCAACGCTCTTACCAACTGAGCTACTGTACAGTTTATCCAGCCGTGTGAAATTCTTGGTCACTTTTGAATATGACGTATTCAAAAGAGACCAAGAATTTCACACTGTGTGCGAATTTTTGGTTTCTTACGAGTATTTAAAACTTCTAATAAAAATAGTTTTTTTTTACAAAACAATAAATAATAAAAAATCGTATATTTTCCGTCCACAATCCACAAAATATATTATTATAAAATGGAATTGATGAAATCGATTTTTTTCTCACTTTTTCTACGTCTTGTGATTCAAGTCATCACATTCAGCATAACATTTATGCAAAAAAAAAACATTTTTTCAAATAATAGGGAAATTCGGCTCGGCTCCAATATGCCCTGTATAAGACTAATTTTAAATTCAGTCTATTTCTTTCTGTGCTCAATAAACGAAAAGAGATAGACTTCTACAGTTTCGAGATATCGATTTTTTAAAAGTTTTTCTCGTCGGATATAAATTTATACAAATTATGATTTTTTTGTGTTCTGTTTTTTTGCCTATCCGTCATTTTTTGGACTACCTGTATAATTTGAAAACGTCAGATTAAGAAGCGTCCACTGCTATGGAAATTACAGAATCCATAAAAAATAGCAGGGTGTCATTCGATGACGACTGAAGCACAGAATAAGTACTAGTACTCCGTACAGAAGTATGACTTTGCAATGAAATTTAAAGAAATATCTACTCAATGTTGTCAATGATATGGTGTAATACAGTTCGCCTCAAACTCAAGCACATTTTTGCGTAGACACCTACAGAAATACATTGCAAGATAATTTCATTCTTATAACTCTGGAATATGATTCATAATACACTATACCTATTCAGTGACGTACTATCACGCAACGCGATAGGGTTGACTGCCACAAGAAGCTACTTACGCCATCAAGCGCATCTTTCTAGGACTATATTCACGCTCGTCCAACCAGCAACCTAGTGTCACGCACCGCCGGTGAATAAAACGCGGGAGCGTGTCGCTGCCGGCTAGTGACACCCAACTTGTTTAGTCCCTTACCAAGTAGTCGCCGCGCGTAGGTACGTTTTTGCTACCTTCGCGGGAAAGATACACAGGCCTGACTGAAGTTAGACGAAAACACGTAAAAACGTAAGAAATTGCATCGTTTAATTTGACTTTTATAAATTATTGAAATCTGTCTATTCGTTTGTTTAACACAAAAAGTAGAAGACAACTTATAATTAGTCTTGCATGGAATGGAACCCAATATTACGTAATAAAAATCTGGCTTAGTCTAGAGTCTAGAGCAAACCCATTTTAAAAAAAAATATTTTTTTTTTTAAAACTCGCAAAGAAATTCATTTCAGTCGTGGGTTCATATTCTGCCTATGTGCGAATTTGGTTTCTTATTGAAACTTATATAAATAAGAAAGAACACTGTGAGGGTCAAAAATAATTTAAATAAACTGTTGAAAATGATTAAATAAATTATAAAAACAATTTTGCAAAACTTTAAGCTAATTCCAATAGTGAAATATTACTTCTACAGGGTGTGGCGTAAATAGTGGTCCAAAGCTAAGGTGTGGATACACTGTACAAGGAAGCACCACATACCAGTATTTAAAAAAAAGTTATGTACAGGGTTTTAAAAAAAAAAATTTTTTTTAATTTTTTTTTAAAATCGTTACCTTGCCTTACAAATTTGGTTATAATTTCCAAAAATTACGGTATTTTTTTATGCAGTTTTTTTATTATTATTGCTGATCACATGTACTTAGTATTCCATTCGTTTTTTTTTTACAAACTGAATTTAATTAAAAAAAAAATAAGTTACTTTCAAAATTCAATACTCACTGCTAGCAAATCGTTTGACTTTAAATGCTTGTGGTGCAAAAAAAATGTACCACAATGTTAGTGCCCATTATTTTACAATAATGTCCATCTTTTGCAGATTCTAAAATGGTGCAACAATAAGTGTTACGACTTACAGGAAAAAAGTTATTGCTTTTCGAAACAAAAAGGAGCCCAATTCAGAAAAACAATTTATTTGAAGTTCAAGGGTTTACAAGGGTTGTAATTTTTTTCTAACCAATCATTTAGTTTTTCTTTAATTTTGGTTATTCAAACGGCGTTTAAAATTTTTAGAACGTGGATCCATAAAAATGTTCTAAGCATTTTCAAAATTACCACGACGACTTGTGTCAGGTTATGAAATTTTTGTGGTAATTTGTCGTCGCGTGGTAATTTTTCCTTTCATTTAAAGTAAAAGGAATGCGACGGGACCTTACAGTTCAATTCAAGGTCGAGTTTAAAAAGGAAAGAGACAGCAACTTAAACAATAAAAGCAGTACCGTCGTCTCAGTCGGGTTAGGGTCATAAATTCATAGCGAGTGTTTCTGTCTCGCTTCCGCTTATTGCTCTTGTTCCGTGAGTCTTCACATTGATGAGTCATGTTGATAGAAAACGACTGCTGACATGCGAGCGCGTGAAGCAGTTATTTTACTATCCGAGTGTACCACCGGATGATTGATTGGTGCGCCGGCGCTGCTTACACCCCCTCCCTCTCCTTAATTTTTGACCACGTCTCTATGATAGATGACAGAGTCAGTGCGATTTCGTACGTCGCATGCGCTTATCATTTGTGTTTCCTGTGGTTTCTATCTCTGCCGTTAAATTGCTGTTTTTGGACTTTGTTTTGCTTCTTGAATTGGACTTGTTAATTTGGTGATCTCTACGACTTTTGCTACGTTATTTGGACTTGAAACCAGATTGGTTTTGCTTCGTGATTTGGATTTGTTGATATGGTGATCCCTACGACTTTGGCTACACAATTTGGACTTGGAACCTGTTTGTGGCAGTAACGAATCAACCATGTCGCAGTACACGCCGCGAGAATACGCCGAAATGTATTTAATTTACGGCGAATGCGGATGCAATGGTAGAGAAGCAGCTCGATTGTACAGAGAAAGGTATCCTGATCGACGACACCCTGATCATCGGGTGTTTATTAGAGTGCATCAGGCATACCTTGAAGGGAGGATACCAGGTACAGGCGTTGGCGGCGCAAGTGAGGGACGCCCAATGGTCTATGATGACAATCAAATTTTAGAACTGGTACATGAAGACCCTACCACTTCAGTTCGTGCCATAGCAAGGAGGACCGGAATTTCTACCAGAACGGTGCATCGGGTGTTGAAAAGGCATGAACTGTACCCGTATCACTATCAAAGAGTGCAAAGTTAACTGCCCCGTGATCGACCACTCCGGGTTCAGTTTTGCCGAGAAATGCTACGCAGAATGCGAGTCGACTCAAGCTTCTTCGATAAAATATTATGGACGGACGAATCATCGTGTAAAAAAGACGGATATTTTAACATGCATAATTTACACAGTTGGCAACTTGAAAATCCCAACCTAATTAGACAAGACAGATCCCAGTATCAATTTAAAATCAATTTATGGACTGGGATCATTGGTGGGCAAATAATTGGCCCATTCGAGTTACCTGAAACTCTAAATGGCGAAAGGTACCTAAACTTTTTACAGAACGAACTTCCGGAATTGCTCGGAGGGATCGATCCGGAGGTGAGGGAAGTGATGTGGCTGCAAAATGACGGCTGTCCGGCCCATTACGCTGTTATCGTAAGAGAATTTTTAAATGCGACATTTCCTCAAAGATGGATTGGCCGACTAGGGCCTATAACATGGCCACCTCGGTCCCCTGATTTGAACCCCCTCGACTTTTTCTACTGGGGGTGCCTTAAAGAAAAGGTATATCATGAAGAAATCACTTCAGTAAATCAACTGAGACAAAGAATCGGAAGAGCGGCCGAAGAAATAAATACTAGCGGGTATGCACGCAGAATCAAACGTTCTTTTATTAGACGGTGCAGAGCTTGCATCGCCGCTAACGGTGGTCATTTTGAACATTTAGTATAGGGCCTAAACTAAATGTTCAAAATGACTACCTTACTGGTATGGTACACCTTATGGTTTACTGTAAGTTTAATTTGTTAGTTTAAGTTTAAGATTTAAGTTAAGACTTTTGTTTTTTAATAAAGATGATTTCAGTACACCGTTTTTTTTGTCACTAGAATAACCTAAAATTTAAGAAAGAACTGAATAATTGGTACAAAAAAATATACAACACTTGTAATGTAACTAACTTGAAAAAAATTGTTTTTCTTAACTAGGCTCTTTTTTGTTTCGAAAAGTAATAACTTTATTTCTGTAAGTAGTAACACTTATTGTTGCACCATTTTAGAATCTGCAAAAGATGGGCATTTTTTTTAAACAATGGGCACTGACAGTGTGGTACATTTTTTTTGCACCAAAAGCATTGAAAGTCAAACGATTTGCTAGCAGTGAGTATTGAATTTTGAAAGAAACTTATTTTTTTTTATTAAATTCAGTTTGTAAAAAAAAAAAAACGAATGGAGTACTAAGTACAAGTGATCAGCAATAATAATAAAAAAAATGGATAAAAAAACCGTCATTTTTTGAAATTATAACCAAATTTGTAAGGCAAGGTAACGATTTCTAAAAAAATTAAAAAAAAAATTTTTTTCTGAAAACCCTGTACATAATTTTTTTTAAATACTGGTATGTGGTGCTTCAGTGTACAGTGTATCCACACCTTTGCTTTGGACCACTATTTACGCCACACCCTGTATAAACACACTTACATCGACAGCAGGCAAGTAATACGGGTAGACAGCCACTCCAGCTATCTTCAGAGCCTTGCTATGCGCGTTCGCAATCCAGCCCTCACACCGCTCGGCAACGGCTAGTAACGCCCGGGAGAGTTCTAATAGGTCCTCCTGGAATTCCATCAGTGAATTAAAAATGATAGCTATGTGTTGGGCTTTATAAGGCGCGTTGCGGGTGATAACGCCTACAAAAGTTTTAATAATAATAATAATATAGAAGTTTATTAGGAATGGTATGTTTTGGGCTTTATTACTTGAGATAGGGTTAATAACGCCCGGGAGAGTTCCAGAAGGTCTTCCTGTAATGACATACTCGTAGTGTAAAAATAGTACCAATGTATTGGGCTTTATTAGGCGCGTTAGGGTTAATAACGCCCGGGAGATTTTTTATAAATCTAAGAGTAGATTTATTAAAACTCTCTCGGGCGTTATTAACCTTAACGCGCCTAATAATGCCCAATACAGAGTTAGAAATAAAAGCCATCTTTTGGGCATGGCCCAACCTGCAGTTAAGCCGTGATAGTTCTTTTAAAAAGGATTTTACTTTTTTTTTAAATTAAAGTCGGTCATTTGGCTGCATTCCAAAGTTTTTATGACCCATCTTCGGCCAACCGTCACTACCATCAGCTAAGAATGCGGAAAACCTGCATACCACTTGATACTGATTAAGAAGCCGGCCAACTATCGACATTATTTTAAAGACACATACATATTTGAAAGTCTGTAGTCTGCGGGTTGTCTCACTTACCTGCTTCAGCTGCGGGTCGTTGAGATAAGCCAGCAGCAACTGCGTCTGTATGTCTGTATATGCGGGTAGTAGCTCGCGGAGTGGCGCGTACGCAGCACGCCCGAATTCGCGTAGAGTCGCGGGTAAGATGGTTTCTGGGGGACATTTAATTGTGTTGGTCTAGTGGTCAGCACGCTGGGTACTATCCACGAGATCCCGGGTCGGGCCGAGTGTTTGGGTTTTTCTGTCTTGAAATTACTCAGACACAGCTTCGGAGTCAGGAAGTTGGTGGTGTTAACACCCCCGTGCCTCGGAAAGCACGTTAAGCCGTTGGTCCTGCGCCTGATCTCTCTACGGTCATGTCGGACTGCCGTCTCACCGAATTATGAGAGTGAAGGAAAAGAGAGTGCATCTGTGTATTGCGCACACACTTGTGCACTATAATATGTCCTGCGCAGTTGGCTAATCTCTGTTGAGATATGCCACCGTAGTCGAAATCGGCTAGAAGGACATTATAAATAATATATATTATAATAAAGTTGCGCGTTATTTGTTAGTATGTAGTTCAATTGATATCGACTCGAAGGTTTGACAGATAAAAAACCATGTGAAAAACTGGGCAAGTGCGAGTCGGATTCGCGCACTGAGGGTTCAATTTAATTCAATATCTTTATTGCATGTCACATAGTGGTAGGCTGTAAGTAATTACAAAACAAAGTAGCATGTGACGCCTTGCAAGGGGGTTGCAAGGATTCTTGACTTAACATAAATCGATTAGGTATAAAATACTTAGAATATTAGATAGGCTTAGTACAAACAAGGTTTTATTTTACGATGTAACCAGAAATTTGCGGTTTCAGGACTTTAATTATGGTGTAAGACCTTCCTTCTTTCTCATGAATCTAATCTGTAGGAAGTACTAGGTTTTGATTATCTTTTGAAATGTTATAAAATACGGCTGTAATGGTCGTATTTTTGGATCGCGTTAACTTACAAGCTTGGCTTTTTCACAGCTTTAACTGAATCCTCCAAAATCCACAAATTCCTGAGAAAAAGGGTCTTGACGAACAGACCGACAGAAGGGTTCCTTTGCGAGGCTGGCTTATTCCATTTTACTTAAATTTACTTCTCTCTGAGCACCTAACCAATGAACACAAAAGAAAAACTGACTTTTAAAGGGCGTTACTTACCTTTATTCTGCCTAGGCGCGTCGATAACGTTCTTGATGCAAGCGATAAACTGGTCAATATCACTGCGTAGGTCTGTTAGGAGTATGATGCCTTCCTCCGGAGTGGAACACAGCTTGAGGCTGGCTGAGGCTACCTGCATTAATAAGCCGACCATTTTAGTGACGTCCATGATAGACCTGTGTCGATCGTGATCGATCGGATCATTTTGATTCTATCTCGCCATATGAAAGAACGATTGATTCACAGATGTCCTAAAGATTCGATCATTTTTGACCCGACATACAACTTTATGTCGGGTCAACCGTAACTCTTGGGTGATGCAAACCAAATTGAATTTATCTTACGATCTCACTGTACAACATTTAACAATACGTTACCTACCTATAATAACCCAATCATGTTCTATCTCACTTTCGTGTATCATCGACCCGATCAAACAGGTTGTATGATCGGGTCGCTCGCGCGCCAATGGAGATAGATTAAGATCGAGAGTATAGAGTACCCTCGGTGTCGCGCATGACAATGATCGATCAGTAAGACGGCGATAGAATGAAATTATTAATCGCTTGTATCTCGAAAACGGTGCGTGCTAGCGCAAAAATAATGTCATTTTGACCCCGTAGACACCCTATTCGTCATATGCACTAGATATTGTACATGAAAAAAAAAAACATTTTTTTCACATTTTTCATACTAAAGAGTGTTTTTTTTTCCTGCACGCCCTTGGCGACCCTCTTACCTTAGGGTTTTTTTAGGTTTTGAGCAGTATTCAATACTACAGTCATACAAATTAATCGACACCCGAATGATTGAAATGAACGAATCATTATAACCTAATCACCACACGAATGAGTTATGATCGATTCGGTTCACTAGAAATAATCGATCGACACAGATCTAGTCCATGACAAGCATCTCCGTGCTTCGGAAGGTACGTCAAGCAGTTGGTCCCGGCTAATATCTGTTGGTATTAGTCGTTAAGCCTAGTCAGAGGCCCTAGGGCGGCTTGATAACATCTGCCAGTAAGGTTTGTCACTTGCCTTACAGACACCCCTCCACCAATCCGCACTGAGCCTGCGTGGTGGAGTATGGCTCGTTCCTCCTCATAGTTGAGGTGAGGCCTTTTCCCAGCAGTGGGATCTAATAGGCTGACTTAACTTTTTAAAGGTGGGGATGGGAAGCCACACTTTGCTGTCTCCTACCCATTACTGGTCTAGGTTCAAAAGGCAATTTACTATGTAGTTTTAATACCGAGGTCAGAATTTATGTATGTATAGATAGAGATAGTTTAAGACCTTGTTAGTTGGAGAATGGCACGTGCCCAGCAGTGGGATCAAAATTTTCATACAAATTTTCATCCCTTATTTCACCCCCCTGATGATTTTTATCGTGACAAAAAGTAGCCTATGTCCTTCCTAGGGTCTCAAACTATCTCTGCACTAAATGAATCAGTAGTGTCGGAGCCTATTAAATACAAACAAACAAATAATCATACATTTTCTCTTTATAATATTAAGTATAGGATAATTTGACTGCCTCGTTGGTCTAGTGGTCAGCACGCTGGGTACTATCCACGAGGTCTCGGGTTCGAATCCCGGGTCAGGCCGAGAGTGTTTGGGTTTTTCTGTCTTGAAATTACTCAGACACAGCTCCGGAGTCAGGAAGTTGGTGGTGGTAACACCCCCGTGCCTCGGAAAGCACGTTAAGCCGTTGGTCCTGCGCCTGATCTCTCTACGGTCATGTCGGACTGCCGTCTCACCGAATTATGAGAGTGAAGGAACAGAGAGTGCACCTGTGTATTGCGCACACACTTGTGCACTATAATATGTCCTGCGCAGTTGGCTAATCTCTGTTGAGATAGGCCGCCGTAGTCGAAATCGGCTAGGAGGTCATTATAGGATAATTGAAAATAATCAATGAACGTATATCTGTAATATGATTTTAATTTCTAAGTTATGGAGCCCTAGCCCTAATGGATCTATGATACTATTGATTCTATCGATAGGCCCGGCTAGGACGACACCATTGTCTGTAGTTTTTAGAATTACCTTAGTAGGAGGTGGTTCAAGAGACAGCAGTAGGTCCGTGTACAGTCGGATCAGTTCGCCCAAAGGTGTATCGGTCTTCAAGACATTGGTCAGCCAGTCCACCTGTGGAATAATAGGTTTGATATACTAGCTGTCGCCTGCGACTTTGTTTATAAGTACTTGGGCGACCGAACTGATTACTGCTATTTCATAAATACCTATAAACTTAAATCAATATGACAGAATAAGTACTAATACTCCGTACAGAAGTATGACTGTACAATGAAATTCAAAGAAATATCTACTCAATGTTGGTAACGATATGGTGTAATTCAGTTCGCCTCTGACTCGAGCACATTCTCGTGTAGACACCTACAGAAATACATTGCAAGATAATTGGAATATGATTCATAATACACTAAACCTATTCAGTGACGTACTGTCACGCAACGCGATAGGGTTGACTGCCACAAGAAGCTACTTACGCCATCTAGCGCATCTTTCTAGAACTTTATTCACGCTCGTCCAACCAGCAACCTAGTGTCGCGCACCGCCGGTGAATAAAACGCGGGAGCGTGTCGCTGCCGGCTAGCGACACACAACTTGTTTAGTCCCTTACCAAGGGGTCGCCGCGCGTAGGTACGTTTTTTCTACTTACGCGGGAACATACACAGGCCTGTCAATATACAAAATATAAAAGGAAAATAATTTTGCATCACCGAGCGAGATTCGAACCCACATCTGCTACGTTTCTTTACTCCAACGTCTTACGCATTACACCACGACGCCCATGGCCGCCGGGAAGAAATTGGCGATCTTAATCTGCGTCGGACAATTACGAAAGAAAAACCTAGACCAACCGAACAAATCTAGATAGATAAAAAAATACCTGTCAGTACGCGTGAATCTAACATCAGCATTATAACATGATCAACGCTCGAATCCAAACTTTTTTCTAAATACAATTCTACCTGACTTATGTTTTTTAACGCCATCTAGCGGATTTTTAGGAAAATCCATCATTATTTCGAAAAGTTAAGTGATGCAATTTTTTATCGTATTTTTACAACTTTAATCGTCATCGATTGACATCTCAGCTAAATTGTCTATAGATTATGTAATTTCCTTAGCAACTGACAGCTCATTAAAACACAATTTTACGGATTACTTCGCGATTTATTTACATTTTATTTAAAACCTGACGTTTCGAACCACTAACTCCCTGTGACCACGAACGCTGTAAAGTGTTCGAACGTCAGGTATTAAATAAAATGTAAATAAATCGCGAAGTGATCCGTAAAATTGTGTTTTAATGAGTTCAACAATTCGCGTAAACGTAACGTAAGAAACAGCTGTTTAGTTTGACATTTCTAAAGTATTATTGTCTGTTAGACATGAGTCGTACTTGTAAAATCGAGTACTAAGGCTCCCTGGTACATAACATATTAAATACCAGTGCCAAAAACCAGGTTTCTAAATACTTGCAAGTATTTTTGGTACTGTATGGGAAAATCGACCTTATCTAAACACTCATAAGGAACAAAATCGTGTGTCTAGCTAGAACTAACAAGTTTCAAAACGTGGAAAGTTGTGTGGGGATTATGAGTATTTGATTTGATTTGCTTATAATGGTTTTTATTGTTTTTATCTTAACTAGGAACAATATTTTTTTAAAGTAATTTGTTTTGAGTAAATGCTACAGCGCGAGAGTAATTTTTATTAAGCTTGGCTTTTTAAGCGACATCTATACTCGGCCCGGCGAATCTGATCCCTATGACATTAAAAGTTATTCCTACGACACAACATTGTAGTGGCGTCACCGTTACATTAGAATCGAATAAGAGGCTTCTATAAATGTCAATTATTAAATTTCAGTAGATATATTCCATTACAATGATATTCCGTCGGAATTAAAACAATTCTTAACATTTACAAGAAATTATCTCAATCAGACTTTACGTTTACGTTCTGCAAAAGTTACTTCGTTCGGAAGATATCGACTAGTGCGAAAAATATCGATAAACAAATGTCGATAATGGAAACGAGTGTACATGATTTAAAATCATTTAAGTTATAGGTGCTAAATGTTAAAAAGTTGCATGAAATTGTTTTTATTTCACACAAATTTATAAAATATTTCTGGGGACACCAGGTTTTGTTTTATTTAAAATTCGATTTTATTAGTATCAGTTTTCATGTGTGGCATAATTAAGTGATAAATTATGAGTGTCATTACTTTTCATACTTAAGTATTAGTACATTCTCTATTGAATAGAACGGAGCGCGGCATACATGCACTCACGGTTGTATACCCAAGAGAATTTAAAAATTAACTGTAGGACAAAACCATATGAAGCAAAAGCTGTTCAGCGATCATTTATTTATATATTTTACGAAATTAAATCAGATTTCACTTACAAAAATTAATCGACTGTGTCATCCGGTGGGACTCGAACTCACGTCCCTTCGCTATCCGGGCGAGTGCTCTTACTCTTAGTACATTTTAATCTGAATCTGATAATGACATTAGGGTTTGTGTCACGAACTCGGAATCTGAACTGCAGCTGCTGTCGCCTACGTTTATCAAAAACGGCTCGTCTACAATGCTGTCGTATCGCACGTCTCGATCCCAATCATCAAAACAAAGTTTTAAAGCATTATATTGGCAGTGGTAGGGCGGTAGCCAAATCACATTAAGTTACATCGACACGA
The DNA here is from genome assembly GCA_949316185.1 of Pyrausta nigrata. Taxonomy (NCBI): domain Eukaryota; kingdom Metazoa; phylum Arthropoda; class Insecta; order Lepidoptera; family Crambidae; genus Pyrausta; species Pyrausta nigrata. The sequence goes on along the minus strand of OX438963.1, from coordinate 7,328,076 downwards.
CCCATCACTAACATGAACTGTCATAGGGATCAAGGTTCGCCGGGCCGGGTATAGTTATTTTTTTACGAACTACTTACTCCAAGCATGACGTTTTGCCTGAACGAGACGAACTCGGGCTTAGAGTAAAAACTTTCAAAGTATTTTGTTGGACAATAATTCCTAGTGACATGCAAATAAGGATTACAATTTTATTGGCAAATAAAAAAAAAATTGTAGGCTTAAAAGTATTTTCGTAGATTATACGATTAAGTTCTTTATCCTCAGGCAGCTAAGTATCAAGGGCCCAAAAACTTTTTTCTTACACGGGGCGGGTGCGCCAGCCCGATGGAAACGGTGCGAGTGCGTACGAAGTGCAACACCTTGTAGGTCTTGCAAGTATTTCGGGGCTGGAACCTGGTTTACGTACTTCGAAGCAGAAACCTGGTTTTAAAACCTGGTCGCGTAAATACGCTTCAACCCTATTGTCTATCTCCTTTCGTTGTTTAGCAGAGAATGAGATAGACTGAACATAAATCTAATCCACGTGACGGGCTGGCCTAGTGTGGGGTCCAAAGCCTAACCCTCACACAGCAACGCTATAGTTACTTCTACAATGTATTATTACAGTTTTCATGTTGTAAACTATTATTTTACCTTTTAAATTCTCTACCTAAAATTTAAGACATACGAGTGTAACCTTTTTATAGTCTAATTAAGTATTATTATGAATTATTATTTTTAAGTGATAAGCATTCACTTTTGCAATGTAACTATCAGATATTATTGCACTTGAAAAAATGACCAACGGAGGCGGGAACGCGGGTTCGATTCCCGTCTCTGGTGGTCATTTTTTCAAGTGCAATGTTTGAGAGTTTAGGCAGTGGATTACACGTGGAGGGCGACAATGATAGGTGGAAAATTCGTCATGTCTTAGCGCTTATAGCTAGGTACTTGCCACATCAGCTTTCAGGTATCACTTCACAGGCCACAATCACTCGAAATGTCTGTAAGGATACACACGCGGCGAAAGCGCTCTGGTCGGTCTAGTACATGTGTCATAGGTAACGTCTCGATGTCGACTCGATCTCCGGGGTTCTCACGGTACGTTTTTAACAAATAAAAATAAGGCAGGTATGCGTGTGAGTGTGCGCGGCGTAGTATCAATAGGGTACACAAACAAATCAAAATATTGTAGTAAACATGCAATAATATTTAATAAATATTATTATTATTTCGATCTCTCCTGCGGGAAATCAGCATTATTCGTCTTGGTGTAGTGTAGTGGTTCGCGCCCCGGACTTCTAAACGAGGCGGTCGCGGGTTCGAATCCCGCAAGGCGTAAATGTTTGTGTGATGAGCACGAGCATTTGTACCTAAGCAATGGATGTTTATGAATGTTATAAGTACTTATGTCTATTCGTTATCCGGGGCTAGGTAATGAGTTTGTTGAACCAGTTTATTATTTTTGATTTATTATTAATATCATTAATGTCTGCCGCATGTCAAACGACCTCTGGGCCAAGATATGCACCAAGTGGGTCCCTTTAAATGGAAAACGACCACGCGGTAGACCCAGAAGGCGGTGGCGTGACGAGCTGGACTTATTTCGAGAAGACTGGGAGGCAATAGCCCGAAATCGTGGAGAGTGGAGAAAGAGTAGAGGCCTTTGCCCTGCAGTGGGACACAACAGGCTCTTAATAATAATAATAAATAATAATAATCATTAATGAAAGCAACGCGGCATTACAACGTTAAGAAGCACTTGAAAATTTCAACAGGCTCTGCCAACGCCAGGGTGGCGAGAGGTTAGGCAATCGCCCGGTATGCGAGGAACGCGGGTTCGATTCCCGCTTCTGGTGGTCATTTTTCAAGTGCAACAATAATAATAATAAATTGTTTCAACAAACACACCAATTACCTAGACCCAAACTAAGCGTGAGCTTGTGCTATGGCGACTAGGATAACGGATAGACATACTTATATACGTTTATATACATCCATGAGTTAGGTACAAATGCTCGTGCTCATCACACAAACATTCGCCCCTTGCGGGATTCGAACCCGCAACTTCGAGCACGAACCACTACACCAAGAGGTTGTCTAATAATAATATCTTAAATTTATTATTATTTACATTGGAGTCGAGTCTAGGTACTCACCTGTTTGTTCGCCTCATTAGCCAACAAGTTGGTGAGTATCGGCACACTATGGCTATCAAGTCGTCGCCAACACGCGGCCAGCCGTGCGGCGGCCGCGCGGCGCCAGCAGCGACACGCAGACACGTGCCGAGACATGCCCGTCAAGAGTGATACGTATACTGACGTCTTTGCTGGAAGAAAAAGAGAGTTATAATCATCTTATACCTTTAACGAACAATTCTTGTATATTTATTTATATATATAGGGTCTAACGAAATTAGTTATCAACCGGCAAAGGGGGATATCTATACATCACACTGATCACGCTCACCAAATTTGGGCCAAAAATTCAGACTAGTTACCGAGATATTCGCAATTCTCAGTTGTGAAAAATCACACTATTTACAGCTGTGTGTGTGTGTGATTTTCGTACAATGCGTTTTAGATTGTGTTCGTGTAACTACAGTATCTGTGAATTGATGCAATTGTATGCGTAAAGTAAAGATGCAGCGTGCTTAATCATTTGCAGTATTTTAATTGAATTATTTTGTCAGAAAACATAACTTTGAAAAATGACTATAAAACTATGGTTCATTTTTTGCCATCGTATTCAGTGTGATGTATGATACCCCCCTTTGTCGGTTGATAACTGATTTCGTTAGACCCTGTATATATCTTTGTGTTTACTACAATATTTTGATTTGTTTGTGTACCCTATTGATACTGCGCCGCGCGCACTCGCACGCGTACCTGCCTTGTTTTTATTTGTTTAAAAACGTACCGTGAGAACCCCGGAGCCCCAGTCGACATCGAGACGTTACCTATGACACATGTACTAGACCGACCAGAACGCTTTCGCCGCGTGTGTATCCTGTGAAGCTCCTTACAGACATTTCGAGTGATTGTGGCCTGTGAAGTGATACCTAAGCCTGGAAAGCTGATGTGGCAAGTACCTAGTTATAAGCGATCTGACTTGACTCATTTTCCACCTATCATTGTCGCCCTCCACGTGTAATCCACTGCCTAAACTCTCAAACAATTTGTGATCTCGGAAACGGCTCCTAACATCTCGCTAATATTTGGTATGCTGGGGTTATAGGTGTCAAAACATCGATCTAATTTTTTTGCTTCTAAACGCTAATATTTATTTAACTAAATGAATTAATGCACATGTCAATATGTGTTTGAGAGTTTAGGCAGTGGATTACACGTGGAGGGCGACAATGATAGGTGGAAAATTCGTCATGTCTTAGCGCTTATAGCTAGGTACTTGCCACATCAGCTTTCAGGTATCACTTCACAGGCCACAATCACTCGAAATGTCTGTAAGGAGCTTCACAGGATACACACGCGGCGAAAGCGCTCTGGTCGGTCTAGTACATGTGTCATAGGTAACGTCTCGATGTCGACTGGTCATCGGGGTTCTCACGGTACGTTTTAAACAAATAAAAATAAGGCAGGTATGCGTGTGAGTGTGCGCGGCGTAGTATCAATAGGATACACAAACAAATCAAAATATTGTAGTAAACAATATGAATAAAACAAATTATATAAAAGAACAAAAAAAAAACTGCCACCTGCTTCGTCAACTTAACTAATACATTTAATTAAATACCAATATTAAAACAACTACTCTCAAACTTTCGCGTTTCATTATTAGAACACATTAAAACGGGGATTAACGCGACGGATAGTAGGTAAAACATTAATTACCCTTAATTTTTGACTGACGTTTCGACCGGGTTGCACCGATCCGTGGTCACAGGCAGTCTGCCTGTAAATAATGTTTTACCTACTATCCGTCGCGTTAATCTCCGTTTTAATGTGTTCTAACTAAAACAACTAGTCAAAAATATTAAATTTGCTTAGCAATCAGCAACTATGTTCCCCCCACTCCGAAACCCAACCGATTCGAAAGTCCCCATCACACTAGCCGCATTACCACGTTGAATGGCAATGGAAACCGGTTGCGTTGAATGGCAATGGAAACCTGTCGATCTAAATTAGTCTTATGTTTAGAAAAACGCGTGTTTTCAAAGTGTCTTGCGGTTTTCTTTCGTAATTGTTCGATTACGAAAGAAAAACGCAGATTTAAATAGCTAATTTCGTCCCGGCGACCACGGGCCGTGGTGTAATGCGTAAGACGTCGGACTGAAGAATTGAAGAAGACATGGGTTCGGATCTCGCTCGGTGACGAAAAATTTTTTCCTTTTGTTTATTTTTGTGTATTTATTAATGTTTATAGCTTTTTTTTTAAACAAGACTTACGAAATATAAAGCTTTTTTATTAAATAGTAGTAACAAAGCAAATCTGGCAAATTGGCAAATTTTTACGAGCAAATAAAATTCTTTCGCGTATTATGCTTACGGAAATACTTCACATCTTTATTTTTTGCTTCTGCGGCCCCTTCAGATAGTTGTCCTATAGACAGTAGAGCATATTCTTTAACCTCAGATCCATGAATAAGTGCCATGCACCGATAAAGGAAGATAATGCCATGGATATTCTGCGACAAAAAGCTTAGCTGTTTCTATTGCATATTCTTCGTACCTTTATTATCAATTTTAAAGCCGGAGGATAGTACTTTTAAAATTACAGAACATTTATGTATTAAATTTCTATTTAGTCCTGTAATTTCGGCAGGTATCTCAGGATTTTCTCCTCTTAAAACGTTGACTGCATTCTAAAAATAGCTTCTTTGGTCTACCGAATCGCTTAGTTCCAGTAGAGGTTCCAGGAATATCTTGCTCATGGGTTGTATCTTCATATTAGCTTCTACCACAATTGGATTCTTCCGCGTAGTATCTCGATGTTAAAGCTTACCATGCTGTGTGCACATACTTTTGGAGTCGCAGCTGTATGTTATCTCTCTACCTCTGTATGTTAGTTATTGTCTCTTTTTCTTAAGTTTATCAATTAATAGTTGTGACTCTGATTTTTTGTAGCATTTAAATAAATAAATAAATAAATTTGGGGTCGGCGCAGTATGTTTTTCTCTTCCATAAAATCCTATCACTCGTCATTGACTAATTCACTCCTTTCATAATCATATCATGCTTTATACAATCCATCCATCTCTTTCTCGGTAGGCCTCTTCCATTCACTAACATTCATAACAAAATGTCGACTAACTAACTCAAAGATGCGGAGTTTTAGATGACGAACGAAAATCAGTAGAAATCTGCAAGCGAGTGATTCACAAATAGAGCTCCCGGTCCCCGTTCTCGGCCACTCCGCACCCCTGATCCCGCAGGCGAGGACTCAGTCAGGCGGTAGGACTATAATAATACCCACTGAAAACCAGGGTCGTGGCCCCTAGCGGGTCATGACCTAATCTGGGGCCCTTTTAATGTGGACATCACAGGCGCACAACTGCACAGTCCGACCGTTGTTACCTAAATTTTAATTTTACTATGTTCTTTGTTTTGTATCCCGTTTAGTTTTTTTTAGGACCACGGAGTCTAAAAACAACAAATAATTTATTTCCCTAGGTACACATCATATATGTACGATACTTATATTATGTTTAGAAAGAGGAATAAACAGGCTACACAACAAAAATATTGTAAGCTAGATTTCTTTAAATTTGTGATGGTCCGCGTTACGCACACTTGGTGTGCGCAGGACGCTCAAGGCCATTTTGAGTTACGCACACATGGTGCGTTACGCACACTTGTGCCTAGGACGCTGAAAGGGATTCGTGCCTATTATGTAGTTATTTTCATGTGTAATATAATGTTCATTTATTAATAATGAATTGTCTTAATAAATAACTTACCAGCGTCCATTTGCGTCAGAGCCTCTATGAGTGGGGCGGTGATGGCCGCTTCCAGGCGGTTGTATAATGTCTCCAGTTGTAACCGCTTGCTTTCGAAGTCTGGAGCTTCGCTTAGCACCTGATGATACAGAAATGAATGTGTTAAAAGGAAATGTACTATTATATAATTTAAGCAATTTCTTTGCAATACAAATGTGCAAAAGTCTTAATTTCAGAGGATATAAATAATTTATTTTGAACCGAATGGCATATAGTCCAAATTGTGGTGGCAACAATTTTGCCACAACCAAACAAACTTTATTCACTCTTATCATTCACTCACGTGAGTGTGTTCACACTCATTGCGCATTTCAAAATAACAACGATTGACCCAGCAAGGTACTTGTATCTCACCTCTAAGCTAGCAGTCATGGCCGCCACCCGTGCGGCTAGCTCCTTCAACTCATAGGTACTTGTATCTCACTTCTAAGCTAGCAGTCATGGCTGCCACCCGTGCGGCTAGCTCCTTCAACTCATAGGTACTTGTATCTCACCTCTAAGCTCGCAGTCATGACTGCCACCCGGTCGGCTAGCTCCTTCAACTCATAGGTACTTGTATCTCACCTCTAAGCTAGCAGTCATGGCTGCCACTCGTGCGGCTAGCTCCTTCAACTCAAAGGTACTTGTATCTCACTCACCTCTAAGCTAGCAGTCGTGGCTGCCACCCGTGCGGCTAGCTCCTTTAACTCATAGGTACTTGTATCTCACTTCTAAGCTAGCAGTCATGGCTGCCAACCGTACGGCTAGCTCCTTCAACTCATAGGTACTTGCATGCCACTCACCTCTAAGCTAGCAGTCATGGCTGCCACCCGTGCGGCTAGCTCCTTCAACTCATAGGTACTTGTATCTCACCTCTAAGCTCGCAGTCATGACTGCCACCCGGTCGGCTAGCTCCTTCAACTCATAGGTACTTGTATCTCACCTCTAAGCTAGCAGTCATGGCTGCCACTCGTGCGGCTAGCTCCTTCAACTCATAGGTACTTGTATCTCACCTCTAAGCTCGCAGTCATGACTGCCACCCGGTCGGCTAGCTCCTTCAACTCATAGGTACTTGTATCTCACCTCTAAGCTAGCAGTCATGGCTGCCACTCGTGCGGCTAGCTCCTTCAACTCATAGGTACTTGTATCTCACTCACCTCTAAGCTCGCAGTCATGGCTGCCACCCGTGCGGCTAGCTCCTTCAACTCATAGGTACTTGTATCTCACCTCTAAGCTCGCAGTCATGACTGCCACCCGGTCGGCTAGCTCCTTCAACTCATAGGTACGAGGGTCAAACTGAAAGTTCTTAGAACTGGCCACTTATAAACAATATAATAAAAAAAATATTCTAAAATTTGAAAATAGAACTCTTTGCCAATATTACTGAGTATATATTTCATTCATTTGTCATTTGTTTTACGACTTGGCGGCAAATTGAAAATTGTCTGTGTCACGTCAAAATGAATTTAACACGAGAAAATTTTCGTGCAATGATTTTTTATGACTTTCGATGTCATTTAAGTCAACAAGAAAGTTATGATAGACTACGATTGGCCTTTCACGATGAAGCCCCATCTCGTGCGACTGTTTACAACTGGTTTAATGAGTTTAAACGTGGTCGCACTAATCTCACTGATGATGTACGTGAGGGACGGCCTTCTACGGCGACGACTGAAAATAACATCTGTGTTGTGCGGCGTATGATAGAGACTGACAAAAGAGTGACCTATCAGCAGATTCGGACAAGCTTAGGCATCGGTATGAGTCAAGTGCACAAAATCCTCCACGAACATTTAGCGGTCAGGAAGCTTTGCGCCCGGTGGATACCTCATAATTTGACTAAGGCTCAAAAACTCCATCGTGTGGATTGGTGCCGTAAAATGATTGAAAGATTTAACGGAGGTGACTCAAATGCTGTGTTCGACATACTAACAGGTGACGAAAGCTGGATTTACTGTTATGATCCTGAAACCAAAAGACAATCTGCTCAGTGGGTGTTTCCTTTCGAGGAGTTGCCAACTAAAGTGAAGAGAGATCGAAGTGCGGGAAAAAAAATGGTGGCCTCGTTCTTTGGAAGGATAGGTCATTTCGCAACAATTGTGTTAGAGGATCAAAAAACAGTTTCTGCAGAATGGTACACTACCAATTGTTTGCCACTTGTCTTGGAAAAAGTTCGAGAGAAACGACCTCGCAGTAGGATCCTCCTTCACCACGACAACGCCTCGTCGCACACCGCCAAGCGAACGATCGACTATTTGGCGACATCAAACGTTGAATTACTGGGTCACCCGCCGTATAGCCCCGACCTCGCGCCTTGTGATTTTTATTTATTTCCAAAAATTAAAGAAAAACTTAAAGGAAAGCGGTTTATGAATGCTGAAGAAGCGGTGGCTGCGTATCGCGATGCCATTGAAGAGACCCCTAAGGACGAGTGGGCAAAGTGCTTTTCCCAGTGGTTCCATCGCATGCAGCGGTGTATTGACGTCAATGGACAATATTTTGAAAAGATATAATAAAACTAATAACTGGCTAATGTAATCAGTTTTTGATTTTCTAAGAACTTTCAGTTTGACCCTCGTACTTGTATCTCACCTCTAAGCTAGCAGTCATGGCTGCCACTCGTGCGGCTAGCTCCTTCAACTCAAAGGTACTTGTATCTCACTCACCTCTAAGCTAGCAGTCATGGCTGCCACCCGTGCGGCTAGCTCCTTCAACTCATAGGTACTTGTATCTCACCTCTAAGCTCGCAATCATGGCTGCCACCTGGTCGGCTAGCTCCTTCAACTCATAGGTATTTGGCGCAACTGGATTAGGAAGGCAAAGGGAAGCGCTTCCTACCGACCGGTTGTTATGGTCGGGGACCAAGGTCCGATGGTCACCGTCTTGGTTTATCCATATGTAGTCAAGCTCGTGCTAAATCTTACATATCGCGGTTTGTGTTGTATGGAGCGGGCTTACAGCGCCATCTAACATGTAGGAGCCGAGTTAGGGCATCGCGTCTTGAAGTTGCTTGCTAGTGTGGGCGACAGTGGTAAGATGTCGCCACACCAGTCCTCCCGAAGAACCGGAGGTTGATTGAGCCAGGGTGGTTGAGAGCTCAGCAGTCTGTGCGTAGTGAGCTTGCAAGTGCCAGTGCTTGATGAGTCCACGATGTGCCGAGATGAGCATTCGCGATGTCCACGGTGAGTCGGGATGCGCGATGTCCACGGTGAGTAGGGATGAGTGCGCGATGTCCACACGATGAGTCGGGATGTACATGCGTGATGTCCACAGTGAGTCGAGATGAGCATGTGTGATGTCCACAGTGTGGGCGACAGTGGTAAGATGTCGCCACAGGTACTTGTACCTTACTCACCTCTAAGCTAGCAGTCATGGCTGCCACCCGTGCGGCTAGCTCCTTCAACTCATTGTCGGCGGTTGGCACCCCTGCTTCTAACACGTCTTCAAGCCCGGCGGCTAGGGCTGCCCACTTGTCAGCTTCGCGTAGGGCTGACGCTGCATTCTGGAAAATAAATTCATTTATTTAAGATTTATTGCAAAACTAAAACTTTGTAATAATTAGGAGAGAAAACGGGATAAGGCAAGGATAAATATGAGCACAACTAAAACTTTGTATATAAGTATGTCTATTCATTATCGGGCTGGTCATGTCGGTCGCAGAACCGACGGGCGTTGGAGTAGGAAGGTTCTCGAATGGAGACCACGTCTCGGGAAACATAGTGTTGGACGCCCCCCTGCTAGATGGACCGATGACCTGAGGAAGGTGGCCGGTGGTGGCTGGATGCGAGAAGCGGAGGACCGTGAAAATTGGCGCCGTCTTGGAGAGGCCTATGTCCAGCAGTGGACCGCAGTAGGCTGATATGATGATCCGTTATCCTAGTCACCATAACACAAGCTCACGCTTAGTTTGGGGCTAGGTAATTGGTGTGTTTGTTGAAACAATTTATTATTATTATTTGTACAAAAGGCAGACTTAATGCCTGGTGGCATTCTCTACAGTCATACCTTTGGGTTAAGCAGAAATTAAAAGTGGGCGGTGCGGCAAGTTGTTGTTTTATTTGAATCATTCATTCAGTCATTAAATCTAAGTTTATCTCCCATTCTACCTTCTGGCTCAAAGCTTTGTGGGATTAGGTTTCTAAATAAATAAAGAGTAGTGAGGCTCTGGTGAATAAGTAAAGAGTGAGGTTATTACCATGCAATACCATCGATAGTTTTACCCCAAGTAGCAAACAAATGTCTAAAAAAGGTATTGTAGATATCTTGAAGACAAAAAGACAAATTCCAGGTGTTGCCTTGGCTAATACTGTTACGTCCCTCCAGATATCTAGTAGATATCCCCCAAGGGTCAGTTAAGTAAAAGTGGGCACAGTATTTAGGACAAAGTAAAGAAAAAGTTAATACTACTGTTAATACAGACTTTAGCCCTAGTTAAGACTATGGTATTGTAAAGCTCTACAACATGGATTTGAAGATATCTTTTAGATTGACTTTAGATAAAAAAATAGTTTTGAAGATATCTACAATTCTTAGTTAAGTATGTCAACAATTAATATCACAAATTCGATCTTAACTTAATGAAGTAAAATTTAATTCTTTTGTTAATTTATATAATTTTACTTTAGAAAATATGGTGGTACTTTATGTGAATACTAATACTCTTTTAAGGTTTACGAAAATGGCGATGAAACAACATCGTTTTTTATTTGAAAAGACTGTTTTATGTCTTTGTATGCATTGGTAATTTAAAACGCATGACGGTTTCTCGTGTAAAATTGATGGAAAGTGCTATAGAACTGACGGGCCCGTTCAAAACTGACGGGCCCTTACAAAACTGACGGGCCCTTACAAAACCAAAAAAGAAACAGAAAACTTTCGGATAAATGTATTGGAAATGAATATTTCGTTGGCGTATAGTGCAGAATATTACCTTTTCTAATAACATACGAAACAATAATGTTATAAGAATTACATTGACAAAAATATGACTCTTATTCACTCTAGATTTGGATGAAATTTTGTACGAAAATATATTATTATTATTTCACTGAAAGAGTAAAATGGCGTTAATTCTTGTTTGTCTTAACGAAGTAAAACTTTAGACAATACTGATTTTATTAGGTTAGTTTAGACAAAGTGGAGACAAGTTACATTTGACGTAGTGCTAGTAAAGAGACATTATGCTTAAGTTATACTAAAAACCGTATTAGTGAATGACAAGTTAATACCTCTTAGTATTAAACGATTCTTTGGTTTGTATTAGTTAAAACTATTTTACCTGATATTTTCTTATCTTGTTATTTCATTATTCTTGTTTACTTGGTGGTAAAGTGAAGTGTATGCAACAAGGAACTATTCATTTTTATTAAGTTATATTATAAATAAATAGTTTTTTGTTGTGGCTAGTAAAGCTGCAGTTTCCTGTTGTATACTCAGCGTTATCGATGTTATGTTTTTGACCAAACTTCCTCGCAATTCACATTCTCCGTTAACGACGCTGCCGAGCTGGCTGGCTGGGCTGAGTTGAACATGTCGCAGTTGTATCAGTTGAATCACTTGATCCCACACTGTTTGCAGCTAACTTTCTATATTTTAGAACGCGCCGACGAAAACCACCATCTTTTTAATTTTTCAATTTCTTCCATTTTTCTTATTGGTTTTGTTTGGTTTGAAACGTTCCGTTAAACCTAATAGTACTATAAACTTAATACTTTTAGCAAAGCAAGAATAAATCTCTCTCCAGAAAAACAGTTTCTAGACTTTGGTGTTACAATTATCTTAAAATATAACTTAGAAATCTATTTTGACTATACAAGACCACAGATATTATAATACATGAGTACAGATGCCTCATCACCCATATGAAAACGGGGCCGCCGGAACTCGCGGGGCCGTACGGGCAAAATGGTACTGCTATATTCATCCAAAGGTGGCGCTAGCTAGCTAGCAATTCTGCGCCCCTATATTACTCTCGGACGTGCTTATAATAGCAAGTTGTTGGATGCTTTGTTAGAAAACTAACTCTCACCTAGTACTGTCATATTTTTCAAAAGATGGCGCTGTCTAGCTATCTACGGGATAGAAAAAAAGATACAAAATCTATTACATTGAACAAAAACATTTATATTTACTACATAATCATTATGAATATGAATTAGGTAAGCATTAATGAAATTAATAGGAAAAGTAAAAAAAAAAAAACACTTCGAGCATATTCACTGTCTGAGCTTGCCAAAACAAAAATCTACGAGGTCTTGAACAGTCGACTTATACCATTGCTTCCTATGCGCTGCGCTACGACGACGTCGAAGGATTTGGGTGAAAATATGAATCTAGTGCAACATGCAAGTTTTAGCCCTTATCGTTATTGGCTTATTATGCAATATTCAAACCATTTCCTTGGGGACTAAAGCCTATTTTAAAATGTTAAGGGCCTTTAGTGTGGTTAGAAGGATTTCAGTTTATTATGAGCATTATAATTTATCAGTGTTATGAGTGAGAGAACTGATGTGCAAGCGAGACGGATAATATCCTGAATAATCCTGCAGTTTATGATTTAAGTACCTACGAGCGAAAGTTGTTTTTACCAGACTGCGGAAGGAGGTTTATGTTTTTCGAGAGTATGTATGTATGTATGTTTGTATGTATAATTGTTTGGCACGCCCTACAGCCAAAACGACTGGAACGTTTTTGACATATGAGGTGTCGTTGAATTTGTAAAAATTGTGAGAGTGACATAGGCTATATAAATTTTTAAAATGGCGTCCGCAAATGGAAATAAAGGGGGGAGGGGGGATTGATTTTTTCCTTACCATAGCAATATGGGTATCAAATGAAAGCCAGTAAAAAGTCCATTTCAAAAATATAAAATCCTTTGCAGTCGGGTGTTTTGTTTTTTCGAAAATTATGTTTTTAGAGAAAGAAACACAGTCGCAAGTCAGACTCTTTACTTAATGGTGTTGAGACCGGCTCTATTTCTTACGTAATAAAAGCTATTTTCATGGTTCCAGTGTATAACTTGACGTGCTACCAACTGTAATATAATCGACATTTTTAAGACAGTTTTTTCGGTTCTTTGGTTAAGGAATGCAATTATTTGAGTACATTTACGGACACTACCATACAATGTATTTTTTTCTATTGTTATTTCAATCCTACGAGCGTTGAGTGTAGGCTGTAGGTACTCAAATAATAGAAATAGAAAACATTTATTTGGCACAACACACAAGACAGCGCAAAGAAAAAAAAAACCAACTGACAAAAATAATAACTGTTTCTTTTCATGCAACAAATGCGGGCCATATTACTTACCTACCTACTTCGTATACAGAAGACAGCACGTCAAGTAAAATACTGCAGCATCTTATGCAGTTGTAATCGAGTATAGATCGGAACAGAAATTATTAATCTGATGTGCTGGCCACTATACATTAAATTGAAAATTTTAAGTGTGCTTCAGAAGGCGCGCGGGCACAGGGTTTAAGTACCTAGGTACTTATAACAATGAACAAAAATATTAATTGATGAATTAGGTAAGTTGTAAAAAAATATGGAACGCACAGGCATCAGAGGGTTGTAAAAAAGTTATTGAAAAGTACATCAAGCACACTTTTGAAAATGACGGAGATTTCGAATCGGCTTTTATCAGATTTATGTCTCTTAATAAATAACTGTCGGCTCCGCGCTGCGCTACGCCGACAATCAAACACCTAAGCGAAAATATCAATCGATTTATGCAATAGGTGCGTTCTAGGTACTTTTGACGATGTGAATAATACTCTTTCACAAGTATTACATTGGTTTACCGTTAACAACCTATTACTTAACGGGAATAAAACTAAATGTGTTAAGTTTACTATGCCTAATGTCAGACAGGCCTCAACACATGTTTTGATAAAAGACAAATTGCTAAATACTATAGATTCAACAACATTTTTAGGCATAACTTTAGATTCAAAACTACAATGGGGTCCTCATATCGTGGCCTTGTCAGGAAGACTTAGTTCAGCTGCTTTTGCTGTAAAAAAGATACGGCGCTTGACTGATGTTGAAACGGCCAGACTAGTCTATTTTAGTTATTTCTACAGCTTGATGTCGTACGGTATTTTACTATGGGGCTCAGCTGCTGATATTGAATCAGTTTTTGTACTACAAAAAAGGGCCGTACGTGCTATTTATAACCTCAAACCTCGAGATTCATTAAAAGATTTTTTTAAATAGATAAGGATACTAACGGTAGCTTCTCAATATATTTATGAAAATATTATATATGTTGAGGTGCTTGTGGCGCAGTGGCGGCAGCGCTTTGGTAGTGATACCAAAAGTTAAGCAACCCACGGCGCGGTCGTGATTGGATGGGTGACCATTCCGACCATTTAAGTGACGTCCATGACAAGCATCTCCGTGCTTCGGAAGGCACGTTAAGCAGTTGGTCCCGGCTAATATCCGTGGTATTAGTCGTTAAGCCTAGTCAGAGGCCCTAGGGCGGCTTGATAACTTCTGACAGTAAGGTTTGTCACTTGCCTTACAGACACCCCTCCACCAATCCGCACTGAGCCCGCGTGGTGAAGTATGGCTCGTTCCTCCTCATAGTTGAGGTGAGGCCTTTTCCCAGCAGTGGGATCTAATAGGTTGACTTATATATATGTGCGCAAAAACCTGCATTTATTTACAAAGAAAAGTGATACACATTGTTTTAACACTAGAAATAAAAATAAACTTGCTGTTCCACAATTCAGGCTTCAAAATGTTGGTCAGTCTTTTATGGGGAAATGTATCAATTTCTTTAACAAATTACCACAACATATTGTAGAATTACCAATTAATAAATTTAAATCATTAATTAAGGATACTTTAATGACAAAGGCTTATTATAAGGTAGACGATTATTTGAATGATGTCAACGTGTGGACCAGCTTGCACCAGTAAAATTTTAATTTCTGTATCAAAATATTATTTTTAAAAGAGGCTTTGACAAAAGTGACTAAGTTTCTTGCGCTGCTTCTTCTCAGCACTAGCCCAGAATTTGTCCCGAAGCAGTGGTAGGTAAAAAATATATGTTGGGACGTGTATAAGTGCCCCCAGTGGGTCTACATGCATAAATAAATGACTATTATGACTTTTTTATGACTTTTAGGTTTTAGGGTGGAATTACACAACTAGCAAAACACCTGCGCCATCTATACACCTGCTTTTCTCGCCAAATATCTTGTCTGCAATGTGGTACCATTTAATTCCGTCAGAGGTGCTAGACATATTCATTAAATTAAAATTCCAGAATTTTTTACATAATATTTTGTTTTTTGTATTTTAGGGTCTGTATAAAATTTTGTTTTGATATTTTAAGGGCCTATTTCCTTGTTATTTTAAGTTTATAAACAACATCAATAACCAGATGATACACGTGTCACCATCTAGTGAACATTTTTAAAATCAAAATTTTTTTCTTCGTTATGAGACCCCGTGACAAGACTAAACAAATTCTTCAATTATTCTATTTTATTTTAAGTGAACCTTTAAATATTCCGAGTATAGTCAAAAAGGTACGGAGTAAGTATACTTAATTCAAAATGGTTTTAGGAACACTTAACTTTGTCTTGGATATTCTTGAATTGCTTAAGTAGCGGTAGTCTAAAACTATTTGGTTTTAAAGAAAAAAATTACTTAATAAAATCCTTTTTGACTTAGTTAAATCAAACTTTAGATAGACTATAGACAGGTAAGTTTTAACCACTATTCTTGATTGCTACTTGGGACGACTGCTACTATCTATACAAGTAGTATTCTGATTTTTAACGGCATTAAACAAAAAACAATCGATACTCAGCACTGGCATACGATAGAATAAAATAGATACTGTCGATAGTTTTTTATTATATTATGTATTTCGGTCCGCTTTTGCAATACTATCGATACTATCGGACACAAATTTATTAATAAGAAAATTGCTAAAATAAAGGTGCTTGTGGCGCAGTGGCGGCAGCGCTTTAGTAGTGATACCAAAAGTTAAGCAACCCACGGCGCGGTCGTGATTGGATGGGTGACCATTCCGACCATTTAAGTGACGTCCATGACAAGCATCTCCGTGCTTCGGAAGGCACGTTAAGCAGTTGGTCCCGGCTAATATCTGTGGTATTAGTCGTTAAGCCTAGTCAGAGGCCCTAGGGCGGCTTGATAACTTCTGACAGTAAGGTTTGTCACTTGCCTTACATACAACCCCTCCACCAATCCGCACTGAGCCCACGTGGTGAAGTATGGCTCGTTCCTCCTCATAGTTGAGGTGAGGCCTTTTCCCAGCAGTGGGATCTAATAGGCTGACTTATTATAAAATAAAGTCATCAATACATATGTTTATAGACATCCATGACTCATGCTCAAATGCTCACAGCAAATGATTCTGTTATGAGGGCGAGCATTGTTTACATTGGGATTTTAACTTTTGAACCTGCAACTACTAGTTCTGTTTGAGCGTCGGTGGCGTAGTGGCTAACGGGTTGCCTCTTATGCGGGAGGTGCCGGGTTCGACCCCACGTGCCGCCATGTACCAATGACGAGTTATTACATTAATTGTTTCACTAACGCTCTTACGGTGAAGGAAAACATTGTGAGGAAACCTGCACATTCAGGCGACTGAATATGTAACCATGATCCAAAACTGGTCAGGTTCCCCTGTTAACAAGATCACGGAGGTCAGATGGCAGTCGCTCCACTGTAATTACCAGATCTGCTACATCCTGGATCATGGTTAGCGGTACCCTGGGCACTCGCATGCGAGTGCACAACCGGGATAGCGCTTGAATGATGATAAACCTCTGGTTTTGTAGTCCGGAGCGCGAACCACTACACCAAGACGATCGTAGACTCTTGAGTTATCAGCTATCGTTACCTCCAGCCGGCTCTTAAGCTGGTCAATCCTCTGCAGACTCTCGATCGAGTGGCCTGTCTGTTCCTCTACATCCTGAACCATCTTTTCCAGGGAGATCAGCTTTTGCTGCAGCAGGGCGGCTTCCAGCTGAAGGGCCGACGCGTCTTGGAGCACCCGAGGGATCGAGGTTACTATCTGAAATAAATAATAACAGATCCTGTTGCGAACGCACCTCTAAATGATATATTTTATAAATATTTATAGTTTTTGAAGTAGGTAAATAAAACGAGTTGTCACCCTATATATCGTGCCTCTAAGTCCTGTTTCCTTAAAATTCCCTTTTTCAAGCCCTAGTTTCCCGTAAATCTATCCTGCACAGGTCCTGCACCTTAAACCTATAAATTTGATTTTTTTCATGTTTTATTGTTTGTAACTTTTACGTAAATGTATACAATTATACTATTTGTAATTTAAGCTTTATTTATTTTTTTATTTATTTAAAAATTGCAAGTGAGCTTACAGAAAATTCCAAAGTGCTCAGATTGCTGATTTTGATACATAAATAGGTATTAGGTACACTTAAAATTAACATTAGTTAGTAGACAAAAACAATCTTAATCTATTTACAAAAACACTTAGAAAAAACGTCGACGTCTTGGACAGTTTGAGTTAGGTTATTTAGCAGAGATAGAGCCATGGGAGTTGGGGTGTGGTTCGCATGCTTTACCATTTTTATAAAATGGATATTTTAAAAAAATATTACATAACAACTATTACACTTCTGTGAAAATCAATAATTTGTTTTGATCAGGCAATAATATAATCAACATTAGTTACAAGAGTGATTTCAATTCAATATCTCTATGATCTCCATTTATTAATAAATACAAATACATTTAGATTAAGGTGCTAGTGGCGCAGTGGCGGCTGCGCTTAGGTACAAAAAGTTAAGCAACCGACGGCGAGGTCGTGATTGGATGGGTGACCATTCCGACTACTTAAGTGACGTCCATGACAAGCATCTTCGTGCTTCGGAAGGCACGTTAAGCTGTTGGTCCTAGCTGATATCTGTTGGTATTAGTCATTGAACCTAGTCAGAGGCCCTAGGGCAGCTTGATAACATCTGACAGTAAGGTTTGTCACTTGCCTTACAAACACCCCTCCACCGCACTGAGCCTGCGTGGTGAAGTATGGCTCGTACCTTCTCATAGTTGAGGTGAGGCCTTTCCCCAGCAGTGAGATCTGCTCATATAAAGGCTGACTTTACTTTTTTTACATATAGATTGATACACCATGAAGTGTGACATTTCCTAAATAAACTTACTTGTGTAGTTGTCTCATCCAAGGAATTGGTTAGCTGTTTCATGTACAGTTGCAACCTTGTAACGGTGTTTGCGACGAAAACCTGAAAAAGAAACATGTTAACATAACTAAACCTTACAAATTGTAACAAAGTGGTATCAGCTGCATTGGTAGCAGCAGAATACTACGAATCAATTTAAAAACAGACTTGACAAACATTTACAGGAAAGAAAGAATAAGCTATGATAGCGAGATGCAGACTGTATCAGTTGTTTCAACTGCCTGTTTGCCTAAATAATAATAATTATTTATTTTTTAGGAGCTGAACTTTCAATAAACAGATTAGTAATAATAACTGTTGGGAAAAGTCTGATATGGCTAATTTGAAAAGGTCACTTCAACACAATTTGTCGATGAATATTAATAATAGGGAGCTTAATACTTTATCAGGAAGGATGTTTGCATAATTACTTTTTTTAATTTTAGAGGGGGAAAGGGAGTAGGGGTTCTTGTACATCCCCCTCGCCAAAAGGGGGGGGAGATTCTCCTACTCCCCCTTTTTATATTTTTATTTGATATAAATATGCTCCAGTCACATTTTATGTGGCAATTGAAAAATTGACCCTAATTCTCAATCATTTTATTTATTTATTATTTTCTGCACAAATTAAAAAACTGTACAAGTGGCGGACTTAATGCCAAAAGCATTCTCCACCAGTCAACCATAGGTCAAACACATAGAAGATACAGGCGGTGCAAAAGAATCATCATCATCATTATTAAATGTAGGGTACTATTGCTGAACATAGGCCTCCCCCACAGTTTTCCAAAATGACTGGTTGCAAGGTATAATACAAAAATAATCTACCTTATTTTTGTATTATACCTTGCAACCAGTAGCAGCAGTTAGCGCCGTGCGGCATTTCTTCCGGTCTCAACAAAATCTATTAAAATGAGCTCTACACAAACTTCTTAAAGAATGATTATCGCACTGTATAAATAGTGTTTTCATGTATCTGTTTCGAGTGCCAAATAGCTTGTAAATGCTTAGTCAGTCAGTCTAACCATTAACGATTCTGCACATACATTATAAGATCTGGTAATGAAAAATCATAACCTACATAAAAGTACATGAAAAATCATTAACCAACATATTATAATAGTGAAAACTACTACTTACATCTTTCTCTTGGTTTCCGCTGGAGCTCCAAGCTTTGTTGATCCATTTTTTAGGATCAAAATCATCTTCGCCGAAAGTTTTTAAGTCCTACAATAACATATCAATATTTAAATAGAGAATACATGGCAGTAAGAAAGCCTTGTAAAAAGTATGTATACTGCAAAAGATTGTTTCCAAGTATGAAGCTCACCATTATGCTTATTTACACTACAAAATATGGATATAAAAAGGGCGTATCAACAATAAATATAATTTAATTCTAATCCGAAAGCAAAACAAACACGTCGATTGTTAAATGAAAATGACTTACTTGACGTAGACATACTCTTACTAACACAGCTTACTAATCTGTGACTTGACGTCTGACAGTAGTAGTAGTAGTATTTGTCCACTAGGGGAAAGGCAATGGTACATAGCCACACAGCCAGTTCTTGAATAGTCTCATTTTTCGAAGGTAGTAGTAGTGCAGAGTATAAAAAGGCTGTAAAGCCAAATCTTCATATTTTCTAGTCTTGATTTATTTTTCAGAGATCTCCAACGGTGGATGTGATGAAATCAAAAATGGGTTTAAAAGTCTGAGGCGTTTTTAAAGTTCTTGAAGGGATGGTGGGATTGTCTGATATATGTTTTGCAATTGATCAATCAGTAGAATTCGCTGAATATTATATGCTGGGCAATCAAATATTATATGATGCAATGTGTGGTCTGCATTAAGAGAGCATTCAGGGCATAAAGCGGAGTCTTTTATCCTCATGCGGTGCAAATGAGCATTAAATCTGCAATGGCCAAACAAATCTTAAACGACATGTCAAGTTAACAGTAGTGTTTTTACAGTAGTAGTAGTAGTATTTATCCACCAGGGGAAAGGCAATGGTACATAGCCATACAGCCAGATCTTGAATAGTCTTGACGTCTGACAGTCAACCAACAGCTGTTTTTGACATTTTTGTTTTTTTCAGACTTTAGACAATTATGGGTTAATGAGTCAAGAACTATGCTGCCTTTTGTAAAAGTAAGAACAGCTTATGTGTTTAATAACGAAACCTTTGCTACACCTTCAGAAATCTAAAGGAAAAAAATAACGTCACTATATTAGGGATGTACCAATGCAATCAAATTGATAATCGATAACGCTTAGTTTGTACTACATTTTAAGACAACTTCAGGTTATAACAAGCAAGATGGTATATTATATATTTTTTAGTCAGTAATATTATTAACGATCAACCTTATAAAAAACTGTCCTATCATATTTCCAGGTAGCAAGGTCTATTCTCAATTTATTGTCTTCAAATTTTTTTTTCTTCTCCTACAATCCTAAGCACCGTTGGTTTTATTATCTGATTCTATCCAGCTGATTCTCTCGATTGTTCTCCAGCATCACGTGTTAAACGCTTCCAACCCCTCTTCGCCCGTTTCACTTCCATATAAGGCTATACTCCAGATGTAGGTATATAGTCCTAAAGACTCGCTTGTCGCTTTCTGATCTTGTCAGGGATGTTTGCTTTTAATAAATGTTTCTCGCAATAAAATGCTTTTTTTGCAATTAAGCACACAAACAACCAACACTAAATTTGATATGATTGTTTATATTTTAAATTAATTACTGTACGTAATACCGTACTGTACAGTACCGTACCTAATGCGAAATTGATTATATCGATACTTCAATCAATTCGATCAAATATTGTAGGTATCACATCACTATTGGTTGACGCATTTTTTCGTAACTCAATTCAATTTCTGATTTTATTGGATTTTTTATCTGAAAATGGAGGAAAACATAATTTATTTTAATTGAATACAATACTTCCGCTTTATATTGATGTGAATTATTATTAAATATTGAGTAAGTAGTATAATTTTAATGTGTCACAAACGTATTGAATTATTTATGAAAGTGAAAACAGGTTAGAACCTTTCGTCGCTTTCGTCATCGTGAAGTCGTCAAGCAAGCTCAGCCTTACCTATTTTATTTAATAAATGGTTACCAGGTTAGTCTTGATTAACATCAATTCTTAATTAGACAGCCATAAAACACTTGCAAAGATGTATTTTTTTTTTACTTTTTCAAGTAATGACGTGCCATCAAAGTTCAGCAATTTCTTAAGCATATTTTGTTTGCCTGCCTCAAATATCATATATATTTACTGAGCGTTGAAAGTAAAAAAACCTTATAAAACAAGAGATATACTAAAAGAAGGTCTGTGCCCACGATACTATACTAAAACATGATCATGCTAATTATAGGCAAGTGTTTTTTGTGAGGGCAATTTACTTAGACAAAAACAATCTAGATTATGGGAGCATTCCATTCTGTCACTGACCTACACCATAAGCTTTGTTGTAAAATTATTTTTATTTTCAGCCATGAAGCCCAAAAATAAAAATAAGAAGAATATCTACTATGAGCCGGATTCGAGCAGCGACAGTGATACCCCGCTTGTAGTACATAGACCAAGTTCCATCAATAATGAGATTAACAGTCTTTTCAAGTACTCGGTGGAGAAGTGCGAGTTTTGTGACAAAATCTTCAATAATAAGTATGTTTTCAACTGTAAATGTAATTTTTTATGCATGTAGACCTACTTTGACTTTTGAGTACTTATAAATGCCCCATAACTACTTATACTGCTTCAGAACAAATTGTAGACTAGTGCTGAATTGTGCTGGTGCAATCGGGGGCCCAAGTGTGCTAAATTACTTCAAACTTAAAATAAAATTGTTGTAGAATTGTAATTGAATAGTATGATTTTGACATTTGGCCCATACTAAAACTGTCAATATCTTGCTTTTTAATAATGGTTCTATATTTCAGATGGGTCCAGGTCTATGCGTTTCAAAATTATTAGCATTATAGAAAGATCATAGTACAATTAATTGTTTTGAACTGAATATCAATTTGTGCATGATAAACTCATAAAAGAATCTAATTGTTATTTTCTTTCCCTTCCAGATACAATATGCTAGTCCACAACGCAAAACACATAATTATACCGCTTCTAAACCAGAATTTGCACAAATGCACGCAATGTCATAGAATGTTTAACTCGGTAGAATCTCTTGAGTGGCACTCCATTAATAGTCATGCCTATATCTCAGATAATAAGGACTACCTGCCTAAAATATTACAAAGCATCGTGCAAAAACAACCTATGATGGTTTTAATGAAAGAACCATTGTGTAGTACAGATTCTACTGTCACCAAAAGCTCGGAAATAGTTAATGGTGATGATAATGTACCTGAAATACTGCAAAGCATGGTTTTAAAACAGCCTGTCACTATGGTAACAAGGATAGATCCAGTCATCACAAATATTGAAAGTTTGGTAAAGAAGGAACCTGAGACTTTGTTGAAGAAAGAACCGAACTTCGGAGATGATGCTGAAGTATATTATGTGAGCGATAACAATGATTCTGAAAATAATGCTGTTGCGTCTACCACAAGTGTTAAAGATGACATCACAATTTTTGACAGTGATGACGAAGATATGGCATGCGAAGATGTAGATATTAAAACTGAGAATGTATTTGAATATATCAATAGTAGGGATTGTGAGAGTTTGAGAAATACGAGAATCAAGGATAGAATTATGTTTGAAGATGACGGTGATATTGATTTTAGTTTAGTCAATTCAAATACTGTTAATCCTGATGGAAAGAAAGATCCATCGAATCTGAGAAAAAATGCAATAATTATAGGGAATAAAACGAATGCATCGGAAAATCAAGAGGTGAATGCTATTGCCACAGCGACAAGTGTCCATAATGATGAATTAAAAAAGCCCGGTCTATTTAAATGCAAGAAATGTTCCAACATGTTTCCTAGCAGGTATGGCTTCTACTAATTTTAATATCTTTTGTACTTTTTGTTATCAAGCCGCTCTAGAGCCTCTGACTAGGCTTTACAACTAATAAAAATAAATTGTTTTAACAAACACATCAATTACCTAGCCCCAAACTAAGCGTGAGCTTGTGCTATGGTGACTAGGATAATATCTACACATATTAGCTAAGAGCAACAGCTTAAGATGCCTACATAAAATATTTGTTCCGTACATAAGACTATTGAATACTCTTAATTTGCACCAACTTTCCACATTTCTTTCTTGGTGATAAATCTATTTATCAATAATCATTTAAGTGCGATATTTAAGGCGTCGACTCCGTGTACGCAACGTTTGGGTTAAACTAGTGTCAAGAGCAAACATAAAATATAAAAAAGGTGTTTATTCAAGCACACATACAATTGTTTTCCGATTGTATTATTTGCAAGAGCGGGCATGGTTAAAAACCTACTGCGTTTTCCGAGCGCCGCACACTGGTTCAGTTTTCTAATAAAAGTGGACATAGGGGTCAATGTTCACCTATAGGCTTGAATTTTTTTTCACGTATTCCTCTTTTGATTCTAAATCACTTTTACTGATTATTGGGAATCTGGTTCATAAAGACATTTATTTCTCTTTTTTTTACCTAATGACAATGTCAGATCTACAAATACTAGACAAGTCTTTGCTACGTGCAAAGGAGGTTTTCTAACACTGATTGCAATTTTACTCAAAAACTTGCCAATTTTAAGAAAAAAAATGCTAAATATTTTTTTGTATGGAGAAAAAGTTATTCATGTTTGTAACTCCAAAATGCGCGCGTGTCGCACAATGCCACCTAGTAGGCGCTAAAGAACACATTATTTCTTAGCATAAATGTAAGTAACTTTTTTCTGTAAACTTGCAACTTTCAGAGTTTCAGGCGATTAAACATCGGTAATAAATACATAGTATTATTTTATTCGGACTTTTTTGCAAATTAGATACAAAAATCCTTCAAATAACTTTCGGATCAGATTAATAATAATTAATTAGGTACATTGTAGTAGGCATGGAAGATTTCATGAATAGCAGATGAAAAATCATATGAAATGAATTTCATTGTTCACACCTGCTATTTTTTTTCATATAGACTGCTACAAATCGCACTCTGCGAAATCATAGATCATGCTCATTTCATTTCATTCATTGATGACGGCTTGGAGCAGAGCGAGTCGCAAGCGAGCGAGTAGGAATGATTTGCCCTAGGTGCGTGTTAGAAAAAGACAAATACACTAGTCATGCGATCATAGGTGACGATCGATACTGGGTGGGCATTTCAAGAACTTTCAACTTATGAACATAAAGTTTAGATTCGTTTGCCATGATTTTTCATGACAACCTTAATATGAAATTTCATCTTAGTAGCAAATTAGCAACCGTTCACAATAATTCATATTTCATTATAAGTAGCAAATAGCAAAAAGTGTTACATTATGACACTGCGAAAAAAAATCATTGCCAATGAAATTTCACATGTGATTTCATATAAAAAAAAAATCATCATTTCATGAAATGAAAATGAATTAAAAGTAGCAATCATTTCCATGCCTACATTGTAGCACCAAACAACTATTGAAATCAGTGTTTTACATACTAATTATTATGTAACAAATTTGAAAAAGATTTTTTTATTGCGAAATATTATTTTCCGAGAATGGCTTTCTCCAATGTGTCTGAAATCTTTGTTTCGGGCTTCGGACGCCTCATCTGACAACATGCCCACGGGACATGTTGTCAGGGCGTCTACTCTTGTTGCTCGTAACTCGTACTTTCGACCTTAGTTACGGGCGTTTCGTACTCTCTTACACTTACGAATACGAGGTACGAATGCGAACTCAATCGAAGAATGAATGATGACGTAATGAGTGCTATACTCCAAATGTACACTTTAACAAGTTTTTTGCGAACTTTGCTTTATATTCTGGCCTTGAGCAGGTGCTTTTTTGCATTATAAGCTTGTCTCGCCATCGCTATCCTTGCTTTTATATCTGGTGTACATCTGGAGTCACTAGTTATCAAGCTACCTAGATATTTGAAGGTTTAAACCTGTTCTATTTTTGTGTTATTTATTGAGATAGGGCTATATTTTTCCTTTTTAGAAGCAATTAGTGTTTTTGTTTTATTTGTGTTAATTTTGAGACCAAATTCTTTAAAAATTGTGTCCATTTCTGTAACCAGTTCTTCCAACTCCAATCTGTTTTCTGCAATGGCTGCAATATCGTCGGCAAAACGAATGAATTTAAATACGTCCCCATTAATTTTGACGCCCCCTTTTTTGATTCCGTTATTCTGCGCATCGCACATTCTATGAATAAATTAAAAATTAGCGGTGAGAGTGGACATCCCTGCCTAACTCCCTGTCTTATTTTTGCCTTTCCGTTTTCCTCTCCTACTTCTATTACCGTTTCTTGGTTTTTATATAATTCATAAATAATCCTTCTGTCTCTATAATCCGATCCAGCTTCTTTGAGTACTTCCATAATTATTTTCCAATTGACCTTATCGAACGCCTTTCTAAGTCGATAAAAGCTATATGTGTGTCCATGTCAAAATCCAGTCTCCTGTCTATTACCAATCTCAAAGCTAGTATCGCTTCTCTGGTTCCCTTCTCTTGCTGAAACCCATATTGATCCGGTCCCAAAATCACTCTGTTAATGGTCTTATTCTGTTCTGAATTATTTTTATTAAAATTTTACTTGCCTGTGAAATAATACTTAGTGTTCTATGTTCTTCGCATTTGAGTG